>JADMNL010000028.1:156972500-161772500 GCA_016271365.2 Neoceratodus forsteri | reverse complement strand
CCGTTTTAGCAAATGGTCCGGTTCCATCGCCATTGGTTCCTGAACTGATTAAAAAAAAAAAAAAAAAAATTTTTTTCCTTAGTAGTTACTGTTTTTGGATTATGTCGGAAAAACCCAAAAAGAAAACCAATGAGCCTGGTTTCAAAAACTGTACTCAATGTGGAGAGGTGTTTGCAAAAGCAGACAAACACACACTTTGTGTAGTTTGTCTGGGCTTTGATCTTTTAAAGGAGGAATGTGATGTGTGTAAAACATTCCCAGAGAAGACCATTGAGAAATGCCTTGAAAGGCTAAAAAAAGAAAATTCCTAGGTGTCCCTCTGGCTCTGACCAGCCGATACCCCAAGATATTGTGGCAGAACCCACATCTTCTTCTGTTCCTACCCATGAGACAGGCACAAAGGGAACAAAAAGAGCTACTGAACCGGCTGACTTGCCAGTTTCTGCTAACAGAAACAAAAAGCTGAAACACTCAGAACCCTCGCCTGTTAAGCCGGGGACTTCTGTGACTGCTCTGCCTGTACCTATGGCCCAAGAGATTGCTCAGGCCTTCAAAATTATTCAGTCTCTGCAGGCAGTAGTTCCTCCTCAACAGCCTCCTGCCCCCAACAGGTTAGTAGTATGCATCCTCTCCCCAAGAAGGAGTGGATACTTTTGGTGGTGATGATGATGATGATGATGATGATGATGATGATGATGATGATGACTGTGATGAGGAGGAGGGACCAACAGAACCAGCAGTGTCCCCTGAACAGGACTTTGGTTCTCCTCCAAGGGTGACTGAGGATTTTTCATCCCATTTCACTTTTGTCAGGAGGATGGCAGATGCATTTGACATCTCCACCACTGAACAAATTGAAGACGAGGAGGAGGTGGAGTACCTAGAGATGACGAGGTTAACAACCACAAAGGCTCTCCTCCTCCCTGTCTATAAATTCTTTAAAAAGGATGCACTAGAGATTTTACAGGTGCCAAATTCCACTCCTCCCATAGACAGGAGGATGGACAAGAAGTACAAGCTGGAAAGGGAAGAAGCTGATTTTCTCTTCTCCCACCCCAACCACCAGGGGGTCATGCAGCAGGCTGCCTGTGACAAGGCTAGGGCCCTCTGTCCTCACATCCTCCAGACAAGAATTCTAGAAAAATAGAAAGTATGGCCAAAAAAGGGTACCTATCAGCCTCTCTGGCTGTGCGTCAGGCTGCCTTCCAGGCATATGCTGCCCAGTACCAAAAATCCCTGTGGCAGTCAGTCCTAGCCATGGCTCAGAAAGCTCCCTCGCCCTTATCAGATGACCTGGCTTAAACTGCCAGGTTTGGGTTAGAGGCAGCTAAGTAGCAGTTCCAGATGGCTGCTGACACTGACACTGCAGACGGATGGATGGCAAACATGGTGGCACAGAGGAGGTTTGCTTGGCTTAGAGCTACAAACCTTACTCAGGATACACAATCAAAGACTTTGGATTTTCCCCTAGAGGGAAATTCTCTCTTTGGGGAGTCCACTGTGGCATACATAAAGAAGGTGGATGAATATAAGGCCACTTACAGAAGCAATTCTGCTAAGGAGAGAGCTTCTCCATCTACCAGGCCTTATGGAAGGGGAGGCAGGGGCAGGTTCTTTTACACCAGGCCCTTCTTCCAACCAGTGGCTTTACCCCAGTACCAGCAGTACCCACAGCAGGGTTACTCCAGGGGCAGGGGCAGAAGGGGCTCAAGGCGAGGGTCCCATTCTCGGCCTCAGTCACAAACCAAGCAGACCCCCTGAACCACAGGCTGCCTCCTCTCTACCTGTCGGAGGCAGACTTCCTCACTTTCTCCAAACTTGGCTGAACATAACCACAGACAAGTGGGTTTTGGAGGTGGTGGGGCAGGGTCTGTCTCAGGAATTCAAGTCCTTTCCTCGTCAAAAGTCCAGAGTTTTCAGCTCTCCCTCCCTAGCAGAAAAGGTGCTCTTGGAGGCAGAGGTTTGGGACTTGCTACAGTTAAAAGCAGTAGAACCAGTTCCAAAATCTCAAAGGGGAAAGGGCTTCTATTCCAGATACTTCCTGACCACAAAGAAAAGTGGGGAGTGGCGGCCTATATTGGATTAAAGCGCTGTAAACAAGATCTTAAAAAAAACAAGGTTAAAGATGGTAACTTTGGCTCTGAATCTGCCAACACTTCAAAAAGAATTTCCACATCCCCATAAAAGGGTCATACAGGAAATACCTCAGATTCAGACTTCCTTCATGTCACTGCCAGTTTTCAACCCTGCCTTTTGGCCTTTCTTCGGCCCCAAGGGTATTCACAAAGTGCCTGGCAGCTGTAGTGACACATCTTCGCAGACAGGGAATATCTGTTTTCCCTTACCTAGATGACTGGCTGTTCGTGGGAAAATCTCCCCTGCAAGTGCAGCAAGATGTGAAGGTCACTCAGGACCTCCTGGAGTCCCTGGGATTCCTGATCAATCACAAAAAGTCAGTTTTCACTCCTGTACAGGCATTGCAGTTTATAGGAGCAGAAATCAATACCTTACAGGCCAGAGCATATCTGCCTCTGGAAAGGATAAAAAACGTTCAACTAATAGCAAACTCTTTCAAGCTGCACAGCTTAAAAACTGCAAGACAGTTTCTCCAGTTACTAGACCACATGGCGGCTTCCACAGGCACAGTGCTGGGTGCCAGATTCCACATGAGGGACATCCAGTTCCACCTCAGGTCTCACTGGTGTCAAAGAAAAGATTCCTTTTCAAAGCTTATGCCAGTAACAAAGTCACTGCTGCAGGCCCTCTTGTGGTGGAGGGAGGAATCCAACTTAAGGCAAGGAATTCCTTTCCAGCGAGAGAATCCTTCAGTGGTTCTCACAACAGATGCATCCCTTTTGGGCTGGGGCTCCCATATAGGGGAACACACAACCCAGGGCACTTGGTCAGCCACAGAGTCCCTTCAGCACATAAATCTGTTGGAACTCAGGACAGTTTTGCTGGCTCTAAAAGCATTTTCTCACCTAGTCCAGGGCAGGGTGGTACAGGTCAGAACAGACAATACCACCACAATGTATTACATAAACAAGCAGGGAGGCACAAAGTCAGGCCTTCTCTGCACAGAAGCCATACAAATCTGGACTCTGGCCTACTCATTGAAAGTGTCTCTGCAGGCAGTTCATTTGCCAGGGAAGGACAATACCCTGGCAGATGCATTGAGTCGAGTAAATCAGGCCCATCATGAATGGACCCTAAACAGACAGGTGGTACAGGTTATTTTCAGAAGGTGGGGCACTCCAGAGATAGACTTGTTCGCATCCCACCAGAACCACCACCTGCCACAGTATTGTTGCAGACCACCAGATCAGGGAACATTTTCTCTGGATGCACTGAGTCTGGATTGGTCAGGGAGGTTCCTCTATGCTTTCCCTCTGATTTACAGAGTACTGATCAAGCTCAGATCCCATGCAGCATCACTGATCTTGATAGCTCCAGATTGGCCGAGGCAGCCATGATACTCTCTTCTGCTCTCAGTGTCTGTTGCAAATCCAATACATCTCCCTCGGAGGCACAACGTTTTGACCTCCAACCAGGGAACTCTGTTGTACTCGAATCTCAGATCCCTCAATCTCAAAGCTTGGCTCTTGAAGACTTAGAATACTCTGACCTAAAACTTTCTGAACCTGTCTTAGGTATTGTAAGAGATTACAGAAAACCTTCTAGTACAAAAAGCTATTCTTCTAAATGGAAGAGATTTTCTATCTGGTGTTCGGACAAGACTCTGGTACCAGCCCAAGCCGGATTGTTATTGGTATTGGATTATCTCACCCATTTACATTCTTTGGGTCTACAGCCCAGTTCTTTGAAGGTTCACCTTGCAGCGGTGTCTGCTTACCTTTCTGCTGGGAAAAAGGTAACATTGGCTTCTAACCCTATTTTTTAAAGGTTCATTAAGGGCCTGGATCACTTGCATCCCCCTCACAAGCCACCAGTGCCAGTTTGGGACCTGAATGTGTGTATAGCTAAGCTAATGTCTGCTCCATTTGAGCCCATGGCCATAGCTCATCTGAAATATGTTACTTGGAAAACAGTTTTTATAGTGGCAATGACTTCTGCAAGGAGAATCAGTGAGCTTCAGGCTCTCTGTATTGATCAGGACTCTGTATCCTTTCATAGGGATAAAGTAGTCCTTAGAACAAACAGGAAACTTCTCCCCAGGGTGATCTCTGATTTCCACTTAAATCAATCCATCACTTTTCCTGGCTTTTTCACTGAGCATATCACTTCTGGTGAAAGGAGGCTGCACAGTTTGGATGTGAAGAGGACCCTCAGTTACTACATATCGGCCACTAATGACCTTAGACAGGATAAAAAGCAATTGTTCCTGACTTATGGGGATGTGGGAAAAGGTAATCCAGCCTCAAAAATATCAGTTTCTTGCTGGATAGTCCAGTGTATCCAGTTCTGTTACACTAATGCTGGTAGGGAGCCTCCAGCAGGATTGAGGGCTCATTCTACAAGAGGGACAGCTGCTACTTTAGCAGCTGCCAGAGATGTCCCATTGGTGGATATATGTAAAGCCGCTACCTGGAAAACAGTACACACCTTGACAAAACACTACACCCTGGATCTTTTATCCAGGAGTTGTGCTAGGTTTGGCACAGCAGTCCTGCAAAGTCCGTTTCCAAAACAGAGTCCTGTGCCCACCTCCAGGGGTACTGCTTGGTAGTCTGCATAAAGTTATAAATATACTAAGCATTACTGAGGTTAGAAGAAAAAATTACTTACCATAGTAATTATGTTTCTTCCCAGTGATGCTCAGATATTCATAACTTCCCTCTCTACCTCCCTTTCCAGAACTTCAGCCTCTGCGCTCCGCATGCTGGTGCCACCATGTCATAATACAACCTTGGAAAAAATGTTTTCCTCTGCACCTGTATTAGGTAGGTGAACAGAGCTTCATTGTGTTCATCTTTTTGGTATTTTTCTGGCATGTTCTAATTTTTACTTAATTTGTTCCTCCAGTCGGAGGTTTATTTTTGGTAAATCCATATTGTTGGGTAACCACAATTTTAATGATAACATTTTTAGTATTGCATTATCCTGGGCCTACCTTTTCAGGCTCTTTTATAAAATCTGAAGAGGTTAAAACACTGGCAGTTAGTAGAGGCAGTGTTTGAAAGATGTTCACGTGCAAAGTGCTCTGTCATTTGCATGTGTTCCATCTCTCCGGGCAGTCCAACCCTTCAGGCTTACTGCATAAAGTAATGAATATCTGAGCATCACTGGGAAGAAACATAATTACTATGGTAAGTAATTTTTTCTTCTCCCCTCCTGTTAACAATCTTGTGCCTTCTGCTCACCCTCAGAAGTATAAGATGTCATATTTCACAGCTGTCTTGCTTGCACTCTATACCCTCCTTGTCCTTGACTCTTTGTTCCTCTTTTCATGGACCTACTCCTACTCTGACACCACCCTTGAGAACTTTACCTTCTCTAACCTGTTGGTAACTCGATCGACAATTCCCTCACCTCAGGTGGGCCTCAGCTTCAAACCTCTGGGGAGACTCCTCAGGTACATCCTTCGTAGGAAATTTACTTCCCCTTGGTGTGTATCTTGTGCTATTATGATTGCCACATTATGGGTTATAACACTCTCCCTATCCCTTGCTGGCAACATTGAGCCCAACCCAGGCCCCACTCCTCCTCCCAGTATCACTCCTCATGGCTTCTCCCACCTCTCGACCCAGTCTCCAGGAATAATCTTTGCCCACGTTAACATCCGTAGCTTAATGGACAATCACTCTGAGCTGGAAGCTTGGGTACAAGTCAATAATCCAGATATACTTGCGATATCTGAAACTTGGTTGAAGCCCTCTGTCCCTGACCCCCTATGCTCACTTGCAGCCTATAACATGCTGCGTGCTGACCGTCCTCCCCGCAAAAGAGGAGGTGGCTTAGTTCTGTACTAGAAGACTCACCTAAACCTCTCTGTCCTGCCCTGCAACCCACTGAAATCTTGTGAGGTTCTACATTCACTGCTGTTATTAGGTGGGGCTAAGAAACTCCACATTGTAAGTATGTACATACCCCTTAAAAAATTGCAAACAAGGTCTGGAGGAACTTATTGATCTCCTACCGTCAGTAGTAAAGAAAAACAAAATGATCTGTTTAGGTGATTTCAGCCTAGACTGGCTAGGCTGTCACTCCTTCAACCTCGCTTATACTATCAGTAAGGCCAGCCTAACACAACTTATCTTGTCTCCCACTAGACTCTCAGAAAGGTCCCAGCCGCACTCTCATTGACTGGATACTCCCCAACAGGAAGAACAGATTTTCTTATGCTGGGGTCTTAGCTGACTCAATCAATGACCGTGGTTCTGTTTACTGTGTGTAAGATGCCTCCCTTCCCGCCTACCCTCCAAAAGTTTTATCTTTCTCCAACTTTTCTGCCCTTGACCCAAATGATTTCCTACACGACCTACAGCTGGTTGACTGGTCTTCCCTCTTTACAACATATGACGTCATCCGAGCCACAGACTACTTCACTGATACCCTACTCTCCTTGCAAAAAAGCACATTCCTTTCACTAGGCGCAGGGTTAGGGGTACAGCTACCAAATGGCTTAATTGGCACCTTTTACAAATACTTAGGCTAAGGGATAAGTTATGGACTCAGTGGAAATCCTCTCCTCTTCCTGCTGACTTCGGTGCATATTGCACTTTGTAGAACACCTGCAAGAAGGAGATTCGTATTGCAAAGAGTAACTAGTACAGAGAACTACTTCGTTCCTCTGCCAGTAATCCCAGGAGCACTGGTCACAAATTAATGAGATTCTTGGGACTCGTAGACGTCAAACTCCCCGCGAAATGATAATAAACGATGTCAGCTGCAGTAACTCTTCTACTATCACTAACGCCTTTAACTCCCTCTTTACCATGCTTCCCAACACCTCTCCTTCCTTGTCTCACTCCTCCCTGACCCCCCCCCACCCAGTTCCACCTGATGCTCCTCCTTCCCTGGAGTTAGCCTCCATCACCAGGTATCTAACCATACTCAAATGTAATCTTCAGTCTCCTGTCCAGCATGATTTTAAGGCTGGACACAATACCACCTGCCCTTGCTCAGTTCACTAGTGAGGTTAAGTCTAATATGGATTATGGCCTACTTACCGGTGCAGTTCCTGCCCTTACTTAGTTCACTAGTCTATAAAGATAATGGCCTACTTACTGGTGCAGTTTTTATTGACCTTACCAAAGCGTTCGACTTGGTAAATCACCCTCTGCTTTTATGCAAACTTAAAGCGCTTGGGGCCTCTGGAGCCACCTTTTCCTGGTTCAGCAGCTATCTTGCCAGTCAGTCTCAGTCTGTCTCCTTCTGTAAGGTGCTCTCTTTCCCTGCCCTTATTTTTTATGGTGTTCCTCAAGGCTCTATACTCAGGGGCCCCCTGCTCTTTTCTCATTTATAAATGACCTTTCTACCCATCCTTCTCTCTGCCAGACCCTTATGTATGCCAATGACTTGGTCCTCTTTTCTGCCTTTAGGTCCACTGACATCAGTAATCACCTCTCCCTTGCTCTTCAACAAATCCAATCCTGGCTCACCTCAAATGATCAAATTCTTAATGTCTCTAAAACTCAGGCTATGCTCTTTGAGTCCTTTAGAAAATCCTGTGCTAAGTACCCTAATCTACAGGTCCTATGCTATGATGGGGCTGCTGTCACTGTAACAAACTCCTTTAAATACCTTGGGGTCACACTTGACCCTGCCCTTGACTTTTCTTCCCACTTAAGCAAAATTTAAATTTGTAGATCTGTTAATTCCAAGATTGGGGTGGCCTACCGGGTTTGTCAATCCTTCATCCCATGCTGCCAGGATCTCTTGTTGCCTGGGGTGTTCTGCTTCCTGGACTCAGTTACTCTCTCCCTGTCGTCGCCCGGGCCAAAGCGGCTGTACTCCATAAGTGGGACACCACCTATAACAATATTTGCAGATTTGCCAAGTTGGCCCCTCGCCTCACCCACCACTGCTTGCTTCACTCTGCGCTGCAGTGGCTATCCCCCTCAGACATGCTCTTCTATACCCTAGGGTGCTTCATTGACTCCATTACCCGACACCCCCTTCCCGCCTCCCTAGGTGCTATGCTCAACTATGTGGTATACTCTTGACCTCTGAGGTCAGCAACCTCTACCCAGCTCTCAGTTCTGCTCTGCTCAACTAAGATGGGTGAACAAGCATTCTCCCAGTTTGCCCAAATTCTGAAATTTCCTACCTCACCATATTAGTAGCTCCAAATCTCACCGTATTTTCAAGAAACTTAGAATTTGATGGTAGATAAGGACCGCTTGGCCCACCTAGTCTGCACATTTCCCTACCTAATGGATAAGCTGCAGATTCTAGTTAACCAATAGCCTACTTCCTCCTACCCCCCACTAGGATTGCCTTATGTCTGTCCCATGCATTCTTGAATTCCCCCACTGTTTTTGACTCCACGACCTCCTCAGGAAGGCTGTTCCACGCATCCACATGAAAAAATACTTCCTCACATTACCTCTGAGCCACCCCCCCACCCCAGTCTTCAAATTGTGCCCCTTGTTCTTACACATCTCTTTTTCTTTTCTGAAAGATGCTACCCTCTTGGACTTTGTTGATTCCTTGAGGTACTTGTAAGTTTCTAATGCCCCCCAGAGTATACATATTAAACTCCTTTAGTCTCTCTTCATATGTCTTCAGGTGTAGATCCTGCAACATTTTGGTTGGCCTCCTGTGGACAGCCTCCACCCTGTCTAAGTGGAGATGAGGTCTCCAGAACTGCGTGCAGTACTCTAGATAGGGTCTCACCAACTGTCTGTACAGAGGGATAACAACTTCCTGTTTTCTACTGGTGATGCCTCTCCCTATACATCCCAGTATCCCCCAGCCCTCCTTACTGCCTTCTCACATTGCTTGCCCACCTTTAGGTCTTCTGATATAACTACCTAGGTCTCTTTCCGTTTTGTTGTTGTCTGTATCTCACCCCATTCCCCATTGTGTACTCTTCCCTGAGTTTTTGTTTCCCAGGTGCATTACTTTGCACTTCTTTGTGTTGAATCTAGCTGCCATACATTTGACCATTCCTCCAGCCTTGCCAAGTCCCTTCTCATCCTTTCCACCCCACCTTGTGTATCAGCCCTGTTGCAGATCTTTGTGTCGTCTGCAGAGAGACATACTTTTCCTTCCAGTCCCTCTGCAGTGTCACTTATAAAGACATTAAAAAGGACCAGACCCAGTGCTGAACCCTGCGGTACCCCACTAGAAAGCCCTCTTCTCTCACTTAAATACACTTTGTGTTTGCAAATACACTTGATACTTTATTTGTATTGCCTCTTTCTTACCCCAGGAGTCCTTTAGCATCAGTAACGTTTTTGCACATACCTGGCTAGGTGCAGCTGCCCCAGAGGTGTGCCTTTAAGAGATATTTAAATGAATGTAGGGTCAAGCGAATCAAAAGACAGGAAGGGGTGTGAGCTGAGTGAGAGCTGTTGAAGGCTTTAGAATTTTTTTCTCCGCTGGACTGAGCAACATTGCCCCGAGGTGTCTTTCAGCTTTCCTTGTTGACAGTCTCCTAGTGCTTATCTGGATAAAATTTTCGTCATAAATTACATCTATTAGTGTGCTGAGTGAAAGTTTACTTTTTTTTTTTTGTTTGTTTTTTTTATTATTAGCGCCGTGCTAATTTTTTATTTTTAGCACGACAGCTCTATTTTGACTTTATTTTTACCACGACTTTCATTTTATCGCAGCTGCTTATTTTTGATGGTTCCCTTCATTTTTGGGCAAATTCTTGTGGAAACCGTCGAATTAGGAACAGTTGCATTGTTTCTTACCTCGGACCTCGCGTGGTTTACTGTGAGGCACCTTCAGTGGATTTCAAATTAAACAGTGCCTGGGGGTATTCTCTCTAGATTGGCAATTACGAGGAAACCTTTTTTGTTATATCATTGGACCTTGGTATTATCTCTGTCAGGACAACCAGTAAAGGTCCAGCAGCTACCTATGTGCAGCTGACCAGTATTACTGGGTTTCTATTAAGACTGGCACTGGTATAGATTCCAGTTCTACAACCAAAAAAAAAAAGTCACTAGTAATAGAGTTTATTAACTGGGGCAGGACTGGCAGGTGTCATTTTCACAGAAATCTGCACTCAGTTCATAGGTCCAGGACTGGTTTGATTTGCTTAAATTGGCAAACATAGCAGACAGACCTTTGATTATTATGGCTTAGGATAAATCAAAGGCTTCCGACGAGGGGCCATCCAAAATTACTAATACTAAAAGCAGAGGTGCTGAGGAACCCGTCCAGATCCCAGCCAAAACATAAAGCTTCCAAAGATGAAGTTCCTCACAAATGAAAAAATAATAAGAGTGATGAAAAAAGGAAGCTTGATCAAACCTCTGATGAAGTGGCTTAAAAGAAACTCTGTTAAGACAAAAATGCTCCCGTTGCTCCTGGGAAAGCCAATAGCAAGACAACAGGCAGCTTAAAGCATACAGAAAAAAACAAAACACTTAGAAAGCAAGTCTGCGCAGGTTCTTCCATCAGTGCAAGAAATGGAAAAAGGATGGCAACTATTTCAAACCTTTCAAAAGATGGGTCCTCTATTTACTGGGGCTGGCAAGCACTCTTCCACAGTTCTGTCTTCTGTAGACTGTGAGGGTGATGCAGATGATGATCAGTTTTATGATGTCCCTGACATGGATTTTGAGGTCCTTGAGCCCCAGGAGTCCCCGGACCCTCATCTTTTATTTTTTTATTTTATTTAGTTGTTTAACCAGGTATAGCACATCTTGGGGATCCCCGGGGGTGACCACGAGGATCCTTCCTCTGTTTACATTCATACAAAATATACTGGACACCTTGGACCTCCCTAAGCAGGAGCCCAACCAGGATGTCGATGAAGATTATAGGGAGATGAAGGGTCTTTCATCCTCAGATACCCTGGTTGTCCCTATCTATAATGCATTTAGAAAAAATACCATGAAGGTGCTTCAACACCCCACTTCAATATCAGAGGTTGATAAGCGGCTTGAGAGAAAATATAAGTTGTCTAAAAGTGGTACTGGGTTCCTTGTCCACCTCTCCCCAACAAGGATTCCAAGAGAATTTACTTTATAGCAAAGAAAATGTATGCCACAGCTTCCATGCTTCTCAGACTTTCTTCTTACATGGCATTCACAGCCACATATCAGAAAGCCCTTTGGAAATCTGTCCAGGCTATTGCCCGCAATGGATCAGATTCTATGGTGCAGGAGCTGGTGGATATGTCAAAAACTGCCCTGGAAGCTACTATGTACCAGTTCCACATGGCAGACGAGAACAGTGATGCAGCCTCTAGGGCGATGGCCCATGCCATCTCTCTGAGATGCTTCGCCTGGCTTAGAACAATTAGTCTGACCACAGACACTCAGAACAAGGCCATGGATTTTCCTGTGATCAAAATATGTTGTTTGATTACAGAACCATTGATTACATGAAAAAAGTCGATGAGTACAAGGCATCCTGGCAGAGTCACTCATCCAAGCCTAAGACCACCACTTCTCAGAGATACTGTCCCAGGGGCGGTAGGGGCAGAAGTTTTGTCCCCAGGCCTTACAGTCCCTATCCCCAGTCTGACTTCGGCCAGTACAGGGGGTCTTTCAGGGGCAGAAGGGGCCAAAGAAGAGCCACCTGTACCCAGCCATCTGCCTCTCAGTTTAAGTCCTGATGTGAGTGTCCAGGTCGTCTCCCCGCTTCCGGTTCGAGGCTCTCCCACTATCTTCAGCACTGGTCCCTCATCACATCAGACAAGTGGGTGCTGGAGATAGTGGAGAAGGGTCTGCCATTACAGTTCAGGCAGGTGGCAGACCTCAAGTGTACCCAGATGTCAAGATCTCTGTCCCCGCTGTTAGAATTGGAGGTACAAAACTTGGGACATTTAAGCGGAAGCTGTGTCAATTCCTAGTTTCCAGAGCATCTTGTGATTGCTATACCTAATCTTTGTTGCCCGCTGAATGCACTGGGATCTCCCTCTTTTACCATTTGCCCTTGTACAGCCCTACCCTGTTGTTGCACTATTCCACTTACAGCACTTTCTTCCTTCATCCCTTTCCCATCCCCATTCCTGCCCTCTTTTCATCCTACCTCATCCCCCCCTTCCTTTACCCCTCCACTCCCACTTCCCCCTCCTTCCTCTGTTTCCTCACCTTGTTCTCCTCTAACCCCTTCCCCCCCCCAATGGGTCTCTCCTGCAAAATCTTCATTGTGGCATCTCCTCCTTGCTCTTATTTTGCTCCTTCCACCCCCCAATTCACCCCCTGTCCTTCTCTCCTTGTAATCCCTTTCACCCCCTCTTCAGACAAGGCCACTGGCTACACTTGACACAATATTTATCTTGCCATATTATTCTTTTGTTTATGTAATTACTTTCCTCATGTTGTACTACTTACTGAAACCATTGTAATTTGTTATTCTTGTGACTTGATGTGGAACCTCTGTAAAAGAGCCCTGGGGTCAAAGGCCTTTCTGATTTGTTAAATAAATAAACAAAAATAAAGTAAAATAAAAAACCTTCTGGCTTTACGAGCAGTGGAGAGGGTCCCCGCCCACGAAAAGGGCAAGGGCCTCTACTCCAGGTATTTTCTGACACAAGAAAACTGAGGAGTGGTGACCTATCTTAGATCTCAGATATTTAAATAAACATCTGAAAAAAACAAATTCAAAATGGTCACTCTGTCACTGGTCATACAGTCCTTACAGCAGGGAGACTGGCTAGCCTCCCTAGACTTAAAGGACATCTAATTCCACGTACCCATAAGGAGATCTCACAGGAAGTTTCTCAGGTTCAAACTTCCTTCTGGTCGCTGTCAGTTTGCTGCAGTGCCCTTCGGTCTATCCTCAGCCCCAAGAGTCTTTACCAAGTGTCTCGCAGTGGTAGCAGCACATCTCAGGAGACTGGGTGTCGGTCTCTACCCCTGTCTGGAGGACTGGCTCATAGTAGCAAAGTCTCCTTGCCAGGTCAAGGAATCTCTTTTCCTCACAGAACACACTTTGGAGTTTCTGGGTTTCCTGGTAAATCTAAAGAAATCTCACCCGGAACCCACCCAGCTGTTCACCTTCATAGGGGCCCAGCTGGACAGTCAGAAGGGATATGCTTTCCTCTCACAGGAACTAATTCAGAATTTCCTTTCAGTGGCAGATTCTTTCACCTGGGGACAGCCAAGACCAGCCAGACATTTCCTCAAACGTCTGGGACATATGGCCTCTATGACTGCAGTAGTCCTAGGAGTAAGGTACAAGATGAGACTCCTGCAAGCCTAACTCAGAGCTTGCTGGTGTCAGAGAAGCAACACATTTTCAAAGTTGATACCTGTGTCAGAGCAGTTCCTCCAAAACCTGCTGTGGTGGAAGAACCCTGCAAATTTGCAGGCAGGGGTTCCCTTTCAAGCTTCTCTTCCCACAGAGATGATCACCACAGATGCCTCTTTCTTGGGCTGGGGAGCTCATTTGGACAGTGCCTCAGTAAGTGGCAAGTGGACTCCCAAGGAGTCACAGTTGCACATATATCTTTTGGAACTCAGAGCTTCCTAGCACTCAAAGCTTTCACTCCCAGCATAGAAGGGCAGGTGGTTCAAATTCGAACAGACAACACCACTGCAATGTTCTACACAAACGAGCAGGGTGGTACCAGATCAGGAATACTCTTTTTGGAAGCTCTGAAGCTCTGGTCTCTAGCATTCTCCCTGGGAGTTAGCCTCTTGACTATCCACCTCCCAGGCAAACTCAGTACTCCGACGGATGCTGTAGGCCGCATCTGTCAAGGCCAGAGTGAAGGGACACTGAACAAGCAAGTACTATCCACAGTGCTCAGGCAGTGGGGCACACCAGATGTGGATCTGTTTGACTCTCGTCTCAATTTTCAGCTTCCTCAGTACTGTTGCAGGCACCTAATTCCGGGAACTCTTCCTCTGGATGCCCTGATCCTGGACTGGTCGGGGAGGTTCCTATATGCATTTCCTCCCTTTTCCCTGATATTCAGGGTTTTGCGGAAACTCTTGACAGCAGCCTACATCGATGATCCTAGTGGCTCCGGACTGGCCCTGGCAAGTCTGGTACCCTCTCCTTCTCTAAATGTCCTGCAGCAGGCCCATTCGCCTACCTCCAACTCACTGCCTGCTGACCCTTCCTCAGATGGGAGTGCAGTACCCTGACATACACTCTCTTCACCTCAAGGCCTGGTTCTTGAGGAGTTAGAGTTTCCATCCTCATAGTAGTCTGAATAGCTCCTTAAGATACTGAGGATGGCTAAAAAAACAGACACTAAGAAGAATTATGCAGCCAAGTGGAAAAGGTTTTCCCTCTGGTGGAAGAGCGAAAAGGTCGAACCCCTATCGGTATCAGACCCTCAGCTGCTAGACTACCTGCTACACCTACAGGCATCAGGCTTGAAACCATCTTCCCTCAAGTTACACCTGGTGGCAATTTCGGCCTACCTTTCGGTGGGAAAGAAGAAGTCATTTTTTTTCCCACGGCATTTTTTAAACAGTTTTTCAAAGGTCTCTTATACCTCCAGCCTCGAACCAGGGAGCCTGTTCCTCCTTGGAGCCTGAACCTTTGCATAGACATGCTCATGAATCCACCCTTCGAGCCAATGTCCGTGGCCCACATCAAGTTTTTAACTTGGAAGACCGTCTTCCTGGTAGCCATTATGTCTGCCAGGAGGATTTCAGAGCTACAGGCCCTGTGCACTGAGCCGAATTACATCATCCCTCACAACGATGAAGTTGAGCTCAGGACAAATAGGAAATGTCTGCAATGGTGGTTTCAGAGTTTCACTTGAACCAGTCCATTACTCTTCCTGTCTTCTTTACTGAGCCTTCCACTTCTGGCGAGCAAAAGCTCCACAGCTTGGATGTCAAAAGCGCCATCTTTCACTACCTAGAGCATACTAGACAGTCCAGAGGCTCTTCCACTCAGTTGTTCTTCACCTACAGGGATATAAGCAGAGGAAGACCAGCTATCAAGACAACTGTTTCTCATTGTTTGGTCTCTTGTATTAGATTCTGCTATGAGAGAGCTGGTCACTAATCTCCAGTATGGCTCAGGGTCCACTCCACCAGGGGCACTGCAGCCTCGCTTACAACAGCAAGGAACATTCCCCTACTGGATGTCTGCAAAGCAGCTACCTGGAAATCTGCACACCTTTGTGAAACACTACAGTTTGGATGTGCAGACCAGATCTGATGCCAAATTTGGCAGGGCCGTTCTGCAGAGCCTCTTTCTTAGTAGTTTCTCTGCCCACCTTCCATTTGGTACTGCTCGGTAGTCTGCAGAAAAGTTACTGATGCTAAAGGACTCCTGGGGTAAGAAGAAAAAATTACTGCAGTAATCTTCTTTCTTCCTAGTGGTCCTTTAGCATCAGTAAGCTCCTACCCTTCCTCCCTGGTTCACCTGTCGAAGAAGGGCTCTTTATGTCACCTTTTGTCAAATTTGGAGTTTCTTATTGATGAGTTTTTAGCTCGTGTTGCTGTTGTTTCTATTTCCACTTTCAAACAACATGAAGTCTTGATGTATTCTGACATATGCAGTTAGCCACAACACTTGAACTGCCCCGGAGATGAAAGAGTTAACTCTGTGGAGAAGCATAGAACGTTGAGCTCGAGCTTGGATTTCAAACCTCTGTGTGTGGTACTTCAGAGTGTAACCGTCAGATTCTTTACTCCGCCTAACTGTGAAGTCGCTCCGGAGATTGCTCCTTCTCTCAGTTCAGTAAAGTTTCATAAAAAGTGTCTGTTTTAACCGATTTATTATTTTTCAGTTTTCAAGTCTCTGTCTATGGCACAGTAAGTGCGTAGACAGGTAGTGAACTGTTTTTTTTGTTTCATTCTGTGGAAATTGTAATTTCTTCGTTTCCATAGCGGTCGGTCTGGTTGGGAACCGACTGTTTCTGTTTGAATTTCTTCCTTTATAATTTGTAGTGGTGTGCCGGTTCCAATTGGTCCCCCCAAAAAAAAAAATGGACTTTTACCGGTTTCTTTCCACAACCCATAACACGGTTGGTTACCGATCGGAGAGTATTACTTGGCGTAACAGCTGTTAAGAGTAATTTTTGTTAGTCTGGCCATGTCTGAGAAACCCAGAAAGAAAACCGGCCCACTGGGTTTCAACATTGTGGTGAGTGTGGGGAGGCTTTTGCTAAAGCTGATCCTCCCCTCATCTGTGTTTATTGTCTGGGGTTTGACTACCTCAAAACAGACTGCCAAATCTGTAAATATTTTTCCAAAGCCACTATGAATAAAAGAATGAGTAGGCTAAAGGAAAGGGAGGCCGAGAAGTCCGCTGAACCAGATGGCCAGCCTGGTTCGGTTGCGGCCAAACCTGAGAAGGTGCCCAGTGACCTGGGTGATACCTCCTTGGGCAAAAGGAGATCCGACTCAGAGGGGTTGGTTCCAGCGAAAAGAAAAAGGAAATCAGCCAGTTCGGATCCAGAACCGCATGCTCCAACTGCTGACGAGATAGCCAAAGGGATAAGTATTGTTCATTCGCTTCAATTGGTCCCATCCGAACCGACTCCTTTGGCCAGGCAGTCGGTTCGGTTGGATCCTACTCCATCGGATTACGATCCGGGTGCCTATTATGAATTGAAGTGGGAGGGGGATGAAGACTGTCCAGAACAAGATGATGAAGATGATAATGATTTAGAAGGTCTGGATGTGCCCATTGAACCGGACATCTCCCCAGACAGACCCTCCAATGTCTCCCCTCCCAGGCTTTCTGAGTCCCCTTCCCACTATTTGTTCTACAAAAAGGTGGCTGAAACTCTCCAGCTCCCTATGGTAGAAGCTGCAGAAGAGGAAGAGGAGCCTGATTTTGTTGAGATGATTGACATCCCAGAGTCTAAGAGGCTGTCTATTCCCCTCCACAAATCCTTGGGGAAACGGACAAAAAAGATTATTCAGACACCAAACTCTTTATTTCCAGTGGACAAAAGAATGGACGAGAGGTATATGTTGTCAGGCTCAGGTACGGAGTTTTTGTACAATCATAGCAGCCATGTTGGGGTAGTGTAGGCTGCAGCCTGCGACAGGGCTAACATACCTTTGGCTTCACCCCCCCCAGATAAAGACTCCAGGAAGGTGTATGCCATGGCCAGAAAACAATATTTGGCATCCTCCTTGGGACTCAGCCAGGCAAACTATATGGCCTATGCAGCCAGGTACCAGAAGTCCAGGTGGGATACTGTTCTGGAACTGGCCAAGCAGGCCTCCCCCCAGCTGGCCAAAGAGCTGGAGGATGTGGCTGCTGATGGGATTGAGGCATCCAAGATTCAATTCCATCCTGCTGGGGACTCAAATGATGTGGCATCACGAGTCATGTCTATGTCTGTGTCTCTCTCTCAGGAGATTTGCTTGGCTCAGATGTACTAGCCTCACGCAGGACACCCAGACTAAGGCCACGGATTTCCCTGTAGTAGGTAATTCTCTGTTTGGGGAGCAGACAGAGGCTTACATGAAGAAAATGGATGAATACAGGACTACTTACAGGAGTGCTGAAACCAAGGAAAGGCAAGCCACTCCTTAGAGGCAGCAGTCTAGGGGCAGGGGCAGGCCTTTTCACGGGCCTTTTTACCAAGCCCAGACCGCCTCTCCCTTCCAACAGAGGGGGTTCTTCCGAGGGAGAGGCAGAAGGGGATGAGCAGGACTCCATCCTCTTCCCAGTCTAAGGCTTCTGCCAAGCAGACACCCTGATGTGTCAGCCCAGGTCGACTCCCCAATTCCAGTAGGAGGCAGGCTGGCTTACTACTTCCAGGTCTGGAAGTCTGTTACCTCAGACAGGTGGGTCCTGGAGGTAGTAAGCCAGGGATTGGCCTTCAGTTTCAAAAAATGTCCAAAAATGAGGATCAGGTCTTTTTCACCTGCAAACATCTTCGAAACCATTGCTTTAGAAGCAGAGATTTCCTCTCTGTTGGCTCTCAGAGCCGTGGAGAGAATTCCTACTCTACACAGGGGCAAAGGTCTGTACTCCAGATACCTTCTTACCCCAAAGAAGACAGGAGTGGCGACCCATCCTAGACTTAAGGTATTTGAACAAGCACATTTTAAAACCAAAGTTCAAAATGGTGACTCTGGGAGTAATTCTTCCCTCTCTAAGGCCAGGAGACTGGTTAGCTTCCCTGGACCTCAAGGATGCCTATTTCCATATTCCCATCAGGTGCTCCCTCAGAAAGTACCTCAGGTTCGAGTTGCCTTCAGGCCATTATGAGTTCAGAGCTATGCCTTTCGGTCTAACATCAGCTCCTAGGGTGTTTACAAAATGTCTTGCAGTAGTAGTGGCCTTCCTCAGAAGACAGGGCATTTCCCTATTTCCATACCTGGATGACCGGCTCATTGTAGAGCAGTCTTCCGATCAGGTCAGGTCAGCTCTACAGGTCACTCAGGATCTGCTTAGTTCCTTGGGGTTCCTTCTCAACTTGCCAAAGTCAGTTCTCGAACAAGTACAGCTTCTCACTTTCATAGGGATAGAGTTAGATACTGTTCAAGCAAAGGCATCCCTTCCACTAGCAAGAGTTCAGGCCCTTACAGATCTCGCTTCCTCTTTTCATCCTCTGGTTTCCCGTCCAGCAAGACATTCTCTTCAGCTCCTAAGCCACATGGCAGCTTCCACTGCAATGGTGCAAGGGCCAGGTTCCAGATGAGGGACATTCAGTTCCATCTAAGATCCTTTTGGTCTCAGAGGAAAGACTATATTACCAAACTGATTCAATGACTGAGACTCTGGTCCAAGCTCTCCAGTGGTGGTTGGACCAAGACAATCTCAGGCAAGGTGTCCCATTTTTAAAGCAAACTCCTTCAGTGGTTCTCACCACAGATGCTTCTCTCCTGGGTTGGGGAGCCCACTGGGAGACCTCACAGCACAGGGGGTCTGGTCCCCAGAAGAGTCTCTCCTTCATATCAGTCTTCTGGAACTCAGGGCAGTATTCTTGGTCCTTCAGTTCTTTTTGGACTCAGTGAGGAACAAGGTGGTTCAGGTCAGGATAGACAACACCACCACCATGTGGTACATCAACAAACAAGGGGGTAGTCGGTCTATGGCCTCGTAGCACGGAGGCCATGAAGGTATGGTCTGTGGCCTACTCCCTTCAAACTTCCCTAATAGCAGTCCACCTCACATGGAAGGACAATGTGCTAGCAGATGCTTTGAGCAGAATCTCCCAGGGCCATCACAAATGGACCTTGGATCCTCTCATCCTGAAAGTAATCTTCACCAGGTGGGGCACTCCAGAGATGGATCTCTTCGCAGCCCCAGACAATCATCAGCTTTCCCATTTCTGCTGCAGACCTCCAGTCCTGGGGACTGTTCCCCTGGATGCTCTGATATTGGATTGGGAAGGCAGGTTTCTTTATGCCACCCCCATCTTCAAATTGTGCCCCCTTCCCCTGTTGCTCAGGGTTCTTGTCAAGGTCAGGTCACAACCCTACACAGTGATTCTAATTGCTCTAGACTGGGCCAGGCAATCTTGGTATCCTCTGTTGCTGTCCTTAGCAGTCTCACTTCTCCTGTCTCTTCCCAAGAGACACAATCTCTTAACCTCCTCTCGGGAAGATCTGGTACCCCAATCTCCAGTCTCTCAATCTCAAGGCCTGGCTCTTGAAGAGTTAAGAGTACGCAAGCCTGCATCTCTCTCAGGGAGTTTTAGACATCCTCAAGGGTTCTCGGAAACCTTCTACCAGGAAAACTTATAACTCCAAATGGAAAAGATTCAGCATTTGGTGTTCACACAGGAACATCCTGCCAGATGCTGCAGGTATTGCCACAGTCTTAGATTATCTGGTTCACCTTAATGGGTTAGGCCTTAGGCCAGCCACTTTAAAAGTTCACCTAGCAGCTGTTTCTGCATTTCTGTCACCAGGGAAGGGTTCTTCTCTGGCATCCCACTCTGTTTTTGGAAAGTTCCTTAAAGGTTTGACTCATATCAACCCTCCTTTTAGAGAGCCTACCCCGGCTTGGGATCTCAATATCTGCATTGCTCAGTTTATGTAGCCACCCTTTGAACCCTTGGCTTCAGCTGAGCTTAAGTACTTGACCAGGAAAACTGTGTTTCTAGTAGCTGTCACTTCTGCCAGGTGAATTAGTAAATTACAGGCCCTATCAGTTAAACCTTATTTTATCTCATTCCATAGAGATAAGGTGGTCCTCAGAATCAATAGGAGGTTCTTACCCAAAGTGGTCTCAGATTCCCATCTGAACGAGTTCATGGCCCTTTCTGTGTTTTTCACTGATCATTCCTCTTCAGGAGAAAGAAGGTTACACAGCTTGGATGTTAAAAGGGCACTTAGCTATTACATAGAGCATACTAAGGCACATAGGAATGACTGTCTTCAACTGTTCCTCACTTATGGTGAAGTGGGAAAAGGTAGGCCAGCTACTAAAAGAACTATTGCCAGGTGGATTGTAGCCTGTATACAGTTCTGTTATACCAGACTAGGTAAAACATCTCCTTCAGGCCTGGGGGCCCACTCGACTAGGGGTACAGCAGCTTCTCTGGCTACTGCCAGAGATATACCTTTACTAGAGATATGTAAAGCAGCCACTTGGAAAACGGTCCACACATTCACCAAGCATTACTCTCTGGATATCCAGGCTAGGAGTGATGCTAGGTTTGGTACAGCAGTACTGCAGAGCCTATTCCCAAAATAGGTTCAGTACCCTCCTCCTTGGAGGTACTGCTTGGTAGTCTGCATATGTCAGAATACAGCAAAACTTCATGTTGTTTGAAGAAAAAATTACTCACCTTAGTAACTGTGTTTCTTCTAATGGAGTCTTGCTGTGTTCTGACCTCCCCCCTGCCTCCCCTCTGAGAACCTAGTGTTTGGGATGTGGGCTGGCAGGTACAGTGTTGCAACTCAGGGGTATACCTTACTCCCCTCCCGCTTTGGGTGGGGTTGTTGTTGTTATTGTTCTTGTTGATTTATATATTGATGTATTGTTCACTACCTGGGTTTTTCTATTTTGGGCTCTCGACTTGTCTTTTGGGACCCAAAATTTTACCTATTAGTTTATTGTTTACAATTTCCACACCAGGAGTGTAGTTAGTTAGTTAGTTGCTCGTAAGAATCTGACGGTTACATTCTGAAGCACCACAGACAGAGGTTTGAAATCTGAGCTCGAGCTCAACGTTCTATGCTTCAGCATAGAGTTAACTCTTTCATCTCCGGGGCAGTTCAAGTGCTGGGGCTAACTGCATATGTCAGGATACAGCAAGACCCCATTAGAAGAAACAGAATTACTAAGGTGAGGAATTTTTTCTTTGTGGATATTTGCATGTTTTTTTGAATCCTGTTGATTCTTTTTCGAGGCATTTGCCCTCGTTTTTCCTCGAAAAAATTCTGAAGCCTTCAACAGCTCTGTCAGCTCACACCCCTTCCTGTCTTTTGATTGGCTTTGCCGTTAGCTCATTTAAATATCTCTCAAATGCACACGTCTGCGGCAGCTACACCTAGCCAGCTAAGTGCAAAAAAGTTACTGATGCTAAAGGACCCCTTGGAAGAAAGAAGATTACTGTGATGAGTATTTTTTTCTAGCATTTTGCATGTCTTTGCTGGTACCAATGTTTTAACGTTTAGTTTACTATGACTCATCCCTGTATAATGTACACATCCCTACGCAGATGCTATAAATCTTCTGGTCTGTAATTACTGCTTATCCCTGCGTGGATAACCTGTATTCTCCCCTGTACATTGTTCATATGTGATTGTATTTTTATTGTTGTTATCTGTACTCTCACGTGTCATACCCGAAAATAGGCAAGTCCTTGCCTACAACACTTACCCGGGTAACCAAAAGCAACTAAATGCCACCCTAGCACCTCAAATACCAGCCAACTTGGCAGGGCTGCTAGAGAAACCAACAGACTTAATGGAACTTTGCCATATAATATCTTGCCCCACACCACTCTTACAAACGCACATGCAGATTACCAGTCACCTTCCTTGAAATTTACAGGAAAAAAGAGGCATGCTCGGGTGCCAAAAAAAGACAGATTAGGTAAATACTATAAACAACTCAACATACCACCCCCTCACCATAACACAACTGAGCCAGCCGAGACAAAGGAATAATTTAAGTAGTCCTAAAGAAAAGACATTTGTCCAGTTGAATCACTTTACCAAAACTCAGAGATCTGCCAAGAATCAATCTTCACCATTCATTACTGTATGGGTCTGTGCTGGAGGCACTAGGACCTCGCAGGAGCTTTAAAAGGTTAGAGTTATGGGGCTGAAGTCGGTGACTGTTCCGCCCACAAGGCTGATGCATGATGTAGTGTTCCTGGACTGTCCAGTAACCCATGCCGGACCCCTGCTTCTCTGTTTGTTCTTCCCGCCGACGAGGCTGCACTCCATGGGAGCTTTCACCATTTTAGCTGCATCGTCCAGTTTGCCACCGCCATCTCGACGCTGTAACTCTCTTTTTCACCTTTCCGGCATCGCTTCTTTCTCTCTGTCCTTTCTTATGGTGCTGGGCTCTATTTTTGCTTATGTTTGTTATTTTCCGTTTTTGTAGTCATGTTGGGTTCCCAGGGACCTAAGAAGATGGACAAGTTCAAGAAGAAGACAGATACTCATCCTAAACATTGAAGTCCAAGAAGAAGAGGGATACTCCCCCCTATGCGTTGGTGCCTCTGTGGGTGGCCTATGTCCATCTGAGACCAGCATGACTCATGCTGGACCTGCCTTGGAGCTGACAATGACATGGACCACAGCAACACCTGCTTTGCAGTGGACTACCACACACTCTAACTCTGTGTGATGAAGTGGGTTCGTTTCACCCCCCTTCGGAGGCAGGCGTCACACTAGAGACTGCAAGGTAAAGTTCCTGGGCTCTCCCCATGAGCCCCTCCCCAGTACTATATGTATTGAGGAAGAGCAGGCCTCTTCCAGTTCTCCTTTCACCGAGACAGAGAGCCTGGGGGAGGAGTCTGTGAGACAGTTGACCCCCTCTGTGGGGTCGGTTGTACCCCCCTCCCAGTCCGTGGCCCCTTTGGGGCAACGGACGTCCTTAGTGCTGAGGTCTGAACTACATGATGGGCCTACACTAGAGGGCTCCTTGGGGGTCACGGTCATTCCTCCATCCCTCTTCAGGTGGCCCCCTTACTACTTTTTGCAAGCCTCCACAAATCTCAGTGCTGCCTCAGAGTCAGTGAAAAGATAGGGCTTACCTTAATATGCAGAGTGCAGGCGAGCAGGAGAGAAAAGATGCACCTTTACGGTGCTGTTGTGTTCATGCTGAGATGTCTGGAAATAAGTACAGTTTCATGCCCTGAAACACCACATCCCTGTCATTATGGACCAAGGCCAGCACCAGCAGCTGCACTTTTCAGTCAGTCCCAAAGCTGCGCCACAATATTCCGTCACAGACCACTGCCATTTTGTTTTCACACGGGCAAGACCAACACATTCCTGACTCCAACTTTCTAAGGGTTAGTCCTGCAAAGATAGTCTGTCCCTTAAAAGAATCCTGAACCTTGACCATAAACTCAGATTTAGGGATAGTATCTGGAATCCCCATGAGATGGATGTTTCCCCGCTCTGAGCTGGTTTTCTAGAGACTCAGTTCTGCTGGCCAATGCCTTGCTATCTTTTGTCCACACCAGCTCAAATTGTGCTTGCCGCTGCTGTATGCTCTCCAGATCCACTGCATGCTGTGCACAGTCCCCTCCACATCTCTAATCCAGTTATCTAGTGCAGTGAAATGTGTATTGAGTCAGTCAACCTTTTTCTTTGTTCTTTGCATTTTAGACAGGATATGCAGTAACATCAGGTACAAGGGTGCTAATGGGCCTTTGGCTGCTGAAGGTCCTCCAGAAAATTAACTTGCTTATCCTTATTTCATTTAGGTCCCATACTGAGGTCTTCACTTACTGCCAGAGATACTGATGTAACTTCCACTGAAAAGGGGGAAAATTATATTTAGAAATGTAACGAAACAAATGGAGTTCCAGATAAACACATCCTCTTTGCTCCACAGTTGGCTCCACCCCCACTTACCCTGTGCTTTTACAAGTTTTCAACACATTGGTATCCACTACTAATTTTTGATGTGCTCTGAACATTTTTACTATCCAAGCCCTGTTTCATCTTGGGATTCTAATGACATTTATAGTCTTGTAATTCAGAGTTGCATGGTATTTTTTCTTTCTATACATCCCAAAAGGACATCCAAATGTATCTGATTCCATAAGGTTGGATAATTGATTTGGATAGCACACTGTCTGCTCTAGAGATGTATGGCTCTTCTAAGAATCAATCTATACCATGTTTCACTGGTGGGTCTGTGCTGGAGGCGTGAGGACCCCGCAGGAGCATATAGCTTTAAGATTTTTTGGAGTGCAGGAGCTGACGTCGGGGACGGCACCGCCCACGAGGCAAATGTATGACATGGCGCTTATGGACTGGCCAGTAACCAACACTGGCTCCCCCCACTTCTGTTTTTCCTGCCGCAGAGAGTGCATCTCCATGGGAGCATTCTGCAGATTGTGTCACAGTTCTGACGCTGCATTTACTCAATGCCGTACTGCTTATTTCGATGCAGCACCATTTCATTCGACGCGGCATTGCAACATTTTCCTCTTCTTCCTCCCTAGTACGGTGCCGGTACTTTTTGGGCTTGTTTTTGTTGTTTTCTGTTCCTAATTCGGTCATGTCCAGTCAGGGGCTTACGAAGAAGAAATCCGGTATAGGAAAAAGAGTGGAACTTCCACCTATGCGTCGGTGTGCCCCTTTGGGGAAGCCCATGTCCATTTACAACTGCCATGTCCGCTGTTTCACCTGCCTGGGGTCGTGACCATGACATGGCATGTTGCAACGTCTGCTTTTTCATAGACCTCTGTACTTTCAAGCTTCAGGCAGTAAGGTTGGGGAGGGAGCCCTCAACCTTCAGAGGCCAGTATCACACCTGGGACTCCAGGATCAGGTCCCTGGGCTCTTCCCCTGAGCCCCTCCTTGGTTGTATATGTACCGAGGGAGACCAGGCCTCAGCTAGTCCTTGTCTCGCCAAGACAGTAGGGCTGGGGGAGGGGTCTGTGAGACAGCTGGCCTCCGGGGGGGGCCGGATGCACACCTCTCCCAGTTTGGTGCCCCCCCCCTTTGGGGGCCTAGACACCCCCGGTGGCGGCGGCACGGCTATATGCTTGGCCTGCTCCGGCAGGTCCCTTGGCAGCGCAGTCCGGTGCCACTTCGGCTCCTAGCACTAAGGCCAGTGTTGGTGAGCAGGGCAGTACTGTCCACATGGCTGGGTCCCCTCCTGCTGTTGTTCGTGCCACTGGGAGAGAAATGGTCCCTGGGTGGCCCAGCTGGTGATCTCTGTGCTCTTGCCCTCCGACACGGAGGATGAGGATTGGGACGATCCCGACTGGATGCCCGACTCCGGTCAGCTAATGGATTCTTCTGGGCCTAGTTCAAGGCCAACAGCGTCCGTGGAGCCTAAGAGTCCTCTTTCCAGTGCTGGCTGTGGTGCCACTTGCGGTGCTGAGACGTGTCTGGTGCCGACTCTGGCCCTGGTGGTGATGGCAATGCTGCCGCTTCTGGTGCCTAGTCAGGTGCTGTCTGCTGTGCTGTCTCTTAGCTCTGGCACTATTTGTGGTGCCAAGGGAGATGCTGGTGCAGCTTGCTGCACCGAGTCCCCCTCACTTTCTCTCTCTCTGGCTCTGTTGTTGCTGTTGGACCTTCTCCGAGGGGCAGAGCCCTCTCTGGTGAGGCGGAAGTCGGGAGGTCTTGGTTGGCGACACGCTCCATGTCCAGAGCAACTGGGGGCTCTAGCAGGAGTTGTAGCATTGACTGGGGTCTTCGTTCCCCCCACCCCGGAACCATGTGGGCCTATGGTAGATGGGGAAAGGAGCCACCCTGTGGGACCTGTATGGCTCAGACCTCCCACCTGAGGGTCCCCCACCAAGGGGACCACCCTGATCACCCCTTAACAATTGGGCATTCTTTGGTGGGTAAATTGCACAGCCCCTCTCCATGTGAGAGGTCACCTGTATGCTCTCGCAGCCCTGGCAGAGAACCTGGTCTGATTCATCATGATCCCTGCCCCCCCGCCTCCTTCACCACTTCTCACAGGTGTTACTGGCACTTCGGGGCCCATGAACTGGGAACAATTAAGGGCCACGGTGAGTACATTTGCCGTCTGTCTGAGGGCAATGAACGAGGCCATTTTCCGGCCTGAATCCCCCCGCACTGCCTCCCCATGAGTCCAACTCCACCTCGTCCATGTCTTTCTCTACTGAGGTAGAGGATACTTCTGTCCACTTCACCTCCGATGCTGATTACTCCAACTCTCAGTGTTTCCTTTCAGGGATGATGGAGGAACTGCACATTCAAACCCCGGGAAATCTTACTGTATTCTGACTTATGCAGTTTGGTCTCACCGTAGGACTGCCCCAGAGCCAAAATGGTTAATAGAACTTATGCAAATGATGGGATGCTAGGCTCGAGCTCAGTTTTCAAATCACTGTCCCTGGTAAACAGTTTTAAACCGTCAGATTCTTTATTCCGTTTGCCTCAGTAAGACATCTCAGGAGAACTCTCCTTCATCGCTTGAAGAAACTTTATTTTCTCAGTTTATTCACTAGTAAAATTTATTTTATTGGTATGCTTTTCACTGTCCTTGGTTTTCAGGTAGTAATTGTTTAGATTTTAGTCAAGTAGGTGTAAGTAGTCGCTTTCCTCCCGGTTCTTCAACCAAGGGGGAACAGACAGTCTTCCTATTTATTTTACTGATTAAATTAAAGTTAAAGTTGAATTTTCTGTTCCGACTCAGTATAGTTGTTTTTTTCAGTTATTTGTGTTTTAGCCAGGGTAACTCCTGGTTTAATTTGTATTTGAATTCAACCAGGGTAACTCCTGCTCTTACTTCGAGAGGAAGCTCTTGCAGCAGGTAACACAAGTAGGACTGACACCACCTGGCGGCAGTTCCCGGCAATTTTTTCTTCCAGCAGTACCTACGTGGGAGTGCCCCCCCGCTGACGCTGGCTCCACCCCGACATCCCCCTATATAAGGGAGGAGTTCCCCACGTGCTCCAGTTCTTTCCCGCTGCCTGGTCAGGGTTAGTGCGCCTTCGGTTACCACTCGCAGTACCGATCGCTCTCCTTCCTTCTCCACCATTTTCATAGTAGTTTTCGTTGCATCTATGTCATCTTCCTCCAAAGGGCACATCAACAAGTGCTCCAATGGGCGACAGATACCCGCTAAGGACGGCCATTCAGTGTGTCTCTTCTTCCTCGGCCCGACCACGACACCGACACCTGCCCACATTGTCAGGCCAACTCCCGAACATGTATCAGGCATCAGAAGTCTTCTGTCTTTAGCGAGCTCTAAATTGGCCGCAATGAACGTGGGCTCATCCTCGGGAATCCGACCATCCTCCCACCCCTGCCACCACAAACACAGGGAGAGTACCAGGAGAAAGAGAGGTCCCACTCCAGGCCCAGGTCCTCGGATTCGAAGTCCGGGTCATCGGGCATGATTCCCACCTCACGACCCTCAAATCGTCCACGGGATCTTCCCCGGCCAAGTCTTCAGGGTCCGCCCTCCAACCTCTGAAGGTGCATCTGCCTGCCGAGAAGGCTCTCTCGCCGGGCGCAGGTAAGCCCTCCTCCTGCTTGGCCTCCTCTTCCAAGGCCAACTCCCAGGAGTTGAGCAAGGCCTCTGGGTCTTCAGGTGGCAGGGCCTTGTCCTTGCTGGCAAAATCCAAAGATTCAGACCGGCGCCCACCTTCGGCAGCTGACCAACGCTCAGTCGAAAAATCTTCGAAGCACAAGTCCGACCTTCCCAGGGCTCATGCCTCTGAGGGATGCCCATCTGGCTCAGAGGACAAGCAGACACCGGGCTGACGTCCGCCTGTGGCCCCTCCGACAACCACTCCAGCAGATGCCATCCCGATGCCGGTCAAAGTCCTCCGGACGCCGGCCACCCCGGCGCCTCCCGACATCAGTTCTGAGACCCCATTGCCACATTCGCTGGTCCACCTGACGTTGGAGCCTGACGACGGAGGAGCTGATGCCCCTCCGCCACCCCTTAGACCTACGCCGGTACTCATCGACACCGGCAACAAGGGTTCGGACCCCACACCAGTACCCCCTGACGACAGGGCCAGTGCCGGTACAGGCTCTGGTGCTCCTCCGCCCACTGTGCCTGGTTCCCCTAAATTGAACCTTTTGCAGGTTAATGAGCTTTTCTCCCACTGGTGGGACACGGTGAAACGCAATCTCCCAGCAGGGGCACCTCCTCCCATGCCCACTCAGGTTCCAGTGCCTGATGCCTTGGAGCTGTCTGACCCAGAGGCATGGAAGGAGCCAGCACCCAAGAAACATAAGGACAAGATACGCAGGAGGACCAGGTCCACCAGTTCCTCTCGCTCTCCCTCTCTGGGCAAGAGGTGTAAAAGGAAATGGTACATGTCCCCATCCTCTTCGACCTCTGACTCCTATGTGGACTCCGACACTTCTCGTACTGACTCCAACATCGATCCGGATTTAGGGGACATGGAGGAACATCCGAGATCCCTTCTGGATGACCCTAGCTTCATGGAGGTGATGTGGCACATCCAGGCCAGCATGGGCTGGGACACTGAGGCCCTGGACCCCGAGCGACAGCAGTTGGCTAAATACCTCCACCAAAAAGACCTTAAGTTGGTGGTCATCCCCTCCCATGGTTGACGCCTTTGAGGATGTCACATTCGCGACCTGGAAGCACCCTCACTTCTCTTCTGCTGTGCCCAAGAAGGCTCATCGGCTCTACCGGTGCCCTAAGGACCACCCCTTCTTGGTCGAACCACCCGCAGCGGACTACGTGGTGATTTTGGCAGCTCACGACCATTTGCAGTGGCCCAAATACCTGAGCACCCAGCCTCCTGACAGAAAGTCAAAGCAGCTGGATTCCATGGGGCGCAAGGTGTACTTTGCTGCCACCTGCAGTATCAGGAGTCTCAACTTCCTGACAAACATGGTCCAATTCCAAAACACCCTTTGGGAACAGGGATTGGACATTGTGCAAAGCATGCCGATTGCCCTCAGCGGGCAGAGCTTCCAAAACTGCTTCAGACCGGCTCAGACATGGGTACCCATGCTCTGAGGTCGGCTTACGACTCTGCAGACGCCTCTTCAGGTGTGGCCGCCACTGGCATTTGCCTCCGATGCCATACTTGACTTCGGGTTTCTGGGTTCGATCCAGATGTCTAGACAAACATTCTGGATGCTCCCTTCAAGGGCTCCGTTCTTTTTGGCGAGGACATGGAGAAGATCATCACCAGGCTGCAGGACTCGGGCAAGGCCATCCAAACCATGCAGTCCATGTACTGCCCAAAACAGGGGTGATCTCGTAAGCCCCATTTTCGTGGCTGTGGGGGACATCAGCCTCAGCAGCCTCACTTCCAGCCACACTCGCAGGGGCGGAGCCAGAGGATCCTCTGCCTCCTCCTCTAGACAGGCCAAGACAGCCACTGCCGCCTTCCCTCCCCCTCCCACTGCCTGACTATCCAGGCCACCCTCCTTCCCTAGACACCTCGTCAGGGGAGCTGGTCGGAGGTCACTTTTCCCTCTACGCAGATGGATGGAGTCAAGTGAACTGTGACTGTTGGGTCCTCGAGCTCATGGAGTTCGGGCATTCCACCGAGTTCGACGCCATTCTGCCGGACAAACCACCACCCCCATCCCATTATCCCAGGGAATACTGAGCGCTGATCAGAAGGGAGATTTTATCCCTTTCGGACAAAAACGCCATTGGGTCAGTACCCCCGGCCGAGCGAGAGAGAGGGTTCTTTTCCCACTTCTTCCTAGTCCCAAAGAAGTCAGGAGACCGCAGGCCCATTCTGGACATCAGTGATCTGAACCAATGGGTCTCCTACCGGAGATTCCGGATGGTCTCCTTCCCCACTCTCCTGCCCCTCATTTTGGCAGGAAACTGGCTGGTGTCCGTGGACATGCAGGACGCCTACTTGCATATCCCCATCGCCAAGCGTCATCGAAGATTTTTGAGGTTCAGGTTCGAAAATAAGGACCGTCAGTTCTGAGTCCTTCCCTTCAGTCTCTCTTCAGCCTTCAGGGTCTTCACTAAGTGCCTGGCAGTGGTTGCCGCGGCACTGCGGAGACGGGGCCACTTTGTGTTTCCTTATCTGTACGACTGGCTCCTCCTGGCTCCTTCTAGGTCCCGCCTGTTGGAAACCACCGGGGACTCGATTTCGCTGTTTCAGCGCTTGGGGATCATGGTCAACAGGGACAAGTCTCATCTTCTCCTGTCCCAGAACCTCCAGTTCATTGGAGCTCTTCTAGATACCACTCTCGGAGAAAGTGTTTCTTCCCTCCAGCAGAGAAGGTCGGATTCAGGTCCTGGAATACTACATATCTTCAGCCTCAAGAGTCTCTGCAAGGCTCCTCCTCAGGCTGTTAGAGCATATGGCAGCTGCCATAGTTTCGGTCCCACTGGCATGACTACGCATGAGAACCATCCAGTGGTCAAGATTTCAGTGTGATCAAATGCTAGACAGCTTGTGTGCCTTGATCCGGATCTCGGAGCCAATCCGCCGGGAATTACGTTGGTGGATGTCGTCACAAAATTTGCTGGCGGGTATTCCCTTCCACACAGGGGCATCAACCCAGATTCTGACCACGGACGTGTCGTCCTCGGGATGGGGCGCCCACTTGGGGACACATCGCACTCAGGGCTCCTGGTCCCCAATAGAGGAAGATCTGAATGTCAGTGTTCTGAAGCTGAGAGCGGTCCTTTATGCCCTTCAAGCCCTGGTCTCAGTCACAGTGCCGGGCCATCTATTGGTCCAGACAGACAACACTTCAGTGATGTTCTACATCAACAAACAGGGTGGCACACACTCATATCCCCTCTACCGGGAAGCTATGCGGGTGTGGGATTGGGCTGCGGAGTATCAGCTCATGTTAATGGCAGTACACGCTCCAGGAGAACAAAACGTGTTAGCCGATGTGCTCAACAGGACAAACTTGCAGGCTCACAAATGGGAACTGCTTCAAGAAGTCGCAGATCACATCTTCTGCCAGTGTTGGACACCAGAGCTGGATCTCTTCGCTTCACAATTCAATGCAAAACTGCCCAGTTTCTGCTCGCTAGGTCCAGAGCCTGGAGCTTTTTGGCAAGATGTGTTGTCCCTCTCCTGGAAAGGGAGGTTTCTCTATGCATTTCCTCCCTTCCCGCTCTTCAGAAAGTTCTCCTCAAGGTGAAGTCAGAACCTTCCACCCTCATTCTGATCGCCCCGCTATGGCCTAGTCAGATTTGGTTTCCTTTGCTTCAGCGCTTAGCGGCAGAGCTTCCACTTACTCTTCCACTCTCCTCTCATCTTCTGTCCCAGGACAGAGGGTCCCTGATCCATCCAAATCTGCACTCACTTCACTTGCTTGCCTGGCTCCTCAGGACCTAGCTAAAGCCAGATTTGGTGTGTCCGATCAGGTAGCGCGAGTTCTGGTTAAGGCGCGTAAGCCTGCCACCAGGGCCACTTACGCTATGAAGTGGAAATGTTTCTGTATCTGGGCCACAGCCAAGAGGGTGGACCCACTGGTCTGTCCGGTTTACTCTGTTTTAGAATACCTGCTTTCCCTCTTGGAGTCAGGTCTCTGTTATTCCTCTATCAAAGTACACCTGGCCGCCATTTCTGCTTATCACTTGCCAGTGCTGGATAAGACGGTGGCTCAGATGGAGTTTTCTGAAGCCTTCCTTCGAGGTATTCTGCATATCAGACCGCCCATCCGGGATCCTGTACCCCCTTGGGATCTCCTTTTTTTTCGTCCTGGAAAAGCTTACGCTCCCCACTTCGAACCGACTGTGGAGGCTGAACTCCGTTTCCTGTCCTGGAAAACTGTGCTTTTGGTAGCCATTACTTCGGCGAGGCGGATTTCAGAGCTTCAAGCCCTCATGTGTAAAGAACCCTACCTTGTTTTCCATAAGGATACGGTTGACCTTCGCACTAACCTGAAGTTTCTACCGAAGGAGGTTTCAGAGCTTACCCTGAACCAATCTGTTCAGCTTCTGGCGTGTTACCAGGAGCATTCTAATGGGGGGGGGGGAGTCCTGCTTCACTCTTTGGATGTCCACAGGGCTCTCTGATGTTACCTGGCCTGGACCAAAGGGGACAGGAAATCTGATCAACTCTTTGTATCCTTTGCTCAAAGGTCCTTAGGTCGCCTGGTCACCAAACAGACGCTGTCACGCTGGTTGGTTCATTGCATTACTTTTTGTTATCAGAAACATAACAGGTCTACCCCGGGACTGGTCAGAGCTCACTCTACCAGAGCTGTCGCCGCTTTCTTCTCAGCGCTGTAGCGGGTACCTGCAGCTGATATTTGTGCTTCCGCTACCTGGAGTTCTGTTCACACCTTCGTCAGGCATTACAGCCTTGACATCATTTCCAGACTCAGAGCAGGTTTTTGCCTCGCAGTTTTGCAGGGCCTGGTTTCCTGAGGGATCCTCTCTGTTCCTGTGGTTCTTTTCCATACTGTTCCCCCACCCAGGGGCTGTTTTATACTGCTTGGGAATCAGTCCTACTTGTGTTACCTGGTGCAAGAGCTTCCTCTCGAAGTAAGATAGTACAGTTACATAAGAACTTCTCGTAACAGTAGCTCTTCGAGAGAAGCTCTTGCAGCAGGTGTATTTCCTGCCCTCCTTCCCCCAGGGATCAGGCCTTTTCCAGGCTGGCCTTTCCTCCTTTGTGAGGAAATATTTTTGGTTCATTCTTTCTGACTGTTGCCTGTTACCATCTCTCTGCCTGACGGGGGGCGTGCAAGAAGTGGAGCACATGGGGAACTCCTCCCTTACATAGGGTGACATCGGGGGTGGAGCCGACGGCGGGGGTTGGGGGCATTCCCACATCTGTACTGCTGGAAGAAAAAATTGCCAGGAACCACCGCCAGGTGGCGTCAGTCCTACTTGTGTTGCCTGCTGCAAGAGCTTCTCTCAAAGATCTACTGTTACGGTAAGTTCTTACATAACTGTACTGTATTCTATTCTAGTTTCATTCCGGGGTAACTCCTGGTTTTTCTGTTGGTTCGTGTAACTGGGAAAATAAAAAAAAGATTTTGCTTTGGTGTGGTGATCTGGGTTATGTCACAGAAAACTAAAAAGAGAACAGGACCCACAGGTTTCCAGCACTGTACCGAGTACGGGGAACTTTTTACTAAAGCAGATCCACACTTAATTTGTTTATTCTGTCTGGGGTCTGACCACTTACAGACAGATTGTGAGATTTGTGCTAACTTTCCGCAGTCCACCTTGGCTAGACGGTTTAAAAGACTGTCGGAAAGAATGGCTGATAAGGCTGCTAATCCAGCTGCAGACCAACCAGATGAACTGGGAGAGCTGCCTTCTGAAAGGGGCGATAGCTCTGTTTCAAAAAAACGAACTGCAGATAAGGCTGCTGAACCAGCCATTGCGGTCAAGAAAAAGAAGGAAAAGCACCAGGAACCACAACCAAAACAACCCACGGTTCCTTCTGCCAAGGAGATCTCTAATGCGATCAGGATTATTCAGTCATGGGGGGGCGCTTTGGAGCCCGAGCTGTATGGCTGCTGAACTCTAAGGCTCTGCTAATATCAGATTAAAATTCCATATTTTTGACCAGAAATGTGCAGATTAGCACGATAGAACCGCACTAATTTTGAAGCTGAGACATTGCTGCAAGTCATGGGTAACCCTCGTAGAGATAAGCATCAGGGCAACGGAACTAGAACCAGGACAGCTCCAGGAGCCTCCACCACGAGGGCGATACCAGGTCGAGACCCTGATTACAAAGAGGGCACAGGAGAGGAGACTTTGCAAACCTTGGGGAATAAATTGAATCAGCTCATCTCATCAGTGGCAACTCTATCTATAAAATTCGACTCCCTCACTACTCGTGTGACCGCTGTTGAGTCCACGCTTGAAACAGTCACCCCGGCATCGTCGGCAGCCACTAAAACTGCTAACTCCACTATGGGGGCTGTAAACTCTGTGATAAAAGAAAATACGCACTTGAGATCGTGACTGGAAATGCTAGAGAACCAGGCAAGGGCCAACAATGTACGGATCCTGGGGCTAGCTGAAGGATGTGAGGGGAACCACCTGGCACTATTCCTGCAGGAATGGATTGTGAGCCAACTAGATGAAGAAGCGACCCAGGTAGTTCAAAAGATCCAGAAGGCATATTGGGTTGCTTTTCGAGGCCGTGAAGATAACCCAGAAGCCCCACGCACTGTGTTGATGATGTTGGACGGAGTGGGATCAAGGGATTATCTGCTAGCCCTAACAAGAAGGAAAAAAACTCTCCTCCACGATGGTCAGCAACTAAAGTTTTTTTCCCGATCTCTCCTACGCCACAAGACAAAAAAGAAAATGATTCGATGGAGTGAAGGCACTCTTACAGGAAACAGGGATACCTAATGGGTTGATTTTTCCAGCTCGAATGAGGATTGTGCATTGGAACAAAGTCTTTCTCATCTCGGACCCAGCAGAGGCTCTTAAATGGGCCCAACGGAATCTGCCATCTCGAGGGATAGACAACGAAGAGGACGATCCGTTTTCTGATGAGGAAGCTACCTGAAAGGCCTTAACCTACTATTGAGAACAGTTATACTGAACTGGTAAAGGGACATGGAGGGTGAATATATAAAATTAATAGTGATGCCTTTCCCTGCCCATTAAATTTGTTTCTTATATAATTTTTACTTGTTGCCTAACTGGGCTATGTAACAAAATGGGCTAGGGGGGTATAGAGGGCTTTTGTTTTTGATTTCTTTGCCCCAGAATTGTGTGTCTGTCAGTTTGGCTATATCAGGGATGTATAAGTTTGTTACAAGTCCCCGTTGGATTGTTTATGCATGTTTATTAAGCATTGTTTCAGCGCCTTTAATAATTCAAACATAATAATGGTGCTATCTAATTAAGGAAAAAATAATAGGGTACAGAGTCTGATAAGTTGTATATTTGTTACTACACTAATTGTGTATCCACTGTGGGTAAGCATGGTTCTTGATCCCTATTTTTAAGGAAGAAAAACGGACAACTAATACTGCAGACTATAAGGATAAAAATACCATGCAGCTCTTGGGCTCTATACAGTTATAGGAGTACAAACACTGTGGTTATTTTTATGTACGGGTAATACCCTCCAAAGATGTATCTTAATTCTTTTAACGTTTAGGATGAGAGTATTAAGAGGAGTGGCGCCCTCAACTTGAATAACATATGTAATGTTAAAAGAAGATATAATGACTGTATGTTGGTCTTTGAGAAAAGAATAAACATAAAGTTTAATAAGGATTATTCAGTCATTACAGCCCCCGTTCCGGTTGACAAACAACCGTTTCCGCAAACTCCCAGTTCAAATGTTATCCCCAGTTTAACTGATCAAGGTGGGGATCCTGATGGGGGCAGTGACTTTGGAAATGAGCCTGATGATGAAGATGATGAGGATTTTGGGGACCCTATTGATCCAGACATTTCCCCTGATCCTCACAGACCAGATTCCCCTTACAAGGGTACAGAGGATTTTACCTCCTATTTTGCTTTTATTAAGCAGGTGGCTCAATCCCTCGACCACCCATCCCAGGAATCTGCGGAGGATGAGGAGGAAGAGGATTATAAGGAGATGATGGATGTGCTCCCATCAGAGAGGCTACTCCTTCCTCTCCATAAGTCTCTAGGAAAGCAGACTATGAAAGTTCTGCAAACCCGCACTTCTATCCCTCCCACAGACAGGAAGGTGGATAAGAAATACTGGGTGGCTAAGTCTTGGGCTGAATTCCTCTTTGGGCACCCCAGCCACGAAGGTGGGGTACAGGCTGCAGCTTGTGACAAAGGTGGCATCCCTCTGGCCTCTCACACTCCAGACAAGGATTCTAGAAAGGTGGATTCCATAGCTAAAAAAGTGTACTTGGGATCTTCTCTGGCTGTTAGGCAGGCATCTTACATGGCCTATACAGCCAGATATCAGAAAAAAATGTGGACCACAGTATTGCAAATTGCTAAGGCAGCCCCCCATGGCTGCTGACCTGGAGGAGGCTGCAAAAGGGGTATTGAAGCTGCTAAGATGCAGTTCAGGATGGCAGTGGACTCTAATGACACTGCATCCAGGCAGATGGCATCTGCTGTGTCCCTCGGAAGGTTTGCTTGGCTTAGAACCACTAACCTGACACAAGATACCCAGACTAAGCCCATGGATTTTCTGTGTGACCCTGTGTCTCTGTTTGGGGAACAAACAGATGCATATATAAAGAAAATGGATGAATATATGGCTGCATACGAAAGTGCAGCAGCCAAAGAAAGAGCTGCTACCACCCAGAAGCATCATGCAAGGGGTGGCAGAGGCAGGCCTGCTTATAGGCCTTTCTTCCAGCCTCAGGTTTTTCCCCAGTATCAGCCCAGGGGATGCTTCAGGGGCAGGAGCAGAAGGGGCAGTGGCCGCACTAGTCCCAGTATTCAGCCAGCAGCACAATCCAAACAGACACCCTGAGGTGACTGTTTGGGTCACCTCCCAAATTCCAGTAGGGGGCAGGCTGGTCCACTACTTCCAGGAGTGGAAAAATATCACCACAGACAATTGGGTTCAGGAGGTAGTGGGCCAGGGACTTGTCCTCAGCTTCAAAGCTATGCCAAAGCTGAGGTGAAGAGCTTTCAAACCCTCTTAACCATCAGAAACAGCCCTGTTGGAAAAGGAAGTTTCAAGTCTTCTGCTACAAAAGGCAGTGGAACCAGTCTCTTCCAACCAGATAGGAAAGGGTCTGTATTCAAGGTACTTCCTCACAATAAAGAAAACAGGGGAGTGGCGACCCATTCTGGATCTCAGATACTTAAACAAGCATCTGTCAAAAGCAAAATTCAAGACGGTTACTCTGGCTACCATACTTCCCACCCTAAGACAGGGAGACTGGTTAGCATCCCTGAATCTGAAGGACGCCTACTTTTGCATCCCAATCAAGATCACACAGAAAGTACCTCAGGTTCAGGTTGCTATCAGGTCATTACCAATTCAGGGCAATGCCTTTCGGACTGACATCTGCTTCAAGGGTGTTCACAAAATGTCTAGCTGTGGTAGTGGCACACCTAAGGTGACAAGGGGTGTCAGTGTTCCTCTACCTAGACGATTGGCTCATAGTAGGCCAGTCACACCAGCAAGTAAGGGAGGCCCTGTCAATAACACACGACACACTCTACTCACTGGGGTTCTTGGTGAATCACATAAAGTCTGTTTTGGAGCCAGTTCAACTGCTCAGATTCATAGGGGCAGAACTGGATACAAAAAAAGGGATGGCTTATCTGCCTCAGGACAGGGTGGACAACCTTATCCAGGTGGCCAGTTCCTTCAAACTTCACGTTTCCAGGCCAGCAAGGCACTTCCTGCAATTGCTAGGCAATATGGAAGCTTCCACAGCAACTGTGTCAGGGGCCAGGTTCCAGATGAGAGACATTCAGTTTCATTTAAGAGATCACTGACTCCAGAGAAGGAATTCTCTCTCAAAACTAGTTCCAGTAACAGTCACTTTTCTCCAAGCCCTTCAGTGGTGGCAGGAAAAAGGCAATCTCAGGCAGGGAGTACCTTGCTTGCAGCAAGTTCCCTCTCTGGTACTCATGACAGATGCATCCCTCCTAGGGTGGGAAGTACCTCTGGGGGATCACACTGCACGTGGCATGTGAGAAAAGCAGGAATCCCTCCTGCACATCAACCTCTTGGAGCTCAGTGCAGTTCTCCTGGCTCTTCAGTCTTTTCACAATCTGATAAAATGAAAGGTGGTCCAGGTCAGAACAGACAGCACAACCACCATGTACTACATAAACAAGCAAGGGGGCGCAAGGTCAACTCCCCTCTGCACAGAGGCGATGAGAATCTGGGCATTTGCTTACTCTCTCAATGTTTCCCTCTCAGCTGTCCACCTTCCAGGCAAGGACAGTGTCTTGGCGGATGCCCTCAGCAGAATAAATTAGAACCATCACGAGTGGTCACTGAACAAGCAGGTCTTGGAGACCATTTTCAGGAGGTGGGGCACCCCAGAGGTGGATCTGTTCGCAGCCCCAGACAACCACCAACTCCTACAGTATTGCTGCAGGCCCCCCATCAAGGGCACAGTTCCTCTGGATGCACTTCTGCTGGACTGGACGGGGAGGTTCCTGTATGCCTTCCCTCCTTGTCCTCTCTTACTGAAAGTGCTGAACAAACTCAGGCTTCAACCAGCCTCAGTGATCCTCATTGCCCCGGACTGGGCCAGACAGCCTTGGTACTCCATAATCCTATCATTGTCAGTAACCAAGCCAGTCTCCCCAGGAGGTACAACCTGTTGTCATCCTCGCAGGGCAGGATCATGTATCCCAATCTGCGATCCTTCACACTCAAAGCATGGCTCTTGAAGACTTAGAGTATGCAGATTTACATCTTTCAGAAGGAGTCTTGGATATACTGAGAGTCTCCAGGAAGCCTTCTACCAAGAAAACCTGTGCTTCCAAATGGAAGAGATTTTCAATTTGGTGTCAGGGTAAGGGGTTAAACCATACCCAAGCCAATCTCTCTACGGTTCTGGACCATATGACCCATTTGCATTCCACAGATTTAAGTAGTTCCACCTTGAGAGTGCACCTGGCAGCTGTTTCTTCTTATTTATCAGCAGGTAAGGCATCATCTTCGGCTTGGAAGCCAGTATTCAAGAAGTTTTTTAAGGGATTACTGCATTTGCATCCACCACACAGGGAGCCTGCTCCCATGTGGGATTTGAACATTTGTATTGCCCAGCTAATGTAGTCTCCCTTTGAGCCCAGGTCTACCGCAGACCTCAAATATGTGACTTGGAAAACAGTGTTCCTGGTAGCCATTACCTCTGTTAGAAGGATCAGTGAGCTCCAGGCATTGTCCACAGAGCCTGGGTACATTGTTGTCCATAGAGACAAAATAGTTTTGAGAACTAACAGGAGATTTTTGCCGAAGGTGGTATCAGAGTTCCACCTCAACCAGTCTGTTACTTTACTAGTCTTCTTCATAGACCATTCCACCTCAGGTGAGCGTAGGCTGCACAGCCTGGATGTGAAAAGGGCAGTCAGCTACTATCTTTCAAACAACATGAAGTCTTGCTATATTATGACATATGCAGTTTGTCCCAGCCTTAGAACTGCTCCGGAGGTGAAAGAGTTAACTTTCCATGCCAGGCATGGAATCTTGAGCGTGTGCTCGGTTGACACTCTGTCTGTTGTTCTTCAAACCCAAACTGTCAGATTCTTTACTCCGCCTCACTGAACAGTCTCTCTGGAGATTTCTCCTTCTGCTCGGTTCATTTTGTCGGTTAAAAAGTGTAATTTCTCGTTTTTTTAAACCACATTTGTCTTATTTTAACCGCAACCTGTCGGTTCAAGCTCTGTCTGTGGTATCGTAAGTAATAGATAGGTTTTACATTTTCTCTTTGTGGAACTTGCAAACGTTATTATCGGTTTGGTTTGAACCGATCAGGTTGTTGTTAAACTTAATTAAATTGCATTTAGAGTGCGGTTCCCGGTTCTTATCAGTTCTAAAAAGAAACGGATTTCATTACGGTTTTTTCCACGACCCGTGACACGGTTGGGAACCGATAAGGGTGTCTTGCTTGGCGATTTGCCGTAAAAGGGCAAGTTTTTGGTTAGGCTGGCATTATGTCTGAGAAACCCAAAAGAAAAACCGGGCCCACTGGGTTTCACCACTGTAGTGTCTGTGGGGAAGCCTTTGCCAAGGCTGACCCACACACCACATGGGTTTATTGTCTGGGGTTTGACCACCTCAACGCAGACTGCCAGATTTGCAAGAATTTCCCTGCAGCTACCCTGGATAAGAGAGTTGGTAGGCTCAGGGAATGAGAGGCCAAAAAGTCCGCTGACCCGGATGGCCAGCCCGGTTCGGTGCCAACTGAACGGAGGGAGTGCCCTCTGACCAGGGCGAGACTTCCTCGGGCAAACGAAGAGCTGACTCGGAGGAGCCAGTTCCAGCAAAGAGGACTAGAAAATCAGCAGGTGTGGAGCCAAAATTTCCTTCTCCAACTGCTGCAGAGATAGCCAAAGTGATCCAAATTGTCCAGTCGCTTTCCCCGGTTCCGACCGAACCGGCACCATCAGGTAAGCGGTCGGTTCGGTAGGTTCCACCGGTTCAAGACTGTGATATAGAGGAATTTTATGAACTGGAGGAGGGGGAGGAGGATTATGAAGAGAGTGAATGTGATTTTGAAAGTCTGGATGTGCCCATTGAACCAGACATCCCCCCAGACAGACCTTCAGGAGTGTCTCCCCTTAGGCTTTCTGAGTCCCCTTCTCATTTTATGTTTTATAAAAAAGTTGCTGAAACCCTCCAGCTCCCTTTGGAAGAAGCTGTGGATGAACAAGAGGAGCCTGACTATGTGGAAATGATGGATATCCCAGAGTCCAGGAGATTGTCTATTCCTTTACATAAATCTTTAAGGAAACAGACAATAAAAATTTTAAAAGCTCCTAACACTATACCTCCTGTGGATAAAACAATGGACAAGAGGTACACATTGTCAGGCTCTGATACGGAGTTCCTTTCACAACAATGCAGCCATGTTGGGGTAGTGCAGGCTGCAGCCTGTGATAAAGCAAATATTCCCTTGGCTTCACACCCCCCTGACAAGGACTCCAGGAGGATTGATGCCATGGCAAAGAAACAATACATGGCAGCATCCTTGGGACTCAGACAGGCAAATTATATGGCCTATGTTGCAAGATACCAGAAATCCAGATGGGATACTGTTATGGCTTTAGCGAAACAGGTCCCTGGCCAGCTTGCCAGGAGCTGGAGCAGGTGGCTGCTGATAGTATTGAGGCATCAAGGTGCAGTTCCATGCTGCAGTGGACTCTAATGATGTATCTTCAAGAGTCATGGCTACATCTGTGGCTTTTGCAGAATGGCTTGGCTCAGGTGTATTAGCCTGTCACAGGATACCCAGGCTAAGGCCATGGATTTTCCTGTTGTGGGTAATTCTCTGTTTGGGGAGCAGACAGAGAATTACATGAAGAAAATGGATGAGTATAGGACCACTTATAGGAGTGCACAGGCCAAGGAGAGGCAAGCCACTCCTCAGAGGCAGCTTTCCAGGACCAGGGGCAGGCCTTTTCACAGGCCTTTTTACCAAGCCCAGGCCTCCTCTTCAGCTTATGCCCAGAGGGGGTTCTTCAGAGGGAGAGGCAGACGGGGTACGAGCAGGCCTGCTCCCACCCCTCAGCCTAAAGCCCCTGCCAAACAGGCACCCTGATGGGATGCCCAGGGCCGATTCTCCATTACCTGTAGGGGGCAGGCTGGCTTACTTCGTCCAGGACTGGGAGTCTTTAACATCAGACAAGTGGGTTCTGGAAGTAGTAAGCCAGGGACTGGTTCTCAGCTTCAAAAAATTTCCAAAGATGAGAACCAGATCCTTTCCACCTGCAAATCCATTAGAGGTTCTAGCCTTGGAAACAGAAGTCTCAACCCTTCTGGCTCTCAGAGCTGTAGAAAGGGTTCCTCCCCTACACCAGGGCAAAGGACTGTACTCCAGGTACTTCCTTACCCCAAAAAAGACAGGAGAATGGCGGCCCATCCTGGATCTCAGATACCTAAATAAGCACCTTTTAAAACCAAAATTCAAAATGGTGACTCTGGGAGTTATTTTACCCTCCCTAAGGCCAGGGGACTGGCTAGCGTCCCTGGACCTCAAGGATGCCTACTTCCATGTTCTCATCAGAAGCTCCCACCGAAAGTACCTCAGATTCGAACTGCCCTCAGGCCATTACCAGTTTAGAGCAATGCCCTTCGGCCTCACCTCTGCCCCAAGTGTATTCACAAAATGCCTGGCAGTAGCAGTTGCTCACTTAAGAAGGCAAAAGATTGCCATCTTTCCTTACCTGGACGACTGGCTCATAGTGGGTCAGTCTCCAGACCAAGTCAAATTACACCTTCAGGTTACCCAGCAGCTGCTTACATCTCTAGGTTTTCTTCTCAATCTTCCAAAGTCAGTTCTAGAGCCTGTTCAGCTACTCACCTTCATAGGCGCAGAACTGGACACAAAGCAGGCAGAGCTTTCCTTCCTCTAGAAAGAGTAAAGACCCTGGTGGCTCTGGCCTCCTCCTTCACTCTGCAGGTCTCTCGACCAGCAAGGCACTTTCTACAGCTCCTAGGGCACATGGCTGCTTCCACAGCTGTAGTGCAAGGAGCAAGATTTCAGATGAGGGACATTCAGTTCCATTTGAGAGCCTTCTGGTCTCAAAGGAGAGATCCTCTAACCAAATTGATCCCAGTAACTCGAACCCTGATCCAGGCCCTGCATTGGTGGGAGGATCAGAGCAATCTGAGACAGGGGGTTCCTTTCATCCCTCAATCTCACTCCTTGACCCTTACTACAGATGCATCCCTCTTGGGATGGGGAGCTCACATGGGCGACCTCACCACCCAGGGATTGTGGTCCCTCAGGATCTCTGCTCCACATCAATCTGTTGGAACTCAGAGCTGTTTTCTAGCACTTCAGGTTTTCTGCATCTGTTCAGAACAAAGTGGTACAGGTCAGAACAGACAACACCACTACAATGTGGTACATCAACAAGCAAGGGGGCACTCGGTCTTGACCTTGTGCACCGAGGCAATGAAGTTGTGGTCTCTGGCTTATTCCCTGAACACTTCCCTCATGGCAGTTCACCTCCCAGGCAAGGACAATGTCCTGGCAGATGCTCTCAGCAGGATTTCCCAGGGCCATCACGAATGGTCACTGGATCCCCTAGTACTGGAGTTAGTATTTGCCAGGTGGGGCACCCCTCAGATAGATCTTTTTGCAGCCCCAGACAATCACTAACTTCCGCTTTTTTGTTGCAGGCCTCCAGTGTTGGGCTCAGTCCCTCTGGATGCCTTCCTTCTCGACTGGGAAAGGAAGTTCCTCTATGCCTTCCCCCCCCTTCCCTCTCTTGTTCATAATCAGATCTCAACCTTGCAAGATGATTTTGATTGCTCCAGATTGGGCCAGACAGCCCTGGTATCCACTCCTTCTGTCCTTAGCAGTCCACCTTCCCCTGTGTCTTCCCAGGAATCACAATCTGTTAACCTGTGCCCAGGGGAGAGTTTGGTATCCGAATCTCAAATCCCTCAACCTCAAGGCCTGGCTCTTGAAGAGTTAGAGTTTGCTGACCTACACCTTTCTCAAGGTGTACTCGATATCTTGAAAGCTTCTAGGAAGCCTTCCACCAGGGCTACTTATAATTCTAAATGGAAAAGGTTTTCCATATGGTGCTCTGGTAAGCATATTTCCCCAGAATCTGCTGATTTGCCCACAGTCCTGGATTATATGGTCCACCTAAATACTTTGGGGCTGAGGCCAGCTACCCTGAAAGTGCATTTGGCAGCTGTCTCTGCTTTTATTTCAGCAGGAAAGCCCTCTTCTCTTTCTGCTCACCCTGTATTCTCCAAGTTTTTCAAGGGATTGCTTTACACCAACCCTCCATTCAGGGACCCTGCTCCTGCCTGGGATCTTAATGTTTGCATTGCTCAGCTAATGCAACCCCCCTTTGAGCCTTTGTCTTCAGCAGAGCTTAAGTACTTGACTTGGAAAACTATGTTTCTAGTAGCCATCACTTCTGCCAGGCGCATAAGTGAATTACAAGCTTTGTCAGTGGAGCCTGATTTTATCTCCTTTCACAGAGATAAGGTAGTCCTCAGGACTAACAGGAAGTTCTTGCCTAAGGTGGTTTCAGATTTCCACCTTAATCAATCTATATCTCTTCCAGTGTACTTCACTGACCATTCCTCCGCTGGCGAGAGGAGGCTGCACAGTTTAGATGTAAAGAGAGCCCTTAGTTACTACATAGAGCATACCAAGGGTCACAGGTTTGACTCCTTCCAACTGTTCCTCACGTATGGTGAGGTTGGTAAAGGGAAACCTGCCACTAAAAGATCCATTGCCAGGTGGATTGTCTCTTGTATCCAATTTTGTTATCAAAAACTGTGTAAGGTTCCCCCTTCAGGCCTGAGGGTTCGCTCTACTAGAGGTACAGCTGCGTCCCTAGCTGCGGCCAGGGACATCCCTATCTTAGAGATATGTCAAGCAGCTACCTGGAAAACAGTACACACTTTCACCAAGCATTACTCCCTGGACATCCAGGCTAGGAGTGATGCTCGGTTTGGCACAGCCGTGCTTCAGAGCCTATTTCCTAAGTAGGTTCTGTCCCTCCTCCATGGAGGTACTGCTGTGTAGTCTGCATATGTCATAATATAGCAAGACTTCATGTTGTTTGAAGAAAAAATTACTCACCTTAGTAATGTTGTTTCTTCTAATGGAGTCTTGCTATATTATGACCTCCCCCACTGCCTGCCCTTCTCAGAACCTCTGCTCTTGGGATGTGGGTGGGCAGTGCAGTGTTGGCACTTAGTGATGCCCACCTTGTGTTTTTCACCCCTCCTTTTTGGGGTGTTTGGGTATTGTATTTTATTTTATTTTATTTTTTGGATCCCCTGACTGGAGTCTTTGTTTTGGGACCAAAAAATGTGTCAATATTTTAGTAGCCAGTTGGCTAGTGTAGGTTTACAGCTTCCACACAGAATCTTAGTGAGTTTTGCTCGTAAAGATCTGACAGTTTGGGTTTGAAGAACAACAGACAGAGTTTTCAACCGAGCTGGCGCTCCAGATTCCATGCCTGGCATGGAAAGTTAACTCTTTCACCTCCGGAGCAGTTCTAAGGCTGGGACAAACTGCATATGTCATAATATAGCAAGATTCCATTAGAAGAAACAACATTACTAAGGTGAGTAATTTTTTCTTATCACACAAAAGGTCACAGATGGGATCAAACCCAGTTCTTCCTCACTTCTGGAGAGGTGGGAAAAGGAAAACCTGCCACAAAACGATCCATTGCACGATGGATTGTAGCCTGTATTCAGTTTAACTATAGCAAGGTGGGCAAGCAACCACCTGCAGGCCTCAGGGCCCATTCAACTAGGGGTACTGCAGCTTCTCTAGCAGCTGCTAGAGATATCCCCCATAGTGCACATTTGCAAAGCTGCAACTTGGAAATCAGTCCACACATATTCACCAGTTATTATTGTTTGAATGTCCAGGCCACAGGTGATGCCAGGTTTGGCACAGCAGTCCTGCAGAGCCTGTTTCCTAAATAGGCTATAGGCCCACCTCCAAAGGCACTGCTTGGTAATCTGCATAAGTTAGAATACAGTAAGATTTCCTGGGGTTTGAAGAAAAACTTAGTCGCCATAGTAATCTTGTTTTTCTAAGGGTATCTTACTGTATTCGGAGCTCCTTCCCTTCCTCCCCTACTCGAAACCTATGGTCACTGCACTACAGCTGTGGTAGAGATGTTGCAAACCTGGGGGTATATTATGTTCTGGTTTTGGGCATCTGTGACTTGAGTTTTAGTAATGCCACTTTAAAGTTTTTTCAAAGAGGGGGTAAATCCCTCATTCATACCCTATTGTTTGTTGAGGAGGGTTGTTGTTATTATTATTATTATTATTATTTTAGTAGTAGGAAACTGCTTAGTGCAGGTTTCGTAAGAATCTGACGGTTTAGAAGTGTTTAGGGACAGTGGTTTCAAAACTGAACTCGAGCCTAGCCTTCCATCATTTGCATAGGTTCTATTAACCACTTCGGCTTCTGGGCAGTCCTATGGTGAGACCATACTGCATAAGTCAGAATACAGTAAGATTCCCTTAGAAGAAACAAGATTACTATGGTGAGTAATTTTTTCTTTCCTGCTTTGCTGGATGCAATCCTGCTCAAATGATGCTGTCCTTCCTTGGGGAGAACAGTTTTGACACTACTGTCATACCTCCATGGCCCCAGCCATTTAAAGAGGTGTCACAGAATGACTGGCTCCATCCCTCTATCCCCTCTCCAGCCCTGAGGGACTGCCAGCACAGGTATTGCATGCCCTGGGGGTCTCCAGGTACCATGCCACACCCCACTTCTGGGGTACAGATCCTGGATACCCCTTCTGGGCATCGTCGTCCATGGCATGACCGTCCCTCTGAGACAGACTCAACCGAGTTTGACTGTTGGGGTAGAAGAGTTTTCTCAACAGTGCACACTATGCTGTGCATTGCTGTACACCAAGCATTTCTGGCTACCTATGGTAGACATCTGTGGGCGATGCTGGGACATCTAGCATCCATGCCAGACTGTATGGGAACCAGATAAGCCATTTGCCTTTTTGCCCAGGGTCTGGAGCTGGTGAGACACCATTTGAGGGCATCTTACGATGCCACCGAAGTAGCCTTCAGGCTTGAGGGAACTGTGGTCTGCATTAAACGGACAGCATGACTTTGCCTTTCCAGGTTGTCACCCGTGGCCTAGTGTAGGGTGATTGCCTCACGTTACCTGGGAGACCATTTCTTTACCTGCAGAGTCAGGAGTGAGCTTGCGGGGCGCCTTCCTGCTCCCAGTCAATGGGAGCCTCCACTTGCCCCTGACTAGTCTTGGGCCTCGCCAGATCCATGAGGGGCCCCTACCTCCTTGTGCCGCCCCCACAGGAGGCTGAGGGCACAACTGTTTCCCTCCGGGTTTACCAACATCACCATCCACTGGTGGCTTGACACTCTGACCCACCAGTGATAAATCATGAAGATTGATTCTTGGAAGATATGAAAATTACGTACTCACTGTAATTCTTGATCTTCTGGAATATCTTCACCATTCATCACTGCAACCTGCCCACCTTCCCCCTTGATGGCTAGGCTCTGGGCAGCCTCCTCCCTCTTCTTCCTTCCCCCTTATTTTGGTGTTTAACAAAAAAAAAAGAGGAAGGACATCTGTCTGTGCAACCTCCACCCAAAAAACAAAACCACCTTTTAGGGGCGGGCACTTCTGCTATTCTTAACATCTTTGCTCCACCTTTTTCGGCACCTCTTGTGTCAAAAAAAAAATCCTTTTTTCTAGGAGAGAGGGACTTATAGAAAATGGGATCTTCCCAGAATCAATCTTCAAAATTCATGACTGGTGGGTCTATGCCAGAGGCAGATGACCCTCACGAGAGACTTCATCTTTAAGATTTTTGGAGCTGGGAGCTGACATTGTTGATGGCTCCACCTATGAGGTCGACGCACTACGTAGCGCTCGCAGACTGGCCAGTAACCGACACCGGCGCCCTGACTCCTCAGTTCAGCTTTTCCCACCATTGAGGTTACATCTCGTGGGAGCTGGAAGCCGAAAACTTGATGTGTCATTTCTGCCGCTGCCACATTTGACTCTACACTGTACCACAGTTTGTTAGAGCTGATAATATTTTCCTTTTTCTTTCTTTCCTCAGTGTGCTGCATCAAGTACTTTACCTTTTTTTTTTTATTTATTTTGTTTGCACGGTCATGTCCAGTTTGGGGCCTAGTTCTAGTAACTCTAAGGCATGGCGTGCCCCTATGCATTGGTACCTCTGTGGCAAGCTGATTACCATTACAGACCGCCATGACTGTTGTCTCACCTGCCTGTGTCCATCTCATGACATGGATTCCTGCGACACCTGCTTCTCCATGGACCGCCGTGTCCTTGAAATCCATGCGTTGAAGGTGGTTTGGAAACCTCCCACCTCTGGAGGGCGGCGCCGCTCTCAGGATGCCAAGGTCAGGTCTCTGGGCCCTTCCCCTGGGTCTCTCTCTGGTGCTATACGTACTGAGGGAGAGCAGGCCTCTGCTGCTCCTAGTCTCGTTGGGGTGGAAGGCCCGCATGAGGGGTAGATGGGACAGTCAGCCTCTGGGGAGTTGGCTGAGCACCCCCTCGCAGTGTGTCGCTCCCTCGGGGGCACGGTCATCCCTGGTGTCATGGTCGCAGTTATATGCTGGGCCTGAGCCGAGGGGGCCCTCAGTGCCGCCGCCTGGTGCCGCTTTAGCTACTGACACCGCACTCAGTGTTGGTGAGCGAATTGGTGCTGGTATTGTCGCTGGGTCCCCTTCTGACACTGTTTACGGTGCCAGGAGAAGGAGGGTCTCTGGAGTAGCCTCCTTGGAGATCTTGTTGATCTCTTCCTCTACGGAAGAGAAAGATCAGGAGGATCCTGACTGGCTGCCCGGCTCCTTGGAGCCCTGGGACTCTTCTCCACCCAGCCTTAGGGCCTCATGTACCACGGAGTCTGGCACCATCCCTCCTGGGACCATTCTTGGAGCCGCCTCCTCCACGTCTCCCCGCGGCACCTGCAGTGCCGGGGGTATGTCTAGTGCTGATGCTGAGGGCGGTGCTGGGTTGGGGTCTGGTGCTGGGTCTGATTCCAGCGCCGTTGTCTGTGCCGAATTGGATCTCGGTGCCAAGGCAGGTCTTGGGATAGGTTGTGGCACCATTCACAGTACTGGGCTGTCTTCCACTTCAGTTTCTGTGGCCCTTCCAAGGAACATGTCCCTGTCGGGTGAAGGGGTGGGGAGGTCGGTGCGGAGGCCCATTTCCAGAGTGGCAGGTGGCTCTGGGAGGAGTCAGAGTGCTGACCCGACCCTCCTCTCCTCCCTGGAACTGTCAGGACCTGTAATTGGTGGGGACGGGCTGCCCACAAGGGCCAGACCAGCTCCGATCGCCCCAACCTGGGGGTTGCCCCCCAAGAGGGCACCACCCTGTTCACCCCGTCAGTTTGTGCATTCATCAGTGGCTGTGTTGTGCAGCTCCCCTCCTCTGGGAAGGGTCCCCTGCATGCTTCCACAGCCCTAGCAGAGGACCTCCTCTGGCCCGTCAGGGCTCTTCTCTGCCTCTTCTTCCTCTGCCTCCTCTTCTCCCAGACCTCTTTGGCCCTACAGGGCTTATGACTGAGAACAGATCAGTGCATCGGGGCTGCATTCCCTAGATACCTGAGGTCTCTGGTTGAGATCATCTTTAGGCTTGAACCACCAGCTTCGCTGATCCCAGGATTGAGTTCCTCTGCCTCTTCGTCTTCCTCCTCCATCCAGCTGTCATCTGACACTGATCTCACCCGGTTATCAGCGGTTCCTTTCAGAGATGTTAGAGGAGCTGCATATTTTCCATTTCGCCAGCTACAATCCTGCACATGTGATGTGAGCATTCCTTGGGAATACAGCGCTGACAATCTTGTCATCCCTCCATGGCCTTGACCCTTCACAGAAGCATCGCACAGGGTCTGGCATGGTCTCTCTGCCCCTTCCTCAGCCCCGAGGGACTCTCCGTGCAGGTACTGTGTACCCCTGGAGTCTCCAGGTGCTACGTCCCACCCCACTTCAGAAGTGGAGCTCCTGGACACCCCTTCTGGGCACCGCCACCCAAGGAACGACCAGCCCCCGGAGTCTGACTCAACTGAGTTTGATCATTGGTATAGAATAGTTTTCTCAGTTGCGTGCCTTCTTCTGTGCATCTCTGCACACCAGACTGCCTATGCTAGGCACCTGTGGACCATGCTGGACCAACTCCTGGCATCTGTGCCTGATTCTGAGGCTACAAGGCAGGCCATCAGCCTTTCTGCCCGTGGTCTGGAGATGGTGAGGTACCAGTCAAGGGCACCTTACAGCACCAATGAGGTAGCTTCCAGGCTAGCAGGAACTGCAGTCTATATCAGCCAGACAGCGTGGCTTCGCCTTTCAAGGTCGTCACTCCTGGCCCGGTGAAGGGTGATCGCCTCTCCTTTCCAAGGGGCCCACCTTTTCTCTTGCAGGGTGCATTCCTTCTCCAAGGAATCGGGAGTCTCCACCTCACCATACCTGGGAAGGGCCCACCGGAGGCTGAGGGACACTAGTCCCTCAGGGTTTGCCAGTGCCACCGTGGGTGGCAGCATGGCATTCGGACCCACCAGTCATGAATAGTGAAGACTCATTCTGGGAAGATATGAAAATTATGTACTCACCATAATTCTTGATCTTCCCGAATATCTTCACCATTCATGTCTTCTTCCTGCCTACCTTCCCCTCAGGACCAGGCTCTTGGCAGTGCTACCTCCCTTTCTCTGTTTTCTCAAACACTTTTATCCTTCACGGGTTGATCTGATGGGCAAACCCTGAGGTGTCCTCCGCCAGACCTCATCCCTGTATAGGGTCAAACAGAAGATCTAGAGAGTTTCTTTTATTCAGAGAGAAAAAAAGCAGCTAAGGGAGTCCATGCCAGGAGCACACCCAAATAAGAAGTCCAAGTACAACAGAGAAAGGTGGCTAACAGGCATCTAGTGTGTATAATGGCAATAAAGAGACCATAGCTTGTCTGTATAGTTAAAAAGGTTTTATTTAATATAATAGCTCAAAGCAACCAGTTGGGTATCCAGGATCTGTACCACAACCAGTTGGCTGCTGCTGGTGGGGCGAGTTGCTTTGAACTGTTTATCTTAAATAAAAGCTTTTTAACTATAGAGACAAGCTATGGCCTCTTTATTGCTGTTATACACACTAGTTGCCTGTTAGCCACCTTTCTCTGTTGTATTTAGAGTTTCTATTATCCCTTGCTCCTACAACCCCTTAGAGACGTTTTTGCTATGCCTTAGCAGCCGCAGTGTCTGTCTGAACTACATGGTTGTGCATCAGACAGAACTCAACACTGCTTAACCCTTCTTTTGGGGCTCCTGAACCTTCCTGAAGGTTTTCTGGGGGCCATCAACACTTGTGTCTTACCTATATTAGGAGCCTGGGATCCCTTTCTCCAGCAGTAACTCTCCGTCGTCTGTTTCACCTTTCTATACACACTGTCTTAAAGTGACTAGGAGAGTGCAGTAACTCGCTCACCCTTTTCTTTAGACACAGAGGGAGTCGGACAGGGAATCTTTCCCTCTCTTCCTTTCCTCTCACCTCTACTATGTGCTTCTCTCCGGAACCACAGCACATAGGGGACCTATTTCTAGAGATTTGTCTCTAAAGGGAACAATTTCTGCTCCATGTTAATGTTTTTCCCTACATCCCACATCTCCTACTGTAAGTCTCCGACATTCTAGGATGCCTTACAGTTTCACTACTACCTTGTCCCCCGCGGTTGAAGCCATTCAATAATGGTCTCTCTTCTTCTTTCCATCTATCTCCCCAAATTCAGCCTTCCACAGGTATCCCTGATTTAAAAAAAAAAAGGCAGTAGAAATTCCCTTGGCTTGGATAGGAAAAAGACAAGGGGAAGCAAGCCAGATTTCTCAGCTTCTCAAACAGGAAGAAAACCTCCCCTTCTTGCAATATTTTGGAGAGTCGATCTTCATTTATTCATATTCAATCTCTTTCCAGGAGATGCGGGATTTCTCTCTCTAGCTTAATCTCTCTCTCCCCTTGTCCTTCTCTTCCCCCCTCCCTTCATTTCCCCCCTCCCTCCCTTCCTCTTCCGACCTGCCCATTGGGTCTGGCCCCTCCTTTTTGCAACCTAAGTCCCTCACTCCATACCCTCTTCTGTTCTCTCGGTTGCAATTTTATTTAGTTGTTATATCCTTTCTAGGATCGTGGAAATGTTGTTCATCCACACTTATTCGCATGTCCCTTCCCCTTTAAGGATCGCCGGAGGTCTTCAAGCTGGCTCCTCCCATCCACCTGGGTGGTATAACCCTCGGCTCCGCCCCATGATGCCAGATCTTCCTTTCCGCTGGAAGATTCAGGTTGCCTCCTTCGTGCTCCCTCATTTTGTAGGCCCTGGCTTCAAAACCTTCGGTTATTCCGAAAATTTGTCTAGTTCGCATTAGCAATCCCTACTACTCATCTTTGATTATGGAAGACAAGTCTTCCCCTGGATTTTGCCGGTGTTCGTGCGGCCAGAAAATGTTGCGCGCTGATCCCCACACTGCGTGCATCTATTGCCTGGGTGTCAATCCATGACACCTCGAAGTGTGATTTTTGTCTTGCATTTCACCCTAACGTCCTCAACGACCATCTAGCACACCTGAAGTTGGGGAGGCCAGAAAAATGGAACCCTCCGGTGAAATCAAAGAAGGCTCAGTGGGCGGTTTCCGTAGCCATGGGATCCGCCAAGCAATTGGAACGCATGCAAGCCTTCGAGGTGGAAGCTGCTCGTACTGGGGAATCTTCCTTTCGGAGCTTCTTCGTGCCTCTCAACCTGGGCTCCACCTTCTCGGGTTCTTTCCGAGAGTTGTGCCAGTCTCTCCCGACTAATGGGGAGGGTCCTGTGGGCATGCACACCTCTCGGTCCCGTAAGCGGGAAAAGGACCCGGGATTGTCTTTGTCTCGACGAAGACGTTATTGGGATGGGGAAAGATCTTGGTCCCAGCAACCAGCAGTCTCGACTTTGGTCAAAATTGCCTCTTCCGGCTGCTGGCTTCTCAGCTTTGCCGTCTGGCCAGTCAACTGAAGTGTCACTCGACGAGGTTGAAATAATCATCGACCCATTGTCGCCGACCCGGTCAACTATTCTCTTATTAGGATTCCAGTCCTTTCTTTCCCTGATGAGGAGACCCAGTCCACTGGGAACCCCATCGAGGAAGTGGTCCCCAGCCCTGGGGAAATCACCGGTTCCGCCGTTGTCTCCCGAGCGACCGAATCGGCCTCTCCGATCTCGAGTGAGGTCCAGGACTCCCTCGACCGAAAGGCTGAGGAAGAGCCACAAGCACTCTAAAAAGAGGCGACACCCTTGGTTTTCCTCATCCACCTCAGATGAGGAGAGGCTCTAGCGGAAACTCCGTCAGTGTTACGAGGACCTCATATGGCAACAGCTGATTTTGACCGGGCAGAAGCCGACTCCGGCTTCTACCCCAGCCATTACTTGACTTTCGCCTCCCAGGCTGAAGCTGACTCCTTCGGAGCTGATTAAGTCGGTTCCCCCACCCGCAGAGCCGGTGAAATCTCCTGTTCAGCTTAAACTGGTCTCTTCACTGATAGTGGTGGAACCACTGCCTAAGCAGCTTATGGGAGGGGCTCCTTCTAAGGAAGATAGACCAGACACTGGGCTTCCCCGGTGTCTTTCAGTCACTGTCACCCCGGACTGCCCTCGGCAGGTCGAAGGTGACCTGAGCGGTCAACCGTTGTATCTGGATTCCTTGGATTCGGATGCAACCGGTCTGCATTCTCATCCTGGGGATGACGAATCGGCCAGTGGGTTAGAGATGGAGGAAGGGCCATCATCCTTTCAGGGCATTCTTTGCCTCATCTCTGAGTCTACAGGGATGCCCCTGGAACCTATCCAGAAAAAGGCGGAGTACCCTCTTGCGGACATCCTCAAGAGAAGGGATACCCCGATGGAGGCCTTTCCTGTGGCCAAGGCCATAATTGGCCCGGCCTTAGAACTTTGGCAGCGCCCTGCCTCCTGTCCAGCTTTGTCTGCCCGTATGGCCCGCAAGTATGTGGTGCCCATGGGGTCCCTTGCGTGGTTCACAGAGAACCCTTCGGCCGAGAGCCTGGCGACCGCCTCTGTGTTCAGGCGTACTGGCAGTTCTGCCGACACTGACTGACCTCCGGAAAAAGTATCCAAACTCTTGGATCTTTCGGCTCGAAAGGTCTGTGCGGCCTCTTCTTTAGGCCTTCATCAGGCAAGTTCGGCTGTCATCATGGCACACTTCTCCCATGCCTTCTTGGGGTCTTTGGATGAAGTCCTCCCACATCTCCCTGCAGACATGCAGACCACGGTCAAGCAAGTCCTGGATCAGGGCCAGGCTGTTGCCAAACAGCAGCTTCAGACAGCCCTGGACATTGGGGATTCTTGTGCCCGCTCGATGGCAGCCGCAGTTGCCTCTCATCACAGGGCTTGGCTGAGACTCTCCTCTTTTCTGGTAGATACTCCACACAAACTAGCTGATGTGCCTTTCCTGGGCAGTGACCTTTTCGGCCCAGGTGTGGCTGGTCACCTTCAGCGTATTGAGCAGTCCAATGCCACCTTGGACGCTACTTCTTCTTGATCAGTGTTAGTGGCTCAGCAGGTAGCACACTTGTCTCTGAGGCTGGGTGATCAGAAGGCTGTGGGTTCTGTCCCCACACCAGGCACTTGGGTTAATATCCCAATACTGACACTGTAGTGCAGCATGAGGGGGGTGCTGCACTCTTGAGGTGCCGTCTTTTGGATGAGATGTTAAACCGAGGTCCCATCTGCCTGTTCTGGGGGTAGTTCAGGTGGATGTTAAAGATCCCATAGCACTTCTCGAAAAGAGTAGGGGAATTTCCCCAGTGCCCTGGCCAAATTTCCCTCATTCACTAAAAATACCACCAACAGCTTACTGTGGTTCAAGGTCAGTTGGCATTTCATCTGTATCCCCCTCCTGGTTCAAGGTCAGTGGGTCGTGCCTGAAAATAGGCAGAATCTGCCTAGTGCACATACCCGGTCAACACAAACTAAATAAATAAATAAAGGTTCTTCGGGCAAGAAATGGCAGAAGAAGAAGAACCTGCGGAGAACGGAGCTTACCAGGGACCACCCACTTTTATAGGTACAGCCCAGGAAGTGAGGTAGTGTGGGTGGTCTCTGGTATAGAGACTGCTGGAAGAAACTTCCATGCTGGAGCGCCACCTATCGGGAACTCCCAGAAGTAATGACTTACTGCAAGAGACATTCCTAGAAGATCTGCTGTTACAGCCAAAGTCTTTGTGTAACTGCACTTTCTAGGAGTGGTATATGTTGCTCATCCACACTGACCCACCCGACCTCCCCGGCTGCGGACACACAACACCTGGCTTCCAGCGGGCTAAGATCTGCCGTCATGGGGTGGAGCTGAGGGTTATACCACCCGGGTGGGTGGGAGGATCCAGCTTGAAGACTTCTGGCGATCCTGAAAGAGGAAAGGGACATGCCAATAAGTGTGGCTGAATAACATATACCACTCTTAGAACTACTGTTACAGGTGAGTAACCTGTTTTTTTTTGTCTGTCCCTTGGGCTCCTTTATCCCCCTCCAATCTTTCTTTTCTCTCTGGCTAGGCAGAAGTGAGGAGTCAGGGGAGTCTGTTACTGGCCAGTCCATGAGTGCCACGTAGTACATTGGCCATGTGGGTGGCGCCGTCCCCGGAGTTAACTACCCGCTCAAAAATCTTAAAGCTGAAGGCTCCTGCGAGGGTCGTCTGCCTCTGGCATAGACCCACCAGTCATGAATGGTGAACATATTCAGGAAGATCAAAAATTATGGTGAGTACATCATTTTTATTTCTTGTCTTGGTAGGCTACCCCCTCCCCATTCCTTCTAGGGGAGTCTATTCTCTGCTGATTGGCTACCGCTCCTGACTCCTCTTGGGGCAGAGCTTAGAGGGACCTCATGTCCCATGGGCCAGGTATTTGACTCCCAGTCCATTTCTTTTTTATATTCTGCTATTTTTGCTCCCTCACCTGCCGCCATTGTTATCTGCCCTAGTCATGACTTCCCTGATGCTTCCACCTCCTACTAAGCCCTTCGTGCTCCCCCGGTTACCCCTGGCTTACCCCCCAGGGAGCGGGGTCACGACACCGCAGAGGGAACCGGTGCCGTGATACCAGTATCTGTTTGGGAGAGCGTGGGGCCAGGAGGCTAATCGAAGCCCAGAGACAGGGCTTCATTTAGACGGTAGGTGCGAGGATTTTGTCCTCTGTAAGCTGGGGCGGTGGCGTGCAATGATAGCAGCGTCTGTCCCGCCACAGAGTTACTTTCGACCTTGTGTCGGTCGAGGGTGAAGCGACCCCTGGGTGTCTCTCCTCTTCCGAACACACACCCTTCCCCGGAGAAGGAGAGCAGTCAAGGGGCGCTCAATCCCTTCTCCACCTGGCGGGTCCTCCGATGACCCGGATCCGTTTCTGAACCCGAGTGCTTGTGCTTGTCCGAAATCAACTGCTGCGCCCGGCAGTCGGCCTCCCAGTCCATTTCTTTCCAGTTCAGTTTCTCCTATTCAAACAACATGAAGTCTTGCTATATTATAGACATTAGCAGTTTGATCCAGCTCTAGAACTGCCCCGGAGTGAAATGGTTAAAACCATTCCAAAATAGAATTTTGGCACGAGAGCAGCTCTATCTGTGTCATTTCAAACTTGAACTGTCAGATTCTTTACTCCGCCTCAGTGAACAGTCGCTCCGGAGATTTCTCCTTCTGCTCGGTTCATTTCTCGGTTTAAAAAGTGTTTTCTCGGTTGGATTTAACCGAGAATAGTTTTATTTTAACCGCAAAACCGTTTGGTTCAAGCTCTATCTGTGGTAACCGTAAGTAAATGAAGGTTTTGTCTGTGTGGAACTTGTAAGTTATCGGTTCGGTTTTGAACCGATCAGTGGGTTTAAAACTCATTTAAAACTAAAAGTTACTATTTTAGAGTGCGGTTCCCGGTTCTTATCGGTTCTAAAAAGAACGGGTTTATTACGTTTTTAATACCCGTATTGCAGTTGGGAACCGATAAAGGGTGTCTTCTGGCACTGCGTTAAAGGGCAGGTTTTTGGTTAGGCTGGCATTATGTCTGAGAAATCCAAAGAAAAACCGGCCCATTGGTTTCAACACTGTGATGTTTGTGGGGAAGTCTTTGCCAAGGCTGACCCACACACCACATGTGTTTATTGTCTGGGGTTTGACCACCTCCAGTCAGACTGCCAGGTATGTAAGAATTTCCCTGCAGCCACCCTGGAAAAAGATTGGGCAGGCTCAGGGAACGAGAGGCCAAAAGTCCGCTGACCCGATGGCCAGCCCAGTTCAGGCCAACCGAACCAGAGGGAGTGCCTCTGACCAGGGCCAGACTTCTCGGCAAAAGAAAAGCTGGTTCTGAGGAACCAATTCCAGTAAAGAAAACAAGAAAATCAGCAGGTCTGGAGTCCAAAATTCCTTCTCCAACTGCTGCAGAGATAGCAAAGCCATACAAATTGTCCAGTCACTGTCTCAGGGTCCGTCCAACCACCACTATCTGGTAAAAGGTCGGTTCGTCTGGTCCCAGTGGTTCAGGATTATGATATTGAGGAATTTTATGAACCAGAGGAGGGAGGAGGATTATGAACAGTATGAATGTGGCTGGGAAGGTCTGGGTGTGCCCATTGAACCGGACATCTCCCCAGACAGACCTTTAGAATCTCCCCCTATGCTGTCTGAGTCCCCATCTCATTTTATGTTTTATAAAAAAGTTGCTGAAACCCTCCAGCTTCCTTTAGAAGAGGCTGTGGATGAGCAAGAGGAGCCTGATTTTGTAGAAATGATGGATATTCCAGAGTCTAGGAGATTGTCTGTTCCTTTACATAAGTCTTTTAGGAAACAAATAATTAAAATTTTAAAAGCTCCTAATTCTGTGCCTCCTGTAGATAAAAAGATGGACAGAAGGTATACATTGTCAGGCCCTGATACAGAATTCCTTTCTCAGCAATGCAGTCATGTTGGGGTAGTTCAGGCTGCTGCCTGTGATAAAGCTAATATTCCCTTGGCTTCATCCTCCTGACAAGGATTCCAGGAAGATTGATGCCATGGCAAAAACAGTATATGGCAGCCTCTCTGGGACTCAGGCAAGCAAATTATATGCTTATGTAGCTAGGTATCAGAAATCTAGATGGGATACTGTTATGCAATTGGCCAAGCAGGCCCATGGCCAGCTGGCTAGTGAACTAGAACAGGTGGCTGCTGATGGCATTGAAGCCTCTAAGGTTCAGTTTCATGCTGCTGTGGATGTTAGTGATGTTTCCTCTAGGGTCATGGCCACATCTGTAGCTTTTCGTAGGTTGGCCTGGCTCAGGTGTACTAGTTTGTCACAGGATACCCAGACTAAGGCTATGGATTTTCCTGTGGTGGGAAATTCTCTGTTTGGAGAGCAGACAGAGAATTACATGAAAAATATGGATGAATATAGGACTACTTACAAGAGTGCCCAGGCTAAGGAGCGGCAAGCCACTCCTCAAAGGCATGCCCCCAGGGGTAGGGGTAGGCCTTTTCACAGGCCTTTCTACCAGACTCAGGCCTCCTCTGCCTTTGCTCAGAGGGGCTTCTTCAGAGGCAGGGGCAGACGAGGGGTGGGCAGACCTGCTCCAACCCCCCAGCCTAAAGCTCCTGCGAAACAGGCACCCTGATGGGGTGCCATGGGCAGATTCTCCTGTATCAGTGGGGGGCAGGCTGGCTTACTTCAGTCAGGATTGGGCTTCTTTAACCTCAGACAAGTGGGTTCTGGAAGTAGTAAGCCAGGGTCTGGTTCTCAGCTTCAAAAAGTTACCCAAGTTGAGAAGCAGATTTTTTCTACCTGCAAGTGCTTCAGAGACCCTCGCTCTGGAAACAGAGGTCTCATCCCTGTTAGCTCTCAGAGCAGTAGAAAGGGTTCCTCCCCTGCATCAGGGCAGGGGTCTGTATTCCAGATACTTCCTTACCCCAAAAAAGACAGGAGAATGGCGGCCCATTTTAAATCTCAGATATCCGAACAAGCATCTTTTGAAACCAAAGTTCAAAATGGTAACTCTGGCAATGATTTTACCTTCCCTAAGGCCAGGGAACTGGCTAGCCTCCCTGGACCTCAAGGATGCCTATTTCCATGTCCTAATCAGAAGATACCTCAGATTCGAACTGCCCTCAGGTCATTACCAGTTCAGAGCAATGCCCTTCGGCCTTACCTCTGCTCCAAGGGTATTCACAAAGTGTCTAGCAGTGGCCCACTTAAGGAGGCAGAGGATTGCTGTTTTTCCCTATAGACGACTGGCTCATTGTAGGCCAGTCCCCAGAACAGGTAAAATCTCACCTGCAGGTCACCCAGCAGCTTCTCACCTCCCTGGGTTTTCTGCTAAACCTACCAAAGTCGGTTCTGGAACCAGTCCAGGTACTCACCTTTATAGGGGCAGAATTGGACACAAAGCTAGCCAGGGCCTTTCTTCACCCAGAAAGGGTAAGGAATTTAGCGGCTCTGGCCTCTTCCTTCACTCTCCAGGTCTCTCGACCAGCAAGACATTTTCTGCAGCTCAAGGGGCACATGGCTGCATCCACAGCTGTTGTGCAGGGAGCCAGATTTCAGATGAGAGACATTCAGTTTCACTTGAGAACCTTTTGGTCTCAGAGAATAGACCCCCTTTCCAAGTTGGTCCCAGTGACTCGAACCTTGATCCTAGCTCTCCAGTGGTGGCAGGATCAGAGCAATTTAAGAGCGGGGGTCCCCTTCATTTCCCCTTCTCACGACTTGACTCTCACTACAGATGCTTCCTTTCTGGGTTGGGGAGCCCACATGGGCGACCTTTCCACTCAGGGAGTTTGGTCCCCCCAGGAATCTCTGCTCCACATCAATTTGCTGGAACTCAGAGCTGTCTTTTTAGCTCTTCAAGCTTTTTCTGCATCTGTCCACAACAAGGTGATACAAGTCAGAACAGACAACACCACAACAATGTGGTACATTAACAAACAGGGGGGCACTCGGTCTTTGGCCTTGTGCACCGAGGCAATGAAGTTGTGGTCTCTGGCCTATTCCTGAACACTTCCCTCATAGCAGTTCATCTTCCAGGAAGGACAATGTCCTAGCGGATGCCCTCAGCAGGATTTCCAGGGCCATCACGAATGGTCCCTGGATCCTCAAGTGCTGGGGATAGTTTTTGCCAGGTGGGGCATCCTCAGATAGATCTTTTTGCAGCCCCAGACAATCACAAACTTCCTCTGTTCTGTTGCAGACCTCCAGTGCTGGGCTCAGTTCCCCTGGATGCCCTTCTTCTGGATTGGGAGGGGAAGTTCCTCTATGCTTTCCCCCCTTTCCTCTCCTATTCAAAGTACTAGTCAAAATCAGATCTCAGCCTTGCAGGGTGATTCTGATTGCCCCGGATTGGGCCAGGCAGCCCTGGTACCCACTCCTTCTGTCTCTGACAGTCCATCTTCCCCTGTGCCTCCCCAGGAATCACAATCTGTTGACTTGTGCCCAGGGAAGGGTTTGGTATCCGGACCTCAAATCCCTCAACCTCAAGGCCTGGCTCTTGAGGAGTTAGAGTTTGCTGATTTACACCTCTCTCAGGTGTTCTTGAGATCCTAAAGGCTTCCAGAAAGCCTTCCACTAGGGCTACTTATAGTTCTAAATGGAAAAGGTTTTCCATTTGGTGTGCTAGGAAAATATTTCCCCAGGATCTGCTGAATTGCCCATTTTGTTAGATTACATGGTACATCTTAATTCCTTGGGTCTCAGACCAGCTACCCTGAGAGTTCATTTGCAGCTGTGTCTGCTTTTGTGTCAGCAGGAAAGTCATCCCTCTTTCCTCTCATCCTGTGTTTTCAAGTTTTTAAGGGATTACTCCATACTAATCCTCCCTTTCGGAACGGCCCTGCTTGGGACCTTAATGTTTGCATTGCCCAGTTAATGCAACCCCTTTTGAACCTCTGTCTTCTGCAGAGCTTAAGTACCCTAACTTGGAAAACTGTTTTTCAGTGGCTATCACTTCTGCCAGACGCATAAGTGAATTGCAAGCCTTGTCAGTGGAGACTGACTTTATTTCTTCCACAGGGATAAGGTAGTCCTTAGGACTAATAGGAAGTTTTTACTAAGGTGGTTTCAGATTTCCATCTTAATCAATCTATCTCCCTTCCAGTATTTTCACTGATCACTCCTCTTGGTGAGAGGAGGTTGCACAGCCTGGATGTTAAGAGAGCTCTTAGTTATTATATAGAGCGTATCAAAGGTCACAGGTTCAAATCCTCCAACTTTTCCTTACCTATGGTGAAGTTGGGAAAGGCAAACCTGCCACTAAGAGATCAATAGCCAGGTGGATTGTCTCTTGTATCCAATTTTGTTATCAGAAAGTGGGCAGAGCCCCGGTTTGAGGGCTCATTCTACCAGGGGTACAGCTGCGTCTCTAGCTGCTGCCAGAGATATCCCTTTATTAGAGATTTGCAGGCTGCTACTTGGAAAAGCGGTACACTTACAAGCATTACTCCTGGATGTCCAGGCCAGGAGAGATGCTCGGTTTGGCACAGCTGTTCATCGAGCCTATTCCTAAGTAGGTTCTGCCTCCTCCATGGAGGTACTGCTGTGTATTCTGCTAATGTCTATAATATAGCAAGACTTCATGTTGTTTGAAGAAAAAATTACTCACCTTAGTAATGTTGTTTCTTCTAATGAGTCTTGCTATATTATAGACCTCTCCAACCTGCCCCGTCTCAGAACCTCTACTTGGAGGGGTGCGGGCAACTTAGTGTGGGCACTACTATGTCCTGTTAGCATTTTGTCCCCTTTGGGACTTTGGGGTGTGTATGTATGCTGCGTGTGTGTTTTATTATACTTATGTTCCATTTTCATATTATTAGAATGGTGTTAGTATTTCTGGTCCCCTGACTTGAGTCTTGGGTGTTGGGACCATCAATGGTTGTTATTATTTAGGTAGCCATTTGGCTAGTGTAGTTACTGCTTCCACACAGACCTTAGTGAGTTCGGCTCGTAAAGATCTGACAGTTCAAGTTTGAAATGACACAGATAGAGCTGCTCTCGTGCCAAAATTCTATTTTGGAATGGTTTTAACCATTTCACTCCGGGGCAGTTCTAGAGCTGGAACAAACTGCTAATGTCTATAATATAGCAAGACTCCATTAGAAGAAACAACATTACTAAGGTGAGTAATTTTTTCTTCCAGATGGCACATGGCTTCGACCTAGGAGGTCAGGGCTGAAGTACTTTCATTCTTCTGTGTTTCAGATCCTTGAATCCTTCAGGGCTTTAGTGATGGATCTTCCTGGACATAAGTCTCCACCACTCATTCACACGGATGGGAGTATGCCAGAGGTGCTAGGACCCCAGCGGAAGCCAAACATTTTCATGAGGGCCGGCACCGAGATGGAGTTGTGAGGAAGTGGCACCTCGAGCCAGGCTTGTGCAGTATAGACTGTCTCGCACCAACCCTCCAACCACTCAGTTCCTTTTTCCCCACCACAAGTGCGCTTCAGTGACGACGTTGCCCACTCTGGGAGTCAAACTTCAAACTAGCAGCTTAGTTTTCAGTTTTATTATTTTGTATTTTATCACAAGAAGTACCGATTTATATTTTAATAAATTTCTTACTTGTACAAGAAAGAAGTCTTCAGCCCTCTATTGATGGAGTCGACCATGAGTGGGGCAGGAACTGGTAGGGAGACTTCATATGAAAGCTGTCCAGTCAGCCGGGCCGGGTCTGGTCCGCCGCCCTCTCTGGGGGGGGTCTCACAACAGACAGTCCAGTGCTCGGTGGGGATGGGTGGTCCCTTTGAAAGCATAAAAAGAAACTGTCCCATTCACGGTGCTGTTCGACCTCGAGTTCTTCTTCAGCCCACCGGTCGAAGAAGAAGAAACTGCATCACTCGAGGTCCCCCTCTGGTATGTCTGCACATAGAAACATAGAATTTGACGGCACATAAGGACCGCTTGGCCCACCCAGTCTGCCCGTTTCCCTACCTAATGGATAAGCTGCAGATCCTAGTTAACCAGCAGCCTACTTCTTTCTACCCCCACTCCCTAGAATTGCCTTATGGCTATCCCATGCATGCTTGAATTCAACCACTGTTTTGACTCCACAACCTCCTCGAAGGCTGCCATGCATCCACAACCCTCTCTGTGAAAAAATACTTCCTTACATTACCTCTGAGCTGCCCTCATGTTCAAATTGTGCCCCCTTGTTCTTGCACACCTCTTTTTTTTGAAAGATGCTACCCTCTTGGATGGTCGGTTGTTAGGGTCAGGAGCTGGTCTCCACTTCTTCTGGAGTCGCTGGTGTCTGTCTCTGGTAGCCGGCCTCTTCGACACCAGAGCTCCTCTCTGCCTATTGGAGGGGCTTCCGATGAGCAGTTTCACCATTGGACAGCTCTTATGGAGCAGTGGGCTCAGAGGTTGTCCCGACTGCCCAAACTGGCCAGTCCGTTGCCGGGGTCTTCGGGCCTGTCAGTTTCGGATCGACAGGCAGAGCGGTTAGGACTTCCTAGTCGTGTGGCACCTTATTCTATGCCGTCGACTCCACGCTCCGGTGTCTACCCCCCTCACATAGCGATGGCGCAGGGGTCCACACCGATACCTTTATCTCCTGCCATTTTTCATTCTTTATCTTCAAATCACAGTTCTCAGACTTCGGCGATGGTGCTGTCGATTGTGGTGCCGACTTCTCTGGCACGGAGGTCCTTTTCAATGCTACGTGTGGTGCATAACCTGTTGGCGCCATCCTTGACACTGGGGTTGGCGTTGGCACCGTGTGTGGTGCCGCGCTACCCGTCGGTGCCTTCTTTGGCACCGGGGGTGGCGTCGGCACTGTGTGCGGTGTCTCGCTCCCTGTCGGCACCATGAGCGATGCCGTTTTCTGTGTCTGCGCCATTTCTCTACTCGGCGCCGTTCTCTTCGATGGTGCCGAGGATGTGTATGGCGCTGTCTAGTTTCCAGAGGTTTTCAACTCCGATTCTTTCTCCTTCTCTTCTTCCTCCTGATTTTCATTCCATGGCTGTCTATACAGTCCTCCCCAGACTGTCAGGAGATGATTTTGAGCCCGATCCGGATCTTCGGCTGGGTGATAATATTGATGCTGATTCTACGCTGGGGGCAAGGATCAATCCTCCTGCAGACCCTGTTGTTGAAGACCTTTCCTTTAAGTCTCTGCTCAAGAATTAAAATTCTAGTCTTTTTCTCCAGACCACGGATATCAATCCTGGGAAGCTTCTGTGACTCCCGACATCTACATGTTCCGGAAATCCCTATGGATTTAACCCCTCTGGTACAGCCCTCTTTCGAGTCTCTTTCCCAGATGGTGTGGAAGAATCCAGTGCTTATTTCTTCTGTGGCCAAGTCCATAGATGGGAAATGTGCCCCTCCCAAGGATCGCCCCATCTTGGCCTCACAAGCCTTTGCTGATGCCATTGTGGTCCTAGTAAAGAATGATAATGCTATCCTCCCTCAGGAATCTACATCCCATCCTATAAACAAAGAATCTCGCAAGATAGACACCTTGGGTAAGAGAGTCTTTGCTGCCTCAGCCCTGAGCATGTGCATTACCAGCTACCAGGGCTATTTTTCTCAATATGAGTATGTTCTTTGACATTCACTCAAAGCAACAGTAGAAGCTCTGCCCGAGTCGGAGGTTAACTCAGTGCTACTACAGACCATAACTAGAGGCATCCAGTCCAATAATCAACAGATTAAAGCTGCAATGGACGCTTTTGATACTGCTTCTGCAGCGGCTGGCATTTGCACCCATCGCCACTCCTGGCTGCGTACTTCGGGCTTTACGAATGATGCCCAACAGAAAGTCGTGGCCTTACCTTTCAACTGTATATATCTGTTTGGGCCTCAGGTGAAACGAACACTAGAGGCCACACAGAAGACTAGGTCTGCCATTAAGACAACTAGATCTCCTCCCGCTCCCTCTCGAGAATGTGGGAACAAGCGTCAGTTTCATAACAGTCAGTCTTTTCGTGGCAGAGGAGGCTTTAATAGAAACCAAACCCCTCAGCTGCAAAATAAAACACAGCAGAGGGCACAAGATCCAAAAGTGCCCAGTACCACCTTCTGAGTTTCCGGCCAAGGTCCCACATCAGCTGCCCAAGGGGGACTCTTCCTCGACAGTGGGAGGATGTCTGACTCCGTTCTACTACCAGTGGAAATCTATAACATCAAATAAATGGGTCCTCAGGATAATCTGTGAGGGGTACTCTCTCAATCTGTCGGAAACCTCTCCGGATCATCCTCCCAAGCGACAGCCCAGGCTATCTGCGGCACAGTCAGATATTCTTGCTTCCGAGGTACAGGGCCTGCTGAACAACAGGGCAGTAGAAGTAGTTCCGCTGCATCAATGAAACACAGGTTTCTACTCCCATTACTTTCCAGTTCCAGAGAAAACTGGCGGCATGTGCCCTATTCCGGATCTCAGAAAGTTCAAGATGGTATCACTCGGTACCCTACTGCCTTTGATTCCTCAACACGATTGGCTAGCCTCCCTGGACATGCGGGACGCCTACCAGCACATTCTCATACACCCAAATCACCAGAAATACCTGAGGTTCATGGCGTTGGGTCAACACTATCAGTTCAGAGTCCTGCCCTTTGGGCTATCCTCGGCGCCTCAGGTTTTGACAAAGTGCTATGAAGTTCTTGCGGTGCATCTAAGGAAAATCGGAATCCAAATGTTCCCATATCTGGACGACTGGCTTCTAGCAAGCCCCTCCAGGCAAGAGACTCGGGGGGGCCATGGCCACAGCCTCAGACTTCCTCACGTCCTTGGGAGTCCTGCTGAACCTCAAAAGTCACAGTCTCCCAGAGCTCCTTTTCATAGGAACCCTTCTGGACACTTCCTGTGTCAAAGCTTTTCTTCCAGAGGACAGAAGGAGCGATATTTTACAGATGGCCTGCTTCATCAAAGAACACAGCTCAGTGCGAGCTCTCTCGATGCAGCAGATGCTGGGTCTCATGGCATCCTCGGTGTTCACTGTACCTTTGGCTCATTTCCGCATGAGAACCTCTCAGTGGATGCTTAGTGCTTCCCAACCACTCACCCTCAGTCCTTTCTCATCAAGGTGACGGAACTTCTGAAGAGGTCACTCACCTGGTGGTCTCAGGAGGACAACCTTCTGGAAGGATATCCATTCGCCCCTCTGGATCATCAGATCTCCATTACCACGGATGCGTCCCTAATGGGTTGAGGAGCTCACTTCCGGGTTCTCCACACCCAGGGTACGTGGACTCAGGACGAATCTCAACTTCACTTAAACGTCCTGGAAATGAGAGCCATTCTCTATGCAGTCGGGGCTTTGAAAGACATACTCTCACAAGAATATTCTCCTTTAAATGGACAACAAGGCAGTGATGTATTACATCAACAAACAGGGCGGTGCACACTTACCCATTATGCAGGAAAGCAGTGAGAGTGTGGGAATGGTACCTGGAACACAAGGCTCTGATTCAGGCAGTTTACTTGCCAAGAGTACAAAACGAGCTGGCAGACTGTCTCAGCAGAACAGAGACAGATCCTCACGAGTGGTCTCTCGACTTAACCGTCATTCAGACACTCTTCAAAGAGTGGGGAACTCCGGACCTGGACCTTTTTGTGTCCCCACTCAATGCAAAACTGCCTCTCTTCTGCTGTAGAAATCCAGGACCTGGTGTTTTTTGTCAGTATGCATTCAGGCTGCAGTGGACAAAACGCTTTCTATATGCATTTCCTCCTCTTCCCCTAATTCAGAGGGTACTGCTCAAACTGGAGGCATGGGGGGGGGGGCAGAATGATTTTCATTGCCCCATTCTGGCCTCGTCAGATCTGCTTTCCCCTAATCAACAGACTATTGGAAACCTCTCCGAAACCGCTTCCCCTTCAGATGAACCTTCTGAACCAGGGCCCTGTAGTCCATCCCAGTCTGAGGTCCCTTCACCTCCATGCTTGGCTCCTAAGGAGATAGAGGTGAGTAGGTTTAATGTTTCTCATAGGGTTTTGGATATTCTTTTGGCTGCACACAAGCCAGCCACGAGAAAAACCTACACAGCCAAATGGAAGCGTTTCTCTATCTGGTGTGCAAAATCCTCTTGGAATCCTTTTTCCTGCCCACCGAACAAAGTCTTGGAGTATCTCTTAGACCTCTCAAACACAGGTCTGCAATACTCCACAGTCAGAGTTCATCTTTGTGCAATTTCGGCATATCATGAGCCAGTACTCTCCATGTTGCTGGCTCAGCTGCCTGTAGTTAAGAGGTTTCTTAAAGGGATTCTGCATACCAGACCTCCTATTAGACGTCCAGTTGCAGCCTGGGACATTAATCTTGTGCTAGACATGCTCACTCGTAAACCTTTTGAGCCTCTAGCTACTTGCGAGTTGAAATTCCTCACTCGGAAGACGGCCTTCCTGGTGGCCATTACTTCTACTCGTACGGTATCTGAAATATACACACCTTGGTCACGGAGCACCTGTATACTGTATTTCACAAGGACAAAGTAGTTCTTAGGACTCGTCCTAAGTTCCTGCCTAAGGTTGTCTCAGAATTCCATCTGAATCAACCTTTAGTCCTTCCTACGTACTTTGCAAACTTAAAGAATGAAGGAGAGCGGCCCTTCATTACCTAGACGTAAAAAGAGCCTTGCGGTTCTATCTGGATAGAACGAAGGAAATTTGCAAGGCTCAACAACTGTTTGTTTCCTTCTTTGTGACCCAGCTGGTCAACCTGTTGCTGTCAGGTGCATTTCAGCGTGGCTGGTGGCATGTCTTCACCATTGCTATTCCATGGCACAGGTCAAGCTGAAAGGCAGAGTGTACGCTTGCTCTACCAGAGCAGTCATGGCTTCTCTGGCGGAAATTCGTGATGTCCCCATTGTAGATATTTGCAATGCGGCTACCTGGAGCTCCGTGCATACTTTTGTTAAGCACTACGCCTTGGATGTCCATGCCAGACGACATCAGTCATTTGGCAGGACAATCCTTAACGGACTTCTGTCCTAAAACGTGAGCACCTCTCTCTCCTGCCGCCCATCTCGGGCGGGATTATTTAGCTCAGTACTCTCCCATCAGTGTGAATGAGTGGTGGAGACTATTTCCAGGAAGATATGGAAATTATGTACCTACCGTAATTCTTGATCTTCTTGGACGAAGTTTCCACCACTCATTCACATGCCCACCCACCATCCCCCGAGCTCACGTCTCTGTTTCTGGTCTTCACTTCCTCAATGGTTGGACTGTGAAGACTTTTTGACCCTTCTTTCACAGGTAATTCAGGCTATCTTATGTCCAGTTTTTAGGTTAGTCCTCTAGGTCAGTTAATGCTGCACCTCCTCAGGGAGAAAAAGGTACTGAGGTGGTTGGAGGGTCGACGCTGAGATAGTCTATACCACACGAGCCTGGCTTACGGTGCCTCTTCCTCGCAACTCCATCTGGGTGCCAGCCCTCATGAAAAAGTTTGGCTCCCGCTGAGGTCCTAGCACCTCTGGTGTACTCCTATCAGTGTGAATGAGTGGTGGAGACTTCTTCCAAGAAGATCAAGAATTACGGTAGGTATGTAATCTCCATTTCTCGAGCTCAGACCCTTGTCCTTCTTCTGGTCAGACAGACAGCCTCTAGAGTGGCCTACCCGAAAAAAGAACAAAAAAGAGACAAGGAGGAGCTCCTGCCCTTTTTCTCAAGCCCCTAGGGGTTCTTTTTTCCCCTTAGTGCCCAGCCACCATTGGATGGTTCTCTTCTTTTTCACAGAGGTAAAAGCACCCTGCTTCAGTCAGCCTTGTCAGAGGACACCGCTTTGGCTGGTGCTTCTCTGCCTCTTGAAGTGTTTATAACCCGGGACAGGCTAGAACACCCCCCACCATCCCCCCATAGATGCTCCAACCCTCTCTTCTGTACCAGGATCCTCTCCTGGCGGCATCCTTGTCTTGGGCGGGTTCTGTATCCTCGGCTTGGTTCTATGGATTACCTCTCCTCTGCTTCCGTATCAGGTTTTAACCTGTACCACAGCCTAGGTTTAGGTTGGTCTTTCAACCCCTTTCTCCCTTATCTGCCTCTCAATGAGCCTCTGGCCTTCAGCCTTAGCCTTGGCCTTTCTACATCTTTTTGAAAGGATGTTGCTATATTAATTCCTGCTACATCCTTTCCTGAGGCAGCCTCCATGCTACTGTTTTTAAAAACAAAAAAACAACACGGAGATGTGTGTGAAGGGGCCAGGCCCCCCCCCCCAATCTTCTATGGAATCATATAGAGAGGTGCCCCTAGTCTCTGACATCTAAGCTTTAATCTCCTCGGCTGAGACCATGAGCTGTTTTCTCATTCTCTAATCCTCTGCAGGCCAGTCTCTCCTTGGCTTTCTAGAAAGTCACGTACTTTCTCCAAGCCAGGGTACTTTCTCTCACTTTTCCCTTCCCTGGCCAGCCCAGCTGCTCTGGCCTCTTAAGGCAAACCTAAGTCCCTCAGTCGGGTTTTATTTATTTAATTTTATCCCATTTCCTTTTTTCTGTCCCTTGGGCTCACTTGTTCCACCCACCATGTCTTCTCACTCTTCTTCTCCTCCTCCTCTCCTCTGGACGGGCAGAACTGAGGAGGAAGGGGAGCTGGCATCTGTTACTGTCCAGTCCATGAGCGCCACATAGTATATCTGCCTTGTGGGCAGCACCATCCCCAATGTCGGCTTCCCTGCTCCAAAAATCTTAAAGCTGAACGCTCCTGCAAGGGTCCTGCGCCTCTGGCTGAGACCCACTCATTATGAATGGTGAAGATATTCAGGAAGATCAAGAATTATGGTGAATACATAATTTTCATTTTCATTTTCTTTCACGCACTTTTTTGACTTCTTCTGGTTCATAAAAACTGACCATTTGTGGATTGTGTTGTCTATTAGAAAATGGTGGCGGAAAGTACATCATTGTTTTATGTTTCATTTTAGGTAAAGTTTCTTCAGCTTCCTCAGCTAGCAGCCAGCCTCCAGCTGAAGCCACTTTACGTACCTCCTCTTCAAACCAAACTCAAACCGCTGGCACCACAGCTACAGCCAGTGCTGTGTCGACGGTAGCTGTTGTACCTGCTGCAGCAGGTGGTCCTTTGAAAAAGCAGAGGCCTCTTTTGCCTAAAGAAACTACTCCTGTGGCACAGCGTGTTGTGTGGAACTCCTCAAGTAAATTTCAGACTTCTTCCCAGAAATGGCACATGCAGAAGGTTCAGAGGCAGCAGCAGCAGAACCAGCAGCAGCAGAACCAGCAGGAAGAGCAGCAGCAACAACCGCAACAACAACCGCAGCTGCAACAACAACCACAACAGCAGCAGCAGCAGCAACAGCAATCACAAACACAGCAGCAACAGCAACTACAAACGCTGCAGCAGCAGTCATCTCCAGGGACACGATACCAAACCAGACAAGCAGTCAAAGGTATGTATTATGGTAATTCTTGGCCAGACAGATGTTCCTGCTATGAACTCTGTGTACAAGCAGAGTGTTGCAGGTGTTTTGCATTAAGCAAACGGCCTGTATCGAGGGCCTTTCTAGGAGCATGATGCCCTGTGAGAGGAGTTTTATACTTCGTGCCTTAAACCTCCCAACAGGCATTATCCTCTTAGAAATTGACTAAAACTGTTTTGGATGTTGCTAAGTAAGATCTTCGAGGCTCTCTCTTCCATTATGTCACACCTTTGGAACTATCCCCACGTCAGTGCTAGGTCCACACAGAAACTTTTGCTAGCTGGGGACTGCCCACGACGATGTCGTGCATCAGCATCTATATAAATGTGGGTGGCCCCATCAGTCCTCAGTTCTTTTCCCACTGTCGGTCATCCTATTGATTGGCCTCAAGCTCTTCTTCTTCCTGTCAGAGGAGGAAGAAAAAGTACTGCTTGAGGTTGCCCCCCAGTATGTCTGCTGAGAGGTTTTCAGTGGTCAGTATTGGTAGGCCATCCCCGGTTCCATCTGGTTCCCCAACGGCCTCCGCTCCTGGTCACTCAGACTCTCAACACTGGAGCCCTTCTCTGTCTTCTTGTGGGGTTTCTGGTGGGCAGTTTCACCAGTGGGCCGCCCTCATGGAGCAATGGGTACAGCATCTGTGTTGGTTGCCCCTCCCAGTGGATCCGGTACTGGGGCCCTCGGGCCTAGGGACTCCGGAGTCACGGTTGTGTCTTTTGGGGCAGGTTGAGCTTCCGGTGTCAGCAACGGATTTTCTTCCCTTGCCGGGGCCCGTGCCGCCGCTGGTTCCACGTGCCCTCTCCCCCTCTCTCAACTACTTTGCAGGGGCTGGCACAGGTACCATCTTTTTCTCCTAATCCTTCTAGGTTTGCTATGGACCTTCAGGTGGCGCCATCTGGTTTGGCGCCAGCTTCGGTGCTGTGTCCGGCATCAACATTGGTGCCGCGTGCGGTGCCGGCTTCAGTGCTGCGTGTGGTGCCAGCTTCGGTGCCGTGGCCGGTGCCGCCTCCTTGTGAACCTTTGAGTTCCAGTGTCGCCTGTTTATCCTCTGCCAAGGCCAGGCAATGGCCTATTTTGGGCAGCTCCCACCCCTTCCGAAGAGGACTTGGAGCATGATGAGTCTGATTTCGACCTTATCATTTCTGAAGAAGGTGACGAAGACTCATTCTATAGTTTGGATGGCAAGCCCTCGCTTCCAACTGAAAGCCCAGTAGAGGACCTTTCCTTCCAGTTTCTACTCAGAAATATGAGGGTAACTTTGGCTCTACAGACATCTTACATAGAAACATAGAAACATAGAATTTGACGGCAGATGAGGACCGCTTGGCCCACCTAGTCTGCCCATTTTCCTACCTAACAGATAAGCTGCAGATCCTAGTTAACCAACAGCTTACTTCCTCCTACCCCCCACTAGGACTGCCTTATGCTTGTCCCATGCATTCTTGAATTCCTCCACTGTTCTTGACTCCACGACCTCCTCAGGAGGCTGTTCCATGCATCCACAACCCTCTCTGTGAAAAATACTTAGGGACATGGATATGTTGTTCATCCACACTGTCTGGCAGGTTCCTTGCCGCTTTAAATCTTGCCGGAAGGTCTTCAGGCTGGCTCCTCCACCACCGGGTGGTAAAACTCGGGTCCGCCCCATGATGCCAGATCTTCCTTACCGCTTGGAAGCTCAGGTTCCCTCCTTAACGCTCTGCGTGTAGACTGGATCCTAATTCTTCGGTTTGCCCGAAACTTATTTTAAAATTTTCAAGACTTCGGTCAAGTTTCTCCCTCGAAGCTGCAATGGACAAATCGACTCCCGGATTTTGGCGGTGCCCTTGTGGGCAGAAAATGTCCAGGACGGACCCGCACTACACGTGCGTCTACTGCCTCAGCCTAGAACATGACCCGCAGGCCTGTGAGTTATGCGTTCATTTTTGGCCAACATCCTGAAGACACGCTGTCTGTTACAGCTTGGTGCCCCGAGAAGCGCTACCACGGTGAAGTTGAAGGATGCCCATTGGGAGGTTACCGCGGCGGCTGGCTCGGTTGAGCAACTCAAGCAGATGATCTCCCTCGAGGAGGAGGAGGAGGCGGCACAGGCCGCATCGTCCTCTTCCTCGGTCGCAGCATTTATCCCACTCTCTCTGGGTACCTCGTATTCAGCTTCTTTCAAGGAGCTTTGCCAGTCCCTTTCCACGAAGGGAGAGGGGCCATCGGGACACTCCTCTCAGTCCAGAAAGAAGGACTCAAAAGGTAAGTCCCATCATCGGCGTTCGTAGGAGCGGGAGAGGTCCCCTTCCCTGGACAGTCAAAACTCGACTTTGGTCGAGGTTGTGGCTAAGGCCGCTGGCTTCACGGCGTCCCCGTCAGGTCAGCCGGCCGAGACACCCATCGACGCGGTCGAGATTTTTCTCGACCCGTCAGACAGGCTGTCGACTGGCGAAGCTGACAATCCTTCTTCACCGATTCCTCCGGTGGAGACCGAGACTGCTCACTCCGGTGCCGCAGTCCCCGTTAAGGCTTCCGAGCCGAGGGAAGAGCTGGTGTCCCCGCCTCTTCCCAGACCCGTCCTCTGAAATGCCGAGGGTCTCAGTCTTGGACATCGTCTCGGTCCAGCTGATCCCACCGACATCGGCAGTCTCTGTCTCGGCACCGAAGTAAGCGCCACCGCCGCTCGTCGTCGTCTTCCTCCTCGGAAGAGGAGAGGCTTCGACGCAAGGTGCGCCGATGCTACGAGGACCTGATGTGGCAGCAGTTACTTCTGTCCGGGAAAAAGCTGACGCCGTTGCCTTCCCCGGCCATTAAGTGGCTGTCATCCAAGTGGCCGAAACAACCCCTCGCTGTGGCCGAGGTGCCCAAGCCTGGGCCGGTTGTTCGGCCGAAACCAGCTGCCCCACCGATTGTGGTGGAACCTCCGCCTCCACAACCGAAATCGGGGGCGCCGACCAAGGACTCTCGGTCGGGTCAGGGCCTGCCCCACAGGTTGTCGGTCACCCTCACTCCCGACCATCCTCGGCAGGTGGAGGGTGGCTCAGGCCCCAGGCAGCTCTTCACGGACTCCTCGGAGTCCGACGACGACTCCTCCCTGTTCTCCAGGCCCATTGACCTGGAGTCCTCCGGGAGCCAGTCGATGGATGAAAGCCCATCGTCCTTCATGGGTTTGCTTCGGCTCATCTCGGAGTCCACCGAGATGCAGCTCGAGCCCATATCCAAGCGGGCCAAGTATCCCCTGACGGAGATACTGGATCGAGGGGATTCACCCACGGAGGCCTTTCCGGTGGCTGAAGCCATTGTTGGCCCAGCCTTGGAGCTCTGGCAATGGCCTGCTTCCTGTCCTGCGCCTTCGGCCAGGATGGCCAGGAAGTATGCGGTCCCTACCGGCTGTTTGCCCAGTTTTTCGGAACACCCCTCCACCGAGGGGTTGGTCACCGACAGCATTTTCCGGCGTTCCGGGAACGCTAGGGATGTGGACAAGCCCCGACAAAGGAGTCCAAAAAGCTGGACTATGCGGGCGCCAAGGTGTCACGCTGCGTCCTCTCTGGCCTCCACCAGGCCAGCTCGGCCGTGCTGATGGCACATTTCTCCCACGCCCTCATGGGCTCCCTGGATGAGGTGATCCCTCATCTCCCGGCCGACCTGCAGACCATGGTCCAGCAGGTACGGGACCAGGGTAGGGCAGTGGCTAAACAGCAGCTCCAAACGGCTCTGGACATTGGAGACTCCTGTGCCAGATCGGCTGCGGCCGTGGTGGCCATGCGCTGCAGAGCATGGCTGAGGATGTCCACCTTCACGGCGGATACCTAGCACAAACTGGCGGATGTCCCCTTCTTGGGGACCGACCTCTTCGGCCCTGGAGTGGAAGGTCACCTCCAGCGGATCGAAAAGTCCAGTGCCACTCTGGACTCAGTCACCTCCGTCCAGAAGGACAAAGGCCGCCGGCAGCAGCAGCACAAGTCCTTTCGTCCTTCTGCGCCTGCGGCACGTCCGGCCCAACAACACCAGCACCAGGCCCAGCAGGCTCGCGCTTGGCATCCCAAACCCAAGCCCGCGGCTTCCTCCAACAGGAAGCAGGGAGGTAAAGGCCCAGGAGGTCCCTCGGCCGGTCCCTCCTCTAAGCCTGCCCAGTGACGGGTTGAGGGGTGTTGCCCCCAGCCTCGTCACTCCCCCTGGGTTCCTCCCATGGGGGGGATGGCTCCGCCACTTCCTTTCCGCTTGGTCTCTTATCACCACGGACCGTTGGGTTTTGGAGGTGGTAGGAAAGGGCCTGCCCCTGGAGTTCGAGCAGGCCGCGCCCTTCCGAGCCGTCGTCCCTCGGGGGGGGGCTATGGGGTCCGTAGCCTCTTTGTTGGCTCGCCGAGCTGATACTGCCCTGCTCCTCGAAAAAGAGGTGATCAGGAAGGTGGCGGATCCTCCTCCGGACCCAGGGTTTGTGTCCAGGTACTTCCTGGTCCCAAAACGGACGGGGGGCTGGCACCCCATTCTCGACCTGCACGACCTGAACAGGTTCCTAAGGTCTCGGACCTTCAGGATGGTCACTCTGGCTCAGATAATCCTATCCTTGGAACGAGGCGTGTGGTTCTGTTCTCTGGACCTTCAGGATGCGTTCTTTCATGTCCCAATCCGTCCGTCCCACCAGAGATTCCTCTGCTTCAGAGCGGAGGGATCCCTTTACGAGTTCCGGGCCATGCCCTTCGGCCTTTTCCTATCTCCCAGGGTCTTCACCAAATGCATGGCAGTGGTGACAGCATTCTTGCGGCGCCGAAGGGTCCGGGTGTATCCCTACCTGGATGACTGGCTGATTGCAGCCCCCTCTAGAGCGGAGGTGGAGCGGTCCAGGGATCTGGCCCTCCAGGATTGCTCTCAGGTTGGCCTCCTCATCAACGAGGCCAAGTCGGAACTCGTGCCAAAGCAGGTGATACAATTCATCGGGGCAGAGCTCGACTCTCTACGAGCCAGAGCATGGCTCCCGGCAGACAGGGCCGAGGTTCTTTCCTCCTTTGCCCAATCATTTCAGGTTGGGCAATTGCGCCCTGCCGGGGACTTCCTGCGCCTCCTGGGCCTCATGGTGGCCTGCACCAGCATGGTCCGTTGGGCCCGCTGGTACATGCATCCCCTTCAATGGGGGCTGGCCAGCCAGTGGTCACAGCACTTTGATCCGCTGGATCAGCTAGTGACAGTGACCCAGGGGATGTGGAACGCTCTCCAGTGGTGGACCGTTCCAGTACATCTGCAGGAGGTCATCCTGTTTGTCCGCCCCGAGTCGACGGTCTCTCTATCGACCGATGCCTCTTTGATGGATTGGGGTGCCCATCTGGGGGAGCACAGAGCACACGGCCTCTGGTCCCTTCGGGAGCACTGATGCCACGTCAACCTGCTGGAGCTTCGAGCGGTTTGTCTAGCCCTCACTGCCTTCGCTCCATTTCTACGGGGTCAAGTGGTTCAGGTCCAGACGGACAATACCACGACCATGTACTACCTAAACTGCCAGGGCGGGACGCGCTCCATGCCTCTGTGCAAGGAAGCTCTCCGCATTTGGTCACTCGTCTGCAGCCTGGAGGCAGATCTCCTTGCCATTCACGTGGCAGGAGCCTCCAACACCCTGGCCGATGCCCTAAGCCGGATAGGGGCTGCGTCTCACGAGTGGTCTCTCCTGCCGGAGGTAGTACAAGATCTCTTCTCCCACTGGGGCACGCCTCAGGCAGACCTGTTTGCCTCCAGGGAGAATGCAGGCTGAACTGTTTCCATGCCCGCGCCCCCCCCCTCAGCAGGGGTCGCTGCAGGGGGATGCCTTCTCGAGGCCGTGGACCCCGGGCCTCTTCTACGCCTTTCCCCCATTTCCCTTGATCCACAAGGTGCTTCTCAAGGCGAGGAGGGACAAGGCGCAGGTGATTCTGGTAGCCCCAGACTGGCCCCGCCAGTTCTGGTATCCAGATCTCCTCAGTCTCAGCTCCAGGCTCCCGAGGCGGCTTCCAGCCCGCCTGGACCTGATCTCAGTCAATCAGGGAAGGTATTTCATCCGGACCGTCAATCCCTGCACGACGGCCCTGGTTCCTGGCGGCTAGAGTTCCAGGCCTTGGGTCTTTCCGACGAGGTCCCTCAGCGTCGTTGAGGCGTCCCGTAAGGAGTCGACCAGAAAATGCTACGCCTTCAAATAGAAGAGATTCTCCATTTGGTGTCAGGGCAACGGCCTGGACCCTTCCTCCTGTTCCTTGGCAAGCATTCTGGACTACCTGTGGTCCCTTTCTCAGCAAGGGCTTCGGTCGACGACCCTTAAGGTGCACCTGGCAGCCATCTCTGCTTACTGGGCGCGGGCTGGGAAGCAGTTGGTGGTGCAGGAGAAGGTGGTCGGCGCTTTTTCAAGGCCTTGATCACATATCCCTCCGTGCGAACCTCCACCTCCGTGGGATCTACTGCTGGTATTTACAAGCTCATGGCGAGCGCTTATTCCAAATCAATGCGCAGGTGTAACATCTCTCACCTGTCGGGAAGACCTTTCTTGGTGGCTATCACGTCCAGCCAGAAGGAAGGGAGAGCTTTAGCGCTTTCCATCGAGTCTCCTTATCTGGTCTTCCACAGGGACGAGGTTGTCCTGCGCCCCCACCTGAAATTCCTTCCGAAGGTGGTGTCGGAGTTTCACCTTAACCAGGTGTTGACTCTGCCGGTGTTCTACCCCAGTCACACCTCGGCGGCCGAATATAGGCTCCATACTTTGGACCCTAGAAGAGCGCTTGCTTATTATAAGGAACGGACGGCTGAAGTTCTGGGAGAGGTTTGCCAGCTGTTTGTCACCTACGCTGAAGCCGCACCTGGCAGACCTGCAGCTAAGCGGATGATAGGCAGGTGGGTCACCGCCTGCATAGATCTCTGCTGTAGGTTGGCGGGCATGGAGCCTCCCAGAGGGATAAGAGCTCATTCTACCTGCCATACCGCTGCATCGGTGGCTGCTTCCAGGGACATCCCTATCCAGGAAATCTGCAGGGCTGCTACCTGGAAGTCAGCACACACCTTCATCACCCACTACCACATCGACCTTGAGTCACGCCGGGATGCTGGTTTTGGGGCCTCGGTTCTCCAGTCTTTATTTCCCAAGTAGGGGGTGTGCGCCTTGCCTCCCTCCTCCCGGAGAACTGCTAGGAGTCTGCCAGACAGTGTGGATGAACAACATATCCATGTCCCTAAATATAGTTACTCACCTGTAACTTAGGAGTTCTAGGAATGGTATATGTTGTTCATCCCTACATTCCTCCGACCTCCGGCCCGGCGCTAGCAACCTGGCTTCCAGTGGGCCAGATCTGGCATCAAGGGGTGGAGCTGAGAGTTTTACCACCCGGGTGGGTGGAGAGCCAGCTTGAAGACCTTCCGGCAAGATTTAAAGCGGCAAGGAACCTGCCAGACAGTGTGGATGAACAACATATACCATTCCTAGAACTCCTGTTACAGGTGAGTAACCTGTATTTCCTCACATTACCTCTGAGCCGTCCCCCCTCTATCTTCAAATTGTGCCCCCTTGTTCTTGCACATCTCTTTTTCTGAAAGATGCTACCTTCTTGGACTTTGTTGAATCCCTTGAGGTACTTGAAAGTTTCTGTCATGTCCCCTATCTCCCTTCTTTCCTCAAGGGTATACATATTAAGCTCCTTTAGTCTTTCTTCGTATGTCTTCTGGTGCAGACCCTGCACCATTTTGGTTGCCCTCCTCTGGACAGCCTCCACTCTGTCTATGTCTTTGCGGAGATGGGGTCTCCAGAACTGCACACAGTAGTCCAGATGGGGTCTCACCAACTGTCTGTACAGAGGTATAACAACTTCCTGTTTTCTACTATTGATGCCTCTTCCTGTGCATCCCAGTATCCCCCCAGCCTTCCTTACTGCCTTCTCACATTGCTTGCCCACCTTTAGGTCATCTGATATAATTACCCCCAGATCCCTTTCCATTTTTACTGTTATCTTCTGTGGACCCAGGTAGGCTTTTGTGCCTAGAGTAGCTCCATGTTTCTAACATTCCAATGAACCTTACACCACGAGTACCCACACCTTTTGAGACCTTGTCGGAGGTGGTGTGGGCCAGGCCAGCTCTTATTCCTTCTGTCTGCAAAACTATAGACAGGAAATATGTCCCTCCCTAGGAGAGACCCGTTCTGGCATCACGACCTATTGCAGATGTGGTGGTTGTCCTCACTGAGAATGACAAAGCTGTTCTTCCACAAGAAGTACCAGCGCATCCTATCAATAAAGAGTCTCATAAGATAGATACCTTAGGGAAAAAGGGCATTTGCAGCCGCAACCCTGGGCATGCACATTGCCAGCTATCAATAGCACGTCTCTCAATATGAGTATGCCCTGTGGACCTCACTGAAGCCTTTAACGGAAGGTTTCCCGGAGTCTGACTCCAAAACAGAGATATTACAGACTGTAGTCCTTCTGCTCGCAGGGCTTACACGGATCCTTGGACCCCTGGTGATTTCCCTTCTCCAGAGCCTATATTCTTCAGGGCCCCTGCCTCCATCTGTATACCCCAGTACTTCCAAATGTATTGTTTTTTCCCTGTAATTCCAGGTCAAGTTACCTGTGTTTCCCTGTAGATTACATTATTTCCTGGAAGTGGAATTGCCCTGTTTTCCTGTACACCAGTGCAAGTTTATGGGGGTTTACCTGTGTAGGGTTCTAATCCCTGTAATCATAGGGATCCCTGTAGCTATGGAAGGCCTGCTGCCCAGATGGCGGCGTTGACCTCTTGTTTAAGCCTACTACCTATGACACCCCCCTACACTTTCTCTCTAATAGTTAGATTTTATTTCTTTGTTCATTTTATATCTTGTATCCTTGTCTCCATCCCTTTGGGTGATGTTTAGCCTCTCTTCTTTTCTCTCCCACTTTATTACTCTCCTGGCTGAGAGAACTGAGGTGAGCAGGGGGCTGGCAACAGTTACTGCCAGTCCACGAGCACCACATCATACGTTGGTCTTGTGGGTGGTGCTGTCACAGACATTGCCCCCCTAGCTGTAGGCTGAAAGAGTTTGCTCCTCTGGGTCCTAGTGCATCCATTGCAGACCCATAAGTGGGAATAGGTGTTGAAAATATTTTGGAAGATCAATAATTATGGTGAGTACGTAATTTCCATTTCTAGGAGTGGTATGTGGTTCATATCTGCACAGTCCAGCCAGTCTCCCCAAAAAGCAGCACATGGATTCCTTCTTCCACCGTGCAAGATCTGGCATTACAGGGCAGAATTGGGAATGTACCACCCGGGTGGCAGGAGGAGCTAATCTTAAAGACATCTGGCCAATCCAACCTTTCCAGTGGAACTGCCAAGAGTGTGGATGTGAACCATATACCACTCCTGGAACTGTGGATCTTCCTGGACTTAAGGTCTCCACCACTCATTCACACTAGTGGGACTACGCCAGAGGTGCTAGGACCCAGCGGGACCCAAAAATCTTCAGGAGGGCTGGCGCCACGTGGCTGGCTCGTGCCGTATAGGCTATCTCGGCATTGACCCTCCAGCTGCCTCAGTTCCTTTTTTCCTGCTGTCGAGTGCACTTCAATGATGACGTGGCTCGCCCGCTGGGAGTCAAGTCTTCATGATTACGACAGCAGCTTAGTCATTCAGTATTTGATTTTATTTAGTTCTTTGTAAACCTTTCGAGCCTCTAGCAACCTGTGACTTAAAGTTTCTGACCTGGAAGACAGCCTTCCTTGTGGCCATTACCTCCGCTCGCAGGGTGTGTGAAATACATGCCCTGGTCACAGAACCCCCGTACACAGTTTTTCACAAGGACAAGGTGGTCCTCAGGACTCACCCCAGTTTTCTTCCCAAAGTAGTCTCGGAATTCCTCCTGAACCAGCCCTTGGTCCTTCCGACCTACTTTGGGAATTTCTAGAATGAAGGGTATCGTACCCTCCACTCTCTGGATGTAAAAAGGGTTTTGCGATTCTACATCGACAAAACGAAGGAGATTCGTAAATCCAAGCAACTCTTTGTCTCATTCAGCATGGCCCGGATGGGTCAGCCTATTGCCATGAGATGCATTTCAGCCTGGCTGATAGTGTGTCTCCGCCATTGCTACTTGATGGCGCAGGTCAAGCTGGAAGGCAGGGTGTACACTCACTCTACCAGAGTGGTCGTGGCATCCCTGGCAGAGATTCGGAATGTGCCCGTTTCAAACATCTTCAGCATGGCCACTTGGAGCTCTGTGCACATGTTTGTGAAGCACTACGCCCTGGGTGTCCATGCCAGACAGCACCCTTCCTTTGGCAGAACTATTCTTAATGGACTTTTGTCATGTGTGAGCTCCTTTCTCCTGCCACCCTTCTCGGGGGGATTGCTTTTAGCTCAGTACTCTCCCACTAGTGTGAAGGAATGTTGGAGACTTTAAGTCCAGATATGAAAATTACATACCTACCGTAATTCTTGATCTTCTTGGACAAAGTCTCCACCACTCATTCACACGCCCACCCACCATCTCCCGAGCTCACTCATCCTGTTTTTGGTCTTCACTCCCTTGTTGGCTGGGCTGTGAAGACTGTTGAGTTGACCCTTCTTACACGGGTCATACAGACTATCTTATGTCCGAAATAAGTTAGTTTTCTAAGTTAGTTTATGCTGCACCTCCTCAGTAAAAAAAGGTACTGGGGCAGTTGGAGGGTCGATGCTGGGGTAGCCTGCTCCCCGGTGCGAGAGCCAGCCTCATGGGCGATGCATCCATGGTCCCTACCTCAGCGCCGACCCTCCTGAAGATTTTTGACTCCCGCTGGGTCCTAGAGCCTCCGACATAGTCCTACTAGTGTGAATGAGTGGTGAAGACTTTGTCCAAGAAGATCAAGAATTACAATAGGTACATAATTTTCATTTACAGGTGAGTAACCTATTTTTCCACTTCCTTCTTCCTCTTTCAGGCTTGGAATTTTATCAATAGTAATGACTATAATTCACAGGGATACATCAGAACTTACAAAAAAGGAAAATTGAGAAACAGAAAGCTCTCTGTTTTCACTGGTTTTCTGTAGTTTCATTTTCTAAGAATGTAATTTATTGGCAAATAACTGTAAATAGCTACCATTTTTGTATTAAAAAGTGTGTACAACCATGTACAACTAAATGTTAAGGTAATCCTTTCTGTTTCCTCAGCTGTGCAGCAGAAGGAGGTCGCACAGAGCATTTCCACATCAATAGTTACCTTGGTTTCAAGCACACCAACTGTTTCTACGGTTACCAGTTCTGGGCCTGTCAGCACACCATCTCCATCAGTGAGCGCTGATCTTCCGATAGCTACTACCTCTGCTGATGTTGCTGCGGACATTGCTAAGTACACCAATAAGGCACGTGCCTCTTTAGAGTTGTGGATTGTCTGTTCCACCTAAACCAGGAAAGTGTACTCTGAAGGGCACTAGAGGGCACTGTTGCTTGCCTAGACATAACTGAGCATGTCTTGAGATGAAAATCCTATCATTGTATGGAGTTTGATTTCATTTTCATCTACTTCATTTAAAGGGACACTGTCTGCTTTTATGCCATTTTTTAGTGCTTGCAGGCATTTACTCTGTTGCCTGCTCCATACCTGCAAAATGCATACAGTAACTTATTTGGTACACAAAGGTAAACTATTTACATGTTGTTCATGAAAATTATATTTTTAGTGTCCCGACCTAAATGCTGGCTGGCCCCTGATCCTGCACGTCCATGTGAGTAAATGCACGTGCCCAGAGTTAAGGCTTCAACTTTCGGTGAAAAAATGAAACAGGTTAGAGCCAGTGTGATGTAATGTCAGCTTATGAACTAATGGGAGGGGCAGATGGATTTAAAAGGCATAGAAATAATGGTGCACTAAATGAAGGAGCCTGGGAGTGCATTGTCTTATTCTTGACAGCACACCCATTTTTCGAAATGGATTGTACTTTATTGAAAATGTTTCATAGATACACACAACAAACAAGACTACATAGATAAAAGCATTCTACACATAGTTGCCCCAATTTTAATATATGCATCCAAGTTTCAATTGCAGTTCATAACAAAGTCCATTTAAATACGTAATTCTGATTAGTAAGTTCATTCAGTAACCCGAAGGGCATGTAGTTTCTCCCATTTCCTGTGATAAATTTTAAATCTGCTATTTACATTGGCTATGGTTGTCTCACTGACAGTATTTCCCTATACCAATGACAGGACACCCTGAACAGTAGTCTGATCTTCCTGGACATAAAGACTCCACCACTTATTCACAATAGTGGGAACTACAGTGGAGGCACTAGGACCCAGCAGGAGCCAAAAATATTCAGGAGGGCTGGCGCGTAGGTAGGGCTATGAGGAGCGGCACTGCAAGCTCAGCTCACGCTATGTAGGCTACCTTGGCGTCGACCCTCCAACTGCCTCATTTCCTTTTTTCCCCCCACTGTCGAGTGCGCTTCAGTGACAACAGTGCTCGCCCACCGGGAGTCAAAACTTCACATCTGTATGACAGCAGTTTTAGTCTTTTTAGTTTTAATTTATTATCAGTTTAAGGAAGAATAAATAAGTAAAATTTAGTAAGTGAATTTTCATCAGAAGAAGTCTTCAGCCCTCCTTCGATGGAGTCGACCATGAACGGGGCAGGTGACAGTAGGGAGACTTTGCATGAAAGCTGTGTTGTCAGCAGGGCTGGATCTGGTCTACCACCCTCTGGGGGGGGGAGGGTGTCTGACTACAGGTATTCCAGTGCTCAGGGGAATGGGCTGTCCTCCCAAAAGCACAAAAAGAAGCTGTCCCATTCTCGATCCTCGTCAAGGACTTGGCACTGCTTGGCCTCAAGTTCTTCTTCGGCCTCCTGGTCGAAAAAGAAACTGCACTGCTCGCGGTTGCCTTCTTGTACGTTTGCATGTTGATCGTCGGTTACTGGCGGCGGGGCCTTCCTCCGTCCCTTCCGGGGTCTTCTACGGCTTCTGTTTCTGGTGACTGGCATCCTCGACTCCGGAGTCCCTCCCCTCCTGGGGTCCTCCGGTGAGCATTTTCACCATTGGGCCGCTCTTATGGAGCAGTGGGTTTGGCAGTTGTCCCATCTGCCCGAGCCGGTGAGTCCGTCACCTGGGCCTTAGGGCCTTTTGATTTCGGACCTGCGGGCATTGCGGTTGGGGCTTCCTAGTTGTGTGCCACCTCATTCAGTGCTGTTGACACCACGCTCTGGTGTTTTTTCCCCCTCATACGGCTGTGGTGCATGGGTCTACACCGGTGCTTTTATCTCCTGCTGAATGTCTGCGTCTTCCCTCAGTGAGTCGGGGGTTGAGAACCTCTGGTTCAGTGCCACCGGCTCCAGTGCCGACTCCTCCAGTACCGCGCCCAGTGCCGCCTATGTTCTTGGCACCGGGAGCGCCTGCAATGCCGTATGCGACACCTGGGTTCTCGACTCCAATTCGTGTTGCTCCTCATCCTCTTTTTTCCTCCCTTTCCTATCTATACAGTCCCTTTGGGACTAGTAGGAGATGATATTGAGTCTGATCCTGATCTTCGACTGGAGGATGACTCTGATGATGACTCCTCCCAAGGGGTGATGAATAAACCTTCTCTTACAGCAAAGCCTCTGATCGAGGAACTTTCCTTTGAGTCTCTGCTTAGAAACATGAATACCACTCTCTCTCTCTCTGTCCAGACTTCGGAGATCGAGCCTGGGAAAATCGCTGTGTCTGCACATTCCGGACATTCCTGACATTCCTGTGGAATTGACTCCCCCATGCAACCCTCTTTTGAGACTCTCAAATAGTGCGGGATAATTTGGCGCTTATTCCCTCTGTGGCTAAGTACATTGACAGGAAATACGCCCCTCCCAAGGATAGTCACATTGTGGCATCGTGAGCCTTTGTTGATGCCATAGTTGTCCTAGCAGAGAATGACAAGGCCGTTCTTCCGCAAGAATCTATGGCACGTCCGATAAACAAGGAATCTCACAAAATTTACACTTTGGGAAAGCAGGTCTTTGCTGTATCCACCCTGGGCAGGCATGCGCATTGCTAGCTACCAGAGCTACTTCTCTCAGTATGAGTATACACTCTGGCATTCGCTCAAGGCCACAGTAGAAGCTCTCCCAGGTTCGAAAGTTAACTCAGAGCTTCTTCAAACCATTACTAGAGGCATAGAATCTAATAACCAGCAGCTCAAAGCTGCCATGGATGCCTTTGACACTGCTTCCAGGGCAGCAGTGGCCAGTATATGCACCCGACGCCACTCTTGGTTGCACACGTCAGGAGTCACAGATGGTGCACAGCAGAGAGTTATGGCTTTTCCCTTTGACCTGTTTGGTCCTCAGGTCAAGCAGGCGCTAGAGGCCACACAGAAAACTAGAACAGCTATCAAAATGGCCAGACCGCCATCCGCAGCCCCTCAAAGGGGCGGGAATCTGTGTCAGTTTCATAACTATCATTCCTTTCGTGGTAAAGGCAGAGAGGGCTTCAGCAGAAACCAAACCCCTCAGCTGCAAAAGAAAACGCAGCAGAAGACACAGGGCCCCAAAGCGCCTAGTACCACCCTCGAAGACTCCGGCCCAAGTCCCACCTCAGCTGTCTGAGGGGGGGCTCTTCCTTGGCAGTAGGAGGGCATCTGACTCAGTTTTATGACCAGTAGAAGTCAGTCACATCAGACAAGTGGGTACTCAGGATAATCCGTGAGGGGTATTCTCTGAATCTTTCAGAAACCCCTCTGGATCACCCACCGAAGCGACAGCCCAAGCTGTCTGTCTCTCAGTCAGACCTTCTTGCTTCCGAGAATCAAGGCCTTCTAAACAGGGCAGTAGAAGTGGTCCTGCTGGATCAGCGGAACACAGGTTTCTTACCCAAGGAGTCCTTTAGCAACAGTAACTTTTTTGCACTTAGCTGGCTAGGTGCAACTGCCCCGGAGGTGTGCCTTTAAGAGATATTTAAATCAGCGTAGGGCCAAGCCAATCAAAAGACAGGAGAGGGTGTGAGCTGAGTGAGAGCTGTTGAATGCTTCAGAATTTTTTCTCTGCTGGACTGAGCAATATTGCATCTGAGGTGTCTCCCAACTTTCTTTGTTGCAGCCTCCTAGTGCTTATCTGGGTAAAGTTTTCCTCATAAATTATTTCTTTTAGTGTGCTGAGTGAAAATTTTACGTTTTCATTAGCGCTGCACAAATTTTTGTTTTTAGTGCAATGGCACTATTTTGACTTTATTTTTACCATGACTATTTACTTTAAAGCCTAATTTTATTGTGAATGCTTATTTTTGATGGTTTCCTTCATTTTTGGGGCAATTCTTGAGGAAACCGTCGAATTAGGGACAGTTGCCTTGTTTTTTACTTCAGACCTTGTGGGGTTTACCTCGAGGCACCTGCAGTAGATTTCAAATTTAAACAGTGCCTGGTGGTTCTCTCTGTAGATTGGCAATTACGAGGAAACCTTTTTTGTTATATTAGTGGACCTTGGTATCATCTGTGTCAGGACTCTCCGTAAAGGTCCAGCAGCCACCTGTACGCAGTTGAGTATTACTGGGCTTCTATTAAGATTGGCACTGGTATAGATCCTAATTTTACAACAACAAAAAAAAAGGCACTAGTAATAGACACAGTTTATTAACTGGGGCAGGACTGGCCAGTGGCATTTTCATGGAAACCTGCACTCAGTTTGTAGGTCCAGAACTGGTTTGCTTTGCTTAAATTGGAGAACATAGCAGACAAACCTTTGATTATTATGGCTGAGGTAATTCAAAGGCTTCCGACGAGGGGCCATTCAAAAGTACTAATACCAAAAACAGAGGTGCTGAGGAACCAGCCAGATCCCAGCCAAAAAATAAAGCTTGCAAAATGAAGTTCCTCACAAATTGAAAAATAATAAGAGTGACAAAAAAAGGAAGCTCGATCAAGCCTCTGATGAAGTGGCTAAAAAGAAACTCTGTCAAGATAGATATGCTCCCGTTGCTCCTGGGAAAGCCAATAGCGAGATAACAGGCAGCTTAAAGCATACAGAAAAAAAAAAAAAAAAAACACTTACAAACTGCGCAGGTTCTTCCGTCAGTGCAAGATATGGAAAAAGTATGGCAACTGTTTCAGACCCTTCAAAAGATGGGTCCTCTATTTACTGGGACTGGCAAGCACTCTTCCACAGTTCTCTCTTCTGTAGACTGTCAGAGTGACGCAGATGACGATCAGTTTTATGATGCTCCTGACATGGATTTTGAGGGCCTTGAGCCACAGGAGTCCCCGGACCCTCACCTTGGGGATCCCCCAAGTGACCATGAAGATCTTTCCTCTATGTTTACATTTATACTAAATATGCTGGATACCCTGGACCTCCCTATGCAGGAGCCCAACCAGGATGTCGATGAAGACGAAGATTATAGGGAGATGAAGGGTCTTTCATCCTCAAAGACCCTGGTCGTCCCTATCTATAATGCATTTAGAAAAAATACCATGAAGGTGCTTCAACACCCCACTTCAGTATCAGGAGTTGATAAGCGGCTTGAGAGAAAATATAAATTGTCTAAAAATCGTATCATGTTCCTGTCTGCACACGCTAGCCACGAAAGTATAGTGCAACAGGCAGCTTGTGAGAAAGCTGGAGTCTCCTTGTTGCCCTCTCCCCCTGACAAGGATTCCAACAAAATTGACTTTATAGCAAAGACGATTTATGCCACAGCTTCCCTGCTTCTCAGGCTTTCTTCTTACATGGCATTCACAGCCAAATATCAGAAAACCCTTTGGAAATCTGTCCAGGCTATCACCCTAACAGGTCAGATTCTATGGTGCAGGAGCTGGGTGGATCGTCCAAAACTGCCCTGGAAGCTACATGTACCAATTCCACATGGCAGATGACAACAATGATGCAGCCTCCAGGGCGATGGCCCATGCCATCTCTCTGAGATGCTTCGTCTGGCTTAGAACAACCAGTTTGACCACAAACACTCAGAACAAGGCCATGGATTTTCCCTGTGATCAAAATGTGTTGTTTGATTACAGAACCACTGACTACATGAAAAAGGTCGATGAGTACAAGGCCTCCTGGCAGAGCCACTCATTCAAGCCTAAACCCGCCACCCCTCAGAGATCCTGTTCCAGGGGTGGTAGGAGCAGAAATTTTGTTCCCAGGCCTTACAGTCCCTATCGCCAATCAGACTTCAGCCAGTACAGGGGGTCTCTCAGAGGCAGGGACAGAAGGGGCCAAAGAAGAGCCGCCTCTGCCCAGCCATCTGCCTCTCAGTCTAAGTCCTGATGTGAGGGTCCACAAAACAGGGTACTAAATGAGAAAAAGACCAAGGTAGAAAGGTCAGTGGGGGATGCTGCTACAGAAGGTAAAGCCATCAAAAAATGGAGAGCAATGAGTACCAGTGCCCGTAGTCTGGGTAACAAGCTTCCTGAATTAGTGGCCTTGATGGAGGAGGAACATCTGGATATCGTGGCAGTCACAGAAACATGGTACACACAGAACCATGACTGGGGCGTAAACATACCAGGATACACTATCTACAGGAGGGACAGGAGGGTAAAGAGGAGGAGTAGCTCTCTACATAGAGAAGGAATCAAAGCAGCAGAACAGAAGGGTAAACAGGAGGAGAAGAAGCAATGTGGGTCAATTTGGAGGCAGGCGATGGCACCACAATCCGCACAGGGGTTGTATACAGACCCCCCCTCTCGGGGAGGAGATGGAAAAGGAAATGATAGAAAGTATACTTAGAATGGCAGATAAAGGGTAGATATTGCTGATGGGTGATCTGAATATGCCAGATGTTAACTGGAGTGCAGTTGCAGCAGCCACTTCTAAGAGTGGGGTTATTCTAGATGCCCTACAGGGGCATGCCTTAGACAACTAGTATTGGAACCCACTCGAGAGGGAGCAATCTTAGACCTGGTCCTCTCAAATGGAAATGGAGAGAGGATCACAGATGTAGAAGTGGGTAGCCATCTGGGAACTAGCGTGCATCCGAACAGTATGGTTCACAATAAACACAGCAATAGAGTCAAGCCACTACAAAGGCAAAAAGTACTGGACTCAGGAGGGCTGACTTTGCCAAAATGGGTGAGTGCCTAAGGAATGCACTAGCAAATGGGCAGGAAGGAGGGGTGGAAGAACAATGGGGAATAATAAAAACTGCCATCACAGAGGTAACAAGCCTTTCTGTGAAGCAAATAAAACAAAACGATGTAAGAAACCACTCTGGTTCTCAAAGGAGGTGGCAGTGAAGGTTCAAGAGAAAAAGAAAGCATTCAGAAAGTACAAGGAATCACAGAAGGAGCAGGACAGAGAATTGTATCAATTAAAGCAAAAGGAAGCTGGGAAGGCAGTCAGAACAGCAAAGGCCCGAACTGAGGAAAAGATAGCCAACTCAGTTAAGAAGGGGATAAAACCATTTTAGGTACATCAGGGAGAAGGAAGACCAAGGGAGGGATAGTGAGGCTTAATGGGGGGCAGAGGTTACTGTGAAAAGGCAGATATACTAAACAAATATTTGTGCTCAGTATTTACAAATGAAGGGGGAGGTACCTAAAACAAACAATAGAAACACTCTGGATACAGAAGTTGATACCAGCCCATTTACAGAAGAAAGGATTCTGAAAGAACTCTTAAAACTGAAGGTGGACAAAGCAATGGGGCCTGATGGGATTCATCCCAGAATTCTAAAAGAACTAAGGGTAGAACTAGTGACATCACTGACTACCCTCTTTAACAAATCATGGGAGGATGGGGTGGTACCTGAGGACTGGAGGAGGGCTGATGTGATTCCCCTTCACAAAAGTGGGAGCAGGGCAGAAGCAGGAAACTACAGACCAGTTAGTTCAACCTCAGTAACAGGGAAGATGATGGAATCACTTCTGAAGGAGAGAATTGTCAAGTACCTAGAGGCCAGAGGGGCACAGGACCCAAGGCAGCATGGATTCACAGCAGGAAGGTCATGCCAGACGAATCTAATAGATTTCTTTGACTGGGTGACTAAAGTAGTAGATCAGGGAGGGACTGTGGACATGGCCTACCTTGACTTTAGCAAGGCATTTGACTCAGTCCTACACAAAAGATTAATATACAAGTTAGCCAGCCTGGGAGTGGGTCCCAAGATGATAGCCTGGGTAAAGAATTGGCTGGAGGAATAGGACACAGAGGGTAATAGTAAATGGAGTCCACTCTGAAGAAAGGGGTTACTAGTGGGGTGCATGAGGTTCAGTATTAGGACCGGTCCTCTTCAGTGTCTTTGTGTGACATTGCAGAGGACTGGAAGGAAAAGTATGTCTCTTTGCAGATGACACAAAGCTCTGCAACAGAGTTGATGCACAAGGTGGGGTGGAAAGGATGAGAAGGGACTTGGCAAGGTTAGAGTAATGGTCAGATGTTTGGCAGCTTAGATTTAATGCTAAGAAGTGCAAGGTAATGCACCTGGGAAACAAAAACCAAGGGGAAGAGTACACAATGGGGAATGAGATACTAACAACAAAATAATAGAAAGGGACCTGGGGGTAGTCATATCAGATGAATTAAAGGTGGGCAAGCAATGTGAGAGAGCAGTAAGGAGGGCTGGGGGGATACTGGGATGCATAGGGAGAGGCATCACCAGTAGAAAACAGGAAGTTGTTATCCCTCTGTACAGACAGTTGGTGAGACCCCATCTGGAGTACTGTGTGCAGTTCTGGAGACCCAGTCTCAGCAAGGACATAGACAAGATGGAAGCTGTCCAGAGGAGGGTAACTCAAATGGTGCAGGGTCTGCACCAGAAGACATATGAAGAGAGAGACTAAAGGAGCTTAATATGTATAGCCTCGAGGAAAGGAAGGAGAGGAGGGACATGATTGAAACGTTCAAGTACCTCAAGGGAATCAACAAAGTCCAAGAGGGTAGCATCTTTCAAAAAAAGAGGTGTGCAAGAACAAGGGGCACAATTTGAAGATGGGGGGGCAGCTCAGAGGTAATGTAAGGAAGTATTTTTTCACAGAGAGGGTTGTAGATGCATAGAACGGTCTTCCGGAGGAGGTTGTGGAGTCAAAAACAGTGATTGAATTCAAGCATGCATGGGACAGCCATAAGGCAATTCTAGGGGGTGGGGGTAGAAAGAAGTAGGCTGCTGGTTAACTAGGATCTGCAGCTTATCCATTAGGTAGGGAAATGGGCAGAGTGGGTGGGCCAAAAGGTCCTTATCTGCCATCAAATTCTATGTTTCTATGTTTCTAATTCTCGATGCCCTACAGGGGGCATGCCTTAGACAGCTAGTGGTGGAACCCACTCGGGAGGGAGCAATATTAGACCTGGTACTCTCAAATGGAGACAGGATCACAAATTTAGAAGTCAGTAGACATCTGGGAACAAGCGACCACTGCATAGTGTGCTTCACAATAAACACAACCATGGAGACAAGCCATACAAAGACAAGGATACTGGACTTTAGAAGGGCTGACTTTGGCATAATGGTGAATACCTGAGGAATGCATTAGCAAATGGCCAGAAAGGAGGGTGGAAGAACAATGGAGAAAAATTAAAACTGCCATCATGGAGGCAACAAGCTTTGTGTGAAACAAATAAAGAAAACAAAGCGGAATAAAAAGCACTATGGTTCTCAAAAGAGGTGTCAGGGAAGGTTAAGGAGAAAAGGCTGCATTCAAAAGTATAAGGAATCACAGACTGAGCAATACAGGAACTATATCAATTAAAGCAGAAAGAAGGGGAAGGCAGTCAGAAAAGCAAAGGCCCAAACCGAGGAAAAGATAGCCAACTCAGTTAAGAAGGGTTAATAAAACCTTTTATAGGTACATTAGGGAGCATAGAAAGGTTAAGGGAGGGATAGTGAAGATTAATAAAGGAGAGGGGAGGTGGGCAGAGGGAGACAGTGAAAAGGCAGAGATACTGAATGAATACTTTTGCTCAGTATTCACAAAAGAAGAAGAGGAGGAGTTACCTAAACCAAACAGTAGAAGCACTCTGGGTAGGGGGGTTGATGCCAGTCCATTTACAGAAGAAAGAGTCCTGAAAGAACTCCTAAAACTCAAGGTGGACAAAGCAATGGGCCTGCAGGATTCATGCTAGAATCCTAAAAGAGCTAAGGGAGGACCTAGTGACACCACTAACCACACTTTTTAACAAATCATGGGAAGATGGGGTGGTATCTGAGGACTGGAGGAGGCAGATGTAATTCCCCTTCACAAAAGTGGGAGCAGGGCAGAAGCAGGAAACTACAGACCTGTTAGTTTGACCTCAGTGGTGGGGAAAATGATGGAATCACTTCTGAAAGAAAGAATTGTTCAGTACCTAGAGGCCAGTGGGCACAGGACCCAAGCAGCACGGATTCACAGCAGGAAGGTCATGTCAGACGAATCTAATCAATTTCTTTGACTGGGTGACCAAAGTAATAGACCAGGGAGGGGCTGTGGATATGGCCTACCTAGACTTTAGCATGGCATTTGACACAGTCCCCCACAAAAGATTAATAATCAAGTTAGCCAGCCTGGGAGTGGGTCCCAGGGTGGTAGCCAGGGTAGCATACTGGCTGCACAACAGGACACAGAAGGTAATAGTGAATGGAACACATTCTGAAAAAAGGGGGGTTACTAGTGGAGTACCTCAGGGCTCAGTACTGGGTCCAGTCCTCTTTAACGTCTTTATAGGTGACATTGCAGAGGGTCTGTAAGGAAAGGTATGCCTCTTTGCAGATGACACAAAGATCTGTAACAGAGTTGATACACAAGGTGGGGTAGAACGGATGAGAAGGGACTTGGCAAGGTTGGAGGAATGGTCAGACACATGGCAACTTAGATTCAGTGCAAAGAAGTGCAAAGTAATGCACCTGGGAAATAAATATCTAGGAGGAGTACACAATAGCAGGGGAGGTACTAACGACAACAATAATGGAAAGGGATCTGGGTGTAGTCATATCAGATGACCTAAAGGTGGGTAAGCAATGTGAGAAGTCAGTAAGGAGAGCCAGGGGGCACTGGTATGCATAGGGAGGGGCATCACAAGTAGAAAAAGCGAAGTGGTTATCCCTCGGTACAGACAGTTGGTGAGACCCCATCTGGAGTACTGCGTGCAGTTTGGAACCTCATCTATGCAAGGACATAGACAGGATGGAAGCAGTCCAGAGGAGGGCAACTAAATGGTGCAGGGTCTACATCAGAAACCATATGAAGAGAGACTGAGAGAGCTTAATATGTATACCTTGATGAAAGGAGGACGGGACACGATAGAAACTTTTGGCACCTCAAGGAATCAACAAAGTCCAGGAGGGTAGCATCTTTCAGAAAAGTGATGTGTAAGAACAAGAGGACACAATTTAAAGTTAGAGGGATGGCTCAGGGGTAATGTGAGGAAATTCTTTTCACGGAGAGTGGTGGGCGCATGGAACTGCCTTCCTGGAGAGGGTTGTGGGGTCTAAAACAGTGGAGGAATTCAAACATGCATGGGACAGACATAAGGCAATTATGGTGGGGGGTTGCAGGAAGTAGGCTGTTGGTTAACTAGAATCTGCAGCTTATCCAATAGGTAGGGAAATGGGCAGACTGAGTGGGCCAAGTGGTCCTTATCTGCCGTCAAACTCTATGTTTCTATGTCCAGGTCGCCTCCGCGTTTCCGGTTGAAGGCAGAGACTCTCTCACTATCTTCAGCACTGGTCCCTCATCACGTCGGACAGGTGGGTGCTGTAGATAGTGGAGAAGGGTCTGTCATTACAGTTCAGGCAGCTGCCAGACCTCAAGTGTACCTAGGTGTCAAGACCTGTGTCCCCAAAACAGATACTGCTGTTGGAAATGGAGGTACAAAACCTTCTGGCTTTACGAGCAGTGGAGAGGATCCCCACCCACGAGAAGGGCAAGGGCCTTTACTCCAGGTATTTTCTGACACAAAAGAAAACTGGGGAGTGGTGACCTATCTTAGATCTCAGATATTTAAACAAACATCTGAAAAAAAAAATTTCAAAATGGTCACTCTGTCACTGGTCATACAGTCCTTACAGCAGGGAGACTGGCTAGCCTCCCCCGACTTAAAGGACGCCTACTTCCACATACCCATAAGGATATCTCACAGGAAGTTTCTCAGGTTCAAACTTCCTTCAGGTCACTATCAGTTCACTGCAATGCCCTTTGGTCTGTCCTTGGCCCCAAGAGTCTTTACCAAGTGTCTCGCAGTGGTAGCAGCACATCTCAGGAGACTGGGTGTCTCTCTCTACCCCTATCTGGATGACTGGCTCATAGTAGCAATGTCTCCTTGCCAAGTCAAGGAATCTTTTTCTCTCACAGAATGCACTCTGGAGTCTCTGGGTTTCCTGGTAAATCTAAAGAAATCTCACCTGGAACCCACACAGCTGCTCACCTTCATAGGGGCCCAGCTGGACACTCAGAAGGGATATGCTTTCTTCCCACAGGAAATAATTCAGAGTTTCCTTTCAGTGGCAGATTCTTTCACCCAAGGACAGCCAAGACCAGCCAGACATTTCCTCGAACTTCTGGGACATATGGCCTCTATGATTGCAGTAGTCCCAGGGGTCAGGTACAGGATGAGACTCCTGCAAGCCTATCTCAGAGCTCGCTGGTCTCAGAGAAGCAACACATTTTCAAAGTTGATACCTGTGTCAGAGCAGTTCCTTCAAAACTTGCTGTAGAAACATACAAACATAGAATTTGGTGGCAGATGAGGACTACTTGGCCCACCTAGTCTGCCCATTTCCCTACCTGATGTATAAGCTGCAGATTCTAGTTAAGCAACAGCTTACTTCCTCCTACCCCCCCCCCCCACTAGAAACATAGACTTTGACGGCAGATAAGGACCGCTTGGCCCACCTAGTCTGCCCATTTTCCTACCTAACAGATAAGCTGCAGATCCTAGTTAACCAACAGCTTACTTCCTCCCACCCCCACTAGGACTGCCTTATGTCTGTCCCATGCATTCTTGAATTCCCCACTGTTCTTGACTCCACAACCTCCTCAGGAGGCATTCCATGCATCCACAACCTCTCTGTGAAAAAATACTTCCTCACATTACCTCTGAGCCATCCCTCTATCTTCAAATTGTGCCCCTTGTTCTTGCACATCTCTTTTCTGAAAGATGCTACCCTCTTGGACTTTGTTGATTCCCTTGAGGTACTTGAAAGTTTCTATCATGTCCCCTCTCTCCTTCTTTCCTCAAGGGTATACATATTAAGCTCCTTTAGTCTTTCTTCGTATGTCTTCTGGTGCAGACCCTGCACCATTTTGGTTGCCCTCCTCTGGACAGACTCCACTCTGTCTATGTCTTTTCGGAGATGGGGTCTCCAGAACTGCACACAGTACTCCAGATGGGGTCTCACCAACTGTCTGTACAGAGATATAACAACTTCATGTTTTCTACTATTGATGCCTCTTCCTATGCATCCCAGTATCCCCCCAGCCTTCCTTACTGCCTTCTCACATTGCTTTCCCACCTTTAGGTCATCTGATATAATTACCCCTAGGTCCCTTTCCATTTTTACTGTTGTCAGTATCTCACCCCCCATTGTGTACGCTTCCCTTGGTTTTTGTTTCCCAGGTGCATTACCTTGCACTTCTTTGCATTGAATCTGAGCTGCCGTACATTTGACCATTCCTCCAACCTTGCCAAGTCCCTTCTCATCCTTTCCACTCCATCTTGTGTATCAACCCTGTTGCAGATCTTTGTGTCATCTGCACAGAGACATACATTTCTACCAGTTCTCTGCAATGTCACTTATAAAGACATTAAAAGGACCGGTCCCAGTACTGAACCTCTTGCGACCTCGCTAGTAACTCTCCTTTCTTCACTGTGTACTCCATTTACTACTACCCTTTGTGTCCTGTTGTCTAGCCAATTTTTATCCAGGCTACCACCTTGGGACCCACTCCAAGGCTGGCTAACTTGTGTATTAATCTTTGTGTGGGACTGTATCAAATGCCTTGCTAAAATCTAGGTAGGCCATGTCACAGGCCCTCCCTGGTCTACTACTTTGGTCACCCAGTCAAAAATCTATTAGATTAGGTCTGACCGACCTTCCCATCGTGAATCCATGCTGCCTTGGGTCCTGTGCCCCACTGGCCTCTAGGTACTCAACAGTTCTTTTCTTCAGAAGTGATTCCATCATTTTCCCTACCACTGAGGTCAAACTAACTAGTCTGTAGTTTCCTGCCTCTGTCCTGCTCCCACTTTTGTGAAGAGGAATCACATCTGCCCTCCTCTAGTCCTCGGGTACCACCCCATCTTCCCATGATTTGTTAAAGAGAGTGGTCAGTGGTGTCACTAGTTCTACCCTTAGTTCTTTTAGAATTCTGGGGTGAATCCCATCAGGCCCCATTGCTTTGTCCACCTTCAATTTTATTAGTTTTTTCAGAACGCTTTCTTCTGTAAATGGACTGGTATCGACCCCCGTCTTCAGGGTGTTTCTCTTGTTTGGTTTAGGTACCTCCCCCTCCTCTTCCTTTGTGAATACTGAGCAGAAATATTCGTTCAGTATCCCTGCTTTTTCACTGTCACCCTCTACCCACATTCCCTCCCCTTTATTAGGCCTCAGTATCCCTCCTTTGGTCTTTCTTCACTCCCTAATGTACCTATAAAAGGTCTTATCCTCCTTCTTAACAGGATTGGCTATCCTTTCCTCGGTTTGGGCCTTTGCTATTCTGACTGCCTTCCCAGCCTCTTTCTGCTTTAACTGATAAAGTTCTCTGTCCTGCTCCTTCTCTGTTTCCTTATATTTCCTGAATGCTATCCTTTTCTCCTTAACCTTCCCTGCCATCTCTTTTGAGAACCATAGCGGTTTTTTCCTTCGTTGTGTTTTATTGATTTGCTTTACACAAAGGCTTGTTGCCTCTCTGATGGCTGTTTTGATTACTCCCCATTGTTCCTCCACCCCTCCTTCTTGCCTGTTTGCTAGTGCTTTTCTGAGGCACTCTCTCATTTTCCCAAAGTCAGCCCTCCTAAAGTCCAATACTCTTGCTTTTGTATGGCTTGATTGTATGGCTATGTTTATCGTGAACCACACTGTTTGGTGGTCGCTTGTTCCCAGATGGCTACCCACTTCTAAATCTGAGATTATTTCTCCATCCCCATTTGAGAGTACCGGGTCTAAGACTGCTCCTTCCCGAGTGGGTTCCAATACTAGCTGTCTGAGGCATGCCCCCTGTAGGGCATCAAGAATGACCCTGCTCTTGGATGTGCCTGCAGCAAAGGTGCTCCAGTTAACATCTGGCATATTCAGGTCTCCCATCAACAATATCTCCCCTTTTTCTGCCATTCTAAGGAAGCCTTCTATCATTTCCTTGTCCATTCCCTCCCCCTGAGATGGGGGTCTGTATACAACCCCCATGCGGATTGTGGTGCCATTTCCTGTCTCCAGGGTGACCCATAGTGACTCATCAGCTTACTAACATACTATTTGCCAGCAGATTAGGCCTTACGGTCTATCGAGTCTGCTCGAACCCTAGATCCTTAGTTGGGTGCCGAGGCCCTCCCATCTCTTGTGCTCCAGAAACCCCTATCATCCATCCCCACCCCCCTGGGACAGGCCATCATCTGATACATCCACTTTCTGTGTCTGTCCCACCCTCTCTTGAAGCCCTCCACTGTGGATCTCTGAACCAGCTCGCCAGGCAGTGCATTCCAAGGGTCCACCACCCTCTCAGTGAAAAACCTCCTCCTCTTTTCCCCCTCACCCTTCCACCTTCCAACTTCAAACCATGCCCTTTGGTGATACCTCCCTGCTTTAGTCTAAAGATCCCTTCCATGTTTACCCTATTTATTCCCTTGAGGTACTTGAAGACCTCAATCATGTCCCCTGTCTCTCCTCTCCTCCAGTGAAAACAGGCAGAGCTCCTCAAGTCTGTCCTCATACGTCAAATCCCCTAGCCCTCGTATCATCTTAGTTGCCCTCCTCTGTACCCTCTCCAGGAGCTGTATGTCCCTCTTCAAGTGTGGTCTCCAGTACTGTACACAGTACTCAATGTGTGGTCTAACCAGTCCATTGTACAGCTGCAGAATCACTTCCTTGCTCCTAGAGGTGATCCCCCTTACGATGCATCCCAACATCCTGTTTGCCTTGCTAGCCGCTCTCCTGCACTGCTCAGAGTTATTCATACATGCATCCACCATGACCCCTAGGTCTTTTTCCCCTATTGAGGCCTCCAGCCTCCCTCCCAGGGTGTACCTGTGTTTAGGTTTCCCGACCAAGATGCAACACCTTGTACTGGTGATATTGAAATGTAATTTCCATGTGATCCCAGCTTTCCAGGGTGTCCAGGTCCTCTTGCAGGGCCAACCTCCCTCTTCTCCCTCAACTACTGCTCCCATCTTGGAGTCATCCGCGAAGAGACTCATTTCACACCTATACCCTCCTGATGTCCGATATGTATGCATTAAAAGGATCGACCCAGGACCAAGCCCTCGCGGTACCCCACTACCAACCTCTCTAGGGTTCGAGAGCTCCTCACAGACCACTACCTCTCTGGGTGCAGCCAGCCAGTTTTCAATCCATCTGACCATCAAAGGGCCTACTCCTAACCCCATCAGTTTCTCCACCAGACCATTGTGGGGGACAGAGTCAAACACCTTGCTGAAGTCCAAGAATAATACATCCACAGGCTTTCCCCTGTTCAGTTCTGATGTTACCCATTCATAGAACTCCACAAGATTGGTTTGACATGATCTAACTAGCACAAACCCATGTTGCCGACTATCCAGACCTCCCACCTCCTCCAAGTACACCCCCAATTGTTCCTTTAGTATACTCTCCATTAATTTTCCTACCACCGAGGTCAAACTGATGGGTCTATAGTTACCTGGTAGTTTCCTCGACCCCCCTTTATGGATTGGCACCACATGTGCCTCTCGCCAATCCCTAGGTACTCTCCCTGTCTCAAGTGACCTGTTGAAGAGCTCCGCCAGGGTGCAGCCAGTATGTCCGCCAATTCCCATAAGTACCTCGATGAATGCCATCTGGCCCAGGAGATTTGTCTTTCTTTAGGGCCTTGAGGGCTAACCACACCATTTTGGCAGAGATAGCATCATCCGTCCCTCCACCTTACTGGCCTTTTATCCTTATCCAGATGTGACACCCTGGGGTCCTCTCCTCCTCTTGCTCCATTTCTGTTGCTCCCTGATCCCACTCTGCCGCTTCTATCCCCTTCATGCCTTGCTTTGTAGATATCCCATCCCCTCCTAGTGAACACAGAGGCAAGTACTGGATTAAATACCTCTGCCTGGTCCCTCGCCTCTTCCACCCACCCTCCTTCTGATCTCAATCTGCTGAGATGGCCTTAGTTTTCCTCCGCTCCCCAATGTATCGGAAGAACCCCTTTCCCCTCCATGTATCCCTGTGCCAGCCGCTGCTCTTTTACTGACTTTGCTCCTCTTACCATACGGTGACTTTTCTAGATGCAATATGGTACATTTCCTTATCCCTATCCCTCTTGTTGTTTTATATTTTTGTAGGCCACTTTCTTTTCTCTGACTGCTACCTGTACCTCACTGGACCACCAGCATGGTTTATGTGACCTTGCTCCCTTACGTTTCAACTTAACGCAGATCCTGACTGCCTCATGAAGTCCCCGTTTTATGACCTCCTATCTCCTTTCCACACTTGTCATTGATGTAATCCCCTTCAAGTGATCCTTGAGAATATTTCCCATGCCCACAAAGTCTGCCCCCCTGAAGTCCACTGCCAGTGTCCTAGATCTCACCCCCCATGCTTATTTGAAACCAGACAGTATTGTGGTGGCTCCCAGTCAGGGGTCCTGTACAACCAGGTCCCTACCAGATCCCCATCTGCCAGAACCACGTCCAGGACATGCCCCTCCCTTGTGGGCTCCATCACATGCTGTGTTAAGAACCATCCTGGAAGCCGTCCAGCAGCCTCTGCTCCTTGGCCACCTTAGAGGACATGGTTCCCCAGTTTGTACCTGGTATATTAAGTTCCCCCATCAACACCACTCCTTCCCCTATTGGTCCACACTGGGCAATGATGTTGTCCAGCAAACCATCCTCTAGAACATCACTTATCCCAGGGGGCCTATATACTACACCCTGGTTGACCTTATCTCCTGCTGGGGATCGTGAGGTGACTCATAAGGCCTCCACGTTTCCCTCTGCCTCTTCTACCCTAGCATAGCAATTTCTATGTCGTCTCTAATGAACATAGCCACTCCGCCGCCTCTGCCCTCCTTTCTATCCTTCCTAAGCATAGTGTACCCCCGTACGTTTAGGTCCCAGTCATGGTTTTTGTTGGCCCACATCTCCGTGACCGCCGCCACAGCCACCCCCCCTCGAACAGCATGGCCTGGAACTCTGGCATCTTGTTTCCCAAGCTCCTGGCATTTACTAACACCAACCCCACCCCTTTTCCTGATCCTTTTGTGAACCCCACCCAGATTCCTTATACTTCTATCCTCCTCTGCTCCTCCTGAAACCTCCACCCCAGTCTGTTTCCCCCTCCCCTTGGGCTTGAAGGCTACTCCCTCATCTGGAGGAGGGCTTCTGGTCAGCCCCTCCCTTATCCCTTCCCTCCCTCACAAGTTTACACCCCACCTTTCTTGAATGTAGTCAGCCATCCCCTGTTTAAGGACTTCCTTCCCTAATGGGGCAAGATGAAGCCTGTCCTTGGCATATAGTCCCTTATCCTCCCAAACTCCATTCCAGTTCCCTAACACCCTCAACCCACTCTGTTCACCCCACTTCCTGAGCCAGTCATTAACCTCTGTGAGCTTCATTTTTTTCTCCACTGAGGCCTTTGGTACTGGCAGTATCTCGGAAAAGGAAATGTTGCATCCATTATCCCGACAGACTCTGGCAAGTTCTTGGAACCTTGCTTGGATTTCAAAACGCTATTTCCCTCTAGATCGTTAGTTCCCAAATGCCAGAAATCCGGTTTCCCTCACAATCCTAACCATTTCATACACCGTGAACTTTGCTCTGTGCACTGTCAGCCCAGAGATACTCACTACCTTCACCTGGCTATGGCATCCACCCCCTGTCCCTCCCACTGGATACCCCTAATCATCGAGTCTCCCAATAACAGAACCTTAACACCGCCATCATCCTTATGGTTACCTCCACTATGCCCTCTCAGCCCCCTTTCCCCCCCTTTATTCATGATCTCAATTCCATGGGAGTCTTCCTGCCTTATTAGAGACCCCCTTGTCACCCTCCCCTTTCTGCCTTCCTCGTTATTTTTCCCACTTAACTCAAACCCCCTCTGAATAGGTGTCCTTTTAACCCTCTCTTATCCGAACCATTTATCCTGGCCCTGATGGTTCCCCTTCCCACACCGCCATCCTCCCCCCTTGTAATAGTACCCTGCCTCCAGAGGTTCTCTGTGGGTCCCCTTTAGCTAGGGCCCCATCCTTGGTACTGACCCTCCTGCTGAAGGGGGGCTCCTCTCCCACCTCCTTGTCTCCCAGTTTCTCTCCAGTCATGCTCTCCTCCCTCATGTCTGCAATATGTTGCATCTCCCCCATTTGCTTAACATTTATATTTCCCCTTCTCCCTCTGGGACTATTTCTATCCTTTCCATTGCCGGTCTGTGCTGCCCTATGGGTATCCGACTCCCTCCCCCCGACCTATAAGTTTCCTCATTTCCACCAACCCCTTCCTCCCCCTCTAGGTTGCTTAGTAGCTCAAATTTATTGTGACACTCTGTCAGCCTCCATCAAGTAACCCGAGTTTCCCCTGACTGCACCTCTAAACTGCCCCTCTTCTTCCCCTCTTGCTCTGTTCACCTTAGGAGCTCCCTTCCCAGTCTGCTGTTTTAGGCTTCCGCACAACAGCCCCTCCTGACTCTTCCCCCTCCACTCTCTTTGTATTCAGAATGTTCACCCCGTACGCTTTCCCCTTAGTGTCAACATCCCTATCTAAGGGTCCGCTGTCCCTAATATCCCCCCTCCTGCTTGCTGTAACATAACGTCCTGTAATTTCAGAGCATTGCCCCAGCCTCCCCTCAGCCCCACCCTTCTGCTGCCCATATCCACACCCCTTATCCTTGGACACCCCCCCAGCTCCCCCAGCTTCTCCTTAACCAATATACCTCACTCCTGATACAAGATAGCTGTCTACAGAGTGGGCAGCCTCCCTCTCTCCAGGCCTAATAGAGAATTATTGCCATCCCACAGCCTGTGCAGCCTACAACCCTTCCGAAGATGCCTGCCATGGTGGAATATGGCCACCCTGTTTATCCCCCTCTGTTTATAATGGCACACCCCCTTTTCTCAGTCCCTTTCCCCTGGAATACAGTTTCTCTCTATACTGACTGCAGTTATTTACAAACCCAATTTCAACCCCACCAATAAAGTTCGCAAGTCTCACAAACACATACAGTCCAGTGTGTGTTCAGTCCCACTAACAGTGTGTGTATGCAGACATCAGGTACCGTGTGATGTCACAGGCCACCAGCTCCTGTTGGCAATTTCAGTCCCAAACAGAAATATTCAGCCCTTCAATCCAACCCCAGTGGCTTTTCAGTATTTAGAAAGCTTCAGAAACAGGGTGGGTGGCAGGGCTCACCAACACCAGGCAAACACCACATTTAATTCCCCACTCTAATTATCACTGCCAAACAACTGTTCCCAAGCCTCCAAAGTTACAATATCACAGCCCAAGTAACAGTTCTAACTCAAGGTAATAATTTTTAACACATAGAACTAATTTCACTTACAAAACTATTCAAATATTTCAGTTAAAACAGAATATAACCCCAGACCTCTGTCCTTACCAGCCTCCTGCTTATGTTCCCAAGTGAACAATGAAAGCCAAGGTAATTCCTGTTAAAGACAAGGTAATTCCTGTTAATGTCCCCTCCTCCTAACACCAGGCAAACACCACATTTAAATTTCACTCTAATTATCACTGCCAAACAACTGTTCCCAAGCCTCCAAAGTTACAATATCACAGCCCAAGTAACAGTTCTAACTCAAGGTAATAATTTTTAACACATAGAACTAATTTCACTTACAAAACTGTTCAAATATTTCAGTTAAAACAGAATATAACCCCAGACCTCTGTCCTTACCAGCCTCCTGCTTATGTTCCCAAGTGAACAATGAAAGCCAAGGTAATTCCTGTTAATGTTACCTCCACCTAACACCAGGCAAACACCACATTTAAATTTCACTCTAATTACCACTGCCAAACAACTGTTCCAGAGCCTCCAAAATTACAATATCACAGCCCAAGTAACAGTTCTAACTCAAGGTAATAATTTTTAACACATAGAACTAATTCACTTACAAAACTATTCAAATATTTCAGTTAAAACAGAATATAACCCCAGACCTCTGTTCTTACCAGCCTCCTGCTTATGTTTACTCTCTGGTTCTGTTGCTTTAATCCCTTCCTTTATATAGAAAACTACTTCTCCTCCTCCTCTTTTACCCACCCTGTCCCTCCTATAGATTGTATATCCTGGTATGTTGACATCTCAGTCATGGTTCTCTGTGTACCGTGTTTCAGTGACTGCCACAATATCCAGGCATCCCTGTTCCATCAAGGCCACTAGTTCAAGGAGCTTGTTACACAGACTACGGGCATTGGTATTCATCACCCTCCATTTTTTGATGGCCTTACCCCTTTTAGCCCCATCCCTGTCCTTTACTGCCTTTTTCTACATTTACCCCTGTCCTGCTCTCTACTGACTTCTCTACCTTGGTGGAAGAACCCTGCAAATTTGCAGCCAGGGGTTCCCTTTCAAGCTCCTCTTCCCACAAAGGTGATCACCACAGATGCCTCCATTTTGGGCTGCGGAGCTCATTTAGACAGTGCCTCAGTAAGTGGCAACTGAACTCCCGAAGAGTCACAGTTCCACATAAATCTTTTGGAACTCAGAGCAGTCTTACTAACTCTCAAAGCTTTCGCTGCCAGCATAGAAGGGCAGGCAGTTCTAATTTGAATGGACAACACCACTGCAGTGTTCTACATAAACAAGCAGGGTGGTACCAGATCAGGAATACTCTGTTTGGAAGCTGTGGTCGCTAGCATTCTCCCTGGGAGTCAGCCTCTCAGCTATTCACCTCCCAGGCAAACTCAATACTCTGGTGGATGCTCTAAGCCGCATCAGTCAAGGTCAGAGCGAATGGACACTGAACAAGCAAGTACTAGCCACAGTGTTCAGGCGGTGGGGCATACCAGAGGTGGATCTGTTTGCCTCTCCTCTCAATTTTCAGCTTCCTCAGTACTGTTGCAGACCCCCAGTTCTGGGAACACTTCCTCTGGATGCCCTAAACCTGCACTGGTCAGGGAGGTTCCTATACGCAGTTCCTCCCTTTCCCCTGATATTCAGGGTTTTGCTGAAACTCAGACAGCAACCTGCATCGATGATCCTAGTAGCTCCGGACTGGCCCAGGCAAGCCTGGTACCCTCTCCTTCTCTCAGTGTCCTGCAACAGGCCCATTCGCCTGCCTCCGACTCGCTCCCTGCTGACCCTTCCTCAGATGGGAGTGCAGTACCCAGATATACACTCTCTTTACCTCAAGGCCTGGTTCTTGAGGAGTGAGTTTCCATCCTCACAGTACTCTGAACAGGTCCTTAAGATACTGAGGATGGCTAAAAAACTGAACACTAAGAAGACTTACGCAGCCAAATGGAAAAGGTTTCCCTCTGGTGCAAGAGCGAAAAGGTCAAACCCCTATCAACTTCAGACCCTCAGCTGCTAGACTACCTGGTAAACCTACAGGCATCAGGCTTGAAACCATCTTCACTCAAGCTACACCTGGCAGCAATTTCAGCCTACCTTTTGGTGGGAAAGAAGAAATCGTTTTTTCCCACAACATTTTTATAGTTTTTCAAAGGCCTCTTGCACCTCCAGCCTCCAACCAGGGAGTCTGTTCCTCCTTGGAGCCTGAGCCTTTGCATAGATGGGCTCATGAATCCAGCTTTCGAGCCTATGTCCATGGCCCACATCAAGTTTATAACTTGGAAGACTGTCTTCCTGGTAGCCATTATGTCTCCCAGGAGAATTTCAGAACTACAGGCCCTGTGCACTGAGCCGAATTACATCATCCCTCACAACGATAAAGTTGAGCTCAGGACAAATAGGAAATTTCTGCCAAAGGTGGTTTCAGAGTTTCACTTGAACCAGTACATTACTCTGCCTGTGTTCTTTACTGAGCCATCCACTCCTGGCGAGCAAAAGCTCCACAGCTTGGATGTCAAAAGAGCCATCTTTCACTACCTAGAGCATACTAGACAGTTCCGAGGCTCTTCCACTCAGTTGCTTTCTCACCTATGGGGATGTAGGCAGAGAAAGACCAGCTACCAAGAGAACTGTTTCTCATTGGTTGGTCTCATGTATTAGATTCTGCTATGAGAAAGCTGGTCAACAACCTCCAGTGGGGCTCAGGGCCCATTCCACCAGGGGCACTGCAGCCTTGCTTGCAGCAGCAAGGGACATTTCCCTACCGGATGTCTGCAAAGCAGCTACCTGGAAATCTGTACATACCTTTGTGAAACACTATGGTTTGGATGTGCAGACCAGATCTGATGCCAAATTTGGCAGGGCGGTTCTGCAGAGCCCTTTTCTTAAGTAGGTTCTCTGTCCGCCTCCCACTTGGTACTGCTGGGTAGTCTGTAAAAAAGTTACTGATGCTAAAGGACTCCTGGGGTAAGAAGAAAAATTACTCACCGCAGTAATCTTCTTTCTTCCAAGGTGTCCTTTAGCATCTGTAAGCTCCCACCCTTCCTCCCTGGTTCACCTGTCGGAGAAGGGCTCTTATGTCATCTTTTACCAAATTTGGAGTTTCTTATTGATGAGTTTTTAGCTCGTGTTGCTGTTGTTTCTATTTCCATTTTTGTGGACATTTGCATGTTTTTTGAATCCTGCTGATTCTTTTTCAGGGCATTTGCACTCGTTTTTTCTTGAAAAAAATTCTGAAGCATTCAACAGCTCTCACTCAACTCACACCCCCTCCTGTCTTTTTATTAGCTTGGCCCTACGCTCATTTAAATATCTCTTAAAGGCACACCACCGGGGCAGTTGCACCTAGCCAGCTAAGTGCAAAAACATTACTGATGCTAAAGGACCCCTTGGAAGAAAGAAGATTTCTGTGGTGAGTAATTTTTTTCTTCTACTCCCATTACTTCCTAGTTCCAAAGAAAACAGGTGGCATGTGCTCAATTCTCGATCTCAGGAAGTTAAACAGATTTCTTTACAAGGAAAAGTTCAAGATGATAGTATTCGCTACACTCTTCTCCCTGATTCTTCAAAACGATTGGCTAACCTCCCTGGACATGCAGGACACCTATCAGCACGTTCTCATACACCCAAACACCACAGATACCTCAGATTTGTGGCATTGGGTCAACACTACCAGTTCAGAGTCCTGCCCTTTGGGCTATCCTTGGCTCCTCGAGTCTTTACATAGTGCTTTACAGATCTTCCCTTGTCAATCTTCACCATACATTACTGCTGGATGTAAGGCAGCAGCGTACGCCATCAGGGTTTTTTTTTTTTGAGGGGGGTGCTGGATGGCACCGCCCCTGTGCTTTCGACCGCGAGGTGTGCGTGGGACAGCTGTTAGGCGCTGTAGACTCCTCCTCATCCCAGTTCTGTTTTTCCTGCCTTCGAGGGTGCACCTGCTGTGTAAGTTCAGAAAAGAGTATGCCATTAGGCCTTCTCGACGCCATATTTTGACACTGAATTTTCGACGACTCCTCATTCTGGTCCTCCATCCCGATGCCGTTGAAGCCGTAAGACCGTTTCATTTATTAATTCAACAACGGCATTGGGATCTGTTCTATTCATTTAGTTGTTTTTGCATCATGTCCAGTTCCGGGGCCAAAATGTAAATCTAAAGCGGGCCGTGCCCCCATGCGTCGGTGCTCCTGTGACCAGCATTTTTCCGTTTTGGATCAGCGTGATGTTTGCCTTCAGTGCCTGGGACCAAACCACGGTTGCGATGCCTGTTTTACCATGGACGCCGGCACTAGAAACTGCATTTAAAGTCGGCAGGGCCCCGCCGAATTTTGGAGGATGACGTTGCCCACAGGTTTCCCAGGCCAAGACTTTAGACCTTTCTACCGGGTCCCCTCCCAGGTCTATATGGCCCGGAGAGGAGGAGGCCTGCTCCACTTCAAGCCTTGCTGAGGAGGAGGCCTCTTTTACGGTGCTGGAGGAGCAGTGTGATTCCTCCCAGAATTGTGTAGTTGGCGCCGCCCTGGCAGTCACCTCCATGGAGGTGCAGGCTCCCCCAGTGGTGTGGCCCACGGTTGCTGGGCCCAGCTCTGGTGGTCCCTCAGTGCCGCAGAGCGGTGCTGCTCTGGATCCTGGTGCCACTCGTGGCACCAGTGATCAGGGTTGCACCACGGGCAATGCTGCCCTGGGTTTTGCCACAGTTGGTGGTGCTGGTACATGCCGCTCTGGGCTACGCGGCCATTCGTGGTGCTGGTGACCCAGGCGGTGCCACTCTGGATTCCAGGGCCGTTGGTGGTGCCGGTGACTCGGCAGTGCTGCTCTGTGTTCCGGGGCCATTCACAATGCCGATGACTCGGGCAGTGCCGTGTCCCATGGCGGTGCTGTTCTCGGCACCGCTACCAGGGACTCTCCTGGGGTTGCTTCTCTGGAGGTCCTTCTGGTCGCCTCCTCTTCGGAGGGGGACAGTTTGGAGCTGGACCCGGACTGGCAGCCTGATTCTTTGGAATCGGAAGCCTCAGTGGGACGCAGTGTCAGGCGGCCCAGCGTTGCTATCACTGAGTCCCTGGAGCAAGTTACTATTGGAGATCCTTCAGCTATGGGTGGCCTTGGATCCCTTGGGGGTGATAGCTCGGGGATTTGGGAGGGAGTGCTCTCTTCAGTGGAGCCCCAGGCAGCTGCCATCTTTTGTGCTGTTGTGGGCCTCAGGGAGGGGGCGGGGACCCTTGCTTCTGTGGCCTCCCACGGGGGGTCTGCAGGACCAGGGACTCCTGTGCTGGTCTCTGAGTCTGACGGGTTGAGAAGTCGGGGCGAGTGGTGGCGGCACTCCACCACCACCTTGCGGGGGTTGGGGAAGAGTTGCAGCACTGAACCCCATCTTTCTTCCGAGGACTCAATGGCGCCTTTGGGTGGCAGTGCAGAGGGTTGCCCTTCTGGACACATACAACACCAGGTGCATCAGAGGGGAGAATCCCCTTCTGGGCTGTTCCGGAGTTTGCCTTCTCAGACTTCTTCCTTGCAACCCGGTATGATCTCAGGGCCCCCAGTCACGGTGGCATTGTCCCCTGGATCTCAGAGCCCTGGCAGAGGCCAGACACATTCACTTCAGTGCCCATCACCCATCCCTCTGCAGACACCTCCCCCTTTCCGAGGCCATGTGGGTCCTATGGGGCCTTTAACCTGGGAAACATTCAGGGCTACTGCAGCGGCCTTTTCTTCCTACGTTAGGGCCATGGACGAACAGGTCTTCCGCCTGTCCCCTCTGCCGCAGGAGTCCTCTGAACATTCAAGCTCCACCTCCTCCTCATTTTCCTCTTCTGAGGAAGAGGAACTTCCTGTCCACCTGTCCTCCGACACTGATGTAATTGAATATCAGCGGTTCCTTTCGAGTCTGGTCATGGAGCTCCGTATTTCTTTTGTTCGCAGGAACAATACTGAGTGGCAGACGCGTGCATTCCTCAGTGAATTCAGTGCTCCACCTCATGGTGTCTTCCTGGCCTATTCCTTTCCAGGAAGCGTCTGTTCGTACCCGGCAGTCTCCAGCCACCCCTTCTCCAGCCCCGGCAGACTGCAGGATATGGTATTGTGCCTCCATGAGTGCCTTCGGGCCTCAGCGCCTGGCGCACAACCGACACCCGGATCCGGATTCTGCAGAGTTCGACCGGTTGGGACGAAGAGTATTCTCTTCGGCTCATGCATTGATGTGCAGAGTTTCGCATCAGGCACACCAAGCTGCCTGCAACAGGCATCTGTGGTCGATGTTGGCTCAGGTTCTGGCATCTATGCCTGATATGGAGCAGTCTAGGCTGGCCATTTCCTTCCCTGCACAGGGTCTGGAGCTTGCAAGGCACCAGGCGAGGGTGTCTTATGATGCCAGTGAGGTGGCTTCCAGACTGGCAGGGACAGCGATCTGCATTAGGCGGACGGCATGGCTTCGTCTATCCAGACTTTCGCCAGTTGCCTGGCATAGGGTGATTTCCTCTGCTTTCCGGGGGACCCGCCTCTTTTCCCGCAGGGCGAGGAGGATTCTTCAGGGACATCCTCCGTTCCCCCCATCCACAGAGGACACCTCCTCATCCTCAACATCCTTAGACTGCCTCAGTCTACTTGGCTAGGGTCTCCCCTTTCTGCTTTTCACCAGTAGGAGGCTGAGGGATCTGTTCCCTCAGGGCTGAACATCAGGCCCCCTCCGGGGGCCTTGGTCGTCATCCAACGGTAATGAATAGTGAAGATTGACAAGGGAAGATATGAAAATTACGTACCTACCGTAATTCTTGATCTTCTCTTGTATCTTCACCATTCATTACTGAATCCCGCCCACCTTCCCCTCATGGGCCTCAATTCTTGGGCGTCTCCTCTGCCCTGCTCGCCCTCCTCCTCCTTGAGGCCAGTTGTGGGCTGAGTCCCCCTGGTACCTCAGAGCTCTCTGTTCCTTATCCAAGTCACAGAGCATTCACTCTGGAGGATGGCGAGTAGGGTCTTCGCCCCTAACCCTCTGAGGGAACGTTCTCTGATTCTCTTCCGCCTAGGGTTTCCTCCGGCTTTGGGGTCCTCATCCTCCGGATTGTCACCCTATAACTGTCATTTCATCAGTGCAGTTCTAAGAGAGTCCACGGGCATTCTCCTTGCTCTCTCTTTCCTCTTTGGTTGTCCCCCATTTCTCTTGGAAGTGGGGGCTACACCAGTACTCCTTTAGGGCACTGTAAGAAATTTAATCTCTACACCTAAGCCAGGTCTCACTCCTTTTCTGAGCAGAGTTGCTTCCTCTTCAAGGGCATTTTGTGAGTCTAGGCTGGGTTATATAAATCTTGGAATAATGGAGAGGAAGAGAGGTCTGCCCTTCAAAGTGATCAAGACCTGGAGTCCAACCTTGGACTCTTAACCCCTAACTGGCGGGATCCTTGCTGCCTTGTCTTCAGTCCCTGCTGGGAATTTGAAACTTTCAAGCCAGTGGCCTTCTAATTTACTTTGGCAGATTTCCGTCCTTCCTTCCCATTTATCTCTTTCTTCCTTCTTCCTCTCTCTTCTCCTATTCCTTCCCATCTCCTTCCCTTAGGACTGCCCGAGGATTGAGGCCCTGTGGTCAGTTAGGGTAGGATTCTCTCTTTTTCTCTCCCCTTTTTGGTTTATTCCTTTTTCAGTTTATTTCCTTTCCTTTACGGTGCCTCTGGCTCATCTTCACATGAGGACTACTCAGTGGATGCTCAGCGCTTGGTCACCAGCCATGCACCTACAGTCCTTCTACATCAAGGTGACTGAGCCTTTGAAACGGTCACTCACCTGGTGGACTCAGGAGAACAACCTTCTGCAAGGTTATCCCTTCCCCCTCTAGAATCCCAGATCTCCATCACCATGGATGCGTCCTCACTGGGATGGGGAGCTCATTGCCAGGATCTCCACACCCAGGGTCAATGGAGTCAGAACGAGTCTCAGCTTAACATAAATGTTCTAGAAATGAGAGCTGTCCTGTATGTATTCCGAGCCTTGAAGGACATACTCTGTCACAAGATCATTCTCCTTCAAATGGACAACAAAACAGTGATGTACTACATCAACAAGCAGGGCAGAGCACACACTTACCCCTTATGCAGGGAAGAGATGAGAGTGTGGGAATTGTGCCTGGAGCATAAAGCACTGATCCATGCAGTCTGTCTGCCAGGAGTACAGAACGATCTGGCGGATTGTCTCAGCAGAACGGAGACAGACCCTCATGGGTGGTCTCTCGACACAGATGTCGTGCAATCATTCTTCGAAGAGTGGAGAACTCCAGACCTGGACCTTTTTGCATCCCCACTCAACGCAAGACTGGCTCTCTTCTGCTCCAGAAATGTAGGACCTGGCATTTTTTTGTCAGGATGCTTTCAGACTGCGGTGGACAAAAGACACTTTCTGTGTGTATTTCTTCCTCTTCCCCTAGTTCAGAGGGTGCTGCTCAAACTAGAGGCACAGGGTGGCAGAATGATCCTCATCGCACCATTCTGGCCTCGTCAGATCTGGTTTCCATTAATCAACAGATTATCGGAGACAGCTTCCACTTCTTACAAACCTGCTGACCCAGGGCCCTGTGGTCCATCCTAACTTGAAGTCCCTTCACCTCCATGCCTGACTCCTGAAGAGATAGAGGTGAACAGCTTTAATGTTTCACGTAGGGTCTCAGATATTCTGTTAGCTGCACGCAAGCCAGCTACCCAAAAAACTTACATGGCTAAGTGGAAGTGGTTCTCCATCTGGTGTGCAAAATCCTCCTGGAATCTGTTTTCCTGCCCACCAGACAAGGTCCTACAGTATCTTCTAGATCTCGCAAACACAGGCCTGCAATACTCAGCCGTGAAGGTTCACCTTTGCATGATCTCAGCGTACCATGAGCCCCTACACTCCGTGTCTCTGGCTCAGCTACCTGTGGTCAAGAAGTTTCTTAAGGGCATTCTGCATACTAGACCACCGGTCAGATGACTGGTAGCCACCTGGGACATTAACCTTTTGCTAGACATGCTCACCGGTAAACCTTTCAAGCCCCTAGCTACTTGTGAGCTGAAGTTTCTGACTTGGAAGACCGCCTTCCTTGTAGCCATCACTTCCACTCACAGAGTGTCTGAAATACATGCTTTAATCACAGATCCTCCGTATACTGTATTTCACAAAGACAAGGTTGTCTCAGAATTTCATCTGAATCAGCCCTTGGTCCTTCCAACATACTTCGCAAACTTCCAGAATGAGGGGCAGCGTACCCTGCATTCTCTGGATGTGAAGAGAGCTTTTCGGTTCTATTTAGACAGAACTAAAGAAATCCGCATGTCAGAACAGTTGTTTGTCTCCTTCAGCACAGCCTGGCTGGGTCAGCCTGTTGCTATCAGATGCATTTCAGCATGGCTAGTGACATGCCTTCGCCAGTGCTACTCCATGGCACAGGTCAAGCTGGAGGGCAGAGTATACGCTCATTCTACCAGAGCAGTTACGGCATCTCTGGCAGAAATCCAGAACGTGCCCATTGCGGACATCTGCAATGCGCCCACTTGGAGCTTCGTGCACACTTTTGTAAAGCACTACGCTTTGGATGTCCATGCCAGGCAGCATCAGTCCTTTGGCAGGACAATCCTTAATGGACTTCTGTCCTAAAGTAAGCTCCTTTCTCCTGCCTCCTGTCTCGGAGGATTAGTCTAGCTTGGTACTCTCCCATTAGTGTGAATGAGTGGTGGAGACTTTGTGTCCAGGAAGATATGGAAATTACATACCTTCAGTAATTCTTGATCTTCTTGGATGAAGTCTCCACCACTCGTTCACATGCCCACCCACCATCCCCCGAGCTCACTTGTCCTGTTCTGGTCTTCACCCTCTTGTTGTTGAGCTGCGAAGACTTTGTGAGTTAACCCTTCTTACACGGGTCATTCGGACTATCTTATGTCCGATATAGGTTAGTTTCACTAGGTTAGTTTACACTGCACCTTCTCGTTAAAAAAGGTACTGAAGCGGTTGGAGGGTCGATGCCAAGGTAGCCTATATGGCGTCAGCCAAACTTGCAGTGCCACTCCTTGCGGCCCTACCTAGGTGCCGGCCCTCCTGAAGATTTTTGGCTCCCGCTGGATCCTAGCACCTCCGGCGTAGTTCCCATTAGTGTGAATGAGTGGTGGTGACTTCATCCAAGAAGATCAAGAATTACGGTAGGTACGTAATTTCCATATCTTGCTTCAAGAGGGTTCCTTCAGTAGCCCATTACATATGGGACTGGTGTCACATGGCATTGGGCTGCACGGCAGACTTTTCTAGCAATCCCTGATGGGGGACCGCCCACCCGATGTCACGTGACTGTCAGTGTGGCCATATATAGTGGGCAGTGCCCATGCCCGCCACCCCCCCCCCAGTTCTTTCCCACCATTACCTCATGTCAGTCGCATAGCAGACTTCCAGTAGCGATCGTCGTGTTAGTTCTTGCAGCGGATTTTTTCCTTCGCCATTCCTTTCAACATTTTTTCTTACGTCTTCACCCAAGAAGAAGTGCTCGTCCTGCGGCACGCAAATGCCTCATAAGGACAGTCATCTGAAATGTGTGATCTATCTGGGCCCAGACCACCCTGTCTCAGTCTGCTTGGAGTGCCAAAAAACTTACAGTCAGCCACCAAGAAGCAGAGACAGCAGGCTTTGGAGGCCTACCTTTTAAAAGTCCATCTTGCTTCTCTTGAAAAGCAAATGGACCAGATCCGCGAATCCTCTGCAGAAAAATCTTCTCCCTCCAAGAAACACAAAGAGAAATCTTGGGAGCGCTTAGCGGAGGCCCAGCCTGAGGCCTCGAGGCTCTCGATGAGCAAGGCCGCCTTACAGCCACCTAAGAAGACTTTGGATGATAAGTCTGATAAAACTGCTGCGGGTCAGTCATCCATCAGCTCCTCTGATGGTCACACTGCCATGGCCGCTAAGTCAGCCCGGCTCCTCCGGGGACCACCCGACCGCCAGTACGTCGGCTCCCCAGGCCTCGGTGACCTGCCTGGCTACAGCCAATAAGCCGACTGAGGCTCCTCCTCCTTCGGCTTCGTCTGGTAAGACCCATCTCTGGCCCGCTCAGGTGTGATTCTCCAGCGGGAGGCCTAATGGTGTACCCCGACGCAGAACCAGGGGAGACTGCCCTTCTCCCCGGGCCAGTACCCTCCCCTTCTCAGGTGGGTACCTCAGGCGAGACAATGGGACCCCATCGTCAAGACCATTCCTTGGGGTCTGTCCCATTTCAACGGGTCACGGGAAGGAGGCTCCTCTCAACCATCTGGCCTTATGGTGAGGCCCTCCTCTCTCATCCGGTGGGATCCCTTCAGATCTGGCGAATATCCCGTTCCCGATCCCACTGTTGGATCCGGCGACTCTCAACCCAATGCCAGAACCTCCAACGACTATTCCTCAGCCTGGGCCCAGTGGTCTGTCCCAGCCTTTGACTCTGGCTCCAGACATGGTCCCTCCTTAGGGTACCCTTCGTCCGGCCCCTCTGATGCCGGATCCTCTTCTGGCACTGGATTGGGTGGTGCCGGTCCCAACATTGGTACCCCTGATGTTGGCTATCCCGACGCCGGATCCGCCACCAATTTGTACAGCGGCGGGTCCGACGTGGGTCCCCACTCCATCAGACCTGCTGATGATAGGGATTTTTTGCAAACCCCAAACTGTTCCTCACTTCCCACTGGGGTATCCTAGGGACCACTGCCTGGCTGGTTCTCCTCCTGATAGAAGTTCCTTGGGACAGTATTACCCTGGGTACAATCCCTACCAGGGTTACCACTTCTAGGATTATCAGTGGTATCATAACCCCCCTCCCCCGCAGTCTCAACCTCCTCCACCTCCCCCTCCACCGCCTCCGGCTATGCCAGACTTCAATACATTAATCCAGTCTTGGTGGCAGGGGGCACGCTCGGAGTTGGTCTCAGATATGGAGAGTAGGTTGCCACCCCCACACTCTCCCAGATCTCCGTCCCCGAGGAGCTCCTCTCTTTCCATGGTTCATGTCTCGGGGACGACACGTCAGACCATCGTTCTTCCGGACGTTTGTGGTCTCCCGGATGAGGGGCAGATGATGATGATGGTGACGAGGATGCCGTTGAGTCGGCGGAGGATGTTTTGGAGGAACCCGAGGGTCCGAAGGGCAAGGTTTCCCCCAAGTCCCCTCCCCCGGAGGACCCTGCCTTTTCGGACTTGTTGAGGTCCATGAAAGATTTTTTCGACTGGGAGTCAGAGGATCAGGACCCCATGAGACAAAGACTAGCCGAACACCTGAACTTAGAGTCTCTGTCCCCGGTCCTGATTTCCTCCTTGGATCGGACCTCACCAGGACCTCACCTCTGTGGTCTGGCAGATGCCTCATTCTCTCCCAGCTGTCCCTAAGAGGGCAGACAGAGTGTACTGGGTGCCAAAGGAAGCTCCCTTTCTCAAGACGCATCCCAAGGCGGACCGTCATTATTTCAGCTGCTCATGATCACTCATCTGCCCCCAAGCACTTGAGCACCTCTCTTCCAGACAAAGAGTCGAGGCAGATGGACCAGTTCAGCAGGAAGGTTTATGCTTTGGCCACATGTGCGCTCTGGTCCCTTAACTATGTGGCCCACATGGTGTCACACCAAAAGCTATCTTGGCCAGGTTAGAGGCCCGAGTCCAAGCGATGGACCCCTCGAGCCTCAAGGAGGAACTTGCCAAGGATCTTCGCCTCTCTTGCTTCTCCTGTAGGCATGCTTTGCAGGCTACATATGACTCTGTCGATTCTGTAGCTCGCACCTTGGTGACTGCCATCGCCTTAAGAAGGCATTCCTGGCTTCGCATCTCTGGCCTGGCCAACGAGGTACAGTCTGCGATTCAGGATGCCCCCTTCTGGGGCTCAGTGCTTTTTGGTGGGGACACCAAAGATATTACTGATCTCCAGGACAGAGGCCTCGCCCTCAGATCAGTGAGTTCGATGTACCGATCGGGCACTCGACAGCAGCAGCAGCCCTTTCAGAAAAGGAGCTGGAGGCAGAGGAAGCATGTCCCGGCTCAACGCTAGGACAAACACAAGGCCATGGGTTCCACTGCTCCTCCTACCTCCAAAAACTAGAGACATTCAGAAGGCCCTCCTGAATGTCCTGCCACTTCTGACTCCCTATCCCAGTGCCTCCTGTGTCTCAAGCAGGGGAGCAGGTGGGAGGGGTGGTTTGCCGCCATGCATGGGAATGGCAGGCAATAACCTCAGATGCATGGGTCCTGCAACTGGTGCCTGTCAGACACACTATAGAGTTTCTGGAAATTCCCACAGAATCTCAGCCAAAAAGGTCTTCCTACTCCAGGGATCAGGCTCTTCTCGTTCGTGAAGAAATTCAAAGCCTTTTGCTCAAGGAAGCAATAGAACGCGTTCCTCTCCGGCAAAGGGGCAGGGGCTTGTACTTCCATTTTTTCCTGGTTCCAAAAAAGACTGGAGACTTGAGACCCAGTCTTGACTTAAGCAGTCTCAATTTGTTCGTCGAGTACAAAAAGTTGCGGATACTAACGCTCCAGAGCCTTCTTCCACTCCTTTTGGAGAATCATTGGTTGTGTGCGCTGGACATGCAGGATGCTTACCTGCTCATCCCGATCTTCCCCAGCCACCGCCAATTCCTACGGTTCCTTTTCCAAGGGGAGCACTTCCAATTTCAGGCCCTCCCCTTTGGTCTGTCCTCAGCACCTCGGGTGTTTACCAAGTGCCTGGCGGTGGTGGTGGCGGCCTTTTTGCGCCGCCAGGGTATTGCGGTTTTCCCTTACCTGGACGATTGACTGATCTCAGCCCCTTCCAGGGACTCCTTACTGGAGGCTCTGTGCTTTACTCTGAACCTCTTTGGCAAACTGGGAATTACTGTCGGTATTCCCAAGTCATCCATGACCCCGTCCCAGAGACTACAATTCATCGGGGCGGTTTTGGATACAGTCCAGTGCAGAGCCTTCCTTCCTCCCTCCAAACAGGGCGGAGACCCTGGTCCATCAGGCTTCTTTGGTGGCTTCATCCAGGATCATCCCAGCCCGAGAGGTCCTCTGCCTTCATGGCCTGATGGCAGCTTCCATCACTACCATTCCCCTGGCGAGGCTCCACGTGAAAGTCATTCAGTGGTCCTTGCAGGTGCAGTGGGACCAACTGCTGGATGATCTCTAGACCATCCGGTCCTAGTCTCCTCTGCAGTTCAGAAACAATTGCTGTGGTGGAGGGACCCCTGCAACCTTTCCTTGGGTCTTCCTTTCAGGAGCCCGGCTCCCTCAGCATCCCTAACTACAGATGCATCGAACATGGGATGGGAAGCACATCTAGGGGAGCACCAAGCTCAAGGACTGTGGTCCAGCTTGGAAGCATCATTACATATCAACGTTCTGGAGATGAGGGCGGTCTTGTATACCTTACAGGCCTTCCAGACCCTCCTTCCCAAGGGATCACTGCTGGTCCAAACGGACAATATGTCGGTAGTTTGGTACCTCAACAAACAAGGAGGAACTCACTTGTACCCCCTGTGCAGGGAGGCGATGCAGGTATGGAACTGGGCAGTCCAGCACGATCTTACTTCGAGAAACCACTCTTGCAGCAGGTTGCGCCGTTAGGATTGAAGCTGGCAGGCACCAGGATCCCATGGAAAAAATTCTAGCTAGCTATACCCAGCGGGGTGCTGCCCCCGACATCCGGCATCACATAAAAGGGGTGGTCCCCAGCATCCCCCAGTTCTTTTCCTGCCATTGACTCGCTAGCATTGGCCTCACGGATGCCTCTAGCATACACGACCGACGCTCAAAATCAGTATTTTTTCCTACAAATCATCCGTATGTCTTCTTCTCCGACTCCTTCCATCGAAGGACACCCCTCCAAGTGCGCTTGCGGCAAACAGATCCCGTTTAAGGACCGCCACACGGCCTGCGTGCAGTGCCTAGGCCCAGAGCATGATATTAAGGCCTGCTCCATTTGCCAGCCGTTTAATAGCAGGACCAGGATATGCCACCAAAAGGCTCTTCAGGGGTTCCTTTTAGAAGACAAGTTGAAGGTCATGGAGAAAGAACCTTCCTCCAGAGGGGAAATTTCCCACCATAAATCTGGGAAACACCACGAAAAGCACCGGGACAAGGACAGGACCAGATCCACGAGTCGGGCCTCAGAATCCAGGACCAGTTCCAGCTCCATGCGGTCAGATAGGTCCCTCTCCTGGGCTCTCTCTCAGCCCCCTCTAGTTACAATAGGGTCTTCAGGAGGCTCCAGCACAGTCTCCCTTCAACCTCTCAAGACCAAGAAGGATGGCAGGACATCTGGCTCTACAGCCAGGCCCGAGGCCTTGGACTGACATAAGGCTAATCGGCCCAAAACAGGGGCGCGCCCGGCGCTTCGAACGAAGCGCCAGGACTCTCCGACCACCGCTCAGTTTCCCAACCTCCCAGAGGACCAGACGTTCCTCTCAGAAAGACCACTGAGCTGACGTCCCTTAAGCGGACCTCAGAGACCAAACAGGCAGCAGACCCGACACCCGCCAAATGGGCCAAAGAGCCGACGCCAGCCCCACCTACACCGGTTGATACCGTTCACCAGGGGTCCTCGGAAGAGGACATTTTGTCCACTATGCCTGATGACCAGACAGGCGACACTGAGGACATCGGTCTGCCCAGGGACCCGACGCCAGACCCGACTACGCCCCAAGGTCCGACACCCGATCCTGTCGACAGACAGGCGCCGATGCCAGGCCCATCGTTCGGCTTGAGCCTTCCAAGAGGTGAAAGACCTCTTTAACTTCTAGTGGGACACGATTAAAAAGGATGTGGTGCCCACGAAACCTCCGCAGCCTCTTCCAAAAGAACCTGACGACAAGGTGTCCCCCACACCTCATGGGCCTACACCACCCACTAGAGGCAGGTCAAGGAAAAGGAGAAAACTCCACTTCAGGTCTCCCTCGGGGTCTCCCAGCCCAAAACGCCCCAGAGGCAGACAGCCATCTCCGTTGGGGGATGACTCAAGGCTGAATACTTCTGACATTTCTAGATCTCCTTCTCCGATCAGTCTCCTATCACCTGACCCATGAGACCTGCCCAAGTCACCACCGGTTGATCCCTCTTTCTCTGATATTATGTGGCACATCCAGGAGAATATGGGGTGGGAGACGGAAAACTTAGACCCTGAAAGACAACGCCTTGCCCGATACCTCAGGCAAAAAGACACTAAACCTGTGGTGGTTCCATCGTTGGTGGATACCTTTACGGTCGTCACCAAAGCTACGTGGAAACGCCGGCACTCCACGCCGGCAGTACCCAAGAAGGCTGACCGCCTTTACAGGGCACCCATAGAGGACCCTTATTTGGCACAGCAGCCCTTGGCCGATCTCTGGTTATTACAGCCTCACATGATCGGTCCCAAAGACCGCAACACCTGAGCACCCAGCCACCGGACCAGGAATCTAAACAGCTAGATTTGCTGGGGAGATGCATGTATGTGGCTGCTACATGCTCAGTAAGGCCTCTTAATTACCTAACGCACATGGTGCAGTTTCAGCATGCCCATTGGGAACAGGGTCAAGACCTTATTAAAGATTTCCCGGATGGCGAAAAGAAAGAGGAGCTCCTTAACCTCTTCCATACTGGGTCAGACTTGGGGACCCAGGTCCTTCGAGCCGCTTACAACTCAGCGGACTTGGCGGCCAGGGGCGCGGCTACAGGCGTTTGTCTCCGGAGAAACTCTTGGCTGAGAGTTTCCGGTTTTACCCCGGACATACAGAAGAAAATCCTGGATGTCCCATATAACGGAGCGGTCCTGTTTGGTAAGGAATCAGAAAGAGTAATCATCAAGTTACAGGATGCCGGGAAGGCAGTCAGGACTGTACAAGCTATGTACAGACCCAAGGCTGGTTCCTTTCATGGAAACCAGTCTCGTTTTCGTGGCAGGCAACAACGGCAACAGCCACGTTCCAGCCAGCAACCAAGGGGCAACTTTAATAGAAAGAGTCAACCAAGATTCTCCACAGGCCAGGGCCAGAAGCATCAAAAGTCTGCCCAGCCCGCCGGAGCCAACACCACCATAGCATGACTCCTTCCCGGCCCCTGCCCCACCTCTGGATCTGAGGGAAGGAAGGGTTGGGTGTCGAATCTCTTACCACCTGTCAGGGTGGCAGAGGATAACCTCCGACCAGTGGGTTCTTCAGTTAGTAGGTCACGGACATTCTATCGGGTTCCTAGACCGCCCACCACCAAGGCCTCCTCTGCTGTCCCGCTATTCAGGTCAGCACGCCTTGCTCATACAGCAGGAGATCTTGACACTCCTGGACAAGGATGCCATAGAACTGGTACCACCGAACCAGAGAGGAAAAGGGTATTATTCGGACTTCTTTCTGGTTCCAAAAAAGAAAGGGGACTTGCGCCCGATCCTGGACCTCAGTGATCTCAACACATTCGTGTTATACAAACGCTTCCCGCATGGTCACCCTTCTTGGTCTTATCCCCATGCTCAAGCAGGGCACATGGCTTTTGTCGCTGGACATGCAGGATGCATATCTCCATCTCCCCATCACTCGAGCATACCGGAAATTCCTAGGCTTCGAGTTCCTGGGAGGCCACTACCAGTTCCGAGCACCCCCCTTCGGACTGTCCTCGGTGCCTCAAGTGTTCACGAAATGCGTGGCAGTCGTGGCAGCGGCCCTGAGGAGACAGGGCCACTATGTGTTCCCGTACCTAGACGACTGGCTCCTCATGGCCACCTCTCGAGAGGCTTTGATAGCCGCGATTCAGGACACTTGTTCTCTCTTCCAATCTCTGGGCATTACCATCGACCGGGACAAGTCATGTCTCATCCCTTCTCAGAGGTTACAGTTTATAGGTGCAGTTCTGGACACCGTTCAAGGGAAGGCATTTCTGCCTCAGGACAGGGTGGAACACATTCGGTCCCTCATAAGGGATATGATGGACAAGAATCTGGTCCCAGCCAGAACCATTCTTTGCTTGCTCGGACACATGGTGGCAGCCATAGCGACAGTTCCTTTAGCTCGGCTTCATATGCGGGCTACACAGTGGATGCTTTGAGCCCAGTGGGACCAAAAGCAGGATCAACTGCATCACCCAGTCCGGCTGACAGAAGCCGTCATCCAAGACTGCAGTGGTGGCTTGTCCCAGAGCACCTCTCCAGAGGAGTCCCCATTTTAGGGCCTGCTCCAGCTCTGACTCTCTCCACAGATGCTTCGGGGTCCGGTTGGGGAGCCCACCTGGAAGGAGTCAGGACCCAGGGATCTTGGTCGACCCTGAAGTCTCACCTCCACATCAACATCCTCGAAATGAGGGTAGTCCTGTATGCTCTACAGGCCTTTTAGTCAGAGATCACACCAGGTCTTCTGCTATTACAAACAGATAATACCTCACTGATGTACTATATCAACAAACAAGAAGGCACCCACTCCTACCCTCTTTGCAGGGAGGCAAAAAGGGTGTGGGATTGGGTATTACAGCATGGCGCAGAGATTGCGGCAGTGCACATTCCTGGGGTGGACAACACCATCGCAGATTGCTTGAGCCAGTCGCAGGCCAAGGCTCATGAATGGGAACTACTGCAAGGAGTGGTAGAGGATCTGTTCCACAGATGGGGGACACCAGATTTAGACCTGTTTGCGTCTCCATCCAACGTAAAACTGCCCAGTTTCTGCTCGCTAGATCCAGGGCCTGGTGTTTTCTGGCGAGACGCGTTGTCCCTCTCTTGGATGGGCAGGTTCCTCTATGCTTTCCCGCCCTTCCCTTTGATCCAGAGGGTTCTACTGATGCTCTGCGAGGAGGGTGCATCGATGATCTTAGTGGTGCCTTTTTGGCCCAGACAAATTTGGTTCTCACTCCTGCACCAACTGGCCCAGGAACCACCATTTCCCTTGCCGTTCAGCTCACACCTGTTATCCCAGGAAGCCGGCTCCCTGGTCCACCCGAACCTCAGGTCGCTGAGCCTGCACGCCTAGCTCCTTAGGACATAGCAGTCCATAGACACAGGGTTTCGCAGGACATGGCGGACATTTTAGTGGCAGCAAGAAAACCCTCCACTCATGCCACCTACGCCATTAAATGGCGCAGGTTTTATCTTTGGGCTCAGGCCCGCAGCTTATCCCCACTTGACTGCCCTGAGAAGTCAGTGCTGGACTATCTCCTATCCCTGTATGACTCTGGGCTGGCCTATTCCTCCATAAAAGTACCCCTCTGTGCCATTTCGGCATGCCACTCCCTGATAGGTCAGAGGCCTCCCGCACTTTCTCGTGCAGCATCCTTCATTTGAGACCTCCTATCAAGGATCTAATCCCCCCCCTTGGGATCTTCTTTTCATCCTAGAGCAGCTCACGCTGCCCTGGTTTGAACCAGCCGCGAATTGCAAGCTGCGTCTTCTCTCTTGGAAGACGCTATTTTTAGTTGCGGTTACTTCCGCCAGAAGAGTTTCTGAGCTTCATGCGCTCAAGTATGAAGAACCTTACTTGGGTTTTCACAAGGACAGAGTGTCCGTAAGGACAAATCCTAAGTTTCTTCCCAAGGTGGTCTCGACCTTAATTCTCAATCAGGATATTGACCTTCCAGTGTACTATCCCAACCACTCTAACCAAGGGGAAGCTCTCTTGCACACTTTAGATGTGCATAGGATCCCCGGGTACTATCTAACCAGAACCAAGTCCCATCACCAGTCAGATCAGCTTTTTCTATCATTTGCTCACAGGATGCAAGGAGCTCCTGTATCGAAGCAGACTCTCTCCAAATGGCTGGTCAAATGCATCACGTTCTGTTACCAAAAGTGCAATAAGCCTTTACCGGGATTGGTGAAAAGACATTCCATGAGGGGGGGTGGCTACCTCTTTCGCGGTGCTTAAGCATGTCTCTACTTCAACCATCTACGCGGCCGCTACTTGGAGCACTGTAAATACCTTTCTAGGGACATGGATATGTTGTTCATCCACACTTATTGGCAGGTATCCTTGCCACTTTAAATCTTGCCGGAAGGTCTTCAAGCTGGCTCCTCCCACCCACCTGGGTGGTAAAACTCTCGGCTCCGCCCCATGACGCCAGATCTTCCTTACTGCTTGGAAGCTCAGGTTCCCTCCTTAACGCTCTGCGTATAAGACTGGTTCCTATTTCTTCGGTTTACCCGAAATTACTTTTAAAGTTTTCAAGACTTCAGTCACTTACTTCCCTCGTGGCTGCGATGGACAAATCGACCCCTGGAGGTGCCCATGCAGGCAGAAGATGTCTCGGACGGACCCGCACTCCACGTGCGTCTACTGCTTGGGCCTTGGGCACGATCCGCAGGCTTGCGACCTGTGCTCTTCTTTTTCGGCCTACGTCCTGGAAGACCGTGCCGCCCGTTTACAACTTGGGCGACCCGAAAAACGTTATCCTACAGTAAAGTCGAAGGAGGCCCGGTTGGAGGTTTCCGCGGCGGCGGGCTTGGCGGAACAGCTTGAGCAGATGATCACCCTCGAGGAGGAGGAGGCGGCGCAGGCCGCATCTTCGTCTTCCTCGAATGCAGCATTTATCCCGCTCTCCCTGGGATCCTCCTATTCAGCTTCTTTTAAGGAGCTCTGTCTCTCCCTCTCCACTAAGGAAGAGGGACCAACATCTTCAGGGCCTTCCTCTCGGTCCAAGAAGAAGGACCACAAAGGTAAGTCCCTCCGTCGATGCTCTTGGGAGCGGGAGAGGTCCCTCTCACCGAGTAGTCGACTATCGACTTCGGTCGATCCTTCGGCTTCGGCCACTGGCTTCACGGTGTCCCCGTCAGGTCAGGACCGAGACTCCCGTCGACGCAGTCGAGATTTTTCGACCCGCTGGAAGGGCTGTCGACGGTGAAGCGAAAACCCTCACTCCCGGTTGCCCCACGGTGGTTTGAGGAGTCCGTGGACTTGCCGTGCTCTCCGGTTCGAGTCCACAGTTGAGCCCTCCGAGCCGAGGGAGGCGGGTTCCCCGACTACCCCTGTACCTCTCGGAAAAGCCGAGGTTTGTGGTCTCGTCTCCTGACTTCTTCTCGGTCCAACCGATCCCGCCGTCACAGGTGGTCTCGGTCTCGGCACCGTGGCAAGCAACGCCGCCGCTCGTCCTCATCCTCCTCCTCCTCCTCGGACGAGGGAGGCTTCAAAGCAAGTTGCGTCGACGATATGAGGACCTCATGTGGCAACAGCTTCTTCTGTCCGGGAGCAAGCCGATGTCGTCGCCTTCCCCGGCTATCAAGTGGCTGTCACCAGAGCGGTCGAAGCAACCCTCGCCTTAGCTGAGGCGCCTACATCCAGGCCTGTTGCTCGGCCAAAACTGGCTGCCCCACCGATTCCGTTGGAATCTCCCCCTCCACAGCCGTTGTTTGGGGCTCCAACCAAAAATTCTCGGTCGGCCTAAGGTCTGCCCCATAGGCTGGCTGTCACCCTCACTCCCGATCGCCCTCGGCAGGTGGAGGGTGGCTCAGGCCCAAGGCAGTTCTTTGCGGACTCCTCCGAGTCCGACGACAATTCCTCCCTGTTCTCCAGGCGGGTCGACTTGGAGTCCGGAGGTCAGTCACTGGACGATAGCGCTCGTCATTCCGGAGTTTGCCTAGGCTCATTCTCGAATCCACCAGGATGCAGCTCGAGCCTCGTATCCAGCGGGCCAGTATCCCTCACGGAGATATTGGACCAAGGGGATTCTCCCACGGAGCCTTTCCGTGGCCGAGGCCATTGTAAGCCCGGCCTTGAGCTCTGGCAGCGCCCTGCTTCCTGCCCTGCGCCTTGGCCAGGATGGCAAGGAAGTACGCGGTCCCTACCGGTTCCCTGTCCGGTTTCTCGGAACACCCCTCAGCCGAGGGGTTGGTTACCAACAGCGTCTTCCGGCGTGCTGGAAACGCCAGGGACGTGGACAAACCTCCCGACTAGGAGTCCAAGAAGTTGGACTACGCCGGGCGAAAAGTCTATGCTGCGTCCTCCCTTGGCCTTCGTCAGGCCAGCTCGGCCGTACTGATGGCACATTTTTCTCACGCCCTGTTGGGCTCCCTGGACGAGGTAGTCCCTCATCTCCCAGCTGACCTGCAGACCACGGTTAAGCAGGTGCGGGACCAGGGCAGGGCAGTGGCCAAGCAACTTCAGACTGCTTTGGACATCGGTGACTCATCGCGCCAGGTCAGTAGCGCGCAGTGGCTATGCACCGTCGAGGCATGGCTGAGGATATCCAACTTCACAGCAGATACCCAGCACAAATTGGACGGATGTCCCTTCCTGGGGACCGACCTCTTCTCGGCCTGGAGTGGAAGGCCACCCAGAGGATCGAAAGTCCAATGCCACTTTGGACCCGGTCTCATCCGCCCAGAGGGACAAGGGCGCAGACCGCAACCCAAGCCCTTTCGTCTGTCTGCGCCGCTTGCACGCCCAGCCCAGCAGCTTTGGGCCAGCAGGCTCGCGCTGGCATCCCTAACCCAAGCCAGCGGCTCCTCCTCCAGGAAGCAGGGAGGTAAGGCCCAGGAGGTCCCTCGGCCGTCCCTCCTCCAAGCCTTCCTGCACAGTAGCCGGTTGAGGGGTGTCACCCCAACCTCGCCACCTCCTCAGGTTCCCCCATAGGGCGGTACCACACTTCCTTTCTGCCTGGTCTGCTATAACCACAGACCGTGGGTGTTGAGTGGTAGGAAAGGGCCTGCCCTGGAGTTCGAGCAGGCCCCACCCTTCCGAGTCAGCTGCCACCCCAGGGGGCTCGTCCGCAGCCTGGGCTGTCGGCTCACCGAGCTGACATCTCTCTGCTCCTGAAGAAAGAGGTGATCAGAGGTGGCGGACCCTCCTCAGACCCGGGTTTGTGTCCAGGTACTTCCTGGTCCCAAAGCGGATGGGGCTGGCGCCCATTCTCGACCCCACACGACTAAACAATGTTCCTAGGTCTCGGACCTTCAGGATGGTCTCTGGCTCAGATACTACCATCCTTGAACGCGGCATGTGGTTCTGTCTCTGGACCTGCAGGACGCGTTTTTTCACGTCCCTATCCATCCGACTCATCAGAGATTCCTTCGCTTTCGAGTGGAAGGATCCCTTTTTGAGTTCCGAGCCATGCCCTTCGGCCTGTCTCTTGCACCCAGGGTCTTCACCAAATGCATGGCAGTGGTGACAGCATTCCTGCGGCACCGTGGGGTCCGGGTGTACCCTTACCTGGACAATTGGCTGATAGCAGCCCCTTCCAGACAGAAGGTGGAGCGGTCCAGAGATCTGGCCCTCCAGGTTTGCTCTCAGGTCAGCCTCCTCATCAATGAGGCCAAGTCGGAACTCAAACCGAAGCAGGTGATTCTCTTCATCGGGGCAGAGCTCGACTCTCTTCGAGCCAGAGCACGGCTCCCAGCGGACAGGGCCGAGGTTCTTTTCTCCTTTGCCCAATCATTTCTGATTGGGCAATCGCGCCCTGCCCGGGACTTCCTGCGCCTCCTGGGTCTCATGGTGGCCTGCACCAGCGCGTGGTCCGCTGGGCCCGGCTGGAACATCGCCCCTTCAGTGGGGCTGGCCAGCCAGTGGTCTCAACACTGCGATCCATTGGACCAGCTAGTGACGGTGGCGCGGGGATGTGAACGCTCTCCAGTGGTGGATCGCTCCAGCTCATCTGCAGGAGGGCATCCTGTTTGTCAGCCCCGAGCCAACGGTCTCTCTATCGACCGACGCCTCTCTGATGGGTTGGGGTGCCCATCTGGGGGAGCACAGAGTGCACGGCCTCTGGTCCCCGCAGGAGTCCCGATGCCATATCAACCTGCTGGAGCTCCGAGCAGTCTGCCTAGCTCTCACCGCCTTCGCTCCGTTTCTATGGGGTCAAGTGGTTCAGGTCCAGACGGACAATACCACGACCATGTACTACCTAAACCGCCAGGGCGGGACGCACTCCATGCCTCTGTGCAAGGAAGCTGTCCGCATTTGGTCACTCGTGCGCAGCCTGGAGGCGGATCTCCTAGCCATTCATGTGGCAGGAGCCTCCAACACCTTGGCCGATGCCCTAAGCCAGATAGGGGCTGCATCCCATGAGTGGTCTCTCCTGCCGGAGGTAGTACAAGATCTGTTCTCCCATTGGGGCACACCTCAGGTGGATCTGTGTACCTCCAGGAAGAACGCGAAGCTGAGGCTGTTCCATGCCCACCCCCCTCAGCAGGGCTTGCTGCAGGGGGATGCCTTCTCGAGGCCGTGGACCCCGGGCCTCTTCTACGCCTTTCCCCCATTTCCCTTGATCCACAAGGTGCTTCTCAAGGCAAGGAGGGACAAGGCGCAGGTGATTCTGGTAGCCCCAGACTGGCCCCGCCAATGCTGGTATCCAGATCTCCTCAGCCTCAGCTCCAGGCTCCCGAGGCAGCTTTCAGCTCGCCCAGACCTGCTTTCAGTCAATCAGGGGAAGGTGTTCCATCTGGACCTTCAATCCCTGCACCTGCCGGCCTGGTTCCTGAGCGGCTAGAGTTCCAGGTCTTGGGTCTTTCCGACGAGGTCCTCAATGTAGTTGAGGCGTCCCGTAAGGAGTCGACCAGGAAATGCTATGCCTTCAAATGGAAAAGGTTTTCCATTTGGTGTCAGGGCAAGGGCCTGGACCCTTCCTCCTGTTCCTTGGCAAGCATCTTGGACTATTTATGGTCCCTTTCTCAGCAAGGGCTCAGGTCGACGACCCTAAGGGTGCACCTGGCAGCCATCTCTGCTTACTGGGCGTGGGCGAGGTAGCAGTCGATCGGGCATGAGGAGAAGGTGGTCTGGCGCTTTTTCAAAGGCCTTGATCACATTTCCCTCCGGTGCGAGAACCTCCACCTCCGTGGGATCTACTGCTGGTACTGGCAAAGCTCATGGGCAAGCCATTCTAACCAATGCACAGGTGTGATCTCTCTCACCTGTCGTGGAAGACCGCCTTCTTGGTGGCTATTACGTCAGCCAGAAGGATGGGAGAGCTCCAGGCGCTTTCCATCGAGTCTCCTTACCTGGTCTTCCACAGGGACAAGGTTGTCCTGCGCCCCACCGAAATTCCTTCCGAAGGTGGTGTCGGAGTTTCACCTTAACCAGGTGTTGACTCTGCGGTGTTCTACCCCAGTCACCTGGAGGCGAATATAGGCTCCATACTCTGGACCCTAGAAGGCGCTAACCGCTACTGTAAGGCACCACGGCTGAAACAGGAGAGGTTGCCAGCTGTTTGTCACCTACGCTGAAGCCGCACCTGGCAGACCTGCAGCCAAGCGGACGATAAACAGGTGGGTCACCTCCTGCATAGATCTCTGCTATAAGTTGGCGGGCATGGAGCCTCCCAGAGGGATAAGAGCTCATTCTACCCGCCATACCACTGCATCGGTGGCTGCTTCCAGGGACGTCCCTATCCAGGAAATCTGCAGGGCTGCTACCTGGAAGTCAGCACACACCTTTATCACCCACTACCACATCGACCTTGAGTCACGCCGGGATGCTGGTTGTGGGGCCTCGATTCTCCAGTCTCTTTTCCCTAAGTAGGGGGTGTGCGTCTTGCCTCCCTCCTCCCGGAGAACTGCTAGGAGTCTGCTAATAAGTGTGGATGAACAACATATCCATGTCCCTAGAAATACAGGTTACTCACCTGTAACAGGAGTTCTAGGAATGGTATATGTTGTTCATCCACACGACTCCACTCGACCTCCCCGGCTTTGACACACAACCTGAGCTTCCAGCGGGCCAGATCTGGCGTCATGGGGCGGAGCTGAGAGTTTTACCACCCGGGTGGGTGGGAGGAGCCAGCTTGAAGACCTTCCAGCAAGATTTAAAGCGGCAAGGATACCTGCCAATAAGTGTGGATGAACAACATATACCATTCCTAGAACTCCTGTTACAGGTGAGTAACCTGTATTTATCAGGCATTACAGTTTGGATATTGCTTCTAGGCATAGAGCTGGTTTCGGCCTGGCAGTCCTTCAAGGACTTTTGTCATAAACTTGGTTCACTCCAGGATCCCTCCTATCCTCCTCCCAATCAGGGTATTTTGTTCCCTTATTGCTTGGGAATCGGTCCTAATGGTGTAACCTGCTGCAAGAGCTGTTTCTCAAAGTAAGACAGTACATTTACGTAAAAACAGTAGATCTTCAAGAACAACCCTTGCAGCAGGTAGTTTCTCTTCCACCTTCCCCTCAGGAGGTTTGGTCATCAGACTAGGTTTTTAGACTTGCACGTCTCGGACACAATCAGATTATTATATATTTCTCATAGCTCCCTTTTGGCAGTGCATCCTCTGTCTCCCCTTCAGAAGTCACCTTTATGCTGGGAGTCTCCGGCGGGAGAACTGAGGGATCACCCCTTCAAACAACATGAAGTCTTGCTATATTATGACTATTGCAGTTTGTCCCAGCCTTAGAACTGCTCCGGAGGTGTAAGAGTTAACTTCCATGCAGAGCATGGAGCTTAGAGCGCGAGCTTGGTTCAGAAGCTCTGTTAGGCTGGTTTCAAACCGAAACCGTCAGATTCTTTACTCCGCCTCACTGAACAGTCGCTCCGGAGATTCCTCCTGTTGCTCGGTTCATTTCTTCAGTTTAAAGCGCTATTTCTCGGTTTAATTTAACCGCATTTGATTATTTTAACCGCAAAACCGATCGGTTCAGGCTCTGTCTATGGTAATCGTAAGTAATAGATGGGGTTTTTTCTGTGTGGAACTTGTAAAGTGTTATCGGTTCGGTTGAACCGATCGAATTGTATTAAAATATAAGTTTAAAGCCTTTTAAGGCTTCTTAGAGTGCGGTTCCCGGTTCTTATCGGTTCTAAAAAAAACGGATTTCATTACGTTTTTTTCCACGACCTGTGACACGGTTTGGAACCGATAAGGGTGTCTTGCCTGGCACTGCCATTAAAAGGGCAAGTTGGTTGGTTAGGCTGGCATCATGTCTGAGAAACCCAAAAAAAAACCGGCCCACTGGGTTTCAACACTGTAGTGTCTGTGGGAAGCCTTTGCCAAGGCTGATCCACACACTACATGTGTCTATTGTCTGGGTTTGACCACCTCAATTCAGACTGCCAGATTTGTAAAATTTCCCTGCAGCCACCCTGGACAAGAGGTGGGCAGGCTCAGGAACGAGAGGCCAAAAGTCCGCTGACCGGACGGCCAGCCCGTTCGGTGCCAACGAACCGGAGGGAGTGCCCTCTGACCAGGGCGAGACTTCCTGGGGCAACGAAAGCTGGCTCTGAGGAGCCAGTTCCAGCAAAAGAAATCTAAAAAATCAGCAGGTTTGGAGTCCAAAATTCCTTCTCCAACTGCTGCAGAGATAGCCTGGGCAATGCAGATTGTCAGTCCCTGTCCCAGTTCCCTCCAAGCGCCACTGTCTGGCAAAAGGTCGGTTCGGTCGGTTCCAGTGGTTCAGGATTATGATATAGAAGAGTTCTATGAACCAGAGGAGAGGGATGAGGATTATGATCAGTGTGAATGTGACTTTGAAAGTCTGGATGTGCCCACTGAACCGGACATCTCCCCAGACAGACCTTCTGGTGAGTCTCCCCCTAGGCTTTCTGAGTCCCCTTCTCATTTTTTGTTTTATAAAAAAGTTGCTGACACCCTCCAGCTTCCCTTAGAGGAGGCTTTGGATGAGCAAGAGGAGCCTGACTATGTGGAGATGATGGATATCCCAGAGTCCAGGAGGTTGTCCATCCCTTTCCATAAATGTTTTAGAAAACAAACAATAAAAATTTTAAAAGCTCCTAATTCTGTGCCTCCTGTAGATAAAAAGATGGACAGGAGGTACACTTTGTCAGGTCCTGATACAGATTTTCTTTCACAGCAATGCAGTCATGTTGGGGTAGTTCAGGCTGCAGCCTGTGATAAAGCTAATATTCCATTGGCTTCACATCCTCCTGACAAGGATTCCAGGAAGATTGATGCCATGGCCAAAAACAATACATGGCAGCATCCTTGGGACTCAGACAAGCTAACTATATGGCTTATGTTGCAAGATACCAGAAATCTAGATGGGATACTGTCATGGCCTTAGCCAAACAGGTCCCTGGCCAGCTCGCGAAGGAGCTGGGGCAGGTGGCTCTTGATGGTATTGAGGCATCTAAGGTGCAATTCCATGCTGCAGTGAATTCTAACGATGTATCCTCTAGAGTCATGGCTACATCTGTGGCTTTTCGGAGATTGGCCTGGCTCAGGTGTACTACTTTGTCACAGGATACCCAGTCTAAGGCTATGGATTTTCCTGTGGTGGGAAATTCTCTGTTTGGGGAGCAGACAGAGAACTATATGAAGAAAATGGATGAATATAGAACCACTTACAGAAGTGCACAAGCCAAGGAACGGCAAGCCACTTCTCAGAGGCAGCCCCCCAGGAGTAGGGGTAGGCCTTTTCACAGGCCTTTCTACCAGACCCAGGCCTCCGCCTCTTCAGCCTATGTACAGAGGGGGTTCTTCAGAGGGAGAGGCAGACGGGGTTCGAGCAGGCCTGCTCCCACCCCTCAGCCTAAAGCCCCTGTCAAACAGGCACCCTGATGGGATGCCCAGGGTCGGCTCTCCACTACCTGTAGGGGCATGTTGGCTCACTTGTCCAGGACTGGCAGTCTTTAACTTCAGACAGGTGGGTCCTGGAAGTAGTGAGCCAGGGTCTGGTTCTCAGCTTCAAGAAATTTCCAAAGATGAGAGCCAGATCTTTTCCACCTACAACCCTTTAGAGACTCTTGCTTTGGAAACAGAAGTCTCAACCCTCCTGGCTCTCAGAGCTGTAGAAAAGGTTTCTCCCCTTCACCAGGGCAAGGGTCTGTACTCCAGGTACTTCCTTACCCCAAAAAAGACAGGAGAGTGGCGGCCTATCCTGGATCTAAGATATCTAAACAAGCACCTTTTAAAGCCAAAGTTCAAAATGGTGACACGGGGAATGATTTTACCCTCCCTAAGGCCAGGGGACTGGCTAGCCTCCCTGGACCTCAAAGATGCCTACTTCCATGTTCTTATCAGAAGCTCCCATCGAAAGTACCTCAGATTCGAACTGCCCTCAGGCCATTATCTGTTCAGAGCAATGCCCTTCGGCCTCACTTCTGCCCCAAGGGTGTTCACAAAATGTCTGGCAGTAGCAGTCGCTCACCTAAGAAGGCAAAAGATTGCCATTTTTCCCTACCTGGACGACTGGCTCATTGTGGGTCAGTCTCCAGACCAGGTCAGATCACACCTGCTAGTTACCCAGCAGCTGCTTACCTCTCTGGGATTTCTTCTCAATCTTCCAAAGTCAGTTTTGGAACCTGTCCAGGTACTCACCTTTATAGGCGCAGAACTGGACACAAAGCAGGCCAGAGCCTTTCTTCCTTGGAAAGGGTAAGGACCTTAGTGGCCCTGGCTGCCTCCTTCACTCTGCAGGTCTCTCGACCAGCAAGGCATTTCCTGCAGCTCCTAGGGCATGGCTGCCTCCACAGCTGTGGTGCAAGGAGCAAGATTTCAGATGAGGGACATTCAGTTCCATTTGAGAGCTTTCTGGTCTCAAAGAAGAGATCCTCTATCCAAGTTAATCCCAGTGATCGAACTCTGATCCAGGCCCTTCAGTGGTGGCAGGATCAGAGCAATCTGACAGGGGTGCCTTTCATCCCTCTGTCCCATTCCTTGACCCTTACTACAGATGCATCCCTTTTGGGATGGGGAGCTCACATGGGCGACCTCTCCACCCAGGGATTATGGTCCCCTCAGGAATCTTTGCTCCACATCAATCTGTTGGAACTCAGAGCTGTTTTTCTAGCACTTCAGGTTTTCTCTGCATCTGTTCAGAACAAGGTGGTACAGGTCAGAAAAGACAGCACCACTACAATGTGGTACATCAACAAACAAGGGGGCACTCGGTCTTCGGCTTTGTGCACCGAGGCAATGAAGTTGTGGTCTCTGGCTTACTCCCTGAACACTTCCCTCATAGCAGTTCACGTCCCAGGCAAGGACAATGTCCTGGCAGATGCCCTCAGCAGGATTTCCCAGGGTCATCACGAATGGTCACTGGATCCCCTAGTATTGGGGATAGTGTTTGCCAGATGGGGCACTCCTCAGATAGATCTTTTCGCAGCCCCAGACAATCATCAACTTCCACTGTTTTGTTGCAGGCCCCCAGTGTTGGGCTCAGTTCCCTTGGATGCCTTTCTCCTCGATTGGGAAGGGAAGTTTCTTTATGCCTTCCCCCTTTCCCTCTCCTGTTCAAAGTACTAGTCAAAATCAGGTCTCAGCTCTGCAAGATGATCCTGATTGCTCCAGACTGGGCCAGGCAGCCCTGGTACCCACTCCTTGTCCTTCGCAGTCCATCTTCCCCTGTGTCTCCCCAGGAACCACAATCTGTTAACCTGTGCTCAGGGGAGAATTTGGTATCCGAATCTCAAATCCCTCAACCTCAAGGCTTGGCTCTTGAGCAGTTAGAGTTTGCTGATTTGCAACTTTCTCAAAGTGTTCTCGAAATCCTGAAGGCTGCTAGGAAGCCTTCCAGCAGGGCTACCTCTACTCCAAGTGGAAAAGGTTTTCCATATGGTGTTCTGGGAAGCATGTTTCCCCAGAATCTGCTGATCTTCCCACTGTATTGGACTACATGGTCCATCTTAATTCTTTGGGACTGAGACCAGCCACCCTGAAAGTGCACTTGGCTGCTGTCTCTGCCTTCATTTCAGCAGGGAAGCCCTCTTCTCTTTCTGCTCATCCTGTATTTTCCAAGTTTTTAAAGGATTGCTTCACACAATCCTCCATTCAGGACCCTGCTGCTTGGGATCTTAATGTATGCATTGCTCAGCTAATGCAACCCCTTTGAGCCTCTGTCTTGACGAGCTTAAGTGATTGACTTGGAAAATTATATTTCTGGTAGCCATCACTCCTGCAGGCGTATAAGTGAGTTACAGGCTTTATCAGGAGAAACTGACATTATTTCCTTTCACAGGGATAAAGTAGTCCTCAGGACTAACAGGAAGTTTTGCCTAAGGTGGTTTCAGATTTCCACCTTAACCAATCTGTTTCACTTCCAGTGTTCTTCACTGACCATTCCTCCTCTGGTGAGAGGAGGCTGCACAACTTAGTTTTAAGGGCCCTAAGTTACTACATAGGCGTACCAAGGGTCCAGGTTTGACTCCTCCAACTGTTTCTCACTTGTGGTGAGGTTGGGAAAGGAGACCTGCCACTAAGAGATCCATTGCCAGGTGGATCGTTTCTTGTATCCAATTTTGCTATCAAAAGCTGGGTAAGGTTCCCCTCAGGCCTGAGGGCTCACTCTACCAGAGGTACAGCTGCATCTCTAGCTGCTGCTAGAGACATCCCTATCTTGGAGATATGTCAGGAAGCTACTTGGAAGACAGTACACACTTTCACAAGCATTACTCCCTGGATATTCAGGCCAGGAGGGATGCTCGGTTTGGCACAGCCGTGCTTCAGAGCCTATTCCCTAAGTAGGTTCTGTCCCTCCTCCATGGAGGTACTGCTGTATAGTCTGCAATAGTCATAATATAGCAAGACTTCCTGTTGTTTGAAGAAAAAATTACTCACCTTAGTAATGTTGTTTCTTCTAATGGAGTCTTGCTATATTATGACCTCCCCCCCAGCCTGCCCCTCTCAGAACTCCTACTTTGGGTATGGGGTGGGTAGTCCTCTGTTGGCATTTATTGATGCCCTCTTTCATGTTTGGGTGTTGTGTTTATTTAGTTATTTTATCTATTTTCTGGTCCACTGACTTGAGTCTTTGTGTTGGGACCGGAAAATGTTTATATATTAGTGGCCAGTTGGCTAGTGTAGGTTACAACTTCCACACAGAACCTTAGTGAGTTTTTGCTCGTAAAGATCTGACGGTTTCGGTTTGAAACCAGCCTAACAGAGCTTCTGAACTGAGCTCGCGCTCTAAGCTCCATGCTTTGCATGGAAGTTAACTCTTTCACCTCCGGAGCAGTTCTAAGGCTGGGACAAACTGCAATAGTCATAATATAGCAAGACTCCATTAGAAGAAACAACATTACTAAGGTGAGTAATTTTTTCTTTTATGTGATGCTGGACGTCAGGGTGGGGCCGACGTCAGGGGCAGTCCCCTGCTGGGTATAGCTAGCTAGAATTTTTCCATGGGTTCCTGGCGCCTGCCGGCTTTAGTCCTAATGGTGTAACCTGCTGCAAGAGCTGTTCTCGAAGATCTACTGTTAAGGTAAGTTCTTATGTAACTGTACTATCTGGCCCTAGTGGCCATGCATGTTCCAGGCATTCAGAATGTCCTGGTGTACAGTCTCAGCAGGTCTCTGACCCTAACTCGTGAATGGGAATTAAATCAGGAAGTGGCAGAATCTCTCTTCCTAAGATGGGGGCATCTGGAAATTGACCTTTTCGCCTCCCAATACAACAAAACACTTCCCAGATCTTCCTTTGTCAATCCTCACCATTCATTACTGCTGGGTGTAAGCCGGAAGTGCACACCTGCTACGGGAGGTTTTTTTTTGAGGGGGAGTCGCAGTTGACTGCACCATCCACCTAGAGCCACGTAATGACTGCGCGCAGCGCCAGGGGCGTCGCTGGGTGCCACAGACCACTTTCCTCCATCCCAAGTTCTGTTTCTCCCGCCATCGAGGCTGCACCTGCTGCGTGAGTTCCAGAAGTTTTCTGTGCCATTAGGCCTTTTTCAACGCCAAGTTTCTCGACGCCATTGACTGGTAAGGTTGTTCTTTTTTTTTTGTATATATATTTTCGACACCTGGATATTTTGCTGTGTTTGTGAATTTGTTCGCATCATGTCTGATTCGGGGGCCAAATGCAAATCCAAGGCGGCCCGTGCCCCTATGCATCGGTGCCCCTGTGGCCAGCAATTCTCTGTCACGGATCGACATGATGTCTGTCTTCGGTGCCTGGGACCCAACCATGATATGGACCACTGCGACGCATGTTTTTCCATGGACTGCCATGTATTGGAAATTTGCGTGTTTAAGATCGGCAGGGCTCCGCCGACTTTTGGAGGATGACGTCGCCCACGGGCCTCCCAGGCCAGATCTCTCAACTCTTCCTTCGTGTTCCTTCCCGGGTCTATACGGCCCGGTGAGGAGGAGACCTCCACTTCCAGCCTTGCCGAGGAGGAGGTTTCTTCTTCGGTGGCGGGGGAGCGCTGTGATTCCTCCTGGGGTCGCATTGTTGGCACTGTCCTGGCAGTCACCTTCTCGGAGCTGCAGACTTCCCTCCATTTCATGGCCTCCGGTTGTGGGTCTTGGCACTGGTGGACCCTCGATGCTGCCCAGCGATGCCACTTTGGGTTCCGGCGCCATCCACGGTGCAGGGGACTCGGGCGGTGCCATTGGCAGCGCCTCTTTGGTTCCCGGCACCGTCTGTGATGTCGGGGGCTCAGGCAGTGCCATTGGCAGCGCCACTTTGAGTTCTGGCACTGGGGACTTGGGCATTTTGGGTTCCAGTGCCGTCAGTGGTGCCGGGGACTTGGGTGGCGGCATTGATGGTACCGTTGTGGGTTCTGGCGCCATTTGCAGGGCCGAGGACTGAAGTGGCACCGTTGGCAACATCGCGGCTACATCAGTTGCCATTCCAGATGCCCGTCGTTAGGTGTTGCCCATGTGCCTCTCTGGAGATCACTCTGCTCTACTCCCTTTTACGGGGAAGATGACTCAGAGGTGGACCCAGACTGGCAGCCTGAGTCGGAACTCTCTGTAGGCCGGGGTGTCAGGCGGCCCAGTGTTCCTCTTCCTGAGTCCTCAGAGCAGTTTCGTCATGAGGGTCCCACGGCTCGGGGTGGCCTGGGATCCCCTAGGGTGGATAGCTCCGGGATTCAGGATAGAATACCCTATTCTGAGAGGGCCCGGGCAGCTGTCACTCCTGGTGCTGCTGGGGCTCCTCGGGAAGGGGCGGAGTGCCCTACTACTGTGACCTCCCACCAGAGGCCTGCAGAGCGGGGAGCTCCTACGCTGGTGTCGAGGAAGAGGGCTGCTTGAGTCAGAGGGGTTGAGAGGTTGGGGTGAGGAGCGGCGGAGCATTCTCACTGCCCTACGGGGTGTGGGGAGGAGTCGCAGTTCTGAGCCCTGCCTTTCCCTCGAGGTCTCCAGAGTCCCTTCTAGTGGCAGCACTGAGGGTTGCCCTTCTGGACATATGCAGCCACAGTTGCATCTCGGGAGATTCCCCTTCTGGGCTCTTCCGGAGTTTGCCTTCTCAAATTACCTCCTCGCAACCCGGTATAGTCTCAGGGTCCCCAGTCTTGGTGGGATCGCTCCCTGGATCTCAGAGCCCTGGCAGAGGCTGGCACGTACTCGTACGTGCACTTCGCCCATCCCTCTGCGGCCACTCCCCTCTCTCCCAGGCCATGTGGGTCCTATGGGGCCCTTAACTTGGGAGACTTTCAGGGCTACTGTGGCGGCCTTCACTTCGTATGTCAGGGCCATGGACGAACAGGTTTTCCGCCTCCCCGCCCCCTCACCGCAGTAATCCTCTGAACATTCGAGCTCCACTTCCTCCTCGTCTTCCTCTCCTGAGGAAGAGGAACCTTCTGTCCACCTGTCCTCAGACGCTGATTTCACTGAATATCAGCAGTTCCTTTTGAAGCTGATCTTACAGCTTCGTATCTCCTTCATTCGCAGGGACAATACTGAGCGGCAGATGTGTGCATTCCTCAGTGAATTTAGCACTCACCACCTCATGGTGCCCTCCTGGCTAATCCCCTTTCTGGAGGCGTCTATCTGCACCTGGCAGTCTCCAGCCACCCCTTCTCCAGCCCCGGCAGACTGCAGGAGACTGTATTGCATCCCCCTTGAGTCTCTAGGCTCCCTACCTCACCCACCCTCGGGCTTGACGTCCCTAGATACTCCTTCCGGGCCTCAGCACCTGGCACACGATAGACCCCCGGATCTGGATTCTGCTGAATTTGATCGGTGGGGACGAAGAGTCTTCTCTTCAGCTCGTGTGTTGATGCGTATAGGTTCACATCAGGCACACCATGCTATCTACAACAGGCATCTGTGGTCGATGCTAGCACAGGTTCTGGCTCTGTGCCTGATTCGGAGCAGTCCGGACAAGCCATTGCCCTCTCTGCACAGGGTCTGGAGCTTGCAAGGCACCAAGCAAGGGCATCTTACGATGCCAGTGAGGTGGCTTCCAGACTGGCAGGGACAGCGATCTGCATAAGGCGGATGGCATGGCTTCTTCTGTCCAGATTGTCACCCATTGCCCAGCATACGGTGACTTCCTCCGCTTTCTGGGGAACCGCCTGTTTTCCCGCAGGGCTAAGAGGATTCTTTAGGGGCATCCTCCTCCCCACCCCTGGCCTCAGGGGATGCCCCCTCATCCTCAGCAACCTTAGACTGTCCCAGTCTATTGGTCAGGGTCTCCCCCTCCTACTTTTCCACCAGTAGGAGGCTGGGGGGGTCTGTTTCCTCAGGGCTGAATTTCAGGCCCCCTCGGGGGGGGCTTGGTACTCACTCAGCAGTAATGAATGGTGAAGATTGACAAGGGAAGATATGAAAATTACATACCTACCATAATTCTTGATCTTCTCTTGTATCTTCACCATTCATTATTGAATCCAACCCACCTTCCCCTCATGGGCCTCGTATCTTGGGTGTCTCTCCCACTCCTGCTCACCCCCACCCCAGGGGACTAAATCCTCTGGTTCCTTGGGACCTTCTGTTCTTCTCTAAAAACATGACAAGGATTTGAGTGGGAGGAGAGCAGGCAAAGCTTCGCCCTTCATCTGAGGGAGCTCTTTCTGATTTCCTGGAAAGTATTGCCTTCTGGGACTTTTCCTTCGGGCCAGATTAGCTCAATCTCCAGACAACAGGGTTAGTCTCTGAGACAGTCCTCTACCCTAGGTCTTCGGAGTAGCTGGGGTCCCTGGATTTACCTGGTAATGCCAGACCGGAGCTAGTCAACGCCTGTTCTGGCCCGATTCGAAAATTGCCATCTTGAACTGGTGGTCTGGTCCATCTGGCCCCTGCCTTCTCCAGGGAGTCGGAAGGAGCTCCTTCTCTGTCTCTGTCCATCTTGACAAGGAGGTTGCCCTCTCTTGGGGCTCTCCCCAGTACTAATACATATCTGGGTGCTAGTGGGGTCTTTTTCCATTTATCTAGTTGGGGGCTTTCCCTCTCTGGAACAGAGTTTGCCTTGGCATTCTGTGAGCTCTCAGCCTGAGTGATGGGTAATAGGATAGTGGGATGTGTAGGGAAATCTGCCTTTCTCATTTCAAGCTGTGTAGAAGGTTTGTTTGAACTGTCCGAACCAGTTTTGTCTGAAGGGATCCTTGCTTTAAGATCCAAACTGATAAGCGTCAAGCCAATTTCACTCAGGATTCGTGGCAGTATTTTTCCCTCCTCCCAATATCCTCTCCTCCTCTTCTTCTCTTTTCTTCTTTCTTCCTTCCTTTCCCTTATCTGTTCCTCCCTCAGAGCCGCCCAAGGAAGGAGCCCCTGTGGTCCCTTAGGGTAGGGTTCTTCTCTTTCTTGTCCCCTTTTCAGCTTATTCCTTTTTCAGTTTGTTTCCTTTCCTTTATCTATCCCTTGACTCTCTTGCCTTGCTCTTATTCTTCTAATTCTTTTTATTTCGCCTCTCCAGCTTACAGAACTGGGACGGAGGAGGCGTCTGCGGCGCCTAACGGCTGCCCCTCGCACACTACGCAGTGCGTCACTTTCGTGGGCGGTGCAGTCAGTGCTGACTCCTCCCTCCAAAAAATATAAACTAAAACTTCCGTAGCGGGTGTGTGCTTCCGGCTTACACACAGCAGTAATGAATGGTGAAGATACAAGAGAAGATCAAGAATTATGGTAGGTACGTAATTTCCATTTCTAGGGACATAGATATGTTGTTCATCCACACTGTCTGGCAGGTTCCTTGCCGCTTTAAATCTTGCCGGAAGGTCTTCAAGCTGGCTCCTCCCACCCACCCGCGTGGTAGAACTCTCGGCTCCGCCCCATGACGCCAGATCTTCCTTACAGCTTGGAAGCTCAGGTTCCCTCCTTAACGCTCTGTGTATAAGACTGGTTCCTAATTCTTGAATTTGAAATTAAAAGTTTTGCTAAACAGACTTGGTCTTCTCTCCCTGCGGACTCCGATGGACGAAATCGACTCGGTTTCGGAGATGCCCTTCGGGCAGAAGATGTCTCGGACCGATCCGCACTCCATGTCGTTTACCTTGGGCCTTGAGCACGACCCGTGAGCCTGCGACCTGTGCTCTTCCTTTTAAGCCTACATCCTCGAGAGACCTGCTGCCCGTTTACAACTAGGGCGTCGAGAAGAGATTTCCTCGGTTAAGTCAAAAGAGGCCGGTCGGCGGTGTCCGCAGCGGTGGGCTCGGCGGATCAGCTCGAGCAAATGATCGCCCTCGAAGAGGAGGCGGCGCGGGCCACTTCTACCTCGGCTGCGGCATTTGTCCTGCTTTCTCTCGGTGCCTCTTATTCGGCTTCTTTTAAGGAGCTTTGTCTGACCCTCTCGACAAAAGGTGAGGGTCCAACTTCTTCTGGACCGTTTTCTCGGTCCAAAAAGAGAGACAAGAGTAAGTCTCACCGTCGATGCTCTTGGGAGCGGGAAAGATCCCTCTCCCCTAGTTGTCGGCCATCGACTTCGGTCGACCCCTCGGCCTCGGCCACTGGTTTCACGGTGTCCCCATCAGGCCAGTTGACCGAGACTCCCGTCGACGCAGTCGAGATTTTTCTCGACCCGTTGGACGGGTTGTCGGCTGGAGAAGCTGAGAATCCCCTCTCCCCGGTTCCCCCGGTGGGAGTTGAGGATCCCGTTGGCTCGTCTGTGCCTCCGGTTCCGGAGCCTTCTGTGGAATCGTCCGAACCGAGGGGAGTGCCGATTCCCGACACCTCCCCGCACCGTCCTCGGCCTAGCCGAGGTTCTCGGTCTTGGACGTCTTCGCGGTCCAGCCGATCCCGCCGTCATAGGCGGTCTCGGTCTCGGCACCGCGGCAGGTGGCGCCGCCGCTCTTCCTCTTCCTCCTCGGACGAGGGGAGGCTTCGGCGCAAGTTGCGTCGGAGGTATGAGGAACTCATGTGGCACGCTTCTTCTGACCGGAATAAGCTGGCGCGTCGTCTTCCCAACCATTAAGTGGCTGTCACGGGCGGCGAGACAACCCCTCGTTTTGGCGAGGGCCTGTTCCCAGGCGGTTGTTTGGCCAATTCCAGCTGCCCACCGATTCGGTGGAACCTGCACTCCACAGCCGTTGGTTGGGGCTCCGACCAAATATTCTCGGTCGGCTCAGGGACTGCCATAGGCTGTCTTGTCACCCTCATCCCGATAGACCTCGGCGGGTGGAGGGTGGCTCAGGCCGAGCAGCTCTTTGAGGACTCTTCCGAGTCGAGGATGATTCCTCCCTTTCTCCAGCGAATGGACTTGGGTCCTCAGGAGGACAGTCGGTGGATGATAGCCCTTCGTCCTTCCTAGGATTACTTCGGCTCATCTCGGAGTCCACCGGGATGAAGCTTGAACCCGTTTCTAAACGGGCCAGGTATCCCCTTACAGAGATTCTGGACTGAGGGGATTCCCCTACGGAGGCCTTTCCGGTGGCCGAGGCCATAGTGGGTCCGGCCTTGGAGCTCTGGCAGCGCCCTGCTTCCTGTCCTGTGCCTCTGGCCAGGATGGCCAGGAAGTATGCGGTCCCTACCGGTTCCCTGTCCGGTTTTTCGGAACACCCCTCGGCTGAGGGGTTGGTTACCGACAGCGTTTTCCGGCGTGCCAGGAACACTAGGGATGTGGACAAACCTCCCGACAAGGAGTCCAAGAAATTGGACTATGCCGGGCGAAAAGTCTATGCTGCGTCCTCTCTCGGCCTTCGCCAGGCCAGTTCGGCCGTCCTCATGGCACATTTTTCTCATGCCCTGTTGGGCTCCCTGGATGAGTCGTCCCTCATCTTCCAGCGGATCTGCAGACTACGGTCAGGCAGGTGCGGGACCAGAGCAGGGCAGTGGCCAAACAGCAGCTCCAGACTGCTTTAGATGTGGGGATTCATGTGCCAGGTCTGTGGCGGCCGCAGTGGCTGTCGTCGGTGGGCTTGGCTGAGGATATCCACCTTTAGCCGGATACCCAGCACAAGTTGGCGGATGTTCCCTTTTGGGGACTGACCTCTTGACCCTGGGGTGGAAGGTCACCTGCAGAGGATCGAGAAGTCCAATGCTACCTTGGACTCGGTCTCTTCCGCTCAGAGGACAAGGCCGCCAAACCACAGCCTAAACCCTTTGCGTCCTTCTCGCCCCTGGCGCGTCCGGCCAACAGCGTCAGGGCCCGGCAGGCTCGGCAGGCATCCCAGAGCCAAGCCCGGAGCTTCCTCCAACAGGAAGCAGGGAGGTAAAGGCCCAGGAGGTCCCTCGGCCGGTCCCTCCTCCAAGCCTGCCCAGTGATGGGCTGAGGGGTGTCGCCCCCAACCCCGGTACCCCTCCCCAGGTTCCCCCTGTGGGGGGACGGCTCCGGCACTTCCTTTCCGCCTGGTCCATTATTACCACGGACAGGTGGGTACTGGAGGTGGTGGGAAAAGGCCTGCCTCTAGAATTCGAGCAGGCTCCGCCCTTCAGAGCCGTCGCACCTCGAGGGGCCTCGGGGTCCGCAGCCTCACTGTCGGCTCGTCGGGCCCGCTTCGCCCTCCTCCTCCAAAGGAGGTGATCAGGAAGGTAGCGGACCCTCCCTCAGACCCGGGGTTTGTGTCCAGGTACTTCCTGGTTCCGAAACGGACGGGGGGCTGGCGCCCCATTCTGGACTACACGACCTGAACAAGTTCCTAAGGTCTCGAACCTTCAGGATGGTCACTCTGGCTCAGATAATACCATCCCTGGAACACGGCATGTGGTTCTGCTCTCTGGACCTGCAGGGCCAGCGTTCTTTCACGTCCTATCCGTCCGTCACATGGAGATTCCTTCACTTTCGAGCAGGGATCCCTCTTGAGTTCCGAGCCATGCCCTTGGCCTGTCTCCAGCTCCAGGGTCTTCACCAATGCAGTGCAGTGGTGACAGCTTTCCTCTCTGACGCCCGAGGGTCAGGTGTACCCTCACCTGGACGATTGGCTGATAGCAGCCCCCCTCCAGACAGGAAGGTGGAGTGGTCAGAGATCTGGCCCTCCAGGTTTGCTCTCAAGTCGGCCTTCTCATCAGCGAGGCCAGAAGTCGAACTCGAGCGAGCAGGTGATTCTGTTTATCGGGGCAGGCTCGACTCTCTTGAGCCAAAGCACGGCTCCCAGCGGACAGGGCGAGGTTCTTGCCTCCTTTGCCCAATCATTTCTGGTTGGGCAATTGCGCCCTGCCCAGGACTTCCTGCGCCTCCTGGGTCTCATGGCGGCCTGTACCAGCGTGGTCCGTTGGGCACGCAGGCACATGCGCTCCCTTCAGTAGGGACTGGCCAGCCAGTGGTCACAGCGCTGCGATCCATTGGACCAGCTAGTGATGGTGACCCAGGAGATGTGGAACGCTCTCCGGTGGTGGACCGTTCCATCTCATCTGCAGGAGGGCATCCCGTTTGTCCGCCCCGAGCCGACGGTCTCTCTATCGACCGATGCCTCTCTGATGGGTTGGGGTGCCCATCTGGGGGAACACCGTGCGCACGGCCTCTGGTCCCCACGGGAGTCCCGATGCCACATCAACCTGCTGGAGCTCCGAGCGGTCCGCCTAGCTCTCACCGTCTTTGCTCCATTTCTCCGGGGTCAAGTGGTCCGAGTCCAGACGGACAGTACCACGACCATGTACTACCTAAACTGCCAGGGCGGGACGCGTTCCATGCTTCTTTGCAAGGAAGCTCTCCGTATTTGGTCACTCATGCACAGCCTGGAGGCGGATCTCCTAGCCATTCATGTGGCAGGGGCCTCCAACACCCTGGCCGATGCCCTGAGCCGGATATGGGCTACATCTCACAGTGGTCTCTCCTGCGGAGGTAGTACAAGATCTGTTCTCCCACTGGGGCACACCTCAGGTGGACCTGTTTGCCTCAGGGAGAGCGAGAGCTGAGGCTGTTTCATGCCGCCCCCCTCAGCAGGGGCTCGCTGCAGGGGATGCCCTCTCAAGGCTGTGGACCCGGGCCTCTTCTCGCCTTTTCCCCATTTCCCTTGATTCACAAGGTGCTTCTCAAAGCAAGGAGGGACAAGGCGCGGGTGATCCTGATAGCCCCAGACTGGCCCCGCCAGTTCTGGTACCCAGATCTCCTCAGCCTCAGCTCCAGGCTCCCGAGGCAGCTTCCACCTCGCCCGGACCTGCTCTCAGTCAATCATGGGAGGGTGTTCCATCCGGACCTTCAATCCCTGCACCTGACGGCCTGGTTCCTGAGCGGCTAGAGTTCCAGGCTTTGGGTCTTTCCGACGAGGTCCTCAGTGTTGTTGAGGCGTCCTGTAAGGAGTCGACCAGGAAATGCTATGCCTTCAAATGGAAGAGATTTTCCATTTGGTGTCAGGGCAAGGGCTTGGACCCTTCCTCCTGTCCTTTGGAAAGCATCCTGGACTATTTATGGTCCCTTTCTGATCAGGGCTTAGGTCGGCTGACCCTGAGGGTGCCACCCTGGCAGCCATCTCTGCTTCGAGCGCGGGCCGGAGACAGTCGGTGGCTGGCAGGAGGAATGGTCTGGCGCTTTTCAAGGCCTTGATCACATTTCCCTCGGTCAGAGAACCTCCACCTCAGTGGGATTTACTGCTGGTACTGGCTAAGCTCATGGGCAAGCCATTCGAACCAATGCACAGGTGTGAACTCTCTCACCTGTCATGGAAGACCGCCTTCTTGGTGGCTATCACGTCAGCCAGAAGGATGGGAGAACTCCAGGTGCTCTGCATTCAGTCTCCTTACCTGGTCTTCCACAGGGACAAGGTTGTCCTGCGCCTCCACCCGAAATTCCTTCCGAAGGTGGTGTCGGAGTTTCACCTTAACCAGGTGTTGACTCTGCTGGTGTTCTACCCCAATCACACCTCGGAGGCCGAATACAGGCTCCATGCTTTGGACCCTAGAAGGGTGCTTGCCAATATAAGGGCGCGGCTGAAATTCGGGGACAGGTTAACGGCTGTTTGTCACCTGCGCTGAAGCCGCACCTGGCAGACCTGCAGCCAAGCAGGAGCGATAAGCAGGTGGGTCACCTCCTGCATAGATCTCTGCTACAAGTTGGCGGGCATGGAGCCTCCCAGAGGATAGAGCTCATTCTACCGTCATACTGCTGCACCAGTGGCTGCTTCAGGGGCGTCCCTATCCAGGATATCTGCAGGGCTGCTACCTGGAGTCAGCACACACCTTCATCACCCATTACCACATCGATCTTGAGTCACGCGGGATGCTGGTTTTGGGGCCTCGGTTCTCCAGTCTCTATTCCCTAAGTAGGGGGTGTGCGCCTTGCCTCCCTCCTCCTGGAGAACTGCTAGGAGTCTGCCAGACAGTGTGGATGAACAACATATCCGTGTCCCTAGAAATACAGGTTACTCACCTGTAACAGGAGTTCTAGGAATGGTATATGTTGTTCATCCTCATGACCCACCCGACCTCCCCGGCTTCGACGCACAACCTGAGCTTCCAGCGGGCTAGATCTGGCGTCATGGGGCGGGGCCGAGAGTTTTACCACCCGGGTGGGTGGGAGGAGCCAGCTTGAAGACCTTCCGGCAAGATTTAAAGCGGCAAGGAACCAGACAGACGGTGTGGATGAACAACATATACCATTCCTAGAACTCCTGTTACAGGTGAGTAACCTGTATTTTTTGCTCGCTCGTTCCAGGGCATGGTGCTTTCTGGCACGACGTGCTTTCTCTCTCCTGAACAGGGAAATTTTTGTACGCCTTCCCTCCATTTCCCATTCTTCAGAGGGTCCTTCTCAAGCTTCAGGCAGAGAAGGTGAGGATGATCCTCATTGCCCCTCTCTGGACGAGACAAATTTGGTTCCTGCTGCTACAACAGCTAATGAGGGAACCACCGGTTCCACTTCCAGTGACTCACAACCTCTTGACTCAGGATCAGGTTCGCCTTGTCCATCCTGGGCTCAGAACTCTGCATTTTCATGCATGGCTCCTGCAGACATTGCAATTTCTCGCTTTGTGGTCTCCTCTCTTGAGTAGTTCAGGTTCTTTTAGAGGCTAGAAAACCCTCTACTCATTCCACTTATGCCATGAAGTGGAAACGTTTTTCCATCGAGTCAGCTTCCAAGAATTGGAACCCCTTTTCTTGTTCTGCCCCACAAGTCATGGAATACCTCCTTCATCTATCAGACTCAGGTCGGCCATATTCTTCCTTGAAAGTCCACCTTTTGGCAATTTCAGCGTACGACGAGCTGGTAGATGGTAAACTCGTGGCTCAGCTGGAGGTCTCAAAAACCTTTCTGAAAAGGATCCTCCATCTGAACCCCCCCATCATGACCAACCCCACCTTGGGATTTGAACTTTGTGTTGGAGAAACTCACTCCCCCCATTTGAACCAGCGATGAGCTGCAATTTCACCTTCCTTTCCTGGAACACGTTATTTTTAGTTGCCATTACATCAGCTCGAAGGATTTCGGAGCTTTATGCTCTGGTTTGTAAAGAACCTTATCTTATTTTTCACAAGGACCGGGCGGTCCTCAGGACAAACCCTAAGTTTTCACCCAAGGTGGTGTCAGAAGCCACACTGAACCAATCAGTAGAGCTTCCAGTTTACTTTCCGTCCCCTACGAACAGAGGTGAGGCAGTCCTGCACACCATGGATGTCCATCAGATCCTTCAGTGCTACACACACCAAACAAAGGATTTCTGTAGCTGCAATCAGGTTTTTGTTTCCTTTGCCCCCAAGGTCGAAGGGCAAAGCAGTTTCGAAGCAGTGCCTTTCCAGCTGATTGGGCAACTGTATTTGGTATTGTTTCCAAAAGTATGAAAAACCTCTGCTGGGTCCCTTCAGAGGTCATTCTACTAGGGGCATGGCCGCTTCCACTGCTTTTTTGCAGAACGTCTCTGTGGCTGATATCTGCTGCAGCCACTTGTAGTTCTGTCCACACGTTTACTAAACACTACAGTCTGGACATTGCTTCTAGGCGGAGGGCAGGCTTCAGCCTAGCTGTCTTGCAGGGCCTTCTGTCCTAGGCTGGGTCCATTCTTGTTCCCACTTCTGTTGGGAGTTATTTTCTCCTCCTCCCTTGTTTCTCTCGGTCTCTCTTTGGAGGGACTGCCTGAGACTCAGTCCTATATGTAATGATCTACTGAAGGAACCGTCTCGAAGTAAGATAGTACAGTTACGTAGGAACTTACCGTAACAGTAGATCTTAGAGAGAGGTTCCTTCAGTAGGTCATATTTTCCCCTCCCTCCCTCCTTCCCCTCATTTTATTTCTTACACAGGGACTCCAAATCCTGTTTACTCCTGCTGTCAGGCCTCTTCCTGGCTCTGGCGGGAGAACTGGAGGGTGGGCGTGGGGATCACCCACTATATATGGCCACGCTGATGTCGGTCACATGACGTCGGGTGGGCTGTCCCCCATCAGGGATTACTAGAAAAGTCTGCCATGCAGCCTGATGCCAGGTGGCGCTAGTCCCATTTGTAATGACCTACTGAAGGAACCTCTATCGAAGACCTACTGTTACGGTAAGTTCCTACGTAACTGTACTTTCTTTATGGTGCTGCCCACAAGTCACGTGCTTTTATTGGGAGGCACAAGGGTTGTGTAAGGGTTTCCCACTCCAGGTTTTTGTTCCTAAAAATATACAAGTTCTCAAATTGTTATGGTCACCCTCCCCGTTTTCTGTGCAAATTTAGTGTTCAGCTTACCCCTTCCTGGAAGTATGTGCCGTAGTGGTACTGGTGCTAATATCATGTTGCTGATCTAGTGCTGCTGGTGCTGATGTCATGGTGCTGGACTAGTGGTACCTGTGCTAATGTCATGTTGCTGGCACAGGATTCTAAGATGTTCAGAATTTAGCCTCAAGTAACTAAGCAGGAAGTCCCAACCTCTGGTCTTACCTTCACCTCTTTGGTCTTTGTTGCAGGTGGACTATATCAGTTCCTCACCTTTGCCAGGCAAGCAGGCAAATGAAGTGAGGTTTCCCTACTAATGTTGCTGCATGTGTCAACCAGAAGGGGTATAGCTGCGCAGTATATCTGCGTTGTTCAGCTATTGTGCTTGAAAGAGTCACTTCCCTAGTGACTTTTAACCTCCAGTGGCCTAGTACCTAGAGACCCAACAATTACCAAACCCATATCTTCAAACAACATGGAGTCTTGCTGTATTCTGACTATATGCAGTTAGCCTCTGCACTTGAACTGCTCCAGAGAGTAAGGGGTTAATTCTGTACCAGGGCATGGAACGTTGAGCTCGAGCTTGGTTTTCAAACCTCTGTCTCTGGTACATTTCAGTGTAACTGTCAGATTCTTTACTCCTCCTAACTGTGAAGTCGCTCCGGAGATTTCTGCTTCGGTTCAGTAAAGTTTTGAAATCGGTCTGTTTGTTCAACTGATTTTCTTGTTTTTTCGGTATCCGATCTCTGTCTTCAGTACAGGGTAGCGTAAGTAGATAGTGAATTGTTTCTGAATTTTCTGTGTGGAAATTTAATTTTTCTTCGGTTTCCTATCGGTTAGTCCGATTGGGAACCAAAACAATCTTTTATTTCCTTTTTTCTGGGATTTTAGTAGTGGTGTCCAGTTCTTATTGGTTTCAAAAAACCAAGATTTTCTTCGTTTTTTTCCACAACCCGTGACATGGTTGGTAACCGATAAGGGTGTATTACCTGGATTAAAAGCTGTTAGGGGTAATTTGTTGGCTAAGGCTATGTCTGAGAAACCCAAGAAGAAAACCAGTCCCACTGGGTTTCAGCACTATACTAAGTGTGGGGAGGCTTTTGCTAAAACTGATCCTCACCTCATTTGTGTTTATTGTCTGGGGTTTGACCACCTCAAAGTCAGACTGCCAAACATGCAAAAACTTTCCCAAAGCCACTTTAGATAAGAGATTAAGTAGGCTGAAGGAAAGGAAGGCCGAGAAGTCCGCTGAACCGTATGGCCAGCCCGGTTCGGTTCCGACCGAACCTGAGGGGGTGCCTGCTGACACGGGCGATACACCCTTGGGCAAAAGGAGAGCTGACTCTGAGGGGTCGGTTCCATCAAAAGGAAAAAGGAAGTCATCCAGTTCAGATCCTGAACCTCAAGTTCCAACCGCCGCTGAAATAGCCAGAGCGATAAGCATTGTGCAGTCGCTTCGTCCGGTTCCTTCTGAACCGATCCCTCCGACTAAGTAGTCAGTTCAGTCGGACTCAGCTCCATCAGATTATGCTCTGGAATTGTTTTTTTGATGTGGAGTGGGAGGGAGATGAAGAGGAGGAAGAGAATTTTGAGGATACTGATTTTGGAGGCCTAGATGAGCCTGTAGAGCCTGACATCTTGCCAGACAGGCCTTCCAGTGTCTCCCCTCCCAGGCTTTCTGAGTCCCCTTCCCATTTTCTGTTTTACAGAAAAGTGGCTGAAACTCTTCAGCTTCCAGTGGTGGAAGCTGCTGATGAGGAAGAAGAGCCTGACTATTTAGAAATTATGGACGTCCCAGAGTCCAAAAGGCTGTCTATCCCTCCTCACAAGCCCTTGGGGAAACAGACAAGGAACATTTTGCAAATGCCTAACTCTTTATCTCCTGTGGATAAGAAAATGGACAGGAGATGCACTTTGTCAGGCTCAGGTACAGAGTTTTTGTACAGCCATTGCAGCCATGTTGGGGTATTGCAGGTGGCAGCCTGTGACAGGGCTAACATTCCTTTGGCTTCACACACCCCAGATAAAGATTCCTGGAAAGTGGATGCCATGGCCAAAAAACAGTACTTGGCATCTTCCTTGGGACTCAAGCAGGCAACCTACATGACCTGTACAGCTAGGTACCAGAAGTCCAGGTGGGACACAGTAATGGAACTAGCAAATATGTCCCCCCCCCAGCTAGCCAAAGAGCTGGAGGAGGTGGCTGCTGATGGAATAGAGGCATCAAAAGTGCAATTTCATGCTGCTGTCGACTCTAATGATGCGGCATCTAGAGTCATGGCTACATCTGTGTCTCTCAGGAGATTTGCTTGGCTCAGATGTACTAGCCTATCTCAGGATACCCAGGCTAAGGCCATGGATTTCCCTGTGGTTGGTAATTCTCTGTTTGGGGAGCAGACAGAGGCTTACATGAAGAAAATGGATAAATACAGGACCACCTACAGGAGTGCACAGGCCAAGCAGAGGCAAGCCACTCCTCAGAGGCAGCAGTCTAGGGGCAGGGGTAGGCCTTTTCACAGGCCTTTTTACCAAGCCCAGGCCTCCTCTTCCTTCCCACAGAGGGGGTTCTTCCGAGGGAGAGGTAGGAGGGGGATGAGCAGGGCTGCATCCTCTTCCCAGTCCAAGGCTCCTGCCAAACAGACACCCTGATGTGTCAGTTCAGGTCGCCTCCCCTATACCAGTAGGGGGCAGGCTGGCTTACTATTTCCAGGCCTGGAAGTCTGTTACTTCAGACAAGTGGGTCCTGGAGGTAGTAAGCCAGGGCCTAGTTCTCAGTTTCAAAAGATTTCCAAAAATGAGAGTCTTTTTTTCCTCCTGCATCAGCATCAGAGACTGTTGCCTTGGAGGCAGAGGTTTCTTCTCTGCTAGCTCTCAAAGCTGTGGAAAAAGTTCCTCCACAACACAGGGGCAAAGGGCTGTACTCCAGGTACTTCTTACCCCAAAAAAGACAGGGGAGTGGCGACCCATTCTAGACTTAAGATATCTGAACAAACATATCACAAAAGCAAAGTTCAAAATGGTGACTCTGGGAGTAATCCTCCCCTCTCTGAGGCCAGGGGACTGGCTAGCACCCCCGGACCTCAAGGATGCCTATTTCCACATTCCTATCAAGTGCTTCCACAGAAAGTACCTCAGGTTCAGTTGTCCTCAGGCCATTACCAATTCAGAGCAATGCCCTTCAGCCTCACTTCAGCTCCAAGGGTATTTACAAAGTGCCTTGCAGTAGTAGTGGCCTTCCTCAGAAGGTAGGGTATCTCAAGCTTCCCTTATCTGGATGACTGGCTCATTGTCAGCTCTGGAAGTTTCTCAGAATCTGCTCAGTTCCCTAGGATTCATTCTCAGTTTCCAAAGTCAGTTCTTGAACCTGTATTTCTCCTCACTTTTATAGGAGTAGAGTTAGATACAGTCCAGGCAAGGACCTTCCTCTCACAGACAAGGGTAACCACCCAGCTGTATCTGTCCTTTACTCCCGGACAGGATGATGCAGTCTCTCTGCTTAACAGCTGTCTAGCCGAAATCAATGACTGGATGAGTGCCAGCTGGCTGAGGTTAAACCCGGATAAGACCGAGGTGTTGGTTGTGAACCCGGGTCGCCTTGAAGCGGGTCATAGGGTTGGGATACCATCGGGCCTTTGGCTTGATGGTGTCCAGCCCTTGACCTCAGGCCAGGTGCGTAATCTGGGCATTATTATTGATGACAGTCTGACCTTGAAATCTCATGTGTCGGCCGTTGTTAGGACCTCTTTTTACCATCTGAGGAATATCGCCCGGGTGAAACACCTGGTTCCTCTGGCTGACCTTCCTATTCTGGTTCATGCCTTCGTGACTTCCCGCCTTGATTGCTGCAATGCCCTTTACCTGGGGCTACCGGGGGTTGATATTCGCGGCCTGCAGCTAATGCAGAATGCAGCAGCCAGGCTTTTGACTGGGACATCTAGAAATAGTCATATTACGCCTGTTCTGCGCGGGCTGCACTGGCTGCCGGTTCAGTGACAGATTACCTTTAAGGTCGGACTACTGACCTATAAAGCCCTACATGAACAGGGACCGCAGTATCTGCAAGATCTCCTTACTCCCTGCTGCCCCTCTCACTCGCTCCGATCCGCTGATGAGGGATTGCTAGAGATTCCCAGGGTTCGTTTGAAGACATCTGGGGCACGTGCGTTTTTGTATGCTGCCCCTACCCTGTGGAATTCTCTACCTCGTCGGATACGAAGCTGTCTGACCGTCGAAATCTTCAAAACGGAGTTAAAAAACATTTCTATTTTTAAAAGCCTATGGTGACTGATTTTATTACTGTTTAATGTCTTGTTATTTAATAGTTATTTTGTACAGCGCTTTGGTCTTTGGAAAAGCGCTTAAAAATACATTTTTACTTACTTACAGATCTGGCCTCCTCTTTTCGGCCTCTGGTCTCTCGACCAGCCAGGCACTTTCTCCAAATTCTAGGCCACATGGCAGCTTCGACTGCTATGGTACAAGGGGCCAGGTTTCAGATGAGGGTCATTCAGTTTTACTTAAGGTCGTTTTGGTCTCAGAAGAAGGATTGTCTCACCAAACTGATTCCAGTGACTCGGACCCTGGTCCAGGCTCTCCAGTGATGGCTGGATCAGGACAATCTCAGTCAGGGTGTCCCATTTCTCAGTCAAGCCCCCTCAGTGGTTCTAACCACAGATGTGCCTCTCCTGTGTTGGGGAGCCCATCTGGGGACTTTCACTGCACAGGGAATTTGGTCACAGCAAGAGTCTCTCCTTTACATCAATCTCCTGGAACTCAGAGCTGTGTTCCTAGCCCTCCAGGCTTTCTCGGAGTTGGTCAAAGGCAAAGTGGTGCAAGTCAGGACAGACAACACCACCACAGTGTGGTACATAAACAGGCAGGGAGGCACTCTGTCTACAGCCTTGTGCACAGAAGCCATGAAACTGTGGTCTCTAACTTACTCTCTCCAAGCTTCCCTGACAGCAGTTCATCTTCCAGGGAAGAACAATGTGCTGGCAGATGCTTTGAGCAGAATATCCCAGGGCCGTCACGAATGGACCCTGAACCCTTATATCCTGAAAGTCATCTTTCACCAGATGGGGCACTCTAGAGGTAGATCTCTTTGCAGCCCCAGACAATTATCAACTTCCTCTGTTTTGCTGCAGACCTCCAGTCCTAGGGACTGTTCCTCTGGATGCTCTCCTATTAGACTGGACAGGCAGGTTTCTTTATGCCTTTTCTCCCTTTCCTCTACTATTCAGAGTCCTGATCAAGATCAGGTCTCAACCCTGCACAGTGATTCTAGTGGCCCCAGACTGGGCCAGACAACCCTGGTATCCTCTCTTGTTGTCTCTAGCAGTGTCACTCCCCCTGTCTCTACTCAGGAGACACAATTTGTTAACTTCTTCTCAAGGGAGGATTTGGTATCCCAATCTCCAGTCTCTCAGTCACAAAGCCTGGTTCTTGGAGAGTTAGAATATGCAGGCCTGCATCTTTCTCGGGGGTCATGGATATTTTGAAGGTCTCTAGGAAAACTCTACCAGGAAAACTCATAATACCAAATGGAAAAGGTTCACCATTTGGTGTTCTCAGAGCGGTATACAGCCAGAGGCTGCAGGTATTGCTACGGCCTTGGATTATTTGGTTTATCTTAATAGCCTAGGCCTTAGGCTTGTGACCCTTAAAGTTCTTTTAGCAGCTGTGTCTGCTTTTTTTTTCTTCAGGGAAGGGATCTTCCCTAGCATCCCATCCTGTTTTCAGTACATTCTTCAAAGGCTTGGTCCACATTAACCCTCCTTTTAGAGAGCCTACTCCAGCTTGGGATCTGAATGTCTGCATTGCACAGCTTATGCAGCCACCCTTTGAGCCCTTAGCTTCTGCCGAGCTTAAGTACTTGATTTAGAAAACTGTGTTCCTGTTAGCTATTACTTCTGCCAGGAGGATCAGTGAATTACAGGCCTTGTCAGTAGAACCTGAGTTCATTTCCTTTCATAGGGACAAGGTGGTCTTCAGGACAGACAGAAAGTTTCGACCTAAAGTGGTATCAGATTTTCATCTAAACCAATCTCTGTCTCTACCTGTATTTTTCACTGACCATTCTTCCTCAGGGGAGAGAAGGGTACACAGTCTGGATGTGAAAAGGGCACTTAGCTATTACATAGAGCATACTAAGGCACATAGGAAGGATTATCTTCAGCTATTTCTCACTTACGGAGAAGTGGGAAAAGGTAGACCTGCCACTAAAAGGACTGTTGCCAGGTGGATTGTCTCTTGTACCCAGTTCTGCTATTCCAAATTGGGCAAAGAACCTCCTTCAGGCCTGAGGGGCCCACTCAACTAGAGGTACAGCTGCCTCCCTTGCAGCTGCTAGGGATATCCCCTTGGTAGAAATATGTAAAGCAGATACCTGGAAAGCAGTCCATACATTCACCAAGCATTACTCTCTGGACATCCAGACTAGGAGTGATGCTTGGTTTGGTACAGCAGTGTTGCAGAGCCTATTCCTAAAGTAAGGATCTGTGTCCCCTCCTCCTGGGGGGAACTGCTTGGTAGTCTGCATATAGTCAGAATACAGCAAGACTTCATGTTGTTTGAGGAAAAAAATACTCACCGTAGTAATGTTGTTTCTTCTAATGGAGCTTTGCTGTATTCTGACTTCCCTCCCTGCCTCCCCTCTCAGAACCTAGTTTTTGGAATGTGGGTTGGCAGGAACAGTGTTGCACCTCAGGAGTGTACCGCTCCTTTTACTTAGAGTGGGGTGGTGGTTGTTGTTGTTGTTCTTTTTTTATTTGTTGTATATTCAATTCACTATCTACTCTGTTTCTTTTTGGGTTCTTGACTTGAGTCTTATGGACCCAAGCTTTGTGGCCTTTTTGGGCCTGAAATTAAAGCAATTTCCATAACTGTAGTTAGTTTTTGCTCATAAGAATCTGAAGGTTAAAATCAAATCAAACTTTATTTCTAACATGCTTTTCTTAAATCAAAGCACGTTTACAATTTAAAATAACCAACAAACAGTTAAAACACACGGAATTAAAAGACAGCATACATATGATGCATATGACCAAATATCCTCCCCAAATGCTAGGCCGAATAAATAAGTTTTCAAGGAGGATTTAAATGTCTCAGTGGACAGGCAGTCTCTAATCCGATGAGGTAGAGAGTTCCACAGGGTCAAGACTACAAAAGCAAAAGCCCTAGCACCTGATGTCTGTAAACGGACCCTGGGAACCTCTAGCAATCCCTTGTCAGCAGAGCAGAGGGGGCGGTAAGGTCGCAGGAGGTTTTGCAAGTAACCTGGTCCCTGTCCGTGTAGGGTCTTATAGGTCAGCAACGTGACCTTGAAGATGATCCTCCATCGCATCGGCAGCCAATGCAGTTCACGCAGCACAGGCGTGACATGGCAAGATCTTGACTGCCCTGTCAGCAACCTGGCTGCTGCATTCTGCATCTATTGCAGGTGACGGAGATCCACCCCCGGTAACCCTAGGTATAGAGCATTGCAGTAGTCAAGACGAGAGGACACAAAGGCATGAACCAACACAGGAAGGTCATCTGGCAGAACAAGGTGTTTTATCTGGGTGATGTTCCTCAGATGGAAAAATGGGGACTTGACAACTGCTGACACCAGTGCTTTAAGCGTCAGTTCATTGTCAAGCACAACCCCCAGATTCCGCACCTTCTCAGAAGCTCTCAACTGGTCACCCCTCAGCACCAGGCCGGACGGTTGCCCAGGAGTCAGCTTCTCTACCCGGTGATCAGGGTCCACCACCAACACCTCAGTCTTATCCGGATTTAGTTTCAACCAGTTAGCACTTATCCAGTCCTGAATCTCGGCAAGGCAGTTGTTAAATACCGAGACAGCACTATGTTTGGGTTCAAAGGACAGGTAGAGCTGAGTGTCATCTGCATTGCAGTGAAAACTCAGCCCATACTGCCTCATGATGTCTCCCAACTGCAGCATTTACACCGTGAACAACATGGGGGACAGTACGGAACCCTGCGGAACCCCACAAGGCAGGGCAAAGGGGGCCAAGGAAAAAATTCCAGACACCACGCTCTGAGACCAGCCCACAAGAAAAGAATGGAACCATCTGAGGACCGTCCCCGACTGCAGGCGTTCCAACAACTCCCCATGATCCATGGTGTTGAATGCTGCAGAGCGAATCAAGGAGGACCAAGATTGAACGAGTCCTCCGATCTCTCGCTATTAGGAGATCATTCATCACCCGAACTAATGCTATCTCAGTACTGTGCCTCTTCCTGAAACCAGACTGGAGAGGATCGAAGACTTCATGGGTGGTAAGAAAGTTCTCGAGCTGCAACGCAACTACCTTCTCAATAACTTTACCCAAAAAGGATAGGTTAGAGATCGGTCTGTAGTTCGCAAGACAGTCTGGGTCGCTGGACGATTTCTTTAAAAGGGAAGTCACCACCGCCTTCTTTAACAGATCAGGGAACACCCCTTGATCCAGCGAACACCAGACTATCTCTGCGAGGATCGGTCCGATGACATCTATATACCCCACCAGGAGGTGTGTTGGACCAGGATCCAAACTACAGTTAAGTCGGTCGGAAGCCCTGAACAATCTTCATGATATCCACGATCAATGGCCAGTCAAAAACTATCCAGACAGCCCGGGTGTCTGTGCCCTCGCATTGACCTCCGCCATACTCAATTTGAACGAGTTGAACAGATCTCCGACCTGATGGAGGACACCTTATCTGCAAAAAATCGAGCAAACTCCTCACACTTATCTTGTGAAAAGGCTCTCCGGCCCCGAAGACAGACTGGATTGCACAATCTGTTCACGGTCTGAAAGAGCTGAGCAGGTTGATTTCTTGCTGCAGTAATCTCCCTGGACAGGAACTCTGCCTTCTTATGGGAGATTTCTGATTAATAGTCCAAATAATGGGCGATCAACTTAAGTCTGTCCTCCTCCAGGCCTGATTTCCGCCAACAACGTTCCAACCTTTGCCCCACTCTCCTCAACTCCCTCATAGTCCCATCAGACCAAGGGGACTGAGGACGAAGAGGAAGGGGGCGAACTCGGACAGGTGCTGTGGAATCCAGGGCCTCCAGTATCGCCCTGTTATAACGCATTACTAGATCTCCTGGATCCAAGCATTCCAATGGCCAACTCGATAGGTCCAGCACTGCCAACAGACCCTCTGGGGTTACACCCCTCAAAGGGCGGTACCGGAACATTTCCAAAGGGGCTGGTCTCACAGGGGGAGCCACATGGTCTGACCATCCAACTGGTTCCACCACCAAATCAGCCTTCATCCAGAGGAGGAACACCGTGCCCAAGGAGTGACCCTGACAATGGGTTGCAGCGGTAACTACCTGTGTGACGACCAACGAAATCATCAGTTGGAGGATATTTTGACCAAAAGACGAGAGTTCATCGTCGACCCAGGCATTGAAATACCCCAGGACCAACCACCTGGGGGCCTCCAATACCATGTCGACCATGAAGTCTGCAACTTCCTGCAGGAAAACTTTCTCGTCTCCTGGTGGACGGTAGATGAGAAGAATCCTGCTGCCCACACCTGCCCCTAGGATACACTCAAAGGATCTGGTGATCCCCACTGGAACCTCCACCAGGTCCAGTTCCGTCTTAAAACAGATGGCCACACCCCCGCCCCTTCGATCCAATCTCGGGTGGTGTATCATCGAGTACCCGGCCGGAACTGCTGACTCCAATACCGGACCGGCATTTTCGTCCAACCAGATCTTGGTGATGCAAGCCAGGTCAGATGACTCAAAAAGATCAGCAATAATTGCTGTCTTGTTTTTTATAGACCTGGCATTGCACAACACCGCCCGAGTTGGATGAGATGCCATGGAAGAATGGGCGACTTGTCCATCCTCAGTGGAGCCCTTGGGTATGGGAACCAGGCATGAAGGACCTCTTTCCTGGACCCATTTTGCCCCAGGGCGCCTCCTCAATCTCACCACCCCTATCCATCCACCCGGCCCCCCCCCCAGTCCGGGGGCCTCGGCCCTCTGCACAATACCTAAGGCACGACAACGCCTATACACCTTGGGCTGTAATGGGGGACTATCAAAGGGGCGAAAGTCCCTCAACCTGGATGGGGAATAGTGCCTGCCCACCGAAACACGATTCCAACACATATTTCTTTTGCAGCTGACAACTATAAATGTTCACTAAAACTAAATAAAATCACAATTAAAACACAAAATCAATTATAAAAGCAAACTGGGACTCTCACTACCAGTCAGTAATAAAAATGAGGCCATTGATGTTTCGATGTTTGGGAGGTTCTCTCACAGCCTCCCACCTCGAATAAAGCCAGAAAGTTGAAGAGACTAGGACTCTCACTCCAAGTCAGTAATGAAAAGGTATGTCCAAACATGTCCTGAAAACAAAATTGGAATCCCAATTAAAGTAATTGTCAGAGAGGTTCTCTCACAGCCTCCCTCCACAAACAAAACCAAGGAAAATCAAAATTAATACTGAGATGTACCAGAGACAGAGATTTGAAAACTGAGGTCGAGCTCAATGTTCTATGCCCTGGCATAGAATTAACCCCTTACTCTCTGGAGCAGTTCAAATGCTGAGGCTAACTGCATATAGTCAGAATACAGCAAGACTCCATTAGAAGAAGCAACATTACTATGGTGACTAATTTTTTCTTCTGGGTCAGAGCACAGTGAGTTGGTACCAGGCCATTCGGCCTGTGAACGTACATATACTGTATCTAAAGGAAAATGACCGCACTTCCAGAAGATGCAGCATCTCCCTATAGCTTGCAAGCTAATCAAGTGTTAAGAACCGCTAGAATACTGACTAGAAGGAGTTTCTATAAATTATATCCTCAGAACATCTTTATAATTGCAACAACTAACTTGGATTTCTTGTTTATAGATAATGGACGCGATAAAAGGAACGATGACAGAAATATACAACGATCTTTCTAAAAATACCACTGGAAGCACAATAGCTGAGGTCAGTTCAGATAAAAACATATGACAACTTTAAACTGTGATTTAAAAAATCATAATGGTGGTTTCATTAACCCTTTTGATTTTATTGGGCAGATTCGCAGACTAAGGATCGAGATTGAAAAACTGCAGTGGCTACACCAGCAAGAACTTTCAGAGATGAAACATAACCTAGGTAAGAATTTATTTGGAACTTAAAATAATGAATGGTTTCCTGGTTAAAAAAAAAAGAAAGAAATCGAGAATAATGTATAGGCAGCAGTGTGTAACAAGGGTTTTAGGCATCCAGGGTCAGGGATACAACAGAAACCATGATACCGAATGTCAAGTGGTTTATTTAGGTATCACACACCGAGAGTGTGAAAAAAAACAAAAAAAACAAACATGAGTTGACGGTTGGTTATATTTTTATTTTATATAATTACTGATCTTCCAGGAATCCATCTTCACCATTAATTCACACTAATGGTCTGTGCCAGAGGCACTAGGTCTCTGTGGGAGCCAGACATTTTCAGGAAGGCTGGCGCTGAGGCAAGCTGCATGCATGCACAGCACTGCGAGAGTGGCTTGCGATGCTAGGCTTACCTTGGCACCAGCCCTGAACCATCTCACCTTTTTTCCTGCAGTCGAGTGCACTTCAGTGATGATGTTGCTCGCCCACTGGGAGTCAGATCTTCAAGTCTGCATGACAGCCGCATTCAGTTCTTCTCAGGTTTAGTTTTTAAAGCTAGAGTTTATTTTGTGTCAGTTTAGGGATTTTATGCAACTATTCTGTCAGTTTTCTTTCAGCTGTACTGAGTATACGTTTGACGGCTGTGCAGGATGACAGTAGGGAGCCTTTCAGACAGTAGGGAGCCTTTCAGGTAGGCTGCTGTGGCAGTGGGGCCGTGTCCAGTCCACTTTCCTGTTGGGGAAGGGTTCTGACCACGGGCAGTCCAGTGCTTGGCAGAAAGGACAGTCCTCCAAAGCACAAACAGACAGGCCCATTCCTGATTCTTGGCAGGTTCTTGGCACCGCTCAGCCTCAGGTTCTTCCTGTTGCCTTCAGATGGGGAAGAAACAGTACCACTCAAGGTCCCCTCATTGAAGGTCTGCTGCGAGCCCCTCAGTCTCCTGGGGCCGTGGGCCTCTCCACCATTCGCGGCGCTGGGGGCCTGTGGCACTGGGACTGGGCAGCTCTTTGGAGTAGTGGGTGCAGCATGAGGCTCAGGTGTCTCTGCTTGCAGATCTGGTCTCTGGCCTATCAGGGTTGATGGCACTGGACCTGCAGGCAGGGCCCTCAAGGCAGGTAGAGCATTTGGCTCCAGCACACCCCCAGGTTTTTGCCTAAAGTGGTTTCAGAGTTCTATTTAACCAACCCTTGGTGCTGCCTACATACTTTCCTGACTTCAAGAATGAGGGAGAGTGTACCCTCTGCTCTCTGGATGTTAAAAAGCCCTCAGGTTCTACATATATAAGACTAAGGACATCTGTCAGTCCAAGCAGTTCTATGTCTCCTTCTCCCCGAACCGACTAGGACTGCCAGTTACAATCAGATGCATTTCTGTTTGGATAGTAGCCCACCTTCGCCATTACTACTCTGTGGCACAGGTCAAATTGGAAGGCCAAGTTTGTGCCCACTCCACCAGAGTGGTTGCAGCATCCTTGGCAGAAATCCACTGTCCCCATTACTGATATTTGCAGAGCGGCTACTTGGAGCTCAGTGCATACTTTCGTTAAGCACTATGCTCTGGATATCCATGCCAGACAGCATGCTTCCTTTGACAGGACAGTCCTTAATGGACTTCTGTCCTGAGTGAGCACCATCTCCTACTACCCTGCTCGGGGGATTTCTGTCTGAGCTTGGTACTCTAAACCAGCAGTGTGAATCAGTGGTGAAGATAAGGTACAGGAAGATATGGAAATTATATACTCATTGTAATGTAGTGCTCCCAGGTCGCCCCTGAAAACCGACAGTTGTGCCTAGTGGGTCTTACCTGGTTACCAAAGACTAAAATAAAAAAAAGAAAAAAGAAATTCAAACAACATGAAGTCTTGCTGTATTCTGACAATTGCAGTGATTCCCAACCTTTGAACTGCCCCGGAGAACAAATAGTTAACTTTCTATGCAGGGCATAGAATGCTGAGCTCGAGCTCAGTTGAAGTCTCTGTCTGGAGTGGTTCAAACCTAAACCGTCATATTCTTTACTCCGCCTCACTGAACGGTCGCTCTGGAGATTTCTCCTTCAGCTCTGTTCGAAAAGTCTGTTAAAGTTTCAGTTTTCGTCGGTTTTTAAACTGAAAAAGTATCAGCATAGTCGGTTCAGTCTCTGCCTGTGGTGCCGTGAGTACTAGATAGGAATTGTTCTGTTTTTCTTTGTGGAACTTGTAAAAGTGCGGCTCGGTTCGGCTGAACCGGCCATTTGATAGTGAAATTTGTTTGTTTACTTAGTGTGTGGTTACCGGTTCTTATCGGTTCTAAAAAAAACGTGTTTTGAACGTTTTTTTCCAATACCCGTGACACGGTTAGGAACCGATAAGGGAGTCTTGCCTGGCGGTTGCTGAAAAAAGGGTAAGTTTGGTTAGGTTGGCCATGTCTGAGAAACCCAAGGAAAAAACGGGCCCACTGGTTTCAACACTGCAGTGAGTGTGGAGGCTCTTGCTAAGGCATCCCCACACCACCTGTGTTTATTGTCTGGGGTTTGACCACCTCAATTCAGACTGCCAGATATGTAAAAACTTTCCCAAATCTACCCTTGAGAAGAGATTAGGTAGACTGAGGGAAAAGGAGGCCGAGAAATCCGCTGACCCGGATGGCCAGCCTGGTTCGGTTTCGACCGAACCAGAAGGAGTGCCCTCTGACCAGGGCAATACTTCTTCGGGCAAAAGGAGAGCTGATTCTGAGGGATTGGTTCCGACAAAAAGAAAACGCAAAGATAAATCGACCGGTTTGGATCCAGAGGTTCATGTTCCGACCACCGAAGAGACAGCCAGAGCGATTCAGATTGTGGAATCACTCCGTCCGGTTCCAATCGATCAGGCTCCTTCTGGCAGGGGTTCGGTTCAGTTGGTTCCCCTGGTTCAAGAGTATACCCTTGAAGATTTTTATGAACCAGAATTTGAAGAGGAAGGGGAATTTGAGGATGATGATGTAAGTGAAGGTCTGGATGAGCCTGTGGAACCGGACATCTCCCCAGACAGACCTTCGAGTGTTTCCCCTCCTAGGCTTTCTGAGTCCGCTTCTCACTTTATGTTTTACAGAAAGGTGGCTGAAACTCTCCAGCTTCCTATGGAGGAGGCTGTGGAAGATCAAGAGGAGCCTGATTATGTAGAGATGATGGACATCCCAGAGTCCAGGAGACTGTCTGTTCCCCTCCATAAATCTCTTGGGAAACCGACACAAAAAATCTTAAAGTCTCCTAACACTATACCTCCGGTGGATAGAAGAATGGACAAGAGGTATACACTTTCAGGCTCAGACACGGAGTTCTTATATCAGCAGTGCAGCCATGTTGGGGTAGTGCAGGCTGCTGCCTGTGACAAGGCAAATATTCTCTTGGCTTCACACTCCCCTGACAAGGACTCCAGGAAGATTGATGCCATTGCAAAGAAGCAGTACATGGCATCTTCTTAGGGAGTCAGGCAGGTGAATTACATGGCCTATACAGCCAGGTACCAGAAGTCCAGGTGGGACACTGTACTGGCACTGGCTAAACAGGCCTCCTCCCAGCTAGCCAAGGAGCTGGAGGCAGTGGCTGTAGATGGGATTGAGGCATCTAAGGTTCAGTTTCATACAGCTGCGGACTCTAATAATGTGTCATCAAGAGTCATGGCTATATCTGTGGCTCTTCGGAGGTTGGCTTAGCTCAGATGTACTGGCCTCTCGCAGGACACCCAGGCTAAGGCCATGGATTTTCCTGTAGTGGGTAATTCTCTGTTTGGGGAGCAGACAGAGAATTACATGAAGAAGATGGATGAGTACAGGACCACTTACAGGAGTGCGCAGGCCAAGGAAAGGCAGGCAATTCCTCAAAGACAGCAGTCTAGGGGCAGGGGCAGCCCTTTTCAAAGGCCTTTTTACCAAGCACAGGCCTCTTCTTCCTTTTCTCAGAGGGGGTTCTTCAGAGGTAGAGGCAGAAGGGGGATGAGCAGGACTGCATCCACTCCTCAGCTTAAAGCCCCTGCCAAGCAGATACCCTGATGGGCCTGCCCGGGTCAACTCTCCTATTCCAGTAGGGGGCAGGCTAGCTTACTTTGTCCAGGACTGGATGTCTGTTACATCAGACAAGTGTGTCCTGGAAGTAGTAAGCCAGGGACTGGTTCTCAGCTTCAAAAAATTTCCAAAGATGAGAGCCAGATCTTTTCCACCTGCAAATCTCATGGAAACCCTTGCCCTAGAGGCAGAGGTTTCTTCTCTCTTAGCTTTAAGAGCTATAGAGAGAGTATCTACCCTACACTGGGGCAAAGGACTGTACTCCAGGTACTTCCTGACCCCCAAAAAGACGGGAATGGCGACCCATCCTAGACCTAAGATATCTAAACAAACATCTTTTTGAACCAAAGTTCAAGATGATAACTCTGGGAATAATCCTTCTCTCTCTAAGGCCAGGGGACTGGCTAGCCTCCCTGAACCTCAAAGATGCCTACTTTCACATTCCCATCAGGTGCTTCCACAGAAAGTACCTCAGGTTCGAGTTGCCCTCAGGCCATTATCAGTTCAGAGAAATGCTCTTTGGCCTAACTTCAGCCCCAAGGGTCTTCACAAAGTGTCTGGCAGTAGTAGTTGCCTTTCCAAGAAGGCAAAAGATTTCCATTTTTCCATATCTGGACGATTGGCTAATAGTGGGTCTGTCCCCAGACCAAGTCACGTCTCACCTGCAAGTGACCCAGCAAGTGCTCACTTCTCTAGGATTTCTTCTCAACCTTCCGAAGTCAGTTCTCGAACCAGTCCAGCTTCTTACCTTTATAGGGGCAGAACTGGACACACTCAGAGCAAGAGCCTTTCAAACAACATGAAGTGTTGCTATATTATGACTATTGCAGTTTGCCCCAGCCTTAGAACTGCTCTGGAGGTGAAAGAGTTAACTTCCATGCAGAGCATGGAGCTTAGAGCGCGAGCTCGGTTCAGAAGCCCTGTTTGGCTGGTTTCAAACCGAAACCGTCAGATTCTTTACTCCGCCTCACTGAACAGTCGCTCCGGAGATTCCTCCTGTTGCTCGGTTCATTTCTTCGGTTTAAAGCGCTATTTCTCGGTTTAATTTAACCGCGATTTCATTATTTTAACCGCACAACCGATCGGTTCAGGCTCTGTCTATGGTAATCGTAAGTAATAGATGAGGTTTTTTCTGTGTGGAACTTGTAAAGTATTATCGGTTCGGTTGAACCGATCGAGTTGTATTTAAATATAAGTTTAAAGCCTTTTAAGGCTTTTTAGAATGCGGTTCCCGGTTCTTATTGGTTCTAAAAAAAAACGGATTTCATTACGCTTTTTTCCATGACCCGTGACACGGTTTGGAACCGATAAGGGTGTCTTGCCTGGCACTGCCATCAAAAGGACAAGTTTGGTTGGTTAGGCTGGCATCATGTCTGAGAAACCCAAAAGAAAAACCGGGCCCACTGGGTTTCAACATTGTAGTGTCTGTGGGGAAGCCTTTGCCAAGGCTGACCCACACACTACATGTGTCTATTGTCTGGGGTTTGACCACCTCAATTCAGACTGCCAGATTTGTAAAAATTTCCCTGCAGCCACCCTGGACAAGAGAGTGGGCAGGCTCAGGGAGCAGAGGCCAAAAGATCCGCTGACGGATGGCGACCGGAGAGTGCCCTCTGACCAGGGCGAGACTTTCTGGGACAAACGAAAAGCTGGCTCTGAGGAGCCAGTTCCAGCAAAGAAATCTAAAAAATCAGCAGGTTTGGAGTCCAAAATTCCTTCTCCAACTGCTGCTGAGATAGCCAGGGCAATACAGATTGTCCAGTCCCTGTCCCCGTTTCCCTCCGAACCGCCACAGTCTGGCAAAAGGTCGGTTCCAGTGGTTCAGGATTATGATATAGAAGAGTTCTATGAACCAGAGGAGGGGGATGAGGATTATGATCAGTGTGAATGTGACTTTGAAAGTCTGGATGTGCCCATTGAACCGGACATCTCCCCAGACAGACCTTCAGGTGAGTCTCCCCCTAGGCTTTCTGAGTCCCTTCTCATTTTTGTTTTATAAAAGTTGCTGAGACCCTCCAGCTTCCCTTAGAGGAGGCTTTGGATGAGCAAGAGGAGCCTGACTATGTGGAGATGATGGATATCCCAAAGTCCAGGAGGTTGTCCATCCCTTTACATAAATCTTTAGAAAACAAACAAAAATTTTAAAGCTCCTAATTCTGTGCCTCCTGTGGATAAAAAGATGGACAGGAGGTACACTTTGTCAGGTCCTGATACAGATTTTCTTTTCACAGCAATGCAGTCATGTTAGTAGTTCAGGCTGCAGCCTGTGATAAAGCTAATATTCCACTGGCTTCACATCCTCCTGACAAGGATTCCAGGAAGATTGATGCCATGGCCAAAAAACAATACATGGCAGCATCCTTGGGACTCAGACAAGCTAACTATATGGCTTATGTTGCAAGATACCAGAAATCTAGATGGGATACTGTCATGGCCTTAGCCAAACAGGTCCCTGGCCAGCTCGCAAAGGAGCTGGAGCAGGTGGCTCTTGATGGTATTGAGGCATCTAAGGTGCAATTCCATGCTGCAGTGGATTCTAACGATGTATCCTCTAGAGTCATGGCTACATCTGTGGCTTTTCGGAGATTGGCCTGGCTCAGGTGTAATACTTTGTCACAGGATACCCAGTCTAAGGCTATGGATTTTCCTGTGGTGGGAAATTCTCTGTTTGGGGAGCAGACAGAGAATTATATGAAGAAAATGGATGAATATAGAACCACTTACAGGAGTGCACAAGCCAAGGAGCGGCAAGCCACTCCTCAGAGGCAGCCCCCCAGGGGTAGGGGTAGGCCTTTTCACAGGCCTTTTTACCAGACTCAGGCCCCCTCCTCTTCAGCCTATGTACAGAGGGGGTTCTTCAGAGGGAGAGGCAGACGGGGTTCGAGCAGACCTGCTCCCACCCCTCAGCCTAAAGCCCCTGCCAAACAGGCACCCTGATGGGATGCCCAGGGTCGGCTCTCCACTACCTGTAGGGGGCAGGTTGGCTCACTTCGTCCAGGACTGGCAGTCTTTAACTTCAGACAGATGGGTCCTGGAAGTGGTGAGCCAGGTCTGGTTCTCAGCTTCAAAAATTTCCAAAGATGAGAGCCAGATCTTTTCCACCTACAAACCCTTTAGAGACTCTTGCTTTGAAACAGAAGTCTCAACCCTCCTGGCTCTCAGAGCTGTAGAAAGGTTTCTCCCTTCACCAGGGCAAGGGTCTGTACTCCAGGTACTTCTTACCCCAAAAAGACAGGAGAGTGGCGGCCTATCCTGGATCTAAGATATCTAAACAAGCACCTTTTAAAGCCAAAGTTCAAAATGGTGACACTGGGAATGATTTTACCCTCCCTAAGGCCAGGGGACTGGCTAGCCTCCCTGGACCTCAAAGAGCCTACTTTCATGTTCTTATCAGAAGCTCCCATCGAAAGTACCTCAGATTCAAACTACCCTCAGGCCATTATCAGTTCAGAGCAATGCCCTTCGGCCTCACTTCTGCCCCAAGGGTGTTCACAAAGTGTCTGGCAGTAGCAGTCGCTCACCTGAGAAGGCAAACGATTGCCATTTTTCCCTACCTGGACGACTGGCTAATTGTGGGTCAGTCTCCAGACCAGGTCACATCACACCTGCTAGTTACCCAGCAGCTGCTTACCTCTCTGGGATTTCTTCTCAATCTTCCAAAGTTAGTTTTGGAACCTGTCCAGGTACTCACCTTTATAGGCGCAGAACTGGATACAAAGCAGGCCAGAGCCTTCCTTCCCTTGGAAAGGGTAAGGACCTTAGTGGCACTGGCCGCCTCCTTCACTCTGCAGGTCTCTCGACCAGCAAGGCATTTCCTGCAGCTCCTAGGGCACATGGCTGCCTCCACAGCTGTGGTGCAAGGAGCAAGATTTCAGATGAGGGACATTCAGTTCCATTTGAGAGCTTTCTGGTCTCAAAGAAGAGATCCTCTATCCAAGTTAATCCCAGTGACTCGAACCCTGATCCAGGCCCTTCAGTGGTGGCAGGATCAGAGCAATCTGAGACAGGGGGTGCCTTTCATCCCTCTGTCCCATTCCTTGACCCTTACTACAGATGCATCCCTTTTGGGATGGGGAGCTCACATGGGCGACCTCTCCACCCAGGGATTATGGTCCCCTCAGGAATCTCTGCTCCACATCAATCTGTTGGAACTCAGAGCTGTTTTTCTAGCACTTCAGGTTTTCTCTGCATCTGTTCAGAACAAGGTGGTACAGGTCAGAACAGACAACACCACTACAATGTGGTACATCAACAAACAAGGGGGCACTCGGTCTTCGGCCTTGTGCACCTAGGCGATGAAGTTGTGGTCTCTGGCTTACTCCCTGAACACTTCCCTCATAGCAGTTCACCTCCCAGGCAAGGACAATGTCCTGGCAGATGCCCTCAGCAGGATTTCCCAGGGCCATCACGAATGGTCACTGGATGCCCTAGTATTGGGGATAGTGTTTGCCAGATGGGGCACTCCTCAGATAGATCTTTTCGCAGCCCCAGACAATTATCAACTTACACTGTTTTGTTGCAGGCCCCCAGTGTTGGGCTCAGTTCCCCTGGATGCCTTTCTCCTCGATTGGGAAGGGAAGTTTCTTTATGCCTTCCCCTTCCCTCTCCTGTTCAAAGTACTAGTCAAAATCAGGTCTCAGCCCTGCAAAATGATCCTGATTGCTCCAGACTGGCCAGGCAGCCCTGGTACCCACTCCTTCTGTCCTTAGCAGTCCATCTTCCCCTGTGTCTCCCCAGGAACCACAATCTGTTAACCTGTGCTCAGGGAGAGTTTGGTATCCAGATCTCAAATCCCTCAACCTCAAGGCTTGGCTCTTGAGCAGTTAGATTTGCTGATTTGCAACTTTCTCAAAGTGTTCGAAATCCTGAAGGCTGCTAGGAAGCCTTCCACCAGAACTACCTATAATTCCAAGTGGAAAGGTTTTCCATATGGTGTTCTGGGAAGCATGTTTCCCCAGAATCTGCTGATCTACCCACTGTATTGGACTACATGGTCCATCTTAATTCTTTGGGACTGAGACCAGCCACCCTGAAAGTGCACTTGGCTGCTGTCTCTGCCTTCATTTCAGCAGGGAAGCCCTCTTCTCTTTCTGCTCATCCTGTATTTTCCAAGTTTTTAAAGGTTGCTTCACACAATCCTCCATTCAAGTACACTACTTGACTTGGGATCTTAATGTATGCATTGCTCAGCTAATACCACCCCCTTTGAGCCTCTGTCTTCGGCAGAGCTTAAGTATTTGACTTGGAAAACTGTATTTCTGGTAGCCATCACTTCTGCCAGGCGTATAAGTGAGTTACAGGCTTTATCAGTAGAAACTGACTTTATTTCCTTTCACAGGGATAAAGTAGTCCTCAGCACTAACAGGAAGTTTTTGCTTAAGGTGGTTTTAGATTTCCACCTTAACCAATCTATTTCACTTCCAGTGTTCTTCACTGACCATTCCTCCTCTGGTGAGAGGAGGCTGCACAGCTTAGATGTTAAGAGGGCCCTAAGTTACTACATAGAGCATGCCAAGGGTCACAGGTTTGACTCCCTCCAACTGTTTCTCACTTATGGTGAGGTTGGGAAAGGGAGACCTGCCACTAAGAGATCCATTGCCAGGTGGATCGTTTCTTGTATCCAATTTTGCTATCAAAAGCTGGGTAAGGTTCCCCCCTCAGGCCTGAGGGCTCACTCTACCAGAGGTACAGCTGCATCTCTAGCTGCTGCTAGAGACATCCCTATCTTGGAGATATGTCAGGCAGCTACTTGGAAGACAGTACACACTTTCTCCAAGCATTACTCCCTGGATATTCAGGCCAGGAGGGATGCTCGGTTTGGCACAGCCGTGCTTCAGAGCCTATTCCCTAAGTAGGTTTTGTCCCTCCTCCATGGAGGTACTGCTATGTAGTCTGCAATAGTCATAATATAGCAAGACTTCATGTTGTTTGAAGAAAAAATTACTCACCTTAGTAATGTTGTTTCTTCTAATGGAGTCTTGCTATATTATGACCTCCCCCCCAGCCTGCCCCTCTCAGAACTCCTACTTTGGGGTATGGGTGGGTAGTCCTCTGTTGGCAATTATTGATGCCCTCTTTCATGTTTGGGTGTTGTGTTTATTTAGTTATTCTGTCTTAATTTTCTGGTCCACTGACTTGAGTCTTTGTGTTGGGACCAGCAAAAATGTGGTAATATATTAGTGGCCAGTTGGCTAGTGTAGGTTACAGCTTCCACACAGAACCTTAGTGAGTTTTTGCTCGTAAAAATCTGACGGTTTCGGTTTGAAACCAGACAAACAGAACTTCTGAACCGAGCTCGCGCTCTAAGCTCCATGCTCTGCATGGAAGTTAACTCTTTCACCTCCGGAGCAGTTCTAAGGCTGGGGCAAACTGAAATAGTCATAATATAGCAAGACTCCATTAGAAGAAACAGCATTACTAAGGTGAGTAATTTTTTCTTCTTCCTCTAGAAAGGGCAAGGGTTCTTATGGAACTAGCTTCTTCCTTCAGCCTTCGGGTATCTCGACCAGCAAGGCATTTCCTCCAGCTCTTGGGCCACATGGCAGCTTCAACAGCAGTGGTCCAAGGGGCAAGATTCCAGATGAGAGATATTCACTTCCACTTGAGAGCTTTCTGGTCTCAGAGGAAGGATTCCCTTACCAAACTGATCCCAGTGATTCTGACCTTGATCCAAGCCCTCCAGTGGTGGCAGGATCAGGACAATTTAAGACAAGGTGTTCCTTTTGTTGCTCAGCCTTGTTCAGTGGTCCTTACTACGGATGCTTCTCTCCTGGGCTGGGGAGCCCATCTGGGTTCCCTTACTGCCCAGGGGCTGTGGTCCCCCCAAGAATCCCTTCTCCACATCAGTCTTCTAGAGCTCAGAGCAGTTTTTCTGTCTCTGAAAGCGTTCTCACAGTCAGTACAGAACAGGGTGGTTCAAGTCAGAATAGACAACACCACCACCATGTGGTACATCAACAAGCAGGGAGGCACTCGGTCCACGGCCTTGTGCACAGAAGCCATGAAGTTGTGGTCCCTGGCTTATTCCCTGCAAACTTCTCTTGTAGCAGTTCACCTTGCAGGCAAGGACAATGTGCTAGCAGATGCACTGAGCAGGATTTCTCAGGGCCATCACGAATGGTCCCTGGACCCTCAGGTGTTGAAAGTGATTTTTTCAAGGTGGGGCACTCCAGAGATAGATCTCTTTGCAGCCCCAGACAGTCACCAACTCCCCTCTCTTTTGTTGCAGACCTCCAGTCTTGGGCTCAGTCCCTCTGGACGCCCTGATCCTGAATTGGGAAGGGAAGTTTCTGTATGCCTTTCCCCCCTTCCCACTCCTATTCAAAGTTTTGGTAAAAATAAGGTCTCAACCTTGCAAGGTGATTCTGATTGCTCCAGATTGGGCCAGCCAGCCCTGGTACCCCCTGTTGCTGTCCCTAGCAGTCCATCTTCCCCTATATCTTCCCAGGAATTACAACCTGTTAACATCCTCCCAGGGAAGGATTTGGTACCCCAATCTTCAGTCTCTCAATCTCAAAGCATGGCTCTTGAAGAGTTAGAGTTTGCAGATCTGCATCTTTCCCAAGGGGTTCTGGATATCCTCAAGGCTTCTCGAAAGCCCTCCACCAGAAAGACTTACAACTCCAAATGGAAAAGATTCAGCATTTGGTGTTCCAAGAAGCATGTTTCTCCAAACAGTTCTGGATTGCCTACGGTTCTGGATTATATGGTCCATCTTAATGGCCTAGGCCTCAGACCAGCTACTTTCAAGGTACACTTGTGTGCTGTTTCTGCATTTTTGTCAGTGGGGAAGTCTTCCTCACTATCTTCCCATCCTGTGTTCTGTAAAATTCTTGAAAGGATTGCCTCACACCAATCCTCCTTTTAGAGACCCTGCCTCTGCCTGGGATTTGAATGTTTGCATTGCTCAACTTATGCAACCCCCCTTTGAGCCTATGTCTTCAGCAGAGCTTGAGTACTTGACTTGGAAAACTGTGTTCCTGGTAGCCATTACCTCTGCCAGGTGTATCAGTGAATTGCAAGCCCTGTCAGTGGAACCTGATTTTATCTCATTTCACAGGGATAAAGTGGTCCTTAGAACCAATAGAAGGTTCTTGCCCAAAGTGGTTTCAGACTTCCATTTAAACCAGTATATGTCTCTCCCTGTTTTCTTCACTGATTATTCTTCCTCAGGAGAGAGGAGGCCACACAGTTTAGATGTTAAGAGCCCTTAGTTATTACATAGAGCGTACCAAGGGTCACAGGTTTGACTCCCTCCAGTTGCTCCTCACTTATGGAGAAGTGGGAAAGGGCAAACCTGCCACCAAAAGATCTGTTGCCAGGTGGATTGTGTCTTGTATACAATTCTGCTATGAAAAACTGGGAAAAACTCCACCCTCAGGCCTGAGGGCTCATTCCACAAGAGGTACAGCTGCTTCCCTGGCTGCTGCCAGGGATATCCCTCTCTTAGAATTTTGTCAAGCAGCCACCTGGAAAACAGACCATACTTTTACCAAGCATTACTCTCTGGATATCCAGGCTAGGAGTGATGCTCGGTTGGCACAGCAGTACTTCAGAGCCTATTCCCAAAGTAGGTTCTGTCCCCCCTCCTTGGAGGTACTGCTTGGTAGTCTGCAACTGTCAGAATACAGCAAGACTTCATGTTGTTTGAAGAAAAAATTACTCACCTTAGTAATTTACGTTTCTTCTAATGGAGTCTTGCTGTAGTCTGACTTCCCTCCCTGCCTCCCCTCTCAGAACCTGTTTTTGGGAAGTGGGTGGGCAGGTGCAGTGTTGCACCCCAGGGGTGTTTTTTGCTTGCACCCTCCTCCTTTTTGTTTGGGTGCTGATTTATTATTGTTATTTGTAGTACATTGGGTTTTGGTTTTTGCGTTTCCTGACTTGAGTCTTCCTTGGGAATCCAAAACTTGTTTCAGCCAGTTGGCTAGGAAGAATTTTTACAATTTCCACATAGAATTTTTAGTTTAGTTGGGCTCATAAGAATCTGACGGTTTAGGTTTGAACCACTCCAGACAGAGACTTCAACCAAGCTCGAGCTCAGCATTCTATGCCCTGCATAGAAAGTTAACTATTTGTTCTCCGGGGCAGTTCAAAGGTTGGGAATCACTGCAATTTTCAGAAAACAGCAAGACTCCATTAGAAGAAACATAATTACTAAGGTGAGTAATTTTTTCTTCTTGCTCTTCTTGGACCATCTTCACCATTGATTCACATGCCCACCCACTATCCCCCAAGCACACTCTCTCTCTCTGTTTCCTGGTCTTCACCTTCCTTATTTCAGTTTGGCTGTGAAGATGCTGTTCTTGTTGTTGACCCTTCTTACTTAGCTGTCTCGTGCCCATATTAGGTTAGTTGTTTACTTAAGTTAGGTTACGCTGCACTTCCTTGGGAAAAAAGGAACTGAGGCTGTTGAGGGCTGTTGCCGAGATAGGCTATGTAGCGTGAGCTGCTAGTTTCGCGGTGCCGCATATGCGTGCAGTCTACCTCGGCACCAGCCCTCCTGAAGATTTTGGGCTCTCGCAGGGTCCCAGCGCTTCTAGCTTAAACCCAGCAGTGTGAATCAATGGTGAAGATGGTCCAAGAAGATCAAGAATTACGGTAAATACGTCATTTTCATTTTTGACTCTGCTGATATCAAGAGTTTACGCCTCAAAGATCCCTAGTTTTCTCCTTTCTTCCACAGTACTGGTTAGAGGCAGGTCTATGATGTTGCAAGGTGAAAACGTTGCTTACTTGTAACAGTGTTTCTAGGATCGTGAATATGTTGTTGTAGCCACACTTGTTGGCATGTCCTTTCCCTTTAAGATTATTGCCAGAAGGTCTAAAAGCTGGCTCCTCCCACCCACGCGGGTGGTATATGCCTCGTCTCCGCCCCTTGACACCGGATCTTCCTTTCTGCTGGAAGATTCATGTTCCCTCCTTATCGCTCACGTGTTACTGTAGGTCCTGTCGCATAAATCTATGGGTTTACCCAAACTTAGACTCATTAGAGTTTCTTCTAATCACTTGACCATGATGGAGGACAAATCCTTGCCCAGTTTCCACTGCTGCCTATGTGGGCAAAAGATGTCTCGGACTGACCCGCATGCCTCATGCGTTTATTGCCTGGGTCACGATCATAACACCCAGGTGTTCGAAATCTGTCGCGCTTTTCATCCAAACGTTTTGGACGATCGTCTCACACGACTGCAGTTGGGCAGAAAGGAAAAACAGAATCTGCCGGTCAAATCCAAGGAAGCCCGTTGGGTGGGTCTCTGCAGCTGCGGGGTCCGCTGAGCAGCTGGAACAGCTGAAGGTAATAGTAAACAGAGTCCACAGTGAAGAAAGGGGGGTTACTAGTGGGGTACCGCAGGGTTCAGTACTGGGTCCAGTCCTTTCTGATGTCTTTATAAGTGACTTTGCAGAGGGACTGGAAGGAAAAGTATGTTTCTTTGCAGACGACACAAAGATCTGCAACAGGGTTGATACACAAGGTGGGGAGGAAAGGGACTTGGCAAGGTTGGAGGAATGGTCAAATATATGGCAGCTTAGATTCAATGCAAAGAAGTGGAAAGTAATGCACCTGGGAAACAAAAACCCAGGGGAAGAGTACACAATGGAGGGTGAGATACTGACAGCAATAAAAACGGAAAGGGACCTGGTGGTAGTTATATCAGATGACCTAAAGGTGGGCAAGCAATGTGAGAAGGCATTAAGGAGGGCTGGGGGGATACTGGGATAGATAGGGAGAGGCATCACCAGTAGAAAACAGGAAGTTGTTATCCCTCTGTACAGACAGTTGGTGAGACCCCATCTGGAGTACTGTGTGCAGTTCTGGAGACCCCATCTCCGCAAAGACATAGACCAAGTGGAGGCTGTCCAGAGGAGAGGCAACCAAAATGGTGCAGGGTCTGCACCAGAATTCATAAGAAGAGAGACTAAAGGAGCTTAATATGTATACCCTCAATGAAAGGGGGGACATGATAGAAACTTTCAAGTACCTCAAGGGAATCAACAAAGTCCAAGAGGGTAGCACCTTTCAGAAAAAGAGATGTGCAAGAACAAGGGGGCACAATTTGAAGAAAGAGGTGTGATGGCTCAGAGATAATGTGAGGAAGTATTTTTTCACGGAGAGGGTTGTGGATGCATGGAACAGCCTTTCTGAGGAGGTCATGGAGTCAAAATCAGTGTGGGAATTCAAGAATGCATGGGACAGACATAAGGCAATTCCAGTGGGGGGTAGGAGGAAGTAGGCTGTTGGTTAACTAGGATCTCACAGATACTTATGTGAGCACCTGGAAAGTTAGTATGGTGCTTTACCGAATTCAAATTCACAAAGCACTAAGTAGATAAGCATCCACATTACAGACAGACTACTACTGTAGGACTCCATGGCTTGAGGAAGCCTGGCAGCACGCCAGGAGAAACGTCTGTTTGTTTGCTAGCCACTTTGGCCAGTGATATATTTATTTGCACATTTTGCACATAAAGGATTCATCTAACCAAGCCATGGAGTCCTAGTCATCTGTCTGTATTGTGGGTGCTTATCTGTTTAGTACTTTAACTAGGCTCTGCAGCTTGTCCATTAGGTAGGGAAATTGACAGACTAGGTGGGCCAAGCGGTCCTTATCTGCCATCAGATTCTATGTTTCTAAGGCCTTTGAAGAGGAGGCGGCTCGGGCCGCTGATTGGTCCTCTTCTATGTCTCTTTTGATACTGTAACTATTGTTGTTTACTGCTCATTGTCTGACTCAGGCTGGATCTCTCTGCCCGTGAATTCTGTTACTTGTCCTCTTTTCAACATTGTAATATTGCTCTGTTCATATCTTTCTTGTACCCTGTTATGTTATTTCATTTTTGACGAGGAGCCTTTGCAAAGGAGTCCTTGACTCAAAGGTTGTAATTCCAGTTCTTTCAATAAATAAAAAATAAATTGTCTATCTTCGTCCCACTCAATCTGGGCTCCACCTTCTCAGTCTCATTTCGGGAGATGTCAGTCCCTCCCTACCAAGAGAGAGGGCCCCTGGGCGCGCACGTCTCTTGGTCCTGTAAGAAGGACAAGGAGCACAAGGAATCCTTGTCTCGCTGACGATGTTCTTGGGACTGTGAGAGATCTCGGTCCCAGGAATCTTCTGTCTCTGCTTTGGTTGAGGTTACAGCCTTGGCTGCTGGCTTCACGGTACCCCCATCAGGCCAGCCAGCTAAGATGCAGGACGATGACCCGGTTGAGATTATTCTTGACCCTGTCAACCCGTCGTCGCTCGATGAGGCTGACAACTCCTTATTCAGGACCCTGGTCCTGCCTGTCACCAAGGAGGAGACCCAGCCCACTAGGAATCCCCTCATGGTCCCGGTCCTTGACCAGGAAGAGCCGTGGTTCTCCCTGGCTCCTTCCGAATGACCCCATCGTACCCCCAACGGTCCAAGTCGAGGTCTCAGACCCCTTCAACCTGACAGGCCAAAGAAGGCGCACAAGTGCTCCAAAAAGTGGTGCTGCCGTCACTCTTCCTCATCCTCCTCGGATGAGGAGAGGCTTTGACAAAAACTGCGTCAACACTATGAGGATTTGATGGGGCAGCAGCTGATTACATCTGGCCAGAAGTCGGCTCTGGCTTCTACCCAGGCCATTACTTGGCTGTCGCCCTCTCGGCCGACGTCTACTCCTCAGGAGCCAGTCCGTACCGTTCCTCCGCCTGCGGTGCTGGTCAGGACCATACCAGCTCGGCGGAAACCGGCCTCTCCACCGATTGTGGTGGAGCCGCCACCTAAGCAGCCTCCTTAGGGGGCTCCTTCTAAGGAGTCTCAGCCCGTTCTGGACCTCCCGCGTAGGCTATCCGTCACACTCACTTCTGATTGTCCTAGGCAGGTGCAGGGCGACTCTGGTGGCTGGCTACTCTATCCGGACTCCAACCTGCTTTCTCACCCCTTGGACGAGGAATCTGTCGGGAGTCTTTCGACTGAGGAAAGCCCTTCTTCCTTCATGGACATCCTCCGTCTCATCTCCGAATCCACGGGGATGCCCTTAGAACCCATTCAGAAATGGGCCGAATAACCCCTCACTGACATACTCGAACGAGGGGATTCGTCGACGGAGGCCTTCCCAGTGGCTGAGTCCATTGTTGGTCTGGTCTTGGAGCTGTGGCAGCACCCTGCCTCCTGCCCTGTGTCCTCAGCCCAAATGGCTTGCAAGTATGCGGTACCCATTGGTTCCCTTTCGGGATTCACAGAGCACCCCTCAGCTGAGGGACTGGTGACTAAATCTGTGTTCAGGCACTTGGATAATTCGGGAGACACCGATAGACCCCCGGATAAAGAGTCCAAAAAATTGGACGATTTGGCCTGGAAAGTCTATGCCGCCTCTTCTCTGGGTCTTCGTCAGGCAAGTTCTGCCATCATCATGGCGCATTTTTCTCACACCCTTCTGGGCTCCCTTGATGAGGTTCTTCCTCACCTCCCTGCAGACCTCCAGACCACGGTCAAGCAGGTCTGCGACCAGAGCCATCTGTTTGCGAAACAGCAATTCCAAATGGTTCTGGACCTCTGGGACTCCTGCGCCTGCTCAGTGGCGGCCGCGGTTGTCATGCACCACAGGGCTTGGTTGAGGGTCTCCGCCTTCACGGGGGACCCTCAGCACAAATTGACGGACGTCCCTTTCCTGTGTACCGACCTTTTCAGCCCAGGTGTGGACGGTCACCTCCAGCGCATAGAAAAGTCCAGTGCCACCTTGGACTCTGTGACCTCTGTTCAGAAGGAATCCCAGGGTTCCAAAAAGCAGAAGAGGAAGCCTTTTCAGCCTTCTACCCCTGCAGCCAAGCGGCCTCATTTCCAATTGGAGCAACAACAACAGCAGCAGGCTCAACCATGGCGCCCTCAGCCCAAGTCCAGGTCCCCGGCGGCCCATAAACCTGAAGGATGGGGTTAAGGTGGTCTCGAAGCTGGACTGCCTTCCTCCAAGCCTGCCCAGTGATGGGATGGGGGTGGCCAACCCCATGCCCATCACACCAGCTCTGTGTCCTCCCGTGGGGTGGCCGGCTCCGCCATTTCCTTTCCAGCTGGTCCGCTGTTACAATGAATGGGTGGGTTTTAGAAGTGTATGGCCAAGGACTGCCTCTGGAATTCGAGCAGTACCCACCAAGCCAAGCATGCGCCTCATGGAAGAAAATGGTGTCCGTACACACTCAGTCGGCTCTCCGAGATGACATCGCTCAACTCCTCCGCAAGGAGGTGGTGGCCAGAGTCGTGGAACCCCCTGTCAACCCAGGGTTCATTTCCAGGTACTTCTGGTTCTGAAATGGACGGGGGGCTGGCACCCCATTCTAGATCTGCAGGACCTGAACCAGTTTCTCAAGTCCTGCACATTCATGATGGTAACTGTCATGGATCATATCATCTCTTGAGCAGAATATATGGTTCAAACACCATGAAGTCTTGCTATATTAGGACTTATTGCAGTTAGCCACTGCACTTGAACTGCCCCGGAGAGGAAAGAGTTAACTCCAGAGAATCTGGAGTTCTAAAGCGCAAGGGCGCTATACCAAAGCTCTATCTGGGCAGTTTCAAATGAAACTGTCAGATTCTTTACTCCGCTTCACTGAACAGTCGCTCCGGAGATCAGCTCCTTCAGCTCGGTTCATTTCTCGGTTCAGGCGAGTATTTTCGGTTCATTTGAACCGGCAAAAAGTAATTATTTTACCGCATTTCGGTTAAAGCTCTATCTGGTAAACCGTAAGTACGAAATGTAAAGTCTGTGTGGAAATTTAGTTATCGGTTCGGTTTTGAACCGATCGGTTTGCTTATTTTAACGTTTTAAAGTTTTGGGCTTTTAGAGTGCGGTACCCGGTTCTTATTGGTTCTAAAAAAACCTTGATTTTAAATAGGGTTTTTTTCAAATACCCGTGAAACGGTTAGGAACCGATAAGGGTGTCTTGTGCACGGCCATAAAAAGGGCAAGTTTTGGTTAGGCTGGCATTATGTCTGAGAAACCCAAAAAGAAAAACCGGGCCCACTGGGTTTCAACACTGTGATGCTGTGGGGAAGCCTTTGCCAAGGCTGACCCACATACCACTTGTGTTTATTGTCTGGGGGCTGACCACCTCCTGTCAGACTGCCAGGTGTTTAAAATTTCTGCAGCCACCCTGAAAGAGATAGGGCGGCTCAGGAACTATTGGCCAAAAGTCCGCTGACCCGGATGGCCAGCCTGGACCAGAGGGAGTGCCCTCTGACCAGGGCTAGACTTCCTCGGGCAAAAGGATGGTTCAGAGGAACCAGTTTAAAAAAATAAATAAATAAATATGACAGAGAAATCAGTAGGTTTGGAGTCCAAGATTGTCTCTCCAACTGCTGCAGAAGTAGTTAAGCCATACAGATTGTCCAGTCACTGTTTCTAGGTCCTGTCGAACCATCTACAGTTGGTAAAAGGTGGCTCGTTCAGTTCCAGTGGTTCAGGTTTATGATGTTGAGGAATTGTTATGAACCACAGGAGTGGGAGGAGGAAATTTGATCAATACATGTGTGGCTGGTAGGGTCTGGACGTGCCCACTTAAGCGGACATTTTCTCCAGACAGACTTTTAGAATCTCCTCCTTTTCTGTCTGAGTCCTTTTCTCAGTTTATGTTTTACAAAAAGCTTGCAGAATCCCCCCAGCTTCCTTTAGAGGAGGCTATGGATGAGTAAAGGGGAGCCTGATTATGTAGGAATGATGGGCTAGGAGGTTGTCTTTCCTTTGCATAAGTCATTTAGGAAGTAAACAACAAAGATTTTATAAGATTCCTCTTTCTGTCCCTCCTGTAAGATAAAAAAATGGACAGAAGGTGTATTTCGTCAGGCTCTGTTACAGACTTCCTCACTGAGCAGTGTAGTCATGTAGGTGTGGTACAAGCTGCAGCCTGTGTCAAGGCTAGTTCCCCTGGCCTCACATCCTCCTGAATAGGATTCCAGGCGGATTGATGCCATGACAAGAAAACAGTATATGGCAGCTTCTGTGGGACTCAGACAGGCAAGTTGTTTGGCTTATGTGGCTAGATTTGGAAATCTCGTTGGGAATAGTATTGCAGTTAGCAACAGGCCATGGCCAGCTGGCTAGCCCGAGTTGGAACAGGTGGCTGCTAATGGCACTGAAGCCTCTAAGTTCAAGTTCATACTGCTGTTGGTGTTAATCTTGTTTTCTCTAGGGTCATGACCACTTCTGTAGCTTTCCGTAGGTTGGCATGGCTCAGATGCACTAATCTGTCCCAAGATACTCTGTCAAAGTCTATGGATTTGTTTCTTGTTGTGGGTAATTCTCTGTTTGAGGAACAAACAGAAAGCTATATAAAAAACAGGGATGATTACCTACAAAAGTGCCCAGGTAGAGGCTCAGGCCTCCTCTGCTTTCATGCCAGAGGGTCTCTTCAGAGGCAGAGATGAGCACGGGCACAAGTAAACCGTCCCCTCCCTTAGCCTAAGACTATTGCCAAGCAGGCACCCTGATGGGGTGCCCAGGCCGATTCTCCTATACCAGTGGGCAGGTTGGTTTTATTTCAGCCAGAATTGGGTGTCCCTAACTCGGACAAGTGGGTTCTGGAAGTAATAGGTCTGGTTCTCAGCTTCAAACAGTTTCCAAAGATGAGAGCCAGACAGGTCCCTGCAAATCCTTCGGATTCCTCTTTGGGAGCAGAGGTTTCTTCTCCTCTGAACTGCAAAGCAGTAGAAGGGTCCTCCTTGCCACCGGGCAGGGGCTGTACTCATGATACTTTCTTACCCTATAGAAGGCAGGAGATTGGCGGCCATCTCCAGATTTAAGGTACCTGAACAAGCATCTTTTGAAAACAAAGTTAAAAATGTTAACTCTGGCTGAGGCCAGGGGACTGGCTAGCTTTCCTGGACCTCAAGGATGCCTATTTTTCATGTTTGTGATCAGGCCTTCTCACAGAAATACCTCAGGTTACCCTCAGGCCACTACCAGTTCAGGGCAATGCCCTTGACCTTACCTCTCGCCAAGGGTATTGAAATTCTAGCTGTGGTAGTGGCTCTTTTAGAAGCAAGGGATTGCTTTGTTTCCTTTCCTGGATGACTGGCTCTTAGTGGGTCAGTCTCCAGATCAAGTAAAATCCCACTTGCAAGTCACCCAGCAGCTTCTCACCTTCTGGGATTCCTGCTGAATTTACCAAAGTCAGTTCTCGAACCAGTTCAGGTACTAACTTTCATAGGGGCAGAGTTGACACAAAGTTAGCCAGGGCATTTCTCCCTCTGAAAGGGTAGGCAGTCTCTTTGCCCTGGCATCTTCCATTACTCATGAGTCTCTTGACCAGCATAGCATTTGCTACAACTACTAGGGCACATGGCTGCTTCCACAGCTGTAGTGCAGGGAGCAAGATTCCAGATGAGGGACATTTAGTTCCATCTGAGGGCCTATTGGTCCCAAAGGAGGTATTCCCTTTCCAAATTGGTTCTAGTGACCCAATCCCTGATCCTGGCCTTACACTGGTGGCAGGATCAAAGCAATCTAAAACTAGGGGTCCTCCTCATTCCCTCACCACGGATGCTCCTGTGTTAGGGTGAGGAGCTCGCTTAGGTGACCTGTCCACGAGGGGAGTGTGGTCTCCCTAGGAATCTCTGCTCCACATCAATTTTGGAACTCAGAGCTGTCTTCTAGCTCTTAGGAGTTTTCAGCTTCTGTCCAGAACAAGGTAGTTCAAGTCAGGACAGACAACACCACAATAATGTGGTACATCAACAGAGCAGGGGGCACTCGGTCATCAGCCTTGTGCACCGAAGCAGTGAAGTGGTGGTCTCTGGCTTCCCCTGAACACCTCCTGATAGCAGTTCACCTCCCAGGGAAGGACAATGCCCGGCAGATGCCCTCAGCAGGATTCTCAGGGCCATCACGATTGGGCTCTGAATCCTCAGGTGCTGGGTTCAGTCTTGCCAGATGGGGCTCATTTTCAGATAGATCTTTCGCAGCCCCAGATAACCACTAACTTTCTCTGTTTTGTTGAGGCCTCCAGTGCTGGGATCAGCCCCTGGACGCTTTCACTTGGATTGGAAAGGGAAGTTTCTGTACACTTTCCTCCTTTTTCCCTTTCTTTCAGGGTACTAGTAAAATCAGATCTCAGCCCTGCAAAGCGATTCTGATTGTTCCAAACTGGGCCAGACAGCCCTGGTACCATTGTCTCTGTCCTTGACAGTCCACCCTACCTGAGCTTGCCAGAGTCCACGACTTACTGGCCTTTGCACAAGGGAGAGTGGTAGTCTCGAACCTCAAATTCCTCCTTCTCAAGGCAGCTCTTGAGGAGTTAGAATTGCTGATTTACACCTTTTTCAAGGTGTCGCGGATATTTTAAAGGCTTCAAGGAAGCTTTTTCACTGGGCCACTTACAATTCTAAGTGGAACAGGTTTTCAGTCTGAAGCGCTTGAGAAGCAGATTATACCACAGTCTGCTTATCTGCCCATTTTCTGGACTTTTGGTCCATTTTAAATTCCTTAGGTCTTGGGCCAGCTACCTTAAGGGTTCCTCTGGCAGCTGTCTCTGTTTTTCTGCAAGCAGGAAGCCTGCTTCCTTTTCTTCTCAACCTGTGTTTTCCAAGTTTTTAAGGGGTTGCTTCACACCAGCCCTCCTTTTGAGGAACCAGCTCCTGCATGGAGCCTGAATGTTTGCATTGCTCAGTTAATGCAAACCCCTTGAACCTCTGTCCCCAGCAGAGCTCAAGCTTCTCACTTGGAAAATGTTTTTCTGGTGGTTTCACTTCTGCCAGCGAAAAGTGAACTACAGGCCCTGGCAGTGGAAGAAGATTTTCTCCCCACAGGGATAAGACAGTCCCTAGGACTAACACAGGGTTTGTCCTAAGTGGTTTCAGGTTTCCACCTGAACCAACCCATCTCTCTCCAGGATTTTTCACTGAGCATTCTTCCTCAGGTGAGAGGAGACTGCACAGCTTGGACGTCAAAGAGCCTTATGCTACTATTTGTAGCACCAAGGGTCACAGGTTGAATCCTCCAACTCTTCCTTACCTAGGCGAGGTTGGCAAGGAACCTGCCACTAAGAGGACAATTGCAAGGTGGATTGTCTCTTGTATCCATTTTTGTTATCAAAGACTAGGTAGGAGAGCCCCCCTCAGGACTGAGGGTTCACTCCACCAGGTGTACAGCTGCATATCTAGCGGCTGCTAGAGATATTCCCATTCTGGAAATCTGTCGAGCTGTTACTTGGAAGACAGTTCACACTTTTACCAAGTATTATTCCCTGGATTTCTGTCCAGGAGAGATGCTCGTTTTTGGCACAGCTGTGCTTCAGAGCCTATTTCTAAGTAGGTTCTGACCCTCCTCCATGGAGGTACTGCTGTGTAATCTGCATAGTAAGTCCTAATATAGCAAGACTTCATGGTGTTTGAAGAAAAATTACTCGCTTTAGTAATTGCTTTTTCTTCTCATGGAGTCTTGTTATATTAGGACCAATTTCAACCTGCCCCCTCTCAGAACTTCTACTGGGGTGGGGTGGCAAATTAGTGCAAGCACTGTGTCATGCCATTGTAGTTCTTCCCTTCACCCTCTTTTATTTAGGGTTAGGGAACTAGGGTTTTCTGTGTTGAGTGATTTGTCGGCCCCCTTCCTGGACTTGAGTCTTTGGGGGAAGGGGGGGTCCTAATAGTGCTTGTCAGGGGGGAAAACTAATAATACCATTATTCATTCTTATTATTGTTGTTCCTATTGTTGTTTATATTGTTGTTATTACTACTAGTAGGTAGCCATTTGGCTAGTGTAGAGCTTTCCACACAGACTTGTTGCTTAGTGTTAGCTTCATAAAGATCTGACAGTTTCATTTGAAACTGCCCAGATAGAGCTTTGGTATAGCGCCCTCGCGCTTTAGAACTCCAGATTCTCTGGAGTTAACTCTTTCCTCTCTGGGGCAGTTCAAGTGCAGTAGCTAACTGCAATAAGTCCTAATATAGCAAGACTCCATGAGAAGAAAAGCAATTACTAAGGTGAGTAATTTTTTCTTTTGCTCTCAGGATCTCCAAGACATTCTTTCGCATCTCGATCCGTCCGTCTCACCAAAGGTTCCTTCTCTTTCGAGCAGAGGGAGCCCTCTTCGAGTTCCAAGCCATGCCATTCGGCCTGTCATCCATCCCCCAGGTCTTCACCAAATGCATTGCAGTGGTGGCGGCCCATCTGCAGCATCGAGCGGTCAGAGTGTACCCCTGTATTGATGACTGGCTGATAACGGGTTCCTCCAGACAGAAGGTGGAGAAGTCCAGGGATCTGACCCTCCAGACCTGCATCAGACCATCTCCTGGTCAGCGAGACCAAGTGAGAACTTGTACCTTCGCAGGTGATCTGCTTCATCGGGGCAGAGCTTGACTCTTGCCGAGCCAGAGCCAGGCTCCTGATGGGCAGGGCGGAGGTTTTCTCCTCCTTTACTCAATCATTTCTGGTTGGGTACTTGCACCATGCCTGGGACTTCCTGTGCCTTCTGGAGTACATGGTGGCCTGCACCGTCGTGGTCCGATGGGCCCAGTAGCATATGCGCCCCCTTCAATGGGAGCTGGCCAGCCAGTGGACTCGGCGACATGGTCGCTTCGACCAGCTGGTCACTGTGACTCAGAAGATGTGGACGCTCTCCAATGGTGGACCGTCCTAGTACACTTTCAGGAAGGGATCGTGTTTGTCCTTCCTGAGCCGACGGTCGTGCTCATGACTGATGCCTCTCTCATGAGCTGGGGTGCCCACATGGGGAATCACAGAGTGCACGGGCTCTGGACCCCCGAGAAATCCCACTGTCATATCAACCTGCTGGAGCTCAGAGCAGTTCAGCTGGCGCTGGCTGCATTCGCCCCGTTCCTTCGAGGTCAAGTGGTTCAAGTCCAGATGGACAACACCACGACCATGCACTACCTCAGCAAACAGGGCGGCATGCACTCCTGGCCTCTGTGCAGGGAAGCGCTCTGCATCTGTACCCTTGTGAGCTGACTGGAGGCAGATCTCCTTGTCATCCATGTGGCAGGAGCCTCGAATCGGTTTGCAGATGCCCTCAGCCATGTGGGCGAGGCATCCCACGAGTGGTGTCTCCACTCAGAGGCCGTGCACAACCTGTTCTCCTACTGGGGCAACCCTCAGGTGGACCTGTTTGCCTCCAAGAAGAACACAGAGCTGAGGCTGTTCCATGCCCGCTCCTCTCAGCAGGGCTCGCTGCAGGGGGATGCCTCTTTGAGGCTGTGGACCCAAGGCCTTTCTATGCCTTCCCTCCACTTCCCTTGATCCACAAGGTTTTCCTAAAGGTCAGGAGGGACAAGGCACAGGTGATCCTGGTTGCCCCAGACTGGCCCCGTCAGTTCTGGTATCCAGATCTCCTCAGCCTCAGCACCAGGCTCCCAAGGTGTCTTCCAGCACACCCGTACCTGCTCTTAATCAGTCAGGGGAAGGTATCCCATCTGGACCTTCAGTCCCTGCACCTGACAGCCTGGTTCCTGAGAGGCTAGAGTTTCAGGCTTTGGGTCTCTCCGACGATGTATTCAATGTAGTTAAGGCATCTAGGAAGGAGTCGACCAGGAGGTGCTATGCCTTCAGATGGAAGAGATTCTCCATTTGGTGTCTGGGCAAGGGCCTGGACCCTTTGTCCTGTCCAGTGGCTAGCATCCTCGACTACCTTTGGTCTCTGTCCAAATGGGGTCTTCAGTCTACGACCTTAAGGTACAGCTGGCAGCTATCTCTGCTTACCGGGCGCGGGCCAGTCAGCAGACGGTGGCACAAGAGAAGGTGGTCTGGTGCTTAAAGGCCTCCACCATATTTCCCCTCCGATACGTGAACCACCACCACTGTGGTATCTACTGCTGGTACTGGCAAAGCTCATGGGCAAGCCATCAAGTGTGAGATGTCATGTCTGTCATAGAAGACTGCCGTCTTGGTAGCTATCATGTCAGCCAGAAGGACTAGGGAGCTACAGGTGCTCTCTGTCGAGTCTCCTTACCTGGTATTCCACAGGGACAAGGTTGTCCTGTACCCCCACCAGAAATTCCTTCCGAAGGTGGTGTCGGAGTTTCACCTTAACCAGGTGTTGACTCTGCCAGTGTACTACCCTAATTACACCTCGGAGGCCAAGTACAGGCTTCATACTTCAACTCTCAACTCATTCTTTATTTATAAAAAAGTGCCTTTCCAAAACCAAGGCGCTTGTACAATAAATAATAAAAATTCACCAGAAAAAAAAAACATATGGTAAAACCAGTCAACATAGCATCATTAAAAATCAGGGTAAGCTAGGTTAAATAAATAACTTTTCAGGGTTGCTTTACTTTGGACCTGAGACAAGCACTCTCTTATTATAAGGAGCGGATGGCTGAATTTCAGGGAGAGGTTCGCCAGCTGTTTGTCACCTACGCTGAAGCCGCACCTGACAGACCTGCAGCCAAGTGGATGATTGGCAGATGGATTACATCATGCACTGGTCTCTGCTATAGGTTGATGGGCAAGGAGCCTCCCGTAGGGGTAAGAGCCCACTCCACCCGTCATACTGCTGCATTAGTGGCTGCTTCCAGGGACATCCCTCTCCAGGAAATGTGCAGGGCTGCTACCTGTAAGTCAGCAAACACCTTCATTTCCCACTACCACATCGACCTAGAGTCACAACGGGATGCTGGTTTTGGGGTCTCAGTTCTCCAATCTCTGTTTCCCAAGTAGGGGGTGTGCGCCTTGCCTCCCTCCTCCCGGAGAACTGCTAGGAGTCTGCCAACAAGTGTGGATGGAACAACTTATCTATGATCCTAGAAAAACTGGTTACTCACCTGTAACATTAGTTCTAGGAGTGATATATGTTGTTCATCCACACGAACCCACCCGACCTCCCCAACTTCGGCCTACAGCCCTCTGCTTCCAGCAGGCAAGATCTGGCGTCAAAGGGCGCAGCCAAAGCATATACCACCCGAGTGGGTGGGAGGAGCCAGCTTTTGGACCTTCCCGCAGGAATCTTAAAGGGAAAGGACATGCCAATCAGTGAGGATGAACAACATATACCACTCGTAGAACTACTGCTACAGGTAAGTAACCTGTTTTTCTTCTAGTGGTATTCTTCCGTAGTCACACGTCCACTCTTCCTCTTTGACTAGTCCTCCAAGTGGACATAATCTAAGTAAAGTTGCCTTCCGAGAAAGAACTAGTGGCTGATATTGAAATGAATAGAGGAATGGGGGATATGCAGAGGAATTAAGCCAGGATTGTATGTATGTTTCCCTGCAGACGAGTACCCCTAGAAGGAAGAGTATTCAAGTAAGAAACGTTTTGTCATACACGCTGCATCTCACATTAACAAAACAATTCTAGGATTGTGGACATGTTGTTCATCCACACTTCTTGGCACTGTTCCTTTCCCCTTTAAATCTGCCAGAAGGTCTTCAAGCTGGCTCCTCCCACCCACCCACCTGGGTGGTATAACCTTCGGCTCTGCCCCATGATGCCATATCATCCTTTCCGCTGGAAGATTCAGGTTGCCTCCTTCATGCTCTCGTATTCTGTAGACCTTGGCTTCTCAGACTTCGATTATTCCAAAAATTAGACTTACTCGCGTTCGCGATTGCGACTGTTGCTTCTCGATTATGGAAGACAAGTCCTCCCCTGGATTTCGCCAGTGCCTGTGTGGTCAGAAGATGTCGCGTATGGACCCGCATACCACGTGTGTCTACTGTCTTGGTGTCGGCCATGACACCCCGACCTACAAGTTCTGCCTTGCTTTTCAGCCTAACGTCTTCGACAACCGTCTTGCTTGCCTTAAATTGGGTAGGCCCAAAAAACGGAACCCGCAAATGAAATCCAAGGAGGCCCAGTGGGCGGTTTTCGCAGCCACGGGATCCGCCAAGCAGTTGGCGCGCATACAGACCTTCGAGGAGGAAGTGGCTCGCTCCGCAAAAATCTTCCTCTCGGGGCTTCTTCATTCCACTGAACTTGGGCTTCACTTTCTTGGGTTCCTTCACAGAGTTGTGCCACTCTCTGCCGACTAAGGGTGAGAGTCCTGCGGGCATGCACTCCTCTCGGTCCTGTAAGCTGGAGAGGGATCCAGGACCGTCTTCGTCTCGACAGAGATGCTCTTGGGATCGGGAGGGATCTCTGTCTCAGGAGCCAGCCATTTCGACCTCAGTCGAGATTGCCTTTTCGGCCGCCGGCTTCTTGGCTCTGCCATCGGCCCAGTCGACCGAAGTTTCGATTGTCGAAGTTGAGATTGTTCGCAACCCGATCAACCCATTGTCGCCGACTCCCTTAATCGGACTCCGGTCCTCTCCTCCAACGAGGAGACCCAGCCCTCTGGGAAACCCGCTGAGGAAGTGGTCCTTGACCCCTGGAAGACTCCGGTTTTACCGGCATCTCCCGAGCAACCGAGTTGGCTTGCCCGATCTCGATCAAGGTCTTGGACCCCCCTCAATTGACAGGCCAAGGAAGGCACACAAGCGTGCCAAAAAGAGGCGATGCCACCAGTTGTCCTTCTCCTCCTCAGATGAGGAGAGGCTTGCGAAAATCCGTTGATGCTACAAGGACCTCACGTGGCAGCAGCTAATTTTTTTTTTTTTTTTTGGGGTATAAGCCGACCCTGGCCATTACTTGGCTTTCGCCTTCTATGCCGAAGTCAACTCCTCAGGAACTGATAATGTCGGTTCTTCTGCCCGCGGAGCCAGCTAAACCCCTTCCAGTTCAGCCTAAGCCGATCTCTCAGCCAATTCTGGTGGAACCGCTGTCTAAGCAGCCCATGCGAGGGGCTTCTTCTAAGGAAGCTCGGCTGGACACCGCGCTTCCCTGACGTCTTTTGGTCACTCTAACCCCTGACCGCCCTAGGCAGGTCAAGGGTGATCTGGGCGGTCGAATGCTGTATCCGGATACTTCGGATTCGGATGACACTGGCCTCCATTCTCATCCATGGGATGACGAGTCAGGTGGTGATTTAGCGACAGAGGAAGGCCCTTCATCCTTTCAGGGCATTCTCTGCCTCATCTCTGAGCCCACAGGGATGCCCCTGGAACCTATTCAGAAAAAGACAGAGTAGGGCCGGCCCGGTGGCGCTGAGGGTTGAGGCGCTGGACGCCACACCTCGCACCACGCCGGCGACCCGGGTTCAGGAACGAGCCCGGGTTGCTGGGGGTCAGCAGGGGAGGGAGGGAGCGGATCGAGCATCCGGAGGCAGCTCTCCTCTCCTCTCCTGGGAGGGACAGGGGTCCTATGGGCCGCGGCTGACCTCTGGCGGAGCGGAGATGCAGCAAGCGCCAGAGAAGCTTATAGCGAAGGGGGGTGGCAGGCGTCAGTGAGGCCTTGACGTCAGGGCGCAGGCCACTTCCAGGGAAAAAGGGAAAAAAAAACCTTCAGCTCCGGCGGAGACGGAGAACCGGAGCTTGCCCACGCTTTATGGCCGCCCTCCTGGCATCCTCCCGACCGACGCCACCAGAGAATTCTGAGGTGTTGGAGCCCACCCCATCCCCGTCCGGGGGGAAAACCGAGGCTACATGGGCGACGGAGGATTGACCAGGTAGGAGCGAACCGTATTGGGATGACTCCTAGGTACTCCCGAGGAGACTGGAGTTGAGGGGAGAGAGGAGGGAACGATAGAAATTACAAAAAAAAAGAAAAAGACAGAGTACCCTTTCACAGATAGTCTCAAGAGAGGGAATACCCTGACGGAAGCATTTCCTGTGGCTGAAGCCATCGTTGGCCCAGCCCTCGAACTTTGGCAGCACCCTGCCTCTTGTCCAGCTCCGTCTACCCAGATGGCCTGCCAGTATGCGATGCCCATGGAGTCCCTAGCGGGGTTCACAGAACACCCTTTGGCCGAGAGCCTTGTGACCGCCTCGTGTTCAGACGTACAGGCAGTTCTGCTGATACCGACAGACCTCCGGAGAAAGAGTCCAAGAAATTGGATCACTTTGCCCGGAAGGTCTATGTGGCCTCTTCCTTAGGCCTCCATAAGGCAAGCTCGGCTGTCGTCATGGCACACTTCTCCTGTGCCCTTTTGGGGTCCTTGGACGAAGTCCTCCCACACCTCCCCCGCAGACTTGCAGACCACGGTCAAGCAGGTCCGGGACCAAGGCTGTGCCATTGTTGAGCAGCAGCTCCAGATGGCCCTGGACATTGGGACTCGTGCCTGTTCATTGGCAGCCGCAGTTCCCTCCCACCACAGAGCTTGGCTGAGGCTCTCCTCCTTCCCGGTGGATATCCAACACAAACTAGCTGATGTGCCTTTCCTGGGCACCGATCTCTTCGGTCCAGGTGTGGCCGGTCACCTTCAGCGCATGGAGCAATCCAGTGCCAGCTTGGACGCCACTTCTACTTGGAGTTCTTCTGGTACCAAGAAGCAGCAGAAGAAGAAGAAGCCTTTTCAGCATTCTTCCCCTGCAGCCCTACTTTCAGAGAGGTCAGCAACAGCAGCAGGCTCAGGCCTGATGCCCCCGCTCCAAGCCCGGACCTACCCAGGCCTGTAAAGGAGGTCGGGGTTCAGGCCCTGGACTCTCTTCCTCCAAGCCTGCCCAGTGACGGGATAGGGGTTGCCACCCCTATTCCCGTCACGCCAGCTCTGGGTCCTCCCGTGGGGGTCCGGCTCCGCCATTTCATTTCTGCCTGGTCCGCTGTTACCTCGCACAGGTGGGTCTTAGAAGTGGTTGGCCAGGGTCTGCCTCTGGAATTTGAGCAGTACCCTCCAAGCCGAGCCTGTACCCCACGGGAGGAGAGAATATTCGCCCACACTCAGTCGGCTCTCCGAGATGACATTGCTCAGCTCCTCCTCAAGGAGGTAGATCCTCCACCACACCCAGGGTTCATTTCCAGGTACTTCCTGGTTCCGAAGCTGACGGGGGGCTGGTGCCCCATTCTAGATCTGCACAACCTGAATCAGTATCTCGGGCAATGCACCTTCAGGATGGTAACTCTGTCCCAGATCATACCATCCCTGGAGCAAAACATGTGGTTCTGCTCACTGGATCTCCAGGACGTGTTCTTTCATGTCCCAATCTGTCCATCCCACCAGCGGTTCCTCCACTTCAGAGCAGAGGGAACTCTGTACAAGTTTCGAGCCATGCCATTCGGCCTGTCATTGGCCCCACGGGTCTTCACCAAATGCATTCCAGTGGTGGCAGCCCACCTCAGGCGTTTGGGTGTCAGAATATGCCCCTACCTCGACGATTGGCTATTAGCAGGTTCCACCCAGCAGGAGATGGAGAGGTCCAGGGACCTGGCCCTCCAGACCTGCTCCCCAACTCGGCCTCCTGATCAATAAGACCAAGTCGGAACTTGTGCCTTCTCAGGCAATGTGTTTCATTGGGACAGAGCTTGACTCTCTCCAAGCCAGAGCCCAGCTTCCGGCAGCAGGGCGGAGGTTCTCTCCTCCTTTGCCCGATCATTTCTGGTTGGGCAATTGCACCCTTCCCGGGACTTTCTGCTCCTTCTGGGTTACATGGCGGCCTGCACCTCCGTGGTCCATTGGGCCCGGTGGCGTATGTGCCCCCTTCAATGGGAGCTGGCCGCCCAGTGGACTCGGCGCCTAGGTCATTTTGACCAGCTGATCACTGTGACCTAGAAGATGTGGGACGCTCTCCAGTAGTGGACCGTCCTATACCGGTTGCAGGAAGGGATCCCGTTTGTTCACTCCGAGACGACGGTCGTCCTCGTGACCGATGCCTCTCTCATGGGCTGGGGAGCCCACATGGGGTACAACAGGGCCCATGGGTTCTGGACCCACGAGGGAGTCCCAGTACCACATCAACCTGTTGGAACTCAGAGCAGTCAGAATGGCGCTGTCAGCATTCGCTCCTCAGCTTCAGGGTCAAGGGTTCATGTGCAGACTGACAACACCACGACCATGTACTACCTCAGCAAGCAGGGCAGCACACACTCCCGGCTGCTGTGCAGGGAAGCAGTCCACATCTGGACACTCGTGAGCCGACTGGGAGGCGGATCTCCCAGCCATCCGTGTGGCAGGAGCCTCGAATCAACTGGCGGATGCTCTCAGCTGCATAGGCGAGATATCCCACGTGTGGTCTCTCCATCCAGAGGTAGCTCACAGCCTGTTCTCCCACTGGGGCAAACTGATGGTGGACCTGTTTGCCTCCAGGGAAAACACCAAGCTGAGGCTGTTTCATGCCCACCCCCCTCAGCAGGGCTTGCTGCAGGGGGATGCCTTCTCGATGCTGTGGACCCCAGGCCTCTTCTGTGCCTTCCCTCCATTTCCCTTGATCCACAGGGTGCTCCTCAAGGTGAAGAGGGACAAGGCGCAGGTGATCCTGGTAGCCCCAGACTGGCCACGCCAGTTCTGTTATCCATATCTCCTCAGCCTCAGCAGCTGGACCCTGAGGCGGCTTCCAGCATGCCCGGACCTGATCTCGGTCAATCAGGGGAAGGTTCTCCACACGGACCTTCAGTCCCTGCGCCTGATAGCCTGGTACCTGAGCGGCTAGAGTTCCAGGCCTTGGGTCTCTCCGAGGATGTACTCATGGTAGTGGAAGCATCCAGGAAGGAGTCGACCAGGAAGTGCTATCCCTTCAAGTGGAAAAGGTTTTCCATTTGGTGTCGGGCCAAGTACAGGCTCCATACTTTGGACCTGAGACGAGCTCTCTCCTGTTATAAGGAGAGGACGGCAGAAATTCGGGGAGATGTTCGCCAGCTATTTGTCACCTACTCTGAAGCCGCTTCTGGCAGACCTGCAGCAAAGCAGACGATCGCAAGATGGATTACATCTTGCATAAGTCTATGCTATGAGTTGGTGGGCAAGGAGCCTCTCAGAGGGATAAGAGCTCATTCCACCCGTCATACCGCAGCATCAGTGGCTGCTTCCCAGGGACATCCCCATATAGGAAATCTGTTGGGCTGCTACCTGGAAGTCAGCAAACATCTTCATCACCCATTACCACATCGACCTTGAGTCACGCTGGGATGCTGGTTTTGGGGCCTCAGTTCTCCAATCTCTGTTTCCCAAGTAAGTATTGAGGGGATGTGCACCTTGTTTCCCTCCTCCCGGAGAACTGCTAGGAGTCTGCCAAGAAGTGTGGATGAAAAACATATCCATGTCCCAAGAAAAATGGCTTACTCACCTGTAACAGTAGATCTTATCTGTGTCAGTCTTCACCGTTCATCACTTCTGGGTACTGCGCTGGAGCTAGGACCCAGCAGGGGATTTTTTTTTTCTATGGGTGGAGTCGATGCAGGGCTGGCACCACCCTTGAGGCCGACGTTCCACGTGGCACTCGTGGGTTGGCCATTATCCGTCGTCGATTCCGCCCTAGCCTCAGTTCTCCTCCCGCTGTCGAGTGCAGACTTCAGCGGGGAGACTTCCAGCAAAGTGCATGTTGTGGCTAGCAATCAGCTCGCCATTTAGCTTTCAAGGTTCTGGTTCTGTTTCGCTCTGCTCGATGTCGCTTCTGGTGCCAGTAAGACCGTTTCATTATTACTAGCGACGTTGAGTACTGTTTTTGTTGATTGTTTACCTTGCGGTCATGTCTCGTCCTGGGGGCAAAAAGTAGTCAAAGGCAGGGTGTCCACCAATGCATCGGTGCCCCTGTGGCCGTCTTTAATCCATGACGGACCAGCACAACCGTTGTCTCTCCTGCCTCGGCCCAGCCCACGACATGGACAACTGCGATGCCTGCTTCTCTATGGACCATCGAGTTCTTGAGATCCACGCATTTAAAGTCGGACGTGCGCCGTCGAGTTTCGGGGGGCGGGTTCGCAGTCGGCGGGCCAAAGACAGGACTCTCAACTCTTCCTCCAGGTCCCCTCCTAGTCCTATATGGCCTGTGGAGGAAGGGGCCTCCGCCTCTCTCATCCTTGCCATGGTGCGGGCTCCTTCCACGGTGCAGGAGGCCCAGTCTGTCCCTTTCAGGGGGAGGCGGGAGGCACTGCTATGGCAGTTGCCCCTTTGGAGGTGAAAAGCTCCCTCAGTGTCGTGTTCGGGGCCCTCCAGGCCAAGGCTCGTCCTCGGTGTCGACTGGTGGCGCCGGGCCATCCCTTGGTGTCGCTGTCGCTCCTGGCACCATTCGCGGTGCCAGGAATGTTGGCGATGTCGGGGGGAAGTGCTCTTTCAGATTCTGGGTCTGTCTCTGGTTCTGGCGCCATGCGTGGCGTCAGCGCTGATCTTCCTGGACATAAAGTCTCCACCACTCATTCACACTAATGGGAGTACACCGGATTTGCTAGGACCCAGCGGGACACACATTTTCGGAGGGCGGGCGCCTGAGATGGAGCCGCTGAGAATGCTACACGCAAGCCCGGCATGCCAGAATGACTGTCTCAGGCCGACCCTCCAACTGCCTCAGTTCTTTCTTTTCCTGCCGTCGAGTGCGCTTCAGTGACGACGTCGTTCACCCACCGGGAGTTAAACTTCACTAGCAGCTTAATTCAGTTTATTGTTTCGTAGATTATCCCGAATCAGTACCGATTATATTTATTAATTCTTACTTGTACAAGAGGAGTCTTCAGCCCTCCATTGGCGGAGTCGACCATGAGCGGGTCAGGTGACGGTAGGGAGACTTCGTATGAAAGCTGTTCAGTCAGCTGAGTCTGGTCCGGTCTGCCACCGCCGCCCCCCCCCCAGAGGGGGGAGTCTGACAGCGGATGGTCCAGTGCTCAGGGAGATGGGCGGTCCCTCCCGAAAGCATAAACGGAAATGGTCCCATTCTTGGCTCTATTCGGCCTCGAGTTCTTCTTGGACACATAGGTCGAAGAAGAAATGGCATCACTCAAGGTCACCCTCTGGTATGTCTGCGTGTAGACGGTCGGTTATTAGGGCCAGGCGCCGGTCTCCACCTCTGTCGAAGTTGCCAGTTTCTGTCTCTGGTGGCCAACCTCCTCATCACCAGAGCTCCTCCCCGCCTATTGGAGGAGCTTCCAATGAGCAGTTTCACCAGTGGGCTGCTCTTATGGAGCATTGGGCTCGGAGGTTGGTCCAGCTGCCCGAGCTGGCCAGTCTGACACCGGGGCCTTTGGGCTGTTCGGTTTCTGACAGGCGGGTGAGGTGGTTGGGCCTTCCTAGTCGTGTGACACCTTCGGTGCTGTCAACTCCATGCTCGCGTGTCTATCCCCCTCACACGGCTGCAGCGCAGGGGTCTGCACCGATGCCACTATCTTCTGCCATTTTTCCTTCTTTTACTTCCAATCTCAGTTTTCAGACTCCTGTGACTTTGTTGTTATGCGATGCAGACTTCTCCGGTGCCAGGGGCTCGGTCGGCGCCGTCTTTGGAGCCGGGGGCTCGATTGGCGCCATCTGTGGCACCGTGGGCTCTGTTAACTCCGTACTCCTCCGTGGACTGTCGGGAGATGATTTTAAGCCTTATCCAGATCTTCGCCTGGGTGATGATGTTGATGCTGACACTGTCCTGGGGGCAGGGATCAATCCTGTTGTTGAGGACCTTTCCTTTAAGTTTCTGCTCAATAATTTAAATTCTGCTCTTTTTCTCCAGACCACAGAAATTGATCCTGGGAAGCTTTTGCATCTCCAATATCTTCATGTCCCAGAAATCCCTATGGATTTAACCCCTCCGGTACAGCCCTCTTTCGAGACCCTTTCACAGATGGTGTGGAAGAATCCGGCTCTTATTCCTGCCATGGCCAAGTCCATAGATAGGAAGTATGCCCCTCCCAAGGATTGCCCCATTTTGGTGTCACAAGCCTTTGTGGATGCCATAGTGGTCCTGGCAGAGAATAAGACTGTCCTACCTCAGGAATCTACAGCCTGGCCTATAAACAAAGAATCTCACAAGATAGACACCGTAGGTAAGAGAGTCTTTGCTGCCTCAACCCTGGGCATGTGCATTGCCAGCTACCAAGGCTATTTTTCTCAATATGAGTATGTTCTTTGACATTAACTCAAAGCAGTGGTAGAAGCTCTGCCCGAATCGGAGGTTAACTCAGAGCTGCTTTAAACCATAACTAGGGGTATCGAGTCCAATCACCAACAGGTTAAAGCTGCAGTGGACACCTTCGATACCGCTTCCTGGGTGGCAGCGGCTGGCATCTGCACCCGCCGTCACTCTTGGCTGCGTACTTCGGGCTTCATGAATGACGCCCAGCAGCAAGTCATGGCCTTACCTTTCAATGGTATCTATCTGTTCGGACCTCAGGTGGAGCAAGCACTAGAGGCCACACGGAAGACTAGGTCTGCCATTAAGACAGTCAGACCTGCGCCTCTCCCCTCCCGGGGGGTGGAAACAAGCACCAGTTTCACAACTGTCAGTCCTTTCGGGGCAAAGACAGAGGAGGTTTTAACAGAAACCAAAACCCTCAGCCGCAAAAGAAAGCACAGCAGAAGGCACAAGGCCCAAAAGTGCCCAGTGCCACCTTCTGAGTTTCCAGCCCAGGTCCCACCTCAGCTGCCTGAGGGGGACTCCTCTTCAGCAGTGGGAGGACATCTGACTCAGTTCTACCACCAGTAAATCTATAACATCAGACAAATGGGTCCTCAGAATAATCTCGAGAGGTACTCTCTCAATTTTGAAACCCCTCTGGATCATCCTCCCAACGACAGCCCAGGCTGTCGGCGGTACAGATCAGACCTTCTTGCTTCTGAGGTACAAGGCCTTCTGAACAACAGGGCAGTAGAAGTAGTTCCGCTGGATCAGTGAAACACAGGATCTTACTTCGAGACACAGCTCTTGCAGCAGGTTACACCATTAGGACTGAAGCCGGCAGGCATCAGGACCCGACGGAAAAATTCTAGCTAGCTATCTTCAGCGGGGACTGCTTGACGTCAGTCCGCCTCCGACATCAGACATAGTACATAAGGGCGGTCGCCCGATTCCCAGTTCTTTCCTGCACATCGACTTGCATGTCTCGACCCTTCCGGTTCAGTCTCTAGCGCTGACGCGTGGTAAAGTTTTTCCCATGGGAAATTGATTCACAATCAAGTTTTTCTCTGATGTCCTCTCCGACCTCCGGTCACTCCTCGAAAGTGTGCTTGTGGGAAGCAGATCCTTCAAGGACCCTCACTCGGCCTGCGTCGGTGCCTAGGCCCAGACCACACCGGGCCTGCTCCTTTTGCCAGGGGTTTAATAGCAGAACCCGGGTTCGATCGCCAGAGGCCCTTCAGGCATTTTGCTGGAAGAAAACTCAAGACCATGTGCTTCAAGGGGACTCTTCAAGAAGGCCCACAAGCATGCTGAAAGCGCAGGAGAAGGCCCTTCCAGGTCCCGTCTAGGACCTCAGACTCGCAGCTCTGGTTCCAGGTCCGACCGCTCCCTTCCAGGCCAGCTCTCAGCCTCCCCTGCTGCGGTCAAAGTCTTCATCCTCTTCTCAGGCCAAGACTGCCAGACCTTCCTCGTCCTCCAGTGCCCTGGTCAAGTCTGGGGATCGCCACCATCACCATAAGTCGGGTTCCCACCTTTCTGAACCCGGCGTCAGGTCGGCTTCCTTGCCTCCTCGAAAACCAAGGAGCTCACCTCTCTGAAGAGGCCGCAGGACCCGACGCCGGTTCGTCCGACGTCGGCCTCTCGCCACAGGTCCCCAGAGCCGTCGTCTGCCAGAAGACCATCGCCGGCCAGGCCTACTCATCACCGGACGCCGGTAGGGGGACCGGCGCCCGCTCTATTGAGAAGAGGACCCCAACGCCTCCGACCGACGTCGGTCAGGAGACCATCACTGAGGAGGAGTTGACTCAGCCCGAGGACCAGGCAGGCAGCGGTCCTGTCGAGGACACCCAGGGAACCTCGCCACAACCCAAGCCCCTGTGGAGCCGGCCGGGACCCGACGACCATCCACGGCGCCCGGACCGCTCGGCCTTTCCTTTTCAGAAGTGAAGGAGCTGTTTACTTACTGGTGGGACACCATAAAGAAGGACATGGTCCCACTCCACCTCCTCCTCCTCCTCCTACACCAGTTTCCTCCGGTTCCTCGCCCCCTCTCCACCGGGTCGGCAGGCTGGCTACCTCCTCCCGGGAGCCAGGACACCTCCAAGGGGAGACCAGACAAATGGAGACCTCCGTCAAATCCTCTTCCAGGTCACCCAGCCCTAGAGACCCAGAAGACACGACGATCGCCTTCACGGAGGACACGGGATCAGAGTTCTCAACATCCAGATCCCCATCTCCCTCTCCATCCCTTCTCCGGATCACTGAGATGCCAAAGTCTCCTCGGATGACCCTTCGTTCTCGGATATTATGAGACACATCCAAGAAAACATGGGATGGGATGCGGAAGAGCTAGACCCGAAGGCTCGCCTTGCAGTATCTTGGCAGAAGGACCCCAAGCCTGTGGTGGTGCCACCCTTGGTAGACACTTTGTGGGCGTCACCAAGGCAGCGTGGAAGCGTCCACATTCGCTCCGGCGATGCCGAAAGCTGATCGCTTGTACAAGGCTCCCAGGAAGACCAGTACTTGACTCAGCATCCTCAGGCCGACTCTCTGGTCATAACAGCCTCTCATGACCGGTCCCAGAGACAACATCATGAGCACCTGCCACGGACCCAGAGTCCAAACAGCTGGACGCCATGGGTAGGCGCACGTATGCTTCCGCTACCTACGCCATCAGATCCCTGAATTACTTGACCCACATGGTGCAGTTCCAAAATGCCTTGTGGGAACAGGGTCTGGATGCGGCTGAAACTGCCGGAAGGTGAGCAGAAGGAGGAGATGCTTCAGCTCCTCCGTACGGGTTCGGACGTGGGAACCCAAGTGCTACGAGCCGCGTATGACTCCGCGGACTCCTCGGCCCGAGCAGCAGCTTCAGGCGTATGCCTCCGGAGACACTCTTGGTTACGCGTCTCCGGCTTTACCCCGGACGTCCAGAAGAATATCATGGACGCCCCATTCGAGGGAGAAGTTTTGTTTGGTAAACCCTCAGAGAAGATAATTACCAAACTCCAAGAGGCCGGGAAGGCGGTGAGGTCGGTTCAGGCCATGTACCGACCCAAGCTTAGTTCCTTCTTAGGAACCATAGCCGATTCGTGGGCGGGCACTCAGAGACAACAGTCCCTTCCGCTACAGAGGGCTCAGCTTGCAAAACAACCCGCAGGCCGTAGAAGCGTGCTTAACCCGGTCCAGCAGCGGGACCCTCAGCCGCCACAGCCTGACTCCTTTCCGGACCCCGCCCCTCAGGATCAACGAGAAATCATGGTCGGGGGTCGCATTGCGAACTTCCTGCCAGGATGGCAGGCTATAACCACCGACAGGTGGGATCTTCAGTTGGTCGGAAAAGGCCACTTTATAGAATTCGCAGAAAAGCCACCCTCGAGGCCTCCTTTGCTCTCCCGGTACCCGGATCAGCACAAGTCACTGATCTGGCAAGAAATACTCGCGCTCTTGCAAAGGGAGCGATAGAATACGTCCCAGAGAGAACCAGAGGACAAGGATACTATTCCCACTTCTTCCTGGTTCCAAAAAACAGGGACCTCCGTCCGATTCTGGACCTCAGCGACCTCAACGTGTCAGTCACCTACAAGAGATTCTGCATGGTGACTCTTCGGGTCTCATTCCCATGCTGAAGCAAGGCCTTCTTAGCGTCTCTAAACATACAGGGCGCATACCTGCACATCCCTATAGCTCAAGCGCACAAGAGGTTCCTCCGCTTGAGGTTTCTCGACCACCACCTTCAGTTCGAGCCCTTCCATTCGGACTGTCATCCACACCAGGGTCTTTACCAAATGCATGGCAGTCGTGGCAGCGTCTCTAAGGAGACAGGGCCATTATGTGTTCCGTACCTGGACGATTGGCTTCTCATGGCCGCCTCCAGAGAGGCATTGTTACGAGCAATCCAGAGCACCCAGGACCTGTTCCGATCTCTGGGCATCCTAATCAACCACGAGAAGTCTCTCCTGGTACCGTCGCAGAAGCTGCGATTTATAGGCACAGTACTGGACACCATTCAGGGAAGAGCATTTCTTCCAGACGACAGAGCGGAGCGCATCAGATCCCTCATCAGGGAGCTTTCGTCGAACAAGACCGTCCCATCCAGGTTGGTCCTTCACTTGCTTGGACACATGGCTGCGGCCATTCCTACTGTCCCTTTCGCAAGGCTCCACATGCGGGTAACCAGTGGATGCTCAAGGTGCAATGGGATCAAAGGCAAGACCACATGCAACATCCGGTCAGAATCACGAACACCGTGATTCGAGACTAGCAGTGGTGGCTAGACCCAGGGACACTCTCCACGGGCGTCCCATTTATAGCGCCGTCCCCGGAGGTAATCCTCACCACAGACGCCTCAGGTCTAGGATGGGGAGCACACCTGGACAGGGTGAAGTCCCAGGATCGTGGACCCCTCTGGAGGCCCACCTCCATATCAACGTCCTAGAGATGAGGCGGTCCTTTATGCCCTGCAGGCCTTTCAGTCAGAAATCCCGCCGAGTACTCTCCTGCTTCAGACAGACAACACGGCGGTGATGTATTACCTCAACAAACAAGGAGGCGCACACTCTTACCCCCTTTGCAGGGAGGCCATGAGGGTGTGGGATTGGGTAATCCGACACGTAGCGAATCTGATCACAGTACATGTTCCTGGGGTGGACAACACAATTGCAGGCGGCCTGAGTGGCTCCCAGGCCAAGAGTCCACAGTGGGAACTTCTTCAGAGAGGTAGCAGAGGATCTGTTTCTTCAATAGGAACTCCAGAGTTGGACTTGTTAGCATCCCCATCAAGCATAAAACTGCCCAATTTTTGCTCGTTAGATCCAGGGCCTGGTGTTTTCTGGCGGAGCGCGTTGTCCCTCTCCTGGGCGAACAGATTCCTCTACACTTTCCCTCCCTTCCCGTTGATCCAGAGAGTTCTTCTCAAACTGCGCAGGGAGCAAGCAACCATGATCCTTGTGGCCCCCTTTTGGCCCAGACAGATATGGTTCCCTTTACTGATTCACCTATCCTGGGAACCTCCGCTCCCGTTGCCATTCAGCTCCCACCTCTTGTCTCAGGAGGAAGGTTCACTGGTCCACCCGGACTTAAGCTCACTGAACCTGCATGCATGGCTCCTAGAGACATAGCCATCTTGCGTCATGGGGTCTCGCAAGAGGTTGCGGAAGTTCTTTCTGCAGCCAGAAAGCCGGCAACGCATGTGACGTACGCCATGAAATGGCGCCCGTTTTTGTTTATGGTGGCGAGCATCGACTTTTCCCTTTAGGTTGCCGGTGAAAGTGGTGTTGGACTACTGCTCTCCCTTTTCCGTTCGGCCTAGCCTACTCCTCTATCAAGGTGCACCTCTGTGCCATTTCTGCCTACCACCTTCCAGTGGGACGCGCACAGTGGCACAATTAGGCGCCTCTCGGGAATTTTTTGAGGAGGGTGTTACATCTTAGGCCACCATTAAGGACCCAGTGCCTCCATGGGATTTGCTCTTTGTCCTGGAACAACTCACGCTTCCCCTTGAACCTGCCGCGGATTGCGAGCTCGTTTTCTGTCGTGGAAAACGCTGTTTTTGGTTGCTGTTACTTCAGCGAGAAGAGTTTCTGAGCTTCACGCTCTCATGTGCAAAGAGCCTTATTTAGTTTTCCACCGGGACAAGTCACAGCTGCAGCCCTCCCAGAAGCTCCTCTTCATAGGAACTCTTCTGGACACGTCCTGTGCAAAGGCTTTTCTTCCAGAGGACAGAAGGAGCGATATCTTACAGATGGCCCGATGCATCAGAGAACACAGTTCAGTTCGAACTATCTCAATGCAACAGATGCTGGGCCTCATGGCATCCTCAATGTTCACTGTACCCTTGGGTCATCTTCACATGAGAACCTCTCAGTGGATGCTCAGTGGTCCCCAACCACTCACCCTCAGTCTTTTCTCATCAAAGTGACGGAACCTCTGAAGAGGTCGCTCACCTGGTGGTCTCAGGAGGACAACCTTCTGGGAGGATATCCCTTCGCCACTCTGGATCATCAGATCTCCATTACCACGGACGCATCTCTGATGGGTTGGGGAGCTCACTGCCGGGATCTCCACACCCAGGATACGTGGACTCAAGACGAGTCTCAACTTCACATAAATATCCTGGAAATGAGAGCCATCCTCTTTGCAGTTGAGCCTTGGAGGACATACTCTGTCACAAGAACATTCTCCTTCAAACGGACAACAGGGCAGTGATGTACTACATCAACAAACAGGGCAGTGCACACTCTTACCCATTATGCAGGGAAGCAGTGAGAGTGTGGGAATGGTGCCTGGAACACAAGGCTCTGATCCAGGCGGTTTACCTGCCAGGAGTACAAAATGAGCTGGCAGACCGTCTCAGCAGAACGGAGGTGCATCCTTACGAGTGGTCTCTCAACTTAACTGTCATTCAGTCACTCTTCAAAGAGTGGGGAACCCCAGACCTGAACCTTTTTCCGTCCCCACTCAACGCAGAACTGCCTCTCTTCTGCTCCAGAAATCCAGGACCTGGCATTTTTTGTCAGGATGCGTTCAGGCTGCAGTGGACAAAACACTTTCTATACGCTTTTCCTACTCTTCCCTAATTCAGAGAGGTACTACTCAAATTAGAGTCTGGGGGGCAGAATGATTCTGATTGCCCCCCTTCTGACCTTGGCAGATATGGTTCCGCTACTCAACAGACTATCGGAACCCCGAACACTTCCCTTCAGGCAGACCTTCTGACCCAGGGTCCTGTGGTCCATCCCAACCTGAGGTGCTTCACCTTCATGCTTGGCTCCTGAAGAGATAGAGGTGAATAGGTTCAATGTTTCTTGTAGAGTTTCAGATATTCTCTTGGCTGCGCGTAAGCCATCCACTAGAAAAACCTACACAGCTAAATGGAAGCATTTCTCTATCTGGTGTGCAAAATCCTCTTGGAACCCCTTTTCCTGCCCACCGAATAAAGTCTTGGAGTATCTCTTAGATCTCTCAAACACAGGTCTGCAGTACTCCACAGTCAAGGTTCATCTTTGTGTCATTTCAGCATATCATGAGCCGGTACTTTCCATGTCGCTGGCCCAGTTGCCCGTGGTTAAGTGGTTTCTTAAGGGTATTCTGCACACTAGATCTCCTATTAAATGTCCAGTTGCAGCCTGGGACATTAACCTTGTGCTAGACATGCTCACTCGTAAACCTTTTGAGCCTCTAGTCACTTGCGAGTTGAAGTTCCTCACTTGGGAAAACGGCCTTCCTGGTGGCCATTACTTTGGCCCATAGAGTTTCTGAAATGCATGCACTGGTCACAGACCCCCCCCCAACCCTGTATTTCACAAGGACAAAGTAGTTCTTAGGACTTGGCCTAAGTTTCTTCCTAAGGTTGTCTCAGAATTCCATCTAAACCAACCTTTAGTCCTCCCTACCTACTTTGCGAACTTCCAGAATGAAGGGGAGCGTGACCTTCATTCGCTGGATGTTAAGAGAGCATTGCAGTTTTATCTTGATAGAATGAAGGAAATTCGAAAGGCTCAACAACTGTTTGTTTCCTTCAGCGAGACCCGGCTGGGTCAACCTGTGGCTATCAGATGCATTTCAGCATGGCTGGTGGCATGCCTTAGCCACTGCTACTCTATGGCACAGGTCAAGCTGGAAGGCAGAGTTATACGCTCACTCTACCAGAGCAGTCGCGGCATCTCTGGCAGAAATGCGTAACATGCCCATTGCAGATATTTGCAATGCGGCTACCTGGAGCTCTGTGCATATTTTCGTTAAGCACTACGCCTTGGATGTCCATGCCAGATGACATCTACTGTATCGTTTGGCAGGATCATTCTTAACGGACTTCTGTCCTAAGCACGTGAGCTATTATCTCCTGTCATCCGTCTCAGGGGGATTATTTAGCTTGGTACTTTCCCATTAATGTGAATGAGTGGTGGAGACTTTATGTCCAGGAAGATATGGAAATTATGTACCTACCGTAATTCTTGATCTTCTTGGATGAAGTCTCCACCATTCAATGACACGCCACACGCCCACCCACCCACCATCCCCCAATCTCACGTCTCTGTTTATGGTCTTCACTCCCTCAATGGCTGAGCTGTGAAGACTTTATTGTTGACCCTTCTTGCACAGGTCATTCGGACTATCTTATGTCTGATTTTTAGGTTAGTACTTTAGGTTAGTTACGCTGCACCTCCTTGGGGAAAAACGGTACTGAGGCGATTGAAGGGTTGGCGACGAGATAGTTATTACCGCACGCGCTGGGCTCACGGTGCCGCTTCCTCATGGCTCCATCTCAGGCACCGGCCATCCTGAAAAAGTTTGTTCCCGCTGGGTCCTAGTGCCTCCATCATACTCCCATTACTGTGAATTAGTGGTGGAGACTTCATCCAAGAAGATCAAGAATTACGGTAGGTACATAATTTCCATTTCCTGACTCCGGGCTATTTGCGGCACCGGGGATAGGGGCGGCACCACAGTCTGTGCCGACCTTGGCTCCGGAGCTGTTTGCGGTGCCAAGGTGGAGTGCAGTGCTGCGCTCAGTGTCGTTCCCTATTTGGGCACAGTGCCGCGCTTGGCTTCGGTGCCGGGGATGAAGGTGGTCCTGCTCGTGGTCCAGGAACTGGTAGGGATTGAGGGATGATCTGGCATCGGGCCTTTGGGTCTACCTCCTTCTCAGAGGACTCTGGGTCTGATCCGGATTGGATCCTGGATTCTTCAGAATTCTCCGATCCCTGTGTCCAGCACCTCTGGCCCCACTTGGCCTCCTACTGGGGGTCAGCCGTTGCCAGTAGACTCTGGGGTTAGTGGAATTGACCAACCAGCAGTGGTCCACGTGGCCGCTGCCGTGCAATCCGGGGCCACTGGCATGTATGCTCCTTCGGCTGGGGCACCCTCTTCTCTGGTGTGTTTGTACAATCCAAGTTTGGGACAGCCCAGGGCACCCCAGAAGGGGAGGGTACTGTTCCCTGGGTGAATTCTTCAGAGTCTACCAAGAGTTGTCAGTTACCTAGGCTGGTGACTATGAAGACGAGGTCCCTCTCGGACTCTGAAGGGTTGAGGAGTCGGGGGTGTGGTGCAGCGTGCCCTCACTGGGGCCCAGACGGGTTCTGGGAGGAGTCACAGTGCAGACCCTTGCTCTTCCCTTCAACATTCCTCAAGAAGGACTTCAACTTCAGAGGTCAGGGGCTGTCCGTCTGGACTCACATGGTCCCAGTCACCCCATGGGGGGATTTCTTCCCATGAGCACAGCTCTGACTGTTCCGATCCAGTTGAACAGCTGTTAGCTGCTGGGACTTTCGGGTCTTCCTCCTTGCGGGGAGTTTCCTCTGGGCCACCCTGCCCTGACAGAGGCCGTTCTTCTGCTGGTAGGAGCTTGTCCCCCGTGCCTCCATCCCCGGCTATCTCAGGCATTCCCGGTCTAAGGGGACCTCTCACGTGGGAACAATTCAGAGGTTCATCTGCACATTTCCCTACCTACCTTAATGCTGTGGACCAGCAGGTATTCCTTCATGTTCCTGTGCAGCCGGACCCTGAATCTCTGAGCTCATCTGCATTTTCATCCTCCTCCTCAGAGGGAGAGGAATTGTCTGTCCACACCTCCCCAGCGTCTGATCTTTCATCATATCAGCACTTCCTCGCGAGCATGCTGAACAAGCTCCATCTTACCCCTGTCCCTGTCAGCAGTCTCGAGCATGTGACACACACCTTCTTAGGCGAATACAGTGCGGCCAACCTGGTGGTTCCTGCCTGGCTTTCCCCTTCCGGGAAGCATCACATCGGCTTTGGCTGTGTCCCTTCTCCACTGTTCGAGCCCCGAGGGACCTTTGCCGATGGTATTGAACCCCCCCCCCGGTCTCCAGGTACCTTGCCTCATCCCTTTTCAGGTTTGACTTGCCTGGACACCCCCTCTGGGCCTTGCTCTCCCCATCTTGAACGACCCCCAGACTCGGACTCTGCAGACTTTGATTTTTGGGGGAGAAGGATTTTCTATTCAGCACGGATCCTTCTTTCCATTGCTTCACATCAGGCCCACTTTGCTTCCTACAATAGGTTCCTGTGGTCCAGGCTAGGACAGCTCCTAGCCTCAGTGCCTGATATGGAGGAAACCAGGCAAGCCATTGACCTCTCTGCTCAGGGCCTGGAGCTAGCAAGGCCCCAAGCAAGGGCATCTTATGATGCCAGTGAGGTAGCCTCCAGAGCTATAGGGACAGTGATCTGCATTAGGCAAACGGCATGGCTTCGCTTATCTCGGTTGTCACCCTTGGCCCGGCGTAGGGGGCTTTCCTCCGCCTACTGGAGAACCCACCTCTTCTCCCGCAGGGTGAGGCGGCTGCTTTCGGGGTGCTTTCCCTCCCCCACTGGGGGCTCCCTGTTTCACCTGGACCAGTCTCGGGCCTCCCGGGACCCATAAGGGTTCTCCCCTCCAGTGTCTCCCCCACTGGAGGCTAAGAGACTTAGTCCCTTAGGGAAGTATTGGGCCCCCTTCGGGGGGGGCTCTGTACTCACCCAGTAGTGATGAATGGTGAAGACTGACACAGATAAGATATGAAAATTACGTACCTACCATAATTATTGATCTTTCTGTGTAGCTTCACCATTCATCACTAAATCCCGCCCACCTTCCCCCTGGGGCCTCAGTCTCTGGGCTCCCCCTCCCCCCTGTATGTCTCTCTGTTGTTTTTCTCCTCTCTTTCGTCACCCTTGCAGTCAGGAAGAAGGGGACCGTGGAGGCACCCAGGGAGGAGTTTTTCCTGTAAGGGGTCTTGTTTTTTTTTGGGGGGAATCCTCTCCCCCTTCATTTGCCTTTTCTTCTCCTCACCTCCGTTTCTGGAGTGAGGCGAGGATCAAGGGGAGACCCCCCCTCCCCACCACCTTTTTTCCCTTGGCCTGAAAACCCCTTTGTTTTCCTTGTCACAGTTTGGATATCCCTTGGCTATCCTCCCTAACATTTTTAGGTTCTCCCTTTATTTTGTCTTTGGGGGGAGGGAGAGGCACCCTTATTCCTGACCCCCTCTCTTTAAGGGTTTGGCCCTTCTCAGACTAATGCTGCTCATTCAGACCCAGGCTACGCCTCCTGGCAGCTTTTAACCAAGTCAGATGGTCCAGATGTTCTGATCTGTCGTCAATTGCTGAAAGCCCTGGGGTCCAGGATCGTCTCTAGGGGTGCAGTCCTCTCTTCTCCATCCCTCTATTTTTCCCTCTTCTTTCCCTTCTTCCTTTCCAGAGATTGGGGCCCCTCTCCCTTTTCTCCAATTCTTCGCACCTAGCTTCTCCTTCCTGTTTCCTCTGTTGTTTATTTCTCCTTTTGGTTCTTGTATCCTTTCCTTTTATCTATCCCTTGGGCTCCCTTTCCCCACTCCTCCTTCCCTTTTCTTACTCTCTCCGGCGTCTAAGAACTGAGGCTAGGGCAGAGTCGACGACAAATAACGGCCAACCCGCGCATGCCACGTGGAACGTCGGCCTTGAGGGTGGCACTGGCCCTGCGTCGACTCTGCCCAGAGGGAAAAAAAGAGTCTCCCGTGGGGTCCTAGCTCCGGCGCAGTATCCAGTAGTGATGAATGGTGAAGATACACAGAAAGATCAATAATTACGGTAGGTACGTCCTTTTCCTTTCTAGGAGTGGTATATGTTGTTCATCTACACGGACCCACCCAACCTCCCTGGCTTGATGCACACACCTGGCTTCCAGAGGGCTAAGATCTGGCGCCATGGGTCGAAGCTGAGGTTATAGCACAGGGTGGGTGGGTGGAGGATCCAACTTGAAGACCTTCCGGTGATCCTTAAAGGGAAAGGGACACGCCAAGAAGTGTGGATGAACAACATATACCACTCCTAGAACTACTGTAACAGGTGAGTAACCTGTTTTTTCTTATCATACACACTGTAGCGATTAACAAAATGATTTCTTATCATATACACAGTATCTCAGATTACCACTGCATCTCACATTAACAAAACAATTTCTTATCATACACACTGTAGCAATTAAGAAAACAATTTATCATACACACTGTATCTCAGATTACCAAAACAATTTCTTATCTTACACACTGTATAGAAGAATAACAAAACTATTTCTTATCAACTTCTGGTTGAGCCTACAGCCAAGATGGCGGAGTAACTTCGAGCTCCGCGATCCCCCCTTGCTAATCTACCTGTATCTAACAAGTTTGCACAGAATTAAGAGAGAGAGAGAAAAACTTCAACTCGCAAGTGACTAGAGGCTCAAAAGGTTTCCGAGTGAGCATGTCTAGCACAAGGTTAATGTCCCAGGCTGCAACTGGACATTTAATAGGAGATCTAGTGTGCAGAATACCCTTAAGAAACCACTTAACCACGGGCAACTGGGCCAGCGACATGGAAAGTACCGGCTCATGATATGCTGAAATGACACAAAGATGAACCTTGACTGTGGAGTACTGCAGACCTGTGTTTGAGAGATCTAAGAGATACTCCAAGACTTTATTCAGTGGGCAGGAAAAGGGGTTCCAAGAGGATTTTGCACACCAGATAGAGAAATGCTTCCATTTAGCTGGCGGAATAACTTCGAGCTCCGCGATCCCCCCTTGCTAATCTACCTGTATCTAACAAGTTTGCACAGAATTAAGAGAGAGAGAGAAAAATTTAAAAGTTCAGGGACTGCAGCCCGGATAATCTAAACAGGTAAGTTGCAAACCAGCGAGTGGTGAAATTTGGTGTTGCAGAGATGTCGGCTCTTGAGACCTCAGACTCCGAGCTCTCGGTCGCCACTGCCGAACACATGGATCAGACTGCCCCTCCTTGTAGTAAAATCAAAAATAAATGGGTAAAGCTGGACACAGTTTACAAAGAATTGTTCTCCTTTCACACAGAAATAAAGGATATGTATGGGGAGCTGCAAAGAGATGTGGTTAATCTGGAGCGACGTACAGATGCCACAGAGAGCAGATCACCACTGTGGAGAACAGAGTAAACAGTGTGGAGGGGTCTATTCAAGTTCTATTCAAAGTTTTGACAACAGCCTGGAGGAAGGGGAAGATATTTTATGGCCAAACCTGTATTTACTTAGACAACGATTATGCACCACAAACCATGCGCAACCGAAGGGCATACGCTGATATCCTCCCTGCCCTGAAAGAAGCCAATATCAAATTTACCATACCTTATCCTGCTCGCCTGCTGGTACAACTCTCAATGGTATGCACAATGCTGTGCATACAGGCTCATGTTTGATTTCAACAGGCAGAAAAGTTATTTTTTTTTTCTTATAGATAAATTGCAGGGATGTTTGTCAATGGGTGGTGATGTTAATTTAACCCTGAATCCATATTTAGATTCATCTTTTCCATTCAAACACCGAACCTCATCTACACAGAAACTTTTTTGTTCTAATTTAGAGGCATTGGGACTGGCAGATGTCTGGAGACATTTTTATCCCACGTTAAGGGGATACACATTTTATTCACCTAGTCATAATTCACACTCCAGACTGGATTATTTCTTCATGTTGAGGGAACACATGGGTTATTTGCATGACCTGACCATTGGCCCTAGATTTCTCACAGACCACGCTCCCTTATTCTTAAAACCAGATTTTAAAATGCGTAGGAAAACCACAGGGTGGCGCTTGAATACCTTCATTTGTAAGAGACAAGACCTTTAGAGACAGCTTTAGTTCTAAGATTGCCCAGGTGACATCAGATAACTCGGGGGCAGAGGTTTCAGTACATATCTTATGGGACACGGTAAAAGTGGTGATCCATGAGGAAATTATTGCTTTTGCAGCCGCTAGGAAGAAAAAATGGGAACTTCAATATGCTAAGCTCCTTGGAGAACTCAGGGAACTTCAACAACCCCATATTTTAGCTACTGACAGGATCAGGGCACAGATTAACCAAAAAAAGCTGGCTTGCAGAAGCTATTAGATGAAAAAACACAACAGGCATTGTTTTATTTGAAATCTTATAGACATGAGGGAGGTCCAAAAGGGGCATGGAATTTAGCCCGACGGCTGAGGGGCCAGAGGACAGCTACATATATTTCACACCTTATAGACCCTACATTTAATCACTGGGTAGTGAACACAGGGCAGATTATGGAATGCTTTAAGAAATATTATGGACAGCTGTATGCGTCCCCCTTGTCTTCGGACTCTCTTAAAATGGAGGAATTTTTTTCATCCTCTGGTTCTCCCATGACTGCCTGACGAAATGTCGGAGACTAAAGACCCCAATAAGGTATGAGGAACTCAAAAGAGTAGTTTCAGATAGTAAAACATTAAAAACACCAGGCCCTGATGGGCTGCCTGCTGAGTGGTGTAAAACCTTCTTCAAGCAGCTAGCTCTGACTTTAGTTAAGGCATTTTATGAGATAGAAGGGGGGGGTGACACCCCACCCTCATGGGATTATACAAATATTTCCCCTATGCTGAAGCAGGGAAAACCTCCAGACGCAGTTACATCATATAGGCCCATATCCATATTAAATATGGATTACAAGCTGTTTATTGCTTTTATGGGCCCATAGGATAGATGATATGATGCCAAATGTGGTAGACTCTGATCAGTCAGGATTTATTCAGTCTCGGCAGACGTCGGATAACATTCGTCAAACAGTACATTTGCTCGACCATGTCAGTCAGAGACGAATTCCTGCTGCCTTTGTCAGCCTTGATGCTGACAAGTCATTCGACTGAGTCAGTTGGAGTTTTCTTTGGAGGACCTTGACTGAGTTTGGGTTTCCGGAGGAGTTTGTTTCCCTTCTCTGACATGTCTATGCTTCCCTGAAGGCTCATATCAAGGTGAATGGTCAGCTGTCAGCCAGATTCCTCTAGGTAGGGGGACGAGACGAGGCTGCCCATTATTGCCGCTTTTATTTGCCTTATATATTGAGTTGTTAGCAGAAGCTGTAAGACAAAATATAGACATTCATGGTATACCTTTGGGGGTAGGGGGAGTTTGTTCTTTCACTATACACGGACGACATATTATTAACCTTACTGGACCCAGAAATTTCAGTTCCAGCCACTTTAAAGGTAATAGAGATGTTCTCAGATATTGCAGGATATAAGATTAATATTCAAAAGACAGAAATACTCTTTTAATTTTGTCCTCTCGCGGAGTCTGAGAACACAGCTTTCCCTCTTGATGGAGAAATAATAAAATTAAATATTTGGGAGTTTGATACCTCAAAATCTGGAACTTCTAGAACTTCTTAATTTGGAACCCCTGACTCTGGGCATAGAACAATTGTTCGGGAAATGGGCACACCTTTCGTTGTCATTTCACCAGCGTATACAGACCATACAAATGACAGTGTTCCCAAAGATTTTGTATTTTTTTTAAACCTTACCTTTTATTCCCTCTAGATTTTATTTCTGTTCCTGGGACAGAATATTCTCCAGATTTGTTTGGGCCGGGAAACACCCGAGAGTAAGGTGGTCCTTGCTGCAAATATCCATGGCTAAAGGAGGCTTAAACCTCCCAAACTTGAAAGAGTATCATAGCGCAGTAATGTGCAAGATAGTCTTGATGTGGCTTAATAGACAAATAATGCCACCATGGAAGTTTAAAGAGTTCACATTAAATGACCTCTTTGATGTTTTTCCAATTCTATTTTCCCCACTGGACTCCATGCCATGCCTTAGAGATTTCACATTGGGGACCCATAATACATTAAAGGTTTGGTATGAGGTAAGGTCTAGGCAGGAACTTGCAGAGGTCTTCTTTTATTTTAGACTTTTAAGGAGAGCAAATTCTCTGCCCTTCGAACAGACCATGTTTATAGGGAATGGCACAGAGCTGGTTTATCTATGATTTATCAATTCTTGGACACACATGGGGTGATTCCCTTTGCTGCCCTGCAGTCTAAGTTTGGCCTCCCTTCCACACATCATTTTAGATATTTACAAGCCAGATCATTTTTATTGGGGGTCTGGCTCCACTCGAAAGGCCGTACCTAATCAGACACCTACACTAATGAGTTTGATTATTGAGGCAATAGATGGGAGACACCATATACACTTAATTGGCTTACTGTATAGATCCCTTAGGGAATCTTGGAGGGAGTCAACTAAAGACATCTTAGATAGATGGAATAAAGAACTAAAAACTCAAATTACGTATGAAAAATGGCTTGAACCAATTACTCGTTCAATGAAAGCTTCGCAAGTCCCATATTGGCTTGAATATATTTGGAAATGCCATATGCATTTTTTTATTACCCCAGATAAATTAATTAAATTTTTGCCTGAGAGCTATGGCATGTGCTGGAGGGATTGTGGCCAGGCCAGGGCAAATGTTTCCCATATCTTTTGTATTTGTCTGAAAAGATCTCAATATTGGAAGGATATTACAAGAAGCTTGCAAATGCTAATTGACGTAGACCTTAATTGAACAAACCAAATGATTCTGTTATATATTGGAGAGGATGGCTCGGTCCCGCAGAATAGGAATAGGCTGTGTATTTATTGGCCTCAGCGAAAAAGGTGATAACCCACTTAAGGCGGACTACTGCAGTCCCTACTTTTAACCATTGGCATTCTTTGATGTCTGAAATTTATTATTTGGAATGATCCATTGCTATTAGAATGGACTGTACTACCCAATTTGAACTGGCATGGAGACCCTGGGTTTTATACATTTCTCCCCTGAATGACTCCTTTATCCCCTGATTTAGATTTTAGGGTACAGTGCATACGGTACAGAAAGCAGAGGCCTTTAGATGATGATTATTTCTAAAATGTGGACAAAACGATGATTGACATCTTTGTATGTATTCTAACCAATTATAAACATTATATTCATTGTAATAACTGTAAAGATGTATTCCTGCTGTAATGAACTGGGGGAAAAAGATAAAGAATGTAAAAAAAAAACAAAAAAACTGTTTCTTATCATACACACTGTGTCTCAGATTAACAAAACAATGGACTACATACATGTAGTGCACTGATTGCGTACAGGCAATTGCAGCATTCAGTCTTCCTGGACATAAAGTCTCCAGCACTCATTCACCCTGATGGGAGTATGCCGGAGGCGCTAGGACCCAGTGGGAGTAAACTTTTCAGGACGGCTGGTGCAAGATGGAGCCACGGAGGTGGCACCATGAGCCAGCACGTGCAGTAAAGACATCAATGGGTCCCTCCAACCGCCTCAGTTCCTTTTTCCTGCCGAGTGCACTTCGATGATGACCTTTCACCCGCTGGAGTCAGACTTCAAACTAGCAGCAGTTTTCAGTTTTATTATTTTGTATTTTATCACGATAAGTACGATTATATTTGAATACATTTTTACTTGTACAGGAAAGAAGTCTTCAGCCCTCCATTGACGGAGTCCATCATCAGTGGGGCAGGTGACGGTAGGGAGACTTCGTATAAAAGCTGTTCAGTCAGCTGGGCCGGGTCTGGTCCGCTGCTCTCTCGGAAGGGGTCTGACCATGGATGATTCAGTGCCGGGGAGGATGGCGGTCCTTGAAAGCATAAAAGAAGCGGTCCCATTGTGGCACCGTTAGAGCCATTGAGTTCTTCTTCAGCCACGGTCGAAGAAGAAGCGGCATCACTAAAGGTCGCCGTTGGTGCGTCTACGTGGACGGTCGGTTGCTAGGTCAGGGCGGTCTCCGCTTCTGTCTCTGGTAGCTGGCCTCTTCAACACGGAGCTCTCTCTGCCTATTGGAGGGGCTTCTGATGAGCAGTTTCACCATTGGGCTGCTCTTATGGAGCAGTGGGCTCGGAGGTTGTCCCAACTGCCTGAACCGGCCAGTCCGTCGCTGGGACCTTCGGCCTGTCGGTTTCGGAATGGCGAGCATGGTTGTTGGACTTCCTAGTCATGCGGCGCCTTCTTCGGTGCCGTCAACTCCGCGCTCCGGTGTCTGTCCCCCCCTCACATGGCTGCAGCGCAGGGGTACACACCGATGCCTTTATCGCCTGCCATTTTTCATCCTTTATCTTCAAATCACAGTTCTCAGACTTCTGCAACAGTGCCGTCAACTGCAGTGCCGACTTCTCTAGCGCCAAGGTCCTTTTTGGTGCCGCGGGTGGTGTCGGCACCATCTGCGGTGCTGCATACCCTGTCGGCGCCATCCTCGGCACCGTGTGTGGTGCAGCACTACCCATCGGCACCACTATGCGGTGTCGCACTCCCTATTAGTGCCAGTGCAATGAACCATTTTCTATGTCGGCACCCTCTCTGTTCCTCAGCACCGTTCTCTTGGGGCGCCGGGGATGTGTATGGCACTGTCTAGTTTACAGAGGTTTTCAACTCCAGTTCTTTCTCCTTCTCTTCTTCCTCCTGGTTTTCATCCCGTTCCTGTCTATACAGTGCCCCCTGGACTGTCGCAAGATGATTTTGAGCCTGATCCAGATCTTTGGCTGGGTGATGATGTTGATGCTGATTCTGCCCTGGGTGGAGGGATCAATCCTCCTGCAGAGCCTGTTGTTGAAGACCTTTCCTGTAAGTCTCTGCTCAAGAATTTAAATTCCACTCTTTTTCTCTCCAGTCCACGGAAATAGATCATGGGAAGCTTCTGCATCTCCAATATCTGCATGTTCCGGAAATCCCTATGGATTTAACCCCTCCAGTACAGCCCTCTTTCGAGACTCTTTCCCAGATGGTGTGGAAGAGTCCAGTGCATATTCCTTCTGGGGCCAAGTCCATAAACAGGAAATATGCCCCTCCCAAGGATTGCCCCCTATTGGCCTCACAAGCCTTTGCTGATTCCATTGTGGTCCTGGCAGAGAGTGATAAGGCTGTCCTCCCTCAGGAATCTGCTGCCCGTCCTATAAACAAAGAATCTCGCAAGATAGACACCTTGGGTAAGAGAGTCTTTGCTGCCCTGGGCATGTGCACTGCTAGCTACCAGGGCTGTTTTTCTCAATATGAGTATGTTCTTTGGCATTCACTCAAAGCAATGGTAGAAGCTCTGCCTAAGTCGGAGGTCAGCTCAGAGCTACTACAGACCATAACTAGAGGTATTGAGTCCAGTAACCAACAAATTAAGCTGCAATGGGCCTTTCGTTGCTTCCCAGGTGGTGGCGGCTGGCATTTGCACCTGTCGCCACTCCTGGCTGCGTACTTCGGGCTTTACGAATGACGCCCAACAGAAAGTCATGGCCTTACCTTTCAACGGTTTGTATCTGTTTGGGCCTCAGGTGGAACAAGCACTAGAGGCCACACAGAAAACTAGGTCTGCCATTAAGATAGCTAGACCTCCACCCGCTCCCTCTCGAGGTGGGAACAAGCGTCAGTTTCACAACCATCAGTCCTTTCATGGCAAAGGTGGAGGAGGTTTTAACAGAAACCAGACCCCTCAGCAGCAAAAGAAAATGCAGCAAAAGGCACAAGGCCCAAAAGCACCCAGTGCCACCTTTGAGTTTCCGGCCAAAGTCCCACCTCAGCTTCCCGAGGGGGACTCTTCCTTGACAGTGGGAGGATGTCTGACTCAGTTCTATGACCAGTGGAAATCTATAACATCAGACAAATGGGTCCTCTGGATAATCTACGTGGGGTACTCTCTCAATCTGTCGCTAAACCCTTCCGGATCATCCTCCCAAGCGACAGCCCAGGCTGTCTGGAGCACAGTCAGACCTTCTTGCTTCCGAGGTACAAGGCCTTCTGAACAACAGGGAAGTAGAAGTAGTTCAGCTGGATCAACGAAACACAGGTTTCTACTCCCATTACTTTCTGGTCCCAAAGAAAACTGGCGGCATGCGCCCTATTCTGGATCTCAGAAATGTAAACAAATTCCTGCACAAGGAAAAGTTCAAGATGATATCCCTCGGTACCCTGCTGCCCTTGATTCATCAATACGATTGGCTAGCCTCCCTGGACATGCAGGACACCTACCAGCACATTCTCATACACCCAGATCACCACAAATACCTAAAGTTCATGGCATTGGTTCAACACTGTCAATTCAGAGTCCTGCCCTTTGGGCTGTCCTTGTCTCCTCGAGTTTTTACAAAGTGTTGTGCAGTTCTCACAGCCTCGGAATCCAAGTATTCCTGTATCTGGACCACTGGCTTCTAGCAAGCCCTTCCAGGCAAGAGACTCTGGAGGCCATGGCCACGGCTTCAGACTTCCTCACATCCATGGGAGTCCTACTGAACTTCAAGAAGTCACAGTTGTAGCCCTCCCAGAAGCTCCTTTTCATAGGAACCCTTCTGGACACTTCCTGTGTGAAAGCTTTTCTTCCAGAGGACAGAAGGAGCGATATCTTACAGATGGCCCGATGCATCAGAGAACACAGCTCAATGCGAGCTCTCTCGATGCAGTGAATACTGGGTCTCATGGTATCCTCTGTGTTCACTGTACCTTTGACTCGTCTCCGCATGAGAACCTCTCAGTGGATGCTCAGTACTCAGTGGTCCCCAGTCAGTCACCCTCAGTCCTTTCTCATCAAGGTGATGGAACCTCTGGAGAGGTCACTCACCTGGTGGTCTCAGGAGGACAACCTTCTGGAAGGATATCCCTTCACCTCTCTGGATCATCAGATCTCCATTACCACGGAGTCGTCCCTGATGGGTTGGGGAGCTCACTGCCAGGATTTCCACACCCAGGGTACGTGGACTCAGGATGAGTCTCAACTTCACATAAACGTCCTGGAAATGAGAGCTGTCCTCTGTGTGGTCCAAGCTTTGAAGGACATACTCTGTCACAAGAACATTCTCCTTCAAATGGACAACAAGGCAGTGATGTATTACATCAACAAACAGGGTGATGCACACCCTTACCCATTTTGCAGGGAAGCATTGAGAGTGTGGGAATGGTGCCTGGAGCACAAGGCTCTGATTTAGGCGGTTTACCTGCCAGGAGTACAAAATGAGCTGGCAGACCATCTCAACAGAACGGAGTCAGATCCTCATGAGTGGTCTCTCGATTTAACCATCGTTCAGTCACTCTTTGAAGAGCGGGGAACTCTGGACCTGGCCCTTTCTGCGTCCCCACTCAACGCAAAACTGCCTCTGTTCTGCTCTAGAAATCCAGGACCTGGCGTTTTTTGTCAGGATGCATTCAGGCTGCAGTGGGCAAAACGCTTTCTATACGCATTTCTTCCTCTCCCCCCTGATTCAGAGGGTGCTGCTCAAACTGGAGGCACAGGGGGCAGAATGATTCTCATTGCCCCGTTCTGGCCTCATCAAATCTGGTTTCCCCTAATCAACAGACTGCCGGAAACCCCTCCGAAACCGCTTCCCCTTCAGACGAACCTTGTGACCCAGGGCCCGGTAGTCCATCCCAGTCTGAGGTCACTTCACCTCCACGCTTGCTCCTGAAGAGATAGAGTGAATAGGTTTAATGTTTCTCGTAGGGTTTCAGATATCCTTTTGGCAGCACGCAAGCCAGCCACCAGAAAGACCTACACAGCTAAATGGAAGTGTTTCTCTATCTGGTGTTCAAAATCCTCTTGGAATCCTTTTTTCCTGCCCACCTAATAAAGTGTTGGGAGTATCTCTTAGACCATTCAAACACAGCTCTGCAATACTCCACAGTCAAAGTTCATCTTTCTGCAATTTCGGCATATCACAAGCCAGTACTCTCCATGTCACTGGCTCAGCTGCCTGTAGTTAAGAGGTTTCTTAAGGGGATTCTGCATGCCAAACCTCCTATTAGATGTCCAGTTGCAGCCTGGGACACTAACCTTGTGCTAGACATGCTCAGTCATAAACCTTTCGAGCCTCTAGCTACTTGCGAGTTGAAATTTCTCACTTGGAAGATGCCCTTCCTGGTGGCCATTACTTCTGCTCGTAGGGTATCTGAATTACATGCCTTGGTCGCAGACCCCCCGTATACTGTATTTCACAAGGACAGAGTAGTTCTTAGGACTCATCCTAGGTTCCTGCCTAAGGTTGTCTCAGAATTCCATCTAAATCAGCCTTTAGTCTTTCATACCTAGTTTGCAAACTTCCAGAATGAAGGAAAGCGTACCCTTCATTCCCTAGACGTAAAAAAGCCTTATGGTTCTATCTGAATAGAATGAAGGAATTTCTCAAAGCTCAACAGCTGTTTGTTTCTTTCAGCACGACCCGGCTGGGTCAACCTGTTGCTATCGGATGAATTTCAGCGTGGCTGGTGGCATGCCTTCGCCATTGCTATTCCATGGTACAGGTCAAGCTGGAAGGCAGAGTGTACGCTCACTCTACCAGAGCAGTCGCGGCATCTCTGGCGGAAATTCGTAATGTCCCTATCGCAGATATTTGTAATGTGGCTACCTGGAGCTCCGTGCATTCGTTTGGAAAGCACTATGCCTTGGATGTCCATGCCAGATGACATCAGTTGTTTGGCAGGTCAGTCCTTAATGGTCTTCTGTCCTAAAACGTGAGCTCCTCTTTCTCCTGCCACCCGTCTCCGGGGGTGGATTATTTAACTCAGTACTCTCCCATCAGTGTGAATGAGTGGTGGAGACTTTATGTCCAGGAAGATATGGAAATTACGTACCTACCATAATTCTTGATCTTCTCGGACGAAGTCTCCACCACTCATTCTCACGCCCACCCCCCACCATCCCCCGAACTCACTTCTCTGTTTCTGGTCTTCACTCCCTCAGTGGCTGGGTTGTGAAGTGTTGACCCTTCTTACTTGGGTCATTCGGACTATCTCATGTCTGTTTTTTAGGTTAGTCCTTTCTAGGTTAGTTGCGCTGCACCTCCTGGAAAAAAAAAGGTACTGAGGTGGTTGGAGGATCGACGCCGAGATAGTCTCTAGGGCACGCGCCGGGCTCGCGATGCCGCTTCCTCGCGGCTCTATCTTGGCGCCAGCCCTCCTGAAAAAGTTTGCTCCCACTGGGTCCTAGCGCCTCCAGCGTACTCCCATCAGTGTGAATGAGTGGTGGAGACCTCGTCCAAGAAGATAAAGAATTATGGTAGGTACATAATTTCCATTTTCTGAAGCAGTAGTATTCTATGTACATACAGTCATGGAAAGTTGCTGCATTACTACTCGTTTTATTTATTGAAGGCAGGAAGGTTGGCCAACATAATGGTGTCTTCCAGAACTCTCTTCACATAGTGCAATACATTCTGCACAAGCTCTATAAATGGGCAGAAGGAATGCAGGTTTAATGTTTCATTCTGTTGCCATTTTGTGCTAGAACTGACAATGGCGGAGATGAGGCAGAGTCTTGAACAGGAGCGTGATCGTCTGATTGCTGAGGTGAAGAAACAGATGGAGCTGGAGAAGCAGCAGGCTGTGGATGAAACCAAGAAAAAGCAGTGGTGTGCAAACTGTAAAAAGGAGGCCATCTTCTACTGCTGCTGGAATACCAGCTATTGTGATTACCCATGTCAACAAGCTCATTGGCCAGAACACATGAAGTCTTGCACACAGTCTGGTATGAATCAGGTTAACAGTCAAGGTCCAGCTCATTAGAACAAATATTTATAATACCCATGTTATCTTATACATGGTATATTATTAACTATTTTGTAAATTATGTAATTTTTGCTGTTCCTCACTAGTACCTAGAATCTAATAATTTACACAGTAATTAGTGGGGCCATCGAAATCCATAGATGGACAATCTGTTGAGTTGTGCTGTTTTTATCTATATCTTTCATAATTTCAGCTTTTATGACAAAGAGGTGTAAGTTTACTTTTGCCCTGTAGCCCCCGTTCCCTACCCTGTTTACATTAACTGCACTACAGCTGCAAGGGACACTAAAAGTTTTCTTCCAAGACTGAAGTGCCATTCATAAAATTTGTTACGAGAATCATCCATTAGGTGTGCATTCTCCGACAGCAGTCTGGAGTTATCCCTAATGAACCTAGTCCCCCACACAAGTGCCTAGGCAGAGGATTAAAAGGATTGCTGTAAATTAAGTGTAAGGTATTACTTTTTTGCTGGACCCCTCCCCAAGCAAACACATCACATTTGTGACATTAAATAAATGATAAAAATAGTTAGAATCAACGTTTCGACTGTAGTGTCCTTTAAGAATTATCTGAGAGAAAAACAAAGTTTTTTTTTTTTCCTCTTTATAGATAATTCCTAAAGAAGGCCTATGGTCGAAACGTCGATTCTAACTCTTATTTTCTTACCCCAGGAGTCCTTTAGGATCAGTAACAATAGTAATTAGCTGGCTAGGTGCAACTGCCCCAGAGGTATGCCTTTAAGAGAATTTTATTTAAATGAGCTTTGAGCATTAGCCAATCAAAAAACAGGAGGGGAGTGAGCAACATTGCCCCTGAGGTTCCTCTCAACTTGCCTTGTTGACAGCCTCCTAATCTTACCTCGAGTGGGAGCTCTTGCAGCAGGCTACACCTTAAGGACTATGCCGCCAGGCACTAGGACCCCATGGAAAACTTTCTAGCCAGCAGTACCCAGCGGGGACCACCCTCTGACGTCAGACCACCTCCGACGTCCAGCAGTGGTATAAAGGGAGCTGTCCCTAGCCACTTCCCAGATCTTACTTCGAGTGGGAGCTCTTGCAGCAGGCTATAACAGTTAACACTGTGCCGCAGGCACTAGGACCCTCCGGAAAACTTTTCAGCCAGCAGTATACAGCAGGGACCATCCCGACGTCGGCCCTGCCCCGACGTCAGCCCTGGTACAAAAGGGGGTGGACCCAGCTCCACCTCAGTTCTTTTCCCGCTGCGTCCCGCGCACGTGAGAAGAAGCCTTCATTTCCAGCTTGCCAGAAACAGCTAAATCTGTATTTTTCAACCAGTTTTTGTACCATTTTCGATGGTTTTTCTGTGTTTTTGACGGATGTCTTTGCCGTCGTCGGCCTCTCCAGAGCCACACTAGAACAAGTGCGACTGCGGGAGGCAGATCCCTGCCAAGGATGGGCACAAGCGCTGCGCCTTTTGCCTCGGGCCGGACTACGACACTGCGGCCTGCTCAGCCTGCCAGACGTTCACCAGCCGGACCCAGATCCGACGTCTCAAGGCCCTGAAGGCGTTCCTTTTAGAAAAAAAGATGGATCTGCACTCCTCAGAGGGGAAGCGCAAGGAGAAGACCAAGCGCCATGGGAAAGACCGTAGTCTGTCCCAGCACCGGTCCTGGTCGCGGTCCCATTCTCGCTCGCGGCCCTCTCCTAAGAAGGCCAGTGTTTCCACGGGCTTAGGCGAGCATCCGAAATCTTCCAAGGCCAAAGCCGGCCCATCGGGGAGAAGCTGGCCAAACCTAAGGTAACCCTACTAAGGGTTACCACCAAGCCCTTGGAGGTAAAAGCTTTGGCTCCACCTCTCAAGGCACCGGCGTCGCCTGCTAAAGGCGTGCCTCCAGAGCCGAAGGACTCTCCGGCGGCACCCCATCATCGGTCCCACCACCGACGCCGGTTGAAGGGGCGAAGAGTGTGAGCGCAGCCACAGAAGAGCCGTCGTCCCCATCTCCCAAGTCCTCCTCTCCCCTGGGCTCCCAAGAGGACTCTCCTTCGCAGGCCGACGTCCCGGATACTCCCTTTCCGGGCTGAGTTGCTGAGATTTTCTCGAAGGACGAGCTGCAGGAGTTGTTCTCCTTTTGGTGGGGACAGGTTCAGAAGCACCCCCCCCCGGTCACCGGCCCAGACCCGGCGGGCAAACCACAGCCTGGAGGTGCACCTTCCCCGAAGAAGTCCCCAGAGCGCCCGCCTACACCTCCATCCAGGGCTCGTTCCCGTGCCCAGTCCAAAGACCACTGCCAACACTCCAAAGACTCTGGAGACCGTCACCGGTCTAGGTCTCACACTCGCAGCCCTTCTCGTTCTCCTAGACGAGAGCGCTCCTAACGTCAGTCCTTGCTCTGTCTCGGGACTGGAGCTGGTCTTCGGACCGACGTCTGTCCCCCAGCTACCGACGACAGAGGGAGTCTGGTCATAAGCAGAGATCTGACTATTCCAGACCTAGTAGTTGATCTCCCTCTTCTTCGTCGACATCTTCTTCCTCTCTCGACGTGGGGCGGTCCCCGGGAGAGAAGGACCAACCTCGCTCGCCTACAGACGTTCCGACCTTTATGGACGTCATGAGGCATATCCAGGCCTCAATGAGTGGGAAATGGGGGACCTGGATCCGGAACGCTGAAGGCTGGCCAGATACCTGAGGCAAAAGGAGCCGAAACCATTGGTGGTCCCTCCTTTAGTGGACACTTTCCAGGACCTGACTCGGACTACCTGGAAGCGTCCGGCTTCCATCCCGGCTGTTTCCAAAAAATCGGACTGGCTGTATAAGGCCCCGAGGGCAGAAGCCTTTTTAGCAGAGAACCCTCAGGCGGACTCTTCGGTCATCACGGCTGCCCATGACAAGTCAGGCAGCCCAAGCACCTTAGCTCACAGTCTCCTGATCCGGAGTCTCAGTATTTGGACCAGGTGGGCAAGAAAGTTTACTCTGCCTCCACCTGCTCCATCCAGTCCCTTAACTTCCTGACGCATATGGTCCAGTACCAGAATGCTCTGTGGGAGAGGGGACAAGAGCTACTGAGAGCCATGCTAGATTCCGAGCAGAAGACTGAGCTTCTGGACATTGTTAAATCGGGCTCCGACATAGATTCTCATGTCCTGAGAGCCTTGTACGACACTGCAGATACGCAGCCAGGGCAGCCACTTCTGGGGTGTGCCTTCGGCGCCACGCATGGTTGAGTTTCGGGGTTTCACCAGGATCTGCAGTCTGATATCAGGGATTTGCCATTCCAGGGTACTGTGTTGTTTGGGCAAGAGACGGAAGCTTTGATTTCTTGTCTCCAGGAGTCGGGCAAGTCCATCTGGTCGGTCCGCCAAATGTACCACGCGACCAGCACGGACGCCATGTTCATGACCCTCAGGTGGTCAAGGTGGACAAGCCGGGTAATCAGCAGGGTCAGAGAGGCGACTTTCGTAGGAGAGCCAGTAACCAGCAACCTGGAGGCGCTCCTAACCGTGGGCCCAAGTCCTCCCAGGCCTCTCTGCCTACAACCGGCTCAGCCCAATGACTCCCTTTATCCCTCCCCTTCCAAAAGAAGACTCCGGGGAGACGGTCGGGGGCCGCTTCTCCCTTCATCTGGAAGGGTGGAGGTTGATAGCTGCAGACTAATGGGTCCTGGACATTATCAGGAGAGGGCACACGCTAGAGTTCACAGAGTTCCCTCCAAATACTCCACCAAAGTACTCCTGATATCCTCCTTCTCATATCCCACTGATAGAAGGAGAAATTCGGACCCTCTTGCAAAAAAAGGCAATAGAGTTAGTCCCCTTGCATTAGCGGGGAAAGGGGTTTTATTCCCACTTCTTCCTGGTCCCAAAAAAGACGCAGGATCTTCGTCCCATTCTGGACCTCAGCTCTCTCAATTTCTTTATAGAGTACAAAAGGTTCAGGATGGTGACCCTTCCAGGTCTGTTCCCCCTGCTGCACCAAGGAGACTGGCTCTGCTCCCTGGACATACAAGATGCATATATGCATATCGGGGTCTTCCTTCCCCACCGGAAGTTTTTTAGGTTCCATTTCCAAGGGAAGCACTACAATTCCAAGTTCTTCTGTTTGGCCTCTCCTCCGCTCCGCGAGTCTTTACAAAATGCTTGGCAGTGGTGGCTGTGGCTCTAAGGCGCATGGGGCACTACGTCTTCCCTTACCTCGACGATTGGCTGCTTACGGCCCCGTCCAGGTCAAGCCTACTTCACGCCCTCTGAAACACCTATACTCTGTTCCGAGAGCTGGGGATCACCCTGAACCTTCAGAAATCGTCCCCCGAGCACAGTCAAAGACTCGTCTTCATTGGAGCGGTCCTGGATTCTATCCAGGGCATGGCTTTCCTACCTCCGGACAGGGGTGATCGCTTGCAAGAGATTGCCGAATGGATCTCAGTAACTCCTCAAGTTCCAGCGCGGAACTTCCTCAGGCTACTGGGGCATCTGGCGGCGGCCATTCCAGTCACTCCTCTGGCCTGCCTCCACATGCGGGTCCCACAGTGGATGCTCAGGGTACAGTGGGACCAGGGCTATGATGATCTAGACTTTCTGGTCAGGATCACCGAGCCAGTCAGGAGAACTTTGCTTTGGTGTGTGGACCCCCGGAATTTGGAGAAAGGGGTCAGGTTTCGTCCAGAGCCACCAGGTCAGACTCTTACGACAGATGCATTGGATCTGGGATGGGGAGCGCACCTGGGTGCTCATCAAAGGCAAGGGGTTTGGACACCCAAGGAGTGATCTCTCCATATCAGTGTATTGGAGATGCGAGCAGTTCTCTGTGCCTTACAGGCTTTTCAAGAGGACCTGGTGCCGGGCTCTCTTCTAATTCAGACAGACAATATGGCAGTCGTCTTCTACATCAACAAGCAAGGGGGTACTCATTCGTATCCCTTTTGCAGGAAGGCGATGAGAGTCTGGCACTGGGCACTGGAGCGGCACATTCTGCTGTCCGCAGTGCACGTTCCAGGCGTCCTGAACAATGTGGCCGACAGCTTAAGCAGGTCTTGTTCCAGAGCGCACGAGTGGGAGCTGTTACAGTCCATAGCAGATCAGTTCTTCGACAAGTGGGATCAGCCAGAGCTGGACCTCTTTGCGTCACCACGCAACGCCAGACTGCCAGTTTTTTGCTCGCGAGAGCACACGCCTGGAGTTTTCTGGCCAGACGCGTTATCCCTTTGCTGGGCAGGGACATTTCTCTATACCTTCCTGCCCTTCCCTCTCATTCAGAGAGTCCTGTTGAAGTTACAGGCAGAAGGGGCTCGGATGATTCTAGTAGCCCCCCGATGGCCTCGGCAGATTTGGTTCCCATTCCTGCAGCGGTTATCCACAGAACCTCCAACTCCGCTGCCCATATGCTCGCAGTTGCTATCCCAGGAACAGGGGTCACTGGTCCATCCGGATCTCCTTTCCTTACATTTGCATGCTTGGCTCCTTCAGACTTAGCTCAGCAGAGATATGGGGTTTCCCCGGAGGTGGCAGCAGTCCTAGTGTCGGTGAGGAAGCCCTCCATCCGCTCCGCCTATGCTATGAAATGGAAGTGGTTTTGTTTATGGGCCTCGTCACAGCATTTGGACCCCCTCACCTGTACAGTGAACTCAGTGTTACAGTACCTCCTCTCCTCTCCTTGTACCAACATGGCCTGAGTTGCTCCTCTATTAAGGTGCACATGTGGGCTGTCTCCGCCTATCATGCTCTGATTGGAGACAAGGTGTTAGCACAGTTGGATGTAGCCTGCACCTTTCTGAGAGGAATTTTGCATACGAGACCTCCCATTAGGGATCCTATCCCACCCTGGGATCTCCTTTTTGTGTTGGAGAAGCTCACCCTCCCTCCCTTTGAGCCGGCAGTGGATTGTGAGCTGCGTTATCTTTCCTGGGAGGTGTGTTTTTTGGTTGCCATTACCTCAGCTCGAAGAGTTTCTGAGCTTCAGGCTCTGATGTGTAAAGAGCCATATTTGGTTTTCCACAGGGAAAGGGTTTCCCTTAGAACAAATCCTAAGTTTCTTCCGAAAGTGGTCTCGGAGTTGACCCTCAACCAGTCGGTTGACCTTCAAGTCTATTTTCTTTCCCCATCTAATAGAGGGGAGGCTCTAATTCACACATTGGACGTCCACAGGACTTTGAGGTATTACCTCAAAAGGATGGCTACGCACCGTCAGTCAGAGCAACGCTTTGTGGCCTTTGCACCACAATGCTTGGGCAAACTGGTGACCAAGCAGACGATTTCGAAGTGGATCGTCCACTGCGTATCCTTCTGCTATGAAAAGCACAATAAACCCCTACCGGGTCCAGCCAGGGGTGACTCCACCAGGGGAGCGTCTGCTTCTTTTGCCGCCCTGAGGAATGTCTCTATAAGGGACATATGTGCGGCCGCTACCTGGAATTCGGTGCATACCTTTGTCAAGCATTACAGCTTGGATATCGTCTCGAGACGCCGTGCCAGTTTTGGTCTAGCTGTTTTGCAGGGACTTTTGTCCTAGGCCTCTGGAGTCAGTATATTCCACCTCCCGGGGTCGACTACCTCTTTGGCGTGGGACTGCTTGGTATTCAGTACGAACTGTTATAGCCTGCTGCAAGAGCTCCCACTCGAAGTAAGATAGTACAGTTATGTAAGAACTTTCCGTAACAGTAGATCTTCGAGAGGAGCTCTTGCAGCAGGCATTATTTTCCCACCCGCCTTCTCCCTCGAGGTGTGCAGATCTTCATCTACATCTTCGAGTGCTTCGTCTCCTTCTCTTGTCAGAGCTTGTTCACAGGCCTTGGTGGGGGAACTGAGGTGGAGCTGGGTCCGCCCCCTTTTGTACCAGGGCTGACATCGGGGCTTTCCCTGCTGTATACTGCCGGCTGAAAAGTTTTCTGGAGGGTCCTAGTGCCTGTGGCATAGTCCTAACTGTTATAGCCTGCTGCAAGAGCTCCTCTCGAAGATCCACTGTTACAGTAAGTTCTTATGTAACTGTACATTTTTTTCAAACAACATGAAGTCTTGCTATATTATAGACATTAGCAGTTTGATCCAGCTCTAGAACTGCCCCGGAGTGAAATGGTTAAAACCATTCAAAATAGAATTTTGTAGCACGAGGCAACTCTATCTGTGTCATTTCAAACTTGAACTGTCAGATTCTTTACTCCGCCTCAGTGAACAGTCGCTCCGGAGATTTCTCCTTCTGCTCAGTTCATTTCGGTTTAAAAGTGTTTTTCTCGGTTGGATTTACGAGAATAGTTTTATTTAACATAAAACCGTTCGGTTCAAGCTCTATCTGTGGTAACCGTAAGTAAATGAAGGTTTTTGTCTGTGTGGAACATTAAGTTATCAGTTCGGTTTTGAACCGATCAGTGGTTAAAACTCATTTAAAACTAAAGTTACTATTTTAGAGTGCGGTTCCGGTTCTTATCGGTTCTAAAAAACGGATTTATTACGTTTTTTCCAATACCCGTGACACGGTTAGGAACCGATAAAGGTGTCTTGCCTGCTGCCGTTAAAAGGCAAGTTTTTGGTTAGGCTGGCATTATATCTAGAAACCCAAAGAAAAACTGGGCCCACTGGGTTTCAACACTGTGATGTTTGTGGGAAGTCTTTGCCAAGGCTGACCCACACACCATGTTTATTGTCTGGGGTTTGACCACCTCCAGTCAGACTGCCAGGTATGTAAGAATTTCCCTGCAGCCACCCTGGAAAAAGATTGGGCAGGCTCAGGGCGAGAGAGCCAAAAGTCCAGCTGACCGGATGGCCAGCCGGTTCGGTGCCAAGCGAACCAGAGGAATGCCCTCTGACCAGGGCCAGACTTCCTCGGGCAAAAGAAAAGCTGGTTCTGAGGAACCAATTCCAGTAAAGAAAACAAGAAAATCAGCAGGTCTGGGTTCAAAATTCCTTCTCCAACTGCCAGAGATAGCAAAAGCCATACAAATTGTCCAGCCACTGTCTCAGGGGTCCGTCCGAACCACCCACTATCTGGTAAAGGTCGGTTCGTCGGTCCCAGTGGTTCAGGATTATGATATTGAGGAATTTTATGAACCAGAGGAGGGAGGAGGGTTATGAACAGTATGAATGTGGCTGGGAAGGTCTGGTGTGCCCATTGAACGGACATCTCCCAGACAGACCTTTAGAATCTCCCCATGCTGTCTGAGTCCCATCTCATTTTATGTTTTATAAAAGTTGCTGAAACCTTCCAGCTTCCTTTAGAAGAGGCTGTGGATGAGCAAGAGGAGCCTGATTTTGTAGAAATGATGGATATTCCAGAGTCTAGGAGATTGTCTGTTCCTTTACATAAGTCTTTTGGAAACAAATAATTAAAATTTTAAAGCTCCTAATTCTGTGCCTCCTGTAGATAAAAGATGGACAGAAGGTATACATTGTCAGGCCCTGATACAGAATTCCTTTCTCAGCAATGCAGTCATGTTGGGAGTAGTTCAGCTGCTGCCTGTGATAAAGCTAATATTCCCTTGGCTACATCCTCCTGACAAGAGTTCCAGGAAGATTGATGCCATGGCAAAAAAACAGTATATGGCAGCCTCTCTGCTGGGACTCAGGCAAGCAAATTATATGGCTTATGTAGCTAGGTATCAGAAATCTAGATGGGATACTGTTATGCAATTGGCCAAACAGGCCCATGGCCAGCTGGCTGTGAACTAGAACAGGTGGCTGCTGATGGCATTGAAGCCTCTAAGGTTCAGTTTCATGCTGCTGTGGATGTTATGATGTTTCCTCTAGGGTCATGGCCACATCTGTAGCTTTTAGGAGGTTGGCCTGGCTCAGGTGTACTAGTTTGTCACAGGATACCCAGACTAAGGCTATGGATTTTCCTGTGGTGGGAAATTCTCTGTTTGGAGAGCAGACAGAGAATTACATGAAGAAGATGGATGAATATGGGACTACTTACAAGAGTGCCCAGGCTAGGAGGCAAGCCACTCCTCAAAGGCATGCCCCAGGGGTAGGGTAGGCCTTTTCACAGGCCTTTCTACCAGACTCAGGCCTCCTCTGCCTATGCTCAGAGGGCTTCTTCAGAGGCAGGGGCAGGCGAGGGGTGGGCAGACCTGCTCCCACCCCCAGCCTAAGCTCCCTGCGAAACAGGCACCCTGATGGGGTGCCCAGGGCCGATTCTCCTGTACCAGTGGGGGCAGGCTGGCTTACTTCAGTCAGAACTGGGCTCCTTAACCTCAGACAAGTGGGTTCTGGAGTAGTAAGCCAGGGTCTGGTTCTCAACTTCAAAAAGTTTCCCAAGTTGAGAAGCAGACTTTTCTACCTGCAAGTGCTTCAGAGACCCTCGCTCTGGAAACAGAGGTCTCATCCCTGTTAGCTCTCAGAGCAGTAGAAAGGGTTCCTCCCTGCATCAGGGCAGGGGTCTGTATTCAGATACTTCCTTGCCCCAAAAGACAGGAGAATGGCGGCCCATTTTAGATCTCAGATATCTGAACAAGCATCTTTTGAAACAAAGTTCAAAATGGTAACTCTGGCAATGATTTTGCCTTCCCTAAGGCCAGGGGACTGGCTAGCCTCCCTGGACCTCAAGGATGCCTATTTCCATGTCCTAATCAGAGATCCATCGAAAGTACCTCAGATTGAACTGCCTCAGGTCATTACCAGTTCAGGCAATGCCCTTGACCTTACCTCTGCTCCAAGGGTATTCACAAAAGTGTCTAGCAGTGCAGTAGCCCCTTAAGAGGCAGAGGATTGCTGTTTTCCCTATCTAGGCACTGGCTCATTGTAGGCCAGTCCCCAGAACAGGTAAAATCTCACCTGCAGGTCACCCAGCAGCTTCTCACCTCCTGGGTTTTCTGCTAAACCTACCAAAGTCGGTTCTGGAACCAGTCCAGGTACTCACCTTTATAGGGGCAGAGTGGACACAAAAGCTAGCCAGAGCCTTTCTTCCCCAGAAGGGTAAAGAATTTAGTGGCTCTGGCCTCTTCCTTCACTCTGCAGGTCTCTCGACCAGCAAGACACTTTCTGCAGCTCCTGGGGCACATGGCTGCATCCACAGCTGTTGTGCAGGGAGCCAGATTTCAGATGAGAGACATTCAGTTTCACTTGAGAACCTTTGTCTCAGAGAAGAGACCCCTTCCAAGTTGGTCCCAGTGACTCGAACCTTGATCCTAGCTCTCCAGTGGTGGCAGGATCAGAGCAATTTAAGCGGGGGTCCCCTTCACCCTTCTCACGACCAGACTCTCACTACAGATGCTTCCCTTCTGGGTTGGGGCCCACATGGGCGACCTTTCCCTCAGGAGTTTGGTCCCCCAGGAATCTCTGCTCCACATCAGTTTGCTGGAACTCAGAGCTGTCTTTTTAGCTCTTCAAGCTTTTCTGCATCTGTCCACGACAAGGTGATACAAGTCAGAACAGACAACACCACAACAATGTGGTACATCAACAAACAGGGGGGCACTCGGTCTTCGGCCTTGTGCACCGAGGCAATGAAGTTGTGGTCTCTGGCCTATTCCCTGAACACTTCCCTCATAGCAGTTCATCTTCCAGGGAAGGACAATGTCCTAGCGGATGCCCTCAGCAGGATTTCCCTGGGCCATCACGAATGGTCCCTGGATCCTCAAGTGCTGGGGATAGTTTTTGCCAGGTGGGGCATCCCTCAGATAGATCTTTTTGCAGCCCCAGACAATCACAAACTTCCTCTGTTCTGTTGCAGGCCTCCAGTGCTGGGCTCAGTTCCCCTGGATGCCCTTCTTCTGGATTGGGAGGGGAAGTTCCTCTATGCTTTCCCTCCTTTCCGCTCCTATTCAAAGTACTAGTCAAAATCAGATCTCAGCCTTGCAGGGTGATTCTGATTGCCCCGGATTGGGCCAGGCAGCCCTGGTACCCACTCCTTCTGTCTCTGACAGTCCATCTTCCCTGTGCATCCCAGGAATCACAATCTGTTGACTTGTGCCCAGGGAAGGGTTTGGTATCCGGACCTCAAATCCCTCAACCTCAAGGCCTGGCTCTTGAGAAGTTAGAGTTGCTGATTTACACCTCTCTCAGGGTGTTCTTGAGATCCTAAAGGCTTCCAGAAAGCCTTCCACTAAGAGCTACTTATAGTTCTAAATGGAAAGGTTTTCCATTTGGTGTGCTGGAAAAATATTTCCCAGGATCTGCTAGTTGCCCATTTGTTGATTACATGGTACATCTTAATTCCTTGGGTCTCAGACCAGCTACCCTGAGAGTTCATTTGGCAGCTGTGTCTGCTTTTGTGTCAACAGGAAAGTCATCCCTCTTTCCTCTCATCCTGTGTTTTCCAAGTTTTTTAAGGATTACTCCATACTAATCCTCCCTTTGGGAACCGGCCCCTGCTTGGGACCTTAATGTTTGCATTGCCCAGTTAATGCAACCCCTTTTGAACCTCTGTCTTCTGCAGAGCTTAAGTACCTAACTTGGAAAACTGTTTTTCTAGTGGCTATCACTTCTGCCAGAGACGCATAAGTGAATTGCAAGCCTTGTCAGTGGAGACTGACTTTATTTCTTTCCACAGGGATAAGGTAGTCCTTAGGACTAATAGGAAGTTTTGCCTAAGGTGGTTTCAGATTTCCATCTTAATCAATCTATCTCCCTTCCAGTATTTTCACTGATCCTCCTCTTGGTGAGAGGAGGTTGCACAGCCTGGATGTTAAGAGGCTCTTAGTTATTATATAGAGCGTACCAAAAGTCACAGGTTGAATCCTCCAACTTTTCCTTACCTATGGTGAAGTTGGGAAAGGCAAACCTGCCACTAGGAGATCAATAGCCAGGTGGATTGTCTCTTGTATCCAATTCTGTTATCAGAAAGAGGCAGCCCCGGTTTGAGAATCATTCTACCAGGGGTACAGCTGCGTCTCTAGCTGCTGCCAGAGATATCCCTTTATTAGAGATTTGCCAGGCTGCTACTTGGAAAGCGGTACACTTTTACCAAGCATTACTCCCTGGATGTCCAGGCCAGGAGAGATGCTCGGTTTAGCACAGCTGTTCTTCAGAGCCTATTCCCTAAGTAGGTTCTGCCCTCCTCCATGGAGGTACTGCTGTGTATTCTGCTAATGTCTATAATATAGCAAGACTTCATGTTGTTTGAAGAAAAATTACTCACCTTAGTAATGTTGTTTCTTCCTAATGGAGTCTTGCTATATTATAGACCTCCCCAACCTGCCCCTCTCAGAACCTCTACTTGGTGGGGTGCGGGCAACTTAGTGTGAGGCACTACTTATGTCCTGTTAGCATTTTGTCCCCTTTGGGACTTTGGGGTGTGTGTGTGCGGTGTGTGTTTATTGTACTTATGTTCCATTTTCATATTATTAGAATGGTGTTAGTATTTCTGGTCCCTGACTTGAGTCTTGGGTGTTGGGATCATCAATGGTTGTTATTATTTAGGTAGCCATTTGACTAGTGTAGGTTACAGCTTCCACACAGACCTTAGTGAGTTTGGCTCGTAAAGATCTGACAGTTCAAGTTTGAAATGACACAGATAGAGCTGCTCTCGTGCCAAAATTCTATTTTGGAATGGTTTTAACCATTTCACTCCGGGGCAGTTCTAGAGCTGGATCAAACTGCTAATGTCTATAATATAGCAAGACTCCATTAGAAGAAACAACATTACTAAGGTGAGTAATTTTTTCTTTCCCACTATCGACCCATTCACATTGGCTCTAGGAACAGTCGATTGCCATTTTCGAAAATAATTTCTTGCATAGTTTTTGAATTTTCATCAGTGCATATCTTCGCCGTCGTCATCTACTCACCACCCTAAATCGAAGTGTGCGTGTGGGAAGCAGATACCGATCCGCGATGGCCATTCGGCCTGCCTCCTCTGCCTGGGGCCCGATCACCATACCGAATCCTGCCCGCACTGCAAAAGCTTCAATTAACGAACGCACATCCATCGCCTGAAGGCATTGAAGACTTTCCTGCTGGAGCAACAACTCGTTACTATGCAAAATACTCCGTCAGGCCAAGGTTCCTCTTCTTCGGGGTCGGGGAGTTCCCATAAGGAGGAGAAAAAGCACCACCACCAGGAGAAAGACTGCTCTCACTCCCAATCCAGGTCTCCGCATCAGAAGTCAGCCAACTCAAGTCCGGGCTCAGATGCTGCCCTCATCCCCGTCAACCCAAGCACGTACCAGGTTATTGGCCTCGAAACACCTGATGGCTGTGCGGCCGCCTGCCAGTGTTTCTTCAGGGCAAAGGCCTTCGGTCCCCTCCTTTAGTCTCAGACCCTACAGCCATACTTCTGGGTCTAAGACCAGGGATTCCGCCGTTAAGGAGGCAGGCGACACCCAGTCTGCCACCCGCACTTTGGCGAAGGCCTCTTCGTCGTCGCATCGTCCGGGTGGACCAGACAACAGGAAGAGGCACCTGGAAACAGGGTCTCACCCTGACGCCAGCTCCCCAAAGCATCGGGCCTCAGACTCCAGACGTACCACCCCGTCATCTTCCTCGAAGTCAGGGTTTTCTACACTGCTGGCACCTCATAAGCGGCTGTCAGACCAACCGCCGGCCGAGACAAGGCCACACCCAGCACCTGACCCAATGCCGATGAACGATGAGACACTGACGGACCTGCCATTAGATCCAACACCACCTAAGGACCTGATGCCAGAGAAGCCAAAGTCACCAGTCTGTACGCCAGCCCCTAATGAACCGACAGAACTGTCACCCCGGGAACCTGATGAAGGGCCCGGTACGCCAGGCCCATCAGCACTAGCTATGGTCTCTTTGGCTGAGGTAAAAGACCTTTTTAGTTCCAGGTGGGATACTGTTAGGAAAGACATCCTGCCTAAGGAACCACAGGCTCCTCCACCACAACTGGCTCTGGTGGATACCCTGTAACCACCGCAGCCCCCACCTTCACCCAAAGACAAATCGTCAGTTCCACCGGATGATAGGTCACCTGACCGGAGTAGGCGCTGCTCCAGGTCCACCTCAAGGCATTACAGGAGAAGACACTCCTGATCTTCCTGGTCATAAAGTCTCCACCACTCATTCACGCTGATGGTATCTATGCTGGAAGCGCTAGGACCCAGTGGGAGCAAACTTTTTTGCAAGAGGGTTGGCGCTAGAGATGGAGCCGTGAGGAGCGGCGCCGCAAGCCTTGGCTCATGCAGCAATGACTATCACAGCGGTCGACCCTTCCAACCGCCTCAGTTCCTTTTTCCCGGGCTTGCCCAGTGCGCTATGACGACGTCGCTCGCCCGCCAGGAGTCAAACTTCAAACTAGCAGCATAGTTTTCAGTTTATTATTTTGTAGTATTTCTTGAATAAGTACCGCTTACTATAATTTATTTTTATTACAAGAAAGAAGTCTCTAAGCCTACATTGACGGAGTCGACCATGAGTGGGTCAGGTGACAGTAGGGAGACTTCGTATGAACGCTGTTCAGTCAGCCGGGCTGGGTCTGGTTTGCCGCCCTCTCCGGAGGAGGTGTCTGACAACGGTCAGTCCAATATCCGAGGGGAGGGGCGGTCCCCCTGGAAGCATAAAAGAAGACGGTCGCACTCTCGGCACCGTTTGGCCTCAAGCTGTTCTTCGACCCACAGATCAAGAAAGAGAAGGCATCACTTGTGGTCGCCTTCTGGTATGTCTGCGTGTCAGCAGTCGGTCATTGGGGTCAGTTGCCGGTCTCCTCTGGAGTCGCCGGTTTCTGTTTCCAGTCTCCGACCTCTTCGACATCGGAGCCCGTCCCCGCCTTCTGGTAGGGCTTCAGATAAGCAGTTTCATCAGTGGGCCGCTCTGATGGAGCAATGGGCTCAGAGTTTGGTCCAGCTGCCTGGCCCGGTCACTCAGGGGCCCTCGGACCCTTCGGGGGATTCGGTAGGGCGGTTGGGCCTCCCTAGTCGTGTGGCGCCTTCTTCGGTGCCATCGACTCCGTGCTCAGGTGTTTTCCCCCCTCACATGACTGCGGCGCAGTGGGCCACACCAATGCCTTTATCTCCTGGTATATTTCCTTCTTTATCCTCAAATCTTAGTTTTCGGGCCCCTGCGTTGGTTTCGGCACCATTGGCGTCGATGGGTCGCTCGGTGCCGTCCTCGGCATCGTCTGCGTCTGTTAACGTTGGGCTTATCCGTCGCCCTCAACACCGAGGAGCTCTGTCCAGCACTGTGCTGGGCCAGCAAAGCGCCGTGCTCTTCTGCGAGACTTGGTATGGCATCTTCAGTCTTCAGGGCTCCTTGACTCTGAACCCCTTTCCATCCTATTTTCCTTCTGATTTTCACTCCTTTCCTGTCCATACAGTCCCTCCTGGGCTGTCAGGAGATGATATTGAGCCTGACCCAGACCTTAGGCTAGGTGATGATGTGGAAGGAACAGAGTCTAATCCTGCTGCAGAGCCTGTGGTCGAGGACCTGTCATTTAAGTCTCTGCTGAAAAATTTGAATTCCACTCTTTCTCTCCGGACTATGGATATCGATCCTGGAAAGCTTTTAAGACTCCAATGCCTTCATGTTCTGGACATCCCTATGGATTTAACTCCTCCGGTACAGCCCTCCTTTGAGAAGCTTTCTCAAATGATATGGAATAATCCTGCTCGCATTCCTTCTGTGGCTAAGTCCATAGATAGGAAGTATGCTGCTTCCAAGGATTGACCCATTTTGGCCTCTAAAGCCTTTGCGGACCCTCTTGTAGTCCTGGCAGAGAATGATAAGGTCGTCCTTCCTCAGACTACTACAGCTCGACCTATAAACAAAGAATATCATAAGATAGATACTTTAGGTAAGAGAGTCTTTGCTGCATTCACCCTGGGTATGTGTATTGCCAGCTACCAGGGCTATTTCTCTCAATATGAGTATATTCTTTGGCATTCATTCAAACAAATGGTTGAAGCTCTACCGGAGTCGGGCAGTAATTCAGAGCTTCTTCAAACCATAACCAGGGGTATTGAGTCTAACAACCAGCAGGTTAAAGCAGCTATGGACACTTTCGATACTGCCTCCTGAGTGGCGTCGGCGGGCATTTGTACCCGCCGTCATTCCTGGCTGTGCACTTCAGGCTTCACGAATGATGCCCAGCAACAGGTCATGGTGTTGCCCTTCGACGGTGTGTATCTCTTCGGTCCTCAAGTAGAACAAGCTCTAGAGGCCACACAAAAGACCTGATTGGCCATTAAATTGTCTTGGCCAGCTCCTGCCCCTTCTCGGGGGGGTGGTGGTGTTAATAAGCGCCAGTTTCACAACCGTCAGTCTTGTCGAGGCAAAGGCAGGGGAGGTTTTAATAAAAACCAAACCCCTCATCCTCAAAGGAAAACGCAACAGAAAGCACAAGGGCCCAAAGTGCCCAGTGCCACCTTCTGAGTTTCTGGCCCAAGTCCCACCTCAGCTGCCCGAGGGGGACTCCTCCTTAGTGGTGGGAGGTCATCTTACTCAATTCTACAACCAGTGGAAGTCCATAACATTGGACTAATGGGTCCTCCGGATAATCCGCGAGGGGTATTCCCTCAGTCTCTTAGAGACCCCCTCTGGATTGTCCCACCAAATGGCAGCCCAGGCTGACAGTACTTCAGTCAGAACTTCTCGCCTCTGAGATACAAGGCCTTCTGAACAACAGGGCACTAGAAATAGTTCCACTGGATCAATGGAACACAGGGTTCTACTCCCATTACTTTTTAGTTCCAAAGAAAACCAGGGGCATGCACCCCATTTTGGACCTCAGAAAATTGAACAGATTTCTTCCCAAGGAGAAGTTCAAAATGATATCGCTAGGAACCCTGTTACCTTTGCTTCATCAGCACAACTGGTTAGTCTCCCTGAACATGCAGGATGCTTACCAACATATTCCTATTCACCCAAGGCATCACAAATACCTAAGGGTCGTGGCTTTGGGACAACATTATCAGTTCAGAGTCCTGCCCTTTGAGCTATCCTTGGTGCCGTGAGTTTTTACAAAGTGTTGTGCAGTTCTCGCAGCGCACTTCAGAAAGATCGGGAATACAAGTATTCCCATATCTGGATGACTGGCTTCTAGCAAGTCCCTCCAGGCAAGGAACTCTCAACGCCATATCCACGGCCTCAGACTTTCTCACGTCTATGGGAGTTCTGCTAAATCTAAAGAAATCACAGTTGCAGCCCTCCCAGAAGCTCCTTTTTATAGGAACTCTGCTGGACACCTCTTGTCCGAAAGCTTTTCTTCCAGAAGACAGAAGGAGCGATATCCTACAGATAGCCCGATACATCAGGGAGAACAGCTCGGTTTGAGCTATCTCGATGCAACGGATGCTGGGTCTCATGGCATCCTCGGTGTTCACTGTACCCCTAGCTCGTCTCCACATGAGAACCTCTCAGTGGATGCTCAGTACTCAGTGGTCCCCAACCACTCACCCTCAGTCTTTTTTCATCAAGGTGACAGAACTTCTGAAGAGGTCGCTCATCTGGTGGTCGCAAGAGGACACCCTTCTGGAAGGGTATCCATTTGCTCCCTTGGATCACCAGATCTCCATTACCATGGATGCATCCCTGGTGGGGTGGGGAGCCCACTGTCAAGATCTCCACATCCAAGGTATGAGGACTCAAGACGAGTCCCAACTTCATATAAATGTCCTAGAAATGAGAGCCGTCCTTTATGCAGTCCGGGGTTTGAAGGACATTCTCTGTCGCAACATTTTCCTTCAAATGGACAGCAAAGCAGTGATGTATTATACCAACAAACAGGGCGGTGGTCACTCATAACGTTTATGCAGGGAAGTGATGAGAGTGTGGGAATGGTGCTTGGAGCACAAGGCTCTAATCCAGGCAATCTACCTGCGGGGAGTGCAGAACGAACTGGCAGACCATCTCTGCAGAACAGAGACAGATCCTCAGGAATGGTCTCTCAACTCAACCGTAGTTCAGTCACTATTCGCAGAGTGGGGAACTCCAGACATGGACCTTTTGCGTCCCCACTCAACACAAAACTGCCTCTGTTCGGCTCCAGCAGTCCGGGGGCTGGCATTTTTTGTCAGGATGCATTCAGGCTGCAGTGGACAAAACGCTTTCTATACGCCTTTCCTCCTCTTCCTCTAATTTGGAGGGTACTTCTCAAGCTCAAGTCCCAGGGGGACAAAATGATCCTCATTGCTACCTTCTGGCCTCGACAAATATGGTTTTCGTTACTCAACAGCATGTCGAAAACCCCTCCGAAAGCACTTCCCCCTCAGACAAACCTTCTGACTCGGGCCTGTGGTCCATCCCGGTCTGAGATCGCTTCACCTTCATCCTTGGCTCCTGAAGAGATAGAAGTGAACAGGTTCAATGTCTCTCGCAGAGTTTCAGATAATCTTCTGGCTGCGCGCAAGCCAGCCACTAGAAAAACGTACTCAGCGAACTGGAAGCGTTTTTGTGTCTGGTGTGCAAAATCCTCTTTGAATCCTTTTTCCTGCCCACCCAATAAAGTTCTAGAGTACCTTTTAGACCTCTCAAATTCAGGGCTACAATACTCTATAGTCAAAGTTCACCTTTGTGCCATTTCAGCTTATCATGAGCCAGTAATTTCCTTGTCACTGGCTGTTACCTGTGGTTAAGAGGTTTCTTAAGGGAATTCTGCATACCAGACCTCCTGTCAGACATTCAGTCGCAGCCTGGGACATTAATCTTGTACTAGACATGCTCACTCGAAAGCCTTTCGAGCCTCTAGCTACCTGTGAGCTGAAATTTCTCACTTGGAAAACAGCCTTCCTGGTGGCCATTACCTTGGCCTGCAGGGTCTCTGAAATACATGCTTTGGTCACAGACCCTCCGTATACTGTGTTTCATAAGGACAAAGTAGTTCTTAGGACCCATCCTAAGTTTCTCCCTAAGGTTGTTTCAGAATTCCATCTAAACCAACCTTTGGTCCTACCTACTTACTTCGCGAACTTCCAAAATGAAGGAGAGCGTACCCTACATTCGTTAGATGCCAAAAGAGCTCTACGTTTCTATTTAGATAGAACAAAACAAATTCGCACAGCTCAAGCAACTGTTTGTTTCCTTCAGCAAGGCCCGACTGGGTCAGCCTGTTGCTAACAGATGCATTTCAGCATGGCTGGTGGCATGCCTTCGCCACTGCTACTCCATGGCGCAGGTTAAGCTGGAGGGCAGAGTGTACGCTCACTCTACTAGAGCAGTCGCAGCATTCCTGGCGGAAATCCGCAACATGCCCATTGCAGACATTTGTAATGCGGCTACCTGGAGCTCGATGCATACTTTCGTCAAGCACCATGCCCTGGATTTCCATGCCAGGCGACATCCTTTGTTTGGCAGGACCATCCTTAACGGACTTCTGTCCTAAATATGTGAGCTGTTGGTCTCTCCTGCCGCCCTCTCGGGGGATTATTATCACGGTACTCTCCCATCAGTGTGAATGAGTGGTGGAGACTTTATGTCCAGGAAGATATGGAGATTACGTACCTACCATTATTCTTGATCTTCTTGGACGAAGTCTCCACCACTCATTCACATGCCCACCCACCATCCCCCAAGCTCACCTCTGTTGTTGGTCTTCATTCCCTCAATCTTTAGGCTGTGAAGACTTCTTTGTTGACCCTTCTTATACTGGTCGTCCGGACTATCTTATGTCCAGTTTTTGTTAAGCTATCCTTCTAAGTTAGTTACGCTGCACCTCCTCAGAGAAAAAGGTACTGAGGCGGTTGGAGGGTCGATGCCGAGATAGTCATTGCCACATGAGTCGAGGCTCACGGCTCCATCTCTGGCGCCGACCCCCTTGCAAAAAGGTTTGCTCCCGCTGGGTCCTAGCGCCTCCAGCATAGATCCTATCAGTGTGAATGAGTGGTGGAGACTTTGTCCAAGAAGATCAAGAATTACGGTAGGTACGTAATTTCCATTTCTTGCTCCAGGTCATCCTCGGGGTCATACTACTACAGATCCTCGGGCGAATACTCATCACCTCCTCCTCATCCAGACCCTCCTTGGCAATCACCACGTTCCCTGCGGGTGATCCCACCTTCTTGGATGTGATGCATCATATCCAATTTTTATACCAGTGGGAAACTGAGGATCTTGATCCAGAAAGGAAAAGACTTGTGCATTTCTTAGGCATGGATGAGCCCAAATCATTAGTGGTTCCACCCCTCGTAGCCCAATTCCAGGACGCTACCAGATTGGCCTGGAAGCATCCTGCAACAGCTCCTGCTCTTTACAAAGAAACGGATCTGCTGTACTGTACCCCGACAAATGAGCCATTCCTCGGAGAGCAGCCCAAGGCCAACTTGGTTGTGTTGACTGCTGCCCACGGCAGAACCAAGCAGCCCCAGCACACGAGCTCCCAGCCACCGGGCAAAGAATCCAAACGCCTGGATCAGTCCAGCAGAAAGATTTATTCATTGGCTACATGCACCATTCATTCGCTAAATTTTTTAGCCCACATGGTGCAGTACCAGCAATCTCTCTGGAAGAAGGCAGTCGAGCTTGCCAAAAAGCAGCACGATTCTTACCTCAAAATGGTGCTCTTGGATGTACTGTGGTCCGGCTTGAACGTAGGGAAACACGTCCTCAGATCTTCTTATGACTCAGCCGATACGGCGGCCAGGGCAGCAGCCACAGGGATTTGTATGAGGCGATGTTCTTGGCTCCGAGTCTCTGGGTTTAAGCAGGAGCTTCAGGATGCCATCATCGATGCACCATTCCATGGATCCGTGCTTTTTGGTCCTGACATTGAGCAGATGATCACAGACCTGCAGGACTTGGGTAAGGCCGTTCAGTTGGTACATCAGTTGTACAGGTATGAGCACACCCCACAATAAGCGTCATCAGTTTGCGTCACCAGGGAGGGCAGAAGCGCCGGGACAGCAGCAGAGGCAACCTTTCATCGTAAAGCTTCCTCTTGCCCCGTGTAACGTGAGGATCAAGGAAAACAAACCATCCTAGCTCTCCTTGCCCACCCCAACGCCTAACTCCCGGCCCCGGTCCCATACCACCTGCCGAGTCCAGGGCGGAGGAGGTAGGGGGTCGGTTCTCGCTTTACCTCGATGGGTGGATCTCCATCACCAACGATGAGTGGGTCCTCCAGTTGATAGAGAGGGGTCATGCGCTGGAATTTCTTCAGATACCCCCACACAGTCCCCAGGTTCAAGCATCTTACTCCATCTCCCATGCCGAACTCATCAGGGAGGAAGTACAGTTGCTATTAGACAAGAAGGCAATTGAACCAGTTCCGTCCCCACAGTGGGGAAAGGGTTCTACTCCCGCTTCTTCCTGGTACCCAAGAAGACAGGGGATCTTTTCCCGACCCTGGACCTGAGCCACTTGAACAATTACATAGAGTACAAGAGGTTCAGCATTTTCAACTTGCCGGGCATTCTTCCCATGCTGCATCAAGGGGACTGGCTCTGCTCCCTAGACATGCACGCTGCCTACCTCCATATTCTGGTGCTTCCAGCTCACAGCAGGTTCCTGAGGTTTTACTTTCAGGGAAGGCACTACCAGTTTCGGGTCTTGCACTTTGGCCTTTCCTCGGCACCTTGTGTGTTTATGAAGTGCCTAGCGGTAGTGGCAGCAGCCTTAAGGAGGCTGGGTCACTTTGTGTACCCCTACCTTGACAACTGGCTTCTGGCTGCCTCAATCAGGGATCAGCTTCTGGCAACCCTAGAGGACACCTTCATCCTGTTCAGCTCCGTAGGAGTCACCCTGAGCATAGCCAAGTCGCTTCTGACACCCTGTCAGAGCATTCAATACATTGGGGCAGTTCTAGACATGGAGCAAGGGAAGGCCTTCCTCCCTCCAGACAGGGCATTACGCCTTCGATCATTGGCCCACAAAGTATCAGCTGCTCTCCAGGTACCAGCTTGATCCATACTACAATTCCTAGGCCATATGGTGGCGGCCATCGTGACTGTACTCTCAGCACACCTCTTTATGAGAGTCCCTCAGTGGACCCTCAGGGTGCAGTGGAATCAAAGGGAGGACGATCTTGACCAGCCAGTCTCGATCTCCAAAGCCGTGTTTCAGACTCTCTCCTGGTGGATCTCACTGCAGAATCTGGAACCGGGAGTTTCCTTTCAGAGGGACCTTCCATTGCAGGTTCTTACAACCGATGCTTCAGGCATGGGTTGGGGTGCTCATTTTCAGAGCCATCAGGCTCGAGGAGCATGGTCCTCTCAAGAATTGACACTACATGTCAATATTCTAGAGATGAGAACAGTTCTATATGCCCTGCAGGCATCTCACCTGGATCTTCATCCAGGTCCCCTATTGGTGCAGACGGACAACACGTCAGTCGTCCACTACATCAGCAAACAAGGGGGGACTCACTCCTACCCTCTTTGTCGAGAGGCTTTGAGAGTGTGGTTCTGGGCTGTGGAATACGGCATCTCACTTACCGCAGTGCACGTTCCAGGGGTCCAAAATGTCTTGGCTGACCCTCTAAGTTGGTCTTGGTCAAAGACGCATGAATGGGAACTTTTGCAGTCGGTATCGGACGACCTCTTCCAAAGGTGGGGCCTCCAGAACTGGACCTCTTTACGTCCCTGTGCAACGCAAAACTGCCCATTTTCTACTCGTAGATCACGGGCCTGGTGTTACATAGAAACATAGAATTTGATGGCAGATAAGGACCGCTTGGCCCACCTAGTCAGAGCGTTGTTGGCGAAAGTCCGCTCTTGATACCGAACACCTTAGATTGAAGGACCATTATTTGGTCTGTCAAGCTGAAATCTCCCATAAGAAGGCAGAATTCCTGTCCAGGGAGATTGCGGTTGCCCGGAATCAACCAGTTCAGCTGTTTCAAACTGTGGACAGACTGTGCAACCCAGCCTGTCTGCAAGTTCGAAAAGCTTTTTCGCAGTTAGAGTGCAATGAACTTGCTTGATTCTTTGCAAATAAGGTGGCTGACATCAGGGCAGACTTGCAACGAACACACACTATGGGGGTTGCTGTGGAACGATGCGAGGTCACTGTGCCTCAGTTTTCCTGGAGTTCCTTCAGCCAGAGTTCATGGATGTCATGAGGATTATCCAGAGTGTGCACCCTACGTGCTGTAGTTTGGATCCTGGGCCGACCTCCCTAATTTTGGGTTGTAGTGATATCATTGGTCCAGTCCTTGTGCGGATAGTTGGGTGATTTTCCTAGTTCCCTGAAAGAGGCGGTGGTGACACCACTCTTTAAGAAAGCTACCTTGGACCCAGCCTGTTTCACAAACTACAGACCTATCTCTAACCTTCCCTTTGTTGTGAAGGTGATTGAGAAAGTAGTGGCAGCTCAACTGGAGGACCATTTGACCATCCATGATGTCTATGAACCCCTCCAGTCCGGTTTTTGTAAAAAAGGCAAAGTACCGAGACAGCGCTAGTTTGAGTGCTCAGTGATCTCCTGATGGCGAGAGAGCAGAAGAGCCGATCTTACTTCGGGAAATTGCTCTTGCAGCAGGTTACACCATTAGGACTGAAGCCGGCAGGTGCCAGGACTCCACGGAAATTTTCTAGCTAGCAATATTCAGCGGGGACTGCCCCCGACGTCGAGACTGCCCCCGACGTCGGTCTCACCCCCCGACGTCAGGCATAATACATAAGAGGGCGGTCCCCCAGAATCCCAAGTTCTTTTCCCACCGTCGACTCGCCAGCATCGGCCTCTCAGTCTCTACCTAGCGCATGACGACTACAGAACTTACCGTGTTTTTCAAACTGATGTCCTCTCCAACTCCTTCGCTTGAGGTTCACCTTTCTAAGTGTGCCTGCGGAAAACAGATCTCTTTCAAGGATCCTCACTCCTCCTGCGTGCGGTGCCTAGGCCCAGACCACGATATCAAGGCCTGCACCTTTTGCCAAGGGTTCAATAGCCGCAAAAGGATCCGCCGTCAGAAGGCACTTCAGGTGTACCTTCTGGAAGAAAAATTGAAAAGGATGGACCAAGAACCTTCCTCCAGGGGAGAATCTTCCTTGAAGGCCCATAAACACCGGGACAAGCACCGGGAGAAAGTAAGGTCCAGATTCCTGAACCGGGCCTTGGACTCCCACAGCACAGGCTCCACTAGATCGGACCACTCTCCCTCCAGGGCTCGGTCTTAGCCCCCAACCCTGGTTAAGGTCCGGGCTTCAGGCGGCTCTTCTACGCTCCAGCCAATCAAGACTTCGAGGCCCTCTGCTTCTTCCACTCCCTCCAAGGCCTCTTCCAAGTCTTCAGAGCGCCATAAATCTTTCTCTTCTACCCGACGTCTGGACACCGACTCCAGATCAGTCTCCCAACCTCCCAGAGGTCCTGACCCAACTCCTAGGAAGACCAAGGATCTGACGTCCCTGAAGCAGGCGTCGGACCTGACGTCGGTCAAGCACCCGGACGTCGGCTAAGCACTCCAAGTCGGCCAGGTGCTCGCCGTATCCGAGGACACCAGCCAGACACCAGTCGCTGGCCAGGCGTTCACCGGATCCAAAGGCGTCGGCCAAGAGATCGACATCGGCATCGTGCACTCCAGAGCGGAAGACCGCCCCCCCATTGCCGGCGGACGCCGGTCACAGGGACTCTACGGAGGAGGACACTACATTGCCTGAAGAACAGGCAGGCGACACCGAGAATGCCGGGCTCCCACGGGAAGCTTCCCCGAAGACACCCACGGACCCGACGCCCGACCCCGGCAACAGACCAGTGGCGCCAGGCCTGTCGTCGGGCATGAACATAGAGGAGGTAAAGGAACTCTTTACTTTCTGGTGGGACACTATCTGAAAAGATGTGGTCCCTGTTAAACCTCCTCCTCCTTCTTCACCTTCTTCGCCCCCTCCTCCACCAAAGGGGTCAGCAGAACGACCACCAACCCCTAAGAAGCAGACTCCACCTCCTAGGGGCAGATCAAAAGACAGGAGAAGACCTCCCTCAAGATCCCCGTCAGGGTCTCTCAGCCCCAAGCAACCCAGACGGCGTCGGTACACTCCGTCGGGGGAGGACTCCAGATCGGACACCTCGGACTACTCCAGATCTCCTTCTCCGCTCAGCATCTCCTCTCTTGACCCACATGACCTCTCCAGGTCTCCTCCGGATGATCCCTCTTTCGCTGAGATCATGAGGCACATCCAGGACAACATGGGGCAGGATGCTGAAGATTTTGACCCCAAACGACAACGCCTTGCACGCTATCTTCGGCAGAAAGACCCAAAGCCTGTGGTAGTACCACCCTTGGTAGACACTTTCGCGGACGTCACCAAGGCTGCGTGGAAGTGTCTGCACTCCACTTCCGCAGTGCCGAAGAAGGCTGACCGCCTGTACAAGGCCCCGAGAGAGGACCAGTACTTAGCCCAACAACCTCTGGCAGACTCCCTAGTCATCACGACCTCACATGACCGGTCTCAAAGACCACAACATATGAGCACACAGCCACTGGACCAGGAATCCAAGCAACTGGATGCCCTGGGGAGACGGACGTACGCTGGCTGCTACATGCGCCATCAGGTCTCTGAACTACCTCACCCACATGGTACAGTTTCAGAACGCCCTATGGGAACAGGCTGGTCGACAAGCTTCTGGATGGCAATCAAAAGGCGGAGCTCCTCAGTCTTCTCCACACAGGGTCAGATGTGGGTACCCAGGTGCTACGAGCCGCATACGATTCTGCAGACTCATCTGCCAGAGCGGCAGCTTCAGGCGTTTGTCTCCAGAGACACTCTTGGCTCTGCGTCTCCGGCTTCACCCCGGACGTACAGAAGAACATTCTTGACGTCCCATATAACAGCGAAGTACTCTCTGGTGAACTCTCGGAGAAGGTCATCACCAAACTCCAGGACGCTGGGAAGGCAGTCCGGTCTGTACAGGCCATGTACAGATCCAGGCCGGGTTCCTTTTGCAGGAGCCAGAGCCATTTTCGCAGCCGGCATCAAAGGCAGCAGCCACGTTCTGGCCAGCAGCAAAGGGGCATTTTTCAGCGTAAAGCCCAGGCAAAGTCGTCCCCAGGCAGAGGCCAGCGTTATACGAAATCGGCCCAGCCCGCAGGGACAGACGCTGCCACAGCTTGACTCCTTCCCGGACCCTGCCCCTCCTCTGGATCAACGGGTGCAAAAGGTCGGGGGTCGCATCGCTCTCCACTTTTCAGGGTGGCAGTCGATTACCGCCGACTGGTGGGTTCTTCAGTTGGTCAAGAAAGGCCATTTCATAGAATTTCTCGACCACCCACCGGCCAGACCTCCCCTGCTCTCCCATTACTTGGGTCAGCATGCTCTGCTTATACAGCAGGAGGTGCTTGCACTTCTGGAAGAAGAAGCTATAGAGCACATGCCACGGAACCAGAGAGGTCTAGGATATTATTCTCATTTCTTTCTGGTTCCAAAGAAAACAGGGGACCTCCATCCGATATTGGACTTCAGCGACCTCAACGAATCGGTCCTGTACAAACGCTTCCGCATGGTGACCCTCCCAGGTCTGATTCCCATGCTCAAGCAGGACACCTTTCTAGCGTCCCTGGACATGCAGGACGCCTACCTGCACATACCCATTGCTCAAGCGCACAGGAAGTTCCTGTGCTTCGAGTTTCAAGATTGTCATTATCAGTTCCGAGCCCTTCCCTTCGGGCTGTCATCGGCACTTCGGGTGTTCATGAAGTGCATGGCGATCGTAGCGGCATCTCTGAGGAGACAAGGCCACTATGTGTTCCCCACCTGGATGACTGGCTTCTCATGGCGCCATCCTGGGAGGCCCTGATGTCCGCCATTTACCGTGCTTAGTCTCTGTTCGAGACGTTGGGCATCATCATCAATCACGAGAAGTCACGCCTGGTTCCGTCTCAGATTCTGCAGTTCATAGGTGCAGTTCTGGACCTTGTCAAGGGGAAAGCCTTTCTACCCCCGGATAGAGCAGAACACATCAGATCCCTCATCAGGGACTTTTCGGCGAAGATGACCGTTCCTGCCAGACTGGTCCTTCGCCTGCTCGGATACGTGGCTGCGGCCATTGCAACAGTCTCGCTAGCCCGTCTCCACATGTGGGTAACCCAGTGGATGTTAAGGGTCCAGTGGGATCAAAAGCAAGACCATCTGCAGCACCCATTCCGGATCACGAAGGCTATAATCCGGAATTGGCAAGGGTGGCTAGATTCGAGGAATCTGTTGGCAGGAGTCCCCTTCAGTGCGCCGTGTCCGATTGTGACACTCTCCACAGATGCCTCAGGACTCGGATGGGGAGTACATCTCAATGGTGTTTGGTCTCAGGGCCTGTGGACGGCCCAAGACTCTCATCTCCACATAAACATCCTGGAAATGAGAGCAGTTCTTTAAGCCCTGCAGGCCTTCCAGTCGGAGATCCCACCAGGTACTCTTCTGTAACAGACAGACAGTTCCGCAGTGATGTATTACCTCAACAAATAAGGACGCACCCACTCCTACCCGCTTTGCAGGAAGGCCATGAGGGTGTGGGATTGGGTTTTGCAACACGGCACAAACCTCATTGCTGTTCATGTCCCAGGGGTGGACATTGTTGTTGCAGATGGCCTGAGCCGCTCTCAGGCCAAAGTCCATGAATGGGAACTACTCCAGGAGGTAGTAGAGGATCTGTTTCTCAGATGGGGCACACCAGAATTAGACCTTTTCGTGTCCCCATCTAACGCAGAACTGCCCAATTTTTGCTCGCTAGATCCAGGGTCTGGTGTTTTCTGGCGAGACATGTTGTCCCTTTCCTGGGTGGGCAGATTCCTCTATGCCTTCCCCCCTTTTCCGTTGATCCAGAGGGTTCTTCTGAAACTTCGTAGGCAGCAAGCGACACTCATACTTATTACACCGTTTTGGCCCAGGCAGATCTGGTTCCCTCTTCTGCATCAGCTGTCCCAGGAACCTCCAGTGCCACTGCCAATCAGCTCCCATTTGCTGTCTCAGGAGGCGGGTTCCTTGGTCCATCCGGACCTACGCTCCCTGAACCTACACGCTTGGCTCCTAGAGACATAGCCATGATGCGACACCGGGTCTCGCAAGAGGTAGCAGACATCCTTGCTGCTGCTAGGAAACCGGCTACCCATGCGACCTATGCCATGAAGTGGCTCAGGTTTTGTATATGGGTTCAAGCATGCAGTTTTTCGCCTTTGGATTGTCCAGAAAAGTTGGTCTTGGACTACCTGCTGTCCCTTTTCCAGACAGGCTTGGCTTACTCCTCGATTAAGGTACACCTCTGTGCCATCTCAGCCTATCACGTTCCTATAGGCCAATGCACTATAACTCAGTTGGACACGACACGAGCCTTCCTGAGGGGTGTCTTCCACCTTAGGCTCCCAATTAAGGATCACATTCCACCTTGGGATCTACCCTTTGTCCTGGAGCAGCTTATGCTGCCACCCTTTGAACCAGCCACGGATTGCGAGATACGCCTTCTTACATGGAAGACGTTGTTTTTAGTTGCTGTCACCTCGGCCAGAAGAATTTCTGAACTCCATGCACTTAATGTGCAAAGAACCTTATTTGGTGTTCCACCAAGACAGGGTATCCCTACGGACTAATCCTAAATTTCTGCCTAAGGTGGTCTCAGCTCACCTTAACCAGGATATCGATCTACCAGTGTACTTCCCTAGGTACGCTAATTGAGGAGAAGTCCTCCTGCACACTTTTGATGTGCATAGGTGTATCAGATATTACCTGACCAGAACCAAACTCCACCAAAAATCGGACCAGGTTTTTGTCTCCTTTGCCCAAAGGATGATGGGAGCTCCTGTTTCAAAACAGTCGCTATCCAGGTGGCACATTCAGTGTATCACGTTCTGTTACCAGAAGCACAACAAACCCTTACTGGGCACGGTCAAGGGTCATTCCACCAGAGGGGTGGTTACCTCCTTTGCAGATTTAAAGAACGTGTCCACCTCAGCCATTTGTGCTGCAGCTACTTGGAGCTCCTTACACACTTTCATCAGGCATTATAGCCTGGACATTGCATCGAGGTGAAGAGCAGGTTTTGGTCTAGCAGTCCTTCAGGGACTTCTGTCCTAGGCTGGTTTTCGTTCAAGGATTTCTACCTTCCCTCCTCCCAATGGTGTGGGATTTCCAGGATTGCTTGGGAATCAGTCCTAATGGTGTAACCTGCTGCAGAGCTGTTTCTCGAAGTAAGATAGTACAGTTACGTAAGAACTTACCGTAACAGTAGATCTTCGAGAACAGTTCTTGCAGCAGGTACTTTCCTTCCCCCCATCCCCGCTGGAGGTAGATTCTAGTTCCAACATCCTTCTCCTAGGATCAGGTGTTTCAGCATCTATCTGACTGTCATTTGACGGTGGATGCTCAGTCTCCTCTTCTGATGTCATCCAGCGGCTGGCAGTCTCTGGCGGGAGAACTGGGGATTCTGGGGGACCGCCCCCTTATGTACTGTGCCTGACGGGGGCGGTCCCCACTGAATATTGCTAGCTAGAAAATTTCCGTGGGGTCCTGAGCCTGCCGGCTTCAGTTCTAATGGTGTAACCTGCTGCAAGAGCTGTTCTTGAAGATCTACTATTACGGTAAGTTCTTACGTAACTGTACTTTCCATCTTGGTCCTTCTGGATCTCTCTCTTTAGCTTTTGACACCGTGGATCACGTGGTGGTGTTAGAACACCTGAGGCATATATGTGGAATATCGGTAACTGTCTTAAGATGGTTCACCTCATTCCTCATGGGGAGATCACAGAGTTGTGTCCGGGGTTTTTTCCTCAGACCCAACTGCTTTGTTGTATGGAGTGCCTCAGGGTTCAGTTCTATCACCCATGTTATTTGCGGTGTATATGCTACCCTTCGGAGACAGTGTAAGAAGATATGGGCTGAGGTTTCACTGTTACACAGATGATACCCAGCTATACCTTTCTTTCACACCTGACCAGGATGGAGCTCTCTCTGTCTTTAACAACTGTCTGAAAGAAATCCAGGAGTGGATGGACTCTAGCTGGCTGAAGTTGAACTCGGAAAAGACAGAGGTATTGGTTGTGGACCCGGGTCATCGGATAGGGGGTTGGGGTTTGGTGCACCATCTGGAATTATTCTTGGCGGTGTTTCTCTCCCGACCTCCGAATGGGTGTGTAACCTGGGGGTGGTTCTTGATGATAGACTGACACTGCACTCACAGGTGTCCGCTGTCGTTAAGACTTCATTTTACCATCTTAGGAACATCGCCAGGATTAGGCATCTGGTTCCGTCTGACGACCTTCCAACTTTGGTCCACACCTTTGTGTCCTCGTGCCTGGACTACTGCAACTCCCTCTATCTAGGGCTTTCAGGGGTTGGAATTCTTAGCCTGCAGCTAATGCAGAGCCTTGTAGTTTCGGCTTTTGGCGGCCTCGGTGCAGATCCTGCCATATTACTCAAGGCTGCCGAACTGCATTGGCTGCCGTACGGTGGTGGATCACCTTTAAAGTCGGTTTACTGACTTTCAAAGCCCTACACGGTCTGGGTCTGGTCTATCTGAAAGAACTTCTGGTTCCTTACTGCTCTGAACGATCGCTCCACTCAGCTGACGAGGGGTTGCTGGAGATTCCAAGGGTGAATTTGAAATATTTTGGTGCTAGAGCTTTTTCATATGCTGCTCCCACCCTTAGGAATTCTCTGCCTCGTCGGTTACGAGAATGTACTTCTGTGGTGGATTTTAAGAATGGATTGAAAATGTTTTTATGGCAAAAGGCCTTCTTAGAGAGTTGATCTGTTTATTTAATTTAATTATTAACTGTATTAAGTGTTATGGAATTTTATAATGATGGTTTTTGACTGTTTTAAATTGTTTGGTGCTTTGAAATTAGAAAGGTGCCTTATAAATAAAAATTATTATTATTAGTCTACCCGTTTCCCTACCTAACATAAGCTGCAGAGCCTAGTTAACCAACAGCCTACTTCTTCCTACCCCCCACTAGAATTGCCTTCTGTCTGTCCCATGCATTCTTGAATTCCCCCACTGTTGTTGACTCTATGACCTCCTCAGGAAGGTAGTTCCATGCATCTACAACCCTCTCTGTGAAGAAATACTTCCTCACATTTCCTCTGAGCCATCTCCCCTCTATCTTCAAATTGTGCCCCCTTCTTCTTGCACATCTCTTTTTCTGAAAGATGCTACCCTCTTGGACTTTGTTGATTCCCTTGAGGTATTTGAAAGTTTCTATTACGTCTCCCCTCTCCCTCCTTTCTTCGAGGCTATACATCTTAAGCTCCTTTAGTCTCTCTTCATATTCTTCTGGTGCAGACCCTGCACCATTTTGGTTGCCCTCCTCTGAGCAGCCTGTCTTTGTAGAAATGGGGTCTCCAGAACTATACACAGTACTCCAGATGTGGTCTTGCCAACTGTCTGTACAGAGGGCCAACAACGTTTTCTACTGGTGATGCCTCTCCCTTTGCATCCCAGTATCCCCCCAGCCCTCCTTACTGCCTTCTCACATTATTGGCCCACCTTTAGGTCATCTGATATGACTACCCCAGGTTCCTTTCCATTTTTGTTGTCATCAGTATTTCACCCCCCATTGTGTACTTTTCCCCTGGGTTTTTGTTTCCCAGGTGCATTACTTTGTACTTCTTTGCATTGAATGTAAGCTGCCATACATTTGACCATTCCTCCAGCCTTGCCAAGTCCCTTTTCATCCTTTCCACCCCACCTTGCATATCAACCCTGTTGCAGATCTTTGTGTCATCTGCAAAGAGACATACTTTCCCTTCTAGTCCCTCTGCAATGTCACTAATAAAGACATTAAAAAGGACCGGCCCCAGTATTGAACCCTGCGGTACCCCACTAGTAACCCCCCTTTCTTCACTGTGGACTCCATTTACTATTACCCACTGTGTCCTGTTGTCCAGCCAGTGTTTTACCCAGGCTACCACCCTGGGACCCACTCCCAGGCTGACTAATTTGTTTATTAATCTTTTGTGCGGGACTATGTCAGATGCCTTGCTAAAGTGTAGCTAGGCCATGTCCACAGCCCCTCCCTGGTCTACTACTTTGGTCACCCAGTCAAAGAAATCAATTAGATTTGTCTGGCGAGATTCATTGTCCCTCAGCTGGACAGGGAGGTTTCTGTACGCCTTCCCTCCCTTTCCTTTTCTGCAGAGGGCTTTGCTCAAACTCCAAGCGGAAGTAGCAGAAATGATTCTTGTGGCTCCGCTTTGGCTTCACCAGATATGGTTCCCTTTACTACAGCAGCTGGCAGTGGAACCTTCGATACCCCTGCCCTTGTCCTCCCATTTACTGTCACAAGGGCAGGGCAAATTGGTTCACCCAGACCTCTAGTCCCTACTCCTGCATGCCTGGCACCTGCTAACGTAGCCACAGCACGCTATGGGGTATCTCCTAGGGTGGCCGAGGTCTTGGTCGCAGCTAGAAAACCTTCCACTAGAGCCACCTGCTCTATGAAGTAGAAACGTTTTTGTTTGTGGGCCGCCAGTCGGGGTCTGGACCCCCTCCTGTGCCCTCTTAACACTGTCCTTGAATATCTCCTCTCTCTGTTGAATTTGGGCCTTCGTTATTCATCCTTTAAGATACACCTCTCTGTGATTTCAACCTATCGTGTACCAGTGGATGGCAGATATGTTGACCAGACTGATCTGTCCCAAACTTTTTTGAGAGGAATACTTCATCTTAAACCTCCCATTAGGGACCCTATCCTCCCTTGGGATCTTTTATTTTTGTTAGAAAAACTTACGTTGCCACCCCTCGAACTAGCCGCAGCAGGCTAGTTCGCCTGCCACCAACTCACTCCCTGCTGCCCCTTTCCCTGACAGGAGTGCATTACCCAGATATACAATCTCTTCACCTCAGGGGCTGGTTCTTGAGTTAAGAGTTTCCATCCTCGCAGTACTCTGAACAGATCCTTAAGATCCTGAGGATGGAAAAAAAACTAACACTAAGAAGACTTATGCAGCCAAATGGAAAAGGTTTTCCCTCTGGTGCAAGAGCAAAAAAGTCAATCCCCTTTCAACTTCAGAACCTTAGCTGCTGGATTACCTGGTACACTTGCAGGCGTTAGGCTTGAAACCATCTTCCCTCAAGCTACACCTGGTTGCAGTTTCGGCCTACCTTTCAGTGGGAAAGAAAAAGTCAGTTCTAGGATCATGGATATGTTGTTTATCCACACTTATTGGCAGAGTCCCTTTCCCTTTAAATCAGCTGGAAAATCTTCAAACTGGCTCCTCCCACCCACCCGGGTGGTATAACCTTCGGCTCTGCCCCATGACACCAGATCTTCCTTTCCGCTGGAAGATTCAGGTTGCCTCCTTCGTACTCTCGCATTTTGTAGGCCCTGGCTTCAGAAACCTCGGTTATTCCAAAAATTCTCCTTGTTCACATTAGTGATTGCGATTACTTTTCTTCAGTCATGGAAGACAAGTCTTCCCCCGGATTTCGCCGGTGTTCGTGCGGCCAGAAGATGTTGTGCACTGACCCGCATGCCACGTGAGTTTATTGTTTGGGTGTCAGCCATGACACTATGATGTGCGAGTTTTGCCTCGCGTTCCAACCCAGTGTCCTCGACGACCGTCTCGCACACCTTAAGCTGGGGAGGAGTGAAAAATGGAACCCGCCGGTGAAATCCAAGGAGGCCCGGTGGGCGGTTTCCACGGCCATGAGATCCACCGAACAATTGGAGTGCATGCAAGTCTTTGAGGAGGAAGCGGCTCGTGCTGCGGAATCTTCCTCTTGAAGCTTCTTTGTTTCGCTCAACCTGGGCTCCACATTCTCGGGTTCCTTCCGAGAGCTGTGACACTCTCTCCTGACTAAGGTTGACAGTCCTGCGGGCATGCACTCCTCTCGGTCCCATAAGCGGGAGAAGGACCTGGGACCATCTTCCTCTCAATGGAGACGCTCTTGGGATTGGGAGAGATCTCGTTCCCAGGAACCGGCCATTTCAACCTCGGTCGAAATCGCCTCTTAGGCCTCTGGATTCTTGGCCTTGCCGTCTGGCGAGTCAACTGAAGTGTCGATCAATGACATTGAGATAATTCTCGACCCGATCGTCCCTTTGTCGCCGACTCTGGTCAACGACTCTCTCTCTCAGACTCTGGCCCTTGCTTTCCCCAACGAAGAGACCCAGCCTGCTAGAAAGCCTGCTGAGGAAGTGGTCCCTGACCCTGGGAAGTCACCGGTCCCACCGGTGTCTCACGAGTGACAGAGTCAGCTCGTCCGATCTCGATCGAGGTCTCAAACCCCCTCGATCGAAAGGCTGAGGAAGGGCCATAAGCACTCTAAAAAGAGGCGATGCCATCAGTCTACTCCTCAGATGAGAAGAGGCTCCGGCGGAAACTCCGTTGGCACTATGAGGACCTCATGTGGCAACAGCTGACTTTGACCGGGCACAAGCCTTCCCCGGCTCTTACCTCAGCCATTACTTGGCTTTTGCCTCCCAGGCTGAAGCCGACTCCTCTGGAGCCGATTAAGTCAGTTCCTCTGCCCGCAGAGCCTGGCAAAACCTTTGGATCGTCCTACACCGGCCTCTCCACTGATTTTGGTGGAACAGCCACCCGAGCAGCCTGTGGGAGGGGCTCCTTCTAAGGCAGCTAGACCAGACACCGGGCTTCCACGGCGTCTCCTCGGTCACTGTCACCCCTGACCGCCCCTGGCAGGTCAAGGGTGATGTGGGCAGTCGACCGCTGTATCCAGATTCCTCGGATTCGGATGAAACTGGCCTCCATTCTCATCCAGGGGTTGATGAATCGGCTGGTGGGATAGAGACAAGGAAGGTCCCTCGTCCTTTCAGGGCAATCTTCGCCTCATCTCTGAGTCTGCAGAGATGCCCCTGGAGCCTATCCAGAAAAAGGCATTCTCACTAACATCCTCAAGAGGGGGGTTACCCTGATGGAAGCCTTTCCTGTGGCCGAGGCAGAATATAGGCAGCACCCTGCCTCCTGTCCGCTCCGTCTTGGTATGGCCCGCAAATGTCACGTGCCATGGGGTCCTGCCGTGTTCCTGAGCACCCATCGGCGAGAGCCTTGTGACCATCTCTGTGTTCAGGCGTACTGACAGTTCTACTGATACCGACAGACCTCCTGAGTAGCAATCCAAATATTTGGATCACTCTGCCTGGAAGGTCTATGCGGCCTCGTCTTTAGGCCTCCGTCAGGCAAGCTTGGCCGTCATCATGGCACACTTCTTCCATGCCCTCTTGGGGTCCTCGGACAAAAGTCCTCCCACATCTCCCCGCGGACATGTAGACCACGGTCAAGGAGGTTAGAGACCAAGGCTGTGCTGTTGCCAAACAGCTGCAGGTGGCTCGGGGCATCAGGGACTCGTGTCCGTTCATTGTCAGCCGCAGTTGCCTCTCACCGCAGGGCTTGGCTGAGGCTCTCCTCCTTCCCGGTGGATACTCAGCACAAACTAGCTGATGTGCCTTTCCTGGGCACCGATTTCTTCGGCCCTGGTGTGGCTGGGCACCGTCAGCGCAGTGAGCAGTCCAGTACCACCTTGGACGCCACTTCTGCTAAGGGTTCTTCTGGTCAAAGAAGCAGCAGAAGAAGAAGCCCATCTTATCTGTGTCAGTAGTCACCATTCATCACACATTTGTAGTCGTTCAGAGGTCACGACCCCGTGGGAGCTCTTTTTTTTTTTTGGATGGGTGGAGCCGACACACCGATGCCACCGCCCTTAAGGCCGACGCACTGTGTGGCACTCGCGGGTTGGCTGTTAGATGTCGTCGGACCCGCTCTCCCGCCGTAGAGGTAGCACCTCATGTGGAGCTGTCTTCCAAAGTTCACCATCGCAGTTCGGCCTTCATCTCGTGTCGAGAAGCAAATCCCGTTGGTTCCGTTTCACCACCCACTCGACGCCACTGACTGGTAAGACCATTTTTTTATTGTTTTTACAGCGACATCGAGTCTATTTGTACTTTTATTTGCCGTTGATCATGTCTGGTATGGGGGGCATAAAGTCACAGAAAACAGGGCGGCCTCCCATGCGTTGGTGTCCGTATGGCCGCAAGTATTCCGTTACCAACCAACATGATCATTGTTTGCCGTGTCTTGGTCCGCTTCACGATATGGATTCGTGTGATGCCTGTTTTGCTATGGATCGCTGAATTATTGAGCAGCGCGCGTGGAAAGTTGGACAAGCTCCGCTGACTTTCGGAGGATGGGTGCGCACTCATTGGGCCAAGCCGCGGTCTCTCAGCCTTTCCTCCAGGTCCCTTCCCAATTCTATATGGACCGCAGAGGAGGGGGCTTCCGCCTCTAGTAGCCTTGCTGTGGCAGAGGCCTCTTCCGCCGTGCAGGAGGCCCAGTCTGTTCCCCCGGGGAGTGGGCGGGAGGCACCGCTCTGTAACGGTGTCATGTCCTTGGGCTCGAGGGCCTGAGCCGGCACCGTCCTCAACGCCGTCCTTTGGTGCCATTTTGGACCTTGATGCCGCTTGCCATGGGCTCTGGCGATGCCATGGTTGGCGCCGTTCCACCACTCGGTGCTGTTTCTGCTGTCAGCGCCGTTCATGGCACCGATGGCAGTGACGGTACTGTGGGAAGTTCTACAGTGCTGCCTTTGACTGTTTCTGGACTCGGCGCCGAGACCATGGACGGCACTGTGTGCGACAGCGCCATCGAGGGTGTTGTTCTTGCTCTCTGCGCTGCTCGTGGTGCCGAGGGGGCTGTTGGCGCCACCATCTGTGCCATCTCCAATCCCAGTACCATTCGTGGTGCCATGGGGGGGGAGGCACCATCATCGGCGCAATCTCTGACTTCGGCGCCATGTGTGGCGCCATGGGAGGGGACAGCGCCATGTCGGGAGTCAACTCCTGTTCCGCTGCTGTGGTCGGGGACGTCTCTTCCTCGGGTGTGGGACCCCAGATTGGCACCTCCCTCAGTCCAGACAGGAGCAGGCGCCTGCGAGTGGTCTGGCACAGGGCCTCGATCTCCACTTCCTCGGAGTTGGACTCCTGGTTCGGGACTCTCTGTCAGATTCTTCGGAGTTGGCAGAACCCGTGGGCACCTCAGTAGTCACTTCAGCGGGCCAGACCCAGTTGCCCTCTGAGGAGCGGGCAGTGGTCCCTGAGTCTGGGGTCAGGGGTTCTGACCAGCAGGCGGTGGTCCGGGTCACTGTTGCCCTGCAACCTGGACTTGGAGGATTTTCTGCTCCCTCAGCTGGGACACCCCCTCCTGTGGTGTGCCTGTATCGCTCAACTTGAGGGCCGACCAGGGCACCCACGGAAGGGGAGGGTGCTGTTCCCTGGGTGGACTCCTTGGGGACCGCCCACAGTTGTCAGCTGCCTAGGCTGGTGTTCTCGAGGTGGAGGGCTCTCTTGGAGTCCGAGGGGTCGAGGGGCCTGGGTTCGAGATGGCGGCCCTTCTCTGGGACCCACCCAGGTTCGGGGAGGAGTCGCAGCGCAGACCGACACCCTTCCTTCTCGATCTCTTCGAAAGTGCCCTTGTCTTTGGAGGGAACAGACCGTCCCTGTGGGCTCATACGGTTCTGGTCACCTCACAGGGCATTCTTCAGGGCATGGTCTAGGCAGTTCTAGTGTGGTTCATCAGCTGTCAGCTGTTGGGGTCTCCGGAACTACTCCTGTCTTGGGGACTTCCAGTGGGCTGTCTTTCAATTTTTTTTCAGTTCAACTTTATTTCTATAGCGCTTTTCAAAAACCAAGACACTTAACATAAAAACAAGAACAGCCAATATAAATAACGTTCCTCTTCTGTGGTGGATCTGGCCCCCATTCCTCTGTTGCCATCTCCTGCTCTCCTAGGTATTCCTGGTCCTATGGGGCCTCTCACCTGGGAATAATTCTGGGGTGCGGCTGCTCACTTCAAACAACATGAAGTCCTACTGTATTCTGACATATGTAGTTAGCCCCAGCACTTGAACTGCTCCGGAGATGAAAGAGTTGACTCTATGCAGAAGCATAGAACGTTGAGCTTGAGCTTGGATTTCAAACCTCTGTCTGTGGTACTTCAGAGTGTAACTGTCAGATTCTTTACTCCGCCTAACTGTGAAGTCGCTCCGGAGATTGCTCCTTCGCTTGGTTGGTAAAGTTTCATGAAAAGTGTCAGTTTTCAAGTCTCTGTCTACGATACAGTAACTGTGTAGATAGGTAGTGAACTGTTTTTTGTTTCATTCTGTGGAAATTGTAATTTCTTCAGTTCCCTAGCGGTCGGTCCGGTTGGGAACCGACTGTTTCTGTTTGAATTTCTTCCTTTGTAATTTATAATGGTGTGCTGGTTCCGATCGGTTCCCCAAAAAATGGACTTTTACCAGTTTGTTTCCACAACCCGTAACATGGTAGGTAACCCATCAGAGAGTATTACCTGGCGTAACAGCCATTAAGGATAATTTTTGTTAGTCTGGCCACATCTGAGAAACCCAAAAAGAAAACCAGGCCCACTGGGTTTCAGCACTGTGGTGAGTGTGGGGAGGCTTTTGCTAAAGCTGATCCTCACCTCACCTCATCTGTGTTTATTGTCTGGGGTTTGACCACCTCAAAACAGACTGCCAAATCTGTAAACATTTTCCCAAAGCCACTATGGATAAAAGAATGAGTAGGCTAAAGGAAAGGGAGGCCGAGAAGTCCGCTGACCCGGATGGCCAGCCCGGTTCGGTTGTGGCCGAACCAGAGGAGGTGCCCACTGACCTGGGCGATACCTCCTCGGGCAAAAGGAGATCCAACTCGGAGGGGTCGGTTCCAGCGAAAAGAAAAAGGAAATCAGCCGGTTCGGATCCAGAACCGTGTACTCCAACCGCTGATGAGATAGCCAAAGCGATAAGCATTGTTCAGTCGCTTCGATTGGTTCCGTCTGAACCGACGCCTTCGGCCAGGCAGTCGGTTTGGTTGGATCCTACTCCATCGGATTATGATCCGGATGCCTATTATGAATTGGAGTGGGTAGGGGAAGAAGACTATCCAGAACAAGATGATAATGATTTAGAAGGTCTGGATGTGCCCATTGAACCGGACATCTCCCCAGACAGTCCCTCCAATGTCTCCCCTTCCAGGCTTTCTGTGTCCCCTTCCCACTATTTGTTCTAGAAAAAGGTGGTTGAAACTCTCCAGCTCCCTATGGTAGAAGCTGCAGAAGAGGAGCCTGATTTTGTCGAGGTGATGGACATCCCAGAGTCTAAGAGGCTGTCTGTTCCCCGCCACAAATCCTTGGGGAAACAGAAAAAAAGATTATTCAGACACCAAACTCTTTACCTCCAGTGGACAAAAGAATGGACAGGAGGTATATGTTGTCAGGCTCATGTACGGAGTTTTTGTACAATCATAGCAGCCATGTTGGGGTAGTGCAGGCTGCAGCCTGTGGCAGGGCTAACATACTTTTGGCTTCACACTCCCCAGGTAAAGACTCCACGAAGGTGAATGTCATGGCCAAAAAACAATTTCTAGGGACATGGATATGTTGTTCATCCACACTGTCTGGCAAGGAACCTGCCAGACAGTGTTCATCCACACTGTCTGGCAGGTTCCTTGCCGCTTTAAATCTTGCCGGAAGGTCTTCAAGCTGGCTCCTCCCACCCACCCGGGTGGTAAAACTCTCGGCTCCACCCCATGACGCCAGATCTTCCTTACCGCTTGGAAGCTCAGGTTCCCTCCTTAACGCTCTGCGTGTAGACTGGATCCTAATTCTTCGGTTGGCCCGAAACTTATTTTAAAATTTTCAAGACTTCAGTCAAGTTTCTCCCTCGCGGCTGTGATGGGCAAATCGACTCCTGGATTTCGGCGGTGCCCTTGTGGGCAGAAAATGTCCAGGATGGACCCGCACTCCATGTGCATCTACTGCCTTGACCTAGAACATGACCCGCAGGCCTGCAAGTTATGCCGTTCGTTTTCGTCCAACGTCCTGGAAGACCGCGCTGCCTGGTTACAGCTGGGGTGCCCTGAGAAGCGCTACCCGCCGGTGAAGTCAAAGGAGGCCCGTTGGGCGGTTACCGCGGCGGCTGGCTCGGCTGAGCAACTCGAGCAGATGATCACCCTCGAAGAAGAGGCAGCACAGGCCGCATCATCCTCTTCCTCGGTCGCTGCATTTATCCCGCTCTCTCTGGGTACCTCATATTCAGCTTCTTTCAAGGAGCTTTGCCAGTCCCTTTCCACGAAGGGAGAGGGGCCATCGGGACATTCCTCTCGGTCCAGAAAGAAGGACTCAAAAGGTAAGTCCCATCGTCAGCGTTTGTGGGAGAGGTCCCCTTCCCCGGACAGTCGACACTTTCGACTTTGGTCAAGGTTGCGGCTAAGGCCACTGGCTTCCGCGTGTCCCGTCAGGTCAGCGGCGAGACACCGCGTGTCGCGGTCGAGATTTTCTCGACCGTCGGACGAGCTGTCGACTGGTGAACCGACAACCCTTCTTCACCGGTTCCCCCGGTGGAGACCGAGGACTTGCCTGCACCTCCGGTGCAGCAGTCCCCAGTTAAGGCTTCCGAGCTGAGGGAAGAGCGGGTGTCCCCCGCCCTTTCCCAGACCCATCCTCGGAAACGCTGAGGATCTCGGTCTCTGTCTCTGACATCGTCTCGGTCCAGCCGATCCCGCTGACATTGGCGGTCTCGGTCTCGACACTGAAATAGGCGATGTTGCCGCTCGTCCTTGTCTTCCTCCTTGGAAGAGGAGAGACTTCGGCGCAAGTTGCGTCGACGCTACGAGGACCTGATGTGGCAGCAGTTACTTCTGTCCGGGAACAAGCCGACGCCGTCGCCTTCCCCAGCCATCAAGTGGCTGTCACCTGAGCAGCCTGAACCACCCTTCGCTGTAGCCAAGGTGCCCAAGCCTGGGCCGGTTGTTTGGCCGAAACCAGCTGCCCCACCGATTGTGGTGGAACCTCCGCCTCGACAACCAAAATCGGGGGCGCCGACCAAGGACTCTCGGTCGGGTCAGGGCCTGCCCCACAGGTTGTCGGTCACCCTCACTCCCGACCGTCCTCGGCAGGTGGAGGGTGGCTCAGGCCCCAGGCAGCTCTTCGCAGACTCCTCGGGGTCCGACGACGACTCCTCCCTGTTCTCCAGGCCCATTGACCTGCAGTCCTCCGGGGGCCAGTCGATGGACGAAAGCCCATCGTCCTTCATGGGTTTGCTTTGGCTCATCTCGGAGTCCACCGGGATGCAGCTCAAGCCCGTATCCAAGTGGGCCAAGTATCCCCTGACGGAGATACTGGACCGAGGGGATTCACCCCTGGAGGCCTTTCTGGTGGCTGAAGCCATTGTTGGCCCAGCCTTGGAGCTCTGGCAGCGGCTTGCTTCCTGTCCTGTGCCTTCGGCCAGGATGGCCAGGAAGTATGTGGTCCCTACCGGCTCTTTGCCCGTTTTTTCGGAACACTCCTCTGCCAAGGGGTTGGTCACCGACAGCGTTTTCCAGCATTCCGGGAACGATAGGGATGTGGACAAGCCCCCTGACAAGGAGTCCAAAAAGCTGGACTATGCTAGGCGCAGGGTGTATGCTGCGTCCTCCCTTGGCCTCCGCCAGGCCAGCTCGGCCATGCTGATGGCACACTTCTCCCACGCCCTCATGGGCTCCCTGGATGAGGTGATCCCTCCTCTCCTGGCTGACCTGCAGACCACGTTCTGGCAGGTACGGGACCAGGGTAGGGCGATGGCTAAACAGCAGCTCCAAATGGCTCTGGACATTGGAGACTCCTGTGCCAGATCGGTTGCAGCCGCAGTGGCCATGCGCCGCAGAGCATGGCTGAGGATATCCACCTTCACGGCGGATACCCAGCACAAACTGGCAGATGTCCCCTTCCTGGGGACCGACCTCTTCAGCCCTGGAGTGGAAGGTCACCTCCAGCGGATCGAAAAGTCCAATGCCACTCTGGACTCTGTCACCTCCGCCCAGAAGGACAAAGGCCGCCGACAACAGCAGCACAAGTCCCTTCGTCCTTCTGCGCCTGCGGCACGTCCGGCCCAACAGCACCAGCACCAGCACCAGGGCCAGCAGGTGCGGCTACCTCCAACAGGAAGCAGGGAGGTAAAGGCCCAGGAGGTCCCTTGGCCGGTCCCTCCTCTAAGCCTGCCCAGTGACAGGTTGAGGGGTGTCACCCCAGCCTCGTCACTCCCCTCTGGGTTCCCCCCCGTGGGGGGATGGCTCCACTTCTTTTCCGCTTGGTCCATTATCACCATGGACCATTGGGTGTGGAGGTGGTAGTAAAGGGCCTGCCCTGGAGTTCGAGGCCCGCCCTTCCGAACCGGCCGCCCCTGAGACTCTGAGGTCCCCAGCCTCTTTGTTGGCTGCGAGCCGTGTCGCCCTGCTCCTAGAAAAGAGGTCATCAGGAAGGTGGCAGATCCTCCTCCAGACCCGGGGTTTGTGTCCAGGTACTTCCTGGTCCCAAAACGGACGGGGACTGGCGCCCCATTCTTGACCTGCATGACCTGAACAGGTTCCTAAGGTCTCGGACATTCAGGATGGTCACTCTGGCTCAGATAATCCCATCCTTGGAATGAGGCATGTGGTTCTGTTCTCTGGACCTTCAGAACGCGTTCTTTCACGTCCCAATCCGTCCATCCACAGAGATTCCTCCGCTTCAGGGCGGAGGGATCTCTCTATGAGTTCCGGGCCATGCCCTTCGGCCTTTCCCTAGCTCCCAGGGTCTTCACCAAATGCATGGCAGTGGTGACAGCATTCCTGCGGTGCCGAAGGGTCCGGGTGTACCCCTGCCTGGACGACTGGCTGATCGCAGCCCCCTCCAGAGCGGAGGTGGAGCGGTCCAGAGATCTGGCCCTCCAGGTTTGCTCTCAGGTTGGCCTCCTCATCAACGAGGCCAAGTTGGAACTCGTGCCAAAGCAGGTGATACAATTCATCGGGGCAGAGCTCGACTCTCTACGAGCCAGAGCACAGCTCCCGGCGGACAGGGCCGAGGTTCTTTCCTCCTTTGCCCAGTCATTTCACATTGGGCAATCGCGCCCTGCCCAGGACTTCCTGCGCCTCCAGGGCCTCATGGCGGCATGCACCAGCGTGGTCCATTGGGCCTGCTGGTACATGCGTCCCCTTCAATGGGGGCTGGCCAGCCAGTGGTCACAGCACTTCGATCCTCTGGATCAGCTAGTGACAGTGATCCAGGGGATGTGGAACGCTCTCCAGTGGTGGACCGTTCCAGCACATCTGCAGGAGGGCATCCCGTTTGACCGCCCCGAGCTGACGGTCTCTTTATCAACGATGCCTCTCTGATGGGTTGGGGTGCCCATCTGGGGAGTACAGAAGCGCCGGCCTCTGGTCCCTCGGGAGTCCCGATGCCACATCAACCTGCTGGAGCTTCGAGCGGTTCGTCTAGCCCTCACCGCCTTCGCTCCATTTCTACGGGGTCAGGTGGTTCAGGTCCAGACGGACAATGGACAATACCACAACCATGTACAACGTAAACCGCCAGGGCAGGACGCGCTCCATGCCTCTGTGCAAGGAAGCTCTCCGCATTTGGTCACTCGTGCGCAGCCTGGAGGTGGATCTCCTTGCCATTCATGTGGCAGGAGCCTCCAACACCCTGGCCGATGCCCTAAGCCAGATAGGGGCTGCGTCCCACGAGTGGTCTCTCCTGCTGGAGGTAGTACAAGATCTGTTCTCCCACTGGGGCATGCCTCAGGTGGACCTGTTTGCCTCCAGGGAGAATGCGAAGATGAGACTGTTTCATGCCGGCCCCCCTCAGCAGGGCTCGCTGCAGGGGGAAGCTTTTTTTGAGGCCGTGGACCCCGGGCCTCTTCTACGCCTTTCCGCCATTTCCCTTGATCCAAAAGGTGCTTCTCAAGGCGAGGAGGGACAAGGCGCAGGTGATTCTGGTAGCCCCAGACTGGCCCCGCCAGTTCTGGTATCCAGATCTCCCCAATCTCAGCTCCAGGCTTCTAAGGCGGCTTCCAGCCCGCCCGGACCTGATCTCAGTCAATCAGGGGAAGGTATTCCATCCGGACCTTCAATCCCTGCACCTGACAGCCTGGTTCCGGAGTGACTAGAATTCCAGGCCTTGGGTCTTTCCGACAAGGTCCTCAATGTCGTTGAGGCATCCCATAAGGAGTCAACCAGAAAATGCTATGCCTTCAAATGGAAGAGATTCTCTATTTGATGTCAGGGCAAGGGCCTGGACCCTTCCTCCTGTTCCTTGGCAAGCATTCTGGACTACCTGTGGTCCCTTTCTCAGCTAAGGCAGTCGACACCATTAAGGTGCACCTGGCAGCCATCTCTGCTTACCGGATGCGGGCCGGGAAGCAGTCGGTGGCGCAGGAGAAGGTGGTCTGGTGTTTTTTCAAAGACCTTGATCACATATCCCCTTTGGTGCGAGAACCTCCACCTCCGTGGGATCTACTGCTGGTATTGGCTAAGCTCATGGGCAAGCCATTCGAACCGATGCACAGGTGCGATATCTCCCACCCATCGTGGAAGACCACCTTCTTGGTCAGAAGGACAGGAGAGCTCCAGGCGCCTTCCATCGAGTCTCCTTATCTGGTCTTCCACAGGGACATGGTTGTCCTACGCCCCCACCCGAAATTCCTTCCAAAGGTGGTGTCGGAGTTTCACCTTAACCAGGTGTTGACTGTGCCGGTGTTCTACCCTAGTCACACCTTGGAGGCCGAATATAAGCTCCATAGTCTGGACCCTAGAAAAGCGCTTTCTTATTATAAGGAGCAGACGGCTGAAGTTCGGGGAGAGGTTCGCCAGCTGTTTGTCACCTACGCTGAAGCCACACCTGGCAGACCTGCAGCCAAGCGGACAGTAGGCAGGTGGGTCACCTCCTGCATAGATCCCTGCTATAGGTTGGCGGGCATGGAGCCTCCCAAAGGGATAAGAGCTCATTCTACCTGCCATAACGCTGTTTCGGTGGCTGCTTCCAAGGACATCCCTATCCAGGAAATCTGCAGGGCTGCTACCTGGAAGCAAGCATGCACCTTCATTATCCACTACCACATCGACCTTGAGTCATGCTGGGATGCTGGTTTTGGGACCTCGGTTCTCCAGTCCTTATTCCATAAGTAGGGGTGCGCGCCTTGCCTCCCTTCTCCCGGAGAACTGCTGGGAGTCTGCCAATAAGTGTGGATTGAACAACATATCCACGTCCCTAGAAATACCGGTTACTCACCTGTAACAGGAGTTCTAGGAGTGGTATATGTTGTTCATCCTCACAACCCACCCGACCTCCCGGCTTTGTGGCGCAACTGGCTTCCAGCGGTTTGAATCTGGCGTCATGGGGCAGAGCCGAGAGTTTTACCACCCGGGTGGGTGGGAGGAGCCAGCTTAAAGACCTTCCGGCAAGATTTAAAGCGGCAAGGAACCTGCCAATAAGTGTGGATCAACAACATATACCACTCCTAGATCTCCTGTTACAGGTGAGTAAACTGTATTTTCTAACATTACCTCTGAGCTGTCCCCCCTCTATCTTCAAATTGTTCCCCCTTGTTCTTGCACATCTCTTCTTCTGAAAGATACTACCCTCTTGTACCTTGTTAATTCCCTTGAGATACTTGAAAGTTTCTATCATGTTCCCCCTCTCCCTCCTTTCCTCAAGGGTATACATATTAAGCTGCTTTAGTCTCTCCTTGTATGTCTTCTGGTGCAGATCTTGCACCATTTTGGTTGCCCTTCTCTGAACAGCCTCCACTCTGTCTATGTCTTTGCGAAGATGGGGTCTCCAGAATTGCACGCAGTACTTCCAGATGGGGTCTCACTAACTGTCTGTAGAGAGGGATAACAACTTCCTGTTTTCTACTGTTGATGCCTCTCCCTATGCATCCCAGTATCCCCCCAGCCCTCCTTACTGCCTTCTCACATTGCTTGCCCACCTTTAGGTCATCTGATATAATTACTGCTAGGTCTCTTTCAATTTTTGTTGTTGTTATTAGCTCACCCTCCATTGTGTACTCTTCCCCTGGGTTTTTGTTTCCCAGATACATTACCTTGCACTTGTTTGCACTGAATCTGAGCTGCCACGTATTTGACCATTCCTTCAATCTTGCCAAGTCCCTTTTCATTCTTTCCACCCCACCTTGTGTATCAACCCTGTTGCAGATCTTTGTGTCATCTGCAAAGAGGCATACCTTTCCTTCCAGGTGCTCTCCAATGTCACTTATAAAGATATTAAAGAGGACCAGTCCCAGTACCGAACCCTGCGGTACCCCGCTAGTTACCCTCCTTTCTTTACTGTGGACTCTGTTTACTATTATCCTTTGCATCCTGTTGTCCAGCCAGTTTTTTATCCAGGCTACCACCTGGGACCCACTCCAAGGCTGGCTAACTTGTATATTAATCTTTTGTGTGAGTGTGTCGAATGCCTTGCTAAAATCTAGGTAGGTCATATCCATAGCCCCTCTCTGGTCTACTACTTTGGTCACACAGTCAAAGAAATCTATTGGGTTCGTCTGACATGACCTTCCTGCTGTGAAACCATGCTGCCTTGGGTCCTGTGCCCCACTGGCCTCTAGGTACTCAACAGTTCTTTCCTTCAGAAGTGATTCCATCATTTTCCCTACCACTGAAGTCAAACTAACTGGTCTGTAGTTTCCTGCCTCTGCCCTGCTCCCACTTTTGTGAAGTGGAATCACATTTGCCCTCCTCCAGGCCTCAGGTACCACTCCATCCTCCCATGATTTGTTAGAGAGTAGTCAGTGGTGTTACTAGTTCTACCCTTAGTTCTTTTAGTATTCTTGGGTGAATCCCATCAGGCCCCAATACGTTGTCCACCCTCAGTTTCAAGAGTTCTTTCAAAACCCTTTCTTCTGTGAATGGACTGGTATCGACCCTCCTCTTCAGAGTTTCTCCCTTGTTTGGTTTAGGCACCTCCCCCTCCACATCTGTTGTGAATACTGAGCAGAAATATTCGTTCAGTATCCCTGCTTTTTCACTGTCACCCTCTGCCTACATTCCCTCCCTTTTATTAAGTCTCTGTATCCCTCTCTTGGTCTTTCTTCGCTCCCTAATGTACCTATAAAAGGTTTTATCCCCCTTCTTAACAGAGTTGGCTATCTTTTCCTCAGTTTGTGCCTTTGCTATTCTGACTGTCTTCCTGCCTCCTTCTGCTTAACTGATAAAGTTCTCTGTTCTGCTCGTTCTGTGTTTCCTTATATTTCCTGAATGCTATCCTTTTCTCCTTAACCGTCCCTGCCACCTCTTTTGAAAACCATAGTGGTTTTTTCCTTGTTTTGTTTTATTGATTTGCTTCACACAAAGGCTTGTTGCCTCTGCGATGACTGTTTTGATTATTCCCCATTGTTCCTCCACCCCTCCTATCAAGCCCCGGTGGATCGCCCTTATTTCACTTCCCTGCCTCATGCTGATTCAGTGATGATCAGTGCGGCCCGTGACAGGTCTTCTAGACCTAAACATTTAAGTGCCCAACCTCTTGGCAAGGAATCCCAAGAAATTGGATGTCATGGGGAAGCATGTGTATTCCTCCTCCACAATGACTCTTCAGATTCTGAATTACATGGGTCACTTTCTAAAGTATCAGGAGGAGATCCTGAAGGCCTCCCAGTCTGTGGTCCGGAATCTCCTTGCGGGGGCTCCTCAGGAAGATCTTGCCGCCATATTGTCTACAGCGTCTGCTGTTTGCCACGATTTATTGAGAGCCACTTATGATGCCATGGATTCCTTGGCAAGGGCTTCATCGGCTGGGATTTGCCTAAGATGGCATGCTTGGCTCCAGGTCTCTGGATTCGCCTCGGATGTTCAGCACTCAATACTGAATGCACCTTTCAAAGGTGACAGGCTTTTTGGTCCCCAGACCCGAGACATTCTGACTTCTTTACTGAACTCTGGTCATACATTACAGTCAGTTCATACTACGTACCAGTCTCAAGCCAAGCCTGCTTTTAGGTGCTCCTCCCGTAGGCCAGCCAATAGAAGGCGTCCTGTGGCTCAGTAACAGCCTAATAACAGATGGCTTAGGTTTCTCTTCCTGGCCCCCGTGCTGCCCCCAAAGCCCATTACATCCCTGCTACTCCCCAGCAGGGTCATCCTCAGGCCTGAGCCCCCCCCGGCCGTGGGTGTGGAGGCCCGCTCCACAGCCATCGGAGGCAGGTTTTCCCTGCACCTTCGGGGGTGGCAGGGAATAACCTCTGATTCTTGGGTCCTTCATTTGATTCAGACAGGTCACACATTGGATTTCTTGGAGGTCCCTCCCCCATGCCCCCAGGGCCTCTCATTACCCCCTCCCCACCAGGAGTCTGTTCTAGACAGCTAAATAAATGCTGTGCTTACAAAACAGGCTAGAGAGCCCGTACCCCTTTCTCAGAAGGGCCGAGGCTTTTATTCCCATTTTGTTCTGATCCCCAGATGGACGGGAGACTTAAGGCTCATTTTGGATCTCAAGACTCCTCAATCTCTACATAGAATTCAAAAAGTTCAAAATGGTGTCACTTCCAACCTCTTTGCCCCTTCTGAACAAGGGAGGTTGGCTTTGTTCTCTGGACATGAAAGATGCTTACCTTCATATTTTGATGCATCCTGCACACAGAAGGTTTCTTCATTTTCAGTTCCAGGGTCTTCACTATCAATTCAGGGCCCTTCCTTTTGGCCTGTCCTCAGTCCCTCGAGTATTCACAAAATTCCTGGCAATAGTAGCTGCTTTACATAGGGAAGGCCTATATGTCTTTCCATATCTGGATGATTGGTTGCTCAAGGCACCATCCAGTCCTCAATTGGCGACCACTCTGTTATGCTCTCTTCAGATTTTCTACTCTGTAGGGATAACGGTCAATGTTTCAAAATCCAAAAGAGATCATGCCCAAAGTCTCCAATACATAGGAGCTGTTCTGAACACCTTCAAAGGCAAGGCATATCTTCCCAGAGATTGGGCAGACACACTGATCAATCTGGCACTGCAATTATGTGCTGCTCAGTATCTCAGCCCGAACCTACCTTCGCCTTCTGGGCCATGTGGTGGCAGCCATTTCCACAGTCCCTCATGCCCGTCTTCACATGCGAGTTTTTCAGTGGACTCAGAGGGTCCAGTGAGACCAAAAAGACAACAATTTTGAGGCCCTTGTCCTAGTATCCTCTTCAGCTGTACAAGAACTACAGTGGTGGACATCCCTGGAAAATCTGTTGTGCGGCCTGCCTTTCCAGTCCCCTGTCTGAGTCTGACGAAAGACACCTCCTCTCTTGGCTTGGGCACTCATCTTGAGGATATCCGCTCTCAGGGGTCTTGGACTGTTATGGAGGCACGCCTTCACATCAGTGTCTTAGAAATGAGGGTGGTACTTTATGCCCTATAAGCTTTCGAGGCCCTCCTTTCTCTAGGCTGTCTTCAAATCCATTCAGACAGCTCCACAATAGTCCACTACCTGAACAAATAGGGAGGAACCCATTCCTATCCCCTATGCAGGGAATCCATGAAGGACTGTGGAAATGGACAACCCAGTTAGGCATTCATCTCCTTACAGTCCACATCCCAGGGGTTCACAACACCCTAGCAGACGTTCTAAGCAGAGCAACTTCCCAAAAACACGAATGGGAACTTCTTCTGGATGTTCTGAACGACGTCTTCCTGTGATGGGGCCGCTCAGTGTTGGATCTGTTTGCCTCTCCGCAAAATGCAAAACTGCCTCTCTACTCTCTCTTGTGCCAGGTCCTGGAACTTTATGGCTGGATGCATTATCTCATTCCTGGACAGGAAGATTTATTTACGCTTTCCCGCCATTCCGTCTTATTCACAGGATTCTACTTAAACTGGTCAGGGACGGGGCAACCATGATCCTCGTTGCGCCTCTCTGGGCATGGCAGGTTTGGTTCGCCTTGCTCCTGCAGATATCCATCCAGGACCCTCCTCCTCTGCCAATTTACAGAGCTCTTCTGTCTCAAGCGTGGGAGTCCTTGCATCACCCCGATCTTCGCTCCCTGCACTTACACGCCTGGCTTCTGAGGACGTAGTCCTCTCATTTCCTGGTCTCCCCACAAGTGGCAGAAGCCTTGTGTGCTGCCCTCAAACTGTCTACACGGTCATCATATGCTACGAAATGGAGGAGAATCTCCATATGGGCTTCTGCTTGTGGTCTGGACCTTTATGAGTGTTCCCCCTCGGAGCATATTGGATTATTTGCTCTCCTTCTCGGAAGGTGGACTAAAATATTCTTCTGTGAAAGTACACCTTTTGGCTGTTTCAGCCTTTTATTTGCCTGTGGACGACAAACCATTGTCCCAGTTTACAATTATGAGAACCCTCTTTTTTTATTATTAGTATTTTTAATTTTTGCCCCTGCACCTCTCACCAGCGCTGTACCCTGCTCCACTGACACTTGTACTTGCCCGCCTCCGGACCTCCCCATGGAGCCACAGTTTACCTCCCATGCGAAGGCTGCAGCATTTCAAGTCTTTGTCAGGGTCTTGGAGGCTGCTTTTCGGTGGCTGTCAGGGGAGGGCTCACGATCGGGTTCCCCTCGTTGGTGTCGCGCCTGGAGAGGCGCAGTTTTTTCTGTGTATGTCCCCCCCAGCATGGCGTGCCACATGACACCATGGCTCACGCCGGCGTCCACCATGCATCCCCATTGCTAGAGGCACCAGGGCTGCGATACCTCTGGCTGACATCAGAGGTCAGGCCACCCCTGGATAGCCTCATGTGAGGTGCATTACCTCTCCTGGAAACCTCTTTTCCTTGTCGCCATTACATCGGGTAGATGTATTTCAGAGTTACATGCACAGATGTGCAAGGAGCCCTACCTGCAGTTTCATAAGGGTAGGGTCTCATTACATACCAATCCCTAAGTTTCTTCCAAAAGTGGCATCATAATTTACTTTGAATCAGGCCATACACTTACCTGTGTATTATGCCGAGCCGGCGAATCCAGGAGAAGTCCTGCTCCATTCTGTCGATGTGTATAGAACATTGAGATATTATCGTCTCCGCTCTAAACCATTGTACAAATCTGAGCAAATTTTGTCTTGCCCCTGGAAAAGATGATGTTCAGGTTTCCAAGCAGTGCTTGACCACTTGGTTGGCCAACTGCATTACCTTTGTTTATAACAAATACAACAAACCACCTCCCGGAGTAGTCAAACCACACTCCACGAGGGGTATGGCTGCACCTGCAGCATGTTTTCGAGGTGTTTCAGCTATTGAACTTTGTGAAGCAGCTATTTGGTCTATTGTACATATCTTTACGTAGCATTACAGTCTTGACATTGCTTCCAAGAAGCAAACTAATTTTGGACAGGCCGTCCTAAACGGCCTATTGTCCTAGATTCCTGATTTCACTTCCTCCACTCCTGTGCATCCCAACTACTAGGGACGCTTCCTGCATGTTATGACCTGCTGCAAGAGATTTCCTCGAGGAAGATAGTACAGTTCCATAAGAACTTACCGTAACAGTAGATCTTTGAGAGAATCTCTTGCAGCAGGTCATACTGCCCTTCCCACCTTCCCCCTTGCTTCCTGCTTCAGAAGAGCATCTTGCTCCACAAAATTCTTGAAAATGTTTGGGAAGCTCCCTTTTTTTCTCCTCAGTTCCCCTTGGAGGCCAGAGAAGATTTTCTTATTTCAGTCACTGAGAGGGAAAAGAACTGAGGAGCATCTGGTACCTCCCCTTTCATACGTGCCAGGATCCAACATGTGGTATCGTCAGGGGGAGGTCCCAGGTCAACTGCTGAAAAATCTTCATGAGGAAATGACATCTACAGCTGGACATTCCTACATGTTATGACCTGCTGCAAGAGACACTCTTGAAGATCTATTGTTATGGTAAGTTCTTACGCAGCTGTACTTTCCTACCAAAAGTGAATTCAGATAGTCCAAGTGGGGGGAAGGAAGAGGGATTGTTAAGGTGTCTGTATGGCGCCTGCCTGATGGAAGGGGTGGGAGTGGGGTATGGGGGTTCCATGAATTTGAGTCTCTGGCAGAGTTTGGGTCACAGATTTATAATCTGATTGTATCATCCCCTCTACAATTGTATTGCCACGAATTGACTGTTTTGAAATTATGGCTGTATAATTATGCAAGTTATACTATGACTGAAATGTATTGTACCTCTTTTAAAGCTATAACCAAAATAAAAATAAAGTATAAAAAAAAAAAAAGTAGTTTCAGAGTTCCACCTCAACCAGCCTTTGGTACTGCCTACTTATTTTCCTAACTTCCAGAATGAAGGGGGGCACACCCCCTTCACTCCCTGGATGTTAAAGGAGCCCTTCAATTCTGTATCGATAGAACCAAGGACATCTGTCAATCCAAGCAGCTCTTTGCGTCCCTCAGTGCTGCCCGGCTCAGTCAGCCAGTATCCATTAAATGTATTTCGGCTCGGCTAGTGGAATGCCTTCGCCACTATTACTCTGTGGCGCAGATCAAGCTGGAAGGCCAAGAATGCGCCCACTCTGCCAGAACTGTTGCAGCATCATTGAGAGAGATCCACTCTGTTCCCATTGCTGAGATCTACAAAGCAGCTACCTGAAACTCAGTGCATACTTTTATTAAGCACTGTGCTCTGGATGACCGTGCCAAATGGTATGCTTCCTTTGGCAGGACAATCCTTAACGGACTTCTGTCCTGAGTGAGCTCCGTCTCCTACTTCCCTGCTTAGGGGATTTTGTTTTAGCTTGGTACTCTAACCCAGCATTATGAATAAATGGTGAAGATTTAAGTCCAGGAAGATATGAAAATTACGTACTCACCTTAAATCTTCCTGGACTCGAGTCTCCACCACTCATTCACACTAATGGGGACTACACTGGGCGCTAGGACCAGCAGTCAAAATCTTCAGGAGGGCCAGCGCGGGATAGGAACCGCATGCAGCGGCTTTTAAGTAAGCATCTACGCCTATATAGGCTATCTCTGCATCAACCTCCAACACGCCTTAATTGTTTTCTCCCGTCATCAAGTGCACTTCGATGTCAATGTCACTTGCCTGCCGGAGTCAAGCCTTCGTCTATACGACAGCAGCTTATGCCATTCAGTATTTGTTTTAATTAACATTTTTAGTGTTCTTTTCTTATTAAAAAAAAAAAGAAGATATGAAGAAGAAAAATAATTTCTCACCTACCATCAGTGGAGTCGACCTTAGATGGTAGCAGTGACAGCAGGAAGACTTTGTTTGAAAGTGATATTGGCAGAGGGGCTGTGTCTGGTCTGCCGCCCTTTGCGAAGGGAGGGGTCCGATCATGGGCAGTCCTGTACTTGGGGGGAGGACAGTCCTCCGAAGCACAAAACTGGCAGTTCCGGGTTTCCAGCTCCGCTTGACCTTGAGCTCTTCTTCCTCTTTTGGGGGAAGAAGAATCGATACCGCTCAAGGTCACCCTCTGTTACGTGTGTGCAGAGATTGTCAGTGATAGAGGGAAGTAGGCCTGAACCAACTCTGGTGGGTTCCCCTCTGGCCCCGCTCTTAACAGCCACGTTCTTCAACACCGGATCCCATCTTTGTCCTCGGTGGAGTTCTGGTGAGCAATTTCACCTCTGGGCTGCTCTTTTGGAGTAGGGGGTTTCTGCATCTGTCCAGTTTTCCTGGCCAGTGGACCCGGTTCTGGGGCCTTCGAACCTCTGGGCTGCTGGACCAGGGCCAGGTCGATTGGGCCAGGATGAGTGCTGTACCACCTTTGGTGCCAGTGCCATCAACGCTGCCCCCTCGTGCCTATCTTCCTTCTCCTTTTTCCGTGCAGGGACTGGCATGGGTACCGCTTTCCTTCTCCCTCCCTTTCTTCAGGTTTTTGGTGGTGGTGCCATTGGCTCTACGGGTGGTGCCGTGGGTACTGCTGGTCCCTCATGGCGCCGCGGGTGGCGTCAACACTGCACTGTGCCGTACTGTCGCTGTGAATGAAGCCGGCGCCATGGGTGGTGCCGGTCGGTGCTGTGTGGCGGAACAAGTTACGGAGTTTCACTTCTGCGGATCTCCTCTTCTCCATGGAAGTTTTTGCAGAGTGGTTTTCTGCAGAATAAAATGCTGTTCTGCGGAGTACTATTCTGCAGATCCTAGTGTGTGGAGATCTGCGGAGATTTCTTGAAGTTCCAGTGGTTTTCCACTGGTGGAATTGTTTTTCTGTGCTGTTCTGCCGGTGGAATTCTGCATTCTGCGCAGCACTACTGCCGGCTCCATGAAGTGACATCGAGCTCCTCAACACCTTTCCAGGTGGCGGAGTCTCAGTGATTCTGACCTAGACCTCCTTGTGGAGGTACTTCTGGGGTAGAAGTGGCTCCGGATGAGTCTCTCACTGTCCCACTTGTCGGTGATGCAGCGGATGACTCCTTTTAGAGACTGGAATGTAAGCCTTCCATACCAGCAGAGTCCGTGAAGGAAGATCTTCTTTTAAGTGTTTCTTAGGGATATGGGGTCCACCATAACATTCCAGGCTCCTTCTGTGGACCAAGGACTTCTGCGTTTGGACTTCTTTCAGTCGTCAATTCAAGTACACCTTGTGGAATGCTCTAGTTCAATGGTCGAGAGCCTTCTGAACTCTTCTGCTCCATTGATAGGGGTATATAGCCCCCCGTGACACGGCCATAGGGTGGCTACCTTTGCCAACGGGTGATTAATATCTCCTCGGCCGTGATTATTGGTTCGGTCCTCGGATTAAGTTATGGGGGGCGCTCAGGCTCCTTCTGCCCCTCAGATGGATGACATTATCGTCATTCTTGTAACGGGCAGTCCTTTCAAGGTAGAGGCCTGAAAGCCTTGTCAGGCACTGACTGATTGTTTTAAAAAAAATAAAAATAAAAATCATCACAGCAGAGGGCCTATGCCAGAAAGCACCCAATACCATCCTTCTGGATCTGGCCCAGGTTCCACCTCAGCTGCCTGAGGCGGTTGCCTCTCAACAACGGTGGGGGGCACTTAACTTCTTCTACTTCTAGGGGAAGTCCAATCGAGCAGAGGTATGGGTCATCAGGATTTTCTGAGGGGGATTTTCTCTTAATTCAGATATTTTTCCTAGATCTAGGCAACAGCACAGTCTTTTTTTTTTTTTTTCTGTCAGGCTCTTTCCTTGGATCAGGGCCTCAGAGCAGTAGATGTGACTCCACGGCAAGTCGAAACTCAGGTCCTACTTCCTTGCTTCCAAGTTAACAGACAGCATGCACCCTTTCTTGACCTTAAAGGCCAAGTAGGTCCTTGTACAGGAAGGAGTTCTCGGTATTCAAACCTTCACTTCCTGGACATTGGCTCCGTGCCAGTTGCTCCGGGCTAGACTCTTGGGAAGCAGTTGCCGCAACTTTCTTCTCCCTTCCCTAGGAGGGTTTTTTCTGTTTCCAGTAAGGTGTCAGTTTCACCTTACCAGCAGCTCCTTCTCTTAGGAGCTCCCCTAGATTCCTCCAGGGCGAGAAAGGCTCTCTGTCATGGAGTTATTTCACTTCTGGCAGATCACAAAATTGTGATGTTTTTGTCAACAAGCAAGGTGGAGCATTTTTATACCCCCTGTACAGAAAGGTTGTGGTGAGTGGTGCCTTGAGCACGTTGTGCCAGTTTCAGTTGTTGTACAGTCGCTTTCGACGACTGGGGCAGCCCGAGCTGGGTTCTTTCTGAGTCCCCTCTTAACCCAGGTCTGCCCCTCTCCTGCTTCAGAAATCCAGACCCTGGTGTCTTCTATCAGGATCATTATCGCAGTAAGCAAGTTCTCCTGTACATTTTTTCTCTCTTCCGTTAGTTCAGAGAGTGCTGCTCGAGTTGTAGGTAAACTGGGAGAGAGTGATTCCTCATCGAAATGGAAGTGGGTAGACTCTGGTTTCTCCCAGACCTTCGCAGATGTCTTCTAAGTCATGTATAGGCCTTCCACTAGGAAGGCTTATGTGGCTAAATGGAAACCCTTCTCCATTTGATGAACAAATCCCACCTGGACCCTTCGGTGCCCACCAAATAATGTGTTTGAGTGCCTACTGGACCTGTCTTTCGCAGGTCAGCCATACTTGGTAATGGAGGTACACATCAGCGCTTTTTCTGTCTGGCATGAACCAATAGACATTTCCTCTGGCTCTTACCGTTACTCAAGTTTTTGCTATAACTCCAGAAGGGAAGGGTGTGCTCCCTTCTCTCTTTGAATGTTAGGACGGTTTGCGATTCTCATCAACAGAACGAAAAGCTACACTTCAAGCAATTTTTATAGCTTCAGCATGCCTCAGCTAGGTCAGCTTCTTGCCCTAAGAGGTTAGTAGCATGTCTTCTACACTACTAAGCCTTGTCTCAGGCCAATTGAAAGGTCGGGTTCACACTACTCTGTCCGAGTGGTCGCGGCTTCCTGGCGGAGATTCGTAATATTCCATTGCAGTCTTCTGCAAGGTAGTGAGTTAGAGCTCAGTGCATACTTTTGTAAAGCACTATGTTCTGGATGTCCTTTCCAGACAGCCCTTTCTTGACAGGACAGTCCTTTGGACTTCTGTTCTGAGTGAGCCCTATCTCCGACCGCCCTACTCAGGGTGGGTTGATTTTAGCTTGGTACTGTCCCATTAATGTGAATTAGTGGTGGAGACTTGAGTCCAGGAAGATATGGAAATTATGTACTTACTGTAATTCTTGATCTTCTTGGACGCAGTCTCCACCACTCATTCACACGCCCACCCACCATCCCCCGGGTTCACTCGTTTTGTTTCTTGGGTCTTTACTACCTTGCTGTTCAGGCTGTGAAGACATTGTTCAATAGACTCTTCTTGCATGGGTCATCCAGGCCTTCATGTGCCTGATGGTTAGGGTAAGTTATTTATTTTATTAGTTACGCTGCACCTCCTTGGTTGAAAAGGTACTGAGGCAGTTGGAGGGTCAACGCTGAGATAACCTATACAGGCATGAGATGCTCTCGCGGTGCCGCACATATGTGGTCCTATCCCAGCGCTGGCCCTCCTGAAGATTTTTGACTCCTGCGGGGTCCTATCACCTCCGGCATAGTCCTCATTAGTGTGAATGAGTGGTGGAGACTACGTCCAAGAAGATCAAGAATTACGGTAAGTACATAATTTCCATTTCTTGATCTTCCTGGACAAGTCTTCACCATGTATTCGTATGTCCACCCACCATCCTCCAAGCTCACTTAGTCAGTTCCTGGTCTTCACCTCCCTAGTTTCGGTCTGGGCTGTGAAGGCACTTTCTTTGTTGGCCCTTCTTACACAGGTCAGAAGGACTGTCGTATGCCCTTGTTAGGTTAGGTGTTTCTTTACTTAGTATATGCTGCACCTCCCTGGTAAAAAAGGTACTGGGGCGGTTGGAGGGTTGATGCCGAGATAGCCTACATGGTACAAGCCAGCCTAACAGTGCCACGCATGCACGGTCCTACCTCAGTGCCTGCCCTCCTGAAGATTTTGGCTCCCGCAGGGTCCCAATGCCTTCGTCTTGAACCCAGCAGTATGACTAAATGGTGAAAACTTGTCCAAGAAGATCAAGAATTACGGTGAATACATCATTTTCATTTGTAGCCTTTAACCACGTGGCTCCTATGGGGCAGGTACAGAAACCAGTGGAACAAAGCACCCTGCACGTGATGATGAAGGACCACTCAGCACCACAAGATCCCCCGCCTGATGCACCAAACTTGCCTCCCGACACAACCAGTAAGCTCAAGGGTAAGCCCCTCCTCCTTGTCTCTGCCTGGGTGGGAATCCAAGGCTCAGTGGGGTGACACCTTGTGCCAGTAAAGCTAAGAGGCACAGATGGCTTGCCTTGGCAGGTCTTTAAGGAGATCAGGCGAGAAGGGAAGGGAAGGGAGCTGAAAAACAGAAATAGAAACAGAGAAGCTGACGGCAGAAAAGGGCCACATGGCCCATCTAGTCTGCCCTTTTTTGTTGCACTGCTTACGCTTGAGACCCGTGTAGGTCTACAGCACTTTCTCTAACACCCCTTACCTATCCCTTATGACTCCCTTGTGCTTATCCCAGATTTTTTTGAGTCCCACCATTGTTTTTGCCCCCACAACCTCCGATGGAAGACCTTTAGTCTGGAATTGGGGAGGGAGAAAGTCCATATAAAATTTTGACTGTCCCTAACATACATCATAGTGCTTACCATGACAGCACAGACTGTGCTGTCACAAACAGCACTAATGATGTCACTCTGGGACAGTCACAAAGTTTTTGAAAGACACAGTGAAAAAAGTGCTGCCTTATCGGAAATATGTATAAAATTGAGAGAATAAATCCTGCTTTCCTGTTGGTTATTACCTATGCATGCAATCTGTTCCATGCACAGATAAAAACAAATTCAGGAAAGCAGGACAGCATTGAAAAGAAAAATAAATCAATGTGCCTTTAGAATGTTGGTTTTTAATGTGCCACCATTTTATCTGCTTGCTAATGCGGCTCATCACTGACTTGCGGCCGATCAGGTAAACTCTGGTGCCCTCGCTGACCTTGTATAAATAATACTCACATGACACTGTTTAATTAAGAACACTTCAACTTAACTGGCTGCTCCTAATGCAGCAGTACTGGTGCCTCTTCCACATCATGCCTGCTCCCGCTGTCTATACTGTCAATCCATGCTCCCAAACCGCTACATCTCCTATTGTGAAACCCCTTTGCACTGTTTTTCTATTATTTTTTCACCTCGATACTGACAGGCACAATTCACCTTCACAAGTCGTGGCCTGGGAAGACAGAAGCGCTTCCTGTCATTGGTTCGCTGGGTGTCAAGAAGACGAGTGGAAACTCTGTGTATGTCAGCTATTGGCACTGTTAAAATTCTTGTAAAGGAGAAAAAAAAAACAACACTTACTATAACCCGTTCATCCTGTCATTTTGCTGCAGCTTCTCCAAGTCCCCTATCTCTCCTGCTGCACTTCCCATCCGCACCGTTCTTTATTTATCTCTTTTCCGTCCAAGTAAAAAAAAAAAACACTGCACACCAATACATGGGGCACGCTAAGCTGCTTGCAGTGGTAAAGAAGAGGAGTTCAAAATACTGGGTTCAAAGAGAAGAAGAACAAAGAAAAAAAAAATTGCCGGTGCTCTTTTACTCTCCCCCCATTTCCATGGTGACCATGACAACAAGCTTCAGCTACGGTGTCCACTATATAACAAATAGCAAAAAATAAATACAGGCGAAGAACTATTTTGCAATAAAATGCACTAAAGATTTAATTTTTTCCTATATAAAGGTAAACTTTTCCTTTTTTTACAAAACTTTTCCTTTTTTTACATGCATGTAAACTACAGAGGCTCTTTTTATAAGTGCAATAAGACAGTCTGGAGTGTGCATGGTACAGATTTTACCGCACTTTCAGGGGCTGAAGGCACTCGACGTGTGCATGCAGTAAAATCAGTTCCATCGTGTCTTATTGCTTACTTAGAGATCTAATAATAGAAAGTTAAAAAAACAAAGAAAAAATAGAAAAAGAAACTTTCTCGTTGGAAATGTGATGGTTTTTAGCATTTGATTTTTATAGATTTCCTGCTCTTTATAACACCAAAAGTTGGGAAAGGTCAAAAACTTAAAAAAACGAAAAATAAATCTAGTTGCTGGAAATCTCATGTATTCCCATTGTGTATTACTAGTACCTGCTGTTTAAGGAGGCTATGCCTTTTAATGGCAGCATCGTATTATGACATCTCTCTAATGAAGAAATGTTTTCTTAATTTTGTCTGTTACAGCACAGTTAAAGGGACACTGTCAACCTGTTTTGCATCATATTATTTCTAGTTACAAACCTGCATTTTATGATTGCTTACCTTCTCTAAACTTCATTGATGTTGCTGTTGGTTTTGTCTGTCTTCTTGTTTAGTAGAACACAAATGCATGCTAATGTATATTTATAAACAAATTTGTTTTGTTTACAATCATGGATTTGTTCTTACTACATACTTCCTGAGCATTGCAAACACACCCAAATGGTGTAGTCACTCATTAGCCAGCAGCCACCTAAACTCCCACTGCATCATGAGGGGCTAGACTGTGTTGCAGGTGTTTCTAAAATCAGGAAAGATGCAGTTGGTGCCGATCAAGGAATGTAAACAAACATGTGTTGGTGTGGTAACACCAGTATGGTGGGCAGTCTGTTTTTCACTTTTTAAAAGAAAAAATAATCAGAATCAAACTACCAGCTACATCAGCAGTCGTTACAGAATGTTGGCAATCATTAAATGTGTTTTTTAAACAATGGACACTTTGAGGCCTAAGGGGGTTGACAGTGTTCCTTTAAATATTTAAGAAACCTAGTTTCTGAGCATTTTAATATTGCTGCTACAGTCTGTTCGATAGTCTGTAAGTGTCTTGATTGTAGCAGTTCTTAATTGACTCTCCGAAGGCAGTTGCGTGGAAGCCCCGCTCGGCAGTGTTGTAACTCCTCACTTCATTTTAATAGAAAATGTCTTCATTTCACTGTTCCAAATGTTGATGGCCTTTTTGAATGGCAGCTTATTTTTCTCATAGCTACTGCTTCTCAACAAGATGCTGATACAGAAATGAGTGTGGACACGATAAATAAAACCCCACAGCAAACATCCAGTGTGCAGCCATCACCAACAGAGACAGCAGCTGTCCAGAATGACAAAGACCCTACGGCAGACAAAAGCAAAGAGAATGTTACGGTGGGTAAGGCTTACTCTATATGCCAGTGAATTTGCACATTTCTGGTGCTAAACTACACTTTCACTCCAAGTACAAGATCAAAGAGATTACTGAGAATAGCTGAACCGTCTAAACATGCATTGCACTGGGTGACAGAATATAAAGGACTGAAGCCTATTTTCTGTAGTAGAAAAGTATAACCAGGTATTTTAATGTAGAGGTATCAAACCTCCTCAACAGGTTTTTATTAGTAAATACTAACAACGAAAAATAGTGCTTACTTTCAGGCTTCTGAGGGCTCAGCTCACATCTCAAGTTCAGTTGTTGCTGTATCAGTCAGAGGGCCAGTGTAGTGAGCTTCAGAACCAGTCCTTCTCGGCAGGGGTCCCAGACATGATTTGTATTGTGGTCACAGAGCTCTTTAGAGAGCTAAATACAATTTAAATGAACTAACTGATCTTCCAAAAATCAGTCTTCTCCGTAGATTCCTACTAATGGGTCTGTGCTGTAGGTGCTAGGATCCCACGGGAGCCAGAACTTTTCTAGAGGGCTGGCGACATAAGTAGGCCCAGTGCACACATCACTGGACATGCCCACTGGTGTACGGTGGCACTAGCCCCCAACTGCCTCAGTTCCTTTTTTCCCCACCGTTGAGTGCACAGCAGCATCGCCACTCTCCATCTCAGGGCCCGGACTTCACCGTCTATATGACAACAGCATTCAGTTCTTCAATTTTGGTTTTAAATACACAAGTTTATTATCTTTGGGTCAGTTTAGTTAGTTTAACACACAAAACTCTAAAGATCTTCCAAGAATCAATCTTCACCACTTATTCCCACTAATGGGTCTGTGTAAGAGGTACTGGGACCCCATGGGAGCGAAGTCTTTCTGCAGCCTAGGGGGCCGACATTAGTGCCAGCACCACCCACAAGGCAGATGCAGTGACGTGGAGCTCGTGCACGTGCCAGGAACCGAAGCCGGCCCCCTGTCTTCCTCAGTTCTGTTTTTCCTGCTGTCAGTGGCACACCGTGGGAGCGCTGAAACAGAATTTTGGTGCAGTATTGTCTTCTTTCTAGTTTGTCGCTGCTCTATATGACGTTGTGCCCCCTGGTCCGTTTCTTTTTCGGTGCTCATTTTTTTCTGTCATTCTTCTGCAGTGCTGCACTCTGTTCTTGCCGTGGTTTTTTTTATTTTCTTATTTTTATTTTCTGTAGTGTCTTGCCATGTTGGGTTTCGTGGAGCAAAAGAAGAAGCAGCAGATGACCAAGAAGAGCCGCCCCCCCCCCCATGCTTTGGTGCTTTTGTGTGGGACATATCTCTGTCTGAAACCAGCATGACGAGTGTTGGACCTGCCTGTTAGACAGCCCTCTGAGAACCTTCCCTTTCTGAACAGACCTTCTGACACAGGGGTCCCTGGTTCACTTAAACCTGTTCTCCCTTCTCCTCTACGCCTGGTTTTTGAAGAGATAGAAGGTGGCAGGTATAAAGTGTCTCAGAAGGGTCTCTGAGATTCTTCTGGCTGCTCGTAAGCCCTCCACCAGGAAAACCTACACAGCCAAGTGGAAACATTTTTCTGAGTGGTGCTCCAAATCCTGTATAGACCCATTCCGATGCCCACCAGGCAGGGTTTTGGAATGCTTGTTGGAGCTCTCTGATGCAGGCTTGCAATACACTACAGTTAAGGTCCATTTGTGCACTGTTTCATCGTACCATGAGCCTGTACAGAACCTCTACCTAGCCCAACTGTCTCTATTTAAGAGGTTCCTGAAGCGCATTTTACACATGAGGCCCCCAGTCAGGAAACCCACTGCCACCTAGAATGTCAGCCTTGTGTTGGACATGCTCGCTGATAATCAAACCCTTGGCTATGAATGACCTGAAATTCCTAACTTGGAAAACTGCGTTTCTAGTGGCCATCACCTCTGCCCTCAGAATCTCTGAGATACATACATTGGTCACAAATCCTCTGTATACTGTTTCCTGTAGAGTCAAGGTGGTTCTCTGCATGCATCCCAAGTTTTTACCTAAGGTGATGTCAGCATTTCACTTAAATCAGCCTTTAGTGCTGCCTACATACTTTCCCAGTTTCCAGAATGAAGGGGAGTGCACCCTCCACTCTCTGGATGTTGAGAGCCCTCACATTCTACCTCAGTAGAACTATGGACTTCTGACAGTCTGAGCAGCTTTTCATTTCCTTTTACCCTAATCGGTTGGTTCAGCCTGTTACAATCAGATATGTAACATGGCAGACCAGAAGCAAAGGAGAATAGATGAGAAGAAGGGAACTGTATTGGAGGAAGAGCAACATGTGACCATGGAGCAACCATGGATTAATTTCCCTTATTAATCCATGGTTGCCATCGGAAGCATGCCGCAGAAATAGTTGAACCACACTTGCCATTGGGACAGTGGTCGGGAGCAAGCTGAACAAACCCTCCGCTCAGTCCTCGCTGTCTTGGTTTCTTTCCGCAGTGTTCCTTCCCACCCATCCGCTGCATGGACCTCGGGAACTCGAGTGGTCAGTGTACCCGACATTAAAAAATATGTCAAGAGCAACCTTTGCTGAACAAACCCTCTGCTCAGTCCTCTCTGTGTTGGTTTCTCTCTGCAGTGTTCCTTTCCACCCACCCCATGGACCTCAGTGTACCCGACATTAAAAAAAAATCTCAACACCACCCTTTCTCGATGTTTGATACATCACATCACAGAAAAAGCAGACATCGCCTAGACAACAGTACAATTAGGGATGCCAAACTTAATCACAAAGCACACCACATCACGGAAAAAGTAGTCATCGCCTAGGCAACAGTGCAATTAGGCATGCCAAAGTTAATCGCAAAGCAGTACACTGGTAAAAGAGTTTGTAGCGTGTAGACATTAGAGAGACAAACACCCCCAAAAAGTTACCTGCGTTAATAAACACAGTATTATATAAAGTCATCGCCTTCATTGTTTATTCCAATGCAGTAATGCATTATGGGTACACTACAAATATTTGCATATCTCTATTAGACCATCTTTTCAAATACAGAGATATGCAAATATTCATACTTAACCCATAATGCACAACTGGGAAGTAAAAACGAAGAGCACGGGTTTACAGAAGACTGTTTTAATCAACAGAGATAACTTTTTTTTCCCTTTGTATCTTATTATGGAAAACAGAATGCTACAAACTGTGGTAAAACTGCACTCACAACAGTAATGTATACAGACTATTGAACGTGCACAGTTGCACATGTACATAGCCTGTAAAACCTTTACATTTCAACACCATAAAAAGTTCAGTGAACCAATATTCTGAGTTTTTGTTTCTGTACCACACTTAAATTGAATAAAAAAAAGTGTTTGCCTTGTGCTTGCCATGTTACAAGCACATTAAACCACTCCAGAACGTGGTTCTACTGTGGAATTAATCCATGGTTGGGTGGTTGGAGGCACTTGGCCTGTGGCCTTGTGCCCCAACCCCTCCCCCCCAAAAAAAACATGGAGTAATTCCACAGTAGAACCGTGGTCTGGAGTGGTTTAATGCTTATGCATTTCTGCATGGATTGTCAGTTGTCCCTGTCACTGCTATTCTATGGTGCAGGTCAAACTGGAGTGCAAGTTCATGCCCATTCTACCAGAGTGGTTGCTATGTCCTTGACATAGATTTGCTCTGTTTCTATTGCTGACATTTGCAGAGCTGCCATTTGGAGCACAGTGCACACTTTTTAATAAGCACTGTGCCCTGGACATCCATGTCAGGCAGCATGCTTCTTTTGGCAGGACAGTCCTTAATGGATTCTGTCTAGAGTGAGTTCTGGTTCCTACCACCTTGCTTGGGGGACTTTCTTCTCAGCTTGGTTCTCTAACCTATTGGTGTAAATCAATTGTGAAGATTGATTCCTGGAAGATATTAAAATTACACACAGTACTCCCCATAATTCTTGATCATCTAGGAACATCTTCACCATTGAGTCACACACCCACCCTCCATCCCCGGGGCTCACTCTTCCTGTTCATTGGTCTTCACTCCTTGTTTTTGGTTTGGGCTGTGAAGACACTGTGGTCTTACTTTGAGGAAGGCTCTTGCAGCAGGCCAGCACCGGTAGGACTTAGGTGCCAGGACCACATGGAAAACTTTTAACTAGCATTCTACCATGGGGAACCGCACCCACCACCAATGTCTGTCAGCTGACGTCAGCCTAGCCCATAAAAGAGGGCAGTCCCCCACACCTACCTCAGTTCTTTTCCCACTGTCGACCTGCACACGTCAGACTCTAGTGGACACCACAGCTACAGTCGACCATCATTACTCGCGCTTGCCGCGCTGTTTTATTTTTTGTTAGTTCTTCGTCTCGAACATCAAATTTTTGGTGTTTTCTTCAACATGTTTATGTGTTCTCACATTTTTCCACCATCTCTGTGTATCATGCACCTATCGTGGGCAAAGCTGTTGCCCAGCTCAAAGTGTCCCGCACATTCCTGCGGGGCATTTTGCATCTGAAACCTCCCATTTAGGACCCGGTCCCTCCATGGGACCTCAACTTCATGTTGGAGAAACTCACTCTACCTCCCTTTGAACCGGCCACGAGTTGCAAGCCGCACTTTCTGTCTTGGAAAGCGCTCTTTTTAGTTGCTGTTATGTCTCCTTGAAGGGTATCCGAACTTCAGGCTCTGAAGTGTAAAAAGCCTTATTTGGTTTTCCACAAAGACAGGGTGTTTTGCATCCTAACCCTAAGATCTTACTGGACATAAAGTCTCCACCACTCATTCACACTAATGAGGGAGTATGCCGGAGGTGCTAGGACCTAGCAGGAGCCAAACTTTTTCAGGAGGGTCGGCGTTAAGATGGAGCCGTGAGGAAGCGGCACCGCGATCCAGGCTCGTGCAGTATAGACTTTCTCAGCGGCGACCCTCCAGATGCCTCAGTTCCTTTTTTCCTGCCATTGAGTGCACTTCAGTGATGACGTCGCTTGCCTGCCGGGAGTCAAACTTCAAACCGCAGCTTAGTTTTCAGCTTTGTTATTTTGTATTTTATCACGAAAAGTACTGATTACATTTTACTTATTCTGACTTGTACAAGATAGAAGTCTTCAGCCCTCTATTGACGGAGTCAGCCATGAGTGGGGCAGGTGACGGAAGGGAGACTTCACATGAAAGCTGTTCAGTCAGCCTGGCCGGGTCTGGTCCACCACCCTCTCTGGGGGGGTGGAGGGGGGGTCTGACAACAGGTGGTCCAGTGCTCGGGGAGGAGGGATGGGCAGTCCCCACCGAAAGCATAGAAAGAAACAGTCCCATTCACCGCACCATTCAATCTTGAGTTCTTCTTCGGTCCACCGGCCAAAGAAGAGACAGCATCGCTTGAGGTTGCCCTCTGGTAGGTTTGCACGTAGACGGTCAGTTGTTGGAGTCAGAGACTAGTCTCCGTTTCTTTCTTAGTTGCCGGTTTCTGTCTCTGGCAGCTGGATTCTTTGACATCAGAGCCCCTCTCTGCCTTTTAGGGAGGCTTCCGATGAGCATTTTCACCATTGGGCCGCTCTTATGGAGGAGTGGGCTTGGAGGTTGTCCCGACTGCCTGATCTGGCCAGTCCGTCTTCAGGGCCTGTCTGTTTCGGATTGGCAGGGTGGGTGGTTAGGATTTCCTGGACACATGGTGCCTTCTTCGGTGCCGTCGACTCCGCGACCCGGTGTCTGTTCCCCCTCACATGACTGCGGCGCAGGGGTCCACACCGATGTCTTTATCTCCTGCTGTTTTTCATTCTTTGCCTTCAGATCTCAGTTCGCAGACTTCTGCAGCGGTGCCGTTGCCTGCAGTGCTGGTTTCTCCGGTGCCGAGGTCTTTTTCGGTGCTGCAAGTGCTGTTGACACCGTCTGCAGCGCCGTCTGCCCTGTCAGCGCTGTCCTCAGCATCGGGAGTGGTGTCAGTGCTGTGTGGGATGCCGTGCTCCCTGTCAGTGCCGTCCTAGGCACTGGGGGTGGTAATCAGCGCCATGCGTGGTGCTGCGCTTCCAAGCATCATCTAGCGCGGCACCGTTTTTTTGTGTCTGCGCCGCTTTCCTCAACAGCACCAAGGATATATATGGCGCCATCTAGCTTACGGAGGTTTTCAACTCCAATTCTGTCTCCTCCTCTTTTTCCTCCTGGTATTCATTCCTTTCCTGTCTATACAGTCCCCCCCCCGGACTGAGATGATTTTGAGCCCAATCCGGATCTTCGGCTGGGTGATGATGTTGATGCTGATTCTGCCCTGGGGGAAGGGATCAATCCTCCTGCAGAGTCTGTTGTTGAAGACCTTTCCTTTAAGTCTCTGCTCAAGAATTTAAATTCTGCTCTTTCTCTCCAGACCATGGAAATCGATCCTGGGAAACTTCTGCGTCTCCAATATCTACATGTTCCGGAAATCCCTATGGATTTAAGCCCTCCGGTACAGCCCTCTTTTGAGACTCTTTCCCAGATGGTGTGGAAGAATCCGGCTCTTATTCTCTCTGTGGCCAAGTCCATAGATAGGAAATATGCCCCTCCCAAGGATCGCCCCATCCTGGCCTCACAAGCCTTTGCTGATGCCATAGTGGTCCTGGCAGAGAATGATAAGGCTGTCCTCCCTCAGGAATCTACAGCCCATCCTATAAACAAAGAATCTCGCAAGATCGACACCTTGGGTAAGAGAGTCTTTGCTGTCTCAACCCTGGGCATGCGTATTGCTAGCTACCAGGATTATTTTTCTCAATATGAGTACGTTCTTTGGCATTCGCTCAAAGCGACTGTAGAAGCTCTGCCCAAGTCAGAGGTTAACTCAGAGCACCTACAGACCATAACTGGAGGTATCAAGTCCAATAATCAACAAATTAAAGCTGCAATGAACACTTTCGATACTGCTTCCAGGGCGGCGGCGGCGGCTAGCATATGCACCTGTCACCATTCTTGGCTCCGTACGTTGGTCTTTACGAATGATGCCCAACAAAAAGTCATTGGTTTACCTTTCGACGGTATGTATCTGTTTGGGCCTCAAGTGGAACAAGCACTAGAGGCCACACAGAAGACTAGGTCTGCCATTAAGACAGCTAGACCTCTGCCCGCTCCCTCTCGAGGAGGTGGGAACAAGCATTAATTTCACAACCATCAGTCCTTTCGTGGCAAAGGAAGAGGAGGTTTTAACAGAAACCAAGCCCCTCAGCCACAAAAGAAAACTCGGCAGAAAGCACAGGGCCCAAAAGCACCCAGTGCCACCTTCTGAGTTTCTGGCCCAGGTCCCACCTCAGCTGCCCAAGGGGGAATCTTCCTCGACAGTGGGAGGATGTCTGACTCGGTTCTACGACCAGTGGAAATCTGTAACATCAGACAGATGGGTCCTCAGGATAATCTGTGAGGGGTACTCTCTGCCTGTTGGAAACCCCTCTGGATCATTCTCCCAAGCGGCAGCCCAGGCTGTCTGTGGCACAGTAAGACCTTCTTGCTTTCGAGGTACGAGGCCTTCTAAACAGGGCAGTAGAAGTAGTTCCACTGGATCAATGAAACACAGGTTTCTACTCCCATTACTTTCTGGTTCCAGAGAAAACTGGCGGCATGCGCCCTATTCCAGATCTCAGAAAGTTAAACAAATTCCTTCACAAGAAAAAGTTCAAGATGATATCACTTGGTACTCTGTTACCTTTAATTCATCAACATGATGGTCTAGCCTCCCTGGTCATGCAGGACGCCTACCAGCACATTCTTATACACCCAAAGCACCACAAATACCTAAGGTTCATGGCGTTGGGTCAACACTATCAATTCAGAGTCCTGCCCTTTGGGTTATCCTCGGGGCCTCAAGTTCTTACAAAGTGCTGTGCAGTTCTCGCGGCACACCTAAGGAAAATCAGAATCCAAGTATTCCCATATCTGGACGACTGGCTTCAAGCAAGCCCCTCCAGGCACAAGACTCTGGAGGTTGTGGCCATGGCTTCAGACTTCCTCATGTCCGTGGGAGTCCTGCTGAACCTCAAAAAGTCACAGTTGCAGCCCTCCCAGAAGCTCCTCTTCATAGGATCCCTTTTGGACACTTCCTGCATGAAAGCTTTTCTTCCAGAGGCCAGAAGGAGTGATATCCTACAGATGGCCTGATTCATCAGAGAATACAGCTCGCTTTGAGCTCTCTCGATGCAATGGATGCTGGGCCTCATGGCATCCTTGGTGGTCACTGTACCTTTGGCTCGTCTCCAAATGAGAACCACTCAGTGGATGCTCAGTACTCAGTGGTCCCCAACCACTCACCCTCAGTCCTTTCTCATCAGGGTGACAGAATCTCTGAAGAGGTCACTCACCTGGTGGTCTCAGGAGGACAGCCTTCTAGAGGGATATTCCTTCGCTCCTCTGGATCATCAGATCTCCATTACCACGGATGCACCCCTGATGGGTCGGAGAGCTCATTGTCAAGATCTCCACACCCAGGGTACGTGGTCTCAGGATGAGTCTCAACTTCACATAAACGTCCTGGAAATGAGAGCCATCTTCTATGCACTCTGAGCTTTGAAGGACATACTCTGCCACAAAAACATTCTCCTTCAAACGGACAACAAGGCAATGATGTATTACATCAACAAACAGGGCGGTGCACGCTCTTACCCATTATGCAGGGAAGCAATGAGAGTGTAGGAATGGTGCCTGGAGCACAAGGCTCTGATTCAGACGGTTTACCTGCCAGGAGTACAAAATGAGCTGGCAGACTGTCTCAGCAGAACGGAGACAGATCCTCATGAGCGGTCTCGACCTAACCGTCGTTCAGTCACTCTTCGAAGAGTGGGGAACTCCAGACCTGGATCTTTTTGTGTCCCTACTCAACGCAAAATTGCCTCTCTTCTGCTCCAGAAATCCAGGACCTGGCATTTTTTGTCAAGACGCATTCAGGCTGCAGTGGATAAAACGTTTCTATACGCATTTCCTCCTCTTCCCCTACTTCAGAGGGTACTGCTCAAACTGGAGGCAAAGTAGGGGCAGAATGATCCTGATTGCCCCGTTCTGGCCTCATCAGATCTGGTTCCCCCTAATCAACAGACTATCGGAAACCTCTCCGAAAACCACTTCCCCTTCAAATGAACCTTCTGACCCAGGGCCCTGTAGTCCATCCCAGCCCGAGGTAACTTCACCTCCACGCTTGGCTCCTGAGGAGATAGAGGTGAATAGGTTTAATGTTTCTCGTATTGGTTTCAGATGTTCTTTTTGGCTGCTCGCAAGCCAGCTACCAGGAAAATCTACACAGCCAAGTTGAAGCGTTTCTTTATCTGGTGTGCAGAATCCTCTTGGAACCCTTTATCCTGCACACCAAATAAAGTCCTGGAGTATCTCTTAGACCTCTCAAACACAGGTCTACAATATTCTACAGTCAAAATTCATCTTTGTGCAATTTCTGCATATCACGAGCCAGTGAATTCCATGTCTTTGGCTCAATTACCTGGGATTGAGAGATTTCTTAAGGGTATTCCGCATACCAGACCTCCTGTTAGGCATCCAGTTGCAACCTGGGACATTAACCTTTTGCTAGATATGCTCACTCGTAAACCATTTGAGCCCCTAGCCACTTGCAAGTTGAAATTCCTTACTTGGAAGACGGCCTTCCTGGTGGCTGTTACTTCTGCTCGTAGCGTATCAGAAATACACGCTCTGGTCACAGACCCTCCATATACTGTATTTCACAAAGACAAAGTAGTTCTTAGGACTCATCCTAAGTTCCTTCTTAAGGTTGTTTCAGAATTTCACCTGAATCAACCTTTAGTCCTTCCTACCTACTTTGCAAACTTCCAGAAAGAAGGCGCGCGTACCCTCCATTCTCTAGACGTAAAAAGAGCCTTACGGTTCTATCTGGAGAGAACAAAAGAAATTGGCAAGGCTCATCAACTGTTTCCTTCAGCATGACCCGGCAGGGTCAACCTGTTGCCATCAGGTGCATTTCAGAGTGGCTAGTGGCATGCCTTCACCATTGCTATTCAATGGCACAGGTCAAGCTGGAAGGCAGAGTGTACGCTTACTCTACCAGAGCAGTTGCGGCATCTCTGGCGGAAATTCTTAATGTCCCCGTTGCAGACATTTGCAGTGCGGCTACCTGGAGCTCTGTGCATACTTCTGTAAAGCGCTATGCCTTGGATGTCCATGCCAGACAACATCAGTCATTTGGCAGGACAATTCTTAATGGACTTGAGCTCCTCTTTCTCTCACTGCTGCCCGTCTTGGGGGATTATTTAGCTCGGTACTCTTCCATTAGTGTGAATGAGTGGTGGAGACTTTATGTCCAGGAAGATATGGAAATTACGTACCTACCGTAATTCTTGATCTTCTTGGCCGATCTCCACCACTCATCTACCTCCTCATCGAGCTCACTTCTTTTTTGGTCTTCACTCTCTCAGTGGTTGGACTGTGAAGACTTTGTTTTGACCCTTCTTACATGGGTCATTTGGACTATCTTATGTCCGATTTTTAGGTTAGTCCTCTCTAGAATTAATTCAGCTGTACCTCCTCAGGGAAAAAAGCTACTAGGCGGTTGGAGGGTCGACGCCGAGACAGTCTATACCGCACGAGCCTGGCTCGCGGTGCTGCTTGCCATGGCTCCATCTTGATGCCAGCCCTCCTGAAGAAGTTTGGCTCCTGCTGGGTCCTCGTGCCTCCAGCGTACTCCCCCAGTAGTGTGAATGAGTGGTAGAGACTTCGTCAAAGAAATCAAGAATTATGGTAGGCACGTAATTTCTGTTTTTTAGCTAAGGTGGTGTCGGAATTTACTTTAAATCAGTCCATCCACCTTCCAGTTTTATTTTCCTGAGTATTCTAATCAGGGGAAGGGTTTGCTCAATACTTTGGATGTACATATGATTTTGTTATACTATACGAGCTGCACCAAATTTTTCAGGAAATCTGACCAGTTGTATTCGCCGCCAAGAGGGAGGGTGCTCCTGTTTCCAAACAGTTTGTCTAAGTGGTTAGCGAATTGCATTGTAATTCCTTATCAGTCTTCACCATTCATTACTGCTGGATGTAAGCCAGGCGTGCACCATAATGGGAGTGTTTTTGTTTGTTTCCGGAGGAAGAATTCGATGTTGGCGGCGCTGCCCGATGTGCTGGCACTGCATGGAACACGCCCGGTTGGCGTTAGGCGCCTCCTCCTTCCCAGTTTTGTTTCTCCTGCCGTCGAGGTCGCACCTGCTGCATGAGTTCAGAACAATTTTGAGTACGCCACTAGGCCTTCGTTTTCGACAACGCCTTTCTCCTTCATCCCAGTTCTATCATCCCAACGCCATTGGAAGTCTGGTAAGACCATTCTGTTTACTTTATCGATGGCGCCGGGATTTTTTGCTCAGTTTGTGTTTAATTTCTCATCTTGTCAGGTTCTGGGGCAAAAAGAAAATCTAAAGCAGACGTGTCCCTGTGGCCGGCATTTTTCCATTTCGGACTGGCATGATGTTTGCTTGCGATACCTGGGACCCAATCACGATATGGATAATTGCGATGCCTGCTTCTCTGTGGATCGCCGTGTTCTCGAGATTCACGCATTTAAAGTCTGCAGGGCCCCGCTGACTTTCAGAGGGCAGCGTTGCTCACAGGTCACCAAGGCCAGTACTCTTGACCTTTCCTCCGGATCCACTCCCAGGTCTATACTGCCCGGCGAGGAGGATGCCTCCTTCAGTTCTAGCCTTGCCGAGGTGGAGGCCTCTTTTGCGGTGCCGGAGGAGCAACATGATTCCCTGCGGAGTTGCGTTGCTGGCGCCGCCCCGGCAGTCAGCTCCACGGAGGTGCAGGCTCCCCTAGTGTCGCGGCCCACGGCTGCTGGGCCTGGCACTGACGGACCCTCAGCGCAACCTCCCGGCACCATCCTGGATCCCGGTGTCGTTCAAAGCGCCGGTGATCGGGATGGCTCTGTGTGGCTCCACTGCAGCGGCCCTCCTGGGGTCACTAAGACTGGAGTCTGCCTAGTCACTTCCTCTTTGGAGAGGATGACTGCAGGCCGATCCGGACTGGCACCCTGACTCTTCGGAGTCGGAGAGTCCCTTGGGGCGTGGTACCTGGTGGTCCAGTGACCCTGTCCCAGAGTCTCCGGAGCCTGTTGTTCTGACGGATCCTTCGGCTGAGGGTGGCCGTGGATCCATTTAGGATGACTGACAGGAGCTCAGGGTGGGGTTATCCGCCCCGGAGAGGCCGGGGCAGCTGCCATTCCTGGGCTGCCCCGGGCCCTGCATGGGGGACTGGGGCCTCCTCTTCTGTGGTCTCCCTTGGGGGGGCCTGCGGGATTGGGGGACCCAACTTTGCTGGGGTCAAGGAAGGGGACAGCCTCCGAGTCCGAGGGGTTGAGGTGACGGGGCGAGTCTCTGCTACCCCCTTCCACTGCCCTGTGGGGGTTGGGGAGGAGTCGCAGTGCTGAATCTCGCCTTTCCCTCAAGGTCTCGGAGGCTTCCTTGGTTGGCAGTGCGGAGGGTTGCCCTTCTGGACACATGCAACCCCAGTCACATCACAGGGGAGATTCTCCCTTACGGCTCTTCCAGAGTTCGCCATCTCAGACACAGCCTTCACAACCTGGTTTGGCCCCAGGGTCCCCCCGTTCGACGGTACCAGTCTCTGAGTCTTAGAGCCCTAGCAGAGGTCGGGCACTATCAGTTAGGTGCCCATTGCCCATCCCTCTGCAGACACCTCCTCCTCTCCCAGGCCACGTGGGTCCCACGGGGCCCTTAACCTGAGAGATGTTCAGAGCCACTGCAGTGGCCTTTCCCACTTAGGTCAGGGCCATGGATGAACGGGTCTTTCACCTGTCGTCTCCCCCTCCACAGGAGTCCTCTAAACATTCAAGCTCCTCTTCCTCCTCGTCTCCCTCTTCTGAAGGAGAGAAACATTCCGTCCACCTATCCTCCGATGCTGATTTCACTGAATATCAGCGGTTCCTTTTGAGGCTGGTTCAGGAGCTTCACATTTCTCATGTACTGATAAGCAATATCGAGCGGGAGACGCGCTCATTCCTCAGTGAATTCAGCACCCACCACTTGGTGGTGCCCTCCTGGCCTGTTTCTTTCCAGGAAGCGTCTAGCTGCACCTGGCAGTCTCCAGCTGCCCCTTCCCCAGCCCCAGTGGACTGCAGGAGACGGTATTGCGCTCCCCAGGAGTCTCTAGGTTCCCTACCTCACCCACCTTCGGGGCTGACGTCCATAGACACTCCTTCAGGGCTTCAGTGCCTGGCACACAAGGAAACCCCCAGATCTGGATTCCGCAGAATTCGACCGGTGGGGGATGCAGAGTTTTCTCTTCAAATCGTGTATTAATGTGCATAAGTTCTCAATAGGCTCCCCATGCTTCCTATAACAGGCACCTGTAGTTGATGCTAGTGCAGGTTCTAGCATCTTTGCCTGACACAGAACAATCTAGACAGGCCATTGCCCTCTGCTCAAGGTCTGGAGCTTGCAAGGCACCAGGCACGGGTGTCTTATGACGTCAGTGAGGTGGCATCCAGACTAGCAAGCACAGCGGTCTGCATTAGGCGGACGGCGTGGCTTCATCTATCCAGGTTGTCACCCGTTGCCCGGCACAGGGTGATCTCCTCCACTTTCCAGGGGATCTGACTTTTTTCCTGCAGGCCAAGGAGAATTCTTCAGGGGCGCCTCCCGGCCATGGGGGACACCTCCTCATCCTGAACAGCCTTAGACCTCAGTGGTCTAGTATGGCTCTAGGGTCTTCACCTTCTGCACCTCCCCCACAGGAGACTGAGGGATCTGTTCCCTCAGGGCAGTGCCAAGTCCCCTCTGGGGGGCTTGGTACTCACCCAGCAGTAATGAATGGTGCAGACTGACAAGGGAAGATATGAAAATTGTGTACTTACTGTAATTCTTGCTCTTCTCTTGTAGCTTCACCATTCATTACTGATTCCCACCCTCCATCCCCTCATGGGCTTCCCCCAACCCCGGAGCTATGCTTCTTCGGGAGAGAACTGTGAACCACCCCATGGCTTGCCTTACCTGAATACCCGGGGGTTCTCCCATGGAGCCGTAGCTCTACCCCTCCAGGCGGGTACAGGGTGGGGTCTAGACGCCCCGATATCTTATATATTTCGTTGGGTCCTCCGGTGGTCAGGCAGGCGGCCGTAATGAGGGTCGGTACTGGTGCTCCATCTACCCATGCTGCGGCAGTGCATTTTCCTCCTGTTTTCTCCCCTTGTGTGGTGTGCGCACTGACGTCAAGGCGCTACACGCCTACGCCCACCACACAGGTGCCACAGGCCCCTCCTGCAACTGCAGGACTTGCTGTACCTCGAGTCTGCGCCCGGGGTCAGGCAAAGTGCGGACCTTGGCGCCCCCGGAAAAGGCGAGCAGTCATGGGACACTCAAGCCTTTTCCCCCTGCTGGCCCTCCAGCTGCTGCACTGACGGGTCTGCCTATGGGCCTCAATTCTTGGGCGTCGCCTCCACCCTGCTCGCCTTCCCCCTCCTAGAGGCCAGTTGGGGGCTGAGTCCCCCTGGTACCTCAAGGCTCTGAGTTCCTTCTCTAAAAGGTCACGGAATGTTCACCTTGGAGGACGGCGAGTTGGGTCTTTGCCCTAGCCTCTGAGGGAACTCCCTCGGATTCTCTTCATTCATTAGGGTGTCCCCCGTTTGGGGCTTGTGTAATCCTCTGGCTTACATCACCCTCTGGCTGTCATATCTTCAGTCCAGTCCTAAGAGAGTCCGTTGGAATTTCCTCCCTCTCTTTTTCTTATGGCACAGATGTCCCGTGGTTCTCTTCTCTGGAAGGGGGGACTACACCAGTACTCCAGTGGGAAAACTTCTACCAGATTTCTTTCTGTACACCTAAATCAGGACTTACTCCTCTTGAAAATGAGCTTTTGTTCAATGATGATCGTGTGGTTAAATAAAAACTTGATTGATTGATTGACTCCTTCTGAGCAGGACTAATTGCCCTCCAAGGGATAGTCTGTGAGACCTAGGCTTTAAGATTTTCTTAACGTTTACAGATAAAGGGTGTGAGGAAAGGTCTGCCTTCGCCAAGTCTGACAAGACTATTAATCCCTATCAGACCTTGGTTCGATAACCTGTTAACTGGCAGGATCCTTGCTCCTTTGTCTTCAATCCCACAGGGGTTTTGAAACTCTCAAGCCAGTGGTCTTCCAATTTATCGTGGCAGACATCCTTTCTTCCCCCCTTTTTCCCTTACCTCCATCTCTTCTATCTTTCTTCCTTCTGTTCTTTAGCTTCTCCTGAGACTGCCCAAGGATTGAGGCCCTATAGCCACTTAGGATAGGGTTCTCTCTTTTCTGTCCTCTAATCAACTTAAACCTTTTTCAGTTTATATCCTTTCCTTTGCCTATCCCTTAGCTCTCTTACCTCACTCTCTTTCTCTAGAATCTGTTTTTTCCTCTCCGGCTCAATGGAACTGGGATAGAGGAGGAATCTATGGCACCCAACGGCCAGCCCGCATGCATCAGCCACGTGGGTGGCACCTTCGGCACCATCTCCTCCCTCTGAGGAAAAAAAAAGAGCTCTCGTGGCGGGTGTGCGCCTCCAGCTTACACCCAGCAGTAATGAATGATGAAGATACAAGAGAAGATCAAGAATCACGGTAGGTACGTAATTTTCATTTTTTTTTTTTTTTTGATAGATATTTTATATGTCCTCCGCGGCTGGGGAGTGTTACTTATGGTTCCCCCGAGTCTGGCTTGACCTCACAGTCCTCTGCCCAACCCCATGCTGCAAGCTCTGCCCCTTCCTCCGGTCCTGCACAGCAGTTCCCTGCGGCGGGTATGCAGCCACCACCGCAGAAGGTGGGGGTGCCAGATCCAGGGGGAGCATCTGGAGTTGGACTCTGGCAGCGCCGCCAGATCGGCCATCAAGTAGCATGCGGAGGTGTTTTTCCTGTGGACCCTCCCCCCTTGAAATGGGCATGCAGTTGTGCCAATTGACGCTGTAGTGCGAGTTCCCACGCACCACAAGTCAGACGCTGCCCATGTCATCCCCACGTTGAGCAGCCCTATTACAATGACCACCAGCCACCGCTAGGAGCCGACAGAGCCACGGATCCTCGTCCCACCCTGCCCGGAGATGGAGAGCAGTCACTAGGATGCTCAATCCTTCTCCCTCCCTCCTGGCCAACCCCCAGCGACTCGGGCTCGTTCCCGAATCCGGGTCACTGGTATGGCGTGAGGTGTGGCATCCAGCACCTCAACCCTCAGTGCCACTGGGCCAGCCATAATTTTCATTTTACTGCTACCACAAGTACAACAAACCCCTTCCTTGAGTGGTTAAGAGCCCACTGGGTTATGGCTGCCTCCACAGCCTCTTTCAAAAAAAAATGCACCTGCTGCGGATATCTGTGCAGCTGCCACCTGGAGCTCTGTCCACACATTCACCAAGCATTACAGTCATTACATTGCCTCATGGCACAGGACTAATTTCAGCCTGTCAGTTCTTCAGAGTCTTCTCTCCTGAGATGTTGACTGCTGATCTTTCGCCTCTGCCTGTTGTTGTTTTTGTGCTGTTACCGGGTACTGCTTGGGACTCTGTCCTACCGATGTTGGCCTGCTGCAAGAGCCTTCCTTGAAGTAAGATGGTACAGTTACATAAGAACTAACTATTCTTACCCCAGGAGTCCTTTAGCATCAGTAACTTTTTTGCACTTAGCTGGCTAGGTGCAACCTCCCAACTTTCTCCCAACTTTCCTTGTTGACAGCCTCTCCTAGTGCTTGTCTGGGTAAAGTTTTCCTCATAAATTATTTCCTTTAGTGTGCTGAGTGAAAGTTTTACTTTTTCATTAGCACTGCGCATATTTTTTTTTAGCGAGGGCTTATTTTGACTTTATTTTTACCCGACTATTTTAAAGCTTAGTTTTATTGCGGGTGCTTATTTTTGAGTTTCCTTCATTTGTGGGGCAAATTCTTGTGGGAATCATCGAATTAGGGACAGTTGCCTTGTTTCTTACCTCAGACCTAGCGGGGTTTACTGCGAGGCACCTGCAGTAGATTTCAAATTTAAACAGTGCCTGGGGGTTTTCTCTCTAGATTGGCAATTACGAGGAAACGTTTGTGTTATATTACTGCACCTTAGTATCATCTGTCAGGACTGTCCATAAGGGTCCAGCAGCCACCTGTGCGCAGTTGAGTATTACTGGGTTTCTATTAAGATTGGCACTGGTATAGATCCCAGTTTTACAACCAAAAAAAGGCACTAGTAATAGTTTAACTGGGGCAGGACTGGCTGGTGGCATTTTCACAGAAACCTGCACTCAGTTCATAGGTCCAGAACTGGTTTGCTTTACTTCAGACAACATGAAGTCTTGCTGTATTCTGACAATTGCAGTGATTCCCAACCTTTGAACTGCCCTGGAGAACTAAGGGTTAACTTTCCTGCAGGGCATGGAACGCTGAGCCCGAGCTCGGTTGAAGTCTCTGTCTGGAGTGTTTTGTTTATTTATTTATTTATTTAGTTAAACATCAGTTTAGAAACCTTTGAGCCAGAGGCTCATTTACAAAGGTACCTCATCACAAAGAGGACATCAGAACAGTAGTACAAGGGACACAGTACTTACAAACAAAAAAGTTACAGTTTAGTTACAATTTTGTTACAATAGAATATAATCTCCAACGAAGCAAAAGATAACAATAGGTGCAAAACTTATGGTCGGGGGAGAGCTGGTGGGAGTAGAAGGGAGGGAGATAGGGGAGGAGGAATTAGTAGGAAAGGAGGAGGGGGCCGCTAGTGAGCATTGTCAAACAGAGTATATATATATTATTTTTTTTTTTTACACTAGGCTAGCGGCAGTTGCATTTTGCGAGAGCTAAGCAGTAGAGTTTCTGAGCCTGGGCTTAAAGCAAGCTAAGGTTAGTGAGTTTGAGACACTGGCAGGGAGGGATTATATACCAGTGGGGCGCCGCGGGGAATGCCCTCTGACCTTGAGAGGTCCTGGCTCTGGAATAACTAGGAGTAGCTCTTGGCAGGCTGCTGCGCATGATCCAGGGTCGGTGCAGTATGGCGAATGGAGTTGGATAGGTCTATGGGGGATAGCCGCGCAGGGCTTTTAAGGTGAGCTGGCATGTCTGATACATGAGTCGCTCTTCCAGGTTGAGTAGGGTAGCCAGGGTGTACAGCCACATGTGTGAGTGAGTCTGGGAGCACCAGTGATAAGTCTGCAGGCCTTATTAACTGTGAAGCCGAACCTTGTTGAGGGCAGTCTGATCTGCTGAGCCATAGACCCGAAGGCCATAGTCAATGAGAGACATGACAGAGGAGGTGACAGCCAGGCGGAGGGCATCAGGAGGGAGGCATTTCTTGTGCCGGTAAAGAATGCCTAGCCGTGAGTTGGCGACAGAATTTAGGGCAGATATATGTCCATGGAATGAAAGTGCAGGGTCAAAGGTTATACCAAGATATTTATAGGACTGCACCTGGTCAATGAACCTAAACCTTTATGAACCTTTTGAACCTAAACCGTCAGATTCTTTACTCTGCCTCACTGAACGGTCGCTCTGGAGATTTCTCCTTCAGCTCGGTTTGAAGTTGGTTAGTTTTCAGTTTTTAGTCAGTTTAAACTGAAATAAAGTATCCGCATAGTCGGTTCAGTCTCTGTCCGTGGTGCCGTGAGTACTAGATAGGAATTGTTCTATTTTTTCTGTGTGGAACTTGTAAAATTGCGGTCGGTTCGGCTGAACCGACCATTTGATTGTGAATTTTGCTATATTTACTGTGTGGTTACCGGTTCTTATCGGTTCTAAAAAAAAAAATGTTTTAACTGTTTTTTTCCAATACCCGTGACATGGTTAGGAACCGATAAGGGAGTCTTGCCTGGCGGTTGACGAAAAAAGGGTAAGTTTGGGTAGGTTGGCCATGTCTGAGAAACCCAAGAAAAAAACCAGGCCCACTGGGTTTCAACACTGCAGTGAGTGTGGGGAGGTCTTTGCTAAGGCAGATCCCCAAACCACCTGTGTTTATTGTCTAGGGTTTGACCACCTCTATTCAAACTGCCAAATATGTAAAAATTTTCCCAACTCTACCCTCGAGAAGAGATTAGGTAGACTGAGGGAAAAGGAGGCCGAGAAGTCCGCTGACCCGGATGGCCAGCCTGGTTCGGTTTCGACCAAACCAGAAGGAGTGCCCTCTGACCAGGGTGATACTTCTTCGGGCAAAAGGAGAGCCGATTCTGAGGGATTGGTTCCGACAAAAAGAAAGCGCAAAGATAAATCGACTGGTTCGGATCCAGAGGTTCATGTTTCAACCGCCGAAGAAATAGCCAGGGCGATTCAAATTGTGGAATCGCTCCGTCCGGTTCCGACCGATCAGGCTCCTTCTGGCAGGAGTTCGGTTCAGTTGGTTCCCCCGGTTCAAGAGTATACCCTTGAAGAATTGTATGAACCGGAGTTTGAAGAGGAAGGGGAATTTGAGGATTATGATGTAAGTGAAGGTCTGGATGTGCCTGTGTTACCGGACATCTCCCCAGACAGACCATCAGGTGTTTCCCCTCCTAGGCTTTCTGAGTCCCCTTCCCATTTTATGTTTTACAGGAAAGTGGCTGAAACCCTCCAGCTTCCTATGGAGGAGGCTGTGGAAGATCAAGAAGAGCCTGATTATGTAGAGATGATGGATATCCCAGAGTCCAGGAGACTGTCTATTCCCCTCCACAAATCTTTCGGGAAACAGACACAAAAATCTTAGTCTCCTAACACTATACCTCCTGTGGATAAAAGAATGGACAAGAGGTATACATTCTCAGGCTCAGACACGGAGTTCTTATATCAGCAATGCAGCCATGTTGGGGTAGTGCAGGCTGCTGCCTGGGACAAGGCAAATATTCCCTTGGCTTCACAACCCCCCTGACAAGGACTCCAGGAAGATTGATGCCATGGCAAAGAAGCAGTACATGGCATGTTCTTTGGGACTCAGGCAGGCGAATTACATGGCCTATACAGCCAGGTACCAGAAGTCCAGGTGGGACACTGTACTGGCACTGGCTAAACAAGCCTCCCCCCAGCTAGCCAAGGAGCTGGAGGCGGTGGCTGCAGATGGTATTGAGGCATCTAAAGTGCAATTTCATGCTGCTGTGGACTCTAATGATGTCTCATCAAGAGTCATGGCTACATCTGTGGCTCTTCGGAGGATGGCTTGGCTCAGATGTACTAGCCTCTCGCAGGACACCCAGGCTAAGGCTATGGATTTTCCTGTAGTGAGTAATTCTCTGTTTGGGAACAGACAGAGAATTACGAAATGGACGAGTACAGGACCACTTACAGGAGTGCTCAGGCCAAGGAAAGGCAAGCAGCTCCTCAAAGGCAGCAGTCTAGGGGCAGGGGCAGGCCTTTTCAAAGGCCTTTTTACCAAGCACAGGCCTCTTCTTCTTCATTTTCGCAGAGGGGGTTCTTCACAGGGAGAGGCAGAAGGGGGATGAGCAGGCCTGCATCCACTCCTCAGCCTAAAGTCCCTGCCAAGCAGACACCCTGATGGGTCTGCCCGGGTCGGCTCTCCTATTCCAGTAGGGGGCAGGCTGGCTTACTTTGTCCAGGACTGGATGTCTGTTACATCAGACAAGTGGGTCCTGGAAGTAGTAAGCCAGGGACTGGTTCTCAGCTTCAAAAAATTTCCAAAGATGAGAGCCAGATCTTTTACACCTGCAAATCTTTCGGAAACCCATGCCCTAGAGGCAGAGGTTTCTTCTCTTGTAGCTTTAAGAGCTATAGAGAGAGAGTACCTACCCTACACTGGGGCAAAGGACTGTACTCCAGGTACTTCCTGACCCCCAAAAAGACAGGAGAGTGGCTACCCATCCTAGACCTCAGATATCTGAACAAACATCTTTTAAAACCAAAGTTCAAGATGATAACTCTGGGAATAATCCTTCCCTCTCTAAGGCCAGGGGACTGGCTAACCTCCCTGGACCTCAAAGATGCCTATTTTCACATTCCTATCAGGTGCTCCCACAGAAAATACCTCAGGTTCGAGTTGCCCTCAGGCCACTATCAATTCAGAGCAATGCCCTTTGGCCTAACCTCAGCTCCAAGGGTTTTCATGAAGTGCCTGGCAGTAGTAGTTGCCTTTCTAAGAAGGCAAAAGATTTCCATATTTCCTTATCTGGACGATTGGCTATTATTGGGTCAGTCTCCAGACCAAGTCAGGTCTCACCTGCAAGTGCTCACTTCCCTAGGATTTCTTCTCAACCTTCCCAAGTCAGTTCTCGAACCAATCCAGCTCCTTACCTTTATTGGGGCAGAACTGGACACACTCAGATCAAGAGCCTTTCTTCCTCTAGAAAGGGCAAGGGCTCTTATGGAACTAGCTTCTTCCTTCAGCCTTCAGGTATCTCGACCAGCAAGGCATTTCCTCCAGCTCTTGGGCCACATGGCAGCTTCAACAGCAGTGGTCCAAGGGCCAAGATTCCAGATGAGGGATATTCAGTTCCACCTGAGAGCTTACTGGTCTCCGAGACAGGACTCCCGTACCGAACTGATTCCAGTGACTCCGACCTTGATCCAGGCCCTCCAGTGGTGGCAGGATCAGGACAGTTTAAGGCAAGGTGTTCCTTTTGTTGCTCAGCCTTGTTCAGTGGTCCTTACCACGGATACTTCTCTTCTGGGCTGGGGAGCCCACCTGGGGTCCCTTACTGCCCAGGGCTGTGTTCCCCCCAAGAATTCCTTCTCCACATCAATCTTCTAGAACTCAGGGCAGCTTTTCTAGCTCTAAAAGCGTTCTCACAGTCAGTTCAGAACAAGGTGGTTCAAGTCAGAACAGACAACACTACCACCATGTGGTACATCAACAAGCAGGGAGGCACTTGGTCCACGACCTTGTGCACAGAAGCCATGAAGTTGTGGTCCCTGGCTTATTCCCTGCAAGCCTCTTTTGTAGCAGTTCACCTTCCAGGCAAGGACAGTGTGCTAGCAGATGCACTGAGCAGGATTTCTCAAGGCCATCACAAATGGTCCCTGGACTCTCAGGTGTTGAAAGTGATATTTTCAAGGTGGGGCACTCCAAAGATAGATCTCTTTGCAGTTCCAGACAATCACCAACTTCCTCTCTTTTGTTGCAGACCTCCCGTCTTGGGCTCAGTCCCCCTGGATGCCCTGATTCTGAATTGGGAAGGGAAGTTTCTGTATGCCTTTCCCCCCTTCCTACTCCTGTTCAAAGTTTTAGTCAAAATAAGGTCTCAACCTTACAAGGTGATTCTGGCTGCTCCAGATTGGGCCAGACAGCCCTGGTACCCTCTGTTGCTGTCCCTGGCAGACCATCTCCCCCTGTCTCTTCCCAAGAATTACAACCTGTTAACATCCTCTCAGGGGAGGATTTGGTACCCCAATCTTCAGTCCCTCAATCTCAAGGCATGGCTCTTGAAGAGTTAGAGTTTGCAGATCTGCATCTTTCCCAAGGGGTTCTGGACATCCTCAAGGCTTCTTGAAAGCCCTCCACCAGAAAGACTTACAACTCCAAATGGAAAAGATTCAGCATTTGGTGTTCTAAGAAGAATATTTCTCCAGACACTGCTGAATCACCTACGGTTTCTGGATTATATGGTCCATCTTAATGGTCTAGGCCTCAGACCAGCTACTCTCAAGGTACATTTGTCAGCTGTTTCTGCATTTTTGTCTGTGGGGAAGCCTTCCTCGCTATCTTCCCATTCTGTGTTCTGTAAATTTTTTAAAGGATTGTTTCACACCAATCCCTCCTTTAGAGACCCTGCCCCTGCCTGGGATTTTAATGTTTGCATTGCTCAGCTTATGCAACCCCCCTTTGAGCCTATGTCTTCAGCAGAGCTTAAGTACTTGACTTGGAAAACTGTGTTCTTGGTAGCCATTACCACTGCCAGGCGTATCCGTGAATTGCAAGCCCTGTCAGTGGAACCTGATTTTATCTCCTTTCATAGGGATAAAGTGGTCCTTAGAACCAATAGAAGGTTCTTGCCCAAAGTGGTTTCAGACTTCTATTTAAACCAGTCTGCGTCTCTCCCTGTTTTCTTCACTGAGCATTCTTCCTCAGGATAGAGGAGGCTACACAGTTTAGATGTCAAAAGAGCCCTTAGTTACTGCATAGAGCGTACCAAGGGTCACAGGTTTGACTCCCTCCAGTTGTTCCTCACTTATGGAGAAGTGGGAAAGGGCAAACCTGCCACCAAAAGATCTATTGCCAGGTGGATTGTGTCTTGTGTACAATTCTGCTATGAAAAACTGGGAAAAACTCCACCCTCAGGCCTGAGGGCTCATTCCACAGGAGGTACAGCTGCTTCCCTGGCTGCGGCCAGGGTATTCCTCTCCTAGAAGTTTGTCAAGCAGCCACCTGGAAAACAGTCCATACCTTTACCAAGCATTACTCTCTGGATATCCAGTCTAGGAGTGATGCTCGGTTTGGCACAGCAGTACTTCAGAGCCTATTCCCAAGGCCCCTGGAATTCTGTGGTTGCGGAATTTGCCACAGAATTTGCATCATGCAGCAGAATATATATAGTGCCACAGAATTCATTGTTTTTGGTGAATTTTCATATAAATATACTGTTTTTCCATGGTGTCAGGCTTTCTTTCCCACCTCGTTTATCCTGAAGCCCCTCTGCTATGCTCAGCATATGATGTCATCACATCATATTTAGCCAATGACAGGACTGCATTCTGTCAGAGAAATGAATAAATCATGCCGCAGAAATCAGAAAATGCTGCCGCAGAAGTCAAGGAGCCCTGCCTCAGAAATCAGAAAATTCTGCCGCAGAACACCAGGGGCCTTGCCTATTCCCAAAGTAGGTTCTGTCCCTCCTCCTTGGAGGTACTGCTTGGTGGTCTGCAATTGTCAGAATACAGCAAGACTTCATGTTTGAAGAAAAAATTACTCACCTTAGTAATTATTTTTCTTCTAATGGAGTCTTGCTGTATTCTGACCTACCTCCCTACCTCCCCTCTCAGAACCTGTTTTTGGGAAGTGGGTGGGCAGGTGCAGTGTTGCACCCCAGGGGTGTATTTGCTGGCATCCTCCTCCCTTTTGTTTGGGTGTTTATTTATTATTGTCATTTTTTTAAGTACATTGGGTTTAGTTTTTGGGTTTCCTGACTGGAGTCTTCCTTGGGAATCCAAAACTTGTCAGCCAGTTGGCTAGTAGAATTTTTACAATTTCCACATAGAATTTTTAGTTTAGTTGGGCTCGTAAGAATCTGACGGTTTAGGTTCAAAACACTCCAGACAGAGACTTCAACCGAGCTCAAGCTCAGCGTTCCATGCCCTGCATGGAAAGTTAACCCTTAGTTCTCCGGGGCAGTTCAAAGGTTGGGAATCACTGCAATTGTCAGAATACAGCAAGACTCCATTAGAAGAAATATAATTACTAAGGTGAGTAATTTTTTCTTAAATTGGCAAACATAGCAGACAAACCTTTGATTATTATGGCTGAGAAAAATCAAAGGCTTCCGACAAGGGGCCATCCAAAAGTACTAATAACAAAAGCAGAGGTGCTGAGGAACCCTCCAGATCCCAGCCAAAAAAATAAAGCTTCCAAAGATGAAGTTCCTCACAAATTAAAAAAATAATAAAAGTGACGAGAAAAGGAAGCTTGATCAAGCCTCTGATGAAGTGGCTAAAAAGAAACTCTGTCAAGACAGATATGCTCCTGTTGCTCCTGGGAAAGCCAATAGTGAGACAACAGGCATCTTAAAGCATACAGAAAAAACAAAACACAAACTGCGCAGGTTCTTCCGACAGTGCGAGATATGGAAAAAGCATGGCAGCTGTTTCAGACCCTTCTAAACATGGGTCCTCGATTTACTGGGGCTGGCAAGCACTCTTCCACAGTTCTCTCTTCTGTAGACTGTGAGGGTGACACAGATGATGATCAATTTTATGAGGCCCCTGACATGGATTTTGAGGGCCTTGAGCCCCAGGAGTCCCCGGACCCTCACCTTGGGTGACCACAAGGATCCTTCCTCTATGTTTACATTTATACAAAATATGCTGGATACCCTGGACCTCCCTATGCAGGAGCCCAACCAGGATGTCGATGAAGATGAAGATTATAGGGAGATGAAGGGGCTTTCATCCTCAAAGACCTTGGTCATCCCTATCTATAATGCATTTAGAAAAAATACCATGAAGGTGCTTCAGCACACCACTTCAGTGTCGGGTTGATAAGCGGCTTGAGAGAAAATATAATTTGTCTAAAAATGGTAGCGAGTTCTTGTCCGCACACCCTAGCCACGAAAGTATAGTGCAGCAGGCAGCTTGTGAGAAAGCTGGAGTCTCCTTGTCGCCCTCTCCCCCTGACAAGGATTCCAAGAAAATTGACTTTATAGCAAAGAAAATGTATGCCACAGCTTCCCTGCTTCTCAGGCTTTCTTCTTACATGGCATTCACAGCCAAATATCAGAAAACCCTTTGGAAATCTGTCAAGAATGTCGCCCTCAATGGATCAGATTCTATGGTGCAGGAGCTGGTGCCTGGTGGATATGTCAAAAACTGCACTGGAAGCTACTATGAACCAATTCCACATGGCAGATGACAACAATGATGCAGCCTCCAGGGCGATGGCCCATGCCATCTCTCTGAGACGCTTCATCTGGCTTAGAACAACCAGTTTGACCACAAACAGTCAGAACAAGGCCATGGATTTTCCCTGTGATCAAAATATGTTGTTTGATTACAGAACCACTGACTACATGAAAGAAGTCTGAGTACAAGGCCTTCTGGCAGAGCCACTCATCCAAGCCTAAACCCGCCACCCCTCAGAGGTCTCATCCCAGGGGTGGTAGGTGCAGAAGTTTTGTTCCCAGGCCTTACAATCCCTATCCCCAATCTGACTTTAGCCAGTACAGGGGCTCTTTCAAAGGCAGGGGCAGAAAGGGCCAAAGAAGAGCCACCTGTACCCAGCTATCTGTCTCTCAGTCTAAGTCCTTAGTGAGTGTCCAGGTTGCCTCCCCGTTTCCGGTTGGAGGCAGACTTTCTCACTATCTTCAGCACTGGTCCCTCATCATGTCAGGCAAGTGGGTGCTGGAGATAGTGGAGAAGGGTCTGTCATTACAGTTCAAGCAGCTGCCAGACCACAAGCGTACCGTGGTGTCAAGACCTCTGCCCCAACACAGACAGGGCTGCAGCTATGAATTTTGGGGCCCAGGACAAGTCAATTGAAATGGGCCCCTGTTTCTCAATCCAGCTAATGCCAGCTCCTCAGATGGGCCCCTCCTGAGTTTGGGGCCCCCAGACAACTTCACCACTCCCCATTACTGTGGCCCTGAACACAGATATCGCTGTTGGAAATGGAGGTACAAAACCTTCTGGCTTTACAAGCAGTGGAGAGGGTCCCCACCCACAAGAAGGGTAAGGGCCTCTACTCCAGGTATTTTCTGACACAAAAGAAAACTGGGGAGTGGCGACTTATCTTAGATCTCAGATATTTAAACAAACATCTGAAAAAAAAAACAAATTCAAAATGGTCACTCTGTCACTGGTCATGCAGTCCTTACAGCAGGGAGACTGGCTAGCCTCCCTCGACTTATAGAATGCCTACTTCCACATACCCATAAGGAGATCTCACAGGAAGTTTATCAGGTTCAGACTTCCTTTGGGTCACTATCAGTTCACTGCAATGCCCTTCGGTCTGTCCTTGGCCCCAAGAGTCTTTATCAAGTGTCTCGCAGTGGTAGCAGCACATCTCAGGAGACTGGGTATCGCTCTCTACCCCTATCTGGACGACTGGCTCATAGTAGCAAAGTCTCCTTGCTAGGTCAAGGAATCTCTTCCCGTCACAGAACGCACTCTGGAGTCTCTGGGTTTCCTGGTAAATCTAAAGAAATCTCACCCGGAACCCACCCAGCTGCTCACCTTCATAGGGGCCCAGCTGGACACTCAGAAGGGATATGCTTTCCTCCCACAGGAAAGAATTCAAGAGTTTCCTTTCAGTGGCAGATTCTTTCGCCCAGGGCCAGCCAAGGCCAGCCAGCCATTTCCTCAAACTTCTGGGACATATGGCCTGTATGACTGCAGTAGTTCTAGGGGTCAAGTATATGATGAGATTCCTGCAAGCCTACCTCAGAGCTCTCTGGTCTCTGAGAAGCAACACATTTTCAAAGTTGAGACCTGTGTCTGAGCAGTTCCTCCAAAACTTGCTGTGGTGGAAGAACCTTGCAAATTTGCAGGCAGGGGTTCCCTTTCAATCTCTTCTTCCCACAAAGGTGATCACCACAGATGCCTCCCTTTTGGGCTGGGGAGCTCATTTAGACAGTGCCTCAGTAAGCGGCAACTGGACTCCAGAAGAGTCACAGTTGCACATAAATCTTTTCGAACTCAGAGCAGTCTTACTAGCTCTCAAAGCTTTCGCTCCCAGCATAGAAGGGTAGGCGGTACAAATTCGAACAGACAACACCACTGCAGTGTTCTGCATAAACAAGCAGAGTGGTACCAGATCAGGAGTACTCTGTTTGGATGCTCTGAAGCTCTAGTGACTAGCACTCTCCCTGAGAGTCAGTCTCTCAGCTATTTACCTCACAGGCAAACTCAATTCTGTGGCAGATGCTCCAAGTCACATCATTCAAGGTCAGAGCTAATGGACACTGAACAAGCAAGTACTAGCCACAGTGTTCAGGCAGTGGGGCACACCAGACGTGGATCTGTTTGCCTCTCCTCTCAGTTTTCAGCTTCCTCAGTACTATTGCAAGCCCCCAGTTCCAGGGACACTTCCTCTGGATGCCCTGATCCTGGACTGGTCAGGGAGGTTCCTATACACATTTCCTCCCTTTCCCCTGATATTCGGTGTTTTGCTGAAACTCAGACAGCAGCCTGCATCGATGATTCTAGTGGCTCCGGACTAGCCCAGGCACCCTCTCCTTCTCTCAGTGTCCTGCAGCAGGCCCATTCGCCTGCCTCTGACTCGCTCCCTGCTGACCCTTCCTCAGACGGGAGTGCAGTACCCAGACATGCACTCTCTTCACCTCAGGGCCTGGTTCTTGAAGAGTTAAAAGTTTCCATCCTGACAGTACTCTGCACAGGTCCTTAAGATACTGAGGGTGGCTAAAAAAACAAACACTAAGAAGACTTATGCAGCCAAATGGAAAAGGTTTTCCCTCTGGTGCAAGAGCGAAAAGGTTGAACCCCTATCAGCTTCTGACCCTCAGCTGCTAGACTACCTGGTACACCTATAGGCGTCAGGCTTGAAACCATCTTCACTCAAGCTACACCTGGCAGCAATTTCGGCCTACCTTTCATAGAAACATACATAGAATTTGACAGCAGATAAGGACTGCTTGGCCCACCCAGTCTGCCCATTTCCCTACCTAATGGATAAGCTGCAGATCCTAGTTAACCAGCAGCCTACTTCTTCCTACCCCCACCCACTAGAATTGCCTTATGACTGTCCCATGCATGCTAGAATTCCACCACTGTTTTGACTCCACAACCTCCTCTGGAAGCCGTTCCATGCATCCACAACCCTCTGTGAAAAAATACTTCCTTAAATTACCTCTGAGCCGCCCCTCTATCTTCAAATTGTGCCCTCTTGTTCTTGCACACCTCTTTTTTTGAAGATGCTACCCTCTTGGACTTTGTTGATTCCCTTGAGGTACTTGAAAGTTTCTATCATGTCCCCCTCTCCCCTCCTTTCCTCGAGGCTATACATATTAAGCTCCTTAAGTATCTCTTCATATGTCTTCTGGTGTAGACCCTGCACCATTTTAGTTGCCCTCCTCTGGACAGCTTCCATCCTGTGTATGTCTTTGCGGAGATTGGGTCTCCAGAACTGCATGCAGTACTCCAGATGGGGTCTGACCAGCTGTCTGTACAGAGGGATGATAACTTCCTGTTTTCTACTGGTGATGCCTCTCCCTATGCATCCCAGTATCCCCCCAGCCCTCCTTGCTGCCCTCTCACATTGTTTGCACACCTTTAGGTCATCTGATATGACTACCCCTAGGTCCCTTTCCATTTTTGTTGTTGTTAGTATCTCACCCCCCATTGTGTACTCTTCCCCAGTGTTTTTGTTTCGGTGGGGAAGAAGAGATCATTTTTTTCCCACAACATTTTTAAACAGTTTCTTAAAGGCCTCTTACATCTCCAGCCTCCAACCAGGGAGCCTGTTACTGCTTGGAGCCTGAACATTTGCATAGATGGGCTCATGAATCCACCTTTCGAGCCTATGTCCACGGCCCACATCAAGTTTGTAACCTGGAAGACCGTCTTCCTGGTAGCCATTACGTCTGCCAAGAGGATTTCAGAGCTACAGGCCCTGTGCACTGACCCGAATTACATCATCCCTCACAACGATAAAGTTGAGCTCAGGACAAATAGGAAATTTCTGCCAAAGTTGGTTTTCAGAGTTTCACTTGAACCAGTTCATTACTCTGCCAGTCTTCTTTACTGAGCCATCCACTCCTGGCGAGCAAAAGCTCCACAGCTTGGATGTCAAAAGAGCCATCTTTCACTACCTAGAGCATACTAGACAGTCCAGAGGCTCTTCCACTCAGTTGTTCCTCCCCTACGAGGATGTAGGCAGAGGAAGACCAGCTACCAAGAGAACTATTTCTCGTTGGTTGGTCTCTTGGATTAGATTCTGCTATGAGAAAGCTGGTCAACAACCTCCAGTGGGACTCAGGGCCCATTCCACCAGGGGCACTGCAGCCTCGCTTGCAGCAGCAAGGGGCATTCCCCTGCTGGATGTCTGCAAAGCAACTACCTGGAAATCTGTGCATACCTTTGTGAAACACTACATTTAGGTTCTGTGCCCACCTCCCACTTGGTACTGATAGGTAGTCTGCAAAAAAGTTGCTGATGCTAAAGGACTCGTGGTGTAAGAAGAAAAAAATTACTCACCTCAGTTATCTTCTTTCTTCCAAGGGGTCCTTTAGCATCAATGAGCTCCCACCCTTCCTCCCTGGTTCACCTGTCGGAGAAGAGCTCTTATGTCACCTTTTACCAAATTTGGAGATTTGTATTGATGAATTTTTAGCTCGTGTTGCTGTTGTTTCTATTTCCACTTTTGTGGACATTTGCATGTTTTTTGAATCCTGTTGATTCTTTTTCGGGGCATTTGCCCTGGTTTTTCCTTGAAAAAATTCTGAAGCATTCAACAGCTGTCACTCAGCTCACACCCCCTCCTGTCTTTTGATTGGCTTGGCCCTACGCTCATTTAAATATCTCTTAAAGGCACACCTCTGGGGCAGTTGTCCCTAGCCAGCTAAGTGCAAAAAAGTTAAGGATGCTAAAGGACCCCTTGGAAGAAAGAAGATTACTGTGGTGAGTAATTTTTTTCTAACAGTAGATCTTCCAGGAATGTAGCTTCACCATTTATTCACACTAATGGGTCTGTGCTGGAGGCACTGGGACCCCGCGGGAGCCAGAACTTTTCAGCAGGGCTGGCGCTGAGGCAAGCCGTGTGCATGCACGGTGCTGCGAGAGGGGCTTGCTGCACCTGTTTTACCGCAGCACCAGCCCCTAACCACCTCAGTTCTTTTTCTCCTGCCGTTGAGTGTACTTCAGTGACTGCATCACGTGCCCTTCGGGATTCAGAACTTCAGCGTCTCTACGACAGCCACTTTCAGTTAGTTTTTCAGTGTTTAATTGTTTAAAGATAAAATTTATTAATCTTCCTGGACTCAGGTCTCCACCACTCATTCACACTAGTGGGATAGCACTGGAGGCGCTAGGACCAAGCGGGAGCCAAACATTTTCAGGAGGGTCAGCACCGAGACAGGACCACGCATGCGCGGCACTGCAAGACTTGCTTGCGACTGTGTAGGCTATCTCCGCGTCAACCCTGCAACCGCCTCAGTTCCTTTTCTCCCGCTGTCGAGTGCGGTTGGATGTCGACGTTGCTCATCTGGTGGAGTCAAAGTTTTCGTCTATACGACAGCAGCTTTTAGCCATTTAGTATCCGTTTAATTTAACATTTTTAGTAGTATTTTCTTGTTTTGCAAAGAAGAAAAAGAAGATTATGAAGAAAAAGAAATTGCCACCTGCCATCAACGGAGTCGTTCTTAGCCGGTAGCGGTGACAGTAGGAAGACTTTGTTTGAAAGTTGCTACGGCAGAGGTGCCATGTCCGGCCTGCTGCCCTTTGCTATTGGGAGGGGAAGGGGTCCAACTACGGGAAGTTCTGTGCTCGGGGGGGGCAGCCCATCGAAGCACGAATCTGGCGGTTCTGGGGATCTGGCTCTGCTTAACCTCGAGCTCTTCTTCCTCATTAGCGGAAGAAGAATTGGTGCCGTTCGAGGTTGCCCTCTGCTACGTCTGCATGGGGATTGTCGGGAGGGGTGATATGCCTGAAACCGACTTTGGTGGGTTCCCCTTGGCCCAGCTCTTAACGGCCATGTTCTTCAACTCCGGACTGCATCTCTGTCCTCGATGGAGTTCTGGTGAGCAGTTTCATCTCTGGGCTGCTCCTGTGGAGCAGGTGGTTCGACTTCTGTCCACTTTTCCTGGCCAGTGTTCCCAATTTTGGGGCCTCTGAGCCGCTGGACCGGGGCCGGGTCGATTGGATCAGGATGTGTGCGGTGCCCTCTTGGTGCCTTTGCCATTGCGTCAACCCCTCGTGCCTGCTCCCTCCCTTTTTCCATGCAGGGGCCTGCATGGGCACCACTTTTCCTTCTCCCCTTCTCCTCCGGATTTTCACCATTGGCATTTCCGCATGGTGATGTTCCTGGCGTTGCGGACGATGCCATGGGTGGCGCCACAGGTGCCAGTGGCTTGGGGTGGTGCCATGGGGTGGCGCCGGTGGAATTGGCATCAGCGCCGTGGGTGGCACCACTGTTGTTGATGTGGGTGGTGCCATTGGTGCTGCGCTGCACCATGGGTGCTGTTGCGGGTGCCATTGGTGCCCGGCGCCACTGGCGGTGCTGCGGGTGTTGTGCGGTGCTGCGGGTGGCACAGGTACCCACGGGTGCCATGGGCAGTGCTGGGGGTGCCTGTGGGTACCACCACGGGTGCCCTCAGGTGTCACCCAGGATGGCATCGGTACTGCTTGGTGCCATCCTGTGCTACGGGTGATGCCGGTGCCACGGGGGGAGCCAGTTGGTGCTGTCCAGAAAACTAGTGGTGGACTTTTCCTTCCGCAGACCTCTTCTTCCGCGGAAGTTGTTGCGAGATGTTTTCTGCAGAATGAAGTCCTATTCTGCGGATTAATTTTCTGCAGACTTTAGCGAGTGGAGGTCTGCGTGGGATCTTGTGACATCCAGCGGTTTTCTGCTGATGGAACTCTTCTGTGCTGTTCTGCCCGGGTATTCCTCATTCCGCTCAGCACTTTGTTGGCTCCTTACATGGTGTTGAGCTCCTTGACACCCTGCCTGGTGGCGGAGTTTCTAGTGACTCTGACCTAGACCTCTCTTTGGGGGTCCTTCTGGGGTAGAGGTGCATCTGGATGAGTCTGTCCCTGTCCTACTTGTTGGTGATACAGCAGATGACTCATTTTGTAGACTGGAGGGCAAGCCTTCTCTATCACCAGAGTCTGTGATGGAAGATCTTCTTTTCAGTTGATCTTACTTCAAGAAACAGGTCTTGCAGCAGGTTACACTATTAGGACTGAAGCCGGCAGGTGCCAGGACCCCACGGAAATTTTCTAGCTAGCAGTATTCAGCGGGGACCGCCTCCGATGTCGGTCCTGCCCCCGACGTCAGGCACAGTACATAAAGAGGCTTTCCCCCAGAATCCCCAGTTCTTTTCCCGCTGTCGACTCGCCAGCATCGGCCTCTCGGTCTCTACGTAGCGCACGTCGAGTTAGAACTTCAAGAGTTTCTCCAAACTAATGTCCTCTCCAACTCCTTCACTTGAGGGACACCTTTCCAAGTGTGCCTGTGGAAAACAGATCCCTTTTAAGGATCCTCATTCCTCCTGCATGCGGTGCTTAGGCCCGGACCACGACACCAAGGCCTGCACCTTCTGCCAAGGGTTCAACAGCCGCACCAGGATCCGCTGTCAGAAGGCACTTCAGGCTTAACTGCTGGAAGAAAAACTTAGTAGGATGGACCAAGAACCTTCCTCCAGGGGCGATTCTTCTTCCAAGGCCCATAAACACCGGAACAAACACTGGGAGAAAGCAAGGTCCAGATCCCCGAACCGGGCCTCTGACTCCCGTAGCTCAGGCACCACCAGGTCGGACCGGTCTCCCTCCAGGGCTCGTTCTCAGCCCCTTCCGGTCAAAGTCTGAGCCTCAGGTGGCTCTTCGACTCTCCAACCCATCAAGGCTTCAAGGCCCTCAGCTTCCTCCACTCCCTCTTGGGCCTCTCCCAAGTCTTCTGAATGCCACAAGTCTTCCTCATCGACCCAACATTGGGACCCCGACTCCAGATCGGTCTCCCAGCCTCCCAGGGGTCCGGATCCACCACCCAGGAAGACTAAAGACCTGACGTCCCTAAAGCGGACGTTGGACCCGACGTCGGCCAAGCATATGGAGTTGGCCAGGCTTTAGCCGAAGCTGCGGACACCAGCCAGGCACCAGACACCAGCCGAGCGTTCGCCGGACCTGAAGGCGTCGGCCTCGCATTCACCAGAGCCAAAGACTGCCCCCCAGTCACCAGTGGACACCAGTCACACGGATTCAACAGAGGAGGACATGACGCTGCCCGAAGCCCAGGCGGGCGACACTGAGGATGCCGGGCTCCTGAGGGAACCTTTGCCCAACCGAGAGACACCCGTGGACCTGACGCCTGACCCCTGCGACAGACCACCAGCGCCAGGCCCGTCGGGCATGAACCTGCAAGAAGTAAAGGACCTCTTTACTTTCTGGTGGGACACCATCCGAAAGGATGTGGTCCCTGTAAAACCTCCTCCTCCTACTCCTTCACCTTCTACGCCCCCTCCTCCACCAAAGGGGCCAGCAGGACGACCACCAACCCCTAAGGAGCAGACTCCACCTCCTAGGGGTAGATCCAAGAACCAGAGAAGACCTCCCTCAAGATCTCCATCAAGGTCCCCCAGCCCCAAGCGATCCAGACGTCGGTATACTCCATCAGGGGAGGACTCCAGACCGGATACCTCTGATTATTCCAGATCTCCTTCTCCACTCAGCATCCCATCACCTAACCCATATGACCTTCCCAGGTCTCCTCCGGATGATCCTTCTTTCTCTGAGATCATGAGGCACATCCAGGACAACATGGGGTGGGATGCTGAAGACCTCGACCCGGAAAGGCAGCGCCTTGCCAGTTATCTTCGGCAGAAACACACAAAGCCTGTGGTAGTGCCACCCTTGGTGGACACCTTCGTGGACGTCACCAAGGCTGCGTGGAAGCGTCTGCACTCCACTCCCGCTGTGCCGAAGAAAGCTGACCGCCTGTACAAGGCCCCGAGAGAGGACCAGTACTTGGCTCAACAACCTCTGGCAGACTCCCTGGTCATTACAGCCTCACATGACCGGTCCCAAAGATTGCAATACATGAGCACACAGCCACCGAACCAGGAATCCAAACAATTGGATGCCCTGGGAAGACGCATGTATGCGGCTGCTACATGCTCCATCAGATCCCTGAACTACCTAACCCACATGGTTCAATTTCAGAACGCCCTGTGGGAACAGGGCCAGGACCTGGTCGATAAACTTCCGGATGGCGATCAGAAGGCGGAGCTCCTAAACCTTTTCCGCAGAGGGTCTGATGTGGGTACCCAAGTACTACGAGCCGCATACGATTCTGCAGACTCTTCCGCCAGAGCTGCAGCTTCAGGCGTCTGTCTCCGGCAACACTCTTGGCTCCGTGTCTCTGGCTTCACCCCGGACATACAGAAGAACATTCTTGACGTCCCCTACAACAGCGAAGTACTTTTTGGTGAACCCTCGGAGAAGATTATCACCAAACTCCAGGACGCTGGGAACGCAGTCAGGTCTGTACAGGCCATGTACAGATCCAGGCCTGGTTCCTTTCGTAGTAACCAGAGCCGTTTTCGCAGCCAGCAACAAAGGCAGCAGCCATGTTCTGGCCAGCAACAAAGAGGCACTTTTCAGCAGAAAGCCCAGGCTAAGTCATCTCATCCCCAAGCAGAGCCCAACGCTACACTAAACCGGCCCAGCCTGCGGGGACCAGTGCTGCCACAGCATGACTCCTTCCCAACCCTCGCCCCTCCTCTGGATCAATGGGTACAAAAGGTCGGGGGTCGCATCGCATGCCACATTTTAGGGTGGCAGTCGATTACCACTGACCGATGGGTCCTCCAATTGGTCAAGAAAGGTCACTACGTAGAATTTCTGGACCACCCACCGGCAAGACCTCCCCTGCTTTCCCGTTACTTGGGTCAGGACGCTCTGCTCATACAGCAGGTGGTGCTTGCGCTTCTGGGAAAAGAAGCGATAGAGCACGTACCATGGAACCAGAGGGGTGCAGGATATTATTCTCACTTCTTTCTGGTTCACAAGAAAACGGGACCTCCGTCCAATACTGGACCTCAACGAGTCGGTCCTGTACAAACACTTCCGCGTGGTAACCCTCCCAGGTCTGATTCCCATGCTCAAGCAGAGCGCCTTTCTAGCGTCCTTGGACATGCAAGATGCCTACCTGCATATACCCGTTGCCCAAGTGCACAGGAAGTTTCTGCGCTTCGAGTTTCAGGGCCACCATTATCAATTCCGAGCCCTCCCCTTCGGACTGTCATTGGCACCTCGGGTATTCACGAAGTGCATGGTGGTCGTAGCGGCTACTCTGAGGAGACAAGGCCACTGTGTGTTCCCCTACCTGGACGACTGGCTTCTCATGGTGCCCTCTCGGGAGGCCTTGATGTCCGCCATTCATTATACTCAGTCTCTGTTCGAGACGTTGGGCATCATTATCAATCAAGAGAAGTCACACCTGGTTCCGTCACAGACTCTGCAGTTCATAGGCGCAGTTCTGGACACCGTCCAGGGGAAAGCTTTTCTTCCCCAGGACAGAGCGGAACACATCAGATCCCTCATCAGGGACATTTTGGCGAAGAAGACAGTTCCTGCCAGATTGGTCCTTTGCCTGCTCGGACACATGGCTGCGGCCATTGCAACAGTCCCGCTTGCTTTTCTCCACATGCGGGTGACCCAGTGGATGTTACGGGTCCAATGGGATCAAAAGCAAGACCATCTGCAGCTCCCAATCCGGATCACGAAGGCCGTAATCCGGGATTGGCAATGGTGGCTAGATCCGAAGAATCTGTCAGCAGGAGTCCCCTTCATTGTGCCATCTCCAATTGTGACACTCTCCACAGATGCTTCAGGGCTCGGATGGGGTGCACACCTCGACGGTGTCCAGTCTCAGGGCCTGTGGACAGCCTAAGAGACTCATCTCCACATAAATATCCTGGAAATGAGAGCAGTTCTTTACGCCCTGCAGGCCTTCCAGTCGGAGATTCCACCGGGTACTCTTCTGTTACAAACAGACAATTCTGCCGTGATGTCCCCCAAACATCCTTACTTGTAAAATTCCCTACCCTCCATCCCTCCTCCTTTTCTACTTCCAGAGATTAGGACCCTCCAATCCCTTACTTTTCCAGCTTTATTCTGTCGTCCTCTGTCATTTATTTCTCCTTTTAGTTTGTATATCCTTTCCTTTATCTGCCCTTGGACTCCCTTGTCCCTCCTCCCAACCTTTCCTTACTCTATGGTGACTCGGAACTGGTGAGAGAGGCATTGTAGACCACACATAACTGCCAACCGCAAAGCGCCACGCGGTCGTCTCGACCTCGGGCGGCGCCGATGGTGCTTGAGACTGCCCATCAAATAAAAGAGAAGCTCGCGTAATGGACCTCCAGCCACGATACCCAAAGGTGATGAATGATGAAGATACACAGAAAGATCAGAATTATGGTAGGTATGTCATTTTTATTTTTTATGCTTTAGAGTTCATCTGCCTCTGTACCTTACTCCCTACTTTAAATTATAATGTTCTGTTGCGACATCACAGTCAGTTGCCATGTGAATTACTATGATGTCACAAGGGATGTATTATGACATCAGGTTGGGAAGAAGCGATAGAAGATGAACCCCCAAGGAACAACATTCCTGTTTTCATGTGTGTGTGTGACCTCAGTAATTGATAATGGGGATACAAAATACAGAGCAAATGAGAACTGTAAGTTACATTTTCAAAGTTCTTCTCGAGACGTTGGTGGCTTGAAAGTGCTTACATTTTGCCTGTGGCTTGTATTCGAGGTCTGCTTTTATTTCAGAGTGGCTTCTAATGAAAGATGTCTTGTATATTATAACGCAACACCTTCTGTACGTAACTCCTGTCTACAAAACATTTGTACATACGTCTTGCTGCTGTGCAGCAGATATGTTTAAAAAAGTGAGGGGTTTGTTATTAATTTAATTCAGTGAAAGGGAATCGGTCCCAATAGTTGGCATGTAAGGATGGCCTTTACAACTTTCATATGATTTAGTAATCATTTCCCAGTCTTCATAACAACATTGTACAGGGATCATGTACAAATCCATTTTTCCTAATCTGAATTGTAAATAGTTTATCATGACACAATCTGTGAATTCATAGTTAACAAAACATGACATAACAGCCATCACTAATTTTATAGCTAAATCAGTTTAGAAATGTAATTTCTGCTGAAATATGAAGTAATGACATAGACTGAAAGTTACCTGTGCTGCTTCTGCAGATAGCGACAGGTGTGACAAGCAGCCAGCCTATAAAGCTGGTCCAGGTACCACAGACCACCGCCACCTATATTCCAACTACTCAGCCTACAATTGTAAGTACAACTATTACCACTGAAGACCTACTGTCAGACTGTTTCCATGCCATGTGTTTTTGGCCTTCATATCTTGTTTTTGCTGCTTTCTATCTTTTCATCACCAGAATATGAATGATATTGTAACTCTGTTTTCATTGCAGAAGCACTTGCTTTGCTACATACTTACTGTTTCAGTCACATTTTTCTTCTGTACATACCAGCACAGCCACATGTGTTATTCTGAAATGATAAACCATTTTATGAATTTCTGTTCCAAGCTGCACTGTTCAAAAAGCCAGGTCTCCGACAACTGGAACAAAAGTTTCCAGTTTCATGCCCTAAATAAGATAATATGGGAGATTACATATATATAAAATACTCTTAACCAAACAAGGTGATTTTTGTACCCAAATCTGCAGTCTGCAGTAAGGTTGCCATATAGATTTTTAAATGAAGGCAATCAAAAAAACCACTCCTACTCAAGAAAACCCAATTAAGTATTTTAGTTATAATAATTTCCATTTGTAAACTGTTTTAGTAAACTTTTATTTTAACAAGAAAACTTGGGAGGGGTCAGTTCCTTTGAAAGATGATTGGCTGACAGGTACCCTTCCAGTTGGTACTTGGTCTTGATGTAGCCCAGATACACACAGACTCCAAACCAACTGGCAGGGTAACTGTCAGCCAGTACTGTACTTGGTATCGGACATGCACAGGAATGCCCAGGCTCCAAACTGGAACTATTTTAAAAAGGAGCCCTGTATTAAGTCTGTAGATGACCCCGGCTGCTCCCTGCCTGAAACATCATCATGGGGACAGCCACGAGTGCTTATGGGCGCACCAGAGAGGGTTCTTCATCTAAAATGCCGGGGCAGGGAGGATGCAGGATTAACCAGATACAATTTAAAATAAATAATCACTGAATAAGTTTACTTTTGATTTTTCCTACTGCATCTGCTAATCGGGACCCACTTCACATGGAGGTGGGGCCCGACTGTACGTGGACGTTTCCCTTTAACGTTATGTCTAAACATAACCTTTCCTTGCCAGCTGATACATAGGCTGATACTGCTGCTAAGTGCACCTTTAAAGTTGAAGGCCTTAGGTTTAAGGACTGTAGGTGTACTAGGTATTGCAAAATTCGCATACAGAGCTCTGCATTGGTACAACTCCCTGCTTCCTGACATAACCAGTGCTACTTTGCTGGGCTCCTCTAAGAAAAAACTCCATCAGCATCTAATCTCACTGGCAACCTGTGACTGCTACCACTAATTTGTCTTTACCTTGCTTTTACTATTTGCAGTTTCTGTGATCTCTATTGATTAGTAAAAATGTTACGCTTCATGTCCATTTCTTGGGCCCCCGATCAAATTAATACTTTCATGGGCTTTCTATCCTTTGCCTAGATTATTTAGTCTCACTTCGAGGGGTCGCTCTTGCAGCAGGTAATACCTTTAGGACTAAGGCCTCCAGGCGCTAGGACCCCACGAAAAAATTTTCTGGCTAGCAGTCTATGGCGGGGGACCGCCAACGAAGTTGGCTCCGCCCGACATTAGACTTGGTATAAAGGGGAAGGTCTCCCAGCACCACTCCAGTTCTTTTCCTCCTGTCAACCCATGAACTTCGGATCTACGGATGCCATAGTTGCAGTCGACCACGGTTTTTTTTTATTGAAAAACATCTGTTTCTTCAATACTTTTCCGTCACGCTTTCATGTCTTCATCGTCTCAGTGGCGAAAATCGAAGTGTGCGTGTGGGAAGCAGATCCCGGCAAAAGATGGACATTCTGCCTGCCTCATCTGCCTAGGCCCAGATCACCGGCCGGACGATTGCCCGAACTGCACAAAATTTAACAAGACCAGGATTCGCCGCGCCAACGCCTTAAGAGCCTACCTTCTCGAGCAGCAAGTAGCCACCATGCAGAAGGCCCTATTGGGACACAGTTCATCCTCTTCCACCAGGGAGTCCCCCCCCCCCCAAAGGAGAAGAGATCAGGAGGGAAACCCAACCATCGGGAGAAGGAGAGGGCCAGATCAGAATCCCGCCCAAAGTCGCCTCACCGGGGTGTCTACCACTTCCACCTCTGGTGGGAGGTCTGAAATCAGTCCCCCCAGGTACCAAAGTGGTTTTGGGGGACACTCAGAGGAAGTCAACCACCTCCACTCAGGCAAAAGGTAGGGAATCTTCCTCCACAGGACAGCTGTCCACTCAGATACCCTTGGCCCCACCCCATAAACATGGGTCGACCCATGAGAGACAGGTGTTGGCTTCGGGCAAGTCAGTGGTGCCCACCACACATAAGCCTTCTGAGACGTCCAACAAACTCAAGAGAAAGGAGGAATCAGAGAAACACTGGGAGGTCGTCATGTACCGGTTCCTTCCCCCATCTGAACATTGGGTGTTGTCTGCCTCCCAGACAACAGGGCATTCCAACTCAACGTCGAACAAGGAGGTGCCTCCAGCAAAAGAAAGGCCATTGGCCCCTAGGGACCAGCCGTCAGCCCTGAAGGATTGGCAAGTGACCGATTCCCCTGACACGGGGGTACCAGACGCCCAACAGCCTCCATCAGAAGAGCCAGATGTCAGGCCGCTAGACACTGAAGACCCAACACCTGATGTCCCTGCACACAAAGAAAGCGCCCAAGGACCGGACGCCTCCTCCTTCATACCAGATGTCAGGTCCCTCTGGCGATTCAAATCAGATGCCCCCACCCACAGTTGTTCCACTAGCGGAGGTGGGAGCACTTTTTCATTTGTGGTGGAATACAGTCAAGGGGAATCATCTCCATTGACCCAGGGATCCACCCCCAGTATGCCCACCACCAAGAGAACTTACTTCTGAGCGGCCATTACTGCTGAAAACCCGGCCACAGGACAAAGAGGACAGGCAGACGCCCGGGCTGGATGGCCGCAAGAGGCATTCTCCATCCGTTCCCTCATCCAGCAGACGCCCTCCATCAACTTCAGGGGACAACGCAGGGGACTTGTTTTACAACTGTTCTTCCGAAGACGAACTCCCCGTTCCATCTCCAAATCCGAGGGACTCACCGAGGTCACCCCCAGATAACCCGTCCTTTCTGGACGTTATGCGCCATATTCAAGCACTTTACCAATGGGACACCGAGGAATTAGTTCCAGAAAGGCAAGACTGGCCAAATTCTTAGGAACCACAGATCCCAAACCATAGGTCATCCCTCCTTTAGTGGAGCCATTCTAGGATGTGACCAAACCCACCTGGAGACATCCGGCCACTACGACCGCAATTCCTTGTAAGGCCGATAGACTCTACAAGACCCCAAAAGGGGAGCCTTTCCTAGGTGAACACCCAAAGGCAGACTCGATAGTCCTGACATCTGCTCATGGCAGGGCACAACAACCACGCCCCAAGAGTGCCCTGCCACTGGACCTAGAATCAAAGAAACTAGACCAGATGGGGTGCAAGGTATGCTCCTCAGTAACTTGCACTGTCAAGTTACTCAACTTCCTGGCCCACATGGTCATCTGCTAAAAATCCCTGTTGGCAAAGGCAGTGGACCTGGCCAAAGCACAGCCAGATTCGGAGGGTAAGGCAGAGCTCCTTGCTGTGATTCAGTCTGGCATGGACGTGGATAAACATGTCCTCAGAAGTTTCTAGGCTCCGCAGATACAGCAGCAAGAGCAGCAGCCACTGGCATTTGCATGCAGAGGCATGCTTGGCTCAGAGTTTCGGGCTTCCGACAGGATCTTCAGGATGCTATCCTGGATGCTCCTTTCCAAGGACAAGTTCTGTTCGGTCAGGACACCAAAAAACTGATTACGGGGCTTCAGGACTCAGGAAAAGCTGTGTCCAAAGCCCACAGAATGTACTGGTCGGAGCCCCAATCCACATGCCGCCACCCCTTTCAGAAAAATCAGGAACAGCAAGGAAGACGCCAGACACAAAACAAGGGAGGCTTTAAAAGAAAAGGCCACCCTGTTCTTTCAGGCGCCCAGGGCCCCAAAAACCCTAAGGCAGCAAGACTTCCCCTGCCTACACCCTCCAACACTGCATGACTCCCTACCAACCCCCCCCCACCACCACCACCACCACCACATCTGGTACAGGGAGAGGCAGTAGGAGGGAGATTCTCCCTCTACCTATCCGGATGGTCCAGTATAACATTGGACCAATGGGTCCTCCAGATGGTAAAAAGGGGATACTCCCTAGAGTTCATCTAGCTTCCACCAGACAACCCACTACTCCCCCTCCAACACACTGCTCCTGCGGGCAGAGATACAGGCCTTACTGGACAAAAGAGCCATACAGGAGGTTCCTTTTGCTCAAAGGGGGAAGGGATTGTATTCCCATTTCTTCCTTGTCCCTAAAAAGACGGGAGACCCCTGTCCCATTCTGGACCTTAGTCAACTGAACACCTTTATCGAATACAAAAGGTTCAGAATGGTGACCATGGCGAGCCTGTTACCAATGCTCCGCCAAGGAGACTGGCTTTGCTCACTGGATGTGCAGGATGCTTACATGCACATCAAGATCCTGCCATCCCACAGGAAGTACCTGCACTTCACCTTCCAAGGAGGACACTACCAGTTCAGAGCGCTGCCATTCAGAATGTCCTTGGCACCAAAGGTCTTTACCAAGTGCCTGGCAGTGGTGGCGGTGGCCCAGGAGAAGGGGGTCACTTCATATACCCCTACATGGATGATTGGCTTCTTACGGCATCAATAGAAGACCAGTTGAACAGGAGCTTGGAAGACATGTTCAGACTGTTCCAGACTTTAGGCATCACACTAAATCTGGCCAAGTTACAACCGTGGCCATCTCAAAGGCTGCAGTACATTGGAGCAGTCCTGGACACAGTCCAAGGGAGAGCTTTTCTGCCCACAGACGGGGCAGCAAGACTAAGGGAAGTCGCTCGCAAGATATGAGACTCGGACTTGGTTCCAGCAAGAGTGGTTCTGCAATTGTTGGATCACATGGCAGCAGCTATTGTGACAGTTCCACTCTCGCATCTGAATATGAGGATTCTGCAATGGCACCTCAAGGTTCAATGGGATCAAGGTACGGACAAGGTGGAAGAGCCCATTTGGATCACCAGTGCAGTTCGACAGTCCATGGGCTGGTGGCTCACCCCAGCCCAGCTGAGCGTAGGGGTTCCATTTCAAAAACCCAGTCTACTGCAGACTCTCACCACTGACGCATCGGGACTGGGATTGGGAGTGCATCTTGCTTTGCATCAGACAAGTGGCTCCTGAAATTCAACAGAACAAACTCTCCACATAAACATTTTGGAGATGAGAGCAGTTCTATATGCCCTTCATGCATTCCAAGGGGTGCTCCTTCCCGGGCCTCTGCTGGTTCAGTCGGACAGTACCCCAGTAGTCTTCCATCTCAACAAGCAAGGGGGTACACATTTGTATCCTCTGTGCAGAGAAGCGATAAGAATTTGGTCCTGGGCAATGGATCACAAACTGGACATCGTGGCAGCTCATGTTCCAGGAATCCGCAACATCCTCGCAGACAGCTTAAGTCGCTCTCGATCTCAGAACCGCGAGTGGGAACAACAGCAAGAAGTCGTAGACGACATCTTCGAAAAGTGGGGTCGGCCAGAACTGGACCTCTTTGCATCCCCACACAACACCAAACTGCCCAGATCTTCCTGGACATAAAGTCTCCACCACTCATTCACACTATTGGGAGTATGCTGGAGGTGCTAGGACCCAGCGGGAGCCAAACTTTTTCAGAAGGGCTGGCGCTGAGATGGAGTCAACGAGGTAGCAGCACCGCGAGCCAGGCTTTCGCGGTATAGACTATCTCGACGGCGACCCTCCAACCGCCTCAGTTCTTTTTTTTCCGCCGTCAAGTGCGCTTCAGTGACGTCGCTCACCCGCCTGGAGTCAAACTTCAAACTAGCAGCTTAGTTTTCAGTTTTATTATTTTATATTTCATCACGAAAAGTACCGATTACTTTTTAATAAAATTACTTACTTGTACAAGAAAGAAGTCTTCGGCCCTCCATTGACAGAGTTGACCATGAGTGGGGCAGGTGACGGCAGGGAGACTTCGTATAAAAGCTGTTCAGTCAGCCGGGCCGGGTCCACCGCCCTCTCCGGAGGAGGGGGTTCTGACAAAGGACGGTCCAGTGCTCGGGAGCATAAAAGGAAACGGTCCCATTCATGGCACCGTTCTGCCTCGAGTTCTTCTTCATCCCACTGGTCGAAAAAGAGACTGCATCACTCGAGGTCGCCCTCTGGTACGTCCGCGCCCAGACAGTCAGTTGTCGGGGTCGGGCCGGTCTCCGCTTCTTTCGGAGTCACTCGTTTCTGTCTCTGGTGGCCGACTTCTTCGATACCAGAGTCCCTCTCTGCCTGCTGGAGGGGCTTCTGATGAACAGTTTCACCATTGTGCCGCTCTTAAGGAGCAGTGGGCTTGGAGGTTGTCCCTACTGTCCGAACTGGCCAGTCCGCCACCGGGGCATTTGGGCCTGTCGGTTTCTAATTGTCAGGCTGGGCGGTTAGGAATTCCTGGTCGCGCGGCGCCTTCTACGGTGCTGTCAACTCCGCGCCCTAGTATCTATCCCCCTCACATGGCTGCAGTGCAGGGGTCCACACCAATGCCTTTATCTCCTGCCATTTTTAATTCTTTACCTTCCAGTCGCAGTTCAGACTTCTGTGGTGGGGCCGCTGCCTGCTGTGCCAGCTTCTCCGGTGCCAAGGTCCTTTTCGGCACCACGTGTAGTGTTGGTACCATCCTCGACACCAGGTGTGGTGTCGGCGTCGATGTGCAGTGCCGCACTTCCTGTCGGCACCGTGGTGTGTTGCGCCGCGCCCCTGTCAGTAGCGTTTTGACGCCGCTGGATAGGTTCCAGAGGTTTTCGACCTGATTCTGTCTCCTCCTCGTCTTCCTTATGGTTTTCATTCCTTTCCTGTTGATACAGTCCCCCCGGACTGTCGGGAGATGATTTTGAGCCTGATCCTGATCTTCGGCTGGGTGATGATGTTGATGCCGATTCTGCCTTGTGGCAGGGATCAATCCTTCTGCAGAGCTTGTGGTGGAAAACCTTTCCTTTAAGTCTCTGCTCAAGGATTTAAATTCTACTCTTTCTCTCCAGACCATGGGAAGATTCTGCGCCTCCAGTATCTACATGTTCTGGAAAGCCCCATGGATTTAACCCCTCCGGTACAGCCCTCTTTCAAGACTCTTTCCCAGATGGTGTGGAAGAATCTGGCTCTTATTCCCTATGTGGAAAAGTCCATAGATAGGAAATATGCCCCTCCCAAGGATCGTCCCATCTTGGCCTCACAAGCCTTTGCTGATGCCTTAGTGGTCCTGGCAGAGAATGATAAGGCTGTCCTCCCTCAGGAATCTACAGCCCATCCTATAAACAAAGAATCTCACAAGATCGACACCTTGGGTAAGCGAGTCTTTGTTGTCTCAACTCTGGGCATGCGTATTGCTAGCTACCAGGGTTATTTTTCTCAATATGAATATGTTCTTTGGCATTCACTCAAAGCAATTGTAGAAGCTCTGCCCGAGTCAGAGGTTAACTCAGAGCTGCTACAGACCATACCTAGAGGTATCGAGTCCAATAATCAACAAATTAAAGCTGCAATGAACACTTTTGATACTGCTTCCAGTGCAGCAGCGGCTGGCATTTGCACCTGTCCCCATTCCTGGCTGCGTACTTAAGGCTTTATGAATGCCGCCCAACAAAAAATCATGGCCTTACCCTTCAACGGTATGTATCTGTTTAGGCCTCAGGTGGAACAAGCACTAGAGGCTACTCAGAAGACTAGGTCTGCCATTAAGACTGCTAGACCCCGTCGGCTCCCTCTCAAGGAGGTGGGAACAAGCGTCAGTTTCACAACCATCAGTCCTTTTGTGGCAAAGGCAGAGGAGGTTTTAACAGAAACTAAACTCCTCAGCCACAAAAGAAAATGCAGCAGAAAGCACAGGACCCAAAAGCACCCAGTGCCCCCTTCTGAGTTTCCGGCCCAGGTCCCACCTCAGCTGCCCGAGGGGGACTCTTTCTCGGCAGTAGGAGGACAACTGACTCAGTTCTATGACCAGTGGACGTCTACAATATCAGACAAATGGGTCCTCAGGATAATCCGTGAGGGGTACTTTCTCAACCTGTCGGAAACCCCTCCAGATCATCCTCCCAAGCGGCAGCCCAGGCTGTCGGCTGCGCAGTCAGACCTTCTTGCTTCCGAGGTGCAAGGCCTTCTGAACAACAGAGCAGTACAAGTAGTTCCACTGGATCAATGAAACACAGATTTCTACTCCCATTGCTTTCTGGTTCCAAAGAAAACTGGCAGCATGCGCCCTATTCTCGATCTCAGAAAGTTAAACAAATTTCTCTACCAGGAAAAGTTCAAGATGATATCACTCAATACCCTGCTACCTTTAATTCATCAACACAATTGGCTAGCCTCCCTGGACATGCAAGACGCCTACCAACACATTCTCATACACCCAAAGCATCACAGATACCTAAAGTTCGTGGCGTTGGGGTAGCACTGTAGAGTCTTGCCCTTTGGGCTATCCTCGGCGCCTCAAGTTTTTACAAAGTGCTGTGCAGTTCTCATGCTGCATTTAAGGAAAGTCGGAATTCAAGTATTCCCATGTCTGGACAACTGGCTTCTAGCAAGCCCCTCCAGACAAGAGACTCTGGGGGCCGTGGCCACAGCCTCAGACTTCCTCATGTCCATGGGAGTCCTGCTGAACCTCAGAAAGTGGCATTTGCAGTCCTCCCAGAAGCTCCTCTTCATAGGAACCTTTCTGGACACTTTCTGCATAAAAGTATTTCTTCTGGAGGACAGAAGGAGTGATATCCTACAGATGGCCCGCTTCATCAGAGAACACAGCTCAGTTCCAACTCTTTCGATGCAACAAATGCTGGGTCTCATGGCATCCTCAGTGTTCACTGTGCCTTTGGCTCATCTCCACATGAGAACCACTCAGTGGATATTCAGCACTCAGTGGTCCCCAACCACTCACCCTCAGTCTTTTCTCATCATGGTGACAGAACCTCTGAAGAGGTCCCTCACCTGGTGTACTCAGGAGGACAACCTTCTGGAAGGATATCCCTTTGCCCTTCTGGATCACCAGATCTCCGTTACCATGGATGTGTCCCTGATGGGTTGGGGAGCCCACTGCCAGGATCTCCACACCCAGGACTTGTGGACTCAGGACGAGTCTCAACTCCACATAAACATTCTGGAAATGAGGGCCGTCCTCTGTGCGGTCCAGCCTTTGAAGGACATACTCTGTCACAAGACCATTCTCCTTCAAACAGGCAACAAGGCAGTGATGTATTACATCAACAAGCAGGGCAGTGGACACTCTTACCCATTATGCAGGTAAGCCATGAGAGTGTGGGAATGGTGCCTGGAGCACAAGGCTCTGATTCAGGCAGTTTATCTGCCAGGAGTACAAAACGAACTTGCGGGCTATCTCAGCAGAAAGGAGGCAGATCCTCACGAGTGGTCTCTCGACTTAACCGTCATTCAGTCACTCTTCAAAGAATGGGGAACTTCGGACCTGGACCCCTTTGCGTCCCCACTCAACGCAAAACTGCCTCTCTTCTGCTCCAGAAATCCAGAACCTGGTGTTTTCTTGTCAGGATGCATTCAGGCTGCGGTGGACAAAACACTTTCTATACGCTTTTCCTCCTCTTCCCCTAATTCAGAGGGTACTACTCAAATTGGAGTCCCTGTGGGGCAGAATGATTCTCATTGCCCCCTTCTGGCCTCGGCAGATATGGTTCCCACTAGTCAACAGACTATCACAACCGCCCCCACCCCCAAAAAAAAAAACGCTTCCCCTTCAGACGAACCTTGTGACCCAGGGTCCTGTGGTCCATCACAACCTGAGGTTGCTTCACCTTCATGCTTGACTCCTGAAGAAATAGAGGTGACTAGGTTCAGTGTTTCTTGTAGAGTTTCAGATATTCTTTTGGCTGCATGTAAGCCGGCCACTAAAAAAGCCTACACAGCTAAATGGAAGCATTTCTCTATCTGGTGTGCAGAATCCTCTTGGAACCCCTTTTCCTGCTCACCGAATAAAGTCTTGGAGTATTTCTTAGACCTCTCAAGCACAGGTCTGCAGTAATCCACAGGCAAGATTCATCTTTGTGCCATTTCAGCATATTATGAGCCAGTACTTTCCATGTCGCTGGCCCAGTTGCCCGTGGTTAAGAGGTTTCTTAGGGGTATTCTGCATACTAGTCCTCCTATTAGACGTCCAGTTGCAGCCTGGGACATTAACCTTGTGCTGGACATGCTCACTCGTAAACCTTTTGAGCCTCTAGCCACTTGCGAGTTGAAGTTCCTCACTTGGAAAATGGCCTTCCTGGTGGCCATTACTTCCACTCATAGAGTTTCTGAAACACATGCACTGGTCACAGACCCCCCTTACACTGTATTTCACAAGGACAAAGTAGTTCTTAGGACTCGTCCTAAGTTTCTAACTAAGGTTGTCTCAGAATTCCATCTAAACCAACCTTTAGTCCTTCCTGCCTACTTTGCGAACTTCCAGAATGAAGGGGAATGTGCCCTTCATTCGCTGGATGTCAAGAGAATGTTGCAGCTCTATCTAGATAGAATGGAAGAAATTGGAAAGGCTCAACAACAGTTTGTTTCCTTCAGCGAGACCCGGCTGTGTCAACCTGTGGCTATTAGATGAATTTCAGCATGTCTGGTGGCATGCCTTCGCCACTGCTTCTCTATGGCACAGGTCAAGCTGGAAGGCAGAGTATATGCTCACTCTACCAGAGTAGTCACGGCATCTCTGGTGGAAATCCGTAACGTGCCCATTGCAGATATTTGCAACGTGGCTACCTGGAGCTCTGTGCATACTTTCGTTAAGCACTACAACTTGGATGTCCATGCCAGATGACATCTATCATTTGGCAGGACCATTCTTAATGGACTTCTGTCCTAAGCAAGTGAGCTCTTTATCTCCTACCACCCATCTCGGGGGATTATTTAGCGTGGTACTCTCCCATTAGTGTGAATGAGTGGTGGAGACTTTATGTCCAGGAAGATATGGAAATTACATTCCTACCGTAATTCTTGATCTTCTTGGACGAAGTCTCCACCACTCATTCAAACACCCTCCCACCATCCCCTGAGCTCACTTCTCTGTTTATGGTCTTCACTCCCTCAATGGCTGTGCTGTGAAGACTTTATTGTTGACCCTTCTTACACGGGTCATTCGGACTATCTTATGTCAGATTTTTAGGTTAGTCCTCATTGGGTTAGTTACGCGTGCACCTCTTTGGAAAAAAAGTACTGAGGCAGTTGGAGGGTCGACGCCGAGATGGTCATTACTGCACGCGCCGGGCTTGTGGTGCCGCTTCCTCGTGGCTCCATTCAAACACCATGAAGTCTTGCTTATATTAGGACCTTTGCAGTATGCCCCTGGCTTTTGACTGCCCCGGAGATGAAATAGTTAACTCCAGAGAAATCTGGAGTTCCACAGCGCGAGGGCGCTTATTGAAAGCTCTATCTGGGTTGTTTGAACCCAAACTGTCAGATTCTTTACTCCGCTTTCACTGAACAGACGCTCCGGAGACCAGCTCCTTCATTTCGGTTCGTTTTGCGGTTTAAAGTATTTTTATCGGTTCATTTAACCGAGAAAGTGTTTAAAATTACCGCGGTTTTCCGTTTAAAGCTCTATCTGGTAACCGTAAGTAAAATAATTTTAGTTTGTGTGGAACTCATTATCGGTTCGCCTGAACCGATCAGTTTGCTTTAAAAATTGTTTCTTTGCATTTAGAGTGAGGTACCGGTTCTTATCGGTCCTAAAAACCTGCAATTAAAAGTGTTTTTTTCAAATACCCGTGACACGGTTAGGGACCGATAAGGTGTCTTGTCTGCAGAGGCCTGAAACAAAGGAACAAGTTTGGTTAGGCTGGCATTATGTCTGAGAAACCCAAAAGAAAAACCGGGCCCACTGGGTTTCAACATCTGTGATGTTCTGTGGGAAGCCTTTGCAAGGCTGACCCACACACCACTGTGTCTATTGTTTGGGGGCTGACCACCTCCTGTCAGACTGCCAGATATGTAAGAATTTCCTGCAGCCACCCTGGAAAAGAGATTGGGCAGGCTCAGGGAACGAGAGGCAAAGTCCGCTGACCGGATGGCCAGCCCGGCCCAGCTACAGCTGGACCAGAGAGTGCCCTCTGACCAGGGCCACACTTCCTCGGCAAAGAAAGGCTGGTCCTGAGGAACCAGTCAAAGCAAAAGGACAAAGAAATCAGCTAGTGTGGAGTCAGTTTTGTCTCTCCTTCTGCTGTAAAATAGCTAAAGCCATACAGATTGTCCAGTCTTTGTCTCAGGGACTTGTTGAACCCTCTCTGGTTGGAAAAAGGGGGTCTTGTTCAGGTCCAGTGGTTCAGGATTATGATGTTGGGGATTTTTATGAACCACAGGAGGGGGAGGAAGATTTTGATGATTGTAATTGTGATTGGGAAGGTCTGGAAGTGCCAATAGAACTGGACATTTCTCCAGACAGACCCTTTGAGTCTCCCCCTTTATTGTCTGAGTCCCCATCTCATTTCAGATTTTATAAGAAAGTAGAAACTCTCCAGCTCCCCTTAGAGGCTGTGGATGAGCAAGAGGAGCCTGACTATGTGGAAATGATGGATATTCCAGAGGCTAGAAGGTTGTCTATTCCTTTACATAAGTCATTTAGAGACAAACCACTAAGATTTTAAAAAATCCTTTTTCTGTCCCTCCTGTAGATAAAAAAATGGACAGAAGGTATACGTTGTCAGGCCCTAATACAGACTTCCTTACTGAACAGTGTAGCCATGTAGGTGTGGTGCAAGCTGCAGCCTATGACAAGGCTAATATTCCCCTGGCTTCACATCCTCCTGATAAGGATTCCAGGAAGATTGATGCCATGGCGAAAAAACAGTATGTGGCAGCTTCTTTGGGACTCAGACAGGTTAATTATATGGCTTATGTGGCTAGATATCAGAACTCTAGATGGGACACTATATTGCAGTTGGCCAAGCAGGCCCATGGCCAGCTGGCTAGTGAGTTGGAACAGGTGGCTGCTGATGGCATTGAAGCCTCTAAAGTTCAATTTCATGCTGCTGTTGATGTTAATGATGTTTCCTCTAGGGTCATGGCCACTTCTGTAGCTCTCCGTAGGTTGGCATGGCTCAGATGCACTAGTCTGTCCCAAGATACCCAGTCAAAGGCTATAGATTTTCCTGTTATAGGAAATTCTCTGTTTGGAGAACAAACAGAAAATTACATGAAAAGATGGATGAATACAGAACTACTTACAAAAGTGCCCAAGCTAAGGAAAGGCATGCCACTCAACATAGGCATGCCCCAGAGATGAGGCAGGCCTTACAATGGCCTTTTACCAATTCCAGGCTTCTTCTGCTTTGCACAGAGAGGATTTTCAGAGGCAGAGGCAGGCAGGCAGGGCAGGCCCTCTCCCCAACCTAAAGCTGCTCCTGCCAAGCAGGCACCCTGACAGGGTGTCTGGGGCCGACTCTCCTGTACCGGTGGGGCAGACTGGCTTATTTCTGCCAGAACTGGTTGTCCTAACCTCGGACAAATGGGTTCTGGAGGTGGTAAGCCAAGGCTTGGTTCTCAGTTTCAAACAGTTTCCCAAGATGAGAGCCAGGCACTTTCCCCTCAAGTCTTTAGAAACCTCGCACTAGAAGCGGAGGTTTCCGCTCTTTGGACTGCAAAGCAGTGGAAAGGGTCCCCCTTGCCACCAGAGCAAGGGTCTTTACTCAAGGTACTTCCTGACCCCAAAAGACAGGAGACTGCGGCCCATCTTGGATTTAAGATTTCTGAACAAGCATCTTGTAAAACCAAAGTTCAAAATGCTGACTTTAGCAATGATTTTGCCATCCTTGAGGCCAGGGGACTGGCTAGCTTCCCTGGACCTCAAGGAAGCCTACTTCATATTCTAATCAGGGCCTCTCACGAAAGTACCTCAGGTTCGAACTGCCCTCGGCCACTACCAGTTCAGGGCGATGCCCTTCGGATGCACTTCTGCTCCAAGAGTTTTCACAAAATGTCTAGCTGTAGTAGTGGCCCACTTAAGAAGACAAGGATAGCTGTGTTTCCCTACTTGGACGACTGGCTTATTGTGGGTCAGTCATCAGAGCAGGTAAAATCCCACTTGCAAATCACCCAGGAACTCCTCACCTTTCTGGGGTTCCTGCTGAATGTTCCAAAGTCAGTTCTCGAACCAGTTCAGGTACTAACTTTTATAGGTGCAGAGCTGAACACAAAGTTAGCCAGGGCATTACTCCCTCCGAAAGAGTGGACAAACTCATTGCCCTGGCATCTTCTTTCTCCTGCAGGTCTCTCGACCAGCAAGGCACTTTCTGAACTCCTGGGGCACATGGCTGCCTCTACAGCTGTTGTGCCAGGGCAAGATTTCAGATGAGGGACATTCAGTTCCACTTGAGGTCCTATTGGTCTCAAAGGAGGGACCCCCTTACCAAATTGGTCCCAGTGACCAAGACTCTGATCCTAGCTCTCCAGTGGTGGCTGGATCGGAGCAACCTGTCCTCAGGGGTCCCATTCCTTCCTGTCTCTCACTCCCTCATCCTCACCACGGATGCGTCCCTGTTGGGTTGGGGGGCTCACCTGGGCGACCTTTCAACTCAGGGAGTTTGGTCCCCTCAGGAATCTCTGCTTCACATCAATCTGCTGGAGCTCAGAGCTGTCTTCCTAGCTCTCCAGGTTTTTTCAGAAACTGTCCAGAACAAAGTTGTTCAAGTCAGGACAGACAATACCACAACAATGTGGTACATCAGCAAGCAAGGGGGCACTCGCTCTTCAGCCCTATGCACCGAAGCAATGAAGTTGTGGTCTCTGGCCTATTCCCTGAACACCTCTCTGATAGCGGTTCACCTCCCAGGGAAGGACAATGTCCTAGTGGATGCCCTCAGCAGGATTTCTCAGGGCCATCACGAATGGGCTCTGAACCCTCAAGTGCTGGGGTCAATCTTTGCCAGCTGGGGCACTCCTCAGATAGATCTTTTTGCAGCCCCAGACAACCACAAACTTCCCCTGTTTTGCTGCAGGCCCCCAGTTCTGGGGTCAGTCCCCCTGGATGCCTTTCAGCTGGATTGGGAGGGAAAGTTCCTCTATGCTTTCCTCCGTTCCTCTACTCTTCAGGGTTTTAGTAAAATCAGAACTCAGCCTTGCAGGGTGATTCTGATTGCTCCAGACTGGGCCAGGCAGCCTTGGTACCCTCTTCTTCTGTCCCTATCATTCCACCTTCCCCTGACCTTGCCCAGGGCTCACGACCTGCTGATCTGTGCACAGGGGAGAGTGTGGTATCCGGATCTCAACTCCCTCCACCTCAAGGCTTGGTTCTTGAGGAGTTAGAGTTTGCTCATTTACACCTTTCTCAAGGTGTCTTGGATATTTTGAAGGCCTCCAGAAAGCCTTCCACTAGAGCCACTTATAATTCTAAATGGAAGAGATTCTCATTTTGGTGTTCTGAGAGGCAAATCACCCCAGAATCAGCTGACCTGCCTATTTTGTTGGACTACCTGGTCCACTTAAATTCCTTAGGCCTCAAACCAGCTACCTTAAAGGTTCATTTGGCAGCTGTTTCAGTTTTTATTTCTGCAGGAAAACCAGTTTCTCTTTCTTCTCACCCTGTGTTTGCCAAATTTTCAAAGGGTTACTTCATACTAATCCTCCCTTTAGGAACCAACCCCTGCATGGGACTTGAATATTTGCATTGCCCAGCTAATGCAACCTCCCTTAGCCTCTGGATTCGGCAGATCTCAAGTTCTTAACTTGGAAAACTGTTTTCTAGTGGCTATCACTTCTGCTAGGCGTATAAGTGGATTGCAAGCCTTGTCAGTGGAAGAGGATTTCATTTCTTTCCACAGAGATAAAGTGATCCTCAGAACTAACAGAAAGTTTTTACCTAAGGTGGTTTCAGATTTTCATCTTAACCAATCCATCTCTCTTCCAGTATTTTTTACTGAGCACTCCTCTTCTGGTGAGAGAAGCTTGCACAGTTTGGACATAAAAAGAGCCCTTAGCTATTATTTGGATCGTACCAAGGGTCACAGGTTCGAATCCCTCCAGCTCTTCCTTACCTATGGAGATGTGGGTAAGGAGGCCTGCCACTAGGAGGTCGATTGCTGGGTGGATTGTCTCTTGTATCCAGTTCTGTTATCAAAACTGGGCAGGGCGCCCTCAGGTCTGAGGGCTCATTCCACCAGGGTACAGCTGCATCTCTAGCGGCTGCTAGAGATATTCCCATTTTGGAAATCTGTCAAGCTGCTACCTGGAAGACAGTCCACACTTTCACTAAGCATTATTCCCTGGACGTCCAGTCCAGGAGAGATACCCGCTTTGGCACAGCTGTCCTGCAGAGCCTATTTCCTAAGTAGGTTCTGACCCTCCTCCATGGGGGTACTGCTGTGTACTCTGCAAAGGTCCTAATATAAGCAAGACTTCATGGTGTTTGAAGAAAAAATTACTCACCTTAGTAATTGCTTTTCTTCTCATGGAGTCTTGCTATATGAGACAACCCTCCCTCCTACCCTCTCAGAATCCCTACTTGGGTATGGGGTTGGCAAATTAGTGCAATCACTGTGTCATGCCTGTTTAATCTAGTCCCCCCTTCTTTTCTTTCTTGGGTTGGAACTAGATAGTTTCTGTTTTTGTTAATTGGTAGCTGGGCCCTCTCTGGACTTGAGTCTTTGGGCAGAGGGGCCTTAGTAATGATTGTCAAGGGTTATCCTAACAATAATCGTGATACTGTTTTCTTTATTGGTGTTGTGTTTTTGTGGTTCTACTGTTAGTAGGTAGCCAATGGCTAGTGTAAGGCTTTTCCACACAGACTTGCTATGTTAGTTTAGCCTCGTAAAGAACCTGACAGTTTGGGTTCAAACAACCCAGATAGAGCTTTCAATAAGCGCCCTCGTGCTGTGGAACTCCAGATTTCTCTGGAGTTAACTATTTCATCTCCGGGGCAGTCAAAAGCCAGGGGCATACTGCAAAGGTCCTAATATAGCAAGACTCCATGAGAAGAAAAGCAATTACTAATGTGAGTAATTTTTTCTTTCCTTTCATATGTCATTTTGCCTGACATCTTCCGTCGAAAGGCACTCCTCAAAGTGTGCTTGTGGCAACCAGATTCCTTTCAAGGACAAGCATACGACCTGTGTCAGGTGCCTAGGCCCAAAACACGACACTAAGGCCTGTCCCATTTGCCAAAACTTTAACATTCGCACGAGGGTCTGCCACTAAAAAGTTTTGGAGACCTTCCTTTTAGAAAAGAAATTAGCAGCAATGCAGAAGAGTACCTCCGCCAGGGAAGAGTCTTCCCATAAGTCAAGGAAACATAGAGAGAAAGGGAGGGAAAGGGAGAAAGAGCGCTCCCCATCTGTATGGACGTCCGACTCCAGGGGGAGCTCAGATTCCACTACCCACTCTCACAGGTCTCCATCTCAGACAAAGACCCAACCTCCGCCAGCCAAAGTCCAGATGTCGGGTGGCACTGGTGTTGCATCCACCCTCCAGCCTCTTAAGGTCCGGCCGAAAGAAACTTCTCACAGCTGGCCTTCAGGGTCCACAGATCGCCCAGTCAAGGCACACTCCAAGTCAGCTGCCACTGCAGGCCCTGACTTCCTGAACTGGTGCCGGGACTCGGACCACTGGAGGTCGGCCTCCCAACCCCCTAGAGGAACCTCGGGGACGTCTGCTAAACGAGCCTCAGAGCTGATGTCCCTTAAGCGGACCTCAGACCCTAAACAAATGTCAGAGCAGACGCCCACAAAACATCCTAAGGACCAACGACCAGCAGAGGTCCACTGTCACAGAAAGGATGTCACTTCATCCGTACCGGATGTCGGCCTGTCCAGACATTCAGATGACAAAGGTACCGACGCTGGGGTTGAGCGACAAACCAGCAATCAGGCATCAGGTGATGAGGAGGATGCAGACTTCCCTCTTGACCTGACATCACCCAAGGATCGGGAGAGGTGCATCAGGCCACAGCCCGGCAAACACGGAGAACCATCAGACGGCACCTCGGGAGGGGCCGACGCCAGGTTAGACATTTGGTCTCAACATTTCTGAGGTGAAAGAATTGTTTTCCTATTGGTGAAAAACCACTAGAAAGAATGTGGTTCCAATCAAGCGAGGAGAGTTCCAAACCTAGGGGCTGGTCTAAGGACAAGAAGTCACACAAAGAAAAGAAGCGGCCGAGGACTCCATCACAGACCCCTTCCCACTCTCCTAGCGTGCACAGACCTAAAAATTACGACAGGAGGTCAGATTCCTCCTCTTCAGATGAGTCTCACTCCTCCTCTTCAGAATCTTCCAGATCAAGCTCTCTGTGTAGTAGCCCTTCACTAGACCCAAGGGATCTGTCGAGGTCCCACCCTGACGACCCAGCATTTATAGATATAGTGCGACATATCCAAGATAACATGGGGTGGGACACGAATGACTTAGATCCTGAAAGGCGACGTCTCGCCAAGTATCTAAGACAGAAAGATCCCAAACCAGTGGTGGTCCCGCAATTAGTTGATACCTTCCAGGATGTGACAAAAGCTGCTTCGAAGCACCCCTTTTCTTCCTCAGCAGTTCCCAAGAAGGCAGACTGCCTATATCGGGCCCCCTTGGAGAATCCTTATCTGGGAGAGCAACCAGTGGCAGATTCTGTGGTAATCACTGCCACTCACAACAGATCACAGAGGCCTCAACACCTAAGCACCCAGCCCCCGGACCGAGAGTCGAAACAACTTGACTCTATGGGGAGGAAAATGTATGCCTCAGCAACTTACTTGTTCCATCTGCTCATTAAATTTCCTGACCCACATGGTCCAGTTTCAAAACGCCCTGTGGGGACAAGGTCAAGACTTAGTTAAAAACCTTCCAGATGGAGACCAAAAAGAGGAAATAAAGCTCCTTCAAACAAGCTCTGATGTAGGCAGACAAGTACTCAGAGCAGCATACGACTCGGCAGATTCAGCCACAAGAAGCGCAGCATCAGGAGTATGCCTCAGACGGCACTCCTGGCTGAGGGTATCAGGCTTTACACCAATTGTCCAGAAGGGCATTTTGGACGTTCCTTTCATAGGCTCTATTGTTTTCGGGGAAGAATCCGAGAAGATAATTACAAAACTACAAGACGCCGGAAAGGCAGTAAGATCTGTACAGGCCGTGTACAAACCCAAGCCGAAGCCATTTTGGAGGCAACAGCACCGTTTTAAAGGCAAGCAGAGACAACAGCCCCAATTCGGACAGCAGCAGAGAGGGGGGCTTCAGCCACAAGGGCCCATCTTGAGCTGTAGGAGGTTCAGGTGCCAGGAACACAGAAACTCTGCAGGCAACCTTCCCCCTCCACTGCCTGACTCATTGCAGACTCCTCCTCCCCCTCCGGTTCAAAGGGAAGAGAAGGTCGGGGGTTGCTTCTCAAGACCTCTAGCAGGATGGCAACAAATCACTTCAGACCAATGGGTACTTCAGTTAATTCAAAGAGGGTACTCTTATCGAATTCACTGGGCAGCCACCATCCAGACCACCACTACAGTCTCAGTATTCGAGACATCATGCCACACTGATCCGAGAGGAAATCAGTGCCCTTCTCAAGAAGACGGCCATAGAGAAGGTCCCATGGATCCAGAGAGGGAAAGGGTACTATTCCCACTTCTTCCTAGTACCCAAAAAGATAGGGGACCTGCGCCCCATCCTAGACCTCAGTGATCTCAACACCTTTGTGGCGTACAAATGCTTCAGGATGGTCACCTTGCCAGGCTTAATCCCGATGCTACGGCTAGACTCTTGGCTAGCATCGTTGGACATGCAAGATACCTACCTCCACATTCCAGTCACGAAATATCATTGGAGATTCCTGCGATTCAAATTCAAACAACATGAAGTCTTGCTATATTATGACATATGCAGTGAGTCCCAACCTTCGAACTGCTCTGGAGGTGAAAGAGTTAACTTTCCATGCCAGGCATGGAACGCTGAGCTCGAGCTCGGTTGAAACTCTGTCTGTTGTTCTTCAAACTCAAACTGTCAGATTCTTTGCTCCACCTCACTGAACAGTCGCTCCGGAGATTTCTCCTTCTGCTCGGTTCATTTTGTTGGTTAAAGTATTGTTTTTCTCGGTTTTCGACCAAATTTAAACCGCAACCAGTCGGTTCAAGCTCTGTCTGTGGTATTGTGAGTACTAGATAGGTTTACATTATTTCTGTTCTGTGTGGAACTTGTAAACGGTTTATCGGTTCGGTTTGAGCCGATCAGGTTGTTTAAAATATCTTAATCTGTGATTTAGAGTGTGGTTACCGGTTCTTATCGGTTCTAAAAAAAAAACAGATTTTACTACGTTTTTTTCCACGACCCGTGACACAGTTGGGAACCGATGAGAGGATCTTACCTGGCGGATTGCCATAAACGGGTAAGTTTGGTTAGGACTGGCACTATGTCTGAGAAACCCAAAAGAAAAACCGGGCCCACTGGGTTTCAACACTGCAGTGTGTGTGGGGAAGTCTTTGCCAAGGCTGACCCCAACACCACCTGTGTTTATTGTCTAGGGTTTGACCACCTCAGTGCAGACTGCCAGATTTGCAAAAATTTTCCTGCAGCTACCCTGGAAAAGATAGTTGGTAGGCTCAGGGAAAGGGAGGCCAAGAAGTCCGCTGAACCGGATGGCCAGCCCGGTTCGGTTCCAACCAAACCAGAGAGAGTGCCCTCTGACCAGGGCGAGACTTCCTCGGGCAAAAGGAGAACTGACTCTGAGGAGTCGGTTCCAGCAAAAAGGACTAGGAAATCAGCTGGTGTGGAGCCAAAACTTTCCTCTCCAACCGCTGAAGAAATAGCCAAAGTGATTAAAATTGTCAGATCGCTTTCCTGGTACCGGACCGGCACCTTCAGGTAAGGCTTGTTCAGGCTGCTCCACCGTTCAGGATTATGATTTAGAGGAATATTATGAACCGGAGGAGGGGAAGAGGAGTATGAGGAGAGTGAATGTGGATTTGAAAGTCTGGATGTGCCCATTGAACCGGACATCTCCCCAGACAGACCTTCAGGAGTGTCTCCTCCTAGGCTTTCTGAGTCCCCTTCTCATTTTGTGTTTTATAAAAAAGTGGCCGAAACCCTCCAGCTCCCTATGCAGGAAGCTGTGGATGATCAAGAGGAGCCTGACTATGTGGAAATGTTGGATATCCCAGAGTCTAGGAGACTGTCTATTCCCTTGCATAAAAGTTTTGGGAAACAGACATTTAAAATTCTAAAACTCCTCACACTATACCTCCTGTGGATAAGAGAATGGACAAGAGGTACACATTGTCAGGCTCTGATATGGAGTTCCTTACACAACAATGCAGCCATGTTGGGGTAGTGCAGGCTGCAGCCTGTGACAAGGCAAATATTCCCTTGGCTTCACACCCCCCGGACAAGGACTCCAGGAGGATTGATGCCATGGCAAAGAAACAATACATGGCAGCATCCTTGGGACTCAGACAGGCAAATTATACGGCTTATGTTGCTAGATATCAGAAATCCAGATGGGATACTGTTATGGCTGTAGCAAAACAGGTCCCTGGCCAGCTTGCCAAGGAGCTGGAGCAGGTGACTGCTGATGGTATTGAGGCATCCAAGGTGCAATTCCATGCTGCAGTGGACTCAAATGATGTGTCAAGAGTCATGGCTACATCTGTGGCACTTCGCAGAATGGCTTGGCTCAGATGTACTAGCCTGTCACAGGATACCCAGATTAAAGCCATGGATTTTCCTGTTGTGGGTAATTCTCTCTTTGGGGAGCAGACAGAGAATTACATAAAGAAAATGGATGAGTATAGGACCACCTATAGGAGTGCACAGGCCAAGGAGAGGCAGGCCACTCCTCAAAGGCAGCATCCCAGGGGCAGGGGCAGGCCTTTTCATAGGCCTTTTTACCAAGCCCAGGCCTCCTCTTCTACTTATGCCCAGAGGGGGTTCTTTGGAGGGAGAGGCGGACGGGGTACAAGCAGGCCTGCTTCCACCCCTCAGCCCAAAGCCCTTGCCAAGCAGGCACCCTGATGGGGTTGCCAGAGCCGATTCTCAACTACCTGTAGGGGGCAGGCTGACTTACTTTGTCCAGGACTGGGAGTCTCTGACATCAGACAAGTGGGTCCTGGAAGTAGTAAGCCAAGGACTGGTTCTCAGCTTCAAAAAGTTTCCAAAGATGAGAACCAGATCCTTTCCACCTGCAAATCTGCCAGAGGCACTTGCCCTAGAGGCAGAGGTCTCTTCCCTCCTGGCTCTCAGAGCTGTGGAAAGGGTTCCACCGCTACACCAGGGCAAAGGGTTGTACTCCAGGTACTTCCTTACCCCCAAAAAGACAGAAGAATGGCGGCCCATCCTGGATCTCAGATACTTAAACAAGCACCTTTTAAAGCCAAAATTCAAAATGGTGACTCTGGGAATTATTCTACCCTCTCTAAGGCCAGGGGACTGGCTAGCATCCCTGGACCTCAAGGATGCCTACTTCCATATTCTCATCAGAAGCTCCCATCGAAAGTACCTCGGGTTCGAGCTGCCCTCAGGCCACTACCAGCTCAGAGCAATGCCCTTTGGCCTCACCTCTGCTCCAAGGGTATTCACAAAATGCCTGGCAGTAGCAGTTGCTTCCATAAGAAGGCAAAAATTTGCCATCTTCCCTTACCTGGACGACTGGCTCATAGTAGGCCAGTCCCCAGACCAGGTCAGGTTACACCTACAGATAACTCAGCAACTGCTCACCTCTCTAGGTTTCCTTCGGAATCTTTCAAAGTCAGTTCTAGAGCCTGTATAGCTCCTCACCTTCATAGGCGCAGAGCTGAACACAGAGAAAGCCAGAGCCTTCCTTCCTTTGGACAGGGCAAGGACCCTGGTCTCTCTGGCCTCCTCATTCACCCTGCAGGTCTCTCGACCAGCAAGGCATTTTCTACAGCTCCTGGGGCACATGGCTGCCTCTACAGCAGTAGTGCAGGAGCAAGATTTCAGATGAGGGACATCCAGTTCCATTTGAGAGCCTTTTGGTCTCAAAGGAAAGACCTCTAACCAAATTGATCCCAGTGACTGAACCCTGATCCAAGCCCTACAGTGGTGGCAGGATCAGAGCAATCTGAGACAAGGGGTTCCTTTTGTCACTCAGTCTCACTCCTTAATCCTTACTACAGATGCATCCCTCTTGGGGTGGGGAGCTCACATGGGCAACCTCACTACCCTGGGGGTCGTGGTCCCCTCAGGAATCTCTGCTCCACATCAATCTGTTGGAACTCAGAGCAGTTTTTCTAGCACTTCGAGCCTCTTCCAAATATGTTCAGAACAAAGTTGTACAGGTCAGAACAGACACCACCACCACAATGTGGTACATCAACAAGCAAGGGGGCACTCGGTCTACAGTCTTGTGCACCAAAGCAATGAAGTTGTGGTCTCTGGCTTACTCCCTGAACACCTCCCTTACGGCAATTTACCTCCCACAAGGACAATGTCCTGGCAGATGCTCTCAGCAGGATTTCCCTGGGCCATCACGAATGGTCACTGGACCCCCTGGTTTTGGAGGTGATCTTTGCCAGATTGGGCACCCCGCAGATAGATCTTTTTGCAGTCCCAGACAATCACCAACTTCCCCTTTTTTGCTGCAGGCCCCCAGTGTTGGCCTCAGTCCCTCTGAATGCCTTAGTCCTCAATTGGGAAGGGAAGTTTCTCTATGCTTTTCCTCCCTTCCCTCTACTGTTCAAAGTGCTAGTCAAAATTAGATCTCAGCCCTGCAAGATGATCCTGATTGCTCCAGATTGGGCCAGACAATCCTGGTATCCACTCCTACTGTCCTTAGCAGTCCATATTTCCCTGTGTCTTCCCAGGAAGCACAACCTGTTAACCTGTGCTCAGGGGAGGGTTTGGTACCCGAACCTCAGACCTCTCAATCTCAAGACCTGGCTCTTGAAGAGTTAGTTTGCTGATCTACACCTCTCCCAAGGTGTAATGGATATCCTGAAGACTTCTAGGAAACCTTCCACCAGGGCTACTTATAATTCCAAATGGAAAAGGTTTTCCATATGGTGCGCTGGAAAGCATATTTCCCCAGAATCTGCTGATTTACCCACAGTCCTGGATTATATGGTCCACTTAAATACCTTGGGGCTGAGACCAGCTACCCTAAAAGTGCATTTGGCAGCTGTGTCTGCTTTTATTTCAGCAGGTAAGCCCTCTTCTCTTTCAGCTCATCCTGTCTTCTCCAAGTTTTTCAAGGGATTGCTTCATACCAACCCTCCATTCAGGGACCCTGCCCCTGCCTGGGATCTTAATGTTTGCATTGCTCAGCTTATGCAACCTCCCTTTGAGCCTTTGTCTTCAGCAGAACATAAGTACTTGACTTGGAAAACTGTGTTTGTGGTAGCCATCACTTCTGCCAGACGCATAAGTGAATTGCAAGCTTTGTCAGTGGAGCCTGATTTTATCTCCTTTCATAGAGATAAGGTGGTCCTCAGGACTAATAGGAAGTTCTTGCCAAAGGTGGTTTCAGATTTCCGCCTTAATCAATCCATATCTCTTCCAGTGTACTTCACTGACCATTCCTCCTCTGGCGAGAGGAGGTTGCACAGCTAGATGTGAAGAGAGCCCTTCGTTACTACATGAGCGTACCAAGGGTCAGCAGGTTTGACTCCTCCAACTGTTCCTCACTTATGGAGAGGTTGGAAGGGAAACCTGCCACTGAAAGATCCATTGCCAGGTGGATTGTCTCTTGTATCCAATTTGCTATGAAAAATTGGGTGAGTTCCTCCCTCAGACCTGAGGCTCACTCTACCAGAGGTACAGCTGCTTCCCTGGCTGCCCAGGACATCCTATTCTAGAGATATGTCAAGCAGCTACCTGGAAACAGTTCACACTTTTACAAGCATTACTCCCTGGACATCCAGGCTAGGAGTGATGCTCTCGGTTTAGCACAGCTGTGCTTCAGAGCCTATTTCCTAAGTAGGTTCTGTCCCTCCTCCATGGAGGTACTGCTGTGTAGTCTGCATATGTCATAATATAGCAAGACTTCATGTTGTTTGAAGAAAAAATCACTCACCTTAGTAATCCTTAGTAATGTTGTTTCTTCTAATGGAGTCTTGCTATATTATGACCTCCCCCCCGCCTGCCCCTCTCAGAACCTCTGTTTTTGGGATGTGGGTGAGCAGTGCAGTGTTGGCACTTAGTAGGTGCCCACCTTGTTGTTTTCACCCCTCATTTTTTGGGGTGCTTGGTGTTGTGTTTTTCATTTTTGGGTCTCCTGACTTGAGTCTTTGTTTTGAGACCAAAAATGTGTTCTTATGTTTAGTAGCCAGTTGGCTAGTGTAGGTTTACAGCTTCCACACAGGACCTCAGTGAGTTTAGCTCGTAAAGATCTGACGGTTTGAGTTTGAAGAACAACAGACAGAGCTTCAACCGAGCTCGAGCTCGAGCTCAGCGTTCCATGCCTGGCATGGAAAGTTAACTCTTTCACCTCCGGAGCAGTTCGAAGGTTGGGACTCACTGCATATGTCATTATATAGCAAGACTCCATTAGAAGAAACAACATTACTAAGGTGAGTAATTTTTCCTTCCGGGGTCACCACTACTAGGTCCAAGACCTGCCTTGCGGCCTGTCGTCGGCTCCAAGGGTATTCACCAAATGCCTGGCAGTAGTAGCGGCGGCACTCAGGAGAAGGGGCCACTATGTGTTCCCCTACCTGGATCACTGGCTCCTGATGGCTTCGTCCCAGAGAGAGCCAAATCATGCTCTACAAGACACCTATTTAATATTCAACTCCCTAGGTATCACCATCAACCTGTCAAAGTCGACCCTTACGCCTTACTAAAGACTGCAGTTAATCGGTGCAGTACTGGACACCAGAAAGGGAAGGGCCTTTTTACCACAAGACAGGGCAGAACGTCTACAAAACCTGACAAGAAACATCATGGGACAAAAACAGGTCTCAGTAAGGGCCATGTTGTGTCTTCTAGGCCACATGGCGGCTGCCATAGCCATGGTTCCCCTATCACGCTTACACATGAGAACCATTCAGTGGACACTGCAGATCCAGTGGGACCATCAGGACGACTTAGATCAGCTGGTCTCAGTCCCCAACTTTGTCCTCCGAGTCTTGCAGTGGTGGCTGGTCCTGGAACACCTCACGGTAGGAGTTCCCTTCCTCTCTCCTACCTCTTCACTGATCCTGACCATGGACACTTCAGGTTCAGGCTGGGGCACCCATCTGGGTGGCAGAAAGACCCAAGGACTATGATCGGGGACGGAAGGAGCCCTTCACATAAATGTCCTCAAGATGAGGGCAGTCCTTTACGCCCTTCAGACCTTACAAATGGACCTAACCCTGGGACATCTACTGATACAAACAGACAATATGTCAGTAGTGTTTTATATCAACAAACAAGGGGTTGCATTCACTCATACCAGCTCTGTCAAGAAGTGATGAGAGTGTGGTACTGGGCAATAGAGCACAGTATCACCCTGTCTGCAATTCATGTTCCCGGGTTACAGAACATGCTGGTGGATCTACTCAGCAGATCTCGTTCCAGCGCACACGAATGGGAGCTCCTACAGCCAGTGGCAGAAACTCTGTTCGTAAAATGGGAGACGCCAGAATTAGATCTGTTCACCTCCCCATCCAACACAAAACTGCCCAGTTTCTGCTCGCTAGATCCAGGGCCTGGTGTTTTCTGGCGAAACGCGTTGTCCCTCTCTTGGACAGGCAGGTTCCTCTGTGCCTTTCCTCCCTTCCCTTTGAGATAGGGAAGAGTAACCCTGAAGCCACCTATAGGCTGGGAGGGGAGTTGCTCACAGTCACAAAGGAAGGAAGAAAGAGACTTCGGCATCTTCATCACCGATGACCTGAAATCATCCAAGCAGACCTCTAAAGCAGTGGGTAAGGCTAGGGGGATGTTAGGTTGTATTAGTAGGGGTATCACAAGTCTCTAAGAGGGAGATAATAATCCCTCTTTACAAGACACTGGTTAGGTCCCATCTGGAGTACTGCATGCAGTACTGGAGGCCACACATTCACAAGGACATTAACCAAATTGAGGCAGTCCAGAGAAGGGCAACCAAAATGGTGCAGGGACTGCATCAGAAGACATATGAGGACAGATTAACGGAGCTCAATATGTACACCCTAGAGCAAAGGAGGGAGAGAGGTGATATGATCGAAACATTCAAACACCTTAAGGGCATTAGCAAGGTAAAAGAGTCTAGCATGTTTCAATATAAGAAAAATAGCAGGACAAGTGGACACAGCATGGGATTAGAGGGAGGCCGATTAAGGGGTAATGTGAGGAAGTTCTTTTTCACAGAAAGGGTGGTGGATGCATGGAACGGCCTACCTCAGGAAGTGGTGGCTATGAATATAGTGCAGGGCTTCAAACAGGCATGGGATAGGCATGAGGGAGCAATACAGATGAGTATAAATAGATAGGTCACTAACCGAGCAAAGGCCGATGGCACATTTATAAGGTAGAAAAAGAAATGGGCAGACTGGATGGATCTTGCGGTCCTTATCTGCCATCAGCTTCTATGTTTCTATGATCCAGAGTCTCCTGCTCAAGCTGTGGGACGAGGGAGCAGTCATGATTATGGTGGCCCCATATTGGCCCAGACAGATATGGTTTCCTCTTCCTCTCATCTCGCATTTACTGTCGCAAGACAATGGGTCTCTGATTCAGCCGAATCTCAGTTCAAACAACATGAAGTCTTGCTATATTATGACATATGCAGTTTGTCCCAGCTTAGAACTGCTCCGGAGGTGAAAGAGTTAACTTTCCATGCCAGGCATGGAATCGTGAGCGCGAGCTCAGTTGAAAACTCTGTCTGTTGTTCTTCAAACCCAAACTGTCAGATTCTTTACTCCGCCCCACTGAACAGTCGCTCCAGAGATTTCTCCTTCTGCTCGGTTCATTTTGTCGGTTAAAAAGTGTAATTTCTCATTTTTTTTAAACCGCATTTGTCTTATTTTAACCACAACCGGTCGGTTCAAGCTCTGTCTGTGGTATGGTAAGTAATAGATAGGTTTTACATTTTATCTGTGTGGAACTTGCAAACGGTATTATCGGTTCGGTTTGAACCGATCAGGTTGTTGTTGAACTTAATTAAATTGCATTTAGAGTGCGGTTCCCGGTTCTTATCGGTTCTAAAAAAAACGGATTTCGTTACGGTTTTTTTCCACGACCCGTGACACGGTTGGGAACTGATAAGGGTGTCTTGCTTGGCGATTTGCCGTAAAAGGGCACGTTTTTGGTTAGGCTGGCATTATGTCTGAGAAACCCAAAAGAAAAACCGGGCCCACTCGGTTTCAGCACTGTAGTGTCTGTGGGGAAGCCTTTGCCAAGGCTGACCCACACACCACATGTGTTTATTGTCTGGGGTTTGACCACCTCAGTGCAGACTGCCAGATTTGCAAGAATTTCCCTGCAACTACCCTGGATAAGAGAGTTGGTAGGCTCAGGGAACGAGAGGCCAAAAAGTCCGCTGACCTGGATGGCCAGCCCGGTTCGGTGCCAACCGAACCGGAAGGAGTGCCCTCTGACCAGGGCGAGACTTCCTCGGGCAAACGAAGAGCTGACTGGTAGGAGCCAGTTCCAGCAAAGAGGACTAGAAAATCAGCAGGTGTGGAGCCAAAATTTCCTTCTCCAACCGCTGCAGAGATAGCCAAAGCGATCCAAATTGTCCAGTCGCTGTCCCCGGTTCCGACCGAACCGGCACCATCAGGTAAGCGGTCGGTTCCACCGGTTCAAGAATGTGATATAGAGGAATTTTACGAACTGGAGGAGGGGGAGGAGGATTATGAAGAGAGTGAATGTGATTTTGAAAGTCTGGATGTGCCCATTGAACCAGACATCTCCCCAGACAGACCTTCAGGAGTGTCTCCCCCTAGGCTTTCTGAGGTCCTCTCATTTTATGTTTTATAAAAGTTGTTGAAACCCTCCAGCTCCCTTTGGAAGAAGCTGTGGATGAACAGGAGGAGCCTGACTATGTGGAAATGATGGATATCCAGAGTCCAGGAGATTGTCTATTCCTTTACATAAATCTTTTGAAACAGACAAAATTTTAAAGCTCTAACACTATACCTCCTGTGGATAAGAGAATGGACAAGAGGTACACATTGTCAGGCTCTGATACGGAGTTCCTTTCACAACAATGCAGCCATGTTGGGGTAGTGCAGGCTGCAGCCTGTGATAAGGCAAATATTCCTTGGCTTCACACCCCCCTGACAAGGACTCCAGGAGGATTGATGCCATGGCGAAGAAACAATACATGGCAGCATCCTTGGGACTCAGACAGGCAAATTATATGGCCTATGTTGCAAGATACCAGAAATCCAGATGGGATACTGTTATGGCTTTAGCGAAACAGGTCCCTGGCCAGCTTGTCAGGGAGCTGGAGCAGGTGGCTGCTGATGGTATTGAGGCATCCAAGGTGCAATTCCTTGCTGCAGTGGACTCTAATGATGTATCTTCAAGAGTCATGGCTACATCTGTGGCTTTTCGCAGAATGGCTTGGCTCAGGTGTACTAGCCTGTCACAGGATACCCAGGCTAAGGCCATGGATTTTCCTGTTGTGGGTAATTCTCTGTTTGGGGAGCCGACAGAGAATTACATGAAGAAAATGGCTGAGTATAGGACCACTTAGAGGAGTGCACAGGCCAAGGAGAGGCAAGCCACCCTCAGAGGCAGCTTGAGGGCAGGGAGGCCTTTTCACAGGCCTTTTTACCAAGTTCAGGCCTCCTCTTCAGCTTATGCCCAGAGGGGGTTCTTCAGAGGGAGAGGCAGACGGGGTACGAGCAGGCCTGCTCCCACCCCTCAGCCTAAAGCCCCTGCCAAACAGGCACCCTGATGGGATGCAGAGGGCCGATTCTCCATTACCTGTAGGGGGCAAGCTGGCTTGCTTCGTCCAGGACTGGGAGTCTTTAACATCAGACAAGTGGGTCCTGGAAGTGGTAAGCCAGGGACTGGTTCTCAGCTTCAAAAATTTCCAAAGATGAGAACCAGATCCTTTCCACCTGCAAATCCATTAGAGGCTCTCGCTTGGAAACAGAAGTCTCAACCTCCTGGCTCTCAGAGCTGTAGAAAGGGTTCCTCCCTACACCAGGGCAAAGGACTGTACTCCAGGTACTTCTTACCCCAAAAAGCAGGAGAATGGCAGCCCATCCTGGATCTCAGATACCTAAACAAGCACCTTTTAAAACCAAAATTCAAAATGGTGACTCTGGGAATTATTTTACCCCCTAAGGCCAGGGGACTGGCTAGCGTCCCTGGACCTCAAGGATGCCTACTTCCATGTTCTCATCAGAAGCTCCCACCGAAAGTACCTCAGATTCGAACTGCCCTCAGGCCATTACCAGTTCAGAGCAATGCCCTTCGGCCTCACCTCTGCCCCAAGGGTATTCACAAAATGCCTGGTAGTAGCAGTTGCTCACTTAAGAAGGCAAAAGATTGCCATCTTTCCTTACCTGGACGACTGGCTCATAGTGGGTCAGTCTCCAGACCAAGTCAAATTACACCTTCAGGTTACCCAGCAGCTGCTTACATCTCTAGGTTTTCTTCTCAATCTTCCAAAGTCAGTTCTAGAGCCTGTTCAGCTACTCCTTCATAGGCGCAGAACTGGGCACAAAGCAGGCCAGAGCTTTCCTTCCTCTAGAAAGAGAAGACCCTGGTGGCTCTGGCCTCCTTCTTCACTCTGCAGGTCTCGATCAGCAAGACTTTCTACAGCTCCTAGGGCACATGGCTGCTTCCACAGCTGTAGTGCAAGGAGCAAGATTTCAGATGAGGGACATTCAGTTCCATTTGAGAGCCTTCTGGTCTCAAAGGAGAGATCCTCTAACCAAATTGATCCCAGTAACTCAAAACCTGATCCAGGCCCTGCAGTGGTGGCAGGATCAGAGCAATCTGAGACAGGGGGTTCCTTTCATCCCTCAATCTCACTCCTTGACCCTTACTACAGATGCGTCCCTCTTGGGATGGGGAGCTCACATGGGCAACCTCACCACCCAGGGATTGTGGTCCCCTCAGGAATCTCTGCTCCACATCAATCTGTTGGAACTCCGAGCTGTTTTTCCTAGCACTTCAGGTTTTTTCTGCATCTGTTCAGAACAAAGTAGTACAGGTCAGAACAGACAACACCACTACAATGTGGTACATCAACAAGCAAGGGGGCACTCGGTCTTCGGCCTTGTGCACCGAGGCAATGAAGTTGTGGTCTCTGGCTTATTCCCTGAACACTTCCCTCATGGCAGTTCATCTCCCAGGGAAGGACAATGTCCAGGCAGATGCTCTCAGCAGGATTTCCCAGGCCATCACTAATGGTCACTGATCCCTAGTACTGGAGTTAGTATTTGCCAGGTGGGGCACCCTCAGATAGATCTTTTGTAGCCCCAGACAATCACCAACTTCTGCTTTTTGTTGCAGGCCCCAGTGTTGGGCTCAGTCCCTCTGGATGCCTTCTTCCTCGACTGGGAAGGAGGTTCCTCTATGCCTTTCCCCTTCCCTGTCTTGTTCAAGGTGCTAGTCAAAATCAGATCTCAACCTTGCAAGATGATTCTGATTGCTCCAGATTGGGCCAGACAGCCCTGGTATCCACTCCTTCTGTCCTTAGCAGTCCACCTTCCCCTGTGTCTTCCCAGGAATCACAATCTGTTAACCTGTGCCCAGGGGAGAGTTTGGTATCCGAATCTCAAATCCCTCAACCTCAAGGCCTGGCTCTTGAAGAGTTAGAGTTTGCTGACCTACACCTTTCTCAAGGTGTACTCGATATCTTGAAAGCTTCTAGGAAGCCTTCCACCAGGGCTACGTATAATTCTGAATGGAAAAGGTTTTCCACATGGTGCTCTGGAAAGCATATTTCCCCAGAATCTGCTGATTTTCCCACAGTCCTGGATTATATGGTCCATCTAAATACTTTGGGGCTGAGGCCAGCTACCCTGAAAGTGCATTTGGCAGCTGTCTCTGCTTTTATTTCAGCAGGAAAGCCCTCTTCTCTTTCTGCTCACCCTGTATTCTCCAAGTTTTTCAAGGGATTGCTTCACACCAACCCTCCATTCAAGGACCCTGCTCCTGCCTGGGATCTTAATGTTTGCATTGCTCAGCTATGCAACCCCTCTTTGAGCCTTTGTCTTCAGCAGAGCTTAAGTACTTGACTTGGAAAACTGTGTTTCTAGTAGCCATCACTTCTGCCAGGCGCATAAGTGAATTACAAGCTTTGTCAGTGGAGCCTGATTTTATCTCCTTTCACAGAGATAAGGTAGTCCTCAGGACTCACAGGAAGTTCTTGCCTAAGGTGGTTTCAGATTTCCACCTTAATCAATCTATATCTCTTCCAGTGTACTTCACTGACCATTCCTCCTCTGGTGAGAGGAGGCTGCACAGTTTAGATGTAAAGAGAGCCCTTATTTACTACATAGAGCGTACCAAGGGTCACAGGTTTGACTCTCTCCAACTGTTCCTCACTTATGGTGAAGTTGGTAAAGGGAAACCTGCCACTAAAAGATCCATTGCCAGGTGGATTGTCTCTTGTATCCAATTTTGTTATCAAAAACTGGGTAAGGTTCCCCCTTCAGGCCTGAGGGCTCACTCTACCAGAGGTACAGCTGTGTCCCTAGCTGCGGCTAGGGACATCCCTATCTTAGAGACATGTCAAGCAGCTACCTGGAAAACAGTACACACTTTCACAAGCATTACTCCCTGGACATCCAGGCTAGGAGTGATGCTCTGTTTACACAGCTGTGCTTCAGAGCCTATTTCCTAAGTAGGTTCTGTCCTCCTCCATGGAGGTACTGCTGTGTAGTTCAGATATGTCATAATATAGCAAGACTTCATGTTGTTTGAAGAAAAAATTACTCACCTTAGTAATGTTGTTTCTTCTAATGGAGTCTTGCTATATTATGACCTCCCCTGCCTGCCCCTCTCAGAACCTCTGCTCTTGGGATGTGGGTGGGCAGTGCAGTGTTGGCACTTAGTGATGCCCACCTTGTGTTTTTCACCCCTCCTTTTTGGGGTGTTTGGGTGTTGTATTTTATTTTATTTTTTGGATCCCCTGACTTGAGTCTTTGTTTTGGGACCAAAAAATGTGTTAATATTTTAGTAGCCAGTTGGCTAGTGTAGGTTTACAGCTTCCACACAGAATCTTAGTGAGTTTTGCTCGTAAAGATCTGACAGTTTGAGTTTGAAGAACAACAGACAGAGTTTTCAACCGAGCTCACGCTCAAGATTCCATGCCTGGCATGGAAAGTTAACTCTTTCACCTCCGGAGCAGTGCTAAGGCTGGGACAAACTGCATATGTCATAATATAGCAAGACTCCATTAGAAGAAACAACATTACTAAGGTGAGTAATTTTTTCTTCTCTGTCTTGGGAGAGTTGCAAGAGGATCTCTTTCCTTTTCTTTCCTTTATTTCTCCTGTCCTTGTACATTGTACAAGATCTTCTTTCAACTCTTTTTGAAATATTCCTCTGGTTATCCAGCCAGTGCCCTTTACTAGGGTTACTGCCCTTTCGCCCTTCTGTCAGGTAGCTTGTAGGCTCTGGTTCCACTTTTTTTTTCTGCTACTTTGTGCCCCTAGGCCCATTTCTTAGTTTTTCTCTAAGTTGATAGTGGGTTTTTTCCTTTAGGTAGTATAGCCTAGAGGTTAGAGGAATGAGGTGTGAACGATCTTGATACATCCAGCAGACCAGACCTGAGTTTGATTCTCACAACCTCCATTTGCATACTGTGTGACTCTGAGCAAGTCACTTAACCACCCAGTGCTCCCAGGTCGCCCCAGAAAACAGGCACTTGTGCCTAGTGGGCCTTACCCGGTTACCAAAGACTAAAATAAAATAAATAAATAAATATCCTATATCCTTTTCAAACAACATGAAGTCTTGCTGTATTCTGACATTATGTAGTTAGCCCAAGCACTTGAACTGCCCTGTAGAGGAAAGAGTTAACTCTGTGCAGCAGCATAGAACGTTGAGCTCAAGCTCGGGTTTCAAACCTCTGTCTCTGGTACTTACCAGTGTAACCATCAGATTCTTTACTCTGCCTAACAATGAAGAAGCTCCGGAGATTTCCTCTGCTCGGTTCGGTAAAGTTTGAAAAAAGCGTTCAGTTTAAACCAATCTGTTTATTTTTTTGGATTTCCAGCCTCTGTCTATGGTACAGGTAGTGTGGTAGATAGGTGGTGACTTTTGTTTATTATTTGAAATTGTGGAAATTGTTTTTTTGCTTTGGTTTCTCATCGGTCGTTCCGGTTAGGAACCAGCCTTTTTCTCTGAATTGTTTACTTTGTTTTGTATTTTCTGGTATTAGTGTGGTGTTCCGGTACCGATCGGTTTCAAAAGAACCGGACTTTTTCTGGTTCTTTTTCAGAACCTGTGACACGGTTTGTAACTGATCGGTTGATATTAACCTGGCTTGAAAGCTGTTAAGAGTAATTTGGTAGGTTGGCCATGTCTGAGAAACCCAAGAAGAAAACCGGTCCCACTGGATTTCAATACTGTACTGATTGTGGGGAGGCCTTTGCCAAGGCCGACCCCCACCTCATCTGTGTTTATTGTCTGGGGTTTGACCACCTCAAATCAGACTGCCAGATTTGCAAAAATTTCCCTAAAGCGACTCTAGAAGTAGAAGTTGAGTAGGCTGAAGGAGGCCAAGAAGTCCGTAGATCCGGATGGCCAGCCCAGTTCGGTTACGGCCGAACCGGAGGAGGTGCCTACTGATCTAGGCAATACCTCCTCGGGCAAAAGGAGACCCAACTCCAAGGGGCCGGTTCCATCAAAGAGAAAGTGTAAGCCTGCCGGTTCGGATCCAGTACCGCATACTCCAACCGCGGACAAAATTGCCAAAGCGATTAGCATTGTTCGGTCGCTTCACCCGGTTCCGTCCTAACCGGTACTGCCGGTTAGGCAGTCAGTTCAATCGGATCCATCTCCTTCGGATTACGATCCAAATGCTTTCTATGAGGAGTGGGAGGGGGACGAAGACTATCCCAGCGATGATGACGACCTTGGGGGTCTAGATGTGCCCATTGAACTGGACATCTCCCCAGACAGGCCCCCCAGTGTCTCCCCTCCCAGGCTTTCTGAGTTCCCTTCACACTTCTTGTTTTACAAGACGGTGGCTGAAACCCTCTAGCTCCCTACGGTTGAAGCTGCTGAGAAGGAGGAAGAGCCTGATTTTGTAGAAATGATGGACATCCCAGAGTCCAAGAGATTGTCTATCCCTCTTCACAAGTCATTGGGGAAACAGACACAAAAAAATTTACAAACTCCTAACTCCTTACCTCCTGTGGGTAAAAGAATGGACAGGAGGTATATGTTATCAGGCTCAGGTATAGAGTTCCTATACACTAATTGCAGCCATGTTGAGGTAGTGCAGGCTGTAGCCTGTGACAGGGCTAACATTTCTTTGGCTTCACACCCCCCGGACAAGGACTCCAGGAAAGTTGATGCCATGGCCAAAAAACAATATTTGGCATCCTCTTCGGGATTCAGGCAGTCAAACTATATGGCCTACACAGCCAGGTACCAGAAGTCCAGGTGGGATACTGTTCTGGGAACTGGCCAAACAGGCCTCCCCTCAACTAGCCAAGGAGCTGGAGGGGGTTGTTGCTGATGGAACTGAGGCATCTAAAGTGCAATTTCATGCTGCTGTGGACTCCAGTGATGTGACATCGAGAGTCATGGCTACATCTGTGTCTCCCAGAATACATGCTTGGCTCAGATGTACTAGCCTTTCACAGGATACCCAGGCCAAGGCTATGGATTTTCCTGTAGTGAGTAACTCTCTGTTTGGGGAGCAGACAGAGGCTTACATGAAAAAAAACGGATGACTACAGGACCACTTACAGGAGTGCACAGGCCAAGGAAAGGCTGGCCACGCCACAAAGGCAGCAGTCTAGGGGCAGTGGCAGGCATTTTCACAGGCCTTTTTACCAAGCCCGGGCCTCCTCTCCCTTCCCACAGAGGGGGATCTTCCGAGGGAGAGGCAGGAGGGGGATGAGCAGTGCTGCTCCCTTCTCCTAGTCTAAGGTTCCTGCCAAGCAGACACCCTGATGTGTCAGCCCGCATAGACTCCCCAATCCCAGTAGGAGGCAGACTGGCTTACTACTTTCAGGTCTGGAAGTCTTTTACTTCAGACAAGTGGGTCCTGGAAGTAGTAAGCCAAAAAGGAGGGCCAGGTTTTTTCCACCTGCATCCATCTCAGAGACCCTTGCCCTAGAGGCAGAGATTTCCTCTCTTCTGGCTCTCAGTGCTGTAGAGAATGTTCCTACTCAATACAGGGGCAAATGCCTGTGCTCCAGGTACTTCCTTACCCCAAAAAAGTCAGGGGAGTGGCAACCTGTCCTAGACCTAAGGTATTTGAGCAAACACATCTCAAAACCCAAATTCAAAATGGTGACTCTGGGAATAATCCTTTCCTCTTTAAGGCCAGGGGATTGGCTAGCATCCCTGGACCTCAAGGATGCCTACTTCCATATTCCTATCAGGTGCTCCCACAAAAAGTACCTCAGGTTCGTGTTGCCTTCAGGTCAGTACCAGTTCAGAGCCATTCCATTCGGCCTAACATCAGTTCCAAGGCTGTTCACAGAGTGCCTTGCAGTAGTAGTGGCTTACTTCAGAAGACAAGGTATTTCCATTTTCCCATATCTGGACGACTGGCTAATGGTAGGTCAGTCATCAGACCAGGTCAAGTCAGCTCTGCAAACCACTCAAGACTTTTCAGTTCTCTGGGGTTTCTTCTCAGTCTCCCGAAGTCTGTCCTCAAACCAGTACAACTTCTTACTTTCACAGGAATAGAACTGGATACTGTCCAAGCAAAAGCCTTCCTCCCCCTGGCAAGGGTGAAGGCCTTAATAGATCTTGCTTCCTCTTTTCGACCTCTAGTCTCTCGTCCAGCAAGACAGTTTCTCCAACTCCTGGGCCACATGGCAGCTTTCACTGTGGTGGTACAGGGAGCCAGATTTCAGATGAAGGATATTCAGTTTCGCCTAAAGTCCTTTTGGTCCCAGAGAAGAGACTGTCTCTCTCCAAACTGATGCTAGTGACTCAGACTTTGGTCCAAGCTCTCCAGTGGTGGCTGGACCAGGACAACCTCAGACAAGGAGTTCCATTTCTCTCTCAAGTCCTCTCAGTAGTTCTAACTACAGATGCTTCTTTCCTAGGGTGGGGAGCCATTTGGGAGCCCTTACGGCTCAAGGGGTCTGGTCTCCACAGGAGTCTCTCCTTCATATCAGTCTCCTGGAACTCAGGGCAGTTTTCCTGGCCCTTCATGTCTTCTCGGAGTCAGTCAGGTGCAAGGCGGTCCAAGTCAGAACAAACACCACCACCACAATGTGGTACATCAACAAGCAGGGGGACACTCGGTCCACGGCCTTGTGCACAGAAGCCATGAAGCTGTGGTCTATTCTCTTCAGACTTCCCTCATAGCAGTTCACCTTCCAGGAAAGGACAATGTACTAGCAGATGCTCTGAGCAGAATCTCCCAGGGACATAATGAATAGTCCCTGGACCCTCACATTCTACAGGTCATCTTCTCCAGGTGGGGCACTCCAGAGATAGATCTCTTTGCAGCACCGGACATCACCATCTTCCTTTGCTTTGTTGCAGACCTCCAGTCCCGGTGACTGTGCCTGTGGATGCTCTCATTCTAGATTGGAAGGACAGGTTTTCTATGCCTTCCCTCCCTTCCCTCTGTTGTTCAGAGTCCTGATCAAAATCAGAACTCAACCCTGCACTGTGATACTAGTGGCTCCAGATTGGGCCAGACAGCCTTGGTATCCCCTGCTGCTGTCTCTAGCAATGTCGCATCCCCTGTCTCTTCCCAAGGGATACAATCTCCTGTCCTCCTCCCAGGGGAGGATCTGGTACCCCAATCTCCAGTCTCTCAACCTCAAGGCCTGGCTTTTGAAGAGTTAGAATATGCAGGCCTGCACCTTTCTCAGGGAGTTCTGGATATTTTGAAGGTCTCCAGAAAACCTTCCACTAGAAAAACTTATAATTCCAAATGGAAGAGGTTCAGCATTTGGTGTTCTCAGAAAGGCATTGTGCCTGATTCTTCAGACATCGCCACAGCCATAGATTATCTGGTTCATCCTAATGGTCTAGGCCTTAGGCTTGCAACTGCAAAGGTTCACCTAGCAGCTGTCTCTGCATTCCTTTCAGCAGGGAAGGGCTTCCTGGAATCTCATCCTGTTTTCAGTAAGTTTTTCAAAGGTCTGGTTCATATTAACCCTCCATTTAGAGAGCCTACTCCGGCTTGGGATCTTAATATCTGCATTACTCAGCTTATGCAGTCACCCTTAGAACCTCTGGCTTCGGCCAAGCTGAAGTACTTGACCTGGAAAACTGTGTTCCTGGTAGCTATTACTTCTGCCAGGCGGATTAGTGAATTGCAGGCCCTGTCAGTCGAACCTGACTTCATCTCCTTCCATAGGGATAAAGTGGTCCTAAGAACCAATAGGAGGTTCTTGCCTAACGTATCAGACTTTCATCTGAACCGGTCTGTGTCTCTCTCTGTGTTTTTCACTGACCATTCTTCTTCAGTAGAAAGAAGATTACACAGTTTGGATGTTAAAAGGGCTCTTAGCTGCTACACAGAGCACACTAAGGCACACAGAAACAACTGTCTTCAATTATTTCTTACTTATGATGAGGTGGGGAAAAGTAAGCCTGCCGCTAAAAGAACTATTGCCAGGTGGATTGTCTCTTGTATACAATTCTGCTATGACAAATTGGGCAAAACACCCCCTCCAGGCCTGAGGGCTCACTCGACTAGAGGTACAGCTGCTACTCTGGCTGTGGCCAGAGATATACCCTTGCTAGAAATCTGTAAAGCAGCCACCTGGAAAACAGTCCGTACATTCACCAAGCATTACCCTCTGGACATCCAGGCTAGGAGTGATGCTAGGTTTGGCACAGCAGTACTGCAGATCTTGTTCCCAAAGTAGGTTCTGCATTCCCTCCTCCAGGGGGAACTGCTTGGTAGTCTGCATAATGTCAGAATACAGCAAGACTTCATGTTGTTTGAAGGAAAAATTACTCACCATAGTAATGTTGTTTCTTCGAATGGAGTCTTGCTGTATTCTGACCTTCCTCCTTCCCTGCCTCCCCGCTCAGGACCTAGACCTTCCTTGACATAAAGTCTCCACCACTCATTCACACTGATGGGATCTATGCTAGAGGCGCTAGGACCCAGCGGGAGCAAACTTTTTTTGCAAGAGAGTCGGCTTCAGAGATGGAGCTGCGAGGAGTGGCGCCACGAGCCTTGGCTTGTGTGGCAGTGAGTATCTCGGCATCGATCCTAAAACCGCCTCTGTTCTTTTTTTCCCGCCGTCAAGCGCGCTACACTGACGATGACGCTCGCCCGCTGGGAGTCAACCTTTAAACTATCAGCATAGTTTTCAGTTTATTATTTTGTAGTATTTCTCGAATAAGTACTGCTTACATTAATTTATTCTTATTACAAGAAAGAAGTCTCAGCCTACGTTGACGGAGTCTACCATGAGTGGGTCAGGTGACGGTAGGGAGACTTAGTATGAAAGGGTCCGGTCCGCCGCCCTCTCTGGAGGGGGAATCTGACAACGGATGGTCCAGTGCCTGGGGGAAGGGGCAGTCCCCCCAGAAGCATAGAAGAAAAGGTTGCATTCTCGGCACCGTTTGGCCTCGAGCTGTTCTTGACCCTCAGGTCAAAAAAGAGAAGGCATCACTCGAGGTCACCCTCTGGTATGTCTGCGCGTCGACGGTCGGTCATTGGGGTCAGTTGCCGGTCTCCTATGGTTGCCGGTTTCTGTTTCCGGTCACTGACCTCTTTGACATCGGAGCCCTTCCCTGCCTTCTGGTAGGGTTTCAGATGAACAGTTTCATCAGTGGGCCGCTCTGATGGAGCAATGGTCTCGGAGGTTGGTCCAGCTGCCTGGCCCGGTCACTCAGGGGCCCTCGGACCCTTCGGGGGATCGGGTAGGATGGTTGGGCCTCCCTAGTCACGCGGCGCCTTCGGTGCCGTCGACTCCGCGCTCAGGTGTTTTCACCCCTCACATGGCTGCGGCGCAGGGGGCCACACCAATGCCTCTATCTCCTGGTATTCTTCCTTCTTTCTCCTCAAATCATAGTTTTCAGAGCCCTGTGTTGGTTTCGGCACTGTCAGTGTCGATGGGTCGCTCGGCGCCATCCTCAGCGCCAGTGCATGTGTCGGTGCTGTCCTCGGTGCCGTGTGGCCGTTCGGCGAGTCTTCAGTGCCGTGCAGCCTTTCGGCACCGACCTCAGTGCCCTGCAGTCTTTCGGCACCATCCTCGTCGCTGTTGGGTTTGTCAGTGCCATCCTCGGTGACTTTTCGGCGCTGTCCTCATTGCTGAGGGCCTTTCACTACGCTAGGTTAGGCAGCGTCGTGCTCTTCTTCAGCACTGAGACTTGGTGTGACGTCTTCAGGGCTTCTCAACTCCGAACCCTTTTCCTTCCTATTTTTCTTCTGATTTTCACTCCTCTACTGTCCATACAGTCCCTCCTGGCTGTCAGGAGATGATATTGAGCCTGACCCTGACCGTAGGCTGGGTGATGACGTGGAAGGAATGGGATCTAATCCTATTGCAGAGCCTGTGGTCGAGGACCTGTCATTTAAGTCTCTGCTGAAAAATTTGAATTCCACTCTTTCTCTCCAGACTACAGTTATCGATCCTGGGAAGCTTTTAAGGCTCCAAGACCTTCATGTCCTAGACATCCCTATGGATATAATTCCCCCGGTACAGCCTTCCTTTGAGACGCTTTCTCAAATGGTAATGAATAATCCTGCTCTCATTCCTTCTGTGGCTAAGTCCATAAATAGAAAGTATGCTGCACCCAAGGATCGACCCATTTTGGCCTCCCAAGCCTTTGCAGAGCCTATTGTAGTATTGGCAGAGAATGATAAGGTCGTCCTCCCTCAGGCTACTACAGCCCAATCTATATACAAAGAATCTTGTAAGATAGATACTTTAGGTAAGAGAGTCTTTGCTGCATCCACCCTGGGTATGCGTATTGCCAGCTTCCAGGGCTATTTCTCTCAATATGAGTATATTCTTTGTCATTCGCTCAAATGGTAGAAGCTCTACTGGAGTCGGACACCAATTCAGAGCTTCTTCAAACCATAACCAGGGGTATCGAGTCCAACATCCAACAGGTCAAAGCAGCTATGGACGCTTTCGATCCTGCCTCCTGCGTGGCAGCGGAAGGCATTTGTACCTGCCATCACTCCTGGCTGTTCACTTCAGGCTTCACGAATGATGATCAGCAACAGGTCATGGTGTTACCCTTCGACGGTGTGCATCTCTTTGATCCTTAAGTAGAACAAGCTCTAGAGGCCACACAAAAGACTAGGTCTGCCATTAAATTGGCTCGACCTGCTCCAGCCCCTTCGGGGGTTGTTAATAAGTGCCAGTTTCACAACCAGCAGTCCTTTCGAGGCAAAGGCAGGGGAGGTTTTAATAAAAACCAAGCCCCCCAGCCTCAAAAGAAAATGCAACAGAAAGCACAAGGGCCCAAAGTGCCCAGTGCCACCTTCTGAGTTTCTGGCCCAAGTTCCACCTCAGCTGCCCAAGGGGAACTCTTCTCCAGCAGTGGGAGGTCATCTGACTCAATTTCTACAACTGGTGAAAGTCCATAACATCAGACAAATGGGTCCTCCGGGCAATCCGCGAGGGGTATTCCCTCAGTCTTTCACAGCCACCTCCGGATCGTCCCCCCCAAACGACAGCCCAGGCTGTCAGTACTTCAGTCAGAACTTCTCGCTTCCGAGATACAAGGCCTTCTGAACAACAGGGCAGTAGAAATAGTTCTGCTGGATCAACGGAACACAGGGTTCTACTCCCATTACTTTCTAGTTCCAAAGAAAACCGGGGGCATGTGCCCCATTTTGGACCTCAGAAAATTAAACAAATTTCTTCCCAAGGAGAAGTTCAAAATGATATTGCTAGGAACCCTGTTACCTTTGCTTCATCAGCACGACTGGCTAGCCTCCCCGGACATGAAGGGTGCTTACCAACATATTCCTATCCACCCAAAGCATCTCAAATACCTAAGGTTCGTGGCTTAGGGCCAACATTATCAGTTCAGGGTCCTACCCTTTGGGCTATCCTTGGCGCCTCAAGTTTTTACAAAGTGTTGTGCAGTACTCGCAGCGCATCTCAGAAAGATCGGAATACAAGTGTTCCCATATCCGGACAACTGGCTTCTAGCAAGTCCTTCCAGGTAAGGAACTCTCGACGCTGTATCCACAGCCTCAGACTTTCTCATGTCCATGGAGGTTCTGCTGAATCTCAAGAAATCACAGTTGCAGCCCTCCCAGAAGCTCCTTTGTATAGGAACTCTTCTGGATACCTCCTGTGCCAAAGCCTTTCTTCCAGAGGACAGAAGGAGTGATATCCTACAGATGGCCCAATACATCAGAGAGAACAGCTCGGTTTAAGCTATCTCGCTGCAACGGATGCTGGGTCTCATGGCATCCTCGATGTTCACTGTACCCCTAGCTCGCCTCCACATGAGAACCTCTCAGTGGATGCTCAGTACTCAGTGGTCCCCAACCACTCACCCTCAGTCCTTTCTCATCAAGGTGACAGAACCTCTGCAGAGGTCGCTCGCCTGGTGGTCGCAAGAGGACAACCTTCTGGAAAGGTATCACTTTGCTCCTCTGGATCACCAGATCTCCATTACCATGGACGCACCCCTGATGGAATTGGGAGCTCACTGTCAGAATCTCCACACTCAAGGTACGTGGCCTCACGACGAGTCCCAGCTTCATATAAATGTCCTAGAAATGAGAGCCGTCCTTTATGCAGTCCGGGCTTTGAAGGACATTCTCTGTCGCAAGAACATTCTCTTTCAAACGGACAACAAAGCAGTGATGTATTAACAAGCAGGGTGCACACTCTTACCCCTTATGCAGGGAAGCGATGAGAGTGTGGGAATGGTGCTTGGAGCACAAGGCTCTAATCCAGGCGGTGTATCTGTAAAACAAACTGGCAGACAGTCTCAGCAGAACGGAGGCAGATCCTTATGAATGGTCTCTCGATTCAACCGAAGTTCAGTCACTATTCGCAGAGTGGGGAACTCCAGACCTGGACCTTTTTGCATCCCCACTCAACACAAAACTGCCTCTCTTCTGCTCCAGAAATCCAGGGCCTGGCATTTTCTGTCAGGATGCGTTCAGGCTGCAGTGGACAAAACGCTTTCTATACGCCTTTCCACCTCTTCCTCTAATTCAGAGGGTACTTCTCAAGTTCGAGTCCAAGGGGGACAAAATGATCCTCATTGCTCCCTTCTGGCTTCAACAGATATGGTTTCCATTACTCGACAGTATGTCGGAAACCCCTCTGAAAGCGTTTCCCCTTCAGACAAACCTTCTGACTCAGGGGCCTGTGGTCCATCCCAATCTGAGATCACTTCACTTTCACACTTGGCTCCTGAAGAGATAGAAGTGAACAGGTTCAGTGTCTCTCACAGAGTTTCAGATATTCTTTAGGCTACGCGCAAGCCAGCCACTAGAAAAATGTACACAGCCAAATGGAAGTGTTTCTCTCTCCGGTGTGCAAAATCCTCTTTGAATCCTTATTCCTGCCCACCAAATGAATTCTAGAGTACCTTTTAGACCTTTCAAATTCAGGTCTACAATAGTCTACAGTCAAAGTTCACCTTTGTGCCATTTCAGCTTATCATGAGCCAGTACTTTCCTTGTCACTGGCTCAGTTACCTGTAGTTAAGAGGTTTCTTAAGGGAATTCTGCATACCAGAGCTCCTATCAGACGTCCAGTCGCAGCCTTGGACATTAATCTTGTACTAGACATGCTCACTCTAAAGCCGTTCGAGCCTCTAGCTACCTGAGAGCTAAAATTTCTCACTACGAAAATGGCCTTCCTGGTGGCCATTACCTCAGCCCGCAGGGTCTCTGAAATACATGCCTTGGTCACAGACCCTCCGCATACTGTGTTTCATATGGACAAAGTAGTTCTTAGGACCCATCCTAAGTTTCTCCCAAAGGTTGTTTCAGAATTTCATGTAAACCAAGCTTTAGTCCTTCCTACTTACTTCGCAAACTTCCAAAATGAAAGAGAGCGTACCCTTTGTTCTTTAGATGTTAAAAGAGCTCTGCGTTTCTATTTAGATAGAACAAAACAAATTTGCAGAGCTCAACAACTGTTTGTTTCCTTCAGTGAGACCCGGCTGGGTCAACCTGTCGCTATCAGATGCATTTCAGCATGGCTGGTGGCATGCCTTCGCCATTGCTATTCCATGACACAGGTTAAGCTGGAGGGCAGAGTGTACGCTCACTCTACTAGAGCAGTTGCAGCATCCCTGGCAGAAATCCGCAATGTGCCCATTGCAGACATTTACAGTGTGGCTACCTGAAGCTCAGTGCATATTTTCGTCAAGCACTATGCCCTGGATGTCAATGTCAGGCGACATCTTTCGTTCAGCAGGACCATTCTTAACGGACTTCTGTCCTAAATTGTGAGCTCTTGGTCTCTCCTGCCACCCTCTCGGGGGATTATTAGCTCGGTACTCTCCCATCAGTGTGAATGAGTGGTGGTGGCTTTATGTCCAGGAAGCTATGGAAATTACATACCTCCCGTAATTCTTGATCTTCTTGGATGAAGTCTCCACCACTCATTCACACGCCCACCCACCATCCCCAGAGCTCACCTCTGTTGTTGGTCTTCACTCCCTCAATCTTTAGGCTGTGAAGACTTCTTTGTTGACCCTTCTTATACGGGTTGTCCAGACCATCTTATGTCTGGTTTTTGTTAGGCTGTCCTTCTAGGTCAGTTACGCTGCACCTCCTTGGAAAAAAAGGTACTGAGGCAGTTGGAGGATCAACGTCGAGATAGTCATTGCCATACGAGCTGAGGCTTACGGCGCCACTCCTCTCGGCTCCATCTCTGGCGCTGACCCTCTTGCAAAAAAAGTTTGCTCCCGCTGGGTCCTAGCACCTCCGACGTAGATCCCATTAGTGTGAATGAGTCCACGAAGATCAAGAATTATGGTAGGTACGTAATTTCAATTTTTTGGGAAGTGGGCTGGCAGGTACAGTGTTGCAGCTCAGGGGTGTACCTTGTACCTTCCCTCAAAAGGGTGGGATAGTTGTGTTACTTTTACTGTTGTTGGGTTTAATATATATACATATATTGTCACTACCTTTTTTTCTTGGGTTCTCGACTTGTCTATTAGGACCCAAAATTGTTGTCCTTTGGCTATGAGTAAACAATTTCCATAGTTAGTAGTTAGTTTACTCTTAAGAATCTGACTGTTACACTGGTAAGTACCAGGGACAGAGGTTAGAAAACCAAGCTTGAGCTCAACATTCTATGCTGCTGCATAGAGTTAACTCTTTCCTCTCCAGGGCAGTTCAAGTGCTGCATAATGTCAGAATACAGCAAGACTCCATTAGAAGAAACAACATTACTGTGGTGAGTAATTTTTTCTTCCTGTCCTTTTGGGTTAGTTCTCATAGTCCCTGTCTTTCTCTGTCTCTCTTTTTTCTCTCCTACTTTGCTCTCTTGTGGCAAACAGAACCAAGGAAGGTGGTGGGAGGAGGTGGGGCACGGTGTCAGTTACTGACTGGCTTGTGAATGCCACTTCATCACATCAGCCTGTGGGCGGCGCTGGTACCAGCTTCAGTCCCCCAAGCTGTAGAATGCAAAAGGCTTTGCTCCCTCAGGGTCCTGGTGCTTCAAGTACAGGCCCATAGGTGGTAATAATGGTGGAGATATTCTGGAAGATCAAGAATTACTGTGAGTATGCAATTTTTATTTACCAGAGTTCACTGCAGGATGACTACTTTCTTCAGATGGAGGAATGGGTCTGAGCAGTGGCCAGAGTTGAACGTGGATGTAGAGTTTGGCCCTACATTCCAAATTCTACAATTTGCATAGTTTCTATCTCTGGAGCGTCACTCTTGACTGAAATGACTGCATAGCGTGTAAATATTAATTGAGTGATTCCTGGGGTTAGAAATTGTTTCTTCAAACACCATGAAGTCTTGCTATAATTAGGACCATTGCAGTTAGCCTCTGGCTCTGAACTGCCCCGGAGAGGAAACAGTTAACTCCAGAGTAATCTGGAGTTCCACAGCGCGAGGGCGCTGTTCAAAGCTCTATCTGGCTAGTTTCAAATGAAACTGCCAGATTCTTTACTCCACTTTCACTGAACAGTCGCTCCGGAGATCAGCTCCTTCAGCTCGGTTCATTTTGCGGTTCAAGCGAGTTTATTCGGTTCATTTGAACCGCCAAATGTGTAAAATTACCGCTTTTTCGGTCAAAAGCTCTATCTGGTAAACCGTAAGTACTAAAGAATTAAAGTCTGTGTGGAAATACATTATCGATTCAGTCTGAACCGATCGGTTTGCTTATTTTACAGTTTTTGGGCTTTAGAAGTGCGATACCTGGTTCTTATCGGTTCTAAAAAAACCTTTATTTTATTTGGGTTTTTTTCCAATACCCGTGACACGGTTAGGAACCGATAAGGGTGTCTTGCCTGGCACGGCCGTTTAAAGGGCAAGTTTGTTGGTTAGGCTGGCATTATGTCTGAGAAACCCAAAAGAAAATCCGGGCCCACTGGTTTCAACACTGTGATGTCTGTGGAAGCCTTTGCCAAGGCTGACCCACACACCACTTGTGTCTATTGTCTGGGTGACCACCTCCTGTCAGACTGCCAGGTGTGTAAAATTTCCTGCAGCCACCCGAAAAGTGGCACGCCGCCTGGGAACTAGAGGTCAAAGTCCGCTGACCCGGACACAGCCCGGTCCAGCACCCACTGGACCAGAGGAGTGCCCTCTGACCAGGGTGAGACTTCCTCGGCAAAAGAAAGGTTGGTTCAGAGAACCAGTCCCAGTAAAAGACAAAGAAATCAGCAGGTCTGGAGTCCAAAATTGTCTCTCCAACTGCTGCAGAGATAGCTAAAGCTATACAAATTGTTCAGTCTTTGTCTTAGGGACTTGAACCCCTATAGTTGGGAAGAGGGTGGCCTGCTCAGGTCCAGTGGTTCAGGTTTATGATGTTGAGGATTTTATGAACCACAGGAGGGGAGGAGGTTGATCAGTGCATTTGTGACTGGGAAGGTCTGGACGTGCTCATTGAGCCGACATTTCTCCAGACAGACCCTTTGAATCTTCCCTTTGCTGTCTGAGTCCCTTCTCATTTTAGGTTCTATAAAAGGTAGCAGAAACCTCCAGCTCCCTTTAGAAGAGGCTGTGGATGAGCAAGAGGAGCCTGATTATGTAGAAATGATGGATATTCCAGAGTCTAGAAGGTTGTCTATTCCTTTGCATAAGTCATTTGGGAAGCAAACAACAAAGATTTTAAAAATCCTCATTCTGTCCTTCCTGTAGATAAAAAATGGACAGAAGGTATGCTTTATCAGGCCCTGATACAGACTTCTCACTGAACAGTGTAGTCATGTAGGTGTTGTTCAAGCTGCAGCCTGTGACAAGGTTAATATTCCCTGGCCTCACATCCTCCTGATAAGGATTCCAGGAAGATGGATGCCATGGCAAAAAACAATATATGGCAGCTTTTGTTGGGACTCAGACAGGCTAATTATATGGCTTATGTGGCTAGATATCAGAAATCTAGATGGGACACTATATTGCAGTTGGCCAAGCAGGCCCAGGGCCAGCTGGCTAGTGAGTTGGAACAAGTGGCTGCTGATGGCATTGAAGTTCTAAGGTTCAATTTCATACTGCTGCTGATGATGTTAATGATGTTTCCTCTAGGGTCATGGCCACTTCTGTAGCTCTTTTCAGAGGTTGGCATGGCTCAGATGCACTAATCTGCCCAAGATACTCAGTCAAAGGCTATAGATTTTCCTGTGATAGGAAATTCTCTGTTTGGGATCAAGCGGAAAATTACATAGAAAAGATGGATGAATACAGAACTACCTACAAAGGTGCCCAAGCTAAGGAGAGGCATGCCCACTCCACAAGGCATGCCCCCAGGGGTAGGCAGGCCTTACCACAGGCCTTTTATCAAGTTCAGGCCTCTTCAGCCTTTGCACAGAGGGTTTTCTTCAGAGGCAGAGGTAGACGGGAACAGGCAGACCTCTCCTCTCCTCAGCCTAAAGCTGCTGCTACAGGCACTTGACGGGGTGTCCAGGGCCGATTCTCCTGTACCGGTGGGGGCAGGTTGGCTTATTTCAGCCAGAACTGGTTGTCCCTAACTCGGACAAATGGGTTCTGGAGGTGGTAACCAGGTCTGGTTCTCAGCTTCAAGCAGTTCCCAAAGATGAGGGCCAGACATTTTCCTCCTGCAAATCCTTCAGAAGCCCTTGCTTTGGAAGCAGAGGTTTCTTCTCTTCTAGACTGCAAAGCAGTGGAAAGGGTTCCTCCTTGCCATCAGGCCAAGGGGCTGTACTCGACGTACTTCCTTACCCCAAAAAAGACAGGAGAATGGCGGCCCATCCTAGATTTAAGATTCGTGAACAAGCATCTTTTGAAACCAAAGTTCAAAATGTTAACTCTGGCAATGATTTTGCTTTCCTAAGGCCAGGGGACTGGCTAGCTTCCCTGGACCTCAAGGATGCCTATTTTCATATCTTGATCAGGCCTTCTCACCGAAAGTACCTCAGGTTCGAACTGCCCTCTGGCCACTACCAGTTCAGAGCAATGCCCTTCAGCCTCACTTCTGCTCCAAGGGTTTTCACAAAATGTCTAGCTGTGGTAGTGGCTCATTTAAGAAGGCAAGGGGTTGCTGTGTTTCCCTACCTGGACGACTGGCTCATAGTGGGTCAGTCTCCAGATCAGGTAAAATCCCACTTGCTAGTCACCCAGCAGCCCTCACTTCTCTGGGATTCCTGCTTGAATTTTCCAAAGTCAGTTCTGGAACCAGTTCAGGTACTAACTTTCATAGGTGCAGGAGTTGACACAAAGTCAGCCAGGGCATTTCTTCCCTCGGAAAGAGTGGACAGAATCATTGCCCTGGCATCTTCTACCCTCGCGGGTCTCTCGACCAGCAAGGCACTTCCTGCAACTCCTAGGGCACATGGCCGCTCCACAGCTGTCGTGGCAAGGAGCAGGATTTCAGATGAGGGACATCCAGTTCCACTTGAGGTCCTACTGGTCTCAAAGGAAGGACCCCTTACCAAATTAGTCCCAGTGACCAAAACCTGATCCTAGCCCTTCAGTGGTGGCAGGATCAAGCAACCTAACCTAGGGGTCCCCTTTTACCTGTTCTTCATTCCTCACCTCACCACGGATGCCTCCCTGTTAGGTGGGGGCTCACTGGCGACCTTTCCACTCAGGAGTGTGGTCCCTCAGGAATCTCTGCTCCACATCAATCTGTTGGAACTCAGAGCTGTTTCTCTTAGCTCTCCAAGCTTTTCAGCTACTGTCCAGAACAAGGTAGTCCAAGTCAGGACAGACAACACCACAACAATGTGGTACAATGCCAAGGGGCACTCGGTCTTCCGTCTTGTGCATCAAGCAATGAAGTTGTGGTCTCTGGCTTACTCCCTGAACACCTCCCTGATAGCAGTTCACCTTCCAGGGAAGGACAATGTCCTGGCGGATGCCCTCAGCAGGATTTCTCAGGGCCATCACAAGTGGGCTCTGAATCCTCAGGTGCTGGGGTCAGTCTTTGCCAGATGGGGCACCCCTCAGATGGATCTTTTCGCAGCCCCAGACAACCACCAACTTCCTCTGTTTTGTTGCAGGCTTCCAGTGCTGGGATCAGTCCCCCTGGACGCCTTTCAGTTGGATTGGAAAGGGAAGTTCCTGTATGCCTTTCCCCCCTTCCCTCTCCTCTTCAGGGTACTAGTAAAAATCAGAACTCAGCCCTGCAAAGTGATTCTGATTGCTCCAGACTGGGCCAGGCAGCCCTGGTACCCTCTTCTCCTGTCCCTGACATTCCACCCTCCCCTAACCTTGCCCAGGACCCACGACCTGCTGACCTGTTCACAGGGGAGAGTGTGGTATCCGGACCTCAATTCCCTCCACCTCAAGGCCTGGTTCTTGAGGAGCTAGAATTTGCTGATTTACACCTTTCTCAAGGTGTCCTGGATATTTTGAAGGCTTCTAGGAAGCCTTCCACTAGGACCACTACAACTCCAAGTGGAAGAGGTTTTCCTTCTGGTGTTCTGAGAGGCAAATTGTACCAGAATCTGCTGACTTGGCCATTTTATTGGACTATTTGTCCATTTAAATTCCCTAGGCCTCAAACCAGCTACTTTGAAGGTTCATCTAGCAGCTGTTTCTGTTTTTGTTTCTGCAGGGAAACCAGTTTCCCTCTCCTCTCACCCTGTGTTTTCCAAGTTTTTCAAGGGGTTACTTCACACTAACCCTCCTTTTCGGGAACCAGCTCCGGCCTGGGATCTGAATGTTTGCATTGCTCAACTAATGCAATCCCCCTTTGAGCCTCTGTCTTCGGCAGATCTCAAGTTTTTAACTTGGAAGACTGTTTTCTAGTGGCTATCACTTCTGCTAGGCGTATAAGTGAATTACAAGCCTTGTCAGTGGAAAAGGATTTTATTTCTTTTCACAGAGATAAAGTAGTCCTCAGGACTAACAGAAAGTTTTTACCTAAAGTGGTTTCAGATTTTCATCTCAACCAATCCATCTCTCTTCCAGTATTTTCACTGAGCACTCTTCTTCAGGGAGAGGAGACTGCACAGTTTGGACGCTAAAAGAGCCCTAAGCTACTATTTGGAACGACTCCAAGGGCATAGGTTGAATCCCTCCAACTCTTCCTTACCTATGGAGAAGTGAGTAAAGGAGACCTGCCACTAAGAGGACAATGCAAGGTGGATTCTCTTGTATCCAGTTCTGTTACCAAAACTAGGTAGAGAGCCTCCCTCAGGACTGAGGGCTCATTAAACCAGTGCAGCTGCATCTCTAGCGGCTGCTAGAGATATTCTATTTGGAAATTTGTCAAGCTGCTACCTGAAGACAGTCCACACCTTCACCAAGCATTATTCCCTGGACATCCAGTCCAGGAGAGATGCTCGTTTTGGCACAGCTGTGCTTCAGAGCCTATTCCTAAGTAGGTTCTGGCCCTCCTCCATGGAGGTACTGCTGTATAATCTGCAATGGTCCTAATTATAGCAAGACTTCATGGTATTTGAAGAAAAATTACTCACCTTAGTAATTGCTTTTCTTCTCATGGAGTCTTACTATATTAGGACAACCCCTCACCCCTCTCAGAATTTCTACTTGGGTGCAGGATTGGCAAATTGTGCAAGCACTGTGTCATGCCATTTTAATCTCTCTAGTTTCCCCCCCTTGTTTCATTTGGGTTAGGGAACTAGGTAATTCTGTTTTTGTTAAGTGGTAGATGGTCCCCTCTCTGGACTTGAGTCTTTTGGGGAGAGGGGGCCTATTAGTGCTTGTCAGGGGTGATTCTAACAATAATATGTAATATTGTTTTCATTCTGTGATTGTTGTTGTTCTACTACTGGTAGGTAGCCAATGGCTAGTGTAGAGCTTTTTTCACACAGACTTGCTATGTTAGTTTAGCTTCGTAAAGAACCTGGCAGTTTCATTTGAAACTAGCCAGATAGAGCTTTGAACAGCGCCGTCACGCTGTGGAACTCCAGATTACTCTGGAGTTAACTGTTTCCTCTCCGGGGCAGTTCAGAGCCAGAGGCTAACTGCAATGGTCCTAATATAGCAAGACTCCATGAGAAGAAAAGCAATTACTAAGGTGAGTAATTTTTTCTTATGGTTCATAGCCAGCTGATTTGCAAGGAACCAGTTTTGTACATTGACAAATTCAAGTTGATGTGCTTGCTCTGTGAACAAAGCTGAGGCTCCAGAGGAGAAGATGATAGTATCATCTGCATACATGTGGGATTTGTAAGACTAAAATAAAGAGGGGGCCCAGGACCTACCCTTGGGGGACCCCTAGTGTGACTAGGAGCTGAGAAGAGATGGATGATCCTAGCTTAACTGATTGAGTCCTCTCTGAAAGGTAAACTCTGAACCAGCTTAGAAAGGGGGCAGATACCCGAGGATGCTGGCTTGGCTAGAAGGAGGGTGTGATTAACTGTGTTGAATGCCTGGGTTAGATCAATGAAAATTGCCGTTTCCGCCTTGTCCACATCTGTGTGCAAACGGATATGATCAGTTATTCTGAGTAGGGAGGTGGAGCTGGAATGTGTAGGGTGGAAGTCAGATTGAAAGGGACTGAGAAAGCCTGGTTTATTATAAAAAAGTGGAGCGTTGCCTGCTGGCCAGTCTCTCACATAATTTGGACAGGGGGGAAGCAGAAAAATGGTGTGATAGTTTGTTGGCATTGGTGGGGGGCACCCTGCTGGAGTGAGACTGCCAAAGTATGTTACCACCCAGAGGGGCATGAGCCATTGGCCAAGGATTGATTGAAAATATATGCAATGAGGGTGTCCAAAACTGGGGCCCCCAGGGTAGAATCCCCTAACTCTAGACCCCTTGAAAGGAGCATGATTATTGCAGGCTTAGTTAAATGCGAGACGTTTCAGGATCAAAAGGGGTTTCAGACGGGGCTTCTTCTTTGCAGCAGTCTCTGCCAACCAAGGAGACAAAAAGACTGCGAAGCCATCTGCTTCTAAAGTGCACAAGGCTCCCTGCCAGAAACGCTGATGCGAAAAAAAGAAACAAGGCTTTCTTAACACTAGCCAAATATTAGGGCTGGTAAAAGAAAGCAAAAAGAGAAGCCCCTGGAGGTACTGCCTGAAAAGAATATAGAGGATCCTGAGCAAAAAGAGTATACCTTCTCTAGAGAACATAAAGCAGATGTGGTAGTTAAAGCAGAGCTTTGAAAACCTGCCTCTGCTGCCCCTCTTAGTATACCTCCAGAAAAGTGTTTTGAGGAGGAGGAGGAGGAGCTGATTTCCCAACCGGATACCGCTGAGGGGGAATTTGATTCCCCAAACAGAGTGAATGAGGACTATTCAGCCTGTGCTGGATGTGCCAGCCAAATGGCTGGTATGCTGAATCACCCATTGAGACAGAAGTGGACACAGAGTAGGCACAATTTATGAGTGTGTTGGGCATGACCTCAACAGAAAGAGTGTCTCTGCCAATCCATAAACTTTTCAGAACGCCACTGAAAAATTCTTGCCAGGCCTTCAACCACTGTGGCCATTAACAAGAAGAAACTAGGAAAAAAAAGGTATTTGGTAATCAAGGAGGGATTTTAGTTTGATTACATTCACCCTGACCCATGAGGGAGTTTTCTGTGTCCCTTCATGTTGTTAATTGAAATTACTTACAGCATGGGTAATGTTCACTCTTATGAGGCTCTCACTTGTGCAGCTATAGCCTTTTTTTTTTTTTAATGTTTTCCAACACCAGGGATTTATTTAACTCCAAAAATTGATTAGCGTTTTGCTCATAAAAGTGCTAAAACATTTGTGAAAACGCATGGCACTTCCCTCACTGTGTTTAACAAACACAACACTTCTAGAAAACCTATAAAAATACTTTCTGTACAGTTAGCATTGTCCCAAGAAAAAAACTGCTAATCAATTATTTAAAACCCTGCAACACTGTGGAGCAAACTCTTCTCTCTGTCTCTTTGTTGTCTTTCTGGAGTTTATTAATTGTACCCTATTTTTTTTTACTGTTGGTGTACATATACCAATTGTTGTCTGCTGTATCCCTGCCCTGGGTCGCACCTGGAAATGGCTCGGTATGCCTATCCCGGTCAGCAAATGTTGCATAAATAAATTACTAAATAGATAAGTAAAACTTCAGCAGTCCACCTTTGCTGTGTTCATAGTCTCCGTGTTCTAAATCAGGCAACTGCATCCCACCACCAACAAAATCTACAAGACCACATGTGTGAATAGGCATAGATGGATTTTTGCATGATGTAGCATTTCAGGCATAGATGGATTTTTGCATGATGTAGTATTCTATTTTTAACATTTACTAATTTAACAGTGCCACTGTGTTGTGTCTAATTTGTAGAGTAATAGATTGGCCCAGCTGTGACTTACAGGTCTGTAATGTCATCGAGGGGTTCTGGTGACATAAAAAAAAAACAGGAAAGGGGGGGGTTGAGTGGTTCACGAGATCACAAATTCCCAGGAATGGAATAGAATGGATACAAGAGATGAAAATGTTAGGAGAAACGTGTTTAAATTATATTCATGTCAGATGATTTATTACCTAGGCACTGTATACATGATAAATACATGAAGGTGGGAGTTGGACTTTTTATATGCACAGTGACAACCTGTGTGCTTCAGAAAGTTGGTAAGCTAACCTGAATGTGTTTGTTTCAATCCCCAGACTATCCCTGTAGTGGTGAGTCCCAGCGCTGGAACAGTAACCATGAGAACAGGAGTGCAGTATGTCCAGACCACAGTGCCAGTTCAGGTTCGCAGAGTTTAATAACATTTGCAGTGGACAAACAAAATCCATTGGATTATCTCAAGATATGATTCTTGTGCAGACTATGAAATGTGAAAACATAGTTCTCTATCTGAATCTCAGAGGTTGCAGACTTTACAATCTTTGTACTTGTGTACAGAGTGTTAGCTACACTACAGTAATTAATGTAAATGATTCTCACTGGCTTTAAAAAGCTGGTGCAATTGAATATGTGCTTTTGTAGATACTGTACAATTTGTGGATGTCATCAAACCTGTAGTCCCAGCTTTGGAAAAAAATTGTTTTGGCTTTTAACTTATAAATAAAAACTGCTGTGGTTAATGAGGCTGAGGGATGGAAATACAGTCACAATATTAAGGCATAAAAACTGGTATCACACAACAGTGCCAGAACCATTTAAAAACAGTTTATAAAAAGCTATTCTTTCAATGTGCATCTATGGATGGAGACAGCAGGACCATTGAAACTGAATATCAGGTATAAATGGGAGTTCAGTTTGTGCAGCAACACTCGATATTGTTCCTTTTCTGTGTCCACAGTCAGAATTTAGCCTGTAAACCTGGGAACATATTATTAGAAATTAACGAGTTACCTACCTTATGGACTAAATGCACGAGATCTACCCCTCCAATGGATTATCTGCTTAGAAGTCCTTCCTGCTCCTTTTGAAAAATCATTAAACCTAACAGATTGTTGGAGAAAGAAAGTAACTGTTCTTCCATGCGGTTCTGTCCCGTTCACTTTGGATGAGTCCCTGTGGAACAGCTTGCTATTGTGGGTTACCATTGCCATGAAAGATCCCTCACTGGTAAACATCTCGACAAAAGACTATAATGTGCTATTTTCCAGCCATAAATGCTGAAGAACACATTTGGAAGCATGAAAAGGATTCTGCTGCTGGATGAGAGCATGTGCTGTTTATATGCTGGATCTAAGAAATTCGTTTTTGTAACTTGAACGCATGAAATAGTAATGCTGAAATCAGAGAGAGAGAGAACCCATGTGAAAATGCTGTTACACTTATTCTGTATCATTTTGTACGTTGAAAGTCAAAGGCATTGAACAAAGCAAGGGAGTCTGTGTATGTATGAGATATTCAGTTGTATAATATCATATCATTCCAGTAATATTTTTGTTGTACATTTTAGTCCTGATAATTTCTTCCCATTCTTTATAAATGAAGCAGTTTGTACAGTCTCTAGCTGGTACCCACATTAGTCCAAGGTGTTAGGAAAAAAAAGAGAAAACAGAACATTGTGACTTACAGTTGTGTTAAACAATAGCATTGCTGGCCTTACTTGTGAAACATAATTGCTTTTAGCATATGGAAGTATTTTTCATATTTTCTTTGTATAAAATTTGTATTAAAATTATCTATCTTTTGGAGTATTTTTTAATCAAAGCAAGCAGTACAGCTTTTGAGGGCTTTGGCAGACTAATACAGAATATTTTTCTGAACTACTTCTATGCTTATAAAGGACTGAGGTTCTGTTTTAAAACTAGAAAATAATGTGTTTATTCTTAGAACAACTACTAGTATCTTCCAACCATCTCTAAAAATATTCAAGTGTAATATTTTTCTAATGCTTGAAGCTACATTTTGAAAGCCAGATGATTTGAATAGTTAATACGGTACTGTGTTGCTACATGCAATATATGTTGATATAATATGTTAAAAATGACAGGACTTTAAAAATTCAGTGAATCATTTTATGTTTTTTTTATATTGATATGAAACATTTTATTTTTTTTATATTGACAATATGGTCTCTGTAGTAATACATTAATGATGTATCAACTTAGGGCTTTTATTAAAAAATAAGTCTCTAGCCCTAACAGTCCCAAAGTTGTTACATCTTAAAGAAAATAAATTTTGAAAGGTGTACCTTTGGAACTGTTGGGGCTAGAACCTTAGTATTTTTTTAAATGAAAGCTTGGAGTCCAGCCATTAAGAAATGTTGTCGTTATTATATTGTTTTCATGTAACAGTAGTAATTATGTTACCGATATAGAAAAACAGGCAGATCTTCGAGGATATCTCTTTCATTAGGCCACACCTTTGCAACTATACCCACATCAGTGCTAGGACCACATGGAGGCTTTTGCTAGCTGGGGGCCACCCACAACGACGTAATGCATCAGCGTCTATATAAACATGGGCAGTGCCTTCTCTTCTTAGTTCTTTTCCTGCCATCGATCATCCTGATTGGACTTGCTGAAGGAAACATCAACTAGCTGTTGCCGTTTATCATTTATTTTATTCTTAAGTTAATGTTGTCACCTCTGCATGCTGCCAAAAGGTTTATTTTGGTATTGTAAATGTTGAGATTAAATTTATAAGGAAGACACCCATGAAGTATGCGCGTGCTTGGGCCTGCCTCACAACATGAGGATTTGCGAGATTTGCCAGAGCTTCAGTTAGGCTACAAGACGACGCTGCAAGAAAGCTCTAAAAAATTTCCTTCTCCTTAAAACATTAACTGGCATGGAGAAGGATCAGGGCCCAGTATCGGTATCTCCCTCTGTATTGGCCAAGAAACGGATGACAAAATTGAAGGGCCAGGACAAAGAAAGAGCAACGTTGTGGTCATCGTTCTTTGGGACACAGGCATAAGCATAGGAATAAAGAAAGGTCTTCCTTGCCGGCGAGATCCCGGTCAGTGGTAAGACAAGATAAATCAGTCACATCATCACCAGTTCCGGTGGCGTTGATGCCTCCCCCCCAACATCGAGACATCAAGGTCGGGCTTGGCTTAGATGCTGCTGTACCTACAGTATGACACCATTATTGTTTGGCCAAGGCCCTTCATCGACACTAGTAGTCATGGTCCTTGTCTAGAGTGTCATCAACTGTCAAGCTGTGCTGGCATCGTTTTCAGAAATTATACGATGCATACTGCCTGGATTACATGTACAAGCTGTACCATCGGCGTTGGCCTGTGGCACTCGACCCCCATTGATGCTGGCTACCAGCACATTGCAGATTCCTGCCTCTTAGCCTCCACCAGTGTCGCCAGCACACTCTGGGGCTCCCATCATTGACAGAGACGTCTACAGTGAGACAGAATACAATCCTGACCCAATGGTTTTAGAGGAGGAATATGAGGGAGAACAATATTTGGTGCCCCATTCTAGTTTTACCCTCTCGTCCTGCAGTGAGGACTTGGTGGTGTATACCCTGATATGATCTCCTGAGGATCCCACTTTTCAAGCCATGGTGCAGGAAATGCAAGCTGCCATGGGCTTTGTTGTGGAAGAAGAGGATTCCACAAAGAAGAACCTGATGCAATTCCTGGACATCCCAATCTCTCCCTCCATAATCATTCCACCTATATATCTTGCATTAGATGTTGCTACCTTTGCTGCATAGTACAGACCTAACTCACTGCCTGCAGTGCCTAGAAAGGCTGATGAGCAGTATCCTGCTGCATCTGCCAAGTCTTAGTATACTAACCAGCCAGAAACTGACTCTGTAGTCATCATGGCTCCTCGTAACAGATCTAGAGCACCTAGACACATGAGTACCCTGTGAACAGATAAGGAATCTAGGTGGCTGGACATTATGGGCAAGCATACTTAAGCTTCTGCCTCACTAGGCCTTAATTGCAAAATATCAGGCCCAAATAATTAAATATTAGAATAGCTTGTGGAATGCTGCCGAGACTGCAGCTCAGGCTTTGTCTGAAGGCTTCAACAAGAATGAGTTGCTTAAAACTTTAACGTCAGATGCTGAGGTCGGCAAACATTTGCTGTGTTCAGCATATGTCTCTGATGCCACTGCCAGTGCTGCAGCTTCAGGCATTTGCATGAGAAGATATTTTTGGCTCCAAGTAGCAGGATTTGCCACTGGTGTGCAGCAGGCAGTTTTGAATGCCCTTTTTAGAAGGACAAAATTTTGGAGATATGATGTTAAGGAAACCCTAAGAGGCCTTCAGTCATCAAGATGACTCTGAGGTCTGTAAAATTCCTGTATCCCACTCCTGCTAGAGGGCATGGGAGGGGATCAGTTCGTCAGCCTGCTCCCAGAGGTGACCATGGTTTCTGCCCACAAGGCCAAGGTAAGGGAACTGGTCCCCTGCCAGTTCCTCTCCCCCAGGTGCCCATACAAAAGTACCCGGAGCAGGAACCAGTGGCAAGTGCCCCCACCGGCTCTGCCTGACTCATACCTGGGCCCATCCCCATTTCTACGAATGCCTTCTGGAGTGGTTATGGGGGGAAGAATCCCTGCATCTGGAACAGTGGAGGGAGATTACAACAGATGAGTGGGTCCTGGAGCTAATTGCAAGGGGACATGCTCTGGAGCTAACAGACACCCCTCCAAATCATCCTTCACCTCCTTCCTGTTATCCTCTGGGATATCTGTCCCTTCTGAAGGAAGAAGTGCAGTCATTACTGCAAAAAATATGTAATAGATTTAGTTCCTCAATGACAGAGGAACAACGGGTTCTATTCCAGATACTTCCTAGTCCCAGACTGGACAAGGGATCTGTGTTCTGTGCTAGATCCCAGTGACCTCAACTTCTACACAGAGTGCAAGATTATCTTCCTGGACTAAAAGTCTTCACCGTTCATTCATACTATTGGGACTATGCCAGAAGCACTAGGACCCAGCGGGAGCCAAAAATCTTCAGGAGGGTCAGCGCCGAGATAGGATCGGACATGCGTGGCACCGCGAGGCTGGCTCGCACCCATATAGGCTATCTCGGCATCGACCTTCCAACCACCTCAGTTCCTTTTTTCCCTACTGTCAAATGTGCTTCAGTGATGACGCCGTTCGCCCACCGGGAGTCAGACTTCACGTCTGTATGACAGCAGCATTAGTCATTTTGTTTCATTAGATTTAATGTTATTCTTTATTATTTATAAAAAGAAGAAAGAAGAAATTTCTCTCAAGCCTGCCACCGACAGAGTCAACTATGGACAGTCTCAGTGACAGTAGGGATGCTTCAGAAGGCTGCTCTGGCAGCAGGGCTGTGTCCAGTCTGCTACCCTTTTGGAGGAGGGGTCTGACCATGGACAGTCAGTGTCCAGGAGGGAGGACAGTCTTCCCGTAGACGCAAAAGAAATGGCCCCGTTCTTGATTGAGGTCGAGAACCTGGTGCCACTCGGCCTCGAGCACTTCCTGTTCCCGTTGGAAGAGTGAGAAACGGTACCGTTCGAGGTCACCCTCTGGTATGTCTGCCAGGGAGTCCCCAGTTGTCGAGAGCCTGCCGGGTTTCTTGATGGTTCTGCTCTCGACAGCCTGACTCTCACCTCCAGAGCACTTATCTGTCCGCTTGCAGAGTTCTGGTGGACAGTTTCACCATTGGGCCTCTGTTTTGGAGTGATGGGTTCAGCATTGGCCCGTTTGCCCTTGCCGGCAGCCCTGACACTGAGGCCTTTGGGCCCTGGTGCCACTGGGCCACGGCTGGGCTTTTGGATCGGGGTCTGCGTTTGGTGCCTTCTCCAGTTCCGATGCTGTTGACGCTGGTCCCACATGCCTTCCCCCCCTCACTCTGTCTTTTTGCAGGGGCCGGTGCAGGTACCATTCCCTTCCTCCTCTTTTTCAGGGATGGCCGTTGCCAGGCTCTTCAGTGCTGCTTGCAGCATCGAGGTCTCCAGTGCCGTACTGTGTGCTTCAAACACCATGAAGTCTTGCTGTATTCTGACATATGCAGTTAGTCCCAGCACTTGAACTGCCCCAGAGAGGAAGGAGTTAACTCTGTGCCAGAGCATAGAACGTTGGACTTGAGCTTGGTTCAGACCTCTGTCTGCAGCACTTCAAAGTGTAACCTTCAGATTCTTTACTCCGCCTAACTGAACAGTCGTTCCAGAGAGTGCTCCTTCACTTGTCGGTTCGGTTGAAGTAATGCGTCGGTTTAATACCGGTTTTTGTCTTTTATTTTTGGTTTCAAATCCCTGTCTGCGGTACAGTAAGTGTTGTAGGTAGTGGACTTTAGTTTAAATATTGTTTATTTCTGTGGAAATTGTAAAACCTGTTGATTGGTCCAGTTAGGAATCAATTGTGTTAGTTTGTTTTATTTCTTTCATTTTTTAGTGTGAGGTACCGGTTCCTGTCAGTTTCAAAAAAACAGAATTTTAGAAGTTTTTTCCACGACCCATAACATGCTTGGTAACCAATAGGGGATCTTACCTGGCTTTTAAGCTAATAAATGGTAAGTGGTTAGTGTCACAAACCCACTCAGCAGGTCAGCCTTTTACTCCCAAAGTGCCAACCTCCGAGCGCAGTCTTGTGAACAGTTTAACAGAATAAGGTAACCCTCTTGTCTGTTTCAAACAACATGAAGTCTTGCTGTATTCTGACATATTGCAGTTAGCCCCAGCACGTGAACTGCTCTGGAGATGAAAGAGTTAACTCTGTTCAGAAGCATAGCACGTTGAGCTCAAGCTTAGTTCAAACCACTGTCTGCTGCACTTAAAGTGTAACCGTCAGATTCTTTACTCTGCCTAACTGAACGGTTGCTCCAGAGTTTGCTCTTCACTTGTCGGTTTAGTAAAGTAAATCGTCGGTTTAAACTATGAGATTTTCTCAGTTCAAATCCCTGTCTGTGGGTACAATAAGTATATAGGTAGTGGACTGTAGAGTTTTGAGAATTTTTTCGGAGGAAATTGTAAACTTTGTTATTGTGGTCGGTTCAGCTGGAGCTGGTGGCTGCTGATGGGATTGAGGCATCAAAAATCCGATTTCATGCTGCTGTTGATTCCAATGATGTGTCATCTAGAGTCATGGCTACATGTGTTGCTTTGCAGAGAATGGCTTAGCTCAGATGTACTAGCCTATCACAGGATACTGTACTCAGGCTAAGGCCATGGATTTCCCTGTTGTAGGTAATTCTCTCTTTGGGGAGCAGACAGACAATTGCATGAAAAAGATGGATGAATACAGGACCACCTATAGGAGTGCTCAAGCCAAGGAAAGGCAAACCACTCCTCAGAGGCAGCAGTCTAGGGGCAGGCCTTTTCAAAGGCCTTTCTTCCAAGCTCAGGCCTCCTCTTCTTTTGCTCAGAGGGTGTTCTTTAGAGGGAGAGGTAGAAGGGGGATGAGCAGAGCTGCATCCTCCTCTCAGCCCAGAGCCCCTGCCAAGCAGACACCCTGATGTGTCAGCCCGGGGTCGACTCCCCCATTCCTGTAGGAGGCAGACTGGCTTACTATTTCCAGGACTGGAAGTCTGTTACTTCAGACAAGTGGGTCTTGGAGGTAGTAAGCCAGGGACTGGCTGTCAGCTTCAAAAAGTTTCCAAAGCTGAGAGCCAGATCTTTTCCACCTGCAAACATCTCCAAAACCATTGCCCTAGAGGCAGAGATTTCATCTCTCCTGGTCTTAAGGGCCATAGAGAGAGTTCCTACGGTCCACAGGGACAAAGGTCTGCACTCCAGGTACTTCCTTACACCGAAGAAAATGGGAGTGGCGGCCCATCCTAGACTTAAGATACCTGAACAAACGTCTATTAAAACCAAAGTTCAAAATGGTGACTCTGGGAATAATTCTTCCCTCTCTAAGGCCAGGGGACTGGCTAGCCTCCCTGGACCTAAAGGATGCATACTTTCACATTCCCATCAGGTACTCCCACAGATACCTCAGGTTCGAACACCTTCAGGCCATTACCAGTTCAAAGCAATGCCCTTCGGCCTAACATCAGCTCCAAGGGTGTTCACAAAATGCCTGGCAGTAGTAGTGGCTTTCCTAAGGAGGAAAAGTATCTCTATTTTCCCTTACCTAGACGATTGGCTAATAGTAGGCCAGTCTCCAGACCAAGTCAAGTCAGATCTGAAAGTGACCCAGCAAGTGCTCACTTCTCTAGGTTTCCTTCTCCATTTTCCCAAGTCAGTTCTCGAGCCAGTACAGCTATTGACTTTCATAGGGGTGGAATTAGACACTGTCAAAGCAAAGACTTTTCTTCCTTTGACAAGGGTGAAGGCCATCTTAGAGCTGGCCTCCTCTTTCCACCTTCTGGTCTCTCGATCAGCAAGACACTTTCTTCAGTTACTGGGTCACATGGCAGCTTCCACTGCAGTGGTCCAAGGGGCCAAGTTTCAGATGAGGGACGTTCAGTTTCATCGGGGCGCTTTTTGGTCCCAGAAAAAAGATCCTCTGACCAAGTTGATTCCAGTGACTCAGACTCTGATCCAGGCCCTTCAATGGTGGCAGGATCAGCACAATCTCAGGCAAGGGGTCCCATTCATTTCTCAGTCTCATGCTGTGGTCCTGACCACAGACGCCTCTCTCCTGGGTTGGGGGGCCCACTTGGGGACTCTCACAGGTCAGGGTGTGTGGTCCCCTCAGGAGTCTCTTCTCCACATCAGTCTTCTGGAGCTCAGGGCAGTGTACCTGTCTCTACAGGCTTTCTCACAATCACTGAAGAAGAAGGTGATTCAGGTGAGGACAGACAACACCACCACCACCATGTGGTACATCAACAAGCAGGGAGGTGCTCAGTCTGCGGCCTTGTGCATGGACGCCACGAAAATATGGTCGCTGGCTTACTACATTCAGACCTCTCTTGTAGCAGTTCACCTCCCAGGAAAGGACAATGTGCTAGTAGATGCATTTAGCAGGATTTCCCAGGGTTATCACGAATGGTTCCTGGATCCCCTAGTGCTGGAAGTGATTTTTTCAAGATGGGAAACTCCAGAGATAGATCTCTTTGCAGCCCCAGACAATCACCAACTTTCTTTATTTTGTTGCAGACCCCCAGTCTTGGGCTCAGCCCCACTTGATGCTCTGGTTCCGGATTGGGAAGGGAAATTTCTGTATGCTTTCCCTCTGTTTCCTCTGATATTCAAGGTCCTGGTCAAGATAAGGTCACAGTCTTACAAAGTGATCCTGATTGCTCCAGATTGGGCCAGTCAGCCTTGGTATCCTCTCTTGCTGTCCCTAGCAGTCTGTCTTCCCCTGTCCCTTCCCAGGAATCACAGTCTGTTAACCTCCTCTTAGGGGAGGATTTGGTATCCCAACCTTCGGTCTTTCAATCTCAAGGCATTGCTCTTGAATAGTTAGAGTATGCAGGTTTGCATTTGTCTTGAGGGGTTCTGAACATTCTCAAAGCCTCTCGAAAACCTGCCACCAGGAAAACTTATAATTCTAAGTGGAAAAGATTCAGTATTTGGTGTTCCAAGAAGCATACGTCTACAGTTCTGGACTACCTGGTTCACCTCAGTGGCCTAGGCCTCAGGCCAGCTACCCTCAAAGTACATTTGTCAGCTGTTTCTGCTTTTTTGTCTATAGGGAAACCTTCATTGGCATCTCATCCGGTTTTCTGCAAATTTTTCAAGGGATTGCTTCATACCAACCCCCATTTAGGGACCCTTCCCCTGCTTGGTACCTTAATGTTTGCATTGCTCAGCTTATGCAACCCCCCCCCTTTAAAACTTTGTCTTCAGCAGAACTTAAGTACTTGACTTGGAAGACTGTGTTTCTGGTAGCTATTACCTCTGCCAGACGTATCAGTGAGTTGCAAGCTCTGTCAGTGGAGCCTGATTTTATTTCATTCCATAGGGATAAGGTGGTCCTTAGAACCAATAGGAGGTTCTTGCCCAAAGTGGTTTCAGATTTTCATCTGAACCAGTCTGTCTCTCCTGGTATTCTTCACAGGTCACTTTTTTTCTGGGGAAAGAAGACTACACAGTCTAGATATTAAGAGGGCCCTTAGTTACTACATTGAACGTACTAAGGCCCACAGGTTTGACTGTCTTCAGTTGTTCCTCACTTATAGGGAAATGGGTAAAGGCAAACCTGCCACTAAAAGAACTATTGCCAGGTAGATTGTCTCTTGTATATAATTCTATGAAAAGCTAGGCAAAATACCACCCTCAGGCCTGAGGGCTCATTCGACTAGCGGTACAGCTGCTGCCAGGGATATTCCTTTGTTAGAGATTTGCAAAGCAACCACCTGGAAAACAGTCCATACATTCACCAAGAACTACTCTCTGGATATCCAGGCTAGGAGTGATGCTTGGTTTGGTACAGCAGTACTGCAGAGCCTATTCCCAAAATAGGTTCGGTACCCTCCTCCTGGGAGGTACTGCTTGGTAGTCTGCAATATGTCAGAATACAGCAAGACTTCATGTTGTTTGAAGAAAAAATTACTCACCTTAGTAATTGTGTTTCTTCTAATGGAGTCTTGCTGTTCAAACAACATGAAGTCTTGCTGTATTCTGACTATTGCAGTTAGCCCCAGCCTTTAAACTGCCCCGGAGAACAAAGGGTTAACTTTCTATGCAGAGCATAGAATGCTGAGCTCGAGCTCGGTTGAGGTCTCTGTCTGAGCCTTTGAAACTAAACTGCAGATTCTTTACCCTACTACTGAACAGTCAGCTTCAGGAGATTTCTCCTTCAGCTTGGTTCGAAAAGTCGTTTAAAGTCTCGATTGTTGTCAGTTTTACGAATTTATATCCGTATAGTCGGTTCAGTCTCTGTCTATGTACCATGAGTACTAGATAGGTTTTGTTCTGATTTCTGTGTGGAAATTGTAAAGTGTTAGATCGGTTCAGCTGAACCGATCATTTGTATTGAATCCTTGTGTTTTACTTTAGAGAGTGGTTACCGGTCCTTATCGATTCTAAAAAAAAAAAAAAAAAAAAACGTGTTTTGAACGTTTTTTTTCCAACACCCATGACACGGTTAGGAACCGATAAGGGAGTCTTGCCTGGCGGTTGCCACGAAAAGGGTAAGTTTGGTTAGGTTGGCCATGTCTGAGAAACCCAAGGAAAAAAACGGGTCCACTGGGTTTCAACACTACAGTGAGTGTGGGGAGGTCTTTGCTAAGGCCCACCCCCACACCACCTGTGTTTATTGTCTGGGGTTTGAACACCTCGATACAGACTGCCAAATTTATAAACATTTTCCTGAATCTACCCTTGAAAAGAGATTAGGTAGACTGAGGGAAAAGGAGGCCGAGAAGTCCGCTGACCTGGATGGCCAGCCCGGTTCGGTTTCGACTGAACCAGAAGAAGTCCCTCTGACCAGGCGTGACTTCTTGGGCAGAGGAGGAGCAGATCCTGAGGGGTCAGTTCCTGCAAAAAGGAAATGCAAAGAAAAATCGACCGGTTCGGATCCAGAGGTTCATGTTCCGACCGCCGAGGAAATAGCCAGAGCGATTCAAATTGTGGAATCGCTTCGCCCAGTTCTGACAGATCCGACACCTTTTCGCAGGAGTTCGGTTGGTTCCCTCGGTTCAAGATTATACCCCTGAAGATTTTTATGAACCGGAGTTTGAGGATGATGGTGATGATGATGAAAGTCTGGATGTGCCTGTGGAACTGGACATCTCCCCAGACAGACCTTCTGGCGTATCCCCTCCTAGGCTTTCTGAGTCCCCTTCCCATTTTCTGTTTTACAGGAAGGTGGCTGAAACCCCCCAGCTTCCTATGGAGGAGGCAATGGAGGATCAGGAGGAGCCTGATTATGTGGAAATGATGGACATCCCAGAGCCCAGGAGACTGTCTATTCCCCTTCACAAATCCTTTGGGAAACAGACACAAAAAATCATGAAGTCTCCCAATTCTGTACCCCTATTGACAGAAGGATGGACAAGAGGTACACACTATCAGGCTCGGGTACAGAGTTTTTATACCAGCAATGCAGCCATGTTGAGGTAGTGCAGGCTGCTGCCTGTGATAAGGCAAACATTCCCTTGGCTTCACACACCCCCAAAGACTCCAGGAAGACTGATGCCATGGCAAAAAAACAGTACATGGCATCTTCCTTGGGACTCAGGCAGGTGAATTATATGGCCTATACAGCCAGGTACCAGAAGTCCAGGTGGGACACTATACTGGCACTGACTTAAACAGGCCTCCCCCAGCTAGCCAAGGAGCTGGAGGAGGTGGCTGCAGATGGGATTGAGGCATCAAAAGTACAGTTTCATGCAGCTGTGGACTCCAGTGATGTGTCATCAAGAGTTATGGCTACATCTGTGGCTCTTCGGAGAATGGCTTGGCTCAGATGTACTAGCCTCTCACAGGACACCCAGGCTAAGGCCATGGATTTTCCTGTAGTGAGTAATTCTCTGTTTGGGGAGCAGAGAATTACATGAAGAAAATGGATGAGTAAAGGACCACTTACAGGAGTGCTCAGGCCAAGGAGAGTCAAGCAACTCTTCAAAGGCAGCAATCTAGGGCAGGGGCAGGCCTTTTCATAAGCCTTTTTACCAAGCACAGGCCTCTTCTCCCTTTTCACAGAGGGGGTTCTTCAGAGGGAGAGGCAGAAGGGGGATCCACTCCTCAGTCTAAGGTCCCTGCCAAGCAGACACCCTGATGGGTCTGCCTGGATTGACTCTCCTGTTCCAATAGGGGGCAGGCTGGCTTACTTTGTCCAGGACTGAATGTCTATTACCTCAGACAAGTGTGTCCTGGAAGTAGTAAGCCAGGGACTGGTTCTCCGCTTCAAAAAAGTTCCGAAGATGAGCGCCAGATCTTTTCCACCTGCAGGTCTCTCAGAAACCCTTGCCCTAGAGGCAGAGGTTTCATATCTTCTGGCCTTAGGAGCCATAGAGAGAGTTCCTACCCTACATGGGGCAAAGGTCTGTACTCCAGGTACTTCCTTACCCCCAAAAAAGACGGGCGTGGCGACCCATCCTAGACCTAAGATACCTGAACAAACATCTTTTAAAACCAAAGTTCAAGATGGTAACTCTGGGAATAATTCTTCCCTCTCTAAGGCCAGGGGACTGGCTAGCCTCCCTGGACCTAAAGGATGCCTATTGTCACATTCCCATCAGGTGCTCCCACAGAAAGTACCTCAGGTTCAAGTTGCCCTCAGGCCACTATCAGTTCAAAGCAATGCCCTTCGGTCTAACATCAGCCCCAAGGGTTTTCACAAAGTGCCTGGCAGTAGTCGTTGCCTTTCTAAGAAGGCAAAAGGTTTCCATTTTTCCATATCTGGATGATTGGCTCATAGTGGGCCAGTCCCCAGACCAAGTCAAGTCTGACCTGCAAGTGACCCAGCAAGTGCTCACTTCTCTAGTATTTCTTCTCAACCTTCCCAAGTCAGTTCTCGAGCTAGTGCAGCTCCTTTCCTTTATTGGGTCCGAGCAGGATACTGTCAAAGCAAGAGCCTTTCTTCCCTTGAAAAGGGCAAGAGTTCTTATAGAACTGGCTTCTTCCTTCAGCCTTCAGGTGTCTCAACCAGCAAGGCATTTCCTCCAGCTCTTGGGCCACATGGCAGCTTCTACAGCAGTGGTCCAAGGGGCAAGATTCCAGATGAGGGACATTCAGTTCCATCTGAGGGCCTTTTGGTCCCAAAGGCGGGATTCTCTTACCAGACTGATCCCAGTGACTCAGACCCTGATCCAATCCCTTCAATGGTGGCAGGATCAGGAGAGTTTAAGGCAAGGGGTCCCAATTTGTCACTCAGCCTCATTCAGTGGTCCTTACCACGGATGCTTCCCTCCTGGGCTGGGGAGCCCATCTGGGGGGCCCTCACTGCCCAGGGACTGTGGTCCCTTCAGGAATCCCTTCTCTATATCAGTCTCCTAGAACTCAGGCCAGTTTTTCTGGCCCTGCAAGCTTTCTCTCAGTCAGTGCAGAACAAGGTGGTTCAAGTCAGAACAGACAACACCAACATGTGGTACATCAACAAGCAGGGAGGCATGCGGTCTACGGCCTTGTGCACAGAAGCCATGAAGTTGTGGTCCCTGGCTTATTCCCTGCAAACCTCTCTGATAGCAGTCCACCTTCCAGGGAAGGACAATGTGCTAGCAGATGCACTGAGCAGGATCTCACAGGGCCATCACGAATGGTCCCTGGACCCTCTGGTCTTGAAGGTGATTTTTTCAAGGTGGGGCACTCCAGAGATAGGTCTCTTTGCAGCCCCAGAGAATCACCAACTTCCTCTCTTTTGTTGCAGACCCCCAGTCTTTGGCTCAGTCCCTCTGGATGCTCTGATTCTGAACTGGGAAGGGAAATTTCTATATGCTTTCCCTTCCTTTCCTCTACTGTTCAAAGTTTTAGTCAAGATAAGGTCACAGCCTTGCAAAGTGATTCTGATTGGGCCAGACAGCGTTGGTACCCCTTGTTGCTGTCCCTAGCAGTCCATTTTCCCCTGTCTCTTCCCAGGAATTACAGCCTGGTAACCTCCTCTCAGGGAAGAATTTGGTACCCCAATCTTCAGTCTCTCAATCTCAAGGCATGGCTCTTGAAGAGTTAGAGTATGCAGATTTGCATCTGTCTCAGGAGGTTCTAGGCATCCTCAAGGCCTCTCAAAAGTCCACCACTAGAAAGATCTATAACTCCAAATGGAAGGGATTCAGCATTTGGTGTTCCAAGCAGCATATTTCCCCAGACACTGCTGAATTGCCTATAGTTCTGGATTATATGGTCCATCTTAATGGCCTAGGCCTCAGACCAGCTACTCTCAAGGTACACTTGTCAGCTGTCTGTGCTTTTCTGTCAGTGGGGAAGTCTTCCTCACTATCATCTCATCTTGTGTTCTACACATTTTTCAAGGGATTGCTTCATACCAATCCTCCATTTAGAAACCCTGCCCCTGCCTGGGATTTAAATGTTTGCATTGCTCAATTGATGCAACCTCCCTTTGAGCCTATGTCCTCAGTAGAGGTTAAGTACTTGACTTGGAAAACTGTGTTTTTAGTAGCCATTACCTCTGCCAGACGTATCAGTGAACTGCAAGCCCTGTCAGTGGAACCTGATTTTATCTCCTTTCATAGGGATAAAGTGGTCCTTAGAACCAATAGAAGGTTCTTGCCCAAAGTGGTTTCAGATTTCCACCTGAATCAGTCTATGCCTCTTCCTGTTTTCTTCACCGATCATTCCTCTTCAGGAGAGAAGAGGCTACACAGTTCAGATATTAAAAGGGCCCTTAGCTACTATATAGAGCGTACCAAGGGTAACAGGTTTGATTCGCTCCAGTTGTTCCTCATTTATGGAGAAGTGGGAAAGGGCAAACCTGCCACCAAGAGAACTATTGCCAGGTGGATTGTGTCTTGTATATAATTCTGCTATGAGAAACTAGGAAAAATTCCACCCTCAGGCCTGAGGGCTCACTCCACCAAAGGTATAGCTGCTTCCCTGGCTGCTGCCAGGGATATTCCTCTCATAGAAATTTGTCAAGCAGCCACCTGGAAAACATTCCATACCTTTACCAAGCATTACTCTCTGGATATCCAGGCTAGGAGTGATGCTCGGTTCGGCACAGCAGTACTTCAGAGCCTATTCCCAAAGTAGGTTCTGTCCCTCCTCCATGGAGGTACTGCTTGGTAGTCTGCAATAGTCAGAATACAAGAAGACTTCATGTTGTTTGAAGAAAAAATTACTCACCTTAGTAATTATGTTTCTTCTAATGGAGTCTTGCTGTATTCTGACCTCCCTCCCTGCCTCCCCTCTCTGAACCTGTTTTTGGGAAGTGGGTGGGCAGGTGTAGTGTTGTATCTCAGGGGTGCTCCTTTTACACCCTCTTCTTTTTGTCTTGTTATTATTCTCGTTTGGATTGGTTTTTGGTTTTGGATTTCCTGACCTGAGTCTTCCTTTGGGATTCCAAAACTTTTTGTTGCCAGTTGGCTAGTAAAAATTCTATAATTTCCACATAGGATAGTTAGTGAGTTTTTGCTCATAAGAATCTGATGGTTGGATTTCAAAAGGCTCCAGACAGAGACCTCAACCGAGCTCGAGCTCAGCATTCTATGCTCTACAGAGAAAGTTAACCCTTTGTTCTCCGGGGCAGTTTAACGGCTGGGGCTAACTGCAATAGTCAGAATACAGCAAGACTCCATTAAAAGAAACATAATTACTGAGGTGAGTAATTTTTTCTTTTTTAACCTGCTTCCCCCTCAGACCCTGTTTTTGGGAAGTGGGCTGGCTGGTACAGTGTTGCACCTCAGGGGTGTACTTGGCACTCCTCCCTTTTAGAAGGGGGAGTGGATTTTTAGTTCACTTATTTCTGTAGTTATATTTTGGTCTACTACCTGGTTATTTTTTTGGGTTCTCGACTTGAGTCTTTGGGGGACCCAAAAAATGTGTTGCCTATTGGTTATTTTATTTACAGTTTCCACTTAGGAGGTGTAGTTAGTATTAGCTTGTAAGAATCTGACCGTTACACTTTGAAGTGCTGCAGACAGAGGTTTCAACCGAGCTCGAGCCCAACGTTCTATGCTCTGGCATAGAGTTAACTCTTTCCTCTCCGGGGCAGTTCAAGTGCTGGGGCTAACTGCATATGTCAGAATATAGCAAGACTCCATTAGAAGAAACACGGTTGCTAAGGTGAGTAATTTTTTTCTGGCCGTGATGCCGTCGTGGTCTTCTGTGCCATGTGCGGCTCCATTGGCTTTTGGAGCAGAGTTCGGTTCTGGACCCGGTGTCTCTGGTCTCCCTTGCCCAGGTTTAGCCTTGCTGGGGCAATTCCTTATTCTCTGGGGTGGATGTGGAACATGATGAGTCTGATCCTGACCTCATTATTTTTGACAATGGTGATGATGACTTGTTTTACAGCTTAGAGGCGAATCCCTCACTTCTAACATGGTTTTGAAGACCTGTCTTTCCAATATCTTCTTTAGTACATGGTTCTCCACTGGCTCTATAGACCCCCGATGTAGACCAAGGAAGGCTTTTGCGACTCTAATTTCTTCATATCCTAACATATGAACGTACGAAACGCCAGCAGAAACAGGCCCATCGGTCTATCAAGTCTGCTCGATTGTGCAACTAGCAACATTCCAAAGCCCTTTCGCCATAGGCTAGGAAGTTGTAAGATTGACCCTTGGGAAATGAGCATTCGCTGCTGCATCCCTGGGCATGCTTGCATGTTATCTGGGACATTTCTCAAAATGGTTACATTCTTTGGAACTCGCTCAAAGCCTTAGTGGAGAACCTCCTGGAGTCTTGACTCCAGAATGGAGCTTCCACAGACTAATCCCGGGGTTTAGAGTCCAATAGCTGTCAGCTCAAAGCTTCTATGTATGTCGGGGATCTGTGCCGGGCAACACACCTGGCCTAAAGCATCAGGATTCTTCTGATGATCAACAGCAGGTCATGAATGTCCCCTTTATGGTTCTCACCTATTCGAGTAGAGCAAGCTCTAGAGGCCACTCAGAAAACCAGGATTGCCTTCAAGCCAGCCAGGCCAGCTTCTGCACTCTTCAGCAGGCAGTCCTTTTGAGGTAGGGGCCTTTAGCAACAACCAGCCCCTTCAGCTGCAAAGCAAGCACACTAGAAGTCACAGGGCCCAAAAGTGCCAGGTGCCACCCTTTGAGACAGTGGCCCCAGTTCCACACCATTCACCGAGGTGGAACTTCCTTCTGTGGTGGGAAGCTGGCTGACTCACTTTTACAGTGGTGACAGTCTATAAAACAAGTGGGTCCTCCAGATTTTCCAGGGCGGGGATATTCCCTTACCTGTCGGAAATTCCCCCGACTGTCCGACCAAACATTAGGACAGTCTTCCCACTTCACAGTCAGTCCTTCTCACTTCAGAGATTCTGGGCCTTCTTTGAAACAGGGCAGTGGAACTAGTACCCTGGGAGGAAATGAATCCACAGATCTTACTTTGAGATACAGCTCTTGCAGCAGGTTACACCATTAGGACTGAAGCCGTCAGGCGCCAGGACCCCTCGGAAATCTTTCTAGCTAGCTATCTTCAGCGGGGACTGCCCCCGCGTCGGTCCCGCCTCTGACGTCAGGCGTGGTACAAAAGGGGGTGGTCCCGCCAGAATCTCCAGTTCTTTCCCGCCGTCGAACTGCGTAGCCTCGACCCTCACGGTTCTAGTCTAGCGGCGCAGCGTGGTACAGAAATTTCCTTGAAGAATTTTCTTCAATCAAAATTATTCAGACATCTGATGTCCTCTCCGACCTCCGGTCACTTATCTAAGTGCTGCGTGCGGCAAGCAGATCCTCTTTAAAGACCCGCATTCCGCGTGAGTCCGGTGCCTGGGCCCAGACCACGACATCAAGGCCTGCTCCCTGTGCCAGGGGTTCAACAGTCGCACGAGGATCCACCAGCAGAAGGCCCTCCAGGCTTACTTGTTGGAAGAGCAGCTCCGGGCAATGTCTTCCAAGGGGGAATCGTCGCACAGGCATGGAGAAAAGAAGAAGAAGCAGAGGGATCCTCCCCGGTCGCCGGTTCGGGCCTCCGAGTCCCGCAGCTCCGGTTCTCGGTCAGACCGGTCTCCGTCCAGGGCCTCGTCTCTTCCCCCGGCTGCAGTTCCAGTCGTCAAGCCTGCTCAGGCCTCTTCCGCCAGGCTGTCGTCATCCTCTGCCCAGAAGGCCATGGCGAAGTCAGGGGAACGCCACCACCATCATAAGTCGGGCTCCCGCTCCTCGGCCCCCCGACTCCTGGTCTTCCTCGGTCCCCCCCCCCGGAAGACCTTGGACCTTACGCCACTGAGGAAGCCGGTGGATCCGGCGTCGGCCAGACCGTCGGCCGTACGCCATCGTTCCTCTGAGCCGTCGTCGGCCGGCCGGCCGTCGTCGGCCTCATCAGCGCATCGGACGTCGGTGGGGGGTCCGATGTCTGTGCCGCCTGAGCCGAGGGTTCCTGCGCCTCTGACGCCGGTCGGACAGGAGTCCCTCACGGAGGAGGATTCGGCCCAGCCCGAAGACCAGGCGGGCGTTCCCGGCCGCGAACAGTCTCCCAGGGGTCCCTCGCCACCGCCTGAGGCCCCCGTGGAGCCATCGCCGGGACCCCGATGACCGGCCCTCGCCCTCGGAGCCGACGTCTGGACTGTCTTTGGCCGAGGTGAAGGACCTATTTACTTACTGGTGGGACACCATTAGGAAGGACGTGGTACCCCCAGTCCCTCCTCCTCCACCTCCTCCTCCTCTTCCTCCTACTCCAGCCCCACCTTCACCTGTGGGGTCAGCTGGCCGTTCTGTCCCCAGGGAGCCTGAAACTCCTCCCAGGGGCCGGCATTCCAAGCGGAGACCTCCGTCCAGATCTTCGTCTTCTGGATCACCCAGCCCTAAGAAGTCCAGAAGCGGCGTCAGTCTACGTCGACGGGGAAGCGGATCATCCTGTTCTCGTCTAGATCCCCGTCTCCGGTCTCGCTTCCCTCGCCGGACCCACGTGAGACTCCACGGTCTCCCCCGGATGATCCATCCTTCATGGATATCTTGAGGCATATCCAGGAGAACATGGGATGGGAAGCAGAAGAGTTGGACCCCGAGAGGTTATGCCTGGCCAAGTACCTTCGGCAAAAGGACCCTAAGCCTGTGGTGGTGCCACCCTTGGTGGACACTTTCGTGGACGTCACCAAGGCTGCGTGGAAGCGTCCACATTTGCTCCCGGCGGTGCCGAAGAAGGCTGACCGGTTGTACAGGACCCCCAAGGGGGACCAGTACCTGTCACAGCACCCTCTGGCTGATTCCCTGGTAATCACAGCCTCACATTACCGGTCCCAGAGGCCGCAGCATTTGAGCACCCTGCCACCGGACCCCGAGTCCAAGCAGTTGGACTCTTTGGGTAGGCGCACCTACGCTTCCGCGACTTGCGCCATTAGGTCCCTAAACTACCTTACCCACATGGTGCAGTTCCAGAACACCCTGTGGGAGCAGGGCCTAGAGGCGGCCAAGAGACTGCCGGACGGTGAACAGAAAGAAGAGATGCTTCAGCTTCTCTGAACGGGTTCAGACGTGGGGACCCAAGTTTTGAGGACCGCATATGACTCTGCGGACTCTTCAGCCAGAGCGGCTGCATCAGGCGTTTGCCTCCGGAGGCACTCATGGCTCCGTGTCTCCGGTTTCACCCCGGACGTCCAGAAAAACATCATGGGCGCCCCTTTTGAAGAGTGAGGTTCTTTTGGTAATCCATCCGAGCGGATAATTGCAAACTTCAAGAGGCTGGAAAAGGCGGTCCGTACAGTCAGAGCGATGTCCGGCCGAGCTTGGTTCCTTTCGTAGGAGCCAAGGCCATTTCGTCAAGGCGGACTCAGAGGCAACAGCCCGTTCCGCCACACAATACAGGGGCTCTGGTTTCGAAGGACCCAGGAAACAGCCCGCCAGCAGGGGTCAGCGCACTTCAAGGCCACCCAGCCGGCGGGTCCTTCAACCGCCTCTACGCATGACTCCTTTCCGGCCCCGCCCCTCAGGATCAATGGGATGTGTTTCGGTCGGGGTCGCATTGCGAACTTCCTGTCGGGATTGCAGGCGATAACCACCGACAGGTGGGTACTTCAGCTGGTCAGCATAGGCCACTTTTTAGAGTTCAGAACAGCCACCCTCGAGGCCTCCTCTGCTCTCCGGTCTTCGGTCAGCACACGACTTAATTTGGCAAGAGGTGATCGCACTCCTGGACAAGGGGGCGATTCAACCTGTCCCAGGAAACCAGAGAGGACTAGGGTACTATTCTCACTTCTTCCTGGTTCCCAAAAAGACAGGGGACCTCCGTCCTATTCTGGACCTAAGCGACCTCAACTTGTCAGTCGCATACAAAAGATTTCGCATGGTGACCCTTCCGGGTCTAATTCCCATGCTGAAACAAGGCGCCTATTTAGCGTCCCTAGACATGCAGGATGCCTACCTGCACATCCCCATAGCTCTAAGCGCATCAGAGGTTCCTGTGCTCGAGTTCTTAGGCCACCATTTTCAATTCGAGCTCTTCCCTTCGGACTGTCATCCGCTCCAAGGGTTTTCACGAATGCATGGCAGTCGTGGCAGCTGCTCTAAGGAGGCAGGGCCACTCGTGTTCCCATACCTCGACGATTGGCTTCTCATGGCCATCTCCAGAGGCCTCCTACAAGCGATCCAGGACACTCCAGGTCCTGTTTGGATCGGCAGGATTCTAATAAACCACGAGAAGTCCGTCTTGGTACCGTCGCAGAACCTGCAGTTCATAGGTGCAGTGCTGGACACGGTCCAGAGGAGGGCTTTCCTCCCAGTCGACAGGGCGGAACGCATCAGGTCCCTCATAGAGGACCTATCAGCGAACCAGACCGCTCTGGCCAGCTCGGTCCTTCGCCTGCTTGGTCACATGGCTGTGGCCATTCCTACGGCACCCCTCGCGCGGCTCCACATGCGGATGATGCAGTGGATGCTCAAGGCGCAGTGGGATCAGAGGCAAGACCATTTGCAGCACCCAGTCAGAATCACGAGACGTGTGGTTCAGGACTGGCAATGGTGGTTAGCCCCCGGGTCGTTCTCCAAGGGCGTCCCTTTTGCAGCGCCGTCCCCGGAGATAACCCTCACCACAGACGCTTCAGGTCTCGGGTGGGGAGCTCACCTGGATGGGGTGAAGTCTCAAGGTGTATGGAGCCCACTGGAAGCTCATCTTCACATCAATGTTCTGGAGATGAGAGCGGTCCTCTATGCACTCCAGGCTTTCCAGTCCATGATCCCACCGTGTACCATCCTGCTCCAGACGGACAACACGGCGGTGATGTATTACCTCAACAAACAAGGAGGCGCACACTCTTACCCCCTTTGCAGGGAGGCCATGAGAGTGTGGGATTGGGTAATCGGACACGGCGCAAGCCTAATCGCAGTGCATGTTCCCGGAGTGGACAACACGATCGCGGACGGTCTGAGTCGCACTCAGGCCAGAGTCCACGAGTGGGAACTTCTTCAGGAGGTAGCAGAGGATCTGTTCCTTCGATGGAGAACTCCAGAGCTAGATTTATTCGCATCCCCATCCAACGCAAAACTGCCCAATTTTTGCTCGCTAGATCCAGGGCCTGGAGTTTTCTGGCGAGACACGTTGTCCCTCTCCTGGGAGAACAGATTCCTCTACGCTTTCCCTCCTTTCCCGTTGATCCAGAGAGTTCTCCTCAAACTGCGCAGGGAGCGCTCACGGTTGATTCTGGTGGCCCCATTCTGGCCCAGACAGATCTGGTTCCATTGCTGGCTCAACTATCCGGGAACCTCCGCTCCCACTGCCACAGTTCTCACCTTCTGTCTCAGGAGCAAGGTTCGTTGTTGCACCGGATCACGTTCTTTGAACCTGCCGCATGGCTTCTAGAGACGTAGCCATCATGCGACATGGGGTCTCGCAAGGCGTTGAAGTTCTCTGCAGCCAAGAACCGGCTACACCGCGCTTCACATGCCATGAAATGGCGCGGTTTTGTCTGTGGTCACGAGCCCGTGACCTCTCACTTAGGGTTGCCCTGTGGGGCAGTCTTGGACTACCTCCTTTCCCTTTTTCACTCGGGGTTAGCCTACTCCTCTATTAAAGTACATCTTTGTGCTATTTCGGCCTATCACCTGCCGGTGGGTCAGCGCACTATTGCTCAGCTTGACGCTTCTCGGGAGTTCCTGAGAGGGGTGTTACACCTTAGGCCTCCTATCAAGGATCCGGTCCCTCCTTGGGATTTCCTTTTTGTTCTGGAGCAGCTCACGCTTCCTCCTTTTGAACCAGCCACGGATTGCGAGCTACGTTTTCTGTCGTGGAAGACGTTGTTTTTAGTTGCAGTTACTTCAGCCAGAAGGATTTCTGAGCTTCATGCCCTCATGTGTAAAGAGCCTTGTTGGTTTTCACGAGACAGAGTGTCTCTGAGAACAAATCCTAAGTTTTTGCCTAAGGTGGTCTCAGCTCTCACCTTGAATCAGGATATTGACCTTCCGGTCTACTTCCGAACTATTCAAATAGAGGAGGCTTTGCTCCCACCTCTGGATGTTCACGCAGCCTGAGTATTACCTCCATAGGACTAAGCCCTTTGGGCTTCTGATCAACTCTTTGTTTCTTCGCACAGAGAAAGGAGGGGCGGCCAGTGTCTAAGCAATCCTTATCCGCTGGCTCGTGCAGTGTATCTCTCATTGCTATCAATCCAAGCAAAAGCCTCTCCCGGGTTCCATCAGGGCCATTCCACTAAGGGTCGTGGCCACTTCCTTTGCAGCCGTCAAGAATGTCTCAACCTCAGCTATTTAGCTGCTGCTGCTTGGAGCTCTGTGCATACCTTTATCAGGCACTACAGTCTGGATATCGCCTCTAGGCGAAGGGCTGGATTCGGCCAGGCCGTGTTGCAGAACCTCTTATCCTGAATCGGGAACAGGTTGGTCCTTCTCCGTTTCTTCCTCTTCCTCCTCCCGATGTTTGTGGGACAAGCATTATTGCTAGGAATCAGTCTAATGGTGTAACCTGCTGCAAGAGCTGTATCTCGGTAAGATAGTACAGTTACGTAAGAACTTACCGTAACAGTAGATCTTCGAGAACAGCTCTTGCAGCAAACTATCCACCCTCCGTGTCCCCTTGGAGGAAGGATGGCTCGTGGCTGTTTTAAAAAAAAACAAGAACAAACAACATATCAGGGAGCAAGTAAAAAAAAAAAAAGGGGAGGAACCTTTTTCCTCCGAGCGGCTGAGCAGCGTAGAAGTCGGATATTCACTTGGAAAAGTGAATTGAGTTTGAGTTGCCTTCTGACGGTGGATCCTCGGTCTCCCTTTCTAATGTCATCCTGCGGCCGGGAGTCTCCGGCGGGAGAACTGATTCTGGCGGGACTGCCCCCTTTTGTACCACGCCTGACGTCGGAGGCGGGACCGACGTCGGGAGCGGTCCCCGCTGAAGATAGCTAGCTAGAAAGATTTCCGAGGGGTCCTGGCGCCTGACGGCTTCAGTCCTAATGGTGTAACCTGCTGCAAGAGCTGTTCTCGAAGATCTACTGTTACGGTAAGTTCTTACGTAATTGTACTTTCTACGCCCATTACTTTCTGGTCCTAAAGAAAACAGGCGGTATGCGCCCTATTCTCAACCCCAGAAAGCTGAACAAAGTATTTGTTCAGGGAGAAGTTCTAGATAGTCTCCTTCGGGACTCTTCTACCACTTGTCCAACAGCATGACTGGTTCACATCCCTGAACATGCAAGATATTTACCCACATGTTCCAGTACACACAAGTCCTGCGGGTAGCTCCGCCTTGTGGCCTTGGATTGTCATGACCAGTCCTGCCCTTTGAACTCTTCTCCACACCCAAGTCCTTATAAAGTGTTTCACGCAGCTTGCCGTGCACCCTCAAAAGCTGGGTGTCCCTGCTTAGGTGATTGGCTCCTCACTAGTCAGTCAAGGGAACAGACTCAAGAGGCAGTCTGTACGTCATCTCAGTTTCTTGTCTTCATGGGAGTACTGCTGAACCTGGAAAAAGTCACAGCTTCACATTTTTCAGCATCTTCTCTTCATAGGAGCCCTCCTGAGCAGCTTCTTCAAGGTCTCCCTTTGCCCCGCTGGAGCTGCAGATTATAACCACCACAGATGCATCCGTGCTCGGGTTGGGGGCTCCCAGAATCTCCGCACTCAAAGAGTGTGGAGTCAGGAGGAATCTCATCTGTGCATCAATGTTTTGAAGATGAGAGTAGTCCTGTATGCTGTTCAAGCCCTAGAGAAGTCATCTGTCACAAGCTAATTCTTCAGACAGGTGACAAGGCTGTGATGTTCAACATCTACAAGCAGTGAGGAGTGCACTCCTACCCCTTGTGCAGGGAGGCAATGAAGGCATGGGACTGGTGTCTGAAACATAGCGTTCTGATCCAAGCAATTTGCCTGCCAGGAACACAGAATAATCTGGTGGACCTCCTCAGCAGGGCGGTGGCGGATCCCCATAAGTGGGCGTTTGCACCAGACGTGCAACTGCTCTTCGATGAGTGGGGCAGGTCGGAAGTGGACCTTTTTGTATCCCCACTCACCGCAAAACTGCTTCTGTTTTGCTCTAGAAATCCAGAACCTGGCATTTTCTGTCAGGATGCATTCAGACTGCCATGGACAAGATGCTTTCTGTACGCATGTCCTCCTCTTCCGTTGGTTCAGATGGTGCTGCTCAAATTAGAGGCTTAGAGGGGCAGGATGATTCTATCACCCCATTCTAGCCTTGACAGACATGGCTTCATTTGATCAACAGTTTGACATAGGTCCTCCTGAGGCAACTTCTCCTGCGAAGGAACCTCCTTATGCAGGGACCTCTGTTCATCCCAACCTGTGCTCCCTTTGTCTCTATGCCTAACTCCTGAGGAGATAGAAGTGGGTAGGTTTAAGGTTTCTCAGAAAACCTAAGAAATCCTCTTGGCAGCGCGTAAGCCCTCCACTAGGAAGACTTTTATGGCTAAATGGAAGCGCGTCTCCATTTGGTGTGCGAAGTCCCTTCTAGACCCATTCCATTGCACACCAAATAAAGTTTTGGAGTACCTCTTAGACCTGTCAAATGCAGGACTGAAATACTCGACAGGGAGGGTACACTTCTGTGTGACTTCTGCCTACCATGAGTCGGTTCAGAACATGACAGCTCAGTTACTGCTGGTTGAGAGATTCCTTAATGGCTCCTGCACATTAGACCCCCGGTCAGGAAACCGGTGGCAGTGTGGGACATTATCCTCTTGCTAGATACGCTCACTCGTAAACCTTTTGAGCCTCTAGCCACCTATGAATTGAAGTTTCTGACATGGAAGCCTGCCTTCCTGGTGGCCATTACTTCCGCTCGCAGGGTCTCTGAAATACTTGCCTTGGTCACAGACTCTCCGTGTACTGTTTTTCACAAGGACAAGGTGGTACTTTGTACTTGCTCTAAATTCTACCCAAGGTGGTTTTGGATTTCACCTCTATCAGCCCATAGTTCTCCCTGCTTATTTTGCTAACTTCCAGAATGAATGGGGAGCGCACCCTTCATTCACTGGAAGTCAAAAGAATTTTGCGATTCTCATCGACAGGACAAAAGAGATTCGTAAATATGAGCAGCTCTTTGTATTGTTCAGCATGGCCCGGTTGGGTCAGCCTGCTGCCATAAGATGCATTTCTGCATGGATAGTGGCATGCCTTTGCCACTGCTACTCAGTGGCGCAAGTAAAGTTGGAAGGCCAGATCTGTGCCCAATCTACCAGAGCGGTGGCGGCTTCCCTAGTGGAGATCCATAATGTGCCCATTGCAGAGATCTACAAAGCAACTACTTGGAGCTCGGTGCATACCTTCGTAAAGCACTATGCTCTAGATGTCCATGCCAGATGGCACACTTTCTTCGGCAGAACAGTTCTTTATGGACTTCTGTCCTGACTGAGCTCTGTCTCCTGCCGCTCTGCTCGGGGGATTTGTTCTTAGCCTGGTACTCTCCCAATAGTGTGAATGAATGGTGAAGACTTTTACTCCAAGAAGATACGGAAATTACATACCTACCGTAATTCTTGATCTTCTTGGATGAAGTCTTCACCATTCATTCACACACACACCCACCATCCCTTGAGTTCGCTCATCCTGTTTCTGGTCTTCGCTCCCTCACTGTTTGGGCTGTGAAGACATTGTTGAGTTGGCCCATATTACATGGGCCATTCGGGCTATCTTATGCCCAGATTAGGTTAGGTATTTCCTAGGTTAGTTTACGCTGCACCTCCTCGGTCAGTTGGAGAGTTGCTGCCGACTTAGCCTATATGCGTGTGAGCCAGCCTTGCAGTGCTATGCATTCGCGGTCCTATCTCGGCGTTGGTTCTCCTAAAGATTTTTGGCCCCCGCTGGGTCCTAGCGCCTCCAGCATAGTCCCAATAGTGTGAATGAATGGTGAAGACTTCATCCAAGAAGATCAAAAATTACGGTAGGTACGTAATTTCCATTTTCAGATGGTACCCCACAAGCTCTCATTTCCCTTCTGCAACAAGGGGACTGGCTTTGTTCTCCGGATACGAAGGATACTTCCCTTCATATAAAGATCAGGAATGCTCACAGGAAATACCCACACTTTACGCTGGTTAGGGAACATAAACAGTTCAAACTATTTCCTTTTGGCTTGTCCTCTGCACCACGGAACTTTACCACATATCTTGCAGTAGTGGCAGCAGTTCTTCACAGGTAAGGTCCATATGTGTTCCCATGCCTGGATGACTGGTTGCTGAAAGCCAGCTCCAGTCAAGTTCTGCAACATGCCCTGTCTCTGGCATGTCAATTTGATAGCTTGGGAACTACCCAAAGGGCTGCCAGTGAAACAGCCACAGTCTGGCACTCTGACTAAGGAAGCCCACCCAGCCTCAGGTCTTCCCCATCAGCTATTGGTCATCATTACCCTTGACTGTCCCCGGAGGATCAGTGGGGACTCGGGCGATAGACCTCTTTTCCATGAACCCTTGGAATCAGAGGGCTCCTCCTTGCACTCCCGTCCGGTGGATTTGGAGTCGGCTGAGGATCTGTTGATGAAGCAGGGCCCTACATCTTTTATGGGTCTTCTCCATCTCATTTCAGAATCTACGGGTCTCCCGTTGGAGCCCATTCAGAAGCGGGCTTGGTACTCGCTTACCAAGATCCTTGAAAGGGTAGACTCCCCTGGGGAGGCCTTCCCAGTGGCAGATGCCATTCTTGGTCCTGCCTTGGAGCTGTGGCAGCACCTGGCCTCTTTCCCTGTGCCGTTGGCCCAGATGGCCTGCAAGTATGTGGTTCTTGCCGGTTCCTTTTCAGGATTTACTGAACATCCTTTGGCTAAGAGACTCGTGGCTGACTCCATTTTCAGGGGCTCTGGCAACATGGGTAACATTGACAAGCCACCCGATAGAGTCCAAGATATTGGATCACATGGCCTAAACGGTGTATGCTGCCTTCTCTCTCAGCCTTCAGCAAGCGAGTTCGGCCCTTCTGATGCCCACTTTTTGCATGCCCTCCTGGGCACGCTTGATGAGGTGCTCCCTCATCTCCCAGAGGACCTGCAGACCACAGTCAAACAGGTCTGGGATCAAGGCAGAGCAGTGGCCAAGCAAAAGCTCCAGACTGCCATGGACTTAGGCAACTCTTGCACTCGGTCTGTGGTGGCCACGGTGGCTATTCATTAGAGAGCCTGGTTGAGGATCTTGACTTTTCGACAGATACCCAGCACAAGCTGGCAGATGTCCCCTTTCTGTGCACAGACTTTTTCAAGTCGGGGGTTGAAGGGCACGTCACCCGTATTGAGAAGTCCAGTGCCACCTTGGACTCAGTAACATCTGCTCAGAGAGATCCCAAGGGCTCTAAGCAGCAGCAGAAGAAGAAGCCCTTTCAGTCTCTCTCTGCCCCCGTGGCCAAACTAGCCCAGCCTCAGGCTGGTCAGCAGTCTCAGGCCTGGTGACCCCGACCAAAATCTGTGGCTGCAGTTGTTTGTAGGCCAGGTGGCCGTGGTCCCGGCAGTTCCACTGCCAGTCCCTCTGCTGCCTCCAAGCCTGACCAGTGATGGGATGAGGGGTGCCTCCCTCATCTCCATCCTGACTCCCTTGGGTCCTCCCGTGGAAGGCTGGCTCTGCCAGTTCCTTTCTGCCTGGTCCGCTGTCACCACAGACAGGAAGGTTCTCAAAGTAGGCAGCCAGGGTCTGCCTCTAGAATTTGAGGAGTACCCGCCTTGCCAAGCCCATGCTCCACTAGAGGGCATTGTCTCTGCAGACATCCTGTCAGCACTTCAGGACATCACCCAGCTCTTCTGCAAGGAGGTCGTGCAGGGTCAGACTGGCCCACCTGGATATTTCCAGGTGGGCCCCCCTCAGTTGGGTAAGTAGTTACCTTCTGAACTCTGAAAACTTTTGCATTTATCTTCTTTTTTCTAATTAAATGGGGTATCTGGGACACTGTTGATAAATGTAAGATGCAAATACAGAGCTAGTGTGTCAGATTGAAGTGGAATATTGATATGAGTGTGTCAACCTGGGCCCTCCTCTATTGATTTTCCAGGTGGGCCCTTTTATCTTCTTTCCAGGTGTTCCCTCTGTACCCCGGTCCGACCCTGAGGTCGTGTCCCCTGTCGCGGACCCTCTGGAACACCCAGGGTTTGTCTCTAGTTACTTCTTGGTGCCAAAACAGATGGGAGTCTGGCAACCCCATATTAAATCTGCATGACCTGAACAAGTTTCTCAGGCCACGCACCTTCAGGATGGTCACTCTGTCTCAGATCATACCATCTCTCGAACAAAACATGTGGTTCTGCTCTCTGGATCTTCGGGATGCATTCTTTTTACGTCCCAATCCATCCCACTGCCGGTTCTGAGTGGAGGGGAATCTCTACGAGTTCCAGGCTATGCAATTCATCCTGTCCACTGACCCCAGGGTCTTCACCAAATGCATCGCAGTGGTGGCAGTGTTCCTGAGGTGTCGAGAAGTCCAAGTTTACCCCTACCTGGAAGACTGGCTGATTGCGGGTCCCTCCAACCAGGAGATGGAGCGGTCCAGGGACCTGGCACTCCAGACCTGCATCTCTCTTGGCCTCCTGGTCAAAGAGGCCAAGTTGTAACTCATGCCCTCACAGGTGGCCAACTTCATGGGGGCAGAGCTCGACTCTCAGTGGACAGGGAAGAGTCTCTCTCCTCCTTTGTCCGATCATTTTGGGTTGGGCAGTTGCGCCCTGCACAGGACTTCCTGCACCTACTGGGATACATGGTGGCTTGCACTAGTGTGGTTCATTGGGCCCGCTGAACAATGCGCTCTCTGCAGTAGGAGCTGGCCTGCCAGTGGTCTCAGTGCAAGGACCTCTTCGACTAGATGATCACTGTGACCCAACTGATGTCGGATGCCCTCCAGTGGTGGCTAGTCCTGGAACATCTGCAGGAAGATATCCTGTTTGCCCAGAGCCGATGGTTATCCTCACAACCAATGCCTCTCTCATGGGCTGGGGTGCCCACCTGGGGGAACACAGGGTCCACAGACTCTGGACCCCCGAGAAGTCCAGATGGCACATTAACCTGCTGGAACTGCGGACAGTGCGGCTGACACTGATAGCCTTTGCTCCGCATGTTTGGGGGTAGGTAGTTTATGTCCAGACAGACAACACCATAACCATGTACTACCACAACAAACAGTGGTACGCGCTCCCTCCCTTGTTCAGGGAAACTCTCTGTGTTTGGACCATCATTGGCAGCCTGGAAGTTGATGATCTGGCCATCCATGTTGCTGGTGTCTCTGACTAGCTGGCAGATGCTCTCAGCCACGTGGGTGAGGCATCTCTTGAGTGATCTCTCCACCCAGAGCTGGTACTCAGCCTGTTTTCCCAGTGGGGCACCCCTCTGATGGACATGTTCGCCTCCAGGGAGAACCCAAAGCTGAGGCTGTATTGTGCCTGTCCCCTCTCAGCAGGGAACGCTGCAGGGGGATGCTTTTTCCAGTTCCTTGATCCCGGGCCTTCTCTATGCCTTCCCTCCATTCCCCTTAATCCACAGGGTGCTGTCGAAGGCCAGGAGGGACAAGGCACAGATGATCCTGGTTGCTCCAGACTGTCCTCACCAGTTCTGGTACCCCAGTCTCCTCAGCCTCTGCAGCAGGCTCCCAAGGTGCCTTCCTGTACGCCTGGACCTGCTCTCCGTCCATCAGGAGAAGGTACTCCACCCAGATCTGCAGTCCCTGCACCTGGCAGCCTGTTTCCTGATTGGCTAGAGTTCCAGGCTTTGGGTCTCTCTGAAGATGTCCTCACCATGGTCAAGGCTTCTCAGAAGGAGTAGACCCAAAAATGCTATGCCTTCAAATGGAAGGGGCTCTCCATCTTGTGCCAGGGCAAGGGACTGGACCCCTTATCTTGCCTGGTGATTAGCATTCTTGACTACCTTTGGTCCCTCTCTCAGTTGGGCCGAGAAAACGAGGCAACATGTTTTCATTTGGTGGTGACTAACACTGCAGCCCCTGTGTATCCAGGAAAGGAGGCTTTTGTCTTTCGTTTACATTAGAAGGTATTAAGGCATATCCTCCAATATAAAAGGCATGTTTACTTATTTCCCAATACTCATTACTAATTAATTAATTTCCACCTTGTCTGTGTCGTCACCTAAGGTGACATGCCATCTTGTCCATTATTCATAGAAACAGTAGATTTATTTAACTGGTCTCTTACCTGGTATGTTAGCCTTTCCATATCTGCTATGTCTTTCACTATCACCTGACATTCCCTTATTGTAGGTGGGTCTGCCTGTAACCACCTTCTAGTTATGGCTATATTAACGGCCGCTGTGCATATGTTCCAGATGTACAGGGTGCTAGTCCCTTTCACAGTCCAGGAGGGTGACCCGAGAATTAAATTTTGGAAACTCATTCGGGTCTGAATGTCAAACAACATCTTCCGCTTAGCCATATTCGCTTCCCAAAAGCACTTTGAGGGGCAGGTATAGAAGACATGGGTGTATGAGGCCTCCGTCTCCCCACAGGCCCTCCAGCAAGCAGATGTAGTTCCCTGAGCCAACCTAGTTTTTATTTTTGGGGTTATAAGATACTGTGTTTTTACCTTCCATGAACATTTCTGCCAGCGGAGGGAGGAGGTCATCCTGACTGAACTCTCCCATATTCGTTCCCCATTGCTTATCTGTTAGTTTAAATCCCACTTCTATTTCCCATTTGTTAGTGAGGTTTGCTGCCCTATTCCTTTTTAAATATTTGTATATGGTTGATATTGCACTTTTCTTTTCTCAGTTTGTAAAAAAATATTTCAGTGTTGTAGCCGAGTTCTGCTGCCCTACTCCCTTTTGTCTATCGTTTACTGACCAGGTTTGTATATAGTGTTGAAACTGAAAATAACAAAATCGGTCTGTGTTAGACTACCCAAACTCCTGCTTTCATTCCTCAAATGTTTTAACAATTCTGCCTGCTAACATCTGGCCTGAGTACTGGAGTCCTGTTTTAGCCTGTCTGCGGTACCATGGGTCTATCTTAGCAGGTATGAACCCCTCATCCCATGCTAACCATGTGAATCTCCAAATGTGACCTTCAACTTGAGGGTATTATAGGAAGCGATTCCAAGCCCAAAGTATAACCTCCAGCTGTCTATAAAGAAAGTTCTCACATTTGCTCTGTGATTGCTGTTTACCTAAGTATGACAGGTGGCCTATTTTCTGATTGTTCGTTTTCCATCGCCTGCCAGTGAGCTCAGATTCCTGGATTGTGCCAAAAAAAAAAAAAAAGGCATTCCTCATTTGGGCGGCTACCCAGTAGTCCACAAGGGCATGAAGTGCCTAATCTCCCCAAGATTTCCTAGACAGTAGTACTGCACTTCAAACCTGTGGTCTGGTATTGGCCCATATAAATTTATAACATTGCTTTTGCATTTCATTCAACTCTTATTTAGAAAGAAGGATTGGAGCACATTAGGGAAAAGTAGAGATATCTAAGTAGTATATTAATTTTTACTGCTTGTATGTATGCATAAAGTGGTACCGGAGCAATAAGCACATTTTAATATATTCTTGTATCTGCTGAAGTAGTGGAGCATAATTATCTTGGTAAATAGTGGTTATATCCAAGCTTAAAATGATGCCCAGGTATTTTATTTTGTTCATAGCCCCTTTCATTGGGAATCTACCCTGTAGTGACCTGGAAGGAGTATAGTTCAACGTGGGGATTTCTGTTTTGTTGGTGTTAAGGGTGTAGCTGCCATAGCAGTATATATATATATATATATATATATATATATATATATATATATACTTTTCTTGATATACATTTTAGGCTTATACCCCCGTTCTAGGGACATGGATGTGTTGTTCATCCACACTTCTTGGCATGTCCCTTTCCCCTTTAATTCTTGCTGAAAGGTCTTAAAGCTGGCTCTTCCCACCCACCCAGGTAGTATAACCCTCGGCTCCACCCCGTGACGCCAGATCTTCCTTTCCACTGGAAGATACACGTTGCCTTCTAACCACTCCCACGTTCTGTAGGCCCTGGCTTTATTTCCTTTGGATTCTTTGAAGATTAAGCTCATCAGAGCTAGAGACTGTGATTGTTGCTTCTCAATCATGGAAGATAAATCTTCCCCCGGTGCCTGTGCGGCCAGAAAATGTCGCGCACAGACCCACATACCTCGTGCGTCTACTGTTTAGGTGTCGGTCATGACACTCAGGCCCGCGACATTTGTCTTGCTTTTCACCTGAACGTCCTCGACAACAGTCTCACACATCTCAAGCTGGGCAGGCCTAAAAAACGGAATCCACTGGTGTAATTGAAGGAGGCCCGGTGGGCAGTCTCCGTGGCTGTGGGGTCCACCAAGCAGTTAGAGCAAATGCAGGCCTTCTAGGAAGAGGCAGTGCAGGCTGCAGAGCTCTCCTCTCGGCTGATTTTTTTGTTCCACTCAACCTGGGCTCCACCTTCTCTGGCTCCTTCCGGGAGATGTGCCAGTCTTTCCCCCTAAGGCAAGGGACCTTTAGGCATGCATGCCTCCCAGTCCTGTAAAAAGGACAAGGAACCAAGAGATTCTTCATCTCAGTGAAGACATTCTTGGGATCGAGAGCGATCTCAGTTCCAGGGATCTCCAGTCTCAACCTCGGTCAAGATGGCTTCTTTGGCCACCGGCTTCTTGGCTTTGCCGACTGGTCAGCTGGTCGAAGTCTCGATCGACAACGCAATGGAGATCACTCTCAACCCTGTCGATCTGTTGTCACCTGATGAGGCTTGACAACTTCCTTACCAGGAGTCCGGTCCTGCCTCTTCCCGATGAGGAGACCCAGCCTGCTGGTAATCCCATCGAGGAAATGGTCCCTGATCCAGGAAAATCACTGGTTCCCCAGTGTCTCCCGAGTGGCCTGGTCGGCCAGCCCGATCGAAGTCAAGGTCTCGGACCCCCTTGACCGACAGGCTGAGGAAGGCGCATAAGCACTCAAAGAAAAGGTGACACCAACATTTATTTATTTATTAATTTTTTTGATAACCGGGTAGGTGTGCTAGACACGAAAGTGACTATTTTCAGGCATGACCCGGGAGGTCAACAACATAGGGAGATAACAGTTACATAGAATACAGTGTCAGGAGCCATGCAATACATTTCAGGCACGTCCTGGGAGGTCAACAACATAGAGAGATAACAGTTAACATAGAATACAGTGTCAGGAGCTGTGCAATACATCGCAAGCATAAGGTGAGACAAAGGGCAAATAACGATACAAGGCATAACTGGTTTAAAATTATACAATTGGAGATAAGTGCCCAAGTGTAGCTTATCATAGTAATAACACAAAATATGAGGTACAGAGAGAAGAAATATACTGAACGGCGGCATTGTAACAACTTACTGAGAGTGAGAGGGTGTTGGTTTGGAAGGGGCAGGAGAGAGGTGAAGTTGGGATGGGTGTAATGGGGCTGAGGACAAGGTGTAATTTCACACTGTAGAAGGTGTAACCAAGGCGGCAGGGCAGGGTAAGTCTAGACCTATGGAGGGTTGGAAGCAGGTACATTGAGCACAAGTAGTAAGGAGGAGGTGCAATTTCTTAAACATGGCATGGTTAGGTGCAAGGCGGACATCTAGGGGCAGCGAGTTCCAGTAGGAGGGGCCTACATATGAGAAACCTGATTTCCCTTTGGTAGTTCTACATCTGGAAATGCAAAACAAGGAAAGGTCAGTAGATTGGAGACCATAAGAGATGGGCTGAGGGGTTAGCAGGGAGGCTAGGTAGGTGGGCATAGTAGATCGAAGTACACTGTCCAACAGGTTCCCAAGAGAGAGGAGATGTTGTGCAGTAGGAGAAGGCCAATTGAGATCAGAGTACAGCAAGCAGTGATGTTTTAGCCTGGAGGAAGCAGAGGTGTAGCGGCATATATTGTTGTAGGTAGTGTCCCACCTATGAAGATTAGCTTTAGACGTATTTGTATAGATTACAGATCCGTAAGAAAGTGATGGAAGAAGGATTCCTCTAGCAATGGCAGTCCTAGCAGTGGGGGTAAGAATATAGCTTGTTTTGTAGGCTAAGCCTCAGTTTGGCATTCACAGCCTTACAGGTGGAGGTTATATGGGCATCATAGGTGAGGGATTCATCGAGTAAGACCCCCAGATAATTAAAGAAGTTACCATCTCCAGTGGGAGCTTGTCTGCCCAGTGACCTGGAAAGATTCAGGTGTTGTTTTAATTTAATATAGGAACCAAGAGCATGGCCTTGGTCTTTGCTACATTTAGGACAAGTTTATTATTGGTGATCCAGGATTGAATGTTTTGTAGGTCCAAGGAGAGCTTATGATTAATAGAGTGGACATTATCTGAGTTAGTATAAAGGACGAGGTCATCGGCATAAAGCAGCGATGAACAGGAGGATACCACTTGAGGAATGTTGTTGACAAACATCGAGAAAAGCAGGGGTCCGAGGATAGAACCCTGAGGTACACCAATATTGATGAGTGCTTTTTCTGAGGTAGCCGAATTGAATTTCACGATTTGATACCTGTTCGATAGGTAGCTATGGAACCAAGTTGCAGCTAAGCATAGAAACCCAGGAGTGGAGATTGGTAAGCAAAGAGGGTGGTTGACTAGATCAAGGCTTTTGTCAAATCGGATAAAACTGCACCAGTTAGGTGACCCTGGTCCATAGTTTGAAGAATATCATTTGTCAGCTGCAGAAGAGCAGTTTGAGTACTATGACCTTTTCGGAAACCGTGCTGGTTTGGGTGCAGGAGCTTGTGTTTTGTGAGGTGTTCTGAGATCTGAGCTGAGATGAGCTTCTCAAGGACTTTATCTAGTGTTGACAATATTGCTATTGGTCTGTAGTTGGCTATGACTTTTTTGTCACCTTCTTTGAATACTGGCGTGATTCTAGCAAGTTTCCATACCTCGGGCACCATGCCTTCACTCAGGGATAGGTTGAATATGCAGGCCAGAGGTCCTGAGATGAAAGGTGCCGCCAGTTTGAGGAGTCTAGGCTCAAGGCGGTCCGACCCAACAGCAGTACTGTCTGATATAGAATTTAAATGTTTGAGGACATCATTTTTCGATATAGCTTTAAAGTAAAAGGTGGGCATCTGTGAGGTTTACAGAAGAAAGGGTTCTGAAAGAACTCTTAAAACTGAAGGTGGACAAAGCAATGGGGCTTGATGGGATTCATCCCAGAATTCTAAAAGAACTAAGGGTAGAACTAGTGACACTACTGACTACCCTCTTTAACAAATCATGGGAGGATGGGGTGGTACCCGAGGACTGGAGAAGGGCAGATGTGATTCCCCTTCACAAAAGTGGGAACAAGGCAAAGCAGAAAACTACAGACCTCTTAGTTTAACCTCAGTGGTAGGAAAAATGATGGAATCACTCTGAAGGAAAGAATTGTTGAGTATCTAGAGGCCAGAGGGCTCAGGACCCAAGGCAGCATGGATTCACAGCGGGAAGGTCATGCCAGACAAATCTGATAGATTTCTTTGACTGGGTGACCAAAGTAGTAGATCAGGAGGGGCTGTGACATGGCCTACCTAGACTTTAGCAAGGCATTTGACACAGTCCCACACAAAGATTAATATACAAGTTAGCCAGCCTGGGAGTGGGTCCCAAGGTGACAGCCTGGGTAAAGAATTGGCGGAGAATAGGACACAGAGTTAATAGTGTAAATGGAGTCCACTCTGAAGAAAGGGGATTACTAGTGGGTACCGTGAGGGTTCAGTATTAGACCGGTCCTCTTCAATGTCTTTATAAGTGACATTGCAGAGGGACTGAAGGAAAGTATGTCTCTTTGCAGATGACACAAAGATCTGCAATAGAGTTGATGCACAAGGTGGAGTGGAAAGGATGAGAAGGGACTTGGCAAGGTTAGAGGAATGGTCAAATGTATGGCAGCTTAGATTCAATGCTAAGAAGTGCAAGGTAATGCACCTGGGAAACAAAACCCAGGGAAGAGTACAATTGGGGTGAGATACTAACAACAACAAAATGGAAAGGGACCTGGGGTAGTCATATCAGATGACCTCAAGGTGGCAAGCAAAGTGAGAGGGCAGCAAGGACGGCTGGGGATACTGGGATGCATAGGGAGAGGCATCACCAGTAGAAAACAGGAGTTATTATCCTCTGTACAGACAGTTGGTGAGACCCCATCTGGAGTACTGTTGCAGTTCTGGAGACCCAATCTCCGCAAGGACATAGACAGGATGGAGGCTGTCCAGAGGAGGGCAACTAAAATGGTGCAGGGTCTGCACCGGAAGACATATGAAGAGAGACTTAAGGAGCTGAATATGTATAGCCTCGAGGAAAGGAGGGAGAGGGGGGACATGATAGAAACTTTCAAGTATCTCAAGGGAATCAACAAAGTCCAAGAGGGTAGCATATTTCAAAAAAAGAGGTGTGCAAGAACAAGGGGGCACAATTTGAAGATAGAAGGGGGGTCAGAGGTAATTTAAGGAAGTATTTTTTCACAGAGAGGGTTGTGGATGCATGGAACGGCCTTCCAGAGGAGGTTGTGGAGTCAAAAACAGTGGTGGAATTCAAGCATGCATGGGACAATCATAAGGCAATTCTAGGGGGTGGGGGTAGGAAGAAGTAGGCTGCTGGTTAACTAGGATCTGCAGCTTATTCAATAGGTAGGGAAATGAGCAGACTGGGTGGGCCAAGCGGTCCTTATCTGCCGTCAAAATCTATGTTTCTACTTTTGGGTGGGGGGCTCCAGGTATTAAGTTAGTGGAGGAGAGAGTATTTGTGTAGCTCGAGAGGTCAGAGAAGTAAGAGTTGAAGGCATTGGCAATGGTGCCTGGGTCATTGCAATGTACGCCTTTCAATATCATGTCATTATTTAGTGGCCTTTTGTTAGAGCCGAGGAAAGTCTTGACATGAGACCAAAATTTCTTGGGGTCCCTTGCAGCATCCAGCAGAAGACCTTTGCAGTACTGGCTTTTTGCAAGTCGAATTTGTGATTTGCATTTTGACCACTGTTCTCTATAGTTGTTATAATCAGCTGGGAGACCAGATGCTTTAAACTTTCTCCAGCATTTATCCCTGTTTTGAGGGCAGTGAGGAGGTCTTTGTGCAGCCATCTGGTTTGTTTGCTTTCAGCGGCGGTGGCGACTGGGGTATGCTTATCCTGAAGGAGGATGAACCTGCTCAGGAAGGCATGCAGGGCAGCTTCAGTACTAGTAGAATAGAAGACGGGACCAGTCAGTGTGAGACATCATATAGGAAATTTCCTTGATTTGAGTTAGCATAATTTCTGAAGCATATGTAGTTTTGGTGGGATGTGGAGGTGCTCCATATGCAAAAGATGGGGGAGTGGTCACTGATATTGTCTGGCATGGTACCAGATTTTGCAATTCTATCCACACAATTCGTTAAGACCCAGTCAATAAGGGTGCTGGAGTCTGTGTTAACTATTACCCTTGTGTAATCAGTAATGATTTGGTGCAGATTGTAGCTCTGTACCAGGGACTGAAGTGTGTCTTGAGATTTGCCAAGCCAGTTTAGATTTATATTGCCGAGAATGATGAGCTCATTATTCCCCGCATGTGCAGCTGTTTGAACCAGCAAATCAGCTAGGCCTTGTGTTCCACTGGTAGGCGGATCGTAGGCACATACAATGTGGAGTTTTTTATCTCCGAGTCTAAGTATAGCATGGATATATTCACATAAGGAGTTTTTATTGTCTGTTAACATAGTCATATTAAGGATGCTTTTGTAGTAGATTGCGATACCCCCACCGCATTTAGGAGGTGGTCTGTCGCACCTAAGAAGGGAGTAGTTTGGAAGCAGGCAAGAGGTATCTGGGATTGAGGGTTTTAGCCATGTCTCGGATAGGCAGAGCACATCTGGTTGGTGGTTAGCCACCCAGACTTCTAGATCTGCTTGATTGCGTAGAAGACTCCTTATATTAAGGTGGACTAGGCGAAGGCCCTTCATATCATATCTAGAGCAGATTAAGGGTGATTTGCCTGTTGCAGGGCCTGGGTTCAATTCTATGTCTCCAGACAGCATAAGGGCCAACAATATGAGATACCTTAAGTTACGCAGTGCAATTCTGGTACAGCTCTGCCAGTAGGTACACCATTGTTTGGCGGTGGATGCCGTAGCATTGTAGATGAGTAGTTTAGGGAGGAGGGCAGGGGTTGTGTCTGCGTCATATTCGGTTAGGATTAGCATATTGGAGTAGGTAAAGTCGCTGAGATGCGCATCCCCATTTTGAATATGATCTTTGGTGTGAGGTACAATAGGGACGCTAAGTAGCATCAGAGACAGGAGTAGAGAGGTCATAGTTAGCAATGACCAAGACATGCTGTAGTCTTTAGTGATAGGCATATTTTTAAGAAAGAGCAGGGATTGAGGGAAACGTTAAAGAGCCAGAGGTGATTGTTGAGAGAGGAGCAGTACAGCGTGCAGTGGCTTGCCTAGTGTAGGAGTTACATAGGATTTAGAAGAAACGTAAGATTTTTCAGAGGGGTAGGAGAGCAATGAAGCTGAGAGAGACAGATTTAAGGCAGTAGGCAGGGGAGCTACAGGATGTGAGGAGAGCTGTATAAATTGAGAGGGATAAGGAGAAAAGATTCAGGCAGCCAGTAATACTATAAGGGGAAGCAGAGTTATTCTGGCTGAAAGACTATGGAAAAAGATCAGGGCAGACTAGAAGCTTGGAGTGGTGACAGTAAAGAATGTTTGCAAAAACTGCTCAAGAGAAAAGAAAACAGGAAAGATTGTTTGGGCGCCCCCGGTGGCTAGTTAATATAAAGAGCCAATGGGAAAGTGGGGAGATAGTGAAAATGACCTGATTGGTTGTCTTGGTCTATAAGAGTGAAAGTCGACCACGGGGAGGGGCGGAGACGCCGAAGGCGTCGGGGCTAGCAGCTCCTGCGAGCGAGAGCAAGGCGAGTGAGCGCCAGGGAGCCCGGGTTCAAAGTCAGCCTAAGCCCTGCTTCAGCCCTGATTTTCGGCTGCTGCTTTACCATTAATTTGCCCTGGTTACAAATTGAGCAGGAGCAGTGTGCTGCCAAGATGTAAAAAGTTACTGCTCCAATGCTCAGTCCAAGTCCGGGAGGAAAGAAAATTCATCTTTGTCCTCCTCAGATGAGGAGAGGCTTCGACGGAAGCTCCGTCTATGCTACAGAGATCTCGTGTGGCAACAGCTGATCTTGTCCGGCCAGAAACCGGCTTCGGTTTCAGCACTGGCCATTACTTGGCTTTCGCCTTCTAGGCCAAAGCCAGCTCCATTGAAAGTGATCATCTCAGTTCCTCTGCCCGTGGAGCCAGTAGAACCTGCCCCAGTTCGGCCAAAATCGACCTCTCCACCGATAGTGGTGGACCCGCCACCTAAACAGCCCATGGGAGGGGCTCCTTCGAAGGAAGCTCGGACTGTTCCGGGTCTTCCCCGCAGGATTTCGGTCACCCTCACGCCTGACCATCCCAGGCGCGTGGAAGGGGAACTTGGCCAGTCGATTTATCCAGATACTTCAGATTCTGATGACTCCGACCTACACTCTCAACCGCTTGACGAGTCGATGGGCAGTCTGTCAACGGAGGAAGGTCCTTCGTCCTTTTTGGGGATTCTCCGCCTTATCTCGGAGTCTGTCCAGAAACGGATGGAGTACCCTCTTACAGACTTTAAGAGAGGGGATACTCCTACAGAAGCCTTCCTAGTGGCTGAGGCCATTGTTGGTCCAGCTTTGGCAGTATCCTGCCTCCTGCCCAGTGCCGTCTGCCTGGATGGCCCGCAAGTACGCGGTGCCCATTGGGTCCCTCTCTGGGTTCATGAAACACCCCTCGGCAGAGGGGTTGGTGACTGCTTCTGTGTTCAGATGCACAGGCAGTTCTGCCGATACTGCTTGACCTCCAGACAAGGAGTCCAAAAAAATTGGACCACTCTGTCAGGAAGGTTTATGCTGCTTCCTCATTAGGCCTCAATCAGGCAAGCTCGGCCATCATCATGGCGCACTTCTCTCATGCCCTGCTGAGTTCCTTGGACGAGGTTCTCCCGCACCTCCCCATGGATCTTCAGACTATGGTCAAGCAGGTCTGGGATGAGGGCCGGGCCATTGCCAAGCATCAACTTCAGATGGCCCTGGACCTTGGGGACTCATGCGCCCGTTCGGTGGCAGCCACGGTTGCCGTGCACCGTAGGGCTTGGCTGAGACTTTCCACCTTCACGGTGGATACCCAGCACAAACTTACTGATGTTTCTTTCCTGGGCACTGATCTCTTCGGCCCAGGTGTGGATGGTCACCTTCAGCGAATCAAGCAGTCCAATGACACCTTGGATGCAGCTACTTCTGCTCAGAAAGATGCCCCTAGTGCCAAGAAACAGCAGAAGAAGAAGTCATTTCGGCACCCTGCTCCTGTGGCCAAGCAGCCGTCCTTCCAGGGTGGGCAGCAACAGCAGGCACAGGCATGACGCCCTCGGCCCAAGTCCGGGCCTCCAGCGGCCCGCAGAGAAGGTCGAGGTTCAGGCAGCTTCCAGTCTTGACCCTCTTCCTCCAAGTCTGCCCAGTGATGGGATAGGGGCTGCCTCCCCTATTCCTGTCATGCCAGCTCTGGGTCCTCCCATAGGGGGGCCAGCTCCGACACTTTCTTTCCGCCTGGTCTGCTGTTACCACAGACAGGTGGGTCTTAGAAGTGGTCGGCCAGGGTCTGCCTCTAGAGTTCAAGCAGTACCCTCCCAGCTGTGCCTGCGCCCCACAGGAGGATAGGATATCAGTCCACACTTGGTCGGCTCTGAGAGAAAACATAGCCCAACTCCTCCTCAATGAGGTAGTGGCCCGAGTGACAGATCCTCCAGTCAACCCCGGATTTGTTTCCAGGTACTTCCTGGTCCCGAAGCGGATGGGGGCCTGGCGCCACATTCTAGATCTGCACAACCTGAACCAGTTTCTCAGGCCACGCACCTTCAGGATGGTAACTCTGTCCCATATCATACCATCCCTGGAGCAGAACATGTGGTTCTGCTCACTGGATCTCCAGGACGCGTTTTTTCATGTCCCAATCTGTCCATCTCACCAGCAGTTCCTCCGCTTCAGAGCAGAAGGAACCCTATATGAGTTCTGAGCCATGCCATTCGACCTATCATCGTCCCCACGGGTCTTCACCAAATGAATTGCAGTGGTGGCAGCCCACCTCAGGCATCGAGGGGTCAGGGTCTACCCGTACCTCGACGATTGGCTCTTAGCGGGTTCCACCCAGCAAGAGGTGGAGAGATCTAGGAATCTGGCCCTCCGGACCTGCACTCAGCCTGGCTTCCTGATCAATGAGGCCAAGTTGGAGCTTATGCCTTCGCAAGTGATATGCTTCATCAGGGCACAGCTCGACTCCTGCCCCAGCGGATAGGGCAGAGGTTCTCTCCTCCTTTGCCCAATCATTACTGATTGGGCACTTGTGCCTTGCCTGGGACTTTCTGTGCCTTCTGGGATACATGGCAGCCTGCACCACCATGGTCCGATGGGCCTGGTGGCATATGCATCCCCTTCAATGGGAGCTGGCCGCTCAGTGGACTTAGCGCCATGGTCACTGCGACCAGCTGATCACACTGACCCAGAAGATGTGGGAGGCTGTCCAGTGGTGGACCATCCTAGACCATCTGCAGGAAGGGATCCCGTTTGTCCGCCCAAGCTGACGGTCATCCTCATGACCGATGCCTCTCTCATGGGCTGGGGAGCCCACAGGGGGAACAACCGGGCCCATGGGTTCTGGACCCCTGAGGAATCCTGATACCATATCAACCTGTTGGAGCTCAGAGCGGTCAGACTGGCGCTGTCAGCATTCGTTCAGCAGCTTCGGGGTCAAGTGGTTCAAGTCCAGACAGACAATATCATGACCATGTACTACCTCAAAAGACTGGGCGGCACGCACTCCCGGCTGCTGTGCAGGGAAGCACTCTGCATCTGGACACTCGTGAGTTGACTGGAGGCAGATCTCCTAGCCATCCATGTGGCAGGAGCCTCAAATCAACTGTTGGATGCTCTCAGCCGTGTAGGTGAGACATCCCACGAGTGGTCTCTACATCCAGAGGTAGCTCACAGCCTGTTCTCCCACTGGGGCAAACCTATGGTTTACCTATTTGCTTCCAGTGAAAACATCAAGCTGAGGCTGTTTCATGCCTGCCACCCTCAGCAGGGCTCATTGCAGAGGGATGCCTTCTCGAGGTCCTGGTCCCCAGGCCTCTTCTACACCATCCCTCCAGTTCCCTTGATCCACAAGGTGCTTCTCAAGGTGAGGAGGGATAAGGCAAAGGTGATCCTGGTAGCCCCAGATTGGCCCCTCCATTTCTAGTATCCAGATCTCCTCAGCCTCAGCAACAGGCTCCTGAAGCGTCTTCCAGCACCCCCGGATCTGATGTCAGTAAATCAGGGGAAGGTATTCCATCTGGACCTTCAATCCCTGCACCTGACAACCTGTTACCTGAGCAGCAAGAGTTCCAGGCTCTAGGTCTCTCTGAAGATGTACTCACAGTAGTGGAAGCATCCAGGAAGGAGTCGACCAGAAAGTGCTATGCCATCGAGTGGAAAAGATTGTCCATTTGGTGTCAGGGCAAGGGTCTGGACCCTCTGTCCTGTTCCGTGGCTAGCATTTTAGACTACCTTTGGTCTCTGTCCAAAGGGGGCCTTCAGTCTGTGACTCTTAAGGTGCACCTGGCAGCCATCTCTGCTTACCGGGCGCAGGCTGGTCAGTAGACAGTGGCACAGGAGAAGGTGGTCTGGTGCTTCTTCAAGGGCCTAGATCACATATCGCCTCCGGTGCGTTAACCTCCACCTCCATGGGATTTACTGGGGTTCGGCAAAACTCATGGGCAAGCCATTCAAACCAATGCACAAGTGTGAGCTATCACACTTGTCATGGAAGACCGCCTTTCTGGTGGCTATCATGTCAGCCAGAAAGACTGGGGAGCTCCAGGCACTTTCAGTGGTCTCTCCATACCTGGTCTTTCACAGGGACAAGGTTGTCCTGCGCCCCCACCCGAAATTCCTCCCGAAGGTAGCATCAGAGTTCCATCTCAACCAGGTGATGCCTTTGCCTGTGTTCTACCCGAACTGCACCTTGGATGCCGAGTGAAGGCTCCATACTCTGGACCTGAGATGAGCTCTCTACTATTACAAGGAGCAAACGGCAGAAATTCGGGGAGAGGTTCACCAGCTGTTTGTCACCTACGCTGAAGCCACACCTGGCAAACCTTTAGTAAAGCGAATGATTGTCAGATGGATTACATCTTGCATTGATCTCTGCTACAGGTTAGTGGGTTGGGAACCTCCCGAAGGGCTAAGGGCTCATTCCACCCACCCACCCTACTACTGTGTCAGTGGCTGCTTCCAGGGACATCCCTATCCAGGAAATCTGCCGGGCTGCTACCTGGGAGACAGCAAACACCTTCATCACCCACTACCACATCAACCTTGAGTCATGCCGGGATGCTGGTTTTGGGGCCTCAGTTCTCCAGTCTCTGTTCCCAAAGTAGGGGGTGTGCGCCTTGCTTCCCTCCTCCCAGAGAACTGCTAGGAGTCTGCCAAGAAGTGTGGATGAACAACGTATCCATGATCCTAGAAACACAGGTTACTCACCTGTAACAGTAGTTCTAGGAGTGGTATATGTTGTTCATCCATACTGACCCACCCGACCTCCCTGCCTGTGGTTGCCAAACCTGACTTCCAGCGAGCTAAGATCTGGCATCCTGGGGTGGAGCCGAGGGTTATACCAGCTGGGTGGGTGGGAGGAGCCAGCTTTAAGACCTTCTGGCAAGAATTAAAGGGGAAAGGGACATGCCAAGAAGTGTGGATGAACAACATATACCACTCCTAGAACACTACCCACCCGGGTGGGACACTAACTTGTTTTTTTTTTTCTCTTTTAGATATTTCCTGAAGAAGACCTAAGGTCGAAACGTAGGTTTTTAACTCTATTTTCTATTTTCAGCGTGCATTTAATATAACCATTTTGTTTCACTCCTAGAACTACTATTACAGGTGAGTAACCTGTGTTTTTCTCCTACCCTTGGCTCTTGCACGCGTGCGCGTGTGGAGACATGCACATGCCATGCATCAAGATGCCCTCTCTTTGTGCCACTCTCTCCACATGTGCCAACACTGGACCTCCACCCGGTGGAGGTGGGACTACAACCACCTCCCCCAGGAAAGGAAAGCTGCCATAGGGCTGCTCAATCCTGCTCCCCCCCCATGCCGGCTCTCCGGTGACCCGAGGTTGTTCCTGAACCCAGGTCACTGACATAGTGCAAGGTAAGGCATCCAGTGCCTCAGCCCTCTGCGCTACCAAGCCAGCCATAGCAGTATATTCTTCTGTGAGAGACATAACTCTAGGGAGCGAGGATTCTGGAGCTGTGAGGTACAGTAACATGTCATCCACATATACTGCTGCCTTATGTTCTGTGTGGCCTACAGTGACTCCTCATATTGCCTTGTTTCATCTGATCTTTTGGGCCAAGGGTTCTAAGTATAATGTAAATAGAAGCGGGGATAGTGGGCACCCCTGTTGAGCTCCCCATCCCAAGGCGAAACCTGAGGAAATCTATCCATTGGCCCAGACAAATGCTTGGGGAGTTCTGTACAAGTTTTAAGGTATTGTACTACTGTTGGGGAGAACCCAAACCTGGCAAGGATCCTGTACATATATGACCAATGTACTTGATCAAATGCTTTTTCTGCATCCATGCTCATCACTACTGCTGGAGTTGTGGTATGGTTTAGTCTATTATATGTAGGGTATGTCTCACGTTATCAGCTGCTTGCCTGCTCATTACAAATCCAGTTTGATCTAACTGAACTAGCTGAGGGAGTATACTTTTGAATCTTTTAGTGAGGATAAATTTATAGTCTATATTTAACATAGAAATAGGGGAAGGGCATAAGCTAGGGTCCTTGCCAGGCTTGGGGAGCACAGAGCTTATGGGCCTGATTTTGAAAAGACTTGCGAAAGCTGCAGGTCCCTGGTGTGTCGAACATACGGCGCAGGGGGCTTACGGCATTCACTCGGCACTGATCGTGATTTTCTGTCCTGTGCGCCAAATGCTGAAAGTTAGACCAGCTCCCCTGATCTAGCTTGCACCATTTTGGGGACCCTGTTTATGGGGCTTATGTCAGATATTTGGCGAAGACTGCCATAAGTTGTGGAAACTGTCACAACTGTGCCCTGTTTACTAAAATTAGGTGCAGTTGCATCAAAGGAGTTTGGAGTAGTTGCACCAAACAACGAGGTTGACTCAGGGTTTGACACATCAACCTTTGAAAATCGGGCCCAATGGCTTGATTCCATGGGGGGGAGGGGGAGCATGCCCCCTTCTGACAATGCATTCTCATATGCAGGTTTAAGTAATGATATTATTGCATCCTTGTATCGTTTATAAAATTCTGCAGGGAACTCGTCCGTACCCAAGCACTTGCCTGTTTTACTGTTCTTAATGACCCTTTCAATTTCTCCCACCCTGACTGGGGCATATAGCTTATTGTTTTGCTCCTGTGTGACTTGGGGCAGATTGAGGTGCTTGAGATATTCATCTGTCTGATCATCTGACTTACCCTTCCTAGTGCTATATAAGTTCTTGTAATAATGTTTAAAGGCTTCTGTGATGTCCTCTAACCGTGAGACTCTGTCCTGTCTTGGGATGTAATATTTTTTTATAATGTGGGCCCACGCTGTTCTCACATTTAGTCTACAAGCTAACAATTTCACCATCCTAGAACCTCCTTCATAGTAGCGCGGTACTACACTTTTATCCATTTTATGTCAGGGCAAGGAGCTTGATCCTCTTGTCTTTCCTGTGGCTAGTATCCTGGAGTACCTTTTTTTCTTATCCCCCCCCCCAGTCCCTGGCACTGTCACTCAACCCGACCTCCAGTACAGTGAGCCTGGAGGGACCCCCCATGGAGTGGTGGCTTACCCCCCAGGCAGGGACAGAATGGGAGTGGGTGACCCGTCTCCTTAGCCACCACCTCATCTACATCGGGGTCCACACACCCGAGCCACCATGCCAATGGCGAGGACCTCTTCGAACCCTCATGTTGGTGTCACACCAGGTTGAGGATTTTTCTTGTTTATGCCCCCCGAGAGATGTGACGTGCGCTTGACGCAAGACGTAAACTAGTGTCCATCATGCTCCACCTCCTGCGTGTGGCATGGGCATGTTGATCCCCTAGCCACCACTAGAGGCCGGTCATGCACTGAGCCATGACCCTCCCCCTGGAAGAGATATGAGGTCCTTGGACACTTAAACCTCCTCCCTCAGCTGGCCCCTCAGACAACCCAAGCTCGCAAGCGATAGCGCTACCACTGCACCGGCAGGCAGGTGTGTATCCTGGAGTACCTTTGGTTCCTCTCCCAGTTGGGACTTCGGGCGACTACTCAAGGTGCACCTGGCAGCCATCTCTGCTTACCAGGCATGGGCTGGTATGGAAAGGGAAAGGGGAAATTGTTTAATCAGGAGAGGCACAGTAAGCCAAAGCTTGATTCCAGGTGCAACCTGGGAGCACAAGAAGTTAAGTTACTTGCTCAGGGTCACACAGTATGCAAGTGGGGGCTGTGAGATTCAAACCCAGATCTCCAGGTTTGCAGCTCAGAGCCTTAAACCACTGCTCTATACTGCCTCCTGTATGATATGCTGACAGTGTCCCAGGAGAAGATGATCAGGTGCCTTTTAAGGGCCTTGTCTACCTGTCCCCGCTAGTGTGTGAACTATCACCACCATGGTACCTACTGCTGGTGCTGGCTGTGCTCATGGGCAAGCCATTTGAGCCTATGTACAGGTGTGAGATGTCACACCTGTCATGGAAGATGGCCTTCTTGGTAGCCATTGCATCAGTCAGAAGGCTCAGTGAGCTCCAGGTGCTCTTGGTGGAGTCTTCCTACATGGTCTTGCACAGAGACAAAGCTGTCCTTCGCCCCCACCCAAAGTTTCTCCAAAAGGTGGTATCAGAGTTTCACCTTAACCAAGTGATAAACTCATGGCTTACTTCAATAACCCTTCTTCAGAGGCTGAGTGCAGGCTCCATTTCATGGATCTGTGAAGGGTGCTCTTCTATTACAGGGAGTGACCTGCTGGAGCTGAGCATGAGGTTCGCCAGCTGTTTGTTGCCCAGACTGAAGCCGTGCCTGACAGACTGGCAGCAAAGTGGGAAGTTGGCAGGTGGATTATGTCCTGCATCGACCTCTGCTATAGGCTGGCTGGTAGGGAGCCTCCCATAGGGCTTAGGGCACATTCTACCAGACATACCACTGCCTCAGTGGCTGCTTCCAGGGATGTCTCTGTCAGGAGATCTGCATAGCTGCCACATGGAAGTCAGCAGACACCTCCGTCTCCCATTACAGCATCAACCTTGAGTCTCATTGGAATGCTGCATTCAAACAACATGAAGTCTTGCTGTATTCTAACATATGCAGTTAGGTCCTGCCTTTCAACTGCCCCGGAGAACAAAGAGTTAAACTTTCCATGACCAGCATGGAATGTTCACCACGAGCTCGGTTGAAGCCCCTGTCTGCTGTTGTTTAAACTGCAACCGTCAGATTCTTTACTCCGCCTCACTGAACAGTCGCTCCGGAGATTTCTCCTGCTGCTCGGTTCAAAAAGTCGGTTGAAGTGTCGGTTTTCAGTCGGTTTCTACCGAATTGCTGTTACCACTTAGTCGGTTCAAGTCTCTGTCTGTGGTACCATGAGTACTAGATAGGTTTTTGTTCTGTTTCTGTGTGGAACTTGTAAATTGTGGATCAGTTTGGCTGAACCGATCAGTTTGAGGTAAAAAAAACTTGTGCTTACTTTAGAGTGTGGTAACCGGTCCGTATCAGTTCTAAAAACAACGGATTTAATTACGTTTTTTTCCAAGACCCGTGACACGGTCAGGAACCGATAGGGGAGTCTTGCTTGGCGGATTGCGGAAAAAAAGGTAAGTATTTGGTTAGGATTGGCCATATCCGAGAAACCCAAGAAAAAAACCGGGCCCACTAGCTTTCAACACTGCAGTGTGTGTGGGGAAGTCTTTGCCAAGGCTGATCCCCACACCACCTGTGTTTATTGTCTGGGGTTTGACCACCTCGATTCAGACTGCCAAATTTGCAAGAATTTTCCCAAATCTACCCCGGAAAAGAGATTAGGTAGACTGAGGGAAAGGGAGGCCGAGAAGTCCGCTGACCTGGATGGCCAGCCCGGTTTGGTTCCGACTGAACCAGAAGGAGTGCCCTCTGACCAGGGCGATACTTCTTCAGGCAAAAGGAGAGCCGATTCCGAGGAATCGATTCTGGTAAAAGGAAAAAGAAAAGACAAATTAACCGGTTCGGACCCAGAATTTCATACTCCGACCGCCGATGAGATAGCCAAGGTGATAAGGATTGTACAATCGCTTAGTTCGTTTACGACCGAACCGGCACCATCTGGCAACGGCTCGGTTTGGTTGGTTCCCCCGGTTCTGGATTATACTTTGGAAGAATTTTATGAACCGGAGGAGGAGGAGGGAGAGTACAAGGATGATTATGGTGATAGTGAAAGTCTGGATGTGCCTATTGACCTGGACATCTCCCCAGACAGACCTACAGGTGTTTCTGAGTCCCCCTCACACTACATGTTTTACAAAAAAGTGGCTGAGACCCTCCAGCTTCCTGTGGAGGAAGCAGTAGAGGATCAGGAAGAGCCTGATTATGTTGAGATGATGGACATCCCAAAGTCCAGGAGACTGTCTATTCCCCTCCACAAATCCTTTGGGAAACAGACACACAAAATTCTTAAGTCTCCTAATTCTATACCTCCTGTGGACAGACGAATGGACAAGAGGTACACTCTCTCAGGCTCAGACATGGAGTTCCTTTTTCAGCAATGCAGCCATGTTGGGGTTGTGCAGGCTGCTGCCTGTGATAAGGCAAACATTCCCTTGGCATCACACCCCCCAGACAAGGACTCCAGGAAGATTGATGCCGTGGCAAAGAAACAATACATGGCAGCATCTTTGGGACTCAGGCAGGCTAACTATATGGTCTATAAAGCCAGATACCAGAAGTCCAGGTGGGGCACTGCTGGCTCTGGCTAAACAGGCCCCCAACCAGCTTGCCAAGGAGCTGGGGCAGGTGGCTGCAGATGGGATTGAGGCATCCAAAGTACAGTTTCATGCTGCTGTAGACTCCAATGATGTATCATCAAGAGTCATGGCTACATCTGTGGCTCTTCGGAGGATGGCTTGGCTCAGATGTACTAGCCTCTCACAGGATACCCAGGCTAAGGCCATGGATTTTCCTGTAGTGGGTAATTCTCTGTTTGGGGAGCAGACAGAGAATTACATAAAGAAGATGGATGAGTACAGGACAACTTACAGGAGTGCTCAGGCCAAAGAAAGGCAAGCAACTCCTCAAAGGCAGCAGTCCAGGGGCAGGGGCAGGCCTTTCCAAAGGCCTTTTTACCAAGCTCAGGCCTCCTCTTTTTCCTTTATGCAGAGGGGGGTTCTTTAGAGGGAGAGGCAGAAGGGGGATGAGCAGTCCTGCATCCACCCCTCAGCCTAAAGCCCCTGCCAAGCAGACACCCTGATGGGTCTACCCAGGTCTATTCTCCCATACCAGTAGGGGGCATGCTGGCTTACTTTGTCCAGGACTGGAAGTCTCTTACATCAGACAGGTGGGTCCTGGAAGTAGTAAGCCAGGGACTGGTTCTCAGCTTCAAAAAATTTCCCAAGATGAGAGCCAGATCTTTTCCACCTGTAAATCTATCAGAGACCCTTGCCCTAGAGGCAGAGGTTTCTTCTCTCCTAGCTCTCAGAGCTATAGAGAAAGTTCCCACCCTACACAGGGGCAAAGGATTGTACTCCAGGTACTTCCTAACCCCCAAAAAGACAGGAGAATGGCGGCCCATCCTGGACCTAAGATATCTGAACAAACATCTTTTGAAGCCAAAGTTCAAAATGGTAACTCTGGGAATTATCCTTCCCTCTCTAAGGCCAGAGGACTTGGCTATCCTCCCTGGACCTCAAAGATGCCTACTTTCACATTCCCATCAGGTGCTCCCACAGAAAGTACCTCAGGTTCAAGTTGCCCTCAGGCTACTATCAATTCAGAGCAATGCCCTTTGGCCTAACATCAGTCCCAAGGGTTTTCACAAAGTGCCGGGCAGTAGTAGTTGCTTTCCTAAGAAGAAAAAAGATCTCCATCTTCCCATACTTGGACGACTGGCTCACAGTAGGTCAGTCTCCAGACCAAGTCAAGTCCCATCTGCAAGTGACCCAGCAAGTGCTCACTTCCTTAGGATTCCTTCTCAACCTTCCAAAGTCAGTTCTCGAACCAGTACAGCTCCTCACCTTCATAGGTGCAGAACTGGATACAGTAAAGGCAAGAGCCTTCCTTCCCTTGGAAAGGGCAAGGACCCTTATGGAACTGGCCTCTTCATTCACCCTTCAGGTGTCTCGACCAGCAAGGCATATCCTTCGGCTACTGGGTCACATGGCAGCTTCCACAGCAGTAGTCCAGGGAGCAAGATTCCTAATGAGGGACATTCAGTTCCATTTAAGAGCCTTTTGGTCCCAAAGAAAGGATTCCCTTACCAAACTAATCCCAGTGACTTGAACCCTGATCCAAGCCTTGCAATGGTGGCAGGATCAGAACAATTTGAGACAAGGGGTTCCATTTGTCACTCAGTCTCATTCAGTGATACTCACCACAGATGCTTCCCTGCTGGGTTGGGGAGCCCATTTAGGGGATCTTACCACCCAAGGACTGTGGCCACCTCAGGAATCTCTGCTTCACATCAACCTCTTGGAACTCAGAGCAGTGTTTCTGGCACTGCAAGCTTTTTCCAAATCTGTACAGAACAAGGTGGTTCAGGTCAGAACAGTCAACACCACCACCATGTGGTACATCAACAAGCAAGGAGGCATTCGGTCTATGGCCTTGTGCACAGAAGCAATGAAGTTGTGGTCCCTGGCCTATTCCCTGCAAACCTCTCTGATAGCAGTTCACCTCCCAGGGAAGGACAATGTCCTAGCAGATGCACTGAGCAGAATATCCCAGGGCCATCACGAATGGGCCCTAGATCATCTAGTTTTGAAAGTGATTTTCTCGAGATGAGGCACACCAGAGATAGATCTTTTTGCATCCCCAGACAATCACCAACTTCCTCTCTTTTGTTGCAGACCCCCCGTCTTGGGCTTAGTCCCCCTGGATGCTCTGATTCTGAACTGGGAAGGGAAATTTCTGTATGCTTTTCCCCCTTCCCTCTCCTGTTCAAAGTGTTAGTCAAGATAAGGTCACAACCATGCAAAGTGATTCTGATTGCTCCAGACTGGGCCAGGCAGCCATGGTATCCCTTGTTGCTGTCCCCAGCAGTCCATCTTCCCCTGTCTCTTCCCAGGAATTACAACCTGTTAACATCCTCTCAGGGGAGGATTTGGTACCTGAATCTTCAGTCTCTCAATCTCAAGGCTTGGCTCTTGAAGAGTTAGAGTTTGCAGATCTGCATCTTTCCCAAGGGTTTCTGGATATCCTTAAGGCTACTCGAAAGCCTTCCACCAGGAAGACTTACAACTCCAAATGGAAAAGATTTAGCATTTGGTGTTCTTAGAAGAATATTTCTCCAGACTCTGCTGAATTGCCTACGGTTCTGGATTTTCAAACAACATGAAGTCTTGCTATATTATGACATATGCAGTGAGTCCCAACCTTTGAACTGCTCCGGAGGTGAAAGAGTTAACTTTCCATGCCAGGCATGGAACGCTGAGCTCGAGCTCAGTTGAAAACTCTGTCTGTTGTTCTTCAAACTCAAACTGTCAGATTCTTTACTCAGCCTCACTGAACAGTCGTTCCAGAGATTTTCTCCTTCTGCTCGGTTCATTTTGTCGGTTAAAGTATTATTTTCTCGTTTTTTTGACCGAATTTAAACCACAACCGGTCGGTTCAAGCTCTGTCTGTGGTATTGTAAGTACTAGATAGCTTTTACATTTAATTCTTCTGTGTGGAACTTGTAAACAGTTATCGGTTTGGTTTGAACCGATCAGGTTGTTTTGGAATATATTAATCTGTCTTTTAGAGTGTGGTTACCGGTTCTTATCGGTTCTAAAAAAACCGGATTTTATTACTGTTTTTTTCCACGACCCGTGACACGGTTGGGAACCGATAAGAAGGTCTTGCTTGGCGGATTGCCGTAAATGGGCAAGTTTGGTTAGGATGGGCACTATATCTGAGAAACCCAAAAGAAAAACCGGGCCCATTGGGTTTCAACACTGCAGTATCTGTGGGGAAGCCTTTGCCAAGGCTGACCCCCACACCACCTGTGTTTATTGTCTGGGGTTTGACCACCTCAATGCAGACTGCCAAATTTGCAAAAAATTTCCTGCAGCTAACCTGGATAAGAGAGCTGGTAGGCTCAGGGAAAGGGAGGCCAAGAAGTCCGCTGATCTGGATGGCCAGCTCGGTTCAGTTCCAACCGAACCGGAGGGAGTGCCCTCTGACCAGGGCGAGACTTCCTCGGGCAAAAGGAGAGCCGACTCGGAGGAGTCGGTTCCAGCAAAAAGGACAAGGAAGTCAGCTGGTGTGGAGCCAACACTTTCCTCTCCAACCGCTGAAGAAATAGCCAAAGCGATTAAAATTGTCCAGTCGCTTTCCCCGGTTCCGACCGAACCGGCACCATCAGGTAAGCGTGCACGGTTCGGCCGGTTCCACCGGTTCAAGAGTATGAGTTAGAGGAATTTTATGAACCGGGGGAAGAGGAGTATGAGGAGAGTGAATGTGGATTTGAAAGTCTGGATGTGCCCATTGAACCAGACATCTCCCTAGACAGACCTTCAAGAGTGTCTCCTCCTAGGCTTTCTGAGTCCCCTTCTCATTTTATTTTTTATAAAAAAGTGGCTAAAACCCTCCAGCTCCCTATGGAGGGGAGCTGTGGATGATCAAGAGGAACCTGACTATGTGGAAATGATGGATATCCCAGAGTCCAGGAGACTGTCTATTCCTTTGCATAAATCTTTTGAGAAACATACAGTAAAAATTCTAAAAACTCCTCACACTATACCTCCTGTTGATAAGAGAATGGACAAGAGGTACACATTGTCAGGCTCTGATATGGAGCTCCTTACACAACAATGCAGCCATGTTGGGGTAGTGCAGGCTGCAGCCTGTGACAAGGCAAATATTCCCTTGGCCTCACACCCCCCTGACAAGGACTCAAGGAGGATTGATGCCATGGCAAAGAAACAGTACATGGCATCATCCTTGGGACTCAGACAGGCAAATTATATGAGCTTATGTTGCTAGATACCAGAAATCCAGATGGGATACTGTTATGGCTCTAGCAAAACGGTCCCTGGCCAGCTTGCCAAGGAGCTGGAGCAGGTGGCTGCTGATGGTATTGAGGCATCTAAGGTGCAATTCCATGCTGCAGTGGACTCTAATGATGTGTCATCAAGAGTCATGGCTGCATCTGTGGCACTTAGCAGAATGCTTGGCTCAGATGTACTAGCCTGTCACAGGATACCCAGACTAAGGCCATGGATTTTCCTGTTGTGGGTAATTCTCTGTTTGGGGAGCAGACAGAGAATTACATGAAGAAAATGGATGAGTATAGGACCACCTATAGGAGTGCACAGGCCAAGGAAAGGCAGGCCACTCCTCAAAGACAGCCTTCCAGGGGCAGGGGCAGGCCTTTTCATAGGCCTTTTTACCAAGCCCAGGCCTCCTCTTCAGCTTACGCCCAGAGGGGGTTCTTTAGAGGGAGAGGCAGACTGGGTACAAGCAGACCTGCTTCCATCCCTCAGCCTAAAGCCCCTGCCAAGCAGGCACCCTGATGGGGTGGCCAGGGCCGATTCTCCACTACCTGTAGGGGGCAGGCTGGCTTACTTTGTCCAGGACTGGAAGTCTCTCACATCAGACAAGTGGGTCCTGGAAGTAATAAGCCAGGAACTGGTTCTCAGCTTCAAAAAATTTCCAAAGATGAGAACCAGATCCTTTCCACCTGCAAATCCATCAGAGGCACTTGCCCTAGAGGCAGAAGTCTCTACCCTCCTGGCTCTCAGAGCTGTGGAAAGGGTTCCACCCCTACACCAGGGCAAAGGATTGTACTCCAGGTACTTCCTTACCCCAAAAAAGACAGGAGAATGGCGGCCCATCCTGGATCTCAGATACTTAAACAAGCACCTTTTAAAACCAAAATTCAAAATGGCGACTCTGGGAATTATTCTGCCCTCTCAAGACCAGGGGACTGGCTGAAGCGTCCCTGGACCTCAAGGATGCCTACTTCCATATTCTATCGAAGCTCCCATCGAAGGTACCTCAGGTTGAGCTGCCTCAGGCCATTACCAGTTCAGAGCAATGCCTTTGGCATCACCTCTGCTCCAAGGGCATTCACAAAATGCCTGGCAGTAGAGTTGCCCACCTAAGAAGGCAAAAATTGCCATCTTCCCTTACCTGGACGACTGGCTCATAGTGGGCCAGTCTCCAGACCAAGTCAAGTTACATCTTCAGATAACTCAGCAACTGCTTACCTCTCAGGTTTCCTTCTGAATCTTCCAAAGTCAGTTCTAGAGCCTGTCCAGCTCCTCACCTTCATAGCGCAGAACTGAACACAGAGGAAGCCAGAGCCTTCCTGCCTTTAGACAGGGCAAGGACCCTAGTCTCTCTGGCCTCCTCATTCACCCTGCAGGTCTCTCGACCAGCAAGGCATTTTCTACAGCTCCTAGGGCACATGGCTTCTTCTACAGCAGTAGTGCAAGGAGCCAGATTTCAGATGAGGGACATCCAGTTCCATTTGAGAGCCTTTTGATCTCAAAGAAAGGACCCTCTAACCAAATTGATCCCAGTGACTCGAACCCTGATCCAAGCCCTACAATGGTGGCAGGATCAGAGCAATCTGAGACAGGGGTTCCTTTGTCACTCAGTCTCACTCTTTAATCCTTACTACAGATGCATCCCTCTTGGGGTGGGGAGCTCACATGGGCGACCTCACTACCCAGGGACTGTGGTCCCCTCAGGAATCCCTGCTCCACATCAACCTGTTGGAGCTCAGAGCATTTTTTCTAGCACTTCAAGCTTTTTCCAAATCTGTTCAGGACAAAGTTGTACAGGTCAGAACAGACTACACCACTACAATGTGGTACATCAACAAGCAAGGAGGCACTCAGTCTATGGCCTTGTGCACCGAAGCAATGAAGTTGTGGTCTCTGGATTATTCCCTGAACACCTCCCTTATGGCAGTTCACTTCCCAGGCAAGGACAATGTCCTGGCAGATGCTCTCAGCAGGATTTCCTAGGGCCATCACGAATGGTCACTGGATCCCCTGGTCCTGGAGGTAATATTTGCCAAATGGGGCACCCCACAGATAGATCTTTTTGCAGCCCCAGACAATCACTAACTTCCCCTTTTTTGCTGCAGGCCCCCAGTGTTGGGCTCAGTCCCTCTGGATGCCTTAGTTCTCAATTGGGAAGGGAAGTTTCTCTATGCTCCCCCCCCCGTTCTCTCTCCTGTTCAAAGTGTTAGTCAAAATCAGATCTCAATCCTGCAAAGTGATTCTGATTGCTCCAGATTGGGCCAGACAACCCTGGTATCCACTCCTACTGTCCTTAGCAGTCCATCTTCCCCTGTGTCTTCCCAGGAATCACAATCTGTTAACCTGTGCTCAGGGAAGGGTTTGGTACCCGAACCTCAAATCTCTCAATCTCAAGGCCTGGCTCTTGAAGAGTTAGAATTTGCTGATCTACACCTCTCCCAAGGTGTATTGGATATATTGAAGGCTTCTAGGAAGCCTTCCACCAGGGCTACTTACAATTCCAAATGAAAGAGGTTTTCCATATGGTGCTCTGGGAAGCATATTTCCCCAGAATCTGCTGATTTACCCACAGTCCTGGATTATATGGTCCATTTGAACACTTTGGGGCTCAGACCAGCTACCCTAAAGGTGCATTTGGCAGCTGTGTCTGCTTTCATTTCAGCAGGTAAACCCTCTTCTCTTTCAGCTCATCCTGTATTCTCTAGAGTTTTTAAGGATTGCTTCACACCAACCCCTCCATTCAGGGACCCTGCCCCTGCCTGGGATCTTAATATTTGCATTGCTCAGCTTATGCAACCTCCCTTTGAGCTCTTGTCTTCAGCAGACCTCAAGTATTTGACTTGGAAGACTGTGTTTCTGGTAGCCATCACTTCTGCCAGACGCATAAGTGAATTACAAGCTTTGTCAGTGGAGCCTGATTTTATCTCCTTTCATAGAGACAAGGTGGTCCTCAGGACTAACAGGAAGTTCTTGCCTAAGGTGGTTTCAGATTTCCACCTTAATCAATCTATTTCTCTTCCAGTGTACTTCACTGACTATTCCTCCTCTGGCGAGAGGAGGCTGCACAGCTGAGATGTGAAGAGAGCCCTTAGTTACTACATTGAGCGTACCAAGGGTCACAGGTTTGACTCCCTCCAACTGTTCCTCACTTATGGTGAGGTTGGTAAAGGGAAACCTACCACTAAAGATCCATTGCCAGGTGGATTGTCTCTTGTATCCAATTCTGTTATGAAAAGCTGGGTAAGGTTCCTCCCTCAGGCCTGAGGGGCTCACTCTACCAGAGGTACAGCTGCTTCCTGGCTACCGCCAGGGACATCCCCATTCTAGAGATTTGTCAAGCAGCTACCTGAAAACAGTTCACACTTTTACCAAGCATTACTCTCTGGACACCCGGGCTAGGAGTGATGCTCGGTTTGGCACAGCTGTGCTTCAGAGCCTATTTCCTAAGTAGGTTCTTTCCCTCCTCCATGGAGGTACTGCTGTGTAGTCTACATATGTCATAGTATAGCAAGACTTCATGTTGTTTGAAGAAAAAATTACTCACCTTAGTAATGTTGTTTCTTCTAATGGAGTCTTGCTATATTATGACCTCCCCCCCACCTGCCCCTCTCAGAACCTCTGTTTTTGGGATGTGGGTGGGCAGTGCAGTGTTGGCACTTAGTAGATGCCCACCTTGTTTTTCACCCCTCTCTTTCTGGGGTGACTGGGTGTTGTGTTTTTCATTTTTTGGGTCTCCTGACTTGAGTCTTTGTTTTGGGACCAAAAAATGTGTTGTTATATTTAGTAGCCAGTTGGCTAGTGTAGGTTTACAGCTTCCACACAGGACCTTAGTGAGTTTAGCTCGTAAAGATCTGACAGTTTGAGTTTGAAGAACAACAGACAGAGTTTTCGACCGAGCTCGAGCTCAGCGTTCCATGCCTGGCATGGAAAGTTAACTCTTTCACCTCCGGAGCAGTTCGAAGGTTGGGACTCACTGCATATGTCATAATATAGCAAGACTCGATTAGAAGAAACAACATTACTAAGGTGAGTAATTTTTTCATATGGTCCATCTTAATGGCCTAGGCCTCAGACCAGCTACCCTTAAAGTACACTTGGCAGCTGTTTCTGCTTTCTTGTCAGTAGGCAAGTCTTCCTCTCTATCATCCCATCCTGTATTTTGTAAGTTTTTCAAGGGATTGCTTCACACCAATCCCCCTTTTAGGGATCCTGCTTCTGCTTGGGACCATAATATTTGCGTTGCTCAGCTTATGCAACCTCCCTTTGAGCCTTTGTCCTCAGCAAAGCTTAAGTACTTGACTTGGAAAACTGTGTTTTTGGTAGCCATTACTTCTGCCAGACATATCAGTGAATTGCAGGCCCTGTCAGTGGAATCTGATTTCATCTCTTTTCACAGAGATAAAGTGGTCCTTAGAACTAACAGAAAGTTCTTACCTAAAGTGGTTTCAGATTTCCACCTGAACCAGTCTATATCTCTCCCTGTTTTCTTCACTGACCATTCCTCCTCGGGAGAGAGGAGGCTACACAGCTTGGACGTTAAAAGAGCCCTTAGCTACTACATAAAGCGTACCAAGGGTCACAGGTTTGAATCCCTCCAGTTGTTCCTTACTTATGGAGAAGTTGGTAAAGGCAAACCTGCCACTAAGAGATCTGTTGCCAGGTGGATTGTTTCTTGTATACAATTCTGCTATGAAAAACTGGGTAGAACTCCACCCTCAGACCTGAGGGCTCATTCCGCTAGAGGTACAGCTGCTTCCCTGGCTGCTGCCAGGTATATTCCTCTCTTAGAAATTTGTCAAGCAACCACCTGGAAAACAGTCCACACTTTCACCAAGCATTACTCTCTGGATATCCAGGCTAGGAGTGATGCTCGGTTTGGCACAGCAGTACTTCAGAGCCTGTTTCCAAAGTAGGTTCTGTCCCTTCTCCATGGAGGTACTGCTTGGTAGTCTGCATATGTCAGAATACAGCAAGACTTCCTGCTGTTTGAAGAAAAAATTACTCACCTTAGTAATGTTGTTTCTTCTAATGGAGTCTTGCTGTATTCTGACCTCCCCCCCGCCTCCCTTCTCAGAACCTAGATTTTGGGATGTGGGTGGGCAGGAGCAGTGTTGGCACCCTAGGGGTGTCCTTTTTACACCCTCTTTTTGGTTTGGGTGAGAGGTTGTCTTTTGGATGTGTTTTGTTTTTGGGTTTCCTGACTTGAGTCTTCCTTTGAAACCAAAAAACTTTTGATATATATATTTGCCAGTTGGCTGGTAAGAATTTTACAGTTTCCACACAGAACACCTAGTGAGTCTTTGCTTGTAAAGATCTGACGGTTGCAGTTTAAACAACAGCAGACAGGGTCTTCAACTGAGCTTGTGGTGAACATTCCATGCTGGTCATGGAAAGTTCAACTCTTTGTTCTCCGGGGCAGTTGAAAGGCAGGACCTAACTGCATATGTCAGAATACAGCAAGACTCCATTAGAAGAAACAACATTACTAAGGTGAGTAATTTTTTCTTTTGGTCCTCGGTTCTCCAATCCATGTTCACAAAATAGGGATGTACGCCTTACTCCCTCCTTCTGCTGAATTGCTGGAGGTCTGCCAGAGCGTGGATAGTGAACTATTTCAAACAACATGAAGTCTTGCTATAGTCTGATCATATGCAGTTAGACCGACTGGTTCAACTCTATCGGTTTAAATACTGTCGCACTCCGGATGCCATTCGCCTAGCAAGCTCCTCCTCTGTCCTCTCCCTTCTTGACTATGGCATTCTCATCTAAAGTGCTGCCAGCCCCACAGTCTTATCCAGACTTCGGATTTCCCTCAACAAAGCCTGCCGCCGCCTCTGGCCAGACTGCTCAACCCACACGCTCCTGTACAATGCTACAAACTGGCTTACCCTTGATAACAGAATCAAGTTTCACACCTGCCTCATGGCCAAAAAGATTTCCCTTGGTCTCGTCCCAGTGGTCTCTCCCCCATACTACAACAGGCCTCACCCCAGCAGAACACTCGTAGTGCTAGCAAACAACTCCTTGTGATTCCCCAATGCCGCACCTCCCAATTCCAAAGATCCTTCAGTTACTGAGCCCCATCCTGGGTCAATAGCCTGTCTAACGTCCTCACTAACTTGAATAGACTTGGCCCCCTACAAAACCCACCTTAGACACAACCTACAATCTACGAATTTCTGTGACTGCCACCGAACCGGCCCTCCTCCCATTTTTCACTGACTGGACAGAAGCTGTCACTCAGATTCCAGAATCTCTCATTGTTAGCCCTGCACTGGAGTTTTCTAATGCTCCCTAGACTCAGTGACTAGCGCATAGGATCTCCGGGATCTAAATATCAGCCGTTTTAATGTATTACAGTATACTGCTTGCCTGTTTGTATTACTGCTTCTGTAAATGACCTGAACCGTGACTAGCTAATTTAATATCAGGATCTAAATGTCAGATGTTTTAATGTATGTATAGTATAGTGCTTTCTTGCTTGTGTCTCAGCTTTCGATTTGATCTGTACCATTTCTCCTATTGTATCTACCTGTACTGACATGGAACCTTTGAAAGAGTCTTTGACTCAAAGGTATTTTCCGAATATTCAATAAATTAAAAAAAACTGCCCTGGAAAACAAAGAGTTAACTCTATGCAAATGCATAGAACGTTGAGCTTGAGCTCAGTTTTCAAACCACTGTCCTCAGTACATTCTAGTAACTGATCAGATTCTTTACTCCGCTCACCAGTGAAGATGCCTCAGAGATTTCTCCTCACTGCCTTCGGTCTAGCTGAGTTTCATCGGTTAATTTTCAACCACTTTATTATTTTGTTTTAAAAATGTTCTCAAACTGCTGTCTTCGGTATCGTGTACGTTCCTAGGTTGGGTAAGTGTTCAGTTTCCGATTGGTTCCGTGACCGTGAAGGAACAGAACTTCTCTTTTTTTTCCCTTTTCTGTGTAAATTTTCATCTGTATTGGGATGCAGTGCAAAGTCTTGACCAGAACCGGGTTTTTTTCTGGGTTCCTTTTGGCTGGCATAAAACCGTTGGCCGGTTTGGACTTTGTTCTCTATTACCCAGCTTAACTAAGCCTTTAGGGGTAATTTTCTTAATTTCCTAATTTATTTATCTGGGCCTAACTAAGCCAATTTGGATAAAGTAGGTATTTGATTTTTGCTTAACCGGCCTAACTAAGCCACTGGGTTAAGTGCCAAATTTTAGGGTTATGTTACAGAAACCCAAGAGAAAAAACAGATCCACTGGGTTTCAGTGTTATACCGAGTGCGGGGAGCAATTTGCAAAAGCTGATCCACACTTAGTCTGCCTGTACTGTTTGGGTTTTGACCACTTATGAACAGACTGTGATATTTGTAAGAATTTCCCTCAGTCTACTTTAGACAGGCGCCTCAGTAAATTGAAGGAAAGGATGGAAAAGACTGCTGAGGGTGGTTCCCGGTTTAACCGAACCTTCGGATCCGACAACCGACCACTCAAGCCAGGATGAACCGTTGACAGGTAAATGACATTCGGAGTCGGTTTCTGAACCTGCACCATCAAAGAAAACCAAATGCTCCGGTTCGGAACCACGCAAACACTCGATCTCGGTTCCAACTGCAGACGAAATTGCAAAAGCCATTCGGATAGTGCAGTCTTTGCAATCTGGGTTTGGTGAACTGTCGCAGGTACCGTCTGGGTGGCCAACGGTTCTGGATACCGGTTCAGCTCCTTCAGGACACATCGATCCTGAGGAGTATTATTTTTCTGACTATGATGAGGAGGATGAGGAACAGGATGAAAGGGAACCCATTGACCCAGAGGTCTCCCCTGACCATCCCCAGTATGAATCCCCCTCCCAGGCCTGTCTCTGAGGCTGCCTCCCATTTTGCTTTTATGAGGCAGATGGCTGAGACCATGTAGCTGTCTGTACAAGAGGTCAGGCAGGAGGATGATAAGGAAGAGATGATGGATCTTCCTGTGTCCCAGGGACTTTCAATTCCCATTCATAAGTCCCTTAAATAGCAGACTTTAAAGATCCTCCAAACCCCTGGTTTTGTCCCTCCTGCAGATTAGACAATGGACAGAAAGTATATCCTGGCTGGTAAAGGCACTGACTTTTTATCCAACCATTGTAGCCATGTAGGGGTGGTTCAAACTGCAGCCTGTAAGAAGGCTGGCATCCCCCTGACAAGGATTCCAGAAAAGTGGATTTTCTTGCCAAGAAAACATACCTAGCATCTTCTTTATTTATTAGGCATGTCTCTTATATGGCTTATCCAGGTACCAAAAGTCCCTTTGGGAAGCTGTGGAACAACTTGCTAAAAAGGCCCCTCCTGAGCTTTCTGCTGATCTCCAGGAGTTGGTCAACAAGGGGGTACAAGCATCAAAGTCCCAGTTCCACATGGCTGTGGACTCCAATGATGCAGTTTCCTGTGCTATGGCTTCTGCTGTATCCCTCAGGTGTTTTTCCTGGCTCAGGTGCACTTCCCTGTCCCAGGACATGCAAAATAATACCATGGATTTTCCCCTTGTCCAGAATTCTCTGTTTGGGGAACAGACTGAGACATACATGAGGAAGATGAATGAGTACAGAGTGGCATACAGGAGTGCTTCAGCAAAAGAGAAAGCTGCCACTCCTCAAAACCAGCAGGTCAGGGGCAGGGGTAGACCCTGCCCCAGGCCTTTCCATCAGGTCCAAGCGTTTCCCTCTTACCGGCAATCCAGAGGTTCTTTAGAGGGAGGGGCAGGAGAGGTGCTGGCAGGGCCACTTCCAACCCCCAGTCTTCTTCCCCAGCTAAACAGACACCCTGAGAGGTCTGTCTGGGCCGCCTCCCTTCCCCTGTAGGGGGCAGGCTGACCTACTATCTCCAGGCTTGGCAATCCATCACTTTAGACAAATGGGTCCTGGAGATAATAGGTCAGGCTCTTGCTCTCACCTTCAAGCTGCTCCCAAAACTGCCAGTAAGAGCTTTTAGACCTTCCAGCCCTACAGAAATAGCCCTGTTGGAGGCATAGGTTTCCACTCTTCTACACTCAAAAGCAGTGGAGCCTGTGCCTTATCAGCACAGGGGCAAAGGGTTGTATTCAAGGTACTTCATGGCACCAAAGAAAAATGGGGAGTGGCGGCCCATCCTGGATCTCAGATGCCTAAACAGGCATCTTACAAAGCCAAAGTTCAAAATGATAACCCTGGCTACCATTCTACCTACTCTCAAGCAAAGGGACTGGCTGGCATCCCAGGACCTAAAGGATGCTTATTTCCACATCCCCATTAGACAGTCTCACAGAAAGTATTTCAGATTTCGACTGCCTTCAGGCCACTACCAGTTCAGGGCTATGCCTTTTGGGCTGACATCTGCACCAAGAGTGTTTACAAAATGTCTGGCAGTAGTAGTGGCATTCCTCAGAAGACAAGGGGTTTCAGTTTACCCCATCTGGACGACTGGCTGCTGGTGGGTCAATCCCCTCAGCAGGTCACAGAAGCCCTAAAACTCACTCAGGATACTCTTCAGTCTCTAGGGTTCCTGGTGAATCAAAAAAAGTCTGTCTTGACCCCAGTACAAGTACTAGACTTCATAGGGGCAGAGCTGAATACCGTTTAGGCAGGGGCCTTCTGCAAGGGCACAGGCTCTTATAGATTTGGTAAAATCTTTCCACCTTTGAGTTTCTCGGCCAGCAAGGTACTTCCCACAGCTCCTAGGACACATGGCCTCCACCACAGCTGTGGTCCTGGGGACCAGGTTTCAGATGAGGGACATTCAGTTCCATCTGAGATCCTTTTGGTCTCAAAAAAGGGATCCTCTGTCCAAACTGATTCCAATATCTCCCACCCTTCTGTTAGCTCTTCAGTGGTGGGAGGAGATGGACAACCTCAGAGTGGGGGTTCCCTTCCTCCCTCAGGTACCCTCTCTGGTGCTGACAACAGATGCTTCTCTTCTGGGCTGGGGTGCCCACTTAGGGGATCGCACAGCACATGGTACTTGGCTCCCTTAGGAGTTTCTCCTGCACATCAATCTTTTGGAACTCAGGGGAGTGTTCCTGGCTATTCAGGAGTTTGCCAGTCTCCTACAGGGCAAGGTGGTTCAAGTCAGGACAGACAATACCACCACCATGTACTACATGAACAGGCAGGGGGAACAAGAGCCTACCTGCTGTGCACAGAATCCATGAAGATTTGGAAACTGGCATATTCTCTCAACATGTCACTGTTAGCAGTTCACTTGCCAGGCAAGGACAATGTACTGGCAGATGCTCTCAGCAGGATCAGCCAGGGCCATCATGAAAAGACCTTGAACAGGCTGGCCCTTCTCTCAGTATTCAGGAGGTGGGGGGTGCCAGAGATAGATCTCTTTGCAGCCCCAAACAATCACCAGTTACCACTATGTTGTTACAGGCCTCCACTCCAGGGCCCAGTGCCACTGGATGCTCTGCTTCTGGATTGGTCAAACAGGTTCCTTTATGCTTTTTCCCCTTTTCCTTTGATAGCCAGAGTCTTGGTGAAGCTGAGGTCTCAATCTGCCACCATGATTCTCATAGCCCCAGACTGGGCCAGACAGCCGTGGTACTCAATGCTACTGTCACTGTCAATGACCAAGCTGATTTCTCTCCCCAGGGGGTACAACCTGCAGACATCCTCTCAGGGCAGGATAATGTACTCCAGTCTTCAGTCTCTTCTCCTCAGGGCTTGGCTCTTGAAGACTTAGAATATACAGATTTACAACTGTCTCAATCTGTCTTGGATATTCTGAAGGGTTCCAGAACACCTGCTACTAGGAAATCTTATTAATCTAAGTGGAAAAGAGTCTCTCTTTGGTGCTCCCAGAAAGACCTGGACCCCCAGCAGGCCAGGTTACCAGAACTTCTGGACTATCTGATCCACTTTCAATCTCTGCATTTACAGCCATCCACCCTGAAGGTACACCTCTCTGCTGTCTCTGCTTATCTTTCAGCAGGGAAGGGCTCTTCTCTGGCTGCACACCCAATTTTCAAAAAGTTTTTCAAAGGGTTGCTGCATCTTCATCCTCCACATAGGGAACCTACCCCTGCATGGGACTTGAACACATGCATAGGCCAGCTTATGCAACCTCCTTTCGAACCAATGGCTTCTTCAGAGCTCAAGTTTCTCACTTGGAAAACTGTTTTTCTAGTGGCCATCACTTCTGCTAGAAGAATCCATGAACTTCAGACCTTGTCAGTGGAGCCCAACTATATCACACCCCACAGGGATAAAATTGTGCTCCGAACTAATAGGAAGTTCCTCCCTGAGGTGGTTTCTGATTTCCATCTTAATCAATCCATTATTTTGCCTGTATTTTTCTCAGAGCACTTCAGTTCAGGTGAACGCAGGCTCCACAGTCTGGATGTAAACAGAGCTATTAGCTATCACATGGACAGGACAAAGGAGCTAAGGAAGGATTGTTCCCAACTTTTTCTTACCTATGGTGAAGTTGGTCAAGGTAGGCCAGCTGCAAAGAGGACTATAGCCAGATGGATTGTGGCCTGTATCCAGTTTTGCTACAGTAAGCTGGGTAAGGACCCACCAGCAGGCCTTGGGGCCCATTCTACTTGAGGGATTGCTGCCTCCCTGGTGACTTCCAGGGAAGTCCCTTTGCTTGAGATATGTAAGGCTACCACCTGGAAATCTGTCCATACATTCACTAAACACTACAGCCTGAATATTCAGGCTAGGAGTAATGCCAGGTTTGGCACAGCAGTACTGCAGAGCCTATTCCCCAAATAGGTTCTGTGCCCACCTCCATAGGGCACTGCTTTGTAGTCTGCATATTGTCAGAATACAGCAAGACTTCATATTGTTTGAAGAAAATATTACTTACCATAGTAATGTTTCCGAGACGTCTTCACCTATTTAATGGAGCAGAAATTGTCTCTACTGGAGAATCAGGGGGCTCATCCCAGGAGGGCTTCTCTCCTGTCAACGGTGACTTCGTTTCAACATTCTACTAATGTTTCCCCAGCGGCCCAATCAACGAGGGTCGCATTCCAGTGGGGAAACCTACAGCATTTGCTATGCATTCTGCCCCTCCTCCCTCACAGGTACATTCTTATAGGGGCCAGGCGGACAGGGATTGGGACCCAGGGCTCTTCCACCCAGGTGCAAGACCTGCTCATATCGCACGTCCAATCCCCTCAACAATCTCCTTGGTTTCCCAGAAGCCCCCCTCCCTACCCCCCTTTGGACATTGCCTCAGTAGTTCAGCAGGTTTTGCATGCCATTCTGCATACTCAGCTCTCTGATTCAGGTGGAGCCGAGTCACCCATCCTGTTCCCTTCCCCCCTCCACCTGAACAATTCCAGGGTTCCAGAGACCCTACACCACCCTGGTCACCTCCCTCATACGTGGATGACTACCTATCAGACGAGACTGAATTTCTGGGGAGATTTGGAGGATGAGGATTTTCAGGACCTGGATTTCCAACCCCAGTCCCCTCTTTCAGATATTTCTTCACTTAATAAGAACTTATCCTGCCAGGCAGCTGTCTCTCCTCCTGATGACCCATCCTTTCGTAAGATGATGGTCCAAATTCAGAAAGTCATGGGATTCTCCACTACCGAACTTGACAAAAAATGCAAGGATATGTCAGACTATTTAGAACTACCAGAGCAAACAGTCCTAGTGGTACCCCACTTACAAACCTACCAAAATGCTATGCTTGCAGCCTGGAATCAGCCTTCTACTGTTACGGGTATTCCCCACAAAGTGGATCGCCTCTACCAGGCTCCTCTGGATCACCCTTTTCTATGCACCAGTCCTGAAGCAGATTCAGTGGTGATTCTACCCCAGAAATCCACTAATATTATTACTCTTTGCAGTGCCCTTTAAGGTCAGCACTGCCCAGAGTCAAATGGAATGCTATGCTAATTATGGAATGTTTAGCTTGTGCATTCATTTTCAAACTGCCCTATTCTAACTGCCTGGATTCTACCTCAGATTTTCTGCCTCTGCTGCAAAGTTCAGATGCCCTGGAGATCTCTTTCTATCAAGATCATCTAAATTGTGCATAAGAACAAAAAGAACTTAAGTATTTCGTCTTATTTTTTCATTACTGCCTTATTCTTATTGTTATTTAAGTAATTTTACCTCATAGATCAGTTATTTAGTTTTTTTATCGGTACTCCGTGGTTCCTTTGAACCGAGGGGGAACCGACAGTTTGGTAGATCTAAACGGAAACTTTTAGTTAAGTTTCCGGGTGTTTTTCTTTTTCAAAACATTTAAGTTTTCTTTTTTGAACCGAGGATTTACCGGTTCTGCTAGCGGTTCTCGGTTCCTGAACCGATCGGAACCGCGGTTACGTTTTAAATTGCCGGTTTCTCAACCGATTGTTTTTTCATTTAAGCTGACCGCAAAAGCTTAAATATTTCTCTTTTTAGCGGTTTTGAGTCCTGTTTTCTATTGTGGATAAACCCAAAAAGAACACAAGACCTACAGGGTTTAAAAACTGTATTAAATGTGCAGATGTATTTGCAAGTGCTGACAAACATGATCTTTGTTTGCTCTGTCTTGGTGTTAAGCATGTCAGTGAAGATTGTAACATTTGCAAGTCTTTCCCTGAAAAAACTGTGGAGAAGCACAGGGAGAGACTTAAGAGAAAACTTGAAGAGGGGTCCCTGGGCTCTGACCAGTCCACCCCTTCAAAAAATGTGGCAATTCCTTCTAGAGCCTCCAAATCCACCCCTGATATGGGTGAGGGCTTTAGTAAGAGAGGCAATCAGCCGGCTGACTCTCCGGTGCCTACCAAAAAACTAAGAAAAAGTAAGCACACTGACACCCCGTCTGAAACGCCTCAAGGGGTCCCTCAGGTGCCTGTACATACACCCTCTCCTGCTGATATCACACAAGCTCTGGCTTTGTTACAGGTGCTGCAGGGATTGCTCCCTCCCCAGCAGCCTGTAACTGCTCCATCTGAAAAAACTACTGCTACTGCTGCCACCCACCTGGTGTCTGTTCCCACTGTGGGTGGTGAAGTTTATGATGATGATGAGGAGGAGGAAGGAATAGAGCCTGAGGTGTCACCTTAGCAAGATTTCAGTTCCCCTCCTAGGCCATCAGAGGATTTTTCTTCCCATTTTTCTTTTATCAAAAAAATGGTGGAAACACTGGACCTCCAGACAATTGAGGAGGTACAGGATGACGAAGAGGTTCAATATATGAAACTAATGGGGTTAACACCCTCAAAGTGAATCCTGCTTCCTCTGTATAAATTTTTCAGAAAAGACATTCTAGAAATTTTAAAAGCTCCTCAGACTGTCACACCCATTGATAAAAAATGTGACAAAAAGTACCAACTGGAGAGATCTGGTGCTAACTTTTTATTCAGCCACCCAGATCATCAGGAAATTGTGCAGCAGGCAGCCTGCGAGAAGGCCAAAACCCCCTTGTCTTCTCACCCACCTGAAAAAGATTCCAGAAAGGCGGACAGTATGGCTAAGAGGGGGTACCTCTCAGCATCCCTTGCTATCAGTCAGGCCTCTTATCAGGCCTATGCTGCTCTCTACCAAAAGGCTTTATGGCAGTCTCTGGTGGATAATGCAGAGGCAAATCCCTCTGTCACTGTTTCTGATTTACTAGAGACATCCAAATTGGGTTTGGAGGCTTCCAAATACCAATTCCAGATGGCAGCAGACACAAATGACACTGCAGCCAGATGGTTGGCTGGCACTGTGGTCATGAGAAGGTTTGCCTGGCTGAGAGCTACTAACCTCACCCAGGATGCTCAGAACAAAGCAATGGATTTCACAGTTGAGGGCCATTCCCTTTTTGGTGCACAAACTGAAGCCTACATGAAGAAAGTAGATGAATAAAAGGCTACTTTCAGAAGTAATTCCACCAGAGACAAACCTTCTCCTTCTACTTCTTATTCTAAGGGAGGCAGGGGCAGGTCTGCATTTAGAAGACCTTTCTTTCAAGTGCAAGCTGCTCTGCAGACACATTACCAACCCCAGCAGACGGGTTTCTACAGGGCCAGGGGCAGAAGAGGCTCTCATAGAGGGTCCCATTCTGTCCAACCTCAAGAACAGCAAAAGCAGAACCCTGACTCTTCCCTTGGCTGCCTCTCCACATCCAGTAGGGGCAGGCTTTCCCACTATTTCAGGACTGGTCAAAATAACATCAGACAAGTGGGTCCCGGAAATAGTGGGTCAGTGTCTCTCCCTTTGTTTCAAGTCCCTTCCCCCTCTAAGAGTAAAATGCTTTGCATCAGTTCCTCCATCACAGAGAAAATTGCTGGAGCAGGAGGTAAAAAAACTTACTATTGATAAAAGCAGTCGAGCCTGTTCCATTCAATCAAAGAGGGCAAGGATTTTACTCCAAATACTTCCTAACAACAAAAAAGACTGGAGAGTGGCGGCCTATACTAGACCGCAGATGTTTAAACAAGTATTTGGTCGACTTCCGGTGATGTCACCACCTCAGATGCAAGGGTGAACGACAGCTCCGCTGAATCTGGGCTAATTCTAGGCTCTCCCTCATTTAAAAGCTAGAAAACAAACTAAAAACCTGAACCTGGGAGGGCCACAATACTGAATGGGTGGCAGAAGACACAATTCCCGTACCTCCAGAAGTAAGGATCTCACAGAACTCGCTCCACCCCCAAGGCTCAGCAGAAAGGCAAACAGACATGGTGGCTTTCACAGCAGCAACCTCCACAGCAGTAATTCAATAATACTTACAGAGCTGCAGGAGTTTAGAACCGAGGTGAGAAATTTCCGTACAGAATTAACATCTGAAATGGGCAAACTAACTGCTCGAGTAGTAGAAATAGAAGAACACCACTCAGAATTAGACACTCACACAGACCTACTTTAGTGCATGGTGGTGCACTTACTAGAAGAACAACAGGGCCTTAAGGAGAAATGTGAAGACTTAGAGAATCGATCCCGTCGAAATAACATGAGAATTCACGGGGTTCCAGAAAATGAGGTAGGGAAAGACCTACTGAAAATTGTAGAAGATCTAATCAGAGAAATGCTCCAACTGGACCCTTCCTATAAATTAGAAATAGAGCGAGTGCACAGAGCCCTAGCACCGAAACCCACCCAACCAGACAAGAGACCACGTTCAATCATTATGCGATTTCTTAATTATGCAACAAAGCAACATGTACTCACAAGGGCCTGGAGAATGAGAAAGACATGATTTAAGGAAAAGCATATTTACTTTGATGATGATTATTCTCCTAACAGTTCTGCAAAGCGGACAGCCTATGCACCAATATTGCGCTTCTTAAAACAGCAACAACTGAAATATACTACACCTTATCCAGCGCGGCTCACGATCATGTTCGCGGAGGGCCCAGCAACCTTCAATACGCTCGAAGAGGTTAAAAAAGCACTCCAGGAAAAGGGCCTCGCCTACAACGCGCAATTGGACTCCACAAACAACAAAGCCCAGCAGGACTTGCGAGAGAGTTCTTGGAAGAAGGCTAGCGATCTTAAATCAAGGAAAAGGCAAAGCCAAGACACCATGGAAGACGTCAAAAGCTTCTGCAACGCTTTCAAAGAGCTGCTCCAGAGTGAGAGAGAATAGCAACTGAGACAGTGAAGTACCAAAATAATGGGAATAACTTGAATGACGAGGGAAGAGGGGGGACTATTGAAGGGACAAAGGGGCAATAAGGGCTCTTTTATGTTTCCCATTGTCACACTGGGAAAGAGGACTTAAAAGTATATGGAGCCAAAATGCAAGTTAGTGCTACGGGCTTCTGCCCCCCCCCCGATCTGGTAATGACCCCATGAATCAGTTAAGTTCTAAAAATGTTTTAGCCCAGAGTGGGAGATTTGAAATATATACACTCCTGAGAGCCCTAAATGGGCACTTGAATACCACATCTGGGCGGATGACCTCTTTTTTCTTGTACACCCCACTGAAGATGAGGATTGCAGGGATCAGTCTCTGGGAGACCCTACTCCTCATAACCAGTCTCAGTGCGGTTACGAGTGCCGTGTGGTGCCAGGGTGACAGTGGCGTGTGGGGCCCTTGGCTAGGCCTTGAAAATCCCCCCAGGGCGTTTCTACCTACCCCTGCATAGGAGAGGAAAACCATCTCTCTCTACCTTGGGAGTTAAATTACTGTGGACCTAGTTACAAGGAGGTGATTGTTAATTCCTCCTTTCAATTTAACATCCATTTAAAGCCCTGTTGGCAACAGGATGTTTGTTCCCCCCCCCCCGATTGCCATTGGAGGCAACTGGATTTGGGAATTACTGTCCAAGATTTGGGACTTTTTCAATGTTTTTATTAGCCATAAGGCAAAATAGAGCAGTTAGAAGCATATGGAATGATTTATACTATGCATATAATCAGGCAGGTTGATGATGAGCTCTCGCAATTTGGTCAAGACTTCCTCCAGTTAATGACTTCACTGGGCTTCACACAGGTTATTTCTTCCTCGACCCATATTGGTGGTCATTCATTGGATTTGGTGTTCCTTCTGGGGATGGAGATATCCAATTTGGTGGTGGAACCAGTCGGATGGTCTGAGCATCACTCCATTGCGTTCAGTTTTGAGGCCACATCCAGTAGGCCGGCTCCTATGGAGATGGTCTGGTATCGCCCTTTAAGGGGTGTTTCCCCAGATGGCCTGGTGGCAGTGCTGGACCTATCGGGCTTATCGAGAGATTGCATGGATCCAGGAGACCTGGTACTTTCCTATAACAAGGTGGTGGCAGGGGCCCTGGATTCCATTGCTCCTGTTCATGTTCGTCCCCTCACTCTTCGCCCCAGGTCTCCTTGGTTTGATGAGACTCTGAGGGAGTTGAGGAGAGTCGGACGAAGGTTAGAGAGGTGCTGGCGGAGGTCGGGCCTGGATTGGGACAAACTTAGTTTGATGGACCACTACGTGGTCTATCAATCCGCAATCTCTCATAAGAAGGCAGAATTCCTATCCAGAGAGATTGCTGCTGCACAGAATAGACCAGCTCTGTTCTTCCGGACTGTGGACAGATTGTGCAATCCAGTCTTGTCTTCAGCCCAGAAGAGCCTTTTCTCAAGAATGGTGTGAGAAGTTTGCTCTGTTCTTTTCAGATAAGGTTGCCACTATCAGGTCTGATATCTGTTTGACCCTTTCTAATCAGAGTTGTGATGGCAGGAGATGTCGAACACCCAGTTTGTGTGGTCTGACTTCAGCCTTCCCACAATCAATGACATTGTGATGATCATCCAATCATTGCGTCCGACCAACTGTGGTTTGGATCCGGGCCCCACATGTCTGTTAGTGGGCTGTGTGGATAAAATTGGTCCTGTCCTCGCTGAGATAGTCTGGAGGTCCTTGGAGAGGGGGATTTTTCCAAATCCTCTAAAGGAGGCTGTGGTTCAGCCTCTTCTTAAGAAGTCCTCCTTGGACCCGGATTGTCTGGCAAATTACAGGCCTGTCTCTAACTTACCCTTCGTGGGTAAAGTTATTGAGAAGGTGGTCGCGTCGCAGCTGGATGATCATTTGACCAGCCACAATGTCTATGATTCTCTCCAGTCCGGATTTAGGAAAAGGCATAGTACCGAGACAGCTCTTGTCCGGGTACTAAATGACCTCCTAATAGCAAGAGATCAAAGGACTCGTTCCATCTTGGTCCTTCTTGATCTCTGTGCAGCATTTGACACTGTGGACCATGGTGTGCTATTGGAACGCTTGCGGTTTATCTGTGGGCTGTCTGGTACAGTCCTCAGTTGGTTTCGATCTTTCCTCTAGAGTAGGACTCAGAGGGTGGTGTCTGGGATTTTTTCCTCGGCATCATTCCCCCTATCCTGTGGGGTATCGCAGGGCTCCATTTTGGTGCCCATGTTGTTTGCGGTGGACATGCTGCCGTTAGGAGCAATTATTAGGCGGTACGGTCTGAGTTTTCACTGCTATGCAGATGATACTCAGCTGTACATGTCCTTTGTGCCCAGCCAAGATGCTGCCTTTTCAGTCTTTAACAACTGGCTTGCCGAAATCCAGGACTGGATGAATGTGAGTTGGCTGCGGTTGAACCCAGAAAAAACTGAGGTGTTGGTTGTGGACCAGGGTCGCCGGGAGGCGGGTTTGTTGGTGGGATCACCCTTGGGTTTATGGCTTGGGGGTGTCCAGCTAACTACCTCAGACTGGGTGCGGAACCTGGGCGTTGTGTTTGATGACTGTTTGACATTTAAATCTCAGGTGTCAGCAGTTGTCAAAACCTCTTTTTACCACCTGAGGAACATCACCCGGGTGAAGCACCTGGTTCCTCCAGACAATCTTCCTACTTTGGTCCACGCTTTCGTTACCTCCCACCTTGACTACTGCAGTTCCCTTTATCTTGGGCTACCAGGGGTTGAGATTCGCCACTTGCAGCTAGTGCAGAATGCGGCAGCCAGACTATTGACTGGTTCTTCTAGGTCCAGTCATATAACGCCTGTGCTCCGCGGACTGCACTGGCTGCCAATTTGCTGGCGAATCACCTTCAAGGTCAGTTTGCTGACCTATAAGGCCCTACACGATCAGGGACCTGCCTACCTGAAAGATCTCCTTTGTCCCTACTGTTCCTCCCGCTCTCTCCGATCCACTGACGAGGGATTGCTAGAGATTCCCAGGGTTCGTTTAAAAACCTCAGGGGCCAGATCTTTTAGTTTTATGGCCCCAACCCTGTGGAATTCTCTACCTTGTCAGGTGCGAGATTGCCTGACTGTGCAAAGCTTTAAGAAGGCTTTAAAAACATATCTTTTTAGCTTAGCATATAATGCGTTTTGAATGTTGCTGTCAAGTTTAATTTTAATATCGTTTTAATTATTTATTGTTTTATCATGTATTGTACAGGCGCCTTGGTTTTAGAAAGGCCCCTTATATAAATAAAGATTGATTTGATTTGATATCAAATATATACAAGATTGATAATGTACACAGTAGTAATATACAATGTAGTTCTAGGTATGTTGGTGGGGGACATGACATGGCACTTTGTATGGGGAGAGCACGTGGATGGAGATCTAATCAGCAACTAATTAAACAAGGATATGAATAAGTCCTCATTGATTATATAATTAAATATTAGTGAGTAGGGAAACCCAATCAAACGATCCCGTCTGCTTCAATTTATGAAAAAGGAAAAACTGGAGATTGTTCTTCTCCAAGAAACTCATATGATCTTAGCAGAACATAAAAAATTCCAAAATTTTGGATATACAGTATGATAGCAGCAGAATTGGCATATGGGGGAGGGAAAAGAAGAGGGACACTAATACTATTATCACCAGGGTTCCCCTTCGAAAAAAAAGCTGAGGTGATAGACCTGGAGGGTCGCTATGCCGTGGTCTCAGGCACACTGTACACAAGGCCTGTGACACTGGCATCAGTGTACTAACCCCCAGGTTCGAGAAGGCCGCTTGCGGTGAAGTTTTTGTCCGACGTGCTCTCCCTCCTAGACGGACAACTATTGATGGGTGGAGACCTAAACATCACGCTGCAACCCTCTATAGATGCAGCAGTTCCACGAGCCCACAGAAAGAGTGCTATACAAAAGTATATCAACAGAACTTTAACTCACTGGGCTTGGTATATATGTGAGGCACTTCTTTCCTAAGACTAGGGAATATACACACCAGTCTTCACACTTAGGGGGTCAGGCTAGACTAGACTATTTTTTTTAACACCATAGAACACTTAGATTACATGAAGGACATGACACATGGCGCCACTATCCTTTCAGACCACACCCCATTATATATCAGGATGGATTTGGGGAGACAACTTAAAAAGACTAATTGGCGACTAAATCTAGCACATTTAAGAGACCCTGAATTTTTTAATTTAATCTAAAACAGCATACCCAGAATTAAACAAGAGAATATACATCAAGAGGTACCTCCGACTACTCTGTGGGACACTCTGAAGGTAGTACTAAGAGGATAAATAATAAAATACTCGGTGGGGAAAAAAAGACAGAGGGATAAAGTATATAGAGACCTGCAAGGGGAGGTTGTGCACCTACAGCACTGACCAGACCAACATGATCCAGTAATTCAGCAACGCCTGAGAACAGCTAAACAGAAGCTACAAAAGTTAGCGGACCAATCATTAGAACAAAAATTATTTTACCTTAAACTTAGATCACATGAAGGAGGCCCTAAAGCAGCTAGAAACCTAGCGTGAAAACTGAGTGAACAAAGATTTCGGGCGAACATCACTCAGAGATGCAAGATCCCAAAACAGGGAAGTTAGCTAAAAAACCACAAGAGATTAGGGATATATTAAAACAATTCTATCAAGACTTATACACTAAAGAACAGGAAGCATCCCCTGAGGAGATACAGAAATACTTGCGAAGACTCCCCATCCCAAGAATCTCCCCTCGGCAAGCCGATGCCCTGCTGACCCCAATCAAGGACGAGGAACTAATACAGGTCCTCAAGAAAGCCCAATCACAAAAAGCACCAGGACCAGATGGTTACCCTTCAGAGTTCTATTCTAAATTTAAAAAACTTTTGCTACCCATATTAATTCCTGCATTACATGCAATTCAAGAGAGTAATCCACCTCCCCCCTCCTGGCAATATGCCACGATTTCAGCCATCCCAAAGCCCCAGAAAGATTTAAAACTTCCTTCATCATACCTCCCTATATCAATGTTAAATTATGATTACAAGTTATTTATGTCTGTTATAGCTTCCAGAATTGATCATTTACTACCATCCATTGTTGACCCGGATCAAGTAGGTTTTATCCGAAGTCGCCAAGCACATGACGCGATTAGGAGAACCTATTTACTAATAGACTATGCCCTAGAAAGGAAGATCCCGCTAGTCCTAATTGGACTGGATGCCGAAAAGGCATCCGACCGGGTCAGCTGGAATTTTTTATGGCAAACCATGTCGCCCTTTGGACTACCGGGACCCTTTATTCGCCAGCTGCAGAATCTTTACGATATGCCAAAAGCAAATGTAAAGGTGGACGGGGCACTTACGGATACCTTGCAGCTATCTAGGGGCACAAGACAGGATTGCCCGCTATCACCAGCACTATTCGCACTATACCTGGAACTGCTTGCGATTGCTATTAGAAATACCCCAATTATCGAGGGCATTCCCACAGGGGGGGCGTCAACATAAGATCTCGCTCTTTGCGGACGATATCTTATTAACAATAATAGAACCACCCAACGCAATCCCAGAAATTTGGAAATTGCTAAATGAATTCAGCAGGCTAGCCGGCTATAAAATAAACACAACAAAAACTGAAGTTTTAACTTATAATTACATACCCCACACCCAGCTTAAAAAAGAATTCCCTTTTTAGTGGTATAAGCAGGAGATGAAATACCTCAGCACAAAATTAACCAAAAACCCTATGCATGCTGAACTACTAAACCTTGAACCCCTAACATTAAAACTAATAGAAGACCTCGCTTGATGGTCTCATCTCCCTCTTAGTTTTTTGAGTAGGATCGAGGCAATAAGACATAATGTCTTCCCACGCATTTTATTTTTTCTACAGACCCTACCATTTACACCCTCTAAAATTTACTTCCAAGCATGGGACAAAATGATATCAAGATTTCTATGGAATGGAAGAACCCCGAGAATTAGATTTTCGGTCCTGCAACTAACTAGGGAACAAGGGGGACTTAACCTGCCGAATCTCAGTAAATATGCCCTAGCATCACAATGCAGAGTAGTATTAAACTGGATAGATGCACACTACCAGGTGCACTGGAAAGAACTGGAAGTATCATAGGGAGACCTGCATAATCCACAAGAGATACTATTCAGACCCCCGAAGAACCAGAAAATGGGAGCCTTTCCAAAACTCACGAGAGAACCTATAAGAGCCTGGCTAAAAATGCTAGACAAATTCCTCACCCGCTCAGAGAGATTATCCCTGAGCACTTTAACACATAATACAGACCACCAAAGCCCCCACATGACAACATACCTGAAACAGTGGCAGAAATATGGAGTTACCCATGTTTTCCAACTGGTAGGGAGGACTGGCATTCTTTCTTTCATCTCTTTACAAAGGGAATATCATCTTCCAAATAAAAATTTCATCTCATACTTACATATTAAAAATTATTTGCAACCACATGAAGACTCTTTAGTGGACCAAATTAAAAACCCTCACCAATGTTGCAATTAATTATGGCTTACATCAAGGGAACATGGTCGGATCATTTGATCAGTAGAATATGTAAAGCACTAGATAAGGGGAAAGGAGACTCCACAGATTCCATAAGAAACAAGTGGGTGGCTGAGCTGCAGTTAGACATATCTGCAGAAACATGGAATATATCTGCATTGCCTGTTTTGAAAACCTTTATAGCCCCATACTGGAGGGAATTCACCTGGAAGCTTAGATACAGATATTTCAGGACGCCAGCCCTTTTAAGTCATATAGGGGAAATAAGAGAAGGAAAATGCTGGAGAGAATGTGGGGAGGTAATGGCAGGCCAGAGCCATATTCTCGGGTCTTGCCCAAAACTAACGCAATTCTGTACTGCAATATTAGAGGAATTGGGTGCAATATACTCTACTCCAGACCTATTCACCCCTACATTTGTATTGACCTTCATCAAGCCCCAGGGAATCCAGATTGATAAGAAAAGGTTAAAACAAATCACCAAATTGTTAATAGTGGCGCACAAAATTATAACCAGGTTATGGATGACTACCAAGACGCCCAACAAAGAGGCCTGGATTTCCCTAACTAGGGAAATCTATGCACTAGAAAGACTTTCGGCTAAAATGATAGATAAAATTAAAAAATTTGATGCTACCTGGTGGACATGGGTAACATTCCAATTACAACGCTACCCAGATTTTGTACCATGAGAAAGGGGAAACGTTTAAAGGGAACCTCTAGTAGGCTATATTGGAGGCCTAGGGTAAATTGCCCCAAAGTGAGCCAAAAGATAAGAAGAACAATGAATTTGTGCATTGTCATGCCTTTGTGTTTTTTGTGTTTGCCTAGACGACTGTGTAACAATAATCAAGAACTGGCAATGTAATAATTCTGAATTAAACCTATAGTATTATAATGAATAGGGATATGCCAATAATATAAAATTCGAAGAATCAGAGGACAACTGGTGCTACTGACCTTAATAATTATTTATTTTTATTACTTTTCTTCATTCCACAATAGACTTCTGTATGTAAACATTTATATGGAAAATGTCTATGTAATATACATAAAATGTTGAGATGCCTGTAGAACAATGCATTAAAAGGAAAAAAAATCAATAAAGATTGAAATTTTAAAAAAACAAACAAGTATTTGGTCAAACCCAAATTCAAAATGGTAACAATGTCAATAATTCTGCCAACATTACAAAAAGGGGACTAGTTGGCCTCTCTGGATCTAAAAGATGCTTACTTTCACATCTCTGTCAGAGAATCACACAGACGGTATCTCAGGTTCACTCTCCCCTCAGGCCACTACCAGTTCTCAACACTTCCTTTCGGCCTTACCTCTGCACCAAGGGTGTTCACAAAGTGCATAGCAGTAGTAGTAGTGGCACATCTCAGAAAACTGTGTGTCACAGTTTTTCCTTATCTGGACAACTGGCTGATTGTGGAAAAATCCCAACAACAAGTGTCAGCACACTTACTGCTAGCCCAAAGTGTTCTCTCCTCCTTGGGATTTCTTCTAAATCTAAAGAAATCAGTTCTCACCCCAGTCCAAGTATTGCAGTTCATAGGAGCAGAACTCAATACAATTCTGGGAAAGGCCTTCCTTCCTTTGGAAAGAGTACAGGCTATCCAGCTTCTAGCAAACTCATTTGTCCTAGGCAGGCCAAAACCAGCAACTCAGTTTTTACAGCTGCTAGGGCACGTGGTCGCAGCAACAGGCACAGTCATGGGTGCCAGATTTCAAATGAGGGACATTCAGTTTCACCTCAGGGCCCATTGGTCCCAGAGACGAGATCCACTTTCAAAACTAATACCTGTAACAAAAACTCTTATACAGGCCCTTACAGTGGTGGAAGATCCCGACAACCTAAGGGAAGGTGTTCCTTCTACTAGGAACCCCCGTCCTTGATACTCACAATAGATGCCCCCCTCCTAGGGTGGGGCACCCACCTGGGGGATCACACAGTTCACAGGTCTTGGAGTGCTGCAGAGTCACTCCTGCACATAAATCTCTTAGAGTTAAGAGCAGTGTACTTGGCCATTCAAGCTTTCGTTCATCTCATAAAGGGAAAAGTGGTTCAGGTCACAACAGACAATACCACTACGATACACTATATCAACAAACAGGGAGGGACAAGATCCACTCCACTATGTACAGAGGCAATGAAAATATGGAGTCTCATTTACTCCATAAATGCCTCACTACAAGCAATTCATCTGCCAGGGAAAGACAATACACTGGCAGATGCCTTGAACAGGATAAACCAGGCCCATCACGAATGGGCACTAAACAGCCAAGTAGTGCAAGTTCTATTCAGGTGGTGGGGAACCTCAGAGCTAGACCTTTTTGCTTCACACCAGGATCACCATTTACCCCTTTATTGCTGCAGAGCCCCAGTGAAGGGAACTGTCCCAGTGGATGTCCTGATCTTCGATTGGATAGGAAAATACCTTTATGCTTTTCTTTCTTTTCCCTTGATTCTCAGAGTACTCATCAAGCTCAGGTCACAACCAGCCTCGATGATTCTGATAGCACCAGACTGGCCAAGACAGCCTTGGTACTCCCTGTTACTCTCAATATCAGTGGACAAACCGATCTACCTCCCTCAGAGGTACAACCTGCTGACTTCCTTCCAAGGCAGGGTGGTATACCCCAATCTCAGGTCTCTCAGACTCAAAGCTTGGCTCTTGAGGACTTAGAGTACCCAGACTCCCAATATTCTCAAACAGTTTTAGAAGTCCTTAGAAGTTATAGAAAGCCTTCTACTAAGAAAACTTATGCTTCAAAATGGAAATGATTTTCCATTTGGTGTACAGTAAAGGGCCTAACTCCAGCATAGCCTGGCATTCCAATCATCCTAGATTATTTGTCCCATCTGCATTCTCTAGGATTGCAACATTCAACCCTTAAAGTTCATCTTGCTTCACTTCCAGCCTACCTCTCTGTAGGGAAAGGAGTATCAATATCCTCGAACCCTATATTTAGAAGGTTCTTTAAGGGCCTTTTACACCTGTTTCCCCCACATAGGGAACCAGTGCCAGCTTGGGACCTCAACATTTGTATTGCCCAGCTTATGCTCCTGCCATTTGAACCAATGGCTACTGCAGAGCTAAAATACCTTACCTGGAAGGTAGTTTTCCTCGTGGCACTTACCTCTGCTAGGAGGATAAGTGAGTTACAAGCCCTTTATGTGGAAAAGGACTATATTTATTTCTACAATGATAAGGCAGTGTTGAGAACTAACAGGAAATTCCTTCCCAAAGTAGTTTCTGACTTTCATCTAAATCAGTCTATTATCTTACCAGTGTTTTTTACAGCACACGCCAGTTCTGGTGAGCGTAGGCTGCATAGTCTGGATGTGAAGAGAGCATTGAGCTATTGTATAGCCAACACTAAGGATCATAGGCAGGACAGACAACAGTTGTTCCTTACCTATGGGGAAGTAGGTAAGGGATCTTCTGCTTCAAAGAGGACTATATCTCGATGGATAATCCAATGTATTAAATTTTGCTACACAAAGGTGGGCAAGGTCCTCCTTCAGGTTTTAGGCCCATTCCACAAGGGGCACAGCTGCCACCGTTGCAGCTGCCAGAGATGTTCCTCTTTAGGAAATTTGTAAAGCAGCTACCTGGAGATCAGTACACACCTTTACTAAGCATTGCAGCCTGGATACCCAGGCCAGGAGTGATGCCAATTTTGGAAGGGCTGTTTTGCAGAGTCTTTTTCCTAAATAGATTCTGCCCACCTCCTAATGGTACTGCTACATAGTCTACAAAGAGCAATAATACTAGTGGATTGCTGGGGTTAGAAGAACAAATTACTCACCTGTAGTAATGTTGTTTCTTCCCAGGGATCCACTAATATTATTACTCCCGGCCCCTGGTCCTCCCCTTAGAATCTCAGAAAAATACTCTGTACAGTTGAGATGTCTTTCAGTATGATGGGTATGTTATTTGTTGGCACATTCCCTAATACTTAACTATTAGGTTCTTTTCTAAGGGTGCATCTGGCTCAGAAAAGAGGACTCACTCTTCATGTTTTTCTCGGCCATTTCTTGGCCTATTACTACTTTTTATGGCCCTGTTGGCCATTAATTCAAAATTATTCATTGTTTTATTTATTTATAAATTTACTATGGCCTCTTTGTAGGCTTCACAGAAATCTGAGGTAGAATCCAGGCAGTTAGAACAGGGCAGTTTGAAAATGAATGCACGAGCTAAACATTCCATAATTAGCATAGCATTCCATTTGGCTCCAGGGCAGTGCTGACCTTAAAGGGTGCTGCAAAGAGTAATAATATTAGTAGATCCCTGGGAAGAAACAACATTACTACAGGTGAGTAATTTTTTCTTACTGCTGCTCATGATCGTACTAAATGACCGAAACACATGAGGTCCTTACCTCCTGATAAAGATTCCTGTAGGTTAGATTATCTGGGATAAAAGGTATTCCAAGCAGGTACTATGAATCTCAGAATCCTAAATTATATGGGACATATGATCAAATACAAACATACACTCTGGTCTTCTGCCATAGAATTAGTCAACAAACTCCCTCTTTCGCAGGAAGGGAACAATTACTGGCAATCCCATCTCCCGACACCTGTTTCGTTCGGGGTATGTTGCAGTCGATACTCCGGCCTGCATGTCAGCAACTGGCATTACCTTGCATTGCCATTCTTGGCTTTGCGTCAAAGGCTTTTCACCAGATGTACAGCATAGAGTGGTCAGTGCCCCCTTTAATGGGTCTAAATTTTTAGGACCAGGTACCCAGACACTGATAGATGATCTTCAGTCTTCAGGACGGACACTGCGTACGGTACATGGCATGTACCATACATTCCAGTTATCGTATCATCCTCAGTCCTCATTTTGTACAGAAAGAGGTGGAAAATACAGAGGCTCACATAGAGGCGGATTCTGAGGTTGTTCCCAGCCTTCTAGAACCACCACCTCTGCCACCAAGGGCTCCCGCTCCCACCCTTCAGGTGCAGCTGCTCAGCCCGCCTCCCAGTGACCAACTAGTGCTTTGCCCACGCTTCCTCAATCAGGCCTTAGAAGCCATTAGCGGTCGTTTTGCCATCCATTTAGAGGCCTGGCAAATGATCACATCAGGCGAGTCAGTACTTCAGATTATCCAGAGGGGTCACACTCTGGAGCTTCTTTCCATCCTCCCCATCCCCCCTGTTCTGTACAGTATCCACCTGACCACATTCCCATTCTCCAAGAGGAACTTCAGGCTCTTCTAACCAAGAAGGCCGTCTACCTGGTACCCTCCACAGAGCATCAAAAGGGGTTTTAATCACATTTCTTCCTGGTTCCCAAATGAACTGGAGATCTCAGATCAATACTAGACCTCAGACAATTGAACCTACACATCTGGTACAAGAGGTTCTGCATGGTCACCCTAAATTCCATCATGCCAATGTTGAAACAAGGGGACTGGCTATGTGTCCTAGATATGAAGGATACCTACCTACATATCCCCATCCATCTTTCCCACCACAGGTTTCTTTGTTTTCACCTGTTGAGGCAAGATTTCCAATTCCGGGCACTTCCGTTCGGCCTCTCATATGCCCCGAGAGTGTTTACCAAGTGCCTAGTCATAGTAGCAGCAGCCCTACGATGGAATGGCCACTTTGTCTTCCCATATCTGGACGACTGACTCATCAAAGTAGGGTCCAAAACCTCTCTGTTTTCCTCCCTACAAGCAACCCTAACTCTGTTCCACTCTGTAGGGATTACAGTCAATTGGCCGAAGTCCAATCCAGCCCCTGCACAGTCGCTCCAATATATAGGAGCAGTCCTAGATACCGTCTCCACCAGGGCTTACCTCCCGGCTGACAGACAAAACAAGCTACTATCTCTGGCTTCTCAAATACAAGCGCAAAAAGTAGTCACAGCCAGGCGTATGTTATGCCTCCTAGGGCACATGGCCACTATCATCTCTACGGTAGCACTTGCCCGTCTCCACATGAGGCCAGTCAAGTGGATTCTCCAGAACCAGTGGTCTGAAAGAACAGGAAATTTTGAAGACAAAATCAGAGTCACTCCTTTGCTGTGGTCCGCCCTATTATGGTGGACCCTCAGAACCAATCTATGTCAAGGCATGCCCTTCCAGTCCTCCCCACCTCAGCAGATGTTGACCATGGATGCTTCCCTAGAAGGGTGGGGTGCACACCTGGGTCCTTACAGGACACAAAGCAAGTGGACCACTTCTACCCCTCCTCTCCACATAAATCTCCTGGAGATGAAGGCAGTCCTCCCAGTCCTCCAGGTTTTTCAACCTCATTTATCTCCGGAACTATTACTGATTCAATTAGACAACACCTCAGTAAGGTTTTACCTCAACAAACTAGGAGGTACAAAGTCCCATTCTCTATACAGAGAGACTATTGCAGTCTGGCAAGAGGCTGTATGGCAACACCTTGTATTGACAGCTGTCCATCTACCAGTATGCCACAATTTCCTGGTTGTCCTCCTCAGTCACCTGTCATCCATGCACTAATGGACACTTCATCACAAAGTGTTTCAGAAAATCTTTCATTTGTGGGGGATCCCACAGCTGGATCTGTTTGCCTCCCCAATCAGTCACCGTCTTCCCAGATACTATTCAATTTTCATGAGCAAAAAGGGATGATCTATAGATGCCCTGTCCCAATCATGGACTGGACTTTTCTTATATGCTTCCCCCCATCCCTCTCCTAATGGACTGTACTGAAATTACAACATGAACCTACCACCGTGATACTCACAGCCTCTCTGTGGCCTCGGCAGGTGTGGTTCCCACTGCTTCAACAGTTCTCAGTGGAGGACCCAGTCCTGTTGCCAAGAAGACCAGATCTCTTGACTCAGAATCAAGAGACCCTTCTACATCCCAAACTGAAGTCACAACACCTTCACGCTTGGCTTCTGAGGACACTTTAATATCACGTCTCCATGTGTCCTCTCCTGTGGCCAGTATTCTACTGGTCTCATGTAAACCAGCGACCATGGAAATGTATAATGCCAAATGGAAGCGCTTTTCCATTTGGGCTGCCTCCCAGTCATTGGATCCTTATTCTTGTCCACTGATGAAAGTATTGGATTACCTGGCCTTGAATGCCAAGACAGGATTAAGCTAGTCCTCTATCAAAGTCCATTTGGCCTCCATTTCAGCCTTCCATGAACCTTTTAATGGCAGATTACTGTATTAACATCATCTAGCCAAAATGTTTTTAAGACGAATGTTAAATATTAAGCCACCTATCAGAAGAACCACTCATCTGTGGGATCTCAATTTTCTAATAGAGAAATTAACTCTTGAATCCTTTAAACCTGTGGCCACTTGTGACCTCCATTTTCTTTCTTGGAAAATACTATTCTTAGTGGCCGTCACTTAGGCTTGGTGTATTTCCGAGCTTCATGCCCTCATTTGTAAAGAACCTTATTTAAATTTTCACAAAGACAGAGTGGCACTTCATACCAACCCTTCCTTCCTACCTACCTAAGGTAGTGTCCGAACACACCTTAAATCAATCCTTGGAATTACCAGTATATTACCCTGAACACTCCAATTGAGGTGAGTACCTCCTACATACCTAGATGTCCATCATATAGTATGATACTATACTAATCAAATTAAATTGATTAGGAAGACCTCTCAACTTTTTGTCACCTTCGCCTCAAATGGGGAAGGTCTGCCAGTCACTAAACAGACCCTTTCCAATTGGCTAGCACAATGTATCACATTTTGTTACACAAAATACAACAAGCCATTATCAGGACCTGTCCAAGCCCATTCTTTCAGAGCTATGGCCACCACAGCAGCTTGCTTTAAAAGGGCCTCTATCACAGATATCTGCAATGCAGCTACATGGTGCACAATTCATACTTTCATGAGGCATTACAACTTAGATGTTGCTTCACGCCGTAGGATGGCCTTTGACCAAGCTGTCCTACAAGGCCTGCTGTCATAATGACCACCCTTCCTGGGTTTACTGCTTAGGCTTCATACTAAGTGTATTACCTACTGCAAGAGACCACTCTGTGGAAGATAGTACAGTTACATAAGAATGTACTGTAACAGTAGATCTTTGAGGAGTGTCTCTTGCAGCAGGTACGATCCCACCCTCCTTCCCCCTCCTTCTCTAAGAGAACAAATTCTGGTCCAGTGACTTATGGGTTGGGATACCTATGATACTTCAGCTTCTCCTTGGTCCCCACTTAGCGAGCTGAATCTGGCAGGGGAAACTGAGGATACCAGGGACCGCCCACACTTATATAGGAAAAAGGAAGCTGATGTCATGTGTGAGTGGCCCCTGGAAAAGACTGCTAGAAGAGCTGCTGTGTACCACAGTGACCTCTGGCAATGATCCAAGTGCATTACCTAAGTGTATTACCTGCTGCAAGAGACACTCCTCAAAGATCTACTGTTACGGTAAGTTCTTACATAACTGTACTTTCTAGGAGTTGTATATAGTTCATGTCCACACCACCTACCCAGCCTCCCCTGGCAAGTGACACATGGGTCTCTTCTTCCAGTGCGCAAAATCTGACATCATTGGGTGGAGCCGGAGGATATGCCACTGAGGTGGAGGGAAGAGCATGGCTTGAAGACATTCCAATGAATCAGCATTCCAGTGGAACAGCCTATGTGTGGATGTAAACTATACACCACTCCTAGAACTACAGTTCCGTAACCTATTTTTTTCCTGCCTCCAAGTGGGGTACACACTTCCCATATTCAGAAATGTTTGGTAAACTGCAACACTCCAGGGTCCACATGAACCTCTGGGCCTAGGTGTTTTAAACATAATTATAGAAGGGACATAATCCCATGACCTGATTGGTCAGCTAAGGGCTTTACTTGTGGGTAAGTTCTGCAGTAACTTCCAGCTGAGCTAGGGAATTTATAAAAAAATACATAATGGAATACATTTTAAATTTATTTGATGCATGAGTCCATTGTATGATTACAGTAAGGCACTCCAAGATATGGGGAATTGGGGGATTGCCCACTTCTCGTGTGGTTAAGTTACTCAGCTGTGCCATGTGACACACCACACAAGGCGTAGGTAAATCCCCCACTAACCCACATCCTGTTATGAGCTATTGCTTAAATATAGCATTGACACTGGGATATGGCAACTGGTCTGCTATTCCTTTTTGTGTCCCTGGGAATATGTCAGCAAGGGGGCAGTGTGTTGTCAAAAAGTGATACAGAAGAGAACCAAAGGTGTATTTCTCATCAGACGTTCAGCGTTGTATAACGCCTCTCCCAGAACAAACTTCTCTTGCATACACAACTTTTTATGCCCATGCACAAATACATATGAGCTTGTTTCTAGGCAGGGATAGCTGTGTTCAAGCACAGAATCTTGAGGTGAACTGTAGCCACAGCCAGCATGCCCAACCCTCTGTTGAGAATAGGAGCCTAATGAAAGAAACAGATTTTTCTTCCCCCAACTAACAATCTTAAGTATTCAGCAGAGTTCAGTTCTTGTACAATACAACAACCAGACACACTACAAGCTGTTAACACAATACTATAAAGTGTTTGCTTTTCAAATTTAATGCATTATATGTTGAAACAGTCTGTGAATCTACTGGTGGACACTTGGCCCCTTATCCAAATACACAGAAAACTCAATGATCATAGAAATAATATTATTCCATATGATATACATTTAATCTCGTGTCACTTTCTGCGCAGTTTAACAGACAGTCCGGCAGCAAAGAGAAATTCTTATAAATGGCACTAGATACTTTCAGCAGAAGCAGATGCTGGCATATTGTTGGACATGGTTACCAAAAAGCAATGCAAATGGGGAAAACATTGGATTCCTCGCTATGCCAGTAATGTGCAGAACTTTGGATATAATGCCCAGTACAAAGATGAAATTCAATCAGAATATCACTGGATGATGCTATAAAAAACAGAGGAAGTTCTTTGAAATGTATTGTCTGGAATACTAGACCTGCTGGAATAGAAACACCTCTCGGTGCCTGTTAAGTTCTCGGAAAATAAATCATCCAGTGTGCTAAAAAACCCTTTGCAGCAAAGTCACAGAAAAAAAGGTTTGTTCAAAATTGCTTAACCAAAATGGTCTTTTTTTGAGTGGGCACTGAGAAAAGTTTATTATAACTGCTTATTCATGCCTGCTTATGAAGAGTGGGTTGGGGTGGGGGTGGGGTGGGGGACAGACACGGTGAACATTGAGTTCCTGCCATCCTTAAATTAAAATGTTAACATGTACTGATGCACACAAGTGATCCAGTGTAGTGTCACAGGAGCTGTACTGAGAAACATGCCTGAGTGCATACAACCAGGCAATTGCATAAGCTACTCCTATAATGTATTTCACATTTGAACTTAGGCACACTGGCCTGTTTTATAATGGGTGTCACAAAGTTTGACTCCATTGCACTGCAGGCCACTCAAGCTGTAATTAGTTCTGCTCAGCCAGTGGAGGAAGAGTACCCGATCCCCCCACAAGCATCATTGTGGTATGAAATAGAATTCAATCAGAAAGCACCAGAGAATACACACTAGCCACAGATCAAAATAATAGCTCTCTTATAGGCTAGTGTGCCACCACCAAGTGTTCACTGGCGTAAATGCCAAGAAGGCGAGGATGCATTTTGTAGCTCTCTGAGTGATGTTAGCAGATGTCACCAATTGATGATCTTCCAGGAATAAATCTTTACCACTGATTCCCACTGATACATCTTCAGTGGAGGCCCTGGGACCCAGCGGGAGCCAGAACTTTTCAGGAGGGCTGGCCCCAAGGTAAGCTGTGCGCATGCGTGGCACTGTAAGACTAGTTTGTGATGCAGACTTACCTCAGCACCAGCCCTCAACTGCATCAGTTCCTTTTTCCTACTGTCGAGTGCATGTCTGTGATAAAATTTATTTATTTATTTGCTTTTGTTTACCGGGTGTGCGCACTAGACAGCCAAGTGCCTATTTTCAGGTGCGACCCAGGTGGGTTACAATGGAACAATACATGAATATCAGGCATACAGGTATAAACAGGGTTAACATACATTAGGTTCAGGCAACATGATAAATCATACGAATAGGGTACATAGATTAAGGCACTTTAGAGACATCCGAATAAGGTACAATAGTTGAGGTACATAGATCACATTTGACTGAGCACAATCAGTGGAAATCAACTGTGAGGTAGCATGGATAACTACGTAAGTTGGCATCCAGCTGAGTACAGAAAAAATAGGCGACAGTAGACTCCCAACGATCTTGAAGAATACCAAGGTACACAGCAGCAGGATAAAGAGAATCAGGTAGATTACCATCCAGGACCAGTCACTATGGGGTAATAGAACACCCGGCAGGGTACAACAGGAGACACAGGCGAGTCCAGTGGGGCAAAGTGCTGGTTTTAGCCACAGACAGGCCACCCAGAGGTAGGTACCAGGAGAAGCAATTCAGGCACAGAGACACATGGTGGCTGATTTCAGGAAGCCCCATAGGGAGGTTCTGAAGTGGGAATGTGATGGGGAGGTGCGAGTGCAGGCTGGCAGGGAGTTCCACAGTTTTGGTGCGAAGGCAAGGAAGGCCTGGCCATCCATACGAGTGCGGGTTTTAGGAACCAGGAGGACCTGAGAGTCACTGGATCTTAGGTAGTAGGGGGGAGCAGCAGGAGTGAGGGACAGGGCAAGTGCAGAAGGGGTGGCAGTACGGATGATGTTGTCTAAGAAGTTGCCAAGGGTGAGGGTGCGGTGGAACTCTGGTGGGAGCCACTCCAGCTGGGAGTAAAGATCACATCGATGAGTGAGGCGGGGAGCAGCGAGAGCAAAGTGGCATACATTGTTACACGCTGAGTCCCATTTTGAGAGACTGGATTTTGGGGCTTGTGCAAAGGATACAAGACCATAACAGAGCGTGGGTAGGAGGACTCCCCTGGCTAGCGCCAGTCGGGCCACTGGGGTGAGGCACGATTTTGCTCTGTAGGCCAGGCCCACCCTGCAATTAATAGTTTTGCAGGTGTTACGGATGTGCAGAGTGAGATCCAGCTGAGGGTCAAGAGTAACCCCAGGTACTTAACCACTTCAGTAACAGGCAGTGGGGATCCATCGGCTCCTAGGATTGTTGGAGGAGCAGGGCAGGCTTTTAACGTCCTCTGCATATATCTGCATATCACAATCCCGTTGGTGCTCTGTAACTGGCACAGCTGCCACTGTTAAGAGAGGTTCCTTAAGGGCATCTTACACACAAAGCCTCCTGTCAGGAAGCCGGTGGCTACCTGAGATATCAGTCTTGTGCTGGATATGCTCACTCGCAAACCTTTTGAACCCCTTACAACATGTGAGCTGAAGTTTTTAACTTGGAAAGCAGCATTTCTAGAGGCCATCACCTCTGCTGTTGGAGTGTCTGAAATCCATGCCTTGGTTACAGATCATCTGTGTATTGTTTTCCATAAGGACAAGGTAGTTCTCCACAGACACCCCAAATTCCTACCTAAAGCTGTGTTGGAGTTCCATCTTAACCAGCTACTAGTGCTGCCTATCTACCTTGCCATCTCTACCTTGCCAACTTCCAGAATGAAGGACAGTGTACTCTCCATTCTCTGGATGTTTAAAGGGTCCTTAAATTCTTCTGACTTCAGGCAATCCAAACAGCTCTTTTTCTCCCCTTGATCCTAATCATATGGGACATTTTTTTACTTATTTATTGAAATGTTTCACCAGGAAGGCACACTGAGCAACAGGTTGCTCATCTCCCGGTGCGACCTGGGGGGGGTAGGGGAACATAGGGAGTGAGAACAGAGATGTGGTACAATAACAAAATATAGCATAAATTTACATGCAAAAACATACCATACAAACGAGTAGACTGTACAGAGAGTAATGAACTAGAGGAATGCTAACAGTTTTGGTCTAAGAAGCTGGATGATGCATCAGAAAATGATTACAGTAATTCAAACTTTATAAAAGAATGCAAATGCTAAGTATCTCCTAGCTGCTTAGGAATGACTGAATGGACCAATTTATTTAGCTATGTCAAGTACTAAGGAGAACTCAGCACAATGATTCTAGGTACGTCCTAAATGCAAATATCTAGGTGCAAGACAGATCTGGGCAACCGTAACTAGGGCTGGGTAATGAAAGGAGGGGGAGAGGAAGGGGGGTAATAAGAAGAGGTGGAATGGAGACAAAGCAGTGATAACCTATCAGATTATGAGTACACAACCAGGGGCAGATAGGGCTAGAAAGAGGAGGGGATATGAGCATGGAAGGAGAAAGTGGGAGGAGGGATGCAGTGAGGGTGTGGAATTAGGGGATGGAGGACTAATCAGTTCAAACCCCTTCAGGATGTTGAGAACCCTTCCAGAGAATGAAGCAGGCATGAGAAAGGTGACCTTAGTGCCAATAGAGGAGAGACGTTGGAGTGGGAGAAAAGGGGGGGAGCAGACAGGGAATGGCAAGTGCAGAAAAGCCCCTGGAAACCGTGGTGGGCTGGGAGCACTGCTGGAGGACAGGACAGTCAAGATGGAGGAGAGGGGGAAAGGAGATGGCGTTCCTACAGAAAAGGGGAGAGATCTGCCAGGGGTCTGACCCCTCCCAGATGCTGAGTAACCCTACCTGCACTAGGACATCCTGTTACAATCAAGTGCATTTCTGCCTGGAGTGTGAGCTGCCTGCACCACTGCTATGCTATGGCTCAGATCAAGCTGGAGATTTCATGACTTCCTTCATCCTCCCACTCTTGTGCCCCCCCCCCCATGCTCCCAGGCATTATGGTTCCCTCGGGGACCATGACCTGGGAGCAATTCAGGTCAATGGCTGGTGCATTTCACCAGTACCTCAAGGCAGACCAGACACTTTTTAGGCCAGAGGGCCTGCACTACCATTGCCTGGATCCAACTCCTCCCCTCCTACTTCTTCCTCTGAGGAAGAGGATTTTTCAGTCTACTTCTCCTCTGATATCAAGTCCTTCCTATTCCAGCAATTCCTATCGGAGATGATGCAGCAGCTGAATTTATGTCCTTTTGTAGGTCACAGTACTGATACCCTGGTGCTGTCTTTCCTTGGGGATTTCAGTGATGACACTTCTGTCATCCCTTCATGACCCCGACCCTTTGCAGAGAAATCTAGGCATGTCTGACTCTGTCCCTTTGCCCCTTGTCCATCCCCTAGGGATACCCAGCACAGATATTGCACTTCCCTGGAGACTCTGGTACTATCCCTCATCCCATCTCAGAGATTCTGGTGCTGCAGACCCCATGAGGCCTAAGCACTTGGTGCATGATCACTCCCCCAGTGCTGACTTTACGGAGATTGCTGCATATGGCAGGAGAGTTTTTGTGGTGGTACAAACTATGATGTATGTTTCTACACATCAGGCACATGATGGCAAGCACCTGTGGGTGATGATACGTCAGCTCTTGGTGTCCATGCTGGATTACAGGTCAACTAGGTAGGCCATTCACCTTTCTGCCCAGAGCCTGGAGCTGTCGAGGCACTAAGCGAGGGCATTGTATGACACCAGCAATGTAGCTTCCAGGCTGATGGGAAGAGCAGTCTGTATGCGGCAGATGACGTGACTTTGCCTCTCCTGGTTGTCCCCCCCGGCCTGGTGTAGAGTACTTAACTCACATTTCAAGGGGACTCACTTTTTCTTTTTCCTTTTCTTTTTTCCATATTCTATTTGTGCTCCTATCCTCCGTGCCCTCTTCAGACCGACCTTCCCAGCCCCGACATCCCGGAATTAGTGGGGCTTACCTTTCTGCCCAGCCCAGGAGCAGAGCCTGCAGAGAGTTGGTCTTCATCCTGCAGCTGGAGGATTGATTTTCTCCTCCATTTTCTCCCCCCGATCCCCATTGCTGGATTGCTGGGGCACACGCGTCAGACGTGCTTGCATGGAGGTGCGGGCATGTCTGCAGAAATCCTGCAGCACCCACCCCTTCTGTGCACCCTACAGACCCATACTTCCCCAGGCCTCCACCTGGGGCAGTCATTCAGTGGGAGCACAACCCCTCCCCTCCCAGGAGAGGAGAGCTGTCTTCCAGATGTTCAATCCTCTCCCTCCCCACCGACACCAAATGGCCCAGGCTCGTTCCCGAACCCAGGTCGCCAGCATGGTGTGAGGTGTGGCATCTAGCGCCTCAACCCTCAGCACCACTTGGCTGGCTGGGACTCACTTTTTCTTTCGTAGGGTCATGTGTGAGTTGTTGGGGCACCCTCCTGCTCCCAGGCCATAGGAGCCTCTGCGTGCCCCTGACCACTTTCATGCCCTGCCAGATCTGTGAGAAGTCCCTGCCCTCCAGTGGTCATCCCCTACCAGAGAGTTGAGGGATAATGTTTTACCTCCGGGTGAGCCAACTCCTCCCCTATTTTGGGGAAAGCTTGGCACTATGACCCATAATTGGAACTGAATGGAGAAGACCTGATTCTTGGATGATATGAAACTTACTTACTCACCATAATTGTTGATCTTCCAGAATATCTTCACTATTCAGTCATACACCCATCCACCATTCCTTGTTCAGGTAAGAGCCAGGGCCTCTGGGGAACTCACCCTGTGATGCTACACACACATGGCATTGTCTTACCACTCCCTTAGGACTCGCAGATCTTTGGAGAGTTAGCTCCTTTTTCCACAGTCAGAGTTGGGCCCACCTACCCCTTCCAACCACCTGTTTTTTTTTCTTAGTTTAAAGAAAAAAGAGCTCAATATATATTTTTATATTGTTCCTTCCTTGCTGTCCTCCCTTTCCTACTAGGTTATCTCTGGTGATACACCCCTAGAACTGCTGTGACTTCAGTCTCCAGCTTGCATATGCATAGCCTTTCTACAAGATGCAGCCTTTAGCTCCGAACAGGGAGAAGTAGGTACTAGGGGTTCCTTCTTCTTACTGCTCAGCCTGATAGGCTGTGTACTATTCCAGTACCTAGGTGCTGGGTCTCTCTCTCTCTTACTTTCTTTTCCCTTCTCCTTGGAGTGGCAAGAAGATAGTAGCTGTGTGCCAGGACTCTGTCCAATCTTTCCTGCTATCTATCCATTGGATTTGTGTTTGGATTCCTCTGGATCTTGTCCTCTTGGCATACAAGAACATTCTAAACTGGCGTTCTGCCATCCAGATGTTGCAGAGATTCCATTGGATCTCTCCTATACTGGCCAGAGCTATATGCCAGGCCTGCGGCCCTCCCCTCCACCTTCCTGTGCAGGTAATTGTGTAGGCTCTGGATCTCACACGCGCTACCCCGTGCCACTTAAGCCCATCTCTTGGTTCTCTAACTTGCTAGTCGGGTTTTATTATTTTTATGATTTTATATCCTATATCCTTTTCCTATCCCTTTGGGCTAGGAGTATATAGCCCTCTCTTTTTTTTCTCCCACACTTGTTTCCTCTCCTGACAAACAGGACTGAGGAAGGAAGGGGGTTGGCGTTAGTTACTGGTCAACCTACATGTGCAAGATCACTACATCTGCCTCATGGGTGGTGCTGGCACTGATGTCCATTCCCTTCTAGGTTGCCTCCAGCTTAGTCCCATAAGTGGGATTGAATGATGAAGATATTCTAACAGCTCAACAATTATGGTGTGTATGTAATTTTCATTTCTTTACAGATCAGCCACTCTCCTACTTCAGTGGCTACACATGACAGCACCACTTTGTACTTCACAGGTGAGAGGGGGACTACATTTTACTAATTTTTTTAAAGAAAGGAAACTGAAGTGTAATTTGTAGGGCAGTTTCAAAATGTATCTTTTACAGTATGTTTATTTTGTCACAATGTACCCATTTTATAAGAGCAATAAGATTCTCTAGGGTGTTGGTTCCTATGCGTGAACTGCGCTTCCAGGTGGTTAAGGCACTCAGCGTCAGTACCTCATGCCTTAAAGACACCAGGATGGATAGGAACCAACACCCTATTGTGTCTTGGTGCTTACGTATGAGTTGAATTGTGTGTTTGACATTCTCTTGGAGGCATCAGGCATCATGCTGTGCTGCATTGCCAGGGAATCACTAGCAGGCAGGAGGAGGTCATATTGCTGCTATGCAGGTCAGTGGTGTGGCTGCACCTGGAGAATAGCATACAGTAGTGGTGACCCTACCTAAAAAGGGACATTAGTCAACTAGAGGCAGTCCAGAGATGGGCAAGAAGAATGGTTAGGGGTCAGCAGGGCAGGCCATATGAAGAGCGGCTGGAACACCTCAACATGTACTCCCTGGAGAAGAGGAGGGAAAGGGAAGACATGATAGAGATCTCTAAGTACCTGAAGGGCTTCACTAAGGTGAATACTGAGAGCTTCTTCAGTCTTGGCAGAAACAAAACCAGAAAGGAGGGGCACTGCCTTAAACTGGCAGGGGAAGGTTCAGGAGAGAAATGAGGAGACATTTCTTCACAGGGAGAGTGGATGCATGGTGGAATGAACTCCCTAAGGAAGTGGTCTCCCTAGAGATGGTGGCAACTTCAAAAGAGTGTGGGAAAGTATAAAGGGGAAGGTCAGGGTAAAGGGGGGGTAGGCAAGAAAGGGGAGGTTGCAGTCGGGGAGATGGGGTGGAGCCTTTGGTAGCCACTGAGGATTCTGCAACACAAGCAGATTCAATAGACTACTGGGCCTTCTGTTGGTAATATTGGTATATTCGTGTCAGCTGTTCTTTAAATGTAGCATTAGCTACTCTAGTCCACACAACAAAGCTTCTGAGGCTGGAACTGTAGATGTTCCTGGATATCAAGTTTCCACCACTCATTCAAACTGATGGGACTACACAGAGGTGCTAGGACTGAGCAGGAGCCAAAAATCTTCAGGAGGGCTGGCGTCAAGGTAGGGCCGTGCGGATGTGGTGCTGTGAGACCATCTTGCACCTTATAGGCAACCTCGGCGTCAACCCTCCAACTGCCTCAGTTCCTTTTTTCCCCGCTGTGGAGTGCGCTTCAGTGACGACATCGCTCAACCACCGGGAGTCAAATCTTCACTTCTATAAGACAGCAGCTTTAGTTTTTCAGTATTTGGTTTTTAGTATTATTTATTTATTGGCTCAGTTTTAAAAAAAAAGTTTTCCTTCTTCTATGAAGGCACAGAGAAGTCCTCTTCAGCCCACCTTCGATGGAGTTGACCATAAATGGGGTCGGTGATGGTAGGGAGACCTCACATGAAAGCTGTGTTTCCAGCAGGGCTGAGTCCGGTCTGCCACCCTCTATGGAGGAGGGGGTCCAACTATGGGTAGTCCCGTGCCAGGGAGGAAGGGCGGTCCTTCTGAAAGCACAAAAAGAAGCAAGCCCATTCTCGATCTTCATCGGGAACCTGGCACCACTTGGCCTTGAGTTCTTCATCCCACCGGTCGAAGAAGAAAGGGTACTGCTCAAGGTCACCCTCTGGTATGTCTGCACATTGATCGTTGGTAACAGAGGACTCTGTTGGGGTCACCTGCGGCCTCTGTTTCTGGTGGCTGGCATCCTCGACTCTGTAGCCCCTCCCTGCCTTCTGGGGGGGGTCCTCCAGTGAGCAGTTTCATCATTGGGCCACTTTTCTGGAGCAGTGGGTTCGTCGGTTGTCCCGGCTTCCTGAGCCTGCAGAGCCAACCCCAGGGCCTTTGGGTCTAGGGGCTTCGAACCCGTGGGCAGGGCGGTGGGGTCAGCCTTGTCGTGTGACACCATCTTCGGTGCCTTCAATGCCATGCTCTTGTGCTTTTCCACCTCACATGGCTGCGTTGCAGGAGCCAGCACAGGTACCATTTTCTCCTACTCATGTTTTCAGATCTTCATCCTTGGGTGCCCCAAGGTTTGGGTTGGGCTCTCTGGGCACTCCCGCAGTGCCGGTTGCAGTGCTTCCTTCGACTTTGGTCTTGGCGGTGCCATGCCCAGCACCGGCGCCATTTTCAGGGCTGGCACCGCTTCAGGTGCTGGGAGTCTCGACTCCGATTTGAGGAGCACCTCCTCCTGCTCTCTTTCCTCACTTTCCTTTATATACTGTCCCTCCTGGACTAGTAGGAGATGACATTGAGCCTCATCCTGATCTGCAATTAGGAGATGACTTCGATGAAGATTCATCAATCAGAGTGGAAAGTAAGCCCTCTACTTCAGCAGAGCTTTTGGCTGAGGACCTGTCCTTTAAATCTCTACTGAAAAATATGAATTCCACTCTCTCTCCAGACTTCAGAGGCTGATCCAAGGAAGTTGTTGTGCCTTCAATATCTGCATGTCCCAGAGATCCCTGTGGAATTAACTCCTCTGGTACAGCCCTCTTTCAAAACTCTCTCACAAATGGTGTGGGACAATCCAGCATTTATCTCTTCCGTGGCCAAGTCCATAGACAGGAAGTATGCTCCCCCCAAGGATCACCCAATCCTGGCCTTTCAAGCCTTTTTGGATGCCATAGTGGTCTTGGCAGAAAACAACAAAGCCATCCTCCCTCAGGAGTCTATGGCTCATCCAGTAAATAAAGAATCTCATAAGACTGACACTTTGGGGAAGTGAGTCTTCACTGCCGCTACCCTAGGCATGCATATTGCTAGCTACCAGGGCTATTTCTCACATTATGAGTATACACTCTGGCATTCGCTAAGAGCCACTGTGGAGACTCTTCCAGAATCGGACATTGCCTCAGAGCTTCTCCAATCTGTCACTAGAAGTATTGAGTCCAATAATCAGCAACTTAAGGCTGCTATGGATGCCTTTGACACTGCTTCTAGAGCAGCATCAGCTGGGATATGCACCCGATGCCACTCGTGGTTATGAACCTCTGGGTTTACAAATGATGCCCAGCAAAGAGTCATGAATTTACCATTTGATGGGGTTTATCTGTTTGGCCCACAGGTGGAGCAAGCACTGGAGGTCACACAGAAATCTAGGACAGCTATCAAGATGGCCAGATCGGCCCCTGCTGCCCCTCAATAGGGCAGAAACTGCCGGTAGTTTCATAACCGTCAGTCCTTTCATGGTAATGGCAGAGGGGGCTTTAACAAGAACCAAGATCCCCAGCCACAGAAGAAAATGCAGCAGAAGGCACAGGGCCCAAAAGCACCTAGTGCCACCCTCTGAAATTCCGGCCCAGGTCCCACCTCAGCTGTCCGAGGGGGACTCTTCTTTGGCAGTAGGGGGCACCTGACTCAGCTTTACAATCAGTAGAAGTCAGTTACTTTGGCAAATGGGTTCTCAAGATAATTCACAAGGGTTATTCTCTGAATTTTTCAGATACCCCTCTGGATCATCCACCCAAACGACAGCCCAGACTGTTGATCACTCAGTCAGACCTCCTCACTTCAGAGATTCAAGGCCTTCTGAAGAACAGGGCAGTAGACATAGTTCCTCAGGGGCAACAGAACACAGGTTTCTTCTCTTATTACTTCCTAGTCCCAAAGAAGACAGGCAGCATGCGCCCTACCCTAGACCTAAGGAAGTTGAACAAGTTTCTCTTCAAGGAAAAATTCAAGATGATATCACTCAGTACGCTTCTACCTCTGATTCATCGAAATGATTAGCTGGCTTCCCAGAACATGCAGGGTGCCTGCCAACATGTTCCCATGCACCCAAGCCACCACAAGTATCTTTGATTTGTGGCCCTGGGCCAGCACTACCAATTCAGAGTACTGGCCTTTGGGCTGTCCTTGGCGCCTCAAATTTTTACAAAGTGCTTTGCAGTTCTTGCAGCGCATCTCAGAAAACTTGGAATTCAAGTATTCCCATTTCTGGACGACTGGCTCCTAGCAAGCTCCTCCAGACAAGGGACACAGGAAGCAGTGACCATGGCTTCCAGGTTCCTCACTTCCATGGAAGTTCTGTTGAATCTGGAAAAATCGCAGCTACAGCCATCCAAACAGCTCCTCTTTATAGGAGCCCTCCTGGACACCTCCAGTGCAAGGGCCTTCCTCCCGGAGGCTCTCTTCATCAAAGAGAATGACTCTATCTGAGCTCTCTCGATGCAGCGGATGCTGGGTCTCATGTCTTTATCACTGTTCACGGTGCCTTTGGCTCATCTTCACATGAGGACCATTCAGTGGATGCTCAGTACTCAGTGGTCTCCGACCACGTGCCCACAGTCCTTTCACATCAAGGTGACAGAACCTCCAAAGCAGTTACTCACCTGGTGGACTCAAGAGGACAACCTACTGCAAGGCTTTCCCTTTGCTCCACTGGAAACACAGATCACTATCACCACAGATGCATCTCTAGTCAGCTGGGGAGCTCACTGTCAGGATCTCCACACCCAAGGTCTATGGAATCAGGACAAGTCTCAACTCCACATAAATGTCCTGGAAATGAGAGCTGTCCTGTACGCAGTCTGAGCCCTGAAGGACATTCTCTGTCTCAAAACAATTCTCCTTCAGACAGACAACAAAGCGGTGATGTACTACATCAACAAGCAAGGTGGAGCACATTCTTATCCCCTGTGCAGGGAAGCGATGATGGTGTGGGGAATGGTGTCTGGATCATGAAGCTCTGATCCAAGCAGTCTACCTGATGGGCACCCAGAATGATCTAGTGGATTGCCTCAGCAGAACAGAGGTGGGTTCACATGCAGGGCTGCAGCTATGAATTTTGGGGTCCCGGACAAGTCACTTGAAATGGGCCCACGTTTCCCAAACCAGCTAATGCCAGGGGTAATGCCAGCTTCTCAGGTGGGCCCCTCCTGAGCTCAGGGCCCCGGACAACTTCCCCACTTCCCCCCCCCATTACTGCGGCCCTGTTCACATGAGTGGTCTCTCAACGTAAATGTTGTGCAATTGCTCTTCCGAGAGTGGGGCATACCGGACCAGGACCTTTTTGCATTCTCACTCAGTGCAAAACTGCCTCTATTCTGCTCCAGAAATCCAGAACCTGGCACTTTCTGTCAGGATGCATTCAGACTATGGTGGACAAGACACTTTTTGTATGCATTTCCTCCTCTTCCCTAAATTCAGAGGATGCTGCTCAAGCTGGAGGCACAGTGGGGCAGAATGATCCTCATCGCCCCATTCTGGCTTCATCAAATTTGGTTTCCATTGATCAACAGATTATCAGAAGTTCCACCGATACAACCACTACTTCAAACAGACCTTCTGACCCAGGGCCCAGTGGTCCATCCCAGCCTAAGATCCCTTCATCACCATGTGTGGCTCCTGAGGAGATAGAAGTGGGTAGATCTGATGTCTCCCACAGAGTATCAGATATTCTCCTAGTGGCGTGCAAGCCATCCACTAGGAAAACTTACACAGCAAAGTGGAAGCAATTCTCCATCTGGTGTGCAAAATCCTCCCTAGATCCCTTTTCTTGCCCACCAAACAAAGTCCTGGAGTATCTGCTAGACCTGCCAAATACAGGCCTACGATACTCCACCATGAAGGTTCATCTCTGCACGATCTCAGCTTATCACGAGCCTATACACACCATGTCTATGGCTCAGTTACCCTTGGTTAAGAGGGTCCTTAAGGGTATACTCCACACTAGGCCACCAGTCAGGAGACTGGTAGCTGCTTGGGATTTTAGCTTTGTGCTAGATATGCTCACTTGTAAATTATTTGAGCCTCTAGCAACCTGCGAGTTGAAGTTTCTGACCTGGAAGGCTGCCTTCCTCATAGCCATTACCTCCACTCGCAGAGTGTCTGAAATACATGCCTTGGTCACAGACCCCCCTTATACAGTATTTCACAAGGACAAGGTGGTTCTCAGAACTCACCCTAAATTTCTCCCCAGGGTAGTCTCAGAATTCCATCTGAACCAGCGTTTGGCCCTTCTGACCTACTTTGTGAACTTCCAGAATGAAGGCAAACATACCCTACACTCTCTGGATGTTAAAAGAGTTTTGCAGTTCTACATTGACAGAACTAAAGAGATCTGCAAGTCAAAGCAACTCTTTGTCTTGTTCAGCATGTCCTGGCTGTGTCAGCCTGTTGCCATCAGGTGTATCTTGGCGTGGCTGGTGGCATGTCTCCGTCATTGCTACTCCATGGCACAGGTTAAGCTGGAAGGCAAGGTATATGCTCATTCTACTAGAGCAGTCATGGCATCTCTGGCAGAAATACAGAACGTGCCCATTGCAGACATCTGCAATGCAGCTACTTAGAGCTCTGTGCACACTTTTGTGAAGCACTATGCTTTGGATGTCCATGCCAGATAGCATCCATCGGTAGAATAATCCTTAATGGACTCTTGTCCTGAGTGAGCTCCTCTCTCCTTCCATCCTTCTCGTGAGATTATTTTAGCTTGGTACTCTCCCATCAGTGTGAATGAGTGGTGGAGACTTTATGTCCAGGAAGATATGAAAATTACATACCTACTGTAATTCTTGATCTTCTTGGACGAAGTGGCCATCACTCATTCACACGTCCACCCTCCATCCCCCGAGCTCACTTACCTGTTTTTGGTCTTCACTCTCTCGATGGCTGGGCTGTGAAGACTCTGTTCTAGTGACCCTTCTTATAATGGTCATTTGGACTATCTTATGTCTGGCATAGGTTAGTTTCACTAGGTTAGTTTACACTGCACTCCTCGGTAAAAAGGGTACTGAGGTGGTTGGAGGGTCAATGCCGAGGTTGCCTATATGGTGCAAGCTGGTCTTGCAGTGCCGCATCTGCATGGCCCTACCTCGGCGCTGGCCCTCCTGAAGAGTTTTGGCTAGCACTTAGTCCTAGCACCTCCAGCGTAGTCCCATCAGTGTGAATGAGTGGTGGAGACTTCGTCCAAGAAGATCAAGAATTACGGTATGTACATAAATTTCATTTACTGCTTCAAGCCAGCTGGAACCCATGATTTCAAGTATATGCTATACCAATTCACTTGTCTCAGCTTATAACAAATCAGCAGTATACATGATATGCACTAACAAATCAACAGTATATGAGATTTGCACTTATAACAAAGCAACTGTATATGAGATATTCACTAATAGCAAATCAGCCATATATGAGATATGCACTTATAGCAAATCAGCAGTATGAGATATGCCCTTATAACAAATCAGCCATATATGAAATATGCATCAACAGTATCAACAGTATATGTGTTATGCAGAATCAACAGTATATGTGATATGCACTTAACAAATCAACAGAATATGTGATATGCATTTATAGCAAATCAGCAGTATATGAGATATACACTTATAGCAAATCAACAGTATATATGATATGCACTTATAACAAATCAACAGTATCTGTGATATGCACTTAAAGCAAATCAGCAGTATGAGATGCAGTTATAACAAATCAGCAGTATGTGATATGCATTTATAACAAATCAACAGTATATGAGATATGTACCTATAACAAATCAGCCGAGTACATGATATTGTTATAAGAAATCAGCAGTATACATGATATGCACTTATAACAAACTAGCAGTACATATGATATGCATTAATAATTGATCAGCAGTATATGTGATATGCACGTGTAACAAATCAACTGGCTGGCCCACTGACACAACAGTTGGATTTCCACTTGTGACGCTGATGACCCGGGTTTGGGAATGGACCCGGGAGTCAGAGGGCCGGCCAGGGGAGAAGGATCAAATGTCCTGGGGACTGCTATCCTTTTCCAGGGGAGGGAGGGGAAGAGTGTTCGGTGCTTTACAGACCCCTGACAAAAGCCGGGGGTACCGCTGCGACTGGTGCCACTACTTTAGGAGGGCAGGGTGGATGCTGGATGTCACTGCACAATCCCCGCCCCCAGGGAGCAAGCATGGAAAAAAACCCGGCCCCCCCCAGCATGATGACCCACTGTACCCCACCATCCACTGCCTCTGGCATCTGCTGGGGGGTCCCACTCCTGTGGCTGTGACCTGGGGGGTAAGCTGGGGTTTGCCAACAGTGTCCTTTGGAAGGTGGAGCCCTGCCCAGGGGAGCAAGTCTGGGCATGGGGGCAGTGGGCGTAGCGTGTCTGAGGATAAGGGGAACTGGACAATAAAAATCAACTGTATATGTCATATGCATTAATAACAAACTAGTAGTATACTATACCAGGTCTGCACTAATAATCAATTGTTTTTTAAAGAGGGACTCAGTCCACCAACAAAAATGTCACAAATGGAATCTGCAGAACTCTGTCACATTTCAGAAAAACAACTGAAATTCAAACCATTCTGTTTTCTGCTGTTTTTTATGAGGTCCTGGCAGTATAGCCTAGAGGTTAGAGTAAAAAGCTGTGAATGAGCTTGGTACTTCCAGCAAGTTCAAGTTCAAGTTTATTGCAGGAAAACTCCATTGAGCAAGCTCATTCACAAGGAGGTCCTGTGACATAAACACTTAAAGTACAAACACAGATAGGTAATAACAGTATATACATGAAATACACGTTACATGATACAGGCTGGATATACATACAAGGGTACCACATAGGGTGACCGCAGGTGGTAAACATTGATATGAGACAGGGAAGCGACTTACAGGTTGCATACTGAGAAATGAAACATGATGACTGGTGTGTGCAGTACATATACAGTATTTTGGCAGCTAGAACAAACAACAGTCTACAGCTGATGGGGGGGGGAGTGATTTGATAGAGTAGCAGTGGAGCGTAAGCAAAGATAAAGCCAGGAGTAGAAGGGGAAGGGAAAGCAGTTAATATGACAAATCAATTATACCTTACCAGTGGATAAATATGGCACACATGGGGAAGAAAGAGACTTAATGACAGTTACAGGTGTCTTTTATTTTGGCTGAACTTAGCGATTTGTAGAAGTTTATTGAAACTGTGCTAGTTAGTTTCAGTACGGTTTGTAATTCGTTCAAATGGAGGAAGGGCATATGCAATATACGTTTACCAAAGAAGTCAGCGTCCTTGGTATGTCAAGCATAGTAAAGTCAGATTTTCTTAACGAGTATGCACTATGTGAGATACTAATAAGGGAAGCGAGATAGCTTGGCAATTTCTGCAGGAGCAGTTTAAGAGTCCATAGCCCAGCATGGAGCAGGCGTCTACTAGTAAGGGATGTCCAACCAACAGCTGCATATAAGTCACAGTGGTGCGAATGGTAAGGGGAGTTGGTAATGAACCGTAACGCACGGTGATAAAGGATGTCCAGTTTACTTAGACTTGCAAGAGTGGTGGAGGAATAGATTACATCGCCATAGTCGAGTAGGGGGAGAAAAGTGGCCTGTACAAGCTTGTTTTGAGTTTCAAGGGGGAAAAGGGGCCTATTTCTGTAGAAGAAACCTTACCTTGCTTTTAACCTTCTAGAGACATCTTCGACGTGGTCACTGAAAGATAATTTATTGTCGATCCAGATACCTAGATATTTAAATTTGGTTACAATTTCCAGAGGCTCGTTTAGCGTGGTGACAATGAAGTCTTGGGCAAGGGTATTGGGGGCCTGAGACAGCACTGCAGGAGAATATCATCGCTTTAGTCTTCTTAGCATTGAGCAGAAGCTTTGCCTTTATTAGATTATGCTCAAGTTGTGCGAAGTCCGCTTGAAGCACTCCTTTGACTTCAGATAACGATGAGCCAGAAGTATACAACACAGTATCATCTGCAAAAAAGTGCAGATTGGACGTAGATATGTTAGCATCTAAGTCATTAATGTACAGAGAAAACAAGAGGGCCTAAGATGGATCCTTGGGAGACTCCTCTTGCAACTGGCAAGGCAGCAGAAAAAAAGCCTTCCGCCTTTACTTTTTGGAATCTTCCAGTTAGGTAGCTAGAGAACCACTGGGTGGTATGGTATGTGGCACCCAACTTTGCAAGGCAATTGACTAATAGTTTGTGATCAACAGTATCAAAAGCTTTGCTGAGGTCCAAAAAGACTGCACCAGTTACCTTCTTAGCATCAATAGCAGAGATCCAATCATTGGTTACTTTTGCTAGTGCAGTGATTGTGCTTTGATTAGCCTAGAAACCAGATTGAGCTGGGTTAATGAGAGAGAAGGTTTCCAAGTGAGATTTTAACTGAATATGGATCAGTTTTTCGAGAACTTTAGAAAGGATAGGCAATATGGAGATAGGCCTATAGTTGTTTACATCGCATGGGTCACCAGATTTAAATAGAGGAGGATATGTGCTGATTTCCAGCAGGACGGCACAGTAGCAGATGTAATGGAAAGATTGAAGATGTGGAGAATTGGGGCAGTGAGATGGGCGTAGCCTGACCTTAGGAAAAAGGGTTCCAAGCCACCGTCCCCGCGCTTTTTGGTGTCTAAGTTAAGAAAAGAATCTTCTACTTCTTTATAAGTTATCTCGCGCAGTTGGAAGGGGGCTGGGTGCAGGACTAGATGTGGCGGGAGGGGTATGTTGGCTCACCGCAGCACCAGCATAAGGTGACGAGTCAAAGCTAATCCAGCTGTGGCAAAGTGGGAGTTAAGTTCCTCCAGGATTAGGGACTTGTTTCCACAATCTTGCCACTTGCAACTATCTTTGTTGGGACAGAGGGCCATGGGCGTCTTCTATAGCTTTGATAGTCTTCCATATTTTATGAGGGTTACCTTGGCTTGTTCGAGTAGAAATATAATAGTTAGCTTTAGCAGAGCAAAGTTTTTCACACAGTTATTCCTGGCTGTTCTAAAGGCCTGCCAATCGAAGATTCTTTGGAATGTCTAGCTTTAGCCCAGAGCTTATCTCGAGCTATAGGGCTGCCTTGAGATCCGAGGTGAACCAGGGTTGAATTGTTCCGCACCCTTACTTTGATGAAAGGGGTATGCTTATTTATTATTGTAGTGAGTCTGTCATTAAGGATGCAAGCTGCCTTGTTGACATCTTTGGCTAGGTAAAGATCTTGCCATCTGATCATGCTCAGGTCAGATAAGAAGTTTACTGCACTGAATTTGCGAAAGGATCTTTTTGTTATAAAGATGGGTTGCAGCCGGGCCTTAATTTGAGATCTTATGCAAGCAACAATTCCATGATTGTTCATGTCGTTGTGAAACACTGCTAAATGAGATATTTTGTGTGGATGGGTGGTTAGTACCACATCTAGAATGGAACTGTTGGCAGTATTTAGAGTGTTGTTCCTAGTAGGTTCACTGACTAATTGCCCAAGACCTAGCTCGTCACAAAGGGATTTGAGGCCATGTGATTTAGGTGACAGCCAGTCCATATTTAGATCTCCTAGAAATATTGTTTCAGTTTGCATCTCTGAACATGGATTTCAAAGATTAAGGACTTCATCACCACCAGGCGGGGTCTATAGCCACCTAGGATAGTGATACATTCGAGGAGGAGATGAAGGCTCAAGCAAACTAACTCAAATTCCTTGGCTAGAGATTTGCAACTAATATTGGTGACCAAGTACTTAGATTTGGCGTAGATAACCACACCCCTGCCTCTAGACTCTCTATCTGCTCTAAATAAATTGTAGCCCTGCAGTGATATTTGTTGATCAGTATTCGTCTTTTTTAACCACGACTCAGTAATTATGATAAGGTCTGGGTTAACGTGTACAGCCCAGGCTTGCAGCTGTACAAGTTTTTTAGGCAGGCTTAAAATGTTGACCATCATCATTTTGAGACCTGTGGCCTCAGCAAAATCGATAGGCGAGGTAAGTTCTAGGGGGCCAAGGTTGAGCTCCACATTTCCTGAGCAGAGAAGAAGCAGAAGTATAACTTTCTTTAAGAAGCTTATAAGAATGGAGACTGCTTTTTTATTTCTTCGTGGCAACCCATATCGTGCTGCGCAAGAGGCGGCACCACTGTAATGACAGTTGATCGTGATCAATGTAAGTGCTTGGGTAGACATAGGTGAGGACAGTAGCAAGGGGGTGTAGGCTAACCGGGGGGAATAGGCTAAAAGGGGAGAGGAGAATGACATAGTGTCTGCACGGTAGACTGTTATAACATTAGGTATTGATAAGGTACATTGGAGAACTGAATTGCATTGAGGTACTTCGAATTGCACTGTATTGCTGAAAACTCTGCACCATAGGAGCAATAAAAACACAATAAGGAGAGCCATGGCCCCAGATTGAGTGATCTCATGATTTGTATTAGTGCCATATTTTCTAGGCAAGTAATTTGCCCACCTGGGTACTCACTTAAAACCTAGATGAGAAAATACAGCAGAAAGGGGAACAAGGAGTGCAGGAGCAGCTTAGTTAGTGGCCATCCACCCTTCAGACTCAAGTGCCTTTGTAGCAGCACCGGGAAAGAAGTAGAATGATAATGCAGGCCATATTGCCCACGAATGAATACAGTGATTTATGTAGAAGACCAAGAATCCCTCTAGGTCCAACAGTCATGGGTTTGATTCCCACAACCTCAACTTGCATACTGTGTGACTCTGAGCAAGTCACTTGACCACCTAGTACTCCTGGGTCACCCCTGAAAACAGGCACTTGTGCTTAGTGGGCCTTACCCGGTTACCAAAGAATAAAATAAAATAAAAAATATATAAACTGGACCTTTGTTATAGCTGAGTGTTATTCAGGAACTGAAGTCAGTACTACTTCCTTGTGGCATCATAGTCTGCAGCTGTGGAAATGTCTGTAATCTTATAAGCAGGGCATTATGGTGGCTAGGCTCCCTATTTAACCAAACTGTGAGTGGACAAAGGGGCAACGTAATACTTTATTTAGTGGCCAGGGGTAAACCTGCTAAGGAAAACTATCACACAATATGAAAAAATGGCCTGCCAAGGATTTTACTAAGTATTGCCCTTCAGTGTTCCTGGAGTTTGTCTCATCTGAGGGGGAATGGGTTAATAGAGCCCTTCAAGCATGGGCAAGTCTTTGTGTGTTGGAACAGGATAATTTATGTTATTTTAATTACTGCCAAAACCTGCCACTTCAACACCTGTGCTGTTCCAGAAGCAGAAATTACTTCCCTAAACGTGTAATAAATTGCTGACAGTATTTTGGTCTCACCTTAGACCATGTAATAAATTACCGTCCTCAGATTTTATAGTTTCATGTGGAATACACACACTTGAACTGGGCTTCTGATGGCTTCATTCACAACAGCTCTGATGAGCGAAATGAGGCCTAAGCAAGTGACCTTGGGCATCAACTGCTGTCATGTTTCTCACCCTATTACTCTTCAGTGACGCATTTAAACATTTCTGCTACCTAGAGGCACAAACTGTCTAACCAGTATCCCGCTAACATGACCTCAGTGTGAATTACTGATTTTTAATTTCATCATCTTGGCAGCACTGGGCAAAAGCAATATGTTTTTGCCATTCTCAAAAAATCATAGAACTGAAGATCGTTTCTTTAATTTTTCCAATACTCTCTCTCTCTCTCTCTCTCTCTCTCTCTCTCTCTCTCTCTTCAGACATCTGACTACACTTTGTATTGGGAAACACATCTAGAACCTACATGATAGAAAGAAAACAATGATACTGGATATTACATGTGGCAGTGAGACAAAAGAATAATCTTATATTTATTCATTTATTGATTGTAATAATTGGATAACATCTTTGAGCCCACTGGGCTTGTTTACAAAGGTTACACGTCAGAATGGAGATTACAAAACTTCACAATTAAGTATTTAAGCAAAAGCATACCAACAAGACCATAGGGTGCTTAAATAGGGTTCCACGTCATAATAGCAATCGAGAAACAGTGCTCGCTATTATGGCGTGTGTACATCTCTGAAAATCAGGCCAGCGTGCACACTATAACACAGAAAAAAAGGCGCCTGAGACCCACAGGTCTCATTTTAATGCGGGGCTGTGCCTCCTCACTCCTCCCCAGCAGGGGCTTTGCACCGCACTCCAATCCTATGGATTCTCAACTTCAGGGGGTGCATGTCGTGGGGGGGGGTGAACAACTTGATAAAAATGCATGCTGCCAGATGGCAAAAATAACCCTGCACCATGCCAGACCAGAATCCGGTACCCCATGCCTCCCCGCCGACCATCCTCCCCATGACACCAGCAGTCCAGTTTGGCAGTTACTCACCACAACCCCTCCCACATGCCATCCCCCCCCACCTCTTCCCCAAGTGGGTGCATGCTCCCATGCTAGTTCCTGTCACAGTTTTCACCAACCGCAGTATCCGGTCACCCTCATGCTTGGGTAGCTGTGATCACAGTCACCGATACTGAGTCACCGTTTTCCTAGGTGCTCAGTCTCGATTGCTATGGTGATGGACTACCCTTAAATAATACATACAAGCAATTGATAGGAGAACAGTTAGTCAGGGTTCCACACCTGAAGGAGCATGCAGAACTCTACAGTAAAGGATTGAAGCAAGAAGAAACAGCAAGAAATTAGAGTGCATATATAGTACACAGGGGCAATAGTCAGGAGAACAAAGAGTCTGGGAAGGTTAGGGGAGATGAGGAAGGTTGGAATTAGGATAGGATATAGGTAGAGAGGGTAGGTTTTGAGTGGGGAAGGAGAGGGCAGTGTAACAGCTTTAAGAGCCTTGTCCAGAGGGAGAGTGGGGAGGTGAGGCAGAATCAATGACAACTGCAGGCTTCATGAGCCTTGGCAAAAGCGGGAGTGGGGAGGTAAGGCAGAGTCAATGACAACTGCAGGATTCATGAGTCTTGGCAAGAGGTGGAGTGGGGAGGTGAGGCGGAGTCAATGACAACTGCAGGCTTCATGAGCCTTGGCAAAAGAGGCAGTGGGGAGGTGAGGCAGAGTCAATGACAACTGCAGGCTTCATGAGCCTTGGCAAAAGGGGCAGTGGGGAGGTGAGGCAGAATCAATAGCAACCTCAGGAGTCAATGTGTGTTAGAGCATTCCTCAGCCCAAACTTGAACTGATGCATTCTGGCAAGGCTGACAAGGGACTCAGGTAGGTTGCTGATCCAGATTGGGGCCCTGGAGGCAAATGAGCACATGGCTAGCGTGGTGTGTCAGAAGGGAACAACCAGAACTTTTCTAGACATGCTCCTGGTGGAGTAGTTGTTTGTGACAGGAAGCAGAAGGCTTGATATTGATGGTGGTGTGAGTCCTAGCAGGGCTTTTTTTGACCATAATGCATGTGTGAAATTTGATTCTGTCCAGAAGAGGCAGCCAGTTAGTCTGGGTATAGAGAGCAGAGATATGGGTTAGCCTGCCTGCCCCTAGCACAAAGTGACGTGCCTTGTTCAACAGAAGCTTGATCTTGTTTACGGCTATGTCTGAGGCTGCGTCGTATCTTGTTATCCCATAGTTTGTAATTGGAAGAATGGCACTAGCCACTGCAGCTTTCCTTGCTGCATGGGTAAGGTAATGTTTCTGTCAATACAGAACCCCAAGTTTTTTGCTCTCAGAACTGATCACACTGTCCACATGGGGAGTGAAGAAGAGTGTTTCATCGACTATACTCCCTAGGTATTTAAATGTGCTTACTTGTTCTAGAGATGAACCACTGTTGTTTAGGATAATGGTGGGAGGTCCTGTTCTTGTTCTGGGGTTGGCAAAGAGCATAGCTCTGGCTTTCTTGTAGTTTAATACAAGTTCATTAGTTTTGAACCAAGCTTCTAGTGGTTTGAAACTAAACTGCAGGTCATTGGTAAAGGGGCTTCTGCTGAAAATTATTGTATTGTTGGCATACAGAAGGACCTGGGATGCAGGACATACTTTAGGTATGCCATTAACAAATAAGCTAAAGAATAAGGGTTCCAAAATAGAGCCCTGAGGCACTCCAGTTGTTACAGGCCTTGTGATCAAAAGAACACCATCAATTTTGACATGCTGGGTCCTGTCGCTGAGGTAGCTTGAGAAGCAGGCCACTGTATCTGTTCAGAGGCCAAGGTTGTAGAATCCATCCAGTAGAAGGGGGTGACTTACTAAATTGAAAGCATTTGTGAGGTCAATATAGATAGAGCCTACAAGGTGGCTGCTATCCAGGGTGTCATGGATCAAGTTTGTATGTTCAGTTAACGCTGTAGTGGTACTACAGCATTTTTGGAAGCCATGCTGTTATGGACAGGGGTGTAGTGAGAGCTTTTCATTTTGTACACACAATCTCCAACAGTTACATCCCCCATTAAAAAATGTGCACATCCACTCCAAATGGTTCCCCTATCCAAACAAGTCTGATTGTTGTCAGATGATTCCTCTAATCTCTAAAGAGGTTATGCATGTATTAGTCTCCTAAACAACAGAAGTTTAAACAGAGACACTCCTTAGTGGCCTACACTAATCCAAATACTACAGATTAGAATAAAAATGTTAACAGAAAGGCATATGGTTTGTGACAGGCACTCAACAAAACTGTACACAAATGTGTACAGTGAGTATGCTTGCCTACACCCTTGGTTGTGGACATTGGATTTGGTATTTTTCCAGATAGTTTATGAGTTGGTCTGAAACCTATTCTTTCCAATGCTTTTCAGATGGTGAGAGGCTAGAAATGGGCCTGTACTTAGAGACAGTGGAGCGGTCACCTCCCTTGTGAACTGGAGTTACCAGTGCCAATTTCCAGGCATTAGGGAACTGTGAGTATTGTAGTGAGAGGTTAAATATTTTGGACTGTGGAGAAGCACTCTCATGCAGGGATAGTGCTATTAACTTCATATCAATGGTATCACTACCAACTCTAGTCTTGTTCAAGACCCCTTTAGGTGTTTGATGGAGACAGAGGTGGGTTTGAAATAGAATTTTGGATGGGCTGGATTATTGGAACCTTTGGGGATGTCAGAATCCCATTGCCCATCATCTGGAGGATTTGTGACAGAGGGTAGTACAGTACTTAGGTTGGTGAAGGTGCTGTTAAACAGATTTGCGATTTCAGATTGGGCAGTGATAGCTGCACCGTTATTATTGAGCGATGTGGGTGTCTGTTTGTCACCCTTTTCCAGGAGTTCCTGGAGTGTTTGGCAGAACCTTTTCCCATTCTCCTTGAAGTATGATGCCTCGGCCAGCCTTATGTTCTTGGTGCATTTGTTGCATGCAGCTCTATAGTTTTGCAGATCAGTAGGGGAACCAGAGACCCTGGCCCAATGCCAGAGGTTGTCCCTGTCCCGCATTTGGGCCAAGAGGGTCAGAGTGACCCATGCAGCCGTTGCGCCTTTCAGCATTTGTTTTTTGAATGGGGCATATTTATTAGAGGTGGCATTAAATTCAGCAATGAAAAAGTCCAATGCCAGATCCACATCTAATATGTAGTCTAGGTTGGCGAGGTGTTCCTTGAAGGTATCAATTAAGTGTATTGGGAGTACCCTGATGTTGATGGGGGGGTTAATGATCTTTGCTGACCAGGTGCATAGAATTGGGGAGTGGTCACTAATGACATCAGCATCACAGTGACTTCAGTTAGCCACTCTGGGTGGGAAGCTAGTACCCAATCAATGAGGGTGTTTGTCCCTGTTCTGTAGTTAGTTCTGGTGTTGTCCCTTGCAACCTGAGTGAGGCAGAGGTTAGCTATCTTATCTCTATATGTCATAGCCGAATAGGTGGCCCAGTTACTGTTAGAATCTCCAGTGACTACTGTCTCCCAGTTCTGACTGGTTTGTTTATAGTAACTGGTGAATGTATCAAGGCCCTCATGCTGTTTGCCAGGTGATAAATATACAGTCATGAGTACTATCTAAAAGGAAGGAGCCAAAAAGACCTACATTAGATGAATGGTTGAGGGTAATGGGGAAATTGGCAAATAATGAACAAATCAGTTATGGAATTAATAACAAATGAAATAATTTTATTTATTTATTTGTTTATTTATTTATTTTATTCATCTGTTTATTGAATTTTGTTGACCAGGTAAGCCCACTGAGACTAAAAGTCCCTTTTTCAGGGGTGACCCAGATTTAATTATATGAAACATAGAATAACAAAGCAGCATACAAAGTCAGATGAGCAGTACAGTCAGTAACAATGAGACCACAGGATTACAGAGTCATCGACATTGGTATATACACAAATAAGTGCGAATACAATAGACAGAGCTATGACTGCAAACTAGCAGATTCAGCAAGCAGGTGCATATCATCCAATACAAATACAGAAACTGTGTTCAAGGAGAAAAGTCTTAAGTCCCTTCTTAGAACCACCAAGAGAGGAACAGTTTTGAAGGGGTGTGGATAGAGGATTCCACAGTTAAGAGACAAAGTAGTCAAAGGATGTTTTGCCTGCACAGGACCTTGCTCTTGGAACCTTGAGTAGCATACAACTGGAGGACCAGAGAATTCTCCTCATAGGTTTAATTTATCACAGAGGCTGGGGGGAGCAGCACCTCTTACTAGTTTGTATGCGAGACATAGGAGAGAAGAGGATAGTGGAATCTCCTTTCAAAAAAAAGGCCAATTTAATGAGTGCAATACATAGAGAATAATGGATGGGGAAGAGTTTGATATGATAGTTTAATGCACACCTGAGTTGTGGGATGCTACATAAACCCCGAGGGCGAAGCTCGAGGGGTTTATCAAAGCATCCCACAATGAGGGTGTGCATTAAATTCTCATATGAAAAACCCTCCCCATCTTTTATTTTCTATAATAACAGACCAGCAATTTTTCTCCAGCAGTTTGTGAGACTGTTTGGCCCTGCCCACATACAGAATGTTGGCCAGTGAGGCAGCAGCATAGTTTGACTGGCATGGCTCATGAATGTCATAACAACCAGCTGGTTGTTATGGAAAATATCAACCTGGTCTGTACATTGAGAGAAATTGCTGACCAGTTATTATATCACAATGATGCTCCCTAGGTGAAGCACTGGCAGCATGTCTACTAATTTTATTGTCGAGAACATTTAGCCTAGGAGTCTCTGTACTCCTTAGGATCTGAAGAAGTGGAACACCATATAATAGAACAGGGAGTAGTGTTCTGTTGGCAATAACCAGCCTGGAATTATTAGATAGATAATTGCTCCACCAGTAAAGTAAACCAATTTTTTGGTGTAGTGACTTCGAGACATGATCCACATGGAACTTAACGGAAACTTGCTGGTCCATATATACTTCAAGATATTTAATAGAGTCAGCCACCTCAGAGTCCCTGTGATCAAGGCATCAGGCAAGAGATGCTGTCTAGAGGGACCAAGGTGTCTAAAACCAAACAGGATGGCTTTAGTTTTCTTGGTTTTCAGTATTAGCTTATTACTAGCAAACCATTCCTCTAATATCCTAAAGTAATTAGTAAGCAGGCTAACAAGTTGGGTAACATCACCAGAGTACATGTACAAGATAGTGTCATCAGCGTACAATAATAAATTAGTCACACCACAGTTCCCAGGCATATCATTGATAAAGAGAGGGAACAGCAGAGGACCCAGGATGGACCCTTGTGGAACTCCATCATTTATTAGCTTCTGTGTAGACTGGTCACCCTTCCACTTATCCATTTGAGAACTTTTTGTTACATAGTGAGAGAACCATTTAAGGGCTAGATTATCGAAACTAAGCAGTTTAAATTTCTGCTATAGGAGGGAGTGATCAACCAAATCAAAAGCTTTGGTTAGACCAATAAAGACAGCACCAGAAAATGGAGAATGTAGAAACCATCCTTGCACTACTTAAGTAAACTGGATCTAAAGATTCCTTGAAGGGAGGGAGGAAGAATGCTTTCCCTATGTCATGAATGAGGCTAGAATGTTTAAATGTGATTTATAATGTTGTATTTACTTGAAAGATCAAAAAGGTAGAGCAATATTGTATGGAAGCTAACAGCCAATTAAAGAATGCAGAAATGTAAATATATAACAGTTCAAATCTAGAACTGTTATTATTGTAGACAACATAAATTTAACCTGCACTGAACTGTTCTACTGTATTTGTTTTATAATTGAATAATCTATGACCCCCCCTGCTGTTGTATATTTGTTAACTCTAGATAGATGGATGGATGGATAGATAGATAGCTAGATAGATAGATAGCTAGATAGATAGATAGACAGACAGATAGATGCTTTATTTCTAAAGCGCCCCTTTCCAAATGGGCACTGTACAATAAACAATACAATCTTTTAAAATCATATGAAATAAATACATTTAGTTGGGAGTAAACTATCTATCCCACTTTAAAAATGACATATACTGTATTAATCAATAAAATCCTGTTGGAACAGATAAGTCTTTAGCTTTCTCTTAAAGGCTTCTACTGAGGGGGCCTCCTTCAAATAACCAGGCAATGAGTTCCACAGGGTAGGCATGGCCACTGAGAATACCCGATGCCCCGAGTGCCGCAACCTAAATCTGGGAACTCCAAGGAGGCCTCCCCCGGTAGAACGGAGTGCCCTGGGTGGCCGGCAGGGGGCAAAGAGATCTTGCAGATAGACTGGTTCCCTTTCATGCAGGGTCTTAAAGGTCATGAGCCCTATCTTGAAGACAATCCTCCACCTGACTGGCAGCCAGTGCAGTTTGCATTGGACCGGGGTGATATGATCACACCTTTTCACACCCATCAACGATCTTGCCGCCGCGTTCTGCACCAGCTGCAGCCTGCAGAGGTTGCTTCCAGATAACCCAAGGTACAGGGCATTACAGTAGTCCAACCTGGATGTGATGAAAGCATGCATGAGCATGGTCAGGTCCTCAGGTGGGATCAGGGCGTGGATCTGGGCTATGTTCCTAAGATGGTAAAATCTACTTTTGACCATGGCTGACACCTGGGCATCAAAATAAAAATAAATAAAAAATAAATAAGTGTCAGGCCATCATTTAGGATCATACCCAGATCCTTCACCCATCTAGATGGGGCAAGGGGAACCCCCCAGCACTAAGCCAAGGGGCACCCCTCACCCCCCTTCACCCCGACGACCCGGCTCCACCACCAGTACCTCAGTCTTGTCTGGGTTAAACTTAAGCCAGTTTTGAGTCATCCACACCTGGATTTCCTCAAGGCAGCTGTTAAGTATAGAGGCTGCCACCTGGGTATTGGGCGCACATGACAGGTATAATTGGTATCATCTGCATAGCAGTGAAAACCCAGCCTATACCGCCTGATAATGTCTCCCAAAATGGCAGCATATACACCATGAACAACAAGGGTGACAAAACCGAACCCTGCGGAACCCCACAGCACAGAGGCTTTGGGTTAGATGAGACTAACCCCATCGTCATCCTTTGCACTCTGTCAAGTATGACCTGAACCAGTTGGTGACATTACTGAACAGGCCACACGAGAACCACAGGCAGTCAAGCAGCACCTCATGGTCCACAGTGTCAAACACCACAGAGAGGTCCAGGAGGACCAGGATGGTATGATCTCTCCTGTCCCTCACCATCAGGAGATCATTTAGCACCCTCACCAAGGCAGTCTCCATACTATGCCCGCTCAGAACCCAGACTGGAAAGACTCATAGGTGGAAGAGGAGGCAAGATGCCACTCAAACTGAATGGCCACCACCTTTTCTATAACCTTCCCCAAAAATGGGAGGTTAGAGACCAGCCTGTAGGGGGTCGCGTGCTGGGCGCCTGAGTGAATGGACGTGTAGGCAAAACACGGAGTGAATCTCGGCTTTAAAATCCATTTAAAATTATAAAAAAACCCTGACAACAAGTAATTTTGGGTGTGGGTTAATCCTATAAGTGCCAAAATCAACTGGTGTTAAGCGGAATGCAATTGGATGAAAGTCTAAGTTTTTATTATTTTAAAAGCTCCCTCGAAGTAGCGCTATGTCACTGGGGCTGGTCAATGCTGCGCAAGGGGGGGGGACTCTAACCAACGGATGCCCACAAAATATGGACATAACAGTTATCTGCTCTTTACTACAAAATATTTCAGTAGGTCAATCAGAACTGAGACAGGATATTGCTGGCTTGAAATTGGTAGTTGATTCCATCAAAAAAGATTCAGAGAAGACCATCAACAGAATTGTGGAGGCTGAGACTAGAGTGGCAGCTTTAGGGGAGTCAGCTTCTCATTTAGAAGAGGATTCCCTTTTCATACGTAATCAGTTTCAATTAATTTGGCAAAAAAATAGACGACCTAGAGAACCAAGGTCGCAGGAATAATTTACGTATAGTGGGTATACCAGAAGGGTCTGAAGACGCTAACATCTTCTTACAAGAGTCACTTCCAAGTTTACTAGCCCACGCTTGGAGATGGCCACTAGAACTAGAAAGGGCACACAGATATTTATCTCCTAAACCCAAACCTGGCTCCCCCCCAGACCCATAATAGCTCACTTTCTCCGCTTCTCTATTAAAGAAGATATCCTGAGGTTGTCCAGGGAGAGAAAGTCGCTACACTGGCAGGGACATAGGATCTCTATATTTCAAGATTATTCAGTGGATGTGGTATCTCAAAGAAAGGCATACTCTGAGATCAGAGGGGTTCTGAGGCATCATAATATCCCTTACAGAATTAACTACCCGGCTGTGTTAGTGCTAACTTTTAATGGGATCTCACACTCATTTAAAACTCCTGCAGAAGCTTGGGAATTTATTGAAAACAAAGTTAGGCCCAACTGGAACAGTCATAACAGATTTGAATCATCTCTGGATTCTAAAAATCGAACACCACAAGAAAACACCCGCAAGGCACCTCTAGAACGCAGAACAGCTCACAATTCTGTGCCAATGGAGAGCCCCAGGCTCAAGGCAAACCTTTTAGAACTAACACAGAGGCAAGAATGGAAGACGATCAGTAGGAAATGCAAAGGACTTACGAGAGGCAGACAGAAATCCACAACCTTTTCTCCAAAAGGCGCTGTTGAGAAAAAATCCATGGGGATCTTGCTGTCAAATAAATTTGCTGGAACTCTCCATCGAAGATTATAGCGAGGATCAACCAATCAGGGCTAACCACTTTCCTAGCCAATCGGAACCTTCCTTCTTGTCTGATGCAGCTAGTTTCCCAGAACCTCCTGGTACTTCCTTATACTCTATGGCTGAAGGCTCCGACGGCTATGTTTCTCCGCAGAAGGACCCTACTTAAGTTTATTTACTTTTCCTTTACATTAATGTTGTCATGATAATGGGGGGGGGATTAAATGGTAGCTGGAGCTTTACCATTTCTTTTCCTGGTTCCCCAGGTGATCCCTCGATGTCGTGAGTCTGGTAAGTTACTATGACACACATTCAGGCTTAACTGTCAAGGTAACCTAATTTGTTGAAACAGATAAAACATCACTACTATTGATGACGCGGTTAATGTTAACTCTTTCATCTCGTGGGTCACTTGTCTGGTTAATATAAATGTTCAGGTTTGGATTTACTTTTTATGAGAAAGTGTCTAATGACAATTTAGGACCTACAGCTGATTTGGGCCTGAGATTAATATAAAAAAGGGAGGGATATCATAATTTTTTTTTTACATATGCGCATATGATTATTGCCTTTAGAAATAATCCCTCTGTTCAGCAGGGAAAATGAGACAGACTACATGCAGTTGAATATAACCACTGATCCTATGAGGTGCTCAGTTACTACCCTTTTTCAAGTATGCCCATTATATTTAAAGTAAGATAAGAAAATTACATAATTGTTGGATTTATGTCTCAACTATCAGGGGTTTTGACTCTACCCTGCTGTTATGTATTATGTATGTTTGACATATATGGTTCCCGCCCCTCCTCCTTTTTTTTTTTTCTCTTTCTCCCTTCTCCACTTCCCTTTTTCTCTTCCACTTTGTATAGAAAGGTGCTTCATTTGTACCAATTGTTCATACCATAGGGTGGCATATGGAATTAGGTCAGGAGTGCAAACCAATAAATGTGTTGGGGCATTACTAAAGTGTAGCTAATCCCTTTATTTAATACAGGGGGTCCTGGGGGCTGCTAATACGGCTCCTATGATGCCTTGTTGTTAGGGGACGTGCTAGTTGGTGTTCATGTTGCTTCTGTACTCCTGACGCTCATAGATCTCGTTAAAAGGGTCCTCCCTATGCTTGAATTATGCTACTGGTATTGGACAGGGTACGGAGCAATTTCTATAGCTGCTCTGTTGTTTTAAATACTCCTCTCTGTGCTTTTCTATTCTGTAGTTATTTTCCATTTCTATCTTTGTCTATTCCTATAGGTTGTTTTCCTTCTATGTAACACTAAGACCTCTGCATTGTATGTTTGTATGGTCATGTCTGTATTTATGGAGTTGTCAGGGGTCAAATCCCTTATAGCCGAGTTCACTTGCTCTTGCTAATACTCGTCAGAACAGCGTGACTGATCCTTGAACCAGCGCCTTTGGGTTTTCCAGGTCATGTGGATCAAGGGTTATGTTGAACTTTTGTTTAGTAAGTTGGGGATATATCTATTATATGGATTACGGGTTACTAGTATCCCCATTATTCTAATAGGTTTTATTTTTAATTATTACAGTCTAAGCTTGTTTGTGAATGCTAAGTTCATATTACTTCTAAAGCTCCTGTCCCAGTATATAGTTAAGATTGTAGTAGTGAATATATGTTTAAGGCTTATTTGTCACTCAATGGGACAGAGGCTGTTTCAGCTAAATGAGGATACTTATATAATGATCAAAGGGGGGTTGGGATGTGTAAATATATGGATGAATCTTTATGATATATTTGATAGAATGATATTAATAAACTACCATGGGAGTCTCTAATGCTAACTGTAAATGTATCTCTTGGAATGTGAAAGGTTTAGGTACACCAGTTAAAAGGAAAAAGGTTTTAACTCAGTTACAAAGGATGAAGGCTGACATAGCTTTGTTACAAGATACTCATTTGCTAAATGAGGAGGCTGAAAAATTAAAGAGAATGTGGGTAGGGGAGGTATTTCATAATTTAGTTAGTAAAAAACATAAAGGGTTAGCTATTTTCATTAGAAAATCCCTAAATTTTTCAATGACTTCTCATAAAATAGACTCTTCTGGTAGACGGCAAATTCTAGAAGGGAGGTTGGATGGGGTTGATCTTACCATCTGCAACATTTATGCTCCTAATGGGGACTCCTGCTGCTTCTTTTCTGAGTTCTTTGATATGGTCAGTTGCATCTCGAATAGGAACATTATAATAGGGGGGATTTTAATACTGTTTTAGACCAGTGGATTGATAGAAGTAACCCTAAGATTAATAAAATTAGGGACAAAAGCAGTAAGGTGATCAAGGACAGAATGAAGGATTTAGGTCTTTCGGACGCATGGAGAGTGATGCACCCTACTCAAAAAGACTACTCATTCTTTTCACATAGGCATGGTTCATAGAGTAGGATTGATATGTTCCTCTTGTTGAGTGGGCTATTGAATAATATGTTTATTGCTGATATTGGTCCAATTATAATATCTGACCATGCTCCTATTTCTATTATTGTTAACCTAGATCTCGAGGATACAAAACCTCTTCATTGGAAATTTAATTGCTCCTTACTGAATGACGACAACTTTAGACCCTGGATTATTAGAGAGTCAGAGCAGTTCTTTCTGTATAATAATAACAGGGAAACCTCGAAAGCTACATTGTGGGAAGCATTCAAGGCTTACATTAGGGGCAGAATTTTGAGTTATACAACCTTCAAAAAAAAGGAGAGGGAAAAAATATTAGCTCAAAAGGCAAAGGACCTTCTGGATTTGGAAAGGTCCCATAAATCAGGCTCTGGGGGTAACAAAGATATCTTTAGGAAAATAACCCTACTCAGATACGAAATAAATAAACTACATACCGGGAAGGCTGAATTTGCTTTATATAGAACTCAACAGAAATATTGGGAATCAGGAGAAAAGGCGGGTAAGTTATTGGTGTACAGGCTTAAACAAATGCAGAATAGGAATAATATACCTAATATAAAAGATACTTCTGGGAAGCTACACAGTAAAACTATAGATATCAACAGGGTGTTTACAGATTTTTATAGAGATCTATATAGGAGTAAGACTGAAAATAATAAGGAACTAATAAACCATTTTTTGGTTAAAGCCAAGCTACCTAGGATTTCAGAGACACAACATCATTTGTTAGACAAAGATGTTTCTATTCAAGAGATTAGAGACAATTGATGGGTTACCTAATGCCAAAGGCCCGGGTTCTGATGGGTTGCCTGCCGAAATATATGTTATTTTGAAAGATGTGATTACCCTCATTCTTCAAAATGTGTATTCAGAATCTGAAATAAATGAGGGGCTACCACCCACGATGACTGAGGCAGTCATCACTGTCCTTTTAAAAAAGGATAAAGACCCCTCAGACCCTGCCAGTTATCATCCAATCTCCTTGTTAAATATTGATTATAAATTATGGGCTAAGATCCAAGCTAATAGGTTACAACATGTTATTGGGAATCTTATACACAGAGACCAGATGGGTTTTATTAAGGGGAGAGCAGGGTTTGAAAATATAAGAAGAATGCTTTCCACAATATGGATGGCCTCTAGAAATCAGGATACTGCTGTACTTTTGTCATTGGATGCACACAAAGCATTTGATTCTATTGAATGGAGATATTTAATGGAGGTTCTTGGTGGCTTTGAATTTGGTGACGTCTTTATCTCAAGAAACAAAACATTATATAAATCTCCTACGGCTACTATCTGTATGAATAGAGTCTTATCTGAAAAGTTTATTCTGGAAAGAGGGACTAGACAGGGATGCCCACTATCTCCACTATTATTTATTCTAGCCTTAGAACCCCTTCTCTGAACAATTAGACTAAGTAAAGACATCACGGGGATTAAGTTCCATAAGATGGAACATAAAGTTATTGCCTACGCTGATGACCTCCTTCTGTCTGTCTCTTCACCTCACAAATCTATAAGCTCCACTATGATGTTATTAGAGGGATTTGGACGTATTTCAGGGTTATCTATCAATTGGACTAAATCTGAAATGCTCCCTCTACAGGGGAATAAGAGTATACTCAAAGAATTATGCTTACGCTATAACTTAGTTTGGAAAGGTAATTGCTTTTCTTATCTGGGAATTATTATTTCTAACAATCTAGAGGATATGTTAGGTTTAAACATTAAACCCTTGGTGGAAGCAATGAAATTATCTTTGGATAAATGGGCCAAACTCAATGTATCCTTATGGGGAAAAGTCACTGCTGTAAAAATGATGTTGGTGCCAAAAATATTGTATTTATTGAATATGGTGCCTTTACATATTACATCCAGGTGGTTTAAGAAAATTGACAGATTGATACATTCCTTTTTGTAGGAAGGGAAAAAGGCAAGACTTAGTCTAGATAAGATCAAGAAACATTGGCAACAAGGGGGTCTGGGCCTACACGATTTCAAAAAATATCACCAAGCCTTCCTATTTTAACAAACCTGCCAATGGCTACTTCCGGAGAATAAATTACCCATATGGGCTAAATTTGAACAAGATAGCATTTTTCCCCACCTATTACATCATTTAATCATAGGTGCTTATCCAGAATGTATTAACACTCATCCCTTTCTAAGGAACTCTGCCAAGTCCTTATCCCAGGTAATGAAACAAGCAGTCAAGGGTTCTTTACCATATCAATATTTTCCAATATGGAGAAATCCAAATCTTAAATGGGAAGGGAAATTGTTAACTAATTCCGTATGGGAAAATAAGGGATTCTTCTGCTTGGGGATATTATTGATCCACTCACTGGGATTTTAAGGTCATTCTCAGAAATAAGAGGCAAATATGGTCTACCTTGCACACAATTTTACTTTTATTTACAGTTAAGAAATGCGCTGCAGAATCCGATGGAAGATAACTTAGTCCCTTCAACCTTGACAGAATTTGAAAAAATAGTTACATTAGCAAACACTAAGGGGGGAGGTGGGAAACTATACCAATTATTAAACAAATCCGGGCATGACTTAACAAGTAAATCCAGAGAAAGATGGGAGAATTGCCTGGACTGCCCCATTCATGAATCATCTTGGAAGCTGATGTGGAAAAATGCATACAAATCCAGTAAGGACCTACAAGGTCGATTAGTACAATTTAAAATATTACACAACTGGTATTATTCACCTGATAAACTGTATTCATGGGGTCTCTCCTCAGATAGCTGTTGCTGGAGATGTGGTGAGAGGGAAGCTAACTTTCTCCATATGCTGTGGGAATGTTCCACATTAATTTCAGGGTGGGCAGTGATTTGGGAGACTTGTAAAGACATCCTACAGATGTACTTCCCATTCAATCCAGGGATATTTATTTTAGGAAATACGGAGACCTTAAATTTTTTGTCAGGTCCGGAAAAGAGATGGCTTTTGGTAGCTCTGTTATGCTTTAAAAGACTCACATTACTACACTGGAAGGATACACATCCTCCTGACCTGCAGGGATGGACTAATTCATTAGCGAAGATAGCCATTAATGAACATATTAGCCATCTCAATAATAAGACACTGCATAAATATGAAGCAGATTGGGCAGCCTTCTTTTACTGGTTAAATAAGAGTTGAGTTATTACTCTTAGTATTTATGATTATTACAATAATAACATTATTTGTCATTCTCTTAGGTAGTTCTATGGTAACTAATTAATTTTACTATGTACCCATGTAAATGTATTGTCGGGGTAGTAGTCTCATGATTATTCCTAAGAATATTGTAAAGTCACGATATTGTATAGGAAGATATGCATTACCTTTATTTAAAGTGATCTGACTCATTGTATGTATTTTTCATGGAAAAACTAAATAAAAATTGTTTTGAAAAAAAAAAAAAAATAGACCAGCCTGTAGTTGCCAAGGCAGTCTGGGTCCAAAGAGGGCTTCTTCAAAAGGGGCCTAACCAAGGCCTCTCTTCAAGAACAATGGGAAGACACAACTCTGCAAAGAACATTGGACAAGCTCCGCAACCACAGGTCCAATTAGGTCCAAACATCCAACCAAAACACGGGTCGGACCTGGGTCCAGATCACATTGTGTTGGTTGCAGCTTCGAGAGTATCTCCGTCACCTTCTCCACCCCAGCTAACTCAAACTCATCCCAGACGGGAGGAGTGTTTCGACACAGCTCAGGCTGGACCCTGCATCCCTTTCGAGAGATGCTTGACGAGACCTCAGCACTGATAGAGGACACTTTGTCAGCAAAAAACAGAGCAAGCTCCTCACACCTAGTGCTAGAACTTGCCCCACCAACACGGAGACAGGCAGGATGTAAAAGCCCATCTACCATGCAGAGGAGCTGAGCTGATATGCTCCCTGCCGCAGCAATCTCCCTAGACAAAAATTCAGCTTTTTTGGGGGAGATTGCCTCCTGATAGTCAGCATAATGTGACTTCTGGGCTAATTTGTCCTCCATCAGGCCAGATCTCCTCCAGCACCTCTCTAACCTCTGACCTCTAGTCTTTAAACTCCAGAGATTCTCATCATACCACAGAGGTCTCTGGTGAGTAGACAGGGGCCAGACACAAATGAGTGCGATTGAGTCAAAGGTCACCGCAACAGCCCCATTATAGGCTGCCACCACCTCCTTTGTCCCAATCACACATGCTACCTCCACACTCAATAGGTCCAGCACCGCCTGCAGTCCTACCAAGGAAACCCCTCTTAAAGAGCAGTACTGGACCATCTCCACATGGACAGGACCATCTGGGGGGCCCTAAACATGAAACCCATGGTGCTGTGATCTGACCAAACCACTGGATCCACTCTGAGGTCAATAACATCTAATCTTAAAGAAAAAAAAAGTCTAGCATGTGGCCACCTGAGTGCATCGCTGTTGTAACATTTAGTGTCAGGCCCAGAGCCCCCATACTCTTAAGGAGATCGCTCCCGAATCCCGAGAGCCCACCGTCGGCCCACACATTGAAGTCCCCCAGAACCAACCACGTGGGGGACTCCAACACCAGGCCAGCGACAAGCTCCTCACCCTCCTGCAAAAAGTCCCCATTTCCTCCCAAGGAACAATATAGCAGGAGAACTCTGAAGCCCACATCAAGACCTGCTTGGGCGGCCACACACTCAAAGGACCTCATAGGATCAACAGGTAGCACCTTGAGGTTCAGATTAGAATTAAAACAAATGGCCAGCCCCCCCACCCCTGTGATCCTGCCTTGGGGTGTGTATCATGGAGTACCCAGCCAGCACTGCCACATTCAGAATGGGAGCAGCATTCTTGTCCAGCCAGGTGTCTGTGATGCAAGCCAGGTTGACCAAGGATATCAAGTCTGCCATTATGGCAGTCTTGTTCCTCGTCGACCTGGCATTGCATAACACAACCCGAGTAGGATGAGGTGGAGCAGCCGGACTAACCATCTACCCATCATCTACCATGGAGCCCTTGAGTATGGGAACTAAACATGGCAACCCCATCTCCAGTTCCCATTTCACCCCAGGGTGCCTCCTTGGCCTCACCACCTGAATACTGGACACCCCAGCAGTCACTCGGGGACACCCCCCTTGAGCTATCTCAAGAGCCCTCCACCTTCTGTAGACTTCCACAGGAAGTGCTGGGAGCTCAAAGGGATGAAGGTCCCGGAGGCAAAACCCTAAGTAGCTGCACCTTAAGGGCCTCTGTCCCAAACACATAATTCCAAAATAAAATCCTAACAACAAAAAAATAAACTAATCCCACAATTACATAAAACCATCCATAAACCACCCAATTTAACATACCCACCAAACTTAAGGCAACAAATACCTCCCAAAGAATTACCCAACCTCTACCAGTCACCAACAGCAAATACTAATTTCACAATTTACACCCTCAAACCACTCACACACACACACATATACAACCCCCGAACACTCACACAGTCACACTAATAAATTAAATTAATACACAGTCCTCCGAGAAGGGAAAAAGAAACACCAATCCAGCAAGTCCAAGTTCTTAGTAACTATTCAGTCCAATCTGTACAGTTCTATAGTTGTAGACTTGCCAAGGGCAGCTCCGTTCCAAGTCGAAATATCAGTAAAATAATTAGCCATATATATAGATAAACGCTGAGGAGCTCTTAGCTCCACAGCCCAGTTAGTGTAAGTACCAAGAGGCTCTCACCCTTCTGGTACTGACTGCCTCTTATAAAATAATTTTGTATTATGGCACCCTTATCCAAATTAGAGCAGAAAAAGCCACCAACTAGCCAAAATACATAAGAGGAGTTTGTAACCAGAGATTTACAGGACCCAGGCGGTCACAGTCCAAATTACAGCTTTAGAAGAGCAGCTCCTTGATCCAATGAATCCTCCTCAGAATGATCCTTCAGCTTCCCAGTAAAGTTCTGATCTGCCCTAAGCCACACAGTGGTCCAAGGACTCCCCTGCATTGGTAGCCACTCTCCAGCAGTGGACCCTCCCCTCTGATGTAGCCACCCTCTGATGGCTACCCCTCAGGAATCTCCCCAGACCACACATAACCTGGAAAGTAAACCTCACTGGCTGCACTCCTGTGTTCCACCTCACAATCTTCTCTGGTTCATTCCCCATGCTCTTCCACCACAACGGCTCTCTGAACCCTCCACCTCTCTCTCTCTCTGTTACCCTGCTACTCTGCTGCTTTAAATCCAGCCAACTCCAACTCCTACCAACAGCCTCTGCTCAGCACCGGCGCCTCACTCCTCCAGGTAACTTGGCAATTACACACTCATTCATGTAAAATGTTGGTGGCACAGCTTTATTTAGACTGGAACAAGGCTTTGCGTTTTCACTCCAAACTTCTCTTATTACTCGCAGCAGATGCAATTCCAATATGTGATTGTTGCTCAGCCCTGATCCCGGTCCAAACAACAGAACAGTTCATAACCCCGAGCTAACTTTTAGGTTCCTCTATCCCCTCAGAGGATACACTTAAAGAGCAGCTGACACATCTAAAAAGACATGCCAGTAGTACCCTACCCTGCCTACAGTACCTCCCAGTACACAGAGTACTGCAAACGGAGGTACTGTAAGTCAATATTTTACTGTACAGATGCAGCAGAGCACAATGCATGCCTCTGCTGCAGCCCCAGGTCCCCTTCCTGATCCCATCCTGATGATGATGTCAAGTTGGGATGGGGACCTGGCGAAAATCCATTTTGCCAGCACCAGTGCCGTAGGATTAGCATTTTGCAGCAATTTCGCTGGCGAAATGGCACTTTCGCTGGCAAAATTCCAATTCCAAAACACTGTTGCTGATGAAATAGATTTTCGCCAGGTCCTCATCCTGACCTGACGTCATCCTCAGGATTGGATTGGGAAGGGGACCTAAGGCTGCAGTGGGGGCACACATTGTGCTCCGTCACATCTGTACAGTAAAATACTGCCTTACAGTACCTCTGTTTGCGGTACTCTCTGTAGCGGGAGGTACTGTAGGCAGGGTAGGGCACTACTAGCATGTGTCTACCGAGACGTGTAAGTGGCTCTTTAAACTTAAGTGAAACTAAACAATTTATGAACTAAACAAACTAAACATTTTAAGAAACACTTTAAAAATGACAAAACATGTTAAAACAATGTTTATAATTACAGCGTATGCTACTCCCAGCACGATGGATGATCCAGCATGGTCGCCATCTTTTTTGATATCTTCTTGAGCAGCAGATGACCAGGCTACTGTGGGATATACCCTGGGCCATTGCTCTATTTATGTTACAAATGTTATTTCCCAGGCCGGCCCAGTGGCGCTGAGGGTTGAGGCGCTGGATGCCACACCTCACAGCACTCCGACGACTCAGGTTCGGGAACAAGCCCGGGCTGCCAGGGGTCGGCATGGGGGAGAGAGGATTGAGCATCTGAAGGACTGCTCTCCTCTCTCAGGGGAAGGGGGACTAGTCATTCCACTCATTCACGGCCCTTTGGCGGTGGCTGGATGGCAGTATGGGTTGGGAGGCTTGATCCAACATCCTTACATCAGAAGGTAGTGGGGGCGGGGTGAAAAAGGAAAAACGAGCCTGGCAACCTCAATGATGGTCCACCCCTCCCGGGAGCAGTCCCTGGATTCTGGATTGGGTCGCTGGAAGGGGAGAGAAGCTGGCAACCTCCTCCTGGCCCTACCGTTGGGGGCAATCCTTGGGGGAACTACCGGGGACCGCCCAGCATGGGAGTGATGGGACTGGAGAGAGAGTCTGTCTGTTCAGAGGGCCATTGCTGCCTGCTAGGGCTCCACTGGACAACAAGTGCTTATGAAAAGCAAAGAAAAACCCAAATGTTATTTCCCTGTTATTTTGCTGAAAACTAATGAACAATTATGAAGAAAAAAGACATCAGACTACACTTGAGGGATAAGGCAGAACATAGGGTGAGTTTCCTTGTTATCAAACCCATCAGGACACTACATGATATGCATCTTGTCTTGTGCCAGTCATCCTGAGGGGTTTGATCACTGACAGTACCCCACATCCTTGAGTGATATATTGCTGTTAGGAAACATTTTTAACATTTAGTTTGCGGAGTCCAGTTTGAATAAAAGTGAGCATATAATATTTCTGTTCACATATGCGCTACAGGAGTGAGCTTGGGTTAATGATAATTGTTTTATTTCCATCTTCACTTTTATTCAGCATACCTTAATATCTTGGATATTATGATTATGTTGCATGTCAACACTTTGAAAGGACATTAATCAGGTTTTCCACCTGTCCATTCGACTACAACAACTTTAGCTCTTGTTACAAAGGATATTGTGCTTCAGTTGAATGAATCTGGTAACGTGCAGGAACCACAGACATTGATTTATGGAATGATTTTGATTAAGTGAATCCAAACTATTGAGAAACGTAAGGTGTGCTGGCTCCTCTCGGAGGTAGTGAATTATCTCACTACTATAGTACAAGGCTAATCATTTTTAAACAATGGCTATGTCGGACCATAAATCAGAATCCAGCTTTGTTTCGAGCTGTGTCCCTTACAGATACATTTTAGATTCATTATTATTTTCTTTGTATGTCAACGATTTGCCATTAGATTGTGATGCTAACAATATTATTCTGTTCATGGATGACACTGTTGTCTGTTCTATTTATCTGACAGGCAGTAATTTTGGGAAAACTTTGTAAAACAAATATTGCTTAAATTTGAAAACTAAGGAAATTGTTACAAAGCAAGTTATTTCTTTTTTCTTCCTCTCTCTTTTTCTGCACCTTTGCAGTCACAGGCATATGCATAGTGGCATGCATGGCATCTGGCAGCAGTCTCTTCCCTGCAGTGCCCACTCACTTGCAGCTACCACCTGTTTCCACCAGGTAGCAGTCAAGCAGTGAAACGCAGTGTCCCCACTCCTCGAGGAAGGACAGCTATCCCTAGGATGCTTGATCCCACTCCTTGAGGAAGGACAGTTGTCCCTGGGATGCTCGATCCCACTCCTCGAGGAAGGACAGCTGTCTACCAGGGATGCTCAATCTCTCTCCCTCCCCCACTGGCCCCCAACGATCTGAGTTAATTCCTGAAGCCAGGTCACTGGCATAATGATGGGCAGTGCTGCCACTGTGCCAGAAAGGCCAGCAATGAAGCAAGTTATTGGCCTGTCAGTTGAGTACAATTCATATTATTTATATAGTGTGTGATGTGTCAATGCTGACCAAGTCTTATATAACCATTCTTGCTGGTTTATACTTAACTTTGGTAAAGAGGTCTATCATGGTGCTTTACCATTGGCTGGATTTCTACCAGTTGCAGAAAGAAGGGCAGGTCTGACTCTCATTTATAGTCTTATTCAAATGTAGAGATAATCTGTTGATGCATAACCTGATGCGTTTAATCAAACCATTAGAAATGTCATATAATTCAGGATCACGGGGTATGATTATCTTAAACCTGCCCTTGATCAACAAAAAGTAGGTGGAAAGTCTTTTGTATACCAGGGTCCAAAGGCCTGAAACACCAACCCTGCTGTGTTCCTCAAGAGACCCAAATAAAGGTGAAAGGGTCTGGGTGAGGTGATTTGGTTAGGTTACTTGACTGGTGGCCAGGTAACCATCCAGGATCGCCACAAGGTTGGTCCTTAAGCATGAGTTAAAACCCCTTGTGTAGGGGAGCATGTATGAGCTGTGGAGCAGGATGGCTGCTTTATTTTCCCATAATAGATTTTATTGGTTTCCAAATACAGTAAACAAAAAGAAATACTACAAAATGCATACAATACAAGCATAAGTGAGGTCACAATCAGTCAGACTATAAAAAGGAAAAAAATAGAAGAACATTAGAGAACAAACAGTGATAAACTTTACTAAATTAACTTAACTTTCTCCTGCTTAACAGATTTAAAGTAAAACTAAAACCCAATAAATTATATCCTTAACTTAAGCACATTACTTCAGTTCGGTAAAGGGTGTCCAGATTCTATGAAAGATACCTAATCTATCATTTAGTGAGTAACAAATCCTTTCGTTACTAGCTAAGAATGTCATTTGAATCTACCATTCATTAAAAGAGGGTACAGGTACGCGTTTCCAATTTCTTAGCATGTCGTGACTAAGTTTATTTTTTAAATCAAGGATGGAAATGAGAAAGGAAAAGTGTGGCCTACTGGGATTCGAACCTCAGATCTCTGGTATGCCGTTCCAGCGGCATAATCCCAGTAGGCCACACTTTTCCTTTCTCATTTCCATCCTTGATTTAAAAAATATGTATACCTTGCAGGGGTGAAACTGCACTGAGAGAAAGTGGTATTTCTAACAGTGACTAAGTTTAGTAATGCCAGCTTTCATCCAGTCAGAATTAGATAGTACTTCACCACCATCTGTGAAGGCTGGATTGAACCACACAGACATGAAGTCTAAAGGTATCTTATTTGGATTAATAATGCAGTTTAAGTGTTTGTATTAAGCCTCATAAACATGAGTTGTCTTCCAATTGAGAGTGGGGGTTATAGGAACATAAAGTCTGTAGGGCAGTGTGGTTTTATGAACATACAAACATACAAAATTTGCCAGCAGATAAAGGCTTAGTGGTCTATCAAGTCTGCTCAAATGTGTAGTTAGCACTCCTTATTCTGCAGCTGCCCTTAAGCTTATTAAGCTTTTTTCTGTGGTCAACCACAGAGGTTGAGATTCTTTATTGCTGGGGGGGAGGTAATCTGCCACATGGGCCTGGATTTGCTTCAGATAAAAGCATACTAGTATCATTCCCACCACGGGAGGGAAAGCCACTCATATCCTGAGAAGCTCTTAATTTAGAAATACATAGCATCAGGGGTTTGTTGTTCCAAAACATTTCCTCATGATCTTTTCAAGGTGCTTAAGGAATTTTCTATCAAGTCAAATTGGTAAATTCTGAAAAAGATAGAATATCCTGGGGGCCACATTCATTTTTACTGCATTAATCCTCCCCCTTAAAGATAGATTGATTTTATACCACCTAGCGAGGTCCAGTTCTAAATCTCTCACCAGGGACAAGTAATTCAGCTCTACAAGTTTTTCCAATTTAGTTGTAATCTGCAAGCCTAGATAGATGATTTTATTTTTGAACCATTTTTTATCCAGAAGTCCTTCCAAGTTTTCCATAGTGACAGTTGATGTGTTATTATGTAATAACTGAGTTTTATCCCAGTTGATTTTAAGGCCTGTGATGACTTCACAAGCCTGGAGAGTTGATTTAAGGTTAGTGCAGGACTGGACTGGCCGACTGTGTGTCAGTAACTGACCATCTGCAAAGGCAAATGATTTGTGTTCTGACTTACCAAGTTTTATTCTCTTAATTCCCATATTGTTATTAATAGATCTAATTAATGGCTTGAAGGCTAGAATGAACAAATAAGGGGATGGGGGCATCCTTTTCTTGTGCCACAAGCCAGCCTGATTTGGGGGGGGGGTAGAGTACTGTTAGAACTTGAGTAATTAGACTCTGATAAATCAGATACCCATAAAATAAGCCTATCGTCACAGCCAAATTCAGATAGAAATCTTAACATGTAAGTCCACCAAACAGCCTTTAGTATGTCTAATGATAGTACAGTGTATGGGTCTTTCTTCGTACTGGTCCACTAAATCAAGTTAAGAAGTCAGCAGATACAATTGGACACTGATCTATTCTAGATGAATCCAACCTGTTCCAAACCTATCAATTTAGTACTAATCTTTTGCACTCTTTTAGCCAGAATTTTAGTCACACTCTTGTAGTCCTTGTTCAGTAAGGATATCGGACTGTTACCGGCACAATCCAGGGGGTCTTTATCTTTTTCCGGAAATCAGTGTGAGAAAGGCCTCCTTCATTGTGGTAGGCAATGATTTATTATTCCACACTACTAATAGTGTGTTATATAGTTGGTGGGAGAGTATGGGAGCACATTGTTTGTAAAATTCTCCTGGGAAACCATCCTGGCCTAGGTTTAGCCTGTTGGCAGTTCTTGGATTGCTTGAGATATTTCATCTAAAGTTATTTCCTTTTCATGCTGGTCTCTGTCTAGTGGTGTACAGGAAGGTAATTTAAGCTTCTTGAAAAAATTGTCTAAACCATCGGGGGTGGGTATCCTTTGATTAGAGTAGGCATTACTGTAGAATTTACAAAACTCCTTATTTATGTCATTATTCCTTAGTACTTTCCCTATGTTGTCTTTAATGCCTGGAATTAGACTCTGTTGTTGTATTTTCTTCATTCTGAAGGATAAGAACTTTCCCACTTTGTCACCAGCCTCCCAGTAATTTTGTTTCATCCTGAAAGAAGCACATTCTGCTTTCTGGGATAAGATTGCATTTATTTCCCCCCTAAGCACTGCTATTCTGTGTAAGAGTTCCCTAGCTGGAGTTTTGGAGTAGTTGGATAATTTTTCCAAGCTACTCAGTGTCTTTTCTTTCTCTCTCAGATCATTTTCTCTCTCTTTCTTCTTTTTAGAGGAGAAGCTTATTGTCTTGTCTCCCATGAAAGCTTTCTAAGTTTTCTAAATGTATGATTGCGAGACTTCCTCATTATTATTAAAATAAACATTTTTTTTAGTATACTCTGTTACCCAGTCCAAAAATGTTTTTTTCTTTAAGAAGACATATCAAGCCTCCAGCAATGTGTTTTCCCACCTGGGTCACCTACCACTAAGTTTGCACTAACTAAAGCATGGTCAGAAATGGTAATATTGTCTATCTTAGCATCCAGGATAAAGTTAACCAAGCTATTAGATACAAAGATATAGTCAATTCTACTGTGGGATAGATGTCTGTTAAAAAAAAAAGAATAATCACGCCCCTGGAGATGAACCATCCACCAAGAGTCGGAGAGGCCCAAGTCCACCAATAATTTCTTAAGGGATGTTCTGGCCTTAGTAACTAGCTGAATGGATCTACGTGAGGACCCATCCAGGATAGGATCAAGTATCTAATTGAACCCCCCCTCAAATAATTAAATTGTAGTCAGAAAAGTTATTAAGTACAACTATCAGAGAGTTAAAGAATTTCTCTTGGCCTTTCTTTGGTGCACAGATGTTGCAGAGAGCTATTTTGTGGCCTTCTAGTGACCACGCCAGAATCTGATATTTCCGCTCTGGGTCAACTGTGTGATTATGTTTGGTGAAGTTGATCCCTTTTCAAATTGAAATAGATACGTCTCGCTTTTTGGAAGAAAAGAAACAACTTTCCACCTCTCCCACCCAGACTCTCTGCAATTTCTCAGCCTCTGTTTGCTTGAGATGGTCTCTTGAATAAAATCTATATCTGATTTCTTTTTTTTTTTTTAATTTTCCCCAGTTGGCGACTTGGGCATATACCTACCCCCATTTCAGCTGGGTCCCAGCACACCGGGATCCCAGAGTCAAACTGCTCGGCCTGAAGGATTTTTACATTTTTCCCCTTTTAGTCCCCTACCCCAGAGGGTGCTGGTGTGAAGGACATACTTCCAGGCTGGCAACCTGTTGACACATGTTTCAGCTAACTGCTTAATGGCATCCTCCCCTGCTGACTCAGTGACCCTGAGACTGCTGCCCGTGCTGCCGCTGGTGGTAATACTGGTTTGGACATGAGCGCAGCCTGGCATCCCTCCTCCTGAAGAAGGAGGAGGAGGAGAGCTTCCTATGGGATGCTGAAACCTCCCCCCCAGATGGCCGCCGATGACCCAGGACTGTTTCCGAACCCAGGTCACCGGTGTCAAGAGTGGTAGCACTACCGCTGTGCTGATGGGCCAGCTATCTGATTTCGTTTTATTCAGATAACAAAGCACCTTTTTTCTCTTGACTGGGGATTGAAGTCCTTTCACATTCCAGGATGTGATAACATAATGTGACATCCTGAGATACCCTAATCACTTACTCTAAACAAGGCAGGCTCGCAAATATAAGTAATATATAAGTAGCTTTATGCTAATTGACAAGAAAAGGAGTTTACCTGTAAAACATACAATGTCTCATAAACAAATAATGTGGTCTTAATTTCAGACCAATTATTCTAATGACAATATACAGTAAGCTATCTTAGTAAGCAGCAAGGGTAAACACACGACAAATGCAAGACATCAGAACCGAAAGGACTACATGAGATATTAGACTTAAAGCTGATTACATTAAGTAGGATGGTATTCTACTTAAGACAACGGCTTCAGTACTGGACTAGTGTCCAAGGTATTGTGGCTAGTGGTACGACTTAGCACTTGGTGGTAGCAACATCACCTCTGCTACAGTAAAGAAAATGCCATTATATACAAATAGCAAGCTCAAAGTCTGCTGCAAGAACAAAAAGAAGAAAGAAAAAACAAGAAGAAAAGAAAAAATCATGAAGGGTCAGCATATTGCAACTAGGCATATAAAGAATGTTTGTTTATTTACAATAAAAGAGAGGGGGATTGTGAACAGGAAATGGTAACAGATGTGAAATGATTTTGTTGTATGTCAGGCAGGTACAGAAGGAGGAAGGAGTGACCAGTAATACTCCTCAGATTCAATCACCACTCCCATATTTAAGAGTTAAGATTGTTATTTCAGTTCACTCATGCTGAGTGATGCAATGGGTCGAGAGACTACCTACTCCATCTTCCTAGGGTCTTTCACAATGCATTGTCAATTTATATATTATGATTATACAATGGCCCAGATATTCAAAAAGGTTGTGCATGGCGCAACAGTGTTGCACCATGCGCAACCCACTGATGCGCCTCAGCGTGATATTCAAACGGGAATTGCGCCTGGCACAAATCCCGATGCGCCGGAGCGCATCAGTAATGTATGCAGGCACAGGTTGGGGGGGCATGCCCATGCATACTCTGCACAGCCCGATGTTCAGCCCGGGATGTGCTGAGCCATGCATGTGCAATCCCTACTTGCGCCGCAAAAAGTTGATCCAAATCAAAAGGGGAGCAATGGCTGGCCACCCACAAGTGAGCTGCCATATTGCAGGGTGCAACACAGCAGCTGCCACCTGTGGGTGGCCACCCGAGCTCCGGCTGCACCTCAGTGGCGGCGCCCCCTCATGCCCGATCGTTGCTTAAGTAAACAAAAGATTAATCCTAAATCCCTGGTGGTCAGTGGACGCTGTCTGTAATCGCCAAGTATAAAATTAGTTTATTGCCCGGTCTTCTTATCTTGATGGTCCAGTGATGGCTGACAGCCGACCAGGGGTTAAGCAAACAGGGAATCAATTTGTGTCTGGTAGATCCAGTGGACTTCAGCTGACTGCTCATCCAGGCTTGTAAAAGAATAAAGAATTACACCTGGTGGTCCAGTGACCCCCACCATCGCCACTGATCCCTACCGCCTGCTCCCTCGTCAGCAGGCGGCGGCAGCATCTCGCTATCTGCCGCCCGCCAACCGACACCATAGATCAGGGCGCAGCTGCCCATGTCAAGACTTCCATCGACATGTGAATGGATCCATTCACATATCTGGATGTGTAGTACGGCATGGAGCGTCACCATTGGCTCACGCCAGGGACCAATGGGCATGCGGTCTCACCACGGGGTCGGGTCGGCGGGCGGCGGTGGCAGGCGGTGGCGCCGCCCACCGCTGACTGGGGAGGCGTGGTGATCAGTGGGCAGGTGGGGAGGGGTCCACTGACCACCAGGGATATGGGTTTCTTTATTCATTACTTAAGCCTGCGATTGGGCTGTCAGCGGTCCACTGGACCACCAGGGATATAGGTTGTTTCTTTTTTACTTAAGCCCATGATCGGGCTGTCAGCAGTCCACTGGACCACCAGGGATATAGGATTCGGCAATAAATATATTTTTATCCCGCGATCAGGCACACAGCGGTCCACTGGACCACCAGGGATATAGGATTCGGCAATAAACATATTTTTGTCCCGCGATTGGGCAGACAGCAGTCCACTGGACCACCAGGAATATAGGGGGTTTTATTTATTGTACTAATGCCCGTGATCGGACTGTGGGGCACATTGCCGCGCTGCAGGGGGCGTTGGTCCCTGATGGCTGCTGCATGGCAGGATGCAAGGTGCAAGTCGTCGGGGGGCTATAATGACATGCAAATGGCCCCATTTGTGCCTTGCATACATTATGGCCCCATCTGCATGTCAACTTTTGAATATCGCGGTTGCTGCACCTTGCGCAATGGAACTTGCGCTAGTGCATCCCCATGCTCCACTCTGGCCACTGGCGCTGGCGCAGTGCCACTGCACCATGCGCACTGCGGGTGGCCAGGGTGTGATATTCAGTGCTGCTGAGCCATGGTGCAGCTCCATTGAATATCGCTCAGTCCATGCCCCTGCACAGCCAAATTGAGCTGCACCCAGGCTTGCGCCACAGCCTAGCGCAGTCTGAATAGCTGGGCCAATGGGTTCTAAAATGCAAGCTTTCTGATTTGTTGGGTGACACTTTATGACGTGGGGAAATTTTTGAAAAACTACCGCATAAAGTGCCAGCTGACCGCATGTTAGTAAAATCATTCCATACGGAACTCTACACATTCCAATACAACTCGCAAAGCTGCCAGTTTTTTCTCCTGCTAACTGCCCGTTTTGCAAAATCAAAAGCCGTCAGTAAAAACAGTATAAAATATCTGATCTAACTTGCAGTTTTAAATGAGAGACAACTGAGAGTCAACAGCGATATTTTCAGTTTATATGATGCTCAACTCACTCACCTTGCTGCCAGCTGGCTTCAGGGGCACAAGAAATCTTTTGCCCGGTATCAACATATTATGTTGCGTAGGGGGGAAGGACATACTATTAAAATCACCATATAAATAATGAAGAAAAAAGATTTTCCTTCACTTTTTTAGTGTTACTCTCATATTTCTGAATTGTATAATTGGAATAATTACCGATCAGGTGTCAGTTGGGCCGAGATCTACCCATGGCTGGCATGGTTGGTTACTCAGGCTGCACCCTCGTGACTGATCCACTCCAGCCATGGGTAAATTCTGGCCCAACCCAACACCCAATTGGTAATTATTCCTTAAATGTACCCTGCAATTTGCTAGAGAGAGGCAGTCAGAAAGGAGCAGAGTATGATCAGTCTGAGTCCTCTAGTTCTGGGGTGGTTGCTGGGAGGGTATAAAATAAGGCTCACCAAAGGGCTGAGAGGGTATAACAAATCCAAAGTACCTGACCTGAACAGTACCTATGCCATTCACCGGATTTAACCCTAATACAGAGTGATCCCAAATGAAAAAACACAGGTTATGCTGACAGATCAGGAAGGGGGGAGGGAGGCAAGAAGGAGGAGAGGAAAAAGGAAAAAGCTGACAGATCATGGGGGGGGGGCAAGAAGGAGGGGAGAGAAAAAAAAGAAATGAAATTATAGTTGTCTATGCATAATAACATTCGACTGTATGTGGCAATATCAAAACAATTGTAAAACATTAATAAATTAATAGATATACAGTTTGTTTATGTTAGTAGGGGGGACTCGAACAAAGCACCTCATTATGAAATTTTAACTCTACAGATATAGTTCACATGGCCAAGATAGTAAAGTAACTATGAAAAGTTCTTGTAGTTTCTCTCATTTAATGCTCAGATGAATAGTAGCAACAGATGGAGAGAAAATGCTAGTTACATGAATAGCAAGAGTAATTTAAAGTAGCTAGAAAATACATTCAAAAGGCCATCGGCAAACAAGGGTACAGTGGTGACTCCCTGGACCTGAAACTGCTGGCACAAGTCCTCGATGAAATCTTAGAACCACTTACAAAGATCTTTAATCTCTCGCTTAGATTGGGCCATTTCCCCTCTCTCTGGAAGAAAGTCACTGTCACACCGGTTCACAAAAGCGGAGATAGGACACTGCACACCAATTACAGACCTATCTCACTCCTCCCCCCACTATCCAAAGCGCTGGAGCGAATAGTATCAGACCAACTAGTTGAATTCCTGGATAAGTACAATGTACAGTGCCCAGAGCAGCATGGCTTCAGAAAAGGGCACAGCACCACCACTGCACTACTGGAATTTACAACCTTCATCCATGCCACGCTTGACAAAGGGAATTGTGGAGGGGCAGTATTTATAGACCTTACCAAGGCATTCGACACAGTTAACCACCCCCTACTGCTCAAGAAACTGTCCTCCATTGGGATCTCCAGTGATGCCCTTCCATGGTTCACCAGCTACCTTGATAATCGGATGCAACGTGTAAGGATTGCAGGGATCTCTTCGGATGAGAAACCGGTCCGCTCCGGAGTCCCCAAGGGGTCTATTCTGGGCCCTCTACTCTTCTCCCTCTTCATCAACAATCTCCCCAGTGCCTGCCACCAAAAATATTACTATATGCAGGCGATGCAGTCCTGTTTTCCAGCCACCATGACATTACAGTCCTTGAATCCCAGCTGCAGCTGCGACTAGCGCCGAAGACTGGTTCAATTCTCATAAACTTGTCCTGAACCACAGCAAGACTAAAGCCATGTCCTTCTGTAGCCGACAGAGCAGGCACAACTCTCTGTCCCTCACCATCAAGAACCATGCTGGGAACCCACTTGAACATGTCAAGGAGTTCAAGTACCTTGGTATTACCCTGGATAGTACTCTCTCCTACACTGCATATTGACACTGTTGCCAAGACCGGCAATATAATGGATTGGACTACTACACAAACACAAGCACTGTTGCTCATGGATGCCCTTAAACTAGCCATCTACAGCTCTGTCACCTCTATCATTGACTATGGCCTTGCCATCTATGGCTCTGCCTCAACAAGTGCCCTCCATGGGATCTCAGTTGCTCTCAACAAAGCACTAGACTAGCGGGTGCAGCCCGACAAACTCACACCTGTGACCTCTATGCACAGGCCAGCTGGCTACCTCTACACAGCAGAATACAATACCAGACCTGCTTACTTACCAAAAGATTCTCCTTGGTCTCATGCCATCTGGTGTTAGCTCACTCTTTACTACCTACAGTGGCACTCAACAAACACGTGGTGCCCAATCTCTAACCTTTCAGGTTCCCAGATGTCGTACTCCATGGGTCAGCGGTCCTTTATCTATAGAGCCGCTCAATGGTTCAATTCCCTCAATAAAGAAGCACTTTCTCTACTACACTTGGACCCTTCAAAAGGAATCTCAAACTTTACCTCACCTCTACCACTCAATGTGACTTCTTCTCTGAACAGAGATCTCTCTAAACACCTCCCAGCTCACTCATGTCTCACAGCCCGCCCTTTCCCAGTCTCATTCCCTCTGGCACTGGGCCTTCCTTGTGACTCCTTTCCTGCTTCACATCTCCACTGGTACAAGACATTTTCCACCACCATCGGACAGTGGCCCATTAGCCTGCCAACTTCCTCTCCCGGTCGCACGCCTGCAATACTAACTGTCTATGGTGCCTCTATCTCTTATTGTTACCAACAGCCAGCTGCCTACTCAAGCTGCTCATTATATGAATATTATCTCAAAGTATGTTATAACTGAGTATCTTTATTTTTTCTTTTAGTTGTTTTGGTTGTTTATTGTGCATTCTTTTACTACCTCTGTATGTATGTTGACCCTCATCCTTTGACGTGGAACCTTTGTAAACGAGCAGTTTCTGCTCAAAGGTATTTGTAATCCGAGAATTTAATAAATAAATTAAAAAAAAAAAAAAAAAGTCTGCAGTGCCAGCAAGCCGGGAAGTAGTAAAGTCATGTGGGAATATACAGGCTTACCCAAATTCCACTTGGAGGTAGAAGCAATAAATATATATTGTCCAAGGGGTGCAGCAACTGAAGAAGGAATGATTACAGTTGGATAACTTATGCCATTCAGGGATGAGAAATCGGAAGTTCCTTTTGCTTCCTGTTCAGTTACATCCGGAAGTCCACAAGTTCAAAGTTCATTGAGGGCATTCATTTATAGAAAGCTGCAATGGAGTTTCCATTTCAGAGGGGGGGACTGTTTAATGAAGTAGAGCTGGATCTTCCACTGTCCCTACTTCCGGATCGGTTCAGTTTTTTGGGATTGGAATGCCTGGATCGCAGCACTGGGAGTGACTGTTTCTAATCGGAGGTTTACTAAGTCTGGAAATAACCAGAGCTCCATGTATTCTTGGTGTTTGCATTAAGCTGAATGGCTTGAGAGTACAGATAGGGGTGGAGGAGTAGATTTCCGATCAGGTGATTGCGTCCATGAGGATCCAGTTTGTGCTAAGTGTTGATATAAGTCAGCTAAATGACTAACTGGAGCAGTGTCTGGGGCATGTGCCTCACAGTATTGGGTGCTAGTGGTTAAGTTAGCACATGTTGTGTTTGAATCTTTCTTTCTGTTAGAAGCTATCAAAGCAGTTTAATGTGTCCATGCCCCCAGCCCTGAACAAAGTCCATAACATCACCCACTTTGTCGAAAGAGTGTACAGTACCATTTGTTTCGATTACCGTGAGATTAGCTGGAATTCTAAAATAATAGGTTAACCCAAGCGTTACAAAAATTCAGATGAAATTTACCTTAAACTATTTTTTTTTTACTTTTTTCTTTATTAACAAAGGAACCATTGTATATTTGTAATAGTGCACTCCAGGGTGTGTGTCATGGTTGGATAATGTCACTTATCGGGTGTTGGACCCTGTTGTGCATTATTCCTTAAATGAATTAGGGCCACCCCAGTGTCCCAGCATCCCACCATCAGTGTGCCACTCTGCTGTGCATGTGATGCAGGTTTGGGAGCGGACTTGGGCACAGCGTCAAGGGACAGGTGGGCAGAGGTAGTTGCTATTTAGTCAGAGTGGGTTTCTGGCGAGTTCCAGTGCCACAGTGACCTCCTCCAGTTGATCCAGAGGGCTTGCCTCTCGGCAGTAGGATGCTGTGATGTCTGAAGCCAAGGTAGGCACTGCTCACACTGTGGAATGGATGGAGGTCTGAGGCAAGGCAGGCACTGCTCACACTGTGGGATGGAGGTCTGAGGCTAAGGTAGGTGCTACTCACGCTGTGGGATAGATGGAGGTCTGAGGCCAAGGATGGCACTGCTCACACTGTGGGATGGATGGAAGGCTGAGGCCAAGGTAGGTACTGCTTATGCTGTGGGATGGATGGAGGTCTGAGACCAAGGCATGCAGTGCTCACATTGTGGATAGAGGTCTGAGGCCAAGGCAGGCACTGCTCATGCTGTGGGATGGAGATCTGAGGCCAAGGCGGGCACTGCTCATGCTGTGGGATGGATGGAGGGCAGAACTTTGGGAGAAAATAAAATACAGAAACTAATGTGCACAGAGCCGTGTATGTGTTTGTCATTGGTACTCTTGGTTGCTGCTCCATGCTGATCCCTACAACTGTGATGGTGGGGTGAGCAACAGACAGTGATGAGGGATCACCGACAGTGCACAACAAGACACAAATGGAATGAGTAAGTGGCAACCCAAGGGGTCAAAAAGAATTACTAAAAAATTTATAATCAATTGAAATTTGACTTGTGGGCCTATACTATATTTTAACGATGTAGTTGGGTCTGGGCACTCTACTTAATGAAACCTGGAACCCTGTGTTAGGGACTGGGGTCCTCTTTCAATCCCTCTTCCCAACCCCATTTTAAAAATGCAGAACATTTGTTTTATGCACTGCACTTGAAACTTTGTAATGCCTATGTAAACATGCAATGCCTTGTAAGGTATACATCATATCTGGCATTCTTTATGTCTCTAATATGTTCCATTGTCATTGTTTTACCTTAACAGGACACCAGTGTAAATGAGCACTGCTCAATGGTTTTTATCATGAATAAAAATGGACTTCATCATGCATTCATTGGACACCCTGCCTTCTCTCTTTGTGAGGTCACTTTATTTCATGCCTCCCCCAATACACCTTGTCTAACATGGCCATAAGTACCTGTATTCCAAAGGTACTGAACATGTATCTCGTAGAAGGGAGACAGCCCAGAATAGGTGACAAGAACCCATGTTGACTTTTTTAGCTCCTTCCGCCAATTTTTGTCTCTTTTGGTTTTATTAATTTTGTTTTTTCTTTGGGACACTGTCGTCCCCTTGGAGGCCTGGGATCTCAGTGCTCCTTGCCTTTCCTCCTTTCCCAGACCTAGCTCCCCGAGATCAGTCTCACTTCTGGTGCTGTATAGCCCACTCCTTGGAAGCCTCATTGTACATAGTTAATTGTTTCTTAGGTACCTAACTGATTCCCGTTTTTGTTGGTTCTCAGGTTCCACCTTTTGGGGAATGGTATCCCCTTAGAACCTTGCCACAAGGTTGCTCCACAACCTAGATTCAGGAGAGAAGTGAGGAAGTATTTCTTAACAGAAAGAGTTGTGGATTCCTGGAACAGCCTTCCAGCAGAGATGGTGGGGGTAAAAATAGTGGTGAGGTTCAAGAATGCATGCGATAAGTACAAAGGAATCACAGCAGAAAGGGGGGAGAACGAGCTGTAGAACAGGCATGGCCTGTGATAATAGTATAGGTAGGGAGAAATGGGCAGACTGGATGGGTCACATGGTCCTTATCTGCTGTCAAATTCTATGTTCTATGTTTCTGTGTATGTTTCACAGGGTTCTTTACTCCTTTTCCTATCCTTCAGCCCTTTTCTACAATCCAGTCCCTGGGTACAGTTTTGTGTTCATGGTATAAAAGAAGTAGAGACAGACAGTAATTAGGCAAACTTTTATTACTACAAGATATGGTAAATGTATTATTTTGGATCTCCTCATGAGGAGGTGTTCTTGGGGGGTCTCTGTGGATTGGTCACTCTGCTGTGTCAGGTCCTACAGGAGGAGCAGTTTGCCATATAGGTCCTTCATGGGGCCTCTTGCTCAGGGTCTACCATCTTTCTGCTGTTGGGGAATGCCTGTCCCATCTCACGGTCACAGCTCTCGTTCCCCTTTCAATTAAATGGTGGTGAATCCAGCAACAGTCTTTTCCCAAAATATCAGTGAATTGAATAATCCTGTGAAAAGGATATTTATTCAGTATCTACATCATCACCCACCAAATGTTTACTTCATTCAAGAAACACACCAGTCCCCCCCTCTGAGCATCTGAAATTAGCTTGGGTAGGCAAATATGTGGTACATGCTTCATCCTACCCTAAGGGAAAATGTTGAGGGGCACTTATTATAATTCCCTCTACAACTCCTTTCAAATTGTGTCAGGCCTGTAGTGACCCACAAGGCCAACATGTTATCTAGCAGTGAAGATTGTTTCAAACAGAAGCCACCCTTACCAGTGTATAATTCCCTCCCAGCACTGGTACCTTGACACTAAAATCTTTCCTGGGCAAACTAATGGACCTCCTCCAAGGCCAATTAATACTGTCAGGCGATTTAAACCTTGTAATGTCACCAGAACTGGATACTTCACATCTGGCAAAGCACTGCGCATCCCCATCACAATGCTATCTCTGATCAAACCTTGCTAATTTAGAGATAATCGAGATGTGGTGCTGCCTTTTATTCTCAGGAAAGGCCTTCATGCATTTTTCCCCCAGCATCAGAGTTATTCTCATGTAGATTATTTTTTACAACTTGTGACCACTTCTTGAGTATTCAAGACGTGGACTATGGTCCTCAATTGCTGTCAGATCATCAGTCTCTCTTCCTTAAACATGCTCTAAGAAAAGAACAGAAAACATCTTTTTGGTGCTTTATCATGGATTTGCTTAAGGATGACCAGTTTCACACCTTTTCTATTGGACCCCATCCCACAGATACTTAGGAATAATGAGTTGCAAATGGTGACTTCCTTGATACTTTGGGACAAACTGAAATTAGTGTTGAAAAGGGATATTATTTCTTATGCATCTCTCAAGAAATGGTGCCAAAATGAAAAGTATAACTCCTTCGCAGAACAATTGCACACCTTTTCAAACTTGCATGGGATAGGTATTGCAGACATGTTAGGTTGCAGGCAACGTGGGGGGTAGTCTTTTTGGGCAGACTAGATGGATCACGCAGTCCCCATCTGCCGACATTTTACGTATGTTCTTATGTTCCTATCAGCTTCTTTACTCTCAAAGCGATAAGGTTGTAGTGGACAAAATTAAAGCACTGAAGAGTGGGCTTCAGTCCCTCATTCACCTATAGGCCAAAAAGCCCTGTTCTGTTTAAAGCAATCATACCTTGAGGGGGGAGCCACGGGCTCCCATTTTATGGCCTAGAAGCTCCAGGCTAGATGCCATTCTGCCTTTATTGATGATTGAGAAAGTAGTGGCAGCACAACTCGAAGACCATTTGACCATCCATGACATCTATGAACTGCTCCAGTCCGGCTTTCGAAAGAGACATAGTACGGACACAGCGTTGGTTCGGGTGCTCAGTGATCTGATGGCTAGAGATTGGAAGAGCCATACCATCTTGGTGCTTCTGGATCTCTCTTCAGCATTTGACACCATGGACCATGGAGTGTTGATAGGTCGCCTGAGGCACATCTGTGGACTGTCGGGAACAATCCTCAGGTGGTTTACATCATTCCTCATGGGTAGAACACAGAGTGGTGTCTGGGATTTATTCTTCAGGCCCTATTCTTCTGTTATGTGGGGTGCATCAGGGCTCAGTGTTGTCACCCATGTTGTTCGCGGTGTACATGCTCCCCCTTGGAGACATTGTAAGAAGGTATGGGCTGAGGTTTCACTGCTATGCAGATGATACCCAGCTCTACCTTTCTTTTGCACCCAATCAGGATGGAGCTCTCTCAGTCTTTAATAACTGTCTGAAAGAAATCCAGGAGTGGATGGATTCCAGTTGGCTGAAGTCGAACTCAGAAAAAACTGAGGTATTGGTTGTGGACCCAGGTCGCCGGATAGGGGGGTCAGGGGTTGGTTCGCCGTCTGGAATTTTTCTTGGTGGTATTTCACGCCTGACCTCTGAACAGGTGCGTAACCTGGGGGTAAGTTTTGATGATGGGCTGACCCTGCATTCCCAGGTGTCGGCTGTCATCAAAGCTTCCTTTTATCATTTTAGGAATATTGCCAGGATTAGGCATCTGGTTCCGTCTGACGACCTTCCTACTCTGGTCCACGTCTTTGTGTCCTCGTGCTTGGATTATTGCAACTCCCTTTACCTAGGGCTTCCTGGGGTAGAAATTTGCTACCTGCAACTGGTGCAGAACATGGTAGCCCAGCTTTTGACAGGATCTGCTTGACCCTGTCATATTTCACTGGTGCTGTGCGAACTGCACTGGCTGCCAGTACAGTGGCGGATCACTTTTAAAGTCAGTTTACTGACTTTCAAAGCCCTACATGGACTGGGCCCGGTCCCTTATTGCCCTGGTCGATCACTCCGCTCGGCTGACGAGGGGTTGCTAGAGATTCCAAAGGTGTACCTGAAATCATCTGGTGCAAGAACATTTGTGTATGCAGCCCCCACCCTTTGGAATTCTCTACCTCGTTGGCTGCAGGAGTGCACAACTGTGAAGGGATTTAAGCAAGGCTTAAAACCTTTTTTTGTGCACCAAGCCTTCCCAGTTAACTGATTGATTCTTTTTTGATTCACTGTTATTTGAATTAATTGGATTAACGACTGTTTTGATTTTTATACTGTTAGGCACCTTGGTCTTGGATAAGGCCCCCTATAAATAAAAATGTATTATTTATTATTATATTGCAGCTCCGGGACCCTCACATTGGCAATTTGACTCACAACTCTACTTGAATCTGAACTTTCAGGACTTCTACCAACAAGTATATACACTGATGCTTTCCCCTCGGATCTGGTCCAAATCACTGAGTATCTTACCAAATTACACCTACAACAACTCACAGACTCCCAAAAAGAAGCCCTATTGAGCCAGCCCGGTGGTGCAGACAGCTGAAATGATGAGCTGCCTTATCTCTCACCATACAAGTGACTTGAGGTCAGGAATGAGCTCAGGTTGCCAGGGGTTTGGGGGGAGGGCTTTGGAGAGGATCAAGCAACTGCCTGGCAGCTCTTCTTTCCCGGATCAGGGTGGTGCGTTGTCCCAGCTCTTGGTTGCCACCAGGTGCAGCCCTGGTGGTAGCGCTGACACCAAGAGGCATATTTAGGTCAGGGTGGATGGAAGGGGCATGGCTCTGAGGCACATGCATGCCACCACATGCATGCGCCCTCTGTGTCACTGCGGCATGGGAAAGTAAGAAAGAAAAAGGAAAGATGATGGGGGCTTCATGAAGCTCTACAGCCTACATCTGACCTGTGCTGTTGACTGGGTTACTTGGATTTTGGACTGGGGGGGGCAGCCCCCCATCATCCCTGTCACAGGGGGCAAGCCATGGAAGGACTCACTGACCAGGTAGGTCTCAGGGGCAGCAGATACCTGGTTGGGAGGAGGTGGGACACAGCTGGGCAGCAGCCCCGAGCATCAGTGGAGAAAAAGCTTTATAGAACAAAAAGGCACCCTATCCATTCCAATTCTACCAGAGGAGCTTGACTTTCAGAATAAATCAACAGAAATGCAAAAATGTCCTGGTCCAGACAGGTTTCCCATTGTATGGTATAATACCTTTTCAGAACATTTCTTGCAGCAAGCCAACCATGCCTTTCAGGTGGTGACCTTCCTCCCCCTTCCTGGTCCTATGCCAGCTTTGTAGCTATAAACAAGTCAGGAAAAGACCTGCTTACCCCCTCCTTATATATCCCATATCTATTTTAAATGTGGATTATAAATTATACATGGCAGTCTTTGGCCCAGAGGCTGGATTGAATTCTTCCTAATCTGATTCATCCTGACCAGGCGGGTTTTATTAGACAATGTCAAATGACAGGTAATGTTTACTGTACTCTCTTTCTGGTAGAACATGTCCATAGCAGAAAGATTCCCACTGCCCTCCTTAGTTCAGATGCAGAAAAGGTTTTTGACAGAGTGTCCTAGAACTTTCTTTGGAGCAACCTGTTGGCCTTTGGCTTCCCTGAGACTTTCCTCTCTTGTCTGCAGTTGATCTATCTCTCCTTCCAGACCTAGATTAGGATGACTGACTCTCTTTCTCCTCCTATATAGTTACAGAGAAGGGCCTGGCAAGGGTGTCCTCTATCACCCCTTTGGTTCACGCTATACATCGAGCCCAGAGCTAGGGATTTTGGTGAGTGGAGGAGATTCTGCTTGGGCCAGGTATACAAGACACTGTATACGCAGATGATATCCTTACCCTTTTAAACCCGGAAGGTTCCATTCCAGCAGCGTAGTCTGACTTACTAGAATTTGGATGGTTAGTTGGATTTCAGATGAACCTCTGAAAAAACTGAAGTTCATCTTCTTAATTAATCCCCTAGTTTTTCCCTTAAATGCGCTCTTCCTCTGAAGTGGCATAATACCCTAGTTCTTCCCTTAAATGTGATCTTCCTCTGAGGTGGCATAATACAAAAATAAAATAGCTGAGGATGTTTACCCCTAAGGATCTAGGTAATTTGGAACTTCTGAATTATGAACCTCTTACACTGACCTTGTCCGAGGATCTGCTTAGGTGGAGGTGGTTACCACTGCCTTTTTTTGCTACAGTTGAGGCAATCAGGATGAATATCCTCTCACGCCTCTTATGCCTGTTTCAAACCCTTCCAATATTTCCTGTGCAGTACATTACTTTTCCTCTTGGGACAAATTAATCTCTAGATTTATATGGGGGAGGGGCACTGACTTCGGACGAGATACTCTATACAATGCCCACTGCCTAGAGGTGGGGTTAATCTACCAAACTTAGTGAATTATGCCAGGGCCTTCCATCTCTGCACTTTATCACACTGGCTCATTCCCCAAGCCCCCTCCGAAACAAACTGAATTTGCGATTTATGACCTCTATGTCTTTGCCCTCTTTTACTAGCTTATCAGTCAACTCCCCTTCCACTTCACCAATTTCACAACTCAGACTCTCCATATATGGTTCAGACTTAAACAGAAATCTGAGAATGGCCTAGATATTTCACTTCTGCAGGGTTCTGGTTGTGGATGACAAGATTCTTCTCATTCAGACTGATCCAGCATTTCAGAGATGGAGGGGGTTGGGTCTAACCTATATATACCAAAATTTGGACTCTTCCTTCTGAGACCCTCCAACAACAGTCTGGCCTCACTGAACATGAACATTTCAGATATGTCCAAGTCAGAATCTATATCTTACATAAATCAGCTGACTATATACACCTTTTTTTGTAACAGAACAATGGTCTCTGTCCTGTTTATTGCTTCAATAAAAATTTTAAATAAAAAAAAAAGGAATTCACTTAAATAAAATTGGATTGAACTGAATTGAAGAGTAGAGTGCTGTTTTCTCACGGCCTCAGAAGAGAAATTAGTGGTGTTTTAGTAGTCTGTGTAACATGTTCCAATAATCCTCCACAACTCTTGAGTAAAGTCAATGATAGTAACAGACTATAGAGGAAGAGAATTAGTCCAAAGCAGATTTAGGTCAGTTAGAAACTCTTCCAAAGTTGACATGGTGTCAACATGTAACTGAACTGAGGCACACCTTGGCCATGGTCTGCCAAAGCCCTCATGTTGACGTACAGAGTGTAAGTGCAAGTGCCATCTTGTGGTGAATTTTGGGAGGAGGGGATACCTGACCCAGTCCAGGAGCTTTTAAAAAATCACAGCATAGTGCATCACCTCACATCTGACTTTGACTTTTCAAGAACACAAACACTGAATGCCACACTGCTGTGTTCTGGCATGGTTTCAAACCCCAACCAGGCACGTGCACCCAGACTGTTGATTCATGGAACTTCCTGCTGCTTCTATTTTTTCAGACTGAACCATACTGTTGATGTACACAGCATAAATAGTAACACTTTTATGGAGTAGCTGTGAAAGTTAAGCAAAACCACTTTTTCATATTTCCCAAAACATTGAATTTTAGTTTTATTTAACGGATTCATCACAAGATACTGTTTATTCCAAAAACCAAGATGGTGGCACAAGGCACAGCGTAGACACATGCACAGCCCACGTACCATCTCTACCAGGTATAAAAATGTATAATGCTAGTCTTTAACAACAGTCAGAAATGTCACCATTACTACTGTACAGAGCAGGAGTGCCCCACTGTGATTGTCTTGGAGAAAAGAGCTTTTAAATTAGAATATTACCACCCCTGCATTTTAAACAAAAGTACAAGAGCTCAGAGAAAATATTAAAGAAAGATCAGTTCATAAATAAAAATGCACAAAAAATGATTATTTCACCCATATTTTTAAACACAGTTTTTCTTTAAGTCTCACCAAAAAGCCAATGCAACAGCCAGTGAGCAGGCCCAGAATCTCATCTAAGTGACGCCACTGCCATATCCAAAAGTTTAAAAAGCCATTTAAGACAGCCAAAACTCATCCTTGGCGTAGGATGACGTGGAGAGCTACATATAAATAGCTTAGGTGGCTTAAGCCCTTAAAGTCCTGTTTCAGTTATAAGCATCCAGTTAATGTTATCGACAGCAAAATTCATCACGTGTAAATCTTTGTCCCCAAAGTCTTAAATAGGTTACTTTCCAGATCTGCTGAATGCTTTTTTTCAAAGCCATAGCAAGCTATTTTCTTATGTAAAGGATTATTGCAATCGGTTGAGGGTCTTAATGCCACAACGTTGGATGAGTATGCAGCTAAGGTTCCTGTTTGTAGTATAATCTTGCACTGAAATGCCACAATTTGCTACAAATACTCCAGTTCCAGAGCGTGTCTTAAAGCTTCAAGGTCAGCATGACATGAGATTCTCCAGAATGGCATATTGTGCTGTAACAAATCAAGAAAAAAATTGTTAGAGAAACCAGGAAATTCAGTATTTGACATTTACTGAGACAATCTTACTCTGTTCTACTAGGGGATAATTTCGTAAATATCTTTGCACCAATTCTTTTCATTGTAGCCATTGAATTATTCCATTACAGAGAAACAGTACATCAGTTTCACACTGCGCTGACATGGTATTCTATAATGTCTGTAGTTGCACCCCATGGCGAGCACTGACAGAATGTTACGGTTGCCAGTTTTCTAAAAAAATGACTTCTTAATTAAATGTATAAAGAACAGAACACTGCTCTGTATTAATGCATCTTTTCCTATTTGCTGTGTTTCTGATTAATTATATGGGGGTATTTTTAATGACTTCAGGAAAAATCATATGTAGGTAAGACATCAATATCTTGTGAACAATGAAATAGGGTCTCTAGACTTACTTTGCCTGAATCAACAGAATAGCTCACTAGTAACACTATGATATAAATGAGGGGTGCATAAATACCTTTTTTTTGAATATTCTGACAAGTATTTGTCCTTGGAGACCAAATATTCAGGTGTTTGTTTTTGTTATTCATATTTGGCAAGAGAGAATTGTTAAAGAAAAAAAAAACTTTAACACTTCCTAAGCACGCAAGTTTAGTTCCTTAGCCACTCCCTCCTCATCCTAGTCTTTTTCTGCCATCCTTCTCCCTTCCCCATTGTCCCATGATTTGAAAAAAAAAATCTACATCCATTTGCTGGCTTCTGGCACTATGAAATGAGCAGACTGTCTTTCTATTCATTCGTTAACAGAGTAAGAATTCACTTGACATGGGCTCCATTTGCAGGAGGGATCCAGGACATACAGTGATGCAATACATTTCATAACAATGTGGCATCATGACTTAATGTATGAGGCACCCCCTCCATACGTTGACCCCCCCCAGCCCCAAGCTATATTCATGCAGAAGGTAGGCAGATAGCTGGAAGTCACTATAGCCTAGTGGGTTATAATACCATGCTTTGAACCTGGAGACCCAGCAAACCTGCGTTTGAAACCCACAACTGCCACTTACATACTGAGTGACCCTGATCAAGTCAATTAACCTCCCTCTGCTAATGGGATGCAACTGGAAACAAGCTTCAGCTCAGTGTTCCTTTCTCAGCAAAAATTCTAAAAAAGGTCCCTTCCTGACCCCTGATTCATGATATGAGGGGAGTAGTATCTCTGTCATCTTTGCATCATCAATGAGATGCTTGCTCCGCCATCTCCCTCCTGGTAGTGCACCCACCCGCTCACTCCAGAGTGTTGCACTCATTTGAATGGAGATTGTGTGCAGTGGGGGGACTGAGATAGCCCTAGGGTTACCACCTTTTAAGAAGCCCAAAGTGGGACATTTCTTACTGAAATATGATTTTTCGCAGGATAGTACATAACCTCAACCAATGCAACAGACTTGTTTTCTCTTTATAATCAGAATTAAGGTTAAGTATTGTAGTTTCTTAGTTGCTTCTATTGTTTCTTATCATTTTAAGGTATTTTAGTTAAGGTATCGTAGTTTTCTGCAACATTTAGTGGAAAATTAGAAAATATTTTTTCTTCTATAAAATCAGGACATGTAGTATTTTTCATGTTTTTTTGCAGGACACAGCTCCCCAAGTCAGGACTGTCCTGTGAAAATCAGGACAGGTGGTAACCCTAGATAGCCCAATCTGAGGCACTTCCCTCCCAACAAATCATGGATCCAGAGTTCAGAGGGGGCAACCTTTTGGATCAATACAGTTTGGGGATTAGGAATGTCAGACTTGGGAAGGGAGCCCTAATAAAAAGATACTGTCAGTTTCTGGCCTGGATAGTGCTAGGAACGGGGATAGGGAGGCCGATTTTTTTTTCAGATTGTGGGACAAAGGGGAAGGGATGGAGGTGGACAAGAAAACATTGGGAGTGGGAGGGGTTGGCCAAAAGACTTGCCCTGGCCACCTGAGGAGGATCAGAAAGCGTGTTTGATTTTTTAACATTTTTAATATCCTGAATATCAAACCACGAACAGTGGCAGATATTCATTTTTTGGTTCTGAATACCAAATAGACCAGTATTTGTGGTATTTGGTAATTAATACTTAGTACATGCAAACGTCTAATACAAATATTCTCGTATGTGTAAAAATTTTCCAAGCTTTTATTTAGCTTTGCAAAAAACGTCTGTCCTGCAGCCCCACCACTGATATGGTGTACCTTATTTTCACAAGTATATGGTCCTATAATCCTTAGAATGGAGAGTCACTTAGCAGGTTCTGTAGGACTTCAAAATCTTGATACAGAACATCACGAGGCACCAAGTTTAGAAACATAGGCGACACACAGAATTGCTGGCAGGAAAGGACGGCTTGTTTCACCCAGTCTGCCCAAGTGTTCCCTCCCTATTCTGTTTCTGCAGACCCTATCTGGTCCACAGTAACCCTCCCACCTCCATACCTCTTTTCTAATATACCCCTATGATTATCCCATGTATGCTTGAAGTAAGACAAAGTTTCCCAACCATTGCTCTAAAGCCGGAATTTTCTCGATTATTTCTTTTTTCAGTTTGCTCAAAAGCTGTTTTAGAAACACAGTTAGTCTCATATCCAGTAAATTTATTTAATTCTTTAATTTTATTTACCAGAAAAATTGTATTGGAGAACATTTCAGTTTTTAAGCAGGTCCCAAGTAAATTTGCAGATTACTTGGCAATATCAATACATTATAGCCCTTACGTAAATAAGGAACGCTCTACTGTCCTTTTTTTTGTCTTTCTCCTGGTCTAACCAATGTTCATCACATGGTCAGCTATTTTACTATGTGAACAAGTGTGGGATCACTTTCATTCAGAAGTAGGCAGTCGGCCGTGCAGGAGGGCGGGTCGTGCCAGTCGTCTTTGCCGCACTGGGGCAGGGCTTCATATATCATGCAATTTGGTTGCTGGGGGAGGAGGGTGGGAGTTTGTGGATGCTTTCAGAATGGGGGATGATTTTTTTTACAACAGAAAAGCTTGAGGAGACGCTGGCCCTGGTGGTGTGTGGGTTATGTTGGTCGCCCATCGTGGGACTTAGTTTTTTATTAAACATTACATTGGGGGTGCTGGGGGGAAAGGAGGGTAGGATTGGGCTTTGTTGCAGATTGTGGGGGTATGGGGTGTAGGTTAAGATGACTGAGCTGCAGAGTAGAGTGGGGGGCTGATTATTTTTTCAGTGTAGTATTTCCTGAATATGAATAGGCACGATTAAATAGAATGATAGGGGACTGTGTATTACAAGGCTATAATACAGTGTCAGTTGCAGTGTCAGTGGCTCAGCAGGTAGCACACTCGCCTCTGAGGCCGGAAGAGCAGAAGGTGGTGGGTTCTAGCCCTACACTCGGAATGTGGAATAAATCCCAATACTGACACTGTAGTGCATCATAAGGGGGTTACTGCACTTCTGATGTGCTGTCTTTCGGATGAGACATTAAACTGAGGTCCTGTCTGCCTGTTCTGGTGGTTGTTCAGGTGGACGTTAAAGATCCCATGGCACTTCTCAATAAGAGTAGGGGGATTTTTATTATAAGTTACATCAATATTTATATATTAACATATATACAATCATATTCGTTATAACATAACCAATTCACTGAAAAACAAAAGGTATAACATTTAACTTGAAATGCTACATGTGTACATTGTCTCAGAGCATACTATCCTATCAATTGTCCTCAGATCATTCTGCCATCCCTCAAACCAAATCATACTGAAAGCTCTGAGTCTCTCACCATGATATTAGTTTCCCTACTTATATTTTATAAATAACGCAAACCCTTTCCACCACTGAAATACTTTGTTGGAAGTGTGAAATATTTTGTCTTTTTCATAGACTGCACACATTGTCTGCATAACTAATATACTCAAAGTATCATAAGACAGAAACTTTCGTTGCAACACCCATTGACACCTTGCTTGCCATAAGTAAAACTTTAAACAACAAAACAGAACTGTTAATGTGCCTTGATTATATTTACTGGTTAAGTGGAAAAAATGGCCTAACACAAGTGATTGATAATCAAGTTTCTTTAACCATTTGTAATCCCATTTTTTTGCCAAAAAAATCTAAAGACTTTTAGCGTATGAACAACTAAATAAATGCTCCATCATTTCTTGCAAGGCCTGACAAGAACTATAGGGACAATATCGCTCACTTTGCATTTTATGCTTAGCATTACCCTTAATATTCAGCCTGCCATACATACTGTAGATAACCATAAGATTTCCCACATGTGCATAGGTATCCTCTCATTATTTAACTGTTTTAATACTGTCCCCTTTAGGGTGTCTGAGCAGTTTTTAAATTCCGGCTCGGAAGGGTGTACTAGTCCCATTATTAGTTTATAGAGATGCGAACCTGTATTCTGGGCTGTCTGAGACTTTGAGAGAGCCGATTTATAGAGCTTTTGTACACAAGGTTTTAAATAATCAGGGAGCTGCACATGTGGGGATAGTTTTGGAGGAGACTTATTCCGAAGTGTAAAATAACCACTTACTATGTTTTGTGGCCACAAGTAATGCAGTGTGCTAGAGGGCTGTAAACCCAATCTGAGGTTCTGAGACAAGAAAAGGGAATGAAAAAAAATTACTGGACCTATCATCCCTAAACCTCCTTGAACTTTTGGTAAATAAGTGAAACAACATTTAATCGGATTTAACCTGCTACCTCAGGGGGCCAGCGCCAGAAGCGACGCCTCTCAGAAGCAAGGCGGATCCATTTGCCGCCTCCGGTGACCGCCGCCTGACTCCACGGACATTTCCTGGCTGCCTTTGTGGTTTCCAGCCCCGGATTCCATACACAGGGGACAGCACCAGAAGCGACACCTCTCAGAAGCAAGGTGGATCCATTTGCCACCTATGGTCACTGCCGCCTGACTCCCTGGACATTTCCTGGCCGCTTTTGCAGTTTCCAGCCCCAAATTCCATACCCAGGTACTGCCGCTCTCTGCTAAATTGGCTACAAGGCCTCTGATTGGTGCAGCATTCAGTGAATGGATGCTGATTGGTCTGTGGTGCCCAGAAGCCTGTCCTGATTTGTGGCCTTTCTGTATTGACTCACCATAGCATTTTTCGGCTCTGTTTAAACTTAGCTGATTCCCTGTGCGCCGCCAAAGTGGGCTAAATTGCAATTTATTATACTGCCTGTGGACCATGTTTGAAATTGTTTAGCTGTTCCCTGACTACTGGGCATTATGTCAAGCTGTTATTAATTTCTGCCCTGCACAGTTGTACTAAACTTAACATACTGTTCTGCTCTGTTACCTTCTACTCACTTGTTGATAATTCTACTGTTGCTCTGTCTAAAATCCTCTTTTCCCTGTTACTCTGGTGCTGTCTTAAGTCCTAAATCCCTACGTTCCACTTTTCTCTGCCTTCTCATCTCATTCCCTTGTTTTGTCTTTATTTCCCTGCCTTTCAATAGCTTTGGCTGCAAACCTCTCTCACCTCCTTGTCTCCACCCTCCTCCCTCTTGTTCGCTTCTCACCCCTACACCTGCCCCTCTCTAATCTCTCTGCCTTTGTCTTGTAAAGTGTCATCTCACCACCCCCTACTGTCGGAATGGTGCCGCCACCCACCCCCTCTATTCACTGAGCCTCTATAATTACTCTGCTTTTTCCCTCTCCTCTCCAGGGGCCACTGCCAGAAGCGGAGCCTCTCAGAAGCAAGGCAGATCCATTTGCCACCTCTGATCACCACCGCCGACTCCCTGGAAGTTTTCTGGCCACCTTTTCGGTTCCCAGCCCCGGATTCCATACCCAGGTACTGCTGCTCTCTGCTAAATCAGCTACAAGGCCTCTGATTGGTGTGGCATTCGACGAACGGATGCTGATTGGTCCATGGTGCCCAGAAGCCTGTCCCGATTGGTGGCCTTTCTGTATTGACTCACCACAGCATTTTTCGGCTCTGTTTAAAGTTAGCTGATTCCCTGTGCACTGCCAAAGTGGGCTAAATTTTCTCCCTCCCCCACCACTCCCTCCCAGGCCTCCTTTAAATACTCAATCGCCCCTCCCCTTATTGTATTTCAGAAGCTCCCATTGGCTGTCTGTACTCTGCACTCTTCTTGCACAACCATGACAAATTATACCACACACCTCTCTCTCTGATTTATTTTCCGATTCTCTCTCTCTCACTTCCCTAGCTCTGTTCTCTCACTACTATCTCTTCTAGTTGGCCACCGACACCATCCCTCTGTTTCCTGAGTTCTCCTAGGTCATTCAGCCATGAACCTCTAAATCTCACTGTTCTTTCTTGTGTCCTCAGTTGCTCTGCTCCACCTATCCTTCCCATCTATTCCTCTTGCCCACTCATCACTCCTGCGTCACTTGCCCCATGACTACCAATTCTCCAGCCTGCTTCTCTTATCCCCTCTCCATTGCGACCCTACTCCTCTTTTAATGAACAGACCCTGGGCCTATATTGTTACCCACACGCTAAAATTCTTCCCCTTCAGCTTGCATGCCTTTCGCCCTTTTGTGCGTCGTAAACTCTGGTATCTCATCCCAATTGCCCTTCTGCTCGCTGGTGATGTGCATTCAAACCCGGGACCTACCTACGTTGAAAGTTGCCACCTCTCACATGCTAAGGGTCTTACAGTAGTCCATCATAACATCAGAAGTCTGTTGCACAATTTTGCCGCATTTGAATCCTGGATTACCCTATACAAACCAGATATCGTATGCCTTACCGAAACGTGGCTTAAGCCTTCCATTCAAGACTCCCAGTGCTCTCTAACTTCCTATAACCTCCTGAGAGTTGACAGGCCTGCCCCCAAGAGAGGTGGTGGTACTGCTGTCTATTTCAAAGACCGCCTCAATATCACTGAGATCTGCGCCTTTCCACTAGTCCATTGTGAAGCGCTACATGTTCTTCTCACCCTGGGCTCAAAAAAACTTCATATTGTCTGTGCTTACAGCCCACCCTCCAGCAGCTTAAAAGGTCTTGATGAGCTGCTTGGACAAACCACTCTTCTCTCAGGTAGGAATGAGGTTCTTTTACTTGGGGATCTCAAAATAAACTGGCTGGGTAACTCCCAACCTCTACTGCTTTCCAAAATCCAAAGTTTCAACCTACACCAGGTTATTACTGATCCCACAAGAACAGCTCATCACTCTAACTCCTCTACTCTGCTCGACTGAGTTATGACCAACCACCAAGAAAATATTATCTCCTCTGGCATGCTAGCTGACTCCATTACAGATCATTCCCCTACCTTTTGCATTTGGTGTAAGATCAAACCCCTCCCATCAAAGCCTCGGTTTATCACTTTCCGTAACTATGCACACCTCGACCACCAGTCCTTCCTGCAGGATATTGCTTCCATCAACTGGTCTCCCCTGTTTAACTTGGACGACCCTCAAACTGTGTTATACCTATTCCTGACTCGCTTTTTGGAAATTCAGAACAAACACTGCTCCCTCATTACCCGTCAAGTAAAAAACAAGAATACCCGGTGGCTTAAGTCTGACCTTCTCTCCAAACTACGCCTGCATGATAAAAACTGGCACCACTATAAAAAGACAGGACTGCTTGCTGACTACAGTTCCTATAGGGTACTCAGAAATTCCTGCAAAAAGGATATTAAAAGTACAAAGAGTACATACTGTAAAGATCTCCTAACTAAATCTTATGGTGACCCCAAAAAATTCTGGTCCCACATAAAGAGCTTCCTAGGTTCAAATCCGGCCCCCACCCCAACTGATATAACGCTTAATGGTGTCCACTGCAACAATCCTTCCACTATTGCCAACTTTTTCAATGCACAGTTCTCTGATCTTACAAACTATACTTCATCTTTCCCAGTTTCATTTAATCCCCATGCATAGCCTATTAACTCGGTACCCAAATTTCATTTCAAGTCTGTCACCCGTCTGGAAGTACTTAGACTGCTCTGTAACATTTCCGACCATTCTGCAGCAGCTCTGACAGTATTGAACCCAAGCTGCTAAAACTTGCTGCCTCTTATATTGCCGCACCTCTAGCAAAGATTTTTACCCTCTCCCTGTGTCATAGTTATTTCTCCGATCTCTGGAAAATGGCCAGGATTACCCCTGTCTTCAAAAAGGGTAACCGCAAAAACCCCTCCAACTATAGACCTGTTGTTATATTGTCTGTCCTCAGCAAAATCTTTGAGAAGCTCGTAGCCACCCAAACCGTAGACTTTCTTCAGAAATATGACCTCCTTACCAATGCACAACATGGTTTCCGGAAGGGTCATAGTACCACTACTGCATTACTCAAATTCTCATTGGATGCCCTATCTGCCATGGACTCCGGTCTCCTAACAGGAACTATTTTTATAGATATGACAAAAGCATTCAACCTAGTCAACCATCATAGCCTCCTGGCCACTCTCAGTTCCCTAGGTTTCTCCCAAAATGCCACAGCATGGTTTGGCAGCTACCTATCTGATTGTACCCAGCAAGTTAAATTCTACTCCACCCTATCTGATTCTGCGACCATTAACATAGGCATGTCACAAGGTTCTATGTTTGGGCCTCTGCTTTTCACCATTTTCATAAACGATATTACCTCCAACCTTCTCCAGAGTTCATCCATACTATATGCAGATGACATTTTCCTTTATGCCAGTGCTAAAAACATTATAGAAGTAAATGAAAATCTTTCACTTGACTTTCAAAGAATTCAGCATTGGCTATTTTGCCACAAACTGCTGCTGAACATATCCAAGACTCAAGCCATGCTATTTGGTACTAATGCCAAGCTCAAACTCTCTCAACCTACTTTCAAAGTTACTACCTTTAACAGCTCTTCCGTTGATATTGTACCCTCATTTAAATACCTTGGTCTCACACTCGACCCAACCCTATCTTTTGATCTCCACATCCAACAATCCTGCAAGCTGGCTAACATAAAACTTGGTATGGCCTATCGTTCCAGTTATATGATCACACCTTCAGCAAGGCTTGCCATAGCCCGAGGCATACTCCTTCGGTCTCTCACCTATGGAGTTGTAGTGTATGCCTCCGCAAGTAAAACTATTCTCAGGAAATGGGATGTCACCTACAATAATATCTGTAGGTATGCATCCTCATCACATCGTTTGAAACATCGTTGCCTATTATACTCTGAACTTGGGTGGCTTTCTCCGGCGACATCTAGAGACTTTGCGTTGGGATCAGTCATAGATAAAGTCATCCATAACCAAATACCAAAACCTTTGGCAGATCTATTTCTCATCCAGCCATCTAAATACGGTCTTCACTCGACTGCTAATGCCCCTGTGCTTATTTCTCAGCATCACTGCACTAAAGGGGCTAGCGCTTTCTCGTTATGCCCCCTGTTGCTGGAATTCCCTCCCACTAGCTATAAGGTTAGCACCTTCCCACGCCTCTTTCAAGAAACTGCTTCATGATCATCTTGCTGGCTCCTGGTTATGCTCCTGTTTCAAACCACCACAGCCTTTTATCACTTCCTCGATCCATTCACCCTCTCATCTCTGGTAAGCACTTTACTCGCCTCCATATGTCTACTTGCACCCTTACTTTTTAACTAATTCCTATCCCCAATTTTCTGCCTTCCATTCTTCCCTTTTTCTGTGCCTCTCCCTAGCCATACCCTGGCTTTACTCTATTCCTCTGTGCATAATTTGACTTTTGGGGGCATCTTTGATTTGTGTATTATACCATTTTCTTCACCTGGATAACTGCTTAATTGGTTTATTTATTGCACTTTTTTCACTCCATGTATTGACTATGTAATTTGTATTATGTTGTTTTATGACTTCTCTGTATTTGCTACTGTTTATGCTTTTACCTTATTGTATTCAATGTTCGGTATTTTTGCCTCTACCCCTGTCGATTCAAATGTTAATTTCAACTGTACTGTATCAGCAACACTCACGGGTCGCCCCTGAAAATAGTCATTGCCATGGCTAGCGCACCCTACCCAGTAAACAAAAACGAAATAAATAACAGAAAAAAAACAAGAATTTAACCTTTTCAAGATGTATAGGGGGTGGGAATATCATGGCTGTATAAAGCAGGCATGGAATTAAAAATATTTTTATAATATAAATTCTTTTTATTTTTGAGAGTTTCCATCCCTTCCATCTTTGCACTTTCATCTCCACTCCCTTTAAGGCAGCTTCCCAATTGTCACCAGGACGATTCTGGGCACCATAACCAAGTCCCAATATTTTAAGAGGTTCTGCTGAAATTTGTATGCCGTTTATGCACACAGCATCTAGGGGGAAGGAGCCTAGATTTTCCTGCATCTAGTTCTGCATTAGAAACTGCTATGTAGTTATGTAACTCTTGAAGTACTATGGGGATCTGTGTTACTTCAGATAAAAATAGACATATATCATCTGCATAGGCCTGGATGATCAAAGCATCGTGATCTTGATCCCCCGATAAGCCTGCTAATTCAAAGATGAACTTATCCACCTTAAAAGGGGGTCTAGTGAGAATACATATAATAGGAGACTAAGGGAGCATCCCTGCCCTACACCTGATGTAATTTCTATAGGCGTAGTGACCTTGCTCCTAATAATTGGGTGAACTATAACTGAAGAGTAAAGTACCGTCATCCACTTTATAAACTCCATAGGTATCCTATAATATTCTAAGGTAAGAAAAATAAATTGGTGGTGGACCCTGTCAAAGGCTTTATATTTATCCAACAAGAGTATACAACCCTGTCATTTTGTTTTAGTAAGATATTCAATCACATCTCTAATTATCATCAGGGCACATTGAATTTTTCTGTTAGGGAGACCACAAAATTGTGAAGGGTGAATTAAATCCCCTGCCGCACTTCATAATCTGTCATTTAGAATCTGAGAAAGAATTTTAAAATCAGAATTTAAAATTGTGATGGTCCTCCAATTCGAGATCTGTCGCTTATCACCAGATTTGAATAAAAATACAAATAAGCCCAAGGCAAAGACAACAGGGGCTGATATAGAATTTAGAAAATGAGTAAATACCTTCTCTAAACAAACTGCTAGAGTTTCAGAAAAGGATCTGTAGAACTCATATGGGAGCCCGTCCAGTCCTGGAGAAGTCCCTAGTTTTTGAGACCTAATAACAGCCTTTATTTCCAAGGCCGTAATAGGGGAAGACAATCTCAGTACTTCCTCAGAAGGTGAGGGTACTTGAATTTTATTAAGGTAAGCAAAAATATCATTTGTATGTGGAGGAGCTGTAATCTTATGTAATGGTAGGTGTCTGTTAATTATGTCATTAAGTTTTTCTTCAGTTTGGATAAGTCTCCCATTTTCATCAATTAATTCTTCTAACCAAATGGCCTCAATTCTAGCATTACAGGCTTCAAGAGAGTCACCAATGGGGAATTTTTTTGGGTTCCAAACTGTAATTTGGTCCTTAGGGTCTTGGCCCTATCATACTGATAAGATTTAATCTCAACTTTAATATTTTCTGTTTGTGGGGAATAGTCATGCCTGGATGTTACCAATAAAGAAAATAAATACTGTAACTGGTTCCTTAGTTTTAAATAATGAAGAAATTGTGAATTTACCTTCCTTTTCCCATACCCCATGAAACCATTTTTTTATATTGTCTTTCGTATCTGCCCACCAGTCCCCTATGTCATCATATAGGTCGAATACTGAGGTTCTAGCCCATAATAGATTGTTTATTCCAACTGAGACCATCGGGTCAGTCAAAATGGATGTATTTAAGTGCCATCTATTGTTTTTTAGTTTATGTAGGTGGGGGATGTAGAAAAACTATTTTTAACAGAAGGTGGTCTGAAAATTCAATTCAATTCTTAGGAATAAAAAGATGGTCTATTTCTGAAGTTAGTTTCCCTTTTTGTATGTATGGGGGGGCAGAACTTTGGTAATTTTTACAGTTATGTAATTCAGCAGTTTTAATAGTTCTTCCCAAAGCAATCATATCATAGTATATTTTTTCCCTCCCCTAACTTCCCATGATTAGGGGTTCAGTGTTAAAATTACCTCCCACTATCATATATGTGGAAGATGACAAATAGGTTGTTGGTTGTAGTGTATTCAATAGAGTAACTCTACCTGCTTTTGTTTGAAGCCCATAAACAATAATAAATCAATAGTTTGAGTGTTGCCAAACTCCGTCAATTATCAGGAGTCTACCTGGTATCAACTCAATTACTTTGGTCAAGGAAAAGGAAAAGGAAAAGGATCTGAAAATGATTCCTATTCCATCTGCCCTGTCCAAACCAAATGATCAAAAGGAGGGACCCCATACCCATTCAGACTGAAAACGTCTACCTTGATCCTGTGTGTACATCCAGGTCTCCTGTAGGAAACAGATATCGATTTTAGAATTATAGAGATACTGGAAAAGTGTTTGTTTCTTAGAAGCATTAAGTAAGCTACAACAATTTAGTGTTCCTATGCATAAATGCACCAGAGGTTTGCACAATGTTTAGGGCCCTTTCTTCCTTTTCTTCTTTTTTTTTTTACCTTTGTAATCGAGCTGGGATTGCCTGATTGTAGTTGAAGGCAATTGTTCAGATACACCAGTATCCATGTCAGAGTCCCCTCCTTGTGTGTCTAAGGCTGCATAGGAATTCTCCATTTCTACTTCGGGTGGCTCTGGTGGGGGGAGGTTAAAACTCCTAGTAGCCCTCTGTTCAAGCACAGGAGGTGGTTTCAGGGGAGTGGGCGGTGCTAAAGTTACCGGTGACTCTTGGTAACATACCGGGGGAAAATCACCCAAATTTGTTAGGTTCAGGAGGACAATAATCTTATCACTGGCTGCAGCCTCCAAGGGGACTGCATGGTTTCCTCCATCGTTGTTTGGGTCCTCTTCCCAGAAGGGGTTAGGGTATGGGGGTGGGGTGAAGAGGGGTTAGTGTGACTCTCTTCCTTTGTATGCGTTGTGCTAAAGGTTGCATCCTGAGCTTTTTGGATCAAGAGTTCTGGACTTATAACAGTGGCTTTATTCTTAGCTGCCCATGGACACTCCAAAAAGTCACGCCCAGACTCCTTACATAAGTCACATTTTAGTTGGTTGGCACACTGGAGGCTAATATGGCCAACCTCCCCACAAATATCACAACGGGGGGGTCACAAACACTAGACAAATGTGTACTAGAGCCACACATATAGCAAGCACAGGGCTGGCCCGCATAAAAACAAACTCCTCTATCCCTGCCTAACATGAAGGAGTTAGAGATGTCTTTGATATCATTCTCAAACTGCCTGAATTTCACCTTATACTTCCAGCACCCTGTCCAGAAGAATTCGGAGTCCAGGATTGCCTCTGGGGCACTCAGCACCTCACATTTTTGGGACAACCAGTAAGTGATGTCCTCTACATGAACCTCTCATTCCTAAACATAACAGTCACATACTTAATTAATGGTTTAGTCAAAGGAATCACAAAAAAGAGGGTCCACAGAGGAGAAAACTTAACCTGGTTGTATCTCTGCCAAAACAGATCAAGTAAATATGGGGAACGAAAGCTCACATCAAAGTTATCTTCACCCGAGATATTTATGAAGGTGAAGACTTCTTTAGGAGAAAATTTTAGAGGCTCTCTAAGTAGGAATTTCCCCACATACAGCCTATCTGGCCTGACTTCTAACCCCCCTCTTTGTAACAAATACGAACTGCATTCCTACATGGAGCAGCTTCCTTTTTTTCCTTTGCAAAATGTTCTGATGATAAAGGTCTTGGTTGAGGGAGTTCTCTGGAATCCCCAGTAGTCTCTGTGGATGGGGCAAGGTGCACCTTGTCTTCCTCTATTTTGTCCATGGTTAGTTCCAAATTTCCAGATGTTCTGAGGTCTCCGGGGGGTAGATGGTTCATTGTTGGAGGTAGGAAGGCCTTGTGGAGCAGGTACCTGAATATTAACCAGAGGGTGCCATTCAGCAGATTGCTGGACAAAGGATCATTTGGGCTTCATGCAGGGTCTGGGAGTCATTTACCAGTAGGCAATTTCTTCCGGCCTGATTCTTCCAAAGCTTTCTCTGGTGACCATTTTGCAAAGGGGTCACTTGAAACAGGATTTATAGAGAAAGCACATTGAATTACTACAGATGTAGACTGCAGCTGTTTAGTTTGTGGAGGGATATGATCTCCTGCCAGATTCTCACTTATTGCAAGTCAATCCAAAGAAAGGTTTCTTTTAGCTGAAGTTATGGCTGCTCTTTTAAGTTTTATTCCTTCCATTGAGGCCATTTTTACTGCCTGGCCTTTTGCAGTAAAAGAGAAGCTTGTAACATTCTCCTGGTTCAGGGGGTCGGATTGATATATTATAGAATCATCATGCCTTTTTGTGGAGCCATAGTGCTGACTTATAGCCCCCAAGTCAGTATTGTTAGATGCATCTATATTTGTACACACATTGAGCAGATTCCCAAGTATGCCAACACTCAGGGTGGATACTTGCTTCGCTGTGTGAGGCTGGGGAACCATAGGGTTAACAAACTCCTGTTCCAGTTGTATGTCCAACCAGAGTCTCACAATTTCCTCGTTCCCTGCTTCAGTAACTAGTTCTCCTTTAACCATCAGCTTTTGGCACATGCAATCCTTCACATTTTTACTGCCAGCCATTAAACTTACATTCCTAGATGAGGTAAAAGAATTAAACTCAGGGCGAGAAGAGTTGAGCATCTGGGCGGTGTTCAACTTTGATGATAGTGCGTCATCATCAGGTTTGACACTCCTGCCACTCTCACTGACAGACATGCTACCGGCTTTTCCCTTTACAGGCAGAGTCCCCAAAGGGTGATGTCTCTGGATATTTTCAGCCATAGAAGACCTGGATATTCTGGTACATTGCATCATTCTTATCATTTAGTTTAAAGTTAGAGTCATTACTTAACTGAGTGCCTGTTGTCTCCGTCAGTTGTTTTCCAACAGGCAAACTTAAATCCTCCGTAGACTGAAAAAGCTCCATATCTCCTACTTCATCAATTGAGTCATTCAAACACGGTACATACTGAGCAGCTCTTTGAGTTACGAGACCAGAAGAGGAGGCCAGTTCCTCTGTCTCAAGGATGTCCATTCCATCTGGCAACTCACACCAAGTGGCCATTCTGAGAAACAGTCAACGTTTCCCCCTACCGAAACAGTAGGGGAATTTCCCCAGCGTCCTGGCCAAATTTCCCCCCATTCAGTAAAGTACCATCAACAGCTTAATCTGGTTCTGTAAGTCAGTTTGCATATGTACACATATTCCCCCTTCCCTTTCCCCCGGGTCACACCTGGAAAAGAGCCATGGCTCAGTGTGCCTCTCCTGGTCACAAGCTTTCCAATAAAGAAATAATAATAAATAATACCATTGAGAGGTTCTCAGGGCCAGTTCCAGGATGTACTGGGCCCTGGTGCAAGACTTTGTAGTGGGCCCCCCTGTCATGCCTCCCCAGTGCCCCCCGCTGCCATCGCTCCATGCTACCGCCACCAAAAAATATTGCTGCTGTTATTCCATTTTGTGAAGTTATTTTTATTTTATTTTATTTATTTTTTTTTTTTAGTCTTTGGTAACCGGGTAAGGCCCACTAGGCACAAGTGCCTGTTTTCAGGGGTGACCTGGGAGCACTGGGTGGTTAAGTGACTTGCTCAGAGTCACACAGTATGCAAGTGGAGGTTGTGAGAATTAAACCAAGGTCTGGTCTGCTGGATGTACCAAGCTCGTTCACACCTCATTCCTCTAACCTCTAGGCTATACTGCCAGCCCCAAGTTAAAGGTGTACAAGGCAGGCTTTTGCTGCAGCAAATGTTTCAATCACATCATAGATACATAGATACATAGACAGTTTCGGCAGATGAGGGCCTATGGCCCACCCAGTCTGCCCATTTGAGCTTGTAAGTTCAGTTTGTTTTCCTAGAAGTCTGTTGCCCCTTACCCCTGACCTCCAGAATTCCTTTATGTCTATCCCATGCATTCTTAAATCCTGTGATTGTTTCAGCCCCCACCATTTCCTCTGGCAGGGTGTTCCACTTGTCCACCACCCGTTCTGTGAAGAAATTCTTTCTCATGTTTCCTCTGAATCGTCCTCCCTCCAACTTCATCCCATGCCCTCTAGTCCTGGAACATCTTTTTCGCTTAAAAATAGTGTTTTCCTGCACCCTGTTCCTCCCTGTAAGATACTAGTATGTCTCTATCATATCCCCTCTCTCCCTCCTCTCCTCCAGGGAGTACATGTTCAGTTCCTTCAACCTGTCTTCATAAGACTTGTGATGCAATCCATGCACCATCTTTGTTGTCCTCCTCTGAACCTTCTCTACCCTATGTCCTTACGTAGGTATGGTCTCCAGAACTGTACACTGTACTCCAGGTGGGGCCTCACTAGTGTCTTGTATGATGAGGACATCAGAAAAGTTTACTTCTCTTGCAAGTCTATTGTCAGTCAAAAGTACACCCAATGCAGACAATCTCTCTTATGACATTGTGGAGTGCAGGTAATTCTTTATCAAGGACAGTTTACTGAAAGAACGCTCAGCACTGGCAACTGTAATTGGAATTGTAAGCAGTACTTGCAGTCCAATTTGGGTGTTTGGAAATCCTCTGCTCAGGTCTCTCTGTACCAGGTACTGTAACACTTCAAACAGACATTTCACATCATCAGGTAACAGTCGAGCCAGCAAGGTAATTTCTCTAGACATGTCACAACCATCTATGTCCCCGAGAAATTGGGCCAACTCTCTGCATGCTCCTTCTAGGTTTTCTTCATGTCCAGATGTTTTTATGTTGAACAGAAAACCAAAAAGTGACTGAAAGTCATGGAGAAATTGGAATCGTTCCTCAATTTTCATCAGTACTTTATCCAATAGGCAATTGAAAAAATTTACTTGGAAGCTTTCTTGGCCAGTTAAGGGTTTGTCTGCGGCAAGCTCTCCTGGCATGCGTTTTCGCCGTCTGGTGCGTTTTTCTGGAAAAGTCGGTTCGATGTCCATGGTTTGGGCTAGCAGCTTTGCTTCCTCTAACACTCTGCTGAATCTCTGTCTTCGATAATCAGACAGTTGTTCCTTGATGGAGGAAACCACATCTATGGCATTTGGAAGATTTAAAGTGGGTGACTGTAAAATCACTGTCACCCGATTGATGGCACTAAGCACTTCATTCTACACAAGTAAAGATACAGTAAATGGAAATGATTCCAGTGTTTTCACAAGGCGTGTGATGTCAGACAGTGTTTCGCTGTCACAGTTAGCAGTGTCTGATACTTCTAGCAACGAATCCAACAATTCAGGCAATTGTTCACGGACTGAAATTGCAGCATCAGCATGGGCACTCCATCGGTTCTTTGAAAGTGGCTTGAGGGTATATTGTTTCATGTGCTTGACGAGGATGTTCAAACATTTGGTGGACCCAGAGAAGATTCTGTAAACCCGCTGTAGTACTCCAAAGAAATTCTTTGCTTCCAAGGATGATTCAGCTGCATGTTCTAACATAAGGTTCCAATTATGAGGACAGCAAGGAATGTATAGTGCATGTTCATTCACCTGTCGTATTCTAGCTTGAACACCTCGATGGATACCTCTCATTTTAGCCCCCGTTATCGTAACACTGGCCCCTGCTGTCTTCAATGTTAATGCCATGTTCAGTAAGTGGATTTAGCAATAATTCAGCCAAAGCCTTTCCTGCTGTATTTTCAACATGGAGAAACTCCAGGAAGCTCTCTCGCATTTTAACTTGATCACCATTGATTTCAACATTATGAATCATTAGTGATAACTGCTCCTTGTGAGAAATATCTGGAGTGCAGTCCATCAGCACACTATAGTAGTGAGCATTGTATATCTTGTTCCTAATCTTATTAGTCACAGCCTTAGCTAACATCTGCATAAATTCGTTCTGGCTATCTTTGCTTAGATAATGAACATTTGTTCCTCGCTGAACATGTTGCAAGTGATCAGCCATAATAGAGTCATACCTGGACAACAGTTCCAACAATTTCAAAAAAATTACCATTGTTGTCCACATACAGATGGTCTACTGAACCCCTAAAGGCTAATTTTTGGCCTGCTAAATATAAAACAGTCTAAAATTCGACAAAGCACAGCATGCCATCATTCCTTTTCCTTATCCAGCTTTTCTTGCAAACCCCTATCTATAGTAGCCCGTTTCTCTAACCCTAATTCTAAATGTTTCTATTTGTAGTAATTCTCCATGTGTGATGGGTAAGCTTCATGCTGACTAAGCCTTTGTGATAATTTTTTGCCAGTTGGAGAAACCTTGTGTAAACACGCCCCATCCTCACCAAAAAGCTTACAGCAGAAACAAAATACAGCATCAGCAGACTTGGTGTAAACTAACCAAGGCCTATGAATCTTTAAGGATCCCACTTTACGCTCATAGTTTGCTGAAGTAAACCAGCGACCAGCTGTTTTAGGGAACTCTATGTCAGTTTCCTTCAGCTGCAGGGGTTTATGATGCACAATTTTTTTTTTTAGTCTTTGGTAACTGGGTAAGGCCCACTAGGCACAAGTGCCTGTTTTCAGGGGCGACCAGGGAGCACTGGGTAGTTAAGTGACTTGCTCAGAGTCACACAGTATGCAAGTGGAGGTTGTGAGAATCAAACTCAGGTCTGGTCTGCTGGCTGTATCAAGCTTGTTCACACCTCGTTCCTCTAACCTATACTGCCAGCCCATTTCAACCCTGAGGCGCTCTGACTCTGAACTAAAACTTTCAGGCCAGGTAGCTGGGTCATAAAAATTATACATGAAAGGTGGTTGACTACTGGGTTCAGGGTTTATGTCACAACCTGATTCCAGTTCAATACATTGCTGTATTTCTCCTTGCTGTACTTTTCTTTCATCATCATGTATTTCTTCTAGGTCTAGCTGTACATTTCTTTCTGAGTCAGCGTCCGATTCATCGTGGTTCCCCAACTCCACCCCAGTCATCTCCCCCTCTACTACTGCCTCTACAACTGTTTCATGTGATGAGGTTGATAGTTCTTGTTCACTTGTGCTTTCACCAGATGCGGACACTGTTGCCGGTGGACAACTTAACCATTTACAAAATATTTTGTTAGCATTTTCTGCTTCTTTCTGAGTCAACTTTAGCTGTCTTTTTTGTTCTTTACGTTTTGCAGAACCAGACTTGTACTTTGGTAGTGCTACAGGATTCGACATCTTGTCAGTTTTTTTTTTTCTTTCCTTTTGTTTCTGCTATGTAAGGTTTGCCTTGCTAGCTAAGCTATGTTTATTTATTTTTATGAATACAAAATGTACTTTTGACTAGACTACTTTAGTTAAAGTTCAATAATATCTATGAGCTGCAGCAGGTGGCTCACTTAGCACTAGCAGACAGGCGCAAGAGCACTGAGCAGGCTCATTTGTGTAGAAAAATGTACAGACGCACTGCTCCAGAGTAGTCCTGTGCTTGCAGTCTCTGCCTAAGTCTAAAGCAGCGAGCATGAAAAACAGAGCCAGTCAAGAAGAGAATGTATTGCTGTTCTTTACTGATTCTGCAAAATGAAGTATTTTTTGCAGTAATAATCTGGATGTGTTGCCTTTCTTTCTTGTCAGAAATTAAAGATTAATTTCTCTCTCCACAAAAAAACGTTATTTCCAGTACAAGTAAAGTTCACACACACAGCGCAGACTAGAGACAGTCACAGAAAGAAGACTTTTGTTCAATGAATATAAGATCTATAATAATGCCAAAATTAATGACACAGTACTAGGCTGACTACAATGCTTGCTGCTGGCGTACTTTTTTTTTTTTGTTTTGTTTTTTTATACTTTCTTTTTATCCTCCTTGCCTGCCCTGGAGCCCTCTCCTCTCCTTCCTGTCTCGCTCCCATACCACCTTCGGTGGAATCTGCCCCTAGAGTGCCTCCTTTCTTCCTCCTGCACATTAGGGTCTGTCCCTCTTTGGTGGCCCGGATGGTACCGGAGAGGCTATCATCTAGGGCCGCCGGGGGTGTTTTCTCGTTTTCTCCCCTGGTTTCTCCCCTGCCCTCAGGGACGTTCAGCTCTAGACGTCGTCCGAGGAGAGGCACTGACGCCACGCCAAACCTCTCATGCACCACCGACATCCCCCTCCCGGCTCCAGCGAGCGGAGCAGCTCCATCCCTTCAGTTGTCGGTGCTTCCACCGGCTGCGAAGGGATGCAGAATGCAGATGCGTTCTTGGTTCCCACCCCTGAGAGAGAGAGCATCCGTTGGGACGCTGATCCTCTCTCTCTCTCCTCTGCCGGCCCCGGCCACGAGTTCATTCCGAACCGGGTGGCTGGCGTAGCGCGAGGTGTGGTGTCCAGCGCCTCAACCCTCAGTGCCACCAGGCCAGCTGCTGGCATACTCTGAAGAAGACTAGGCAGGCCGCAGGCACAGCAGAGCCAGAGAATATCTTGTTATTTTAATGCCAAACAGTGACTCCTACAGATATAGTACTAGGCAGGCTATAATGCTTGCTGCTGGCATACTCTGAAGAAGACTAGGCAGGCTGCAGGCACAGCAGAGCCAGAGAATATCTTGTTATTTTATTGCCAAACAGTGACTCCTACAGATACAGTACTAGGCGGGCTACAGTGCTTGCTGCTGGCATACTCTGAAGAAGACTAGGCAGGCTGCAGGCGCAGCAGAGCCAGAGAATATCTTGTTATTTTATTTTAATGCCAATACAGTAACTCACTCAGAAGAAATTGAAAACTTAAGATCTTATATTCTTGGTCAGACAATACAGACCAGACTGAGTGACTAACTTCACTCACTGACTCAATCAATCACTCACTGATCATTCAGTTGATCCTCCTATGTGAAGAATTATTTTCTTGACTGCAGCAGCATTATGCATAATGAGGAGAGACAATTAGAGGATTGAATAATATATTTTTTTATTTTACTTCTTCTCCTCTCAAGTTCTCCCTGACTAGTGGCTCCCTGCCTGCCTAAAGTTCTTCATCATGTTTGAGGGAGAGGGAGTAGTCACAACACAGTAGAGCTGGAGTAGACGCAGTCACAACACAGTAGAGTTATTATATAGCCCCCCCTTAGCAGTCAGTGTCACAACTCAGACAACTTTCTCTGGGATTTGATTTATATATATTATGAATTTTAATATTTTATATAGTTAGAATTCTTCTAGTTCTTCTTGGACTTGATTGAGATTGATCCAGCCCGGGGCCGGGCCCGCCGCCATGCCACCTGCTGGGGCCTCCTAGGCTAGGCAGCCACAGTACTCACACCTTCCTGTGGCTGCTGCTTGCTGCTAGCTAGACTACTGTATTTTTTATTCTTAGTTTCAGTACCCCACCAAGTGTGTATTGTTTTTGTGTGTCTAGTTTACACAGTTGAGTTAGTAGTTCAATGAACTCCTCCACGGGTGCTGCTTCTGTGCAGCGCTGCAAATTTGCCCAATCCAATGCCAGCTGCATCTATTCATTCATCTCCTGCCTGCCAACTGCCACAGACTGTGTGAGATGAGAAGGTCCCAGACAGGATTTCTCCCGAGATGCTCTGCTTCGCCTCCTCCTCCTCCCCAGCCCTGGGCCCCCCCGCCCACAACAGCAGAATATTTTAATATAATTATTATGACACTGACCTGTGAGAGTTGCAGCATTTTGAGTGAGTGCCCCAGGCCACAAATCAGACTACTAGTCAGAGGCTGTAGGAGGGACACCGACACAGTGACTGGGAGGAAGGAGGCAGGAGGAGCAGGGGAGGAGCTAGTCCAAGTGAGCGAGCCGAGCGAGCATAGCAGCATTGGGAGGGGCAACGATGGGAGCAAATACAGTCTACAGACCAATGAGCCATGCGGTGGTCGACTTTCCAGTGCCGAAGATCAGATTTGCAGTATTGCCACTTGCCACTGCCAGCATAGAGGAGGTCGGAGGAGGAGGAGGAGAGCCACTGAGGACATCAAGCGTGATGGTTGGATCTGGGATTGAGGAGGTGGAGCAGCTGCAGCCTGCGGCTGCCTCACAGGTATGTCTGAGCCGAAGGATGCACTGCAAGCCTACAGTGCAGAGAGGGGATTTAATTTTTAAAAAATCACAGTCACAGTTTGTCTCCGTCTCCAACTCCAGACCTCAGTCTCGGCAAACGCACAGCCACACACTGTTGTTCTCTCAGCCTCTTGGGGGGGGAGGAGCTGGTGGCAGTGGCTGATCTTCTCCGGTGTCGTGAGCAGTTTTAAAAAAAGGATTATTCTAGTGACTGACAACTGACTTCAGACTTGGGGGGGCCATGGGCCCCACCGGTGGTCTGGGCCCTGGTGCAGTCGCATCCCTTGCACACCCCCCTGTCACTGGCGCTGGAGGTTCTGGGGACATGTGAACCTTGACAACAAAGCTGGAGAGGTTCCCATGTCCCCAGAACCTTGAGATGGTATTTTAACCGAGTAATCACAATCACCTGTTATTTTTTGTGATATATGGATCTGATAAGGTTTTACTGTTCTCCTGAAATGTTTCCCAAAGCTCCAAGGGTGGTAAAGTGTGTATGGAGGTGTCTTAAGTGGATCTGGTTGCCATACTTTGTTATGGATGCCAGAACATTATGATGCTTTTGAAGCACCCAGCGTGTGTTTATACTGGTGCTTGCTTTGTTTTATGAATATGGGAGCACGTCAATTCGCTCCCGCATGTTCGCTATTATCTTGGGAACATGGTGGCTTGTCTGAGTGAGCGGTTGAAGAGGCGCTCTTTTTTTTTTATGTGGCTTAGATTTTTGGGCAGTTGATAATGAAAAAGGTTCTTTCTGGATCTGGAGTGAGGAGGAGACCCACCGTTGGCTGCAGATTAGATTTTGTTCTTTTTCAGTGAGCGGCGAGTCAGCTTTTACTGTACAGGATGGTTACAGTGAAAGCCGGCTCCTGCTCTGCACAAGCCATTTGGTGAGCATGCACTGCAGTGGTCCTGTGATAATGCTATCATTCAGAGCTCTGAACAATAGTATTACAGGCTCTGAATGATAGTGTTATCACTCTCCTTTGATAGTATTATCACTCTCCTTCGACAGTATTATCACTCTCCTTCGATGTATTATCCCGTTTGGCCATTGGCGTTATCAGATTTTTTTTGTATGTTTTTCTATACTATTAAATTGATGTATCCATATATTACAACACCACTATTCATTATTCAGATCAGAATAATGAACAGTTTGTTATTCATGGTATTTGGGAAACACTATTCATTACTCACACACCCCTACTGAATACTTCACTGCATATGAATTTCATGCATATTGAATTGTTTTACATGTATGGAATTATGATAGCTAATAATTAGAAACCAGTTTTTATGTGCATTTATATACAAAACTGAACCGGAAGTTTGTTGTCTTAAGTAAAAATTCTGAAAACCTACATAGAACATACAAGGATGAGTGTTTCAATCAGCTCTTAATATGAATCTGCACAGTGTTTAATTAAGACATTGAATAAAAATTCAAATATATTCAATATTAGGAAAAACAGCTCCAAAGAGGCCCGCTTTCCTAGCACTAAGTCTCTCCAAAACAGTAGTGCCCTTCCAAAGTAAAAACGGAGATGCAGACTGCAGTAGTCAACTATTGTTGAATTTATTGTCCCCTCTTGTGGGAGCCCCTAGCGCCTCGGCAGAGTGCCTTCAAGGGGGCTCCCACAAGAGGTGACAATAAATTCAACAATAGTTGACTACAGCAGTCTGCATCTCCGTTTTTACTTTGGAAGGGCCCTACTGTTTTGGAGAGACTTTGAGATTATCAGGTGGTTTACATTGGTGGTGAACTCCTCTGAGTGTGTGAGCGCAGGAATTTTGCTATTTTGGAACTTTCCTAGCACTAAGCCTGAAAAGCTTCTAACTCTATACAGAAGCCCCAATTTTTGCTGCATGATAGTTACTAAATACTGAACATGGTAGTCATAGAGCAAGTAGCTGTTTCACCACAGCCCCAAGTATTTAAACTGTTGTATGGTGGTCAACTGGTGTCCCTCAAGGGTCATAACTGGTAAATTATTTACATTCACTGGTAACATAGCAAAACCTTTTCTGCATGCTCAACAACATGGCTACTGATTGCATTTTTTTAAATATATTCTTTCTGCATCCTCACACTCTGGCCTGGTGAATATACTGCCTTCCGGCTGGGAATACCAGAGTTCAAGGAACTACAGGTGAAGGTGGGATTTACCTTTATTTACTTTTCCACACTTCCATTCTGTGTTCCTCTGACCTCACGGGGACACCAGCATTTAGGACTAGGTCCCTGATCTGAGCATGCATCAGCACGCTCTTGCTATGTGCAGCGTGGCATTCCACCCATATGTCTACAGGCTTAAGTAGTGCTGTGAGGCACTGTCCCCCTTCCCCTGGTGCAGTGTCCACTGTGGTGCCCAATTCTTCTCTTCCCGGTGACCCAGACTAATTCCCGAACCTGGGTCACTGGCATTATGAGCAATAGCCCAACTGCTGTGCCGACAGAGCAGCCATGGTTACTGATTTACTGCTGCACTGATGGGCCATCCATGGTTACTAATTTACTGCTACACTGATGGACCAGCCATGGTTACTGATTTACTGCTGTGCCAACCAGCCAGCCATCCATGGTTATCAATTTACTGCTGTGCTGACCAGCCAGCCATGGTTACTGATTTACTGCTGTGCTGACCGCCCAGCCATGGTTACCAATTTATTGCTGTGTGCACGGGCCAGCCGTGGTCACTGATTTACTGCTGTGCCAACCGGCCAGCCATAGTTATCGATTTACTGCTGCACTGACAGGCCATCCATGGCTACTGATTTACTGCTGCACCGATGGGACAGTCATGGTTGCCAATTTACTGCTGTGCCAACTGGCTAGCCATTGTTACCGATTTACTGCAGTGCTGACTGGCCAGCCATGGTTACCGATTTACTGCTGCACTGACGGGCCATCCATGGTTACCGATTTACTGCTGCACTGATAGGCCACACATGGTTACTGATTTACTGCCGTGCTGATCAGCCAGCCATGATTAACGATTTACTGCTGTGCAAACAGGCCAGCCATGGTTACTCATTTACTGCTGCACTGATGGACCAGTCATAGTTACTAATTTACTGCTGCACTGACAGGCCATCCATGGTTACTGATTTACTGCTGCACCAACAGGACAGTCATTGGCTCCACACCTGTGTAGAGCTTCCTGATTGGCTGGTCTCACTGACCTGAGATAGGAGCACCTGAGACGTGTGGCTTAATGTAAGCCTGCATCCCTATATTTGGCTTCTAATTTATATATTTCAATTTAGCCTGTTCTGCTAGGCCTGTGTAAAGTAACTTACCATTCCCTCCCGCTGCAGTTTCTCTCCAACTGTATGTGCACTGATTTAGTGCTAGCTCTGCAAACTTCCCCTTGAATTTTTATCCCACCCCTTCCCCCTCCCATGCCTCCTTTAAATGCGCACAATCTCTGCCCACTCCTATCTGATGTTTCAATTTATTGGTTACTTACTGTCAACTGCAATTCCTCCCATCCCCCTTTTTGCAACTAAGCCTTCTAGCAGCTTTATCTCATTCTGTCTTGCTGAGGCATACCATTTTGGTACTTTAGGTTTGCTTATTGCTGACTAGCATATCCTGTCTTGCTAAGGCAGTTGATTTAGGTCAGGTGATCTCTCTAGTATTTAGTCTGCTCCAGAGTAGTAGCTAAGAATTTTGCTTCAAAGCCTGTCTGCCCTAGTACTACTCTATAGTCAGGTGAACTCTTTTCTTATTAGCCTGACTAGGAGCTGTACGTAAGGATTACTGCTTCAGGCTCCACTGCCTATAATAGTATTCTGCAGGGATTAAGAAATTCTCCTCCATTGAGAATCCCTTCTCTTGTCCGCACTTGTAGTGCCCATTGGGTGATAGTCTCATAATGAGGGTATATTACCTGCTTCTATGCTTGTCTCTGCTCACCTTACATGTATCGGACCCGAACGTGAATCAAAAAATAACTCCTAGAGTGGAGAATGGCTCTCTTTTTACATTGTCCGACCGGGACTTTTCCTATCAAGAAGAAGAACTTGTATGTGCTCTAACTTCCTCTAGCCTGCTGCTGGTCCTTCACCTGCACCAGCATTCAGGAACTCTCCTAGGGCTTGCCCACGGGGCTACACCACCTTCTGCATACTCCCCCCTACTCCCATTGACTCTCTCGGTCAGGGTATTATTGTATGCAGCATCAGGAAAACTGGGAACTAGCCTCAGAACTCTCTATACTGCTGCAGACAAATCATGTAACTGAAAGAAGACCCAGCCACCCACACTTCTCCTAGAACTCTGCAGGAAACTCTTGTTCCTGCTTTTACTATGCTCAGGAAATGTTGAGCTTAATCCAGGTCCCCTGGCACCCAAGGAATCCCCAGCAGAGCTACAAAGCCTCAAGGAGCTTACATTCTTGCATGTTAATGTATGTAGCCTATTAAAAAAAAATCACTTCTGTTCAGGCCTGGGTATATCATACTGCTCCAGATGTTCTGGTGATTACGGAGTCCTGGCTCCGAACTACGACAGTAACAACGGGTTAACATCCCTCCTACTCTTTGTTCAGAGCCAACAGGCAAACCAGAGGTGGTGGGGTAACTATTTACATCAAGGATAAATTCTCTGCCTCCATAATTGACTCAACCTCTGTCCCAAAAGAATTTGAAAGCTTGTCATTAAAGATTGAAATTGCCACTGGTGTCTCATTATGTATAATAGGATGCTACAGACCCCCATCAGCTGGACTACAGTTGTTAAAACATCTCGAAAGCATCCTGGGTTCGGCATCTTCAGAGTGTATCATACTAGGGGACTTCAACTTAGACTGGCTCTCCAGTGCATCCACCCCACTTAAAATGTTCTGTGATTCCCTTGGGTTGTCACAGCTAATAAATGAATCTACTCGTCCTAACAAGATCAACCCTAATAACAGTACTCTCTTGGATATCATTTTAGTTAACAAACCCCATTTATTCTCCCATGCTGGCATCTTTTTCTCTGATATATGCGACCATTGCTTCATTGCGTGTGTAAGATCCACTCTTAAATCCACAACTGTACCAAAATTCTCCTTTAAAAGGTGCATACACAACTTTGATCTCCATAGGTATATATCAGACCTAAGAGACACCATGCGATGGCAGGACTTCTATCTAGCCAAGCCCCTGACTACGGCTTATGATATTTTCTCAGAAATTGTGCTAGGGGCTCTCAACAAGTATGCTCCCATGCCAGAAACAAATCCTGTTGGTGATTTACAGAAGACCTGAAAGATGCTTTTCGGAGTAGGGATGTACTCTGGATAACTGCTAGGAAAACTAATTTAATAAATGACTGGAATTCTTTCTGCAGGGCGAGGAACCTCTGCACCAAAATGGTCAGAGAAGCCAAAGATAATTTCTACCACTCTCAGCTGGAGAGCTCCTCAAGAAATGCCTCCAAATTCTGGAAGACTATCAAAGACATTGAAGGTCACACCACTGTAAATTCCCTACCTACTAAATTATTGATCGACAATACTGTCATCTCCGACAGACCGTCTATCCTCAATGCTCTCAATAATCATTTTGCCACTGCAGGGCTAGCCTTTGACTCCTCTGCCGCGAATATCCACCGCCAACAACTTAGATTGGATACACAAGAAAAACCCATCCCCAGTCCATCCTTCTCTCTGCAGCCTACCTCCCTGAAAGAAGTCGAAGATCTTCTCCTTCAGCTGGACACTAGGAAAAGTGCTGGGGCCGACCTCATTGACCCGTACTTCTTAAAGATTGGCTACCATGTCCTCGCAGTCCCAATTACTCATCTCTTCAACTTATCCGTGTCACAGGGTGACCTACCGCCCATTTGAAAAAATGCACTTGTGGTCCCTTTGTTTAAGTCAGGAGATCCTAGTGACCTCAATAACTACAGGCCAATCTCCCTACTTCCAATCCTGTCAAAGATGCTGGAGAAAATAGTGAACTCCCAGCTTCAGAAGTACCTGGAATCAGAAAAATTGCTCAACCCATTACAATACGGTTTTAGAGCATAGCACAGTACAATCTCTGCTCTAGCCAAGGTGACAAATGACTGGCAGCTTGAATTAGACAAAAAAAACTTTGTCTGCGCAGTTTTCTTGGACCTGAGCAAGGCGTTCAATACTGTTGATCACAGACTGCTTCTGTCGTCCCTCCAGAACATTGGTTTGGATTCCCTATCCTTTAAATAGTTCTCCAACTACCTCTCAGGATGACTTCAACAAGTAAAGGCAGAAGGGTAAGTTTCTCCACCAAAACCCCTATTGAGGGGTGTACCGCAAGGTTCCATTCTTGGTCCCTTGCTCTTCACCATTTATATTAACTACGTAGATGCCCCCATCAAAGAAGCACAAATACACCTATTCGCGGATGATACGGTACTCTATGCTAGTAGCCCCACACCTGAAGCGGCCTGTAAAGCCCTTCAAAATGAATTTAATCTGCTGCAACATCAGCTTATAAACCAGAAACTGCTCTTAAATGCAAAAAAAACCAAAGCAATGTTTCTCTCGCCCCTTCAAAATGCAATAAATCCTGCAATTGCTGGGACACTCCCGCAGATCGCTACCATTCTAGGTGAGCAGTTGGACTACGTACCAAAGTTCAAGTACCTGGGGGTCTGGTTAGACCATAGACTTACTTTCACAGATCACTTAGAAGAACTGGCGAAGAAACTTAGACAAAGACTTGGTCTGTTCTTTAGGATTAATAATCTCCTCACAAGAGACGCTAAACTGAAACTGGTTCAAACTACCTTTCTTTCCCTATTGGATTACGCAGACTTTATAGTCAGGGACCTGCAGGTACCCTAGCCAAACTCGATATGCTTTATCACAGAGCCATAAGATTTATCACAGGTCTTCCATACTCAACCCACCACTGTGCATTGTACACGGCAGTGGGATGGTCATCCCTTGCTTAAAAACAGCAAAGAAATGCTGCGGTTTGGACATACAAAGCTATCTCAAATAAACTGCCCCACTATATCTCTGTCTGTTTACCTTTATGCACTCTGGGGAAGTATGTCCTGAGAAGCACCTCATATATCTACCTTTATGTTTACAAAGCAAAATCTTGCATTGGCAGAACAGCCATCAGCTTTTTGCTCCCTCAACTGTGGAACAAGCTGCAAAAAACTTTGAAATTAACTCACCCCATCAGCCTAGCAGCTTTTAAATCTCTATATCTACATCATAATTAGGAGTCCTGTGCCAGTCTACCCTAAATAGTGACTCCCGTAAGTCCAAGCACACTCTAATCACTACTGTTAAAAGACTGATCACATCTATAATCGACTCTTCCCTCTCCCCTTTTTCTACCCCATATCTGTCCCTTCCACATTCCTTTGACCCTGGCTCCAGCTCTAAATTCTCCATACCGTATCACTAGATATCTTTTTATATTAGGTTTTATTTGTGTTCAGTGCACCTGATATGTATATTTCTTTACTTTTATGAAAAATTGTGGCCTACCCAAAACTAGCTGTATCTTCTGTTCCAAACATATACTACTGTCAATGCTAACTGCTGATACTTTGTATATACTGTATTATTGTATCTCACTTTATTTGTATTACTATTTTCTTGTGTGTTACATCCCATGTATATTGTCCCATGTTTCTTGTTAACAAGCCCAGGTCCACCTTGAAAATGAGCTTGCTCAATGGTGATCGCCTGATTAAATGAAGACTTTGATTGATAAATAAAGACTTTGATTGATTGATTGATGGTTGCCAATTTACTGCTGTGCCAACTGGCTAGCCATTGTTACTGATTTACTGCAGTGCTGACTGGCAAGCCATGGTTACCGATTTACTGCTGCACTGACGGGCCATCCATGGTTACCGATTTACTGCTGCACTGATAGGCCATACATGGTTACTGATTTACTGCTGTGCTGATCAACCAGCCATGGTTAACCATTTACTGCTATGCCAATGGGCCAGCCATGGTTACCGATTTACTGCTGCACTGATGGGCCAGCCATGGGTACCGATTTACTGCTGCGCTGACGGGCCAGCCATGGTTACTGATTTACTGCTGCACTGATGGGCCAGTCATGGTTACCGATTTACTGCTGCACCGATTGGCCAGCCATGGGTACCGATTTACTGCTGCACCAAGAGGCCAGCCATGGCTACTGATTTACTGCTGCACTGATGGGCCATCTATGGTTACTGATTTGCTGTTGCACCAACAGGACAGTCATGGTTACCAATTTAATGCTGTGCTGACTGGCTAGCCATGGTTACTGATTTACTACTGTGCTGACAGTTTAGCCATGATTACCAATTTACTGCTGTGCTGACGGGCCACCCATGGTTACTGATTTACTGCTGTGCCAATGGGCCAGCCATGGTTACTGATTTACTGCTGCACTGATGGGCCAGCCACGGATACTGATGTTTTTTAATTCAAAAAGAGTTGATGAGATTTCAATTTTGCAAAACAGTAAAGGTTTTTGTAAAACATTTCTCAGATCATCAGCAGATTTAGAACCAGTATATAACACTGTGTTAGCAGCATAAAAGTAAACAGTGCTATTCAAAAAAGTACAGGAGATTGTTAACAAAGCTACTGAGCAAAAGAGCCCCTAAAATAAACCCTTGAAGAACAACACAATCTCAATGAACTGAAATGTAATTTTTTTCATTTATAGCAATGAACTGCAACCTGCTACACAAACAACCCTAAACCAAGACAGAGCATCTGGGGTGCAGCCTATGTTACAGAAGGGCTTTGCCCAAGATTCATTGTGGGGGTATAACTCCTTCCACCATCCAAATAAAATCCTGCCTCTCCCAATGTTCCACACTTAGCACGTCTCGAACTCTCCTTCCACTCCACCTCCTTCTCCTGCACTCTTCTCACCCTTAGTGCTGGGCCTTCTATTCGCATAACGCTGCTCAGTACCTCTACTGAGGGTAAGAATATAGAAGGGCCAAAGTTCAAGTATCCATAGGCACTTACACTATTCACCAAACATTGAATCTTATTTCTGCAAAAGGGTTTCCTGGCTAACAAAACCAAAAGCCTTAGGCAAATCAAAATCAAAATAAAATAAAATAAATAAATAAAAATAAAATAAATAAAAGAAGAGCAGTTTTGCTTTGTATTTCTTAATGGGGAATGTTTATGAATTGTACCCATAATAGTTGGAAGGTCCAGCAATATCCCTTTTTACGTTTGATGCACCTGTGCACCAAATGTTTTGTGACGAGTGAAAAGGGATGTTGAGGAGTGTCACTGCTGAGCCCACTGCAGTTCAGAATAGCAGGGATTCGGTAGTCCACACTAACGACCACGCATTGTGATCCTGATGAGACTCTCTGCTTGGTGGGTGGAAACTTAATGTACTTCAAAGGACCAAAGCTGCTCCAATCAGAGATGACTTTTGTTCTTTGATTTGCAAGAAGCCACATCAGCAAACAGCTGATCAGCTTTCAAAACAGTTACAAGCTGCACACCAGAAGTTTGCTATGGACACCACCGGTGTGCAGCTGCTGCATCAAGCCTTGTAAATATGAAAACCATGCATCAATATCTGTTGCTGGTGCCCCTATAACTCTCCCCCCCCCACCTGACCCTTCATCTGAGCACCCACCCCCCAAAATCATAACATTGACACTGAGGGTAACCAGTCCCCTAGTGTCCACCTCATAGTTTTTTTTCATATGATACGTTGCCTGCAACAGAGAAAACCATCCATCGATGTCTCTTGCTGGCACCCTCTAACTGTTCCCCCCACCTAACCCTCCCTCTCAGGACCCACCACCCCTCCCCCAAATATAACACTGACACTGAGGGTGCCCAATCCTCTAGTGTCGCCACTTCATAATTTATTTTATATATTATTTACAAAACCTGAAAGAAAGAAAACCATTCACTGATGTCTGTTGCTGGCGACCCTGTAACTGTTCCCCCCACTGGACTGTCCCTCTCAGTGCCCACCCCCACCACCCACAAACATAACGCTGACACTGGAGGTGCCCAATCCCCTGTGTCACCACCTCATAGTTTTTTATATTATTTTAAAAGCCTGTAACAAAGAAAACCGTCCATCAGTGTCGGTTGCTGACTACCCTGTAACTGTTCCCCCACCTCCCTCCCTCTCAGCACCCCCACAAATATAACACTGACACTGGGGTGCCCAATCCAGTGTCATCACCTGAAATATAAAAATCATTCCTCATCGTTTTTTAAAAATTTAATTTTTTACTAACCCTGTAAAACAGAAAACCCTTCTATCAATGTCTGTTGCTGGCACCCCCTGTAACTGTTCTCCCCCCGACCCTCCCACTCAGCATCCACCATGCCACCCACCCTCCACAAACATAACACTGACACTGGGGATGCCCAATCCCCAAGTGTCATCACCTTAAATATAGAAAACCATCCCTCATTTTTTTTTTAAACCGCCCATCGATGTCTGTTGCATCATTAGTCCTCCCACCCAACCTCCCACTCTGCATCCACCACCCTACACCCCCTAGCTCTTACTTACCCACAGGGGGTCCAGCACTGTAATCTTCTCTGGACTGCAGACACGTCTTCACTCTTCAAAGCTGGACCACGAACTGAGGAAATCAGGTATGCGGGTCAATGTATTTCAATTGGGTTTTGAACTTATTGGCATAACTTGGCAATTTTTGAATATTTTTACCCCAAATTTTCAACATGCCCTTTTTGGGACCCCACCTCATAAACAACTACAATGAAATTAGGCAAATCTGTACCAAAAGGTTGCTGTGTGAAATCACCTTTCGGGCAGGAGTTGAAAACTTTCTCTACCCTTGTTCATTAGATGGGGCTCATAGTTTGTGTAAAAATATTAAAAAAAAACAACAGTTATGAGCCTACATTGAAATTTGCAAATGCAGGTTCGTAACTTTGGTAGTTTTCAATATTTTGACCCTAAATTTTCAAAATAGCCATTCCTTTATAGCACCTCAAAAATGTGACAGCTGTTGTTTTTCTAATCCTGGCCAAAATGTGCTTTCATACCTGTGGTCCAAAATGACATTTTGGTGGTGCGGAATGGCATTTTGGAGGGAATTAGAAAATTTTCACCTATCGGGTTCATTAGCTGGGGTAATAAGAAGGTTATACTGAAAATGTGGTATACAAATATGGTAAAATATCCAGGTTCTGACTTTTTTTTCCATAATAATTTTTATTAAAGTTTCTAGAAAGGCATAGGAACAATTCACAAGACAGCATAAAACAACACTCACAGAGAAGATACAATTAGTCACATCAATAACGATACGCATTTTTTACAGAAATGTCTAACTGCCCCTTTATGGTGATTATTCTAGATGAGAGATTATGGTTATGACTGAACATTAAACTATTTCAGCTTTCATTCATAACTTTGCTAATTTTCAATATTTTGTCTCCAACCTTTCAGCATAGTCATTTTCCCATACCACCTCATAAACGTGGCATGTGTCATTTTTAAAATTCTGGATGCAATGTGTTTTCGCCACCTCAGGTGTGAAATGACATTTCGGCCAATATACAATAAATGGTACATCTCATGTCTATAATGCGAATACTAAAACAAGTATCTTCAAAATTTGGGTCACAATTGCAAAACAAAATTGTTTGCCAAGCATCAAATGTTTAACTTTGACAAATGCTTATTTAAATGAGGAAGTGGGCTTGCCTGTAGCTGGCAGCAGTCCAGAGATATCGATGAGTAAATCTGCCCCATATTGATGCTACATTGCTGCCAGTTTTAGAACTTTGGGACATCACACAGGGTGAAGCTGTTCCTAAACAAGTTGTAGTTAAACACGGTTTCATCCTGGGTGACATCACAAAGTTCTAAAATAGTGGCATGGTAGTATCAATATAGGGCAGATGTAACCATCAGTATCTTCTGACTGCTACCAGCTACAGGTCAGCCAGATACCTTATTTCAAGGATCTTTTTGTGGGTTTTGAAAGTGTATGGGACACTGTTCATATGTTCCACTTAAAATTGATGCCATCAATTACCTTCATTTTCAGTTTGAGAAAATAATTTCAAGAAGGTATTATTATTATTATTATTATGATGATGATGATGATGATGATGATGATGATGTTTAATGCATATATTGAACAAGAACCCCAGGACAGAGTAGTGGATGGGAGGGGTTAAGCTGGACATTACTTTTGTGGAAACAGTCCCAGGAGTCTTCATAACAGACTCCCTGAAACAATGTAGCCAATGTAACAAGGCCTACAGTAAGGCAAACAGTATGCTGGGTGCATCGGGAAGTGTACTGACAGCAGAAGGAAGGAGGTATTACCACCTTTCTATAGTCTGATCACTGGTAAGGCCACACAAGGAGTACTGTGCCAGTTTTGGAGTCCTCAGCTGAAGAAAGATAATGATAGGCCACAGATGGTGCAATATATGGTGACCAAAATGATTTATGGCTAGCAGGGCAGATCTTATGAGGATCGGCTTAAACCACTGAACATGTACTCATTGGAGGCCAGATGAGACAGACAGAGAGAGGAGATACGATGGAGACCATCAAGTTCCTGAAAGGTGTGAACAAGTTGAACAGTGAGGAACTATTAAACAAGAACAGCAGCTCAAGAGCACAGGGACATGAGTGGAGACTGGGGTGGGTGGGGGGTGTGGGTGGGGGTTCAAGAGGGACATGAGTGGAAACTGGGGTGTGTGGGGTGTTTGTGGGGGGCAGGTTCAAGAGGGACATGAGTGGAAACTGGGGGTTGAGGGGGCAGGTTCAAGAGGGACATGAGTAGAAACTGGGGTGTGTGGGGTGGGTTCAAGAGGGACATGAGTGGAAACTGGGGTGTGGGGGTGGGTTCAAGAGGGACGTGAGAAACTTTTATTTCACAGAGGTTGGTTGAGCCATAGAGCAGTCTGCCAGTTGATGTGGTGGCCACCAAAACCATGGTTTCATGTGTGGCTGGGACAGAGTTTAAGGCCTAGTAGTTACTCAGGGCGGTAGCAATAAAATGGGGAACATGGGGGTGGCTAGTGTGGGATAACATCTTTTATAGACAATAGGTCTCAGGGTATGATAGGATGTTACATGCAGGCTGGATAGACCAATGGTGTTCTTTTGCAATCATTGTCTATGTTTCTATTATTATTTGTAGTATTTATGATTTTCATTTTCTCCAGTTTTTCCCCTGGTTCCCACTTCCCCCACCCCAGTGTTGGGTTTGCTGTGGTTCCCATTGTCCCCCGCCACAATGTTGGGTTCACCATGGTTTCCACTGTCACCACCACAATTTGGGGGTCAACCTGGTCCCACTGTCCTCACTCCAATGTTGGTGTCCCAATGGCTGCATGCTTCCCAGGTTCCCACTGTCCTCCACCCCATTCTTGGATCCACCACAGCCGCTCCCTACATCCCCTCAGTGATGTGTATGGCCACTAATGGCGCCAGAGCAAGAATTACTTCAAGACAAAACTCCTCTGAGTGGGGCTTTCTGAATAAACAATGCATGAGGAGACAGCACTGAATGTATTCAAATACTGAGGAATTTGGGGGACAATCATAAAATGGGCATAATACAATGGCAAGAAAGAATCTTGGACTGTGATTGGTCAGTTTGGGGCTGGACCCGTGATGTTATCCCAGCACGATGCCACAGGTCTACTGCCATCATTATTTGGAACTAGACTTGAAACAATGGGTTACTTTTGCCACCAGAGGTAATAATATATTAAATCTTGTCCTGAGTAGTGCTGAGTTAGATGTTAGGGATGTGCATATTTCTCCACCAATTGGTGGCAGTGATCACAATTGAATTTTATTTACTTTACAGAGTTACACAGTTCTTAATTCTAATTCCTCAATCATATACTTTTATGATAAAGCTGATCTTCAAGGCATTAAACAACATCTTGAGAATATTGATTGGTCATCCTTTTTTGGTTATCAATCATCTTATCAAAGTTTGATTTCTTTTAAGTCACTCATTACCACTCTTCGTGACACTTATATCACCTCTAAAATTAAGAATTCTAATGGTAAGCAGATTCCTAGATGGATGAATAAAAACATTAAACAGTTAATCAATGTTAAAAATAAAAAATATCGTAACTATCTTAAAAATAAGACCACATCCAACTGGGAGTCCTATTTGAAATCAAATAAGAAATGTAAATCAGTCATCCAAAAGGCAAAATCTAGATGGGAACTGAATTTGGCTATGACAGCTAGTAAGTCAAACTCTAAACATTTCTATTCTTATATTAATTCCCTCAGGAAAACCCCATGCATGGTGGGGCCTCTCACTTCAGATAACATACTTATTCATGAGCCTAAGGCCATGGCTGATGCATTTAACATTGAATTTTGTAAAACCTTCTCTGTATCAGAAGTCCAAATACCTCAGCCTATGATTACACCATCAGATCCTCCTATTGTATTCTCAGTGGAGTCTATCCTTAAAACATTAAACACACTTAAAGGTAAATTTTTTTCAGGCTCAGACAATATTGCAGGCCATTTACTTTATTTATTGTCTGACCATATTGCCTTTCCACTCAAACTTTTGTTTGATCTTTTCTTAAGGAGTAACTATATTCCTATTGAATGGAAAGAAGCTTTTGTAGTTCTTATTCATAAGAAGGGATCTAAACATCTTTGAAAAAACTATCGGCCCATCAGTTTAACCTCTTCTATATGTAAGGTGTTGGAAAGTCTCCTTAAGGATGTCATTGCTCTTGTTATTGATGCATCTGACCTACAACAACACGGTTTTAAGAAGGGTAGAAGCTGCTTAACCAATTTGCTTTGTTTTTACCAACACTTTAGTTCCTGTTTGGATAACCGGGTAGCGTGTGACATTGTCTTTATTGATTTCAGTAAGGCATTTGATACTATGCCTCATTGGGCTTTAATTCAAAAACTCAGGGGACTCAACATTAATAGTTACATAATTGCCTGGATTATTAATTGGCTTTGTAACAGAACTCAAAGGGTGATCATTAATGGTGCTATTTCTAACTCTGGCAATGTTTTGAGCGGTGTTCTGCAGGGTTCGGTTCTCGGCCCCTGTCTTTTCCAGGCTTTTATATCTGATTTAACCAATTCCTGTCTCTCTTTCACAATAAAATATGCAGATGATGTGAAGATTGGGGGACCATGTTCTAACCTAGATCAGATATCTTGTATCCAGCATGATCTTGACATTGTTTCCACTTGGATTAACAAATGGGGTATGAAATTGAACACTACAAAGTGTAAAGTTATGCATTTGGGATCCAATAAGTCAAACTTCCAATATATTTTGGATGGTTCAACATTGTGTGCCACTACAGATGAGAGGGACTTGGGAATTACTGTTTCGGATGATTTAACATACTCTAAACATTTGCATTCAGTGATTAGTACATCTAACAAAGTTGTTTGGTCCATTCTACGTAATATTAGATCTCGAGACCAGGAGGTATTGTTGCCCCTGTTTACGTCCTATGTCCGTACAGTTATGGTGTCCATTTAAAAAAATTGGACAGTAATACTCTTGAAAAGGTACAGAGAAAGTTTACTAAAAAAATATCTGGTCTTGAATCCACTTCCTATGAATCTAGGCTAGATACATTAAAATGTATGCCTCTTACCACTAGACGCCTTAGAGGCGACCTTCTTCTCCTATACGACATTGTTCGTGACCCATATGTCATGACTGAATTAGGATTTTCTTTTAAGTCGTCAGTACATGATACTAGAGGTCATTTCCTCCAGTTAACTGGCAAATCCTTTAAACATAATAATCAAAAGTTTTTCTTTACTGTGAGAACTATTCAACCTTGGAATAGACTTCCATCTGCTATGGTTACTAGTAACACTAAAGAGATTTTCAGACATCACCTCGACATGTTAATTATGTCTAGGTATGACTTATCATATTATTCTTTGCCCTAGCATAAGAGCATTATGGGCTTTGGCCTACTAGCTCTTTCTCCGAACCTTAGTATGAACCTTAGCATTATGGAACCTACTCTCTTTTTTTGCATCTCCTCTTAAGAAACAAAAATATTTTTCCACTGTAATAAAAACATTCCTTAAAATTTTTTTTTATTTTATATATAACAACAAGCCATTGTATAATAGGAATAATGCACGCCAGGGTGTGCGTCATTTGGGATAACGCCACGCCTGGGGCATTGGACGCACTCGGCCTGCGGCCTCGTGCCCAACCCCCACAGGCGTGGTGTTATCCCAGCACAACACACACCCTGTTGTGCATTATTCCTTGATCAGTGGACATCTTTTCAAATGAAAAGTCAGTCTTCATGAAGTGGCTGTAGTAGTATTTATGAACTTTGATTCCTGATTGCCAGTGGAATTCACTAACTGTTCACTGTTTGTGTCTTGTTTGTTTCCTGCAAGAAACTACAGTGCCTGAGAGCAGCATACAGGAGCAACCTGTATGTCTGTTGGGTCTGTACACTTGATTTCGTTGCCAGGTCCGAAATCCATAATATCTGTCTGTAATTACTCACGTTCACATTAGGGTGCGTGCCAGCTCAGCACTGCGTGTGTTATAAATACTTTACTGTGCGGACGGAGGCCATCATTTGAAACAGCAACATGCTCAACCAGACAATGACATCATGCAACAAGATGTACCGTAACACTGTACACACATTTGCAGATGTAAATGAGGAACTTTATAGGCATCATCTTGGGCACCACTGGCCATAAAAAAACGTTTTCTCAGGGCTGCCTCATTGCTTAGTGGTGGAGCTCTGTCATTCCACACTCCAGTTAGTGTGGTAGATCACAGGCATGCAGTTGGAGTGGACACAGTCTCTAGGGAGGGAGTATTATATTTCCCTGTTGGCTGTGGGGAAGTGAGCCATGCTGATAATATGCCACCTCAGTAGCCCTGACTCCAGGTGTGGCAGGAAGGAAGAGACCCAGTATGGGACCACACTTGAATGCAGGCTTCATCATGGAGCAGATTACAAGGGGCAGTAGCCAAGATCCATAGGACCTCTGGCAGCGTAGGCTTTTAAAATGTAGAGTCAGGCTGTAGGTCCAAGAATGGAAGATAATGTAGTGGGGCCACAGTTGCAAGGAGTAAGATAATGGGGAGAAATTATAGCGAAAACACAAGTTAGAAAATGTTTTCCCAGTTAGAACAGGCGTGTATTTGACCTATTACTACCATCATCTTTACTCCAGGGATTATTTTTAGACAAGGTACTTTTTCAGTATGAGAATGAGACCAATTTTCCTCTCCCCGCCCACAAAGAAATCCATAATTATTTCAACAAGAAATTTGGCCACTGAATGCCAAGAGCCATCTAGTTGTAAACGATTTATCACTTTGGACAGGTAAAGAAAAATGGCCTACTAAAGCTGAGATACTATCAGTGCTGTCGGCAAAACAGCAAAAGTTTCCCCTCTCACAGTTTATAAAGCACAGGTGTGTGAACAGCCTCCCTAATGAGTGTCATCAGTCAGGGCTGATGACAGGTTTGGTAAAGAGCATTTCTACTAATGGGCTGAAAAAAAACAATTCAGGAGACACCAGTAAGAGGCCACTTTAAAACTAGTCTTTACAAGGTCACTGAACCTCAGGAGAGTTTAATACTCCAAAGCCAGCACACTGTTTACGGTGGAGTTAGGCGCACTGACCCACCTACCAAAACATTTCTTTGAAGTTCCATGCTAAACAAAGAAAACCTTTAAATAATTTTCTAGTATCCAGGAATATTTTTAAAAACATAACATTCTTGCACAATTCAGTTTAATTGTTAGTTTATAGAAACGGATAAGAGAAATCCTGTGTTACGTGATTAGTGGCATCCAGTTACACAACAACTGCACAGTAACCCAGAAGTACTTTCATTTTTAAATAAAAAAAGTTTAATTTAATAATGTTTTCATTTCTGTACTTTACTTCTAAATATAGTGGACTCATTTTATTTATTTATTTATTTGAAGTTACTCTAACCAGAAAAACTAATAGCATCTCGTTTTCATGGGGATCCCAGGGAGGATAGCTGCAGTCAACAGGTTAATGTAGTCCAGCAGGAATAGTTATATACAGGCTAAACTATGCACAGGAAAAAAAAACATGCAAAGGTAAGTACATCCAAACAGTAATAATCCAAGCAAGCTAACAAAGTGGGGTCACAGCAGACAAAAGGCACAAGCAATGTTATGCAACCTGATCATGGCTGGGGAGGAGAAGAGAAGGATACCGGACCAACATAAACACAAGGGGCCAGATATTCAAAAGGGTTGCGCCATGCACAATAGGATTACGCCTGCGCAAGTCCAAACTTGCTCCATTCTGCGATATTCAGCAGGAAGCAGTTGCGCCACAGAAAACATGCTGAGCAACAGCGCAATGCAAATGAATGCATGCTGAATTGGAGGGGAGGAACCATGATAAACTGCACAGCCCGACATTCAGCCGGGTGCAGAGTCTGCAGGGCGAACCTAACCTGCGCCTGCACAACTTGAGCGTAAAAAAAGGTTTGTCGAGGGCCACCCACAGGTGAGCTGCTGCATTGCAGGGTGCAACAAGCAGCTGCCACCTGTGGCTGGCCCCAACCCACTCCCTGTGCCCCCTGCAGCCCGATCGTGGGCAAAGAGTGAAAATCCCACCACCACCCCCCACTGGCCGATTATGGGCAACAGCAGAAATGTTCCCCCCACCAGCCCGACCCTCGGCTGCATTAGTTTAAAACAACCCCCGAATACATCCCTGGTGGTCCAGTGGACCGAAAGCCTGATCGCGGGCTGTATCAGTGTAAAATACAACCCCCTCCTGAACATAGCCCTGGTGGTCAGTGGACCCGAAACTCCCGTTCGCGGGATGTAAGCAATAACCCCGAACATAGCCCTGGTGGTCCAGTGCACCAAAACTCCGTTCACGGGATGTAAGCAGTAAACCCCGGACATAGCCCTGGTGGTCCAGTGGACGAAACTCCGTTCACGGGATGTAAGCAGTAAACACCCCCGAACATAGCCCTGGTGGTCCAGTGGACGAAACTCCCGATCGGCGGGATGTATGCAGTAAATACCCCCCAACACATCCCTGGTGCCTAGTGTCCCCCCCACCCACCCACCACCCGCCCCCGGCGGCGGCAGTCCACCCGCCTGCCTCGCTCTCGCCGACTGATTGCTCGGTAGCGATTTATTGTGCAGAAGCAAGAGCTACTGGGCTGCAGGTTTATACTGCATAAGACAGTCCAGATTTGTTAATGAAATTCATTCACAAAACTGGACTGTCTTAGAGATGTATTGCACGCCCATTGGTTCTGCTCTGCACCATGGGCGTGCAGCCCTACCAGGCAGTCAGTCGGTGGTGGCGTGGCGGGGCGCAGGTGGGAGGATGCTGCTGCTGCCGGCCGCCGGGGAGCAGGTGGTGGGCTTCATGGGTGGGTGGGGTGGGGGACACTAGGCACCGGGATGTGTGTGGGGGTATTTACTGCATACAAAAATGAAATTCTTGATGCTGTATTTATGAATTGTAACTACAAATCGTAATTTTTTTCCTCATGTATAATGTTACTTATATTCCCTTCCCCCCCAAAAAAGAGATTATTTGCGCTGTTTTTATTGAATATAATTTTGAATCAATTCAATAAAACTCTGTGAAGCAAAAAAAGGGATATAACCTGTTCAGAGGGATATACTCTGGTCATGTCTGTAGCATTTGTCCTCCCGAGGCCTGAGTCCAGCCCAGTATCTTCCCTTGGGGTCCATGGGGAGGGGCGGCCCCCCTCCCCCCCAACAAGACAGTCCACTATGTAGACTAGGCTCAGTCTTGGCTTGCACTAGGACCCAGGGGAGTCCTTGTAGCACAAGCCAACATACAGACAGTCGGGGATTTTAAACCTGGTTATCTCACTGGTACCCTGCTCCTCCCCTGGCATGGGCATAGCCTGTTGGGTGGCCTTGGAGGCACACAGCAGTATCTAGTGAAGGCCCACCACAGGGGTTGCTGCAGCACCAGTGCCCAGCACCAGCCCTCCCTGACTGCAGTGCACTGCTGAACCACAGCTGTTATACTATGGCACACTGCAGGGGATGCTGTAGCATCGGTGCCCAGCATCAGCTCTCCCTGACTGCAGTGCACTGCTGAATCACAGCTGTTATATTATGGCACACCACAGGGGTTGCTTCAGCACCGGTGGCCAGCACCAGCCCTCCTTTTTTTGCAGTGCGCTGCTGAACTGCAACTGTTATACTCTGACCCACCGCAAGGGTCGCTGCAGCACCTGCACCCAGCGCCAGCCCTCCCTGACTGCAGTGCACTGCCGATCTGCAGCTGTTATACTCTGACCAATCGCAGGGGTTGCTGCAGCACTGGTGCCTAGCGCCAGCCCTCCCTGACTGCAATGCATTGCAGAGCCACAGCTGTTATACTGTAGCCCACCGCAGGGGTCACTGCAGCACCAGTGCTCAGTGCCAGCCCTCCCTGATTGCAGTGCACTGCTAAGCTGCAGCTGTTATATGCTGGTACACCACAGGGCTGGCTGCAGCACCAGCTCTCCCTGACTGTAATGCACTGCTGAGATGCAGCTGTTACACTCTGACCCACCATAGGAGTTGCTACAGCACTGGTGCCCAGCACCAGCTCTCCCTGACTGCAGTGCACTGCCAAGCCACAGCTGTTATACTCTGTCACATTGCAGGGGTTGCTGCAGCACCTGTGCCCAGTGCCAGCCCTCCCTGACTGCAGTGCACTGCCATGCCGCAGCTATTATGCTCTGGCCTGCCTTCCACACTCGGGTATCCTGCACAGTAGCTCATCATGATACCACTGAGTCATCAGGACAGCCCAGTTTATTTCTTATTAACCAATCTTGTGGGATTTTTAAAATCAGTCGGAAGTGCATAAAGGATGGCAGATATGTTCTTACTCTTAATAGAGTTTATGCACCAAGCCTATGCACAGCACATCTGCAGCACATAGGCTTCACTATGTTACTCTGCCATGCATCAGGGGTCCTGTGGAGCCCTGTGGCATTCACAGAATGGGCATGTACCCTTTCTGCACATGATCCCCTGTCCATCTGTGCAACTATGTGCCCAGGTGGAATGGGGGAGTGGCAAGGGGGCATTCCCATACTCCATACCATTTACCAAGGCATGCAGTGCTGGGAGCACAGGCTATGTGGGCAGGGACCCTGCCATCACCTTTGCATCCCCCTGTATCGCACCCACAGGCTACTGTGGGGCAATCAACCCCCTTGCTGTGCTGCCTTAGCCCTCTGGACATGCAACAAAAATGGAACGGGACCTGGGGGTAGTCATATCAGATGATCTAAAGGTTGGTAAGCAATGTGAGAAGTCAGTAAGGAGAGCCAGGGGGATACTGGGATGCATAGGAAGGGGCATCACAAGTAGAAAAAGGGAAGTGGTTATCTCTCTGTACAGACAGTTGGTGAGACCTCATCTGGGGTACTGTGTGCAGTTTTGGAGACCTCATCTACGCAAGGACATAGACAGGATGGAAGCAGTCCAGAGGAGGGCAACTAAAATGGTGCAGGGTCTGCATCAGAATCATATGAAGAGAGACTGAGAGAGCTTAATATGTATACCCTTGATGAAAGGAGGGACATGGGGGCATGATAGAAACGTTCAAGTACCTCAAGAGAATCAACAAAGTCCAGGAGGGTAGCATCTTTCAGAAAAAGAGATGTGTAAGAACAAGGTGGCATAATTTAAAGATAGAGGGGGGACGGCTCAGGGGTAATGCGAGGAAATTTTTTTTCATGGAGAGAGTGGTGGATGCATGGAACCACCTTCCTGGGGAGGTTGTTGTGTCTAAAATAGTGGGGGAATTCAAACATGCATGGGACAGACATAAGGCAGTTGTAGTGGGGGGTGGCAGGAAGTAGGCTGTTGGTTAACTAGAATCTGCAGCTTATCCAGTAGGTAGGAAAATGGGCAGAATGGGTGGGCCAAGTGCAGTAGCGGCTCTAGCCACAAATGGTTACCAGGGCACAGCTGGGGCACAACAAATAGCAGCCAGGGCACTGATATATTGTTACTATGGTGGAAGCTCTGCACCATATGGGGCACCAACTGGGGCACAGCATTTTGTTACCAGGGCACGTGCCCTGGCGGGCCATGGTGTAGAGCCGCCACTGGCCAAGTGGTCCTTATCTGCAGTCAAAGTCTATGTTTCTGTGTTTCATGGGACAGGCATCGGGGCACTCAGCCAACTGTGAGTTTTGTCCGGGACCCATGATGTCTCACAATCCCCTGCTCTGTGCAGTCAGGGGACCCTCTTTGCTGCCTGTGTCCACCCCTGCACACCTATGCACCAGCACTGCAGACAGGCAGCACCCATTAGGGAATAATGTGCCCTGCATATCTGCTTGCAGGTACAGATGCGCACAGGCCATGTACATGCTGAATGTGTGTACTCGGCCCGCGTTCATGAATAGACCTCAATAGCAGCATAAGTGTCAACCCACTTTTGTTGCATTAAATTGTTATTTTCCTCCCCTCATTCTTTACTGTCCTATTGTGTGTTATTACTTGCCTCACTGCATACACTGCTGTGCATTATTCCTTGCTTCACTGCAGACTCTGCTGTGTGTCATTCATTGCTTCACTACACACCCTGCTGTGTGTTATTCCTTGCTTCCCTATGCATCCTGCTGTGTTATTCCTTGCTTCACTGCTAACCCTGCTGTGTGTTATTCCTTGCTTCACTGCTAACCCTGCTGTGTGTTATTCCTTGCTTGACTATACACCCGGATGTGTGTTATTCCCTGCTTCACTGCACACCCTGCTTGTGTTATTCCTTACTTCACTACACACCCTGCTGTGTTATTGCTTGCCTCTCTGTACACCCTATTGTGTGTCATTCCTAGCTTCACTTCACACCCTATTGTGCTATTCCTTGCTTCACTGTACACCCTGACAGTGTTATTTCTTACTTCACTACACATCCTGCTGTGTTATTCCTTGCTTCACTGCACACCCCGCTGTGTTATTCCTTGCTTCACTGCACACCCTGTGGTGTGCTATTCCCTGCTTAACTGCGCATCCTGCTGTGTGTTAGTCCTTGATTCAGTGCACACCCTGTCATGTGTTATTCCTTGATTCACTGCACACCCTGCTGTGTGCTATTCCTTGCTTCACTGCACACCCTGCTGTGTTATCCCCTGCTTCACTGTACACCCTGCTTGTGTTATTCCTTACTTCACTACACACCCTGCTAAGTTATTGCTTGCCTCACTGCACATCCTATTGTGTATTCCTAGCTTCACTTCACACCCTATTGTGTTATTCCTTGCTTCACCGTTCACCCTGACAGTGTTATTTCTTACTTCACTACACATCCTGCTGTGTTATTCCTAGCTTCACTTCGTACCCTATTGTGTATTATTCCTTGATTCACTGCACAGCTTAGGAAGGAAAGTAGGTGACTAATAATGGAGTTGACAGTAACTATTCCTTACTTAATAGTTCCTAGCTACTCTTTCAAAATGTCACAAAGTAACACATAAAGATATTAGAACTGTAACAGTATCATTTACCTTTTTTGCTGCTTGTTCCTCTTCTACACCATCTCCCACTACAACATAAACAGCTTTTCTTCCAAACCGTTGCATTATTCTTTCAAAGCAGCTCTCTTTCCCTAGAAAAAGAAAATAATTTATTTACTGTGCACTGGCTGGAATAGTCACATTTATATCTCAATAAAACTATATATATATATATTTTTATATAGTGTTCCTCTTGTTACAAGGACATTCGATAGGGTTTCCAATGACAAACCAGCAAAAGCTCATCACTGTTCCTACTGCGAGGTGATAAGATGAGGCAGCCTTAAACCTTTCCTTCTCCCAACCATCCTCCACAATTATGCAGAACTTCTAAACATCATGATTTATTAATTTCGGGACTTGTCAAAAATAGATCTTTCAGGAATCAGTCTTCATCACTGAGTCACACAAGTGGGTCTGAGCCAGAGGTGCTACGACCCAGTGGGAGCCTGAACTTTTCAAGAGGGCTGGCATCAAGCCAATGTGCATGCATGTGCCGCACCACAAGACAGGCCTACTGTACCTTGGCACTGGACCTCAACTGTCTCAGTTCCTTTTTTTCACCACCGTCGAGCGTGCATCAGTGATGATGTCTCTCACCCGCTGGGAGTCAGAACTTCATGTCTGTGAGACAACAACATTCAGGCCTTCTCAGTTTTACTGTTTAAAGCTAGAATTCATTATTTTTGTGTCAATTTAGTGATTTTACAAAAGTATGTCTGTCAGTGTCTCTCAGCCCTACTAAATCAATGGCGACGACCGTGGAGGATGACGGTAGGAAGCCTACTCAGCCAGGCTGCTCTGGCAGCAAGGCTATGTCCGGTCCACTTTTCCCATTAGAGAAGAGTTCTAATCTCAGGCAGTTCAGTGACCAGGAGAAAGGACAGTCCTGCTGGAAGCACAAAAAGAAACATACCAGTTCCAATCCCAGTCAGTTTCTTGGCACTGCTAGGCCTCGAGTTCTTCCTCTTCCCTTCTGAAGGGAAGAAACACTGCTGCTTGAGGTCACCCTCTGTGAGGTCTGCCACAAGGTCCTGAGTATCCTGGGGTGGGAAGCCCTCACCACATCGGTGGTGTCACTTGGGGCCTCTGGTTCTAGCAGGTTGAGGTCTTGGGCCCAGAGTCTCTCTCTGTCTGTAAGTGGGGACTCTGGTGGGCAGTTGTAGCACTGTGTAGGTCTTATGGAGTAGTGGGTGCAGCGTCTGGTCTGTGTGCTTCTACCAGTGGAACCGATCTCTGGCCCCTTGGGGCCGGTGGAATGGGACCTGCTGATGGGGCCCTCAGGCCAGGTAGAGTATTTCACTCCAGGAACAGCCCCTGGGTCCATGCCAGTGACCACACAACCGACTTCTGTCCCACTGGACACACCTCTATCCAGTGTCACTGTAGTGGGACCAGCCATGGTACCATTGCCAACCACTTTGGTGCCTGCTGGATCATTGGCACTGGTTCTGGTGCCAGTCTTGGTCCCTCTTGGAACTGTCCCAGCACCGGTCCCAATGTCGGAAGTTCCTCTGGTGGTGTATTCTGTTCCGGTGCTGCCCTTGGTACCGGCTCCTTGTCCTTTGGGGCTGGTGCCACTGGTGTTGCTAAGGCCATGTTCTGGATTAGAGGGCCTACAATCCACCCCTGTCTATGACCCCCCACTCCAGGGAGGATGTAGAGGTGGATGAGTGTGACCCCCAGCCTCATTATTTCTGAAATTCTGAGGGTGGTGATGATGACTCTTTCTTTAACCTGGACTCTTCAGACCCAGGCCCTTCTTCTGTGCCTCAAGAGGATCTATCTTTTCAGGCTTTGCTCAGAAATATGCATGCTGCACTGCATTTTGAGCCTACAGCTATTGATCAAGGTAAACGCCTCTGTCTGCAGTGGTTAAACATTGCTACCAAGCTGGATAATTTAGTTGCTCCTGTTCCATTTGCATTTGAAACTCTGTCTGATGTGGTTTGGAGTAGACCCACTTCAGATAGGCTGATGCATGTTTCTGAACCTATTGCTGGTGCCATTTGTTATTCTTGTTGAGAATGACAGAGCCATTCTCCCTCAAGAGGTCTCTGTGCACCCTGTTAACAAGGAGTTGCACAAGAGTGACACTGTGGGCAAATGGTCTTATGCTGGAGCTACCCTAGGCATACAGATTTCTAGCTACCAAGAGCATTTTTCCAAATAAGAGTATACACTTTGGAGCTTGCTTAAGTCCCTGGCAGAGTTCCTGCCAGATTCGGAAGCTAAACACAGATTTTTCTGTCAGCCAAACATGGAATTGAGTCTAGCAGTCATCAACTCAAAGCTGCCATTGATGTCTTTGTTACTGCCTCCTGCTCTGCCGCAGCAGGCATCTGCATCAGAAGACATTCCTGGCTGTGAACTGCTGATTTCTCCCAAAATGCCCAACAACAGGTTATGAGCATTCACTTCAATAGAACTTACCTGTTTGGATAGCAGATAGAGAGGTCTCTTAAGGCATCACACAAAACTAACACTTTTCTTAAGACTTCCGAGCCAGCCCCTGGTAACCCTCAGTGGGGAAAAGGATGTGTATTCTTCCAGAACAGACATTCCTTTTGTGGAAAAAGTAGGGGAGCTCAACACAAATTCCAGCCTCCCCAGCCTCAGAAGAAGGTACAGCGGAAGGTACAGGTGCCAAAAGCCCCTGGTGCCACCCTCTAAAGCGCTGGCCCCAATCCTGCCTCAGTTACCAATGCAGACCTCTCCTCCCCAGTTAGGGGGTGCACGACCCAATTTCACCATAAATGGGAGTCCATTACAATGTACAAGTGGGTCCTCAGGATAATCTGGGAGGGATACTCCTTGGATTTCACAGAAATCCCTCCAGACCATCCACCCAGAAAGCAACCTCTCTTATCAGCTCATATGTCAGAGCTTCTGGCACAGGAAATTGCAGGCCTTCTGAGCAACAGGGCAGTGGAAATAGTACCAGAGTCAGATCCAAACACAGGCTTCTACTCCGACTACTTCCTAGTACCAAAGAAATCGAGGGTATATGCCCCATTCTTGATCTCAGAAACCTGAACAAATTAATGGATAAAAAAAATTGAAATGATTTCTCTGTGGTCTTTGCTTCCCTTCTTGAAACCTCAGGGCTGCTTAGCTTCCATAGATAAGCAGGATGGATACCAGCGCATACTGGTATACCCCAGCCACCACAGATACCTTTGATTTGTTGTGCTGGTACAGCATTACCAGTTAAGAGTCCTGCCCTTTGGGCTTTCCTAGGAACCTCAAGTCTTTACAAAGTGCTTTGCAGTACTTGCAGCACACTTAAAAAAGATGGTACTCTAGGTTTACCATTACTTTGGTGACTGCCTGATAGCCAGTCTATCCAGGTGGGAGATGGAAAAAGCAGTGGCCACTGCCTCCCAGTTCCTCATCTCTATCTGAGTTTTTCTAAATCTAGAGAAGTCTCAGTTCCAACCTTTATAGTAGCTGCTGTTCATAGGAGCTCTTCTTGATATGACCAAGGCCCAAGCCATTCTACCAGACAGCAGAATGCAGGCGATCCTACAGATGGCATGCTACATCATGGATCGCAGAACTGTGCAAGCCCACTCCATGCAACATATGCTAGGTCTGATGACCTTCTCAGTGTTCACAGTGCCCCTGCATGGTTGCACATGAGAACAACTCAGTGGATGTCCAGTACGTAGTAGACACAAACATCACATCCTCAGACCTACCCCATTCATGTGACCAAGCCCCTGGTTCAGTCTCTCACATGGTGGTCCGTGGAGGATAGTTTCCTCCAGGGCTTTCCCTTCTCCTAACTGGAGCCACAGTTGACTCTCATCATGGATGCCTCCCTGTTTGGGGAGGGGAGCCCACTGTCTGGGTTTACAGACACAAGATGTCTGGGACCCATCAGAGACTCATCTTCACATCAATATGCTGGAGATGTGAGCTCTTTTGTATGGCATGAGGGCCCTAGTGGACCTAGTCAGCCACCAAACAGTCCTCCTCCAGACAAAGTCTGTCATGTACTACATCAACAGGGAGGAGCATAATCTTACCCTCTCTGAGGGGAGGTGATGAGAGTGTGGGAATGGTGCTTGGAGCAGGGGATCCTGCTCCAAGTTTATCTGCCAGGAATCCAAAACAGTCTGGCAGATGAGCAGAAGCTGATTCTCAAGAGTGTTAACTAGCTCCAGACATCGTGAGATCACTGTTCCATGAGTGAGGTATCCCAGAGGTGGACCTTTTTGCATCCCCATTCAATGGTGAACTGCCTTGATTCTGCTCCAGAAATCCAGGACATGGCATTTTCTGGCAAGATGCATTCAGACTGCAATGACAAAATCTATTTCTGTATGCATTCCCACCAATCCCTGTAGTGCAGAAAGTATTGGTACATTTTAGAGGTGCACGGGGCCAAAATGATTCTAGCTGCCCCTGCTGGCCACGACAGATTTGGTTTCCCTTGTGGAACAGACCATCAGTCAGCAAACCTAGGATTCTTCCACTCAGGATGGACTTGCTGACCCAGGGTCACCTGGTTCATCTCAACCTCTGTTCCCTTCATCTTCAGGCCTGGCTCCTGAAGAGATAGAAGTGAACAGGTACAAGATATCTCAGAGGGTCTCTGAAATACTTTTGGCTGCTTGTAAACATTCCACTAGGAAAACTTACACAGCCAAGTGGAAAGTCCATTTGGTGCTCCAAAACCTGCATAGACCCCTCTGGGTGCCCACTTGACAAGGTTCTGGAGTACTTACTGAACCTTTCTGATAATGGCCTACAGTATTCCACAGTTAAGATCTATGTTTGTGCTATATCTGCATACCATGAGCCCCTCTGTACCCTCTATTTGGCACAACTGCCACTGTTCAACAGATTCCTTAAGGGCATCTTACACACAAGACCTGCCATCAGGAAGCTGAGCGTTGCCTGCGATATCAGTTTTGTGCTGGATAAGCTCACTGGCAAACCCTTTGAATATCTTGTGATTTGTGAGCTTAAGTTTTTGACTTGGAAAGCAGCACTTCTAATGGCCATTACCTCTACTCGCAGAGTGTCTGAAATCCATACCCTGGTCCCAGATCCTCCATATACATGTCAGAGTTCCATCTGAACCAGCCACTATTGCTGGCTACCTACTTTGCCAGCTTCCAGCATGAAAGAGAGTGCACTCTTCATTCCCTGGATGTTGAGAGGGTCCTAATGTTTTATCTGGCTAGAACTAAGGACTTCAAGTTATCCAAACAGCTGTTTGTCTGTTTGGATCCTAATTGGAAGGGACAGCCTGTTACAGTCAGGTACATTTCTGCCCGGATTATGAGCTGCCTCTGCCACTGCTATGCAGCAGGTCAGGTCAAGCTGGAGGGTCAGGTATGTGCCCACCCCACTAGACCACATCCCCCACAGAGATTTGCTCTGTACCTATCAGTGATATGGGCAGATCTGCATCTTGGAGCACAGTAAACCCCTTTGTTAAGCACTATGCCCTGGATGTCCATGCCAGGCAGTATGTAACCTTTGGCAGAACAATCCTGAATGGACTTCTGTCCTGAATGACCCTTGGCTCCTACCACCCTAGTCCAGGGGATTTTGCCTGAGCTTGGTACTCTGACCCACTAGTGTGAATCAATGGTGAAGACTGATTCCTGGAAGATATGAAAATTATATACTCCCTGTAATTCTTGATCTTCTAGCAATATCTTCCCCATTGATTTGTATGCCCTCTTGCCACCACCCCCTAGGCTCACTTCAGTATATTTTATTGGTCTTCACCCCTTGTTCTTGGTTTGGCCTGTGAAGACACTGTGTTACTGGTGTGTTGACCCTTCTTACACAGCTCACCAGGGCTGCTTTAAGCCCTTAGGTTAAGTGCATAGATTCTTGTTAGGTTATGCTGCACCTCCTCAGTAAAAAAGGTCCTGAGGTGGTTGAGGGCTGGTGCTGATGTAAATCTTACATGACAAACCAGTGTCATGATGCCATGCATGTGCACAGCTTACCTCGGCGCCAGCCCTCCTGAAAAGTTCTCGCTTCTGCTGGGTCCTAGTGCCTCCGGCTCAGACCCACCAGTGTGAATCAATGCTGAAGATATTCCTAGAAGATCAAGAATGATGGTGATTATATAATCAGCATTTTTATCACTTGCTTGTGTAAGCTATCACTGCTACCATATCCCCACACAGAGAGATTCTGCATGACTAGAATGCTTCTTAATGGGTATAGTTTATGACCGTAGGATTATTCAATTATTTTTGCAAACTCACCCCCTATTCCTTTTTTAAAAGTTGCCTTCCTCTCCGTCAGTAAGAGTAACAACTCAAAATACAGTATTATGTGGTAACAACTCAAGATATAGTATAATGTGGTAACAACTCGAGATACAGTATAGTGTCATAAAAAGTCAAGATACTGTATAATGTAACAACGCAAGACACATCATAATGTTCTACATTGTAATGTTGTAACAACTCAAGATGCAGCATAATGTTGTAACAACTCAAGATACACTATAATGTTGAAGCAACTCTAGATACAGCATAATGTAACAACTAAATATGCATTATAATGTTGTAACAGCTTGAGATACAGCATAATGTTGTAACAACTCAAGATACACTATAATGTTGAAACAACTCTAGATACAGCATAATGTAACAACTAAATATACATTATAATGTTGTAACAACTCGAGATACAGCATAATGTTGTAATAATTCAAGATGCAATATAATGCTGTGGAAACCTGAGATACAGTATAGTGTTGCTATGTCAGTAAAACGAATTCAGGACCAGAGGCACTGGTGGTATTCTAACTCCAGGTAGTCAGGTAAAGCGATAGCCCAATAACATGTCAGGCTAGTATGCTGACTTGCATAGAACTCCTGATAATCTATTAAAATGGTTATTTACCTGTGAAGCAGAGTGGAACCTCAGGTTGTTATTACAATTCCTGAAATACGTTTATAAATGATCTCTGCCTCTTATGACAGTTTATAGTCCTTTTTTTTCCTGAACTAGTCAAATTTTACTGTTCTTGGATGATGTCTGTGTGGTGATGCAGAATGGAGCACACAACAGCGAAACAGTACTGTCCACTGTCAGTACTCACCTGCAAGCTGGGCATGTCACTGTGTACAGTGCAGTGGTCATCACTGCCCTACATACCATAGGCATTGCTGTGTCCCTCACACTACTGGCCCCATTGCTACTGTAGTGTCTGCTGTGCACTCTAGAATGGCCTACAGTGTGATGGTTGCATACAGCACCACCACCGCCTGTGCCTATGCTGTGTTGTCCCAAGGGCACACAGTGCTATGCTGTACTGCATACATGTAGCCTGCAGCAACCATCGTGCACTGTCAGACTAACTTACAGGTGGAGCTGCGGCCAGATCTGGCCAGCCCCTGTACTTCCAGACTGACCTACAGGTGGGGCTGTGGGACCCTGCAGTAATGTTGGGCTAACTACATGCAAATCAGGGAATAATGGGATGCTAATTTGGCTGTTTGCCCAGAGACTACCTAGTAGGCTCATTTGCATGTCACTTTTGAATATGGCAAATCTTAGCGCCGGGCTAATGTGTTTGCACTGGGCAAACAGCTTAGCTCCGTGCTAAAGCTGCGCTAACATGTTAGTGTATCGCTAACAGTTCGGGAAATATTATACAGTTTTGATCACTGTTCTTTTTCATCTGCTGCTGCCTGCAGCTGTACTGTGTCCACACATTTGCTGGCACACACATTGGCCACATAGTGCATCTCTATATGCCTTCACGTCGCTGTGCACTGTGTTGTTGTTGTGGTTTGCACTTCCTGGTTGCTATATTCAGTGCTGTCTTATTCCAGGGCTACGTTTGCCCTGCACTCCGAGCCCAATTTGCATGGCCTCATTCTCATGCTATATTCAGAAGCTGTTTGCACCAGGCTATTCCTTTTGAATATAGCTTGCTTTGTGCTCCAGGCTGAGTTTGCCCGCCATGCAGTGTTAACTTATCCCAGGGGCAAAGTTTTGAATATCTGGCCCACCGTCTCTTTAGGCCAGACCTGAAAGTGTGTGCAGAACAAACCTCACTATAGCTCTGCTGATTTCCAATAAATGCATCCTGTGATTTTTAATTTAACAAATGCTATGTTCACCCATTTAATAAATCATTATTATCAGAACTGTTTAGTTCACAGTTACCACTCAAATATACTGCAAATTATAAGAATTCAGCAGTTAAACTATAATATATGAACCCGTCAATTAATAAACAAATTAATCTTTCATTCAAATCAATTTGTCAGTCAGCTGGATTAGAATAATTACCAGTGTAAAAGCATAAGTGAGAGTCTCATCTAATTCCCATTTCTTGTGTAGTTTTGATATTGTTTCACATGCAAATATCTGGTCATTGGTTTACCAATCAATATTACTATAATGGCTGTACTGTAACAGAAACATGTAACTTCTACAGCACTTAAATCTTGTGACACAGGAAAAAAAATGTTAGTTCATTGCTGGTCTTGTACCTAGGAATACAACCATTACCATTGTCTTACCTATTTTTGTAGCACTGTAAATATTTTCAATTGGGAATACTGTTCCTAGTCCATACAACAAGACTTTTGCAAGAGCAGGTATGAGCTGAGTTGTTGTTACTAATATATTTACACAGTTTGGTCTACAAAAGATAAAGAAAATGCCACTATGAAACATTTATGAATTTTCTAGGCTTTTAGCATTCATAAGGTCAGGTTCATTGTTATTTACACAAATCACAAAATTAATATTAAAAATGTTGCAAAATGAGGTTCATGCAGATATAGAGAAAACAATTTAATCAAGAATAAATAGATGTAATGCTGATAACAATCTATGACAGCTGGAAACAAAACTAACAATTAACACTCTAAAAAGGTAGGTATAGCACTAGGGATTGCAGCAATGCATGTTTCGTTTGAACTTGGTTTAAGAGACTAGGGGCCAGATATTCAAACCATTGCACCTAGCGCAAAACTAGAGCGCTGGAATAGTGCTGGATTTGCGTGAGGCTGCAATATTCAAATGCCCTATTATCGCCGGCGCTGTGTGGTAGCGCCGACGCTAATAGATAATGGCATGCAGGGGTGGGGTAAGGAGAGCGCCCATGAATGCCAGCAGTGCAGCATGTTCAAAGCACTAGAGCCACGCTACAGGCATTAGCCTGACCTGTAGCGCAGCGCTAGATACCGCCAAAAGAAAGCTGGCGGTAATGTGGTGTGCCCCCCCCCACATTGTGGACCCACGTAGCCGCGATAGAACACGAATAGCCCTGGTAGTCTAGTGGTTCCCCCCCAGCATAAATCCCAGCCCCCATTAAATGTCAAATAAACACTCTTCCCTGGTAGTCTAGTGATCCTCCCCAGCACGAATCTCGACCCCGGTACACCTTCATATCGTAGCTTTTCCTGGTAGTCTAGTGTTTCCCCCAGCATGAATCCCAACCCCTGTTAAATGTCAAATAAACACTTTTCCCTTGTAGTCTAGTGGTCCCCAGCACGAATCTTGACCCCGGTACAGCTTCATATCGTAGCTTTCCTGGTAGTCTAGTGGTCCCCCAGTATGAATCCCGACCGTGGAATAAAAAATAAAGACTTTTCCCTGGTAGTCCAGTGGTCCCCTCAGCATGATTCCCGACCCCGTGAAATATAAAATAAAGATTTTTCCCTGGTAGTCTAGTGGTCCCCCACCCCCAGCACAAATCCAGCCCCTGTACACCTACATATAGTAGCTTTCCTGGTATTCTAGTGGTCCCCCCACCCGGCAGTGAAGCCCTCACTCATCCCGCTGACATTCCCAAGAGTGAGCAGGTGACCAGCTCTGCCCTCCTCTCACCACCACGGCTGGCCGCCAACTGTAGTATGCATGAGTGCTATCGAAATGAATCAGCGTGCTCACTCATTTCATTTCAGAGGGCTGTGGGTTCAGTTCCCACATCTGGCACTTGGGTTAATATCTCAGTACTGACACTGTAGTGCAGCATGAGAGGGGTGCTGCACTTCTGAGGTGTCATCTTTTGGATGAGGCATTAAAACCGAGGTCCCATCTGCCTGGATTGGTGGTAGTTCAGGTGGATGTTAAAGATCCCATGGCACTTATCGAAAAGAGTAGAGGAATTTCCCCGATGTCCTGGCCAAATTTCCCTCATTCATTAAAAATACCACTAACAGCTTAATCTGGTTCAAGGTCAGTTGGCATTCATCTGTATTCCTCCCCCCTGAAAATAGGCAGGATTTGTCTAGTGCACTTACCCGGTCAACAAAAACTAAATAAATATATATATATACAAATATAAATATATATGTATATATATATATATATATATATATATACAGGTCCTGCGTGCACAGATGCATGGGTGTGTTGTATGCACTGACTGTGCCTGCCAGCACACAGTTCCTGCTGCTTCCAGCCTGTGCTTGTATTCCGACCAACAGGGGATGCTGTAGGCATGCCCTGGCCTGCAGCATCCAGGCTGTACTTCCATTCCGACCAAAAGGGAGAGCTTTGTGCTCCATGCAGTAGCACCGGGCAAACTGCATGGTAATGTATGCTAAGCAGCACTTAATGAGATGCAAATGTACCTATTTGCCCAGGATTACCTAAGTAGGCTTATTTGCATGGGAGCTTTGAATATAGCTCCTGTTTGCCCCGGGCTAACCAGTTTGCACTGGGCTAATGTGTTAGCATTGTGCAATCAGGTTAGGCCCGGGCAAACCTCACTTCGGTATAGCACAGTTCTGCAGTGTGTGGCTTACACTGTTGTTTGCAGTAGACGTCAGACAACTCTGTGCAATCACACGCAATGTTCTCCACCTGCAACACTGGCTTGCTACTGAGTCTAATGAACTGCCGCTGCAGTGTACACTTCCCTGTTACTATATTCAGTGCTATCATATTCCCGGGCAATTTTTGCCTTGCACTCCTGGCCCTGTTTGCCCGGCTTCCTTTCCTTGCTATATTCAGCTGATTTTGCACCAGGCTATTTCCTTTTCAGTATAGATTGCTTTGAGCTCCGGGCAAAGTTTGCCCGCTGGGCAGTGCTAATTTAGCTCCGGGGCAAAGTTCTGAATATCTGGCCCTAGGATTATAGTTTCATTTGGAGCTCTGCACTGATCACTGTTGGGTCCATTGTGTTTACTTTCTTGTAGAAGGGGTAGGCCCTGACAAGGAAGAGCTGTGCTGATCTCCCTACCCAAACCAAATCTGAGCTGCTCTCACTGGACACCAGGCACCAGATTGTCATCCACATGTAACCAAGATTATACTGGTAAGTAATTAAACTACTTCAAGTTCTGATTCATACCCAGCAACACAAGGGTACCAGACAGAGTACAGTCATTTTCTAACTGTAGAATCTTTTCTTGTTTGAAGCGGAATTGTTATTAAGGTTTAACTGTATTATGCTCATGATGGTCCCCGAAAGTTGTTTTCCTTCTTTATGGTATGATCAAAGCATCTTGGTATGATAAATATGGGTTTGAGGGCTGAATGCCAAGTAAGAAGGGGACATACAGATATCTTGAACACTGTTGGTTCCTGGACAGCAGTGCGGCATGGGGAAAATTAAACCGATGTCTACCCAGAATGCAAACTGAGCCAAACCTTGTTTCAAGGTGTGAGGTGGGGAAGGGGGGGAATAGTAAGTACAATTAAATGTATGGTACCTAGAAATCTAACAAGTTCTATAAATATAAATATGAAAAGCACAGAAACAATTAGGGTTGCATGTAGACGTGATAACTGTATCTGGTTAAGTCTGAGAACATTGTAGGTGGTTAACGTTTTTGCAGCAATGCAGGAGGAGGTATCAATGTACTGAGTGTTCATACAGCAACAGCTAATGGTGGCTGCAGGAGCACCACTGTGATACAACCTACTGGAGTCAGTATAAGGGCAGTTTAATGAGTATTCATCCTCTCATAGTGCTTACAGTGTATTGCTCTCATGTTGTGCCCCTATACCCTCCCTCTCTCCAGTCCAGTAATCACTACAGAGAGCAACCACTGCTACAGTGGCGGTCTGGTTAACAATTTGTTTCCTGCTAATTTGCATTCATGAACAAACTAGCAATTAGAATCAAATCCATGTCCCCTAAATGCAAAGTAGTAATGGAGCAGCTTATCTGGGTCAAGGCAAAAGTCATCAACCTGAAAAACTTGAAACTGGACTGGGCATACATGTGTGTTTAGCCCTGCAATTTCTCCTATAAAGACCTTTCCTTTTTTTTTTAGTATAGCTTCTCTCCCATCTGCAAGTGGCTTAATCATCAGTCCTGCCTCCTCCCCCAGCCTCATCTCCCATCTTCACTGTGACTTACCCATGGACCGTGTTCCTCCCTGTCTTATCGGTCACTGGAAGTGGATGCCAGTTCCTCCAGTGGAGGTGAAACTTGGTTTCAGCACTGAAATCCAGTTGGCAGTGTGGGACCAGCACAGAGGGCAGGACAGCATACTGCAGCAGTCAGGGGTGTTCCAGTTTTCTGCCCTGCTCACGGATGTCGAGGGAAGCCCTTGACTGACACATGCACAATGTGTGGGGTGCATCACAGCCTGCTCACGGATGTCAAGGGAAGCCCTTGACTGACACATGCACAATGTGTGGGGTGCATCACAGCCTGCTCATGGATGTCGAGGGAAGCCCTTGACTAATGCATGCACAATGTGTGGGGTGCATCACAGTGTGCTTATGGATAGAAACATAGAAATATAGACTTTGATGGCAGACAAGGACTGCTTGGCCCACCTAGTCTGCCCATTTCCCTACCTACAGGATAAGCTGCAGATCCCAGTTAACCAACAGCAGATTTCTTCCTACTCCCCACAAGAATTGCCTTATGTCTGTCCCATGCATTCTTGAATTCTCCCACAGTTTTAGACCCCACAGCCTCCTCAGGAAGGCTGCTTCATGCATCCACCACCCTCTCTGTGAAAAAATACTTCCTCACATTGCCCCTGAGCTGTCCCCCCTCTATCTTCAAATTGTGTCCCTTGTTCTTGCCCACCTCTTTTTCTGAAAGGTGCTAGCCCCTTGGACTTTATTGTCTCCACTGAGGTACTTAAATGTTTCTATCATGTCCCCCCTCTCCCTCCTTTCCTCAATTGTATACATATTAAGCTCCTTTAGTCTGTCCTCATATGGCTTCTCTTGCCTTGGATGTTGAGGGTAGTCCTTGACTGATGCATGCACAGTGTGTGGGGCGCATCACAGCGTGCTCATGGATGTCAAGGGTAGTTCTTGACTGATGCATCAGTATGTGTCTGGGTGCATCACAGCGTGCTCATGGATGTCAAGGGTAGTTCTTGACTGATGCATGCACAGTGTGTGGGGTGCATCAATGTTCCCCTCCCTAATTCTTCAGCAACAGCTTGCACTGCCACATGTGGTCACCCAGGTGGCGGTAATGAAGTGGAGACTAAGAGTCCCCCCCGAGGAGGCGAGTGTACCTTGGGATGCTTTGCCGTCCTCTCTCAGCTGGCCCTCTGATTTCCCAGGCTCATTCCCAAACCCAGGTCAATGGCATTGCAAGCAGTAGTGCTAGTGCTGCACCGATGGACTAGCCAATAAGGTCCATTCTTAAATAGTCCTAGTCTGTGTGAAATGACAATTTCATTACATTGTACCCCAAAGAAGATTCTCCCTAACCTGTGTCTGCGCTTTTGAAAATAATCTAGGAATTAAGCAACTCAATTTAATGTCAGTTGAATGGATTGCTTCAATAACACAGCGCTTGCCTGGAATGTATAAGATTCAGTGCCTTCAGTGCATGTGTGAGCCACAAGTCTGTCAGGGCCTCCATTTCTGCTCTCAGCTGTAGCCATGACTCTCGTTTAGGAGTTCCTATCAAACCTGCAAGAACAGAAGATCATCCACTTTACATTTAATGCCAATTTAATGCCAGCAATATCTTCATATACACCTTGTTGCACTTTAATACTACATTTTCATGAAGCTGGCCTGCTTGTGGCACAATAAATGCATATAGCCAGCCTGCTTGTGACACAATAAACATATAAAGCTGGGCTGCTTGTGACACGATAAATGCAAAAGTGATTACCAGATGGATGTTAAGAGTTATTATGAAGTGGACAGAAAAATCTAGAAAGTAAACCTGATTGGCTGACAAAACCCCTGTGATTATACTGAGACAGACCCAATGGGCACAAAGTCTTCTTTTGTCTATACGACCTAGTATACTGAATTACAGTATATAATCATGTTGAGAAAGCAGGTCCTGCCACCAGGCTTTCCACTTACCTGTATATTAGTGTGACAACAACATGGCTGCCCTGTAATCCAGTATTAGCGTCTCTTCATACTCTGATTTATACTCCTATTCATACACCTCTTAATACTCCACATTTCTCTTCATATTCCTATTCATACTCCTATTTATACTCCTGTTCATATGCCTATTAATACTCTACACTGCTCTTCATACTCCTATTCATACTACTATTTATACTCATGTTCGATTGCCTATTAATACTCCATACTGCTATTCATACTCCTATTCATACTCCTATTTATATTCCTGTTCATATGCCTATTAATACTCCGCACTGCTCTTCATATTCCTATTCATACACCTCTTAATATTCCACACTCCTCTTCATACTCTTATTTATACTCCTATTCATACTCCTCAAACATGACAAACTTCACAATTTTCCCTCTAATAACAACGTTTACATAATCCCCTCCCACTCACTAAAACCCAAAGTACTGATACCGTGCTAACAGGGACCATGATTTCATCGCTGAATGCTGACTTTAGCCCCTCTCAGACTCCCATCACTGCTTCTGACCCTGACAATCTTATTTTCCATAAAGCTTTTTCTCCAATCTTGGCAGCTCCATCCCTGTCTCGTCCCATCTGGCACCTACCTCCCCTGAACCATGGAGCCTGAGATCTCTATGAATTGCCCTCTGTGGCAGGGTCAGGAAGGGGAGGCCCCCCACCTGGTGACTGTCATCCAGATTGGGCTGGTAGTCAGGTGGTGGTGCAAGGATAGAGGCAGGCAGGCAGGGCTTCATAATCCTGCGCCAGCCAATTTTTCTGTTTTCTGCCACACCCTGGGGTACAGCAAACAAGATTTGGACATGCACGTGTAGGTGTGCTTGCCCCACTCCACCTGCCCAGCGTGATGCCAGCCCCTGAGTATTGATGCTACCGCCAGACCTCCATCCGGTGGTAGCCAAGTGCTGGGAAGGCTTACCTCCCCAATCCAGGAAAGAAGAACTGCCTGAGGGCTGCTTGATTGTCTCCCAGCACTCCTCCCCAGCTGACCCCTGATGACCTGAGTTTGGGAACAAACTCAGGTCACTGGCATGGGAGAGGCAAGGCGCATTACAGTACCTCATACCTCTACACCACCGGGCCAGCTTGACCCTGGCAATTTAGTGTTCTCATATGTGTCGAACTCAAAGACTGCCCTGCTGAGGAACATCTGTCAAACTGATGTGTTGTGCTCAACTCTGATTTCAGGGTCATGGCTGAAAAAAGAACCCAGGTCTCTGGCCACGTTACCCAGTTATCTATCTATCTAGCTATCTGTCTGTCTGTCTGTCTGACTATCTATCTATCTATTTATCTATCTTCCTACCTACCTGTCTGTCTGTCTGTCTATCTATCTACCTACCTGTCTGTCTATCTATCGACAGTATCTATCTATCTACAGACAGTATATATCTATCTACAGACAATATCTATCTATAGACAGTATCTATCTATCTATCTCTCTCTCCACAGACAGTATCTAGCTATCTATCTATCTATCTATCTATCTATCTATCTATCTATCTGTCTATCTATCCACAGACAGTATATATATCTATCCATCTATCTATCTATCTATCTATCTATCTGTCTGTCTGTCTGTCTGTCTGTCTGTCTGTCTGTCTATCTATCTAGCTATCCATCCATCTATCCATCTATCATTAATTGTTTCCACTGAACTCTTTTTTGTGTGTCATGCTGTAACCTCCATAAGTCGCGTGCATTCAAACTGCAGTGATACACAGGCTCAGTGCAGTGCATCTGAACCTGCTGGCACAACCCATCTTTTGTCCTTGCTTTGGATTGTGGAGTTGCTTTGTTGAGTGGTAATATGTACCTCTCTATGGAGACACTTCCAGGCACTGCACAGGCTCTGAATCTGGCAATTGATACCTTTAAAAGTAGCACATACCACTCTGCTCTAGTTCCATTTGCTTCTATGCCATCCCTAACAGTCTTCCTACATTGTAGTTGTGTATATTCATACTATAATGTTGACAAAGAAACAGAACAGCCACAGTTTGTGTAAAAAAGGAAGTATGATTGTTGTGCTTGTTGGCAGTTATACACAATGAAAGTCTGCTCACAGATACTTAATGTGGATACTTGCCCCCAATATTGTTTTTGTAGGTCGTGTATAACTCCTTCACCCGGCGGTAGCGGAATGCTAATTTTCTCATCCAGTCGACTCCCCCATGAACTCCAGAGCCCAGGCAGATGTTATTCCCAGTAGCTGAACTGTGAAAACCATCCGCTCCAAAGTTATATGTGCTGGAAGGTAGGAAGGAGGAAGACTGTTAGGACAATTTCAGTCAGCAGTGTTGTGATGCATTGTGGGCAGGGTGGGTTGTTAAAGTGATTATCCAGAATCCAGGAAAACTTTTTCAAAATATAATATTCAGACACAAATAAACTTATATATACTTTGTTTGTTGTATTGAAATTCCCTCGTTCTTTGCTGCTGAGACGTTTACCTACAAACAAGAACTTTGTATCTCAGATTCCATCTCATCCTCCCGTCAGTCACCACACTGAATCCCTAATCCTCTATTTATGCACCCATTACTGTCTGCAGTGACAGACAGTGATGCCACAAACAGAGTGTTAGACTTCAGCAGGGGAGAAGCAGGAGGAGGAGGAGACAGAATCTGGGAACAAAAATCTATTTTTCCGTAATAAAGAATGAGGGGATATTATTGTAGAAAATGTTTTTTTTTTTTTTGTATTATTTCTTTTCCTCCCTTTCATTAGTCCCTTAGGTCTCTCTCCAGTGCTACTTGCCTAAACCTGATGTCCTGCTCTGTCTGAGGTTCCCCACTATCTATCTCTGGCAGCATCTTCCCCCCAATACCACCAGGTGACAGGCTTCCCAGCTCTGAGCCCCCCGGGGAAGGGCCGTCAACTCCTCCGGTGCTCTATGTTGTAGGGTCAAAGTTCCTGCCTGGGGGATGGAAAGATGGAGATGAAAGGGGCATGTCTGATGTTGAGCGTGGTTGGGTGTGATGAGCAGGCCTTCACCTACCCAGGTTCCAGCTGTTTTTCCCTTTTTCTTAGTTTCCCTGGGAGTTTGGATGTGCAATGATGTCCAGCATGAGACAGGCATGCTCCTGAACCTGCCCACAGGACATCTGCCACAAACTCCCATACCCCACACTTTAGTCTCCACAGCTTGGATCTCCAGCCATCGCCAGAGGTCGCTCCTGCTGTGGAAGATGGTGCTTCCCCCCTCCCAGGAGAGGAGAGCAGTCCTACGGATGCTTGATCCTCCCCTGCCCCTGCCAACCCCCAGTGGCCCGAGCTCATTACGGAACCTGGGTCGCTGGCGCAGCATGAGGTGTAGCGTCCAGCGCCTTAACTCTCAGCACCACCGGACCAGCTTATTATAGAAAATTAATGGAATATAAATTAATTTGGGCTGCAATATGATATTTCAAAAAAGTTTCCCTGGATATGGGAAAAAATGCAAGAATCTGTTCCGGGTTATAGGTTACCTGCTCAGAAAAGTAATCACTTTAGTTCCAGGTTACCTGCTCAGAAAAGTAATTGGTCACATGTTCCAGGTTACCTACTCAGAAAGGTAATCAGTTGCAGATTGCTGATTAAAGTGTTTAAAAGTAACTGCCTGCAGACTTGCAGTACTGATCACTAATTCCTTCTGCATTACCTTTTCTCAGATACAGCTGTTTTTTCCCCTTGTTGCATCGCAGGACCCAATCTGGACAGCCTCCCAGTCCACTCACCCACCATCCCTGAAACTTAGCCCCGAAACTTTCATGACTTAGCCATTGTGCTGGGGCTGGATGGACTTAACCCTGCTGCTCTGAAGCAGGACCCAGTCAGCTGCCCAGTTTATGGTGTCAGCCTTGCCAGGATGCCATAATTTATCTCACTCGATCACAGAATTTTATCTAGTTTCGTCCCTCGGACGATGACATGCAATGATGCAGAGCATCTGTCGGCATCCTACACTCTTCTAGGCTTCCCAACTGTCATGATACACAGCCTACACTACATATCAGATGCATTGTGGGAGGTGCTATCTATGCACCCTGTGAGAGGAGAGCAGTCCCTTGGATGCTCAACTCTCTCACCCGCACTGATCCTGGTGACTGGAGTTGGCACAGAAACTTTGGTAACTGGCATAGTGAGTGCGCTACTTCTGTACTATTGGGCCAGATCTTCTATAGTGAGATCAGTGCTACCGCTGCACTACTGGGCCAGATCTTACATAGTGAGGGGCAGCACTACTACTGTACTACTGGGCCAAATCTTATATAGTGGGTGGAAGCTCTACTGCTGTACTATTGGGCCAGATCTTCTATAGTGAGATCAGCGCTACTGCTGTGCGACTGGGCCAAATCTTCTATAGTGAGGGGCAGCGCTACTGCTGTTTAAATGGGCAAGATCTTCTATAGTGAGGGGCACCGCCATCTCTGTACTACTGGGCCAGGTCTTCTATAGTGAGTGACAGCACTACCACTACACTACTGGGACAGATCTTCTATAGTGAGTGACAGTGCTACCACTGCACTACTGGGTCAGATCTTCTATAGTGAGTGACAGTGCTACCACTGCACTACTGGGCCAGATCTTCTATAGTGAGGGGCAGTGATACTGCAGTACTACTGGATCAGATCTTCTATAGTGAGGGGCACCACTACTGCTGTACTACTGGGCCACATCTTCTATACTTAGGGACATTGCTACTGCTGTACTACTGGACCAGATCTTCTATAGTGAGGGGCAATGCTACTGCTGTACTACTGGGCCAGATCCTCTATAGTGAGGGGCAGCGCTACCGTTGCACTACTGGGCCAGATCTTCTATAGCGAGTAGCAGCGATACAGCTGCACTACTGGGACAGATCTACAGTGAGGGGCAGTGCTACCACTGTACTACTGGGATAGAGCTTCTATAGTTAGGGGCATTGCTACCGCTGTACTACTGTGCCAGATCTTCTATAGTGAGGGGCAGTGCTACTGTTGTACTACTGGGCCAGATCTTCTATACTGAGGGGCAGCGCTACTGTTGTACTACTGAACCAGATCTTCTGTAGTGAGGGACAGCACTACAGTTGTACTACTGACTGGTTCTACGTGATAATTGCGATCACAGAATAGCGATCGCTGTTACGGCGAGTGTACATCACTGAAAATGAATTTCGGCGATGCACACTCGCAGCGAGGAAAGAAAGGTGCCCAAAACCTACAGGCTTCTCTGTTTAATGTGGGGCCGTGCCTCCACTGTTAGATTCTCAACTGCAGGAGGGTGCATGTTGGGGGTGGGGTGGGGTGTGAAACTTGTAAAACATTAAGCCACCTGGTGGCCAAAAAAAATCCACGCCGGACAGGACCTGAACTCTGTACCCTGTACCCTGTACCACCCAAGTGAGCATCCAGCTCAGAAGCTGCCCGCCACACCACATCCCAGATACCTTCCTTCCCCTTCCTCCCACGCGCAATCCTGTTGTGTACCTCGCCCAACCCAGTATCTGCTCACTCCCCTGCCAGGCAGCAGTTTACAGAGGTAACATGACTGAGTCACCCATTTTGTAATTGCCCAATCATAGTCGCCCTGTACACGGTATACCCTACTGGCCAGATCTTACATAGTTAGGGGCAGTGCTACTGCTGTACTACTGAGCCAGATCTACTATAGAGAGGGACAGTGCTACCACTGGTCTACTGGGCCAGATCTTCTATAGTGAGGGGCAGCGCTACTACTGTACTACTATGCCAGATCTTCTATTGTGAGGGGCAGTGCTACCCCTGTACTACTGGGCAAGTTCTTCTATAATGAGGGACAGCACTGGTGTTATACTATTGGCTGTTCTATGTGATAATGGTGATCACAGAATAGCGATCACTGTTACGGTGAGTGTACATCACTGAAAATTAATTTCAGCGATGCACACTCGCAGCCAGGAAAGAAAGGTGCCCAAAACCTACAGGCTTTCTGTTTAATGTGGGGGACTGTGCTTCCCGCCTCCCACCACTTTTAGATTCTCAACTCCAGGAGGGTGCATGTTGGGTGTGTGTGTGTGTGTGTGTGTGAGAAAACTTGTAAAAAAACATGAAGCCACCTGGTGGCAAAAAAAGTCCACGCCGGACCGGACCCAAACCCTGTACCCTGCACCTCCCAAGTGAGCACCCACCCCACCACGCTTGTGGTCCAGCTCGGCAGCTGTCTGCCACACCACTTCCCAGATACCTCCCTTCCCCCCCCACATGCAATCCTGTTGCGTACCTCCCCCAACCCAGTATCTGCTTGCTCCCTTGCCAGGTAGCTGTTTACAGAGGTGCCGTGAGTGAGTCACCCATTTTGTAATTGCCCAATCATGGGCACCCTGTACACGATATACTCTACTGGCCAGATCTTATATAGTGAGGGGCAGTGCTGCTGCTGTACTATTGACAATGTAGAAAATGGGGTGGGGGACCCTTTTTAAACCTTAAAGGAAAAATAGAAGACTTCCAGTCACTTGAATCTGTATTTTATTTCATCCCCTACGTTTCACCCACATCTTGGGCTTGTTCGGGGTACATTTTCAACTTTTGACAATTCTTTTGAAAAGACAATCTAAAAAATATAAAATAAATCAATATTTAGTACTAATACAAATGAGCTAAATTAGGTATTTTCCAAAAAAAAGATTACTATTTCCCATACCTTTGTAGCTATGTTGTCAATTTTTAAATAGCTTATGTTACCAGAATATTATCTGGTTATGAATTCCTCATAAAATCTTTTAATTATAAAATCTGCACACAAAACACAAAGGGCATTTTTAGAGAAGAAAAGAAAATGTGGCAGTGATAAATTTAACACAGTAATAAACTTGTGCTCCTTTATAACTAGAGCATTCTCATATCCTGTGTCTCAATGGCTGTCACTCTTGTAAATAGATTAAATCTGTAAAATATATAACAAAGTAAATCTTTTTTAGTCAGTTGTCCCTAGAGTTTATTCTATAGTATAGCCATTTTTAAAAATAATTCTGTTATTGTGAGGTAAAGAAGTACTCACTTTAGTTAGTTTCACCAGCCAGAACAACAGGAAAACCGCACTGCGCCATACAAAATGGCTTCTACATTCAGACCACATAGATGGTACTGAGAGAATGCTCCTAAGTCCTCTTGTGTCCGTTTTGCTGTAATATCGTGAGAGAACATCATAACGCGATGACGTCACGCTCCCACGATTGCGCATGCGCGAACTGACTGATTCCACTGTCAGATGTTGTCTCTAAATGGAGACAAACCTTCTACAGCAAAATGGACACTATATCAATGCCACATACTTCCTTAAAATGTAGGGGAGGTGAAGACTTGGATTAGCTATTATGAATATTACAATTCCATATTAATGTGCTTTACACAGTTCATGAATATAATTCTAAATGAAAAAAGTTCTCAATAAAAAAAGGGAAAGAAGTATTCTACATTAATATGAATACCTTATTCATTTTCATCATAACAAACATAATGGAATGATATTAATGGAAGGAATCTGCATAAGTGCAAATCAATTATTCATCAAATATATGTGATTAATTTAAAAATTCCTAAGTTGTTACACTATTGATGTATATTTACATTATAACATAACCTCAATGGTTATATTATTTTTATATGATAAAGGCCTATTAGGACCAATACCACTAGGCATTATGGACACTTTTCATAAACAATGCTTTAGAAATGAATACATAAGAAATAATAGGTAGTAACTGGGTTAGAGGTGTTAAGCTTAAATTTGTGAGAATATGTTAACTAAAGGTCAAAGGTCATACTTTGATTAAAAAACCTTATGAAACAAAATCAAATTGTAAAAAACTATATAGACAATTATTTTATAGTTGGTAACAATAATTACCTAACGTGTTGGTGAGTCAGGTCAGAACAATTATATTATATTATACCATGTACCTCGGACACCGACCAATCAGATAGGCAGGCTGGCAACTTACCTGGTTGATTATCTGCTGATAATCACTGCAAAAGGTGCCAGCCAGCCGCATGTTCAAAAAAAAGCAATCCGACAGCAAAAATCACGGAACTCCATCCGCCATCTTGCTTCCCCGCTAAGCGGACACTGTAAAATAGCAGCTCCGTACATCAGGGAAAAGTAAACAAAAACACTGACTGCTCTACAACTGAGTCACTTATTTAAGCATTATAGCAAGTACTGTTTTTTTTAAATAATAAAAAAAAACAGTACTTGGTATAATCACAATAAGCCACTCGGGGGATCTGGGTTATCGGGGGATTTACTATGGCTGGCGCGGACTTACCCATTCGGCTGCACCTCGTGGGCAAACCACTCCAGCCGTGGTAAATCCCTCGATAACCCACACCCCCTCGTGGCTTATTACTTAAGGACCCCATATCATAATATAGGGAGGTCAAAAGGACACATAAGATTTTGTTTCATTCAAGTAATGTATGGATTATTATGATATTAAACTATGTATAATATCATATTAAGACAATTTACCATGCCCAGTAATAAGGTCCTATTGGCAATAATAAATATTGCCTTAACCTTTATTTAAAGGTTGATGTTACAGTCTGATATATTCTTAGGTACAAATCTGCCAATTGGCTTCAATATTCATACCAATATGATGGTCCAGAGAGTGCATATAAAAAATCCATCTAATTTCTGCAATCAATAAAGCATCCCTCAGGTTTTCTCCTCCTCCTGGGGGAACAGAAACCTGTTTGAGACCCCAGAACCTAAGTGAGGCCCCTGAGTGTGCTGCTTCATTAAAGTGTCTGGCCACTGGTGAGTGTTCAACATGATTCCTGATGTCTCCTTTGTGTTCCTGGATTCTACGCTTTAACTCACAACTTGTTTGTCCAATATAAATTTTGTCACATGGGCACTGTATCAGGTATACTACAGCTTCGGTAGTGCAGATGTGTTGTTTAATGTAAAATTTCTCTTGTGTATGAGGATGTGTATAAATGTGTTTTTTTTTAAGTATAATTACAAACACTACATCTTCCACAAGGAACCATACCAGGCATTAAAGGTCCTAAGAGGAGGCAGTATAGCGCAGTGGTCTAAGGCTCTGAGCTGCAAATCTGGTGACATCCAGCAGACCAGACCTGGGTTTGAATCCCACTGCTTCCACTTGCGTGCTGTGTGACCCTGAGCAAGTCACTTAACCTCCTTGTGCTCCCAGGTCGCTCCTGTAAAAAAGCTTTCAGCTTAGTGTGCTATACCTGGTTAAACAACTAAAAATAACATCTGTGACCCAGGCTTCTCATTTGTCTTGAATTGTGAGTGTACTAAAGTGTCTTGTAAGTTTTTTACTTTTTTTGAGACTATAATCGGTCTATTCTGTAAAGATGGTATAGATGCATTATCGGTCTGTACTAGATACCAGTGTTTATTCACTATTTTGCGAATATCAGTCATTTTGTGATTAAATTTGGTGGAAAATACCACTCTAGGTTGTCCACCGATTTAGTCTTAGGTTGTAAGAGTTCCTCTCTGTTCTTGTTTTGTATTCTATGTTCAGCTTGCTGCAGTACATGTTGTTTGCAACCTCTAACTTCAAATTTATGGATCATCTGCTGTGCTTCTTGTTGTGTATTAACATCCATACTACAGTTTGAGCCAGATCTTTTATAGTGAGGGGCAGTGCTATTGCTGTACTACTGGGCCAGATCTTCTATAATGAGGGGCAGTGTTACCACTGTTCTACTGGGCCAGATCTTCTACAGTGAGTGGCAGTGATACTGCTGTACTACTGGCTAGACCTTCTATAGTTAGGGGCAGTGCTACGGTTGTACTACTGGCCAGACCTTCTATAGTGAGAGGCAGTGCTACTGCTGTACTACTGGGCCAGATCTTCAATAGTGAGTGGCAGTGCTACCGCTGTACTACTGGCCAGACCTTCTATAGTGAGTGGCAGTGCTACTGCTGTACTGCTGGCCAGACCTTCTATAATGAGAAGCAGTACTACTGCTGTACTTCTGGCCAGATCTTATACAGTGAGGGGCAGCGCTACTGCTGTACTACTGGGCCAGATCTTCTATAATGAGAGGCAGCGCTACCACTGTACTACTCGGTCAGATCTTCTATAGTGAGGGTGGTGCTACGACTGTACTACTGAGCCAGATCTTCTATAGTGAATGGCAGCAATACTGCTGTACTACTGGGTCAGATCTTCTATAGTGAGGGACGGTGCTACTGCTGTGCTACTGAGCCAGATCTTCTATAGTGAATGGCAATGATACCACTGTACTACTGGGTCAGATCTTCTATAGTGAGGGGCAGTGCTACTGCTGTACAACAGGGCCAGATCTTTGGGATAACGTTTGCAGGAAAACAGTGCAAATTAGTGGTTTCTGCTGCATGCGAAACAGATGGGCTCTCTTGTATCATATTCATCGGAAGACGGGGGACTGTTGTTCTACATAAACTTGTTCTGTTAAGCCCTGGCACAGATGGGAAAACAACTAAATGCAATCTAGAAGTTATTACTCATTCTGATATCTTGATTGAAAAGGTAATCCCTTACTATGATGTCTTACTTGAATACAGAATGCAACTGCGTGTAACTAGATACTGTAATCCCTTACTTTAGGGATGCTGACTATGATAGTAAATCCGGGTACTAGATCTGAAAGCTGTGGTTACCTACTGTTGGTGCCATTAAGTGAAGTGATAATGAAACGTGCTCAGTGACATACAAATGTTTTAATCGTATTCTTGGATAGCTGTAAAAGTTTTAGGTAAAGACAAGTCCAGCAATAAACATTATTTTCTCTAATTTAGACTGAAATATTACTGCATCCCACGTACCTACCCATGACTACCCCAGTTTAGAAGTAGTTTAACACTAAGTCCCAGTCCCAACTCTGTGGTGGTCTATGGTAGCTGAATGCCCTTATAATATTCTCTATGACAAAAAAACAGTTATATTTTGGGGGGAAGGGTTGCAGCAATTTTTCAGTCTAACATTAAAAAAAGTTCCCTGCGATAGTTACCTTTACTTTGTAACAAACTGTCAATGAGAACTAGGCTAGGTCCACCGCAAGGCAACTATGGAGCCAGGACTCGGTCCAGGACCACTTGTTAAAATACTGGAAGGAAGATTGATATCAAGGGCAGAGTGTTGGTGGGAGGGAGGGAGGGCTGTGTCACAGTTTTCAGTTGTATAAACCTGCCCAGACCTACTACTAGAACATCAGGACTGGGACAATGTCTTGTATAATATGTGTGGGGGGATTCTGGGAGGCTGTAATTAATGTTGTAACTTGGGGATAGGGCCTGTGATCTGAGGGGGTGTATTTCTGCTGTGGGGTAGATGTAGTCTCATAGATACTGTTGTTCTATGCAGTATACTATTGGATTTAGATTTAATAATTTAATTGAATATCAAGTATCCAATCCAATTGTATCATAATCAATAACTATGTATCCATGTTATCTGATCTGTAGTAGATTTATCTGTTGTATCCTATGGAAGCAAAACATTAACCGGGAGGCTCTTGTTGTATAAAGGACAGCTGGGGAGGCTAGAGACTTTTGGAAAGAGTCTCAACTTATCCTGCCACTGTTCCTGATCTGAATCTTGAAATGTACAGGATGTTCGGAGAAGAGAATTCTAAGCTTTTGACCTCTTGCAGAGCCAGCACACAATGACATTTAAGTACTACAGAACATGAACAGAGTCATGTCGTTGCCACCAAGTCAGTCATTTTATCTGCATTGTGCTTACTAAATGTAGGAAATTAAACATTAATATGTAACACTGAAACTGTTACCAAGATTTTGGCCATCTGATTATGAGGCCTTCAATACATGCTGTAGGGAAACATAAACATGGATTTTCCAAGGATCACACCCAGAAGTAAGCCGCTAGTCTTTGATACATGGTTGCTCTGAGAAGTAATAGGAGGGTCTGTGGTCCTGTGAGTAACTGGGGGCTGTTGGCAGAAAACTTCCAAAAGGACAAACATTCATCAATGGCAGGGCATGACTGAGAGAGCGGAGTAGAGTCAGGCAGAGTGTGACAGGGAGCTCCTGCCACTCTTGAGGACAGACCTTTTCTTAAATCCATTGCAACATACTAACATACTAAAAGCCAGAAGAATAGGCCTGTCGGTCTTTCATGTCTGCTCGGTACCCTGTCCTTAGCGGGTGCCCCCCCCGTCCCATGGTCAGTCTTGGCTTCAGTACCCCCATGCATCTATCCACCTTCTTGAAGCCCTCCACAGTGTCTTGCTCGACCAGGCTCCCGGGCAATGCATTCCATGGCTTCACCACCTCTCTGTGAAGTAATGCCTTCTACGTTTCTCCCCTCATAGGTTCTCCCTCCAGTTTCCATTTATGCCCTCGTTTTGCCCTTGTTTGAGCCTGAACATTTCATTGGCTCCACCCTTGTTAATCCTTTTCACATATTTGAAAACCTCAATGATGTCCCCCCATCTCTCCTCTCCTCCAGTGAGTACAGCCCAAGGGCTTGCAGCCTGTCCTCATAGGTCCTATCCCCCATACCCCGGATCATCCTAGTTGCCCTCCTCTGGACCCTTTTCAACAGTACTATGTCCTTCTTAAGGCGCGGCCTCCAGAATTGCACACAGTACTCAAGGTGCGGCCTGACCAGGGCATTGTACAGAGGTAGGATCACCTCACTCCTCCTGGACGTTATTTCCCAGGCTATGCAGCCCAGCAACTTGTTTGCCTTTGCAGCCGTTCTTCTGCAGATCTCACTGCTGTTCATTTTGGTGTCTACCACTGCCCCGCGGTCCCTTTCTCCCATAGTGGCTTGCAGTGGAACCCCTCCCAAGGTATAAACATGCCCTAGGTTTCTGATCCCCAGATGCAACACCCTACATTTCTCTGGGTTAAACCTAAGCCCCCACCTCCTTGCCAGCCCTCCAGGGTGTCCAGATCCCTCTGAACTACCACCCTTGCTTCCTCTCCATCAGCCAATGCTCCCAACTTAGAGTCGTCCACGAAAAGGCTCATCCTACTCCTAACTCCTGTCCCTATATCAGAGACATAGGCATTGAACAGGAGTAGCCCCAGTACCGACCCCTGTGGTACCCCACTGATGACCTTCCTAGGTGAGGCGACAGTCCCTCTCACCACCACCCTCTGTGTTCTATCTGTAAGCCAGTTTCCCACCCATCTAAGCAACTGTCTTCCCACTCCCATCTCCCTCAAGTTTGCCAACACTCCGGTCCTGGTGCCTTGTCAGTTTTCAGTGCCCGTAGGGCCTTCCTCACGCTGTCCTCTGTGATTTCCCCCTCCCTAGTCCTCTCTTCAAAAAGAGCCCCGTCCTCTTTCGGACCTGGCCCACCTGGTGCCCCGGCCTCGTTCGATCCTCTCATCTCCCTATGCCCTATCCTCTCAGCTGCCCACCCCATTTCCTGATTTAATGTAGGCCATGTCTCCCTCCCTAAAAACTGAGGCAAAATAGTTATTCAGTACCTCTGCCTGCTCCCCTGCCTCCTGAGCCCGTCCACCCCCAGTCCTAATCCTGGGGATCTGTGCTCTCCCCTTCCTCTTTTCCTCTATGTATCTATAAAAACCCTCCCCCCGTATATCCTTAGCCTGATTGTACTCCATCCTCACCTTCGATCCCCTCACCACCCTTGTGACCCTTCTAGCCACCAGCTCATATTCCCCTCTCTCCCACTCCCCGGTACGCTTAAAATGTGTGTAGACAGCCTTCTTACCGCTTACCGCCACTTGCACCTCCCTGGTCCACCAGCATGGCTTGTTGGCCCTGCCTTTTTTGCTCCTTACCCCTGCACACAAGCTCATAGCTTCCTGTATCCCTTTTTTAATGGCCTCCCACAAACTATCTACATCCATGTCTGGCCTGATCTGGCTCAAGCTCCCTCTCCATATTCTGCCCATGCCCATGAAATCCCCCCCCCGAAACCCATTACCACTGTGTTTGAGCGGTTTTCTCCCCCCACCAGACACATCATAAACCAGACTGTGCCATGGTCCCCTCCTGCCAGTGGGCTACCCACCTCCAGATCCCTTATCCGGTCGCTTTCTGCTAGAACAAAGTCCAGTATCCTCCCCCCCAGTAGGCTTCCCCACCTGTTAGACCAGAAAGGCATCCTGAAATATATCCATCAGCCTCTGCTCCCTGGCCACCGCTGATGTCATGGTGTCCCAGTCTGCCCCCGGCATATTCAGGTCCCCCATGACCACCACTCTACCCTTTCCCTGGTCACAGTGCACCTTGATGTGTTCTACCAATTTTCCCTCCAGATCCTCATCCAGTGTGGGTGGTCTGTAAACCACCCCAATTTTTAATCTCCCCCCCAATTTTAGGGCTACCCAGATAGCTTCCACTCCCTCTTCTGCCTTTTCTACTCCACTTACCATTATTCCATCCCTGACTATCAGTGCTATGCCTCCTCCTTCTCTACCCACTTCTCTATCCTTCCTGAATATTGTATAGCCCTCCAAATTTAGGTCCCAGTCATTTTTCTGGGTGGCCCATGTTTCCGTAATCACTGCCACATCCGCTGATCCTTTGGTCAGCATCGCCTGTAGCTCAGGCATTTTGTTGCCCATACTCCTGGCATTTACCAGGACCATCCTCCAGCCCCCCCCGCACTCCTGATTTGGCCTTGCGCACTCCCTATTTGACCCCTCCTTCACAGCTTTTGCATTGTGTTCATCGGAGTCTCCTGCCCTTATTTGCTGCCGTAGACCAGGTACCACGGTCAGTCCTCCTGTCTCCAGTCCTGCACTAGTCCCTCCCCCCTTTACAAGTTTAAACCCCACTTCATGTTTATGAATTCAGTGAGTTTCAGCTTTAGGATCTCCTTCCCCTCCAGGTTAAGATGTAGCCTATCCCTAGCATATAACTCCTTATCTTCCCATGTGTCCCCCTAATCCCCCACCAGTCCAAACCCTTCCTCCTTGTACCACTCCCTGAGCCACTGATTTACACTTCTTAGTTTGTGCTTGGCCTCCCCGGGTGCCCTAGGCACCGGCAGGATTTCTGAGAAAGAGATTGAACTTCCAATAGAATGGCAGACCCTGGCTAGCTCCCGAAACCTCACCTGGATTTCCAGTTCGCTGTTCCCTTCCAAGTTACTTGTGCCCAGGTGTACTAGGAAATCAGGGGTTCCCCCGCATTCCAAAGCTAAGGAATATAGTTGGAATTTGACCTTGTGAACGGACAGTCCCAGGTTACATTTAACCCTTACTTTGCTGCTTGCATCCTCTTTTACTCCCTCCCACTGGATGTCCCTGGTCATGGAATCCTCCAGCAGGATCACCTTTACCCCCCCACTGGACCTTTTGACCCCTTCCAGGCTCTTCCTTTTTTTCTTCCGCCCCCAGCTAATTCTTCGCACCCCCATTTGTCATGGGTTCACTAGTCTGTACATGACCTACTGTGCTCTTCCTTCTGCATCGACTTCTGGTTTACTCTTTCCCCCACCTCCTGACCAGCACAGCTGGCCCCCAAATCCCCAAACTCCCTTAGGGCCAGAGCCCATAGCTCCCCTCCACCTGCCCCCGCCTCCCTCCCTCAGATCTTATCCCCCTCCTTCTGACATAATTTTCACTACCCTACCCTCCTCCTTCCCACCCCTCGGCAGATACCCCTCCCTCCCTGGCCCCTCTAGAGTGCCTTCTACCATTGCCTTCCTTGGCTGACTCCCCAGCCTGTGTGTCTGCTCAGCCACGATCCCTCATCCCTCCCCGCCTCCCACCCCTCCGTCTCACTGGTCCCCTCTCACTGACTGCCTTCTTCTTTCCAGTTGCATTTCTCCTACTCCTTCCTCCCTCCCCCTCCCCGCAGCCCAACCAAATGTTTTCTGTCCTTCTGCTCCTCCCCAAACTACCTCCTCTCCTGGGTAGAGCATAGTGTATCTGTTGCTAAGGGTAATGCCTGCCCCTGGCGTGTTGTCACCTGCCTCCTCCACCCTCTTTATCTCCCTCTGGCCGGCCCCCTCCTGTGGGGTGTTATCCATTTGTTTCTTGTGATATGCCCTACCCCTTCTGAGTTGCATGTAAAATGCCTTCCCCCTCCGAAGTCACCATAGGGCCCATTTCTACCTGCACCCTGGGGTATGCTGTAGTCGCCTCTCCAACCTCCCTGGGACCGATTTCCCTCCCAACCCCTCTCCCTCCCTCCCTCCTCATGTCTTCTAGCTCTCTTCTGATCCCGTCTATCTCTGCCCTAAGTCCTGCTAGCTGGGAACACACTGGGCACCCTCCGTTCTTCCATGCCCACTTTAGGATTATTGTTGCCCTGCACCCCGAACACCCAATCACCCTGCCAAAGATGCCTGCTCTGATCTGCCCCGAATCCCCCCTCATTTTGGTGTGAGCAGGCCTAGCCACTTGCAGCCCAATAGCTTTTGCCTACCTCACTTGAACAACCACAGATATCCCCTTTGACAGGTTCCAGAACCTCTCAGCACTATATAATCAGCAGTCATCAGGTCACATATAAGGCAGCGCTATCGAAGAGCAGTACTATGATCAGCCGTTAAAACAGTATACACAGTATTGCCAGCAGTTTCCCAGTTCACGACTCTCAAACCCACCTCCGTATGTGAATAGCATGTACCTTATGGTGCCCAAGCATACCCAGCACACTATTTTGCCTCCCACCCAAGTTCAGTAGCAGTAAAAACAGCACAGCTCAGTATCAGGATCCACACTCCATGCCTTTCAGCCTCAGATAGTCAACTGTTCAATATTTTTCAGTCATCACCCACTCTACTTGCTCCTCCCAGCTCCAGTCAGCATCAGCAGCAATCCAGGACACCCACAGCAGTCCAGGCTACCCATCTACAGCCTTTCCCCCTCCATGACTCCACCCTCTCCACCTATTTAATAGAGGTCAGGGCTGGGGTGGGTGATGTGGTAACAAAAACCTCTGTATCTCTTTTTGACTGGGCTAATGGTCTTTATAGCCCAGTCACTCTTTGAAAATTGCACGCTTGGTGCTGATTGGTCCCACTGCTCCTTGCAGTGAGCGGTGGCGGCCCTCCGATTGTTCCTCTGCCACTGATGTGGCTTCCTACGGCCTCCCGGACTCCTGTGACCACCAATGTGGTCCTCTGTTCTCTCTCCCACCGCCGATGCGGCCCCTGGATCCCATCAGCTCCCAAAAAACCTCTGTATCTCTTTGCGACTGGGCTGATGGCCTTTATAGCCCAGTCGCTTTCGAAAATCACATGCTTGGTGCTGATTGGCCCCACCACTCCTTGCACTGAGTGGCGGTGGCCCTCCGATTGTTCCTCTGCCGCCGATGTGGCTTTCTGCGGCCTCTCGGTCTCCTGTGACCACCGATGTGGTTCTCTGCTCTCTCTCTCCCACCACTGATGCGGCCCCTGGATCCCAGCAGCTCCAAAAAAAACCTCTGTGAACAGTTCTTCTATTTCTTAGCCTAATCTATCCTTTACAATTTCTAGTCCATAAGGTTGGTCACCTGTGGCCACCCCCTTCCCTTTCTTGACTATGCTATAGTGTCCTCTTTAATTTTCCTTTTCCCTCTCAGGTCCTCATACAGGGAGGTTATTGTGGTGACCTCCAAGTGTATGTAAAACAGGTTGTGTTTATCGTTGTTGGCTTTGGTATGAAATAGCACTATGTCATAAAATACCTTGATGTATATACCTTATATGTAAGAAACCTGTAAATGTTGAAAATACCATGGCACTAGGTTGTTTTTGATAAAGGTAAAAAGTTACTAGGGGGCTGTATGATAAAAATTAAGTTGATTATGCTATTTAAAATGCACGCAAATTGCTGTAAGTTGAACAAGTCTGAAATGTCATGGTGAATTACATATATCCCATGATGCCTTGCATTATGGAAGTATGTGTGATGTTGTGTTTCTTTGAAACTTGGCTTATTGTCAGTGCCCTTTGGAGTAACCCATGTTTCAGTGCTTCTGCACTGAGCTGCTTTGTCTAGCTTTTTAATTTTTATTTTGAGCCCCTACCACCCAAGCAAACAAGGCCTGCATGGGGTGGAGGCTGAATCTCAACAGCTAAGTTAGATCAGAGATCAGCGTCAGTAGGTGCTAAGTGCAGAAAAAGGGCATACATAGTCTGTTGCTGCAAACTGATGTACTGAAGAAGGGAGATGCCATTGCTGAAGGTTATCTCCTGCATTTTGAATAAACATCACACAGAGATTGTGTGTTGAACTTGAAGCTCGGTGTCTGGTCCATCTATTATCCCACATCCCCTCCATAGACTTGGTGTCAGAAAAGGGATAACTTTCTGGAAGCATCTGGACTGGCTGAAGAGGGATGTTTTCTGGTAGACAGCACCCAGATATCCCTGGTGGACTAATGCACCAGGAGTTGCCAGAGGAGAACCCAGAGAAGAAAGTCTGTGGAGTTCTGACCAGAACCATGGCCAATAGACAGAGAGAAGCTACTGCCTGGACTAGATCTGGAGCGCGGAGGAAGGCCAAGCTTGAAGGCAACAAAGAGATGCAGGTTGAGGCAGACTGGGGGTGCAAGAGACAACACTCCAGAAGTGGAGACCCTGATGAGGATGATCCACTGGATGAGTGGGCAATGGCTGGAGACAGACCGACTGTGCAGAGAGGTGGAAGACTGGTGCCAGGTGCTTGAGAGGTTCTTGCTGGAGAGTTTGGATAAAGAGTCGAAGGAGGATTTTTCACGGGTCCAGTTTGAGGAGGACCCCCTGACTAAACAGGATATTCTCTTTTTTCCTGTGTTTCCAGGATGTTACCTGTTGGATGTTGGAGATGCAAGTATGGAACTTGAATGTGAGACCCCAGGTAAGACTATGCCTAGTGATATTGTGCTGGGGTTGAAGATTCCAACCAAGCAAGAAGAAACCTATGGGGTAGGAAGAAATAGGCTGATGTGACTTTTTCTTGTATTGATGCAGCTAAATCTATTAACAGTATTGACTGGGGTATACTGCAGGCTAAAGATGCTAATATTGCCAAAATATTACAGTATGTTAAGATCAAGGAGGTGGTACATGTGTTTTATTTTTTGATGAAAAACCTATGAAGGAGGAGGTGGGTGGAAAATGGATAGGAACCTGTGTTGGGGTAACACCTAGAGTGTCTACCCTCAGACTACCCTCAGATGTCTGTGTCTGTAGCAAGTGAAATGAATCAAGAGACATAGTAGGTTTATGTAGTGGGGTTGAACCTAGGGCTGGGCCCTACTTAAAACTGACATGTCTGGTGAGGTTGGAACAGGTAATTATTCACCCCAGAGAAAGTCTTTCTATGGTACTGGACTTTACAGCCATCCAGATTTTTGGTTAAGAAACATGACAGACTTCCCTAAAAGGAGATGGGAAGGTCCCATTAGTCTCTGTTGAGAAATGTGTTAATGCCTCAGGGTAAAGAATGATGATATCCACCATGTTTATGATAGAATGTTTATCATTAATAGGGACCCTGAGACAGATCTTCTGAAGTTGGATGGGTGGAAGCTCCATCCCTTCCTGGGAAAGGAAGGTGGTAAGCAGTCTGCAATAACTGCTTCCCTCTTAAGGTGGGGGATATGTGACAGGGAGCTCCTGACACTCTTGAGGACTGACCTTTTCTTAAATCTGTTGCAACAGTTCATCTATTTGTTAGCCTAATCTATCCTTTACAATTTCTAGTCCATAAGGTTGGCCACCTATGAGCATCCCCTTCCCTTTCTTGAGTATGCTATAGTGTCCTCTTTAATTTTCCTTTTCCCCTCTCAGGTCTTCGTACAGGGAGGTTATTGTGGTGACCTCCAAGTATATGTAAAACAGGTTGTGTTTATCATTGTTGGATTTAGTATGTAATAGCACTATGTCATAAAATACCTTGATGTATATACCTTATATGTAAGAAACCTGTAAATGTTGAAAATACCATGGCACTAAGTTGTTTTTGATAAAGGTAAAAAGTTACTATGGGACTGTATGATAAAAATTAAGTTGGTTATGCTATTTAAAATGCATGTAAATTGCTGTAAGTTGAACACGTCTGAAATGTCATGGTGATTTACATATATCCCATGATGCTTTGCATTGTGGAAGTATGTGTGATGTTGTGTTTCTTTGAAACTTGGCTTATTGTCAGTGCCCTTTGGGGTAACCCATGTTTCAGTGCTTCTGCACTGAGGTTCTTTGTCTTTAGCTTGTTTTTTTTTTATTTTAAGCCCCCATCACCCAAGCAAACAAGGCCCACATAGGGGTGGAGGCTGAATCTTAACTGTTAAGTTAGATCAGAGATCAGTGTCAGTAGGTGTTGGCTAAGTGCAGAGAAAGGACATACATAGTCTATTGCTGCAAACTGAAGTACTGAAGAAGGGATATGCCATTGCTGAAAGTTATCTCCTGCATTTTGAATAAACATCACACAGAGATTGTGTGTTGAACTTGACGTTCGGTGTCTGGTTCATCTGTTATCCCTCAACCCCTCCACACAGAGGGAAAAAGCAAAGCTTAGCAGGAGTGAGTTGGCACAAGAGAGTGCATGCAACGCAAGGATATATACAGGTCAGCCTTATACGGACAGACAGCTGTATTCCATAGTTTAGTTAGTTAATAAAGTAGTTAACAGGTATGAAGCGTTTGGCCTCTGAAGAGCTGGGAAGCACATTCATAACCTCAACTATCTGGAACGTCATGTAAAGCTGGGTTTAACTTTTCATTAGTGCTGTCGCACAAACGTGTTTTATCGTTTCTAGCTTTGTGTGATGCTGAGTTTATAATAGTGCTCTTGTACAAATGTATTTTGTTGTTTTTAGCATCGTGCAATACTGAGTTTACAATAGTGCTACTGCACAAACATGTTTTGTTGTTTCTAGCATTGTGTGATGCTGAGTTTACAATAGTGCTGTTGCGCAAATGTGTTTTGTTGCTTCTAGCTTCATGTAATGTTGGGTTTACATTAGTGATGTTGTACTAATATGTTTTGCTGTTACAAGCTGGTGTGATGCAGAGTTTATGGCAGTGCTGTGACACAAACGTGTTTAGTTGTTTCCAGCATCACGTGATGCTGGTTTTAAATTAGTGATGTTGTAATAATGTGTTTTGTTGTTTCAAGCTTCCTGTGACACTGGGTTTACAATAGTGTTGCCACACAAATGTAATTTGTTCTTTCTAGCTTTGTGTGATGTTGACTTACAATAGTGCTGTCGTACAAGCATGTTATTTCTAGCTGTGTGTGAAGCTGGATTAACATTAGTGTTGTCGCACAAATTGTGTTATTTTTCTAGCATCCTGTAAAGCTGGGCTTATGTTTGTGCTGTTACACAAATGTGTATAGGTGTATTTCTTGCATTGTGCAATGCTGGATTTACGTCTGTTCTGCTGCACAAATTTGTTTTGTTGCTTATTGGCAACTTCTGATTTCAAAGAACCCTAGGCTAAAAAGAGTTGCCTCTGTTTATGCATTCCACAGCACAGTCTAGAAAACAGCAACCTAGACAGCCAATTAGAACTGAAGAAAGACAAGGAGTATGATTAAAAAAAAAAATTTCATTAAAGTATGTGCAGATTATTCCATATGTGTTGAAATATTTGGGGGCAAATGGGATTTATTTGTAATTTTGCTTTGTGTAACCCTCTGCTGATATAATGTCAATGAGACATTGGCAACATTTTCAGAAGCTGCTATTTCAATTTAGCCGGCTGTACTCTCCATACATATGGGATATATTAAGACTTTTTTGCATAGTTTCCAAGTGATCCTCAAACTAAGATGCCAATCTCATTTATGTTATTTTCCTCCTCAAATCATCATCTGTCTCCCTTAATTTAATACAATATCCATGTCATCACCTCAAAATGCTAGGTATCTGTAGAAGTACAGTCTACAGAGAGAAATAATTCAAGTGAATACAATTTCCCCAAAGTATTTCTACTGACATCATATAAAGGAGATAATAAAAGTTCAAACTGTGTTTCAAAACTATCAGCCTCACACTTCACTCTCACTCAGACAGTTAATGTAGCACTGCTGGCTGTAAAATTCACTTGCTTCAGAATGCACTGTTATACCCTCCCCAGTGTTGATGACAGATATCCCATATTTTAAAGAGCAACTATCACTGTATGAAGCAGGCAACCCATATTCTAAAGTTGCCTGCCCTGGGAGCTATTTCATCCATATTTAGATTTTTTCTGCAATAAAAAAAAGGTTATAGCCTACATAAAGCCCAGCTCGTATCTTCCTGGTGTGAGCCAAGTGACCAGTGAGTGCTGCAGCCCCGCCCCTAAAAACTGCAGTTTGATGACTTGAAGTAGGGAACCGGGCAGCAGGTGCTCTATGGATACTGTAATAGGATCAGGGAGGGGGTGCTGACTAACTGCATTTAGATTATCTTTGCTGGCAGGTATACATGTTTATGACTATAATATACACTATATAACAACTGGTCAGCAATTTTCCCTATGGGCTGAACCAGTTGATATTTTTGTTACGGCATTCACGGGCCGTGCCACTCAACTGGTGCTGCTCCTGCACTGGCTTATAGAATTGATGTGGGCGGGCTGAACACTTTCTAACATGGCGGCTCCATCTTTTGCTTCCCGAGAAGCCACTCTGTGTCTTCTGTCCCGAGAAGCCGCCACAGCAAGAAGACATGACCATTCTTTCTTTAGTTTTAAAACATATCTGGTTGATCAAGTCTTTGTACCCCACTAAATATCTGGTCAATCTTGCCATCTGACTGTTTTGGCACCGGAGCGTGCCTGGGGAGTGTCCTAGACTTTATCTCAGCAGAGGAAAGCTGTAAGTCAGCAGTTGAGATGGTAAGATGGCGACCACGCTGGGTTGACTGTCAGAATGCTGGAGTAGCAGCATAGTTTTATCATTTAATTTTCGTTTTATTTATATTTTTTCTTTTTCTTTTTAGTTGTATTTGTGTGTTTTGTAATATCATTATTTTAGATAGTGATTAGTTTAGTTAGTGAGGGATTAAAAGTGAGTGAAGTTATTGTAGTGCGTTTTGGCATTTTCATGAATGACTTCTTAGTTTTGGAGTCTACTGTTTAAAAATTCTCTGGCCCAAATAATCAGAAATGGAGGAGGTGGCGTGATCGGACAAATGCTATTTACCTTCTTTGTCCATCCAGCTGTGTGATCCTGTGGTTTTGACGACTTGTGCTGGGACCTTGATGAGGAGTCCATTTTGCTTCTGTTTCTTATGCCCCACACTGGAACTGTTGTTGGGGGAGCAGCGCTGGGCCGGTGGTGGAGCGTGCTGGAGAGTGTGTAACTGGGACTTGATTTGCTGTTGGATCGTCTGCTGGCCCGGAACTGCTTCTGAGGGACACCGGGGCTGTTGTGGAGATCGAGGAGGCCTGTGTTGGAGCTGTTTTCTCCTGGACTGTGGTTGACTCTGATATTTGTGGCCTTGTTCTCTTCTTTCTCTCCCTTATCGGTTATTGGTGCTCACACGGGGGTTGGGTTCGGGGTGCTGCCTGAAAGTTGACCCTGAACCTGTTATCTCTAAGCTCTCCAAGGATTCAGCTGGTGGGCTGTGTCTAAGGTCTGCTGAGGTGTGGAGTTGCTGGTGATTGGGGAGGGAGGAGGACTGTTGGGGAATATTGCAAGCCCGGTCCGGGATAATTATATCTTGACATCTTGGGGGCCGAAGGTTCCTTGTTTGAATCTTTCTGGAGACCTGGGAAGCCTAATTGGATTTAAGATGGATGATCGAACTACAGCCTGGTTTGACTTTTCTCCTCATTTTTATTGTTTTGGCCAGAGTATCACTGTTACTATGGGCAGTGAGAGAGCCTAAAAGTTTAGACTTCGAACAGTGAGAGTGTCAAAGTCTCATATCATTTAACGATTTTGCCCTGACAAATGTGAGAGGTATTGTTTGGGAAATCTAACTGTTTTATTTTCTGGGGAGGTGGGAGCTCCCTAGATAGAGACAAATTGCTGGTTCTGGATTATTTTGCTGCTGCTTTGAAGCCTTTGTGCCCTGCTTTAGTTAGTTTGTTTTTATTTTGGGGGTGGGGGTTGTATTTGTTACAGATTATGTTGTTTTTGTATGATTATATATTATTTGGTTTGGGTTATATGTTTTTAGAAAAATGTGTTGGCCAAGGTTGATGGTTAGGCATTATTCCCCCTTCAGGTTGAGAGATCTTCACCCTTTTTGTTGCCCCCTCTTTTCCTGGAGGTGTATAGATGGTGTAGGGGATTGGGAATAGCAAGGAGGGTTAGGGCGGGGACTCGGCCTGTTGGGGGAATGGAGAGGAGTGGACGGATTGGGATTGTGGGGACAAGGAGACGCCCTAGGGTGAAATGGGTCCAGGAAAGGGGGTTTTCCCTGTCTGGTTCCCATACCCAAGGGTTCTGCTTATTGCAGACAGGAAACTCAGTCTTCCCCGGCTGCTCATTGAACTCGGGCAGTGTTATGCAGTGCCAGGTTGATTAAAAACAAGACCGCCATAATTGAGGATCTTGTTAATTCAACTGACCTGGCTTGCATCACCGAGATCTGGTTGGATGGAAATGCTGGCCCTGTTTTGGCTTCAGCGGTTCCACCTGGGTACTCGGTGATACACCGCCCGAGGACGATCGTAGGGCCGGGGGTGTGGCCCTTTGTTTTAAATCAGAACTGAATCTGAGGGAAATTCCAGTGGAAGCCGCCAACTCCTTTGAATGTATCATGGGTGAGGGTGTGGGGTGCAGGATTCTTCTCATCTACCGTCCACTAGGAGATGGGAATGTTTTCCTGCGGGAAGTCGCAGACTTCATCGCCGACCTAACATTGGGACCCCATAGATGGCTGATCCTTGGGGATTTCAATGCTTAGGCTGAAGATGAACTCTTGCAGTTTGGACAAGACTTCCTCCAGTTAATGAGTTTACTGGGCTTCACACAGGTTGTTTCCTCCTTGACCCACATTGGTGGTCATTCATTGGACTTGGTGTTTCTCCTGGGGATGGAGATATCCGACTTGGTGGTGGAATCAGTCAGGTGGTCGGACCATCATACCATCAGCTTCAGTTTTGAGGCCCCCCCCAAGAGGCCTGCCCCTATGGAGATGGTCTAGTACTGCACTTTGAGGGGTGTATCCCCAGATGGTCTGAGGGCGGTGCTGGATCTATCGGGCATGCCAAGGGAATGCGTGGATCCAGGGGATCTTGTACTCTCCTATAATAAGGTGGTGACGGAGACCCTGGATTCCATTGCTCCTGTTCATGTTCATCCACTCTCCCTTCACCCTAGGTCTCCATGGTTTGATGGGGACTTGACGGAGTTGAGGAGAGTTGGGCGAAGGCTAGAGAGGTGATGGCGGAGGTCCTGCCTGGTGTATGATAGGCTTAGTTTGATAGACCATTATTTGGTCTATCAATCAACAATTTCCTATAAGAAGGCAGAATTCCTGTCCAGGGAAATTGCTGCCACGCAGAATCGACCAGCTCAGTTTTTCTGGACTGTAGACAGACTGTGCAATCCACTCTGTCTCCAGCCCAGAAATGCTTTTTCACAAGAGCAGTGTAAGAAGATTGCTCGCTTCTTCGCGGATAAGGTTGCTACGATCAGGTCTGATATCCGCCTGACCCTTTCTCTAGGGAGTAGCAGTGTTCAGCAGGAGATGTCAGACTCCCAGTTTGAGTGGTGTGATGGTATGGCTTGAGTTTTCACTGCTATGCAGATGATACTCAGATAGACATGTCTTTTGTCCTTGAACAAGATGATGCTGTCTTGGTGCTCAACAGCTGTCTGACTGAAATTCAGGCCTGGATGAATGTGAGCTGGCTAAGGTTGAACTCTGATAAAACTGAGGTATTGGTTGTGAACCCGAGTCGTCATGAGGTGGGTATGTTGGCAGGTACACCTTCGGGTTTGTGGCTTGGAGGTGTCCAGCTAGCTACCTCAGACTGGGTGCGGAACCTGGGCGTTATGTTTGATGACTGCCTGACCCTAAAATCACAGGTGTCAGCAGTTGTTAAAACTTCTTTTTACCATTTGAGAAATATCACCTGGGTGAAACATCTGGTTCCTCCTGACGATCTTCCAACGTTGGTTCACGCCTTCGTTACCTCCCGCCTTGACTGCTGCAATGTCCTTTACCTAGGGCTGCCGGGGATTGATATCCGCCACTTGCAGCTGGTGCAGAACGTGGCAGCCAGGCTGTTGACTGGTGCTTCAAGAGCCAGTCATATAATGCCTGTGCTCCGCAGTCTGCACTGACTGCCGATACAGTGGTGGATCACCTTTAAAGTTGTTAACCTATAAGGCCCTACATGACCAGGGACCAAGTTACCTGAAAGATCTCCTTTGTCCCTACTGTCCCCTCCGTCCTCTCCAATCCACCGACGAGAGATTGCTAGAGGTTCCCAGGGTACGTTTGCAAACATCTGGAGCAAGGGCATTTAGTTTTGTTGCTCCGTCCCTGTGGAACTCTTTACCTCATCGGGTACGAGATTGCCTAACCATCCAGAGTTTTAAAATCGCTTTGAAAACTTATCTTTTTACCCTGGCATTTGCTGATTGAAATGGCTGTTTTAGTTTGTTATGCTGCTATCATATTGTCTTCTGCTGGAATTTATATGCTTGTTTATAATAATTTATTTTTATTTTATGTATTTTATTGTACAGGCGCCTTGGTTTCAGAAAGGCACCTTTTTATAAATAAAACGATTTGATTTAAACAAAAACCAAACAACAGGCCCCAAAATAAAACAAAAAGAAAAGAATGTAAAAAGAGTCAGTGAGAAGGAAACAGAGAGAGAGGGAGTCAGAGCCATTGTGTGTGTGTGTGTGTGTGTGTGTGTGTGTGTGTGTGTGCGTGAACACTAAAGACAGGCAGGAGAAAAAATTGCTGCTCAGTATATTATAAAAAATAAAAGATGGTGAAGTGTGTGGCATACCTGAATTTAATGCACACCCTCGGTGTGCGATGCTTTAATAAACCCCTCGGGCTTCGCCCTCAGGGTTTATGCAGCATCCCACACCTCGGGTGTGCATTACATTCTCGTAACACACACTTCACCATCATTTATTCTCTATATATTAGCTGCTTACATGTATACCTGCCTGCAAAGATAATCTAAGTACATTAAGGTGGCACCCTCTCCCTGATCCTATTACAGTATCCATAGAGCACTTGCAGCCCCATTCCCTACTTCATGTTATCAAACTGCAGTTTTTAGGGGTGGAGCTGTGGCGCTCGCTGGCCGCTTGGGTCATACCAGGAAGTTACGAGATGGGCTTCACAGAGGCTAGAACTTTTTTAAATTGCATAAAAAAATCCAAATGTGGATGAAATAGCTCCCAGGGCAGGCAATTTCATGATATGGGTTGCCTGTCTAGATCGTGACAGTTGCTGTTTAATTTTCAAATCTTTCTTTATTGTGTCAGAAATCACTCTGTTTTCTTTTACAACACTGTTATGTTGGAGCATTGGTCCTGTGGATTGGGAATTATCCAAGTCCCCTCTGTGTCCCATAAGGTCAATGAGAATTACTGTTACCTGTTGATCTAACTCAATAGCTAACATGGTGGATAAATGAGGGTCCAAAACAGAGGACTGTACTATATAGCAGAAGTAGATAAGGAAAAGCAAATACTGGGCTGTATTAAAAGGGGCATATAGTAACACGCTATGAAAGGAAAGTGATTTTGCCCCTTTTTAGGGCAGTGGTAAGGATGTGATTCTGATCCTTTTTAGGGCACTGGTAAGGATGTGATTCTGTCCCTTTATAGGGCACTGGTAATTATGTGATTCTGCCCCTTTATAGGGCACTGGTAAAGATGTGATTCTGTCCCTTTATAGGGCAGTGGTAAGGATGTAATTCTGCCCCTTTATCGGGCACTGGTAAGGATGTAATTCTGCCCCTTTATAGGGCACTGGTAAGGATGTGATTCTGCCCCTTTATGGGATGTGGTAAGGATAGGATTATGCCCCTTTATAGGGCACTGGTAATAATGTGATTCTGCCCCTTCATAGGGCACTGTTAATGAAGTGATTCTGTCCTTTTATAGGGCACTGGTAATGATGTGATTCTGCCTCTTTATACATCACTGGTAATGATGTGATTCTGCCCCTTTATAGGGCACTGGTAATAACGTGATTCTGCCCCTTTATATGGCACTGGTAAGGATGTGATTCTGACCCTTTTTACTTCACTGGTAAGGATGTGATTCTGTCCCTATATGTGGCACTGGTAAGGATGTGATTCTTCCCCTTTATACATCACTGGTAATGGTATGATTCTGCTCATTTTTATGGCACTGGTAAGGATGTAATTTTGCCCCTTTATAGGGCATTGGTAAGGATGTGATTTTGCCCCTTTATAGGGCACTGGTAAGGATATAATTCAGCCCCTTTATAGGGCACTGGTAAGATTGTGATTCTGCCCCTTTATAGGGTACTGGTAAGGATGTGATTCTGCCCTTTTATAGGGCACAGGTAATGATGTGATTCAGACCCTTTATAGGGCACTGGTAAGGATGTGATTCTGCTTCTTTATAGGGCAATTGTAAGGGGGGGGGTTCTGCCCTTTTATAGGGCCCTGTTAATGACATGAGTTTGCCCCTTTATACATCACTGGTACTGATGTGATTCTGCCCCATTATAGGGCACTGGTGAGGATGTGATTCTGTCCCTTTATAGGGCACTGGTAAGGATGTGATTCTGCCCTTTATTGGGCACTGGTAAGGATGTGATGCTGCCCCTTTATAGGGCACTGGTAAGGATGTGATTCTACCCCTTTATAGATCACTGGTAAGAGATGGGCAGAAGTGATGTCAGTTTTGTGTCTGATCCAAAGGACGTCACCTCAGTAGGTAGCACACTCACCTCTGACGCTGTAAGATCAGATGGTCTTGGGTTCTAGCTCAAGACCAGGTTCTTGATGTAATACTCTTAACTGACATTATAATGCAGCTGTGCAGTATGAAGGGGGTGCTGCACAACTGAGGTGCTGTCCTTTGAATGAGACATTAACTGAGGTCCCTTCTGCCCAGCTCTGGTCACTGTCCAGGTGAAAGCAAAACATCCCATGGCACTTATCAATGAAGAGAAGGGGAGGTCTCTGGTGTCATGGCCCTCATTCCCCCACCAGTAAAACAGGTCCATGTAACACATCTCCCAGGATGCACCTGGAAACAAGCTATCACAGCTTAGTGTGCCTTTCCTCATCCAAATATTGTAAATAAATACATTACAAAAAATAACAAATAGGGGACTGTGTATGACTCGGCTATGTTACCATATCGAGTTTCTGGTGATGTTTGAACCTCTTGAGCTTCACTCTCGATGTTCACATGTCAGTGAAACCTCTCAATGATATTATAGCCTTATAATAAATGGGTTCCCCTTTTTCCCATAGGGAAGCTGCAATGTAATTTGCTGTTATAAAGGAGCATTTATAACGGCAAACACATGCACGGTTTCCCTCATTCAGCACATGCGCCCGCTACAGTCTGTCACTTCCTGACAGCGCCGCTTGCCCTCTCGATGAAAAGTCAATTACCGTCTGCCACAGTAGCTCGGTGGTAAGTTATATTATTTTTTAAGAATTCTGGGCAAATTCGACAGTTACGGGGACAAACAGATATTTTTTAAGATTTTAAAACCACATGCACGGTCACCAAAGGAAAACGGAGAGTGGCACCCCTCGGCCAGAACCTCTGTTATTTTATATAATTGCTTGGCGAAAAAGGGAAACCCAGCAATTATATAAAATAAAATATGGCATGATGTGTGTAAACTCGAAGTTAACACACACCCTCCAGGTTAGATGCTTGCACAAACTCTAGGCCGCCTCAGGGTTTATGCAGCATCTAACCCCTCGGGTGTGTGTAAACTTCTTGTTACACCCATCGCCCTATGCTTTATTCTCTATGTTATACATAGTTCTCTATCTATTATTTTACTTATATGAATAATAATAATTATTGTCATTAAGATTTTTATTTCACAGTTTAGAATTATCAAGGTCCCCAACGGAATTCTAGATCTTTTTTTTTTAACTTTATGTTTAATTTCTGAAATACAGCAATCAATAGACATACACTCATACCAGGCAGTAATGACACTAAGACCATTCATATAAAATTACGGGCACTGTCACCCAAAAATGGTGATACACACAGTTGTTCTCCTTGTAATCTTTTACAGCAGGAATATGGGGGATATTCAAAACTTACATGTCCCAAATATTGTTACCAATAACTTGCCAGCATCTTCAGTGGTTGTAGGTACTTACATAGGGTGAATAAACAGGTAGAATCACTGCAATCACTAAGGATTGCTAAATAAACCCTTTTTCATATTAAGGGAGAATAACCAGGAGAAAAATACCTTATATATAGCTCCCTTCCCACGAAAACATAGCATTGAACTAACGTGCACAAACTTAGAACTTGAGCAAACCTTTCTAAACTATGACAAGTTGTAACATGTTTTACCTTACATAGACAGCTACACGGGGGTATAATCTAGGCAGGAAGGCATTCCGTAATGGTGGTCATAACCACAACAACCTCATGGCCAAGACTGCAGCAATTAAAAGACACTTGTTAAGCCATCCACCACATTGATCCCCCCCCACCCCCAAATCAAATTAAATACCAAAAATTGAAGGATACATATCATTAGAGTATGAGCATATGGTACAGAACAATGATGCTCTTGAACATGTTAAATTAACAGTTGCCCCCTCAAAAAAAGTCAGTTAACAAGTCACTCATCGTCTGAGTCTTCAGATTCAGCCCTTGACTAATTTTTCTTTGCAAATTCTGTCCCTGCATTTTCCAGCCATCAGCTGATATCCTCGGGCTCACTAAATTTTTATGTTTTTCTCCCATATACTATCCTCAGCCTGGCTGGCAGTAGAAAGGACTGGATCATTCTCAGGGTTCTAAGACATTGTTTTGTGGCATCAAACTGTTTGTGGACGAGCCCTGGTTTCATAGGAGGGGTCCAGGTAAAGTTTAATATCTGACCCGTTAATTATAATCAGGTAAACCATCCTTGCTGCTAGGAGTAAGAGATCACATACCTCTGAACCAGTTATTTTCAGCAACATAGTCTGAGGTTGGGCAGGAGACGAGAGTCTAACTCTTGGGTTCACACTACGCTTTTTTAAGAGATCCCAGTCAAAGTTCTCTGGGACTGCCACAGTCTGTTTCAATCACTGCACTAAAAACTCCAACAAAGTAATGCCTTCGGCACCTTTGTGAACTCCTACAAATTGGACATTCCCTGCTCTAATCTCGTTCTCCAGAGACTCCATTCTTCCACATAGTTGAGAATTTTCCTTCGTTAAGGCAATGATTGCTGTTAGTACTGTCATTGAGCATTTACCTGAATAATAATAACTTTATTTGTAAAGCGAATTTTTTAAAATCAAAGTGCTTTAACAATAATAAACTAATAAAGCATTAAAAATAGATGAGTTAAAATACAATAAATAACAGAATCCATACCAATCAGTTAATGGAAATGCAAGATTAAATAAGTATGTTTTCAAGGCAGTTTTAAAGCTCTCTACAGTCTGGTACTCATGTACCTGATGTGGTAGAGAATTCCACAGGGTGGGGCTGCAAATGAGAATGCACGAGCCCCAGATGTCTGTCACTGGACCCCGGGAATCTCCAGCAATCCCACATCAGCAGATCAGAGTGGTCAGGAGGGGCAGTAGGGGTGAAGAAGCTCTTGTAGGTAACCCAGTTCCTGACCATGTAGGGCTTTATACGTCAGCAAATTGACCTTGAAGGTGATCCGCCACTGAACAGGCAGCCAATGCAGCTCGCACAGCACAGGTATTATATGGCTAGTTTGAGAAAGCCCAGTTAGTAACCTGGCTGCCACATTCTGTACCAGCTGCAAATGGTGGATATAAACCCCTGGTAGCCCTAGGTACAGGGCATTACAGTAATCCAGGTGAGGGGTCAAAAAGACATAGACCAAAGTTGGAAGATTGTCAGGCGGAACCAGATGCTTAATCCAGGTGATATTCCTCAGATGGTAAAAAGAGGTTTTGATGATGGAGGACATCTGAGATTTCAGGGTTAACCCCTCATCAAAAATAACGCCCAGACTCCGCACCTGTTCTGAGGTCTTCAGCTCACAGTCCCCACAGATAAGGCTGGAGGACCACTCTGCCAAAGACCCTTGTTCCTGATGACCCGGGTCCACAACCAGAACCTCAGTCTTGTCTGGATTCAGCTTCAACTTGAATCAGCCACCGATCCTGTTAGTTGTTTAACTGTGGAATTGTACAACTCCAATTTTTGCAGGGTTTTCTCGATTTTAGCATCTGTAGCCTACATGGACTTTAACTTGGTATACCATGGCAGCTCAGTAGGTGTGTTTGAGTTACTAACTCTGGTGCTTCCCATCATGTCTGCAGCCATAGTAGAATTCTGTGGTGGCTGTTTGGATGGTCCTGGCTGCTGCGTCTGTGGGCAACCCATTACAATCCGTATATGAAACTGCTCCAGACTCTGTATAGAATCTGATTCTCACACTTTTGAGAGCACTAAATTGGTATAGCTCGAGTTTTTAAATAATAAGCTGCTCAGTGGTGAACAGCTAGAAAAAGGTGCTGCCTGCCTGGAAGCTGGCTCTCTAGTGCCCCTTTCTATATCCTTTTAAGGGTATTTTAATCCCTTTTCTTACTAGGTTGCTTGATAGTTTCTTAGACTTAAAATGGTGCCAAACTGTTTCTAAGAAACACTAATAATAATTGCTTAGCCCTCCTTTCCTGGTCAACAAAAAGAAACTAGGGCAAGACTGGTGGCACTGAGGGTTAAGGCGCTGGATACCACACCTTGCACCATGCCGGCAACCCAGGTTCGGGAACAAACCTGGGTTATCAGGGGTCAGCAGGAGTAGGAAAGGACTGAGCATGCAGAGGACTGCTCTCCTTTCCTGGGGGAGGGTTGGGTCACTTGTTGTAGCTTGAGTGGCTCCTGGTGGCAGCTGGGAGTTGCCACAACTTGCAGCATGCATACATGGGGTAGAGCAGCGGTGGACACCTTACGCACAGGGAATGCACCCGTCATCTCTCGAAGCTCACCTCAGGTACCTGGTACTCTGTCTGGCAAAGAAGCTAATTAGCACCATGCCTCCCCTGAGTCTCGAAGGACTCCTAACTGTAAAGAGTAATCTGCGCAACCTCAGGACCTCAGGCCAAACTCTTCTAGAGGTCCCTAAGGTTAGGACCAAGGCAGGTTATAAGTCCTTTTCTCACACTGCCCCTTCCCTTTAGAACAACCTCCCACTGGTGGTGTGAGAAACCCCATCTGTAATGTGTTTCCACACTAGACTCAGGACTCATATGCTGGCAATGAGTAAATGCCAATGCCACGGTACCTGACACTCCAACCATGACCCTGGGTCTGTGCACTTACTACATGTAAATCTCCTACACCCAAACTGGCAGCACTAACTCCTTAGTGAACTCTCCCCCACACTGAACTTCAACAAGGGTTCTTAGATATATGTAACCTATAGAAAAGACTGTTCTGTTTCACTTATATGTATGATTGCCACATGCCTATAACTTGTATATGTACTATTGCTTACCAAGTTTATGTACTGTTATTCCCGGGTCGCCCCTGAAAAAGGGACCTCCGGGGCCCAGTGGGCCTACCCGGTCATCAAAATTCAATAAATAAATAAATGTGCAAGGTGTCATTGCACATCCATGCTCTGTGGAACGATGGAACAAGGAAAAGCTCTGGAGCCTCAGTAGGTGAAAGCTGGCCAAGGGACAGACCACCACGCCCAACACCGGATCCTCTGGCCTGCCTCCAGATGCTCCTTGCACAGAGTCCTGGCCATCCACTAGATGTTCAGAAAGGTCACCAGTAGGAGTTGGTGGTCCTGCTCTGGGTGTCTTAGATCCAGGGGGTCAGTTGACCGGGGATGTGTGTGGGGGGGCTGCCTGCCTTCTGGTAGGTTGACTTGGAATTTCAGGTGGGTGGGATCAGGTCTGTCGGGTGCCCCACTGGAGAGAGTCTGGGGCTCCAGTGAAGGAGTGTAAATAGAGTCTACAAAAATAAATAAATAAATAAATAAATACATGAAACAATAATAGCTATATTGAATAAAGGGAAAGCTCCTAAATTTTTATTTTTTTTTATTTTAGCTTTTGTTGACCGGATAAGTGCACTAGACAAATCCTACCTATTTTCAGGCATGACCCGGGGGAGGGGGATACAGATGAATGCCAACTGATGTCGAACCAGATTAAACTGTTGGTGGTATTTTTAGTGAATGAGGGAAATTTGGCCAGGACACCGGGGAAATTCCCCTACTGGCTGCTGGTTAGTGGCTAGTAGGGATCCTGCTGATGTCACGCTGCAGTATGGCAGACTTATCGGAGCAACAAGAGGAGATGGAGGTCGGGGTCAGCACGGCATCTGACGAGAGGTTGAATACAATCTTAGAAGAGGATTTCAACTCAGCGACTAACGTTAGTCAGAGTAAAGCAGCTTCGGAAATTACTTTTACCTTTCCGGTTCAAAATGATAATATTTCAGCCTCAAAAACTGAGGGGAAAACTAATTTAGATTTACCTTTTGTTGGGAACTCTCTTTTGGCGCCGATGAATGATGCTAAGCCGGAAAGCAACGTGAATACAGGTCTGCAGGAGGATTTGATTTTCATGGAGGACGTTCCCGGGAGGACTGAATTTGGTGACGGACCGCAAACGTCACACATTATGTGACGGCAGTTCGGCTTACCAGGAGCACGCCAAAGTGATGGCTTTCAGGACTGGTCGGAAGAGGTGGCATTAACAGAAGCAGGCTGGAAAAAAACGGAGTCGGGAATATGGAAGCCGGATTCTTCATGGACTGATTCTTCTCCTATGAGTATGCATGCCAACGATATTCAGACTTTGAGCTCAGGTACAGAATTGGTGCACAAGAAAGCTTTATTTAAAAGTAATAAAGGGGAGGGTGGGGAGAGTATCTTGGCTTTTTCTAAGCCCAGTACCTCCACAGCCACTTTGGCTAATAACCTTCAGAATAATGCTGGTTTCTCTTCTCAATTGGACTCTGACTCTCAGGAGCAAGTTAAAAAACCCTATGTCTGAACTTTTAAAACAAATTGGAACAAGCTCCTCGACGTAATGCTATAAGGATAAGATATAAAGGGGTTTGCAAGAACATCCTGATAGGTATTTTGTGTTTAAACAATTGTTAAAAAATTCTATGGGGTTTTTGGCTAAAGACATCTATGCTCTGATTCATATTTCAGGGGAAGACTCTTGTGACATCAGCTTTCAAACTAATGCTCATATGGAAAGATTTTGGGAAAAATATTCTGCACAAAAAAATACACCCCTATGGTCACCTTTTTTTGCGATACCTCTTTCTAGACCCCTAGTGCGTTTTGTTACAATAATGTTCAGGAATGAAGGAGTAAATGTTAGTGACATCTATCACTGGCTTCAGTCAAAATGTGAAATTTTAGGCCCTCCTGAAGCTTTGCTTGATATTGAAGGCATTTGACAGGAGGCTGGAAATTTAAAGTTAAACTCTTCCAGGTTAATTCAGAAATTGTGCACTTACCTAACAGTTTTTTTCTAGGCAAAGATAGTGGCGTCTGTTTTTACGGAGGACAGCCTAGAGCTTGTTACAAATGTGGGGATCGAACACATATTAGTAGTGTATGTGACGTTTTAAAATGTCCTTTGTGTGGTGGGTTTGGTCATTCCACTGACATGTGCACTAATATTTTCCAATGTAATCTTTGTGAGGAAAAAGGGCATGCATTTCACCAATGTCCCTGGGCTAGATGTAATTGTTCAGAAGGTCTTGACCATGATGGACTATTGCGTAAAGCCCAAACAAAAAATAAGGGAGCTAGTGAGCCTATCCTTTCAAATTCCCTCAGTTTCTACCTTTACCTTTACATAAATCTGTAGATTCCATTAGAATTAATGAGGAGTTGGCAATTCCTGAAGAACACCAGGCCCCAGTTGAGAAACTCATTTCACGGCCTTCAGCTGTTAGTAAGCAAAATCCTAGTTTAATTATGCCTCCCCTTTGAGATAGTCAAAATAGGCGTCTTACCAGAGCTTCACTAAAACAGACTTCTTCAAACCCTCTCCTACTGAAAATTTTTTTCGCCTTACAGGATGAAATTAGGGATTGGATCTTGAACCGATACTTCTATATTTCAGAGCTAGTAACAGATGATGAAGACAGTAAAGCTACTGAGTTAGCAAAGGATAAGAAGGAAAAATGAAAAAAGAAAAGTATGTCAAAAAAATAGTATTTAGAAGCTTTCATGTCTTCATTAAAGCTAGCTACTTATAATGTGTGTAGCTTGAAAGCTTTCAAAAAACAATTGCCTATTCTTTTGTATTTAAGCTCTTTAAAATTAGATGTTATTTTTTTACAAGAAACTAGGCTTTCTTCACTTTGGGAAGTTAATCAATTGAAGACAAAATGGATTTGGGGACCATCTTTTTGGACATTTGGACCAGAAGTAGCAGATGGTTTGGTATACTATTTGGACATTCAGACTTTAAGATTACTAAAGTAATTGATGTTAAACCGGGTAGAATTTTTATTTTAGATTGTTCTCTCAATAATTATTATTTCTGTCTGATCAATATATATGGTTCCCAGTCTAAAACTAGTCGTATAGAATTATTTGAAGAAATCAAACCCTTCCTATTTACTAAAAGACATATTATTTGGGGTGGTGATTTTAATTGTTCCATAGATATAAAATGTGGTAAATCTAATGGGAAAAAATTTTTTTGTGACTCAAATGCCCCTTTTCAACATTATTAAGGATGCAAATCTTCAGGATGTGTACAGAAGCATGCATTCACAGGCTGGTGAAACTTACCATCGACATACGTTTGCTACCCGTATTGATATGTTGTTTGTTTCTCATTACTTATATCCTATCTCTTGTTCAGTTGCACCTACAGAATTCTCAGACCATTCTATTTTACTTTGTACCCTTTCTTTAAAAAATTTGCCTCCCACACTGTATTCAGCAATACACAGGTGGAGACTTAATTCTTCTTTTCTAAATAATCCGGTTTATTTTTCTAAATTGGAATTTTTCTTCGCAGCTAAATTTTCTACCCTAGAACTTTTTTCATCTCCTTTTGAGTGGTGGCTACAGACCAAAAATGAAATTAAGAAACTTTTTCAGGGTTGGGGTAAGGAAAAAGTGGATTCAGATTATAGGCAATACTTGCTTCTCAGAAATCAATTGTATAAATTAATGTCTTTACCTCCTACAGACCGTGCTGGTTATAATTCTCAAATTATGGAAGTTAAAAAGCAGATGAGATTGTTTCAATATGATAGGGCTAAGTTCTTGGATTTAGAATTTAGGTTTGGTACAAAAAACTGCCCAAGGTCTGATCCTTATCTAGCGTGTAAATTACGTTTAGCTGACACCTTCATGACAGGTTTACTTAATTCACAGAATAAATTGATTACTACAGATTTTGATATGTTAACTCTTGTACAGCACCATTTAACAGAGTATTTTTCATGTCCTGTAACATCATCATTAGATTCATTTCCAGTACAAAAATTAGGTGATCTACCTAAAGTTTCGGAAAGTTTATTACAGCTTTTAACAAATCCCATCTCCACTCAAGAAGTAACAGAAGTCATAAAACAACTAAAAACTGGATATTCCCCAGGGATTGATGGAATCCCAAATGAATTTTACAAAACTTGTATACTTTATATGGGTTTTTTTCTACCTTTAGTGTTCAATTCAATTTTGTTTTCAGATCAATCTTGTAAACATTTTTTCCATTTCCCTGTTGAAATTTATTTACAAAAAAGGTGATAAAACTCTTTTATCAAACTGGCGACCCATTAGTCTATTAAACAGTGACTATAAGATATTAGCTAAAATGTTAAATATCCGTTTAGAGAAATTAGCTGAGACTCTAATACATCCTACACAGACATGTGCCATTTCTAAGAGAAAAATCCAACATAACCTTTTTCTAATTAGAGATCTGTTTGCAAATAAAGTTGGTTTTCAAAAATCTGAAATAGTGGTTGCATTAGATCAAACTAAGGCATTTGATGCAGTTTGTCATTCATTATCTTTACTTTGTTTTACTACATTATGGATTCCACGTATTTTTGTACAATGGATTTCTAAATTATATAGTCAAGCTGTTACCATTCTATTGTGAATGTTTTTTGGTACAGAAGTTAAAATAAATGAGGTGTTAGACAAGGTTGCCCTCTTAGTCCCCTTTATACACATTTGTTTTAGATCCAGTTATCAGACATATTATTTTAGAGAAAGAAATTATTGGTATTGCCCCATCCTCATTTAGATCCAATTAAGATTACTGCCTTTACTTGTGATGTTACTCTATTATTAGCTGATACAGTGTCATTCAAAAGCACTAGATATTTTTACTTTCTTTAGTCAATTTTCAGGAGCCTCAATTAATATACACAAGAGCTTTGTATTGCAATTAGGACAAACAATTCCTAATCTATCAAATTGTTATAATATTTCCTTATCAAATTCTCCTCAGAAAATTTTAGGGATATGGTTTGGGATGGAAGATATGGCACTGTATAATTGGGAGAAACAGCTATTGAATGGGGAAATGAAGGTAAATCAATGGAAACATTGGCATTTTGGAAAGCAAAAAAGGGTTATGATTATAAAAAAAATCCTTTTACCAATTTTTATTTATGTTAGTCATCTTTTTCCTCCTCCAATACACTGTGAAACCAGATTATATAGTGTTTTTTTCAGATGCTTTGGGGAAATAGGCTCAATCCAGTAAAAAGGGATTTTACTTATCTGGAAAAGAAAATAGGGGTTAAAATGATTAACTCTGTAATTTTTTTCACTCTATCTTTTTGTATTCCTTTCTTTTATTTGGTGTAATGAGTGTTTACCGTGGCATTTTGGGTCAAATCAATATGGCATAAATATTTTTTAAATGGTCCTTTTTCCTCCTAAGATTTTAGTCTCTGACAAGCTTCCAAAATATGGCCTACCCACCTTTAAAAAGTTATTTCAGTGGAAAATTCCCCTACAAAAATTACGCTCTTTGAATAGAAAATCCTTTTATAATTATATTGTGTATGATTTGCAGAAAGTTATTCTTATTTTTCCTAATTGTACCCCATCCAACATGAAATACGATCTATATAAACTAATGGATTTTAGAATTCCGGTTAAGATTTGGGATGTTATCTGGATTTCAGCACATGGGAGGCTGGGGTTAAGAGGGAATTTGAAATATAAACCTGTGAGTGATAGGTATTGCTTAAGGCATGGCTGTATAAATATGGAAGAAAGTCAAAGTCATTTTTTCTTAGATTGTTCTCATAGTCAGGATTTCTGGAAATTTGCAGCACTACATTGGCGTATGTCTCACTTAGGTTCTCTAACTTATGGTACTCTTGTTCTAGGTGACTATTCAGGGGTCTGGAATAAATATCACAGGAGCACTTTAAATGTTTTCTTTGCTCTTCTACAATTTTTTTTGTGGCAAGCACGTTGTCAGTTTGTTCTACAACAACATTATATAGCCCATTCTGTAATTATTTCTTATATTGAAAAGGAGTTAGAGGCTCTTAAAATTAGAGATGGGAAGAATTTTTCAAGTACTAAAGTTGTTAATCTATGGAAGTATTTTCTTTAATTTGTAAAACGAATGAAATAATTGTTTTATGTAATCCTCAATTGATGTTATTTTCAAGCTATTTTTCTGTTTAAATGGTGGAAATGTTTTTTCTGTGATGTTTTTGTTTATTTGTTCAATAAAACTTCCCCTACTCTTTTCGAGAAGTGCCATGGATCTTTAACATCCACCTGAACTACCACCAATCCAGGCAGATGGGACCTTGGTTTAACGTCTCATCGGAAAGACGGCACCTCAGAAGTGCAGCACCCCTCTCATGCTGCACTACAGTGTCAGTACTGGGATATTAACCCAAGTGCCAGATGTGGGAACTGAACCCACAGCCCTCTGATCTCCCGGCCTCAGAGGCGAGTGTGCTACCTGCTGAGCCACTGACACTGACAATTATGTGCCTCCTACAGGCCAGTATCCCTTCTGAATATTGACTTCAAACATTCCACTAAAATACTTGCAGCTACATTGGACCCAGTACTACAACCATAATACACTCAGATGAGACAGCTTTATAAAAGAACAGAAAGATTTTAATAATATAAGAAATGCCCTCAGGTGAGGCGGTTAAGTGACCTGTACAAGGTCACACAGTGAGTATTTGGCTGCAGTGGGGTTTGAACACATGAGTTCCTGGATCCAAAGCTAGTGCTCTAATTGCCAGACCACAATGCCTGTCTAAAATATTTAAAGAGGTAGTACATGGTATGCCTGAAATTCTGTGCCCATAGTTTTCTATTCCTTTTTAGATTGCCATGTGCTTCACATTTAAAACATCTTTTTTCTGTTTTGCTTCAGCTTTACTTTTTTACCTGGCTTAAGTAATTAAAAGGGATTTTATTTTAAATACCTTGGTTTACAGTAGAATCACAGGAAACTAGGAAATCCTAGACAAAAAATGACCAGGGGGACTATTGTCTTTGTATTCTGCCAACCAGCAGCTGCAGCACCGAACACTATGTAAGGAATCAGAAACCTCAGGGACCCCCCCAGTACATTCAGTGTTGTACTCAGTAATGTTGTTCTCCAAAACCAATCCTTCAGCAATCCTCCTTAGTACTACTTTCCTTAGTAGTTTGGTTCACAGTGTCCTCCCTGGGTGAATAAATCCTTCCTCACATTGCCCCTTACTAGTGTTAGAATGACAGTTTATGAGCTTTGCAGCTATGGGGGCCCCTGGGGTTCATATCTAAAAAGTCCCCCTCCCATTATAAGTCAATGGCAGTGATGTGAGGTCTACATAGGGATCACTTTAAAGATACTCTATGGGGTCCAAGCTCGGGTAACCCCCCTGTAATTCCAACATTGCCCATAATTCTATCCCTCCCCCAGTAAGTGTAGGATGTGAACCTACTGCCCTGAACAAGCTGAAAGGATTCCCTTAGTTCACAATACTGTATATACTCCTTTGAAAAAAATGAAAACACATCTCTTCTTAACCTTTTTTGCAGGGAAAGCAGACCTTTCTGTCTAAACATTGTACATTGCTTAAGCCCTTTGTTCCTTTAATCCTTTTAGTGGGTGTCTGCTACACCCTCTCAAGTGCTGCAGTACACTTGCTGCAGTGACACGAACTGCACACAGTACTCCAAGTGCAGCTTACCAGTGGCCTATCATTACCAGTGCCCTTTAAAGGGACAGAATCCCATCCTGGGGCAGAATCACATCCTTACCAGTGCCTTATAAAGGAGCAGAATCACATAATTACCAGTGCCCTATAAAGGGGCAGAATCACATCCTTCCCAGAGCCCTATAAAGGGGCAGAATCACATCCTTACTAGTACCCTATAAAGGGACAGAATCCCATCCTTCCCAGTGCCCTATAAAGGGACAGAATCCCATCATTTCCAGTGCCCTATAAAGGGGCAAAATCACATCATTACCAGTGTCCTATAAAGGGGCAGAATCACATCCTTACAACTGATGTATAAAGGGACAGAATTCCATCCTTCTCAGTGCCCTATAAAGAGATGGAATTGCATCCTTACCAGTGCCTTATAAAGGGGCAGAATCATGTCATTACCAGTGACCAATAAAGGGGCAGAATCACATCCTTACCAATGCCCTATAAAGGGACAGAATCCCATCCTTCCCAGTGCCCTATAAAGGGACAGAATCCCATCCTTTCCAGTGCCCTATAAAGGGGCAGAATCACGTCATTGCCAATGTCCTATAAAGGGACAGAATCCCATCCTTCCCAGTGCCTTATAAAGGGGAAGATTCACATCCTTAAAAGTGCCTCATTAATAGCAGTTGCCCTTGTTATTTCAGAGCCTGCCTATATGTGTTTTCAGTTTTTATGCTCCATTTTTTAACACATAACAGTTATTTATCTTTGCATGGTTATTTTATTGGTATATTGTAAAATGTTATTTTAATTGTATTTTGTTTCTTTAAACAATAACAAATATTATAGAAAAAAAGGATATCCCTCATAATTGGAGCGCCATCAATGATGTTACAGGAGATTGTTTGTATAAGTTACAGTAGTATTATTTTCAATATCCATATACAGTATTACAATATTATAATATAGTCACTGTTATAATTATTATAACAGTATAATCCAGGTTGATGTGTTTATGCTTCTTTCAGGTGCAAATAAAACATAAAATGCTATTTTGTTCATAGAAACATTGAAACATAGAAACATAGAGGTTGACGGCAGATAAGGACCGCAAGGCTCATCTAGTCTGTTCATTTCTTTTTCTACCTTATGAATGTGCCATCGGCCTTTGCTGCGTCAATGACCTATCTATTCATACTCATCTGTATTGCTCCCTTATGCCTATCCCATGCCTGTTTGAAGCCCTGCACTGTATTCATATCCACCACTTCCTGAGGTATGCTGTTCCATGCAGCCACCACTCCTTTTGTGAAAAAGAACTTCCTCACATTACCCCTTAATCGGCCTCCCTCTAATCTCATGCTCTGTCCTCTTGTCCTGCTATTTTTCTTATATTGAAACATGTTAGACTCTTTCACCTTGTTAATGCCCTTAAGGTGTTTGAATGTTTCGATCATATCACATTTCTCCCTCCTTTGCTCTAGAGTATACATATTGCACTCCGTTAATCTGTCCTCATATGTTTTCTAATGCAGTTCCTGCACCATTTTGGTTGCCCTTCTCTGGACTGTCTCAATTTGGTTAATGTCCTTGTGAAGGTGTGGCCTCCAGTGCTGCACACAGTACTCCACATGGGGCCTAACCAGTGTCTTGTAAAGAGGGATTATTACCGCCCTCTTACGACTTGTGATACCCCTACTAATGCACCTCAACGTCCCCCTAGCCTTACTGCTTTAGGGGTCTGCTTAGATGATTTCAGGTCATCTGTGATGATGATGCCCAAATCTCTTTCTTCCTTTGTGACTGCCAGCAACTCCCCTCCCAGCCTATAGGTGGCTTCAGGGTTTCTCTTCCTTATGTGCATGATCTTGCACTTCTTTCCGTTAAACCCCAGTTGCCACTTTTCTGACCATTTTGCCAGTTTATCCAAATCTCTTCTCATTCTGGCCACCCCATCTGGATCATCTACTCTGTTGCAGATCTTGGTGTCATCTGCAAACAGACAAACCTTACCCTCAGTCCATCTGCAATGTCACTGATGAAGATATTGAAGAGGGCTGACCCCAGGACTGTTCCCTGAAGTACCCCACTTGTGACTTGCATCTCTTCTGACTGTATACCGTTTACCACCACTCTGTTTTCTGCCCGTCAACCAGTTTGCCACCCAGTTGACCAACTTTTGACCTACCCCGAGCCTACCCAGCTTATTAATCAATCTTCTATGTAGAATAGTATCAAAAGCTTTGCTGAAGTCAAGGTAGGTGACATCAACTGCTCCCCCTTGGTCCACCACTCTGATTACCCAGTCAAAGAAATCTATGAGATTAGCTTGACAGGACCTTCCTGTTGTAAACCCATGCTGTCTTGGATCCTGTGCTCCTATAGATTCCAGGTGTTGCACTATCCTTTCCTAAAGGAGTGCCTCCATAATCTTGCCCACTACTGAGGTAAGACTGACTGGTCTGTAGTTCCCTGCCTCCTCCCTGCTACCACTCTTGTGGAGCAGGATCACAAGAGCCCTTTTTCAGTCTTCTGGGATCTCTCCTGTGCTCAGAGACTCACTAAACAGTTCTGATAATGGCTCTGCTAGTTCCATCCTTAGCTCCTTTAGTACCCTGTGATGTATGCCATCAGGTCCCATTGCCTTGTCCACCCTGAGCTTATTGAGCTCTTGCAGGACCCTTTCATGCCATTTGGGGCTGATCATGGAATGTCCACTGTGCATTATTCTCATAGCAATATAGAAATTTGGCAGCAGAAAAGGACCCCTTAGCCCACCCAGTCTGCCCGAACATCCCCCCTCTGTCTAGCTCATCTTACACCATGATTGTGTGGTCTGCTGGTTGGTAAAAAGAAGCAGCAATGCCCACAGATCTGCAATACTTTGTTGTCATCCACTGAGGGGAGTTCAGTTTTCCCATCTTCGGATGATGTTATCCTGATCGTTGCCACATCAAACAAATTGCATCTAAGCCAACAGCATGAAATGCAATTATTTTTCAGTGACTAACCTAGTGCTTTAATAACAATCTATGTGATGGGCCGTCCAGTTGCCAAGCAGTATCATGTTGTGTGCCAGGTGGAAACCCAGGTTCAGGAGCTGACCCAGGAGGCTGCTCTGGGTGACCAGGGTGGAGTGTGTCACTGCCTGTGGAAGTTTGCCCCAGCCTGAGGAGGGATACCCAGTCTGCTGCCACTGTAACCTCTCATAGTGAGTTAGAGAGTCAGCGACCTTGTGACAGTGGTACAGTGAATCAGGCCTGCTTGTGTTCAAGGCTTGTTTGGGCTATGCAGTAACCTTGTGAGGATGGTACAGTTTATCAGGGCTGCGTGTGCTCAAGACCTGTTTGGGCTGTACAGTGACCATGTGAAGGTGGTACAGTGTATCAGGGCTGCGTGCGCTCAAGGCCTGTTTAGACTGTGCAGTGACCTTGTGAAGGGGATGCAGTACAGGGCTGCGTGTACAAAAGGTCCCTTTTTTGCATTGTGTGTATCACAAAGGAGGTGGGAGGCAGAGGGAACAGTGGGGGGGGGGGAGACCCTGCAGAAGACAATCTGTCAGCCTGCTACTCTTATGTCTTATATCCCACAGCCTCAGCCTCATTTACACCAGATGTTGACCTCAGTGGGAACAGAGGACCCCCCTTCTACCCCACTATACGGGTGGGGTTAAGCCATGGGGCAACCATGGCTGAGGTTAGTGGTATCGGGCTGTGAGTTCGCTGGTCTGAGGGTGACTCACGGCAGGAGATGCAGAACAAAGTCAATAAAAAAACAAATCATCTGTGACAAAAATGACATTGTTTGTTCTCAGATGCTAGTAGTTAACACAGGCTAGCTGTAGCATCTGGTTAACTGGCAAGTGCATAGAGTGTCCTCGACCCCAGGATTTGACAGCTTCAAGGCAGGGAGGGTTTAGTACTTTGTACATTAATAAATCATGTATAGCGCGTAGGAGGCAGAAGAAAGCCCAGTAATGTTATTCATACCCTTAATTAGCCTCCAGCTGGTGTGCAGAATGAATGAAATAATTGGATGGGAGATTGGGTTTCAGGAAATTCCTCACCTTAAATCCTGCCCATTGTCATCTGAGGAGACATCATCTATGTGAATCTGGTCGCAGTCCTGAGAAACACACAAAGAAAAAAAACAGGAAATATTAAAAGATCGTACTTTTTTTAATTTATAAATGTAAGGACAGGTTTCATAGCCTTAGAACATGTTTAGGGCAGGTTTTATAGAACGGTCATGACCTCTTCTCACTGCTTAATATTCTACAGCAAATTCTGGGGACTGAGAGAATCAAATTATGAACAAATAACGCAACAGCCGTGCAAGAACTTGAGTAGGTTTATTGTGGGAAAAGGTTATCAGTGTCACAGGCAGTCATTCTTGTCAGGTAAAGGGGTAAACTCATGCAAATAGTTTCATAGTAGTAACTGGATGAAGGACATAGACAATGTTTATTAAAAAAGTATAGCTCTCACCCACTAAACAAATTACAAATAAATGTAAGAGATACAGTACCCCTTTCAGAGTTACAATTGATATAGCACCTTTCAGGCAGAGTCTATCAAAGTGTTTCACAAACCACTGACTTAGATACTGTTAGCACAGGGACTGTCTGCAGGCATACAGAGCAGCCATTCTGTGTTCAGTAACATTCTGCATACAGCCATGGACACTTGCATAAGAAGATATTTTACTGGACAAGTAATGGTTATGTTACATTCCATTCATTATGACAGAAGGAAGCTTTTCTTATTGTACCTATCACATTGTTCTCTCAATGATTGTACCCTTTTATTCCTCTCTTTGCCCAGAATGCATTCAGACCATTTTTGAAAGCCACAAGGCTTTTTGCCTTTTACAGATTGTCTGAGAGAGTATTCTAGGACCTAATGACCCCATTAGTAAGTTGATACTCCCTACCAGTCGATAGGAATCCCTCCATTCTATTCATGAGATGATATTCCCTACCAGTCAACAGGAATCTCTCCATTCTGTTCATGAGAAAATACTCCTTACCAGTCAGTAGGAATACCTCAATTTTTAGGGTATAATAATCAAAAGCATTTCCACCTGCAGACTCAGCCATGAACTTGGAGTACCCCCTTTGCACCTGTGGATCACTTTGCGGCATCCAAGACCACCCCAACTGTTGTGGAAGGCCCGCATTCTGATCCACTAACATGCTATCTTGGGAGGTCGGGTTGACGGATGTGGTGGGATTGCTATTAATATGACCCACAGCACAAGATATGCAGATTGCATAAGGAGGATCTCTGATGTAATTCCTCCGTGCCTCCTGTGCCAACTGCTCACACCAGCTCAGGCCCCTGAGCAATCCACTCCGCATATTGTCCCCAGTCCTCCGAACCAGACTGGAGGGCTGGGAAGCACAGTGCTCATGCTTGTTTATTTTATTTCTAAACATGTTTTTGCCATACAGGGAAAAATATAGAAATCTTGTTGGACTGCCGTATCCCACCTTCCTCTGCTCTCATGTAGAAGGGAATCCAGTCACCATCTGACCAGGCTTCCAGCTGGTAACCTGGAGTCTGGACAGGCTCCCCTTTCATTACCGCCCCCTCCTTCATGAGGAAGAGTTCCATGGTGGCAGATGGTGGATGTTGATGCTGCTCATTAGCCTGGCTCACACAGTGGCATTGGATGGCAGTGTGGCATTGGTGAGCAACATGTCAATCAGGCTATGGCCACCCACCTCTGGATCAGGTCTTTCCTTTTGTCCACAAGTTTAACCACATTTAAAGGGGAACACTCATGTACAAAGAAAGATGGCAATATTGTTGCTAAGGGAAATCTATTTCAAATAAACTATTGGACAAACCTACAACGCTTTAAGAGCCAGAAACATGACACATTTAGTTTCCCCTCCCTTTACAGCTGCAGGCATCCATGTTCTATGTCACTAGCACAGGAAATGACATCAGAGAAGGGAATAAAGAGGTAGAATACAGTGCTGCCAGTAATTCCTAATGAAGATTTCCTGATCCCCACAACTCTGTGTCATTATGGTTGCTTGCACACATGTGCAAGAAACATAGTGCCATCATCCGAGTTTCTGGAGGTGTGGCACCCCCTCTTCCAATTCCCTCCATGTGTTTGCAGATGCTGCCACAGTTGCCCAATGCATGCTGCAGCTGTCTATGACAGTACTTGAGAATGCAGTGGCTTACAGTTGAAAGGGAGAGAGCCGCTCCAGTGAGCATGATCAGATAAGGGAAGTGCTCACTGAAGTGCTCCCCCCCCCAAACAGTCTTCCAGGTGCCACGCTGGGAGCCCACCCCAGCGTGGCAACAATGTGTTTGGCCGACTGGGGTGCCCAATCCCCAGTTGGCTCCACATCGCCCTCCAAGAGATTACCGAGTGCCACGCTGGGAGCCCACCCCAGTGTGGCAACAGTCGGAATGGCCGAGATGGGGGTGCCGAATCCCCGTCAGCTCCACTGCCCCCCCAAAGCTTTCCAGCTGCCATGCTGGGAGCTCACCCCAGCATGGCAAACATCCTGCATCGTGTAATAGCCATGCTGGGAGCCCACCCTAGCATGGCAAACGTCCTGTGTCGTAATTAAAAAAAAAAACCCTGAAAACACAAAAACGGTCCCTCGCAGTCTCCCTGCCCCCCACCTGTGCCCACCCTCTATGCACCCTACCTCCCCACACCCCCACCTCACCTCATACTTACCTCCAGAGTTCGCCGCGACGATCTTCGGTGGACCAGGAACACGTCTGCACTCTTCAAAGCCAACCGCGAACTGAGGAAATGCGGTAAGCTGTATAATGTAATGAATAGGGTTTTTCAACTTTGCTGCATATCTCAGGCATTTTTGGAATTTTGGCACCAAATTTTCAACATAGGGTTTTATGACCCTCCTCGTGAATTCTGTCACTGTCATGGCGTTAATCATCCGAAAGGTGATTTGCAGTCACTGCAGAAATCACCTTTGGGACTGATTAACAATGATAGTGCCAGTGTTCATAAGGTGGGCTTAAAAGCCTATGTTGAAAATTTGTGAAAAAATTCCTAAAATGACTGTTTTACTTAGCCGCATGCTACGCTGTTCCTACGCACTGTAGGTTCGCGTGGACCTTTCATTATTTTCACTCCGGATTTCACTGCCATTTGACCACACTTCCTTAAGGAGTAGTAAAGCTGTATTTTTCACATCTCACCAAAATGTGTTTCCAACATGTAGCGCACAATGGCACAGTCGGTGTGCGAAATCAATGTTTGGGACACATTAAGAAAATCACAGTGACACCATTCATGAGTAGAGGTATTAAAATGGCTATGTTAAAAATTTGGTGAAAAAATTCCCAAAAATGACTATTTTACGAGCATGCGTTGCACTGTTCCTACGCACACTCGTAAGTTTGCGAATTTTCAATATTTTCACTCCAGATTTTCAACATTGCCATTTTACCACACCTCCTTATGAGCAGTACAGCTGTCATTTCTTACTTCTCACCCAAATGTGTTTCCGCCGCATGTAGCGTGACAATGGTGCAGTTGGTGAAGTAACTCAATGTATGGGACACATTAAGAAAATCACAGTCACACTGTTCATGAGCAGAAGTGTTAAAATGGCTATGTTAAAAATTTGGTGAAAAAATTCCTAAAAATGACTGTTTTACGAGCGTTTGTTGCGCTGATCCTACGCATGCTCATAAGTTAGCAAATTTTCAATATTTTCACTCCAGATTTTCAACATTGCCATTTTACCACACCTCCTTATGAGCAGTACAGCTGTCATTTTTCACATCTCGCCCAAAACATGTTTCCACCCATGTAGCGCACAATGGCGCAGTCGTGGTGTAAATCAATGTATTGACACATTAAGAAAATCACAGTGACACTGTTCATGAGCAGAGGTCTTAAAATGGCTATTTTGAAAATTTGGTGAAAAAATTCCTAAAAATGACTGTGTTACGAGTGAGCATTGTGCAGTTTCCACGCACCCTCGTAAATTCATGGATTTGTAATATTTTCAGTCCAGATTTTCACCAGTGGCATTTTTCCACACTTTCTTATGAACAGTACAACTGTCATTTTTCACAACATGGCCGAATTGTGTTTTCACACTTTCAGCACAGAAATGTGTGGTCGCTGTGGGAAATCATTATTCGGGCAGATAAAAGAAAATCACAGTGACACTGTTCATGACCGGAGGTCCCAAAATGCCTGTGTTGACAATTCACAAACAGTTCCCAAACTAATTATTACGGGTGCATCGTTGCACAGTTTCTACGCACGCCGTGACTTCACCAGTTTTTTTAATATTTTCACTGCAGATTTTCAACATTGCCATTTTTTACACCTCCCCATGAACAGTACAGCTGTCATTTTTCACATCCTGTTCAGAATGTGTTTTTGTACCTGTGGTGACAAATGCCGTTCGCTGTGCAAAAGCAGCTTTCGGCTAACAAACTGATATTGCCACTGTTCATGAGGTGGGGGTCACAAAAAACCCATGTTGAAAATTTGGAGTGAAAATACCAACGAATGCCTGAGGCGTTAGGGTTTCTGACCATAACACCACACCCTGTAGAGAATGACAGGCATCAGGGCTGTGATTTGGGATTGTCACCTGCAATGCTCATACCATTTCACCTCCACCCACACCCTGCAGCCACTGAGAGGCATTGAGGTGTGCCTTGGACTCTTCGGCCCCAAAGTTCACCCCATTCTCCTATATCGCACCCATCTCACAATATTTCCTGATGGAATGGGGTGCGCATAAGGGCCAAAGACCCCAAGGCACACCGTGACCCTTGTCGGTGTCTGCACAGTACGGTGTGGTGAAATGGCATGGCCGTTATGCCTGATGACCCAAAGGCACACCCCAATGCCTGTCACTATCTGCAGGGTGGTGATGGGGTTGGCTTCAGTTCAATACTTCACTGCCATTCCTATTATGGAGCTCTGTAACTCCTACACTGGCAATGCCAATGCCAGCAAGCAAACATTCGGCATTGACAAATGCTTGTTTTTAGTAACTTGTGCTGATGTCATTTTCAGGCACCAGCACATCTGTGAAGTTGCAGATTTGTAAAGCACTGCTGAGATTTATTAATTTTTTTGTATTTTTTATTTACTGTAGTTGTCTTGACCAATAAGTGAGGGCTAAGAAATACTTCCTGTTTTCAGTCTCTTCCCAGTGGGAGGGGGATACAGTTATAGACCGACTCATAGTGACCTTGGTTAAGCTGCTAGTGCATTAGTGAATGGGGTAATTTGGCCAGGACACTGGAGAAATTCTTATACTCTTTTTCAAGAAGTGCCATAGGATGTTTAATGGGATGTCTGAACAAACACCGGAACAGGCAGATTGGAACTTTATTTAACTTGTCTTCTGGAAAGACGGCACCTCTGGCAGCACAGTGTACCCCAAACACTACACTGGCGCAGTGGTGTGGTTACAATTCAAACAAAATAGGCTGTTGCAGAGCTAGGAGTGGTTCCATGGTGAAACAAAATCTCAGGTACTCACCCACAGCTGGTCACAACACTCACCTTGGTTATGAGGAAGCTCAAACTGTTGGTTTTAAAATTAAAAATATTCTTTATTGGAATAAAAAGGATAAAAACTGCACCCTGCACATACACCTATGTACTCCTCTAGCGTTTCAAGCTGCTCTGGCTGTTTGTTAAGGAATAGAGCCATCTAGTGACCTTTTCTTGTATAGCAGCCTGATCAGAGCACAAAAATCACTATTAAAGTGTCAGTGCATATATGTGTGCAAACAGTCTAAACAAAAGTAAACATTGAGTGCAAATGTGCAAATTTACCACCATGTTGCCGTAAGCCACTAAGTGGCTAAGAAGGGGAAAAATAATAAAATTGCTACTGAGGCATCGTGGGGTGGAGGGTTTACAGAAGAAGGAAGGGTAATAGTGGGAAAGAGACAGGAAAATGAAGATTTTGAAAAGTGGGATAGCTTAGCAGTGGGGGAAGGAAAAGAGACAGAATATCAGATATTATGCCCTTCCCATCAGTTCTGAGTGAGGTACTCTTATTACCGTAGGAGTACCTCATGTGCTGAGCCACAGTAATGGGTTTCTCACTGACTGCTCGTGCTGTTAACTGTATTAAATTTAAAATATATATTTTTTTAATTTAATACAGTTAATGATCTATAATAATTTTATGGATCTGTTTGGAGGACCTCTTATTGGTATAAGAGTGTCACCTCTTGTGTCCTTAGGACCACAGAACTGCTCACCTCCGGTTCGCAGTCCTCTAGTTCTAAGAATGCACAAGATGACACTCTTATATCCATAAACTTATAATATAGCATATCGCAGAAGTAAATTAAACCAAGACTACTGTAAGTCTAATTACATCTGACTGCATAAGGCTGATCAGAGCTCACTGGGCTGGTAAAGCTGACATGGTCCCCTCCACAAGCAACCCGCCTGCCTAGGACAGACCGAGAAGGTCCTTGCTGCCCACGCTCCTCCTTGGCCCATAAGGTAACTTCTGGTTCTGGACCCAGAACAAGGGAAAGAGGATTTTTGAACCTTCCTCCCAGTGGGAACTGAAAGGTTCCAGACGGCCCGGAGTGCTGACATTGGTTTCCTGCCCAACGCTGCAGCCAGTGCTGAAATCATTAGACTAGGGCATAAGACTGCAGAGAAACACTGACCTTTGATGTTTCTTCCTTTAGCAGCTGTGTAGTGAAGTCCTGATCTTTTTGCTTGCCAATTCACTCAGTTGCACACTTCTGTGAGCAGTTCAGTGGAGAGCAGCATTTGTGTAACCCGCACTGGGCTGTCAGTGATTTGTTGCTTTTTTTTTCTTTCTACTTTTCCACTTGCAAATTATACTGTAAAGCCACTAGAGGGCAACAACACATGTGGATTGCAATTCTCTTCCCACTGCTCTCCCCTAACACGTCTAGTTCTAGGTCATTCATAACTAAAGCAAATTATCAACGTCCTAACATTCAGTGGTGTGATCTGAATCTGTAAGCCTGTACAAAGCCTCTGCTACCCTACCCAGAATGGTTTCCATCTCTCTCCTGCTCACACACTTCCTGGTTCTTACCATTATCCCAGTCTCCCCCTCTACACCTATCACCACTTCTCTCTCCACTTCCCTTCCAGATACCTCCTTCATTCTGTCAATCACCCCCACAGTTCCCCTTGTAAACAGACCCCACTTTCCTTACTACCCTCCAGCCTCTCTGTTTTCCTTTCCTAGCCACTTTGCCTTTCTTTGTTTCCTTTTCTCCTTCTCTCCACCCCTCCCTCTTCCCCTCCCTCACGTATTTCCTACTCCAATTACAAAAGTCCTAAACTTCACTATTTCATCCTTAACCACCTCCTTCTTTCATCAGGGAACATCCACCCCAACCATGGCCCTATTTCTTCTCCTACCCTGGCTCCTTACCCAAATAACATGTCTTCAAACCCCACTTCCTCTACAACTCTCGCTAAAGGATTGAAGCTCTTCCACCTGAACATCTGCAGCCTGCTACCTAAAATCGACCTCCTACAAACTCTTATGATTTCACACACCCCTGACATCCTAATTATTACCGAGGCATGGCTCAAAAAAAGCACCCCTAACAATGCCATTGCTATCCCTGGGTATTCCATCTCCAGACAAGATCAGTCGGGTTGCGGAGGGGGAGTGGCCATGTATATCCTGTCCTCACTGCAGTTTGATACCGCCCTATCTGCCTCCATCCCAGCTACCTATGAAGCTCTTGTCACCCGCATTACCCTTCCTTTCTCAATCCCAATCTTTGTGGCATCTATTGCCGCCCAAGCATTCAACCCTCTGTCACGACTGAACTCTTAGCTAATATCACCTCCCTCTTGCAATCTGGTGAACTTTTCATAATGGGTGACGTGAAACTAAATTGGTTGTTTCCCAAGTTAAGCAAGCTATGCAATGATGTCACTGCTCTAAACCTCACTCAACTTGTACTTGAGCCCACATGCCCTAATCTCTAAACACAAAACCACACCCTGCTTGACTGGGCACTTACAACCCACCTGCACCATGTCATTAAATCTGGTCTCCTCCCCGATGCCCTTAGTGACCACAGCCCCATTTTTATCGTACGTAAGGTTCATCACCCCAAACCTCCCCCTAAAATCATACAGCTCCGGTCCTTTAAATCCTTAGACCTTACCCCAATCTGCTCTGCACTCGCTTCCATCGACTGGGCCCCCCTCTCCACTGCCATTTCTGTTGACCAAGTGCTTGACTATTTTAAGGATAAATTCATTGCCACCTGGAATGCCTTTGCTCCTTTCAGAAGGACCAGAGTCCATGGGCTTCACCTCCCCTGGATCACCCCCGAACTACTGGCCTGCTTCAGGGAGCATGACCGGGCCTGGAGAAAACACAAATCTACTAAACATCCAAACGACTATGCAAGTACAGAAAGCTACGCAATTCATGTACTAAAGCTACTAGACTGGCTAAGTCCAATTATTTCAACTCCTCATTCCTGACTAACATTAACTTTCCATCTAAATTCTGGAGGGTAGTTCATGCCCTATTCTCTCCCCCTCTCCCCTCCCTCCAGTTCTCAAAATAAATAACTCCCTAGTTTCCGACCCTGGCTCCGTGGCCAATGAATTTAATGCCTACTACATCTCGTGCACCACGTCTCTTCTAAATTCCCTCTCCCCATTGCCATCTACTAACTTCAGCCTTTCTCCTCAGCCAGTGCCTACCCCTCCCCCATTTTCCTTTTCTACTATCTCCACTGATGAATCTCTTAATGCTGTCCTATCCCTCAAACCCCTCTAAAGGCTCCTCACCAGATGAGCTTGATCCTAAACTTTCTGCTCCTGCAATTGCTTATCTTATCTCCCTAATCCTTAACTTGTCCTTTATTTCTGCCCAAGTACCCTCAACCTGGAAACACACTGTAGTCCTACCTCTCCCCAAGGGTGGTGACACATCCACTCCTGGCAACTATCGCCTCATTTCCCTCCTTCCTACCCTTGCTAAACTTCAAGAACATTTAGTTCTCTCTCAACTATCACCCTTCCTCTCTGATTCTTCCTTCTTCACCCCCTTCCAATCTGGTTTTTGGAAGAACCACTCAACAACCACCTCCCTCCCTCCTCAGGCTTACTGACTCCATCCTTTCAGGGATGGACTATGGCCTGATCACCTCAGCCATCTTTTTCGACCTAGACAAAGCTTTTGACACTGTTTTCCATCCCATGCTTCTTGATTCACTCTCCTCCGCTGGCCTTGATCTGACAGCCACCAACTGGTTTAAATCCTACCTCATTGGCAGGACCCAATCGGTGAGAATACTTGATTCCATCTCCCCTCCACTCCCCATCAACACTGGTGTCCCACAGGGCTTAGTGTTTGGTCCCCTACTCTTCTTCATTTTCCTTATCGATCTTCCCACAGCCTGCTCATCTTCTTCTATCCACATGTACGCTGACGATACTGTTTTGTACAGTCCCGGCAAAAACCCTGCTGCTGTGCAAACCTGTTTACAGCATGACTTCAACTAAGTTCAGCTTTGGTTTGCTTCTCACCAGCTTTTTCTAATCGACAAGAAGTCAGTCTCAATGACCTTTGGCACCAGGCAGAGACTCTCTAGGCTCCCGGCCCTACCCACCTTCCACACCCTTGATGGGACCATCTTAGTGGACACCTCCTCATTTCGATATCTGGGGGTTTGGCTGGACCAGCACCTTAACTTCTCTGTGCATATCGATGCTATCCTGAAGAAACTGCGCCCAAAGCTTGGTGCTCTGTACAGGAATCGTAGTTGAATCCTGCTGACTGCGAGGCTCAAAATTGTCCAGAAGATGATACTCCCCATCTTTGACTATTGTGATGTAGTCTATGGTGCTGCTCCCAAATCTTCCCTGACCAAGTTGGACACTCTCTTTAACTCCTTCTGCCACTTTGCTATCAACTCCCCTTCCTGCTCCCACCACTGTGAACTCTATCGCTCTCTAACCTTCCTTCCACTATCTCACAGACGCATCTCTCACTGTGCCAAACTAACCTCCAAATTCTGGTTCGGGGTGCTCCCCCTCCTATCTCTCATCCTCTTTCTCCACTCCACCTACCCCCACCCACTCTCTCAGATCAAATGATGCCCACACCTTGATGGTCCCTCACCGCTCCACTCTCATCGTTCAGACTGGTTTCACCCATCATTTCCCTAAAATCTGGAATTCCCTCCCCCTGAAATACAACACTCCTCCTCCAACTACTCCCTTACCTCTGCCCTACACAATTACCTTTCCCTCAGCTGTTCCTGCTTTAACCCACCTTAATACCTATCCCCAGTTTCTGCATTCCTACCATGACCCCTCCAGCAGGTTCTCAACATCCTGAAGGGGGAAATCATGAAATGACTACCCCTTCTCCTCATATTCATTTCTTGCCTCTCCCCCTCTCATCTCCACTTGCCCTTCTGGGTCACCAGTGTGCACAACCTAACCCCATCCTTTTTGCTCCAACAGCACTTGTGTACTACCTCGAGCCTGCTCCTGGTACACTCATGCACTATAAATGGTTCTATCATATTATTACTCTTCTGTACGTTTATATGTTCTTTTGTATGATTTTGGACATGTATTGTAATTTACCCAATGTTCCACTACGGTTCATTATACAATACCTTGTGTTCCAACTGTTGCACAATCTTACAATGTTGTATTGTTTGTACTACCCACATAGTACTGTAACTGATCATCTTTCACAATCCTATGTAACCCCTCCCCCAGGTTGCACCCGTGAGACAAGCAACCTGTTGTTCAGTGTGCCCTCCTGGTGAAACATTTTAATAAATAAATAAATAAAGTACAATTACTCTGTACAAGTACATACAGTTACTCAATACAAGCACATACAGTTACTCAGTACATTGCACTGTGAGACACATACAAGAATTCTTTCAGAGCATAACTATGAGCAGCAAACCAATTCAGTGCAGAGGTCTAATACAGAAATCTAATATTACAAAATCCCAAATCAGGACATTAATGCATTAAATAGGGGCTCAACTGAAAATGTTCATTCAGGCCTAGTGGTCTATGGGAGTGTAAAGTATACTGCCAATATGTTTCTGACTATAAACGGCATGTATCACAGTTGCCCCCTCTTAGTCCTAGAGTTACTTTTTTCAGGCCCTGCAATCTGAATTTGTGGTGAACACCTTCTTTTTTAACATGTAGAGCAAGTGCATTTGCCCTCCCTCTCTTTGTTCTTTCTCTGTTCTCTATTGCTCTAAGGTGCTTGGAAATTTTCTGTTTTGAAGGGTTGCAGAGTTTTGCCCACATAAAAACTATCACATACAGGTGTGGCCAAAGAAAATTCTGTGCTACAGGTAATCAGTTGCTTCACCTAAGAGGTCATGTCCACATTAGGGTTTGAACATTGTTGGCATTTGTTGATATGTTTGCAAAAATAACTATTGCCACATGGGTGGCTGCCTACCAGCGCTGACTTATTCCTATCGGGAATGGTATTGCCACATGGGTGGCTGCCTCCCAGTGCTGACTTATTCCTATCGGGAATGGGACTGCCACATGGGTGGCTGCCTCCCAGTGCTGACTTATTCCTATCGGGAATGAGACTGCCACATGGGTGGCTGTCTACCAGCGCTGACTTATTCTCATTGGGAATGGGACTGACACATGGGTGACTGCCTACCAACGCTGACTTATTCCTATGGGAAATGGGACTGCAACCCATCTTATTCCTATCAGGAATGGGATTTCGATTGCCAGCCTGCCAGCGCTGCGTTAGGCTACCACTCGCGATGATGGTGACCTGGGTTCGGGAATGAGCCTGGGTCATTGGGGACAGCCGGGAAGGGGGTCCAAGTGTCCTAGAGGATACTCTTCTCCTCCTCCTCCTCCAGGGAGGGTGGGACACCTGCTCTGCTATGACACTATCACCAGGGTAACCACATGAGGCAGTGCAGCAGAGCCGTGAAGGGAGGGCGGGTGCTTCTTGGCCTGGATGTCTGAACACTTGCATGTTACCATCCACTGGTTCCCAGGCCAAGAAGCACCCACAGAAAGGGGACCAAAGCCAAAAATACCTCCCGGACCTGTAGCAGAGTGAAGCCTTCTTCCCTCCGCAGGCCCTACACTGCTCACTGGGCTCCCGACCACAACCCAGCTGTAACTCTGACTGGGCTTGGGGAACCTGGAAGGCTCCACCATGGGGGGGAGGGATAATCTGTGGGGCACTGATGTGTCAGAGGTGAGTCACGGGAACAGTGAGTTAGGGATCTGGGAGGGAGAGGAAGGCTGATGACCACCAGGCAGGGATGCAGAAAGCACAGTAAATAAAAAAAAAAAAAAGGAATGGGATTCTGAGCATGGTAGCTACGCACTAATATGTTTCAGGCTGGTACATACAAATGTACAAAGAAGCCAGCAGAAGAAGCCCATTTTGTCTATCAAGTCTGCTCATACTGCAGGGTCCACTGCTTGAGCTAATGTCCCTTCCCTCCCTTCCCACTCCTCTCATCCTCTTTACCCATGATCCTTACTTCCCCCATGTCTAGTCCAGCCTCTCTTAAAGCTGCCCACTGTCTTCAATGAGATGACCTCTTCTGGCAGTGCATTCCAAATGTCCACCACCCTCTCTGAGAAGAAGTGCTTCCTGATCTCCCTCCTAAATCTCCCACCCTCCAGCTTAAGACTGTGCCCCCTAGTGTTATGGTTGCCACTCAGCTTAAAAAGACTCTCCTTATCAACCTTATTTATCCCTTTCAAGTACTTGAAGGTCCCAGTCATGTATCCTCTCTCTCTCTCCTGTCTTCCAGGGAGTACATGTTCAGTGCCCTCAACCTCTCCTTGTATGCCTTACCCCGCTGACCCACTATCATCTTTGTAGCCCTCCTCTGGACCTTCTCCAGCAGGTTAATGTCCTTTTTGAGGTGTGGGCACCGGTACTTAACTCCATACTCTAGATGCGGCCTTACCAGTGACCTTTACAAGGGCAGTATGACCTCCTCTCTCCTACTACTGATCCCCCTAGCTATGCATCTCAGCATCTTGTTTGCCTTTGCTGCTGCTTTCTTGCACTGTGTACCTCTCATGAAGGCCATTCAGAGGTTTTTCTTTGTGAGCTGCTCCAGCCTTTTCTCTGCCCGTAGAACATGCCAGTGTTTTTCAAGTATCTGTTTTACTTTGTATGCCTGGGAAGAAAGGGTGATGTAGTTTACAGTTCTGCTGCACAGACCACCCTAGCCAGATTAGATCCCCTCTTCAATGCTTTTGGCCGCTTTGCCCTCAATGCCCCACTTTGATCACATCACTGCATGCTTTATCGTTCCCTGTCCCTACCTTCTCTGAGTAACCGGTGCCTAATTCATTGTCTAAATTCACTTCTAACTTCTGGCTCGGCTCCCTCCCTCCCTATATCGCATCCGCCCTAACCTCCCACCCACCACACACGCTCAAATCCACTGACCCTAGACTACTATTCATCCCTCGCCGTAGGGACCACCACTGGCCAATCTGCATTCTCTATCTCTTCCCTAAACTCTGGAACGGCCTGCCCACCCAGGTCCCTCATTCTTCATCCAAGCTCTCCGTTTCCTATGCCCTCTTTAACTTCCTTGCACCTAACTGCTGCTGCCCCTGACCACCCTCCCGCTGGCGCCTCCCCCCGCTCCCCCTGTGCCTGACCAGAGGCCTGGCCATGCCTAATTGTCTGGCTTATATGCTACCCTGCTCACTTATACCCACTCTATTACCTACCCCGCACCCTCAATTTTCTCCCTTCCCCCCTTCCTAATCAACCTAAGCTCCCCATCCCCACTCCCTCCCTCCTCACCTTGACCTTTCCCCTATACACCTACATTTCTACACCCTCCATCTCTTCCCCCCATCTTGCTGTCTAAATCCTTCCTTTCTATTTGATGCATCTCCCTGAAGCTCAACCTCCGCTACTGACATTCAAATTCTGCTATTACTACCTCTGTTCTGTAACTGGCACTTATGTATTTCATGTTTTGCCTCGATGTGTACCCTTGTATTGTATACCATGCCTTACGATCATGTTCTGTACTGTTCCTACCTCGCTGAGTAACCACGATTTGTATAACCTGTACTTGCTGTGCCTGCGCTGTGCTGAACTGCACTGCCTATGTAATAAGTTCAAATGTAATCCCTCCCAACTATGTACATTTTCCATATTATGCTACTGTAAGTTCAACTATTGTATGTATACCTGCCTCCTCTGTAACCCCCCCCCCAGGTCGCACCGTGAAACGAGCATCTTTTTGCTCAGTGTGCCTTTCCTGGTGAAACATTTTCAATAAATAAATAAATAAATAAAACAAAGGTAAGGGGGGGGGTGACCTACTATATGTACAATTACTGTTCTCATCACCTTCTAGCGAGAAATCTCTATGACACTTTCTGACATGCTCTACAAGCAGAGAAAAAGTTAAAACTGTTCGGATAGCTCCCCTCTTGAAGTGGTGCCATTCTTCATGTACCTCAGCATGTAGCTTCACAGCAAACTTGACTTCTCAGCCAACGTCAATGCCATTCAGTGCAAAACTCTGCTGTAAGCTGGGTGCCCTGTACCATAATACAGACTGCCTACCCCTACTGGTCTGCCCGGGGCTAGCTACCAAAACGGTGCTCCCAGTTTTCAACTGTGTGAATATGGTCTGCAGTACCACACCCTGCACTTCCCTAGCCAGACTGGACACTTCAGCATTGCCTTTTGTGATTCACTACAAACTTCCTTCCTAGTATGCACCACTGCTCCCCCTACACCTCCCTAGCCATCCTCCCCCTGCCTTCACATTGCCAGTCACATTGTATATCTTTCATTTCCAAATACTAGTTTGGTTCCCTTCCCTCCTACATCTCTCATCACTTCTCTCTGTAGACCCCCCTGCTCCATGCTGTCTTCGCTCCAGGGACCGGTGAACATTTTCCACCACTCATCCCCACTCCTCTGCTGGGCAAGCTGCCTTCTCCTATTGCCTTCCAACACTCTGGAATCTGTTCCCCTCTTCCCTCCACAATTCCACCTCTTGAGGCTCCTTCAGGCACCCATTAAAACTGCTCATTCCCTCCACCTGCACCTGTTTCCCATGGGAGGCCCTCCCTAGTGACACCAGTAGCAGCATGTTTTGGTTCTCCCTGATCTAACATTTCTCACGTGCACTGCGTTGCATGCCTTTGGACCTATTCTGTCGTATTATTCAGTATTTTTTGCACTTATACAGGCATGACATACTGTACACAAACTAGCACTTTATACGGTTCCAGGTTTTGTTCATGTGAAGCATTATATACTGTATCACATCTGCACTTTTTCTGTACCATGAAATATACTGTGTTACGTTCACTGTACCTCCTGTACCCTTTCCCCTGGGTCGCACCTGGAAACGCGCCTCAGTTCAGTGCACCTTTCCCAGTCACCAATTTTCAAATAAATAAATAAATAATTAAAATTGTACATGACTCACAGTGCAATATATTGAATAACTGCACATACTTTAAGAAATGCAGTCAGATGCTATTAGACTTATGGCTGTAATGTATTTGCTTGCTTCCACGATAGGCTATATTATCTGATATTCTGTTTCTTTCCCTTTCCCTTCCCCCACCACCACTTTTCTCTTCCTAATCCCCTTTTCCTGTCTCTTTCCTGCTATTACCCTCCCTTCCTCTGTAAACCCTCGTACCCCTGTGACTCAGTAGCAATTTTATTATTTTTATGGGTCTTGGCCATTTAGTGGACAAGGACAACATGATGGTAAATTTGCACATTACTTGTACATTTGCACTCAATGTTTGCTTTTGTTTAGACTGTTTGCACATATATGCACTGTCACTTTAATAGTGTTTGTTTAATGTGCCCTAATCAGGCTGCTATACAAGAAAAGGTCACTAGATGGCTCTATTTCTTGACAAAGAGCCAGAGCAGTTTGAAACATTGGAGGAGTACGTGGGTGTATGTGTGGGGTGCAGTGTTTATACTCTTTGTTCCAATAAAGGATATTTTGAACCTTAAAAGCAAGGTTTGAGCTTCCTTACAACTGGGTTGAGTGTTGTGACCAGATGTATGTGAGTACTATCAGTATGGTATGGTCCTGCAATGTGAGCCTAGAGCTCAGTGGTTACAGCTGCGGGATGGTATTCTGGGGGCCTGGGTTCAATTCTCAGTAGGTCACATTATTTCTTTCTCACTACAATTTGTGATTTACTATCAGTATGGTTACTTGTTATAACCAAGGAACAGCACTCCCTGCAGAGCTACCAACGTGGCTTTCTTCAGTACCTGCTGTTCATTGGTGATCTCCCATTCTGTCACTGACCAGGCCTAAATCTGCTTAGCTTCTGAGACTGATGGATTCAGACTCCAAGATGGTAAGGCTGTAGGCAAACTGGCAGCAGCATCAAGATGAACTTCAGAATCATGCCACATTTGGAAATGTTAAAGTAACAGTCATAACAGCAACTGCGACTGATTAAATTCACTGTAGAATAATATTGCTACTGCTGTCTTGGTTCTGTTTACACTGCGCCATGCATTATGTAACTGGAAAGGCATTTGTGGGGATCTGCTTTTTCCATTTTCTTCTGAATTGTTCAGCATAGTAAAGTGTGACACCAGTAGCTATCACATTTCTAACTTAATAAAATACCATGACACTTAGTGAGACGCTACCTCATTGCCCACCGACTGACACTATCACATTACCAAGTAAAATGCATAGAAATTGTACAAGGTTCTTACTGTAGCTAACAATCCTGTTTTACTACTTGGTGGCAAGACCAATTCTTCATCTGAACAGATCTTTTTGGGAGAAATGAGAGAATGAAGCAAGAGGATGGGAAAGTAATAACAGTCAGTATAATTGAAGGCTCTGCTATAGCTGTTAAATGTGCACCTGAAATATAAGGTGACAGTGAATGCTTTCAATGTCCCAAACCTCCGAAGCCAATCCCTGGCAAGTCTCAAGGAGCTGGAGGGCTGTTTGAACCACACTGTCTGCATTGTTTGGAAGTATGGTTACCTAAATTAGTTATCTTCAAAAAATGTACTATCTACAGCCCCTCGGGGTACACTGTTTTGCCTCGCTAGCTTAAAAAAGGCCAAGATGATTCAGAAAGAGTTGAAGTTGAGTTCTGTCCTATAATTAGAAAGCTAATTAGACATGAAAGTTCTCATACTTTAAAATTGACCACAAATTTTTTTTTACGTTTTCATGGGTTTCCTCCATGATTCCCCTATGCCACACGCTGGTGACTGGGGTGCCTACGGTCCCCCGTTATTGGGGCTGGCATGGTTCCAGCAGGCTCCCACTCGGGCAACTGGGTCTGGCATGGTTCTTGTTCTCCACCCTGTTGATTAGGGTTACCGTGGTTTCTCCCTATCCCCACACCCTGTCAGCAGCATAGTGATTGGGCCATTATAGTTCTCACTGTAACCCATCATGGTAATTTCATTCACTATGATTCCCTCTGAACCCCACCCTGCTGATTTAAGCTGCCATCGACCAGTTGTCCCCTACCCTGGTGATTTGATTCAGTTTGGTTCCCTTTGTCCCAATCCTAGAGTTTGGGGTCACCATGGTTCACTCTAACCTCCATCCTGGACATTGGAGCTAGCATGGTTCTCCTGTCCTGCACTTTGGTGAGTGGAGCCACCATGGCTCCTACTGTTCCATACCCAGACAATGGGGCTGGCCATGGTTCTTCCTTTTCTTCATCCTGGCGATTAGGCCTGCCATGACTGTACCTGTCCCCCACCCTCGTGACTGGAGCAACTTGGGTTCCCCCTGTCTCCTACTGTGGTCATTTTGGCAGCTATGATTCTCCCTGCTCCATACTATGATGATTGGGGTAGCTAGGGTTCCCTCTGCCCCCTACTATGGTGACTGGGGCAGCTAGGGTTTCCCCTGTCTCCTACTATGTAGGAGGATTCTGAACATTGCTGCTATATTTCATTTATTTACTGTGTAACATTGGTTGGAGGGTCCGTCGGCGGACCAAACAGTCCCTGAGCTACAGAGGGGGCAGGGTGCCCAGATAGCTTCAAAAGCCCTGTGTCGCACGGCGCAAACAATGTGAGTGGCGCGAGTGCCACTCAGCCCTAGAAAAGTTAATAGTCTATGTGTGTTAACACCAGTAAGGGCCCCTGAAACCTAAAAGATACTTAGTTTTGTTGCAAGTGTTTCAGGTAGGGGTGGTAATATTTTTAGTGCAGGCTGTGTGCTTTGATTATAAGTACATTTTAAAATGTATTTAATTACTGGTATCAACAGTAGGGCTTGGAAAATGTTCCTCAAAATTGTGTTGATGGGCCTAATTCTTTTAATCAGGTATCCACAACCTATGGGTGAAGAGGAGAACAACATAGAGATGAAGAGGGTGTTACAGGAGCATGTTCTTATTAGACACATTACTTTATCTAGCCCTACCAATGGCAGGCAACAAACTGTTTTAATCACAGCAAGTCTACTAATAGATGGCCTTTGTAGTGTCCTTTATAAAGCAGGCCTTTTTTTCAACTTGGACAAAAACTAGCTTTGTTCTGAATCTTGGGATAATGAACAGTCTTTTGCAAAGGCTTGGTGGAGGCCATACAATAAACAAGCATTTGTCAATGCCGAATGTTTGCTTGCTGGCATTAGCAGTGGAAGTGCAGGAGTTAGACAGATGCAGAATAGGAATGGCAGTGAAGTATTGAACTGACGCCACCCCCACCCCCATCCTGAAGAGATGGACAGGCATTGAGGTGTGCCTTTGGGTCATCACCCATAACGCTCATGCCATTTCACCTCACCCTACCCTGCAGACACTGACAAGTGTCGAGGTGTGCCTTGGGGTGTTTGGGCTTTACACTCACCCCATTCCATAAGGAAATATGCTGAAATGGGTGCAGTATAGGAGAATGGGGTGAACTTTGGGGCCAAAGAGTCCAAGGCACACCTCGATGCCTGTCACTGGCTGTAGGGTGGGGGTAGAATGCCGTGAGCGTTATTGTCGACACTCCCAAGTCACACCTCTGATGCTTGTCAGTCCCTACAGAGTAGGGTGTTACAGTCAGAAACCCTAATGTCCTGGTTTTCACTCCAAGTTTTCAACATGGGCTTTTTGTGACTCCACCACATGAACAGTGACACTATCAGTTCGTTAGCCGAAAGATGATTTTGCACAGCAAATGTGCCACTTGGTGCCACAGGTGTAAAAACACCTTTTGGGCAGGATGTGAAAAATGACAGCTGTACTGTTCATGAGGAGGTGTAAAAAATGGCAATGTTGAAAATCTGGAGTGAAAATATAAAAAAACTGGTGAAGTCACAAGCGTGCATAGAAACTGCTCAACGCACACCCATAATGCAATTATTTGGGGGATTTTTTACACCAGATTTTCAACATAGACATTTTGGGACCTCCGCTCATGAACAGTGGCACTGTGATTTTATTAATCTGTCCCGAACATTGATTTTGCACAGCGACTGCACCCATCGTGTGCAACAGGTGTGAAAACATGCTTCAGGCAGGATGTGAAAAATGACAGCTGTACTGTTTATAAGGTGGTGTGCAAAAATGACAATGTTGAAAATCTGGAGTAAAAATATGAATAAGTGGCGAAGTTACGAGTGTGTGTAGAAACTGCACAATGCATGCTGGTAACACGGTCATTTTTTGGAATTTGTTCACTAAATTCGCAACATGGACATTTTGGGACCTCTCCTTATGAATGCTGTCACTGTGATTTTCTTAATCTGTCCCAAACATTGATTTCGAACAGCGACTGTGCTATTGTGCGCCAAATGTGTGAAAGCACATTTTGGGCAGGATGTGAAAAATGACAGCTATACTCTTCATAAGGAGGTGTGGAAAAATGGCAATGCTGAAAATCTGGAGTGAAAATATAAAAAATTCTAGAAGTTATGAGCGTGTGTGGGTACTGCGCAATGCATACTTGTAACAAAGTCATTTTTTGGAATTATTTCACCAAATTTGCAACATAGGCTTTTTGGGAGCCCACCTCATGAACAGTGACAATGTTGTTTCATTAATCGGTCCCGAAGGTGATTCCGCAGTGACGCGCGAAATCACCTTTCGGGACGATGTACTTATGACAGTGACTGAGTTCATGGTGGTCAAGAACTATGTTGAAAACTGGGTGCCAAAAGTCACACAAATGGCAGAGATATCCACTAAGTTGAACCAACCCCCATTTATGCCATTATACAGCTTATTGGCATTTCTTCATTTCACGGTCGGCTTTGGAGGCGCGGGCGTGTTCCCGCTCCAGTGAAGATTGCGGCGGACCTCCGGAGTAAGTATAGAGGTGAGGGTGCGATGAGGTGCACAAAGGTTGGTGTGGAATTGGGGTAGGGGCTGCAATGCAACAGACAGTGAGGACCGTTTCTTGTTTACAGGTAAAAAAAAAAAAACTTTACAGGAAGGTTTTTTCTTTTTTCCAGGTACATTTGACACGCTGGGGTGGGCTCCCAGTGTGCCACCTGGGTGTTTTGGAGGGGACTGGAGCTGACGGGTATCGAGCACCCTGTTGGCAAAGAAAATGGGTCTGTGTTTGGGGGGGCATGATGCCGAGGGAAATTGGGCACCGCCTCGGCAGACAAATTCAGCTACAGGGACATCATGCTGATGGGGATTGGGCTCCCCCATCAGAAAATGAACTGGGAAGGGGGCATGCCGATAGGGGGATTGGCACCCCTGATGTCAGACGGCGACAGCCACCACTACCACCATGTTTATTGAAATGTTACACCAGGCAAGGTACGCCTTGCAATGAGGGGGTGCTCCCTCATTGCAGCAGTGAATTTCTTTCAAGTTGGTGGCACGCTTCTGAGCTGCTGTCATAGACAACTTGCTCATTCATTGGTGCCACAGAAACAAGCCCTAAAAAACAGTGGCGGCATTGGCCACAACACTGCCACACCTCTATAACCTGCTACTCCAGCAAGCTGTCACAACATGTTTCTTGCACATGTGTGCAAACATGAAAAATAGATATATAAGAATATTCAAGGGGCTGGTTTTGGTGTGTTTGATGATTTGTGGTGACACCCACCCAAACCCAGGGCCTGAGGATAACTTACAGTACTACAAAGTCAGAATTTTTCTGTTCAACCTGTTGTAAATCACTTTCCGGGTGTTACTACTGACTTATGAAAGGGATTCAACATAATTCATTTCAATGCTAGAAGTATGTTGAAAAAAAAATGGACTTAATCAGTACATGGATAGTGGATCACAACCCAGAAACTGTCATAATAACTAAAACCTGGTTAAGTGACAAAATGGAAGATTCTTTACTGAATAGCTCTGGGTACAATTTGTGGCAAAGAGACAGAACTAAAAGGGGTGGAGGGATCCTGATTTACGGACAATCAGGTTTAATTTTGACTCAGATAGATTTAAATAAAGATCTGGGTGGTCTGGAGTTATTAGCACTGGAGTTAAGTTTGCCTTATGATAAGAAAATCTTGGTAGTAGGAGTTTACTGTCCACCTAAAGTAAACCCTCATGACTTTGATTTTCTGCAGGACATATTGTTTGATTATAGTAATAGCCACAACATGTTGATGGCTGGTGATTTTAACTCAGATTGGTTGAATGTTAGTGAATCCCATCCTCTTGTGGAATTACAGAAAAATCTGGGACTCACACAGTTGATATATGAGTCAACAAGAATTAATATGGCTGAAATGTTTCCTCTACAACTCTGGATTTAATTTTTACAAAAACTATACATAATATAACAAACAGTGGTGTCTTGCCAGACTCAGTCTCAGATCACCAGTTTATTTTTTGTATCAGGGATAAATCAGTAAAAATAGTAAAAATAGAACCATTATGTGGTGTCATTTCAAAACTTTTAATTATATTAATTTTATGACAGATTTGGGCAATATAATTTGGGATTTTGTTCAGTTAATACCCAAAATAGATGATGTATGGTAATATTTTCTGAGTGAGTTTATGGCACTTTGTGAAACTAGGACACTGAAACAAAGCAATGCCCTTTGGTACACAAATGAACTCAGAAAGCACAAAAAAATCTAGAGATAAGGCATGGGGTAAGGCAAAAAAAAAAAAAAAAAGGCAGGTATTGACAGGATTGGGAAAATTACAAAAGACTCTGTAATTTTTATGTTAGGGAGGTTAGACAGGCAAAACAAAGATACTATTCTTATTTGTTGGATAAAAACTATACTCAGCACCCAAAGGATTTCTGGAAAATGATTAACACATTGCTGAAAGGTTCGGGAAATAATTCTGTCCATGTGTTAAGCATAGATGGACAGTTGACCCCAGCGTCACAATTGGTAGCTGACCGGCTTAATGATTATTTTAGTAAAATGGGGGTATTAGATATCCTGAGTCCACCTGATACACCTAATGTTAATCAGGAGGCACAGCAGGGGTTTACAGAACCTTTTATATTTGCATTGATAACGGTTGAGTTGGTTATTAAAGAATTTCTAAATATGATTACATCAAAGGCCATTGGCCTAGATGGCATACCAACAAAGATGTTAAAATATGCAACACCAATCATAGCGTACCCATTGACATATATGTTTAACTTATCTGTCAGCACAGGAGAGTACCCTATGGTGTGGAAAAAGTCAAAAGTGATACCAGTCTTCAAGGGGGGGTAATAAGACTGAAATGAACAATTATCACCCAGTATCTCTTTTGTCCCAGACATATAAGATATTTGAAAAATTAGTGGTGGCCCAATTTAGGAAACATTTGGACTCTAAGGGTTTGATTAACAACATGCAATCAGGCTTTCGTAAATTCCACAGTACCACTTCAGCCTTGGTTAAAGTGGTTGGGAATGTTCAGGTGGCCCTGGACAGGAAGACACAGGTGGGTGCCTTATTCATAGATCTATCTAAGGCATTTGATTCCCCTGGACCACGGTGTCCTCCTGTCCAGGGCAGCATCATTAGGGTTTGTGGGTGTGGCACAGAGATGGTTGGCATCATACCTTACAGGAAGGTGGCAGATGGTTTAATTTCGTGAATGCACCTCCAGGTTTTTTGCCTGTTGGATCAGGGGTCCCTCAGGGTTCCATCTTAGGACCACTTTTATGCAATATACATGTAAACGGACTGTGCTTTTCGGATTCATCAGTGTCATTTCATCTTTACACAGATAACACCATCATTTATACATCGGACTGCACCCTAGAAGGTATGCAGATGAAACTTCAAAGAGCATTCAATGAGTTACACGTTTTTTTTTCAAAATAGTAAATTAATGTTGAATGCCAAAAAGACACAGTCTGTGGTGTTTTGACCTATGACAAAAAGGCAGGAAAACTTGGCTCTGACTTTGGTTACCCTTGGGGGGGGGTCTCTGATCCAACAGGTGCAATGTTATAAATATCTAGGTCTATGGGTGGACAAATCCTTAAGTTGGAGCACACATATTAGTAACCTGATTAAAATGTGGGTAAAAAACTGGGATCATTATACCGGGCCAGACCACCATTGAATTTTGAAGTGAGGAGAATGGTAGTAAATTCCATGATTATTCCCATGTTCGACTATAGAGATATTCTCTATTCTGGAGGAAGAAAAGGTGATCTTAGAAAACTAGAAGCCTGTCATGGTGGTCTCACCAGATATATATTAGGAGCTTCCCATCAAACCCACAAGTGTAATTTATATAACCAACTGGATAGGCAATACCTAAATGAAAGAAGTCAGGGGCATTTATTGGCCTTCATGAATAAGGGCCTTCTGGGTAAATTCGCAGTGTATGTAACATCAAACTTAAAATACAGGAAAAAGCCAGACACGCTTAGAACGTTTGCTGTCCCAGATTTAGTGCTACCCTGATGTAATCTAGAAATAGGGCATCAGTCAGTTTATTATAGGGGAATATATCTTTGGAATAAAATCCCAGTACAGTTGAGAATGGGCGTTGTGAATAAAACTTGGCCCGAGGTAAAATTATGGATAAGGAAAGAGTCGAAAAACTCAAGACAATATTGTGCACTGTGCGATTAGAATAGGGTAGACAGCATAGGTCTGAATGCAAGATAAAAAATTGCTGGGGTTCTGACTTTGGTATGGTATTATAATACTGTCAAACTGTATTATCTGTTTTATGATTACTCTGTCAGTCATGGGTTACCCATGACACATATGTCAAGGTTTGTTTTAATATTTTACTTGAATTGATTGTAATGCATACATTGTATAATTTATGTACTTTGAGATGTTTACTGTATTGTAGATCTTGTTGAAAATGAGTTTTACTCAATCGAGTTAATCCCTATTCATATGAATTATATGAATAAAAATATTCCACTACTACTACTACTATGGTGACTGGGGCAGTTAGGGTTTCCCCTGTCCCCTACTATGGTGATTGGGGCAGATAGGATTCTCCCATCCCCAGTTCTGGTGATTGGAGCAGCTAGGGCTCCCCTGTCCCCTACTGTAATGACTGGGACAGCTAGGGTTCCCCACCGTCCCCTACTCTAATGACTGGGGCAGTTAGGGTTCCCCCTGTCCCATATGCTGGTAGTTGGGGCAGCTAGGATTTCCCCTGTCAGGAAGTACAGAAGGCATCTCAGTGCACTCTCTATGGAGTCAAGGCGTACACCCTAACAGTCCAAAAGCTAAAAGCCTGGCTGGATTTAGAGACTGAAAAAATTACGTCAGGTCAGGATAATAGTTTCAAAGATACTTTTACTCACATAACAATGCCAATACAATACCATACACCACCCTGGCCTCCAACGTTTTGTGCATGTGCACATCCTTGAAAATGTGCACGTGTGAAATATAGGCCAGGGCAGTGTATGGTACTGGTGTTGTGATGTGAGTAAAAGACCTTATGAATTGATTATCCTGACCCCTTTCATGTGGTACATGAAGCCAGGCTTTTACTTTTGGAGGACCCCCCCGCCCCCTACTCTTGTGATTAGGGTGGCTACAGTTACCTCCCCTAGTCTGGTGATTGAGGCAGCTAGGGTTCCCCCTGCCCCCAACTTTGGTGATTGGGGCAGCTAGGGTCCCCTCTGCCCCCAATTATTATGATTGGGGCAGCTAGGGTTCCCTCTGTCACCTACTCTGGTGATTGGGGCAGCTAGATTCCCCCTGGCCCCAACTTAGGTGATTGGGGCATCTAGGGGTTCCCTCTGCCCCCTACTATGGTGATTGGGGCAGCTATGATTTCTCTTATCCCCTACTCTGGTGACTGGGGCAGCTAGGGTTCCCCCGTCCCCTACTATGGTGATTGGGGCAGATAGGATTTCCTTGTCCCCTATTCAGGTGATTGGAGCAGCTAGGGTTACCCCTGTCCCCTACCCTAATGACTGGGGCAGCAAGGGTTCTCCCTGTCCCCTATTCCAATGACTGGGGCAGCTAGGGTTCCCCGTGTCCAGTACTCTAATGACTGGGGCAGTTAGGGTTCCCCCATCCCATACGCTGGTAATTGGGGCAGCTAGGATTTCCCCTGTCAGGAAGTACAGAAGGCATCTCAGAGCAATTTGTATGGAGTCAAGGCGTACACCATAACAGTCCTAAAGCTAAAAGCCTGGCTGGATTTAGAGACTGAAAAAATTATTCCAGGTCAGGATAATAGTTTCAAAGGTTCTTTTATTCACATAACAATGCCAATACCATACACTGACCTGGCCTCCAACATTTCTTGCATGTGTGCATCCTTGAAAACGTGCATGTGTAAAATGTAGGCCAGGGCAGCGTATGGTACTGGTGTTGTGATGTGAGTAAAAGACCTTATGAATTGATTATCCTGACCACTTTTTAGTGGTACATGAAGCCACGCTTTTACCTTTGGAGGGCTCCACCTGCCCCCTACTCTTGTGATTGGGGTGGCTACAGTTTCCCCTCTCCCTATTTTGGTGACTGAGGCAGCTAGGGTTCCTCCTGTCCCCTACACAGGTGATTGGGGCAGCTAGGGTTCTCCGTCACCTACTCTGATGATTGGGGCAGCTAGGGTTCCCCCTGTCACGTACTCTGGTGACTGGGGCTCCTGCCCCAACTTTGGTGACTGGGGCAGCTAGGCTTCCCCCTGTCCCCTACTCTGGTGACTGGGGTAGCGAGGGTTCCCTCTGCCCCCTACTATGGTGATTGGGGCAGCTAGGGTTCCCTATGCCCCCTACTATGGTGATTGGGGCAGCTAGGGTTCCCCCGTCTCCTACTCTGGTGAGTAGGGCAACTAGAGTTCCCCCTGCCCCCTATTCTGGTGATTGGAGCAGCTAGGGTTCCCCCTGCCCCCTATTCTGGTGATTGGGGCAGCTAGGGTTTCCCCTGCCCTCTACTCTGGTGATTGGTGCAGCTAGGGCTCCCCCTGTCCCCTATTCTGGTGATTGGGGCAGCTAGGGTTCCTCCAGCCCCCTACTCTGGTGATTGGGTCTCCTGCATGAGAACCATTCAGCACCAACAGGCTGAGCACCAAAAACATTTTAATATCTAGTTTTCATGAACAAGCAGCAGCAGTAGTTTACACTTTCTGAAACCAAATAATTGGTTTGTAATTTATTTGATTTTTATGCTGTTTTTAAATAGAGAATAATGCATGGAGTGGAGTGCTTTATGAGAATTTAATACACACTCCAGGTGTGTGATGCTACATAATCCCCAAGAGCGAAGTTCGAGGGGCTTATAAAAGCATCACACATCAAGAGTGTGTATTAAATCTGAGTTTTGCACTCCACCTCATGGTTATTTTTTCATCATTTCTGGCCATCAGTTTTTTCTCTCCCCCAAACTGCAGGCAGGCATGGGAGTTCTGCGCTATGTAGAAGTCTGTCTTTTGAGTTCACCCCTAGCTCCTCTTATCAAGTACTGTAGCCCTATCTTTCAAAACAGTTGGTCTGCTAACCCCCCCAATCTAAACCCTGGTTTTATCACCTTTTTTAATTCAGTGAAGAATTTTTGAGTGTGACCGCTTTCGGTTTGCAGTTAAAATAACCTTCGCTTGACTGCATTCAGTTTCTTAAATAGTGTGGGATAATATTCTTGTTTGCAGGTTAGTCAGTGTTTCAAAAATATTTGTTAGTGTGATCTACTGACTTTTTCAAAGGCTGAAAAAACACTGCCTGGTGTGAGACAAGACTGCTTTCTGAATGAGTCTTGAGCACTGTGGCTTGCTACGTTTCAGCACACGCTTGCCTTAATAACCATCCATCACCACTGAAAAAAAATTGATGGGCAGCTATTATTACATATTTATTTACTTTAAAAGTTGTTTTCAGCAAAAGCATACTGAGCTGTTAGCAGATAATTTCCCAATGCATTCTGGGGCAGAGGGAAGGAGCAGTACAGTACACTACAGTATGGTATCACATTAATACAACTAAATAAGGAATACCACGGTTAAAACCACAGCCACTAAATAATTTACAGCAATTAATGACAGTACCATACAAAAACAAGGAATGTAGTATTACAATTAAAAGAAAATGGGGAGGTAACTATTGGATTATGCTAATACCGAAAGTGTGTTTCATGGTTATTATCTTAATATGTGCCCAAAAGCTTGCATTAGAGAAAGGGGAAATTGTTTAACTAGGAGAGGCACACTAAGCTGGAGCTTGTTTCCAGGTGCAGCCTGGGAGCATAAGGAAGTTAAGTGACTATCAGCTCAATACAAAAAAAGGTTTGATTGCTTGACTGATTAAAATCTAATCTGAAACAGGAAGTACTCTTCATAGAATTACTCTGTGCAGCATGTACTAGTATGAATGTTAGGTGAAAATGTCAACCTTGCCAAAAAGCAGGAACTAAAAAGGAAAACTTGTTGCTAAGTGCATTCTGATGCTACAAACGAACTACACATAGCAGCAGTAAGAAAGGTGACTGAGTTATGCATCCAGACTCTGCGCCTTAAACATTTCACTGTTTAACTGGCACATTTAAAACAATTCTTAATGACTCTATAATCCCTTTTGTGCAACTGGAAATCCAATGACTAGACATTAATAGATGATTAGTGGCAAAAAATGTCAACGTTAACCTCTAATGAGTGAATAAGTTATTACATATTAAATGTACAAATCTATCTGGTGTCCGTTTCTTTTTTTTTTTTTTTTTACTTTATTTCTTTTATCTCCTTCCCTGCTCTCGGAGCCCACCCCTTCCTTCCTCTCATCCCTCCATTCCACCTCCGGTGGGATCTGCCCCTAGAGTGCCTCCTTCTCCCTTCCTGCACAGGGGTATGTCCCTCTTTTTGGTGGTCTGGATGGTACCCGAGAGGCTATCATCTAGGGCTGCCAAGAGGGTTTTTCCGTTTTCTCCCCTGATTTTCCTTGCCCTCTGAGACGTTGTGCGCTAGGGCGTCGTCCAGTGGCGATGTGCTGCGCTGCGCCAAGCCCTCATCGCCGCCCGGCGTCCCCCTTCCGGCTCCGGTGAGCAGGCCGCCTCCATCCCTCATTGTTGGCGCTTCCACCAGCGCGAGGTGATGCAGAGCGTGGCGTTCTTGGTTCCCACCCTGAGGAGGAGGCATCCGTTGGGACGCTCGATCCTCCCTCCCCTGCCAACCCGGCCACTGAGTCCGTTCCCGAACCCGGGTTGCTGGCGTAGCGCGAGGTGTGGCGTCCAGCGCCTCAACCCTCAGTGCCACTGGGCCGGCTCTGGTGTCCGTTTCTAGACAAGTTGAAAATGTAAGTGTATGTTTACTCTATAGTACTTTTTTGTGTCTGTCTTTAAGTGCTAATTTTATCTAGAACTTATTTACATTTTGGATTATTCACTTTTCAGCTGATGATTGCATTATTTGTAATACTCTGAAAACTGAAATAGCATTACATTTTTCAACCATATGAGTCTACCTAGTGATCTAGTATGTCATTTAGTGACTAATATAGAAATTTATGCAAATAATAAAATAAATGACTCTAAATCCTTCAAAAACTCTTTCTAAATTTATTATTTTGTAAAGACATACTGTGTGCAAGTATTGTACACCACTTATACCCTACATTTGAGAGCAAGCAATATCCAGATCAAGAAGGATCACGGGAGTAGGAGAAAGAAACAAACTTTCCAGTCGAATCGTTCTTATTTCATTTCCTTTGTATTGAGACAGAACAACTGACCAGAGCTCCTTTTCATTTATGTTCTATCAGGCATAGCACAAATGTTACCTAAATGTTTCTCTAATACTTTGCATTGCATTATGGGCCCAATGTCATAGGAGATTGTTCTAGGGACAGGCACGCCATCATTTGTTACGGCTTTCATATTTAACAACATATTTATTTAAAAATTAGTACCTGGGAGAGGCACACTGAGCAGAGGCTCATTTCTAAGTGCGAACTGGGGAAAGGGGAAGGGGAGAAGCACAATTACAGCCAGTTAGGTGATGTGGTTACAATGAGGGTGACATAAAGAGCATGAGCTGAGTGCAGTACAGACAAAATGGCAAAACAGGAGCATATGGAGGACAAATGAATTAGCATACACATCAACTGTGAAATTATGCAAACTCAAAGTGCATAGTGCCAGAGTGAAAGGAGGCTGAGCTGGTGCTGAGAGTAGGAATCAAAACAGGTTGATAAACTTCAACGAGATTGCCGGAACTATGAGGTTGGGGAGAATGGAGAGGGAGAGGTAAGGGGTGGTCAAATGCCAGGCAAAGGTAAGGAAGAATTCAGGAAGAGGGTTGGCAGGAGCGGGGGAAGGGGGAGCTTTAGCTGGTGTATAATGGAGGGAAGGGAGGGAGAGAGATGGATGGAGGAAGGTAGCTGGTTCCAGAGGGAGAGGAAGCAGTATGAGAAAGGAGATTTTGTACGAAGAGGAGGGGATTAGGGAGAGGAGATGGGATAGGTATGAGGGAAGCCAGCACTGTTAGCTGTGCTCATACATACCACTGAGGCACTAAATGTGTTTCAGAGATGCTCCCATACTGTTTTAAATAAAACTGTGTTTGCAAAGTTATAAGGCCTTTTTCCTAGGCTAGAATTAGATGGACGTGGAGGATGGGTGTGTGTGTAGGGGTGTATGTGTATGTGTGGGCATGTAGGGTTGAGTGTGTAAGGGTGCATGTGCAATGGTGGGCATGTAGGAGTAGGTTTGTTGGGGCGGATGTCTAAGGGTTGGTGTGTAGTGGTGGCTGTGTAGGGGTGGATGCCTAAGCTTGAGTGTGTATGGATAAGTGTGTAAGGGTGGGTTGGGGGGTTGGGTGTGTAGTGGTAGCTGTATAGAAACAGGTGGGTAAGGGTGAATGTGTATGAGTGGGTGTGTAGTGATATGTGCATAAGGGTGGATTTACAGTGGTGGGTGTGTAGGGATGGGTGTATGATGGTGGGTATGTAGGGGTGGTCGTGTAAAGTTGGGTATGTAGGGGTGTTTGTGAGGGTGGGAGTGGAAGGATGGGTGTGTAGAGAGGGTATTCAGGGTGAGTATGTAGGGGTGGGTGGAGGGGGATCAGTGAGCAAAAAGGAAAAAAATAACACAAGTAATGAAAAATGGGAGGAGATTAGATTTTAATTCTATTTTTATCTATTATGCCCCCTTGACAATCGTTGTTGCACTCCATCGGATCCTGTCAGTGGCTAACCCACCCAGTCTTTGCTGCAGATGTCCCAGCCCCACTTCTTGCTCCTGTTGTGGGGCCAGAAGGAGGGAGCCACACCATGTACAATGCACCCACCTGGGACCAACCTTGGATGAGTGACATGCCGGTATCTGGTGATCGAGAGGTACCATCTAGCCCCAATTTTTACCTCTGTGGGTACCGGTTGTGTGAGTCCCAAGCATGTGCATGTACAATGTGCCACTGTGGGACTCAGTCATGCAATGCATAGTTAACTGTTGCAGGATTCTGCTGTCTGCCAGCTGTGACCATCCAGTTATAGGCAGAACAGTGATGCCTGGACCCCTTTCCCCCAAAGAGGATGATCTTCCACAACCAGAATGCAGAGCATAAACCTGCATCACAGGGGTGCAGGCAGCAGCTCTGCAACTGCGTGTTTGGTTGGCCAGAAGTTAGACTTTTTACAACTCATTTGACCCACATCTGAAATAGGCTGGTCCATCAGTATAGTACCAAACTAGTACGATAAAGCCAGTTCAACATTTTCTCACTGGAAATGAACCAAACATTAATAAAACCAAACCTGACTTTTTTTTTACCTGGAAACCTGTGTTTAGCAAAATGTATATTTAGTTGCAAGTGATATTCTGTCAAATATGGTACTTAAATATCTGCTTTGTTATGAATACTGGTTAACTTGACCCAGACGTTTTTACATGAGGGAAGTGTTTCCCGTCAGTACACCAGAGAGTTTAGATATTCCCGGCTTCAAAACTGGAACTTACAGCAATATTTTATTGTTGATGAAGCTATCAGCAACTTTTAGTCTTAGTGATTTTTTTTTATAATTTGCTGCTGGAAGGTGAAAAAGTTATTTTAAACTATACTGCCAAAGCAGGAAAATATGCCTTTGCATGATTGTTAGCAAAACAGTACTTGGTTTTCTGTATCTTTTCCTCTCTGATGTCTTAGTCTTAGCATATTTTGCAAAGGCCATTCCACATTAAAGAACAAGAAAATGTGTAAATATAGGTTATTGCAATTTTTCTTAACACAGAGCATCATCAAAAGTAAACTCATTAGGTCAGGGGACAACAATGTGTATGTTGAAATGCTTGTGCAACTTATGGTTTGACTGCTCACTCTCTGTCTAGTGACCAAGACTTCCACCCCCACAATGGTGCCCGAGAGCTCAGCCATCTGAATGACAGAACACAGCTAGGCAAGTGTTCCAACCTTGGGGGTGCCAGAGTGACTCGCCCAGTTGGCTAAAGGAATCCTAGAGGAATGTGTTGGTCAACTTACCCACAGGAGGGAGGGAAAGCCGTAAGTGAATGAAAAGGGGAGCATGATGGTACAAGTAAAACTAGCATCCATGTTGAATGCAAGCAAGGCTCCCTTTTTTGGTGTTGGGAGGACTTATCCACTGCACCCGAATCACTGAATAATTTACAGTAAATTCTGCAAAGAGCACCAAAACTCTACAGTTCTCAGTAAGGTTTGCAGATTTTTATAATGCAGACTGATGCAGAAACTGGGAAGTGATTTCTGAGGTGCACTTGAAGGTGATGCAAACCTGGGACTTTGTGCCTGCTTCATTTGGTCACGCTTGGGGGGGGGGTGCAAACCTGGTACTTTGTGCCTGCTTTACTTAGTCACAGTCGGGTGTGTGTGCAAACCTGAGGCTTTGTGCTTGTTTACTTGGTCAAACTCGGGGGGATGCAAACCTGGGACTTTGTGCCTGCATTCACTTGGTCACACTCGAGGGAGTGCAAACTGGCACTTTGTGCCTGCTTTTGGTCACACTGGGGGTACAAACCTGGGACTTTGTGCCTGCTTTACTTAGTCGCACTTGGGGGTACAAACCTGGGACTTTGTGCCTGCTTTACTTGCTCACACTTGGGGGGGGGTGCAAGCCTGGGGTTTTGTGTCTGCTTTACTTGGTCACACTTGGGGGGGGTGGAAATAGTGCAAATTTAGTAAAAATATTACTTCTTAAAGAAGATTTGGCTAATGTAGAAAGATGGGCAATAATCAATGAAATGCATTTCAACTTGAACAAATGCTCAGTACTCCATTTTGGTGCTAAAATGTACTCACACATTATTATTTAAATAGAAAACTTATTAAACAAGATTCATCAGAAAAGGATCTTGGCATCATAGTCAGTAACACATTGACAGGAGGAGACCACTGTAGAAAGGTGACTCAGGTGCGCAACCGTATCTTATCAGCTATAAAAAGGTCCTTCATAACCAGGAACAAACACTGTATCATTCCCCTTTATAAATACTTCATCGCACAGACTATGCTGTTTCATTCTGGGCTCCACACCTAATTAAAGATATAAAAATTGTAGAGAGCAAGCAAAGATAAATGACTAAACTAATACCTAGAGTCAGAAATCTCCCCATCAAAGAATATTTGAGTTCTCTTGGCCTGTATGATCTGCAGCTGGGAAGAAACCGTGGGGACTTGCTTCTCCTATATAAAATATTGGGTGACAAATCTCTCATGAAAGACTGTAATATTATTCTGGTTGACCAACCAGAAAACCTAAGGTGTCATAACAGACTGATCTACATTCCAAGAGTGCAGATTAACAAACGTCAGCACTACTTCACAATCTGAGCAGCTGCTCTCTGGAATGGACTGCCGCATGACATTGTAAATATTACAAATTTTCAAACATTTAAAGCTGAATTGGATAGGCTTCTACTGGGATAGTTGTTACAATAAACCCTACAAATGTAGGGAAGGTGGTCTACATGAGCTAGTACCTCCTTCCACCTTTACACAACTGATTAATACTGAGTAAACCTGGGCTTTGTGCCAGCTTCACTTGTCACACTTGGTGGGGGTGCAAACCTGGGGCTTTATGCCTGCTTCACCTGGTCACACTCGGGGAGGGTGCAAACCTGGGACTTTATGACTGCTTTGCTTGGTCACTCTTGGGGGGGGGGTGCAGACCTGGGGCTTTGTGCATGCTTTACTTGGTCATACTCAGGATTGTGCAAATCAGGGAATTTCCTTTTGTTTCATTGTGCAGCCAGTCAAAATCTCATTACACAAATTTGGTTTGGGATTGCAGGGAGAGGAATCCCCCCACCACTGTGGCACAGTGTAAGTCACTTTTTCAGATGCTAATCAGTGCCATTGGTGACTGGCTCCTGCAAACATCATCATGACTACAGGCAAACACAATGTAGTGTTGAAACATGCCCCCAGTGCATTGTGCAGAATTACCCCATAGAGCCCCATCTGTGCCCCTGTGCAGAATTACCCTGTAGAGTTCCATCATTGCCCCTGTGCAGAACTACCCTATAGAGCCCTATCTGTGCCCCTGTGCAGAATTACCCTGTAGAGTTCCATCTGTGCCCCTGTGCAGAATTACCCTATAGAGCCCCATCTGTGCCCTTGTGCAGAATTACCCTGTAGAGCCCATCTGTGCCCTGTGCAGAATTACCCCATAGAGCCCCATCTGTGCCCCTGCAGAGACCACCTGTGGGGAGTTCCATCTGTCCCTGTGCAGAATTACCCTGTAGAGCCCCATCTGTGCCACTGTGCAGAATTACCCTATAGAGCCCCATCTGTGCCCTTGTGCAGAATTACCCCATAGAGCCCCATCTGTGCCCTTGTGCTGAACTACCTCTATGCTCTAGCTCTAATGAAGGGTACATTTACAGATGGCAAATGCCTGAGGGATAATTGAGTGGGCTACTCTGTAGGGAAACAGCTAGAGTCTTCACTAATTATAGCCTTTGTGACCTGGGGTGATTTGTGTGCTTTTCTATGGTTATATGTAGTCTGATGAAACCAAAAGTATTAAAAACAAAACATTCACTTCTGCTGGCTAGACATAGACACATATATAGAAAACAAAAGGTTTGGATTAGACAGAGTTATTTAGCTGAAATCAGAATATCAGGCTCCTAACAGTAGATTGCTGCTGCAGCAGCAGTTATTACTCTCTGAATCAATGGTCCTGGATGCGTCACTGTCACATGGGAGAGGAGGCACTTTAGGCACTTTTACACACAGGGTTTAGAAACGGAGCTAGCGTTACCTGTGTAGTGCCGTTATACTCTGTTGCATTCAGTGTTCCCTTTACACTTCGCGAGTATTCCGGCAACCCCTGCCTCCATTTTTTTCAGCTCCCCCACAGAGTTTGCCTCTCTATAGGCTATTTCTGCAGTGCTACTGGAATGGCTATTTTACACAGCCAGTCGAAACAGAACACATAGGTGCAAACTGCAAAAAGCAGAGATTGCGGTTTGCACAACCATTCACGAAGAGAACGGAACAGATGTACTTTACACACAAGGGATGTAATGGAATAATGTTTCCGTAGCAGTCATTCCATTACAGAAACTTATGTGTAGAAGCACCTTTTAGGAATGAAGGAGAGCAATAAAATATTCAAACATGGAGATCCCCAGGGGCCATAAAAGTAGCAGGCAAATTTTGAAAAAAAACCCAACAACCTCCTAAAAGCAAACAAAGGAAAAATACACTAGGACTACACACACAAATCAAAACACTCTTCACAATGTATGTTTTGGCAAATTTTGACTTCAAGCCTGATAAGGCAGTGAAATACTAACAGTTCCATAACTCTGTTATTACACAGTAGGATACTAACAGTTCTATATATCGAAGTTTTATTAGGTAATTTATTTATTTATTTAATGGCTCTTAACCCACCCACATCCTCTAATGTAGTTCAGTGTATCAACACTGTCCATAACACACACATCAAAACCTCCTCACAACATGGTGATGGTCCGCATTCCATAATTTATGAAAGAAGAGTTTTGTCAGCTATTAAATGACATTAACACTCCAAAAATACAAAAATGTCATCAAACAGACAGCCAGTATGTTTAAAGAAGCAGTGCAATTAAAAGTTGTACTTTTACAGTAATCTGTGATTTTAATTTAGTAAAACAGAGCTCCGCCTTCTCTTAGCTCAAGTAAATAACTTTGTCTGCCCCACCTAGACACTGGTAGCTGCTGCCTAACCTCACAGTTGACTCACTCTTCAAGCATTCATCTTATCTCCACCACCCCCACCCCCACCCCCTTTACTACCCCCTTTACTCCAGACAAAGCCACCTCAGGCTGCCACTACCCCATTGTCTTGCATTTATGTAACTTAAGTGTTTCTTAATAGCTGTATCACAACAAACTAACTTTGTACCGCACCTATAGTTGTGCTGTTTGCTGTTTCACACTTTTGAAACTGTCAATGATATGTATCGATGTGTATTTACTGACTTGTCTGCGTTGAACTTGCCTGTGCCGTATGTACTGTCCTGCATCGCAGCTGACTTGGAACCTTTGTAAAAGAGTTCCACAGCTCAAAGGTGTTACTCTAAATCTTAAATAAATAAATAAATAAATAAAACAAAACATGCCACTTGATGTCTGTTTTAAGTTATTATAAGAGTTTAATTTGGATCGTTATTATTTTTTATTACTTCAATAGAAACTGTAATTAATTTGCATGAATTAATGTGCTGCTGGACGAGTCACATGAAGAAAACAGACGTGTCATGCAAATTCATTACAAAATAATGAAGAACTGAAGGAAACCCTTAGAATATCTTAAAACAGACATCAAGCAGCATGCTACTAAACTAAAATCACAGTTGCAAAAATTACAACTTTTCATTGCACTACTGCTTTAATGAGTAGTTTGCATTTAAATACCTGCAATTTGAAAAAAACTGAACTGTACTCAATGGAACAACTCGACAAACTTCTCACCCAGTTTTAAGTGCAAGTTTGAAAACAAGACGTTAAAGAGTATGCAAAACAATGTTAATCACAATCAGGTATGGACTGCAAAATTATTTTCTAACAAGCAACGAAACTGACGTTGTCCACAAAGTCAGGTTTTGTGGAACAAACATGTTCTCTGCTGTACTAACTAATCTAAAATGCAATGGTAAAGCAGACGTCAGACATAAGGAAGCCCCAACAGCAAGGGACTTACAAAACTTGTATTCTTCATATGATACCAGTACTGTTGAAATTTTGTTCTCAAGTTATTCAACACAGGACTGCTTTGCAAATAGGATCATGCTATGCCCTAACTGTACTTTATTCTTGTGTAAAAATAGTGTTTTTTGCTACTACTACATTTACTACTATTGCACCCAAAGATCTCCTACACCAGGTGTTTGCAGACATCATGCTGTACCTGTGCAATTGTGGGCATGAAAACTGAGAGAATAATAGCAAGATGAGCTGGAAATACTAACCAACTCTCTCGACTTGAAATATGTGTATGTTAGATGTGACCATGTCACAAAAACAAACTGGACTTTTAGTATCTCACTACCAAATCAGACTTGGAGGTATGGAACTGCTACTATGTCACTATATTAATTATGTGGCTCTCACCTAACTCAGTGAACTGGTTCAAAAGCTACTCAGACAACCACTCCCAAAGAGTGAGAATTGCTGGCACACTCTCAGACCAAAGACCAGTCCAGTCTGGTGTCCCACAGGGCTCAATCTTGGGCCACCTCCTTTTCAGCCTTTTTCTGAACTCACTGTCAGAATCCTGCCCTGAACAGATCCTACTCTACGCAGATGATGCTGTCATCCTGGCATCCCACCATGATCTAGTCCATCTACAAGGTAACCTCCAACAGGCCTTCTCTGTAGTCAAAAACTGGTTCATAAAACACAGACTTATACTTAACCAGAAAAAAACAAACACAAACAATATCAGCTCTCCATTAAAATCAATTAAAGAATCACCCTCGAACAAGTTCATACCTTCAAATACCTCGGCCTCACCCTTGACTGTAATCTCTCCTATGTCCCACACATCAATAACGTGGCAAAAGTAGCCAACACCAGGATGGGCTTACTATTCTGACATAGGAAACATCTAACCCAAGAAGCTCTGTCCATAGCTATCCAGAGTTCCATCATCAGCATCATTGACTATGGTATCATTATCTATGGATCTGCCACAACCTCATCTCTCAGGCGTGTTTCAACTTCCCTCAATCAAGCCTGCCAACTCGTTACTGGTTCCCAGTGCCTCACCAACACCGTCGACCTCTACTCCAAAACAGGCTGGCTGCAACTGAACAACCGAATCAAATACCAAACCTGCATCACTGCTAAGAGAATCATGATGGGAAAGGCACCACCAGGAGTCAGCACCCTCCTCAAACCCAAAATCACCAACCGCAACACCAGGAGCTCTAAGCCCCAAATCCTTCAAATCCCCCGCTGCCACACGTCCCAAGGCCAAAGGTCGTTTGCATACACAGTTCCGAGTTGGCTGAATGAGCTCTCTAGTGACACCTCACCCACAACAATGCTCAGAGCATTCAAAAAAAAAAGCTCCACCACTCCATAACTGGCACCTCCACCAGTGCTTGCACCCCATAACATCTTCATTCCCTACGCTGCTTCTGACCTTATAGGTGTCAGTTTCTGCCCTCTCTTCTTGCATTTACCTGTCCAATGCAACTTCTAATGCACTTGTCCTGTGTCTGTCCTGACAAGGCCCCTCAGCTGCCTCACCCTGACCCTCTATACCTATGCCTTCCCTTACCCTCAGCCCTCTCCCCTTCTTGCCCTCTTCATCCTATTGTTTCTTGAGTTACTCATCACTCAATCTGATTTTGTCAAGCAAAGTTACTGTCTAAAACCATGTACCTGTAACTGTTTTATGTTTTAGTGTCTGTTACCCTGTAACTAGCATGATGTGGAACCTTTGTAAAAGAGCCTTGGCTCAAAGGTATTTTGTAATCCTAGACACAAATAAATAAATAAATACAAATGTAGTGAAATATTAACAGTTCTATACCAACAAACGTGATTAGGCAGTTAGATGCTAACAGTTCTTTATTTCCAAATCTGAATAAGTAGTGGGATACTAACGGTGCTGTACCTCCAAGTCTAGATAAGTAGTGAGATGCTAGCAGCTCGAGGCCTTCAAGCCTGATAAGGCAGTGAAATACTAACAGTTCCATAACTCTCTTATTACACAACAGGATACCAACAGTTCTATGCATCAACGTGTTATTAGGTAGTGGAATATTAACAGTTCTATACCTCCTAGTCTGATTAGGTAGCAGGATTATAATGTTTCTGTAATCTAAGCAATGGTCAAATTGCAAATGTTTATGAGGTGGAACTGTAATCTCTAAATTTGTAGGAGGTGGAACTGTCTTCCCTAAGGGGTGGAACTCTCCACAGTATTCAATGGAGAAAGGTGTCAGAGGAGGTGGGACTGAGCTTCTGTGAGTTCCTGCCCAGTTTAACCTCTGGTTCTAAGTCTGATTAAGTAAAATGCTAACAATTTCATACCTCCAAATCATTGAAGAACAGATGTGTATCTGCAAGATTGAAGATCATTTCTTCCATCATAAGACCTACCCTCACTGATGTAGCAGTATCCTGTAAAAACAAATGTAACAATGTTTGTGAGATATTCCATTGCTTTGTTCTCTCTAAATCCAGGAAGCAAAACAGATTTTTGATTTTCTATCAGTTGTATCATTCATTCACATATCTGGACTGCCTTGTACGGTATGGGCTGCACGCCTATTGGCTCTTGCCCTGAACCAATGGGTGTGCAGCCCTATTGAGCTGTCAGTCAGCGGGCGGCGGGGCGGCAGGTGGGTGGGGTGCTGCCACCTGCCCGGCTGGCAGAGGCGGGTGGTGGGGCTCCGTGGGTGGGTGGGGTGGGGCCACTAGACCATCAGGGAAATTGGACTGGGGGTTGACCGTATGCCCGCGATTGTGCTTCACGGTCCACTGGACCACCAGGGATATTGGTCTTTGGAGGGGTTTGAACTCCGTTCTGCCTGTGATCTGGCCAGTTGTGGGGAGGGGTTGTTCATTTATGTTATGACCCTGATCGGGCCAGTCGGGGGTTGTTCATTTATGTTATGCCCGCGATCGGGCCAGTTGGGGGTTGTTCATTTATGTTATGCCCGTGATCTCGCCAGTTGGGGAGTGAGATCTGCCTGATCAGGCTAGTGGGGAGTGTGTTCTGCCCGCGATCGGCCTATGGGGGTTACTATTATGCCCTTGATCGGGCTGCAGGGGGGCACAGGAAGAAGTGGAGAGGTCACCCACAGGTGGCAGCTGCTGTGTTGCGCCTGCAATCACGACAGCTCACCTGTATGGGTGGCCCTCGACAATCCTTTTTTTTGGCTCAAAGAGGATTGCGCGAAGTAGCGGGTTGGGGGATTGCGCCTGCACAACTCTGCACAGCCTGGCTGAATATGAGGCTGTGCAGTTTATGCATGGTTCCTCCCCCTCCGGTTGAGCATGCCTTCATTATCATTGCGCTGTTGCTCAGCATGACTTGGGGGTGCAACTGCCTCCTGCTGAATATAGCAGAATGGCGCAATTTCGGACTTGCGCAGGTGCAACCCTATTGCGCATGGCGCAACCCTTTTGAATATCCAGCCCTCTGTGTTTGCATGACCCAATAATAATTTATTTAGTTTTTGTTAACCAGGTATGTGCACTAGGCATATGAATACCTGCCTTCATACAGAACCAGGGAACTTTGTAGAGTGGCACAGACAATAACAAGAACAGGTGTGTGGAAATACAGACAGTAATGCAGTTAGTAAGAGACACAATCAGTGGGCCTGCATGAGACTGCAGTATAAACAGCAAAATAACAATCAATGAGGCAGCAGTGCAAATAACAATATAACACAATCAATCCCTTAACAGAGCTTGACAGCTAGGAACAGGTGTAAACATTCATTTGGAGCAGGCATTTTGGTTTTTGTAACTTCAGTTTTTAATGTAAATAACTAAAAGGTGATCAACGTAATTAAGCAAATGACAGTGTGACAGACTCTTTATGCATCTGTACTTACGCACAGTTTAGAATTCCATACTCATTATACATTCATAGTCCCATAGAGTTCCATTTCATAAAGTCAAAGTCACCTTTATTTTTAAAAAGCGCTTTTCCAAAACCAAAGTGATTTTACAGAAGCACCAACAATAAAATATCTACTTATCAGATTAAGAATAAGCAATAAAAGCAGCACACTAGCAGTCATTGACAAATGCTAGGCTAAATAAATAACTCTTCAGGGCAGATTTAAAAGACTCAGCAGTCAGGCACTCTCTCACATGACAAGGTGAAGAGTTCCACAAGGTCAGAGCAACAAAAGCAAAGGACCTAGACCCCGATGTCTTCAAATGGAGTCTGAAACCTCTAGCAATCCCTCGTTGGCAGAGTGGATGGAGAGGGCAGTAAGGGCAAAGAAGATCTTGCAAATAATGTGGCCTCTACCTGTGTAGGGCTTTATAGGTCTATTTCTATACTATCCGTCCTCTCTAAATTACTTGAAAAAATTGTCAACATCCAACTTAGAGAACATTTGGATTCACAAAAGTTGCTAAACCCGGTTCAGTCTGGCTTCAGAGCCAAACACAGTACAATATCGGCTCTTGCCAAAGTAACTACAGACTGGCAAATAGCCTTGGACTCTAAGAAGCATGTATTTGCCCTCTTCCTTGATCTAAGTAAGGCCTTCGATACTGTGGATCATACCATCATGCTTACTGCACTGAGTAACATCGGACTTGATAGTTCTGCCATTAAATGGTTCACCAGCTACCCAACCAATAGGTTACAACAAGTCAAAGCCATAGGAGATCTGTCTCCACAAAAATCCTTGTTACGAGGAGTACCACAAGGCTCCATCCTGGGCCCTATCCTCTTTGCAATATACATCAATAATCTGGACTTGCAGCTGGGCACAGCAAATGTGCACTTATTCGCAGATGATGCTGTACTCTATACCGCAAATTCATCCTTGAATCTGGCCCATGAGTACTTACAGAAAGACTTCGTCACCCTCCAATACAACGTTCTCACTCATAAGCTCCTCCTCAACGCCAAAAAGACTAAAGCAATGATTCTCTCACCAAAGTCTACTTCCCGGATGTCCACATATCGCACAGATCTGAACACTCTTAGATTAACCCCCTTGAAGTAGTTGATACCTTTAAATACCTAGGGTTCTGGCTGGATAACAAGCTCAACTTTCTGTGCCACTTAAATGAAACCTTGAAGAAACTAAGACAGCGATTAGGTTTATTCTATCACATTAAACACCTACTCACGTTAGAAGCCAGAATGAGACTAGTACAAACTACATTCCTACCTATACTGGACTACGCTGACTTCCTTTACAGTCATTGCTCATCAACAATGCTAAACAAACTGGACACCCTTTACCACCGGGCTTTAAGATTTATCTTAAATCTACCCTGTAGTACACATCACTGTCGTCTATACCAGGTTTCGGGATGGACCTCACTCTCAACTAGAAGAAAAAGGAATGCTCTCCTCTGGTTTTTTTAGAGCATTATCTGATAACCTCCCTGCATACATCTCAAACATCTTCAAATGGGCTAAAGGTGCCTATGTCCTGAGACGCTTCTCCTTAATTTGTTTCTAGATTCCTAGAGTGAAAACTACCCTTGGCTCAACTTCTCACTTCCATCACTTTGGAACACTATGCAAGACTCATTAAAATTATCCTCACTTCCAAGCATTTTCACATTCAAAGCTCTATTAATGGATTATCTGAAGGAATCATGCAACTGTTTTAGATGCCGATGACCCCTAAGCCTCGGGTGCCACTCTCAAATCCTACACATAAGTATCTCATCCACCCCACATTCCTAACAACAGAAACCTAGGACCTACAAGCCTAGTTCCCTTAATCCAAGATGACCCTGCCTATTCTCTACCTTTTACCTATTCTGGCCTCCTTTTTGGCTGCCTACTCTTTCACCCCTATTTCTACCCTATTCCTTAATACCTCCTTATTTTATATCATTTAGGTATGGGCTCTTACTCAGCAGAGACTATATGGGACTGTTGTCTCTTCTCATTTCAGTAAAGCTTATCATTATGTACCTTTGCATGTTAATTATGTTGACCGGTATGTATAGGACCATATTGACCGGCACCTTCACGATGTTTTTTCTTTTTTTTTTTTTTGCAACGTTGTCCACGTAATTGTAATCTTATGAAGTGTACTGTATTGTATTTATGCCCAGGACCACCTTGAAAATGAGCTTGCTCAATGGTGTTTATGCATGGTTAAATAAAGTGATTGATTGATTGATAGGTCAGCAAACTGACCTTGAAGGTGATCCTCCACTGCACCGGCAGCCAATGCAGTTTGCGAAGCATTAGCATTATATGGCAAGATCTAGATAAACCAGTCAACAACCTGGCTGCTACATTCTGCACCGGCTGCAGGCTGTACCCCCTAAGCAGAAAGCATGGTGCTGGGACATAGCAAAGAAAGAGAAGAAAAAAGGGTGACAATATAGGTAATCAGTTAGTGTTGCCACCTGTGTGGTTTTAGACTGGATAGTCCAGTTTTAAGGTCCTTATCTAATCATTCAGGTTTGCTTAAAGGTTGACCTGATTTTGGGGCCATTTTGAGTGCCCACATACTCTTAAAACTGATTTTACCAAATTATTCAATCATTTGGCTGCAAGTTTAGGTTACAAAATAGTTCTGGGGCCAGATTCACAAAATGTTATCCCAGCACAAACTTGGTTTATGCGGCGCAAACCATGTTTTGTGCCCAAGTGGTATTCACAAAAGCCCTGTTTGCAGGCACAAACCAGGTCTGTGCCAGAGCAAAATGTGAAGGGGGCTGCAATGCAAATGAGGGGGAGGGGGACCTGCATATTGGTGCAATCCCATTCACAAAGCATTTTCTCTTTTCAAGAGCTGCCTGTTTGTGAGGTTCCCTTGCATGGGAAAAAATACTGCTGAGCCAGACTTTGCTTTAATTCAGTAAAGCCCTAGTGGTTGGCAGAGGTACTTCCCCCCAATCAATGGGGTGGTGGGACAGTACCTGTAGGAGTGGGGGTGCACTAGATCACCAGGGAATTGCTATGAATTCATGTACTGGGGATCAGAGATGGGGGGATCAGGTGGGGAGGAACTTTAGCCACTAGAAGTCATATATATATATATATATCTGTATGAGGTGGTGATTGGGTAGGAGGAGGGACCTCTTGACACCAGGGAAATGTGGTTTATATTTTAGGCGGGTGATCAGGTGGGGGGGGGGAGGACCACTGGATATCAGGAAAAACTTATATTTGTCAGATTGGGCAGCAGTTGGCAATTACAGGAGGAGGGGGCCACTAGATTACCAGGGAATGGCTTTAGTTCTATCATGCCAGCGATCCGCAGAGGGGCACTAAACTTTCTTATGGCCCATGTAAATGGGCCTATAATGGGCATGCAAATAGCCCCTTAGCACCTTGCATGCCCAATGGGTTAATTTGCATGGCTGCTTTTGTGAATACCAAATAGCGCACCTACACTATTCATTGCAGGTCCATTCCCCGGGATGCAGGTCAAGGTGGCACTAGTGGGGTTAGAGGTAGAGATCTTCTTGGCTCCTATTGTCCCCTTCATCTGCTCTGCCAATGAGGGATTGCTAGAGGTTCCCTGGGTCCATTTGAATACACTGGGGGCTGGATCCTTTTCTTTTGTTGTTCCGACATTGTGGAACTCTCTACCTCATCGTGTGAGAGAGTGCCTGAGTGCTGAGTCTTTTAAATCTGTCCTGAAGACTTATTTATTTAGCCTAGCATTTATCAATGCCTGCTAGTGGGCTAGTGGGGTTACCGCTGACTCTACCTAGTCCTAGTCACAGTTGGATAGTGTGGTATGCTATCCCTTTGTGAATAGCATTTTTAACACCTAGCAATCGCAAAGTGCAATGCAAAATTTTGTGTTGCCTCTGCAGTTATTTGTGAAGCTGGCCCCTGATGTCAGCCATTTGTTTGTAAAACGAGTTCATCTGGGCGGTATAAAGTATGGCAATTAAAACCAGTAGCAGTAAATAAATGTTGCACTCTGAATTGTAAGTATGGTATTTTACTGCTGTGATAGGGAACCATTTTTATATCTTTATATACTTGCTGTGCTACTTTTTGTTTGTCCTATCTTTGATATAAATAAAACCCATTTTTGTTAAATAATCTCATTTTATTGTCTTTGTCACTGCATTAATCCCCCTCTCTCTCCTGAGTGTTCAGGCAGCTACTGCTCTCATTTTTCATACTTCCTGGACATTCCATGATATTAGCTACCTCATTACAGGTCATTCAGATGAATAGCAAGGGACAGTGTGTCTGAAGTTGTAGAATGTTTTAGAAATATGAAAATAAACAACAGTAGCTACTGTGCTAAAGGGAACACAATGCAGAATTAAGTGTACCACAAACTTAGATAAGTTGTCAAAAATTGGTCAAAGCATATCAGAATACCTGACTGACTTGGAAACGGAAATGGGAAAGTGTTTAACAGAGCCTAGAGAAACAAGCTGTGAATGAGCTCGGTACATCCAGCAGTCCTGGGTTTGAGTTCCCCAGCCTCCACTTGCAAATGTAACCTTAAGCAAGTCACTTAACCTCCCAGTGCTCCCAGGTCACCCAAGTAAATGGGTCTTATGCCCAATGGGTTTTACCTGGTTACCAAAGAATAAAAATGAAAAATAAAAATAATTAAAAAAGTAACAGTGTAAAAATGATTTTCAATCACTTTTCCTCTGACAATATAACTGACTTTGGAAGAGCAATGATACATTCATCAGTCATAAAAAGCAGTGGCACTGGGGGTGGAGTTCAAGGTGTGGTTTAGTATTTGTTTTTTACCTCATCCAAAGGGGGACAACTCTATAATCAAAGATAAATTACATTCCATACCCTAACAACCATCACTTCAAATCTGTTACGAAATGCCTGCTCCATAAAAGGTATTCTTTGGTATGAAAACATGTGACAGCATTTAATGTTTCCATTCTGAAGATGTTTAAAAAGTAATCACTAGTGATAAAATCAGGAGGGCGGGTACTTGCAATAATAACAAGTTGCAAATTACAAAGTATTCCTATTGTCTTTTTTTTCCGAATCCATTTAACATTGCTATGGTTATTATAGACATTTACACACTGCATTTCTGTCCAGTTGGAAAATAGTACATTTTATCAAATAAAATTGTGCCCCATATAAAATGATGACATTATGAAGTTATCTATATGTTCTTCTAAGTGTTAAGGATTGGAAAGAAATGAGAAAAGTGAACACTTTTTCTCAGGTGATTACAACAATAGTTGTCAGATAGAGCATATCTGTTTATAAACAAAAAACTTCAAGTAAATGTTAATGCTGCTACCTGTTTCTACCCTCCTTCTATTGAATCCTTTGATTTTATTAAATTTGGGCATGTGGAACTGCTTTCGCAATCTGGTTGGTGCAGGTAACATTTCTGCAGTTTTGCACCCATTATACTGTTTATATGTTCATGTCTCACTTAAGTGTTCAAGCTTGCATCTCCTCACAATAAATAATTTACTCTTGAAGACACATCACATAGAGTATAATGCATGGTCCTCTATCGGGAACCGGTCTATTAACCATCGAGAGGTCACCAGGGCGACCATGTAAACCTTAAGAGCAAAGTTTTACCAGGAAAGGCATACTGAGCAGACTACTACTTGATTCCAGATGCATCCTGGGGGGTGATTGGGGACAGGAGGATACATATCAAATACAGCAATACAAAATACAGAAATTACACAGAATATATACAAAAGATATATACAAGAATATATACAGTATGTACACAGCAAGCAACAGAAAATCTGAGTTGATAGGGCAGCAAATTAGTAGAAGGTGCAAATGACAGCTAACAGGGTCAGAGCTAAACATTTCGCATAACCACAGTTGAAGCAAGTTTGAGAGCTGGCCCTTACCTAGTGTGAGTTTAGATAGCATGAGCAGTTAGTAGAGAAGTGCCCTTTGAGGAGGGAGTTAAGTTGCCGAGAGGAGGGAGCATGCCGAATGGCCTCAGGCAGGGAGTTCCATAGGTTTGGCAGGTGAGCTCTAAAGGCCGACTGCACAGCAGAAGTCGCCATGTAAGGGAATTGAAGGAGCCAGGAGTCGAAGTTCCTGAGTGAGTGTGTAGGTGGTGTTTGAGCAGTTAGGGTAGAGGCGAGGTAGGAGGGCAATAACTGGGCCCAGAATCTGGCTGTGAGTCTATTACAGTGGGACTGGTGCCTATCGAAGAGTGAGAGGAGGTTAAGGGACCAGTAGAGGTTGCAGTGGTGGGTGGAAGGTGGACAGTCCAGAGCAAAATGACAGAAGGAGTTGAAAAGAGGATCCAGTCTAGCCAGGGTGGACTTAGGTGCGGCACTGTAGACTATGTCCTGCAGTCAAAAATAGGGAGGATCATTTTCTGCACTATTTTCTTGTAGGCTGGCTGAAGAATACAGCTATGGTTGCAGTATAAAGCGCCCAGTCTGGGGTGCAGTTTTTTGTTGGTAGCATTGATATATGTAGAAAAGTCAAGGTGCTGGTCCAGCCAGACCCCTAAATATTTGAAGGAGGTGCAAACTTCTAATGGGGTCCCATCTAGGGTTTTGAAAGTGAGAAAAGTGGGGAGTTGGGAGAGTCTCTGCCTCATGCTGAAGGTTAATGAGACCATTTTCTTGGCATTGAGAATAAGTTGATTTGAGCAAAACCAGAGCTGAACATCGCTGAAATCTTGCTGGAGTCTGGGTGTCACTTCTGGGGGGGGGGGCCTGAAGTATACAATACTGTATCGTCTGCATACATGTGAATGGATGTGTGTGGGCAGGCTGATAGCAGGTCATTCAGGAAAATGGAGAACAAGATTGGGCCAAGGACAGAGCCTTGGGGGACGCCGATGGTGACAGAGAGGGAGTCGGAAGTGGATGCACCAATTCTGACTGATTGGGACCTGTCTGCCAGGTAAGATTTGAACCAGCTGATGGCCACACTGAAGAGTCCTGCACTGGAGAGCTTCAACAGGAGAAGGGCATGAGAGACAGTGTCGAAAGCCTTAGCTAGGTCAATGAAAATGGCAGATGTGATGTGACCTTTGTCCATGCCTGTCAGGATGGAGTCAGTGAGTCTGAGGAGGGAAGTGACAGTGGAGTGGGATTTCCTAAAGCCTGACTGGTATGAGTAAAGAAGGAGGAGGAGGAGGAGTCAAGGAAGGAGGTAAGTTGTGAGAGGACTAGATGTTCCTGAATTTTGGCTAAAATGGGGAGGAAGGAGATGGGGCTGAAGTTATCAGGGGAGGATGGGTTGCCACCTTTAGGGAGGGGGATGACTGTGGCATGCTTCCAATCTGAGGGGATAGCGGCGATAGTGAAGGAGAGGTTGAAGAGGGATGCTAGGTGGATGGCAATGGCTGGGGCCAAAAGTTAGAACATGTTGGCATCCAAACCCGAGGGGCATTTACCCTTAGAGGGATTGAGGGCAAGCAGGGCTTTGAATACTTTGGATGGAGTAACCAGGGAGAAGGAGAAAGCTGGGTAGGGGGTTTGGGTGGGTAGGGATGCGGATGTAGGAGGGTGTGTAGCAGGCAGTGTGTTTGAGTAGAGAGAGGATGCACTACTAGTGAACACGGTGTTGAAAACAGTGGCCACTGCGTGTGATTCTGATATAGTGGAGCTGCCTACAATTAGGGCAGAGGTGGGGGGCTGGGTGGGAAGGGAGAAGAGTGATTTGATCGACTTCCAAAACTTAGCCGGGTGATTTAGATTGTTTTGGAAGGATGATGTGAAACAGTAGGCTTTAACCTGCCTGGTAAGGCTGGTGCAGCAGTCATTTCTAAGCGTTTGATAGTGTAGGTGGTCAGCGTGTGTACCCGATGCTTTGTAGGCTTTCCATGCCTGGTCCCTGGCTCAGAGGTGATCCATGAGGTCTGCAGAGATCCAGGGCAGATGAGCTCCACTTACTCTGACCTTTTTTGAGTAGGGCATAGTGATCCCAGATGGCAAGAAATCTGAACTTGAAGAAGTCTAGGGTGGAGTCAATAGAGGTGGCCTTGGGGATGAAAGACCAGTCCGAGTTTGCTAAGTCATTTAGGAGTCCTTCAATGTTAACGGATTTATATGACCTGATGAGGATAGTTCTTGGTGGAGGTGACTTGGCTTTAAATATTTTTCTTACTACGTATATCATGTGGTGATCGCTCAGAGAGTCTGGTAGGAGGCCTGAGGCAATTATCCTGTGTGGGTGTGAAGTGAGGGCCCCTGGCCCAATCCAGTAGAGAGTGGTTCTGAGTTTTGTGGTTTGGACGCGTGGGCTCAGCGATCTGTTGAGACAGATTTAATGCTGCCACATGGTTTTGGAGCTTGGTGCTAGCACCAGAGAGCCAGTTCAGGTTAAAGTCACCAAGGATATGGAGCTCCCCCTCTGAAGCAATGGTTTTTACGGTGTCCAGGTGCGCTATGACTGAGGTTAATTGGGAGTCTGGGGAACAATAGGAGCCTGCTATAAATATGGGGATTGAGTGAGGTAAGGAGATTTTTATTAGCAAGGCGTCAATGGATGGCGGGAGTGTGGATAGTGGGACAGGAGAGAACTTTATCAGGGATGATATGTAAATGGCAATCCTGCCATCCCTCTTGGTGCCCGGGCGGTCATGACGAGTGATTAAGTAACCAGGAATAGCTACTTCTGCATCCAGGCTGTGTGGTTTCAGCCAGGTCTCAGTGATAATCAGGATGTCTGAACTTAGTGATAGGATGACTGCTTGGAGCAAGGGCAGTTTTTGTAAGAGGCTGCATATATTTAGCTGGGCTACTTTTAGGCTTCTGGGTAGTTGGCCAGTGGGAGAGGGGTTGTGACTAGTGTGGGTGGCTTGTCCAGGGTTTAGCTTGATGTCTCCTGTGAGGAGGAGGAGTAGTGAAGTTAGCACCAGTTTTGAATTGGGTAGAAAACATTTCGGACTGCCAAGGGCAGAGGGAGTCTGGGAGGGCTGTCAAATCAAGTCATCAAATCAGTGTTTATTTGTAATGCACTTTTCAAAATACCAAAGTGCAAATACATAACAAAATTAACATATATCAACAATAAATACAAATGTAAAAACAATTAAAAGGCAACAGGATAAACTTATTAAAACACTAATACGAATAAGTAGCTCTTCAATGAGGTTTTAAATGACTCTGTGGACAGGCACTCTCTAATCCGATGAGGTAGAGAATTCCTCAGGGTTGAGGCCACAAAAGAAAAAGCTCTGGCCCCAGATGACTGAAGACGAACTCTGGGAATCTCTAACAATCCCTCATCGGTGGAACCGAGTGGGCGGAGAGGGCGGTAGGGCCGAAGGAGATCTTGCAAGTAGCTTGGTCCCAGTCCGTGTAGGGTCTTATAGGTCAGCAACGCAACCTTGAAGGTGATCCTCCACTGCACCAGCAGCCAGTGCAGTTCACACAGCACAGGTGTGATATGGCAAGTTCTTGGTATCCCAGTCAATAACCTGGCTGCAGCGTTCTGCACCAGCTGCAGGCAACGGAGATCCACCCCTGGCAACCCTAGATATAGAGCATTACAGTAATCAAGACGTGAAGAAACAAAGGCGTGAACCAACACAGGAAGGTCATCGTGTGGAACAAGGTGTTTTATCTGGGCTATATTCCTCAGATGATAAAAGGAAGACTTGACAATGGCTGATACCTGTGTCTTAAGCATTAGCTCGCTGTCAAGTATTATGCCCAGATTCTGCACCTGTTCAGAAGGTCTCAACTGGTTACCCCCTAACACAAGACCAGAGGGAAACCCAGGAGTCAACTTCTCTGCATGGTGACCGGGGTCCACCACCAACACTGAATGCATTTTGCAGATCTCCGACCTGATCAGTGACACCTTATCATCAAAGAACCAAGCAAACTCATCACACTTTATTTGTGAAAAAGCTCTCCGACCCCACAGACAGGCTGGATTGCACAGCCTGTCCACGGTTTGGAAGAGCTGAGCTGGTCGATTCCTTGATGCAGCTATCTCCCTGGACAGGAACTCTGCCTTCTTATGGGAGATTTCCAATTGATAGACCGTATAATGGGCAATCAATCTAAGCCTGTCACCTTCCAGGCCGGATTTCCGCCAGCAGCTTTCCAATCTTTGCCCCACTCTCCTCAACTCCCTCAGTATCCCACCAAACCAAGGGGACTGAGGGCAGAGGGAGAGGGGGCGAACATGGACAGGTGCTATAGAATTCCGAGCCTTCAGCACCATATTATTATAGTGCACTACTAAGACATCTGGTTCCATGCACTCCATAAGCCAACTCGGTAGGTCCAGCACCACCATCAGACCCTCGGGGTAACACCCCTCAAAGGGCTGTACTGGACCATCTCCAAAGGCGTTGGTCTCATAGGGGAGGCCACAAAATTGAACCTTATAGATTGATGGTTAGACTACCCAACTGGTTCCACCACCAGTTCCATGGTCTCCATCCCCAGGGTGAACATCAGATCCAGACAGTGACCCTGCATATGGGTTGCAGTGGTAACAACCTGTGTAAAGCCCAACAAAATCATCAGTTGGAGAAAGTTTTGACCAAAATGCGAGAGTTCATCATCGACTTAGGCATTGAAGTCCCCCAGGACCAACCACCTGGAGGATTCCAACACCAGGTCGATAATGAAGTCTGCAACTTCCTGCAGAAAAACTTTATCATCACCGGGTGGATGGTAAATGAGTAAGATTCTGCTGCCCACACCTGCTCCCATGATACACTCGAAGGACCTAGGGGTCACCACTGCAACCTCTACAAGGTCCAATTCTGATTTAAAACAAATAGCGCCCCCCCAATCCAATCTCGGGCAATGTATCACCGAGTACCCGGCTGGAACAGCTGACTCCAATATGGGACCAGCATTCTCATCCAGCCAGGTCTCGGTGATACAAGCCAGGTCAGATGTCTCAACAAGATCAGCAATAATTGCTATCTTGTTCTTTATAGACCTGCCATTGCATAACACCGCCCGCTGTGAGAAATGTCCCGCCACAGGGAATTTCATCACTGTCAGCCCAGTGTGAAAAGATGGAGGGAGAATGGAAGGACCGGGAAGCCAGATCAGATAAGCTGCAAAGGGGAAAGTAAGGTGATTGGTTAATTCTCTCACGTGACTCTGCCTATATAGTAAACGGCTCACCAGGGGTGGTGGTGGAGGTGGTTGGGCAGCTGATGCGAAGCATTAGCGGGATGAACACAGTCCTCCGAGACACAATGAACTAGGCTGCCATGCCTGAATGACTCTTGTCATACCTGCAGATTTCGGCTTGGGGGGAGGGCTCCTCCATGTGCCCTCACGACCACCAGCAGAGCTAACAGTGGGGGAGCTGCAGATTTCGGCTCAGGGGAGGGCAGTTCCATGTGCCCTCATGACCACCAGTAGGGCTAACAGTGAGGGAGCTGCAGATTTTGGCTCGGGGGAGGGTGGCTCCATGTGCCCTCATGACCACCAGCAGGGCTAATAGCAGGGGAGCTGAGGCCATGGCAACCTTGAGACAGTTAATAGTAACTGGTTGCCGATAGAGGGACCATACATTGTTTTTTACAGTGTATGGTCCCAAGAAAAATTGAAGAGGGCTCCTTACTTTTTAAATAAGTCACCACCATGGCTGTTCAGTCATTCCATCACTGCTGCATACATCCATCGGTTTCTGAGAGACAAAATGTGTGCACATGCGCAGACTGTTCCCAGTTGTTAATCCATCGATGTAATGTACCATTGATGGGTTAAGAAGGATGAAACATCACATCGATGGGTTAACAACGCTGGGAAATTATGATTTTTGTGGGTTAACAACATTCTACCGTACATTATAAATGGATGTTACTTGTTGTCTGAGTCTGCCTCTGTTTATTTATCTATGTGCCTAAATGGAAGGACAATGTATCTCCATGCCATAACTTGGATTATGTTAAAAACTATTGAAGCAAATCAGACTTTTGAAACGCCTGCCAAGTACCTATTTACCACTGGAACAAATAATTACCTTGCCACAAGGAAGAAAGTATTAATTAAGTGTATTCATTAAATCAGACTCCTATTCTGTAGGCTTTATCTGTTGGAAATGTCAGCCAGAGGTTAGCGACGGATTAGTACACAATGAGTGCAGTTGGAGTTAACCTCCAACTTGTGGTTAGCTGTTAATAATAAAGCTGTCATTGACAGTGAGAATTTAATGGCTTTAATTGAGTTTAATTACTTGGAAACTCCTGGAAAAGAGACTAGATTTGTTTGACTGTAAAAACAACAAAATGAAGGTGCTATCACAGGGGGGCTAGCCCACATGTTCCAACACATGCTGAAAAACACAGTCCTAAATCTTGTCAGATGCAAGCATCATTAAACAAACAGGGATTCAATATGGAGTCCGTTAGCTCAGTTTCTTTGGTTTCATGTAAGCAGCTTTTCTTTAATCATAATCTTCATTTGTCTTGGAAGTGAACATTTACAGAACAAAGACTACGTACAAATTCTTTCTGTATTGTGCACAGTAGAAAATGTTACCTTGACTATGACTCATAAAGGGAACAGTCAGTACTAAGAGCCCCACACCCAAGTGTAGCATAGTCCCAATTTGCACTTTGTGTGCAAAAACATTTTTTTTACTTACTGCACTGCCATATAGTAGATTTATCAGACTGATTCTACTGACTTGCAAGCTGGCTTTTCTATAACTACAAATCCCAGAACCCCCTGCAGCTGATATTAGAGGAGTGCTGCAGCAGTGGGAGATTCAATAGCCTGTAGTGCATGTTAGGATTTTTATAATCTCTAATCATTTGTTTGCTGGTCCCGCTGACCTCCCTGGGCTAAGTACGATTATCTGGGGTTGGGGGGGGGGCAGGGAAGTCAGCAGGCATTTTGAAAATGGAAGGGTCAAGCACTGGTACATGCTGTTTAGAGAGGGTTAGCATTGATGGCCAGCTAAGTTATCACAAATTTGGTCAAACATTCTGAATACAAATTAAGACATACTCTAGAGGCAGCAGTGCAAACAACAATATAAAACAATCAGTTGCTTGACAGAGCATGACAGCCAGGAACAGGTGTAAATGTTCATTTGGAGCAGGCATTTCTGTTTTTTGTAACATCAGCTTTTATTGTATATAACTGTAAAGGACGATGAATGTAATTAAAGGTTGTGGCCTTGCTACTCCCTTGGGGGCAACACCACATGGATACCTATGAAAAACCTGCTCCAACTCTCTGCTGTGGTTATTAGTACCCCCCCAAGTGAGGTGCTCAAGTAAGGGTGTGAAGTGTACCTTCCCCCCAGAGTGAGACTCTCAGGTGGCAGGATGCCTCGTAGCCACCTCCTCCCCCAGAGTGAGGCACTCTAGCAGTATTCTTCCCTTCCATATAAGGTTCTGAAAAACTGGACTGCATAGTGCCTTTCCCCCATGAGTGAGGCCTGCAGCAAGTGGGTAAACAGTACCCCTCAGAGTAAGGGGTTCAGGCAGCAGGGCGTACAGTGCCCTCCTACCAGACTGAACTGCTTATGCAGTGGGGTGAATAGTATCACCACATTGAGGCCCTTTTGAATTGAGGTGAATAGTACCCCTCACGTTAAGGCATTTAAGCAGTGGGCTGAATAGTACCCCTCCCACTGAGGCACTTAAGCAGCATGGTGAAGAGTCCTCCCCCAACACCTAGGCACTTAAGCAGTGGAGTGTATAGTTCTCCCCAGATTGAGGCACTTAAGCAGTGGGATGAATAGAACACCCCACACCGAGGCACTTAAACAGTGGAGTGAATAGTACCCCCACCCCAGACTGAGGCACTTAAGCAGTGGGGTGAATAGTATTCCCCAAAACTGAGATACGTAAGCAGTGGGATGAACTGAACCACCCCACACTGAGGCACTTAAGCAGTCGGGTAAATAGTACCCCCACCCACACTGAGGAACTTAAGCAGTGGGGTGAATAGTACACCTCACACTGAGGCACTTAAGCAATGGGTTGAATAGAACCCCTACACTGAGGTACTTAGGCAGTGGGGTGACTAGAACCCCCCACACTGAGGCACTTAAGCAGTGGGGTGAATATTACTCCCTCATACTGAGGCACTTCAGCAAAGGGGTGAATAGAACTCCCACACTGAGGTACTTAAGCAGTGGGGTGAATAGAACCCCCACACTGAGGCACTTAATCAATGGGGTGAAGAGAACCCCCACACTGAGGTTCTTAAGCAGTGGGGTGAATAGTAGCCCACGCACTTAGACACTTAAGCAGTGGGATGAACAGTACCCCCCCACTGAGGCATTTAAGCAATGGGGTGAATAGTAGCCCCCCACAGTGACATACTTAAGCAGTGGGGTAAATAGTACCCCCTATGCTGAGGGACTAAAGCAGCAGGGTGAATAGTAACCCCCACATTGAGGCGCTTAAGCAGTGAGGTGAACAGAATCCCCCCCCACTGAGACACTTAAGCAGAGGGGTGACTAGTATCCCCCACACTGAGACATGTAAGCAGTGGGGTGAATGGTACCCCCTCAACACTGAGGCACTTAAGCTGTGGGGTGAATAGTATCTCCCCACACTGGGGCATTTCAAGAATGGGGTGACTAGCACACTATATAATGAGACACTTAAGCAGTGGGGTGAATGGTACCCCCCACACTGAGACACCTAAGCAAAGGGGTGAATAGTACTCCGCTCTGAGGTGCTTAAGAAGCGGGGTGAATAGTACCACCTCACTGAGGTGTTTAAAAAGTGGGGTGAATAGTACCCCTCACACTAAGACAATTAAGCAGTGGGGTGAATAGTACCCACACACTGAGGCACTTAAGCAGTGGGGTGAACAGTAACCCCTACACTGAGGCACTTAAGCAGTGAGGTGAACTGTACACCCCTTACTGATGTATTAAAGTGGCAGGGTGAATAGTATGCCCCCAGTGAAACACTTAAGCAACAGGGTGAATAGCACCCCCCACACTGAAGTGCTTTAGTAGTGTGATGAATACTAGCCCCCTCACTATGACACTCTTAAGCAGCAGAGTGAATTTTACCCCCCAGGCACTTAAGCAGTGGGGTGAACAAGTACCCCTACACTGATGCATTTAAGCAGTGGGATATATAGTACCCCCTACACAACAGGCACTTAAGCAGTGGAGTGAATAGTACCCCCACACTGAGAAACTTAAGCAGTGGTGTGAATAGTACCCCCACACACCGAGGTGTTGCCAGGGTGGGGCACTAAATCTCCACACCAAGATACTTAAGCAGCGGTGAATAGTAGCTTCACATTGAGTTATTTATGGCAGGGTGAATAGTACCTCCCACTGGAGCACTTAAGCAGTGGGGTGAATTGCACCCCCTTATGCTAAGGTGCTTCAGCAGTTGGGTGACTACTATCCCTCCACTATGGCACACTTAAGCAGCAGAGTGAATAGTAACCCCCACACTGTGGAACTTAAGCACTGGAGTGAATAGTACCCCCCACATTGAGGTACTTAAGCAGTGGGGGTAACTATTACTCCCTGAGGCACTTAAACAGTAGGGGGATTAGTACTCCCAACAGTAAGATAGTTAAGCAGCAGTGTGAATAGTACCTCACACACTGAGGCACTTAAGCAGTGGGGAGATAAAGTAACCCCCACACTAAAGCACTTAAGCAGTGGGGTTAATAGTACTCCCCACAATGAGACACTTAGGCAGCAGGATGAATAGTACCCTCCCCCTAGAGAAAGGCACTCAAGCAGTGGGGTAACTAGGAACCTGCAAACTCAGGCACTCAAGTGGTGGGGTGAATAATAATCTCCTCCTAGAGAGAGGCAGTGAAGCAGTGGGGTGAACTGTAACCCCCACACAGAGGTGCTTAAGCAGTGGGTTGAATAGTACCCCCCCAGACTGAGGTGCTTAAACAGTGGTGTGAATAGTACCCCTCACAATGAGGCACTTGGCCAGTGGGGTGAATAGTACCCCCCCCCACAGTGACACACTTAAGCAGTGGGGTAAATAGTACCCCCCCCACACTGAGGTGCTTAAGCAATGGGTTAAATAGTACCCACCCCAACTGAGGTGCTAAAGCAGTGGGGTGTATAATACCACCCAACACTGAGGCACTCAAGCAGTGGAGTGAACAGTACCCCCCAGACTGAGGCACTTAAACAGTGGGGTGAATAGTACTCACAACACTGAGGAACTTATGCAATGGGGTGAAGTACCCCCCCACACTGAGGTATTTAAGTGGTGGGGTAGCACCCCCCCACTGACGCACTTAAGCAGTGGGGTGAATTACACCCCCTCACATTAGGGTGCTTTAGCAGCTGGGTGAATACTACCCCTCCACTATGGCACACTTAAGCAGCAGGGTGAATAGTAACCCCCACACTGAGGCACTTAAGCACTGGAGTGAATAGTACCCCTCCACATTGGAGTGCTTAAGCAGTGGGTTAAATATTACCCCCACCTCACTCTGAGGCACTTAAGCAGTGGGGTAAATAGTGCTCACAACACTGAGGAACTTATGCAATGGGGTGAAGTACCCCCCCACACTGAGGTATTTAAGTGGTGGGGTAGTACCCCCTGCTGAAGCACTTAAGCAGTGGGGTAAATAGTACTCCCCACAATGAGGCACTTAGGCAGCAGGATTAATAGTACCCTCCCCCTAGAGAAAGGCACTCAAGCAGTGGGGTGACTAGGAACCTGCAAACTCAGGCACTCAAGCGGTGGGGTGAATAATAATCTCCTCCTAGAGAGAGGCACTGAAGCAGTGGGGTGAACTGTAACCCCCACACAGAGGTGCTTAAGCAGTGGGTTGAATAGTACCCCCCCCAGACTGAGGTGCTTAAACAGTGGTGTGAATAGTACCCCTCACAATAAGGCACTTGACCAGTGGGGTGAATAGTACCCCCCACAGAGACACACTTAAGCAGTGGGGTAAATAGTACTCCCCACACTGAGGTGCTTAAGCAATGGGTTGAATAGTACCCACCCCGACTGAGGTGCTAAAGCAGTGGGGTGTATAATACCCCCCAACACTGAGGCACTCAAGCAGTGGAGTGAACAGTACCCCCCAGACTGAGGCACTTAAACAGTGGGGTGAATAGTACTCACAACACTGAGGAACTTATGCAATGGGGTGAAGTACCCCCCCACACTGAGGTATTTAAGTGGTGGGGTAGTACCCCCCACTGAAGCACTTAAGCAGTGGGGTGAATTACACCCCCTTACATTAGGGTGCTTTAGCAGCTGGGTGAATACTACCCCTCCACTATGGCACACTTAAGCAGCAGGGTGAATAGTAACCTCCACACTGAGGCACTTAAGCACTGGAGTGAATAGTACCCCTCCACATTGGGGTGCTTAAGCAGTGGGGTAAATATTACCCCCCACCCCACTCTGAGGCACTTAAGCAGTGGAGCGGGGATTAGTACTCCCAACAGTAAGATAGTTAAGCAGCGGTGTGAATAGTACCTCGCACACCGAAGCACTTAAGCAGTGGGGTGATAAAGTAACCCCCACACTAAAGCACTTAAGCAGTGGGGTAAATAGTACTCCCCACAATGAGGCACTTAAGCAGCAGGATTAATAGCACCCTCACCCTAGAGAAAGGCAGTCAAGCAGTAGGGTGAATAGGAACCTGCACACTCAGGCACTCAAGCGGCGGGATGAATAATACTCTCTTCCTAAAGAGAGGCACTGAAGCACTGAGGTGAATTGTACCCCTCCACGCAGAGGTGCTTAAGCTGTGGGTTGAATAGTACCCCCCAAACTGAGGTGCTTAAACAGTGGGGTGAATAGTACCCCTCACAATGAGGCACTTAACCAGTGGGGTGAATAGTACCCCCCCACAGTGACACACTTAAGCAGTGGGGTAAATGTACCCCCCACACTGAGGCGGTTAAGCAGAGGGTTGAATAGTACCCCCCCCAGACTGAGGTGCTAAAGCAGTGGAGTGCATAATAACCCCCAACACTGAAGCACTCAAGCAGTGGGGTGAACAGTACCTCCCGCACAGTGACACACTTAAGCAATGGGGTGAGTAGTACTCACCACACTGAGGCACTTATGCAGTGGGTTGAATAGTACCCCCCCCCCAGGCTAAGGTGCTAAAGCAGTGGGGGTGTATAATGCAACACTGAGGCACTTATAAGTGGGGTGAAAAGTACCCCCAAACTGAGGCATTTAAGCAGTGGGGTGAATAGTACTCACCACACTCAGGCACTTATGTAGTGGGGTGAATAGTACCCCCCCCCACACACACACACTGAGGCACTTAAGCCATGGGGTTAATAGTACCCCCCACACTGAGACACTTAAGCAGGGGGGTGAATGGTACCCCACACTGAGAGCATAAGTGAGTGGGAATTGTGTACACTGAGGCACTTAAAGCAGTAGGGTAAATAGTACCCCCCACATTGAGGCACTTAAGTAGTGGGGTGACTAATACCCACACACTGAGTCACTTAAAGCAGTAGGGTTAATAGTACCCCCCCACACTGAGGCACTTAAGCAGTGGGGTAAATGGCTGTGGGATGAATAGTACCCTCCCGCGAGAGAGAGAGAGAATGAATACAGCAGAGTGCATAATACCCCGCCTCATCCTGAGTGAAGCACTCAGTAATACCACCCCCAGAGTGAGGCACTCAGTCAGGGGGTAAATACTACTGCCCCAGAATACCCTCCTGAATGAGACACACAAGCAGCAGTGCTGATGTCAACAATAAAAAGATTTCAATGTCTACATCTCTGTTCCTGATGTGGATAATACTGCGGACTTAACCCTTATTAGTCATCAGACATTATGGGTCCTGCAGCTGCTTTAGGAGTTAAGTGATTACTTGTGAGAAACTAGAAATCTAGTAAAAGCCTGTAAATAGAATAGCACTCATATATGAGTTACATAGCGAATAGTGAAAGAATAATGTTGTTAGATAAGATGACCACTTTTGAAATTATTTTGTCTTCCTTTCTAAATTACAGACCAATTAATGGACATAATTATTAATTTATTGTATTTTTTTAACGACAACATTTTTATATAATTTATTTAACAGAAACCAGGTAGGAAAATAGTTGGGTTTTGTGTTTCTGATTATACTCGGTTGCATTTGTCACTTATTAACTGTTGTGTGAAATTAGTAGAAAAGGTTGAAAGTTTAGTTTATGTATTTATATAATAATTTGTAATTGTATTTTGTGATATTATTTCTTTTATATGTGAAATTTAAGAAAAACTTGCATGGTAAAAGCAGCAGGGTACATAGTACCCTCACCCTGGAGTCTGACACTACAGCCCCCATAGCAGGCTCTAAACTCCACTGTCCAGAGGGAATCTGGCTCGGGGCAGGCATAAACATTATCCTCCCACCACAGAGTCTGAGACTGCTGCCCCCACAGCATGCCCTAAACTCCACAGTCCTGAGGGTGTCTGGCTCAAGGCAGGCATAAATATCATCCTCCCCCCCCTTAGAGTCTAAGACTGCTGCCCAGACAGCATACCCTAAACTCTTTTATTACATGTTAGAAGAAATATGTCATATGTAGAGGAATTGGAAACCAGAATCTCTTGAACACCAAGCCCACTTTAGGAATGTCAGGATTTTAGGGATGCCAGAATACATGGACAGTGATTTTGACATAGTTAGGGATTGAGTAAGACATTTTCATGAACACATTTGACCTATTGACAATTCCCCTCTGTTGGTAAAAGCATGCAGAGTTATAATAAAACACCTCTTAGAGAGAAAAAGTGCAGAATCAGAGCAGGCAGAAAAGTGTAGCAAAAAGTTACAATTTCTGCTGTGTTTGACTCTGATAGGGAGCTGATTTTTAGTTTGGCTCATATGAGGGGGATCTTTGATGTACAGAAATTGCCTATATTCTATACATCCATATTACAATTTTCAACGCAGCAGAGGTGTTGCCATTTCCTGAATTACAGGCCAGACAATTTAACAATGGGAGCTGAGTTTCATCTTTTGGGTCTGACTAAAGTTAAAATGACCAAGGATGGACATCCATATTTTTTGAGGCTGATCAGCTAACTATATATATTTATAACATAGGGTACCAAAATGGAGTAACATCATTGGTGGAATAGCATCAGGTGACTGTTCATTAATCCATGATATATGCACAGTTGTTGTGAATGGGCAAGAACCAGTATCGGTGATTGAGAGAGACAGAGCGGTGTCTGCCCGCCTGCGCCAACGATGTCTGCTCCCTGAGAAACCAGTGCATGTCCTGCCACTGGGACCACAGGGTTACAGATGTTTGTTGCCTGCTGTGCTGGCACACTGCATGGACAGAGAGTGAGAGCAATGCGGTGTGCTGCTCGCTCTCTATGTCTCTGGACACAAGTTACTTGCCCCCCTGCCCAAGAGTGGGAAACGGGCAGCACAAGAGGTGGAGATGGTGACTGGGACAGCAGGGCAGTCTGATCTGAATGCTGTTCCCTTGTTCCTCTACAGTGTCCCATCGAGCAGCAGCCATCTGTACAAAAGCTGGCGTGGGTCGAACATACACAGTGCAGTGCTGAAAGTGGGAGGGATCGTAATGCCACTGCCAAGTTAGCAGGCTGGCAATAAACAGTCTACCTTCCTTCACATCACCCCTTTACTACTTCATTTTTTTTCTTTTTTTTACTGGGGAAGGAGGATTAGACAATTCTGCCTATTTTCAGCCTCGTTCTGGGGGAGTGGGATATAGATGGATGCCAACTGACACTGAACTAGATTAAGCTGTTGGTGGTATTTTTATTGAATGGGGGAACTTTGGCCAGGACACCGAGGGAAATTCCCCTACCTGTTGGTAGATGGCGTTGATGGTTGGCTGAACTGAGAATGGAGGAGTTAAATCGAGTTGGAGAAGAGCAAGGGGCAGGGTGGTGGACAGAGTGTGGTTGCTGCTGATGCCTTAACAGAGGATGAAGAGCAATTCTGTTCTGTGAAGTTGGATGAATTGCAGGGTGCCTCGGATGCTAATAGTCTTATGGTCTCTGAAATGGAAGCGGAGGAGGGAACCCTCTGCATGGAAGAGCGGGATATCGGAGAGGCTGTGGAACAAGTGGAACAGGAACTGGATGCAAAGAGGTGTTTGGTGCACCAGATTTTGGAAGAGGCTGAATGGAGATATGACATGTGGAAGGAAGTTCCTAGATGAGGAGCAAGGAATTCGGAACAACAGTTGGAGGTTCTGATGGGTGAACTGAGCTGCGGGGTGAGCATTGGTATCTATGGCTCAGAAGACAGCACTGGGATTAATATGGTCAAGGAACAGACGACTGCAGGGAGATCTGTTCAAGAAGAGGTGGTGGCTGCATTTGGCATCCAAAATGGTGCAGACAAGGGAGAGACTACATGGTCTCCTGAAATGGCTTTGGGAGGAGCAGGCTGGAAATGGACTGAATCTGGGTCTTGGATTCCAGAATGGATATCTTTCGAGTCGTAGGCTGAAGAGATTGTGGTTTTGCTGGATGGAAACTAGGTAACTGTGGGGCTATACCAAAAGGGGGATAGTGGCAAGGACAACATTGATCAGATTTTACAAAAGAATCAGGAGGTCAGTGCAACAGAAGGGCCTGAATTGTGTAAAGCAACTTTAGAACCGGGGAATCTGGTAAAAACAGGGGGCCAGGGAGCAGTTTCCTCGGGGGCTATAAGTACAGCCCACCGAACTCTCTCGACTGAAGATATCTCTGTGGAAGACAGAACAAAGGCGTGTCTTAGTAAAAGTCATACTGCAAGACCAAGAACTTTTTCTGAAGTAGTTGGCACTAATTGGTCTGACAAGGTTTTCAGGCTTTTCTGAACTTTTAGAATCTACTCCTAGGTGAAACGCTGTGAGCTTATGCTACAAAGGGAGTATGGAAGTTATGACAGATAGGCTGTTTGTGGGTAAAACTCTTTTGAAGGATTCATTAAAATTTATGGCTTCTGAAATATACGCCCTTATCCAGATTATGGGCGAAGATATTTTTTATATAAATTTTCGCTCTATGAAAGGTTTAGAGAGGTTCTAGAATAAATATAACCAGATGAAGTCCTCCCCCCTGTGGTCACCATTTGTGGTGATCCCATTGACCAGAGCTGCTGCAAAGAACATTACTGTTATGTTCTGAAATGAAAATGTACATGTAGGTGACATAGTACATTGGCTGAATCAGAAATGTGAGGTAAGTGCTCCAGAGCCTATCCTGGACTCAGAATACCTCTAGACTAGAGGATGGAGGTTTAAGGTCAAGCTGTGTCATACTGAAGAAGGAATTTTTCATATTCCAAATAGTTTTTTTATCGGTCGCGACAGAAGGGTATGCTTCTATTCAGGGCAACCCGAAGCCTGCTATAGGTGTGGTGCAAAGACTCACCTATCAAATGTGTGCGATGTTATGAGATGTGGTTTATATGGGGAATGTGGACATATCAGCTCTCAGTGCCACAATCATATGAGATGTAGTCTATGTGAGGACTGTGGGCATATGTTTAATAATTGCCCATGGGCGGCAAGAAACACTTCTAGAAGTGTGAATCCTGATGACTTAATCAGGAAGGCCCAGGAAACAGAGGCACAGAATAGACAGACCACATCTGGGTCAGAACCAGGCCATGATACCCCTAGAGATCTAATTCCAGACTCTCAGTACCATACTCTGGTAGAGGGACCAGTCCTTGAACACCATGCCCCAGAGAGAGGTTCATCTATGGAGGTAGAGCCAAGTACGGTGCCACCAAACCCTTCCCCTCAGGCTGAAGAAAACATGGATCAAGCCTCTACCATAGAAATTTCTATGGATTTGGCTCCAAGTAAGGATATATCTGTGTCTCCACCTTCGTCTGCAATGGAGATGGAAGAAATGCACCCCCCCATCCCCTTGGTAGGACCTGACACTATGGAAAGACGATGCAGTTTACGTAGTCAAAAACAGTGTCAATCTGATGTAGTTACCCGAAAATCCTTTTGAAGTTTTGAACACTCGAGAGGAAGATGAAGTGGTCTTGGGTGGCAATGACTGTGATGTTTCTTTACCTGTATTGTCTCAGGGTATAGAAAAAAAGAAGGGTTTAAAGAAAATGAAGGAAAAAAAAGTAAAACATCTGATGCAATCTAACCATTTTTTGCCCTCTATTTTCACTGTTATATAAATGGTGTTATTCTCTATAGCTTCTCTAAATGTGTGCAGTATCTTAAATAACAAAATAAGGGATGCTGTCTTCTCTTTGGTAAAAGATCTTGCTTGTGAGGTCATTGTTTTGCAGGAGACCTGGTTTAATTCATATCAGGATATTGCACAAGCGAAGGGAGCCTGGATCTGGGGACCATCATATTGGTCCTTTGGTCAAGACAGAGCTGATGGGGTGGGTATTTTGTTTAAAGGGGGAGGCTTTAAAGTTCAAAAAATAGTGGATATACAGCCAGGGAGGGCATTACTGGTAGGTGGATTATGGTATACACAGTATAGTCATATTTTGGTAGTTTTTGGGCCACAGACAAAAGATTAAAGAGTTCAGTTATGGGAACAAATTCAGCCCTTTCTAGCAACAGCTCGGAATGTGTTCATGGGAGGGGATTTTAATTGTACACTTGATATGGATATACATAGGCCCAGATATTCAGACTGTGCCTGGCAGTGGCACAAGCCTGGGCGCAGCGCAACTGGGATGCACTGGGGCCAGGACCAGGTAATATTCAATGGTGATGCACCATGGCGCAGCACCATTGAATATGGCAGACTGTGCATGGCGCAGTGGCACTGCGCCGGCATAAGCCACAGATAGGGAGCATGGGGAATGTGCCAGTGCAAGTGTGGTTGCGCTAGGTGCATCACCCACGATATTCAGCAGGGGGCATACAAATGAGGCCATAATATAAGCAAAGCACAAATGGGATCATTTGCATGCCATTATGGCTCCATTTGCATGCCTTGCACAGGACAGCCCGGCGACATGGACCTGGCACCCTGCACAGCATGTCGTGTGCACAGTGGGGATCCCAGGGCATCCCCCACCCTGTAGCCGTGATCGCAGTAAAAGCCATAGCACGCACAGCTCCCTGGCAGTCCAGTGAACCCCCCTCCCTCATGATTGCTAGTATATGGAGAAATAATCATGCGCTGGTGGGCTAGTGGACCCCCTCCCTCCCGATCGCTGGTATATGGAGAAGTAGTCATGCCCTGGTGGTATAGTGGATTCCACACCCTCCCAATTGCCCAATCACTGGTAAATGGTGAATTAAACAGTCTCTGGTAGTCTAATGGACCCCCCCTTCTGCCTGATTCCCTGATCGCTGGTAAAGAGCCGTAACATCAGACCCTGGTGATCCAGTGGCACCCCACCCCTCCCACCCACACAGGACCCTTGCCCCCCTGCCCCAGCTCCTCCCCTGTCAGCCGGTGAGCAGCTGCAATGCACCCGCATGCTGCCTGGCCGCCCCTCGACTGGCAGGTACAGTATGCTTTTGCAGGGCACACTGTACTAGACAGTCCCAGATCTGTGAATTACCCATTCACATATTTGGGACTGTCTAGTACAGTATGCCCTGTAAGTCTATTGGTCCACACTGTGGACCAATGGGCTTAAAGCCCATACTGTACCTGTCAGTTGGCAGATGGCCAGGTGGTATGCGGGTGGGTTGCAGCCGCCCGTCGAATACGGGGAGCGGGTGGAAAGAGGTCCCTATGTGGGTGGGAGGGGTGGGGTGCTACTGGATCACCAGGGTCTCATGTTACGGTGCTTTACTGGTGATTGGGGAATCAGGTGGAAGGGGGTCCACTAGACCACCAGGGAATGTTTAATTCACCATTTACTGACGACCGGGCGATCAGGAGGGTGAGGGGTCCACTAGACCACCAGGGCATGACTACTTCACCATATACCGGGGATTGGGAGTGGGGGGTCCACTAGACCACCAGGGACTGTTCATTTCTCCATTCACTGGCGATTGGGTGATTGGGAGGAAGGGGGGTCCACTAGACTACCAGGGTATGTATATGTCTACATATACCAGCGGTCGGGAAATCGGGCGGGAGGGGAGTCCACTAGCCCACCAGGGAATTAAGTATTCTGCATTTACCGGCAATCAGGAGGTTGGGGGGTACCACTCGACCACCAGGGAGATGTGGGTGCTTCTGGATGGTGTTTTGGTTGGGCGGGTGGCCACCCATGGCTGGCGGCTGCTGTATTGCGCCCTGCAATATGGCAGCCCACTTGTGGGTGGCCAGGAGTTGTTCCAACATTTCACAGACTCAACTTTGAGCCCCCCCCATACGACGCAATGCAGGGTTGTGCCAGCATATGCGCCGCACATCCCAGGCTGAATATCGGGATGTGCCGCATATGTATGGGCACGCCCCGCATCTGCGCCGATATAAGACAATCATTGCGCCCACATCGGGATTTTGGTGCTGCACCAGGCAGCCTTTCAATATCCCCCTAGGGAGCAATGCGGGGTTGCACCGGCACAACCCCTTTGAATATCCAGGCCACAGACTACAAAACAAAAAAATTTATTGTGACTTGTATGCTTTGGAACAGTGTATTGAAACAGCTGAATTGGTGCTAGTTTTCATATGGCTTCACCTCCCATTAAGTATACTTATGTTAGGGGACTTTTACGTACGAAAATAGATTATTGTTTTGTATCACAGAGAATTCAGGTAGGAAGGGAACATTGTTTAACTAGGAGTAGCACACTAAGCCAAAGTTAGTTTCCAGATGCAACCTGGGAGCACAAGGATGTTAAGTGACTTGCTTAGGATCACACAATATACAACTAGGCAGCTGTAGGATTCAAACCCAGGTCTCTAGCTCTGCAGATTAGAGCCTTAACCCACTGCACTATACTGCCTTCCTACAGGTGGCTAAAACTAAGGTAATACCTCTGGAATTTTCTGATCATTTATTGATTCAAACAACTGTGAGCATGGAAGCAGAGGTTATTCAGCCCACTATCAGGTGGAAAATTAACTGCTCTGCTTTACTTGACAAAATAGTGCAGTCGGGTTTACTGTCTATTTTTTATTGCCAGAGCTTCAGTATTACCTGTCTACGAGGAGGATGTCTATAGATGGTGGATAGAAACAAAAAAGGAAGTTTGTAGATGGATACAAGAGTTTGGTAGAGTTAAAACAAGGGGGCAGGTTTTTAAATATTTAGGCCTATGAAATCAGTTGTACAGGCTTTTAACTGAATCTTATACCACAAATAGAGACCCAACAGCTCAGATCACTGGAATAAAAAATGAGATGAAAAAGGTTCAGTATGATAGGGCAACGTCTTTACAGTAAGGGTTATGTATGGGTACAAATAAGGCACCTTTCTCTGATCCCTGTCAGGCTAGCAAAGAAAGGAAAATAGGTCAAGGTTCACAAGTCTTAATGATAAAGGAGAAAGAGAGTTTCAGACTACTGAGATTAGGGACAGTGTTGAAAAACATTTAAGGTCTTCTTCAGATACTGATTTTATCTCTGAACAGGGCATAGTAGAGTATTTAAGTGGTGTTCCAGGAGATTTGTTAAAAGATGCTGACACTACAATTTTGTCAGCACCAATTAATGAACAGAAGGTGTTACGGGCTATTGATACCTTAAAAAACTGGTATTGCACTGGGCGTGGATGGCATACCCATTGAATTTTATTACATTTTTTCTACTATAATGACAGCCTTTTTGACAAGAGTTTTTAATTTTCTCTGATAAGAATCACAAACCTACAGAATTTACTCTGGCCCTAGTGATTTTTTGCATAAGTCTGGGGATATGTTTGATATTGGGATTTGGAGGGCCAATTAGCCTTATGAATTCAGATTTTTAAATTTTGGCACATGTTTTACGAAAAAGATTACAAGTATTTGCTTCTGATTTAATACACCCAGTACAGACCTGTTCTGTTCCTGGGAGAAACATACAGGAGAACCTGTCAATATTAAGGGAGGTAACTGAATTTTGTAAAACAACACAATATGTTGGATGCCTATTATCACTGGACCAACATAAGGTATTTGATAAGGTTAACCATGCCTGTTTATTCCATATTTTGAATCATTATGGGATACCGAGTCATTTTATTAAGTGGATTAAAATTATGTATGAAAACGCAGTAATTACTGCTGAAATTGCTGAGAGGGGAGAGAACTATACTTCCATTTGTAGAGGGGTAAGGCAGGGGTGCCCTTTAAGTCCCTTGCTTTATGTTTTTTACATAGATCCTTTAATTTTTTTTACAGCTATTACTTTTCTCTTCTACTGCCAGCTTGTCCTCAGGAGGGAACCCCAGCCCCATCCCCCAGCATCTACCAGCCGACGCTGACTCAAACTCCAGGGCTTGCCCCCCCCCCCAGTGGGGTTGGTGGGGTTTCCCCAAATCCCACCGAGGTCCGGATTAAGTGGGCCAGTACCGTGGCTGGCTGGGAGCAGAGCCTGCGAGGCGCCCTCCGCCATTGTGTCATGGCAGTGTGTTTTTTTTTCTTGTTCTCCCCAGGAGTTGGGGGCGTGTAGTGATGCCAGTGGAGGGGAGCATGCACACATCCACATGCGCTCCCTCCAGGTGCCTGCCCTGACTCCTCCACATCTTGTAGTGTGGCACCTTGTCCCCCCAGCCTCCACCGGGGGTCAAACAAGTGCCGACTTCTGGAAACTCCCCTCCCCAGAGAAAGACAGCAGTCTGTCGAACACTCAATCCTTCTCCTCCCCTGCCGATCCCCAGCGACTCATGCTCATTCCTAAACATGGGTCGCTGGCATAGTGCGAGGTAAGACGTCCAGTGCCTCAGCCCTCAGTGCCACCAGGCCAGCCTACATAGATCCTTTTATTAGGAAAATAACATTGAATGAACGGATTCAAGGAATAACAGGAGTAAGTCAAGGGGTATGGTGAAAATGTTGGCATATGCGGATGATTTGTGTTGTTTTCTTAAAATAAAGATAGTCTGGACCATTTTATGGCTGAAACAATAGCCTTTTCTAAAGTTTCTGGGTCTGATTGGAATCTTGATAAAAGAAGGGGTTTGTTAGGTCCTTCGACAATGGCCTGGTCAAATGTCTATGATATTCAAATTACTACGGACCCTCTTAAAATTCTAGGTGTTTATTTTGGCTCTGGAGAAATGGATAAATTAAACTGAGAGAAAACTCTATAGATAGGCGAGGCTAAGGTAATGAAATGGAAAGGTTGGAAAATGTCTAAATTAAAATGAGTGTATATAATTAAGCAATTTTTATTGCCAGTTTTCTTATATATCGCTGGCATTTTTCTACTGCCAATTAGTCTTGAAAATAAATTATTTTCTCTTCTTTCCAACTTTTTTGGGGCAGCAGGTTGAACCATATTAAGTGGGAGGTTACCTATTTGCCCATAAATAAAGGGGAGGGGTAAATATGATTAATCCGGTGGTCTTCTTTCACACCTTTTTTTGGATGAAGAATTTGACCAGACTCTCCCACCCAAAGCAATCAATTGCTTCTATATGGAGCGGGAATGTGTTACAGGGAATTTTTAACAAATAGGTAGATTTAGTACCTAAGGTGACCGGAGCGTCTAGAATACTGGTGTATTACATTAGTATGCTTCAAAAATTGCATAAATGGAAGGTGACAAAACAAATGTTTTTTCAAGGAAATAGAAAGATGGTGTATAAATGGATTTTGGACCATTTAGGGCCTTTAGAACTAGAGTTTAAGAATTGTGTCCTGTCAAACAATAAGTTTGTTTATAAGGTTTTAACTAATAAAAGGGTTCCAAAAAAGATGTGGGATGTACAAAGGCTGTATGTGCATGGGGGATTGGGGTCAAGGGTAATAATAAACATGAGGCAGTGGAGGAAAGGAATTGTTTGTATCCAGGTTGTAACCTATTATTAGAAACTCAGGATAATTTTTTATTCCAGTGTTTGTATGCGTCAGGGTTATGGTCATTTTTGGCAACTAAATGGAAATTATCATGGCTTATGCAGCTGACATGTGATGCTCTGATTTTAAGGAATTTTCCATTTTTGCTATCTAGATTTCACAGTAGAACATTAATAGTATTTTTCACATGCTTGAAATATTACCTGTGTCAGAGTAGATGTCAATTTTTGACTCAACAATAACAAATGTCATATGTTACATTTAGTACTATTTGTGGAAATGCATTATTAGATATACATGTAAAGAAGAAAAAAAAATCACCCTAGAGCTAAAATAATGATATGGTGGAGAGGTTTAACTTTTTTTCTCAAAAATATGCATAGCTGATAGGATAAGTAGAGGAGTTTAGGGGTACTGGATTATGTTTATTACTGTTAGTTTTACTAGGATTTGGGAGAATATGAAGAATGTCAGTATTGCTTAGGATGATTATTGAAGTATTATTTACATGGTTGTGTGACTTTATATGTTTTGTATTTTTGGTTTCTGTTTTTCTGAATAAAACTCCCCTACTCTTTTCGAGAAGTGCACTGGGATCTTTAACATCCACCTAAACCACCACCAGAACAGGCAGATGGGATCTCAGTTTAACATCTCATCTGAAACACAGCACCTCAGGAGTGTAACACCCCACCTCATGCTGCACTACAGTATCAGTATTGGGATTTAACCCAAGTGCCTGCTGTGGGGATAGAACCCACAGCCTTCTGATCTTCTGGCCACAGAGGCGAGTGTGCAACCTGCTGAGCCACTGCCACTACTTCTTTTTCTGAATGGCTGGACCTCTGCACTGTGTCCCCTACAGTCAGGGGCAGACAGAGGGAGTGAGAGACAGCAGATTTCGTGTTTTCAAGCATTTGTCCCGAGGCTGTCTCTAACAATCCGTGCTCTACTTCAAGTGTTATAAAGAACATCTGGCACAAGACGTGAGAGAGACAGAGGGAGACCACAAGGGTGAGCTTGTCATTCTACAGTGCCCTGTGTGGTGCAGTCTGTGGTCTGATTGATGTTGCAGCAGGGAGCAAGTGAGCATGCAGTATACAGCAGTCCTGCATTGTCCTGTACACTTGCCACTCATTACGTGCTGAGATTAGCAGTGGTTGTGCGCACATCATGCAGGGGCAGATCCCACTGCAGTCCGACCTGCATGTGTTTGGGGGGGTAGGAAGCATCAACTGCAGGTGGTACGCAAGGTAAGAGACTGTGTTATGCACAAGAAATGTCACAAATCATCTCAGGACCGTATGTGTGACATTGCTTTCTGCTAACATCAGTGCAGTCTGCATTAGTTATGAGGGACTATTTTGAAAGGTGGCAGGATACAGTACCTTTTGTGGTCTTTAAACAGGGCAAAACCCCTTTTCAGTGGGTTTTCCCATGTTTTGCATATAACTCATGTTATAAGCGCAATAAACCACTCCAGGGTATGGGTTTGTTGGGGATTAATCAACACCTTGGGTGCAATAAGGGCACTCTCGCGCCTCACAATGCACCCGGGGTGTTGATTAATCCCCAGTAACCACATACCCTGTTGTGGGTTATTGCTTACATATATTTTTTTTTAAACACAATACTCCACGGAGAACAGTTCAGCAGTTTCTCTCTCCACGTCGGCTATAGATGTCTCAGAGGCCACTGACGCTGTAAATCTTATCGAGCCCTAGTGACTAACCACACTGAGTTTATTAATTCTTAATTTTTAGTTTTGGCTTAAATTAATATTTATTTATTTTTTTCTTCTCTCTGAAGTCTGACAGAGAAAATGTGCCATGAAAGAAATACTCATAGTCCATTGTGCCTGCCCAAGAACGTAGGAACCTTGTTGACTGGTTTCGCCAACATACTGGGGAATTTTGCTGTAATAATATTATGTTATTGAATATTTTCCCTCTCATAAATTGGTCTCATTCATTTTTAGACTATTAGCAGGTTTCCGATAATTCTGTCATATATATTAAATGTTTCATTCTAGTTAATATATGCCAACCAGTATAGTAGCTTGTGAAGTTTTGAAAACTGAATAACAATAAAGTACAATAAAAAAAGAGACAGTGTCCTGCTTCTTCCCAATTCAAAATAAGAAGTTTTGCTTATACTGGTGATTTGAGCCTGCCCATCAAGGATTAATGACACAACACTGAGAAAATGACACTGCATATTAGTGAAAAACAGTTTTTTTTTATTATAAAATGGGCCATGGAAATCTTGCAGTCTCATTGGTCAAAACATGTCACGACTGTTATTTTGTGAGAACTGCACATCTCTCCTGAACTGCATATTTTTTAACAAATAAAAGCCCATTTGATAAGTGGGATAACACACTCCAGGGTGTGTGGTCATAATGGAATAATGCACTTCTAGGGTGCTTGTAGCACTCAGCTATACTTCATGCCTAACCACCACCCAAAGCATGCATTATTTTGTTATAACCACACACCCACTCATGTGTTGTCTCTTACTTTAAATGGCTTAAGTATGAGGAGCATACAGATGTGCATTCTTAGGGTTTTCCAGGAATCTTCATTGAATTTCCCCAGCATTCTAGATAATTCCCCAGCATTCTAGATAATTCTCCAGCATTCTAGATAATTCCCCAGCATTCTATATAATTCCCCAGCATTCTAGATAATTCTCCGGCATTCTTCATAATTCTCCAGCTTTCTTTTTTTTCAGCTTTGTTTGTGCTTCTCAGGTTCAGGCGGGGATGTACCCCCTTTCTCTGTGCCTGGACCCACCACCCCTCTGTGGATGTGGGTTTGTTGGAAGTTCCTAGGATTAATTTAAAAACATTGGGGGCCTGTGCTTTTTCTTACATAGCCCCAATCCTGTGGTACTCCCTCCCACGTCATATTTGAGATAGTCCAACAGTGGATATTTTTAAATGGGAGCTCAAGACCTTCCTGTTCAGACAGGCTTTTATGGGAAGCTAAGAATATTTTACTGAAATAATTTGTATTTATTCTGGTATATGTGTGTATGTTTTAGTATTGTATTTAAAAAAATTTTAGGAACTGTTGTTGTGAAGCACACCAAGTCACAATTGAGAAGTGAGCTATACGAAATAAAGATTTTGATTGATTGACTGACCCCATATCCCCCCAGGTTGCCCAGTCTGGGAGGCCCACAGCATGCCCCCTGCAGTGGGGTCCTCTGAAGGAAGAATCCAAGATCCACCTCAGGCCCCAGCTGAGGTTTACACTTGGAGTGTCATTTGGGTGGAGGTCCAGGGGTGTTACTATGCTGCCGATCCTAAGGGATTTTTGCTTTCTGGTTCCCCCTGACATCTGTGCTGGAGGTGCACCCTCCCACATACATCCTGCAGATGTCCGCTGTTGCCTCCACCTATATGTGTGTGGTCCCAGCCAGTGTACAGCCAGTCTCCACTGGTGACTGGGTGTTACTCATATGCTGGGGGTCCACAACCCTCCCCCATGGAGGAGGAAAGCTGTCCATGGGATGCTCATCCTACCTTCCCCCGGTTGACCCTCTGATGCTCCATGCTCGTTCCCAAACATGGTTCATCAGTGTCACAGGTGGTAACACTACTGCTGCTCCATGATCATTCCCAAACACGGGTCATCAGTGTCACAGGCAGTAACACTACTGTTGCTCCATGATCGTTCCCAAACATGGGTGATTAGTGTCACAGGCAGTAACTCTACTGCTGCTCTGTGATAATTTCCAAACATGGGTCATCAGTGTCACAGGTGGTAACACTACTGCTGCTCCATGATTGTTCCCAAACCCGGGTCATCAGTGTCACAGGTGGTAACACTACTGCTGCTCCATGATTGTTCCCAAACATGTGTCATCAGTGTCACAGGTGGTAATCCTACTGCTGCTCTGTGATCACTCCCAAACATGGGTCATCAGTGTCACAGGCAGTAACACTACTGCTGCTCTGTGATCATTCCCAAACACGGGTCATCAGTGTCACAGGTGGTAACACTACTGCTGCTCTGTGATCATTCCCAAACATGGGTCATCAGTGTCACAGGCAGTAACACTACTGCTGCTCCATGATCATTCCCAAACAGGTTCATCAGTGTCATAGTTGGTAATACTACTGCTGCTCCGCGATTATTCCCAAACATGGGTCATCAGTGTCACAGGCAGTAACACTACTGCTGCTCCATGATTGTTCCCAAACCTGGGTCATCAGTGTCACAGGTGGTAACACTACTGCTGCTCCATGATTGTTCCTAAACATGGGTCATCAGTGCCACAGGTGGTAACACTACTGCTGCTCTGTGATCGTTCCCAGACATGGGTCATCAAGTGTCACAGGTGGTAACACTACTGCTGCTCCTTGATCGTTCCCCAACACGGATCATCAGTGTCACAGGCAGTAACTCTACTGCTGCTCTGTGATAATTTCCAAACATGGGTCATCAGTGTCACAGGTGGTACGACTACTGCTACTCCATGATTGTTCCCAAACATGGATCCTCAGTGTCACAGGCAGTAACACTACTGCTGCTCTGTGATAATTTCCAAACACGGGTCATCAGTGTCACAGGTGGTAAGACTACTGCTGCTCCACGATTGTTCCCAAACATGGGTCATAAGTGTCACAGGTGGTAACCCTACTGCTGCTCTGTGATCACTCCCAAACATGGGTCATCAGTGTCACAGGCAGTAACACTACTGCTGCTCTGTGATCATTCCCAAACATGGGTCATCAGTGTCACAGGTGGTAATACTACTGCTGCTCTGTGATTATTCCCAAACATGGGTCATCAGTGTCACAGGCAGTAACCCTACTGCTCCTCCATGATCATTCTCAAACATGGGTCACCAGTGTCACAGGTGGTAACCCTACTGCTGCTCCGCGATTATTCCCAAACATGGGTCATCAGTGTCACAGACAGTAACATTACTTCTGCTCCATGATTGTTCCCAAACATGGGTCATCAGTGTCACAGGTGGTAACACTACTGCTGCTCCATGATCGTTCCCAAACATGGGTCATCAGTGTCACAGGTAGTAACTCTACTGCTGCTCTGTGATCATTCCCAAACATGGATCATTAGTGTCACAGACAGTAACATTACTTCTGCTCCATGATTGTTCCCAAACACAGGTCATCAGTGTCACAGTTGGTAACACTACTGCTGTTTCATGATAATTTCCAAACATGGGTCATCAGTGTAACAGGTGGTAACCTTACTGCTGCTCTGTGATCATTCCCAAACACGGGTCATCAGTGTCACAGGTGGTGGTAACACTACTGCTGCTCCATGATCATTTCCAAACACAGGTCTTCAGTGTCACAGGTGGTGGTAACACTACTGCTGCTGCATGATCGTTCCCAAACATGGATCATCAGTGTCACAGGTGGTAACCCTACTGCTGCTCTGTGATCATTCCCAAACAGGGGTCATCAGTGTCACAGGTGGTAACACTACTGTTGCTCTTTGATCATTCCAAACACAGGTCATCAGTATCACAGGCAGTAACACTACTGCTGCCCCATGATAATTTCCAAACGTGTGTCATCAGTGTCACAGGTGATAACACTACTGCTGCTCCTTGATTGTTCCCAAACATGGGTCATCAGTGTCACAGGTGGTAACACTACTGCTGCTCTGTGATTGTTCCCAAACACGGGTCATCAGTGTCACAGGTGGTAACCCTACTGCTGCTCTGCGATCATTCCCAAACATGGGTCATCAGTGTCACAGTTGGTAACACTGCTGCTGCTCTGTGATCATTCCCAAACATGGGTCATTAGTGTCACAGGGGGTGGTAACACCACTGCTGCCCTGTGATCATTCTCAAACATGGGTCATCAGTGTCAGTTGATAACACTACTGCTGCTCTGTGATCATTCTCAAACATGGGTCATTAGTGTCACAGATGATGGTACCGCTACTGCTGCTCCATGATTGTTCCCAAACACAGGTCATCAGTGTCACAGATGGTAATACTACTTCTGCTCTGTAATCGTTCCCAAACACAGGTCATCAGTGTCACAGGTGGTGACACTACTGCTGCTCCGGTGGCCAGCCCTTCTCCAGCATTCTTAATTCCCCAGCATTCATAATAATTATCCAGCATTAATAATTTCCCAGCATTCTTAATAATTCTCCAGCATTCTTCTTAGTTTCCCCAGCATTCTTCATAGTTTCTCTAGCATTCTTCCTATTTGTCCTGCATTTTTCAAGTTTTTTCAGCTGGTGTCCGTTGTCTGAGAGACCTACCTGGTCTGGAAGTGCTCTCACAGCTTGCCCCCCCTTGCAGAGACGGAGGAGGGAGGGCCGTTCCCCTCCATTCCAAATGTCCAGGTCAGATCAGGGGTCTCAGTCAGAAATATGGGCCAGAGGTAGGTGGCAGGGCTTCATTAATCTCCTGCCATCAATTTTCAGTTTTCTGGCCACCCAACCCTTCCACAAGGTGTTCTTGCATGGGTCTGGAGGCACCCATGCAGCACTCGCCTGCGGTCCCTCACTTCCACAAGACATGCTTGCATGGGTGTGAAGGCACCCATGCAGCACGTGCTTGCTGTCCCTCCCTTCCACAAGGCATGCTTGCATGGGTGTGGAGGCATGCATGCAGCATGCACCTGCAATCCTTCCTTTCCACAAGATGTGCTTGCATTGGTGTGGAGGCACTCATACAGAATGCGCTTGCGGTCCCTCCCTTCTTTCCATTCAAGCTGCACTGCCACCAGATCTCCAGCCGGTGGCAGTCTATGGCTGGGCTAACATGCCTCCCTACCCCTGGAGAGGAGAGCAGGGCACTGGATGCTCGATCCTCTCCTGCTCTGGCTGATCCCTGGCAACCTGAGCTCATTCCTGAGCTTGGGTCACTGGCGTGTCAAGCGGTAAGGTGCCAAGCACCTTAGCCTTCTGCATCACTGCACCATCCTTTATCAGCATTTTGAAGGAACCTCCTACTGTACATCTGCCTGTTCCAGAATTTCCAGTAACCTGCAACATGGGAGGCCATTGGCCTGCATAGGGTGTTAGAGTGAGTTATCAGTACCACTGCACCCAGTTAAGTGAGGCTGATGGTATTGCAGCCAGCATGGTTTTATAGGTAGGCCTTATCTGACATTAAGCAATGTTTGGGGTTTCTTATTTCAGGTTAACTACTCCAAAAGACAATGCTTTGGAAGACAGCATTTCAAAAGCGAGTGTTTCCAAAGACTGCGTTTCAGGATACAGTGTTTACTCCAGCAGTCCAGTGAGTTTGTGTCCTTTAACCTGAGGAGGGCTGTTTTTTCCCAATAGCCCAGATGTGGCCTTCTGTCAGATGATGATTTGTGTGCCTCAAGTGGTGTCTTTTGGCCCTTTTACATGCCGGTGTCCTGAACCATGGTAATGTTACCTTGTTGAACCACTGCAGTCCATTTTGTTCTGTGCTCCTATTTACACGTGGCTCCTATTTCAGCAAATCTGCCTTTCCATTCTGTCTTTTTTTATTCTGGCATTCTCACGAAAGTGTGATCCTTAATTGATTTCCTCAGGAGGTAATGGACCCTCCTGACTGCATGGTGGGGTGTACTGGTACACATTGGGACGAACCATGGCAAGCAGAGAATGCGTTTTGGCTGAATGTTTGCTGTGGTAGCGGAAGAGATCCACTTTACACATGAACGGAAGTAATGTTACACTGGCTCTGTAACGGTCATTCTGTTACAGACACTGGTGTGTAAAAATGCCTTTTATGTCTGTAGAGACAAGCAGAATATCCTGTAAGTGGCCCATGTGTGGCCTTCTTCAAAGCTGAAGATCTGATTCTGTCCTGCTCCAGTGTTCTGAGTGGTGAGTGAAGCTGCTCAAGTTACGGACTAAAAACTGGACTAAGAAGTTACGTTACACAGTACCTTGTTTGCAAACACTGATGACAGAGTATTCAGTTAAGAGTAGAATTTTAAGCTATATATAGAGTACAGGAATGTCACTGCTGCCTGTAAACCTTTGTTGATGTTAAACTATTACAAGTAACACCTGTGTTTCTTCCTGTGGGAGTAGCTGAGCTACTAATACAGTTTGGTTAAATAAAATCATTTCTGCAACTGAGTGTGGTTCACGCCTCTCCTTAGAGTGTCTGGTTTATAAATCGCTAAAGAAATAAATTGAAATGGTTATCTCCAAATCTGATGTCCTCTGTCTGGGTGGTGTCTTGTAGCACCACAATCTACACAGCTGCTTTGATATACAAACCAGCATTAACTCATTTTGGCAATGGCAGATAATACCAGACTCCTGCTGCAACAGTCTGTAGCATATAATGCCAGACAATGTATAATAACTATAGAATAAATAGCAAGACTTGAACCTGGGCATGGACTATCTATCAACACTATCAACATAAAAGCTACCTTTTTTGCTAGACGTCCCTTACATTGTTATGAATATTTACACTTTCAACCCTTTCACATTTTCTGTAGAATAAGGTAACAAGGCTCTTAGGATGGTTTTGGAACCAGACTGTATGTTTTTGATTCAACCCTCATTAATTCTATTTCTGATGTAAGACTACCATATTTTGGCTCAAAGTTAATCTTACTGAACACAGACAACAACTTGTCATAGCAAGCAAAATCTCTGGCACTATGGACCATATTTCAATATGGGTGGAACACTTTTTTATACATAACACCAGACTGGCAATTCTTAATATTAGGAGGAATTCAAGCAGAACATAAGGTTTTATATAGCATTACTGCTGCCTGTCTAGAGGAGTTTCTCATTAGCTGAATAAGTTAACAGTTAAATACGTATTTCAAGTGGGATGACAGTTTAATATAAGATAAATCATGACAGAAATTTTGAAGTAGGTTAAGCTCCCATTATTCGGAGAAGAGAAAACATTAGTGCCTTCTATATAGATAATAATGCATGGGTAGGGATGTGTAATACACACACACCCAAGGTGTGTGATGCCTCATAAGCCCTGAGATTGAAGCTTGTGGGAGTTTGTCAAAGCATCACACAACCATATTTATTGCCAAACTCCCAGATCCTCTTTTATCCATATGAGGGTATCTCATGCTAACAGTTCTAAAATTTGGTGGATGTGGCCTACCTGTATTTCAGTAAGGCTTTCAATACTATTCCACATAGGAAACTAGTAAGCAAGTTTGGTAGCTAAGGAGTGGGTCCAAAGGTGGCAAACTGGATAAGAAATTGGTTAGGTGATGGATGACAGAGGGTGATGGAAAACAAAATTCATTCCAAGGAAGGGAGGATGACCAGTGGGGTGCCTTAAAGATCAGTGCTGGGACTGGTCTTCTTTAATGTCTTTATAAATGACATTGCAGAGGAGCTGGAAGGGAAGGTCTGCCTCTTTGCAGATGACACCAAAAGCTCAATAGGGTGGACAGTCTGGGGGGGGGATGACCAGAGACCTGAGAAAACCCGAGGATTGGCAGGGTATGGCAGCTGGGTTTCATTGTGAAAAAGTGCAAAATAATGCACTTAGAGCACAGAAACCCAGAGGCAGAGTACAAAATGGGTGGAATGGTATTAATGACCATCAAGCAGGAATGAGACCAGAGGGTAATCATACTGGTTGACCTAAAGGTGGCCAGAGAGTGTGACAAGGCAGTTGGGAGGGCTAGTGGGATGTTGAAGTGCATATGGAGGGGTATCAACCTGCAGAAAGAGGGAGGTGGTGTTGTCTCTCTATAGAACAGAAGTAAGACCCCACCTAGAGTACTGTGTCCAGTTCTGAAGACCACATCTCTAGAAGAACATAGACAGAGTGGAGGCAGTCCAGAGGAGGGCAACTAATGTTGATGCAGGGTCTGCATCAAAAGCCCTATGAAGAGAGACTAAAGGACCTCAATGTGTACACCCTGGAACAGAGGAGGGGGAGATATGATAGAGACCTTTAAATACCTCATGGGTAAAAAAGGCACAGGAAGGAAGTATTTTTTAGACGTAGTGGTGCTCAAGAACAAGGGGACATGCTATGAAGCTGTAAGAGCGGCAGATTCAGGAGAGATGTGAGGAAGTACTTCTTCACAAAGAGAGGTGGACTCCTGGAACTGCTTTCCAGTGGAGGCAGTGGGGGCAAAAACAGTGGTGGGGTTGAAGAATGTATGGGATAAGCACAAGGGAATCATAGTGGAAAGGAAGACGGAGAGGACAAAGAGCTGTAGATCAGGTATGATCTGTGGTAATAGTGTAGGTAGGGAGGAATGGGCAGACTGGATGGGCCAAGCGGTCCTTATCTGCTGTTAAATTCTATGGCCCAGATATTCAAACTGCGCCAGGCTGTGGCGCAAGCTTGGGCGCAGCGCAACTTGGCTGCACAGGGGTATGGACTGGGCGATATTCAACGGACCTGCGCCATAGCACAGCATCGTTGAATATCGCACCCTGGCCACCTGCAGTGTGCATGGTGCAGTGGCACTGCACCAGCGCAAGTGGCCAGAGTGGAGCATGGGGATGCGCTAGCGCAAGTTCCACTGTGCTATGCACAGCAACCGTGATATTCAAACTTGACATGCAAATGGGGCCATAATGTATGCAAGGCACAAATGGGGCCATTTGAATGTCATTATGGCCCCAGATGCAGGTGTGCTGATCCCCGACCACTTGTGCCTGGCACCCTGCCAGGCAGCAGCTGTCAGGGACCAATGCCCCCTGCAGCCGGCAATGTGCTCCACAGCCCAATCGTGGGCTGCAGTAAAAAAAGGAAAATCACAAATCCCTGGTGGTCCAGTGGACTGCTGTCTGCCTGATCGCGGGCAGTCCAATATCCTTGGTGGTCCAGTGGACCGCTATCTGCCTGATCGTGGGTATTTGTAATAAAAATAGATTAATCTGTCCAATATCCCTGGTAGTCCAGTGGACCGTTATCTGCCCGATCGTGGGCATCTGTAATAAAAAAAAGATTAATCTGTCCAATATCCCTGGTGGTCCAGTGAACTGCTATCTGCCCGATCGCAGGCATTAGTAATAAATTAATATGTCAAATATCCCTGGTGGTCCAGTGGACCACTATCTGCCTGATTGCTGGCATTTGTAATAAAAATAGATTAATCTGTCCAATATCCCTGGTGGTCCAGTGGACCGCCATCTACCTGATCGTGGGCATTTGTAATGAAAAAAGATTAATCTGTCCAATATCCCTGGTGGTCCAGTGGACCGCTATCTGCCCGATCACGGGCATTTATAATAAAAATAGGTTAATCTGTCCAATATCCCTGGTGGTCTAGCGGTACCCCGCCTCCCCACCCGCCCACTGAGCCCCACCGCCTGCTTCCCCCCCCCCAAGTCAGCGGTAGGCGGCGCCCCTGCCACCCACCGCCCGCCGACTGACACCATCAGTAGGGCTGTACACCCATTGGTCCACAGCATGAGCCAATGGGCATGCAGCCAGTACTGTACTACACATTCCAGATATGTGAATGGATCAGGGCATCGGACATGGGGGGTGCCGCCAGGTGCAGCTGGAGCTCGGTGGCCACCCACAGGTGGCAGCTGCTGTTTTGCGCCCTGCAATGCGGCAGCTCATCTGTGGGTGGCCATCAATTGTTCCTTTTTGGGATCAACTTTGTGCTTGGCGCAGGTAGGGGTTACGCATGCATAGCTCTGCACATCCCGGGCTGAATATCGGGCTGTGCAGGGTATGCATGGGCACACCCCCTCCCCCACCTGTGCCTGCATACGTTACTGATGCGCTCTGGCACATTGGGATTTGTGCCACGCACTTTTCCCTTTTGAATATCGCGCGGGGGCACATCAGTGGATTGTTGCGCCATGCGCAACCCTTTTGAATATCTGGGCCTATATTTCTCTGTTTTGATCTTAAATTTAATTTCCATTTTTTTTAAAAACAGAAGACTTGAACATGATTTATATTATGTTTTTATGTACAGTTATGGCATTTCTTTTGGCTATGAGGGTCTTCTCAATTACTTTGTATATGCCAGAACTGCCCCGCTTCACTTTACTGTTATTTTAACCCTAGTACTTGAGAAGACACAAGAGACAACACACTTGTACATATATAAAGTTCAACAAACCACTGTGTCTAAGCGGGGATAATTATTTTGATCATGTATACATCTGCATAAATTATGTACATAAACTTGGTTATTAAATATCAAGTGATTGCACTTAGAACTTTAGTGTGTTTCTGTTTTTTTCTTGTAAATGACTGTAAATAAGAAAAGTGATCCCACAGTCTAGCTGCAGCGTTCTCCTGCCAAGAGGAACTTCAGTATATTTATTGGCTTGCATGGCTCGAGACATCATTGACACCTCTCTAATGCTCTTTGCCAGGCATGTTTGACTTTCCCAACCTTTACAGCTGGCCCAGATCCAGTACCATGCTCCACTGAAAATCAGAGGAATGAAGGAAGGTACAGCTCTTTGAAGTTTACTGCTGCCAGTTGTAAACACACCAGGTGAATTAACATGCTTGTGGCTTCTTCAAAAGGACATCTTTGCAAATCAGACATGCTAACAATGTAAGAGTTTACCCAAACTCATTAGAGAATTCCATATATACACACACACACATATATATATATATATATATATATATATATATATATAATATAATGTGTGTGTGTGTGTGGAATGCTGGCCATGCAAAATGTTTTGGGGGATTTTCAAACAGTCAGTGAAATATCTGGAGACTATGATGAATAGGTTATAGATAAGTTATTTTTCTCTGGACTTCATATGTTAATCATTGATATGGAAATGAAACTGGATTCAGGCGTTACTTATTGAAATGCCACTACTGATAAATTAGTGAGCATCGATAAACAGTTATACGAAATTAGGTTTTCTTTACTTTGTTATTTGCCCCTTGAAGACAATGATGTTTGGTCCTGCTTTGATTTATCTTGTTCCATCCACGATAAGCTTATATTTGCATAACAGACTGATTTTTTAAATAATTATTTTTGACAATAAAAATCAAATTACATCTTTAGTAGTATAAAGAAGAATGAAACCCCAATTATGTCCAAATTAAACAGCTGCCAATGCCTTTCTTAACTTTGGCCAGGCAAGTTACACAAGGTTAGCACCTTTCTGGGGGGTTAAATAAACAGATTACAGTAGCTGATTAGATAACAGCCATTATAGGAGCAGCTTGTGTTCACTAAGCTTTGGAGTGTCAAGCTGTAACTCCACCGCAAAACAATATTTTGATGATGCTAGGGACACAGCTACAGCATGTCTAATGTAAAGTGTAATAGAATCAATGGGGGTGGACTGTGGGCTGTTTATATGTTACTTTCCACAACATGACATAGCAGGCCACCTTTCATTTTTTGAGTTTATCATGTTTAATGTACTATCAGCAAAAAGCTGTGTAAAGTTAGTATAAACAACGCCCCTATGGCCACCCCCCATCAGTTCTACACTGTACCTTGAACATGATGTAGCCCTGTTCCTGCATCATCAAACATAGAAATACAGAAACATAGAATCTGTCAGCAGATAAGGGCCATAGAGCCCACCTAGTCTGCCCATTTCCCTACTTGGTTTGGCAATCCCTACTCTTCAAAACTCTGTTTTGGGGAAGAGATACAAATTGACCCTTCAAAACTTACTGAATACAAGCCAGCCCCCAAAAAGATTTTATCTAATTAATTACTCTATAATTTTTGTAATCTGCTTGTATAGACCCTGGTAGGCTTACCTGCCCAAATTATGTTAGCTACTTTTAAGGAATAGGCACTATACAATAAAAAAATGGTGTGATGTGATAAAACATATTATGTGCTGGATACTTTTCTTCTGGGAATTCTAGCATGTAAAAAGAATGTTGACATCACTTAAATATCAACCAGAAATATACAGTTTGATAAAACAGTCTTTAATTTGAGTATACCTGTGCATAAGTCCTCACATTAAATTCTAAAAGGTACCTTGCATCCATTCTAATTAACATGGAGTAGAAGTGGAGTTCTTTCGTTCAACAGGAAGTGCTTGAGGGAATGAAACATGTGGTGTGTCAATTAATGTCAGCTCAAAATATGTATCTACTGTTTGCCTGCCATACATTTGCAGTATGTGACATGGCAACAAGGGTTTCGTGGGAATCCAAAACATCTCTGGTCAAAAGCAGTAACCCTATTGTTCAGCAAATAACTATGTGCAGTGTGCTAAGTGCAGAGGTGCAAAGCTTTCTAACCTGGTATTTAATGGCAGAGGGGAAATTGTTTAGATTATTATGGCATGCAAGAGGCTTGGTGTGATTTATTTTAATTTTCCTCTGTGTTTGTGAAACATAAAGGTTCCCAGGACTACAAAACCTCCAATTTGTCGTATTTCTTTGTAAAGGCTTAAACCTCTTTTATTAATCTTAGGAGTCTCTTCTAGTTTAATTGAAAGGTGCTGCAAGGTATTGGCAAATGGCTCGGACTGTAATTGGATTTTGTAAAGGTTTAGTGGTCTATACTTATAAAGGGTATAATTAAGTTGTGGTTTCAGATCTTTGCTCCACATGGTTTTGACAACACAATGTATTAGCGGCTGCAGTTTCACAAATAATTCTCAGTGGACCGTATTTGTAAATCGTGATACACAATAACTAAAAACATTATTATTGGATAGCAGGTGGGGTCTTTTAAAGATTTTTGAGTGATGCTAATCTTGACTTTCGTTTTTCTTATTTTTGTTTATAGTCATTTTAGAAATTAAAGTGTCTGTTAAGTAATTCTATGAAAGTAACATTGTAACTATAGATATAAGGGAACTGACTAGTACATTTTTAGAATCAACCCCTATCTGAACTACGAGCATCTAAAGCTGGTAGTGCATGCCATCATGATGACAAGATTGGAGTACTGTAATGCTCTATATACCATTGGTAACTGGAGGTTTGACACACCACTTGTAGCTGGTGCAGAACACCACAGCCAGGTTCATTGCTGGGGATTCCCACTGTAAGCATATCACTTCTGTGCTGTAGCTGTTACACTGGGTGACACTGAGGTGTCGTGTCACCTTCAGGATATGTTTGTTAATGTACAAAACCCTACACAATCGGGCTCAAGCTATGTAAAAGAGCTCCTTTGTCCATATGCTCCTGTTTGCCCACTCCACTCATCTGAGATGGGCCTCATGATGGTCCCCAGATCTTGTTTAAAGCTACCTGGAGGCCAGCATTTGTGGTGGCAGCACCCTTGTTATGGGACTCACTGTCCTGGTATATCAGGGACTCCCCCTCAGTTGAAGTTTTTAGGAGGAGGCTAAAGCATCACCCTTTTTCCCTGGCTTTTGTTGATTAGCCATTCTGTTGCTGACACTGAGCCAGCTGCATTTATTATGATATTTAATATTATGAGGTTTATATTTATTATTGTGTAATATATTTAATGGGGGTTTATGTATTTGTGCTACTGAAATTCTATGTATTGTGTGAGGCACCCTGAGCCCGCAGGATAGGATACCAAATGAAAAATATATTACTATTACCACTCAGTGTCTGAAATGTGAATTACAGAGTATTTTGAAATCTCAGTTTTCCAGCTCTAATCATACTTGCCTAAAATACGGTATCCATCAGCAGTGTCAGTGGCTCAGCAGGTAGCACACTCGCCTCTGAGGCCGGGAGATCAGAAGGCTGTGGGTTCTAGCCCCACACCAGGCACTTGGGTTAATATCCCAATACTGACACTGCAGTGCAGCATGTGGGGGGTGCTGCACTCCTGAGGTGCCGTCTTTCGGATGAGATGTTAAACCGAGGTCTCATCTGCCTGTTCTGGTGGTAGTTCAGGTGGATGTTAAAGATCCCATGGCAGTTCTCAAAAAGAGCAGGGGAATTTCCCTGGTGTCCTGGCCACATTTCTACCCATTCACTAAAAAAAAAAAAAAAATACCACCAACAGCTTAATCTGGTTCAAAGTCAGTTGACATTCATCTGTATCCCCTTCCCCCGGGGTCGTGCCTGAAAACAGGCAGAATTTGTCTAGTGCACTTACCTGGTCAACAAAAGCTAAATAAATAAATCTTATTTTAAAACTTGAATTTGTTTAAGCGTAGCTTAATTATACACTTCTGTAATGATTCTGTACATATTTCAGTTAAAACTATTTAATAGGATAATTAAATTGTACTTTAAAAGACAATCTCTATTACTTTTTAAAAGCTGATATTTGCATTAGACAGCAGTAGCCGATTAGCTAAATAGTTTAAAAGAAATCTGTGTCACTTTCTAAAAGCTGATATTTTCCATTAGAAAGCGTTATCCGATTTGACAAAGAAGCATAATGAAATAGACAAAAAGGTATTTTCAGGCTTTATTGGCAGAATATGCTACTTATCTAACCTCAAAAAAGGCCTTAAATAACTAATTATTTATAATGGGGAGGAAAATATCTTTGGCTTCCTTAGAAAATCCTCTCAAAGATTTGCTCATTATGAGTTAATCCACACTCCATAGGGCAAATTAAACACTATTTATTTTGAAAATCTACTTTATAGAATTCTGAGGTCTCTGTTTTCATAAGAAAAGACTGATTCTGCCGATCAGACAAGGATGCCGGAGAGTAGCTCTGAGCAGTCCTTTCATGTCCCTAGGTGCACAGCACGCATGACTAACACAATGTAAATAAACACAGCTGAGCGAGGAAGAAAATGGAAGGTTTTCTCATTAAAGAAATAAAATAAACAGATGTGCTTAAGCACTTTGGCTTGACTTTGTCAAAGAAATGGAAAACTCTCAGATGTTTGAAGAGCAGAGGTGATACAAGGCCACATCCCATGGAAAAGAACAAGAATTTGTGGTACTTTTTAACTAATAGTCCTCTGGGATAGCACTTCTGATCTGAACCTAAGCAGGGTTCTACAAGCAGCTTTCAGTTTGAAGACAGCTCTTGCTTTATTACACAATTTATTAACATTGCTCTATGTTCCTGCAGAGGTAATAAAAAGCAACTCCAGCATTATAACCCTGGAATATCATAACATTTTTTAAACTCCTGTGTTATTTTATTACTGCATGCAGTACTGACTACATATGCTTAAATGTGGCTGGAAATATTATTATTCAACTAACTAAATGCCTGCTGGAAATCGACTACCTTTCAGGAATAAATCAGCTTCAAGAGCCTAATATAAAAGACAAATCTATAAAAAAAGTTCAGACGTTACTGAAACTAGCAAATATAACGTGACACATCTGTATATCTGTATGTACCCTGTGCTAAAGTTAGCATCCAATTGGTTTGTTGGTGATAATTGCTTCAGCTATACCTCGCTGTTTCAGATGAGCATGTCATTTGTCAGCACTGCTGTCTTTACTATTCTAATGGTTAAAATTTAATTTGTTCTGCTGGCCTGGTGGCGCTGAGGGTTAAGGCACTGGACACCACACCTCACACCACGTTGGCGACCCAGGGTCAGAAGCGACCTCAGGTTGCCGGGGGTTGGCAGGGGAGGGAGAGGATGGAGCGTCTGATGGACTCCTCTCCTGGGGAGAGGAGGATTGTTGTCCCACTCCTTGGCTGCCCCCCTGGTGGAGGCTGGAGGTCAACATCAGAGGTTGGGAGACACAGAAGCGTGGAGACATAATGTGTGTGCCTCCACACATGCACGTTCATGCTGCAAGGGGGAGGGTGTGCACAGGGAATAAAAAAGGAAAAAAACAATATGGAAAAAAGAAAAAAAATCTGATTTGTTCCTGCAGGACCACTGATTTCCCAAAATTTTAAAAAGTGGAAGTTTCATTTTACAAAATTTTAAAATCCATTTTTTCACATAATTGAGGGCAAATCAGCATTTTTTTTGTACTAAACATGAGGCACAACATGGGAGTTTTATATACTTATTTAGCAACAAATGTGGTTGTAAAATGAGGCGCAAACTATTTTTTAAATATAAAAAATGGACTCAAAGTGTTTTTTTAAAAATGGCAAATTCCATTTTAATACTGTTTTATCAATTTCTGCAAAAAGCACGTCCCTAGTTATCTATCATATCATAGCATTTTAAAACTAAAATTATACAATGACATATTATTAAAAACCAATATTCCAGGGCTTTGTGTCTTAAAAATTTATAGTCACTACTCCTGTGTCCTTTATAAATATCTATGGGGCCAAATGGATCTGAAGTCATATTTTTTCAGTCCTTCCTGCCCGCTCCAAGGTTCTCAAAAACTGTATTCAGTAACTGCTGACAGAGCATCTTGGTCTGCACAATCTGCTGTCTCTTTCTCTCGCTCACTCTCTATCGTTCTCTCACAGTCTAGCTGCAGGAATGGCATTACCCTGTATCTGCATTACTCAAAGTCACCAACGATCTCCAAATAGCCATGGATAATGGTCTCCTCACTGGGACCATCTTCATGGACCTCTCCAAGACTTTTGATTTGGTGGATCAGGTAGTACTCTTGCTCAAGCTCAAGCCTCTAGGCCTCAGCCAAACAGCCATCAAATGGTTTGAAAACTACCTGAGTAACCGAGCCCAGCTAGTGTGCATCCAAGGCATTAATTTGGACCTTGCATCGTAAATCTTGGGGTTCCTGAATGCTTTATTCTTGGCTCTATGTTGTTCTTCATTTTTGGTAACAGCCTCCCTAAGTACAGTGGGAGATGTCATCTACATATGTGTGTGTGTATATATATATATATATATATATATATACACATATACTGTAGATATATATATATATATATATATATATGTGGATGACATCATACCCTACTACAGTGCAATGAGAATATCCAAGGTTAATTCAGTATCTCAGTCTGATTTCAACACAATCTCCTCTTGGTTCAACAACAACTGCCTGATACTTAATGCAACCAAAACTATGGCTATGGTGTCTGGATCCCAAAACTTGCTTACTCAATCAACTGATCCACCTGCAATCGTAACATCAGATGTCAACACTATTGAGCAAATCAATGCATTCAAGTATCTAGGAATCTGCTTGATGTATCACTTACATACAGTGGGCACATCTATCTCATCTTTAGAACCATAGAGCCCATGCTCACATTTTTCTACAGGTCTCAATGCTGTCTCAATGTCACATCAGAAAGCAGATGGTCTTTCTCTTCCTGATCCCTTCCATTGACTATAGAGACAACATATTCCACTGTGCAAACAAAGCACTCTGTTGCCCCTGGATCATTTGTACAGGTTGGGCAGATTCATGCTCTCCTGTGGATGGTCTACCCATCATTGTTTGCTCTATGACCAACTTAACTGGCCACGTCCCTCAAGCAGGTATGACTACTACTGGCTTTCTTTGTTGTATAGCAGAGCATAAAGAAAAGCCCATGAGCATCTCCTAGCCCTCCTCACAAAGTAGAACACTCCCTAACCACACTATTCAACAGCAGCACTTACCTTCTCGATTCCCAGAATAAAGGGAGATTTGGTAGAAAGGCCTTCGCATTTTCAGCACCAGACACCTTGGCTATATTTCCTCTCTAGTAGAGAAATGCTTATAGTTTTCAAATGTTCAAGGCCAATTTTTCCTGCCACCTTAGAACAGCCTCTGTTTATTTGGGTCCTGTATCTCCCTGTCCCTGATCAGGATCATGTCAAATACTGATGTTCTTGCTCTTTATTTGCTGCACCCTGACTTTGTTAACTTGCTTTGATAACTGTTTAGAATACTCCTCTTTACAGTTGGTTTTTCTCTTGTATATTTCTTGTATACTTCTATTTTAGCCCACATGTAACTGTTCCTGCTGGGCTATGTTATCTTGTTGACTGCTGTTGTTCACCCTGGGACCCCCATGAAAACAAAATGCTACATCTCTGAGGGTTATCCCAGTTGGAGTAATCTCAATTAAATAAATGAATAATAAGTCTAGCCAGCAGTGGACCCTGAATATTCCTTACACGTTGTTTCTGATCTAGCTATCTTTCTTGAAAACTATTGTTTGCATTTAGGAGCCTGAGGGACACCAGGGTGACCAAAAGGAGTGAACACTAGCTTGGAAGCCATTACAGAACAGCATGACTAGATCTCACAGACATTAAATAAAACTGTAATTACACAAATCATAAACAAATACTTAAATAAGTTTATGAACAAACGGAAAATAATGGATAACAATGGAGCTGTGTATGTTTTTTCCTCTAAGCAAGGCTGCTTTTTTGGTAATGTGAGTGTTCTTTACACTCTCCAGGTAGGTAGTGATTCTGTGAAAGTGCCCCATATGGTCATGTATATTTTTTCCCTTCCTTTGGTTCTGTGACAGTGTTCTGCTCCATCTTCCCCAACCATCTGTTATACGTGGGCTTATTAAATCCTTTGAACCCATGGCTATCAACCTTTTAATGGTTGCCATGATGACTAGGCACCATTTAATGTGTTGCTTGGGTAGGGTTGTGGGGCCATGTTTTCACTATAGCTGTACTTACACTGCAGCTGTGTTTTCACAGCATTTCAGCTCCCATATGTGGCATGTGTGCAATGCATAGTACTGCTGCCATTTCTGGTGGATGCATATATGGGACCTGTGGAGCACTGCCCAGAAGGGCAGGCTCTAACTCCTTTTGTACTTGGATTGCCTGCAGGGGTGGAACGTTGAGCGCTGATTGCTTTTCTACTCCGATTGCTGCAGAGATTGTGGGGAGCAAGCTCCATAGCCTTTTGTATTCGGCTAGCCTGCAGAGACTGAGGGCTGAACTCGGATTCCTTTTGTATACGGCTAGCCTGCCAGGGCTGAGGGCTGAACTCTGATTCCTTTTGTATTTGGCTAGCCTGCAGAGGCTGAGGGCTGAACTCTGATTCCTTTTGTATTCGGCTAGCCTGCAGAGGCTGAGGGCTGAGCTCCGATTCCTTTTGTATTCGGCTAGTCTGTAGAGGTTGAGGGCTGAACTCCAATTCCTTTTGTATTCGGCTAGCCTGCAGAGGTTGAGGGCTGAACTCTGATTCCTTTTGTATTTGGCTAGCCTGTAGAAGTTGAGGGCTGAACTCCGATTCCTTTTGTATTCGGCTAGCCTGCAGAGGTTGAGGGTTGAGCTCAGATTCCTTTTGTATTCGGCTAGTCTGCAGAGGCTGAGGGCCGAACTCCGATTCCTTTTGTATTTGGCTAGCCTGCAGAGGTTGAGGGCTGAACTCCGATTCCTTTTGTATTCGGCTAGCCTGCAGAGGTTGAGGGTTGAACTCTGATTCCTTTTATATTCGGCTAGCCTGCAGAGGTTGAGGGTTGAGCTCAGATTCCTTTTGTATTTGGCTAGCCTGCAGAGGCTGAAGGCTGAACTCTGATTCCTTTTGTATTCGGCTAGCCTGCAGAGGTTGAGGGCTGAACTCTGATTCCTTTTGTATTCGGCTAGCCTGCAGAGGCTGATGGAAGAACTCTGATTCCTTTTGTATTCTTCTAGCCTGCCAGGGCTGAGGGCTGAACTCTGATTCCTTTTGTATTCGGCTAGCCTGCAGAGGCTGAGGGCTGAACTCGGATTCCTTTTGTATTCGGCTAGCCTGCCGAGGCTGAGGGCTGAACTTGGATTCCTTTTGCGTTCGGCTAGCCTGCAGAGGCTGAGGGCTGAACTCGGATTCCTTTTGTATTTGACTAGCCTGCAGAGGTTGAGGGCTGAGCTCAGATTCCTTTTGTATTCGGCTAGCCTGCAGAGGCTGACATACTAAAATGCCAGCAGAATAGGCCTAACGGTCTTTCGAGCCTGCTCGATTGGTCAGCCCCCACCCTGGGTGCTGACCTTGCTGCCACCCTCGCCTTCTCTGGCTTCTCCCTTCCCAGTTCCAGATATTCTTGCTGCATTGGATTTTGCTTCCAGAACCCTTCCCTGTACCTGTCCAGCCCTCTTGAACCCCTCCACCATCTCTGCCTCCACCAGCCCCCTAGGCAGTGCATTCCATGGCTCCACCACCCTCTCCAGTGAAGTAGCACCTCCTCCTTTCTCCCTGAATCTTCCCCTCCAGCTTCCACCCATGCCCTCTAGTGGCCCCTCCTCCTTCCTTGAGCACCCTGACTGTTCCTCCCTATTTACCCTCTTCATGTACTTGAAGACCTCTATCATGTCCCCGGTCCCTTCTCTCTTCCAATGTGTACATATTTGGCTCTTGAACCTCTCCTCATGGGTCCTGTCCCCAAGCCCCAAATCATTTTGGTTGCCCTCCTCTGGACCCTCTCCAGGAGTTTAATGTCCCTCTTTAAGTGTGGCCTCCAAAACTGCATGCAGTACTCAAGGGTGTGGCCTCACCAAGCAGTTATACAGAGGGGCATCTCCCCTCCTTCTGGAGGTGATCCCCCTAGCGATGCATCCCAGCATCCTGTTGGCCTTGGCTGCTGCCTCCCACAAGTCTCCGGTTGTTCATTTTGACATCCACCACCACCCCAGGTCCCTCTCAGCCATCGAGACATGTAGCATTTCCCCAGGGTGTACACTTGGCCCAGGTTTCTGGCCCCAGGTGGAGTACCTTGCATTTCCCTGCATTGAACCTCCAGCTTCCACTTTCTAGACCATCTTTCCAGAGCCTCAGGTCCCCCTGTAGGGCCACCCTCCCTCCTCCCCATCCACCACGCCCCAGTTTTGAGTCATCATAAAGAGACTCATCTCCTCCTGATTCCTGTCCTTATGTCAGAGACATAGATGTTGAACAGGAGGGGCCCAAGGACTGATCCCTGTGGGACCTCACTAATGACCCTCTTTGGGGATGAGACTATCCCGCCAACTACGACCCTCTGGGTCCGGTCCTGGAGCCAATTGCCTATCCATCTGATCATCTGGTTCCCCACCCTCATTTCGCCCAGCTTATCCAACAGGCCCACGTGAGGAACAGAGTCAAATGTCTTGCTGAAGTCTAGAAAGAGGACGTCCACTGGTCTACCAAGGTCCAAGGCACTCGTCACCCAGTCATAGAACTCCACAAGGTTTGTCTGACATGATTTCCCCGAGATGAATCCATGCTGTCTATCATCCAGGCACCCTGACTTAGCCTTAGGCTGAGGGCTGAAGTCTGATTCCTTTTGTATTTGGCTAGCCTGCAGAGGTTGAGGGCTGAGCTCAGATTCCTTTTGTATTTGGCTAGCCTGCAGAGGCTGAGGGCTGAACTCAGATTCCTTTTGTATTCGGCTAGCCTGCAGAGGCTGAGGGCTGAGCTCTGATTCCTTTTGTATTCGGCTAGCCTGCAGAGGTTGAGGGCTGAACTCTGATTCCTTTTGTAGTTCAGCTAGCCTGCAGGGCTGAGGCTGAACTCGATTCCTTTTGTATTCGCTAGCCTGCAGAGGCTGAGGCTGAGCTCTGATTCCTTTTGTATTCGACTAACCTGCAGAGGCTGAGGGCTGAACTCGGATTCCTTTTGTATTCGGCTAGCCTGCAGAAGTTGAGGGCTGAGCTCTGATTCCTTTTGTACTCAGCTAGTCTGCCAGGGCTGAGGGCTGAGCTCCGATTCCTTTTGTATTCAGCTAGCCTGCAGAGGCTGAGGGCTGAACTCGGATTCCTTTTGTATTCGGCTATCCTGCAGAGGTTGAGGGCTGAGCTCAGATTCCTTTTGTATTTGGCTAGCCTGCAGAGGCTGAGGGCTGAACTCTGATTCCTTTTGTATTCAGCTAGCCTGCAGAGGCTGAGGGCTGAACTCTGATTCCTTTTGTATTCAGCTAGCCTGCAGAGGCTGAGGCTGAGCTTGGTTCCTTTTGTATTCGGCTAGCCTGCAGGTTGAGGCTGAGCTCGGATTACTTTTGTATTCGGCTAGCCTGCAGAGACTGAGGCTGAGCTCTGATTCCTTTGTATTCGGCTAGCCTGCAGAGGTTGAGGGCTGAACTCTGATTCCTTTTGTATTTGGCTAGCCTGCAGAGGGTGTGGGCTGAACTCCGAATCCTTTTGTATTCGCTAGCCTGCAGAGGTTGAGAGCTGAACTCCGATTCCTTTTGTATTCGGCTAACCTGCAGAGGCTGAGGGCTGAACTCAGATTCCTTTTGTATTCGGCTAGCCTGCAGAGGTTGAGAGCTGAGCTCGGATTCCTTTTGTATTCGGCTAACCTGCAGAGGCTGAGGGCTGAACTCGGATTCCTTTTGTATTCGGCTAGCCTGCAAAGGTTGAGAGCTGAGCTCGGATTCCTTTTGTATTCGGCTAACCTGCAGAGGCTGAGGGCTGAACTCGGATTCCTTTTGTATTCGACTAGCCTGCAAAGGTTGAGGGCTGAGCTCTGATTCCTTTTGTATTCAGCTAGTCTGCCAGGGCTGAGGGCTGAGCTCCGATTCCTTTTGTATTCAGCTAGCCTGCAGAGGCTGAGGGCTGAACTCGGATTCCTTTTGTATTCGGCTATCCTGCAGAGGTTGAGGGCTGAGCTCAGATTCCTTTTGTATTTGGCTAGCCTGCAGAGGCTGAGGGCTGAACTCTGATTCCTTTTGTATTCAGCTAGCCTGCAGAGGCTGAGGGCTGAACTCTGATTCCTTTTGTATTCAGCTAGCCTGCAGAGGCTGAGGGCTGAGCTTGGATTCCTTTTGTATTCGGCTAGCCTGCAGAGGTTGAGGGCTGAGCTCGGATTACTTTTGTATTCGGCTAGCCTGCAGAGACTGAGGGCTGAGCTCTGATTCCTTTTGTATTCGGCTAGCCTGCAGAGGTTGAGGGCTGAACTCTGATTCCTTTTGTATTTGGCTAGCCTGCAGAGGGTGTGGGCTGAACTCCGAATCCTTTTGTATTCGGCTAGCCTGCAGAGGTTGAGAGCTGAACTCGGATTCCTTTTGTATTCGGCTAACATGCAGAGGCTGAGGGCTGAACTCAGATTCCTTTTGTATTCGGCTAGCCTGCAGAGGTTGAGAGCTGAGCTCGGATTCCTTTTGTATTCGGCTAACCTGCAGAGGCTGAGGGCTGAACTCGGATTCCTTTTGTATTCGGCTAGCCTGCAAAGGTTGAGAGCTGAGCTCGATTCTCTTTGTATTCAACACCTGCAGAGGCTGAGGGCTGAACTCGGATTCCTTTGTATTCGACTAGCCTGCAAAGGTTGAGGGCTGAGCTCTGATTCCTTTTGTATTCAGCTAGTCTGCCAGGGCTGAGGGCTGAGCTCCGATTCCTTTTGTATTCAGCTAGCCTGCAGAGGCTGAGGGCTGAACTCTGATTCCTTTTGTATTCAGCTAGCCCACAGAGGTTGAGGGCTGAGCTCTGATTCCTTTTGTATTTGGCTAGCCTGCAGAGGTTGGGGGCTGAGCTCAAATTCCTTTTGTATTCAGCTAGCCTGCAGAGTTTGAGGGCTAAGCTCAGATTCCTTTTGTATTTGGCTAGCCTGCAGAGGTTGAGGGCTGAACTCGGATTCCTTTTGTACTCAGCTTGCCTGCCAGGGTTGTTGGGTAAGCTCTAACTCTTTTTGTACTTCGTTCACCTGCAGAGGTTGAGGGTTGACCTCTGATTCCTTTGGCACTTGGTTTGTTTGCTGGGGTTGAGGGCTGACCTCTGATTCTTTTGGTGCTTGGTTTGCTTGTTGAGATTGAGGGGTGAGCTCTGATTCCTTTTGTATTTGGCTAGCCCGCAGAGGTTGAGGGCTGAACTCAGATTCCTTTTGTATTTGGCTAGCCTGCAGAGGTTGAGGGCTGAACTCAGATTCCTTTTGTATATGGCTGGCCTGCAGAGGCTGAGGGCTGAACTCAGATTCCTTTTGTATTTGGCTAGCCTGCAGAGGCTGAGGGCTGAAGCTGGATTTCTTTTGTATTCGGCTAACCTGCAGAGGTTGAGGGCTGAACTCAGATTTCTTTTGTATTCAGCTAGCCTGCAGGTGTTGAGGGCTGAACTCCGATTCCTTTTGTACTCAGCTTGCCTGCCAGGGTTGTGGGGTGAGCTCTAACTCTTTTGTACTTTGTTCACCTGCAGGGGTTGAAGGTTGACCTCTGATTCCTTTGGCACTTGGTTTGTTTGCTGGGGTTGAGGGCTGACCTCTGGTTCCTTTGGTGCTTGGTTTGCTTGCTGAGGTTGAGGGGTGAGCTTTGATTTCTTTGGTACTTGTCTCACCTGTAGAGGTTTAGGGATGAGCACTGATTCCTTCTGTACTTGAATTGCTGGCTGAGGATGTGGGATAATCTCAGTCTTTTTGTAATCAGATTGTTGGGGGGTAGTTGGGGGTAAGCTCTGATTCTTTTTGTACTCGGTTTGCCTTCTAGGGGCTGAGAGGTGAGCACTGATCTCTTTTGTACTCAGTTTGCTTGCGGGGGCTGAGAGGCAAGCTCTGATTCCCTTTATGAAAAACCTATTATAGGACGTGATTCACACTGATATGGACATTGATTACAGAACATATGGATCAGATGCAGGGCTGATCCTGGGGACTTCCATTTCCTGGGCATAGACTGGCAATTTAAGAAAGTTAGCAGCAGGGCTAAGACTTACTTCCTGTCCACCTGTGTGGATCACAGGGCTGAGACTGACTTCACGTCCATCTTCGTGGAGTGCTTCCTAGAGCAGCATGTCCAACAGTGGACTAGGTTTTTTGGGCTATTAGTCAGCGGTCTTTTATGTTGCTGCTTGTTATCTTTTATTCATAAAAAGAGAAGCTTATTCTGGGACATCAACACCTATGTTCTATTTACAGATTCTGTTTTTATGAGTGTCTTCACGTGTTGAGCACTATAATGACTTGGAGCTGCCTTTCCGCTACACATTGTAGGTTTGGGGCGACCCTTACCTTGTTCTCAGAACTGGTGATGGTGCCATCTCCAGTATAAACATCCAAGCACCGGTGGGAGGCAGTGATCCCAACTGGGAAACCTTCTCAGTGGTGACAGGGAAGATGAGGCAAGCCTCAGACACTAGGACCTGGAACTTCAGAATAGCAGACTTTGACAAAAAAATGACCTGATGTCCAAGGGTGTGGAGCAGCTGCATGAGGTTGGTATTTCAAAACACATGTGGGTTTAATTGGAGAAAGGGCTTGAAAAAGCACTGGAGATTTACATCCCTGTAAGCAACAAAGAGAAACAAACCAAGAAGTGCTCCCCGCCGGCCCAACAGGGATCTAAGGCAACTGATCATAAAACAAAATAAAGGTCTATGACAGCTGAAAAAGGACAGGTTGCCTCCAGTCCAGAAACAGGTTCAGAGCATCCCTACAGGATTTCAAGTTTAGGTTAAGAAAGCAAAAGAAGTTCTGAAACCTGAGATAACAACTGCAGACAACACCAAAGCCTTCTTCCAGTACAAAAATGGAAGACGTACGGTGAAAGAGTGGACTGCGCTCCTGAAAACAGGGGAAGGAAAGGGGCAAGGGGAAAGAGAGAGAGACAGCCAGAGACAATGACTGAGATGCTAAATGAATACTTCATTTCAGTGTTCACCACAGGCCCCTGATAGGGGCTGGGGATAGAATGTTGAAGTTCATACTGAAGTCGTAGGAGCAAAGAAGGCAGTTAGCCCACGTGAGCTCCATTAATCACCCATAATAGGATAAGTCACCACCCTCGAGAATATATTTATTGAGTTTAGATTTGAACATCAATTTACTTCTGCTATCTACTATATCCATAGGCAGCCTATTCCAAGGAGTTTCAAAAAGAAGCTGCGAACAGCGGTACAGGGCAGGTACCATGGAGGGTTGCTAGCCCAAAAAGGTATAAAGTTTCATAATCCAAGCACACACAGCAACAAGGACTCAGCAGATTATCAGCAAAGGCAATTTACTGTCTCACACCAGGCGTGAGTCGATAAATTGCATTTGCTGATAACCTGTTGAGTCCGCGTGCTGTGTGTGCTTAGCCTTTTACAAGAGTTTATTATTCGTTGAGTATAATAACCCTTCCTTTTATTTATATGAAAAAAATTTGAAATGTAATGAATGGCCCCTGGTTCCCAAACAGCTCATTTTGAATTTGAGGCCATGTTCACTGAATAAATATTTGTCATTTATGATGTCATAAATTATGCACCAGAAGCCATCGAGGAGAGACTAAAGGAGCTTAATATGTATACCCTTCAGGAAAGGAGTGAGAGGGGGGACATGATAGAAACTTTTGAGTACCTCAAGGGAATCAACAAAGTCCAGGAGGGTAGCATCTTTCGGAAAGAGAGATGTGCAAGAACAAGGGGGCACAATTTGAAGACAGAGGGGGGACGACTCAAGGGCAACGTGATTAAGTATTTTTTCATGGAGAGGGTGACGGGCGCATGGAACGGCCTTCCTGAGGAGGTTGTGGGGTCAAAAACAGTGGGAGAATTCAAGAATGCATGGGACAGACATAAGGCAATTCTGGTGGGGGGGTAGGAAGAAGTAGACTGTTGGTTAACTAGGATCTGCAATGCACCTTATCCAATAGGTAAGGAAATAGGCAGACTGTGTGGGCCAAGTGGTCCTTATCTGCCATCAAAGTCTATGTTTCTATATTATAACATGAAAGTAGATCACTCCTCTGCCTTCTGGTTTCAACTGACATCAAGTTTAGATGCTTTAGACAATCTTGATAACACTTGTCTCTAACACTAGATACCAACTTAGTCGCTCTGTGTTGTACCTTCTCAATATTTTCAGTTTCCGTCTTAGTTAGCAGGTTCCAAAACTGGCTGCCATAATCTAAAATAGGTCTAAAACACATGTCTGCTATGGAGGGATTAACCAACGACAGGGTATGGGTTTACTGAGCATTAATCCACCCCTGGGGGCGGGCTTTGCCTCATGATTTCGGCCACCCAGGCATGGATTAATGCTCAGTAAACCCATACCACAGAGTGGGTTAATCCTCTTATAACATGGGCAATGTTTTGTTTGAGTTTTACCTAAAAAAAAAAACCAGTGAAATAAAGCCATGTGACCATGCAACTGTGGGTATATCGGACATTAATCCACAGTCAGGTGATCTGTTTGGACCAACCAGAAGACAGTATTTTAGGAACCCATGTTATAAAATGTTACAATCACTTCCATATATCTGCTTCTAAAATTTCATTTTATGCACCACTGCATGTGGTTAGCTTTAGAAATGACCTGGGAGCAGTAGTTAGTAGGCTATCGTTTGTTATTAATTATGGTGCCCAAATCTCTTTCTTGTCTGACTTCTTTTAACTGCATATTACCAAGGGTGTATATATGTTAAGAGTATTGTTTTCTGAAATGCATTATATAGCATTTATCATAATTGAATTTCAAACCACATTTTGTCACCCAGTCGCTAATTTCATTAAGCTCTTCCTGTATTGACAATTTTCCCTCTGTTGTGCTGATGATTCCAGCTAGTTTTGTGTCATCAGCATATTTTGCAGATCAATTTTTAACTTGACTACACATATCGAAGACATAAATTTGAAACAGCACTGGACCCAGAACTGATCTGTGCGTGACTCCACTGGTCACGCAACCTTACACAGAGAAGTGTCCTTTAATACACACTCTCTGTGTTCTGTTACTCAGCCATTTATGCACACAACTGATTATTCCAGAGTCAATACTGATATTAATCAATTTTTGAATTATAGCCCAGTGTGGTATGGAGTCAAATGCTTTAGCAAAATCCAGATATATGCAATCAACCAGGGTACCCTTATCTAAGGCTGCTGAAATCTTTCTCATAAAAACACAGCAGATTTGCTGTACAGGACCTTCCTGCAGTAAAGCCATGCTATATTACTTTCATTAAGTTGTTTTTATGCAGATGACTGATATATGATCTTTTATAATTGTCTCTAAAATTTTGCCAGGTACAGAAGTCAGACTGATGGGTCCATAATTCTTGTAATCCAACCTATTACCCTTTTGAAAAATAGGTATTGTATTTGCTGAGAGCCAATCTGTAGAAATTTCGCTTACTCCTGAGAGAAGCAGTAAACAAATATCTCTGTGGAGTGGCAATACTTGGAGACATAATTTTTAACAGTTTTGATGGGATATTTTCTGGGCCCAAAGAATTAGAGGTTTTTTAATTTCTTGACCTTTTTTATGATATCCTTCTTTGATATTTAAAACATCATGGAGTCATTGCATGAAATATGTTCACTATTGAGGGACGGGTTGGAAAATACAGAACAAAAATAATTACTGAATATATCAGTAATTTTTGCCATGGCATCAATTGTGATATTGTTTACTACCAAGGATCCACGTCTGGAATCTGAGTTTCTTAATGAACGCTGAATGAATACTTAATTTCAGTGTTTACTATGCGCCCCTGGAGGGGACTGGGGATAAGGGGGCTCATTGAAGTGCCTATGGCACAGGTAGGTACAATGCAGCCAGTAAATTCATATCTTCTCTGGTAGCTGATTATCTGGCAAAGATAAAGCCAGGTAAATTCCAAGAGGCAAACTGGATACACCCCAGGATCACCGTGTAGCTAAGTGAACAGCTAGCAAGGCCACTTGCTGTGCTCCTTCAGAAGTTTGTCTGGACAGGTGTGGTGCTGGAGAGTAGAAGAGAATGTCAAAAGAGTAGGGTGACCATAGGGGAACATTTGAGATAATTAAGTCAGAGAGCCGGGTAAGGACAAGGTCAGGATGAGGAGCTTGAAATGTGAGAAATGCTTCTTTGTGCAATATGTGATATGGAATGGGAATCTGGTGGAGGCCATGCTGTACCAGTGTAACATGAGCCTGCTTGTGTTTTCGAAGAAGGACTCAGTCTGCAGCGTACTGGACTGATGCAATTCATTAGTCAGGGAGGAAAGAAAATAATTTGGTTTCAAGCACGACTCAAGCAAACTGTATCTCAAGTGTGTTAGAGAGAAAGAGAGAGAGAGAGAGAGAGAGAGAAGAAAAAATGTTTCTGCAGTCTCCAGTTCACAGTGGGATTCAGTAGCTGTGTTTATATTCATCCTTTCTACACCAGCATGTGTGGTTTGGAGATAAAACCATGTTACATTTGTGAGTGTAAACTGTCGAGGCAGCAAATCATTTTGGCACCTCTGCTCCTCTTCCTGACTGAAAAACTGAAGCATATCTGGTCTTTTCAGTGGGAGTGCAAACACAGCCACTTCACACATCATTCATACATAAGTTTGTGTATTGAACATTTCTTATTAGTCCAGTAAAAGGTATCAAATCTGCTACTTTGTTCACGTAGAAACATAGTAATCTGAGGACAGGAGGGGACTTTAGGTCCTTCATGCCCCCCCCGGCTTCATAAGCAGGGATAAAATATGTGTGCTGTGCAAACATGTATCCATTTATAGGGATTCCCTTCCCACTGTACTATGAAGGCTGCAATGAGATGGATAGTATAGGCTGGGCATCCACAGAATGTTATAAAGTGCTAACATCAGTAGTACTATATTTGCGTCAGCTGGAAACAGTTGTATGTTGTTTGTCTTACCGGATGATGGCTGTCTGTGGTTGGTTATGCGGTCTTGGCCTTTTGCTGCTTAGGGGTGTGTTGAGTAATGGTTGGAAACCCTAACTCCACACAGCTCTACTTTTGTGGCATCAAGTTAAACCCTAACTGGTGCATTAATGCAGTTTTTGCAAAGAATTTCCTGTCTTTTTGAGTTAGTGGAATCGTATCCTTGACCTGTGTGAACAGATACAGATGCACAGGAGCCTTGGGCCCTGCACCAAGGGAAGAGTCCCTCTGCCTACAGATGTGCAGAGACCTCTGGGCTCTGCACTGTCGTGTGACAACAGATGTCAAGAATTTATGGGTCTGTCTGGTGGGCTGTGGAAACCCTTCCATATAGCTTCAGATAAAGACACGCTGGGCAAGGTGTCCATCTGTCAGCTGAAGTGCAGGGCCCTCTGGCAGCCAGGGGTGCAGTTGTGCAGGGCCCTATACCAAGAGAAAATTTCTCCTCACTGTAGGATACATGAGCCCTGCAGGCAACCCTAGGCATTCCCTTCCCAGGCTGAGGGGTGGTGCTGCATGACAGTGCCATCCCCCAGCTTTGGCCCATCCAGCTGGCTCACTGAGCCTGCCCCCAACCTCAGCTCACCGGCACGGGATCACAAACCATTACTGTTGGGTTAAAGGCTGGCAGTACATACAACCCAGCTGCTAACCACCATGCTTCCTCTCTATCCCCACTTCCCTGCATAGACAAGATGCAACCGTGGGTAGGAGGGTCCTGAAAGGGGTGCAGATCATAAAACTGGAATGAGGAGTAGCTAAACCTAGGGGGTCTCTGGCTATACCCAATACACATACCTTAACTGCTAAGTTAACACTAAAATCAAATAAATTAAAACCAAAAAGGCCCCAGTCCCACACACACACACACCTCCATTCTTATCCACACTCTAAGCAAAATACCTTTCCACACCAGCCACCAATACAAAACCATTTTTTCAAATCACCCTCAAAACTCCCAGTGTACCCATCCATATACCTTACATACCACTAACCCTATATGATACACTCATACTCTTACACCCTTATTTTTATTATAAATAAACAGTACTAACACTTACACCCACTCACCACCATTCACTCTAACCTGATCTCACAACACAGACACAAAACCACTAATCAAATACTACGCAAGGCAGGCAAGGCAATTTTATTTATATGGCTCCCGATCCCAGAGGCTCTGGCACCTAGCAAAAAATAAGACAAATAAATAAAACAACAATTGAATATGAGAACTAGAACTAATGGTGCCACAGTGTCTAAGTATCCAAAAACAGAGTATAATGGTTGGTGTCTAACAGTTCTATTGTTAGTCTTATGAAGAAAAGGGAAATTACCCCCACAATATGCACTGTACTGCTCTCACCAGAACCATATCCAAAGCAGTTACTGATAACTTAGTACAGGCATGACTCTCACCCCCACCTTGTGCACAGTTTAAAGCCTTAGCTGAAAATTTTAGAAAGGACTGAATCAACCGGCTCTCTCACCACCAGCTAGCCCTCCTGAACCAGTTTTCCTCCACAAGATCCATGGATCCAGACCATAAAGTTCACAGCTCCAGGTACTAACAGGGCAATGTAATTCAGCCCAAGCAGGATGGCAAATGGCCAAAATTAGAAAGTACACCAAACCTGGTACATTCATGTCAGGAACCAACTACCCCTGTAAGTTCCCACAGCTTGATCTCTACTGTCTTCACCTAGGAAATCCTAGGGGACCACCCCCAGCTGTCTGCTGGCTGTACCAACAGGGTTAGGGCTCCAACTCTGCTCCGTCTTCAGCTGCACCTATGCGGCTCTACACCTCCAGCTACCAAAGAGCACGTCAGGTGTCAATCAATCCAGTGGATGCCGCAGGACTTGTCCACTGCTCCGCGTGCCCCTCACTCTTTCTTCCACACTGTTGCAGGGAATTCAGGTAGGGAAACACTGTACTCTGGAGGCCTTCCAGAGACAGGCCACTCACTTTGTAAAATTCTGGGCAATGGAATATCTGGCGTTTACAGATATATATGCAGTGTTGTGTCCTTAAGCAGGTTTTACTGGTTTGCTGATGGGGAAATAATTATACCATAATGTTAAAATATGTGATCTAAAGATAATAAAAACTCGGCTCCTATCACTACCTCACTTGTGTCCCTGACTACCACAAATGTTAAAACAAAAACCTACTCTAAACTACTCTCTAAAAAGCTCTACTAAAATGCATGGTGCTAATAATTGCTCACTGCAGCTATAACCACAGGACTGTTTATGAATTTTGCAGATTCAGACTGTTTGAAGAAATTTAAACTTATAAAATAGCAAGGGCCTGATATTCAAACTTTTCGCATGCTTTGTGCGGATTACCTATATTCAAAAGCTCAGTTTGCACTTGGGCAAACTGCGAAGGGGGGTGCAATGCAAACGGAGGGGCAGGGACCTGAATATTGGCGCAGTCCCATATTCAGAATATTTGTGCTGCACAAGGTCATTTTTTGTGGTCCCTTTACGTGGCACAAATACCACATGATGGAGACCACGACTTATTCCCATGCAACCCTAGCAGTTGGTGGAGGAAGTGTGGTGGCCCTCCCACCTGCACCCATGCCCGATGTCCACACACAATTTCCCTGGTGTCTAGCAGTCCCTCCCCTATCTGCAACCATGCTCAATGTACACACAATTTCCCCGGTGTCCAGTGGTCCCTCACCCCACTCGCACCCATACCCGATGTCCACACACAATGTCCCTGGCATTTAGCAGGCCCTCCCCCCTCCTGCAGCAGTGCCTGATGTAACAGAACATTTATCCTGGTGTCCAGTGGTCCCTCCCCCCTGTCTAAACCCCATCACCATAGAAACATAGAATTTATTGGCACATAAGGACCACTTAGCCCACCTAGTCTGCCCATTTTCCTTACCTGTTTCATATACCACAGATCCTAAATGATCTGTGGCTTACCCTCTCTTTCCTATTGCTAGAATTTCTTTATGTCTGTCCCATGCGTTTTTGAATTTCCCTACCATTTTTGCCCGTACAACCTCTACTGGGAGGCTGTTCCATGGATCCACCACCCTTTCCGTACAAAAATACTTTCTCACATTACCCCTAAGTCTACCCCCCTCTATTTTCATATCACGGCCCCCTTGTTCTTGAACATCTTTTTTTTGAAAGATGCCACCCTCTTGTACCTTATTTACACCCTTGAGGCATTTGAAAGTCTCTGTCATATCCCCCCCCACTCCTCTCCTCCAGGGAGCACATATTGAGATCCTCCAGTTTCAGCTCATATGACTTTTGGTGCAGCCCCTGCACCATTTTTGTCACCCTTCTCTGAACCGCTTCTACTCTGTCTATGTCTGGTGAAAGTCTACCCCAGTTTGACAGTCTCCCCCCCCCCGGCAATCGCCAACCTGCCACTAACATGTGGGATGCCCGTGGCAAATGTGCCCCAAGAACACAGCTCTGGCCCTGTTCACTGAATAGCAACCTCCAACCCCCAGCCCATGTCTCATTGGTATCTGTTGGCCCCCCTCCCTCTTGCAGCACAGGGAGCCTACCTCCTAGTGCCCTTTTCCTGAATCTTGGTGCTGCGGTGAAATGACAGCAGGCGACACAGCCCTCCCACACCACCTTGTCTGCCCGCCATCTGACAGAAGCAGGAATTTGCTGCTTATTTGTCCTATAAATAAGTAGCTCACTCCTGCTTCTGTCCAGATGATGAGTGTCTAGTGGTGTGAGTGCTCTAAGTCATTCACTACTCGCTTTTACCGCGGCACCAAGATTCAGGTAGGGGTGACCGGGGGGGGGTTGGGTTCTTGGTGCCACAGGAGAGAGGGGGCCAGTAGACACCAATGAGACACGGGCTGAGGGGGTCGGAATATCACTATTCAAAAACAGGGCTGGAGCTGTGTTGTTGGGGGAGGCATTACTTGCCACAGGCATCCCGCACATTAGTGGTGGGATGGCAGTCAACCAGGGTGAGCTTTCACTGGTATGGGGATGGGGATCAGACAGAAGGGGAGAGACTACTGGACACCACAAAGGATCTTCTTTTATTAATCAGGCAGGGCATCGGGTGGGTTGGGGGGTCAATAGACATCAGGGTAAATGTTCTGTTACATTGGGCATGGGTGTGGGTGGGGAGAGGGACTGCTAGACACCAGGCACATTGTATGTGGACATTGGGCATGGGTGCATGTAGGGGTAGGGGTGAGGGACCGCTAAACACCAGGGACATTGTGTATGGACATCAGGCACAGGTGTGGGTGGGGGGAAGGACCACTGGACATGAGGAAAATTGTGTGCATGCACTGGGTGAGGGATCAAATGGGAGGGACCACTAGCACCAGGGATAGCACCGCATCAGGGACCAGGTAATTGGGAGAATGGGGCTGTGCTAAATTGCCTGGATAGCCATGCAAATGTACCCATAATGGGCATGCAAATGGCTCCTTGGCACCTTGCATGCCCAATGGGCTCATTTGCATGGGTCCATTTGAATATTGTGAACTGTGCTTCGGTGCAAGCCATTGTGGGGGCATACTTCAGGAATCATGTTGGAGTAGCACTAAGTGGCTTAGTGCTGGGCTAACATGACCCTATATTCAGTCGAACAACGCTTGTGCGCTGTTACACTGAATATAGCATCTTTTGGGCACCAGGGCTATTGCAAAATGGAGCACAAATCTTTGCGCTCCACTGTCTGCATTTTTGAATATCAGGTCCCAGGGGTTCAGAGCTCCTGCCCACAGCCAGGTAGATAGATAGACTGATAATCAGATAGGAGAGAGAGAGAGAGAGAGAGAGAGAGAGAGCTCAAGGGATCACCAGCTTACTGCTCCAACTGAAGCCGGCAACACAACTCCAGCTGTGGCTTTACAATTCAGAAAAGTCCTGCTGTTTTTATACTGAGAACATGGGTGAATGGCTCCTCTCACTAAGCTGGGCACCCAGGATTTTCAGGTGCCCAGAAATGTTATTTCCAGGGCAATTTTAAAAACAAACAAATATCAGAATCTAGCTTAATGGGCCTGGTTACCTAGGTTCGGGTATATGTTTTTTGAAAATGCACCATTTTTGAGTATTTTCAATGATTTGTAGTTTAAAAAAGCAAGATGGTCGGTATCACAATCGGACTTTTTTCTCTCACGACAAGTAAGGCACTAAGTTTGTGAGACATAAAACTTCACAATCAATTTATTTTAAATGTTTGTATCAGAGGGTTACCCAAAAACTGGGTAGCAAAACAGCTCCACTGCACTGAGTGTGTATGGTATAATAATTATAGCAGAAAAGAGCAAATACCGGCACCACTCAACTGCACATGAAAAAGTCTTTGAAAGTCTTCACTGTTCCTCCTGATGATGCAGTGATTACGAAAATTGGTCAGGGCTCTGTGTCAACCCCATGCAGTAGCAGTATGTTTTAAACTTTAACTTTAATAAAGGCTTTTTCATGCACAGATGAGTGGTGCCAGTTACCCAAAACCCTACTTTAAATCCTTATAGGTCTGGAACCATTTAATATTTTTCCATGAAGCCTTAGCAAGGCAGTACCTCGGCACAGTCCGCTTTTACCGAGAAAGTGGCAATGGAAAAATGCTGCACTGTTCAGGCTGTACATGACGGCAAAATAACCCTATGTTAAAGCACAGGGGGAAAAAATCTTCACTTTTCCAAAAGTCAGCATCTAAAATCTTCAGTTTTCCAAAAATCAACATCCAAGATCTTGGAAACAGCAAAAGATGCTTGCATGAAACTTTTCATGTGTTGAGACTATGCCACCCTGACCATGCATACAAATGTTTAGGCTATTCCATTGAATGCTACCAAAGTTATTAAGGTGCAAAACTTGGGTTTAACATTGAGCACTCCACTCAGCCCTAACTGTACTGGTGCAGCACACACACACACACACACACACGCGTACGCATGCATGGGTGCATGCCGCTTGCCCTGCAACTCACACACACACACACATATACGCACGCACGGATGCATGCACGCATGCACATGTACACACACACGCATGCACACATACACTCAACATACATGTACACACACACACACACACTCACATTATTTTTAATGTTTAAATTAAGGCTTTGACTGCTCTTAAGGATGTGCTGTTGATCCAGATCTTGGTATTTCCATTTATTCAAAGGGAAATTATTTGTTACTTATCCAAGTCATGAGTAGACAACTTTCCCAGCTTGCTGCAGATCATGTTATACAATACTGGAATAGTGTGGAAAAATAATATCCCACAAATAGGTGATCAGTTTATAAGAAATTTTCACTGTGAACTGCTTGTTTTATAACATAAGCATTGCAAGTCCAGTAGGATTAACTATATTAGCAGAAACAGCCGAATAGTAATGATGAGGGTTACAATTCTGTTAGACAGCTACTAAAGGGATATAGCACATTTAAATAAACTCATTTTTTAAGAAGTAATGCTTTGAGAAAAGTGTTATTTGATGAGTGCTAGAAACACTGCTTATTGTCAGTGGCATGCATTTCTCTAGAGAAGACACAGTTATAGAACAGTGAAGACTACTGCATGCTATCTTAATACAAAGACACCAGAACAAAGAACAATACGATGAGAGAAAATGGAGTACATTTTAACACAGAAACACAGCAACTGTGCCAGATGTGGATAGAATCTCCTATTGTACCACATCGCCCCTGAGAGGGATAGGTAAGAGGTTCTTGTTCTTTGAAACAGCACACTGACTGTCATGTCGGTGAATGTTGAGCACATTATTAACACTTTTTTCTAAAAGACTATAAAAAGACTGCATTATTAGGACCACTACCAATGACTAAGTATCTCATGCAAAACACTGGGATCATAGTGACCTCTGAGAATGTCTGAGTAACTTCTACAACTTCTTCACAGAGACTGACTTTCATGTTTATCCTTGTTCAACATACAAACATAGAAACAATTACAGGCAAAAAAAGACCAAGTCCATCCAGTCTGTTCTGGTTAATTCTGCCCCAGTCTATCACTGTGTGTGCTTAGTCTGAGTTCCCTCTGGTCGATCACTGCATGTGCTCAGTCTGAATTCCCTCTAGTTGATCACTGCATGTGCTTAGTCTGAGGTCTCTCCAGTCTATCACAGGGCATGATTATTAGTCTGAGCTCCCTCCAGTCAATCACTGTGATTGCTTAGTCTGAGTTCCCTCCAGTCAATCACTGTGTGTGCTTAGTCTGAGTTCCCTCCAGTCAATCACTGCATGTGCTTAGTCTGAGTTCCCTCCAGTCGATCACTGCATGTGCTTAGTCTGAGCTCCCTCCAGTCGATCACTGCCATGTGCTTAGTCTGAGTTCCCTCCAGTCGATCACTGCATGTGCTTAGTCTGAGTTCCTTCCAGTCGATCACTGCATGTGCTTAGTTTGAGTTCCCTCCAGTCGATCACTGCATGCTTATTAGTCTGAGCTCCCTCCAGTCTATCACTGGGCATGCTCAGTCTGAGCTCCCTCCTAGTTGGTCAGTCTGTTAGGTAGCTTTACACCCTCACACCTCTCCTGCTCCCACTTCTTTGCAAGCAATAATACCCAACAGGATGGGCAGTGTTGGGCTACTCCCACCTGCCCAGGGGTGTAATGAGGTCCAGCGCCACAGGTGGAGGGCCTTATAGCCCCTGGAAGTTTGGGTGTAGCCCATATTGCCCACCCTGAAGGGTATTATTGTGCATAGAAAATTGGTCATATGCAAAATTTTAATTATGTATTTAAAAAATAAAAATATTAATAAAATGATTGCAAAGAAATTAAAAACACATTTTTCTGCAAAGTAGTCCCCTACTGGTGCAATTACCAGTAGTGGGCACTGCAGTGTTTGAGAGTCATGTGTGCTGTACTTATGGGTTCAGTAACCCCTCTCCCAAGAGAGAGACTGCTAGAGCTGGAGTATGTCAGTTACAGTGCACTGTTGGGTATTTGCTCTGTTTCTTGTGTGAACCTAGTTGGAGAATGGGGGCTGATGCAGCAGGCATTGCGGAAGAGAGGAGGAGTGGGCTTGGGCACTACAGTAAGGAAAGGTGACTTTCATTTTTTTTGTCTTTTGTTTAAATATGCAGGTTTTAATGTATTTTACTTCCCTGTACTAGTTTCTTTTCTGTGTGGCTGTGGATCTGGTTAAAGAGCCAGGACCATGCAGTGGAAAAACAAGCGTGACAGTGTAGTGCTCATTAAGGAGAGGATCAGTACTTTCTTGATTTTGAGTACTGAAGAAGGAGACACGCTGCCGGCTTGTGCCAGTAGGGTAAGCAGGCAGGTAGGTGGGCGACTGGATGATGGGGAAGAGTTTAGTGCAGTGGGTGCATGTGTTTTACGATGGATTTTTTTTTTGTTGGGTAGAAGGCAATAGGTTCTGTGTTTAAAAGTGTAACAGTGAAGGGTACATCACTAATTGGTGGGGCGGGTCAAAGCTCTCGCTAAGCGAAAGAAAAAAAATGGTGGCAGATCTACTTTTGAAAATGTGAGTGGCACCATGATATAGATAATCAGGTCAGTTGCTATGGGCACTTTTGTTTACCTGGGCTCTGTTGTCTGATAGATACCTGCCTTGCCAGCAGCATCAGCCAATCAGAGCCTGGGAAATCCTTAGTCCATTTTCTAACAGGCACTAATATCTGTCCCATCCCAACTTAAATCTATGTACCATCTGCGCTTTGATTATTCCCTTGGCAAGCTCTTCCACTTGTCCACCACCTTCTCCATAAAGAAGTGCTTTCCTCATGTTGCTCTTAAACTGACCTCTGGCCCAATTTGTATCTATACCCCCTTGTGTTGGTCCCTTCCCTATGTTGAACAATTATTAACACTCTACCCTGATAATCCCATTGAGGTACTTATCTGTTTCTTCCTTCTGTGTTGTGAGGGAATGCCATTTGACATATGTGTACCACGTGAGAATATAATAAATGGGCAGCATTATACTGAAAAGCTACATACCTGACACTAGCAAATGTCTGTGTTCACTGTATGTAGCGATGTAAAACATTGGACTCCATCAATTGTACTGTTTATGATTTGTTCATTTTATAAAGTGAATAAAAGTGAAAAAAAGAAAAGCTACATACAGCAATTGGCTGCCATCCTAATACACTTGGTGGGTTGCCTTTGTAAGAATAATTAGGCTTACCTTTGCATATCTAGCAGCGAAGGTTCCCGTGAGTAAGGAATGAAAAATAATAATGGTCTCATCCAAATCCCATATAAACACTCTCTGCAATAGAAGAAATAGGGAGAATAATTAACTTCTGAGCACTGAAGTACATGTTTGTATATACTTTTGTTGTGCTAAAATGCATTTGTTACAATAAATAAGTGCTGGAAAGACAGGGCATATGGTTATGCTGTAATAATGGGATGTCCTGAGCAGGTTTTTGCCTCATGCCTTCAATCACCCAGAAAGTCCATTGGTCAAATGTGCTATTGCACTTATAAAATGGGTAAAGAAGCACAAATTCACTTACAAGAAGAAGGGTTTTAGCTTACCTGTGCATCTATGCTGCATTATTGCATAGTCATGTGACTGATCTCTAACAATCACAGTACAGGATATCTCACACCCATTTTATAAAGAAATATTATAACGAAATGACTATCATTTTACTGTAGCTTATCAATCAAACTGACATGAATGTGAAAGCTTGTGAAGTGCACATCATTTTAAGAGATGATGGAACCGATACCTTGTTTTTTATCTCTTTAGTCATCCTATATCATGTTGAGGATGGATATCCCATTTAAAGATTAGTTAGAGTTAGCTAGTGACTAATTCTGCCACAGAACCTTGGCATGGGGCCAAAGATATGTGCCAAGTTACAGCTGAGTTTATCCAACTAAGATTTCATCTACTGGTTTGGAGCAGGAAGCATCACACCTGCGCACGCTCATTCTAAGATGTAGTAACTGTCTGAGACTGAAACCCATATCCTACCACTGTCAATGTATCATGTGTGTTAACCACTACATTATTTAATAAGTGTGTTGTTGTATGCATAAAGAGTATAATATTGGTGTCACTTGTGTTGTGGGTTCTGATATGTAGTTCTGCCATTTGGGTCTGCAGTCTTTCTCTTCTGTATTAATTGCTGTAACATACAAAAAAGAAACCTTAGAACAAGTATTACTAAAAAGATTAAATCAGTGAAATAAACTGTCAGTAGACAAGAAAGGGACCTCGGGGTTAATATATCAGAAGATCTCAAAGTGGCAGTGCAGTGTGACAAGGCTGTGGGCAGGGTTAGTGGGATGCTGGAGTGCTTAGGGAGGGGTATCTCCAACAGGACAGGGAAGTGGTGCTGTCACTGTACCACTCCTTGGTACAACCCCACCTGGAGTATTGTGTCTGGTTTTGGAGATCACACCTCAGAAAGACATAGACAGAATGGAGGTGATACGGAGGAAGGCAACTAAGATGGTATAGAGTTTGCAAGGGAAACCCTTTGAGGAGAGACTGAAAGATCTCAACATGTACGCCCTGGAAGAGAGGGGAGAAAGTGTAAGGTGACATGATTGAGACCAGCAAGAATATTACAGGGTGAACAGGGTGCAGGTGAGGAGCCTTTCTCAAATGAAGGCCAGCACCAGGACTGGGGTCATGCAATCAAGCTGTGGGGGAAGGGGGTCAGAGAGGTGGTAGATGCCTGAAACAGACTGCCAGCTGAAGTAGTGGAAGATAGAATGGTGGGAAGGCTTCAAGCATGCATGTAATTAACATACAGGTATATTAGAACAAAGGCAGGGGGGTCGCTGGAGATCAGATAAGGTTTGTAGATGTAGAATAGGCAGGGAACACTTGGGCAGACTGTGTGGGCCAAGCAGTCCTTTTCTGCTGACAAATTCTATGTTTCTGTTTCTAACTAGATGACAAGGATGATATTTCCTACATGTACCCCTCACCCAGGAAGAAACTCACCCCTTCCTCATCATGCCTCTGTTGGTCTGATCTAGGTAATATACTGTGAAGATGATGCTGTAGCTGTCTGCATGGTCTGCTGAAAAGGATTCCAGTAAATCCTCAAGGCTTAGCCACTGGTTATTACTGTAGTTAAGGGACCTTTTCTGATTCACTCCTCTCTCATCTTAGCAACTTAATCTGTAACCCCACCATCAGAAAATATAGTTACTTTTAGCGTGTGCTTAAGTCCATTCTTTAAAGGAAAGCATATCTTAAATTACTTTAAGCATGAGGATTTAGTTCTGTTTAATAAAAAAACATTTACCTCAATCTCATTGTCTGGTGAAGGTGATGGTTCATTGTTTCTTTTTGATCTGCCACGCATCTTCCCGTCAGATCCTCTGCGTTCATGATCGGGGTCCGCATCTTTCACTGGTGTTGATGGACTGTTGTGGCTACTGTAGTCCCCTAGAATCAGAAGACATCCTCCTCAGGGAGACAGCTGGTACAAATTCAGCCCTACACTATACCCACTCATGGTGGAGCTTGTTACAGGCCTGTGAGCAAAAGGTATGCATAACTGGTTGTCTAGGATTGCCAGCTGTGAACTGTAAGAACACTTAACTTGAAAAGGGATGAAAGGGAGGTTGAAAAGCAGTGGAGCAAGAGTGAAGCACACCAGGAATGTTATGTTTCCTATTAATGCTGCATCCGTGCATAGGGGCTGAGGACGGAGTATAAAAAGATAGGAATTTGTTGATCTTTGCAGGTAGAGTAATAGACTGAACTTCCGTAATGCAGAACACAACTTAAGCAGTTGCATTATATTGTACATTTCCACTAATGATGTGGTGTTTTCATGTAAACTGATTCCTAAGCCAATGAAAACATCAGTGGGAAATGACAGCTAGAAATGCAAACAGTGTTTATATGAGGGTAATTGTCTGTCAGCAGTGTCGAGATTAGCTAAACCATGGAGCCATTATAGCATTTGAACTTAGTGGTCTGGGACATCTTTCACACTTTCACAGTTCCGCTTTATGGGGTACTTAGAATTTTTATGAGTCTCATAATTCAACATACGTTTGTATATAGGGGCTGTCACCTCATTTCCTGAACCCATATATTTACACAGTTATACGGTTTTGTATCCATAACAGCTTGATGTGCACCAGGGATATTCATCAATTCATTTTTTTAGTTATAACAGTTCAAATAGAACTATGAAGAGCTCAGCCACTTGTGGGCATCCAACCCCCTCATAGCCATTCATTCAGGAAAAGAGAAGATCAGACACTAACGTGGGAAATGGCGGCCCTGTTGTTTCTTGTAGAATATGGGGGCTCTGTTTTGTTTGTGGGTTACAGGGCCATGTTTTGTTTGTGGGATACGGGTTTTGTTTGTGAATGAAGAGGTCATGTTTTATTTATGGGATACAGGGGTCCTGTTTGTGGGACACAAGGCTATGTTTTGTCTGTGGATATAGGGGTCCTGTTTTGTTTGTGGATGCAAGGACCCTGTTTTTTTTTGTGGATACTAAGGCCCTGTTTTGTTTGTGGGATACAGAGGTCCTGCTTTGTTTGTGGGCTAGGGTCCTGCTTTGTTTGTGGGATAAACAGGCCTGTTTTGATTGTGGGATACAGGGGCCCTGTTTTGTTTGTAGGATACAGGGGCCCTGTTTAGGTTGTGGGATATGGAGACCCTATCTTGTTTGTGGGATTCAGGGGCTCTGTTTTGTTTCTGGGATACAGAGCCCTGTTTCATTAGTGGGATACAGGGACTCTGTACAGTTTGTGGAATACAGTTTTTTTTTGGTGGGATACAGGAGATCTGTTTTGTTTGTTGATATAGGGGTCCGGTTTTGTTTGTGGACACAGGGGTCCTGTTTTGTCTGTGGGATACAGGAGTCCTGCTTTGTTTGTAGGATATTGGGGTCCTCTTTTGTTTGTGGATACAAGGGTCTTGCTTTGTTTGTGGGATACGGGGGCCCGGTTTTGTTTGTAGTTTCAAGCATCCTGCTTAGTTTGTGGGATACAGGGGTCCTGTTTTGTTTGTGGGATACAGGAGTACTGTTTGTTTGTTGGATACTTGGGTCCTGTTTTGCCTGTGGTTACAAGAGGTCCTGCTTAGTTTGTGGGATACAGGGGCCCTGTTTAATTTGTGGGATTCAGGGGCTGTGTTTGGTTTCTGGTATACACAGGTCCTGTCTTGTTTGTGGGATGTGGGGTCCCTGTTTTGTTTGTGGAATACAGGGGCCAGATTTTGTTTGTGGTTAGGGGGATCCAGTTTTGTCTGTGGGTGATGAGGGTCATGTTTTGTTTGTAGGATACAGTGGTCTTGTTTTGTTTGTGAGATACAGGGGTCTTGTTTTGTATATGGAGCCAGATTTTCTTAGTGGGTTATCGGGGTCTTGTTTTGTTTATGGGATAAGGAGCCATGTTTTGTTTGTGGATTTACAAGGTCCCTGTTTTGTTTGTTGATACAGCATCCTGTTTTGTTTGTGGGATACAGGGGTCCCTCCTGTTTTGTTTGTGGGATACAGGAGTCCTGTTTTTTTGTGGATACATGGGTCCTGTTTTGTTTGTGGGATTCAGGGGCTCTGTTTTGTTTCTGGAATACAGAGCTCTGTTTTGTTTGTGGGATAAAGGGATCCCTCTTTTCTTTGTTGGTACAGTGTTCTGTTTTGTTTATGGTATATGGATGCCTTGTATTGCTTGTGGGATATAGGGCTCTGTTTTTGGTGGAATAGAGGAGCTCTGTTTTGTTTGTTGATATAGGGGTCCTGTTTTTTTGTGGAAAATGGGGTCCTGTTTGGTTTGTGGGATACAGGGCTCTTTTTGTGGGATATTGGGGTTCTGTTTTGTTTGCGGGTACAGGGGTCCTGTTTTGTTTGTGGATACTGGGGTCTTGTTTTGTTTGTGGATATAGGGGTTCTGTTTTGTTTATGGGATATGGGGCCCTGTGTTGTTTGTGGAATATGGGGGCCAGATTTTATTTGTGGGTTACAGGGGTCCTGTTTTGTTTGTGGGAAATGGGGGCCATGTTTTGTTTGTGGGATACAGTGGTCTTGTTTTTTTTTTGTGGGATGCAGGGATACCTCATTTCTTTGTTGATACAGGGTCCTGTTTATTTTTGGTATATGGGGGCCCTGTTTTGTTTGTGCGATACAGGGCTCCTTTTTGTGGGATACTGGGGTCATGTTTTGTTCATGCGATACAGTGGTCCTGTTTTGTTTGTGGGATACAGGGATCCTGTTTTGCATGTTGGTTACAGGGACATGTTTTGTTTGTGGGATATGGGGCCAGATTTTGTTAGTAGGTTACAGGGGTTCTGTTTTGTTTGTGGGATATGGAGGCCAAGTTTTGTTTGTGGATACAGGGTTCCAGTTTTGTCTGTGGGATATGGGGGACCTGTTTTGTTTGTGGGATTCATGGGCTCAATTTTGTTTCTGGGATACAGAGCCCTATTTCATTTGTGGGATACAGGGGGGCCCTTTATTGTCTGTGGGATACAGGGCTCTGTTTTTTTTGTGGGATACAGGAGCCCTGTTTTGTTTGTTGATATAGGAGTCCTCTTTTGTTTGTGGATACAGAGGTCCTGTTTTGTTTGTGGGATATGGGGGCCCTGTTTTGTTTGTGGGACATGGCGGCCATTTTGTTTTACTTATATATTATTAATTTTATGTAATATACAACATTACATTTCAACACCTACAGGCAGGCAGGCGTACTGATATACAGTTTATGAATGTCATTTTTATAGTAACATCACTTACAATGCCCTGTATTTTGTTACCACATATGGGGGATAGCATGATAGGTCCTAGCACTTAAAACCCAAATAAGAAATAATCCTCCAAGTCCTTTAGCATATAGTTTGCCTAAAATGGCATATACAGCCATGTGCAGGGGTGCCAAAGATTATATATATCCACATCGCTCCCCCTATGTAAGAGTTAACATCCCCCAACTATAATCGGTAGCTGTAGGAAGCACATGCAGTCATCCCCACAAAAAAACACTTCTAATCTACCCAAGGAAGAAAATTCCTAAAATTATCTTATGTAATTAACCAGTTATTGATAAGAAAAAACACCTTAAACAAAGGCCTTCTATTCAGATCAGATTGTAGCAGTACTGCCTGAAAATTCTAAGCAGTAAAGAGGGAAAAAACAACTGTTAGAGATAATGCAACATTTAAACAGAAATTTCCCCAACCCAGTCCATCTCTTATTCATAAAAAGTCATTTATCTCAAATGTTCATCCTGCGGTTATTCATGAGATGGATGTTGTAAGGAAAAGAGAATCATTATTTCAACTAGTTCTGTAAACTCACAAAACAGTACCTTTTTCACCTCACAATCCCTTCAGCTTATAGACTGCCAAAGCGGATAGCTAGTTCAAGTGTCTAACTCCTCTTCAGAGTCAGTAGCCTCCTCCCATGCTGCAAATTGATTTTCGATTTTGTCCGGGAGATTGGAGGCCTCTGAAGACTCTGAAAATTGGTAGATCTTTCCGACATACACTATCCTGAAATTGGCAGGCATCAAAAGCACATGGTGAACCCCTAATGCACGTAACTTTTCCCTTATACCATCAAAACTTTTCCACCGCATTCTCGCGGCATAACTTAAACCTGGGAAAAGGTGTATTCTGGCTTCATCCCAAGAAAGAGGCACAAGATTTTTAGCTTGTTGTAATAAAAGGTCCTGTTTGGCTATTGTACAAAATTCTGGCATGAGAGTATGAGGAAGCATCAAACCAGATGCTGCCCTATGGCGAGCACCACGAGGGCTGATCCGATAGGCCTTAATTAGCTTGAAAGGCTGTTCTATTTGTAGGAGATCCTTTAGCCATGTCTGCAGAAAAGATATCAGGTGCTCTCCTTCTACATTTTCTGGTAACCCTAACAGTTGAAGATGGGCAGCTCTGGCTGTATTTTCCAGTTCTCTAAACGTCTCCGTAGCAAGTCATTTTCTTTAGCTAGGCCCGCCATCGCCATGAGGGCCTTGTCAACTTTTCTGGTGACTCCCTTAACATCTTCAGCAACTATATCCATCTTGGAGTGGAGTTGCTTAAGGTCCAAGCCAAATTCCTTAGTTTTGCGATCCAAGCCTTGAATCATCCACAGAAGTGCCGCATTAGATGGCTGAGGCCCTTCATGATCAAGAGCATCGGGTTGAGGGTCCTTGCTGCCTTCCACCTTCAGATCTTTCTGACAGGGTTCCTTCTGAGGGTACTCCCACTTTACTTGTTCAGCCCATGGTCAGCTCACCGAGGATCACACTGCTAAAGTTTTTATATCAGATTGTAGCTCTTGTAATGTTCTATCAGTTAAGGCCAGTGAAAAAGTGGCTTTTCTGTAGAAAAAGTTTGTTTTTAATCCACAAAACTGTCAAGAAGTGGAGCTGTGGAGACAAGCTGCTCATAGCTGCTTATTCGTTTTTCGTTTATCTTTGGAAAAAATTCTGCGTTCTGGGGACCGAATCGAACTGAATCGAAATCGGAAATTTTGGTACGGTTTGCTGTTAACCCTAAATGGGGTGAGCATCATGGGCTAAGGTTGTGGACTGTGGACAAGTTTTTAGTAGCTGGATTGAGCTTAAATCAGACTGCAGCTTTCCGTTTTCGGCTTTGGTGAAGGGAACCTATTTGGACTTTTGCCAGGCCGAACGGGGGTTTGTAAATCGAGAATAAACAAGGAGTATAAGGCAGACTGACTGCAGACTGACTGTGTTATTGGAGCTTTGAGGGAGTACATGAACTCGCTGACTTGGTGTGGAGTGGTGAGATCTGAAAAGTTTGCAATTTATTTCTGTTTGTTCTCATCGTGGGAATTGTTTGTCCTGATCTGATATTGGATGCTCTGAGACAGCGGATTTTTGGGGAGTTCCCTGGGGTGGTTGCTTTCAGCTGGGTTCAGGGCAGGTGACGCCGGCCTTGGGCCAGCTGAAGGGTGGGCGCGAGTTGCCGGTATTCTCCAGACTCACCGGAGGGGTCTACTGGTGGGTGGACACTATTCCAGGGGTCGTTGCTCTGGATCCGGCCTGTTTAGCGGCTGCTTTCAGGGTTCTTCCCCTTTTTTGTCGGATTTTGAGCCTTCAGTTCCACTGATTTTGGATTTGCTCCTCTGCTCCTCTGACTTTCTGCCCATGGATTATGGTTAAAACTTTAATCCATTGACTTACACTCCTTCGGTTTAAGGCAGCTTGATTGCCTGTTTTTTCGTTGATCCCCTGGGTTGTGAGAGGGTCTGAAGATTTAAAGACAGTGGCTGCTTTGAAGATTTACTAATATTTTATTTTATATTGAATACGTCCTCTTTCTCCAGGTGGTGAGAGTGTCTGGGGATTGAGACATTCCCGTTGCATTGCACTTACTCTCGCTTTTGTGAGAGTTAGTGCTTGGAAATTACTTTATTTATTGGTTTTATTTATAGCTTCAAAGACTTGTTATCCGCTTCAGACTTATTTGATTTGGACTCTGGTGTTAAGTTTATGATTTATATTTTTAGTGATTTCTAGCTTTATTTTGCATTTGTTGGGGTGGTTAGAGAAGTTAATATTTATTAATTTGTGCGTTTATTATATTTTTATAGTCTTGTTATTATTATTATTTACTTGTTATTTGAGGGTTATTTATTTGGGTTGGGTTGAAAGTGAGTTAGCTTGTTTTGTTGGATTTTATTGATTGTTTTAAGATGTGTTGGGAGGGCTTTACAACAGTCAGGCGCTATTCTCCCACACTGCTCCGGAGCCTCCGCCCCTTTCATTGCCCCCGTTTACCTGCCAATGTTTTTATTAAGTGTTGTGCATTGGGGATAATGAGAAGGCACTTGGGGGGGGGCTGGTCTGAGTGGGAGAATGGAAAGGAGTGAGCAGATAGGGATAGTTGGGACTAGGAGACGCCCTGGGGCGAAATGGGATCAGGAGAGGGGTCCTCCCTGCCTGATTCCCATACCCAAGGGCTCCGCAGACTGTGGGCAGGTACTGCGCTCCTCCCTGAAAACCCATCCAACTCGGGCGGTGCTATGTAATGCCAGGTCTGTCAGGAACAAGACTGCTATTATTGCAGATCTTGTTGCAACATCTGCCTGGCATGTATCACCGAGACCTGGCTTGATGAGAATGCAGGTCCAATACTAGCTTCTGCTGCTCCCGGCTGGGTTCTCAGTGATACACCGCCAGAGATTGGATCATAGAGGCGGGGGAGTAGCCATCTTTTTTAAAATGGAGTTGAGCCTTGTGGATGTTCCAGTGGACAGCACTCGTTCCTTTGAGTGTATCCTGGGAGCAGGTGCGGGGTTCAGGATTCTCCTCATCTATCATCCACCCAGTGATGGTGGAGAATTCCTGAAGGAGTCTGTGGACTTCATTGTTGACATGGCAATGGAGTCACCCAGATGGTTAATACTGGGTGACTTCAATGCTTGGGTCGACGATGAACTCTCGCATTTTTGGAAAGAATCTCCTCCAACTTATGACTATGTTGGGCCTCTCACAGGTAGTTACCTCTGCTACCCATATAGGGGGTCACTCATTAGATCTAATGTTTCTACTGGATTTGGAGGTCATGCATTTGGGGGTGGAACCGAATGCGTGGACAGACCATCATACCATAAGATTCAGCTTCGGGGCACCCCCAAATAGACCTGCCTCTATGGAGATGGTCCAGTATCGCCCTTTAAGGGGAGTTACCCCAGAGGGTCTACTGGTGGTACTGGATCTATCGGGTATTTCCAGTGAGTGCATGGGTCCAGGGGACCTCGTTCTTGCCTATAATAAGGCAATGAGTGAGGCCCTGGACCTAGTTGCTCCTGTCCGTGTTCTCCCACTCACTCAGCGCCCAAAGACTGTATGGTTTGATGAGTCTTTAAAGGAACTGAGGAGAACGGGGCGAAGGCTAGAGAGGGCTTGGCGGAAATCCGGCCTTGATGCAGACAAACTTAGGTTGATGGACCATTATGGTTCCTATCAATCAGCAATCACCCGTAAGAAGGCAGAATTCCTGTCCAGGGAGATTGCTGCTGCGTGGAACCGACCGGCTCAACTCTTTCAGACTGTCGACAGACTGTGCAATCCACTCTGTCTGCAGTCTGGAAGAGATTTTTCACAAAAAAATGTGATGAGCTTGCTCGGTTCTTCACAGATAAGATTGCCAACATTAGGTCGCGTATCACCCAAGTTCCCTCTTTAAGGGTTTGCGGTGATCGGCGCGAGGAAGCAAACACCTCTGTTACCTGGTCTGACTTTGGTAGGCCGGAGCTCATGGATATTGTGAGGATTGTCCAGATTGTACGACCAACCAGCTGTAGTTTGGATCTGGGCCCTACGTCACTATTATTAGGTTGCGTAGATACTATCTGTCCGATCCTTGCTGAAATTGTCTGGAAATCTTTGGAGCAGGGGATCTTTCCTGACCCCCTAAAGGAGGCGATCGTTCGACCACTCCTAAAAAAGCCTTCATTGAATCCAGACTGCTTAGCTAACTACAGACCTATCTCTAACCTGCCCTTTGTGGGTAAGGTTATTGAAAAGGTGGTTGCACTACAACTGGATGACCATCTTATAAATCACAATGTCTATGATACTCTTCAATTAGGATTTAGGAAAAGACATAGCACTGAGACCGCCCTTGTCCGGGTTTTAAATGATCTCCTGATTGCGAGAGATCGAAAGGCTTGTACTATTCTAGTCCTTCTTGATCTCTCTGCAGCATTTGATAGTGTGGACCATGGTGTGCTTTTGGAGCGCCTGCGGCTTTATTGTGGACTGACTGGTACAGTTCTACATTGGTTTCGATCCTTCCTCACAGGTTGGAGGCAGAGGGTTGTCACTGGAATTTGTTCCTCTGACGCCATCTCCCCTATCCTGTGGGGTGCCACAGGGCTCCATTTTGGCACCCATGTTGTTTGCCGTATATATGCTGCCATTGGGAGACATTATTAGGCGATACGATCTGGGTTTTCACTGCTATGCAGATGATACCCAGTTGTATCTGTTTTTCAATCCCGGAGAGGAAGATGCGATCTCTGTGCTTAACAACTGTCTATCCAAAATCAAAGATTGGATGAGTACCAGCTGGCTGAAGTTAAACTCGGATAAGACTGAGGTGTTGGCTGTGGACCCTGGTCACCTTGAGGTGGGTTGTAGGGCTGGGACTCCATCGGGCATATGGCTCAATGGTGTCCAGCTCTCAACCTCAGACCAGGTACGTAATCTGGGCGTTATTATAGACGACGGCCTGACCCTAAAATCTCAGGTGTCGGCCGCTGTCAAATCTTCATTTTACCATCTTAGAAATATCGCTCGGGTGAAACACCTGATTCCTCTGGCTGACCTTCCTACCTTGGTCCACGCCTTTGTGACCTCTCGCCTTGACTACTGCAATGCCTTGTACCTAGGGCTACCAGGGGTTGATATCCGCTGCTTGCAGCTGGTGCAGAATGCAGCAGCCAGGCTTTTGACTGGGACATCTAGAAATAGTCATATTACGCCTGTGCTGCATGGACTGTACTGGCTGCCGGTTCAGTGGCGGATCACCTTTAAGGTCGGGTTACAGACCTATAAAGCCCTACACGAACAGGGACCGCGGTATCTGCAAGATCTCCTTACTCCCTACTGTCCCTCTCGCTCACTCCGATCCGCCGATGAGGGATTGCTAGAGATTCCCAGGGTTCATTTAAAGACATCTGGGGCACGTGCATTTTCTTACGCTGCCCCCACCCTGTGGAATTCTCTACCTCACCGGATATGAGGCTGCCTGACCATTGAGAGTTTTAAATCCAAGCTAAACCCCTTTTTGTTTTTAAAAGCGTTTAAAGATTGATTTTATTATTAATATTTGTTTATTTAATGTAATTACTGTACAGCGCTTTGGTTTCTGAAAAGCGCTTATAAATAAACTTTTACTTACCTACTTACTTATAGCTCAGTTGCTGGCCATGCCCCTTCATGGTGGCCAGTTTTTGGCTTGTGGGTTACAGAGGTCTTGTTTTGTTTGTGGAAGACAGGGGCCATGTTTTGCTTGCAGGATATAGTGGTCTTGCTTTGTTTGTGGGATACAGGGGTCCTTTTTTGTTTGTGGGTTACAGGACCATGTTTTGTTTATGGGATATGGAGGACACTGTTTTGTCTGTGGGATATGGGACAAGATTTTGTTAGTAGGATACAATGGTCCTGTTTTGTCTGTGGTATACAGGGGTCCTGTATTGTTTGTGGGACACAGGGGTTCTGTTTTGTTTGTGTGATACTTGGATTTTTTTTTTTGTGGGATACAGGGCTCTTGTTTTTTTGTAGGGTATATGGGCCCTGTTTGGTTTGTTGGATACAAGGGTCCTGTTTTCTTTGTGGAATACAGGGGCCCTATTTTATTTGTGGTTACAAGGGCCCTGTTTTTTGTGAGATACGGGGCCCTGTTTTGTTTGTGGGATATGGGGGGGCTGTTTTGTTTATGGAATACTGATGCTTCTTTTGTTTGTGGGCTATGGGCCCTGTTTTGTTTGAGGGATATGGGGGTCAGATTTTGTTTGTGGGTTACAGGGGTCCTGTTTTGTTTGTGGGATATGGGGGTCAGATTTTGCTTGTGGGATACAGTGCCCTGTTTTGTTTGTGTGTGTTCTAGTGTAAACTTAGATGGCTTAATTGCTGCCACAATGCCCATGCACTCTTTCTATATTAAGGCCATTTTATGCCAGGATTACATCCATAAAAATGATACTATTTATAATAATCTATATTTAATTGCACATATAGGTCATCTTTCTCTGCTGTGCAGAAGGTATTCAGTATACATTAGTTATGTTCTTTCTCTTTCTCACTCCTCACTCTCACTCTTTGGTTCTGCACCTGAAACAGCTGAGAAAGAACAATTAGCTACACAGTCTGGGCATTTAAGGTATCTGCGTGCTGGGCTGTCAGTATAGCCTAGAGCAGGGGTGGCCAACCTGTAGCTCAGGAGCCACATGTTGCTCTCAGGGCGGTTTGATGTGACTCTCGAAGGGTTTGTCAATTATGTGTCAAGTACATATCACAGCCTTTTTAAATTTGAGAAAAGTCAAAGTATAGGAGCTGAAAAGTGCCCTGAGTGCTCAACAAGCTACTTTTACTAAGCCTGCAAGCAAATCTAAAGCTCCAGAGCTGCTCCGAATAAGTCTTTTAAAATGAAAAAATTTTTTTTTAAATACTGCAGCTTAATAAAATATGTTTATTGACTATTTACTATGACTATGTTATTATTTTAACTCCTAAATATGGCTAGCAGTGATCCCTTTCGCACAGCTTTCCTGGTCACCTTCTTTGAGAACGGCTATGAGCTGCACTTATGTTTAGCCCTCCTCACCGCCCAATTCTCTCTTTTGGCACAACTCCTGCAGGTGTAGCAGTGTGCACTTCTCATACAGCTGAGACATAATGTCTTATATCTGCTCTTGCTTAACAAAAAAACAAAAACAAAAAACTGGTAGAATATACAGTCCCCTTTTGTATATCCTGTTCTGTGACTGAACAGATAACCTTTATACTGACAAAATGGTTTTAGATCCTAACTGCTGCCTCTACTTTATGGCAAACTGGTGTGTCCCAGACTCAGCTTGTTAGTGTTACCAACTTTCTTGAACCCTTCAGATGCCTGCAGGGGTTATCAGTAGATGCCACTCAGCATATACATTCTCTTGGGGTATTGCTAGGTCTGAGTCCCTCCAGAGTCACTGCTCATGCAGTACAAGTACAAAAGCTTTTATTGATCGGCTACAAGTCATTACCATTTCATTAAATCAGAGTTTTATTGATTGGCTACAAGCTGTTACAATTTCATTAAAACATAAGCTCACACAGTAGAATGATCCTTGCTCAAGAGCAAACAACCAACCTTCTTTGCCACAGCTGAGGAGCCCTTACTAAGGAAATAAATTATGGTAACAGTAGCCTTCTCTTAAGAGGCAGAAACACAGTTTTGTCAATTATAAATCAGTTAGCTGTACCCCAAAGGACTCAGTCACAGAAATACGAAGTATATAAAAAAACTAATATTTTTAATACTTCAAGATATTTACACATATAATAGAGGATACTACAGAAAGGCTATGAGGAGCAATAATTCTACAGAAATAAAAGAAATGTGTTTTGGACAGTAGGTTACACACAGAAAACCTCTCTCTCTTTCTCTCTCTCTCTCTCTCTCTCTCTCTCCTGTCTCTCTAGTAAGGGAGATTGGCTTAGCACACAGGATACTTTGGAGACTCAAGGCAGATTCAAACCCTTGGATAGTAGCTTTTTCATAATCCCAAACCTGACTGACTCTTTCAGGCTCTGCCAGACCTTAAGACCCTCCAGCTGCCCACCATGACACATCATCCAGTATGTCAAGTCTGACATCATAGATTCAACATTCTTTGTATCTTGAGTTGGTTTGGAAAGCCAGGTTGATCTGGACTTTTGGACAAATACATCTGTTTTCTGTCCCAAGACCTGAGCCCAACAGGGATGTTTGGTTTCGCTAGCAGCTTTCTGAGATGAAAAGGCACTTTCAAAGATCAGCCACAAATTGTCCAGGGGTTCTGTCATGATAATGGGCAGCACAGACAGTAAACTGCCATCGGAGCCAATGGGTCTTCTCTGATAAGAATATTGACTTTTCCCCCAGGCATGCCAGCTTTGTCCTTTTAGCTGCTACATCATAACTGACATTCATGCAGAAAGAATTGATTAAAATAAAAATAAAAAATACAGTGACAGTTATACATAGCAAATTGTTACGGGGCCATTTCAGCCCTAGCTGTATAAATGGGATGCAGGGGCAGAGGATAGTCAAAGGCAGTACTTCCATCTTCACAGGTTAATTGTCAATGATGGATAACATATAACTTTCCTGTAGTAAGTCAAGAAGTGGCTGTATCCCTGTGGGGGGCATCTTCCAAAAGGTCTAGAAAGTCATCACTGTGCAATTTCGTGGGATACACATTGCACCCCCCATTCTAATCCTGTGCAGACCAGGTGCTGCATGGATTGTTATAGCCAACAGCTCAGTTACCAACACAAAAAGCAGAGGGGAAAGGGCCATACCTGCCTGGTGCCCTTAAACAAAGGGAAAGGCTCTGATATGGTGCTCTTGTAAGTAGTATTAGTAAAACCTTTTATTTTTTAACAGGATATAAATGACAATTTATTTACAGCACCATTAGGGCAAAGCCCTATTTTACAACGTGTTCCTGTATATTCCTCAGTAAAAAACTTACAAAGTTCCATACATTTGTTCATAAAAAAGCAAACAGACATCCATTACACATACATAGTAAATAGAATAACAAACATACATTCTATATGTAAGTGCAAAATTCACAAAAATACCCAGTCAGCAGCTTGGCAGTGGGCCAGCGTACAGGGTATGTATACAAGAGATAAACTTGGGGCCAAAACCCATCCCACCGGCACTCAAGTATGGTACCCTGACTTCACCAAATCAAAAGCTTTCTTGAAATCTGTGGCAATTGCTGCAGCTGGAGCAGGGGTACAGTTCACTGAGTGAAAAATATTAATGAGGGATCTACGATAATCAGAGCTAAGGAAGCCCTTCACAGAACCCACCTGGGATGGATGGACCAGGTCAGGGAGAATGTGTTCCAATCTGGGGCCAGTGCTTTTGCTAAAATCTTTGTGTCTGCATTTATAAGTGAAATGGGGTGACAGCTGCCCAGAGGTGAGGGGTATTTACCCTCCTTCAGCAAAACCATGATTACAACCTCATCTAGGGAGGGTGGCAGTGCCTTCCAGGCATAAGCCTCTATAAATACCCAATGCAGGATCGGATTGACCAGGGAACAAAAATGGGAATAAAAGTCTAGGGGAAAATCATCCTCCTGGAGCCTTGTGTTTATTCATGGATGAGCTCTCCCCCTTGATTCCATCCTCCATGAGGGGGCTTCCAGCTGTCCCCATTGCTCCATGGCTAGATGAGGGAGTGGGAGTTTGGCTAGGAATGATTGCAGGTTTTCCTGGTCTGTAGGATCACTGGAGTTGTATAATGACTGATAAAAGACCTTCATTACACCATTGATGGCCTGAGTTGAATTATGAACTCCCCCCTGGGGTCATTAATAGTGGGTATATGCCTCTCTGCATGTTGTTTCCTAAGGCAGAATGACAGCAGTCTTGCTGGCTTCCCCCCTCCCTCTCTCCCTCCCTCTGAAAACTTGTGCTTAGACTGAAGCAGCATCAATTCTGTGTGATGAGCAAGAAGCGAGTTAAGCTGGAGCCTGACACCTGCCAGTTCCACCTGTATAGTATGCCTTTCTGTAGGGGACTTTGCTGCCTTATAGGCTGCTTCCACGGTTTGTACTTGGGCCATTAAACCACCCACCTCAGCTTCCTTCTCCTGCCATTGTTTGGCTGCAGATTGAATGATATGCCCCCTGAGAGTGGCCTTAAAGGCCTCCCACAGGGTTGCAGCATATATGTCTGCAGTGTCACTACTACAAGAGTAATCATACGCTTTTTCTTTGACCCACTGTAGAAGGCCTTGTCCTGTGGCAACAGGGTGTCCAACAGCTAGGAGGAAGATCTGAGATGCTGTGGGCCCCACAACAACAGGAGAGACACTGGGCTGTGGTCTGACACTACGATCACCTCAGTAGTGGTCTTCACCATTTGTTGAGCAATTTGTGAGGAGCCAAAGAGAAGGTCTATATGACTAGTGAATGTGTGCTAAGTGGGAAAATAGGAAAAGTCCCTGTCTCCCTGGTGCAAGGTCCTCCAAATGTCTGACAGCGTCAGATCTTTCATCATAGATGTTATCCTCTCCACAGCCTTATGGTAGGGCTCAGATGTGGATGCCGAGTGGTCAATCAGAGGGTCTATTGTCAAATTAAAGTCACTACAGTTAAACAGGAAGCTCCACAAGTGGTGATATTGATGACCACTTGTGCAAAGGTCAGGAAAAAGTCAGGATCATCAGAGTTGGGACTGTAGAGGGATCCCAGTACAAGTGGCTCCTCTGGGGTGGACACCTGCAACAAAATCCACCAACCAAGGGTGTCTGACATCTACCAGTGTATTTGCCATTTCAGTGGTTTGTGGAGCAGGACTGAGACTCCACACTTGGAGTATGCTGTACAACTGTGGGCCTCAGCCCCAACCCACGCTATAAAGAGCTTCGCTGCTTCCTTCTCTACCAACTTTGTCTCCTGCAGAAAGACCACCTGGCAACACAGCACGTGGAGGTGGTTTAAAACCTTCTTCCATTTTATAGGATAGTTGAGGCCTCAGACATTCCAAGAATTCTCTGAAATATCATCCATAAGGGGGTTGTTCAGTAAAGTCATGCAGACAGAGAGGAAACCAACACATCCACCATCTTTCTGCACCAACAGGGATGCCCACTATTTGTGAGCGGATCCCTCCAAGGCCAGGGAACTATAACTAGGAAGGTGACATCCCGTACACACACTGTCAAACACAGAATCATTGAAAGAACACACAGAAATAAACAAATGAGCCCTAAGCCAGAAACCACTGCAACAGGGAATGTAACATGGGCTAATTATGGACTCCAGAATCCAGATGACCTCCAAAGGCCAACACGAAAAAGGGGCCCCCACCCCAACTCAGAACAACCCTGAAAGGACTGTGACTCATAAATAGGGGAACAGGGCCGGGGGGGGTCCCTACAATAACCTTTGGTACAGAGGACCCTGTTTATATTGCAAGGGGAGCAATACCATGCCCAAGGCACAAAGGTCTACATCCAGGGGACTGGTTGCCCCACTATAGAGGGGAAACAAAACAGCAGAGAGCCCTAACATTTGCATCACACTCTCAGACAGGTTGTGACCGTGTGCCTACAAACTGTTGTACTGATGATTATGTCTAATTAATTATTCATGAGCCTAACGAGGCTCATGATTGGTTACTGGATCAGTCATTAATGTCTTAGAAATGACAGATCCAGCTGCCAACTGACACTCTGTGACATGCACGGTTTGCACCACTCTGCTTAAAAATTGAATTGCGGTACAAATAAATGGGGAAAAAGAAAGTTGTTATTGTACTTAGACTTGTAATCACAATAACAACCTCAAAGCCTGTCATTTGCTTGGATTAATGACCGGCTGGTGGGAGGTGACCCTTGACTGTGCCTCGGGCCACCCACCTCCCAACTGGTTGTTAAACCTTTGGAAATAACTGGCTTCTTGGTCGTTATTGCTTAAGTAACGTAAAGTAAATAAGAGTGTCCCTAGAACTAGAAATCTATATCAGTAATGCAAGGAATAATTTGTGCTATAAAAACCCATCACAGAAACTGAGGGGAGGGGAAAAAAACACATATGTTGGGCAACCTGGCCAAGTCAGGTCTGCAAACCAGGTGTAAAAAGGGAAAGAGACAAAGCATCCCCCTTTCTGACCATGAGCTTGGCCCCAACAAATACAGAGCATAAAATTTCACAATGAGGCAGGGAAGGGGATGGGGAAGAAAAGACCCCCACCAATCAGGTGGTCATCTGCAAGCATACAGGCCCAGCGGGGGCAAATGAAACAGAATGGCACTCCTCTTGAAACTGGCATTGCACTCCAGGAACTGCCAGGGTAAGGTTGGGTGCTTGATTTGTGGGGGGTAAGTAAGAGCTGAACACCCTCAGTCCAAAAACAACCCTTCCCCACTGGTCCCGATGGCAAATTGGATTACCCCGTGCATGGAACTAAAGGTGCATGCTGCCAGGCATTAGAAAGACCACAGGGAGTGTGCAGAAATACCGGACAGTGTTTGCTAGTTAGGAAAGGGGACATCCTGGGGAAGGGGCCATGCAGGCACATCACAGTCAGGAGATGGGCATCCCAGGAAAATAAGTGGGGGGAAGCTCTCCCCTGCTATGTACTTCCCAACTCCCCCCAAACTTGCTGGGGGAAATAGAGACACATGAACAGTGTTCTGCAACAGGCAAGTAAAAAATAGGATTACACCAGTAAGTGTGGACCCTGTCAAGTACAAAATAACCCTCTCAGTCCAAAAATGATATATGAAAAATTCTTAGATCAGCCAGATGAAGGAGAAAGTCTCACACTGCATCTGATAAATGAATGATTATTGCCAGCTGGTTGAGTGAGCAGGGCTGCATCAGTCCAAGGCCTCTAAGAAGTGATGTCCCCAAGAAATGTAAGTTCCAAAGGACCACACCAGGCCGTGGTCCCAACCACAATGCCAGCTTCTAGGTCTCACACCCCACAGTTCCGCCAACAATAAAGCCTGAGACAGTCTTTCACCCTGGCTTTGTAGAGACAGCCACTGGTTTCTTTGGGGAGGCATTACCATCTGGCCTGGTTGACAAGCTTGGTGATAGAGGAGTCCTTGTGGCCACCACTGCCTAGGATCTTTGTGGAAATTCAGGAGCCAGGGTGGATGGGTTAGCAGGAGCAACAGTTGCCTTGCACCCCCAAGTATTCAGTGGCTTAAACCTATTAAGCATCAGAGGTATCCCTCCTTCCCTACTGAGGAAACTGAACAGCAGGATTCCTGACTTCTACTCTGGGAGTGGAAAGGAGGAGGCTGCTTGTCAGTCAGTGCCTAGTTCTGTCTGCGCCCCCTTGAATGGTGGGCTACAATCCAGTCAGTGGGAAGAGGGTAAGATGGAAGATATGTAGGGGGGACACTGAGTAGGAGGAACTCCAACCTCTATCAGGGCCACTTTGCTTTCCACAGTGCTGTTATCATGACCTTCCTGTGTAGGGACCTCCATAGTGGCATCAAGGCTGTGGATGAGGGCTGCTGCTGCATCAGGTGTATGTGGCAATCATGTGGGACCCCATTCACAAGAATCCAGAGAAAAGCAGGGTAGTGCAAAGAAAATGTCAAGCCTCTCTGGTGGAGTTGTTTGCATGTCTGTGTAGGCCTGTCTCTGTTGCATAAGCTCTGAGGAGAAATCCTGGTACAAACTAAAAGGATGACCCCTCCACTGCAAAGGACCCCGCATCCTTGCCAGCCATAGGATAGTGTCTTTAACCAGGAACCACAGCAATTTGATAAAAACTGGTTGGGGCCTGGCTCAGAAGGGGGTTTCAGTGCTAAAGACCTATGTGCCCTTTCAGTTTTGACTGGGGGACAGACTGGAGCATTAAGAAGCTCAGGGAGGGCCTGTTACACAAAATTGACTATGCCCAAACCTTCCAGCCCCTCCAGAAAACCAGTCAACCTCAGGTTGTTACATCTGGCCCTGTTCTCAAGGTCCTCAACCTTAGTTGGTAAGCACTGGATGGTTGCTGCTTGCTCTTAAAGTATGACCTGTGTGGGGGATTCAGAGTGCTCCACATAGTCTATCCTTGTTTCAGTGGCAGACACTTTAGAAGACAGGGAAGTGAGTTCAGCTGCCATATTAGCTGCCACTGCTTTGAGCTCACACGTGCCTTCCAGGATCCTTGCAAACGTTGTAATCTCTTGCAGATCACACTGAGGGAGAGCTACCTTACCATCCTGAACCCTGGGAACCTGCAATGAAGTAATGCCATCTGCCAGATTAGGCCATGAAGAACCCAAGGCGCAATGACTTGAAATTACAGTCACGTACTGTCACCAATTACAAAAACAAAAAACACCAGCATTTCATTGATAAAACGTAACTAAATATTAAATAAGCTGGACATTTACATGGGCTCACAGATCACGCTGTCGTCTTGGCCACTGCCAAGCCATGCCCCATCGTGTTTGTGCTTTTTCATATATTTTTTGTGCCTGTTTTTTTTTTGTTTGCACATGTGAGCACTCTGTGCTCTAAAACAGTTATAACTTTCTATTTGGCTTTTTCTTTATCATGGAACAAACAAATTCTTATTCTGGGCCAATATCTAATGAACTGGAAATTGTCAGATTTTAAATCAGTGTATTTTTTTCTTATTTCTGCGCAAAATTGAGAGTATTTTACATAAATTTTGCTGTATGTAAAAACAAATTACCAAACTGATTTTTTTACATTTTCTAGAAAATTAGCCTGTAGGACTGAGATGGTACCATGCTAATTTTAACAGTCCTGGGGGCTAAGATGTCAGAGTTATAAGCTGTCAAAAACTGGAGTTTTGACACAAATGGTAACTCAAACCTAATATACTGGCAGTACAACACCTGTCTAAAATAGTCTTCTTACCTGCTAAGGATTCTGTGCTTTGAGTTGTGACACTGTGTGAGGGTTCCTGGAGCTGGTACGACAGAGCTGATGGGCTGATGTTATTGGCTGTCACATATGGAGAGTTGTAGGGGGAACTGTAATACTGGGAATATTGACTCTGACTAAAGCCTGAATATGAAGAGTATTCCTTAAGAAAAAGAAGAAATTACAATAACATTTAAAATACCTCAAGTCATGACAAAGGAAGATAATTGTATATTTTCAGGTATCTAGTCTAAGTCCCATATCAAATTACATAACAAAAATACTGATTCATTAATACTGAGTTAATTTCAGTCTGACTTTGACTCATGTGGCGCCCTTTGTCTATTTTATTTTGGGAATATTTTTCTCTGGTGTTAGCTATTATAAGTATTCCTAAATCATTAGACGTTTAGTTTCAAAAGACACTACCTCAGCTACATGACATATTGTAAATCTTAACCTCCATTTCTTGTATTGAGCTGACCTCTGCGAGATATAGAACACAAATACGCAGTTGTATGCGAAGGAGAGGTCAAATATATAATGCTAACAATTAAAAATGTTTCATTTGAAGGGATATATTATGTAGTATGTTGTGTGACTCATACATTAGTTTCACCCCTTCCTGAATGTTATGGTTTACAACTCTCAAAAGCCCAGAGGTAAGTTCTGCGCTTTCTTTGAGGAGTGCTTTCATATCATACCAACTACAGAAGAGTGGTTGGAACTGCAGCAATCTGATTGGCTGATTGCATTCTAGAAAGGTCTGGCTAATTAAGGCAAGACCAATTTATTTGCTAGGCACCCTCTCCCTGAAGACTAGAGCACCATACAAGCAATAAAACGGTAAGGAATTAAATAAATACATTATCATAAATACAAATAAAGTATATATCAGACTACAGAAGAATACGTTTCATGCTTTTGAAATGTTTATCATTGTTGCTTTAGTACATGCTCGTCAATGCATATTGTGGTTTTTGTTGTTCTTTTGCTTTTTTATGCAGTGGCATTGCTGCTTTTTGTAATTCCAATTGTCTCTGTAACCTCCCAGGTCATGCCTGAAAATAGACATTTTTGTCTAGCGCACCTACCTGGTCAACAAAAACTAAATAAACAGAACTAGCTAGTTCAAAGAGATTAACCATCATGACATGACCAGGGTTTGGGTTACTGTCAGTTACTCTACTCCAGGGCTCCAGAGGCATGAGGCACAGCTAAGGACCTTAGATTAACAAAGGTAACCAAATTCCCGAAGTGCCTCAATGCTGTTATTAAACTAAGATGTTTTCATTTTTTAAATTAATATTTTTATAGCTAAAATTCTGAAGGTTCGGGCCGGCCTGTTGACGCAGTGGTAGCACTACCATTCATTACGCTGGTGACCCAATTTCAGAAATGAGCTCAGGTCATTTAGGGGCAGCAGGGAGGGAGGAGGACTGAGCTTCCCATAGGATGCTCTCCTCTTCCAGGGTGGGAGAGTGCCATTTTCTGCTGCAATACCACCACCTGGGTGACCACCGGTGCAGGGCAGATGGAAGGGCAGTGGGAGGAAGGAGACATTGTGATGCCAGTGACCAGATGCATGCACAGCATGGGCAGGGTCACTTTGGCATCCAAGAATGTAACATCTCCTGGGGTAGTTTGAAAATATGAAAAATGGCCCCGGCACCTCCACGATGATGGCCAAGCGGGAGCTCCCCAAGTCTCCTTCTCTCCAGATCATGGTGCCTGCCTAACAGAATGCATAATTTTTGTGGGAAGCGTCCTCACCCTGACCTCACCTAGGGGCAAAGCCAGAGTTTCATAAATGTAGGTGACTGCAACCAGGGAGGCTCAGGTGGGGTTGCCCTTAGAGCCAGAGGGGAATCCAAGGGGCTGGAGAGAAGGGGGCATAAATAGAAATAAAATTAAATTCTAATGGTTCTATCATACATAATGGTGTTGCACCATGATTTGCCCAAACAGGCCACTCTGCCATCCACAATGTGGTGCTCTTGGTAGAAAATTCAAATTAATGTCAGAAAGCCTGGGCCTGAACATATTTGGAAATTAGACTGAAGTCACACATTTAACACTAAACAAAATGTTTATTAATATATGCAGCAAAAGTGAAAAACAATCTGCAAGCACAAACACCACTCAATGTTTTGTGTAAATGAGCACTTTTGTAGGAGTGTGAGTGTCCCATTGAATGGACTATGTTTATAATTCAGTCAGTCAGGCCGGCTCAGCAGTGCAGTGGTAGGAGTACTGGACGTGACACTGGTAGTTCAACCCATCAGTGCAGTGGTAGGTGTGTCACTTGTGATACTGACAGGCCAGCCCATCCGTGTAGTGTAATGGGTACCACTCATTACACTGGCAAGCCAGCCCATCAATGCAGTGGTAGGGGTATAGCACACGACACTGGCAGATTGACCCATCACTGCAGTGGTAGGAGCACCACTCATGACACTGGACGGTCAACCCATCAGTGCAGTGTAAGGGGTACTGCTCATGACACTGGCAGGCCAGCCCATCCATGCAGTGCAAGGGGTATCGCTCATGATACTGGCAGGCCAGCCCATCAATACAGTGGTAGGGGTACAGCTCATGACACTGGCAGATTGGTCCATCACTGCAGTGGTAGGGGCACCACTCATGACACTGGAAAGCCAGCCCATCAGTGCAGTGTAAGGGGTACTGTTCATGACACTGGCAGGCAAGCCCATCAATGCAGTGGTAGGGGAACAGCTCACAACACTGGCAGGCTGGTCCATCAATGTAGTGGTAGTGACACTGGTAGTTCAGCCCATCAATATAGTGGTAGGGGTGCCACTTGCAACACTGGCAGGCCAGCCCATCAATGCAGTGGTAGGGGTACTGCTCATGACACTGGTAGACTGGCCCATCAATGCAGTGGTAGGGGTACCATTCATGATACTGGTAGGTCAGCCCATCAATGCAGTGGTAGAGGTACCACTTGCAACACTGGCAGGCCGGCCCATCAATGCAGTGGTAGGGGTACTGCTCATGACACTGGTAGACTGGCCCATCAATGCAGTGGTAGGGGTACCACTCACAACACTGGTAGGCCAGCCCATCAATGCAGTGGTAGAGGTACCGCTCTTGATACTGGCAGGCTGGCCCATCAGTGCAGTGGTAGGGGTACCATTCATGACACTGGTAGATCAGCCCATCAATGCAGTGGTAGGGGTACTGCTCTTGACATTGGCAACCTTGGTTCAGGAATGACCACAGGTTACTCAAGAACTGGCCAGGAAAGAGGCAGTGAGCATCCCAGAGTATGCTGTTCTTCTATGGGGAGGGAGGACTGAGTACGCCACTGCATGGGCACCTCCTATGGTTTCACAGGAGGGGAAGTTTGCCTGGTTAGTGGGGGGGGTAGAGTCAGCTGGCCCACACATGTACATGCCTGTTGAATGCATGCAAGCATATGTTTATGCCGCTGACTCCAGGGGAGTGACAAAAAAAGATTAATTCTGAGAGGGCTGCAGGATGATGCTGGCAGCTCACAGGCCCTGCATCCACTGACTGGGATCTCCCCACTGATCATGGATTCAGACTCCACTGTGGCATGGTGAACCCTGACATTTATTTCATTTTCATTTTTATTCAGTATTAAAACCCATTGAATGAGGTTCATTTGCAGTGGGGACCCAGTTCATAAAATGGCCTCACTATGGTGGGCATGCCACAGGGCTGCTGGGGAACAACATCAATCCTGGGGAAGGGGGGGTAATGAGGTTGGTGGTGCCAGCTGAAAGGGGCATGCTATGGGTCTACTGGGGATGAGGTAAGTCCTGGGGATGGCAGGGTAGCAGGGATGGAGGTGTCGACTGAAGCGTGCGCTTGCCAGAACTGGGATAGAAATAGTAATAAAAAATACAATCAGTCAGCAATTAATTACATAATCAATCCCATGTGCAAAAACCCAAAACATTCCAGGCACATAAAATGTGGACCCAGTTTGTATACAATAACAATAAAAAGAGACAACAGCATTGAAAACAAAACTCCCCCACACTGAATAATCACAACAAGTGAAAGGAAATAAATGTAATAAATAAATAAACACAGATATAATAAATGAATAAATGTACAAACAGACATTAAAAAGAGCTACATCAAGTGTAGTGACAAGAACAAGTGATGGGAACTTGGGGATTTAGGCCCAACGGGAATCTAAATCTTATGAAAGCCTAGATAGATAGACATGTAGAAATCCTCTTAATTTTCTTGAAAATGTTATATGCACATATATATATATTTATATCTATCTATCTATCGATATATCTATATATAACTTTGCTGGAACTGCTATTTGTGCTACAAATATAAAATGTTTATACTATAAAATGTTAGTACTTTAAAATTAAATACACTAAGTTTGATGGGAAGTTGGTGGGGGAATTACTTATGGAATCTGCATATGTTTAGGTTTGGGATGTTGCAGGGGGGAGAGAATGCTTTGAGAATTAACTATACTTTTTTGGGTGTTGGGGATGTTACACCTATTAAAAGGAGTGTTATTTTGGGATTTAGCTCATACCTCTTCAGATATATCCCCACTCATGGCAGCAACAGGCTATAGGATGTTTCTCTGGTATTAACCTGTTATAGATAACCCTCCATTGGTGTACCACATGTAGGAGTGCTAAAATGATGCACTGTAATAATACTGCTGTATCTTTTCAATAAGTACTATCCTATGGGCTATGATTGTATTGATTGATTCTACAAACTCAATAAATATAAGTTACAAAAAACAAACAAAAAAAAAAAACCATACAAGATGCAGTCACAAAACTTTCCAAATCTTGACACTGGCAGAATGACCACTCATGCCAAATTTTGGGCTATTTCACTGAAGTATAAAAATGTTATTAAGCTACACAATTTTGAATTTAACATTGAAATGCGGTATCAACCCTAACTATAGGGATGTGACTACGCCCCTATAATGTGTGTATATGTGTGTGTTTAAAATACATGTTTCATGTTTAATCAAACTCTTTGTAATTCCAGATGAGCTCATGTTTTATCCTAAGCTGAGGTCTGTTTTAGGTGGAATGCTGACATTTAAAATTTATAAAAAAAAAATTGTTATTTTTATTATGTGACGCCAATGTCTATAATACAAATCCTGAATGATTTTGACTTTGAGCACACAGTAGACCCTAATGAGATTATGAGAGTAAATTCACTCTAAAATTTTCATTTATTACAATGACTTAATGAGAAAAATACAGGTATAATATACAGAAGGCTGCAGGTTCGAGCTCTGTCAGAATCAACTCAGTCCTCCCTTCCTTATTAGGCAGCTAAATGACTACCCCAAAATGAGAGTAAATAGAATCTCATTATGCACACACTCACCCCAAAATGAGAATAAGCAGAACCTCATTATGCATATACTCACCCCAAAATGAGAGTAAACAGATCCTCATTATGCACATGCTCACCCCAAATGAAAATAAATAGAACCTTATTATGCACATGCTCACCCCAAAATGAGAGTAAATAGACCCTCATTATGCACACGCTTACCCCAAATGACAGAAAACAGAACCTCATTGTGCACACATTCACCCCAAAATGAGAGTAAATAGAACCTCATAATGCACACGCTCACCCCAAAATGAGAGTAAGCAGAACCTCATTATACACACACTCACCCAGCTTAATTGAGGCATCTTGCAAAAAGAAACAGTGTGCTTAAAATGTAAATTCTGGATGAAATAGATAAGGATAGATAGATAAATAAATAAGGAGGAGCACAGTCATCATGAGGCAGAATCCTGGTAGGACCTATGTAGGACATAAGATGCTGGATGGACTTTAGTTCCTGGGGTTGGGTAGGGGGAAACACGGGCAGAACAGATAGACCATTGATCTTCTTTTTGCTGTCATTGTCTATGTTTTTATTAACCTTTACATACTTCAGGAAAAGAAAGACAGTACTTCCATCAACAAGCTATGCTGAAACAATACCTGATGTGTAGTGCTAAATCCTGCGGAATTTGTGAGGCTGTTGGTTCCTTGATAGAGCCCTGATGAGCCTAGAAAGAAGAGTGATACCTCTCATTTAGCAGTTAACATAAATATGAACCTTTTCACTTCTGGGAAGAAACATATCCCTTGATCACATACCTCTCAGTCCCCCTCCTTTCAAATCAGGGACATAGTTGATAACAATCAGGGACAAATGACCCCAAACCAGGGACATAGTTTATAGCAATTAGGGACAGATGACCCCAAATCAGAGACATAGTTTATAACAATCAGGGACATATGACTTCAAATCAGGGACATCGTTTATAACAATCAGGGACAAATTACCCCAAATCAGGGACCAAGTTTATAAGAATCAGGGATAAATGACCCCAAATCAGGGACATAGTTTATAGCAATTAGGGACAAAATGACCCCAAATCAGGGACATAGTTTATAACAATCAGGGACATATGACCTCAAATCAGGGACATCGTTTATAAGAATCAGGGATAAATGACCCCAAATCAGGGACATAGTTTATAAGAATCAGAGATAAATGACCCCAAATCAGGGACATAGTTTGTAGCAATTAGGGACAAATGACCCAAAATCAGGGACACAGTTTTTTAGCAATGAGGGACAAATGACCCCAAATCAGAGACATAGTTTATAACAATCAGGGACATATGACCTCAAATCAGGGACATCGTTTATAACAATCAGGGACAAATTACCTTAAATCAGGGACATAGTTTATAACAATCAGGGATAAATGACCTCAAATCAGGGACATCGTTTATAACAATCAGGGACAAATTACCTTAAATCAGGGACATAGTTTATAACAATCAGGGATAAATTACCACAAATCAGGGACATCGTTTAAAACAGTTGGGGACACATCTTCAAAAATGGTCAAATCAGCTCAGGAAGCTGTTAAAGTAAGTGGTGTAGTAATACAAGCATTTTCTGAAAGTGAACAAGGCTGTTACATTAAAGTATGGCATGATGTTATGATTAAAATCCCTACTCATCAGTAGGGATGTAAGCTTGTCATGGCAGTCATACACGTCATTGATTCCATGATGTTTGATCTTTATTCAGGACTTCCATAACTTTCACTAGTGTCATCAGAATGTAGCAATGATGACAGTACCACAACATTTACTGCTGTTTACTGATGATTTCATGAACAAACAATGAGTCATTAAAGCCTCATCCATGACAAACTTACATCCCTACTCATCAGTGGCAGAAATGCCACATTGAGGAGGAACAGCGGAAATTTATGGGGCAAAACTGGGAAAGTCCCTGAAAATCAGTGATGGTTGAGAAGTATGCTTTATTTAGCAGCGAAAGATGGAAGTGAATATTAATACATACTGTATGAATATTAATACATGTGGCATGAATATTAATGAATGTTACAGGAATATTTATTTTATTTTTTATTTGATTACCAGGTAGATAACCCAAGGGCATCAAATGCCCATTTTCATGGGTGACCCAGATAGAGCAACAACAATACAGCAACAATACAATACAGTACAAAAGACAAGCAGATTAACTATAACAAGAACAGGCCAGCCCAGTGGCATAGGGTGCTGAGGTTCTGGATGCCTTACCTCTCGCCATGCTGGTGACCCATGTTTGGGAACAAGCATGTGCCATTGGAGGTTGGTATGGGAAGGAGGGAGTGGTGCAGGATTGAGCTACTGAGAGACAGCTCTCCTCTCCTCTCCTCTCTGGGGAGGGATATGTGCTTCCCTCAGCTCTTGACTGCCTCATGGTGGAGGCCAGGGGCAGCGCAAGCCATGGGAGCCAGGGCACTAGGCCAAGGGGGTGGGAGGAAGGGGCTGTCACTGGAGCAAGAGGGCACATGCGCACCTCCACGCACATGCACCTCTCTGTCTGGGGCCCCCAGGTAACTGAGGAGAAAATGTGGAAAAATCAGGGGTCACGACAGGATGAACCCTCCGGGCCAGCTCCAGGGTACCACTGGGACACGCATAGCATCCAAAGATCTTGAACAACCCCGGAGTTCGGTAAGGCTAAGGCTGGCTGACGAACAGCTGTGGTCTGTCAAAGTTGTGACAATCACCTATATGGAAAATAACTATAACAAGAACAGGTTGAACCAGAAAGGCAAAGCTTCTTCAAACATTTTTTTAAAACGTACAATGAGCTGCAAGTTAAGATATCATTAAGCAAATAATTCCACAGTTTTACAACATAAAAAGTCCAAAACCTTTGAACTTGAGATGACGTAAAAGAGGGGATGTTCAGTTTGCCAACATTAACAGATCTTGTTCAATAAAAATGAAGATGACCTGAAATGTTAGACTAAATGAAACAGGAATCGGAGTACTTAATAACCTTTCCAGAAATATCAAACTAAAATAATTCACTCTTTGCTTAAAAGACAACCATCCCAAACTATTGTACAAGATGCAATGATGAGTTAAATGAGATGTTGAACTAGCAAATCTACAAACTAAGTGATACAGTGTTCTCACATGAAGCAAATTAGTATTTGACGTTGAAGGAATAATAAATATTAAGGGAAGCAGTACAACAAAAATGGGCAAAAAATTTGACCCTCCCTTTTTTCACTGTAAAATGTTCCAGGCATCTTCCAGTTTTACTTGGTGGTAAAATGTTCTAGTTCCACCAAAATGTGAGTATTTTACAAATGTTTTAATTTAGTGTCTTCAAAAAAAAAAAAGATGCTCACCACATTTGGATTAGAAGTAAGAGTGTAGGCCTGCTGAAGGTTAGGACTGAGAAAATAAAAAAAACTTATGATGCACAGCACTGGAGGTGCTTAGTAAAGTAGGTTGGATAGGTATGCTAATATTTTAATTGTTACTTAAAGCAATTTAAAAAAAACATTTTTTGTTGCACTGCTGCTCTAATACATACTGCAGATTTATGATTTCTGGTACATAGCTTTGAGAGTGGAATGTGTTTGGAATCCCCCTGATTGGTGCAGTGATGATGCTATTATAACAGGGTGGCATATTTCCTACATATCTACTTTATTTTCTCACAAGTTTTTAGACATGCACTTTAATACTTCATTTATTCTTTTATTAAACTAATGAAGTGGGAATCTTGCCTAGCATGGCAAGCAAAAGAATGTTGCATTATTAGAGGCAGAAGAAATTGTGCTGCATAAGAATATGAATTAAGAACTTGGCTTGTCCTGTGGTTTATAGGCATAATCTCATGGCTATCTGATACATGGTTACATTAGAGCTAAACTGGTCACGTCAGCAAATAGGCTACTACCATCTGAATGCCAGCTGAGTTATACACATTTTCCCTCATCTCTATCTCATGTCTAAATGGGCCAAATAAATGCTAAATGTGAAAGAGAGTCTAAATCCTACAGTCCTTTTTGTGCCTCTATTAACATCTACATCGTCTGTATTCCTAACATATAATATGTCTAACATCTTAGGTAACAATTCTACAGACCTTTACTTGAACCAAGAAAACTTTGAAGTATCATATTTTAAATGGAGAACTCCTGAAAAAGTCTATATCCAGCATTGCTCAACAAGCAGTTCTGTGGGAACCTTTTGTTAAAGTAATTTGTGTTCTTATGTTATTATATAGATTTAATTTATAAAACAATTAAAGAAAGAGTCTGCAGTGTATTTATTACCCAAAGCCATCCAGGGACACTTAGTTAATGTATAAAAAAGTCCTGTATCTGTGTAAGATAAGGAAGGATTACCCACGACAGGGTATGGGTTTACTGAGTATTAATCCATGCCTGAGGGTGGTTGTGAGTCATGATGCTGCAGGCTGGGTGACTTTAACCACCCAGGCATAGATTAATGCTCAGTAAACCCATACCCTGAGTGGGTTAATCCTTTTATAACATGGGTTATATTATGTTAGAGGTTTACCTAAAGAAATATTAAAATAAATCCCCATGAACATGCAATTATAATAAAACAGTCCTTCCGCCATGTAAAAAAAAAAAACACATTACATAGTTATATAGATGTTTTCAAGCTATTTATGACGTAACTACCAGAAATTTCACTTAAGCATATCTGTTCTTGTCTGACAGTCATCTGTTGGTCGGCCGTGAATTGCAAGCTAAGACTGAATGGTACTACTGCATCTGTAAGAGGTTCTTGTGAGAGGAGGAAGACAATGTCAACGGACACAACCATACATTAATTGAGGATTAATGTATGGTCATTGATGCAAGTTGACCAATCCTGTGCAACTCTTCTCTTCCCCAAGTTACAAATAAAATTATTTTGCATATATATATATATATATATATATATATATATATATATATATACTTTGTTAAGCACTAGTAGTAAGTGTCTCTCATCACAGCACTATTTAACTGGACACTAACATTAAAGTGGGACTTTCTCATTTGGATAAACCTAAACAGGACAATATTTAAAGCAAGTAGCCATTTACCTTTTATGTATTTCTCTGTCCACTGTTACTAATAATAAACAATATCAGTATTTATGCAATGGGAGTGTGTTTTCCAAAGCAAAAGTGTTGTTTACAGAGCTTTAACACCTAATGTGAGAATAACTATGTTCTTACAGTTCCATGTTTATTCTCACTTGGACTGGTGAGCTCATGGCATTTGCTATCATTGCTAATTTTGGAATGCTGCCAGAGTAATGCATTCATGGTGTCATGCTTTCATTTTTAAATATCAAACGTGCAGTTATTTTTTTTTAATATACTGCACACAAAAAAATACACTTCCTTTGCATAAACTAAACATGCAATGGGTTTGTTATGTGAGTACAGCATTTATCTGAATTTGTATTTTGAACTCTGCGATCACGCCCGTGGCTGCACTTTGCTCCACACTTGTGGCATCACGTAGTTCAAAAAACAACTTGTTTGGCTAAACGCCATATTCACGCAACGTACATTGCATATTCCCTATTTAAACCACAGCTTTCTCCTACATTTCTCATCAACTGAATCCCGCATTAGTGACATTATAAAATGCTGCTTTCGAATAGAGCGTGATGCCATAAGCAATGGATTGTGACTTAACTGCGTGCTCCAGCAGGAACGAGTGGAATGTTGGGGCTAAAAAAAGTCAAATAACCCCATAATAAAATGATAGGAAGGGAAACACAGAAATACTGTCATAGAAACTTGATTTGTATTGGAGTATCATCAGTTTTTAAAGTTTTGTTTAGCATAGCAGTTCCTCTTTAACATTTTGGAGCCGGACTATCCCACTAGGCATGACTCTTCTAAGATAAAGCACCTTTCATAGATGTTCTTTTAAATGATAGTATTTGTATTGTTGTTTTAGGTCTCTGTACATAAATGAATGAAACAACTGTTTGAGCTGGTGAGTGCATGTAAAACTAGAGGACATGCCCTCAGACTGAGGGTAGAGGGGCCAAAATAAGGTGAAACATTAGAAAGCATAACTTCACACACAGGGTGGTTAACATGTGGAATAGCCTACCCAGTGGGATTGTGGAAACTGTTTAGACTTTCAACACAGGACAAGACAGATTCCTGTGGGGGAATGGCAATGAGGGTGACACAGCATAAGTAGGGTAACACAGGGCTAGACATATTCTAGAGGGAGAATGGCATTGAGGGTTAGACAGCATGAGTAGGGGTAACAGAGGACTAGACAGATTCTTGAGGGAGAATGGTAGGGAGGGTTAGACAGCATGAGTAGGGATAACACAGGACTAGACAGATTCCTGAGGGGGGAATGGCAGTGAGGGCCACATAGCATGAGTAGGGGTAGCACAGGACTAGACAGATTCCTGAGGAAAAATGGCATTGAGGGTTACACAGCATGAGTAGGGATAATACAGAACTAGACAGATTCCTGAGGGGAATGGTATTGAGGGTTAGACAGCATGAGTAGGGTATCACAGGACTAGATAGATTTTTGAGGGGAAATGGTATTGAGGGTTACACATCATGAGTAGGGTAACACAGGACTAGACAGATTCTTGAGAGGAAATGGTATTGAGGGTTACACAGCATGAGCAGGGGTAACATGGGATGAGACAAATTCTTGAGAATGACATTGTGGGTTACACAGCATAAGCAGGGGCAGCACATGACTAGACATATTCCTGAGGGGGACTGGCACTGAAGGCTGTACAGCATGAGTAGTGGTAACACAGGACTAGACAGATTCCCAAGGGAGAATGTCACTGAGTGTAATGCAGCATGTGTACAGGTAACACATGACTAGACAGATTCCTGGGGGGAATGGTATTGAGGGTTACACAGTGATAGTGGGGGTGGGGTGGGGTGGGGGGTAACACAGCACTAGACAGATTCCTGAGGGGAATGTCACTGAGGGTAATGCAGCATGTGTACAGGTAACGCATGATTAGACAGATTCCTGGGGGGGAATGGTATTGAGGGTTACACAGCGAGAGTGGGGAGGGGTAACACAGCACTAGACAGATTCCCAAGGGGGAATGTCACTGAGGGTAATGCAGCATGTGTACAGGTAACACATGACTAGACAGATTCCTGGGGGGGAATGTCACTGAGGGTAATGCAGCATGTGTACAGGTAACACATGACTAGACAGATTCCCAAGGGGGAATGTCACTGAGGGTAATGCAGCATGTGTACAGGTAACACATGACTAGACAGATTCCTGGGGGGAATGTCACTGAGGGTAATGCAGCATGTGTACAGGTAACACATGACTAGACAGATTCCCAAGGGGGAATGTCACTGAGGGTAATGCAGCATGTGTACAGGTAACACAGGAGTAGACAGATTCCTGGGGGGGAATGTCACTGAGGGTAATGCAGCATGTGTACAGGTAACACAGGAGTAGACAGATTCCTGGGGGGGAATGTCACTGAGGGTAATGCAGCATGTGTACAGGTAACACATGACTGACAGATTCTAATGGGGAATGTCACTTATGGTAATGCAGCATGTGTACAGGTAACACATGACTAGACAGATTCCTGGGGGAATGTCACTGAGGGTAATGCAGCATGTGTACAGGTAACACATGACTAGACAGATTCCCAAGGGGGAATGTCACTGAGGGTAATGCAGCATGTGTACAGGTAACACAGGAGTAGACAGATTCCTGGGGGGGAATGTCACTGAGGGTAATGCAGCATGTGTACAGGTAACACATGACTAGACAGATTCCCAAGGGGGAATGTCACTGAGGGTAATGCAGCATGTGTACAGGTAACACAGGATCAGACAGACTCCCCAAGGGGAATGTCACCGTGGTAATGCAGCATGTACAGGTAAACACAGGACCAGAAGTTAGATTCCTGGGGGGAATGTGTCACTGAGGCTAATGCAGCATGTGTATAGGTAACACAGGACTAGACAGATTCCTGGGGAATGTCACTGAGGCTAATGCAGCATGTGTACAGGTAACACATGACTAGACAGTTCCTGGGGGGAATGTCACTGAGGGTAATGCAGCATGTGTACAGGTAACACAGAACCAGACAGATTCCTGGGGGGGAATGTCACTGAGGGTAATGCAGCATGTGTACAGGTAACACAGGACTAGACAGATTCCTGGGGGAATGTCACTAAGGGTAATGCAGCATGTGTACAGGTAACACAGGAGTAGACAGATTCCTGGGGGGAATGGTACTGAGGGTTACACAGCATAAGCAGGGGTAATGTAGGACTAGACAGATTCTTGAATGGGGAATTGTATTGAGGGTAACATGGAATGAATAGTAGTAACATTATAGCTGATAAGCTTGGATGTGTGTCCATACTGAAATTGGGTATAGTCACTGCTGTGTGGTAGGAGGGGCAGAAAAGATGGACCCTAAGTAATTTCCGTCATTACAATATTATGTTACTATGAATGTGTAACTGTGTATGTAACCATAAGTGGCTGCCATCTTAGCAGGGCACTTAGGAAGAAGACGTGTCAGCCGGCCAGCCGGTGCAGCGGTGGGATTTCCGCTTGCGACGCGGCGACCTGGATTCGAGAACGGACCCGATCACTGAGGGCGCCGGGGAGAAGGATAGAGCGTCCTCACGGACTGCTCTCCTTCTCTGGGGAGGGACGGGACATGATCGAGCCTGCACGACCCTGGCGGGAGGCAGGGAAGTCGCTCGGCTGCCGACATCAACAGTTCCGCATTGGAGGCGGGCGGCGTCGCGCCATTGCACGCCCCCGCCTCCCAGAAAAAGGGAGTTAGAAGCCGCCGAGAATATTAATGAAGCCTACCATAGCTTGCTCAATAGCCCCCAGGCCAGCCCCCGACTCCAATCCGACGCTCATGCATGCTGCCCAGTGCCGCAGCCCCACTGCGGGGGTGTAAGCCACGGGTATCAGAAGGGGAACCCGCGGCCAATGTGGGGGGGGGGAAGCATGAGTAGGCTGAGGTTGCAGGCTACGGACGGCTAGAAGGTGTAGAAAAAAGAAAATAGAAAAAAAAAAAGAAAGAAGACGTGTCTTAACTATCTACCCCTGTATAAATAAACTTATAATATAAAATGCAGTCATGTAAATATATTTTAACAGACATGCAGAATTATCACTAACATATGAATATACATAGAATGATTTTATTAGGGTAATTTTAATAGTTATATTTCATCACATATCTTAGCATGTAAATTCAAAGCCTTCAGACTGAATATACATTTTATAAAGACTTTTACAAACCTTTTACGTCTACAGAAGTGAAAAAAATAACTTTAATAATGATGATATTTCTTCACTAGAGTGATATAAATTATTCTCCATCTAAATTTGGGTTCAAATGAGTGCAACAGATTTTTTTCATTAACAATCTGACTATATCTGTAAAAAAAAAAAGAAACTTCTGTGACAGTTTACACTAACTATGAACTGGAGACTGGCAACATCACTGTCATGCCTTGGCATAATTTGCAATATAGACACATGGGGCCAGATATTCAAAACTTTGCCCCGGGGCAAAATTAGCACTGCCCAGTGGGCAAACTTAGCCCGGAGCACAGAGCACGCTATATTCAAAAGGAATAGCCCAGGGCAAACAGCTTCTGAATATGGCATGGTAATGAGGCCATGCAAACTGGGCTGGGAGTGCAGGGCAAAAATAGCCCTGGAATAAGACAGCACTGAATAAAGCAACCAGGAAGTGCAACCCACAACAACAACACAGTACACAGCAACATGAGGGCAAGTACAGACGAACTACGTGGCCAATGTGTGCCAGCAAATGCATGGAGCGCAGTACAGCTGCAGGAAGCAGCAGATGTGAAAGAACAGTGATCAAAACTGTATAATATTCTCGTATCATTAGCGCTGCTACACACATTAGCGCGGCATTAGCGCGGGAGTTGCAGTTAGCCCGGAGCAAACACGCTTTGCCCGCTAAATGTGCTATATTCAAAAGTGCCATGCAAATGAGCCTACTTACGTAGTCTCTGGGCAAACAACCGGATTAGTATCTCATTATACCCTGATTTGCATGCAGTTTGCCCAGCGTTACTGCAGAGTCCCACAGAGCCACCTGTAGGTCAGTCTGGAAGTACAGGGGCTGACCAGGTCCAACCGCAGCTCCACCTGTAGGTCAGTCTGGCAGTGCACGATGATAGCTGCAGGCTACATGTAAACAGTACAGCATAGCATAGCATATTATACCCCAGGGACAGGACACCATGGCACAGGTGGTGGTGGTGCTGCATGCAACTGTCACATTGTAGGCATGCTACAGTGCACAGCAGAAACTACAGTAGCAAGGGGGCCAGTAGTGGACACAGCAATGCCTATGGTGTGTAGGGCAGTGATGATGACTGCACTATACACAGTGAGGGGCCCAACCTGCGGATGTTTTCTGACACTGGACATTACTGTTACGCTGTTGTGCGACCCACAGATGCTCACAGTGACGTACATTTCTGGCTTTGTGTGCTATGGCAGTTGTACAGCTGTGAGGTATGTGGCCGGGGGGCATATATTATCCGAAAGGCACACTGGTGTTGGGGTATTCCCAATACTGACCCATGTACACTGCATGATGTGTCCCAGCCTTGTGGCCACACCTGGTCTGTAGCACAGCCTCGCCACCCATACATGCTCCCCTCAACATCCTCCATGCCCGCAGTGCTGCATGTGTGTGCTGGCATCTGTTGGTGTCCACGGAAGTGTGGTCCACAGGTGTGTGCTGTATGGCCACACTGCCGGCTGTCCACTGGTGGCAGGGTCACCACTTACTGCCTGGCATGGCTGGGACTGGTGACAGATTATGGCATCATTGTGATGCCATCAGTTAGCAACATGCTTCCTCTATGTTTGGCTTTATCTATGTGTCATATTTATTTGTTAGGTCGCTAAAACCAAGCGCAAACGCCGCCGAGAAAGCCATAATGTCGAAGAAAGCTGATTGCCCAGGATTAAGACCAGCTTTTCCTGGGCGGTAATGTGCACCGCGCTAAGTGTCGCGCTAAGTCGCGCAAAACCACTTAGCGAGCGCTAGTCGCTGAATATAGCATTGCGCCTGTATTCATGTCAGTTTGCCCCTTGCATACATTATAATTTTGCCCGGCGCTAATGCAGTTTGCCCGCGCTATTTGGCCTTTTGAATATAGCAGACCCGCGCTAATCCCGCGCTAAACCTGCGCAAACGGTTTTTGCCCGGCGCAAAGTTTTGAATATCTGGCCCATGTAGTGCAAAACATATTTGCTGGCCATGTTTGACAAGAACTAGCTCATTTGTCAACCAAATGAAGCACAGACAACAACCAAAGCTCAACACATGACTAATCTTTACAAAAATAATACATACCTCAAATCTAAACACAACTAGCCTTTCCAAAAAATAACAATTTTGAATTTAGCTGATTACATTTAAGTCACCAGACAAAATACAATTCATTACAACATACACAGAGACTATGGGCCAGATATTCAAAACTTTGCCCAGGGGCTAAATTAGCACTGCCTGGCAGGCAAACTTAGCCCGGAGCACAGAGCAAGCTATATTGAAATGGAAATAGCCCGGTGCTAATCCTGCTGAATATTGCAGGCTAAGGAAGTTGGGCAAACTGGTCTGGAAGTGCAGGGCAAAAATAGCCCGGGAATAAGACAGCACTGAATAAAGCAACTAGGAAGTGCAACCCACAACAACAACACAGTGCACAGCAATGTGAGGGCAGGTACAGACGAACTACATGGCCAATGTGTGTGCCAGCAAATGCATGGACTCAGTACAGCTGCAGGAAGCAGCAGATGTGAAAGAACAGTGATCAAAACTGTATATTATTCCCCGTACCATTAGCGCCGCGCTAACACATTAGCGCCGGCATTAGCGCGAGTTGCTATGTTAGCCCGGGCAAACACGCTTGCCCGAGCTAAAATGTGCCATATTCAAAAGTGCCTATGCAAATGAGCCTACTTAGGTAGTCTCTGGGCAAACAACCAGATTAGTATCTCATTATACCCTGATTTGCATGCAGTTTGCCCAGCATTACTGCAGGGTCCCACAGAGTCACCTGTAGGTCAGTCTGGAAGTACTGGGGCTGACCAGGTCCAACCGCAGCTCCACCTGTAGGTCAGTCTGGCAGTGCACGATGATAGCTGTAGGCTACATGTAAACAGTACAGCATAGCATAGCATATTGTACCCCAGGGGACAAGACAGCATAGGCACAGGTGGTGGTGGTGGTGCTGCATGCAACTGTCACACTGTAGGGCATGCTACAGTGCACAGCAGACACTACAGTAGCAAGGGGGACAGTAGTGTGAGGGACACAGCACTGCCTATGGTGTGTAGGGCAGTGATGATGACTGCACTGTACACAGTGACAGGCCCAACCTGCAGGTGTTTACTGACAGTGGACATTACTGTTACACTGTTGTGTGACCCACAGATGCTGTTCCTGTGGCATGGGATGCTCACAGTGACATGTACATTTCTGGCTTTGTGTGCTGTGGCAGTTGTACAGCTGTGCGGTATGTGGCGGGGTATATATTATCTGAAAGGCACACTAGTGTTGGGGGTATTCCCAATACTGGCCCATGTGCACTGCATGATGTGTCCCAGCCTTGTGGCCACACCTGGTCTGTGGCACAGCCTCGCCGCCCATACACGCTCCCCTCAACATCCTCCATGCCCACAGTGCTGCATGTGTGTGCTGGCATCTGTTTGTGTCCACAGACATGTGGTCCACAGGTGTGTGCTGTATGGCCACACTGCCATGCTGTCCACTAGCGGCAGGGTCACCACTTACTGCCTGGCATGGCTGGTACTGGTGGCAGATGATGGCATCATTGTGATGCCATCGGTTAGCAGCTGGTTTCCTCTATGTTTGGCTTTATCTATGCGTCATATTTATTTGTTAGGGTCGCGCAAAACCCACGCTAAACCCGTGCAAACACCGCACAAAGCCAAAGTGTTGCGCAAAGCTGATTGCCCAGGGTTAAGACAAACTTTTCCTGGGCGATGGTGCCACCGCGCGAAAGTCAGCCGCTAAGTTGGCAAAACCACTTAGCGGCTTAGTCACTGAATATAGCATTGCGCCCGTATTCATGTCAGTTTGCCCTTGCATATATTATAATCTTGCCCAGCGCTAATGAAGTTTGCCCGCGCTATTTGGCCTTTTGAATATAGCAGACCCGCGCTAATCCCGCGCTAAACCTGCGCAAACGTTTTTTGCCCAGCTCAAAGTTTTGAATATCTGGCCCCATATGTGTTAGCTGTTAAAGGACCATTAAGTCCAAGTTGCCTCTCAAGTAACCTGTTGCCTAGCACTTAATGTCACAGCCTGTGTGTGTGCCAGTTCATAGGTCATTTAACAAGCAGATACAGATCAAACAACATTTATATATGGGATCCTTCCACTGTTGTAACGAATTGTCCTGTCTGTGGCAGTATTAACTAAACTCACTTCAAGAAACAAATGCATTCAAGTGTCTTTGCGTTGTGTCCTTCCTACAAAGATCCTGTTATTTGTTTTTATTTTAAGACCTTGGATTAACTGGGGAATGGGCAGCTTTACAAACCACAGCATGCCAACTGCTATCACAAAAACACATGCAGTGAGAAATAAATCTTGTGCTGGAGCAGCAAGGGTGGACCTTGGCCCTAGAACTGATCAGTATTTAGAATCAGAGTTCAAATTGTTAGCTTTGAATTCTATACAGTACTTTGTAGACTTCACTGATGTTAGTTCAGTTTCTTAAGTCTTAATCCTATACTCTCAGGACTGTCTTGGAATTTTGGGGAGCCATTCATCTGTTTACATATTGGCCTGATTTCACTCTGATTGCAATTTTCATTAGGAACATACAATTATTTGAGAAAAAGCGGGCCAAGTGCACATTATGTCTCTCCCTCAATTCCCAGTGGTTTTGTAAGCAATAACACATGACAGGATGTGAGGTAATGCTAAATTATCACATGCTCAAGATGGATTGTGAGGTAATAGTAAATTATCACATGCTCAAGATGGGTTGTGAGGTTGGAGGCACAGCCGAGTGCCTTCTGTCAGCTGGGACGTGCAGTAATTTATAGCATAACCACATACCCTGGTGTGAGTAATTGCAGTTATTAAATGGTTTCAATAGAAGAAAAAATAAGAAAAAAGAAAGTAAAATCTGAGCTGCAACTGCAACTGCTGTTGGTGGTGGTGTTAGTAGGAGTAATGGTGGTAGTACTGGGGGTGTTGTGGTAGTGGTGATGTGGTCTTGATGATGTTGATGGTGGTAGTATTGGAGGTATTGGTGTTGGTGGAGGTTGCAATAAACCAAATGTCTTTATTTTTTCCTTCCAATTTTCATATGCTCATATAGTATGTAGCAAAAATAAGAAAAACTTCAAAAAATATTAATATGATTGGAAACATGTAGACACATTCATATATGGATTTAAAAATTATGCCTTTGTAAGCTGAATGGATAATTTATGTATATGAGCATTTGGGACCTAAGCTGTCTTACATAGATACATGATAGTGTAATGTCGGTCAGATGGTACTCTAGGTCCATTATGTCTGCCCTCCTGCTTCCCAAGCAAGTATGAAATAAGTATGCTGCACAAACATTCCCGTTTAATTTGCATCTCATATAATTCAAACCCAAGAGATTATTTTCCCCTTTTAAAATTCAGTTTTTATTAAAAGATTTTAGGTTTACAATGTATAAACAATATAACAAAAATACATAGAACACACAATATTTTGCAGCCATGACTGGTGCTGTAATTTAATACAATACTAACAAAAGCTACAAGGAACATCAATGTATGAGTTAGTTGATTTCTTAACATCAAGGAAAGGGGATCCCAACCTAACAGATTCTGGCATTTTTTGCTGTCTAGCACGGCAGTCTCCAAACATTACGTGACTGTAGACATAGCACATTTTTGGACATACAGTGTTGAAATAAAACAGTACACTGAAAAAAAGGTTAAACCTAGTAGAGAGCATCACTTTAGACATTTTTTCATTGCATAAAATATTCATAGCATTGGATTATAGAAGTTGACATAATTCTGTGAAAAAAATGACAGCCAACAGGATGTTCTTTAAGCGGAAACATTTATATAAGGATTATTCCTGAAAGGCCTCTAGGACATACTGGCTTGCACTATTGTAGTGGGAAATTGTACTAGAAAAATAATTAGTGGATAACCTAATGGCATATGATGACAGATACCTTTTTAGATGTCTTTTACTTTGGTTTAAAAAATGCAGTATTACACATTATTTTAAATTAATTGTATGTGTGTGTGTGTGTGTGTGTGTGTGTGTGTGTGTGTGTGTGTGTCTGTCTATCTATCTATCTATTCATTTCAAAAAGCTTCATTAATGCATCATTAGGGTCGAAGCATCAAAAGTAGGGAAATGCAGCCTTAAGGTTCCCTAGCATAAGACCCCACCCCACTGTGCATGTAGGAACAGGCATGAAGGGTGTGTTTTGGGGTTGTGAACCCTAATGCTCACCCCATTCCATGAGTAAGTAAGGTAAATTGGGTACAGCATAGGAGAATGGAGTGAGCAGTAGGGTTCACAACCCCAAAACACGCCCCTCATGCCTGTTTCTGCATGCACAGTGGGGGTGAGGTCTTAGGCTTGGGAACCCTAAGGTCACATTTCCATACTTTTGATGCTTCAACCCTAATGGTGCATTAATGACATTTTTTGCAATGAATTTCCTTACTTTTTTAGTGAGCATAATAATATACTTACTTGTCTGTGGGAACACAGGGCCCTCTGGGCCCTGCGCTTCCATTCATGGGATAACAGTGACTAAATTGTCAGCATAGTCATCTTATTATCCCACCTCCTGTACCCCAGTACAGAACATTTTTGAATCCACACCAAAATGTAATTCTGTGCAACTACAACACTATTCTGTGCCACAGGTGCGAAAATACATTTGGGGCAGGATTTGAAAAATGACGGCTGTGACATACATGAGATCAGGTAATAAGAAGTCTATGTTGAAAATCTGGGGTCAAAATATCTAAACTTTTCAAAGTTACAAGTAGGCATAGCAAAATTGGAATGAATGGTCATAACTTTGGTATTTTTTCATATTTTGACCCAAAATTTTCAACATAGTCTTCTTATGACCCCACCTCACAAACCCCAGAGGTGGAAATTTACAAATCCATGCCAAAACGCCATTCCACTACACAGGTATGAAAACATGTTTCAGGCAGGATGTGAAAAATGACAGCTGTATTGTTCATGAGGTGGTGTGAAAAAATGGCTATGCTGAAAATTTGGAGTCAAAATATTAAAAATGACCAAAGTTACACACATGTGCGTAGAAAAATGTCAACAAACGAATGTAACTTGCCCATTTTTAGAAATTTTTAACAGATTTTCAACATAGGCTTTTTAGAACCCCTCATGATCACTGGCACTGTCATTTCATTAATTATTCCCAAAAGGTGATTTTGTGCAGTGACCGCAAAATCACCTTCTGGGCATGATTAACAAAATGACAGTGACAGTGTTCATAAGGTGGGGTCACAAAAAGCTCATGTTGAAAATCTGGTGAAAAATACCTAAAAATGGCAAAGATAGCAAAGTCTGTTCAAAACACCATTGAAATACATTATATGTCACTAATCTTGATTCTCCAGTTTGCAGCTCAGCTTTGAAGAATGCAGAAGTGTCCCAGTCCACAGAAGATGACAGTGGATGACCTCGGATGTAAGTATAGGGTAAGGGGTATGTGGGGTGGTGGGTGCTCAGTGGGAGGTTGGGATGGGGGAGGGATAGCCAGGGGATGACGAGGGACTATTTTTTTTTTCTCAGGATAAAAAAGGATGTCAGGGGATGGTTTTCTTGTTTACAGGGAAAAAATAAAATAAATATTTGGGGACACTGTAAGTAGGCTCCCTAGTGTCCCACACTGCAGGGGGGTGGGCTTCCATTACCAGCATGGGGATTGGGCTTCCTGATCCCAGAAAACAATATGTTAAGGGAGTGCTGTGGAGGGAGGCATCTGACACCAGGAGAGGGCATCCCAGTATCAGATTGTATTAATTAATAATAATAAAAAAAAAAATATTTGAGGACACTGGGCGTGGGTTCCCCAGTGTCCCAAACTGCTGGGGGGTGGTGGACTTCCATTACTGTTATGGGGATTGGTTCCCCCAATGCCAGAAAACAATATGTCAAGGGAGTGCTGCAGAGGGGATCATCTGACACCAGAGGTGGGCATCCCAGTGTTAGATTATATTAATTAATAAATAAAACTATGGCAATGGGAGGGTGGGGAGTGCCAAGAGATACCAGGGCAACATAAAGGGGGTGCCACTAGACACGAGTCACTGATTGGCAGGCGGGGGGTGTCACTAGACATCGGGGACAAAGGTGGGCCACAGACAAACCTGCAGCTGGCACCATGAGTTCAAGCTGTGGCAGCAGGAATCAAGAAAACCCCGCTGTTCTTATACAGAGAATGTACAAGAAGTGGTCCTCTCACTAAGCTTGGCTTTCGAGTTCCTACAGAAGGTGTTTCTGGTAAAAAAAAAAAAAACATCAAATGTAGCTAACGAGTTCTGTTTAGCTAAGTTCTGATTTTTTTTTTTATTACATTCATTTTGACATGTTTTCTTTATTTTCTGTCTCTCGCTAAGGAGAAAACAAGATGGCAGACACAAAAGAGCTCTGCGAAACTACAACAGGTTCAGTGTGACCCTACATGCAAAAAGACAGTAGCTCCTGTGAAAACAAGTGAGCTCTGTGAAAATAAACTGGGCTGTATGTGACCTTACATGCAAAAATGGACTACCTCCTGCAAAAACAAAAGTATTTTCATGCGGAACATCTAACTTTTCCCATAGGAATTAATGGGAAAATTTTAAATTTAATAACTTTTGAACAGATTGATATTTTTTCACCACACCTTCAAAAGGCACATCTGTGAAAATTTCAGACCACAACCTAAAGCCATTTCTGAGATACAGGTGGACAGAAAACAACAAAAAACTGGAAAATTTAGGGATTCTTGAACTTTAATTACTATAAAACTGCTCAACAAATCCGCACAAAATTTTCCACATCAATAGATCTACCCGTAGAGATTATGCGTGCCAAAGCTTGCACAAATCCATTGAACAGTTCCAAAGTTAATAAAGTTCAAACATTTGACTTTAACATAGAAGTTTGCACTCATACCTGATATACTGGTGCCAGTATAATGCATATTTGCAAAACACTACATTAATGCATACATTAGGATTGCAAAGCCACAAAAGGAGGAAAATGTGGAACAATATTATAATTAAGCAATAATGCATGACGGGGTGTGTATTGTGCTGGGATAACATCATGCCTGGGATGGTTGGACATGAAGCCACAGGCTGAGTGCATCCAACACCCCAGAAGTGACATTATTCCAGCACAACATACACCCTGGAGTGCATTATTGCTTTTATACAATGGCTTGATTATATTAAAAAAACAAAAAAGATGAAAAAAAGCATTTTAAATAGATTTGCAGTTTTTTTTATAAATGTGGAGGTATATGTAGGAAAAAAGTAGTTTCATTTTGGCCAATAGTTGGTGCTGCTGATAAATGAATAGGTCTGTCTCTGCAAATGGCTCTCCCTCCCCCTTCCCACATACATTTCTGTTACTCTGTCTCTGCAGATGGCTCTTCCCCTGTCACACACACACAGTTCTCTCTTACTATTTAAAGAGATGTTCTACTCTGTCATCTATACTTTCTGTAACTTTCAAGGTTGGCAGTTGCGAAGGAGAGCAGGAACGGGAGGAACATGGGTTGTGTGAAGTCTACTGGGTGAGTTATCTGATCTGCCATGCTCTTTTGGAATATACTCATCAGGATTGGTAGAAGTGAAGAAAGATGCTGGTTGCTTCAGGTGCTTACACTGGGAGTGGTAAAATGTTTTTGACCTTTTTTTTTGCCCACAAACAGTGCAGCCATTTTTGTCAGGATCCAAGTGGTCTGTGTAGTGAGCTCATGCTAAAGCCGGGGGATTAAAATACCATTTACATGACAGCTTTTTTTTCTTAAATGGTTTTGTGTTTGGGGCAATACTTTGAGGTAGGATGTTGTTGCCAGTGTGTATAATTGTTTCGGTGTGGCGATGAGACAGGTTGCAGATGTTGGGGGGTGAAGTCAACGACGGCTTTGACATGAAAGAGCACGGTGATTTTTTTTCTTTATTGTGGTCGTCTGGCTGCTGGACCTTCATACAGTGATGTTATACTGCGATACCATCACTGTTGAAGGTGGGCTCTGACCAATCAAAGCTCAGGTTTCTTTCCTTGCCATTTTATAATTTTTAACAGTAATGCCTACTCCCTTCCCCACACCCTACTCTTGTGACTCAAGGCCAAGCTACTGGTCCAGGCCATGCACCATGAGTCTGCTGTTTTACGCTACAGATCTGGGACCATGCCCCATGGGTGCCTTATAGGTGTCTTATTTGATGTAGGGTCATACACAAAGAACTAGACTCATCAGGTATGGCCCCAGAGCTTTAGCATGCTTTGTAAAGACAAAGGTGCAGATTGTAAATAATTTATGCAGGCCCCACGTGAACCAGCAGACTCATTGTGCACAACCTTGAAGCTGTAGTGAACTCTACATGAAGTATCAGACATATGAGGCACAGCCCTGGACCTGTAACTTGCATTGCGTTTGACTTTATACCTGTAGTTTGCTTTGCCTAGGACTCTGAAGGCTCTATGTGTGCTAGCAAGCCCATGGGGCATGGCTCTGGACATATAACTTCCTTTGTTTAGGGTCCTGTAGGCTCCATGTTAACTAGCAGGCCCATGGGGCATGGCTCTGAACCTATAGCTTGCTTTGTTTAGGGCCCTGTATGCTCCATGTGAACTAGCAGGCTCATGAGACATGGTTCTGGACCTGTAATTTGCTTTGCCTAGGACTCTGAAGGCTCTATGTGAGCTAGCAGGTCCATGGGGCATTGCTCTGAACCTGCAGCTTGCTTTGTTTAGGACCCTGTAGTCTCCATGTGCATTAGCAGACCCATGGGCTATGGCTCTGAACCTACAACTTGCTTTGTTTAGGGCCCTATAGGCACCATGTGAACTAGCAGGCCGATGGGGCATGGCTCTGGATCTGTAGTTGGCTTTGCCTGGGGGTCTGTAGACTCTATGTGAACTAGCAGACCCACGGGGCATGGCTCTGGACCTGTAGTTTGCTGTGTTTAGGGCCCTGTAGGCTCTATGTGAACTAGCTGACCCATTGGGCATGGTTCTGGACCTGTAGTTTGCTTTGCACAGGGCCCTGTGAGTCCTACACGAAGCAACAAACTCATGATGCAGGTCCCCAGACCTGTAGCTTGAAGTAGCAGACCTTAAGGCATAGTCCCTGACCTGCAGCTTGGTCTTGGGTCACAGGAGTAGGGGAGTGGGAGGGGATGGGCATTAGGGTGGAAAAAACCCTGATCCGCCTTGGGTGTGAAGTGTTGAATGTTTGTGGCTGCACTACCTGCTGTTTGCTGGATAATAAATAATTTATACTGTAAGCCTCTAGCCTAAGATTGTGTTTTGTGACGCTTGTGTGTGGTGGGATTTCCTGCTTGTTGCCTTGTCCTTCTTATCTCAAGCGCTGCAGGTCACTAAGCAGCCTTTTGAGTTTGTGTTTCTTAGTGTTTTGTTTGTGTATGACTCACTGTAGTAGAACATGCATGCAATTGTTTTTCCATTATGTTCTCTACTATTTTTTGTGTTTTGTGTCATTAAACTGTGTGTGTAGCACTTTAAAAAAGTTTAATGATGCAGTGTTTTTATAAGAGCTGATCTTTTGTTTGCTGGTCCTACTGTTCTCCTGGGGCTACGTACAGTCCCCTGTGCTGTATTTAGCACCAGAAAGGCAGCAGGATCAGCAACAAATAAGATCAGAGCTCATAAAAAAAAACATAACATGCACTACAGGCTATGGAATCCCCCACTGCTGCAGCAGCCCTGCTCTGACATCAGCTGCAGGGGACTCCTGAACTTCCAGGATTTCTTGTAACAGCAAATGTCAGCTTGGGAATCCGTAAGATCAGTCAGATACACTGTACTATACTGCAGTAAACAGTGAGCTAAAAAGAGTTTTTTGCAGACAGACTACAAATTGGGACCAGCCCCACACTTGAGTGTGGGGTTCTTAATGCTGAATGTTCCTCTTTAAAGAAGATGTCTTAGCAGACTGGGAGAGGAAGGCAAGAGTTTGTTTTAATACAGCACACCAAGCTTGTACCTTAAACCTTAACTGAAATAAATAATTTCACAATGTGATACAATATTCAATATGATAAACCTTCCATATGAAACTATTCTTGGTAGCCAAGCATTTGGAGGCTTTGGAGCTAAGTCTGTTATACTAAGAGTGATTATAATTCACTTCAGTGGAAGTGGGAGCCACAGCATTATATCAGAACTAGACTTGAAACAGAAAAATGTACAAGGAAAAACCATTGCAATACATTGATCAATTGCAAACTGAAAGTTCAAAATCTGTAACAATACTGTTTCCGAACACTAGGAAATCATTTGGGGGGGTTGCTTGTGCCCACATAAGCATTTGACATAAAGGAAAACAAAAAACAATATTCAATAATGTCTTTGTTAAATGCATACTTTATTACTATACTGTACTTCTTTAAGTTTTGCATACACTCTATTAAAACATAGAGTAGTATAAACGTAGTAACATAGTATTTGACGGCAGATAAGGACTGCCAGGCCCACCCAGTCTGCTCGTATTCCCTGCCTGCATCAATAGTCACTGACCCTACTTGATCATTGGCTTTAGCCTTTCCTACCCACCTCTAGGGTTCCGTTATACATATCCCACACATGTTTAAATCTCCCCACTGTCCTAGCTCCCACTACTTCCTGGGGTAGGCTATTCAATGCATCTACCACCCTTTCTGTGAGAAAAACTTCCTCACATTCCCCTTTATCCTGCCTCCCTCCAATCTCATATCATGCCCCCTCGTCCTTGTACACCTCCTATACTGAAAGATGTCGCCCACTGCCACTTGCACTTTTTTTAAGCCCTTAAGATACTTGAATATTTCTATCATATCTCCCCATTCCCACCTGTCTTCCAGTGTATACATACTGAGGTCTTTTAATCTCTCCTCATATATCTCCTGGTACAAGCCCTACACCATCTTTGTTGCCCTTCCCTGAACCACCTCCACCCTGTCTATGTTCTTACGAAAAATGTGGCCTCCAGAACTGTACACCATATTCCAGTTGAGGCCTCACCAGCGCTTTGTACAGTGGCATCACCACCTCCCTTCTTCTGCTAGTGATACCCCTTCCTGTGCACCCCACCATGTTACTGGCACTCCCCACAACCTTGGTACAATGTTTTGACATCTTTAGGTCATCTGAGATGATTATCCCTAAATGCCTTTCTTCCCTGGTAACTGTCAGCAACTCCCCCCTCATCCTGTAACTCTCCTCGGGGTTTCTGTGCCCCAGGTGCATGATTTTGCACTTCTTTGCATTAAATTTTAATTTCCATACATTGGACCAATTTTCAAACTTTCCTAGGTTCCTCATTTTCTTGATCCCCCTCCCCCGAGTGTCTACCCTGTTGCAGATCTTGGTGTCATCTGCAAATAGGCAAACCTTCCCCTCCAGCCCTTCAGCAATGTCACTAATGTAGACATTAAAAAGGACTGGCCGAGGACTGATCCTTGAGGCACCCCACTGGTCACTCCCCTTTCCTCGGATTGGATCCCATTAATCACCACCTCTGCTTTCTTTCCCCAACCAATTTCTAACCCAGTTCTCCACTTTGTGGCCCACCCCCAGGCTACCCAACTTATTAACCAGTCTTCTGTGTGGAACGGTGTCGAAGGCCTTGCTGGAATCAAGGTAGGCAATATCCAGCGCTCCCCCAATTCACCTCCTTTGTCACTCAGTCAAAAAAGTCTATCAGATTTGTTTGACATGACCTTCCTACTGTGAATCCATGCTACCTTGGATCCTGTGCTCCACTGGATTCCAAGTATTCCACAATCCTTTCCTTAAGATGCGCCTCCATAATCTTGCCCACTACTGAGGTGATCTCAAATATCTCAAAGGATTTGGTGTGGTCTCCCCAAGAAATTGATTGCTGTTTATTTAATTACTTTTTCAAAATGCTCATATGCCAACATACATCAACAAAGAAGCAATTTAGTGATTTCCAAATAAGGATACTGCAATTATTGTTTTCTGAGAACATGAGAGACAAAGAACACTTTCCTGTTTCAGTGATAACATGTTTTCTATTTACTGGCCCAGCAGTAAAAGTAAAGAGGATAATGTTATTTAAAAATCAACGTACATAATAATGTCAGTTTTCTTATTAAAAAATATTATTTCCTTTAATTAAAATTATTTCCTTTAAATAAAATATGTAGATATTCAAATCTAATTATTTTTAGCACTAACTTCTATGAAGCTTAACACTGAGTATGTTAGATTTCTTGGTAAGCTCCTGTGAATAGAGGGTGGAGTTAACAGCTTTAAGGCAAATACTAATAACGTATACGTTAAACAAAACAGCTCTTGTATTTTAAGCCCGAAAACAATACAGATGGGAATTTTTCCTTCCTCAGCTGTCAGTTTTTGAAGATCCATCATGCTTTATTAAAAATGCAACAGTATAAGATACTTTAGGGTTCATTCGGTGGATACAGATGTAAGGGGAACAAGTCACCATGGAATTTGTATATCATATCTTTGATGCTTTCAAATTATTGAAGACATTATTAAAGATGATTGCATTACTGTATATGCCAATTGAATGTTCCAAATACTTTATCGAAGGATAGAATGGTTTATATTTAAGTATATTTACTATCCACAGAATGGACTCTTGTACCAAGTAAGAATGGACATTCCTTTTCTGATATCCTAGGATGTATAATATAGAGAATAATATATGGGTTAGTGTGTGTAACCAGAATGTTATGCATGCCTGAGGTATGTGATGCTGCATAAACCCTGAGAGTGAAGCCTGAGGGGTTTATAAAAGCATCTTACACAAAGGGTGTGTATAAATTTCTGAGTTAGACACATCGACCCTTTTAATGAACGTGTGGTTAAATTGTAGACAAAGAAACAGGCTTTTTTGAATAAAAATGTTTTACATGGTAATTGTTCTATAAAAATGTTCTTTCTACTGCCTGGCACATAGGCAGAGCACAAGGGTACATGGCATACCTGCCAGCACTGGAAACTTTGCAGCTTCTTCTGCACCATGCGATTTATCTTTTTAAAAGTCTGGCAGTTGCTTGCTTAAGGGACCCTGGGCATTTGGATTGGAATTGTGGGTTCAATGTTGCGAGTTCAGCAGATTGCCTTTTTGCGAGGCAGAGAAGAGAGCAGCACTAGAGAGGTTTGACAGAGCCAGTAAAAAGTAAAGAAAATGCCCTACTACAAGTTGTGCTCCAGTTGACACTGAGTGGCTTCTTTCTCTACCTTTGCCAGAACTAGCAGTCTGATCACAGCGGTTAATCCATTGGTGGCGTGGGGCAAACAGTGAGACCAAAAAGAGCCAGAAGTGTGCAGCAGTGGTGGTGATGTCCATCAGAAGGGCTAGTGGTCCAGTCACACTGATGGGCAGTAGCAGGAACAGGAACCCATAGGGACAAATGGCACAGTTACCAGAAACAAGAAACACTCACAGTCAGTAACGTGTGCTTGACTGACAGGTGATGATTACACATGTCTGGTTGTAATGCATAATTACAACACAGGTGTGCATTAAAAATGCTAACCAGTAATTATATAGCCTAATCCTACAGGTTGATAAATGATGGCTAGGTAATGATAAATGTATATTTTGTAACCAATAGCTACGGATATTAGTTCCTGGATGGGCTGAATAGTGATTATTTTTTATTGGTGCATCTTTGTGAGGAAGTTTGTGTTAACTAGTCCTGCAAAGGAGAACCAGGTCTATTGAACCTCCCTAGTGGAGGAGGAGGAGGAGGAAATGCACTCCTTGCTTGATCTGAAAGCTTAAAGGGACTGAGGACATCAATTCTGGAAATAGAAGGGCCTCTAAATCCAACCAAGATGATTGATCTTACTATAGATTTGATTACATTACACTAAAACCATGGTTTGATTAAAAAGGTAGGGATTTTAGAACACTGATAAACAGTATGAAATCTAATGACAAACAAGTACCTTAATAATGTTTGTCTCAAACAATTATAAACAAAAATTACTTTCAAAGAAAGAGGTTGAAACAAAGGCTAAGATGTGGGAGGAGCACTGTGGAGATCCTTCTGCTTAACATTCACTAAGTCTTATTAATGACATAGCTAAGTTTTCTGCAAGCTACATTTTGTTCTGCTTAAAATATTTAATGATGAAATTTGACTGATACATGAAAGGTTTAGAGCTATAAGGCCAGTCATTGGCCAGGGTTCTGTTTTCATAAATATGTCACTGAGAAACAGAACATTAATGTGCAGCTTTTATTGATTTCAAAGCAGCTTTTGATTTTTTGACCCATTGCGATAGAAACTACTTTCAGTAGAGCTAGAACTGACGACACTCCTACAGTTTCTAGACCGTAATGCTTAGACTAAGGTTGATGTTGGTTTGGTTGGGGAAATCAATCTCCTTCGCTGCCCCTCCCCCTCTTCAACTTATCCCCATTATTCACTTCTCCCATGTTCTCCCCCTCCATCTCCCAGGTCCCCCCACGCCCTCGTTCTACCCTACCTCCTCCACACCCTACCTCCACCTCCCACCTCTTCCCCTCACCTCATCCCCCATCCTCAGCTATCCCCTCTCCCTGTCCTCACCCTTTTCTACTACTCCTCATGTCTCCTACCCCCACCTTCCCGCACGACAAAGGGAATCTTTGACGTTTCAGTTCCCTGCTCAGAACCCTCCTATTTTCTCTCCCCTGTCTCTTTACTTAAGCCTAGTTGAAGCCCCTCTTTATAGACTCATCACACAGCTATCCCCCTCCTAATCTCATACTATTTTCGTACTGTGATTCTGATGCATAACCCAATGGTGTATTTTTTACTGCTGTGCGTTTTCTCTCATTCATTGCTTGTTTAATCAACGAGTTCTTAATGTACATATTGTAAAGTCCTGATGCCCTGGTTGTTCTCTTTGCTCATTGTCTGTGTCAATACAACGTGGAACCTTTGTAAATGAGCTCCCAGCTCAAAGGTTGTAATCCTTGACTGTAATAAATAAATAAAAAATCAACATAGACCTTTCTATCTGCCAAGGGAATTAAAGATAATAGGAAATGTTCTTAAATATCTCAAGATGCCCTCCTGAATCTTCCTGTTATTTATATGTACTATACTGTTCTGAAGTGCTGGGCTATTTTCAAGAAAAGGATTTTTATTACTTTTTTAGTGGTGCAACAAAACTCCTATGCCCACCCTTTCTTTACTGGCAATACCTTCCTGTCTCAATGTTTCCTACGCATTCTGTGATGTCATCTCCCACTGTTCTGCAGTGATGAATTAATCTTGCATATCAGTACAAACTGACATAATGGATGTCTAGGAAACCTAAAAACAGCTAGAGTGAACACTGATGAGGAAAACCACACTCACAGTTAATAAAGTAAAAACATCATTTTCTTTGTTTGACGGAAAGAAGGCCAAAGCATTCTGAAAGAATGAATATGCTTAAAGAAAGAAGCAAGGAACTCTTCAAAAAAACACATATTTAAAAGTTTTTCCTATCACTTTTAAGCAAGGGAGCATATTAGGTCCTTCTCTGCTCCATGCTTATACCCTAATGCTTTCCGGGATAACCACCCTCTTCAGTGTACAGGGAAGACCCATTTTATTTCTACTTTTTGCAGACAATATGGTTATTACTTCATTAACCCCTTAGGGTTTCGATGAACTCTATACATATATCACTTTCACTTATTGTCTCGGAGGTTAAAATTAATTTGTCATAAAGAAAGGCTATAGCTTTTTTGCTCAGAGCAAATCACATATAGTTAACAATTGACAGTGCTGATGTCATTAACAGTTACACATACCCTTGTCACACAATGTTTCCTGGAGTAAATAACTAAAGAACAAGGTTAGCAGCAAAACTTGGTGAGATCCTGAGGGTCTCATCAACTATTAAGATTTACAAGCAATTCTTGTTTTGCCTTGACGCAGCCCTTTAATTCTAATGTTACAACAAGGATTCTGTTTGCAGCAGAGAACTGGGGAGTTCTTATCCTAGAACTAATAAGGAAGAAGATTTTTGAAAAAGGTAGTGGGCATTCCTTGCTACATACTGGTGAAATACTGTGTGGAGAATCGAGTATTCTGTACCTGGAGGCCAGAGCAGCCATGAGAATGTTTGCATAGTGGATTAAGCTTCTCACAGCAGAGGATAACGGATTTCCTAACCTGAGCTCTTTTAAAGCCTCTCATAACCCAGACTATCTCAGATTTAATAAGATACAATGCAAGGTGCGACACTTGGGGGTTGGGGGCAGGGCCTACATACTGTGTGATGCAAGGGTGGTACACTTGGGGGTTGGGGGCAGGGGCAGGGCCTACATACTGTGTGATGCAAGGTGAGACACTTGGGGGTTGGGGGGCAGGGGCAGGGCCTACATACTGTGTGATGCAAGGTGTGGCGGGTTGGGGGCAGGGCAGGGCCTACATACTGTGTGATGCAAGGTGCTACACTTGGGGGTTGGGGGCAGGGCAGGGCCTACATACTGTGTGATGCAAGGTGCGACACTTGGGGTTGGGGGCAGGGGCAGGGCCTACATACTGTGTGATGCAAGGTGTGTCGGTTGGGGGCAGGGCAGGGCCTACATACTGTGTGACGCAGGGTGCTACACTTGGGGGTTGGGGGCAGAGGCAGGGCCTACATACTGTGTGATGCAAGGTGTGACGGTTGAGGGCAGGGGCAGGGCCTACATACTGTGTGACGCAAGGTGCGACACTTGGGGGTTGGGGCAGGGGCAGGGCCTACATACTGTGTGATGCAAGGTGTGACGGTTGAGGGTTGGGGGGCAGGGAAGGCCTACATACTGTGTGATGCAAGGTGCTACACTTGGGGTTGGGGGGGCAGGGCAGGGCCTACATACTGTGTGATGCAAGGTGCGACACTTGGGGGTTGGGAGGCAGGAGCAGGGCCTACATACTGTGTGGCTAGGTGCTACACTTGGGGGTTGGGGGCAGGGCAGGGCCTACATACTGTGTGGCCTTAAGGTGCGACACTTGGGGGTTAGGGGGGCAGGGCAGGGCCTACATACTGTGTGATGCAAGGTGCTACACTTGGGGGTTGGAGGCAGGGGCAGGGCCTACATACTGTGTGACGCAAGGTGCGATGGTTGGGGGCAGGGCAGGGCCTACATACTGTGTGACGCAAGGTGCTACACTTGGGGGTTGGAGGCAGAGGCAGGGCCTACATACTGTGTGACACAAGGTGCGACGGTTGGGGGCAGGGGCAGGGCCTACATACTGTGTGATGCAAGGTTGCGGCGGTTGGGGGCAGGGGGCAGGGGCAGGGCCTACATACTGTGTGTTGCAGGTGCGACACTTGGGGTTGTGGGCAGGGCCTACATACGTGTGCCTGAGGGTGCGACACTTGGGGGTTGGGGGCAGGGGCAGGGCCTACATACTGTGTGATGCAAGGTGCTACACTTGGGGTTTGGGGGGCAGGGGCAGGGCCTACATACTGTGTGATGCAAGGTGCGACACTTGGGGGTTGGGGGCAGGGCCTACATACTGTGTGATGCAACAGTAACTGTAACTGTCATTAAGTCTCTTCCTTCCCCATGTGTGCCATATTTATTCACTGGTAAGGTATAATTGATTTGTCATATTAACTGCTTTCCCTTCCTCTTCTGCTCCTGGCTTTATCTATGCTTACGCTCCACTGCTACTCTATCAAATCACTCCTCCCCCCCATATCAGTTGTAGTCTGTTGTTTGTTCTAGCTGCCAAAATATATGTATTGCACACACCAGTCATCATGTTTCATTTATCAGTATGGAACTTGTAAGTCGCTTCCCTGTCTCATATCATTGTTTACCACCTGCGGTTACCCTATGTGGTACCCTTGTATGTATATCCAGCCTGTATCATGTAACGTGCATTTCATGTATATACTGTTATTACCTATCTGTGTTTGTACTTTAAGTGTTATGTCACAGGACCTCCTTGTGAATGAGCTTGCTCAATGGAGTTGTCCTGCAATAAACTTGAATTGAATTGAATTGAATTGAATACTGTGTGATGCAAGGTGCAACACTTGGGGGATGGGGGCAGGGCAGGGCCTACATACTGTGTGACGCAAGGGCTACACTTGGGGGTTGGGGGCAGGGCAGGGCCTACATACTGTGTGCGAAGGGCTACACTTGGGGGTTGGAGGGCAGGGCAGGGCCTACATACTGTGTGGCATAGGCACACACTTGGGGTTGGGGGCAGGGCAGGGCCTACATACTGTGTGACACAAGGTGCTACACTTGGGGTTGGGGGGGCAGGCCTACATACTGTGTGATGCAAGGTGCCACACTTGGGGTTGGGAGGCAGGGGCAGAGCCTACATACTGTGTGTGACGAGGGTGCTACACTTGGGGTTGGGAGGCAGGGGCAGGGGCCTACATACTGTGTGTAGCATGAGGGTGCTACACTTGGGGGGTTGGGGGCAGGGGCAGGCCTACATACTGTGTGCACAGGGTGCGACACTTGGGGGTTAGGGGGCAGAGCAGGGCCTACAAACTGTGTGGATGCAAGGTGCTACACTTGGGGTTGGGAGGCAGGGGCAGGGCCATACTATGTGATGATGCAAGGTGATGGTTGGGGGCAGGGCAGGGCCTACATACTGTGTGATGCAAGGTGCTACACTTGGGGTTTGGGGGCAGGGCAGGCCTACATACTGTGTGATGCAAGGTGCTACACTTGGGGGTTGGGGCAGGGCAGGGCCTACATACTGTGTGGCGTAAGGTGCGACACTTGGGGGTTGGGGGCAGGGGCAGGGCCTACATACTGTGTGACGCAAGGTGTGACACTTGGGGGTTGGTAGGCAGGGGCAGGGCCTACATACTGTGTGATGCAAGGTGCGACACTTGGGGGTTGGGGGCAGGGTCAAGGGCAGAAGCAGAGGCAGAGGTAGGGCCTAAATGCTGCACAAGGCTCTTCTTGCTGCAGTGGATGACAAAAACACCCGAGGGGCATACGAGACAAAGGGGCAGAAGCCTGACAGTCAATGTGTGGCTGCTGGCTTGAAGGTTGTAAGAATGCTGGGGTGCATCAAAAAGGTCAGTGCGGGTGACCAGCAAAGCAGAGGAGGTAAGCCTGCTAAGGGACATTGAAAGCAGTTAATAGGGTGCAGTACAGGGCCCCCAAAATTATCAGGTGTGTGGGGGACAGACACTGTGAGGAGAAGCTGGGAAGCCCTTAACATATTCATGCTGGAGAACAAAGGATGACAGAGTTTGTGATCTCAATCTCAAGGTTATCGGCAAGCTCAAACAGCTGGAGATGTTTGATCTAGTGTTCTCCAGCTGAATGTGGGGACACCCCCTGAAGCTGGGGGTAAATTCAGGGGTAACATTAGAAAGCACATTTTCTCCCAGAATCTGATGAACCTATGAGAAACAGCCCACCAGCAAAAACAGTGCCTATGAAGAGAGTACAGGCCTTCAAGGTAATCCTTAAGACATTTCTGCTTATTAAGAGACTCACTGGATACCCTGGGTAGTAGAGTGGGTAGGAAATCCCTATACATTGTACAGCATACTGACTCATCTCTGCTTATAAAGCAGGGAAGGGGTGGATAGGATGGACCTAGAGTCCCTTCTGACAGTAATTTCTTTATTTATTAATGTATTTAGAACTGTTTTACCAGAAAAAGGCCTTTTGAAATGAAAACAGCTCATTTCCTAAGGTGTCCTGGGGAAAGGGCAAAAAGTAGTACAATATTAATAGCAAACAACACAGTAATAATAAAAATACTAGTATTACAAGCTGCTCAAAAAGTGCAAAATAGTGTGTGATAGGGCAGCATGCTACCTGGCACAAATGCCGTAATACACAAAGTTAAATAATCTTGCAGTGAAGGTACAGTTTAGCTTAGTTATGGTGCAGTCAGCAGGAATGCAACAATCTGGCACCTCAAGGGAGCACAGCATCTACCAATAGTTTAACAAACAAGTATAGCACAGTCAAGGGAGTTATGATCCTAGGGGAGAAGGTTTAGAGCTGTTGGAGAGGAGGCAGAGCATCAGTGGGAGGTAAAGGATGGTCTGAATTACTGTGTTATTACTCTTGGACAAGAGCTGTTCAAATGAAACTAGCCCACTGGGGCATGCTGTTGGTCGTCTGTGATGAGATGGGCTCCAGATACCAGACCATCTATGTAGGTGGATATGGTCAATGTAAAATCATGTAGATTTACCCAATTATATGTAATTCTACAATTCTCCTCTAGAGAAGAGACATCATCTCATGCAGCTCACTAAATTATAGCATATGAAGACACTTGTAAGTGTCCAAAATCAAAATCAAATGGAGGAGATGACAGCATTAACTGAAGCAAGACATCTTCTCCTTATACGGTGCAGGGCAATAGACTGTCCTTCTTTTGTCAAATGGCAAGCAGTTATTAATTGACATTCACCACTGTTAAACATCTTAGCCACCAAACAATAGGTAATACTATGTATCATATGAACTGGGATAATTCCTTAAAGTCTCATTTACAGTACGTAATATATCTAATCAGACTAAGTGGACATCTGTCTCTCTCTCTCTCTCTCTCTCTCTCTCTCTCTCTCTCTCTCTCTCTCTCTCTCTCTCTCTCTCTCTCTCTCTCTTCTCTCTCTCTCTCTCTCTCTCTCTCTCTCTTCCTGCCTTTCTCTGTCTACCCTTCCTCCCTATCTCTGTACCCTCCTTCTCTCTCTCTCTCTCTCTGTCTCCCCTCCTTCTGTCTGTTTTACAGTATTTATTTATTTTTATTATAATTGTGCTGCTGCTTTTATTAATATTTAATATTCCATGAGTACATCTTTTCCTAGTTAAGGATTTTCACTAATGAAGTGGAACCTTAACTTACATCAGGATTTTGAATTCTTATAATAAAAAATGGTACCTCAGTCATCCTTGTATTATAATGCCTATCTTGTACATGGATGGACATCCATTTTGTGCTCACTTTGGAGTAGTGCAGTCAGTTTATTTTGGCACTTCACTGCATTTGATTTGTTCAAGCCTTTCCAACTGGATCTTGTGCTGCTTTTTGTGAGGACATTTTATTGTACTACGGACAGAGAGATCTGACTTGTGTTGAAAGAACCTTCCCCAAGTCATGTGCTACGTTCAGCTCTGCCGCCACAGTCCTAGACCGGAACAAATCCAAACCATGTGTAGGTGTCTGAAAAGTTACACATTTTATAGTATCTGTCACTTTTAATTTCATGGGGGAAGAGCATGCAAGTAACATTAAGTAGTTTATTGAGGGGATTCTAAAATGTCTGTCTGTCCAACATTTTCTACGTATCTGTCTCTATACTAATACATTTTCTGAATGTTGTAGTGTGGTTTATATTATTTCTTTACAGGCACTAGCCAGGTCTGGTTACTTTAGTATCAGTTATGCTGAAAATTCTTTTTTTTTAATTCTGTTTATTGATTTATCAGATAAACAATACAATTGCACCACTTAAACACCGTTCAGCTTATTCCACATCATATAACTGGCAGCAGATTATACATGCTATCAAATAAGATGTGTATATCAAGCACATATAGCTGTCAACTGTCATCTCTAGTTGGTACACTTATGATATGATCAATTAAATTAACATAGAAACAGATTTAGCAATAAACAAAATAACCAATAACAATCACAATACTGCTGGTCTTGTATCGCATGCATTTCCCTGATTTGCTCAGCGCTAAAACCTCACCAACTGCTGTATAGGAGCTGACCCAATCTAAACATATGCCTTACATAATGCTATTGTCCGGGACACAGTGTTAACCCCAAATGTAAGGTGGCAGCCTCTTTAGGGGGAAACGAGTCAATGCAGGTACCTCAGACCATCTCAAATAAGTCTCCTCTGTCTTTCTCAACTCATACATGGTTCGTTCCAGTGGGAGTATCTTAGCAACCAGGTCTAACCACATACCTACCTTAGGTGTTTGACAAGATACCCGCGTATTCTGTATGCACTTTCTAGCCAAAACCAAGAGTACCATAAAGACACTTTGCAGAAGATGCCACTCCTCATCTGCTGAGGCATCCACCCCAAACAAGACAGACAAAGGATTGTCCACTATGTGGCTATCCGGCCTCTGTGATAGTTGCTCTCGGACTTCCGTCCAGAACTGTTTGAGTACCAGGCAGCTGCAGAAGCAGTACGGGTAGGTACCTCATCCCTTTCCACATCTTCCACGCAGTGGGGATATCCCCAAAATGAATTTACTTACTACCACTGGTGGTGAGAAATTTTGGTATCACCCTGGATGACAGATTGACACTTGATGCTCAGGTGCCATCTGTTGTCCAGAGTGTTTTTTACCACTTAAGGGATGTCACCAGGATTAAATACCTAGTTCTGCCTAAGGATCTGCCATCATTGGTTCATGTCTTTGTTATGTCTAGGCTTGATTACTGTAATGCTCTTTACTTCAGGGTCAGTGGAGGGACCCTCCACCGGCTGCAGCCGGTGCAGAATGCAGTGGTCAGGCTACTGACGGGCTTGCCCAGGTCTAGTCATGTGACCCCGGTTCTGCGAGCTTTGCACTGGCTGCCTGTTTATTGATTTATTTATTGAAATGTTTCACCAGGAAAGGCATACTGAGCAACAAGATGCTCGTCTCCTGGTGCGACCTGGAGGGAAGGGGGAACAGAGAAGTGGATAACTAGCAGGTTATCAAGTGAGATACAGTTAACATAATTATACAGGGGAGGAGGTTACATTTAGTACAACTTACATAGGTTACCATCAGCATGATGCCACATAGGTATAAACATTGATCCATTTAATACATGGAATAACAAGTGCAAACAAATAACAGCACAGAAAGATGAAACAATAAGTGCAGAAGTTGGTGCAATAAGCCAGCATCCATAGCGCAAGCTAGGTGCCGCTGGTCAGGCAATCAGGGGTTGGGGGGATGTAGGTGCAACATGAGCAGGTATCACATGCAGGAGCAATTTACCGTGAGGTAATTTGCCTGGGCAGTAGATAGGGAGTGGGCAGAGAAGGAGAGGTGGATTTGAGGCAGGATCTTGTTCCAGATTATAGGGAAGTGGTATGAGAAGGCTGCTTGGCTAGTGGAGGTCCTCCGCCTAGGGATTAATAATTGACGGGAGTCAAGGGATCTAAGGGCATGAGTGGGGGTGGGGGCTGATGATAGTATGGCTGTAAGGTAGGACAGGAGGGCAACAAGCCAGAATTCTGAGACAAATTTAGCGCAATGCAGTAAGCAGCGATTTTTGAGGGATGTAAATGCAAGGGATTGGTAGAGAATGCAGTGATAGGTGCGGGGGGGGGGGAGACTTGGGAGCCGCACTGTAGACTATGTCACAGTAGTCGAGAGAGTGAAGTATCATCTTCTGGACTAGATCACACCGCATTTTTAATGGGAGGCTACTACAATTCCTGTAAAAGGCACTGACCATAGGATGCAGTTTTTTCTGTAAAGCATCGACGTGGTCAGAGAAGGATAGATGGCGGTTGAGCCAGACCCCCAGGTACTGGAAGGTATTTATGTCCTCCAGTATTGTCCCATCCAGGGTGTGGTAGGAGGGGAGGGAGTGAAGCCTGAACAGGTGTTGCCTCGTGCCGAAGGTCATGGTGACTGTTTTTTTGGCATTGAGAGAGAGCTGGTGAGAGCTGAAACAGAGCTGAACTTTGTTGAAATCAGCCTGAAGGGCAGTTACGACCCCTTCCGGGGAAGAGCCAGTGGACAACAGAGCAGTGTCATCTGTATACATATGGATAGATGCAGATGAGCAGATTTGAGGCAGGTCATTAAGAAAAATGGAGAACAGAATGGGGCCGGTTACCGGCCCCGAGGGACTCCGGTAGTCATGGGGAGGGGAAGGATGTGGCATCCGCTATTTTAACTGATTGCGTTCTACCTGTGACGTAGGTGCTGAACCAGAGAGGCCTGATTCAGAGAGGCATGATAACAGTAAGGGTTGGGAGACCGTGTCGAATGCTTTAGCAAGGTCAATGAAGATGGCCGAGGTAAACTGCCCTCTATCCATTCCAGAGAGGATGGTGTCAGTGAGCCTTAACAGGGAGGAGGCAGCGGAGTGCCCCTTCCTGAATCCAGACTGGAAAACCATAAAGAAATTTGTGTCTGAGAGAAAGGAGGTAAGTTGGGCAAGCACAAGGCGTTCTTGTAGTTTTGCAAGACTTGGGAGGAGAGAGATAGGGTGGTAGTTTGAAGTGGAGGTGGGGGCACCCCCTTTGGAGAGGGGAATGATGACGGTATATTTCCATGTTTGGGGGACAGCTGAAGTGGCAAAAGATTGGTTTAGGAGGTTTGCAAGTGGGGTCACTATGGTGGGGGCGGAAAGGTAGAGGAGTTTGGGATCCAGTCCGTCAGGGGATTTGCCTTTTGATGGGTTGACAGTAAGTAGGGCATCTAGGGTTTCAGCTGGTGAGATGTCTTTGAAGGAGAAGGTGCAAGACCCATGTATTTTCTTTGTTCCTGTGGTGGGTCCCTGGGGTGCACGGGTAGGCAGGGAAGAGAGGAGAGAAGATGCACACGTAGTAAAATAAGTGTTGAACTCGGCAGCAACTGTGCGGGGATCTGAGAGAAGAGTGTTGTTTACATTCAGGAACAGAGCGGAGTTGGCAGCTGGTGGAGTGAAGGATCATCTTCAAGGTGGGCTTGCTATGCCGGCCCGCTGGCACAGCGGTTGGATTTCCGCTTGCGACGCCGGCGACCCGGGTTCGGGAACGGACTCGGGTCGTCGGAGGGCCGGCCGGGGGGAGTAGGATCGAGCGTCCACGGACAGCTCTCCTTCTCCGGGGGGGAGGGTGTGGATAGCGGGCGGTGCATGGGGACCCCTGGTGGAGGCCGGGAGTTCCCACGCAGACCGCGGCTTGTCAATCCCATTGGAGGCGGGGCGGATGGTGACATCATGGCACGACCCCGCCTCCCCGAAAAGCGGAAAATGGATGGAGCCTGCCCGCCGCTGAGAGTGAAGCCCGCCGCCACGGCCTCCATGTGCTCCCCAGGCCGGGCCCCCGACCTAGTCCCAGTGCTACGGCATATACGGGGTTTATGCCGCAGGCCCCACCATGGGGGGAATGCCACGGGGTATTGGGGGACAGCGGCCAATCTGGGGGGCAGAGGCAGGCAGCCCATGACCGGGCTGAAAATACGGCGGCAAGGCAGCTCGGGAGTAAAAAAAAAAAAAAAGGTGGGCTTGCTAACTTATAAGGCCCTTTATGGACTGGGCCCTGGCCACCTAGATGATCTCCTGACACCTGCCTCCTCAGTTCACACCCTCTGCTCCTCCACCAGGGGTCTCCTTGTGGTTCTGAGGGCCAGGTTAAAAACTTCCGGCGACTGAGCCTTCGAAGTCACTGGTCTGGCCCTCTGGAATTCAATTCCAATTTCTGTTAGGGAGACCCCAATGGTGGAGGATTTTAAAAGGGTTCTAAAGACTCACCTCTTCCTTCTGGCCTTCCTGGAATAATCAGAGCTATTATATTTTAAGTTTATGCTTACTCATTTTGAATATTGTATCTGTGTTTATTTTATCCTATCTGTATTTCCTTCCCTGTCTGTTTTTATGTAAGGCACCCAGAGCGTCCGGAATTGTGTACCATAGAAATAGATGTGCCTTGCCTTGCCTTGCCTCTTGCCTGGAAGGTAGAGTCAGTGAACAAATTTAAATGGGGCTTCTATGAATCTATTACACCACAGGAGTCCCATGTAGGATTCACATAGCAGGGCCTAGTTATCATTAGTGATACCTAAACCCAAATCTCTTTCCCAAAAGTTATGTATCCCACCTGACTGATCTGAGAATGCCTCCCATGGACACAAGTAAATATTTGCCATGGAGCTCTTTGGTTCCGCCCTGGTTCTCAGAATCTGCCTCTCCAACCCACTAATCCAAGCAGCACCCGGGTCCCATCTCTTTATACTACATAGATGAGCAGAAACCTGCAAATTGCAAAATCTCTGTGACTCTTGGAGCCCTAGGCCAGCGTCCAATTTAGCTTGAGAACAAAGCCCAGCAGGGCCAAACAGGTCCCCAAAACAGGCTGTACCCCTGGCCCTCCAATCTACAAATCCTTGATCCTGTAGTCCTGGGAGAAATTCTGGATTCCCACACAGGGGAACAAGGATGGATTTCTCCTGACCTCCCATAAAATTTTAGTGGCCCATCCCCATGCCTCTAAAGTGTATATTACCAGCAGATTCACCTTGCAGTGGGCCTTGTATTTGGCCACCCCCCTTGTTGAGATAACAAAGAGGGGAGGGACCTCTAGTATCCATCTCGAGCACGGTCCAGCTCGCTCCCTTGTCCCCCAACATCCATTTACAGAGTAATCGAAGCTGGGCTGCCACATGATAAAACTTAAGATTCGGATCACCCCAGTGCAGCTCTGGTTTCTTACCCTGCCATAGAAATTCACTTCACCTGGCCTCAGAGAAATAGATGTCCCTTACTACAGGCCCATCAGCAACATTTGGATGGGATATAACATACGAGGGAGAACATTCATTTTCAGTAAGTTAATGCGACCCATCCATGATATGGGAAGTGCCTTTCATCTGGCCAAATCTGCTGAGATCATCTTCAAAATAAAGAGGTGTAGTTCAGCCTATACAGGTTGGTAAGTAAAGGCCACCTTTATGCCCAAGTAGGTGATCCAGTGCAACACTCTCTTAAATGAAAGCCCTGATATCTGTACCTGTTCCCCTCCCCCTAACTGCAAGAGTTCGGGTTTGTCATAGTTAATTTTATAGACAGAAAATTTAGAGAATCAGTCAATAAGCTGAATAATCTCTAGCAGAGACCTTTCGGGTCTTGTAACGAAAGGTAGGAGGTCATCTGCATAAAGTGATACTTTATGGGCCAGGCCCCTCCCTCCAGTCACACCCATTGTATCTGGGTTTCGCCTAATGTGTTCTGCCAAGGGCTGTATCACTAAAGCAAAAAAGGAGTGGGGAGAGGGGCCACCCTTGCCTAGTACCCTGCAAGAAAGCAAACTCCTCAGACATCCTCCATTCACTAAAACATGAGCCTTAGGTGCACCATAGAGTAAATGTACATATTTTAAGAAGTCCTCCTCTAAGTTAAACTTCTGCAACACTGTTGTCAGGTAGGGCCATTCAACACTGTTAAAGGCTTTCTTGGCATCCAGGGAGTGCACGAATGCCTCTCCTGCATGCCGAGAACACCAGTGGACCACATTGAGTAGGCGCCTAATATTATTATAGGAGTATCTACCTTGAACAAAACCAGTTCAATCTGGTTAACCAGATCCAGAAACAAAGCCTCCAAATATCTGGCCAAAACGTTTGCAATAATTTTGGTGTCACAATTAAGTAAAGAACTAGGCCTATATGCTGCACACAATGTGGGATCCTTCGCGGGTTTGGGGATAACAATAATTTCTGGCTTGATAACAAGAATCCACCAGGGATCCCTGTTCCAAAGCCTCCAAAAGCATTTCTCACAGCTGTTCCAATATGGGTTCTCCCAGCAGGTGGTAGTATTCAACAGTCAGCCCATCTGACCCCATGGCTTTCCCTTTTTTTCAAGATTCCCAATGCAGCAGCTAACTTTGCCACTTGTATGGGGCCCCACAGCTACTCCGCCTGATCCTCTGTTAGCTCTGGGAGGTTAATTTCCCATAGGAAAATGTCCATATCCCCATTGCTAGATACTTCCCAGGTGTATAATGTTTTATAAAATTGAACACATTGCTCCCTGATGTGCAGCCCCTTGTTATAGGTGAGCCCTAAACCATCTTTAAGAGCCGTCACTAAGATTGTAGCACTCCTACCTTCGGCTAACAGCGCCAAAAATCCCCATTCACATATATGCTGCTTGGCATAAAACAGGGCTGTATTAGCCCCATTTATGAGAGCCAGGTTGAATGCCTGACATGCTGTTCGCAGGGATCGCAGAGTCTCATCCGAAGGATCATCATAGGCTTTCCTCTCCAGTCCCTTCAAGGCCTCCTATAGCTTTTGTGTTTGTTCCTGTTTTTGTTTAACTCTTTTTGCTATATAAGAGATTATCACTACCTTCTTGTATACCTTCCCCACCTCCCAAAGGAGCCGTTTTGAGAAAATGGAGTTTTTTATTTATACTAATGTAGAGATTCCAGTGCTCCTGGAGAAACTCAACAAACTCTTCCTGGGAAGTCATATGAGATGGGAAATACCATGTATGCTGAGAGTGATCTGTATCTCTAGTACTCATGACAAAAGTACCTTAGCATGATCAGACACAGAAATGGCAGTAATTTCAGTATGCTGGACCCTGTGATATAAGGCCCTAGGTACAAATATGTAGTCCGATCCCTGACCAGGGCCTACGGGGACTGGAGAAGAAAATGTACTCTCGCGATCCCAGATTTGCCTCACACCATAAGTCAATCAAGTCAAATTCTGACAAACTAAGACCCCATAGTTTCACCCCTGGCTTCTGCCTCCCCTCTCCCTGTGACCAGTCCAATGAAACATTTAAGATACAGTTGAAATCTCCTGCTAATACCAAGTTAGGGAATTGCTCTCTTTGTAAGAGGGCCAGCATTTTGTAAAAAAAACACAGGGCTATGCTGCACCAGCACATAAACATTACTAGACGTGACCAGTTCACCATATAATTGACCCAACACAAAAATGTATTGACCTGCCCATGGATCACTCACTCTGTGTTCCATGAAATTTAAAACCCTGCAAAACAATATTGCTACCTCCTTCTGTGCCTATTGTAGGATGCAGCACAACACTGACCGACCCATTCCCAAACCAACTTAGCATGTTCAGCATCCATGTAGTATGTCTCCTGCAGCATGGCGACATTGACTCTGTGCCTTTTGAGAGCACTGAGCACCTTTTTCCATTTTATCAGAGTGGAAACCCCCTGAACATTCCAGGAGCAGACTGTTATATTCACCATCCTCATACCAGGAAAAATGCAGGTGGCACTGGGAAGGGGGCCCAACCCCTGTTAAGCTCAGACCTAGGCCAGTTCCTTCCAGTGTCCAACTCCTTCTGTTTGATCTCTTCTCTTATCTGTCTCCCTAAGTGTAATCGAGTCCAGCAGTCAGTTAAAACAGGAAACCAGCGGTAAACAACACACAAACATGGAACATATAACCAAATGACATAATAACATTCATAAATAGCATCCAGTATCTCTAGCGTATCAGCCATCGCACAGGGCATCCCCTCAAAATTTGAGGGTTCACCTCCCGTCCTGAGCAGACTCAAGTAGAAGCACACTGTAGTCAAGACATGTAGCCTACAAAAGTACAGTCCCCTCTCCCTCCACCTCCCTACAATGCTACCAATTATCTGAATATTGACCCCCCTGCCACAGTACAAATATGCTATAACCCCAACCCAGTGATAGTAACTGAGGGGATATATCCATCGTAGGCCATCTCTTCAGACATCCCTTTATCTCAAACTGCCATATGCATCCCCTCACGGGACCTCATAAGTGGGGGTCCCACTGGGACTGGAAGCCTTGGAGGCCCAAGACAAGTCCTAAGAGACCAACCACCCACACTGGCCCCAGCTTGTCCTCAGTCCCCCCCATTGGACCATGCCCAGTGTTAGTCAACCCCCGGATGACACCTCCCCATTCACCCTCAACCACCACTGGAGGACCAACATTACCCTTCAGGTACACAACTGTTAACATCAACCGTTGTCCATTATAATACAAGGTGAGGTGACACAGACCCCAGTGGGCAAAAAGCACACTGTAGCATCTGCAGCCCCCCTATAAAGCTCCATCACCTAGCCCCCCCTAAACAGCATGTATTGTGGGAGATGGTTGTTCCTCTATCAAAGGGCTTTCCTCACTCTGTTGCTGTACCAAGTTCATTACGCATAGGTCTGCCCAGCCACATGGTGGTAGTATTATGTGTTATCACCTTGGAGACCCTGGTATATCAGCACACAGGATCCTTGTCCTGGGAGTCCTGGGAGCTGGATTCAACAAGAGGGAACAATGCCTGTAGATCTCCCATCACTTACATTCCCCCACCTACCAATCTTAATGGGACTTGAGTTTACTGTCATGAGAACTACTCACTCAGTGCACCAGCTTAAAGACATAGTGCATCCTTAACGTTCTCAGTAGCTGATATTGTGTGGAAGTAGTGTCACATTTATAGACCCAACCTCCGAATATGGGGCCCCCGGTATTCAACGTCTGCGTTTTACCAAAGAATGTCTATGTTGCTATTCCACTATACAGAGCATATGGGTAGTATACGATGCTTCACAGTCATCATGTTAGTTTAAATCCTGTCCCCCGCTTCCTAATTAGTTAGCATATAGCAATGCAACCTTAACCATAGCCACAGACTGTGGTAGCATTCAGCAGCAAACAGGGATTTTGACAGGGCGCAACCCTAAAACACAATTAAATGCTGCCAGCATGCATGAGCAGCATTTCAATACCATAAGTTAGTCCTTCAGAACTGAGTCGGTGGGAAAGTGAGCCGGTAAGCCCTGCAAGACCTGAAACTCCCATAGAACCCCCTTCCCAGTAAACCCTTCACTGCTGACAAAATCACCCCCAGAACATAACAATCTCACCTCTAGTCCCCCTCTCTGCCAGTCCCAAAAGATACTTGCATGGCCTATTCCATGAGTGATCATTCATCATAATAAAGGAAGCTGTGAAGTCCACACCATCCATGCGGCACCAGGCGGGAAAGGAGAGGAGAGCTCAGCGCGTCACATCCAGCTTCAACTGCCACTGCGTTGATTGTTGCCAAACTCCCGCCAGGCCATGGGCACACTGAGGCACCAAAACAGAGTGTCCCTTAAAGGGCAATGGACATTCAGCACCAGTTGATCCTCCAGTTTATTAGTTCAAACATTTAAAAGAAAAAGGGGTCCAATCAGTCCCTAAGGGAAAAAATGGTGTCACATCCCTCTAAATCCAGCATAGTCCAGGGATAACACTGGCAGTTACATGGCTCAGAACACATAGATCCAGTCACTCAATGTCCATTTTTCCAATCCCACTCCTCCAAAAACCTTTGCACTTTGTCCACCTCGTGGAAAGAATTAGTGGCTCCCTCCACCTTTATCTGGATGACAGCTGAGTAAGCAAATATAAATTCCAGCTTCCGTTCCCATAAAGCATCCAATATAGGTGCAAAAGCTCGCCTGCACTTCTGTAATTGCTGGGAGAAATCCTGACTGATAATAAGGCTGTGTCCTTCGTAAAGCAGCTCCTTTTTCCACCAGTAAGCTCTGAGGATTGCCTGCCTGTCAGGAAAGTGGTGCATCCTGAAAATTATTTGACAGGCTGGCTGGTCATTGGCTGGTTGTGGTGCAAGAGCTCTATGTGCCCGCTCGATCTTCAACCCCGTACCTTTGATCTGCATGTCCAACAGCTTCAGGAGAACCTGCCAACAAAATCTAAGTGCACTGTATCCCTCTTTACCCTTGGGAAGACCGCAGGGTCTCAGATTGGAGCACCTATGATAGTTTTCCCTGGTATTTTAAGTGTTCTGTAAGGGCCGCTAGATCCTTTTCAAGGCATGCAACTTTTTCTGGTAGGCTGCCATGTTGGTCCTCCAGGTTTGAGAGTCTACGTTCAGCTTCATCCATCTGTTTGGCTTGTTCTGCTGCTAGATTTGTCAAAACAGCCACCTGTTCTGTGAGGGCATCCAGTTTGGGTGACAGGGCTGCCAGAACTTGGTCTGTGACCGTGTGGCCCAGAGCTGACATCTCGGTGGTGGTGAGTGTGATCGTGTCCGGGCCTGCTGGTAGTAATCTGTATGTGAATGGGTGGGTGGGTGAGTGAGTGAGTGTATCTGCGAGTGAGCGGTTGCGTGATTGAGTGTGTGAATGGCTGGTTAGTGGGTGACTGTGTGAGTGAGTGAGCACATGGCTGAGTGGGTCAGTGACTGGATGAGTGAATCAGTGGGTGAGAATAGCAAGCCACATGCAGCATGAAGGTAAAACACTGTTATGCCTCTACTCTATATTAAGTCCTCCACTGTTTTTATGACGTTATATAAGTTCCAGAGTTAAAAAAGCCACTAAATATGTTACTGTCAGTTCTCATGGTTAATGTTTGTTTATAATCAAAACCTAGGGTATTAATTCAAGTTGTAAGTTGTACCATGGCAGTCATTTGTTAGTACACTGCTTAATAAGCTATTCTCTTGCACAAAAAGGAGATATGCATTCTAACTGGGCTGATACTGATATTGAAATGTTAACTATTAATTTCTGGAGGGGGAGACTAATTGGTTCCACCATGTCGGTTTGGCATCCAAGATGTCGACTGACACCACAGCGACAACAAAATGCCGACAGTGATGATGTCACCCTGCAGTCATGCTGCCTGACAGCCATCGTGGCAGAGCACCAGGGCACATCCCGGCTGTTTGTGGGAAGCATTGCCCTCCACACCCTCATCAAGGGGGGGGGCTTCATCCCGGTACCCCCCCAAGAAATAATATAATCACCTCCAGGTTGGAGGTGAAGGGGGGAAACAGCGCAGCACCACTGGGGTGGCAAGATGGTGGGAGCTGCAAAATCCCGATCGACAGAATGACTTTTGATCTGGTTGCAGCATGCACATTGCCATCAAGGTAAGGGTTTCACTGCACTGATGGAACACCTGACTAATTTAGTGTGACATTAAAATATTACACTGCCCTAGTGAAAAATAATTCAGAGTAAGCCCTCTCCCAGCTTGGGATGGAAAACAGGACAAACAGCACAAAACAGTGTTTTCCTAATGCAGAACTTACTAGGTGGGGCATGAGTGAGGTGCAAGTTGGCATCAAACCATTGGTTTTGTCTGTATAAGCACTAAAGGATATACTGCCAGGATGATTAAACATTTTTGAACAATACAATCCTTTAAAGAGCCGCTGACACCATTAGAAAAACATACAGTATGATAATGAGACACAATTCAGTTTATATTTCGCATATTTTCTGTAAGTCGTTCCCTTTTTCCTTATTACTGAGGACAATTATATGAACGTGGATTACTGTACCTTAGACTTTATCTGCTTGTTCTGCTGTCTATACCTGACATCATAATCCCCTGTTTTTGGCATCATAATTATCTCCACAGCAACAGATTGTGATGTCATAAACAGAACTGTGATGTCAGGTGTATGTAAGTAGCCAGAACAGATAGGGCAGTGATGCTGCTTACATGCAAATGTCCTTGGAAATAAAGAAGGATAAGAATCAGAGAAAAATATTATATATAAGCTGAATTGTGCCTAAATGTTACATTTTTCAAAGTTGTCATGACGGCATCAGGGGCTATTTAAAGTACTCATCAGTGTCGTATTTGATTGGTGCTAATTCACTTCTACTGCCATGCCTTCTGATTGGGGGTCAGAGAATTATACTGCCCTGTTGTACTCCCCTTTTTTTTTGGCTCCCCCTGCCCCAGGCTGGCCACTCCTTCAGGCATCCTAGGCCCCTCACCGTCACCCTACTCCCCCCAGCCCCCACCTCACAATGCAGCCATCACCCAGGGTAACCCAGCGTAACCTTTCACCGGATGGGTCCCTCTTTTCTGAGGTGGAGTGCACCAGTGGGGTGGAGAGTGCACTCTTCAATTGGCCCTGGGTACTGCTGTTGTGGCGGGTATGGCTGGCCATGGGGCTTCTGTATTGGTGGGGGCAGGCAGACGTTATCTGGCTGGCCCAGGAGCTGCTTTTCCTCCCTGTTTTTCTCCTGTGGGGGGCATGACATCCCACTGACATCTAGGTGCATGCCAACATCCACCACGCCCCCCAGTCAATGGAGCCCAGCGTTGCTGAGCTCCTGGCCTCCACCAGGAGTCAGCAGGCACCGGGCTGCATCCCCACCCTCCCCCTTGGGAGAGGGTGAGCAGTCTTCCGACACTCAAGCCTTCTCCTCCTGGCTGGCCCTCTGGCACCCTGAGTCTGTTCCTGAACCTGGGTTGCTGGCATCACAAGCAGAAATCCAACCGCTGTGCTGACGGGCCAGCATTGTACCCCTTTTAGTAAATCAATCCCTAAACTGCCCCTTCACATTTGATTTCTCTTTAAAGCAGTGTCCTTCTCTTTCTAAGTGTAGTGTCACTGTTTAAACACAGAACTTTCAAACTGTATTAGTTTTATTTTGACTTTAGAATTAAGTATTGTTGAACTTCAAAGGAAATGAGGTATGATAGGGTAATATAGGCAGACTGGATGGACCGTTGATCTTATTTTGATGTTATTGTCTATATTTCTATGAAACATAACTTCCTCCCCTACACAATAATGGTACCAGCTATCCCTGATGTCCAAAAATGTCTGATAAAAAAATTAATATAACTTTGCTTGTTATCATTTTGAGGTTTAGTTGGCTAATCCTGCAACTCACCTACATTTGGATAAAAAAATGTGAAAGGTCTCTTAACCCCCCCATGACACCTTATCCTGCTTTAACAGTAAATGAAACATGAATTGTCATCTGCTGCTGCATGCAAATATTCTGATATAACCCGAGCATTTGAATTTATGTGTATTTTTCCTTCTTAGTTTAACTGCAATTGTAATGGTCTCAGTTGTCTATGCTATTTGGTATTTTGCACTGAGTTGAGTTTATATGTTGTGCATGGCTGAGGAAGGTATTTGCATCTACTCCATCTTGATAAAATGAAGATAAAATGTCAGTGACAGGATCAGCTGTGGGGAAATGTGAGGGAATGAACAGCTGATACTGTGGCTGTCAAAGCTGGTGACCCTGCTATTACAGCGCTGACTCTGTGTTTGTGGTTCTTACTCAGACCAGCTCTGCAACACTGAAAAAGGGGTAGGGGGAACCTGACTACCCAGGAAGTGGCACTGCATCCACTTGTGTCTACAGATGCAGAAGGTGAAAGACATGCAATAGACACATCTACATCCCCTCCATGAAACCACTAGACAGGGAAGGCGAAGAAAACTCCTGGCAACCTGGAGTTTCTTGAGAGCCTCCACAACCTAAAATTAAACACAAGGGGTGGTGGGTTGGGCATGTCTTGGGCATAGCAGTGACAAATCATTCATTTGAAAAGTCTAGTATGAAACTTTGGTTGCAGTGGTTGATAAGCTATAAAATTGATATTACGAACTCTGATTTAGATACAGAAAGAGATTGCCTAGTAACATGTCACAGTCGCCTGTAATGGGAATGGTAAGGTGCTGGTTTCACTGTGTAAATAATTGCCTCAAACCAGTAATTCTATTAGTACTGTACTTCTAATCCTGGTCTAGTTACAGAAGCAGATTATGTCTCCCAAAATGCAGGTATATAGATGTCTAGCAATACGAATGTCACAGCTTATTATCCATCAATATGAAAGCTGGAAATTCAGCTTATTCACATGAATGGAACAGAATGTGGCCCTTCTATTGGCATCCTTTTGTTAACACAAATCGAGGGGGGATGAGTAAAACTGGATGGGCCACACTTGTGTATTTATGCATCACAGTGCAGGAGTACCGCACAAGGATTTCTGCATATTGCAACACTGGACTATTGGGCCCTTAGAGTCTTGCAATGGAAAGCAAAGCAAAGCAAAACAAAACAAGGTGAAAGAAAGCGGAGCAAAAGAAAGTTTTTATTTTATTTTATATATTACATTTCATATAGACTGCATACCAAAGTGCTTCAAAAGCCGAGAACGGATGGATCATCCATCCAGTGAGTACAGGGAGGCTATGAGAGCGTTAGGTTATGTTGCCAGGATCTCACTGTGAGTAAGTGGCACTTAAGGGATTTTAATCTGGGCCACCAGTTTCACAGTTCTGTCCACTGACCATGGGCAACACTGTTTACAGTAGAAGATAAATGTTTGGAACCTGTAGTCTTTGCCAAAACAACACAAACATAAGCAAAAATGTGGCTGGAAAATTTTATTTTATCTGAAATTGAGGGGAACACCACAATAAATAAGAATTACACAAAGTCTATAGTAGTACAAATAAAATGACACCGACATGAATGGCAATGATATAAATCCAGCACAGTACGACACAAAATAATAGCGATGCGTTGAGTCCAAAACTACGAGCTGTGCAAAAAGCAAATTGTACATTAGCAGTGGTAAACAGTACAAACAAAAAAGTTACAGTCATGAATGGCGATGATATAAATCCAGGTTAGTGCAATACAAACCAATTGTGAATAAAATATGTGCAAAAATATGAATGGTGGAAAGACTGTGCAGTAGCAGTGATAAATAATATGCAAAAATAACACATACAGAAATATGTACAGTGCAGATTTTGCAGCAAGACATGATTCTGCAGCAGGACAGAGTTTAGAGTTACTAAGCAGAGCAGAACTTGGTGAATGGGGAAATGGCTTTTGAAAAGAATGTGAGTCAGTCTGCGTAACAACAAAACTACTCTTTGACTTGTTTTCTGTATGACCTCTTTGGGATGTAGTTATATCACTAAATAAATATTGTGTGTGTAAAACAACTATTTCCTTTTATAGTGGAGTACGCAAGACATGTTACACATTTATGTGTTAAGTGTTGAACATTTCAGCAGTGGTGAAATGGTCACATATGTTAAAAATAAGAATTCAGACTAGATGCTGTTCTCTTTATTCAGACTTTAATGGGCTGACCGTTGTTGAAGTCACACCAGATTTCAAAAAAAAGTTTGGAGAATAACTGTCACTTCACAAATGCTTTGCATCCTCTTAAGGGATTAAGGTTCAGCCCTAAAAAGTCTCTCAAGGCCTTGAATAAAAAGAGAAGACTCCCAGCTGCTTGAGGCTCTGTATGTGTGTGTGTGTGTGTGTGTGATTTGGGTTTTCTCCACATGAAAGGACATGTTCAACATTTATGTAGACAAAGGTGTAAATTCATTTTCATTCTGAGTTGCTTTGCCTAGGAGTCGACATATTTATTAGCTTCTAAGACAGCATGCATAACTTTTGTTAGAATATCTTTGCTGGTTCTTGACCTTAAACTTCAACCAAGTCTATTCTGAATGGCTCATACCGAGACTGTTGATTTAGGCAATTATTCAAAGCACTATTATACTGACATATGTTCACAAGAACTTGGCTGAAAAGAGGTCCAGAATTCTTTTTACTGAAACAGTTTTTTAGAATAATTTGAACTTACCCCTGCCAAATTTATATTTAAATAAATAGGAAAAAGTCGAACTAAATAACTGTGTAGCATTTTCACTGGTAAAAAGAAATCACTTGGTGGTGGTGGTTGTGATGCTGGTGGAGGGTTATACAGCCTGGCGCTGTAACATATTGCTATTTAAATACAAACTATCTTTGTTTCCAAATTCAGAGTAGTTTGGTTGATAAGCCTCAGATGCTTTAGGCTTATGAAACTATGGAAAGTGCCTGTACTTTGTCATTAGCAGTTTTCAGCTATTAGTATTACAAGGCTGAACGCAGTTAATTAAGACATTGTGCAGCTGGTGTTGTGGCATTTAATATAATAGGGTCTTAGGTTGCCTAGACCAAGGGAATGTAGATCAGCTGTTATGTGTTAAAAGCATTGGCTTGACTAAAGTTATAATCGATTGTTTTAAACTGTGATCCCCCTGCTATGGTGCTTTCAAATAGGTTGATTACATGAACATTTATTCAGGATCCAGTCTGGTAATTTTCAGTAATATATTTCTTTAAAGGACATTTTGATGCAGCATCATTTTAACAAATGTAATCTAACTGAATATATAATGCATTTTGATTTATATAATTAAGTTGAATAAACAGACAACAATTGCTGCTGAAACCCACAAAGAAAATTCATTCAGTGCTAAAAGGGTCACTTTTGTTGAATTGCTGCAACATTCAAATGCTCTTATATTTTCAGGAGTATCTTTTTAAATTAAATTAGTCTGAAATATCTGGCCATCTATCTGTCTGTTTCTATTGCAAACATCAATTAGAGTTGCAGAAGTAAGTTGCAAATGCAGATAAATGCAATAGAAAAACAAACATTGCCACATCCATTACGCTTGGAGATCAAAATAAAAAAAAAGGCAAGAATGTATGTCCTTCCATTTGGCCTCAGACATACTAATGGGAGGCTTGTTGAGATTAAAAAATCCTTTATTTGATTCTTCTGTGCAAAAACACTGAGCAAGCAGGAAGCCAAGCTAAGAGTCCGCTGACCTGGCATTTTGTGTGTTTCCTCTGTGTTTCTTCTGAGTTTAATCAGTTTGCCTATCATCACCAATGACACTCATCATTCCGTTCACTGCCTCCCTCCTGCTAGCACAACCTCATGCTGTACCAGCCATGTGATAGACTATCCAAGATGGTGTGGCTGTGGGTTAGGTTGTGGGGATGACAAGGCTACATGGGATTTACCACTATGGGCACCCCAAACTGTGGATCAGGTATTATTGTGTCAGCTACAACTTAGGGGGTTGGTACAGACTGGACTAGAAAGGGTGGATGCCCACTTAGGGGGGTGGAACAGACTGGATTAGAAATGGTGGATGCCCGCTTAGGGGGTTGGCACAGACTGGACTAGAAAGGGTGGATGCCCACTTAGGGGGTTGGCACAGACTGGACTAGAAAGGGTGGATGCCCACTTAGGGGGTTGGCAGAGACTGGACTAGAAAGGGTTGATGCCTTAACTAGATGGTGTTGGCTCCTGGCTCAGCATTAGGAGCAGGAAATGAAAACAGAATCACCTTGCGAGGATGGGAGTTGGGGGTGTTGAGTGGGAGATGACTGCTCGTGTTTGGGAGGGGTGGACAAAGGGCATGCCCCGGCCACCTGGGAAGGGATAGGAGTTTAATGTGGTCTTTTTACATTTTTTGAGTCCCTGAGTATTTTTCTCAAAATACACTTTCAGTGCTCAGCCTCCCAAAACTAGTCACTCAGTTGATAGTGGATGAAACATCAAATTGGAGATGGTATGCCCTTAACGCAAAGATTCTTCAAACAACAATAAATAGTCAACTAAAACTTGCAATTGATAAAAACAGGATTCATTTAACAAAATTGTTAAGCGGTCTCCTCCGTGTGCAGCTTTCAATTTATAACTGGAATAATAAAGCCAATAGCGGAGTGCATGTTTTCCTAAAAGCCCCTGCTGTGAAGAAGTAGTATTTCAACAGAGCCCTGAAACTGTCATTTTCCAAAATGGACATGAAATGTTGGCCCTCGGCAATCAGTTTAGAAATTAACCAATAAATTTGTAATGGAACACAATGTGATCAATTCTACAAGTACAAAATGTTTTACTTTCCAGCATCAGCGTGATAGTCTGCTGTTCAGAATATATAGCAGTGCAAAAACCACAGGATGCTGTTAATGTCATTGTCCCTGATTTTGAAAGTAACTCCTAGGGACTGGGAGTTTGGGGTATGTTTGCACCTCTTCTGACTCCTCTCTGTGTCCTCCTCTTCCTTCTCCTGAAAATCACTAGCTAACTCATCTACATTTTCTCCTGTGCTCTTCCCCATTGCAGGTACTGGATGGAGTCTTTCTAAATGCTGCTTTAGAGCTCATATAACACTGTCAATTGCCTCATCATTTTGCCCTTGCTAAATCTCTTCTGACAGTGTACACATACATTATTTGGTTGTGAAAGTAATTCCATGCCATTGAGGCGGAATGCTCAGTGAACGTGTCAGGAACTGCCCCAGTGTCCAGTGATGAAGAGTATTTAGATTCAGGGTCAGGCTGAACATTAACTTCAGTAGTGCTAGGGGTACTTCCAGAGCTAGGCATTTCCCTCTCCCCTTTCCCTATTTTTTTTTTGCCTTTTTTTTGCTACACTCAGGTCCCCCAGGGCCCCACTCATTTAAGCTCCCACATTCATCCCCTCTTCCTGCTCGACTCAACCCCTGCTGTCATTTATCTCCAGGCTCCCCAAGATCATGTGACACCCCAAGCATTCCAGCTTATCTCTGCCAGGGTCCCACCTTACTGCCACCAGGGAGGAAGTGCCTCTAACATCGGAGGTGATGGCTTGGGGGGGCAAGGATGGTGTGCTGGTCAGTGGCATGGGGGACCTCACAGAGGGCTGTCAGCTGGTGCTCCAGGATGGACCATTTTCCCATTTTCTCCTTTCCCTCTGTCCTCCTCCCATGTGATGGACACACATCGTGGTGTCCTGGGAAGGACACACAGCAGTGTGTGGTCACCCATGCCACCAAGTGCACCTCCATAGGCCAATCACTAGGAGCTGCTCGAGGAGCAGTACAGACAGTACCCCTCTTCCCAGGGAGAAGAGCATCCGCAAATATTTTTACCCCTCCCTGCCAGTCTCCATGCTTGTTTTCCCGGGTTTGGGGTGCAAACCTGGGTCACCAGCATGCTGAGAGAGCTCTCACTGCTCAATGCCATGGAGGGCCCTTTTTGCCTTTCTAGCACCAATTATTTTTAGGTATCACCACACTTTTTTTGCGATGCTTTGAGTGCTTTGACTCTTCTTTTTGCACTCATCCTGAGTGGCTACCTAGGTTACATGTTTTGCACCATTTAAACCACCCACCTCCTTCAGTTCTGATGGAGAAAAATGTTTTTTGTGGAAGATCCTTCACATAATCTGTGCAGTCAAGCTTTAATGCACTGCTGTTATTACATAGTAGCTTAGGAACTGCATCTGTGTGAGTGGCATATCGTGGAATACCACATATAGTTGTCCCAGACAGGGCATATTTCAGAATGATTACCTTTGTTCTAATTGCTTTGGGTGCCTTGTGGGGCCCCATTTTTTTCAGCTACATTTGTATTCTATTGTGTGATGGAGCTAGGAGCAAAAATAGGTGCAACTGTCTCTGCCATTACAGATGAAATATACAGATTGAACTTGAGGCAATTATTCACGAAAGTACTTTTTCTTTTTTGTGGGATGCTGACAAGGAGCTCTGACCCCTCCCTTGGAGGGACTCGTCCTCCGACCCGATAGTTGGGTCATCACAGACCCTGTTGGCTCTCGATTTTGCTGTTTTGCCCCTGGGCCCATGACCATGCAATGGGTGGAGTGTCTGGCTCTGCCTCTGCAGAGGCAGCCTAATATCCTGGACATTGACCCTCCCCATTCTTGGTGGTGCACCTGTGCTGGCTGGGTGTCAGTCTATAACGCACTGTGCGATTCCTTCCTCCCTCGAGGAAGGAGAGCTGCTTATGGATGGTTAATCCTTCCTTGCCTCTGCTGACCCCCGAACCCAAGTCTGTTCCTGAACTGGGGTCACCGATGTGGTGCGAGGTGTGACTTCCAGCATCTCAACCCTCAGCATCATCGGGCGGCTCACTAAAGTACTTATAATTTAACTTTGTTCTATTCCATTTACAGACATTGATGGTAGACCTGTAGAAGCAACTGCCAGGGCAACATCAGTAGCTGAAAATGTGCCTTGCAGTTAATGTTCTATTTTTAATGGCAGAACCTTTTCTACAATGTTTATATGAACACCAGGACCCCTACTGCTTTCTGCTGGAATGCTGTCACTCGGATTCCATTTTTGGGGCACACTTTACCAAAAGTACATAATGGGTCTGCAAGCAAACTGAAAGGACTTTTCCTTTAATATGGTCTCTCAGCAGTGCATTCAGCACTGGGCAGAGAAGACACATGCTAGGTGTATGCATACCACCAGTAACAGTAAGTTGGCAGCAGTGAGAGTGGGAAAAGGGAGAGGAGGAACATTGAGTTGGTTGGTGATGAGGGAGAGAATTGTTCAACTAATGGCCATTATACCACCAGCATGAAATATCTGGAAGTTCAGAGTTTGGTCAACTAAGAGCTCCTGCTGTGAAATTAAATGTGTGTGTGTGTGGGAGATACTGACAAATTGAAAAGACAAATGTGATAGGGGTTTTATAGAGAGCCAGACAAAAACTGCAAAAATAATGAATTTTCCTGTCCTAAATTTGAAATTTCAACAAACAATTTGTGTTCAGCTGTGAATGTCGGTTAGTTTTTCTGTAAAATGGGTTGCAATATAAGAGGAGGTACTGCAGGAGAAGGAGACCACCAGTAGATGCCTCAACTGTATGGAAGCAGCGAACAGCAACCCCAGGCATTGAGTATGGACCCCACACAACTGACTTATGCAGCTCTTCTAAAGGCCATACAGAGTATGGACACAAAAATTGAGTTGCTGATGAGAACAGTCATGGTTCTGGATGCCAAAGTCACTGAAGTGCAGGAAGAAGTCAAAACAGCTATGGATACAGCTTATAAGGTGCTCACCACGGCTCCTGGCCTTCCAAAAGAAAATGCTGTGCTCCAAGTTCAGCTGGAATGTTTGGAGAACCAAGCCATAGCACAAAACATAAGAACTGTTGGCCTGCCGGAGGGCGTAGAGGAGGGACCTTAAAACCTGTATGCAACAATGATTGAATGAGAAATTACAACTTCAACTGGTAATAGTTTAGAAGGCTTACCAAATAACACCCTGCTGTACCATGGGTGACAACCCTCTGAGCTAGGACAGTTATGATGGTCCTGGCTGATTTTTCAGAGTGAGAATGGGATGAAGTACTACAGGCAGGGAGAAGGGTGATCGAGATGGATTGGAAGGGGACTCCACTTCAGGTCTTCCCTGACTTTAGACTAAAAGCAAAGCTTTTGATGGAGTGCAGTCACAACTTAGAAGCCTTGGAGTGCAACACATTCTGATATTACCTCCTCACATTATCTATGGAGGCAAGACTTTTATCCACACTGATCCTACAGCAGCAGGAAAGTTGGCAGCTAAAATCATGAAGGGCATTTGCTTCCCACAATGAAGGTAGTGATTCTGATTCCAACAATTAACCAATGATATGACTTTAAACATTTACTTTGTTGGAACAGAGGCTAGGGTTGGCTAAATGTATGAGGCACTAGCCAGGAAGGTGCTTCATGTGACTGTTATCAGATGTAACAATATTTACTTGTAATAACTGAATGAATGACTTTTATTTTATTTTATAAAAGCACAATACTCCAATTTTGTTTATGAACCTAATAGTGGTGACCCACCATGAAGCAGCTAGTACCCTGGAAGAACCCTCTGCATCAATGGAGGATCCCCAGTTGTTTTTTTTCCTACCATTGCGGACACCCCCCCTGGTCAACATGTTTCTTTTAGCCAAGTGTTGGCATCAGCAGAAAAAATGTAACACTATTTTATGGACTGGAATTCTGCTTTTTGAATACAGCAACATTTCACAGAAGTGCAGCATGGTGATTTTGTTTTACCTGTTATGCTAGTCATAAGGGTTATAGTACCTGATGTGTATTTTCTTACTGTTTGGATCACACGTACAGGGCAGATCATGTGCTTATATACTCTGTAACTAATATGTTTGTGTTATGTCTGGTTACTGACACCTTTCATCGTGTCACATGTCTGTTTAGCAAACAGCTCCGGTAGAGACTTTAAATCCATTCAAAGTGGAGGTGCACATTCCTAATTTGTCCCCAAACTGGGACTTGGTCTCATTCTTGGCACTGTTTGCTATTTGGACTACATCTCTTCTACCTAACAAGAGACTTATCAGTAAATTACCCCACTATGAAGTAACAATGTTCTGGGGTGTATACACATTCCTACCATTATATGATGTATTCTATAACTTTTCTTTACATCTCAGAACATGAATGCTTGTATTGAATTGTATAAAATCAACAACAAATAAGTAAAAAAAAAATTGCGCCCACTGCTGGAGACCCTAGCACATACTGGGATGGTATAAAAGGCCTCCTGATACTAAAACTAAATATCCCCTCAGATAGTGTTATTGATGGCATAAATTGTAATAATCCAACCACAAGTGCAAATGCCTTTAATATCAAATTTTCTGATGACTCGACACTTCACAGCAATAACTGACATATGCCTTGGAGCCTCAGTATTGGCTGTTGCCTCGGCGACCACTACTGGCCACAGTCCCCCCCCACCTCCAATCCGTAAAGATGGGTGAAGTCAAGAAATGTCTGCTATTACACAAATAACAATTCTGGGTCTAGTGACCCAGGCTGCCGAAGCTGGTGGCCCACTCCATAGCATTCCATATCTCCAAAATCCTAAATCCTTCTTTTCTGGTATTATCTCTGATGTCTGGAAGATTGCCTGAGTTACCCCTGTTTTTAAAGTGGGTGACCCCAAACTCTTGGAAAACTATAGCCCCATCACCATACTCGCATCTTTGAGAGGATCATAGAATCCCAGCTCACTAACTATATTTCCAAACACAATATCATGTCCCCTGTCCAGCAGGGGTTCAGGAAACACTCATGGCAAATCTATGGCCCTGGCCAAATTAACTAATGACATAAGCCTATCTAGGGATACTGGCCTCCTCCTAACTGGTGCAGTGATTACTGAACTTACAAAGGTGTTCGATGTAACCAATCACTTGTTCCTGTGCAACAAACTGACCTCTCTTGTTGTCTCCACCCCCCCATTTCCTGGTTTGCTACCTGCCTAACTAGTAGAAAACAACCAGTCAGACTACACTCGGCCACCTACAACCCTGCAGACATAACTGATGGTGATCCCATTACCATCAGTTTACCCAATGTTCCATTACTGCTTATTGTACAAGACCTTGTGTTCCAACTGTTGTATGATCTTACAATGTTGTATTGTTTGTAGTACCCACATACTATTGATACTGATCATCCTTCACAACCCTATGTAACCCCTCCCTCCAGGTCTCACAGTGAGACAAGCAACTTGTTGTTCAGTGTGCCCTCCTGGTGAAACATTTCAATAAATAAATACAATAGTGATCCCCAAGGATCAGTCCTGGGCCTGCCTCTGTACTCTAGCTATATAAATGGTCTCCCAGATATTGCCGCCTGCTGCAGCTTCCTGCTGTATGTGGATGGCCTTGTCCTCTGTAGAGTGCAGCTGCCAACCCTGATATTTGGAAAACCATCTCTGACTTCTTTGCTCTTTTTCAGTCTTAGCTATCAACGAACACGCTAATTCTGAATAGTAAAAAGACAAAGTCCATGTTCTTTGATTCAAAGCCTAAGCTCCATGCAACCTCTTCAAAACTCTCCCTGTACTGATGCCCCCCCTCCCCCATCTCCTGGATCTGCGAATTAAATACTAAACTAAGCTTGGCCTTTAAGATAAAACATTAACTATACCCTGCCACCTGACTGTCCATAGCTCAGCGGCTGCTCCTACCTGGGCTTAATTATGGCCGTTTGGCATTTCTGGATGCTAATTAAACTGTGCTTGCAAAATGGGATGTAACATAAAACAATGTCTGTCATTTTGCCTTGGCCACCTCAAGGCTGATACACCATTGGCACCTGTAAACCCACCTGGGCTGGCCATCCCCTGCTGACCAACACTTCTTTGCTGTATGCCATTTTGTTGACAAACTCCTGAGGTCAGGTTTCCCATCATCCCTAGCCAGCTACCTTCAGCACCCGTCTCATACCTGCTGAGATCAGTGGACTCTCAACCTGTCCTTGAACGCAGATGTTCCATGGGCCTTGACAAACTGGCACTTGCAGTCTATGCTGCAACTTGCTGAACCTTACTTTTTCTAAATTTACTTTGTTCTCCCAGTCATTTGATTTCCTGTAAGGCACTAAAAGATTATATATGCCTGGCAGGCCCTTGTTCCTGTTCCCTGGTATAGCTAGGTAATTATGGCTTAGCTTGACCTTGCACTGTGCACTATCCTGCTAAAAAGTCTTGTTACAGTTACAGCTATTTTTTTTCAGAACACCAGCCTCTAAAGGTTGTAAGTATGCGAACCTGTTATAGCCAGTACCCATTGGTTTTTATTTTGAGTTTCCAACAATCATCTCAGTCACTGATATTATGCTTACACCACTTATACTGTGTGCTGCATTCACCAGTGATGTTCCTGCCTTTTTTTTTGTGCAATGTTATATCTCATCATGTTATATTTGCTTTTACTAATTGTGATCTTGCTGTTGTTCTCCGTATGTTACTGCTTGTTGATGATGATCTAATACCTGAATTTTGTCCTTGACTGCAAATAACTCTCCAAAGTCATACCTAAAAATAGGTATATGTATGCCTAGTGTATCTCACCCAGTAGCAAAAACAAATAAACAAACTATATGTCTGTCTGTCTCTCTGTCTGTTTGTCTGTCTGTCTATCTGTCGATGTGTCTGTCAATCTGTCTATTCATCTATCTGTCTGCTGTCTGTCTGTGTGTCTGTCATCTATTATCTATCTATCTGTCGAAGTGTCTGTCTGTCATTCTGTGTCTAGCCATCTATCTGTATATCTGTCTGTCTGTCTATCAGTCTTTCTGTGTCTGTCTGTCTGTCTGTCTGTCTGTCTGTCTTCTATCTATCTATCTATCTATCTGTCATCCTGTCTGTCTGCCAGCCAACATATAACTATTCTTCATGTAGATATCCAGTATGCAGTACTGTTTGGTTTATATTTTTTATTCTTTTAGCCTGTTTATTCATTTCTCAAGACAGATTAAATAATTGTGCCTGTAGTACCAAAGGATCATTAAATAGTGAAAATATTCATTTGACAAGTTTATGCTTTTTTAGTCAATAAAGATTTTTCCACTATATAAGCTGACTGACAAATTAATATATTCAGAGATACATTTTCCTACATTGTGCTACCTTGGACAATCTCTTTCGAAAACATATCAAATATTTTTTAAAATACATGGATGAAGTATTTCAACATTTTTTAGTGACTGCTGGAGGACGGAAACAGTAGCTTAAAATCTATCTCCCATAATGTTTTGCCAAGTTGCAGTGAAATGGATACCTGTTATAAATTTTTAAATGGCACATTACTCACCAGAGGACTTACAGAGACTCAAGTTTCTGCTCTTGCCTTTTCTTAGTTCTTCACAGTTACATTAAGTCCTACAAGGTTTAGAGCTGAATGACATTCTGGTGTTTGAAAGCATCATATAAATGTATAAAATGAAGGCACTTTAAGATTGTACTGACCATGCATTTGGTATGGATATGGTGCTTGTCCTGGTGGAGAGCTGCTAAAACTGGAACCATAGCTAAGAAACCCACTCTGTCCAGGCGAGTGACTTAGACTGTCTTCTGTCTTGATACCTATCATGGATGGACAAAGAATAGTGACAGATTTACGTATCATTCCAATTCAGCCCATATGCTATTAGCGCATTGCAGGTCACTTGACAAAAACATTAAGGATATTATGATATTTGATCCTACACACAAAGAGGGTTTATAGCTGCTGGAAAAGGGCAGGTTTCCTGCAGGCAGGAGAGGAGTACTGAGCAGCACTAAGATGGTACAAAATAGAATTAAGGAAGCAAAAGAGGATGTGGAAAGGAAGATAGTAGTAGGTGCTGTAGATAACAACAAAACAAAGTACAGCTGTGACAGGCAATATGTTAGGTGCTGACCAGCAGTAGATAACATCAGCGCCTTAGTTTAGTAAGTAGATGGAAAAAGGAAGGTGAGGAAAGTGATTAGGCCCCTGTAAACAAGGGATGGAGGAGAAAGGTATGTGTGAACCAGGGCAGTGTGAGCCAGGGGCAATGCAAGCCAGGGGCAATGTGAGTTAGGGGCAGTGTGAGCCAGGGATAATATAAGCCAGAGGCAGTATGAGCCAAGGGCAATGTGAGCCAGGGGCAGTGTGAGCTAGGGGCAGTGTAAGCCAGGGGTAGTGTGAGCTAGTGGTGATGTGATCCAAAGCAATGTGAGCCAGGGGCAATATGATCCAGGACAGTGTGAACCAGGGGCAATGTGAGCCAGGGGGAATGTGAGGCAGAGGCAATGTGAGCTTGGGATCAGTGTGAGCTGGGGCAATGTCAGCTGGGGACAATGTGAGTTCTGGGGCAGTGGGAGCAAGGGGCAATGTGAACCAGAGGCAATGTGAGCCAGGGACAATGTGAGCCAAGGGCAATGTGAGCCGGGGCAGTGTGATCCAGGGGCAATGTGATCTGGGGCAGTGTGAGCTGGGGCAATGTGATCCAGGCAATGTGAGTTGGGGACAATGTGAGCCAGAGGCAATGTGAGCCAAGGGCAATGTGAGCTGGGGGCATTATGAGCCGGGGCAAAGTGAGCCAGGGGCAAAGTGAGCCAGGGGAAGAGTGAGCCAGGGGCAACATGAGCCAGGGCAAAGTGAGCCAGGGGCAGTGTGATCCAGGGGCAATGTGATATGGGGCAGTGTGAGCTGGGGCAATGTGAGCCAGTGGCAATGTGAACTGGGGGCAGTGTGAGCCAGGGACAATGTGAGCCAGGGCAAAGTGAGCCAGGGGCAGTGTGAGTGAGGGGCAATGTGAGCCATGGACAGTGTGAGCCAGGGGCAATGTGAGTTAGGGGCAGTGTGAACCAGGGACAATGTAAGCCTGGGGCAGTATGAGCCAAGGGCAATGTGAGCCATGGACAGTGTGAGCTAGTGGCAATGTGATCCAAGGCAATGTGAGCCAGGGGCAATATTATCCAGGACAGTATGAACCAGGGGCAATGTGAGCCAGGGGGAATGTGAGCCAGGGGGAATGTGAGGCAGAGGCAATGTGAGCTTGGGATCAGTGTGAGCCAAGGCAATGTCAGCCGGGGACAATGTGAGCTCTGTGGCAGTGGGAGCCAGGGGCAATGTGAACCAGAGGCAATGTGGACCTGGGGCAATGTGATCCAGGCAATGTGAGCCTGGGGCAATGTAAGTCGGGGACAATGTGAGCCAGGGGCACTGTGAGCTGGGGACATTATGAGCCAGGGGCAAAGTAAGTCAGGGACAGTGTGAGCCAGGGGCAATGTGAGCCAGGGCAAAGTGAGCCAGGGGCAGTGTGAGCCAGTGGCAATGTGATCTGGGTCAGTGTGAGAAAGGGGCAATGTGAGCCATGGACAGAGTGAGCCAGGAGCAGTGTGAGCCAGGGGCAGTGTGAGCCAGGGGCAGTGTGATCCAGGGACAATGTGAGCCAGGGACAGAATGAGCCAGGGGCAATGTGAGTTGGTGGCAGTGTGAGCCAGTGACAATGTGAGCAAGGGGCAGTATGAGCCAGGGGCAATGTGAGTTAGGGGCAGTGTAACCCAGGGACAATGTGAGCCAGGGACAGAATGAGCCAGGGGCAATGTGAGTTAGGGGCAGTGTGAGCCAGTGACAATGTGAGCCAGGGGCAATGTGAGCCAGGAGCAGTGTGAGCCAGGGGCAGTGTGATCTGGGGCAGTGTGAGCCGGAGCAAAGTGAGCCAGGGGCAGTGTGAGCCAGAGCAAAGTGAGCCAGGGGCAGTGTGAGCCACGGGCAATGTGATCTGGGGCAGTGTGAGCCAGGGTAATGTGAGTCAGTGGCAATGTGATCTGGGGCAGTGTGAGCGAGGGGCAATGTGAGCCATGGACAGAGTGAGCCAGGAACAGTGTGAGCCAGGGGCAGTATGAGCCAGGGACAATGTGAGCCAGGGGCAGTGTGAGCCAAGGACAATGTGAGTTAGTAGCAGTGTGAGCCAGGGACAATGCAAGCCAGGGACAGAATGAGCCAGGGGCTATGTGAGCCAGGGGCAATGTGAGTTAGGGGCAGTGTGAGCCAGTGACAATGTGAGCCAGGGACAGAATGAGCCTGGGGCAATGTGAGTTAGGGGCAGTGTGAGCCAGTGACAATGTGAGCCAGGGGCAGTGTGAGCCAGGGGCAGTGTGATCTGGGGCAGGGTGAGCCGAGGCAAAGTGAGCCAGGGACAGCGTGAGCCAGAGCAAAGTGAGCCTGGGGCAGTGTGAGCCAGTGGCAATGTGATCCGGGGCAGTGTGAGCCAGGGCAATGTGAGTCAGTGGCAGTGCGATCTGGGGCAGTGTTAGTGAGGGGTAATGTGAGCCATGGACAGAGTGAGCCAGGAGCAGTGTGAGCCAGGGGCAGTATGAGCCAGGGACAATGTGAGCCAGGGGCAATTTGAGTTAGGGGCAGTGTGAGCCAGTGACAATGTGAGCCAGGGACAGAATGAGCCTGGGGCAATGTGAGTCAGGGGCAATGTGAGTCAGGGGCAATGTGAGCCAGGGGCAGTGTGAGCCAGGGGCAAAGTGAGCTGGGGCAATGTGAGCCAGGGGCACTGTGAGCCAGGCGCAGTGTGATCTGGGGCAGTGTGAGCCAGGGCAAAGTGAGCCAGGGGCAGTGTGAGCCAGAGCAAAGGGAACCAGGGGCAGTGTGAGCCAGTGGCAATGTGATCCGGGGCAGTGTGAGCCGGGGCAATGTGAGTCAGTGGCAATGCGATCCGGGGCAGTGTGAGCGAGGGGTAATGTGAGCCATGGACAGAGTGAGCCAGGAGCAGTGTGAGCCAGGGGCAGTATGAGTCAGGGGACAATGTGAGCCTGGGGCAGTGTGAGCCAAGGGCAATGTGAGCCAGGGACAATGTAAGCCAGGGACAGAATGAGCCAGGGGCAATGTGAGCCAGGGGCGATGTGAGTTAGGGGCAGTGTGAGCCCATGACAATGTGAGCCAGGGGCAGTGTGAACCAGGGGCAGTGTGAGCTAAGGGCAGTGTGAGCTAGTGGCAATGTGAATCAGGGCAATGTGAGCCTGGGGCAATATGATTCAGGACAGTGTGAACCAGGGACAATGTGAGCCAGGGGGAACGTGAGGCAGAGGCAATGTGAGCCTGGGGGGGGAGTGTGAGCCAGGGCAGTGTCAGCCAGGGACAATGTGAGCCCCAGGGCAGTGGGAGCCAGGGGCAATGTGAGCCAGGGACAATGTGAGCCTGGGGCAATGTAAGCCTGGGACAATGTTAGCCTGGGACAATATGATCCAGGCAATGTGAGCCAGGGACAATGTGATCCAGGAACAATGTGAGCCAGAGATAATGTGAGCCTGGGACAATGTGAGCCAGAGGCAATGTGAGCCTGGGGCAATGTGAGCCAGAGGCAATATTAGCTGGGGGCAGTGTGAGCCAGGGGCAGTGTGAGCTAAGGGCAGTGTGAGCTAGTGGCAATATGACTCAGGGAAATGTGAGCCAGGGGCAATATGATTCAGGACAGTGTGAACCAGGGGCAATGTGAGCCAGGGGGAATGTGAGGCAGAGGCAATGTGAGCCTTGGGGGAGTGTGAGCCGGGGTAGTGTCAGCCAGGAACAATGTGAGCCAGAGGTAATGTGAGCCTGGGGCAATGTGAGCTAGAGGCAATGTGAGCCTGGGGCAATGTGAGCCAGAGGCAATATTAGCTGGGGGCAATGTGAGCCAGAGGCAGAGTGAGCCAGGGACAGTGTAAGCCAGGAACAATGTTAGCTGGGGCAATGTGAGCTACGGGCAATGTGAGCAAGGGGCAATGTGAGCCAGGGACCATGTGTGCCAGGGGCAGTGTGAGCTGGGGCAATGTGAGCCAGGTGCAAAGTGAGTTGGGGCAGTATGAGCCGAGGCACCCTCGCTAGAAGCAATGAGAGCTGGGTGCAATGTGAGCAAGGGGCAGTGTGAGCTAGTGACAATGTGAACCAGGAGCAGTATAAGCCAGGGGCAATATGAGCCAGGGGCAGTGTGAGCAAGGGGAAATATGAGCCAGGGGCAATGTGAGCCGGGGCAGTGTGAGTCCGGGGCAGTGTGAGCCAGGGCAATGTGAGCCAGGGGCAGTGTGAGTCAGGGCAATGTGAAAGAGAGGCAATGTGAGCTGGGGTACTGTGGGTCAGGGGCACTGTGACCCAGAGGCAATGAGTGATGGCAATGTGAGCTGGAGCAATGTGATCTAGGTGCAGTGGGAGCCAGGGGCAATGTGAGCCTTGGGCAAGCTGAGCCGGGGCAGTGTGAGCTAGGGGCAGTGTGAGCCTGGGGCAATGTGACCCAGAGGCAATTGAGCTAGGGGCAGTGTGAGCCTGGGGCAGTGTGATCCAGAGGCAATGTGAGTCAGAGGCAGTGTGAGCCAGAGGCAGTGTGAGCTGGTGCAATGTAAGCCAGGGGCAGTGTGAGTCATGGCGATGTGAGCATGGGCAATGTGAGCCAGAGGCAGCGTAAGCCACAGGCAATGGCTGAGATGATTACTTTGCTTCAGTGTTCATGACAGGGCAAGCAGATGGGTTGCTCACTGGGAGGACATATGGCACTAAAGGATACCCATGATGCAACCTGCAGACATCATACCCACCCTGGTAAGTGACTACAAGGCCAATCAAGCCAGGTAAATGGCAATCAGTGGATGGAACACACTCCAGGATCATAGTTGAGCTAAAAGACCATTTGGCCCTGCTCTTGATGTAATCGTTCATGAATGTGTCTGTACAGGTGTTGTGCCAGAGGAGTTGGACAAAGTTGGAATTTGAAATTATAGGTCAGTCATCCTGGCAACAGTGATGGGCAAGGTCCTGGAGTCTGCAATCAACTAAAGAATATTGGGTCACTTGGGTGAGTCCAGCATTCTCCTCCTGTCTCAGTATGGATTTATGAGAGGTAGATGATGTCAAACTAACCTGATCACATTTTTCGAAGGTGTGATCAGGGTTGGACAGTAGCAGGGCCAAAGACATAGACAATTTGGATTTCAGCAAGGACTTTGACACTATGGCATATAATATGCTTCTGGACAAGGTACACTAGTGAGATATTCATGATACATACACAAGTTGGAGTGCTAACAGGCTTGGATCAGGAAGTGGAGGGTTGTGGTTGACAGACATTACTCCAAGTGGAGAGGGGTTCTAAGAGGCATCTTTCAGAGATCGGTGCTGGTGCCACTGCTTTTAACATTAGTGCAAATGAAAATTTTATTATTAGTATATTAAATATTTTCATTAATGATCTGGAAGCACGAAAGCTTCAGCAGACTGCTTAGTTTTACTGATGACAGCTATCCAAGATGGTGGAATCTCTGAGGATGGGGACAAATTTCAGGAAGACCTGAACAAGCTGGTTGATTGATTGGACTCCTGGGGCCTGATATTCAAATTTGCGTAATGCAGAGCGCCAAAATTTGTGCTGTACCTTGTGATTGCCTGGGTGCCTGAAGATGCTATATTCAGTTGAATAGCGCATCGGTGCTGTTTGGCTGAATATAGGGCTATGTCAGCAGAGCACTAAGCCAGTTAGTGCCGCACCAACAGGGCTACTGAAGTATACCACTAGAATGGATAGCACTGGAGTGCTATTTACAGTATTCAAAGGGACCCATGCTAATGTGCCCTTTGGGCATGCAAGGTGCTGAGGGATCCATTTGTATGCCCATTATGGGCTCATTTGCATGGGCAGCAAAGCAGGTTAGTGTGGTGGTGCCTCCCCAATTGCCCTGTCCCACAGCTGTGTAGATATCTCTGGTGCTAGTGGTGCTTCTCTCCCTCCAATCACCAGCCCATATGTCACAAGCACAATCACTGGTGCAGTGGTTTCCCCCCTCCGATCACCAGCCCATATGCCACAAGAACAATTCCTGGTGCTAGTAGTACCCCCATCCTTCTGATCGCCAGCCCATATGTCACAAGCGCAATCTGTGTTCTAGTGGTCCCCCCCTCCCACTGATCGGCAGTCCATAGTAAAAGTTGCAACACTCCCTGGGATCCCGTGGTTACCCTCTGGCACCAATTCTATGGTACTACCTGTCACAACTCCCCACTCCCTGGCATCTAGCAGCACCCCCCACTGTGGCACTGAGCAACCTCCCCTCCCAGTCACCTTACCAGTATCCTTGGTGCTGCAGGTGCTTATGGTATCTGGCACAGCCGTGTGAGCACCTCCATGGCTGACTGCTATATGCCCTTGCATGAAGCACGCCCCTTATTGATAGTACAGGGTGACGTGCCCTATTCTATGAATAAGAGGCACACTCCATGCCTGGCCATATGGTGGCTGGCCAAGGAGGTGTGCAGAGGACTGCGCCGGTCACTGTATGCATCCACAACACCAAGGATACTAGTAAAGTGATGGAGGGGTGGGTGCTTGGTGATGCGGTGAGGGGGCTGCTAGATGCCAGGGAGTGCTGAGCTGTAACAGGCGATAGCATGGATTCATGCTTGGGGGGAAGCCTCCGGACCTCAGAGAGTGTTGCAATGTTTACTACAGGCTGGCTGATTGGTGGGGGACTACTAGCACCGGGATTGCGCCTGTGACGGCAGATGGTGATTGAAGGGGGAGAACCACTAGCACCAGGGACTGTGCTTGTGACTTATGGGCTGGTGATTGGAAGGGGGGGACCACTAGCACTAGGGACTGTGCTTGTGACTTATGGGCTGGTGATTGGAAGGGGGGGACCACTAGCACCAGGGACTGTGCTTGTGACTTATGGGCTGGTGATTGGAAGGGGGGGGCACTAGCACCAGGGACTGTGCTTGTGACTTATGGGCTGGTGATTGGAAGGGGGACCACTAACACCAGGGACTTGTGCTTGTGACTTATGGGCTGGTGATTGGAAGGGGAACCACTAGCACCAGGGACTGTGCTTGTGACTTATGGGCTGGTGATTGGAAGGGGGGGCCACTAGCACCAGGGACTGTGCTTGTGACTTATGGGCTGGTGATTGGAAGGGGGGGGACCACTAGCACCAGGGAGTGTATTTGCATGGTAGGGGCAGTGCCAGGAAGAACATATGGTGGGTGTGCTCTCCCAGTGGCTAACCGGCTAGGTGGCTACATTACCTCTGGCATCCCCTAGGGTTGCTCAGATTAAGTTGGAGTTTTGTTAGGCGGTATTTGTGCTGCGCAAAAGGACCACACTAAAATCTTCTGTGCAGCACAAAGCTGCTAAATATGGGGTAGTGCGGCTATTCATGGCCATGCCCCTCCCCTTGCCCACCCACATATACTATGTTTTGTGCGGGTGCTAACCCTCTTTGCCCATGCAACAGCCCCTTTTGAAAATGGTGATCTGACACAAACCCTGGTTTGCAAAGGCAAAGACCTGTTAGTGCCCATGCAAACGTTTAAATATCGGGCCCCTGGAGTCTTAATGTAGCAAAATACATATTGCTGCACTTGGGGAGGAGAAAGAGAGGTAGGACCTATACACCATGAGCTCCTTATGCTGAAGTCAAGGAGTAATTAAACATGGGGGCTATAATGGACAAGGGGCTAACACATCATATATAAACATATAGACTTGCCAGCAGATAAAGGCCTTATGGACTCTCTAGTCTGCTCATGTGTGCAGGTTCCATTGTGTTTACAGAGGGACCTGCCCCCACTTCCCATTTCCCTCATGACCCCCCCCTCGGCTACCTCCCTCTCCCCAGCTCTACCTGCAACTTTCCCCTTCACTCTGTCCCATCCTCTCTTGAAGCTATCCATCGTTTTCAGGGAGACCTCATCCTCTGCCAACTCATTTCAGATGGCCACTACTCTCTGAGTGAAACGATGGTATCACAAGAAGTGCGTGGTTTCTGTCAAGAAGGCTGGATGAGTGTTGGTGTCCATTTAAAAGGGGTAACCAGCAAAACAGTGGATGTAATCCTACCACTTTACAAGGCCATGATCAGGCTCCACCTGGAGTACCATATGCATTTCTGGGCCCCCCAAAACAAAGAGGACATTGATGCAGTAGAGAGGGTGCAATGCAGGGCCTCCAAACTGATCAGGGGTACAGAGGACAAAAGCTATAAGGAGAGGCTGGAGACCCAGGACATGTTCACCCTGGAAACAAGGAGGCTGATGGGAAATGATCTCTGTTATCTACATACTGAAGTGCATCAGCAAAGTCAAACAGACAAGATATTTTGATTTGTTTTGCTCTAGCAAGATGCAGAGACACATAATGATGTCAAAGAGGTGGTAAATTGAACAGTAACATTAGAAGACACTTTTTCTTCCAGAGGGCGGTGAACCTATGGAACAGCCTATCAGCTGGGACAGTGGCTATGAAGACAGTACAGCCTTTAAGGTAAGCATAGCCTAATTTCTGCTTATCGAGGGAGTCACAGAGTACCATGGGTAGTAGGGTTGGTGGGAAATAGTTCCCAATATACCAGCAGAACCCGTATTTGTGGCTGCTTCCAATATTACTCTTGCAACACAAACTGCTGGTGTGGCACTCTGACCTAGTCTGCGAGTCACAAGCTCAGTCTGCATCATGCACAATGTCTGAATATGCTGCCCTGTGTTTTTTAGAACAACAACATTTGAAATGACTTCCTCCCTGTTTATCATAGCCCATTTATCAATGTTTTGTTTTAGGAGACTATCTCTGTGAGCAAAACTTTAAATGAATTAATGAATGAATCAATTAATCAATGAATCAATCCTTTAATTTGTTGTACACAGAGTTTTTGAATGTTACAAAAATGTTCATTATGTAACGAGAGTGACTCACCATGCAATTAAATTTCAGACAGTGCAATGTTTTGTCTAGACAAATGATCTAATGTTTGAAGCAGTAACAATGCCATTACCTTATTCTTGGTTGTTAGCCAAGTGGGTTGTTCACATACAAACATTACAAATGGCAAGACAAGAATACGTAAAAATGTAATGAACAACAATTAAAGCTATAATGATAAATACTATGGGCGTAAAGGAGTCTAGCTCGTTTTTGCTCAGAGTCTGAAATTAACGCTGCTAGTGATTGTCTGCCTAGTCTACTCCTAAATCCCAGATAGAAACATAGAAACATAGAGTTTGATGGCAGATAAGGACCACTTGGCTCACCCAGTCTGCCCATTTCCCTACCTACTGGATAAGCTGCAGATTCTAGTTAACCAACAGCCTACTTCCTGCCACACCCCACTACAATTGCCTTATGTCTGTTTGAATTCCCCCACTGTTTTAGACCCAACAACCTTCCCAGGAAGGTGGTTCCATGCATCTACCACTCTCTCCATGAAAACAAATTTCCTCACATTACTCCTGAGCTGTCCCCCCCCTCTATCTTTAAATTGTGCCCCGTTGTTCTTACACATCTCTTTTTCTGAAAGATGCTACCCTTCTGGACTTTATTGATTCCCTTGAGGTACTTGAACGTTTCTATCATGTTCCCCTGTCCCTCCTTTCATCAAGGGTATACATATTAAGCTCTCTCAGTCTCTCTTCATATGGTTTCTGATGCAGACCCTGCACCATTTTAGTTGCCCTCCTCTGGACTGCTTCCATTCTGTCTATGTCCTTGCGTAGATGAGGTCTCCAAAACTGCACACAGTACTCCAGATGGGGTCCCACCAACTGTCTGTACGGAGGGATAACCACTTCCCTTTTTCTACTTGTGATGCCCCTTCCTATGCATCCCAGTATTCCCTGTCTCTCCTTACTGACTTCTCACATTGCTTACCAACCTTTAGATCATCTGATATGACTACTCCCAGGTCCCTTTCCATTTTTGTTGTTGTTAGTACCTCCCCTGCTATTTTTTTTTTATTTTTTTTATTTAGCTTTTTGTTGACCGGGTAAGTGCACTAGACAAATCCTGCCTATTTTCAGGCACGACCCGGGGGAGGGGGATACAGATGAATGCCAACTGACCTTGAACCCGATTAAGCTGTTGGTGGTATTTTTAGTGAATGAGGGAAATTTGGCCAGGACACCGGGGAAATTCCCCTACTCTTTCGAATAAGTGCCATGGGATCTTTAACATCCACCTGAACTACCACCAATCCAGGCAGATGGGACCTCGGTTTAACGTCTCATCCGAAAGACGGCACCTCAGAAGTGCAGCACCCCTCTCATGCTGCACTACAGTGTCAGTACTGGGATATTAACCCAAGTGCCAGATGTGGGAACTGAACCCACAGCCCTCTGATCTCCCGGCCTCAGAGGCGAGTGTGCTACCTACTGAGCCACTGACACTACACTGTCACTAACACTGACACTATTGTGTACTCTTCTGCTGGGTTTTTATTTCCCAGGTGCATTACTTTGCACTTCTTTGCATTGAATCTAAGTTGCCATATGTCTGACCATTCCTCCAACTTTGCCAAGTCCCTTCTCATCCTTTCTACGCCCCTTGTGTATTAACTTTGTTACAGATCTTTGTGTCATCTGCAAAGAGGCATACCTTTCCCTCCAGACCCTCTGCAATGTCACCTATAAAGATATTAAAGAGGACCGGACCCAGTACTGAGTCCTGAGGTACTCCACTAGTAACCCCCCTTTCTTTGGAATGTGTTCCATTCACTATTATCTTCTGTGTCCTGTTGTGCAGCCAGTTTGCTACTGAGGCTATCACGCTGGAACCCACTCCTAGGCTGGCTAACTTGATTATTAATCTTTTATGCGGGACTGTGTTAAATGCCTTGCTAAAGTCTAGGTAGGCCATATCCACAGCCCCTCCCTGGTCTATTACTTTGGTCACCCAGTCAAAGAAATCAATTAGATGTGAAACTAATACCTATTACTATCCACACTGAAGACTGGTAAATACCAGTAGTATGGTAGTGCATGCTAACAGAAAAACAGTACTTTACTGCCATAAGCAACCAGTTCATAATTTCTGCATTGTCTGCTAGAATTAATTTAACAAATTCAGTCATACGTATTTGGATATCAACATTTGTCCCAGTTTAATCTCTTTTAGAGCCAGATTTTGACTGGAGACAAAATCACGGAAGCCTTTGTTTGTTCATGAGATGCTTAATACTGAAGTTCAACATGAAGTGTCCTCCATTGTTTAATGATGGGGTCTCCTGTGTGTCTACCAGCAAAATGTCAACCTTGGTCTCAGCAGCTTTCAGTTGTGCTACATTCTACCCCTCGAATACCAACCCATTTCATTCTTAACTAGTGTAGGTATTCGCATGAAACCTGGAGCTTCCCCTTACAGTTCATCTACAGCCAAGGCATATCCTGGAGCTGAGGTCACAGTGTGCTGCTTATGACACCACAGTCATTTCCACAGCAATAGATCGTGATGTCATATGCAGGGCATTATGGCTTCAGCACCAGAGTCAGACTCCATGATCAACAGGGGGATATTTACAAGACGGTGCCACCTGGCATCGTTTGTGGCCTGTTGACTGGGCAACATTTGCATGACAGTTGCGAGATGGTTGCTGGTCACCTTGCAGTCATCACACAAGCATTGTTCTGCTGACAGACTTCAGATGATGGGTAGCACTGCCATGTAAATAGTGCCAGTGAGGTATAAAGAACAGAACAGAACTCCAGTTTCCTTTACATGTCATTAATAAAATGAATAATGGTGCTAGATTCAGGAATGGGAGGTGTAGCGAGTTCTGACAATTCCAATTGTCATGCTTTTACCGTGGACCATTGCCCCTCATTAATGTAACTGTTGTCTTTGTTTTGCTGTTGCAGAACGCATTGCATTGGCATCACTTACATTTAGTTTTATAACCATTAATCTAATGCACAAGGGATACTAGATGCCAATCGTTCTCTCATGGGCACTATGATCTGTGAAACCCAGGGTGTGGTATGCTGTATGGATTTTCGGTTATAAAAATAAACATGCTCACTACATTTCCCACTGAGAGCCTAATTACATCAGATGTACTAGTGTTTAGTGGGTATAAAAAAGTATATTTTCCAGCCTACCCTGGAGCTGATTCAGAAACTTGGGCACATATCCATGAGCAATAAAAGGAGAAGCACGAGGAGACACAGGAGCACATGTTATAGGAAAATATAGTAATAACTGTGCTTCTGTGAAGAATGTAAAAACTCCACCAACTGATGTTTAAAAAAAGTTTCCTAAAATCTGTCCAGGGCTTTCAGAGTCAGTGAAATGCTGACAGGGAAGGGAAGGAAACTGTATTTCACCAAACTGGACTATTTTTCATTTTTTAGAAGATCAAAGTACAAATGTGTTAAATCTTTATAATTACCTTTTTTTAAATTATTTATTTTCTAGTTCTTGTAGCCTATGTAAAGGCCCCAAGATTTCCTTTTAAAATAACTTTTTAACAAAGTGGGCTTTCCTTTGGTGAAAACGTTTGTCGATTTGCCTACTATGTTATTAATTTTTAGCCTTCAGCAAATAGCCTCTGGAACCTGAACATTCACCAAATGTCTCAGGCATTGAGCTTGTGTGGGTGGCTCCCTGTGCTATATTAGAAGAGCAAAGAGGGGACTTATGAATTATTGGCGTGCCTTACAAACAACGCTAATGTGCAGTTGGTTGAGTTTCTGGGTACAAAAACAATGTCAGGGAATCGGCAAACCTCCCAGTCCTTTGGCTATCCTTAACACCATGTTATTTTGAAATATTACTGAAGCTTTATCAATTGTAGTATGAGGGGCTTTTAGAGGAGAAGGAATGGGCACCAAACCTTTCTCCAAGTTAGAACATGTGTCAACATTAGGGGCTGATATTCTGTGTCCAGGGAGCTCAGGGACAGACCTTTAGGTATTGGAATCCAGAGTCCAGTTGCAATAATTCGTTGTACAGTTATGGTTTTGACTGACTGCCACTATAACTGGGTTGCAAGTGATCAAAACTACTAAAACTATTGCCAAAAATAATGGTTGTCAAAAAGTATGAAGTTCTTATACAATATATATGAATATTTCAATTTTCTGTTTCAGACATGATAATGATAATAACCCTGCAGGTCCTCCTTACACCATGCATGTCCCTGCAACCTTCTAAGAATACTAAAGCTCTACCAGCCCACTCTCCTCATAGCTAATACCTTTGAAGCTCTGTGTTTCCACCCCTAAGGGAGTCTCCATGGAGCAGGGATGCTCCCAGAGACCAATGAGAAGCCAGGCTAAGAGAAACTGGAGTGACAGCCCATAGAAGTGTGGGAGGGCAGCAACCTGAATCTGCCTCCTGGGGACCCATCTATGGTCCACTTGGATTTTATCTCCTACGTACAGTCAGAAGAATTTATGCATGTCACTCTTGATGTGCACATGCTCCGAGAACACCTCAATGCCCTTACTGTGCACACATGGAAACATTTAAAAGTACTGGGAAGACATTTGGCTAGCTTGTGAGAGCATTTTGGAATGTAACCTAAGGTGCTCTGATAACTTTATTATGTTGGGTATTACCATAGAGCTGACCAATAGTAATGTAAAGTAACTGTTGTGGCTTCCTGCTGCCTTCATTACAGTTACAAGTGACTCACTAAGGGCCCAATTCCAAGTCGAATGTCGCAACTTGCCTGCGTATGTGAGTTGTGACATTCGCCCCTACGCCAGGGACCCTACGCCGCATTCCAAGAGTGGCAGGGTCCTGGCACTTGTGACATGCAGGTTACGCCATGTGGAGGCATATGCCACAGGCATGGCGTAGATGGCCTGCATGTCGCAAGTAGTGGGCAGCTACCAGCAGCCACCCCAAAGCCCCCCTACCCTGGAACACCACGGCACACACCAAGGGGCATGGGGGCAGGACTGGTGGCACAGAAGTCCAGGGGTGCACCAGTGAATGGACCCCCTGGGGGTCTCCAACATCTGGGGGTGGGAGCAGGGGTATGCCTGTGGGGCATGAGGCACATCGGCACCATTGTCGTGGTGCTAAGGGGCGGGCAGCCAATGGATAACACCATCAGATGCCCCTTAGAGCAGCTCTGGGCTGCTTTAACTTAACACCACCAGTGTGGCTCTTGAAATTGTGCTAGTGGGTTATGGCAGCCGCCTTCCTGGAATAGGGCACAATTAATGCCGTAACCCGCACTTGCACCATGGCGTTGTGGGCTGCAGTGTAGTGGGTGGTGTAACCCATGGTTGTTGTAGCCCATAGCTGCTATGGCACAGGGCACCTCTTGTAATCGGGGCTGGTGTACCGTTTGGTGTAAGTCACGAGGTCCGCCAAGGGGTTTGGCATATCTCGGCTTACGCCAGAGTACAACTTCTTGGAATCGGCCCCTAAGACACTAGAAACAAACAGAACCCCCTCTATTTTGGAGTGGTTACAAGATCTATCCCAATGAGCTAGCTATGAGGGATCTGCATATATCAATTGAAACAGAGTTTATAGGTTTTATGCCATATGGAATCCTTTTCTATGCGCCACCTTCTGTACGTTGCCACAGAAATGATTGCATATCATGATTCTTATTTCTGTGTTATTTATGATAATAACCGTTGTCTCATTTCAGTTTATTGTTGAGGTTTATTTTCTGTTTCCTGGTGCTAGGATGTAAAATTTGAGGTTAACGGTGGGCCATACTTGGCCCATCTTAGTGCTACTGGGCTCAGTCTCTGTGACCCTGTTCAATTTAATAGTGACGTACCACACACAGAGGAGTCGCTTGGGTCAGGAAGAAGATGCAGCTATGAGGATGGTTGACCCTCACCCCAATACACAGTCAAACAACTGTAATGGTGCTCCAATCAGGTGGAAAAAGAGCAGGTTTGACCTACGTTGTTAGTGTCCAATGTGCCTCTTTAATTAAAATGCTGCAACACACAGACATGTTGGAAACTTAGCAACTTTGGGTCAAGCCTGCCCTTTTCTCCATCTGTTTGGAGTGTGGTTCCAATTGTTTAACTATAAATTTAATAGTGACCATTTTCATAAACTCATCAGTACCAAGATACACAGTCTACTTCTCTAGACAGATGTACTACAGAGTTTATCCTTAGCCTTCCAACCTGACATACAGTAACTGTAGTCTCAGAAACCTGGTGTAACCCCAAAGTTACTGACAACCTCGTTAGTGGTAGAGGGGTTGATTTTATAGATTCTAAAGGCTAGGTGTTACTTGCTTTACCCTTGACCCTGTCCCTGAGCAGGTTAAGACCCTGTTTGTTAAGGTCTACGACTGCACCAAATTCTGGTTGAGTGCATTATAGATTCCCAAATTCCACACAACATATAGCAGACCTAATTGTCTCTGTGTCCCAGGCCCATGCAGCACTAAAACCTGTATCCCTAGTGACTTGAATCTAACTCCCTGAATGACATAAGTAATAAGGTTCAATCTGCTCTTTCTCTCTCTTACCTCAGCCTCACCCAAGTCAGTAATGCACCCACCAAGCCTAATTTTAGCACTGGCTGTCATGACTTTCAAGATAGAATCCTTGTCAGTATGCGGCAGCTGGGAGCCAGCAGACTTTTTTGGTGATCCCTCTGCCACCTGCTCTATCTGAAAGACTAGGAACAAGAAAGCCCCAGCAACACTAATGAGAATTCAATTGTTCAGGTAATTTGATTGTGAAAACTTTCTGTCTGATCTAAACAAGGTTTGCTGGGGAATCCAGGTCCCCATTCTTGACATTTAATTGGTCTGGGAGAGTTTCACTAAAAACACACACCCATGGGAAAGATAAGCAAGCTAGAATGAGCTCTATCAATGCGAAAGGTGCACACCTTATCTGGTTCACGAATGAGTTAATTAAGATTTTTTTTTTGCAAAAAGAAACGGTAAAATTCTACAAATTCAACTCAAGTTCAGATGAACTTTATTATAGGCAGCCATGCAACCAGAGCACGATATCTCTTATACAATTTAAAGCTGTATACTGTTTAAACTACAGAAAGAACAACAGAAAACCTCTCCAAAAGATTCTGGATAGGAGTGAGAAAGCTTTTTGCAGAAAAGCATGGAGTTATCAGTTATGCATATTAGTTTCACCACTGGAGATACTAACAGTGACCTAACTAAGATTGCTGACCCTTCCAGCCATCTGTGCGCCAGCTGCTGTGTGCCCGTCATTAGGGCACCTACTTTGGGAGTTTGCTGCGCCTTCCCTGAGGTCAGACTCCCCCCCCTGAAGTTAGTATATATAAAAGGGGTGGGCTGGAGGGCACAGCCCCCCCCACCAAAAACAGGTGCCGGTGACCTCAAAACATGGCGCCCTAATGACCAGGCGCACTGCCACTGGTGCCCTAAATGGGTGGCACCGATTGCTGAAGTGTCCAAATTTCACTTTACAGATCTTAGCCTCTGCCCCCTTCAGATACTGTCTCCTCCACTCCTCAGAGTCAGCATCCTTGACCTCATGTTCTCTAAACGTTTCTGGCTCTCCAACTTTCCAGCTCCAACCATTACACTGTATTTGGTGCTTGAAGCTCTGTTGCTAATCAGTCTAAACACATGTGCTGATGTAGATGCTTCTGGAGCTGGCAGCACCACCAGGGGCTGTTCCTGCAATCACTTTGTACTTCATGGGGAGTTTCTTCCATCTGGAAGCATGCCAGAGAGACTGCACTACTCAAAGATGGATTTTGGTCCAGCCTGAATCATTACAGATCTGTCTGTATTCTCTCTACTCTTCCTCAACCCAAATCATTATAGGGGTGTTTCTATTATATCTGCCCTCCCCAACCTAAATCATTACAGGACTGTCTCTAGTCTCTCTGCCCTCCCTGACCTGAACCATTACAGGTGTGTCTCTATTCTCCTTTCCCTCCCCAATCTTAATTACTGCAGGTCTGTCTCTATTCTCTCTACCCTCCCTCAACCTGAATCATTGCAGGCCTGTCTATTCTCTCTGCCCTCCCCAACCTGAATCATTATAGGCCTGTCTCTATTATCTCTGCCTTCCCCAAACTTCTTGAAAAGTGAGTTAATTTTACAAGTGTCGGCTTTCAAAACTGCTCTCACCCATTCAGTCTAGTTTAAGACCCTTGCACTTCATCCTTACTGCACTATTTAAAGTAACATGTAACATTTTAAAGAGCACCTTTTGTGCTCTTTCTCAAATCACCCCCAAAAGAATAACTTTTATGCCTGTCCGAGTTGCAGGCTGCATTAGAAATTTTTTCAAGTATTGGCGTTAGGGGTGGAGGGGATCGTATTTAGGCTTTGTGCAGCTGAGAACCTGATCACTTCCACTTCTCTATTTGAAGACACACCCTCGCTGTCACGTTTTGTGATGCAGTTGTTAAGAGAGCATGGAGCAAGCTCCATTGACTTGAATGGAGCTTCTTTTTCAGTCAAGATGTTCAATATTCTAAATGCCCAATTCAAACAAATCAAGGCCATTGCTCAACTAATTCTTAGTTGAGTGGGGTCCTTGATTTGTATAAATTAGGCATTTAGAATATTGAAAACTACAACTTGAAAAAAGCCCCACTCGAGTCAGTGGAGTGCACCCCCATGCTTTCTCGACTACTGCATCACAAAATGTTAGCACACAGGGGTGTGTCTCCGAATAGGGAAGTGGAAGAATTTGGGCTGTTGGCTCCACAAAGCCAAAATATGATCCCTTCCACCTCTAAAACCAGCTACTTAAAAACATTTTTCTGACATAGCCTGCAACTCGGAGGGGCATATTGGAGATTTTGGGGTGCTATGATGAGTACCAGAAAAGGTGCTCTTTAAACTTTTGTGGGTAATAGCCAAATCAGTGCACCTGTCTTCATTGAGCTCACCAAGGCATTTGCTCATATCAGCCATGAACTCTTGCTTGGGAAACTGGCCAGGAAATGTTTCCATGCTCCTGAAGCTCCTTGGAATGCAAACTTCTTCTCTGGTCAAATCCTACCAGCCCTCAAGGTTGATCCAGTTGTTTGGTCAGATCATCATGTCATGCTGTTTCTTTGTGGGACTCCTCACTTTACCTTCCTAGTGGAAATGGTCAGTTACTGCTCTTTTATAAATTTGGAGCCACAGAGCCTCCTGATAGTACTGGACATCTTGGTCATGGAGATGACTTGTGCAATGAGAGCTGAGGTAGCTGTGCAGAGCTATAACCTGAGTCTTATGACTGTGGTCAACTCCCTAGCACCACTCTGTGATCTCCCCTTAATTTCCCACTGCAGGTCACCATAGTTTGCCATACACTGTGCAACCCAGCAGAGAGTAAGCAGACTAGGAAAGGGGTGGAGCAGGTGACCAACATCAGCAGGCAGATAGGGAGGAGGCAGGGAAGCATGGAAGCAGGAGGTCCACCTGACAAAGGAGGTAAGAGTTCTGTTCACTCAAATTGTAAGCACATACACTGCAAGGGAGAATAGTAAGTTGGGGTAGTTTAAAATTGGGGTAGGTGAAAGGCCCTCTCTGGGGTAGGGGTACAAAAGAGTTTAGAAAAGAGGTAGGCTAAAACTGGGGATAGGTGAAAAGCCCTATCTATGGTAGGTGTACCAAAGCATTTAAAAGGAATACAAAGGCGTTCTCTTCCATTGTAGCATGCACACTGCAACAGAGTGTTGTAAGTCAGGGGGAGTCTAAAATTGGGATAAGTGAAATGGGTAAAAAAAAAGGCGAGGGAAGGCACTAGCTAGAAGCAAGGCTAGAGGCATACATGCTAGTAAAGTAGAAGGGGATAAAGGAAGGAACACTAATACTACAGGGTACTGCTAGCTGAGAATGGTAATAGGGTAAACCCTAGCAGGGGAAAAGGTGCCAGGTATTTCAAGGGGAGACAGAGTAAGAAATTATACTGGGAGTGGTGCAGTGCAGTAGTTGTAGGGCGGCAGTTTTCAGGGAGACCTTCTGGAGACTTTGGTGCTGCCCCATCTGCATGCACCTCTCTGGGCTGAGGGAGGAGGTTGCTAGACTCCAGGCCAAGTTGGCTAGGATTCGGGGGCCTCCTCCCCACCCAGGGACCACCAAGTCTGCCACTGCTACCTCAAAGGATGCTGAGGAGGAGGAGTGGCTGGGCTGTGGTGGATTTGGGAAGGGTGAGGGTGATGGGTCAGAGGCACATTCCCCATATGGTACCATCAATTCCTACGCAACTCTGGTGGGGTGGGACTGTCCCATAGAGGCACCTGCAGTATTGACCAGGGAGAATGTAGGGGTCCTCCGTAGTGGAGACCCCAAGGAGGATGGAAGAGGACCCCAGGAGGAGGAGGAGGAGGAGGAAGCAACTCCTGGTGGGGGACTCCACTGTGAAGGGGATAGATTTGGGGACAGGAAGGAAGGGGGAGAGGGAGGTTAGGTACCTAGCCAGTGCCACAGTTTGGAAGGATGAAAAGTGGATCCTGAGGATTGCTAGGGCAGCAGGATGGGAGGGAGAGTTGGATGTCATTGTCCACCTAGGGACTAATGACCTGGCTAGGGACGAGGCTAGGATAGTGCAGGAGGAGTTCAGGGAGTTGGGGAGGGGTCTTAGGCAGGTAGCATGATCAGTGACCTTTTCTGAGGTGCTGCCTGTCTATGACAAGGGGGAATGACAGGGTACTCCATACCAGGAGCTTCAACTCATGGTTGAAAGAGTGGTGCAGAGAGGAGGAGTTTGGCCACATTGGGGACTGGGGTCCCACCTGGAGGGATAAGGGCCTACACAGAGTAGATGGCCTGCATCCATCCGGGAGGGGAACCACAGTCCTCAGTGAATGGTTTAAATATAACATTGGTGAGCATTTAAAATAGCCGAGGGGAGGTGGCAGAAGGAAACAGGGAAAAATAAACTGTCCTCCCCCCCCCACAAGCTGAAGTAGCCAGTAGGGAGAATCCTAAGATGGAGAAATACCCAAGGGTACCCAACAAAAAAAACTAAATGATAGTAATGAAGAGAGATGGGAATGAGAGCAGAGGGGGTAAGGAGAGAAGGCAAAAGGGAAAAAGGATGGTTGACAGGCAGGGTGGTAGCAGAATCTGGAAGGCCATGTGTGCAAGTGCTTGAAGTCTGGGAAATAAAATCCCAGACCTAGAGGCCATGATGGCAGAGGCTGACCTGGACATTGTCACCATTACCGAGTCATGGTGCAATGAGAACCATGACTAGGATATAGCCATACCAGGCTATACTGTGTTCAGGAAGGACAGCATGGGACAGAAGGAGGAAGGAGTGGCTCTTTAAGTGAAGGATAGCATAAAAACAACTGAGATACCAGGAGTATGGGGAGGGGTGGAGGTACTGTTGGACACCCTAGAAATGAGGAAGGGAGCCGCTATTCACACTGGTGTGATTGACAAATCTCCAGCACAGGGAGGGAAGTTGGATAAGGTTCTGGTGGAAGCCATCCAAAGGCTGGCAAACAAGGGGGAGGTGCTGCTGGTGGGGACTTCAATCTACTGGATGGGGATTGGAGCATCCCAGCTGCAACTTCATCTAGGAGCAGGGACATCCTGGACTCCCTGCAGGGGCATTCCTCAGGCAACTAGTAAAAGAGCCCACTCGTGAGGGGGCAATACTGGACCTTGTACTCACCATCGGGAATAGTGTTGCAGATGTCACAGTGGGTGGCCACCTGGAGACCAGTGATTTCTGTATGGTGTGGTTCAGTATAAGTACTGTGACAGAATAGAACTACACCAAAGATGAGAGTCCTGTATTTTAGGAGGGCCAGTTTTAAAAAGATGGGGGAATGCCTCAGGGATGCCCCGGAAAGGGGGAGGACTTGGGTGGAATGGAGGAACAGTGGGTGAAACTAAAAGAGGGTGTGACAGAGAAGGCCACAAACCTCTGTGTCAGGGAAGTAAGCAAAAGAAGAGGAAAAAGAGACCACTATGGTTCTCAAAAGAGGTGGTGCGGAAGGGCCCCTGTCCAGCACATTTTTGGGTATGTTAGAATGGTTCTATGTTTGTCTGGGATGATTGCTGGATATGACTGGTTGTTTCTATGTTTGTATTTTTGTCTTGTTCCCCTATGTTTTTGCTTGTAACCTTATCTAGACATATAATGGACTGGCCACCCATTATTTTCTATTCTTTGTTTGTCTTGTTCGTTTTCTAACAGTCCCGATGTAAATGAATAATTAGAAGCTGCACCGGGAGCCGGAATTCCTTTAAGCTTCTCATATTCTTACTGTACAAAAACAGGATTAATGTAGTGTTCCGTGCAAAAGGGGAACCAGGCTTGAGACAGAGTACCCCCCTCACCATTTTGGTTTAATATAATAGACGTTATGAAGTAGCTAAGAGTTATTTCGGGGAACATAAATAAAGAAAAAAGGTGCAATTTCCTGAACTGGTTCCTACGGGAATACAAAGAAGATAGGTGCAAAAAAAAATACAGAGATTAAACCTCCATTAGGTACATTAGCTCAGGAAAATAGCAAAGGTTCTTTTTCTCTGCAACACCGAGAATCTGGAGTCAGAATAAACGCTATGATTTGAGCCTTGTTAGTTAGTATTTATTTGTTTATTCATTAAGTGGGAGCCAGCAATAGGAGTGCTATTTTGGGAACCGCTGCTTTGCGTTAGTACGGCGTTCTTAAAAACTCCGTTTCTGCCTTCAAGATGCGCACTGGTGCACGGGAAACAAGCTTAGTTTGTACTTTTTTTCATAATGAATGCATGCACAAACCTTGCGAGTGATGAGCAGAGGTGAGGATGTCTTAGGCAAGTGAGGTAAATTTAGTCAATTGCTTGTTTCCTTTTCCATAATCGCTTGGTCTGCAGACTGTGCAAGAGCATCGCTGTCCTCAGTAAAACCACTCCAGCAATCCTGCCCTATAGAGCTGGCTTGCCTCTTTCTTCATCCTTTTATGCAGTGATTCGCTGGGGGAGGTGCTTACTGACAGATCTCTCAAATTATTCTTGGATCCAGACTATATTAATTGGTTGCAACCTTATGTAGAAAGACCTTTTGTTGTAAAATAAAGTTTTAAAGTTTACCAACTCTTTATAAATGTATGTAAAACAAGAAATAACAGTTCTGTTTGATGGACAGATGGGCGGACCAATCCTTTAGTCCAGCCCCCTATAAATGTTGGTCAGAGAGATGAACTAGTCAGAAAGGAGAAAGGTGTTGAAGGGAGAACACCTGAGCAGCCTAGCTCTTCCTAGTACTGAAAATAGATTATTGTTTTATTTTCCATTCTCAAAGTACTCAAGTTAAGCCTGCTGTTTTATTTCTGTAAATATTAATGCTTATTTTTTTATTTTGTCGAACAAAGTTCGCTTTATTTTTTTTTGCTGGGAATAAATATCCTCAAGCTGAGGTTTTGCAACATATACTCCAGTCTATGTGTCCATCTGTTACCCCACAGCCTCTGACAGGTGGCTAGGAAGGTAAGGGAAAAAAGTTAGCATTCAGGAAGTATAAGGGTCACAGAGGTAGGAGGAGGATAGGAAGGTGTATCAGGGGAAACAGAGGGAGGCAGGGAAAGCAATTAGGAGTGCAAAGGTGCAAAAGGAGGAGAAAATAGCCCAGGCAGTAAAGAAAGGGGACAAGATATTTTTCAGGTATGTAAGCGAAAAGAGAAAGACCAAGGGAGGGATAGTAAGGCCTAGGAAGGGGGTGGGGGTGGGGAGTGTGTGGAAGGGGACCAGGAAAAAGTTGACATTCTGAACAAATACTTTCATTTTGCGTTCACTGAGGAAAGGAAAGTGAGGGACCACAGATAAGTGCCAGGAACATCGAAGGAAGGGAGGTGGACACTAGTCCATTTACAGAGGAGAGAGAGTCCTGAAGGAACTCGCAAATCTGAAAGTGGACAAGGCAATGGGTCCAGACGGGGTGCATCCAAAGATATTGAGGGAGCTCAGAGGGGGTGCTGGCTGCACCTCTGACAGCCCTGTTAAACAACTTACTGGAGATGGGAGTGGTTCCGTTGGACTGGAGGAGGGCAGATGTAGTCCCACTTCACAAAAGTGGTAGCAAGGAGGAGGCTGGCAATTCAGGCAAGTCCAGTCTGACCTCGGTGGTGAGAAAATTAATGGAATCACTACTGAAATAAAGGATTGTGGAATATCTTGAATCCAGTGGCTTGCAAGATTCAAGGCAGCATGGATTCACTGGGGGGAGGTTATGTCAAACAAACCTGATACATTTCTTTGACTGGATGACCAGGGAATTAGATCAGGGTGGAGCGGTGGATGTGGTCTAACTAGATTTCAGTAAGGCCTTCAACACCATCCCACATTGGAGACTCGTAAACAAGCTGGGGAGCCTAGGAGTGGGTCCAAAGGTGGTAAACTGGATAAGAAAATGGTTAAGGGACAGGAGACAGAGGGTGGTGTTAAACAGAGTTCACTCCAAGGAAGGGAGGGTGACCAGTGGAGTTCCACAGGGATCAGTACTGGAACTGGTCCTCTTTAATGTCTCTTTTAGTGACATTGCAGAGGAGCTAGAAGGGAAGGTGTGCCTCTTTGCAGGTGACACTAAAATCTGTAATAGGTTCGACACTCTGGGAGGGGGACAAAAAATGAATAGAGATCTAAGAAAGCTAGAGGTGTGGTCAAGGGTGTGACAGCTAAGTTTCAATGTGAAGAAGTACAAAATCATGCACTTGGGGCACAGAAACCCAGGGGTGGAGTACAACATGGGGTGAGTGGGACTAACAACCACCTAACAGGAAAGAGACCTGTGTGTAATCATATCTGATGACCTAAAGGTGGCCAGACAGTGTGACAAGGCAGTTGGGAGAGCTAGTGGGATGCTAAGGTGCATAGGAAGGGGTATCACCAGCAGAAAGAGAGAGGTGGTGTTACTGCTGTATAGATCCCTGGTGAGACCTTACCTAGAGCACTGTATCCAGTTCTGGAGACCGCATCTCTGGAAGGACATAAAGTAGAGGTAGTCTAGAGGAGGGCAGCTAAAATGGTGCTGGGTCTGCATCACAAGCCCTATGAGGAGAGACTAAAGGACCTCAATATGTACACCCTGGAGGAAAGGGGGTGAGATACAGACTTTCAAATACCTCATGGGTATAAATAAGGTTCCAGAGGGAAACATTTTTCAGAAAAAAGATGCTGAAGAACAAGGGGTCATCCTATGAAGGTTGAGGGGGGACTCAGTAGAGAACTGAAGAAGTATTTCTTCACAGAGAGTTGGTGGATGCCTGGAACAGCCTCCCAGCAGAGGTGGTGGAGGCAAAAATGGTAATGGGACTCAAGAATGAATGGGAGAGGCATAAAGGAACCTTATAGGGAGGGAAGGGGGGATCAAGCCAGAGATCAAGTAGGGTCTGCAGTGTTATGGTAGGTAGGGGAAAATGGGCAGACTAGCTGAGCCAAGCAGTCCTTATCTGCTGTCAAATTCTATGTTTCTGTTTGAGGAGGTTAAAGACAAAGGGGCAGAGGTTGGAGTTTTGTTGGTGGAGATCCTGTTCTGAGGAGGATAAATTGGTGCTGAGGGCTCATGATGAGTACCAATGGGCAATCACTGAAAAAGTCAGTATTCCTATTTCCCACTTATTGGTAGGAACCCCTTTAGAAAGGGTCCCTGTCCAGTCGCTTTCAGCCCTGAGAACACTAGCTGTGTTCCCAAGGGCCAGCTTAAGTCTTTTTTAGGTATGGATGATGGTTATTACTGTTGCGTATCTGATATTATGGTACATTAGAAGTTTTCTCTCACTGTAGTTTTTAAACTAAACCCTTTTAGGAACACCTTGTTGGTGCCCTGGTTTTGTTCCTGTATGTTTCCCATGTGGGTTGCACATTACCTCTGGGTCTCCCAGTTTTACCCCAGAGCTTACCCCTATTTGGTTAACTAACAGTCATATACAAAAGGTCTGGGTAATTTCCTATTTTGTGCAACAGCAGGTTTCTCAATTGACAGGCTGGTCGGGCGTGGGATTCCCTATGGGGGGGGGGTTGCAGCCCTCCCTGACATCCTTCTGTGTCAGACCATAAGGGGCAGATGTCTGGGTCGGCAGTGCCACCCCAGTGGGACTCCCATCCTGGACCAGAGAACCACTGCATGGGAAGGAGTTGATTTCAGGGCTTATTCCATTCCTTCATACACCAACACCACAATGGCACTTTCTCCGGTACTAGTTTTCTCCCAAAATATTATTGGCCTGAATAACTCAGTGAAATGTACAAGACTTTTCCAATACCTACATTGGCAGGTGGCCAACGTTATATATTTACAAGAAACACATTTGACCCCAGGGGAGCACCTTAAGCTTACTATGGGAGGTCGTTATCAGGTGGACGCTTCCTCTTATCCCAGAGGGAAGAGATGTGGCACTGGCATTCTCTTTCCTTTCACAACCCCCTTCTTTCTGACTTCAGAACATAGAGATCCCTACAGTCGATATGTCATTTTGACAGGTCACTTCTACAATACTGTAGAATATCTTGAATCCGGTGGCTTACAAGATCCGAGGCAGCATGGATTCACTGGGGGGAGGTCAATCAGGAGGTATAAGGAGATACAGTAACCCCCAAGCCTATGTTAGAATAAATTGCTCCCTAGCTCCACCTATTGATTTCCTCTATTGATTGGTGGTGACTTTGGTGAATGCTTACTTTACCGATATTGGATTCCCTGGTGTTCAAATGATTCTTGGGTAATTTGTTAGATTTACTCCATGGCCAATTTATCCTAGGGGTCGATTTTAATATAACTATGCCTCCTGACCTTGACACTTCTTATTCTGCTCATCATAGAGCTTCCTCGGCTCAGAAGTACTTTCAAGCTCAGTTTCCCCATCTGAGACTTGTAGTCATCTGGTGGCAGTTTTTCCACACTGCAAGGGCTTGTACCTTCTTCTTGCCCCATCATGGTGTATATTCCCACCTGCACTACTTTTTTACTACTTGTGAACACTTTGCTATGATTCAAGACCTGACATATTGCCCAATGGTTCTGTCAGACCATAATTCCCTGCATTTGTAAGTGAATTTAGGGAAGTCATGGTGGTTAACCTTCTGGAGATTTAATACCTCTCTACTAAAGGATGAACACTTTAGGTCCCACATTTTGGATCACCTTAGATAGTGATGGATAACTTCTCTGCAGCTATTTCATCTCCTATATTATGGAATTTACTGAAAACAGTTATTACAGGAGAAATCATTATTTTCATCTCCCATAAAAAGTGCCAGTGGGAACTCCGATATGAGCAGTTGACAGAGAAATTGTCAGTTCGCCAAATGCTATATTGTCTGAGGGATGAAGGGATTACAACATGTATTAGGACCCTTAAGGTGGAAATACAACAAATTACACACACTAATGTACAACAGGCCTTGTCCTACCTTCAACATGATTATTATGAATATGGCACCCAGGGCACAAGGCTCTGTGCACAGAAAAAGGCTACATGTACCTGTATTATTCAACTCAAAGACCCAGGATCAGGCCATCTGGTTCATGACTTTCAGGGGACCCTTCATCTTTTTAGGGAATATTACCAAACACTTTTTATACTGAAACTTTTTGCCCTTCCCCCTCCCAAATAAAAGACTTTCTCTCAAGCCTCTCTCTTCTGTCTCTGACGGAAGCCCAGTAGAAGTCATTTTCTGCCCCATTTCTCCTAGAGAAGATTCAGTTAGCCCTCTAAGAAGCAAAAACCCTCAAGTGCCATGGACCTGATGGTTATCAGGTTGAGTGGTATAAGCCGTTTTCTTCTGTTTTTCTCCTACACCGTCTTTCAATTCTGGTCATACACTACCCTTTCAGCCATTTTGAAGCCAGGTAAAGGTCCCACATACCCTGCCTCATAATACCCTACTTCCATTTTATATGTAGATTATAAGTTGTTTATGTCAATTTGGGTTAGGAGAATAGAACCCTTCTCCCTTCTTTTATTAGTTTGGATCAACCTGGATTTATCCTTCAGCAGCAAACAATGGATAATATACCTTTGTGTGTGGAGGCCCCATCCTCAGTCCCTCAGTCTGTCCAGAAGGCTGCTTCCAACCTCATCACACACACCCAGAAATGTGATTACATCTCCCCTATTTTCCATGACCATTACTGGCTCTCCACTGCTTTCTAGATCCAGTTCAAAATTACTTTCCTTGTCCTTAAACTCCTGCATGGTTCTGCCCTGTTTATCTGTTTGACTGTATCCCCTGCTATTCTGCTCACTCTCCCTTCACTCCTCTGCAGCTCTCATTTTAGTTTCTGCCAACAACCTATCAACTGTTGGATCAATGTAATCGATGAAGCACAAGCTGGATTTAGAAAAGAACATTTAACAATAGATCAAACCTTTACTTTGGCACACCTTGTACATAAATATAAGGTGGTTAAAAAACAAAAACATTATTGTACATTCATTAATCTTAAGTAAGCCTTTGACAGAGTTAATAGAATTCTTCTCTGGGAAAGACTTTCTGGCCTTGGGTGGACCCCTCATTATTGGAAATGATTAGGATGATGCATCAGGATAACTATGCCAGTGTTAGGTACAATAACAGAGGAGACTTAAGTAACTGGTTTAGTTCCAATATAGGGGTTAAACAGGGTTGTTCAGTGGCACCTCTGCTGTTTAATCTGTTCTTATGCACTGTATTAAACAAAATGCATGATGAAGAATTTCACATACCAAAAATTGGAGCTAGAGTGTTACCTTATTTGGCTTATGCTGATGATGTGGCTTTATTTTCAACTAGTCATTTAGGCATGACAAGGAGTTTGGATAAATTATATGCAGAATGCTAAAGTGCAGATCTTCAGATTAATTATAGCAAAACCAATGTATTGTTTTTTGGGGGGAATAGGCATAAACATAAATATTATATAAATCATTATAAATTAGATGTAGTAACAGATTTCTGTTATTTAGGATTAACCTTTAGTCAAAATGGAAATTGGTGTGCCCATTTAAGGGAAATCAAGCTGAAGACAGAAATGTTTTTCCCAGCTCTCTTACCCTTTTTTTTCTTCAAATTTGGAGAGAATTCCATTAAAGGCAATTTAATGGTCACTGATGCTAAGATCAGATCTCAACTCCTATATGGAGCAGACATTTGGGGGTATTAACCCTAAAAGCAAAATGGGAATTGATCCTTGCCTAAATAAATTACACAAGAAGATGTTAGGGCTCTCAATCTGTGCTCCATCCTTATTAGTGAGGACTGAGCTTGGTAAGGTATCAACTGAATGTCAAATACAACAAAGGTTAGTAAATTATTGGTTAAGAGTATTTAGAATGAACCAGGAAAGGCTCCCTCGTGTTTGTTTAGAGGAAAGTATAATATACTTCTGCTCACATACAATTTTTCCTTACGTGAGAATGGTAGAATAAGTAATTAAACCATTTGGTCTGCTTCAGACAATTACAGATTGCTTAAGATTCCCTCTAGCTCAAATAAAAGAACAAGTGAACTCTAGGATCAAAGACGTATTTATTTAACGTGATCTGGAGACCAGTAGATTATCTAAAGCCTGCACGTGGATGGCTAAAAATAAGTGATATCATAAATTTGAATTATATTTGGAAATTTTACAAAACCCAAAACATAGGAAAACTGTTACCAGATTTCATTTTGAATGTTTTTCCAGCAATGATAGGAGGGGGAGATTTGAGAAAAGAAGTGATGAAAATCTCTATTGTAAATGTGGGTTAAGTTAAGATAATTTACTTCATGTGGTCACGATGTGTCCTTTGTATGAAAAAAAAGGTCTTCCCTTTTGGGTAATATAATTCAACAACTTACCTATCAACCTGATAATATAATGACATATCTACTAAAAGCTCAGGAAGAAGGGGTACTTGTTCCTGTGGCCCCCCTCTTAAGTTATATAGAATCGAGAAGGCTTCATTAGAAACCCTGATTTGGGTAATATGATTTTAGTGAACATGATTCATTGCTGGTTCTCAACATACTTATAAATCAATGTATGATGAACATTACAATATCATTACATGGTAACGTGGTTGGAATAAGAAATGTTTAAATGGTATAAGATTGAGATTGTTGGGTTAGAGGAGGTGTTGATGATATTATACGATGATCTGTTTTTTATATAATACCTGGGTATATTTAATATTGACTCTTTACTGATGTAATACAGTTTATTTAATTGTATGTCTATTGATATCTATATTTATTATGTAATTTATTTTTCTCCTGTTATTGAATATTATGTTTACATTTGTAATGGCATGATATGCTGAACAATAAACTTGAACTTGGAACTTGGTTGGCAGCAGAACCTTCTCTAGTGCTGTCTCACTCTACATCTCTGCTCTCAGTTCCTACCCACAAGCTATCCACTGTTGGCAACAGAGCCTTAACCACTGATTTTCCACTCTGGAATAGCCTTCCACTTTTGTGGCAGATCCTTCTGCACTGTTGGGGCAGAGCCTCTCCACTGTCAGCAGCAGAACCCCCTCCACTGTTGGCAGCAGAACCTTCTCCACTGCCACTCCACTCTGTCTGGAACCCTTCCACTGTTGGGGCAGAACCTGCTCTACTGTCAGGGTAGAACCTTCTCCACTGCTGCCCTACTCTGTCTGGAACAGCCTTCCACTGTTGGGGCATAACCTTCTCCACTGTTGCCCCCTCTGTCTGGAACTGCATTCCACATTCTCTCTGCCTCATTGACTCCCTTCTTCTTATTAAATCTTATCTCAAAACTCATCTCTTCTCCACTGCCTTTAACTCTGAGCATAACCTTGCTTTAGTTTTGAATCTTGGTCTACAAAACTTTTATTGCTGTGCTATTAATGATTCTGCCTGTTGTATTTCACATTTTTTCTAACCCATCTCACCCCAGCACCCTCCCAACTGCAGTATCCAAACCCCTTAAAAGTACCTTTGAGATTACTTGCATGTCTTCATCACCTGATCTGCTCTTGGTGGAGGTTTTGGTGGTTAGTGATGACATTGGAGCTTGGAATCCAGTTCTCCCATGCACTGACTGGCTTGCTGCTGACTAAAACTTCAATGGATCTGTAGTTCATGGTCAAGATGAGCAGAAGTGGTGCTGATAGAAATAAATCCAGTAGAAGAAGCTTACAGCAGTCCTCCTTTAGCTAGCCCAACCTGGAGTTACGGAACCATTGAGGCTTCAGTTAGGCAGCAGCAATAGAAAGCCAGGCAGCCTAGCATGTGGCCTGGCATGTGAAAACATTTGGGTCTGTGCTCCACCATTGCTGATGGGCTCCCCCCATTAGACCTAGTATTCTTATAAATATTTTGACATGTTTCGATGCTGCTGCATGGGGGGGCTGGGGAGAGAAGTTTGAACATATGATACTGGTGTGGGGCTCGGCTGGAGAGAGAGATATCTTGCAGGTCACTGGAGATGGGACTAGCCTATCTGGGGGCTCAGCAATGCAGCTAGCATATGTTGTAAACCCACGACCCTGCCAGGGGAGTTTTCTTAAATGGGGGCTTCTATGTTTCTAGCCCATGCATAGGCTGCAGTGTTTTCATAGCCTCTAGAATAGGGTAAGTTATCTCTTCAGGGACTTACAAATGTCCATGATAGTTTAGAACAGCTCCCCAGAAAAGACTGGGGGGTACTCAAGTGCATTTTATAGGGGTAGGGAAGAATTAAATTCTGATATCCTGTGCAGTCAGTAGCTGATTCCGACACCCCTAGACACCATATTTTATTCTAGTTAATCAAGGAAGAAATTCCAATGTTAAATTTATTTATCATTTCAACTGAGGAAGTAACTTTCCAACCCAAGGACATATACTGCAATATCTATTTCCTTCGATCATCAGTCCATCCATCCGTCCAGCCATCTGTCTGTCTGTCTGTCTATCTATCTATCTATCTATCTATCTATCTATCTATCTATCTATCTATCTATCTATCTATCTATATTTCTAGGGTTACAAAGAGGAAGTAGCAATCAACACACTACACTTATACAACTTTAAATGATATCATACATATTGTCATTGTATACATCATAAAACATGAGTTGCAGAGGTCACTGATCCAGTTATCAGAGGACAACACATGATATCAATCAATTAGTTCTCAGATATCCTGTGACAGCATGCTATAATTTGTTGTATTCATAGTCTATTTATTTTTTTATTTAGTGTTTGTTGACCGGGAAAGGAGTACTAGGCAATTGCATCGTAATGCTCACATTCCAGCCTAAGGCATCACATGACACATTAAAGTATTAAAGGCTAAAAAAAATACAGATTTAAGAAATATATGTTCCTCAAGGACACACATAGTTGGCTAACAGTGCTGGACAATACATTTATCGATGTTGTCAGTATGCAGATACTCACTGTAGGAAGGTATTCCATAAGCTTGTGCTGGTGGCGGGTACGTGGTATATGCAGCAGACTGCTGGATCCCTGCACTGTACTGAGTCTGTCCATAGGCAGCCATGACAGGGAAGGAAGGAGCAGGTACTATATGGGGAAAGGGCCTACAGGTAAAAACAACAATGTAATGCAGTGATGATGAGACATATACAGAACCTACTAAGAGGTGCAAATTAATTTTGATCTGTTTCTGTTTGGCTAGGCCACTGCCAGAAATACACTGATTTTGGGAATGGGGGATACTGGACCATCAGGGACACTTACAATTGGTGCCACAGTGGGGAGAAGAGATAAAAACCACTGGACACCCAAATGCCTTAACATTCAGGAGGTGTGAGTTGGGTTCCCCTATAGCAGTATGTCACACATTGGACATAACAAATTAGTTATGATGTCAAAGTGTGAAAACTGGACATGGCACAGTATCACAAATATTTCTGAGGGGGAATTCAACAGTTGCATCAATTTATTGAAATTAACAGTTACTGTGTTTCTTCATTGTAATGTGAATTACAGCTAAAAAAGGAGTTTGTTAAGGCATGTTTTTAAAAAAACAAGTAATGACATAGCCACGTCTTTTCATGTTTATTAATAATGAAAATTAGTCATTTAATGTTAAAGATATTCCTATTTCTGCCAAAGAGTGTAAATAATGCAAGATTATAGACCATTTGCATCAAGAACAGAATCCCAAAAGATACAGAAACAAACACAGTCTGAAACCATGAAGGATGAAATACAAAATGTAGCTACATTGTAACTCGGAATATAAAAAGTGACAAATCAACTTCCTGGCACAAGCAAATATGTAAATAAAGAGAAGCCTTCAAAGCTCACTCACTTTGATGTGTATTCCTGAGTTGTCAATCTCTGTGTTTCTCGGAGCTGGCCTGCATTGCATAGAAAGGAAAAACATTGAACAGTGAGGTAGCTGCCAGTCCTGTTCTCCTTTTGTTTCTACATCATTTGGTGTTCAAAGCTGATACAGTAGAGCTCAGGCTTTAACTTGTTAATAACAATTGTTCATGCAGCTCTGAAAGTGATATGGGTAACTTTCCATCATAAATTTTTATTGACTGATATAATATATTAACAACATATAACAAATAAAGAAAAGAAAAACAAAACTGTTAACAGATCTTAATGAACATCAAACGTAATTCAGCGCAAATAAGAGAAATATCTGATACGCTATATACATAAAAGGGAAAATTATTCTAACCTATTTCCTTAACTAATACATATTCTTTCACTAATCATCTCTCTCTCTCTCAAACAATAGTGAGTTCATTAATGCATTATTTATGGTTCAGTGTTAGGTGAACAGATAATGCTAGTGTATACTTATGCACCTTTTGCCTTTCTCTGCTCCCACTGTTGGTAGTTTAGGCTGGGTAGCTGTAGGGAATGGAGGGCCCAGCATCAAGGGTGAGCAGAGTGCTGGAGGAGGATGATGGTGAGGATGGTGGGTGTTTCCAAACACGCTAAGTGTGGACTGCTGGGAAATGCTGGTTTATGTATGGTATGTGGGAGGAGCGATTCCCCCATATTGAACCTTGGGCTTAAGCCCTCCCACAATTAACTCAGCTGTCCAAATTTTTTTATTATTTCTTTTCAAATAAATCTAGAAATGGATTCCATATTTGTTTGAGTAAATCAATCTAGTTTTGGATCAGATAACTTATCCTCTGATTGGATGCCAGATTCCCCATGTATACAACTCAATCCTCTACAGTAGGTATCATACCTCTCAAGTGTCCCTCATTACAAGGGACATCCCTCATTTGGCCCCTTAAAATTGCTCTGTCCCTCATCCATCCCTCATGGAGAAGGTGCTGCCCATACAGTGAATGTACTGTAAATTCAGAGTTTAAGGCAGAAATACTTAATATTCGAAAATACTAAATCCAAAATAAACTTTGTACAGGTAAACACTATGGTTTTCACAGTGTTCTGAGCTTGTATCTCCATGTTTGAGGGTGTGTCTCTCATTCTGAGAGTCTGTGTCCCTCATTGTCCCTCATTTTGAGTGTCCATAAATGTGCATGTCCCTCATTTCAATCACAAAAGGTTGAGAGGTGTGGTAGATATTCCGTTATTTTTCCATTTTGCTAACAGCATCCTCTTAAGGCCTAGTGCTGCAGCCAGAACCCAATATTGCTGTTCCTTAGTTAGTTGGAACAAATCTGTAGTGTCCCCCAATATAAAGATTTTGGGCTCAAGTAGTAGGTTAACATTTATAACTGCCGAGCATATTTTACAAACCATTTTCTATATATTTATTAATTTGGGGCAGTTCTATAATGTGCATTAGCGAGGCATATTTTTGCATACATTTCTAACAACTGCCTTCCAGATATTTCCACATCTTTTTCAATCTATCTGGAGTATAGTAGTATAGATGAATAATTTTACATTGAACCAGCCTGCCTAGTACTTCTTTGCTAAAATTAAACGCATTATTCCCAGTTCTTGCCCATGCTTCTAAAGAAATGTCATACCCCAAATCCTTTTCCCACTTAGATTTAATTTGCAAGGACATCCTTTTGTCTTCTTTAAGAACCTGATTATATATTCTTCCAGCACCTCCTTTACTTAATGCAAATTAAGGAAGGAATCCCAGACGAGGGAGGGATTGATCTGATACCTGAATCCTATAACCGGTTGCAATGCATCTCTTATTTAAAGGTATCGATGGAATTGAGTAAAAGGTATGCTCTATCTGGAATTCATCTCTGTGAATGAATGTAAAATTCCTGTGTGTGGGTTAGCTATATCTTTTAGGATCTTTATGCCTTTATTATCTCAGTATTTGTCAGTCAAGACCAAATATAACGCATGCATTATTCCATAATGGTAGGAATGTGATACAGGTACCTGGGTCAAAAAGCACATATAACATACCAGAGGCCATTTAAAATTTTGTATTTTGTATGTTTATCCACAAAGCGAACTGGACCCATTGATCTGTTTATAGTTACTAATGGACAGGACCAAGAAAAGCAGATTACACATTATGAATGAATTACAAAAACAGTCAACAAATATGAATAAAAAAAAATAAATACAGACAATGTATGTGAGTCAGTGTTCAAAACATGTATAATCTGTTGCAGGTTTAAAGAGCTAGTAGTATCAAAAATGGCAGACAAATGAATCCTCAATTTTTTAAAATTATATAGTTATTACTTTTTATTTCTGCTGTATTTTTTCCCATTTCTTTATTAGGTGACTTTCTACCTGGTAGAATTAGGTGTGATGTGAAGAGTAGTACTTTAGCTAGAGATCCAACATATCTAGTTCTGATCCTCTTTGTAACTCATCAGTATTGTGACCTTACTACTTTGACATCACAGGTGACTCATCTGGCAGCCCGTAACTGGCTCTTGGTCATCTGTGGCGTCTGAGTCAGTGAGGTCCTAGGGCTGATGAAGTATAACGAGGATTATACCATGGACTCCAAGCAAAAGGCTAAATTCTGTATTCTGATTGGCTGGCTGGCACCTTTCTACTGTGGTAAATCCTATGATAACCCATGCAATAGGTGCCAGCCAGATGCATATTAAAAAAAAAAAACAATCCAACCCCGAAATGACAGAATGCCAACTGCCATGTTGTTTCCCCGCTAAACCGGGAGTACGAAAAAAACACCTCCGTACAGCGGGAAAAAAATATAAAAAACAGTGTACAAGCCTGAATCAGTTATTATAAACAGGCATTTTTAACTGTCTCCCCATAACCACTTCCACCCCGCTCATCTCTCAATAATTTGTTAGTGTCTGCTCGGCTCGGCTCCGTTCTGTTCCCGTTCCCGCTCCGTTCCTGGTACAGTCCCACTCACTGTCCCGTACAGTCCCTCTATCACTGTTTAAATCCCCACTCTTCCTGTGTCAGTGACAGCCAAAAAAAAAACAAAAAAACTACACTAAACAAATTCTCCTGACTGCAAGAAATTCCCGAGTCCATTTCCACTACGCAGACTGTAACCTGGAAGCTGTATGATGGCAACCCATTATAGATCACAACATGCCACACAGTCACTGTAGCTCAGAAAAAGCAAAAACAAAACATTACTCCACCAGGAATCGCAGCCCTCTCTTGAAATGGGAAAAAAAATGGGCTGCAGTACCATACATGACACCCATGGCAACAGCCCTAGCAACCAAGGACAGCCCTAGCTACAGAGAACTATGTTTTTGTAATGGACTAACAAACACAGTAAAATTAAATGAAAAAAAAAAATAAAGAAACCAGTTTTATTTTATTGTATCTAAAAAAAGTGGACAACGGTATAACTGCAATAAACCACTCGGAGGGGTATGGGGGAATTTACCACGGCTGGCGAGGATTTAGCCACTCGGCCCAAACCACACCAGCTGTGGTAAATCCCCCCATAACCCACACCCTCTCATGATTTATTGCTTAAGTAGAACTTGTTGAGTCTGCTTCCAGACAGAGTACTGTTCCACACATCACACTGAGTAAGGTAAGATGGAAAGCCTTATAATTAGTAAAAAGGAAAAAAAAAAATTACTTTAGATATAAGAAGTAAAATCTGACTACTTAGCTGGTTGTTTAGCCACTAGGGCTCTTCCATTCCACATTGAACTGGGCAGATACAATGGGCTGAGTGGCCTTTATCTACTGGCAAATTCTGTTTCTATGTTACGTTTAAAAGTTATTAATATTCTCAGTCAGTGCACTAGCTCTGTTAGAACATCACTAGCTTATGGTACCTTTTACCTTTTGGTTTCCTCTGCTGTTTTACATTTTAGTTTCTGAATTTACACTACTGTACCAGTAAGAGCAAATGAAAAAGGTCATGCTCAGTGCAACTGACTTGTTGAAATAATTCTTTAAAAAAATACTTTAATTGTCTGAGAACAAAGACACTGAGCACTTTAAGTATGTTTGACTTATCTTTAACAAAGACAGATTATTAAGAGCTTGTAACAAATTCCTGATGGTGACACTGATCTTGTAAAACAAGTTTAAAGGAGGTATGAGTGACTCCATCTATCCTAGTATTCACATGTTGTTTTTACATGTATGCTCTGAGGGGATATACATTAATTTAAAACTAGTAGTATGGCATGCCATTTTAATGAACAAGGTAATATTTTTAAAGCAATGTGATCACATTGCCCACAGACTAATAGTTTTAAGAATGTCTAGAGCAATAAATAAATAAATAAATATATATATACACATATCTATATCTATACATACATATATGTGTGTGTGTGTGTGTGTGTGTGTGCACGCGTGTCCAGAATCTGTATATGTTAAAAAATATTCAGCACTCAAATAGTCAATGACCAAAACAAATGTGCTATAAAAGTGAGGGCTGTAATACCTTTCTAATCCCAAAATCAGAATCTATGTTGCTTTACATTGAGACATCTCTTCTTTGTAGTATTCTTGGTCATTAGAAATGAACATTCTGCTTTCAGTTTGTAAGCCCTATTTCATGTTATAAATGAAGGGACTTCTGCTCATTTTGGGAACTGAGAGAGGTGAGAGATCAATTGTACTGAAAGTTAAATAAAGCCTCTGTCTGTCTATCTCGAGATGAGGTATGGGATGTTGAACAGCATTTTATGTGTCTCCACACTTCTACAGCAGTACACATTCAGCCCTGATTGGGAAGGACCACCTGATGTGTGAAGTTAATTTTCTAGCTAATTTGATGCTGTTTTTTTCCTGTGTAAGTACTGCCAGCTGTGCTGCGTGATGCCAAGTGTTGTTTATAATGAATGGAGCTCTGCACACCAAACTCACTGCAATACCTTGTAAAACATACTTTAATGGGAAAGTATAAATACAAAATGTAATGTAGCTTTTTTTTTATCCAGGACAGCCTAGCTGAAATGCAACATCTTGCTTCCAGTAGAGTCCTTCTTCTACCCACTTCTGCAGCTGGGTGAATTGGAGTGCTGCGAGGTTAAGTTACTTGCTCAGGGTCACAATGTGGTAAATCCCTTCACCTGAACAACTAAAAAAGTTTTAATTTTGAACTTTAAATTCCTTTGTCTGTCTTTTTTTCCCATGTTTATGTCCATTTTATAAACACAGTACCATACTCTAGGATGTGTGGGTTGTGTTGCAATAATCCACACCCCAGGAGGTTGAAGGTATTTGGCACAGCACAACCCACATCACTTTGTGCAATATAGCTGAGGGGTCTGGGGCCAGGTATTCAAAAGTTATCTTAGGCTCTAAGGGGTATCTGCTCATGCAAACTGAATTTTGCACCTGATTCATGGGTGGGGTCTATATTTAGACACCTCCACAGCATGAGCAAAACCGTTACCACCTGAACGCTAACTTACTGCTGCGCCCATGCAAAAGACAGGGTCCTCCCCTGCCTGCATACAGGTGCAACAGGAAATTCAGAGGTTTGCACAGGTGGTGAATGCCACCTGAATGGGCACAAGTTACTGCCTTTGCAAACCCTGATTTAACAGGACACAAGGGCCTGGTGGTGTGCAGTGGTAATGCAGCTGCCCACCCCCACCCGCTGAACCCTGATCCATTTAAACAATGGATGCTCTGGCACTCCTGCCCTCTGAGTGCCCATCCCCATAAATGTGTTGCATTCCCTGGTGTTCAGTGGCACCTGCCACCATCCAACACTCATCCCTATATGTTTAGTGTATGCGCTGGTGTCTAGTGGCACCCCCACACTCCGATCACTCATCAAAGTAAGATTAATGATTTTCCTGGTGTCTAGTAGCACCCTCCCACCCTTCAATCTCCTGCCCCATAAGTTCTATATTGTCTCTGGTGTCCGGTGGCACCCCTGTAATATTTATATTGCCCTGATGTTCAGTGGCACCCCCCACTGCTTGACTACCCATCACCATAATATGAGTGATGTCCCTGGGATTTAGTGATACTCCCTACCTGCCAAGCACCCATTCTAGTGCCACCCTGCTCACTGGTGGTTAGCGGCTGCTCCGCATCATCCACACTGAGCACCCCACCCTGCCACCCCCACCCGTACCTATGTATTAGGTGCTGTGCTGAGGATCTGTTATAACAACTGGCACAGCCCTTCTCTCACCACCTCGGCCAGCTGCCATATGGAATGACCTCCCCATACCTGTGTATGTGGTGCTGCACTGGGGATCCATTATGGTGATCAGTATAACCCTCATTTCATTACCTCAGCTGGCCACTGTATGGAATGACAGGGAGTGCACACACACTCCCTATCATTCCACATGGCTACCAGCTGAGGTGGTGACAGGAGGGCTGTGCCGGTCACTATAACGGATCCCCAGCATGGCATCACATACATAGATATGGGGGTGGCAGGCTGGTATGCATGGTGTGGGTTGTGCTGGAGGGCTGCTAACCACTGGGGAGCAGGTTGGCACTGCTCGGCAGGTGGAGGCTACCACTAGACACCAGGGATGTCACTAATATGATGGCAACAAGTGATTGGAGGGTGAGGGGTGCCACTAGACACCAAGGACATCACTCATATTATGGTGACAGATTATTGGAGGGTGGAGGTGCCACTGGACACCAGTGCAAAATGAATATTACAAAGACAGGTGATCAGGGTGGGAGGGGTCTGTTTGCCATCATGCCTAATGTGGTGACTGGTCACTGGAAGGGCACAAACCTGCCACTGCTTCCAGTGCAAATGAGCCCATAATGGGCATGCATATGGCCCTTAATGTCTTGCATGCCCAATGGGCTCATTTGCATGTTGCAGGCTGAATATTGCTGCATGGCTTCCAGTGCTATCAGGTCTGGGGTTGCAGCTCCCTATGGGCTGCATACAGCCCAGATCCATGTTGGAGCAGCACTACTTGCCCTAGTACTGCACCAACATCACCCTATATTCAGTCGGATAGCGCCAGTGTGCTATCCCGACTGAATATAGCAACCTCTGGGTCAGGCAGAAGGGCAAGAACAGCACAGACCTTTGTGCTTGGCTTTTGCTTATATTTCAATATTGGGCCACTGGTTGTCTTGCTGACTGCACACTGCAGTGCCCCCTGTTTACTGACATATGAGCAGAACATGGTGAGGTCTTGGTGAGATAACTGCCTGCACCCCTCATTGACAAAGCTAGGTCTGTTTGTCTGTCTGTCTGTCTGTCTGTCTGTCTATCTATCTATCTATCTATCTATCTATCTATCTATCTATCTACCTATCTATCATAGCCATGGCCTGACTCAGAATGTGGCATTTACGTTCACAAGTAAGGGGGAGGACCAAAACTCATTAATGGCAAAGCCACGGGCGAATTATGAATACCTCACCTTTCTGAATGAAAACCTTTAAAATTAGTTCTTTTTTTGCAGTGCCGTTATTTTTGACTTCACTACTCTAAACAATACTCAAGCATCCTCTCAGTTGCTTTTTCCATTGGTTCAGCACAGCATTATGCAATATTGAACGTATCTTATCTTTGTGACATATACAACATCATGTAGCTTGTTATTTTGATAGCTTGCATGTTATTAACTTTTACCATATCATCTGTATTTAGTACAGTATTATCTATTCATTTTAACTGCATTTCGTTTATCGACACTGTATATAACATTTGTACTGTCTGTTGTCTTCCTATATAATGCATTGTCTATTTGCACTTTCTACTGGTCACTTTTGAAAATGGGCAATCTTGTTCAATAAGTTTACCAGGGTAAGTAAAAATGAAATGAATGAGTTAAAAATAACACATACATACGAATATACGAAGAAGCCAGCAGAAGAAGGCCATTTCGTCTATCAAGTCTGCTCATATTAAGCATAGAAACATAGACTTTGACGGCAAATAAGGACCGCTTGGCCCACCTAGTCTGCCCATTTCCCAACCTAGAGGATAAACTGCAGATCCTATTTAACCAACAGCCTATTTCTTCCTATCCCCCACAAAAATTGCCTTATGTCTGTCCCATGCATTCTTGAATTCTCCCAAAGTTTTAGACCCTACAACCTCTTCAGGAAGGCTGTTCCCTGCATCCACCACCCTCTCTGTGAAAAAATACTTCCTCACATTGCCCCTGAGCCGTCCCCCCTCTGTCTTCAAATTGTGTCCCCTTGTTCTTGCACATCTCTTTTTCTGAAAGATGCTACCCTCTTGGACTTTGTCGATTCCACTGAGGTACTTAAATGTTTCTATCATGTCCCCCCTCTCCCTCCTTTCCTCAAGGGTATACATATTAAGCTCCTTTAGTCTCTCCTCATATGGCTTCTGTTGCAGACCCTGCATGATTTTAGTTGCCCTCCTCTGAACTGTCTCCAGTCTGTCTATGTCCTTGCGGAGATGGGGTCTCCAGAACTGGATGCAGTACTCCAGATGGGGTCTCACCAACTGTCTTTACAGGGGGATAACAACTTCCTGTTTTCTGCTGGTAATGCCTCTTCCAATACATCCCAATATCCCCCCAGCCCTCCCTACCACCTTCTCACATTGCTTGCCAACCTTAAGGTCATCTGATATGATTACCACCAGGTCCCTTTCCATTTTTGTTGTTGTTACTACCTCTCCCCCATTGTGTAATCTTCCACTGGGTTTTTGTTTCCCAGGTGCATTATTTTGCACTTCTTTGCATTAAATCCAAGCTGCCATACTTCTGACCATTCCTCCAACCTTGCCAAGTCCCTTCTCACCTTTTCTACACCTTCTTGTGTATCAACCCTGTTGCAGATCTTTGTGTCATCTACAAAGAGGCATACTTTTCCTTCAAGTCCCTCTGCAATGTCACTTATAAAGACATTAAAAAGGACTGGACCCAGTACTGAACCCTGCGGTACCCCACTAGTAACCTCTCTTTCTTCAGAGTGGACTCCATTTACAATTACCTTCTGTGTCCTGTTGTCCAGCTAATGTTTTACTCAGGCTACCACCCTGGGACCCACTCCCAGGCTGGTTAATTTGACTATTAATCTTTTGTGTGAGACTGTGTCAAATGCCTTGCTAAAGTCTAGGTAGGCAATGTCCACAGCACCTCCCTGGTCTACTATTTTGGTCACCCAGTCAAAGAAATCAATTAGATTCATCTGACATGACCTTCCCACTGTGAACCCATGCTGCCTTGGGTTCTGTGCCCCACTGACCTCTAGGTATTCAACAATTCTTTCTTTCAGAAGTGATTCCATCACTTTCCCTACCACAGAGGTCAAACTGACAGGTCTGTAGTTTCCTGCCTCTGTCTTGGTCCCACTTTTGTGAAGGGGAATCACATCTGCCTTCCTCCAGTCTCAGGTACCGTACCATCCTCCCATGATTTGTTAAAAAGGGTAGTCAGTGGTGTCACTAGTTCTCCCATTAATTCTTTTAGAATTCTGGGGTGAATTCCATCAGGCCCCATTGGCCGTCTACCTTCAGTTTTAGGAGTTCTTTCAGAACCCTTTCTTCTATGAAAGGACTGGGATCGACCCCCTATCCAGAGTGCTTCATCACTGATTAGGCACCCCACCTCCTTTTGTGAATACTGAACAGAAGTATTCATTCAATATCCCTACTTTTTCACTGCCCCCTTTGCCCGCCCACTGTCCATTCTATTCAGCCTCACTATCCCTCCCTTTGTCTTTCTACGCTCCCTGATATACCAATAAAAGGTTTTATCCCTCTTCTTAACCGAGTTGGTATTGCATGTTCCATAGCTTGAGCTAATGTCCCTGCCCTCCCCACGCCCCCCATCCTCCCTATCCATGATCCTTACCTTCCCCCATGCCTGTCTCAGCCTCTCTTAAAGCTACCCACTGTCTTCAATGAGATTACCTCTTCCGGCAGCACATTCCAAGTGTCCACAACCCTCTCTGTGAAGAAGTGCTTCCTGACCTCCCTCCTAAACCTCCCATCCGCCAGCTTAAGACTGTGCCCCCTTGTGTTATGGTTGCCACTCAGCTTAAAGAGACTCTCCTTATCAACCTTATTTCTCCCTTTCAAGTACTTGCAGGTCCCAATCATGTCCCATCTCTGTCTCCTGTCTTCCAGGGAGTACATGTTCAGTGCCCTCAACCTCTCCTCATATGACGCCATTTATGTTTTAACATTTATTCCCATTGGTTAGCGTCTCTCACACACACACACACACACACACACACACACACACACACACACACACACACAGACACACACACACAGACACACACACAGACACACACACACACACACAGACACACACAGACACACACACACACTTACAGCTGAAACACTACAAATAATACACTGACCTTGCCATAGCAAGTATTATCCCATACCTGATTATAAAATTACCTATCCCCCACTTCCATAAGGAAAACCATAACCAGTTAGTATCACTTACCTGAGACTTAAATACCCTACCCTCCCATAACAAAGTATTATCGCTTACCTGAGTCTATAATGACCTAACCCTGCATAGCTATTACTTCCCTCTGTCTATATTGACCTACCCTCCTATAGCCAAGCTGTATCACTTACCTGAGTCTACAACGTTTTTTGATGGGTCTGCAGTGATTTCTCTTATGTTCACTTGTTTTGGTTTATCTGAGAGAAAAATGTTAGCACTGTTTGATTGCTTGTTATGACAAGTTTACTTATAGAACTTATATACATAGCTGCATGGCACGTATTAGAGTTAAAGTGCACAAAGTATGGAAATCTAAAGTTAAGGAAAAAAGTGTATTGTAAATACAATATACATTAGCACTTTTATAGTAGAATGAAAACACTATCAGAAACACAACACCCGAGCTAGCTAGACAAATTTTTTTATCTTGTTAGTAGTTTGTCATTTCTTTTAGCTTGTCAGTTGGGTACATCATTGTCAGTGTGTGTGACTGACTGCTGTGCCTTGTTCTGTTAAAAACCATAAGCCAGCATGAGTAAGCCGTTTAGTGAATCATGTCACAGCTGCAGTTCATTCAGAACAATCATGTGCCTTTGAGTGGCATGTGTCATCTGAGCAGCTTTTTGCAGTATTTTCTTGTAGCCCTAATTTTATAGTGCTAATATTTAATGTATAAACTCCACATGTGATGTGCATCTATGAGATATGGATTTTATCTTCATTTGTGGTTAGTGAGCTCTTGTCTCCTCACTCAGTCGAGAGGTCGCTGACCAATCATTAGGATAAAATCCATGTTTTATAGACGCACATCACGTATCCCCTATTTATACAACAGGGGCCAGCTTTTAAAAACAGCTAGATTGCTGCAAGCCCCAAGTACATCAAAGATATGGTGTACAGGGCTTGCGGCAATATAATGAGATTTTACATCCCATGTAGCAATTGCTGCCAGTTAGACAAACTTTTTGTGGTCTAGCTTGTGGTAATCCTGAGGACCCTTTTTACAGGGCTTGCACCAAATAATTGGTGGACGCTACTGAAAATCAGGTAAACTGTCGCAACTGCGTATGACTTATTAAAATTGGATGCAGTTACAGCAAACCCATTTGGTGCACCAGGTGTGGTGGCACAGGGCTCAATGCAAGCCTGTGCTACCCACTGAAAATCCATCCCCAGGTGTAACAATAAATTGTGGAAGATAAACATGCATATCACAAGCTGGGTAGGCCACACTCACAGTCTTTGTTACATCACAGTGGATTACTGAACCAATCAGACAGCTGCTTTCACAATGCTGATTACATCATATGATCCTGTACAACACTGAAGCCAGAGCTGAAATCACAGAAACAGTTAAATCTCCACACAAACAGCAGGTTTAAAAGTTATAGCTAGTAAACTGATGTTGTGCAAATCAGCTGTGCAATGGCCTTACTCAAAATATGCAGTCCTTCACTTGTGAGGGGGCAGGACTTTCAAACTCACTCATGGCTCTGCCACTCATGAGTTATAGTTGTTCCTCTTTTTCTTAAAGCTATACTTCATATTTTGAGTCAGACTATTGCATATCCCCTGTATATTACATCTGCAGAAATATGTTTTCCTTGATAATGTATTGTTTAGGTCTACAACCAGTCAAAACTAAAAATATAGCCGGCCCGGTGGTGCTGAGGGTTGAGGCGCTGGATGCCACACCTCGCGTCACGCTGGTGACCCAGGTTTGGGAATGGACTTGGGCCACTGGGGGTCAGCAGGGGATGGGAAGGAACTGAGCATCTGGAGGACTGCTCTCCCTTCCCAGGGAGGGTTCCAGGGGATGCGCCACTCCTGGGTGTCCTCTGATGGCAGTTGGAGGCATTGCAAGGAACATGTGGGGCCAGCAGATGCAGGAGGCAGAGCATGCCGGAAATAGAAACCACAGTGAAAGGCAATGTATAATATTGTACCTGATAAAATATGACAGTAAAGAACATTTGTGGAAAAAATACAAAGGTGTGCCACTCATTTTTTATTTACTGCTTAGAGGCACTTTCTAAAACAAAGCTGTTTTTCTAAATGGTGCAGCAATATGAACAGTGCGAGACGGTAACAAGATCTGGCCATGCAGTTATGATAGAATTTATACATGCTTGGCGTGGCTCTGCAGTCATGTGGTCCAATCAGGTCAGTTGATTATGCCTAGCCATTTCATAATAAATCTACTGATCCCTTCCTATTCTATACAGCTATTTTCACATGATATCAGGTTTCATAAGTTTTGCATCAAATAAATTCTTCAGGCACCTCAGACAAGTTATTTACAAATTGTCTTAATACTTTTTAATCTGTTTTATTAGAAGAAGGTTATTGGGAAATGCCAGCAGAATCTTTATTATATTACTAACACACCATTTAGAAGATTAAAAGAAGTGCTTTCAATGTGCTCATGGTGGTATCTATGTGCAACTAATTTACTGAGACACTAAATTCAATTGGAAGGGTGAACTATAAGGGAAAAACTCCCTCTGAATTGATTTATTTATTTCAAAAGTTTCACCAGGAAAGACATACTGAGCTGTTAACAGCTCATTTTCAGATGCATCCTGAGAGGGAGGTGGAAAGGGGGAACAATTAGAAACACTAAGAACAATAAGTAATAGGAGAATATACATTATAAATAACAACCGTGCAAGACAGGCTGCAAGATGTAGAATACAGTGCTGGAGGATAACAACATTTGCAATGTGCAGAGGCATACTGAGTTCAGGGCAGGAGCAAAGGCTGTCAGTTGTGGAGGGTGAAGAGGGGACTTCACTAGTGTAGGTATGGAATAAAGGGGGAGCAGAGGTATGAGGGTGGTGTGCAGCGGCCCAGTGATGAGTATTAGGGGCAACTGCAGGAGTGAGTAGTGATGTCTTGGAGGAGAAAGAAGAGAGCTTGGTGGGAAGAGGTAGACTGGATGGTGAGGGCTTTATGTTTACTTTGGTGTTCTCTCCACATGACCTAATTAGAAAAAAAGTTTTGTTGTATTCTGTTTTGAACAAGAGACCAGGGGCTCGATATTCAGAAAAACACAAAGTGGAGCGCAAAAGTTTGCATTGTGCTTTGCAATTGCCCAGATGTCCGAGGATGCTATATTCAGTCAGATTGAACACTGGCACTATCCAACTGAATATAGGGCCATGTTGGCACAGTGCTAAGTCAAGTAGCACTGCCCGGACATGGCGCCCGAAGTGTGCCTCAAGAGTGGATAGCACCAGAGCGCTATCTGCAGTTTTCAAAGGGAGCCATGCAAGTGAGTTCATTGGGCATGCAAGGTGCTAAGGGGCCATTTGCATGCCCATTATGGGCACATTTGCATGGGTAGCGGAGGCAGGTTAGCATGGCGCCACCCCCCTTCCCCAGTCCAAGACCTATGTAGTTATGCCTAATGCTAGGGATTCCCTCTCTGATTGCCAGCCCGATGTTTAAATAACAGTTCCAACAAAGACAAAGCCATGATGGTGGTGCAGGGTTGGTGTTAAAACACAAAAGGGCAGCCAACCCTTGGTAAACACAAAAGTCCAAATAAGTGTAGCACTCCAGACCATAAAGTAATAAGAAATCACTTGGAGGACCACCAATTAATTTCAAATCCAACGTGCTTTAATGTGAAAGCCAGTCCTTATAGTACAAAATTTAAACCTACTCAGCCGGAGCTATGGCTACCTGCCCCGGTGCTTCAGCTATCCCAGCCTTCCTCAGGGGATGTTTTGTACCATGAGGACTGGTTTTCACATTAAAGCACATTGGATTTGAAATTAATTGGCTGTCTTCCAAAAGATTTCTTATTACTTTAAGGTCTGGAGTGCTACACTTATTTGGACTTGCGATGTTTAAATAACACTTCTCTGGTGTTAGCGGTCTCCCCCCTCCCTCTGATTGCCAGCCCAGTGTTTAAATAACACTCCCTGGTGCTAATGGTCCCCCCAATCACCAGCATGATGTTTAAATAAAACTTCCCTGGTGCTAGTGGTCCCCCCTCCTTCCGATTGCTAGCCCTTTCTAAAAAAAACTCCCTGGTGTTAGTGGTCCTCCCTCCAATCACCAGCCCATAGTATAACTTAACCCCCCTTGATGTCCAGTGATTCTATCTGATGCCGATCCACAGTGCTCCCAGGTCACCTTACCAGTATCCCTCTGTGCCGCCGGTTCATATAGCTGCAACGGAAGCCTCCTCACACTCATTTTCAGCTGCCATATGTCCAGGCAGAGATATGTGACTTATTTATAGGACAGGGCATGTCACCCTGTCTTATAAATTAGTCAAGCACTCCCTGCCTGGACATATGGCAGCTGGCTAAGGTAGTGTGAGGAGGGCTGCTCCAGTCATCATATGCAGATCCCTGGCACCGAGGATACTGGTAAGGTGACTGGGGGCGTGGTGCTCCATTTCTGTGGTGGTGGGGGCCACTAGACGCCAGGGATTAGAGACATTCAACCAGAGGTACTGTGGATCAGTGCTGGGTAGAACCACTGCATGCCGTTGGGGTTAAGTTAGACTATGGGCTGGTGATCGGGGGGACCACTAGCACCAGAGAGATTTTTTTAGTTTGGGCTGGCAATCAGAGAAGCGGGACCACTAGCACTAGGGAAGTGTTATTTAAACACTGGGCTGGTGATTGGAGGGAGGGGGACCACTAGCACCAGGGAAGTGATATTTAAACATTAGGCTGGTGATGGGTGGGGGCCACTAGCACCAGGGAGTTTTTTTGTAAGTATGTGCTGGTGATCAGGTGGGTGCCACATACCATGGGGGCGGGCGTGCTCTCCCAGCGGTCAACCAGCTAGCTGGCTGCATTACCTCTAGCAGCCACTAGGGTTCTGCAGAGTAAGGGGGGATGTTGTTTAGCAGCATTTGCATGGTGCAAAAGGACCATGCTAAGCTCTTTTACACAGCACAAATCCAATGAATATCAGCTTGTGCCTATATTGCTGCCCCATACCCCCATTTGCATACCCCTCATTTTGGTTTGCATGGGTGCTAACCCTGTCTGCTGGTGCAAGCAAGCCTTTTGAATACTGGAATCCAGTGCAAAATCTGATTTGCATGGGCAAATACTGGTAAGTGCCTGCACAAACATTTAAATATTGGGCCCCAGGAATCCTAATGCAGATATGATATGAAATGAACTGTTTATCCATTTCCCTAGTCTAAATTGTTGGTAACACTTGGGGCTAATACAGTGAAAACAAAACATTTTGCTGAGGTGCTCAGCGTGCAACCACTTATAAACATGGTAGCATGAAGTATGGATCCTACCCAGTGAATGTAATGGTGCAGGCTGTCTTATTGCATTACTCAGGTATAATGGGATTAAGAATATGTGGATGCATCCCTTGAGTCAGTTGTTTTTTTGGCACGGACAGTGACCGGGAACTGATGTGCATTGCCTGGCACATGACTGCACTTGCTCTGCTGTGTGATGCAAAAACTATAAAAGAAAATGTGCTAGTGAAAAAAATCACAAAAGGTGTTTCAAAATAAAAACAGACAGCTAAAACATTCTGCTTTAAGCATTAAAATGCCAATTACTTTATGCAGGAATAAACTCTGCCAAATCTAGTAGATCAGAACAAACAATGGTAGAACTATACCAGTGAGAACTAGTTAGACAACATTATTTGCCAATAATTTAAAAAACAGATTGACCATTCTTCTGCTTCCCTTACTTTAAGGGTTTAACAAGGCTGATGATTTTTTCAGTGTAATGTTGAAACGTGGAAAATGTGTTCTGTTTCTTTTTGCCTGATTTGAAGCAGTGCTTCTGCACATGAGAAGGCTTCAGCAACACTTTGAATCTACAACAGTTGCAAAATTTGACATTTTATGGGTGACATTGCTGGGGATGTTCCTGACAAAGAAGAACAATGTTTTAACAAGTTGTGCACATGCCTGACAAACTCATTTTGTTTGCTCTAACATTTCCCTTCCTTGTAACCAGATACTTGTCTTGTTTTTGATTATGATAAAAATAACATAAAGAATAATGTATGGGGAGTGGTGTGTAAAATGCCTTTTTAGACATTTGAGGTGTGTTTGTCAAATATATATTCTATGTATATGGTATTCTGTATTTGTACTGGTCGATCATGAAAACAGGCGATGTAGCACATGGACTTATCAGTTACCAAATAAAATAAACTGAAATGAAATGAGTGATTCCTCATAAACCATGAGAGCAAAGCTTGAGTGGATCATATTGGCATCACATACACCAAGGGTATGTAATCAAACTTGAGTTACAACCCTACTGCCCGTGTTTTATTTTTCCATAATTGCTAGTTTTTAATGTTTTGGAGGCTATGTGAGCTACTGTGAGGAGAAAGTGAAAGTGGATTTTTGTCAGTTGAAGGACTATCCCCTCCATTATACACACGGTGTTATACAGAGGTGCATATAATGGAGAATTTTAGTACTGGATTTTGGATTATAATTAACCTTTCCAGTTATTATACTTATATAATCATGATTAAGGACTAGTAACATGACCTGAGCCTTCAGTTCTTCACCCTCATGTGCACCTGATTTGCCAGTTTCAAGTACATCATACTCTGATCATCCCATGAGAGTTGAACCCAGAAACACCAACTCTTGACACCCATCTTGGACCAAAGTGGTACTGTATATACAGTGCTGGCAACCAATCAGTCTGTGTGCTAATGGGGGCAGTATAGCCTAGAGGTTAGAGGAATGAGGTGTGAACGAGCTTGGTACATCCAGTAGACCAGACCTGAGTTTGATTCTCACAACCTCCACTTGCATACTGCGTGACTCTGAGCAAGTTAGTTAACCACCCAGTGCTCCCAGGTCACCCCTGAAAACAAGCACTTGTGCCTAGTGGGCCTTACCCGGTTAACAAAGACTAAAATAAAAAATTAAAAACATACTGGAGCAGACTATGCAGCCTACCTTCTGGGCCATCTGGAGAGGTGGAGCAACTGTCAGAAAGGCTGAGCTTTAAACTATCAAGGCATTCACTGCTTACAGTCAGGCTGTGTGAAACCATGAGATCTAGCATTTCCTTAAACCTGATAAAGACAAAGAAAATAAATGCATCATAAGCTTTTGTGGAATTCAAACATTAAGTTATGTTATACACAATCATTTAAATACACTTTCTAATCCTCTGATGTGGTGAGATTATTATTGTATTTATTTTTTTAATCTAAAACTTTTTAGCTAGAAGGCCCCACTAAACTGTAGACCCCTTTCTCTAAATGAGTCCCAGGGGAAGGGGAGGGGGTGCAGGTTAACAAAATCATAATAGACAACAAAATACTGATAAAATCAAAAAGGTAAACACAGATGGTCCATGTACCAAAAAATAAATCTTTGCACAGTAATACAATATAGGAATATGTAATATGGAAATTAAATACAATAGACACATTAAATACCATGTGGGAATTAAATGCAATATCAGAATTACAGAAAATATAGGAATTATTATTACAATACAGGAATAAAATAAAATACATGAAATAAATTCAGTATAGAATTTGATACAATATAGGAACTAAATACAACATAGGAATTAAATATATTATGGGAAATAACTACAATACAGGAATAAAATGAAATGCAGGAATTAGATACACTATGGTAATTAAATACAATAAATGAATTAAAAAGAATGCATGAATTAAATACAATGCAGGAATTAGACATAGTAAGGGAATTAAATACAATGCTGGAATTAAATACAATATGAGTATTACACACAATCCAGGAATTAAATACAATATGGGAATTAAATGCAATACAATATAGGAATTCAATACAATAAAGGCATTGAATAAAATATGGAATTAAACAGAATACAACAATTGCATACAATGCAAGAATTAAAAACGTGATCCAGTTGTTTGGCTTCACTTACAACAAAGGCAACAACTAGTAAAAATTTAGCATGAGGGAAGGTGTATAAGCAACAGAAAACAGGAAGCAAAGGGGAAAAGGGGTGAGGAAGGTGAGGGGTTGCTGGGCAAAGGCTGGGGGAAGTAAGGTGGGGACTGGTGGAGAAGGTGGGGTAGGGTGTAAGAACAGATGCAGACATGAATGGTATGCTTCTGAAGGAGAAGTTTCGGGGTGGTGGAAGAGGAGTGGGGGAAGGGGGTCAGGAGATTAGACCAGAGCTGTGGGAGCCTGCAGGAGAAGGTAGCCTGACCAGCAGAGGTCTTGGGAAGAATGAGAGTGATATTACATTTAAAAGTAGCAAGAAGGGAAAGGATAGTTGAAGAGAGAATGAGAGAAGTCAATCCAGAAGTTAGAGATAATGGAAACATTGCACAAGAGATCTCTGCCTTCGAGGGAGAGAAGGAAAGAGGTGTAAAGGTAACAGTGATGGGTATGCGGAGGACAGTTTAGGGCAATGTAGCTCAATGAGTGGAAGGTGGCAGTCTGGTCAGGGTGGATTTGGTAGAAACACCATATCTTCATAATCCAACACTAGGAGGATCATTTTCCTAAGGATTTCCTAGTGTGCATGGAGGGAAGACATGCTTTCGTGGTGTACATGGAGGGGGATATATGGTTTCCTGGTGTACATAGAGGAGATACATGCTTTTCCAGGTGTACATGGAGGAGAGACATGCCTTTCTGATGTACATGGAGGGAAGTCATGCTTTCCTGGTGTACATGGAGGATAGCCATGCTTTCCAGGTGTACATGGAGGAGAGACATGATTTGCTGGTGTACATGGAGAGGATACATGCTTTCCTGGTGTTCAAGGAGGGGAGACATGCTTTCCTGGTGTACATGGAGGGGAGACGTGAAGTCCTGGTGTGCAAGGAGGGATACATGGTTTTCTGGTGTACATGGAGGGGAGACATGCTTTCTTGATTTATATGGAGGGGGAGATGTGTTTTCCTGGTGTACATGGAGGGGAGACATGCTTTCCTGGTGTACATGGAGGGGAAATATGATTTCTTGGTGTACATAGAGTGGAGACATGATTTTGTGGTGTACATGGGCGGGAAACATGATTTCCTGGTGTGCATGTGGGAACATATTGTTTTATGGTGTGCATGGAGGGAAGACATGCTTTCCTGCTGTACATGGAGAGGAGACATGTTTTCCTGGTGTGCAAGGAGGGTAGACATGTTTTCCTGGTGTACACATGGAGGGGAGACATGCTTTTCTGGTGTACATGGAGGGAAGACATAATTTCCTGGTGTACATGGAGGAAAGACATGCTTTACTGGTGTACACGGAGGGGGAGACATGCTTTCCTGGTGTACATTGAGGGGGAGACATGCTTTCCTAGCGTACATTGAGGGGGAGACATGCTTTCCTGGTGTACATGGAGGCAAGACATGATTTCCTGGTGTGCATGGAGAGAGATATTATTTCCTTATGTGCATGGAGGACAGATATAATTTCCTGGTGTGCATGGAGGGGGAAATGTTTTCCTGATGTACATGGAGTGAAGACATGATTTCCTGGTGTACATGGAGGGGAGATATGCTTTTCTGGTGCACATGGAAGGGAGATATGATTTCCTGGAGTACATATAGTGGAGACACAATTTCCAGGTGTATATGGATGGGAAGACATGATTTCCCTTGTGAGCATGGAAGGGAAACATGCTTTCCTGGTGGATGCACATGGAAGGGAGAATGATCTTTTGGTGTACATAGAGGGGAGGTAATTTCATCTGATATGCAGTGCCCCTTGATTAGGGTGAAACTTTATGTGGATTTCGTCAGTGGAAAAAGTCAATGTGGCTGTCTTACCAGTTCCCAGTAATTAATTGTAGGGACTACCTCCAATGGGGCCATCTAGGGTTCCTAATGCCATGGGGGGGGGGGGAGTGGTTGGTGTTTGGCCAGTCTTGGTCTGGTGCCAAAGATCAAGGGACCATTTTGTTGACATTTGAGCCAGGGTAACTTACCACAATATAAATATTGTATTGTCTATGGTATGCAATATAAAGAGATGAATTTAAATGAATTCTTAAAGCCCCCCCTCCAGTTTGCCTTGGTTACTATACAATCATAGCAGCTGGAGGATATGGAAAACAAGAACTGGCTGCATTTCATGAAACAGTCTCAGCTTGTTTTAATCTTCTGAAAACTGTTAATGGAGCAACCTTCTAAGGGAATTCCATCACTTTGGATATATTCACTTTACCATGAAGTATAGAAAACAGAATTTTATCATATAAAAGGTCACTTTTGCAAACAATTTATATATAATGTATGGTGCAGAGACCCCAAGATACACTTGTAAAAGAAGAATTTACCTCCATGAGGTTTATCTCTGATAAAACAATTCACATTTTGAGAGAGAAATTAAAGGTGACTTTCCTAAATTATAATGATGCAAAGGTAGCCTTCGGTATTTCCTCTTAGGTGCACAATGGTATAAATGTACATATCAGCATATGTTTCAAATTTATTCAACATGGTTTTCAACCAGGGCTGCCTGATGGTCCAGCTGAAGTACTGCATACTTCTGTACTGGCAATCTGAGCTCAGAGGCAGACTCATGGAGCTGGGATCATGGCTGCCAGAGCTAGGGAGTACTGGTGCTGGAAACATGAGCCAGCTCAGAGTGGGGATGGCAGGTACCTGGTGACACAGCAGCCCCTTGCAGTAGGCCAGGAACCTGCTCCCACACAACAGGAAGTGCAGGTACCCAGAGTATGCTGCATGTCTGAGGCCACAGGATGGCTGGCCTGTGTCACAGGATGGTGGGAGGGAGGAAGTAAAATCTGGGAAGCCCCCAGCTGCCATCGAAATGACAGTTAAATGCCTGAACAGAGCATGTATCTGAATGCAGGTTTTACAGTATCTCTGAGATGACAGCAACTGGCTGGGGACAAAATTCTTGGTGTACCGACCGCACAGTGAAGACCATCACAGCAACAGAATTTGATGAAAAGTGTTGGGTCACTGTGATTGTCCCAGCAGACACCGGTGGTGTATCTTCTGGTGTTTGGCCCCCTCCCCGAGACAACTCCGATTCAGAGTTGTATAATTAGAGACTAGGGAGTGTAGGGGCGGAGCCCCCACATGGGGTGTTCGGGGGGGCACAGCCCCTCTGAAGAAAACACAGCGACATCCCCGACAGTACAATGCCGAAACTCGGCATTGTGTCTGTCACTGTCGAGGATGTCAGGAAGTTAGATGTCGCAGTGCTAAATTCTTATGTAGAAAAAACTAATTGTTCCAACAAGCAGGCTCCCATGAGACAAACCACCTGGGTCTGATTTTCACTTGCCAAAGCACTGTTGCTAAATCATTGCACTACGATTTAGTGCCTGCCCCTTGCTTGTGACACCCTCAAGCTATGCTCAGAGGTGTTTGGATAGTCCTTCTGCACCAATGCCCCTCAAAGTGTACTGGTACATGGAAGGGATGAAGTTGGCATAGCAAACTATCACTACCACAGTGTGTGAAACACTTTTGTGATGCCCACTGCCCGAAAGCTTTTTGTTTGAGGTGATAGGGACATCTGAATCTGTACCCACTGTGCAGGGACATTGAGGACTGAGACTGGGGTTGGACAAAACATTATCATGGATGCATGCGTGAGACAAGGGCCATGGAATGGGGACCCATTACACCTTTAGGGAGTTCTTTTACTGGGTGGGTTGGGTGCCCACTAGACTACCCAGGAGATATTGAGGGACAAAGCACCTTCAGAGCTGAGCCCACAAGCCAGTCATTGGTACTAGTCAGGTGTGTGGGAATCAGCATTTGACTGGCAGACATGTTCCTGCATGTTTATGCTAGAGCCAATAATGTACACTATTACTGTGCACAAACCCAGTCTGTGCTCACAGTAACAGCTGCAACACCTCATAACCATTCCAAGATTTGTGCAGGGGGTGGGGTCTCTGCCCCTGGGTAATCCAATGTACTCAGTATAGCAATGTTATGGGTCAGCATGTTTGCTCTGTGATACAGACTATAAAACTGGGACTGAGAGTTGGGTCCGTTGTGTTCTTGGAGGTCCGGGGTGGGGGGAGGAGAATGGTTAAAGGCTAAAAATATAAAAAGTAAACACACTAAGTGCTTAGTCTTATGACAGCCATCAACATAGGAACCAGGTGAACTAAAGTAGAAAAGCTAAGCTCTGAAATGTCAACATTATTTTCTTATAATTACTGGACAGCATTTTTAATAGCTTAATAACTGAGTTGTAATTTTTGGTTACAACCAGTCATGTGTAACAGGTAGCTGTCAATCAAATTTGCACTGCTGAAACAGCGTGTCCCAGTAGCACAACTGCCTCTCATTATAAACAATTAGTGTCCATCACAAACAGCCACGTTTTTACAGTTCAAAAACAAGTTCAAGTTTACATAATAGAACTATGAATTCCACAATGAGTTTATATTAGTGCCACAATGAATTTATATCACTGAACTGTTTATGTCTCTCTAAACCTCTCCCTTACTAAAAATACTTGTCAGTAAGTATGTAGAAAAGGAAGAAAGCTAAGTTTTATTAAAGGCAACAAAATCTTACTTTAACTATTTTAATATAACTGAAAATGTTGGCATCTGTATACCCTTTTTGTCTACTTTCTGTACTTTTTTGTTCCCTTTACAATTATGTTGTTTTTTTATTTGCTTTGTTGATATTCTTTTAAAATTACTGATTGGTTCTGAAACTGTGTGATCAGTTAAGTGAAGGCCTGCATTGAAACTTGTAATATGAACTTCTTCTCAACTGATGCCACCCACTTCCTGGGCTGATGAGCAATTATAACAATAAATATCACGTGGGGAAAAGTCAGCTAGAAAATGAAAGACAAGATTATTTCAAAGTAAATCAATGAAAAGACACAGTAGGAAGACTGATAAAGTTACATTCAGGCCCAGATACTCCATTATGTTAAAAAAAAGGTAAATACATGTGTATGGAACCTTTAATTCTGTTTGCGTTTATGTCATTTTATTGATCTAACCTTCCTTCAGAAAATGGACAAACACAAAAGTACCAAACTGGGCTTTGTAGCCACACAATCTGAAATCACTCTCACAGGCCCCTCTAATTGTTCATTAAGCTTATCGTCACTCTGATACCCCTGAGGCCATAGCAGTAAGGAAAGGCCTGGCTGAGCTTTTAGGGCAGTGTTCCAGAGCAGTGTTAGGGAGCTGAACCCAAGAGATGACAGCTGGGAGTACAGACTTCAAAGGCCCCCCCTCACTGGAAATGGATCAAAAGCATATGGAGCGTTCTGACCAAGTGCCCACACAGCTTACCTTTTTATGTATTCATTTTCACATTGTCCTAGTAACAGCTCTGTATTGCCAGTTTTGCAACAGAGGAAAATCTAATCACATGCCATTTTAGGGAGAACGTGTTTGATTTTAGCAGCATGCAGCAACTGGCAAGCCTACTTCTTAAAATCATGTCCCACATCTTTCTTCAAAGAAATGGAGACAAGTTCTGTTTTCTGACCCTGTGACTATATAGATCCAAATCAGGTCTCTGGTCTATGGTTTTCTTATTCACAGAGCTAGGTGTGCTGCATGCTACATTTGGAATATGTATACATTTTTGATCAGGTTCATTCCTTTTTATTATTCTTTCTGTGCCTATTTTTCCCTGTATCCTGCTTTCTCCACTGAGCACATTTTGAGCTGCATTGAAGCATCTAATCCATATCCCTCGACAGTTAGAAGTGCAGGCAAGCTGCATCCCAGACTGATGCTAAAGTTCTACTAGTGATCGGAAATGGTAAGTAAGAGGCAAAACATCCCTTCTAATCCCAGGTCTCACTTGTTGCTGAACAATATGCTGCCACCATGTCATCAGGCAGGCTGATGAGGGTGATGACCCATGGAAAAGTTACTGGGCCCGATTCCAAAATGCATGGTGCAACTTACGGGCATATGGGAGTTGCACCATGTAGCACTACGCCAGGGACCCTGCACCCTATTCTAAGACAGGCAGGGTCCCCAGCACCTATGCCCGTGACTTGTGGCAGCCGCAGGTTAGCACCAAGAGAATGGCACACTGAACCTGGGTGCTGAAAGTTGCAGGACACAATTCACTGTCCCCCGAGCCCTTCCACCCCGTAAAGCACCAGAACGCACCTGGGGGCATGGGGGGCTGGCTGCTGGCACTGGTAATCAGGGGGGCATGTCAGAAATGGACATGGGGGTCCCTGAATTCCTAGGGTGGGGGCATGATTGTGCGGGGGCATGCTGGATAGATATGCTGTTTCCACAGTGCTGCGGGGGGGCATGCATTGATGTGCCATGACGGATGCCCCTTAGATCACCTCACCTCCTATCTGGTCTAAACTCGCTGCAACATTGCCTCTTCTGGAATGGCGTGAGTGGGTTATGGCAGCCACCCTTCCAGAATAGGATGCAGTTGCTGCCATAACCCACCCTTGCACCATGCCGCTGTGGGTTGCAGGCGAAGTGGGTGGCGTTGCCCACCTCTGGTGCAACCCACATACGACATGGTGCAAGGTGCCTTCTGGAATAGCAACCTGCATTATGCCTGGTGTAAGGTTTGATTTGCACCATGGGGTTCGGTGTAAATCGCCCTGCTCCATGCGTAACCTGTCTTGGAATCGGGCCCACTGTCTGTTTTATCTTGTATGGTATAAATCCTACAGCTGAGGTGACAGAATTTCCTAATAACTGCATTTGAATATTTACTTGAAATGAATCAGTTTCATGGCTGCGAGTACAGACCCTAGAACTGATTTGAGGATGCAACAGTATTTTCATACCATTTTGTTAATCGTCGGGTTTACATAAATGTAACATAATAATACAGATTTTCTATTTCAAGCAAAAACTAAATTCACATTCAGCTTCAACAATAGTCAGTTACACAAAATTCCCCTCAAATTGTACCTTCAGGACCTTCTTATTATGGAAGGCATTTTCATTAAACCAGGGGCCCCATTCACAGAGGCCCGCTTCTCAGGGTTCCCATTCTCAGGGGCCCCATTCTCAGTTGCACTTTTATCTGTCAGTCAATGGGGCAAAACTTGCACCCCTTTGTGTGAGAAATGAAGTTGCTGTACTGAAAAGAAAAGATCTGAGTCAGGGGGCAGAGCGCCCCCCCCAATCCCTAACTCAGTCCCATATATTTAATTTAAGGCACCCAGATGTTACTCTGCACAACATTGGTTTGTGCACAACAATTGCACCAGTTACTGCCACAGACATGTATGCACAGGGCGCAGTGCCATGTACGTACATAACTGTGCTGGTACAACTTACACAGAGGCCCTCTGCCCCTCTGGTGCCCACCTTTGGGCCACTCTGCAGTAAGTTCTTTGGAGCCATAAGACAGTTTCCCTGTTTGCTCAGTGGGCCCCACAAACTGTAGTTATAAGCCTAAGTATCCCAAGTAGTCTAGTGGCTCTTCCTCCCTAGCCCTGGCTGCCTGATAACCATCCCATGATGAGCTGGTCCCACAGCAATCTGTGTCCCCCGATGTCTTTGTGCAGTTGGTGTAGCACTTTGCCTCCCTACTACCTGGGGGTATTTGGGGGCCATTACAAAAGTGCTGCAATGGGTGTGTAGGTGGTAGTTAGCAATGTGAATGCCACTGCATATCATTTACACACCTGCTCCCCCCCCCACTTTTGTGCATCAGGGCACTTTGACATGCCCTGGCATGGAAGGACCCTCCCATTTACCACCAGTCCCTACTGTCTATGAATTGGGCCAAGGATCTTTCCCTATGGACGTCATCTGTTGCTCTCCCTCATTTCTGCTGCAAAGTTATTATCCTCTGCTTATGGCATTGCATCCTGTTGTGACAGAAATTATTCTCATATCAAAAGCAGAGGATTATGATTTATATGGCAAGAAAAGCAGTTGGCACAGATAAAGTCTAAGGGGCAGGGAGCCTCTTTTCATGCAAATGTCTTTAGCAATAATGAACGGAATGCACTGAAATTCAGTTCATTTGGGAATCATGTGAGATTAGAGCCCTACCAATGCTAACTGTAATTTATTTGCTGAAAACTTGAAAATCACTTTAGGTCATTTAAAAGACATGAGGCAAATATTGGTTCATCACATTCGTGTATTTATTATATTATTCCATAAATAGTAAAACAACTATTCAGCATTAGGAAGACCAAAAAATTATACAGTTATATAAAAACATTTCTGAGAGAGTTACACTTGCAAGGAAACATTAATTTTAAAGTTCCTCTATACTATGTTTATTGACTTTGGTGCTGGTTTAAATATGATGGGAACATGTAACGTATAAAAACACAACCAGTCTCTGTGGTTCTTCTAAGCTGCGTGATCAGTGTCACTTTCACTTGCATTCAAAAGGTGTGACGAGCTTTAGCATTGACATAATGCCGGTCAGTTCTGCCGACTGATCATTGGACCAAAACTGCTGTGAAATCATTCTTTCTGTAAAACATTCAAAACACTGGTGCACAATGGGTGAGTACAGCACATGCACTGCATACCCTACCCAGTTTCGACGCTAAACCAAGTGTGCACCAGGGACACTATCCCTTCCCCTCCTTTTCCTTGGTCGTTGTCATGTTTTGAATGAAACTGCAAGTGACAGTGAGGGTGCAGATTTGGAAGTCCTCAGAGACTTGCTTTGTTGTAAATCTAGTACTTTTTTAGTTTATGTTTCTGTTTATTCCTTTTGCAGCAAACTATGTAATACAAAATAACCCCTCAGCAAGTAAATGTATAATATCTACAATTATAGCATTATAATGTATGGTCCAACGTTGTAAACCCCTCAAAATTAATCTGTTTATAACGTTGTTATACCCTCGATGTGACATCACCATGTTGTTATACCATCATGGGCACGTCACAACGATGGTACAACAACAAGGAATGCTCTACACATGCACGTTCCGCAAACTGTCAGCCTTACTGAACAGGCTGTGCTGGACCCAGAGAGAACAGTGGTGAGTGACTACAAGTACAGGATCCGGTCTAGAAACTGTATTTTTTGTTGAAACTGAAGGAACAGATACCCATACACTATAAAAGACAATGTATGGGTATCGATCAACCACTCTATTCTCACTTCTCGTGGTTGCCATGACAACTTAAGAAAACCTCTTGAGCTGGTGTCCTGGATTTATCTAAGTTGTCATGGCAACCACTAGAAGTGATAATAGAGTGGTTGTTCATCAATGCCTATACATAAGCCTCTATATAATTACTGGCAGGCTCTTTTTCCCATAGGGAAACCAGGTTATAATTTGCCGTATTAACCAGTTCGGCTGGTTATAACGGCAAACACGTGCCAGGTTTCCCTCTGATCAGCGCCGCGCCAGTCACAGTGCTCCTTTCACGTGCTGTTCAGTTCATTCTTCCGAGAAGCAATGCGCTGCTGTCTGCTTTTTTCTCTTTGTATTTGAAAAAAAAAAATTCTCACAAACAAAACCAGCAGAAAAGGAACACACCGTCTGGTTTCCTTCTCCAGACACGAGAGTTGGGGGGCTCTCTTCTCATCACACCGAAGAACACCTTAGCTCCGCAACTGCTGTTTGCCGGTAAGTAAGAATACCGTAAACAGAAAAAAATATACACACAGCTACCATTACTTTCTCCACTTGTTACCTCACATAAGCGGAGTACTAGAACTTGTCAGACCACAGAACACTAAGACTTTTGACTGCTCCCTGGTTGCCTAAAGCGGATCATTTTATTTTCTATGATTGCTGAGGCAAAAAAGCGCATGCCAGCAATTATAAAAAATAAAATAAGGGGTAGTGTGTGTAAAACTCGGATTTTACACACACCCTCGTTGTGGGATGGGGTTTATGTAGCATCCCACAACTCTGGTGTGTGTAAAATCTTGTTACACACACCACCCCATATATTATTCTCTATATTATAGTCAGGGTACATCACACTCTTGCAATTTGTTATGCTATGGGAGAATAGACTATAATTAAAATTTTGTAATAGCATATAAAGCCATCTGTCACCATGAGTGAAAATTCCAATGATTAAAAAAAGAGTATCTGCATTGTGCACCATATAGTCGGGGTATAGCTTCTCCAGGTCTGTTAAAAATAAAGTATAAATTGATAAGGATTAGCAGGATTGCGTACAGTGAAGTGAATAAAGTGTACCCACCCATTCATGCCCAAAACAGCATCAAAACTTTATAACTTAGTAGTATGGTAGCTAGAGCTTGAGCTTGTCTTGATATATCAACAAACGATCAACTTTGTTTAATTATTACTTGAACTCAGTTAAGATTCAGATGAGGGGGAAGAAAAAAGTGCCCATGCAGGATATTAATAGGGAATGATCATGGCATCAATGTTCATGCATGTTATCAATACGGCATGATCAAGAAATCAGCGTCCATGCATGTTATCAATAGGGCATGATCAGGGAATCAATGTTCATGCATGTTATCAATGGGGCACGAGGGAATCAGCATTCATGCATGATATCAATAGGGCATGATCAGAGAATCAGCATTCATGCATGATATCAATAGGGCATGATCAGGGAATCAGAATCCATGCATGATATCAATGGGGCATGATCAGGGAATCAGTGTTTGTGCATGTTATCAGTAGGGCATATATTAATAAGACATGCATTACAAAGCAAGGTGCCGCCATGGTGAAGGTTCACTCACCATGCAGCCTCATAACCTGGACAGTAGGAAGTACCTTCATTGACAATCTGCAAAGTAGCTAGGGGGAAGTTCGCTAAGAGACCATGTAGGTAGGAGACTCCTGTATTGTTTATTGCCTTTTGACTTTTTTAGTTTTTTCCTCCAGCACCTAGTAAGTCTGGCCATCCCTAATACCTCCTTCTGGTCACTACAACCCAACTCCTGCCTGAGGAGCATGCATGCACTTCTTAGTCCTTCATCTGACCACTTCTCAAACCTGTCCCTGTGTGTTTTTTAACAGCAAGATCCAACAGGACTGCCAAGCCTTCTGGGAGTCAGACTCCAGTACAGAGAGGAGTGGCAGGGCAAGACTGCTAATTTGAGAGCCCTTTATGGGGGTGGAAGGGGAAGATTTCTCATCTGCCCATGGAGCACTTCTAAGGTTTCTGTTTCTCATCTTACTGGTGCTGCTGAATAGAAGCATTCAGGATGGCATTCCTGCCAGTGAAAGGGTCAGGGTGCCCTTGTCTCTAGAAAGGCCAAAGGGAAGTTAGTGGCAAGGTGAGCAACCATGCCAGGCCTCCCCTTGTCACAGGACAAGATCAACGTCAAATATTGCTTACCTTTTTTATATACCTTCAGTCTATATTCTCTCTTCTCTTTTTTTCTTTGCCCTGGGCTGGCCATCTGTAGGTGATTTTTCTATTGTCTGTATTTTAATTCTTACTTTTGCATTCACTCCCTTTCCCCTCCCTTATGGCTGTCTACTAGTTGGGGCTTCAGTGCATGCTGATGCATGTTGTTTTCAGCTCTTCCACTCTCTTGTATTTTTCCCTTCCTTTGCCCCCTCCAGACTGCAATGGGAAGCAATATGGGCTGCAGTGTTGTCTGGAACACCCCCAGACATGGGAAGCAATACAGACTCCAGGGCTATCTGAAGCACTTTCTTTTCCCTCTCACTTGCTTACCCCAAAACTACCAAAGCAATGTCAGGGAAGGCCTGGCAGAGGGATATGAAATGTTTGTGTCCTGATTTCTAATAAGAGTGTCAGGCATGTAGTCTTGAGAACGTATTCTGCAAAGAGAAAAGGTGGGTTTTAATGAAAAGAAAGTGCATGCTTTTCTGAGAGCCCTGCTCTTTAAGGCTGCATAAAATACAAACATCTTCAATCCCCCCCCCCCGGACCATCGACAATACTGCTAGCACATTGTACAGCCTGGGCAGTAGAGGAGACAGTATGTTTTGCTCCACAGACCAGTGAATTGGGCCCCGTGGGGCCACATGTCTAGTCAAAGAGCTGTGTGTAATTAAAAAAATTCTCCCTGCTCAGTCCAAAGATGGAGTGTGAAGTGGCCAGCACAAAAAAAACTCTGCCTTTTGGAACTGTGTTTGTACTGCAAAGCTGGAAAACAATTTAAAATAAAAAATAATAAAAGTAAGAGCCCTTTGGGAATTTGCTTCAGCACACATTCTTTAACCACTGTAACCACTGTTCTCTGAAGCGAGCTGAGACCTGCTTGATAACATACACGTGCTGCAGAAAGACTAGCAAATATTCTGACTGAGAAACTGGGTTAAAAAACAGACACTGTGTATAGTTATGTATAAACAGATTTAAAATAACTGTAAAGCAACTCTCAGTATGGCATTTAGAGTAAAGAAACCCTTATACGTACTGCTAAAAGAGTAAACAGACCATATGCTGGGCTATAATTTCAGAGGAACTTTGTCAATATATCTGCAATGTGGTCACCAGGAGGCAAAGCACTTTCTGAATCTATAGGTCAGCAATACATACATACATATCACGCCACTAGTGCTGCCAAAAGAAATGGACATGGGAACTAATGTCACAGGTTATTCCACTGGATGTAATACAGTCGTACATGCTCTCTCAGTGTTACCAATGTATTTTGGTGTAATTACCTTTATCCAAGCCACATTTATAATTGAATTATACTTCTTAGAGTAATGGAAATGGGACCAGGCATTTAATGTGGTTGCTGAATGATTTTATAATGATTTATAGACTCTAATTACATTATTGTTCTGGGATTTAGGTGATATATGAGTTTTTATTCTCAGTTGTATTTGGTTATACACTTTTGAAAAAACATGTTAGGCAATTTGTTTTTAAAGCAATCATGTGCCTACACCGATTGTTTTTTGCAGCCAAAAGAGATGCAGAATGGAAATGTGTATTTAAAGTTACTTTTTTTATTCTAAAACTGCTTTGTAACAAAATAATTATGTGAGGAGACTTGATCCAGTAAAATCACTTAATTTCAGATCCTAGTCTGCAGATCCTAGCCTGTTGCTTAACTTTAATCAGACATTGCAGTGTGAATGAATGAATGAACGAGTGTAGAGGGAAAACAAGGTAACATTGTCATGGAGCAAGCTAGTGGGGGAAGTAGTAAATGAAGAACTGAGGATGTTGTAGAGGGAGGTGGGCTTATGAAAAAGTCAACTGAGTACCACATAGCAAATAAGATCAGTCTAGACAAGTAGTTGGAGGAGATAGACCTAAAGAATTACAATGAGTGATTAAGCATGGGACTGCAGTCAGGATGGCATTTCTGGCTTGCTGACATCTTGCATTCCCATGTTCCTATGTTCTATTGTAAGTGAGCAGTGTGTGTGTGTGTGGGGGGCAGTTGTTAGGGACAGAAATGTGAGCCAGGATATGTTAGGATCAAATCCCTTCACTGCCACTTGCTCAATCTGTGTCCTAGAAAAGTCATCTGACATCACTGAATTACAGTCTCTCTCTCTCATCTCTAAACCTAGGTAGAGGCAAGACCCCACTGAATATGAGATGCTGCATTTCGTCTGGGCAATCATGGTCAAGGACACTGGTTTTCAGTTTTTACCACAAAGCCCAGTAAAATTCTAAAATTTGGAGTATCTGCACACTGGTAAAAACAAAGAATTTTACAGAATTTGGCATTTTATTCCAGATCAGTAAATCAACAGAACTTGTATTTTTTTTAAATAATTGCTTCTTGTACTATTTTCAATTTGTTTAATTTAATGCTATGCATAGTAAATCTTCTTTTATTCTAATCATTTATACACATGCTAAAAGAATAACAGCAGAATCCAGGTAAAATCTGGAAATTAGGCTAACAATCACTGGTGTAATTCCTGGAATTTCAAGCCTTGAAAATGGAATTTCATTATTTTAATCATTGTAAATTGGTGGCCTTGATCCTGGGTAAACAAACTGTAAATAAAAAGGTCCTCTTGTATACCTGCAATGTGTGATGTAGACAGCCAGTTCTGAGTGCTGTATAATTTTTTTAAATAAAAAATGTATTACTGACTGTCACTGCTGAAAATCTGATGCTCTTAGAAAGACCTTACTCATATACCCCCGCCCACCCAGGTTTCAGCTGAAAGATGCAAGCCTGAGAAAATACTGATACAGCATGTGTATCACACACATTCAGTTTTTAGAGACAATGTGTTACATGTAAGGCTTTAATCAAGGATCCTGTTTGTCTGAGTTTATTACAGCTGTAGTTGCTATATCATATCCATTGTATGATGTTGGAGAGGAACCTAGGTTGTTACACAGAGGTGCAAGGTTGTAAATGCTCCTGTGAAGCCTGTGCGAGGGACAATGCAGCATGGATCAAGGGGATGTCATTTGAAACATGAGTCATGCTGAGGACTGCAAAATTAATACTGAAAATACATCCTGCTTTTTTTGTATAAGATATATATTTTTTATATATAATCTGACAGAGGAGGAGCTAGGTGATCTCACACAAAAGGGGTTGGCCAATACAGTATGCTTAAAGGAATATTCTGTTTCACTACACAGAGACACACTTTACCTAGGCTCTGACTAAGAAAACACCTTTGGAGCACTTGTAAACAGGTAGTTAGAAAGAGAGTCAAATCTAAGTACTGTAAGTAGGAATTTGCACTGTTTAAACCTTGTTCTTTTAAAAGATTTGTATGTCTTGTGTTATAAGAGTTCTGCATTTTGTGTTTCACATATTTTTAACTATTTTAGTGAAATTCTTTTTAGAACTTACTTGGTCTGTCTTTGACTTATGTTTCATTGTAAGAAAAGTATATGGTTATTGCAGATACTAAACATAAGCTTGAATGGTGGTACCAAACTGGAAAGAGAAGCGTTTTAAATCTGAGGTCTTTGTTAAAGTTTTTAAGGGTTCATCTCTGTTTACCTGGTTAGGTGCCCATAGGCAAAGATATCTGGCCCCCCCGAAGACAGTAATATTTGAGCCTGTGCATTGGGTAAGCTAGCAAGAGGTTCACAGTTTGAATCCCTCCAAGACTTGAAACCAAAGGTTGATCTGAACTCACAAAACAGACAAGAGGATTACCTTGTTCTTTTAAACTGTTCACAAGACAGCATTTATTTACTATAGGGGACACTCTGGGGATGCGAGTGCGCCGAGTGAGAAATACGGCCGCATGTGCATTGCAGTCAATGGTACTTCACTGGTTCTGCTATTAAAGTACATATACTTTTATTCCCCACATAAAGAGAGAATTTTATTTCTGTTTGGACCCGGGGTGTGTGGGGGGCGGAGTACCCCCACAGAACAAAGATTTCTATTCAGTTTATCTCTTTAGGGGACAGTCTGGGGCATATATTTACTGGACATGGAGAAATCTGATTTGAAACGTTCAGACTGATTCTGAAATGTGTGTGGAGGGGTGGAGAGTACTGATGTCGGTGGCAGGACATATTACCGTAATCCGCTGAATTCTGAACCAGGGGCACTATGTGTCCCCTAATCTAAATAATCGCTCACAAGACTGTGCTCGGAGGTTGGCACTTTGGGAGTAGAGGGTCTGACCTGCTGAGTGGGTTTGTGACACAATGCACTTCAATGATGTTTCAGAAATATTGTGCATTCCATACCCAGAATCGACGTTGTTGGCCTTGGAAATCTTTTTACAGTTTCCTTAGTAAAGTGGCCCAGTAGTGCCACTAAAGTTAGAGTTGAGTAAGCATGTTGATGTTAAACCCCTTCATGAGGTCACTCACAACTTGTCTGGCTCTGGACCAGTAGATCCGAAGATGGATATACACACTCTTTGTAGCAGGATCAAGTAACCTGATAAATCTGGTTAATTCCCTGCAGCCTCACTACCGAGGAGCACGATCCTGCCAGATCTCAGACTATAGGCAGGTAAATACTTTATTGTCTTTACAGAGTATTACAATCTGTTGCAATATTTTACATATACACATTAAAAAAGAATGTTTAAAAAGTGATGGCACAATTTTACAGTTTTGATACCTAGAATGACTTAAGTTGAGGTATCTTTAATATCTTAAAGTGCATCATGCTTCAGAGCTCCACGACTATTTCATACCTACAAATGAAAAATCCTCACAAATTTAGAGGTAGATACAGAACAAACCACAGTGAAAAGAATCCTGGCCAAATGTCCCCCCCCCCTTTCACTAATCCACAAACAGCATAACCTGGTTCAGCATCAGTCAGTTTGTATCTGTAACCCACTCCTCTTGATGGGGCTGAAAACAGGAAGTTGTTTTTAGCTTTCCTTTCCTGGTCAACAAACAATGAAATAAAAATTGTGGCGTGGTGTTCTTTAGGTTTTGAACAATTGCACGATGTAGTGTTGACATTACATTAATTTTGGCCCCCGTTCTCCAAGCTTTGGTGTGTGAGTACGTTTTTGTGCCTCGAACGAAGCATTGAAGTCAGGGTAACACCACTGCTGCATTGCACAAATGTTCACCTCACCATAGATTCCCCAAAGGTCCAGTAACACATTATTACCATAACATCACATTTCCCCTTCTTTTTGGGTTTTCTATTACAGCCAGAATTGATGCTTAAATGGAGATTTTTTTGCAAAAAAATACAAATATAAATTAAAACCAGGAACACATTGGGTACATACATTGCTGCCAGTGTATCATTAAACGGAATAATTTCATCTAACACAATATTGAAAGTAAACTGAATGCAGAAAAATTAAAACCATTAAGAAATATACATGCTTCTGAAGTTGGATGTTTTATATTAAGGAATTCTTAGGCATTTGGAGATGTTATATTACTATTTTGTGAAAAAAATTAATTGAAAGTGATATGAGTAAATTAAATGTGTAACTCAATGCTTCTTTTTCAGTGGATTCGTTTTGGGCCTAAGAGGAGGGGTAGTTAAAGTTTTTTGCCAAGATTATTTTATGACTTGGTGTCTAATATTGCATATTTTTGTGGGGACAATTAGCTAATCTAGTATTCAAATAAAATATATAAAAAAGAAACTGTAATTCAATAATATCTAAATATGACAGGTATGCATGTCTTCATTAAAGACAGTTCCTGTCAGTTGCTGTGCTTTCTGCTACTGCTTGCAAAATGCTGGAGGACAGTTGGTCTGCAGGTTTGTGCATTGCAGGTCTGTGGTAAATAGTGTAATATGAAGGGTGGTGAAAAAATTGTCTTTAGCAGTCAGCAATGAAGCTTCACTTGCTGTGGGGCTCTCCTTCCATATAAGAGAAAATCTAAACCTTGCAATTAAGTGAAACCACAAAGACAACAAAGCCCTAAAATAATCCATATGACAAATGTTAGGCAAAACACAGAGCATAAAGATACAAAGGAAATCTGTCATGTCAAGGCCAGCATGCTGATTACATTGCTAGAACTTGAGCTTCACACTTCAAACAGAATTACAGGCATCAATACTAGATATGTGATATTGATACTAGTTATATGACATTGATATATGATATTGATACTAGGGCCCAGATATTCAAACTGCACCAGGCTGTGGCGCAAGCCTGGGCACAGCGCAACTTGGCTGTGCAGGGACGTTGGCTGGGTGATATTCAACGGAGCTGCGCCATGGCACAGCATCATTGAATATTGCACCCTGGCCACCCTCAGTGCGCATGGCGCACTGACACTGCACCAGCGCAAGTGGCCAGAATGGAGTAGGGGGATGCGCTAGCGCAAGTTCTGTTGCGCTATGTGCAGCAACCACGATATTCAAAAGTACACATGCAAATGGGGCCATAAGGTATGCAAGGCACAAATGGGGCCATTTGCATGTTGTTATTGCCCCATTTGCATGCAGGTGCGCCGATCCCCGGCGACTTGCGCCTGGCGCCCTGCCAGGCACCAGCCATCAGTGACCGATGCCCCCTGCAGTGTGGCAATGTGCCCCACAGCCCGATCGCAGACTTCAGTAAATATAGAATAGCATCCTGTATCCCTGGTGGTCCAGTGGATCGCTGTCAGCTCGATCGCGGGCATGTGTAAAATGATAAGATTCCAATATCCCTGGTGGTCCAGTGGACCGCTGTCAGCCCAATCGCGGGCATGTGTAAAATGATAAGATTACAATATCCCTGGTGGTCCAGTGGACTGCTGTCAGCCCGATCGCATGCATGTGTATAATAAATGTACGCCCACTATCTCTGGTGGTCCAGTGGACCCTCCCATCCCACCCGCCCACTGATCCCCACTGCCCTGCTCCCCTTGTCAGCGTGGCAGCAGCACCCCACCCGCCTGAAGACCTGCCGCCCGCTGACTCGACACCATAGTATTTCACGCCTATTGGTTCACAGCGTGAGCCAATGGGCATGCAGCCCAAACCGTACTACACATTCCAGATATTACTGATGCGCTCCGGCGCATCGGGATTTGTGCCAGGCACAATTCCAATTTGAATATCGTGCCGGGGCGCATCAGTGGGTTGCACATGGCACAACACTTTTGAATATCTGGGCTAGATGTGATATCTATACTAGATATATGATATTGATACTATATATGTGATACTGATATTAGATATATGATATTGATATTAGAAATGTGATATATTGATACTAGATGTAAGATGCCAATAACAGATATGTGATATTGATACTACATATAAGATATCAATAATAGATATATGATATCAATACTAGTTATAAGATAATTATACTAGATATGTGATATCGATTTTAGATATGTGATAATACCAGATATAAGTTATTGATGCTAGACACATGGTATCAATACTAGATATAAGATACTAATTCCAGATATGTAATTTCAGTACTAGTTATGTGATATTGAAACTAACACGTGTTAAGGATGTGGCACAGTTCCATGGAATACCAGAACTCCTGTAGTGCTTGCAGTTCTATTTCTATAGATGTGAAAAAGCTTTAAATATTTGTAACTTACAGCTGCCCAGCCCTACTACACCCCTTCATTTGATTATGTCCTACAGTGAGACAGCTGGTGGTGCAAAACATGCCTTAATGTTAATATCTAATTCAGAAGACTTAGGACAAGATTTTCAAAAGGGTTGGATGTAAATGCAAAGCATGCTGTATTTGTCTCTGTCCAAAGGTGTCTGAAAAGGCCTGCTGCTATTTGTCCATTTCTGACAAAAAGTAATTATATGGGGATGCCCAATGATAAGTGGAAAAGCCTCATGCTTCCATGCCAAGGGCCTGGATTTGGGAGGTAGTCAGGACTGTGGCAGGCAGGGCTGTGGAGTTTGGTGGGCCATGGAGTCATGAATCAGTGGAGCAATAATCATTTCATTTTGGATTGGATCATAAGTAACAACACTAGTAAAGTCAAAAGCTATGGCACCTTTGCTGACTCTGTTAGTGATCATCTACCAGTATTTTGCACTTGGAACAGAAAAGGTGTAACAGCACAACCTTTGTTTCTTATAGAAATGTCCAAGAGTGTTAATCAGGAAAAATGAATGAGTCATGTTAGCTCAGTTGATTGGTCTTTCACATACCCTATACCAACTGTAGATGACACAGTTTTTGTTTTGTTGGCACATTAAAAAAGATTCAAAACAAATGATTTTCATTAAAAACTAAACAAGTAAGAATAAAAAAGAATGACTGGATTTTGAAAGAATTAACTTTCTTAACTGAAACAATGTGATGACTGTTGGAAGTGCTACAAAAAAAAATGTCCGAGTGGAATAAATATAGAAATCTTAAGAATATTTGTAAGACAATAATTAGACAGGGTAAATAAAACTTTTTCTTAAACAAGCAAAATAAAATCTGGACAATCCCCCCCCCCAAAAAAAAAAAAATTAAGCATCTGTTAAGGAACCAACAAATCCAGTTAAAAAAAAGAAAATGTATTGATGCTTTCAACTTCAATGAACAATTTGCCTTGGACCCAGCCATTACTGTGAGATTTTTTTTGAAAAATTATCAGACATGACCAAGTACAAGGCCATTTTTGACATATCTAATGTAATTTCCCAAGAATGTCTGATAACTCCTCAAATACAGTCCCCCTTTTTACTATTTTATAGTTAAGTCTAAACAGGTTTTAAAAATGGTAAGACTTCTTCCTACAGTATTTAAGGTACAGGTGCTCATGGGTTATAACTGCATTTTTTGAAATTAATAGCAAATACATAATATTTTTTGCCCCCTGCCAGCCATTTATAAAACAGTGCAGTTTCTGAAACAGTGGAAACATACTATGATTATTCCTATATTAAAATCAGGATAATTTAAGCATGTGGATAAATACTGACCTATTTCTATATTATCCCTTGTCAGCAAGATGTTAGAAAAGTTGGTAAATGATCAGATTGTTGTTTATCTCCAAACATATAATCTTCAGTCTTCTGAACAGCATGGTTTCAGACAAAACCATAATACAGGCACGCCCTTGAACAGGTTCACTGACCATGTCAGTCAAACAGTGGGTAGAAGAGAGCTCACTGGCATGGTGTTTGCGGATCTGACCAAGGTTTCAATCTTGTTGACCACATGCCATGGTTAAATAGCCTTAGAAATGTGGGCCTGTCAAACTCATCATGTAGTTGGTTGCCGAGTTATTTGAGCACCTGTCCTCTTGTAGTGAGGCAACATGGTTTTGTACCCAGTGAGCATATACTTACTGATGGAGTACTGCAAGGGTACATTCTTGGACCCCTGTTCTCAATATTTGCAAATTCCATTCCACCTTCCTTACAATCTACACGTTTGATTTTGTATGCAGATGATATTATTTGTAAAATATCTTCATCTCTCTCAGATAAAAATATTATTCTAAACTCACATTTTGCAAATCTTTATGCCTGGCTTTTTCAGCATCGTTTACTGTTGAACTGTAAAAAAAAAAAAACAACAAAGTTCATGTTTTTGGATTGAGACCTAAAGCAGCAACAAGCTCTTCGGGTCTTGACCCCGGTGGTGTATATCTGAACAAGATGAACACTTCAAATACTTAGGTGTCTCACTTGACTCCAATCTAACATTTTCATCCCATGTAAACAATATTTGCAAACAGGTTAACCAAAAACTGGGTATTTTTATACATGCTCAGAAACTGTTAATTGATAATTAGTCGGAAACACATAGGAAATGATGTTTTGTTGCCAACATTGACTTAAAATTTGTTTTTTCAAACATCTCAGAGCCCAATTATTACTTTTAAACTGTACTTACAATAATATTTGATGCTTTGTGGTAAATGTCTCTCACTGAACACACCACTGTACACTTTATAACTCATTAAACTGGATGAGTCCTGATTAACACAGACAATACCAATATTGTCTAATTGACAAGACTACGAGACTGACTCATCTTTATCATTTGTATTGAATCCTAAACAAAAACATTAAAAATTTGAGATCTAATAAAAGTCTTCTGTTAGCTGCACCTAAAGTAAATCATTTATTGAGTCAATGTGCACTTTTGTTTTCTGCATCTAAATATTGGCATGATCTTTCCATTATTATTCATGGTGTAGGTTCTGATATGATTTTAAAACTAGATTGAAACAGCATCTACTTGATAATCTGTATGTAACTGCTAATTGTGTCTTACATGGTAACACTGTGTCTCTACACTGTAACATGTATTCTATTACTTTATATTTTATACCTACATATTGCAAGCAAAAACTTTAATTATTGTATCTTAACATCTTTGTCATTGTTGAGCTACCCTGATTGTCAGCTCTGGGCCGCACCTGAAAGGGCCTGTTGCTCAGTGTGCTAACCCAATTAACAAATAAAAAAATAAAATAAAATGAAATAAAATAAAATGAAATGAAGCCTGCTCTCCCAAGTGTGGTGGGACTTGCCAGAAGTGAGCCAGGATTGTGGCAGGCAGGCTCGGGGGTTTGGTGGCCCATAGAATCTGCTCACTTAAGGGTGATAGCACTTGCACACAAGTGTACTACAACCATACCTCCCAACTGCTATGAATTTCGCATAGCACTGTGATTTTCACACTCAGATTTACCCTTGCTACAAATAGGTTTACTGATGTTCTTAATAATGTTAGTGCTATTTCCTGATACACAAACCATTAAATCATTCAACTAAGTTGATAGAAGCATTCCTTATCACTAGACATATTATTGTTTAAAATAAGAAAGTGCTACACGTTCTGGCCATTTGCTATGGTTTTTGAAGGCCAGTGCTATGATTTTTAATGCTGAGAGGCTAAGAGGCATGACTACAACATGGGAGGTCAACAATAGCCATGACCCGACATCAGAGAGGTAGGAGGGGGAAACAAAATATTGGGACAAACACCATACCACCATTGTATTAATGACCATCAGCAGTCTCAGACCTCCCCCCCCCATCATGGATCCCCTCCATAATCTAAGCAAAGTGGGGCAAGTGGAGGGTGGAACTGGGGTGACTACCATGGGGGTACACCCCCAGGAATGTGAGCAGAAAATGGTGGCAGAGGATAAAAAGCTACATGAAAAAACAAAAAAGTCCTTGTTTACAGCAACGAGTGATGCAGACGTAGTTTACATATATTTGGGCTGTAACAATGTCTTTTTTGCCAGAATGTTCCAGATGCTGTCAATTAGTTATTAGAAGGTCTAACAGTCAGACAGATTTGTTGTTTGAAAGTAGAAGTGGGCAGAGGTCAAATGGATCCTTTAGTAAAATCCTGCTGTTTTTGGTTTTATACTAGAAATCCAGTGAATGTGTGAACATGTTTCATTGCTCTGTATATACATGGCTTCAGCATAACTTGACCCATAGGCTCTGCTGTTACACTCTTTTGGACTCACCTTTGCTCCAGTGCTCAAATGGAACACTCCACAGTTCTCTGGTGGTAATCCTCCAGATTCTCTAGCACACTCACCCCATGAGGACTCTGATTTACCCTGGTACAGGTGTCCACATGCTACCACCAGGAAGAATTATGTTCAGACACCACTGCCATTTAACTATAACGGGCGGGGGTGGGGGTAGAGTTCTATTTAAAATAAGGCCCTCATGAGTCTGCATAGCTTCCAAAGCTCATAAAATGTAAATCCAACAGTGGGGGAGGGGAGGTCCCAGGGTGTTACAGGTGTGTGGATATGTCAGGACAGGTGGCCATCATCTAGTGTACTAAGCGGTAAGCAGTAATTTTCTTGTTTGTTAGTGATGATCCTTCCACCTCCCTTTATCAGGGAGATGCCTCTAGTACCCCTCCTAGAGGTCAGACCTCAGCAAATAGTACAAAAACACCCAGAGTGTCAATGCTGTACAGCCAACCACTGCAGGAGGCATTGTAAAAGGCACTTACCACCAGTAAGGGCTTCTGTCACTGGGCATTAGACAAATTTCACAAGAACAAACCTTGCAATCTGCATCCCTCACAGGCACACATAGATTCAAACAAATGCTTTATTTAGAAAGGTGCAAAAAGATTTATTTAAAGACTTACATGCCCAGAAAGACAGGTAATGCAGAGTATATTGCCAATAAAGTTAAAAACTCCCAGTTAAAAAAATCATTTCTCAGGGTCTCACATGATTATGAATCAGGACATAAATTTGATTGGCACAAAACAAAACAGTCTAGGACATCACCAAAATCCATTTTAAAAAGAGGGAATGGGACCAACACTAACATGATTCTGACTGGACTGTCCATGCAAGGTTTTTCTTGTTTAGTTTGCCTTTTGGTAGCTGACCTCATGCATTGCATCTGCTCAGGGTGGTTCCCTTTTTATTGCTGCTTCTTCTCCTGTCACTGGCCCACCAGAAATGGCATCTGCCACTGGCCCACCAGCAAGGGCATCTACCACTGGCCCCACCAGAAATGGTATCTACCACTGGCCCCACCAGCAAGGCATCTACCACTGGTCCTACCAGAAATGGCATCTACCACTGGCCCCACTAGAAATGGCATCTACCACTGGCCCCAGTAGGAAGGGCATTTACCACTGGCCCACCAGAAAGGACATCTACCATTGGCCCCAACAAGAAGGCATCTGCCACTGGTCCCACCAGGAAGGGTATCTGCCACTGGCCCACCAGAAAGGATATCTACCACTGGCCACACCAGGAAGGGCATCTGCCACTGATCCTACCAGAAAGGACATCTTCCACTGGACCCATCAGGAAGGGCATCTGCCACTGGTCCCAGCAGAAAGGGTATCTACCACTGGCCCACCAGAAAAGGGCATCTACCATTGGCCCCAGCAGGAAAGACATCTGCCACTGGCCCCACCAGAAATGGCATCTACCACTGGACCAACCAGAAATGGCTTCTACCACTGGCCCCACCGGAAATGGCATCTACCACTGGCCCCACTAGAAATAGCATCTACCACTGGCCCCAGCAGGAAGGGCATTTACCACTGGCCCACTAGAAAGAACATCTACTGTTGGCCCCAGCAGGAAGGGCATCTGCTACTGGTCCCACCAGAAATGGCATCTAACACTAGCCCCACTTGAAAGGGCATCTTCCACCGGACCCACCAGGAAGGGTATCTGCCACTGAAGCACCAGGAAGGACATCTTTCATTGGACCCATCAGGAAGGGCATCTGCCACTGGCCCCAGCAAAAAGGCATCTACTACTGGCCCCACCAGAAAGGGCATCTACTACACCATTGGTCCCACCAGGAAGGGCATCTACCACTGGCCATAACAGAAAGAACATCTACCATTGACCCCACCAGGAGGGACATCTACTACTGGGCCTACCAGAAAGGGCATCTACCATTGGCCCCACTGGGATGGGCATCTACTACTATCCCCACTAGGAAGGACAGCTATCACTGGCCCCACGAGGAAGAGCATAAACCACTGGCCATACGAGGAAGGGCATAAGTTACTGGTCCCACTAGGAAGGGCATCTACCACTGGCTGCAACAGAAAGGACATCTACCACTGGCCCCTTCAGGAAAGTCCTCTACCACTGGCCCTACTAGAAAGGCCATCTACTACTGGCCCCACTAGGAAGGGTATCTACCACTCGTCCCACCAGGAAGGGCATGTATTACTGGTCCCACCAGGAGGGACATCTACCACTGGCCCCACCAGGAAGGAAATCTACCACTGACCCCCCAGGCAGGGCATCTACCACTGTCCCCACTAGGAAGGGCATCTACCACTGGTCCCACCATTAACAGAATCTTTCACTGGACCCACCAGGAAGTGCATTTACCACTGTCCCCACCAGAAAGGGCATCTGTCACTGGCCCCACCAGGATGGGCATCTACCATTGGCCCCAACTGGAAGGACATCTATCACTCACCCCATGCAGAAGAGCATAAACCACTGGTTATATGAGAAAAGGCATAAGATACTGACCCCACTAGGAAGGCATCTACCACTGGCTCCACCAAAAAGGGCATCTACCACTTGATCTACCAGAAAGGACATCTATCACTTGCCCCACCTGAAAGAGTACCTACCACTGGCCCCTTCAGGAAAGTCATCTACCACTGCCCCCCAGAAAGGCCATCTACCACTGGCCCTGCCAGGAATGGCACCTATCACTGGCCCCACTAGGAAGGGCATGTACCACTGGCCTTACCACTGGCCTCTTCAGGAAAGGCATCTACAGCTGGTCCCACCAGAAAGGCCATTACCACTGGCGCCACCAGAAAGGGCACCTATCACCAGCTCCACTAGGAAGGGCATCTACTACTTGCTCCACCAGGATGCGCATCTACCATTGGCTCCAGCAAGAAGGGCATCTACCACAAGCCCCATCAGGAAGGGTATCTACCACTGACCCCACCAGGAAGGTCATAAACAACTGGCCCCATGATGAAGGGCACCTACTACTAGTCCCACTTGAAAGGGCATCTGCCACTGGCCCCAGCAGGAAAGGCATCTACCACTGGCCTCACCTGGAAGGGCATCTATCATTGGCATCACCAGGAAGGGCATGAATCACTGGCACCACCAGGAAGGGCATCTACTAGTGGCCCCACCAGGAAGAGCATCCACCACTGGACTCACTGGGAAGGGCATCTATCACTGGCTCTAACAGAAAGGGCATAAATCACTGGTTTCACTAGGAAGGGCATCTACCACTGGGCCTTCTAGGAAGGACATCCACCACTGGCCTCACCAGGAAGGACATCTATCAATGGCCTCACCAGGAAGGGCATCTGTTACTGGCCCCACCAGGATAAACATATACCACTGGTCCTAACAGGAAGAGCATAAACCACTAGCCCAACCAGGAAGGGCATCTACCAGAAGCCATATCAAAAAGAGCATCTACCACTGGTACCACCAGGAAGGAAACCTACAGTATCAATGGCCCCACCAGGAAAGGCATCTACCCCTTGGATTCACCAGAATGGACATCTATCATTGGCCACAACAGGAAGTGAATCTACCACAGGCATCACCAGGAAGGGCATTTATCACTAACCACACCAAGAGGGGAATCTACCACAATCACCTTGAAGGGCATCTACCATTGACCCACCACAAAGGGCATCTAACACTGCCCCCACTGGGAAGGGCATCTACCACTGGCCCCACTAGGAAGGGCATCTACCTCTGGCCTCACAGGGGCTTCTACTACTGGCACCACCTAAAATGGCATCTACCACTGGCCCCACTATGAAGGGCACCTATCACTGGCCCCACCAAGAAGGGCATAAACCAGTGGCCCACACCCCTTCCCCTGTCAGCTTTGCAGGCTACTTTATGTAGTTTGACATTAGATGCCTGGATAAATGATGTTTGAATCTTTAAAATAGGAGTTATCATTCCAGCTAGTGAGGGTTGGGAAAATACAGTCATATCCTGTTGCCATAGCGATGTGGTCTCCACATCCTTTTAGAAACTGGTCAAATGAAATACTGTATTCTGGTTGTCTGTTGCCATTCCAAGGGCACATGTTTATGTGCCAATACTGCCCTGTAAGGAAAAGGTCCAGCTATGTGATCTGCAATTCGAACAAATCCTATACAGAATTCATGAGCCACTTCACTGATTCAGAAACAAGGATGCTAGGCCTTAATTGTAAAACTTCCTTAAAATAAATAAATAAGTGAATGATCTTTCCACTCACAATCCTCTCTTTACTCACACAAACATGTACAGTATATTGCTTCTGTTTATTCCCTCCTCTAACTGGCTCCTTGTCAGTCTCTCCCTCTCCTGTCTCCCAACATCCCCGGAGCTTACCCACTGCCTTGATTATCCCAGATGGCACTGCAAGAGTGAACCACAGTTCCTTCAACAGCATTAACCTTCAGTCTCAGAAACAGCATCACTGTTGGTGGAGCAGGGCCTTGAAGGAGTGCTGGATGGCATTCCATGGCAGCTGGCATTTTCACTACTTTTCTCCCACCCCAGACATTGATGGAGGCCCTACCCAGCATACCCATGCAGAGTGTGTGCAGCACTGGAGAGCTGCAACATTCCACTCCCTTTCTCAGTGTCCCTGCAAATACCACCACCTGGGAGCACCAGGTGGCTGTCACCCAGTGGGGGTATGGTAGCCCTCCCTCACCCTGAAGAGATGAGCATCCCTAGGACATCCTACACTCCTTCCCCGACAAGCTCTCTGATGACTCAAGCTCATTCCTGAACCCAGGTCGCTGGTGTCGCAAATTGTAGCACTACCGCTGTGCTGGTGGGCCAGCCCACATGAGCATATTTAAAAAATCAAGCACTAATCAGAGATTTCATTTCTGGTGTTTCATTGATGACCATGAAAAGTCATCCTCATATCATAACTGGTTGACAGAAAAATCTGTGTTGCTAACCCAGCCCCAGATAAAATTGAGGCTGTGGCTCCACGCGCGCGCGTGTGTGTGTGTGTGTGTGTGTGTGTGTGTATATGCATGTCAGTGGAATACTACAACATTTTAAATTCATGCCTTCCATGTTAACATTCCATGGGCCGTATGCACTAATGGGGTGTAGTGGCTATGCGCACATATCTGGGGTGCGCAATCACTCCGAACCATTGTGACCCCCACATAGCCAGCCACGGGATTCACCTACTGGGTGTACAGCCCCACTGCCAGACTGTGCAGAGGGCAATGTGGTCAGGGTGGCTGGGGACATGCTGGGGGAGACGTGCCCGCACTCCATGACATTCATTGAGTCGTGCAGTGCTGGGCACGGGGGGGGGCACACAGTACGCAGGGGGATCCCCTGCCATAATGTCTGTGTGCCCCCTGGGATGTCAGCTCCCCAGTCACAGAATGACAGGATGGGACTGCCATCCCCCACACCATGCCATCCCAGACCACAGACAGCGAATGGAGGTCTGGGGATGGCTGACTGGACACCAGACAGATTCTTTGTTTCTATGTGTTGTGCAGCAGCCTTATCTCCATGCCCATGGGCGCAAGGTATCCACCAGTGGACTGGGTCAGGTATCCCATTGGATGCCTGCCTGGTCTGTGTAACTGTCCTCCAAGCTCCTGTGCCAGGGGGTGGGGCCATGGACAGATAGCCAGCAGTCATGAATATCCCCGGTGTGCACCTGTCCATTGGTGTGCAGCTACCTGGGTGAGGTACGTGTGGATTCCATGTACCCCTGCCCCATTAGTGCATAGGGGCCCATGTTTGTGTGTGTGTGTTGTGGGGGGAGATCATTCTAGTAAAAGAACACTGCAGAATACTGGATTCTTAATTCCCATGGCAAACAATCAAACCTATTCAATGTGTAGAAAGATAGATGACTGACAGGTAAAAAATACATCTGTGGAGGGACTATTTGACATTTCTAAGCAATATTTTATTATATTTTTGTGTGTGTGTGTTTTCTTTTAGTGATTTTTTTTCAATGTGTCCAACCCATTTTCTAAGCAAGATAAGACCCTTCAGGGTGTGGGGTATTGATAGATACCTGCACTCCTCGGGCTGTGAGGCCCTCTGTCTGCTCTGGGTATCTACCAAATATACAACACCCTGTCGGGTCTTATTGCTTACATTGCCCATTTATTCGGGTTCTCAGAATCATACTTAGGTGAGTCTAGTTCTCACACTCATTCTGTATCACCATAGGATCGTGACCTACACAGCAGTCACCTTCGCATTCAGTATTTTTCAATATTTCTGATGACTGCGAGCAAGTCAGGACTTTTTGGGCTCAGCAAGCTCAATAACTCATTCCTACAATTCTTTTTTGTGGCATGCCATTCATGTGACAAGAATTTATAAATAAATGATTAATAAGTAAGCTGGCCTGGTGGCGCTAAGGGTTGAGGCACTGGATGCCAAACCTCGCGCCACGCCGGCAACCCGGGTTCGGGAATGGACTAGGGTCATTCAAGGGTCATCCAGGGAGGTAAAGATTGAGCATCTGCACTGCTCTCCTTCCTCAGGGTGGGGGGTTTGTGCTGCGTATGCCAGCACAACTACAGGGGTTCTGCCTGCCACCAGGGTGTTTGGCTGCTTCCGCAGAGGTGGAGAAAGCTGCTGCACCCATTGCATCAGCATGGGTTCAGGGGAGAAAATGGAGGAAAATACCAGGATCCGACAGGACCCGTGATGGGCCAGAGGACGTAACCCCTCTGAGGGGGGGGTTGTAGCCCCTGCCAAGTCAGCGGCAGTGGACAAATAATGTCGTGATAAATAAATAATTAATAAGTAATACGTGTGTTTGTCGTAATTACATAGTACTGGTAATATAATTGGGGGGTGCTTGTACAGGTGTTTTCAAATTAAGGGCAACTTGCTGAGTCCCATTACTGGAGTTTTAAAACATATTTTTTACATTTTGTGTACATTTTCTAACTTTTGCTTCTGTTTTGTCTTATGTTAGCATGCTCTATGCTAACTGGAATAATTTCATGTGCATGTGTGCAGCATGTGTTGCCGTACACAAACATAGCACATGTATGTGGACAACTCTGGGCTTTATGCCATTGGCACCTCTGTTCTAGAGGTTAAAGCTTTGGTCCAATAGGATTTTACTAACACCCAGGTCTTGGCTAAAATTCTTCTTCAACTGTCTTAAAATGGTCTGCGTAACCTTCTGGTCCAGGCCAAAGCTCGCCAAACTCCTCACCTACCCTGTCTTCCATACTCATGATGGCACTATTTTGAAATAAAGTATCTAGGTTTCTGGTTTGTCCAACTTCTCGATTTCACCAGCCACATCTTGTGATTGTTGGTCTTTTAAGGATCTAGGATTTTACAGTCTCTTTCTCTTATATGGCAAAAGAGATATTTGTTCAAATTTCCAGAGTAGATCAACATTGTCTGTTTCACCAGAAGGGCCAAATCTGCACTATTCTGGCAGATCTGGAACTCCTGTAACCCAGTGCTTACATAGTCAGCAATCGGCAAAGGTTTTAAAAAACTATAATTACCTGTGCTGTCATTTTGCTCCCAACAGCCTCCAGGATTTTCTTACTAACAGACATTTAAAATTAGTTAATTAAAATACCACTATCTTTGTTACATTATCCACTATTTAAACCAGATACAATAAAAACATGCAGAATTCACATTCTGATATTAATTTGGGTAATTTCAACAACCCATCGTACCAATTTGTAAAGACCAGAACCCACTTTTAAGGTGAACTGTTTCTTTGTATTTCTAATTTCCTTGTATTGGATGCTCTCTTACTCCAAACTACTCCTCCCACCGTGGACACACAGCAAAGCACAAGGACTGGAGGTCATTCATTCTTACAGGCAACAGCTGGGAAACAGACCTCCCAAATCTTCCTGTAATTAACTTGCAGCAAAGATTAGAGAAAGGCATACAGGAGAGTACGCCTGGGGAAGACTGCCTCTTTCAGATAATATTATTGAAGGTTAAGTCGCTGCTGGTGAGGTGTGGGTCAAAAGGTGAACAGGGATGCATTCATAACCTGCTAACATGGCCAGCGGGGAACATTATAAATTGTCAAACCGAACACGTAAAGTAGAACACCCCATGATCTAAGCAGTATCTCCCTATAACACTATGTCTCATATTTTATTTATTTATTACAACATTATCAAAAGTAATACATAATAGATGGATAAGAATTTGTATAGCACATGGACAGAATAAGCTATTATACCACTCATAACAACTGGTGGGGTTTGTAAAGTTACTAACTAATCAACAAAGCCCAAGAGGGTAGCATCTTTCAGAAAAAGAGATGTGCAAGAACAAGGGGACACAATTTGAAGATGTAGGGGGGCAGTTCAGGGGCAATGTGAGGAAGTATTTTTTCACAGAGAGGGTAGTGGATGCATGGAACAGCCTTCCTGAGGAGGTTGTGGGGTCTTAAACTGTGGGAGAATTCAAGAATGCATGGGACAGACATAAGACAATTTTTGTGGGGGGTAGGAAGAAATAGGCTGTTGGTTAACTAGGATCTGCAGCTTATCCTGTAGGTAGGGAAATGGGCAGACTAGGTGGGCCAAGTGGTCCTTATCTGCTGTCAAAGTCTAAGTTTCTATGTTTAACTACATATCTGGAGGAATGACTGATTAGGAAATGACATTAGGCATATTCTAGATACCAGATGCACACACACACACACACACACACACACACACACACACACACACACATCTATCTGTCTGTCTGTCTATCTATCTGTCTATGCTTTTATTCTTTGGTAACCAGGTAAGGCCCACTAGGCACAATACTTGTTTTCAGGGGTGACCCAAAAGCACTGGAAGGTTAAGTGACTTGCTGAGAGTCACACAGTATGCATGTGGAGGTTGTGGGAATCAAACCCAGGTCTGCCAGATGTACCAAGCTCATTCACAGCTCATTACTCTAACCTCTAGGCTATACTGCCAACTCAATTTAAATTTCTTATTTACATTTACTATTAATGCTCCTGCCATGGCACGCCTCAGCCCCCATCACCTTAGGTTGGCCCAGGCCTAGCCTCAGCCTGATGTCTCTATTGCTTACCTGAGCAGTTTCCAACCCCATGGCCCACCCGATGGTGGGGTCCAGCCAAGCCAAATCCAACCTCCTCCCTCCCTCTGACCATGGAGGTAGGAGTTCCCGGAGTTCTGCTACAGAGTGTAGTGCTCCAGGTCAAGGATGAACACTCAGGTTCATCCTGCTTGAGACAGTTTTTGTCTTTTTCCCTTGTTGCTGCTGTCCCACCCTCTGGGATGTTAGCAGGCTATGAGAACCATGCTTATGCACACAGAGAATGTTTCATGTGGCCCCCTGTAGATGTCACCCCTCCCACTATGTTGTTGCTACACTAACACCTGCGGTCACCAGGTGGCAGTATGGTAGCTGCAGCATCCACTCTCCCTCCCTGAAGGAAGACAGAATCCTCTGGGACATGTAATCTTCTTCTTCCCAGTGGGCCTTGAGGGTCTGAGATTGTTCCTGAACTCAGGTTGCTGGAGTGGAAAGTGGAAGCCCTACTGCTGCACCAATGAGTCGGCCCTCAAACATTTTTTTATTTACAATATTTGGCTAGGTGGGCACACTAAGTAGTGGGCAGCTCATTTCCAGGGGTGTTTGGGGGGTACATACAGTGAATAGCTTGTTCTTAGGTGCATCGAGGGGGCATGCAGTGAGCAGCTCTTTCCAGGTGTGTTTGGGTGGGCACATGCAGTGGGCAGCTCGTTTCAGGAACTTTTTTCGGGGTTGGCTAGGAGGGCACACTAAGCATTGGCAGCTTATTTCCAGGTATATTTGGGGTACATGTAGTGTCAAGCTTTTTTCCAGGTGCCTTTGGGGGATACATGCAGTGTGAAGCTTGTTTTCAGGTGCCTTTGGGGGATACATGCAGTGTGAAGCTTGTTTTCAGGTGCCTTTGGGGGATACATGCAGTGTGAAGCTTGTTTCCAGGTGCATTTGTGGGTACATGCAGTTTGAAGCTTGTTTCCAGGTGCATTTATGGGTACATGCAATGTGAAGCTTGTTTCCAGGTGCATTTGTGGTACATGCAGTGTGAAGTTTGTTTCCAGGTGCAGTTGGGGGGTATATACAATATAAAGCTTGTTTTCAGGTCCATTTGGGGGGGACATGCAGTGTGATGCTTGTTTCCTCATGCATTTGTGGGTACATGCAGTTTGAAGTTTGTTTCCAGGTGTGCTTGGGGTACATGTAGTATCAAGCTTGTTTTCAGGTGCCTTTGGGGGATACATGCAGTGTGAACCTTGTTTCCAGGTGCATTTGTGGGTACATGCAGTGTGAAGCTTGTTTCCAGGTGCGTTTGTGGGGTAAATGCAATGTGAAGCTTGTTTTCATTTGCATTTGTGGGTACATGCAGTTTGAAGCTTGTTTCCAATTGCATTTGTAGGTACATGCAGTGTGAAGCTTGTTTCCAGGTGTGTTTGTGGGGTATATGCAATGTGAAGCTTGTTTCCGTTTGCATTTGTGGGTACATGCAGTTTGAAGCTTGTTTCCAGGTGCGTTTGTGGGATACATGCAATGTGAAGCTTGTTTCCAGGTGTACTTGGGGGTACATGCAGCATGCAGCTCATTTCCAGGTGCATTTGAAGGGAGGTACATGTAGTGTGACACTTGTTTCCTCATGTATTTGTGGGTACGTGCAGTTTGAAGCTTATTTCCAGGTGTGTTTTGGGAGGTACATGCAGTGTGCAGCTCATTTCCCAGGTGTGTTTTTGGGGGGTGGTATTTACTGTAGGATACCATAAAGTACAGCAGTAAGGTACCAGTGCAATGGTACAAAATTAACCTTAAAGCAGCAGTGCAGAAACATTGGGAATAATGCTTAACCCTACTTTTTTTCACTATAAATGATTTCAGGCATCTTCCAGTTTTACTTGGTGGTAAAATGTTCTATTTACACAGAATTTGAGTATTTCATAAATGTTTTAATTTAGTTTGTTTCTCAAGAAAAAAAATATGGCTGCCACATGTGGCTTTGAAATACCATTGTAGACCCAGTAAGGGTTAGGATGAAGAAAACAAAAAAAATGATGGTGCGCATCACAGGAGGTCACTAGAAAACTAGATTTGACAATATGCTAATATTTTTATTAATTACAACTGAAAAACATTTTTTTGGAAGCGTTTTGGAAAACATTTATCATTGCACTGCTGCTTTAAGGTTTGCAGACAAAATCAAGATGATAAAATAAGAAGGGAACAGTACATTAAGCACACAAAGCAAAATAAACGACCAGTAAATGAACACTCAGCTAGTGTAGAAAAGTAAAATGCAACCTGCACACAGCCTGCTGGCGGCATGGAATAGTTAAAAGTCAGGGGCGATTGAGCAATAGAAGGGGTGCAAACTAAGCACACAGAGGAATATGAGTCAGAGGCAAATGTCAAAAGAGCCGTGCATGGGAGATGAGAGTGCGAACAACCTTTGGAATGGCTATAGGAATACCACACCTCCTCTCGTACAATGGGTATCCGTGATTCCCTTGGGAAGCAGCATTTTCCCAGGCTTACCTTCTGCACTGTCTTCATATCAACTGTCTCCACCAGTAGGGCATTCCACAGTTCCCATCCCCGTCTGGGAGCAGAAGTGTCTCCTACAGTTACTAACAATTTACCACCCATGACCTTCAGGACATGTCCTTGCATTCTACTGAAGTCAGTAAAAATGACTGTTCAGTACATCAAGTTATGACATTTGCCTTCTAATTAGTTAAGGGGGGGAGCTAACACTGAGGGGTCCCCAACAACGTAAATACTGCATCTGGAGTCCACAGAAGGTACTGCAATAGCAAGGTAAGCCATGCCCCCTCCACTTCATATTGAACACTAGACTCCTCTGAAAAAACTGTAAGAGGTGGGTCAGACACGTGAACCCAGGTCTCCCACATGATAGCATAATGATAGTGTGATAAAATTAGTAAATGGCATGTTACCCAAATGGGTTTAATAAACTAACAGAAGACGTATACTGTCTGATTTTAAATATAAATGATATTGCCAGGGTATTGCTGTTCAAAACAACTACAGACATTTGCACATTTTGTTATTATAAGGGTGTGTGATGCACATTAAAGAAGTGACTAGTCAGCCAAAGAAAAGATCTAATTAATAAAAACTAGGTAAACCAATGGCTTTAGCTGGGCTTTGGCTCTCATCTCAGCTACATAGTTATGCTAACAATGGGACTGGATGAACAAACTGGTAAAAGTTCCAAGCTCCTGCCTCTGATTGGGATGCACTGGGACATATGAAAATATCGTAATACTCTACTGATAAGTTTGAAGGATAAATGTTGTTCAAATGTGGCAGTTCTGAGTTTCTATCACCAGAATGTAAGAAATTTTAGGAACAAGCTTGCCTGTTTTGGTTGATCTCAGTCCACTTCAGTTAACATTAAAAACTGCATTTGTCATTTGCTGACCAAGCCCCCAAAAGGTACAACTTCAGTCAACATCATTATGTATTGCTTTTGTGTTTCACTATATGACTACTGTATGTTATACGTAATGGGTTGATGGCACTGACATGACAAACAACAGGACATAGACCTATTTAAGAGATACAGAAGATTTGAGCAAAACTCTGAATATTCTTTCAGAACATTTGAGGTTCACTCCAGTCTGACTGGCAAAAAGCCTACTACAGCATGATTCATGTGGAACTTTAATGACCATGCCATATATACGTTAGACTTTTGGGAAATCTATTTTGTTAAGTTGTTGAAACTTCATGTACAAATCTCACATTCCTTGATCAAAACTTGCACTTAGCTGAATGCTATTAACTTTATTATTCATTTTATTTTAGAATATATGGCTGTGAGAGGCAGTCTGAGCAGAGGTTTGTTTCCAGGTGTGACTCGAATGAGGGGGTAGAACAGGAGGGAGAAGGACAGAGAATCAGCAGTGCAAAACACAAATACTGCAAGCCAGTATAGTGTACTGTCAGCAAGAAAAATACATAAAGTGCTAAGAACTAGGGCACAACATCTGAAAAAGACACAGGTCTGAGCAACAAGCAAAACTATATATATTATATATTCTTTGCAAAAATCTGCATTAATGCATCAGTTAGGGTGCAGATTAAACTGACAAAAGTTGGGATATGTGGAGTTAGGTTACAACCCTAACTCTCCACCCCAACCCCCAAGTAAGAAAAGGAAAAAACATTACAGTTTTCATTGTCCTGACTCTTGGCATATCAGGGGTGGGATCTTCTTTAGGGTTCTCGACCCTAATGCTCAACCCATTGTAATATAGTCTTCAAACATATAGAACTGTGTCTCCCCACATTTCCAACAACCTATAGACCCTGCCTGAAGAAAACATATCACATGTCACTTTATTTGGTCATGGAATACGGTGAATAGTAGGGTTGAAACTCCCAAGGAAGACCCCACCCCTGATTCACCAAGAGTCAGGACACTGAACACCATAATGTTTTTTCCTTTTCTTGCTCTGTGGGTGTGGGGCGGGAGTTAGGGTTGGTAACCCTAACACCACATTTCCTTACTTTTGCTAGTTTAATCTGAACCCTGATGCTTTAACACAGTTTTTTGCAAATAATTTTCCTTATTTTTTGAGATAGTAGAATCATATCCTCATTCATGCAGGTCCCGTTGGGACCTGCTTGAACACATCCATCAGGCTAGGGACACGCAGGGCTCTCCGGACCTGCACTCCCATCCCTCCAGAAATGTACATGTTCATATGACTATGGAAGCACAAGGCCCAGGTGCCTCCAGAAAAAGCAACGTATGCAGTTTTTTGTAATTGTTTTTTGGGGGGCTCACTTCAAAGGAAAAAACTATATTAAGCTTCCCTCTTAACTGCCAGTGGCTCATTGTACATGGGCAAAAATGTGTTTTTTGCCTTGTTACCCATAAGTCAGTAAATTTTTGTCAGTTGTCTGAAATCTGCTATGGTTGTAATGGAAAATAAGCTACACCTTTGGTGCATTTTTGAGATGGTCACACTTTCATTGTGCATTTGGCACCATGGTGAAGAGTGGAGGTAATTTTGGGGTACAATGCACACCCCATAAATGTTTGGGGGGCTTGTGTTAGTATTATAGTGGTCATTGACACCTTTTATTTTGATATATACATTGTCACTTAACTCTGATTATTGATGGACTTACGGTTTGCTAAAGTTGCAATGTTATCCTAAGTGAATTTTCATTTTTTAATTTTTATGGTTTTTATATGACACAGAAATGTTTGAGGGGTGTATTATGTGTTAGTATTGTACTACTCATTAAGACATTTTTTCATACATAGATTCTCCCTTAACTCTACAGAGTGAAGTAGTTATGACTTGTTAAAGTTGCAACGTTATCCTATGGGAATTCTCATTTTTTAATCCTTATTTTTTTATATGGCCCCTAAAAGTTTTGGGGGTATTATCTGTTACTGTTATAGTACTCATTGAGACACTTTTTTTTTTTTCAAATATGGATGGTCCCTTAACTCCAAAGATGGAAGACTTACAGCTTGTTAAATTTGTAATGCTATCATATGGGAAATGTAATGTTTAATTTTTTATGTTTTTTATACAGCCCTTGAATCTTTTTGTAGGGTGTTATTTGTTAGTTTTGTTAGTTTTGTTAGTTTTGTAGTACTCAGTAAGATCTTTCCTTTGTTATATAGATTGCCCCTTAACTGCAAACAGTGATGGAGGTATGGCTTGTTAAATTAGAAATGCGGAAAAAACTAAGTCCAAATTCTTTTTCATATGAATGAATCCTTTTTCATGAGAGTGTGTCATTCTTACAAAAAAAAAGTCTTCTATATACAAAAAAAAAGAAAGTGAAAAAAAAATATAAGTCCAAATTCTTTTTTTTTTATAAAGGCAATTTTGTTTGGTATGGCCCTATTTCTATTTCGTATGGCCATGCTAAAAGAGAAAATCATCTCACAAAAATGTTTTTTTAAATGTGTTAAAAACACATTTCTGGATAAGTTTTCCAAAAGCCTAACTGCAGAATCCAGCTAATGGGATCCTGATTAACAAGATACATGTGTTATTGTGTTTCCATGATAAGGTTTTTATGGGTTTTCAAAAAAAAAAAGGGAAACAAGATGGCGGCCATAGGAAAAAATAATTCTCACAAAACAAGATTACCCCCCATATGAAACAGAATACTTTTTCATATGACCTAATTCTTTTTTTGTATGAAACAACTATCCAAAAGAGTGTACTGAGCATGCTCAGAAGTGACATTTCAAATCCTTATAACTCTTGAAAATAGTAATTTTTTCCCCAAAATCAATGAAAGGCACCACTCTGGGCCAAGCACTTTCTACCCTGAAAATTTCAGACCAAAATTCAAAACCATCTGAGTGTTAGGTGATGACAAAAACAGCAAAGATTTATCTCCCCTTTTTTTCACTATCAGGATCTTGGAATCTGCACCTCTGATGGGAATGAAACTTGGCACATCAAGAAACCTTGTCCCCAAGACTGCACATGCAATATTTTGTGAAAATCTGTTAAATGGGTGCGAAGCTATTAAAGTGCAGAGTTAGGGGTTTAACATTAATCAGCCTACTCAACCTTAACTATTATGGTACTACCGTGCCACTATAAAATATATATATATATATCATATTTGGGACTTTCCCCATTATAAAAATCATCAGATATTTCCCCATATCTGATGGTAATTCCATTTCTGATGGTAATTAACACTACTTATTAAACTACACAGCTTATTACAAAATAATGAACAACCTATTCATTAACTATTACACGTACTGTATATAACAATATACATTATTACAACAATACTAACATGTGTAATAACCACCCGAATAACACATGTAACAACAACCTACTATCCAACTACATTGCAGCCCTAAAAGCCTCACCAACTATAGCCCCTGCAAAAAAAGAAACAGCCCCTGACTCACTACCAGCCACTTTTTCTGCTGCCTCCATATCACTTGCCAAACGTCCACACATGGAAATCAAAGTTAACCTGTGTAAAAAAAGTGTCCCTGAGCAACAAATTCAGTCCCCGCAAATCACTATCAACCACTTTTGCTGCTGCATCGATATCACTTATCAGAGAAACAGCCACATATGGAAATTGAAGTTAACCTGTGCAAAAAAAAAAAGTGTCCCGAATCACTTACCAAATAATTTAGCTTCTTCCTGCCATGCTGCTATCCTGGAAAACACTAAATGGAAAAATGATGGAACCACACCTCCTTTTATAGGAAGTAGTACACTATGGAAATCTGAAAGGGCCAAAACTATGCAGCCCAAACCAGCATGCTTCTTCTTAAAGCAAAACAGACCAACTTTTTCTTAAAGCAAAACCTGCACACTTTTTTTCTTAAAATAAAACAGACCAACCCTAATGTAATATATAAAACACTGGATAGGTATGTACCAGATATTCCTGAAATATCACCATCTTGGGGTCCAACAACCTCATAAAGGACACTTGCCCTTCAGGCTCATGGCTTTACGACTTGTTTGACCCCTCAATGGTGATATTTCCTCATATCTGACACTTACCTATCAAATATTTTTTCTTTCACTATCTCTCTCTCTATATATATATATATATATATATGTATATATATACAAAATGGCAGTGGGTAAAAGCAGTAAAATAGAGAAGTCTAATGCAAACTGACCAAAAAAGTATGAAAGAAGCAGAGGGGTTGAACTATAAATAAATAGGGGCAAGGAAAAGGGGGAAATATATGAGCTTGATCACAGTACAGTGACCACAGAAGTTTCTGTCCAAAATTACATCAGAACCACTACTAATTAAATTTACTTTTCACCAGGAAAAAGAATGTGTATCAAACAAAATTATTCATGGTCAGAAAAATTACACTAAATGAAAAAAAGAAACTACATTCTCAAATAATAACCATGCACTGTGTAATTTAACAAAATGTAGATGCTTTGTAAACAGTCTTGTTGCCACAGCGTAACACAGCATAAAACACAAATAATTTTGATAAATTGTGAACAAACTGTTTATTTTATGAACCTGCAACTTTCTTTACTTCATTTGCTAAAACGTTTCTGAACTGACATCAGTTTACTTAATCAAAATTCTCATTATTACTGCAAAGTAATTAAGTTATTTAGTAGTGGTGCAGACTTTATTTTGGACAGAACATTCATCACATTTTTGTGGTTACTACACTATAATCAAGCCCTTCCTAAAGCAACAGATAGGGCAGGAAAAAAGGGGGAGGGCTTGTTGCAGGAACAGGTGTGTGAGGGAAATTCACTGAGTGTGCAAGGAAAGGAGGGGTTTGCTGCTGAAACGTGTTCAAGGAAAGTTAACTGAGGGGGCAGGGAAAGGACTGGATTGCTGCAGAAACAGGTGTGTAAGGGAAGTTAACTGAGGGGGCAGGGAAAGAAGATGACGTTGCAGAAACAGGTGTGTGAGAGAAATTCACTAAGTGACTGGGAAGGTTGGGGCCCTGTTGTAAGTAGAGGTGTGCGAGAGAGGTTCACTAAGGGGGCAGATAAAGGAAGAGGGCTTGTTGCAGGCACAGATGTGGGAGGGAAGTTCACTGAAGGGTAAGAAAACAGAGGGAGTTGTTACAGGAAAAAGTGTGTGAAGGAAGTTCACTGTGGGTACAAGGAAAGGAGAGGGCTTGTTGCAGAAACAAGTGTATGAAGCACATTCAGTGTGGAACCAGTACAGGAGGGACTTGTTGCACTGAGAGGGCAGAAAAATGAGGGACTTATTGCTGGAACAGGTGTATGAGGCGTGTTCATTGATGGGACAGGGAAAGGAAGGGGTCTTGTTGCAGAAACAGGTGTGTAGAGGAAGTTCACCATGAGAGCATGAAAAGGAGAGGGCTTGTTGCAGAAACAGGTGTATGAAGTGTATTCACTGTTGGAGCAGTAAAGGAGGGACTTGTTGCAGGAACAGGTGTGTGAGGGGCATTCACTGAGGGACAGGGAAATAAGAGGGCTTGTTGCATGAACAGGTGTATGAGGGGCATTCACTGAGGGACAGGGAAATGAGGGGGCTTGTTGCAGAAACAGGTGTATTAGGGGCGTTCACTGTGGGAGCAGTAAAGGAGGGGCTTGTTGCAGAAACAGGTGTGTGAGGGAAGTTCACTGAGGGTGCAAGGAAAGGAGGGAGCCTTCTTGTGGTAATAGGTGTATGATAAAAGCTCACTGAGGGGACAAGGAAAGAAGGGGTGCTTGATGCAGGAACAGTTGTATGAGGGGATGTTCACTGAGGGGGCAGGGAAAGGAGGGGGCTAGATGCAGGAACAGTTGTGTGAGGGAAGTTCAAGAAGAAAAGCTTTGAAGGAAAAGGAGGAGGAGGAGGAGCAGAGGGCAGCCATGGGGAGCCTGTTTCAGAAAATGAAGAGGCAAGGAAAGAGAGAAAGAGAGAAAGAGTGTGAGTCAGCAGAGCAGAGGGAGTAGGGGGCTAGGAGAGAAGGGGCAGTAATGAAGTAGAGGTAGCAGGGTGGAGAGAGGAGGGGATGGAAGGGGAAAAGAGGGAAGAGAGGCAGAAGGGGAGATAACTAAACCAGAATTTGGAAGGAAAGGAGTTGCAGAGTGAGTGGTGCCCACTCTGACACAATGGCAAGGTGAAGTTAGAGTGAAGTGAACAATGATGAAATGTGGGGAAGACGGTTAAGGGGGAAACACCAGAAGGAATAAAGAGGGGGGTCAGTCTAGCTAGTGAGGTTTTGAGGACATCACTGTATACCATGTACAAGGAATTAAAAAAACAAACTGTGAGAGTTATCCTGAGAATGATCTTCAGATGATTCTCCTGCTCTATGCAGTCAGGGCATACTTCACTGCATAGACCATGCACAGCCAGGGCAGACTACACAGACAGTGCACAGCCAGGGAAGACTCACTGCATAGACCATGCACAGCCAGGGCAGACTACACAGACAATGTACAGCCAGGGCAGACTCACTGCATAGGCCATGCACAGCCAGGACAGACTCACTGTATAGATCATGCACAATCAAGGCAGGCTGCGTAGACAATGCACAGTCAAAGCAGCCTGCATAGACCATGCACAGTCATGGCAGACTGCATAGACTGTACACAGTCAGGGCAGACTGCATAAACCATGCACAGTCAGGGCAGACTGCACAGACAGTGCACAGTCAAGGCAGACTTCACTGCACAGACAATGCACAGTCAGGGAAGACTTTGCTGCATGGACAATGCACAGTCAGGGAAGACATCACTGCATGGACAATGCACAGTCAGGGCAGACTGCCTGCATAGACCATACACAGTCAGGGCAAGCTGCACTGCATAGATCATGCACAGTCAGGGCAGACTGCATAGACCATGCACAGTCATGGCAGACTGCATAGACCGTACACAGTCAGGGCAGACTGCATAGACCATGCACAGTCAGGGCAGACTGCATAGACTATGCACAGTCAGGGTAGACTTCACTGCATAGACCATGCACAGCCAAGGCAGACTTCACTGCATAGACAGCGTACAGTCCGACCAGACTGCATAGACCATGCACAGTCAGGGCAGACTGCATAGACCGTACACAGTCAGGGCAGACTGCATAGACCATGCACAGTTAGGGCAGATTGCACAGACAATGCACAGTCAAGGCAGACTTCACTGCACAGACAATGCAAAGTCAGGGAAGACTTCACTGCATGGACGATGCACAGTCAGGGAAGACATCACTGCATGGACAATGCACAGTCAGGGCAAACTGCACTGCATAGATCATGCACAGTCAGGGCAGACTGCATAGATCATGCACAGTCAGGGCAGACTGCACAGACAATGCACAGTCAAGGCAGACTTCACTGCACAGACAATGCACGATCAGGGAAGACTTCACTGCATGGTCAACGCACAGTCAGGGAAGACATCACTGCATGGACAATGCACAGTCAGGGCAGACTGCCTGCATAGACCATGCACAGTCAGGGCAAACTGCACTGCATAGACCATGCACAGTCAGGGCAGACTGCACAGACAATGCACAGTCAACCAGACTTCACTGTACAGACAATGCACATTCAGGGAAGACTTCACTGCATGGACAATGCACAGTCAGGGAAGACTTCACTGCATGGACAATGCACAGTCAGGGCAGACTTCACTGCATGGACAATGCACAGTCAGGGCAGACTGCCTGCATAGACCATGCACAGTCAAGGCAGACTGCATAGACCATGCACAGTCATGGCAGACTGCATAGACAGTGCATAGTCAGGCCAGACTGCATAGACAGTGCACAGTCAGGCTAGACTGCATAGACCATGCACAGTCAGGGAACACTTCACTGCATAGACCATGCACAGTGACGGCAGACTTCACTGTATAGACAGTGCATAGTCAGGCCAGACTGCATACACCATGCACAGTCAGGGAAGAATGCAGAGACAATGCACAGTCAGGGCAGACTGTATAGACCGTACACAGTCAGGGCACACTTCACTGCATAGACCATGCACAGTCAGGGCAGACTTCACTGCATAGACCATGCACAGTCAGGGCAGACTTCACTGCATAGACCGTGCACAGTTAGGGCAGACTTCACTGCATAGATAGACTGTGCAGGTAGGGCAGACTGCATAGACCATGCACAGTTGGGGCAGACTGCGGAGACCGTGCAGTCAGGGCAGACTGCCTAAAAAACAATAAAGTTAAAACATAACTGGTGTAAATCCAGTGTTTTTAAGCTTTTTATTATAATAATAGTGAGATGCTCTTTAACCTGCAAGCCTGTGTTTCTGTGAGAACTGCATTCTCTTATTGTTCCATCCTTGATTGCCTTTTAACAAACTCAGTGGCTATTTCTGATTTACACACTGGTGGTAAAGACCATTGTAGAATAGTATTACCCCCTAACCTTGCTCTTGCTTACATTGCTCATCTGGTCTCTTTATTTACGTTCTCTTGGTTTCGTTATTTGAACTCTAAATTCCTTTCCTCTTCTCTAACAAAACTATCCACTAGTGGGAGTTGAGCTTTTCATTCTGCTTCTGCCACTGTGTGGAACGGCTTTCCAGTTTTCTGCAAATTAATTGCTCCACTATCTATCCTTTTATAGATATTCTGCCTTTTAAGTCGCCTATTCCCTGTTGCATTTAAAAATGTCATTTTCCCATTTCACTTTGGATTTAATTTTTAATTTTTCTCTATTTATCACCAGCTTCATAGCTGGTAGTTTCTTTCTCTTTCTAATCTTGTTGTTACCCTTTTTATAATGTTAACCTGTCATTAATTTTAAAATACAAATGTATGTTAAAGCATTTCCTTTCCTTGGCTTGATATTTACATTATCAAATATTTCGATACTGTTACTAATTTTTCTCATTTATTCCCTTTGACCTCTTTTTCCTTTTCATTTCTTTTTCTAAGCACTTTGGGATATCTTTGTTTAAAACATACTCTGCAAAAATAAACTGGATTGTACTGCACGGTATTGTGCAATGTAGTTGATGTACTGTACAGTGCTGTGTAAAGGTATGTAGATAATGCAGGTAAATCTTTAGTGGTTGACCTTAAATTGTTCTTTACAATTTGTTACAAATTTTAAAGTGCAATACAAAATACCTGCAAAAATGTAATTTATACAGTCAGATTAAAATTTTCAAGCAAGTACATTCTCAGCTGTGCTTCATCATGCTTCTTTATCATAGTTGGTAGAAATATTTATATGCTTTAGTTAGCATTATGTTTTCGTTATGCTTGAAAGACATCAAACTAGAATGACAATTTGTAATGAGGTCAATGCATCCATAGTCTTTCTGTTGGTCAATTTCCCATCAGTTTACAGCAACTAAACATACAAAGTGAGGAAAAATTCAAGAGACATGTTTTGTTTCTATACACTAGAACAAGTGACTTTCCATGGGAATTTGTTTATGTAAATTTGTTCAATCATTACCTTGTTTTATAAACATGAATAAAAACTGTAAGCAATGTAAAACATTATCACACATTTCAAAGATGACTGGAACTTATTTTAAACTTTTTCTTTTGAATTTATATAATTTCCCACATGGATTAGACACCCAGTCCACACTTCTTTAACTCCATATAACCACTCAGTTATAGTCCACACTTCTGGGTCCTCAATATCCCAATTCTTTTAATTAATATTTGTCTGATCAATAGAAGGCTGTTGTTTCTGGTTCTGACTGTTGAGTAGGTAAACACATGTATTTAAATTTTAATGAGTTCCCCCAAATCACTCCTGTCCTTTCCATACAGTTTTGTACTTTTTTTTTTTTTTTTTAGTTTGAGAGGGTCCACATAATGTTTACTATACAGGGCCCCAAATCTTCTTAATCCAGGCCTGGAAGTAGAAGGACATTACACAGGCAAAGCTTCAGTACTTTCGGAATAACCTGCCCATCAAACTTAGGGGTAAAATTTTAAATTCTTATGGGAAACAAAAAACAAACTGTTGCCTCCCCTTTTACTGTAAGTTTCAATATAAGTTAAATTACTGACTGATAGTCCAAAACTAAATTAATTAACAGATAATACAATCTTTGTTGTTTTTAAAGTCAGCAGAATTTCTAGAAAAGAAATCCCACAACAAACCCATTCTAGCCATATAGCCTGTTTAGGAATATCTGTTTACCAGTTAACTGGCTTTTAGTGAGAGTGTCTGTAACAAAAAACGTTCTTCTGATATTTGTCAGGTAAATGACCTTTATCTAGAAAAATGTGCCTGCAAGGGCTGTGTTTTGGAGGAAATCAGAACTGACTCACATGTAACAAAGTCAGGGTTGAAGTTTAAGGTGAGTGTTAGCAGCATTTATATTAAAGTCAAATGTTTGCTAAAGGGTCCTTGTATTAGGTTTGGGTCGTAAATATCATCAACTAAGTGATCTCAAAATATTTTCCATGTTGGGTAGATAAACAACAAACAAATCCACTCAATTTCACCCTCTTTGTTCAAGGGAGGTCCATAACAGAATGAATATTCCCACTTGGTCAGGGAAGGGTTCCACTGACAGAGCAATGTGGAGAAGCCTAACCTGCTTGTAACAAGTCTAACCTGCTTGTGATGGGTTGAAACAAACAGCTTATAAAAACACTGGATGTTTCCATCTCCATCGTCTTCTAACAGACCAATAAAAACAGAGTGCTATAGTCTCCAATATTCTAACAAAGAACATATACTGTAGAAACACAGAGTGCTCATCTCTGGCATAAAACTGGACTGACCTGTGGAGACACAGTGTGCTTCTATCTCCATTGTCCTAATGACCTATAGAAACATATATTACTTCAGTCTCCCGGGTTCATTGATGAGCCTGGGCCTCTTGGAGGTCTGTCTGTGGGAGGAGGATTGTGCATCCCAGAGGACATTCTTCTCATCCAGGGAGGGAGGGTGGTGTGCTTTGCTATGACTCTGCCACCTAGGTGACCATGGGTGGTGATGTAGGTCAGAGCAGCAGTTCTGGGTGGGGGATGCTCCCTTATGGAGGACATCAAGCACATCCTCAATGTGCATCTGTCCACCTGTTATCTCCATGGAGGGTCCTCTGGTCAGGAAACCAAAGAAAAGAGGAAAAACACTGCCGGTGGCAGGATGCCTCCCCACACAGCCTCGCAGATTCCACACTGCCTACTGGGCACAGGGGACTGCTGGACTAAGTGTGGCACCGGAGGGAGTTTAGGGTCCATTCAATGGCCCTACCACAGTGGACAATCTATGGAGGAATCAGTGGCTCTCCAGGTAAGTTCCAGAGATGGTGGGTGATGGGGTTGAGGGAACCACATGGACTAAAGGGGTCAGGCAAGTGGGTGTAAAAAAAATTACCTCAGTCTCTAGTGTCAAAACTAATTGACCTATAAATACACAGAGTGCTTCCAAATCTAGTGTCCTAACTAAATGACCTACAGTACAGAAAAGCAGAGTATCCCAGTTGTGCAGTAGTAGCAGTAATGCATGCTATGTGAATGATGTGAGTTTAAAAGTGAGCTCAAGTCACTGGAGGTTAGCTGGAGGAAGGAGGACTGAGCATCAGGAGGACTTCTCTCTTGCTTTGTGGGAGGTGGGGGGTCACACGTCCTGTTGCTTGACTGCCATGTAGAGAAGGCTGGATGGTTGCATGGCTTGGGATATGGCAGGACAGGGGATGAAATGCTGCCAATACCAGCACTGACCATGCATGTGCTGCTGTGCACCTATGTGCATCATTGCATCACGCCATCCTCAGGGAGGAGGAGGGTGGGAGAAAAGGCTGCCAGCTGGGAATAGGACACTCTGCCTGCTCCATGCGCATCACTGGGCTCTCCTGGGTTCTGTGATGGCTTCTGGGTTTAATCACTCCTGTGGCAGCTGGATCTAGGGGGTCAAGATGCCATGCAGCAGAAGGCAAGCCCTACTTAGGGGGTTCAAGTCCAGGGGGCAATGCAGCAGTGTGTTGCAGGTGGTATTAAAGACCCAGGAGGCCCAGGTAAGGAGGAGTCTCAATAGACAGGAAGTTGGCACTGGCAGTGGCCAAAGTGGGGCCTGGCTGGAGGTGCCTGGGGGAATAGAACTGTAAAAAACCAATAAAGATACACCAGGACCAATTTTCAAAGCCCTGGTATTGAAGCAAGGTGCCTGCGTCAAACAGAATTGATGCAAGGAGCACCTTGCATCAAAACATGCAGCATTCCCAATTTTCAAATGCAGGCTGTATTGAAATTGGGTACACATGCACTGAACTGGCCCTGTACCAGCCCTGCACCTGAGATGGGGGTGCGCCATGGTGGAAGAGAGCTTGCGCCAGGACAGGGGTGCAGTATCCTCTTTTTTGGGATTCCTGAAGCCCTTCCATCTGGTCACAAGCCCCCCCTCGGAAGGTTACATAATCCCAGGGCTGGTCTAACAACCCATGTGCCACTCTAACAGATTGTGCTGGGTGGGACAGAAACCCATGCTTAGTTGCTGCAGTCAGCTGTTCATGCCTACCAATGCCCTAAGATCTCCTGGTCAGGTGCATGGGACTCACTGGCACCTGTGTGACATATGGGCACAGCAATACAGGTCAGGATTGTCAGGGAGGACAGGAGGGGTACATTGCCAGAGGGATCTGCTTGTGCACAGCCATTGGTCAGCCAGCCGCCAGTGCCAGGGTCCCGGGCACATGGGGACAGCCCCAGCTATGCATCTTAGGTACGAGTGTGTGCCACCTACTCATCCTGCTACAATGCTGCACAGCCATGGGACAAGTGCCCTGCTACAGCATGGCAGTCCATGTCCACTGCCAGTGATGCCACCTGCATATCTCTTGTGCAGTGGCTATGCTGTGGGATAGGAGGCATTCACTGCCTACCTACGGCAGCCTCTGCCAAACCCCTCCCATGAACCATCTGTGTGGTACATGGGATGGTTTGTGGCAAACTCAGGGACTTTGACATTGGGACCCCATTTCTGCTAAAATCTGGCACAGGGTCCCTGGCACCTGGAGTTTGCTGCAAGCGGGATTTCAGTGCACCTTGCACTGATCTAAGGGGGTGTTTAAAAATTGGCCCCACTAAGTGTTTCTGTCTCCAGGGTCAAAACTAACTGACCTATAGAAATACAGATTGCATCAGTCTCCAGGATCCTAACTGACCTATAGAAATGCAGATTGCATCAGTCTCCAGGATCCTAACTGACCTATAGAAACACAGATTGCATCAATCTTCGATCCTCACTGACCTATAGATGCACAGATTGCATTAATCTCTGATCCTAACTAATCTATAGAAACACAGAGGGCTTCCGTCTCCTCTGTCCAAACTAACTGACCTACAGTATACTGTACAGTAGATTCCTAGAGTGCTTCAGTCTCTTCTTTTCACACTAACCTGACCTATAGATTCACAGAGTACTTCAATCGCTTCTGTCCAAACTAACTGACCTATAGATACACAGAGTACTTCAGTCTCTTTTGCCCAAAAAAACTGACCTAGAAATATACAGAGTACTTCTGTCTTTTCTGTCTAGTCAAACTGACCTATAGATACACAGAGTGCTAAGGTTTCTTCTGTCCAAACTAACAAACCTATATATACACAGAGTGCTAAGGTCTCTTCTGTCCAAACTAACAAACCTATATATACACAGAGTGCTAAGGTCTCTTCTGTCCAAAGTAACTGACCTATAGATACACAGAGTGCTTCAGTCTCTGCTGTCATAGGTAATCACAAGTTGCTTCCAGCTATAGTGTCATAACTGATGACATTCTAAGAGTGCATCAGTCTTCAGCTTACTTAGACCTATAGACACACAAATGGCTTCAGTCTCCAGTGTCATCTTTGTTATAGTTTACAACCATTTGCAGGAGTTAAACATTATCCCTGAAGTTATTAAGATAACTGTTCAGTTGGGACCTTTTGCTCCTTACTTGCTAGCGATCCTGTAACCCCAGTCTTCTGTTTGCAGTTATTTAGTGTGTTAAAAAGCTCCATTAGCCTTTTCAAATGTCAGTAATAAAGACATAAGGGTAGCTGGAGCAAAAATGCTGTCAACGTAAAAAGCTTAAAAACTCAGAATGGTTTCCAAGCCAGCATTTGAAGAGCATCGGTGCTCTGATAAAACTTTTATAAGCTGTCTGCATTAAACTTGCAGTAGTGATGGCTGAAATGTTTTAAAACACTTCTGCAAGGTAGAAGAGATTTAAGTGTATTTTTCTAATACAAACAAGCCTTGCAGAAAACTTGAGACTGACACTGATTGGATGTTACCAGCTGACATATGGAAAACATTTTTTCTATTCTTAGATGGCTGATTTTTATGTTTTTTTTAGATGTATTTGCTCTCCGGGTATATCTCCTTAAAACAATTTAGTTTTACAGCCAGAGACCCAGGCCAAAAAGGCAAGAAAAAAATTAAAATACAAACAGTATTGTGCAGCTTGCCAATGCACATACAAAATTTGTGCAAGCAACAAAAATACACACAGCATAAAAAAAAAGCACATTTGATAATAACAAAGTGTAGAATAAATCTAAGTTCTAAATCATTTAGAAATTGAATCACTTAAGAGGTAGTCTGTAAGTCTCTATATAAAACAGATAGGGAAGGGGGTTAATGGTACTCAATATGGCAGGAGGAATCCCAGCATTTGTCTGCACAATGCTTGTTTGTTTATTTATTTATCTTTTGTTTGCCAGGTAGGTACATTAGACAGCTAAATGCCTATTTACAGGCGACTAATCTTTGGCCCAGGCTAGTTTTAACAGCAGGCATGCATAAACATTGTATATCACTTGGTCATAACATTAATTTGGATTATTACGGTTTCAATAGAAGAGCAGATGTATAAGATTTGGCAGTAGGCAGTTTAAAGCCTGGGTGACCATCCTGGGGGGTTCGACTAACAAGGACCTTCCCCTTTCTTTCTCCTTTAATCAGTCTACATCCTCTCTTCACAGCAGCCTACTCGTCTGTCACCATGGTCATACTTTACTGATTAATGCAGATCGTATGTGGCTCCTGCTAAACACGGGTCAGCAATTACAGACACAGACCTACCTCTGACCATCTGACCACCCACCTGACCACAAGAAGTAGCAACAAATGGACCACTGTAGTATCACAGTCTGAATCAGATAACTCCTTCCAAATGATGAATCACCCTTTTTGTCTATATTGCAAAAGAAATATATGAATATCATCTAAATGAATTTGGTCTCATCCTAAGTTATTAAGTATAACAAATGTGAGCAGTAATGCTCTGTGTTTCAAGGACTGCTTATGTATAAAATAAACTCCATGGTAGCATGAGTGCACTGCATGATAACAACCCTTAATGACAGCCAGATGCTGTAAGGTGTGTGCAGCCCATGTCTGAAAACTGCTGTGCTTTTCCTTAAGCCATTTTGAGCTTTAATGAAGTTTAACTACAAATATGGTCTTTGCATTCTAAATTGCTTTGAAGGAGGTGAAGCATTTCTCTTAGGGCCTTTTTCCTCCTATTTTTATAAATATGTGATTTCCTTCAATTTTAAAAGATAAAACCATAGTAGCTGACAAACAGTGATGCTCATACAGTGCAGCAACTGCTCAGATAGCGCAAGTATCCATACCTGGGGCGATAGATCCGGATTATAGATACTTGCCTGGACAGGCACAAATAGTCCCAATAATTTATCCTTCTTCACTGTGCTCTCTTCTACAAGTGCCATTAACCTGGCTGTTGTGAAGATCCCTCAGATTATCTCAGCATCACTAACATTAAATCTTACTGTACTGAATATTTTTAAAGGAACACATTTACTGCAGATAAGCAGCTGGCAGTATAGCCTAAAGGTTAGAGTAACAAGCTGTGAATGAGCTTCGTTCAGTCAGCAGACCTGGGTTTGATTCCCACAACCACAGTTTGCATACTGTATGACTCTGATCAAGTTCCTTAACCTCCCCAGTGTTTGCAGGTCACCCCTGAAAACAGGTGCTTGTGCCTAGCGTGCCTTACCCGGTTACCAAAGAATAAAAAAAAAAAAAAAAAGATACACGCACATGTTAAAGAAAACTGATTTCTCATCCCGCAAAGAATTGTTTGAGCGGAATGGAGGTATGAAGAGTTTCACATAGTTTGAAAGCCCATGGAAAGCTCTTCTAAATGAGATATATAGTAGTAGTAGAAACTTTCATTTCAGTGAGGAAAGTTTGAATATATACCATTAAGGCAGCAATGCTCTGTTTGAAAGGTGGTCCAGAATAGGACACATCTGTAGGTGTCAGCTGTGCAGAGATATCTGTGTCCATGTGGGCCCTGTATTAAATCAAGGAAGATGCTATTTCATGGAGCTCTATGACAGAAAGGAATGTCACGGTTGGGGGGGCACATTTTGTTAAGCATAGATTCCCTAACCATGAATGACATCTGTAATGTTACAGATTTAACTCCCTTCCCCTCTCCCCCAGGACACATCTGGAAACAAGCATTTTGCTTAGCATGGTTTACTGGGGAAACTTTTCAAATAAATAAATAAATCATTTCCTCTCTGGAGGCTCCATAAAATGGCTGCAATCTTGAAATAATATAGGGCAGACTTAGACATGGATATATGTGGACTGCTGACATCTACAGGTTAACACAATACCTCATTTAAAAGGGGGTTTCAAGGCCCTTCAGACTTTGAAGCACCTTGAATACCTAGGTTCCCCTTTCATGGCCCTTCAGACTTTGAAGCACCCTGCACACCTAGGTTCCTCTTTCATGGTCCTTCAGACTTTGAGGGACCTTGCATACCTATGTTTCCCTTTCAGGACCCAGGACCCTGCATACCTATGTTCCCCTGTCAGGGCCCTTCAGACTTTGAGGCACCCTGCATACCCATGTTCCCCAGGAATTACTGCCCAACATCTATAATAGACTCCTCATAAACACTGATTCCCTTTCCTATGAAAATGTAAATGTTGGTTCCAAATGGAAGGCATCTGTGTGAGATACAGAGAATGTAGATGGAAAGACACTATAATGTAATTTGAAAAAAAGAAGAATGGAATCAATGAAAAAGAGGATGAGAAAGTATGGGATACCAACTGATGGAAGAGAAGGATGAGTTGGGGTTGCCAATTCTGACAAAATTTCAGACTGAATGATAACAGCAGTGTTCTGCTGTCTCCTGTCAGTGACTTCTATATAGAAACATTACCAGTGGCCTGTCCACTTTAATTATAAATGAAATTAATGCTCAGCATTCTGATGTGTGCTGTAATATAAATAAAAAATAAAATTAGCTTCCCTTATAAAAAATGAAGGCAGTGAATGACAGTAAATTATGTTGAGATAACTTTCAGGTTTATATCATCATATACCACCCCCCCTACCCCCAGTGGACTACTGCAGCTTTTATTTATTTTATTTTAGTCTTTGGTAACCGGGTAAGGCCCACTAGGCACAAATGCCTGTTTTCAGGGGTGACCTGGGAGCACTGGGTGGTTAAGTGACTTGCTCAGGGTCGCACAGTATGCAAGTGGAGGTTGTGAGAATCAAACTCAGGTCTGGTCTGCTGAATGTATCAAGCTCATTCACACCTTGTTCCTCTAACCTCTAGGCTATACTGCCAGCCCACTTGGACAGGATGTTTATTTATTTATTTAGTTTTGCTAACCGGGTAGGTACACTATGCAGAAACTGCCCTTTTTTCAGGTACGACTCAGGAGATTATAACATAGACAATCATACATTGCACAGTATAACAAAGGGAAGGGTATTGACACTGTACAGGAGTAAGGTATTCAGAACATGGTAATCACAACAAATAATGATGTATAACAATAAGCTGAAGAGGAACATGTAAGCATATGATGGAACAAAATCATAATGAGTACAGCTGAAGGACATAGTCACAACCAGAGGCAGCTCACGAAAGCCACACTCAGTAATACGATGAGTACAGTGCATTCTATAGTAACAACAAATGGATAACCCAGGACAGGATAAGCCATAGGAGTAGTGGGAAGTAGTGATTAGGTATAATCTAGCTTGCATTAAAACATGTACATGCAGAACTACTCAGAAGGTATATGTGATAGGCATTACGGAAACCTCCAGATGGTGGGCAAGCATGTATCTCGGGAGGAACAGTATTCTACAGCCAAAGGGCAAAATACTGAAATGCTGGCTGCCTCAAGGTTAGTCCTTAATTTAGGGACAGCAAGCAGGGCAAGATTTGAGGACCATATGGGATAAGAGTTATATTGTGGCTGAAGCAGTTCTGCCAGGTGACGGGGTTGTTGGTTCTTCAAAATGTTAAAAATGGTACCTCCTGTAACTAGCTCATGTACTTCACTAGGTGAGAGCCAGCCTAGGGACATGTACAGAGAACAGTGGTGTAAGTGTTGATTAGTAGCTAATGTGAAGCAGCAAATATTACTGTAAGTGACGTCCCACTTCCTAAGTACCGACTTAGTTATAGCTGGAGCATATACAACATTGTACATTAGTTTAGGTAGTAATAGTCCCCTGGCAAGGGATAGAGAGGCATGGGCTGTGAGTTTGTTCCTAATTCTGTAGGCCAGGCCAAGTCTAGAATTTACCGTTTTGCAGGTCTTCATAATGTGAGAGTGGAAATCGAGAGAGGGGTCCAATGTAATACCCAGATAGTTAAACACCTGTACTACATCAAGTAGAGTGCCATTACTGTATGATGCTTGTAAAAGAGTCAGACAGATTCTTAAATTAGGAGGAGAGCCAAAAAACATTGCCTGCATTTCAGATACATTAAGGAGCAGTTTATTATGAGATAGCCATGTCTGTACTGCCTTGACGTCGTGGAATAGCATATTATTTATATTACAAGTAGTGTTGGAGCTGACTAGGAGTACAAGATTGTCTGCATAGAGCATGGACATATTGACTTTAAGACAGTCATGCAGATTATTGATATGCATAGAGAACAGCAGTGGCCCCCAGAACAGAGCCTTGTGGGACCCCAACACAGATGAGGCAGACTCAGAGAAGGTCAAGCCCAGTCTGACCTGCTGTTGCCTATGTAGGAGGTAGTCAGTAGACCAATTTAGGGCAGGAGGTGCCAAACCAAGGTCCTTGATCTTAGTAAGAAGCAGGGGATGGTCGACTGGGTTGAAGGCCTTAGTTAAATCTATAAACACAGCACCAGTGTATTCACATCCATTCATCACATTTGGTACGTGGTTAGTTAGTGTAATTAAAGCAGTGGCTGTACTGTGGCCCTTTCTAAAACCATGCTGATGTGTAGATATCAGGCAGCGATTTAGCAGATAGTCCGTAATCTGTGATGCAACCAATTTCTTGAGTACTTTATTGAGCACAGGAAGGACAGAAATGGGTCTATAAATGCTAATGATTTTTGGGTCCCCTTTCTTGAAAACAGGGATCATATGAAACAAGTTCCATGCAGAAGGGACAGCACCATTTGACACTGACAGATTACGTAATCTAGTAACCATAGGGGCAATTTCCAATGCAGCAAGCCAGAGCATCTTAGGCTCAAGCCCGTTTGAGCCAGCAGATTTAGACACAGAAACACACTTAAGTAATTTGTGCACCTCGGAGACCTTGGCCACTCTAAAATAAAATGATAGGTTGATGCGATGGGGACATCCAAAGGCAATTAGTTTATTCAATTTCTACATACAGAGATTAAGGGAATTACTAGGCAAAGAAAAAAACTCATGTGTATTTAAAATAAGGTGTAAAAATTCAGTTTTACTGAAAGCAGCATATACGTGTCCTGCATCACTAATGCATGCTGTGTTAGTATCAGTAAAAGTCAATGACAAATGCAGCTTTAAGTTTGCTGTGACACGCAGTAAAATAGCAATTTTCATTTCCTACATTCATAGTGGCCTCTGCAAGTGTTAATTTATATTAAACGTCCTTTGAAAGTAAATGTGAAACTCTTCAAAAAGCACACATAACTACAGCAGTATTCAATAAAATACCTACCCCATCACTCGCATGAAGGGTTTGAACATTGTACCTCCATTAATGTAAATGGTGGATTGCAACACCTTTTCTGCTTGGCTGAACACAGGAGCAGTACATTGACCTGGATGAGGGAGCTCCACTATCATAACTTTGCAATGCAAATGACTAAGACCTATTTTTTTTTAAATAAAAACTTAGATTCACTAGAAAGTCTAACTGTATCACCAGGCTTCAGATTTCTAGTCTGCTTTCTTGAGACCCTTGTGGATGCAACTGGCAATTACTACTCTGTCAATTCACAAACTGTACTGAGAAACAATAATGTAACCTACTGGGAACTGAACCCTGGCCCCTGGCATTATAGGTCACATTATTTCTTTCTCAGTACAATCTGTAATCTAAATTGCTTAGCAGAGGCTAATACTACACCAAAAACATTGAATTGTCATGCTCTGTCAATTGAAAGGAAAGGCTAGCACAGCAAATGGCATAATCCAATTCATTCTAGGAGTTGTAGTTCATTAGATGATTCTGGCTCTGAGGTCCAATTCAAGGACCACAGATGTAAAATGCCACTTCCCAGTAAAGCAGACATCAAGTCTTGGTACTCAGATAAGCTCACCTGGGGCAATTTAAAACAGAAACACAACACTGTACTAACATACAGTACTTACATAGTCATATACCATTGTACACTGACAAGCTCATTAATACGTAGACAACACTATTTTGTACTTTAGCGTTAAAGACATGGGCAGCATCTAATCCAGTACACAGAATGACTCTGTCAGGATTCAACACTTCCTAAAGCAAAATAGGCTGATCCTTACTATTAAAGAAACAAGTGAATGCCCTATGGTTCACCAGCCATCCATAGAGAAAAGCTTGGTCATCTAATTCTGATCACTCTGGATGATACCCTCTGCCAGCACACCATCCTATAAATACTGTACCTAGGTGTCTGTCTGGAACCCTGTTTAAAGTCAGGGACCCATATTAACAGAATAACTGGCAAAATCAGGCCCAAATTCAGTTTTGTGCTCAAAAATAAAGACTGCCTCTCTGTGGACAGCAGGCTGAAAGTGGTTAGCTCCATCTTCGACCACGTGACACCTGCTATGGGCAAGTCACCGGTGTCCGACTGCACAAAGCTGATGTCCTGTATAATACCCTGGTTCAAAAAAAAAAATATATATATATATATATATACTAACTGCCCCAAGGGAATCTCATCACTGTGATATACACAGACAGCTGCAGAAAACCTCACTGGCTGACTAGCGATGCCTACACTTACTGCTACTTGGCTGGCAATCACTCTCATTTGCCACATCTCTGTCAGTCAGTTCACACTCCAGCTGTGGCCTTTTCCCTTCAACACCACTACTACTCCACTGGTGCAGGGATCAATCAAGTGCTCTTCATAGCTGGTGCTGAGAGGTCATGCTATGTTACCTGTGATTTTGATAATTGTATTCCTTGGACTGTAATTGTATGCTGCTTGTCTTGAACTGTTACTGAAATATTCTGGTTGTATCTGTTGTATACATGGAACATTGTAACTGCATTTACATTAGATGCTTTTGTAAATGAGCCTGGCTCAAGGGCTTCCTGATTAATTTTGAATAAAAATGAATGAATTTACCATCTTAACAACTACCATGCACTAGTCCTTGCCATCCATTACGTAAGCAATAAAACATGACAGGGCATTGGTTTTATTAATTTATTTGGTAAACAGGTGGGTACACTGTTCCAAGGGATCATTTTCAGGAAAGACCCAGGCCATCAAGATGACAGAGCAATACTATCTGCAAATCCAGGGTACTGCTATGGAAGCAACGTTTGCTCCCAATTATGCTAATTTGTACTTGGGACCATAGGAAAGATTGAATGTCTATGACCTCCAGATTAATCCTTCTGCCTCAGGAGGCAGTATAGCGCTGTGGTTTTAGGACACTGAGCTCCAAACCTGGAGACCTGGGTTTGAATCCCACAGCCCCCACTAGCATACTGTGTAACCTGGAGCAAGTCACTTAACTTCCTTGTACTTCCAGGTCAAACCTGGAATCAAGCTTTGGCTTATTGTGCCTTTCCTGTTTTAATAATTTCTGCTTTCCCTTTCCCTTTCTTTTTCAGTAGGATAGATCTGTGGAGAAGATACATAGATGACATTACTGATGGTGTGGAGGGGTGAGAGGAAGGAGCTGGGTGATTTTGTCTGCTACCTGGAGAGATTGAACCTGAACCTGTGGTTCATGGCCCAGGCTAGTGAAAGTGCAGTCAGCTTCCTTGATTTTGCTATATGCAAGAACAAAGATGGCACGGTAAGAACAGATCTGCACTGAAAAGAAATTAACACAAATGCAATCTGGCTGGCATCAAGCTGTCACCCTAGACATACAGTGAACAATATCTCAAAGTCCCAATTCCTGTGGGTCTGCAGGAACTCTACTGAATATGCAGATTATGTATGAAGAAGCAGAGAAATGGGCCAAAGGTTCTGAAAGTAAGGCTACAATGAGAATAGTATCCAGGAAGGTATTGCCCATGCCATGAGTGTGGACAGGAAGGAATTACTGGTGGTTAAGCCAAAACCCTAGTATGCCAGCAACAACCAGTTCACTTCATGACCACCTACAGTTGCCAGTCTCTAGCAATTAGAAACATAATTGAGAAAAACTGGCATGTACTTAGGTCTGACTCAGTACTCCACAACTATACTGCACGGCCACCCAAGGTGGTATTCAAGAGGGGGCCAAATGTGACAGGCACTCTAGTACACAGCCCACAGCCTGTCACAAGGCAACCTAACACTGTCTGGTTACCACCTCTCCCCGACAAGAATTTTGCCTGTGGTTGGTGCAAGTTTCGCCCCTCAATGGTGAGCGCTATCAACTTCATAAGTGTCAATGCCAAAAATCTTATGATATCCTAGCATTTATAACCTGTGACGCTATAAATGTTGTCTCTTTGGCCACCTGGGGATGTGGCTCATTCTACTTGGGCAAAACTAGCCACAATTTAAGGTAAAAATGGAAGAACACCTTGAAGCCATTGTGAAACACATTGCCAATAATGCACTAGCACAACATTGTGATAGCCAACAAAATCCGACAAGCCATGTGCTTAAATTTTGTGGCTTGGAGAAAGTACAGTTAGGCAGGAGAGGGAGGACTTAGAAAACAGGTGGCTGCAAAGGGAGGTACTGTGGACAGTACAGTTGGGTGCTCTACATCTCTCAGGGCTGACTGACTGCTTTGAATATGCTCCATTCATAAACAAATGGTAATGAACATGTCTGAATAAAATATGATTTAACATGAATTATGTTTGTCTTCTTTTCAGTGCTGTCTGACTGATATAGTGAATGTGAAAATTACTGAATAAAATACAGGAACGGGAACACGGGCATCTGGGATCCATATGCTATGGGTCAAATAAGTGCAGTCAATATAAAAAAACATCTCATGGTTCTAAGTGACATTTTTCTGAACCCACGTAGGCATTTGTAATGCATTTTTAATCATTTTGGTTGTTAAGCTGTTATTGGTCTGCACCCTATTTCACTACTGTCACTTTAAGAAACTGAATAAAAGACCAGTGGCTCCTGATACTGCTGCTGTGCAAGCAAAACCAGCAGAGTTTCTGTTCATTGGAGTGTTACCAGCCACAAGGAATCCTGCGCACTATGCACTTACACTTTAATAAATTATAGTGATTGCTAAAAGCTGGAGTTCTGGTGCCAACTTTCAGGTTTCCTGAATGCTCATTTTCTGGCTGAGCACAATTTGCTAGAGGTGGAGCACTGTTTCTTGCTTTGAACTGTTTATGCATGTGAACTGCTCAATTACTGGGGGATGGAGGGCAAGCCCCTTGGTATTCATGGATAGGAGCTGCTAAGCTACCGGGGAGACTGAGGGGCAAAGACCCCATGGTGTTCAAGGATAGGAACTGCTTAGCTACTGGGGAGGGGGAGGAGCAAGGGCCCCCCTGGTATTCATGTGAAGGTGTGATGGTATTGAGGATACCTCCCAGGTTTGGTGCCATGCTGCTGTATGGTGACATAGGTAGGGCTCAACCTGCAGTCTATTGCTGTTATTCCTATAGTAGGTCCATGTACATGTGCAGTAGCTCCATGTTGGGAGTTTGTCAAACTGTAGTAGCTGTGAGCAGAAGATGGCAGCTTGTGGTGGTGGTGGTGAGTTGTAGGTGAGTGCCAACACTGAGGATACAAAGGCAGGGAGACTGGGGCTTGGGGCTGTTAGACTACCAGGTATCGGGGTGTTTTCTTGTGATTATTGGAACAGCGTTCACAAGGGGTGGGCCACTAGGCGACCACAGATAGGGGTTTGTTTCATGAGTATTGGAACAACATCGGGGGTGCACAAGACTACCAGGGATTGGGTTTTATCACTGAAACAGTGATGGTGGGCAGGGTACACTCTCGCAATTAGTACTAGGTTTGTGAAGCCATTAAATAGCACCACACTCAGAGCTGCTTAAGACCTCCCCAAATGTTTGATTATGCCAGAGTGCCTATATACAAGGCACTGTCAGGGGATTTGCATAGGTGCATGGTATACTTTAGCACTGTTCACTATCAGGTTACAGCCTGCTTAACTCCCAACTGTGCTTTTTAATATGGCTTGATAAGTGACCCTCCTGCTTTACAGCACGAACACAAAAAGGAGTTACCTGCTTACAGAGAGACAAGTCCCCCACTCTGTGTGAGAATCCAAATGAGAGACTTGATTGCAAATATAAAACAAATTGAATGAGGAGACTATGCTGCCAGCCATACTGGCCCTACACCGTAGTTTCACAGTCTCCTTGTTGGAGCTCCTTTATGGCACAAACTATGGTTAGCGAGCCACAAACCATTGTTAGTGAGGCACTAGCCCTGTTAGCAAGGCACTAGCCCTATTAGAGCTTACTTACCCCTTTGAATATCTTGGCGTCTGTCTTTTTTTCCTTAGATTTTGTGAAAACTGTTAATCAGGTCCAATCTGAATCTTACTTATCTATTGAAATCGATTGAGAAAGACTTATCTACTGTGACAGAACTCCGCTACATATTTAAATGTTGTAACGTCTGTGTGTGTGTGTGTGAAGGGGGGGTTGAGAGCAGTATAGACCATCTGTACCCATTTGCTGCTTGCAGAGGAAAATATGATTTTGAAATTTAATCTTATACTACAACTACCAATATACACAATGTTTTACAGTTGTTACTGAAACTCAGTGTGTGAAGTTGCTGTAGTATGTTTCACACCAGTTTGCTTTAGTAATTCCACAGGCACTAAATATAAGCCAATCTCCATAATAATTTCTTCAGCCAAGTCAACCTGAGTGATAGGGTTTAGGAGGAATACCTCTCTGAAAATGCATCCAGAGCCACTTAGAATGAATATTTCTTTTAGTCAGAAAAATCCAAGTCCACTCTGCCAATTATCTCACTTTTAGAAACATAGAGATACATCAGCAGGAATGTTCCTGCCAGGTTGCCAATGAGAGCATTCTGTGACACAATTCTTCTTGTGAGTGCCCCACAGCCTTGACTATGGAAATATCTCAGACTTTTGATTTTCACTACCCTTGGGCACTAAAATATTTAAAACTTTTCATTATCACAGACTTTTTATTTGCGTTACAGTTAGCTACCAAATTATGTTAGATTTTTTATTTTCACTTTCCCTGGACAACCAAAATATCTCAGACTTTGTATTTTCACTGTCCTCAGGCTACCAAATTATCTCAGACCTTTTATTTCCAGTACTCCTGGGCTAGCAAATTATCTCAGACTTTTTGTTTTCACAATCCCGGGGCTCCAAATTATCTCAGACTTTTTGTTTTCACAATCCCGGGGCTCCAAATTATCTCAGACTTTTAATTTTCACTATCTCTGGGTTACCAAAATATCAGACTTTTTGTTTTCACTGTCCCTGGGTTACCAAAATATCTCAGCCTTTCCAGTTTCACTATCCCTGGGCTACTTACAGACATAGTCTATTTTAACTGGTGGCTCATCATGCCGGAAAATCTTTAAGAAGGTGTGCTGTACTCAACAAAAAACTAATCATACATTTTTAGCATCAAGTATTATATTTTGTGTCCTAAGAATAAACTAACACAGCAACTCAGCGTTGCATTCTGCTGCCTACAGAAAGATGTATATACTCATCTTAGGACCTAAAACCTTGATCAAAGGGTTGTGGTTTAAAACCAACACAAACTGTCTCCCATAAAAAAAATCTTGGTGGAATTGTATAGCCCCCAATTAACAGCTGGCCCTTGCTTCTCAATTTATAGTTAATTAATCTCAGCCGGGAAAAGAGCACATGGTACAAAATGCTATGATTTTGTGTCAGCCCCACAAGGCATTAAATGAAACATTACCACTCACTCATCATAAATTGAAGTATCCTGTGCTGAATAAATAGGTAAATCGAGGTCGTACTGTACCGATCCCATGGACAACATTTATTGCTGCTGGGCTAACCAGAAATCACCCTTGCATTTGATTATCTGCATAGCACTGTCATAGATCTGATTGAGGTCCATATTAATTCAGTTCTGTATTTCTATGTTTCCATGTAAGGTCTGATACAGGTTTGTGCACTGAGTCCTATGTAATTACCCCAAGCTTCATAGAAGTAGGTTGGATGACCTCTACATCCGCATCGTGCCCTGCATAAACCATGCAGTTTGGAGGAATGATCGCTTGCCCTTTACAGCCTCAGGCTTACTTTGCTAATACACTAGAAAATCCAATCCCTGAAATAGCTGCTGCATACTATCCAGACAGTGCACTGTATTATCCAATCCCTGCTGCATACCATCAAGAGAGCGCACTGTATTATCCAGTATTAGCCAGTCCCTGCTGCATACTATCCAGACAGTGCACTATAGTATCCAATCCCTGCCGCATACCATCCAGAGAGCGCACTATATTATCCAATCCCTGCTGCATACCACCCAGACAGTGCACTGTATTATCCAATCCCTGCCACATACCATCTAGACAGCGCACTATATTATCCATTATACGATGGCAAGAAAGAATCCTGGACTCTGATTGGTCAGTATGTGCCTGAGACAGTGATGTTATTACACAATAACATCACTGTATGGATTTGTTGGATGATGATTCCTTTTCCTTTTTTCTATTCAGAAACAAAGATATATTACCACACTAAAACTCTACTAAAACCTTTTTAAAATATATATTTTTTTAATTTTGTATAACATCGAGCCATTGTATAATTGCAATAAGGCACTCCAAGGTGTGTGTTATTGTGTAATAATGTCACTCCTGGGGTGATGGAAGCACTCAGCTTCACCTCGTGCTTCAACCCACCCCAGGAGTGACGTTATCACACAATAACACACACCTTGTTGTGCCTTGTTGCTTAAATATTATCCATTCCCTGCTGCATACCATCCAGATAGTGCACTATATTATTCAATATTATCCAGTCCCTCCTGCATACCATCTGGACATCACACTATATTATCCAATCCCTGCCGCATTCCATCCAGACAGCGTACTGTATTATCCAATCCTTGGAACTGCTGCTGCATACCATCTAGACAGGGCCCTAGATTATCCAGTCCCTGAAACTGGTGCTGGGTACCATCGGACAGTACATAGGATTATTTAACCCATGAAATAGGTGCTGCATACCATCCAGACAGTACACTAGGTTATCCAACCCTGAAATCCCTGCTGCATGCCACCCAGACAGTGCACTAGTTTATCCAATCCCAAGAATAGTTTCTACGTGCCATCCAGACAGCACGCAAGATTATCCAATCCCTGAAACAGCTGCTGTATACGAACCAGACAGTACACTAGATTATCCAATCCCTGAAAAATTTCTGATTTATTTTATGCTGGAACATGATAGGGACTCAGCCCATAACATGTATTCTGTTATATGGCTACATGCATAAAAATAAGGCTCAGAAATCTCCTTTTATCCATTCTGTTGATAGGCCTAGGAAAAACTCCAGTTTAGGCCATTTTACAAGCTTGGTAAACAAATATTGTGGCCTAGAAAGTGGCAGTGATCTGCTTCCAGGCAAAGATTAATCATAACCTTATAGTCTGCAAAATGTATTTTCTTGAATTTGTTGATTGTGAAAGGCTCGATTCATGCTGCAACCTGGGCAAGGCACGCTGAGTCTGCAGGTCTGTGAGCCTGATGTGGGCATACCTGCCCAGAGCCACCATTTGTCCTGACACTGCCATTTGTACCCACAGTGCCCCTTACGGCATTCTCACAGGTCCCTGCTCAGTGCCCCACGCTGGTCCCAGGCTGACTCCCATCCACTGTGCTGCTATACTAGTGTGCACCAGGGGGCATGATGTCACCCTCTGTCAGACTCCTCTGGTGCACCACCTCTTTGGTGCAGCACCCTGCAAATCTGGGGACTTTGGCACAGGGATCCCTGTTTTTTCAAGAATCTGGCTCAGGGTCCCTGGCACACCTGGGGTTGCCACATGCAGGGTTTCGGTGCTACCTGTGCCACTCTACCAGTGCTCTGAAAATTGAGACCAGAGGTTTTTTATCACTATCTTAATAATAAGGAGTCACTATGTACTATATAAAATAACAGACAGCATAAGTGTGCACAGAAAAGGCTGAGTTTCCATCTCAGGGATTCTGTAACATCATAGACCTCTTGAGCTTCAGGGGAGTTCCGGTGATGCCACAGCAGGTATGGAAGATTAGGCACAGACTTCCATCTTCCCAATCTTACTTTCCCTTGTTCATTCCCTTATTTTATGGAAATAATCTTGTAAATCATTTTGGAGGTAAGGGAACATTATGTCAAGCAAACCGAGAAAGATAAAACTGCCTCTCACGGTACAAGATTCCGTTGGCTCGCACCCTGAAATGTCCGACTCGGAGCACTCACAAGCTTCTAAGTTGGCATCGGCTGCCCTGGAACCCTTGCCTAAAACTCAAAGCTCTAGCAAACAAGTGAAACTTGATTTAATTTATAAGGAATTAATAGCATTTCAGGCTGAAATAACTGAAGCTCCGAAAGAAATGCAGTGGTATGTTGTGGCCCGAGAACAATGGCCAGATGAGGTGGAGCACCAGGTCATGGTGACCAATAACTGGGTGGATGATCTCGACACATCAGTTAAGAAGATTATAGAAACACAGGCCTACATTACAGCCAGGCAAGAGGACTTTGAAAATAGTGCTCGCCACAAAACTTTAAGGTTGTATTGCTTACTGGAGTCCTTGGAGGACTCAGATATGCAAACTTTTTTGGAGTTCTTCTCCCGCACTTCAATGGAGTTGAGGTAAGAGAAGAGGTATGGCTATTTTGATCCCTTTCTCTACTCCATTTAAATTTAAATGGCAATATAGCGACCAGTTTGGCCGCTATGTACTTTTACAAGGCCACCTCTTCCAAACTGAGGTTACTTTAGCTAATGTATATTTCCCTCCTAACACTAAAACTTTTTTTAGCCAAACTACTAGATCTCTTACAGATGGAGCCACCTTCCCTTATCTTCCTTCTCCAAAATTGAAACTATCCATATGAATGTGTTACCTCGCTTATTGTACTTGTTTCAAACTCTCCTCGTCTTTCCCTCCTCTTACTACTTTAATTCTTGGAATAAGAATATTTCCAGATTTATCTGCAGAGATCAGCATCCTCACCTTCGATATTCAATATTGCAATTGACATTTCAGCAGGGGGATCTAATCTCCCTAATTTATTTAATTATGCTAGAGTGTCACATCTCCGTATTGTCTGGACATGGTTATTGCCCCAGGTGACCCCCTGCCATGGAAACAAATTGAATTTCCACTAAATGACATGTATGATATTGGCCCACTACTGTTCTGTAATTTTAGAAATGTGCCCCCTTTAAGTGACGTTATGCCCTTTACAGCTCATACCCTTCGATTGTGGAGACACCTCTATGTACATCCATGCATGGCCCCAGTCTTTTACCTCACATAGGTGTTATCTGAGGAGAGTAACATTCTCCCTGCTCAGATAGATTTTACTTTCCATAGGTGGTGACAATTGGGCCTTATTTATATCTTTCAATTTTTGGATACTAGGGGAGTTCTCCCTTTTGAAACCCTTCAGCTGTGATTTGGCCTAATGGGCAGGGAACATTTTCGATATCTTCAGATTCGGACCTTTCTTTTCAATAAAAAAAAGGAATATACTAGCTTGCCACACCCCTCTCCTTTACTCTTGACCATGTTTCTAGATGCCATGAATAACACACCATGGACATATTTAACTGGAAATCTTTATCAGGACTTCCTGTGGGACTCCACTCAGACTGTTTTCGAATGGTGGAGCTGGGAATTGGTTGCAGTGATTGACATGGAGGTGTGGTTGAAGTATGCTCTCATGGCTGTTTACGTTACCTCCTCTATGGTTTGGAGAGCGTTCACATGAAAATGCCACTACCACTATTTTAGAACCCCGGCAATTTTGCCTAATAGTTATGGGGCATGTTGGAGAGGATGTGGTAATTTCCCTGCTGATCAGTTACATATCTTCTGGTCCTGCCCAGTTTTAACCCAATACTGGCAGGTTATAGCTGCCCAATTGTCCCATCTCTTGTTCTCTTGGGACATTATCTCTCCTACGGTGATACTGTTGCTGATACCTCCCCCCAGGGCACTCTCGTTTCCCCTCATTCTTTAATATTTGCCTATATCCTAGTGGCTAAAAACGCCATCACTTGTCTTTGGATGCAGACTAGCCCTTCCTACTGTGGAAACTTAGCAGCAAATTATCCATGAGATTTATTTTCTGGAATGATTGATGGCAGCATTGCATAATAAATTTACCCATTTCTGTACTCAGTGGCAGGGCTGGGTTATGTACTTATGCAAATTGACCAGGATTTTGTTCCCTAAACTATTCCACATTGTTCATTCTTGATGATATTTGTTTACTCAGGGTGTTTGGAGAGAAAACAAAAATTTCAAATTTTAAATACTATCTTTGGATATCTCTTTTTGGATCTGGGCAGAGCACCATTGACTAGCCACTGTTGTTTTGATATGCACCTTGGATAACTTACCTCAGCTACTACTCGCAGTATTGGGTTGCTTGATTTGTTCTCCTTCTCTGTTAGGAGAAGTGATCAGAAGTATCCTGTTATCATTATCATTTCAATGTATCATTTTAATAATGTCATCTGTTATGTGTGCCTATCTGTATTGTGCTAAGTCTTGCTTTGATAAACCTTAAATATAAAAAAAAACCTCAAGCTTTGCTCCTCAGGTCTATGATGTCATGGAATCCCCCAGATGGAAACACAACCTTATTGTGCACACTTACCTTGTTTGTTATTCGATATGTTTTTTGTTTTCAAAGTTCTAGAACTTTTAAACTGTTGAACAAAGTGTTCCAAATTCACAGGATCCAGAGAGCTGGGCACCGACTGCACATTCCAAACTGTAGGCTAGACTGTCCAGGAATGGTCATGCTATTAAAGTGCAAAAAGTGAGGTTTAACATTAAACTGCCTACTTAAACCAAGTCAGTGCAATCCCATGTCTCATGCATGTACACACATGTGCCATGTGCATACACAAACACACACACACACGCACATATGCACAAACACACATGCAAACAACACACACACACACACACACACACGCAAATTCGTGCACTCGCACTCACTCACTCACTCACTCACTCACTCACACACATACACCTGGGTAAATGTTCTTGGTAGTAATTAACAAAGACCTCTGTGAGTCCCTAGCAAAAAAAGGTTTTCAAAATTATCTGTTTTAAAAACTTAATCACATATCAAAGTCCAGTAGGTTGAAATAAATCTAAGCAATAAAAATAACACTTTGAAAATGGAAAGAAGAAATAACTGGTTAAAATCAGCATTTCAGCTGGTAGGCCTTTACCAGGAAATAGCTGTGGAAAGAGCCGGACAAGTTAGAACTCTCACTTGTCCGGCTCATTCCACAGGTATTTCCTGGTGAAGCTCCAGTAGCCAAATATTGATTTTAACCTTTTTTCCCTTTTCAAAGTGTTTTTTTATTCCTTTGTTTTCTTTCTTGCCCTCTGTGTTCCGTGCTGACACAGCAGCCAAGGCTTTCAGAAACGTTCTAATTCTTCTGAAGCTATTTGATACAGCTCTTGACGCAGGCTCCAAATATGGCATGAGACAAGGGGCTACATGTTTCATAATGAATTTCCTGTTGTTACTCAAGCTCCAGTTACCCTACTCACCCTAACAGACTTGTTCTTAGACAGGCAAGCAGCAAAGTCAGATTGTACGAATGTAGTGCAGTGGTACTTAGCACTAGGAAAGTCAGTTTGTAACTGTTTGAAATAAGAAGAGGCCCACTCCTGCACAGTTAATGTGCACAAGGATTTGGTTGGGCAGCTAGATTATTCAGTTCAGACTTTCTTAGCTATCTACTGGGGAAAACTGTTAGGCACATCAGCCATGGCGTGCTAACTGCTAAGTACTAAACGCCTGACCCTGATATTGTTATGTCAGTGTGTACAGCAGTTCTTGCAGTGGAGTGCTCTAGCCACACAAATGCGGAGCACTCCATGGCATACACAAGCCTACCCACCTTCTTGTGGTTAACAACTCCCTGACCTAATCCCCCTCCACTACTTCAGCTATGTGGGTGCTCATGTCCAGAGGCAGCCAGGCAGGGGGCTCTGCTCTGTGGCATGCCCAAAGTTATATGTATCTAGCTTTTGGGCCATAGGAGAGCAAGGGCAAGATGCTGGGGGGGGGGGTGGATCTCCCGACACATCCTTCAACAGCCTTCTGCTTCTCACATAATACTCCAGACCTTCTCTGGTGCATGGAGGGCTGGAATAGGGCAGCAGGCAAAATTCTATTAAAAAAAAGAATAGGTCTGCAAAGGGGGGATTGTAGTACCGGCCAGCAGCCCTATCCAATGTCACCCTGCTCATACAGAGCATGGGATCCATTAGAGGGCCAAGACAAGCTTCCGATTGGATACCTGGTGTCTGATACAACTCCACCTCTCAGGCTGCCACCAGACAACCCAAAGAGCTCCATACATGCAGATGGGGTGACTGGGGTATGTGAATGCAGTCCACAAGCTGGGCATGTGGTGTAGAACTAAGGTGCAGAGCTGATCATGCCAGCCACTGCAAGTTGTATGTATGCTGTCCTGATTTGCGGATCGGCTCAAAGTCTCCCTTTTGATTTGCCACTGGTATATCATTCATGTAAACTCTTTTACTGCACGGAGTACATTTGTATGTTGGGCCTCTAATGAAAGGAGGCTTACTGTGGGCACCCAGGGACTGAGACATTCTTTTCCTTTGAAATCAATTGATAATATTTTATGTACAAGGAGGGCTATTGCTTTGCCATCAAGCTGCTCTAGAAAAACATCATCACATTCACCAGGGAGGAATGTAATAAATTAAAAAGGTTTCCCGTTAGCCTTTGGTTAGTATGCTGCTGAGCCACTTAAGATTGCTTTCCACTTTGACCTTGTCTGCCCTTTTACCTTTGCTCAGCTATTACTGTTTCCTGAATTGAACATTGTCAGTGTGAGGGCTTCACTGTCTGAGCAAAATCACTTTAAACCAGGATGCTGGGTACAGAAGGTTAAAGTAATACTTACAAAAGCATGCCTGAAAAAATATTGGCTGATTATTTTAAATACAATGGACCTTTTTCTCAAAGATGTAACTGTTTTGTATTACATTTACCATAAAACCACCATTTGATTCTCCAGTAAGTGCAGAGTCTGCTTTATTCTGCATTCACTAAATATAAATTAGCAGATTTCATTAAAAATAGGCACATTCCTGTTTCCCGGATGCTTTTTAAAAAAAGCAAGACAAGCCAATGTATAGTTACAACAGCCTGAGAAACTTAGTGGATAAAACACTAGTCTTTTTTTCCAAGCAAGCAAACATTTTTATTCTTTTTCTTTTCAAACATACAGCAATGCTTCAACAGTATATTTATTTAATGTTTGATGACTGGGAAAGAAGGGTTAGGCAACACTGCCTATTTTCAGGCTCGCCCTTGTGGTGGGGACATACAGATGCAAACCAACTGAAACTAAACAAGATTATGTTATTGGTGGGATTTTTAATGAGTGGGGAAAATACCTAGGAAAGTCCTCTAGTCTTCTTGAGAAGTGCCATGGGATCTCTAAAATCCACCTGAACAACTACCAGAAAAAGATGATGGGACCTCGATTTAACATCTCATCTCAAGGATGTTTAGGAAGGAAGTTCGTCAACATAGTCTGGTTTGGCAAGTAAAGCTGATGCTTCATTACATGGAAACCTTGATAGTCCGTGACCATAGCGACTGAGACTGAGTGCCTAGAAAAATAGTGACTCAGTCTCGGTGATTGTGATCATGGCTACCTATGGAGGAGGGCAACCAGATACTGGGGTTAGCGAAAATGGTGACAGGAATGGTGGAGGGATGGTATGTGGGAGGGGTTGCGGCAAGCAGCTGCTGAGCCGAATTGCTGGCATTGTGGGGAGGGTGGTCGGCTGGGAGGTGTGGGGTACCTAGTTCCAGTCTGACTTTGTGACTTTTTTTTTGCTGCCTGGCAGCATGTACTACCCTAAGTTTTGGCCCCCCTGACGTGCACCCCCCTGGAGTTGAGAATCTGTAAGTTAAAAAAAAAAATTATATCAAAGGATAGGTTTTAGTATAAGTAATCACAGTATGTGTTCAATTAATTAACAACGGTGCACTGCTGTACAACCTATAGACACACAGTCCTTCCAAGCATCATAATAACAGAAAGGAAAGAGGGTGATGAAATAAATAGTTTTTTAACATGCTAACCTAGTATAAAGGATGCACCTCATTGTATCAGTAATGAAAAGCTAAAATGTACAACTTGAAACCTAACATGTCCTTACGGGGAAATTAATAAATACTTATAGAGAAGACATTCATATGGCATGTGGTCTGTTACTCCTTACATTTATTTAATTTAAGTATTTCTAGTCATCTAGTTACGGGAACCCCTGTATGGCCCTTCCAGCCTTGCGCTATCATTTGTTTTGCTGTGACCATGGCAATGAAACACCATTTAATTTGAGGTTCACTTAACTCTGTTAACCTGTCAGTCTCTCTTAAGATACATATCTGTGGCTGCGTAGAAACCCTGTGCCCTATATTTAAATGACTAAGTCCCTTACTTCTTACCAGAAGTGTGATACATGGGGGCCCTCACAGAACATGTGTAGGACTGTACCTATGTGTGCACTGTCACACAATCATGTTTAAATGTCTCTCAAAGTCATTGCATCTTGAGGTCATATGCCACTGATTTGACAGTTTGAGTTGGACTTGCTAGGCTTTAGCCTCATGCGATACCCCTGAGGCATTTTCCTAGACTATTAGCCTCACGTGATGCCCCTGAGGCATTTTCCTAGACTATGTTCCAATCTACTTCTGTCTATAATTAATCATTTGAAAATAGCTTATTCCCAGTAGTTTTGTAAGAATGTCAAATATGGCAATAAGGCTAGTTTTAAATACCAGTAAAACTTTGCCATCAGATGATGTGAGTTGGGAACCTTCTGCAGTTGGTTCAGATCTGGGGAAGTGTCCCGTTGAATAGTTTTAGACAACCTTTGCCTGTTGCTCAAGCATGCCTCTGATACTTATATACTGGATCAGAGCTTTTGCTCTGGCAAAAAAAATAGGATTACCAAGTTGGGCCTGTTCAGTAGCAATCCAGTCCAAGTAGCCTCTCTCCAGTTAAGCCATAAATGCTAGAATTCTAAGGTCTTTAGCTGTGTAATAGAACTGGAAATAGGGGAAGTTAATTCCACCAATATCTATAGGGAATTACAATTTTGACAGTTTAATGTTGGGTTTACCTTCCCATAGATAGACTGTTGACTATTTGTCTATGATACAGAGGTGCTCAGGGTGATAATTAATGAGATAATTGAGCTAGGATACAATATCTGTGTAGTGATTGCCATCTTAATGGCAGCTACTTTGCATCAAAACTGTTAATTTCAACTTCTTCTACCCATTCATAGATACTTAGATACATAGATACATAGACAGTGTCGGCAGATAAGTGCCTATGGCCCACCCAGTCTGCCCATTTGAGCTTGTAAGTTCAGTTTGTTTTCCTAGAAGTCTGTTGCCCTTACCCCTGACCTCCAGAATTCCTTTATGTCTATCCCATGCATTCTTAAATCCCGTGATTGTTTCAGCCCCCACCACTTCCTCTGGCAGGGTGTTCCACTTGTCCACCACCCATTCTGTGAAGAAATTCTTTCTCATGTTTCCTCTGAATCGTCCTCCCTCCAACTTCATCCCATGCCCTCTAGTCCTGGAACATCTTTTTCGCTTAAAAATAGTGTTTTCCTGCACCCTGTTCCTCCCTGTAAGATACTTGTATGTCTCTATCATATCCCCTCTCTCTCCTCTCCTCCAGGGAGTACATGTTCAGTTCCTTCAACCTGTCTTCATAGGACTTGTGATGCAATCCATGCACCATCTTTGTTGCCCTCCTCTGAACCTTCTCTACCCTGTCTATGTCCTTACGTAGGTATGGTCTCCATAACTGTACACTGTACTCCAGGTGGGGCCTCACTAGTGTCTTGTATAGCGGAATTATGACCTCCCTTTTCCTGCTGGTGATGCCCCTGCCTATACATCCCAGCATTCAGCTGCATTTGTAGTTTCACCAAAAAAGTGTTGAAATTATTGTCCCATGCCTTCCATAAATCTCTGTGTAAGATAAGACCAAGATAAGTAATCCTCTGTCCCAGCAGTTTAAGTGGGAAGGATGCAAATAAAGTCAGGGGCAGTAGTCTGTGAGGCTAGTATTTCTGATTTTCCCCAATTAATGTGGTAACTGAACATGCAAGATAATTCTTGAACAATTGACATGGCCCTGATGATTATCTCGAGGCATAGCAAACAGGAGACACATGCCATCCATGTATAGTATCAATTTAGGTTGTTTCTCCCCTTCTGTATGCCATGCACCCCTGGGTCTGACTTAAGCAGACAGGCCAGGGGCTCAAGAGCAAGAGCAAATAACTGTGTAGATAGTGGGCATAACTGCCTGCTGCCCCTCCCTAACTTCAAGGGTGCAAACAAATGCCATTTGTGGTAATGAGAGTGGTGGCCTCAGAGTAGAGTATCTGTACCCATTGAACAAATTCTCTCTAAGGTCAAAGTGATTTAGTACACATAACAAGCACCTAAGCATCTCAAGAAACAGCTGCAATGGGTGAAGCTGAGGCATATTGCCTATACAGTACATCAAATCAATTAACGTCCATACATTGCCCTATGCCGTTGACTCTTTAACAGAATGAACCTCTTTAATGAAATGAATCCCTGCCAAACTGTTGGCCAATATTTTATAGCTGACTGTAAAGAAATCAGCCAGCAGCTGCTTGGGTCCAGATGGATGTATTACTGCTTTTAGGAGGACTACTACAGCCACATCTCTCATCAAAGGGGCCTACTAATTATCTTCTCTGTGCAACTATGATGGTAAGTTGTAAGTAATTGCCCCACTCCCTGGGCTTGTTACTAAATGTATTTAAAGTGGCATATTTTTATAATGTGGCTAATTCCTCTTCCTCCCAAAAAAAGACCACCAGAAAAATCCTGCCACTGCGTCCTGTTCAGAATAGTTTTTTTTTCTTATTTTAATATCATGCTTTATAACAAAATATGCCCCAATATTTTTATATATAGATAACTTTTTTAATTATTAAAAAAACTGGCCTGATCCAATGATACAAAAGCAGAGTGATATCCCATAATCCCCCTGACACACTTGGTGTGCTCTGTCCCCATATATGGGGATCTACTGTGGCAGGAACAGGGGCTTTTCATTGCAAGTCCATTGTCTGGTATTGCTATGCCCCCTGCCTATGCCACAGGCTTTCTGTACTTTCCATAGTTATGCTGGAGGGATAAAGACATATGAAAATACAGAATGGAAAATCTGTGAAGGGGGGGGTCAGTAAAATGTCAAGCTGTTTTGCAGGAGGGGGCTCTGTGGAATACTACATTTCGAGAAAAGGCCCTTTATGTCAGGAGTTGTGGAACTCAACTCTGACCTGCAGAATTCCACACAAATTACACAAAACTGTCATTCACAACAGAATTTCAGAAAACATTATTGTACTTTTGTTCCAAAAATGCAATTTACAAAAAACGCAACTTAGCAAAACTGTCATAACCTGCAGCCTACTGACCTTGAAAAAAGATATCCTCTTGGAACGAGGCCAGTAGGTTCTCAAACATGGCTGAGGTTAATGAGATGTAGGCTGTGCTTCTGCTGATTTGTACTTATTTATAACTCCAAAATCTCAATACCTTCTAAATCTACAGCCCTGTTGCTAACTGTATTGCTGCAGGAACTACAGTACAGTAACCGAAAGGAAAAGAAAGAGAGAGGTTACTACATGCGGGCCCTTTGTATTGTGTAAAAGTCAGTCAACCTCTCTCAGCTCACTGAAACTGCATTCATAGTCCCACCCTAGCACTTTTTAAAAGGGTTAAATCTGTGAAACCTCTCATGAAGTTTGGTACTTAGGGAAAATCAGTGAGAATATATGAAATTCATTCCATGGTGGATAAGGATCTTGACAGCACACTACAATATACAAAGTACTGCAATGAATCCCATATGATGCATAATGTCAGTGTTAGGGGTAGATTATGGTCTAACTCTCGACCAAGGAATGGATATAGGGGCATCCTGGATGAAGCTTCCATGGGATGTTGTTCTATGATATCCATTTTGTAGGAATTATATTAAAGGGAAACTGCACCAGTTCGATCCCCCTTCCCCCAAAAGGTTACCCTGTCAATTAGATGTTTTTATATAAGCAAAAACATTTGAATTACTCTTTCTGATATAAAAAAGAGTGCCCCATAACATCAAAGCCACAGCAGTCCTCACTACCATCTTGTGAATGTACAGTGGGCTGCTGATTCATTTGTATAGAGTGAGCAGCAAGATAGTGGCAAGTGGGGTTGTGCCTGAATTAACAGAGCACTCAATCTATATCAAAAGGAATAATTAGGTACTTAAAATGTTTTCGCTCATATAAACCATCTAATTGGCAGAGTAACATTTGTTGAGTGGGGATGTTTTAAATTGATGCATCTTCCATTTCCTGAACATGTTATGTGTGACACATCATTTCAGGGTGAAAATGATCCTAACCAGGAACTCAGTCCAGTGCTTCTGTTTGCCTTGATGTGATAGCTGAATCAAAACATGTATAAGATGAGTTAGAGAAATGCTATACTGTGTCTGGTGGAAACCAATCACATACTCATGAAGTAATTATGGTATAACCATACAGGTTAGTTAAAATGTCATTTTGTTTATCTTTTGGGGCTTTTTCCATTTTATAAGTGCAATACCTCATACGAGGATGTACAATTATATTGTTTTAACTGCACTTCCCAGGTGGTGAAAGGCATGTGGCTCCTCCTTGTGCCTCACAACCTACCAGAGGGATGCTGTCATTGTAGTAAAACTACAGCCCTGTCATAGGTTACAACCTATATGACAATGGCCTGTATTCCTGAATATACCTCTGACTTTAACATCACTTTGCTTTGCCTGAGTCAACAATGTGCCTTTAAATAACATGGGAGATTGTTGAATTGGGTTAGTTAAGACAATGTAAAGTAGCATTTCTGCTGGAGGTAATGGTCCTGAATGTAGGCCAATATCTCTTTGCCAGGGTAGTCACTCTCCTTTGATTTCCTTGTCCTATACGAGACTATGTTCCTGCTATTTCAGGACTTTTTTGATGGCACTTTATGTAGCAACCTTCAGTTGTTTCGCATACAGTTTCATAGTGCTGACACATGATCCATTCTGTAGGGTGCAGCTCATGGGCTCATTGGAAATACAACTACATGGCAAGGTTAGAGTAAAGAAATTGCTTCAGTAAATCATAGAAAATCACCATTTAAATTGCAATATGCAAGGGTGTTGCTAGACTAGGTCCTCAGGGGTTTGAGCACAAGATGTTTCATATAGGCCCTAAACCTCTCATCACTAGAAATGCTGAAGTTAATCCTTTTATAAAAATATCTATGACTTACCCGCAGCCTTTGAGGACTTGGGCCTGGGATCTTTTTTACCACAGCAACACCTCTGGTGCAGTAAAAGTTTTACAGAGGCATCTATTTTGACAATAAGGAGCTGAACAAATGTCATAGACTCTCTACTCCAAACAGCATGTAATGAAGCTGGTGTGAACAAGTTGCTCATGCTACAGGTATCTGGTGGGGTCGTGACAAAAACACTTGCCTCTCTTTTTAAACTTTACCTAAAAGCATTTGTTTTCAGATTTCCACAGGCTTCTTCTTAGAGAGAGTGATTTGTTCTTACTAGCCTCACTGAACACTCTCAGGGCCAGGGTGACCATGGCTAATATTGCCACAACACTTCCTGTTTATGAACTGGATACCTCCATGTCATTATTTAGAAGCTAGCTTCCTGTGTTGTACTGTAACATTGGTTAACTCTAACCAAGTAGTCCAGTTTCTCATTACTGTAGCAATTAACAAAAAATTAATTAGGACTGCCTAGCTTGGAGACTACAATGCTGTTAAGAGCACCAGTCTTTGTCTTGGGTATGAAGAAGAAGAATCAGCATTTATATAGCACTTTTCATACACAGTATCCCAAAGCGCTTTACAAGCGATGCTAGACTGGTAGTGAAGTGACTGTATGTGTGGTGGCGGCCATATCGCACATCATCACCCACACACAGCCTGGATAATTGCATGAACCGGTTTATGGGAAGGGGAATGTTGGCCAGGACACCGGGAATGTTCCCTGCTCTTTGTGAAGACTGCCCTGGGTTCTTTTACTTCCACCTAGTCACCCGCCAGGACAACACCAGGATGGGCAGAAGGGACCTCGGTTTAACGTCTCATCTGAAGGACGGCACACCCCAGCAGTACAGCACCCCCCAATACTGCACTCGAATGCTAGCGATTTTTAGGTGCAAGTCCAATCCTGGTGTGGGATGAGAACCTATGACCTTCTGGTCCAGAGGTGGATGTGCTACCAACTGAGCCACGCTGACACCTAGGAAGGTGCTGTTATGCCACTCATGCAGTGACCACCATGATGAGCCACAGAAGCCTTTCCGTGAGTGTGTTGGCACTTCCTCAGCAAGGGACACGGTGGAATCAGGGTAGACTGATGTATGGGTGGATGGGTGGAAATGGGTTGGAGAATGGCAAACTTTTTTTATGGGATTGGGATATATCACACATTCTCTTTAGGGGATTAGGGGACAGAATCACTCTCTTTACAGGGTCAGGGAATGGCATGCCTTCTGTTTATAGGGTTAGGAAATGGCACACGTTCTCTTTACAAGATTAGGGAATGGCACACGTTCGGGAATGACACACATTCTCTTTACAAGGTAGGAAATGGCACACATTTTCTCTTTACAGGGTTAGGGAATAGCACGCATTCTTTTTACAGTTAGGGAATGGCACATATTCTCTTTATGGGTTAGGGAATGTCACGTATTCTCTTTACAGGGTTAGGGAATGACACACATTCTCTTTACAGGGTTAGAGAATGAAACACATTCTCTTTACAAGGTTAGGAAATGGCACACATTCTCTTTACAGGATTAGGGAATGAAACACATTCTCTACAGGGCTAGGGATATGGCACATATTCTTTGCGGGGGTTAGGGAATGGCACACATTTTCTTTATGGGGTTGTGGAATGACATACATTCTCTTAACAAGGTTAGGAAAAGGCAATACAGAATGGAATAAGGACTGACATACTGGGAATAAGGTGTCATAATTTATTGCTGACAACCAAACATACAGCAGTGATCATGCCAGTTCATGGGAGAATGGTATCAACCAAAATCAGTATCAGGGCCCATTCCAAGTGCCCATGTTTCATTATTAACCATATCACTTCTTCAGGGCTAGCTTAATTACAAAATAATATAAACATCATAAACAATACAACTCTAAGTAAGTCTAAACACGTATTAACCAACACAATAAGTATATCTGCTTAATATTAAACCTCCACTCTAAGTTTCTCAGAAATTAAAAAGAATATTACAAAAGACTATTGGACTTGCTTTTTTGAAGTAACTAGATATATAATTTAACTATACTGGAAGGTGATTGTGAACCACTTAATTAAAAATATCTGTTATCATTATTTGACAGTACTATAATACTCTGACAGCCACAAACAACAAAACACTTTACAATAGTCAGTTGCTTAATGTTCCATTTATTTCTTTGTTTTATTTATTTAAATATTTTACCAGGAAGGTAGCCTGAGTGAAAAGCTCATGGATGTCCAGTCTGACAAGGGTGGTCTTGGGGCAGCACTGTAGACTATATCAGTATAGTCAAAGGTGGGGAGGATCATTTTCTGTACAATGGCTTGACAGGCTGGTATTGGAATGTATTCTTGGTTCCTATATAAAGCACTAATATTTGGAGCTCTTGCTGTATGTTACATATAATATACAAAATTAAAAGTAATTTTGTTTTCTATTATGTTTTTTATCCTATGTTTTTCCCTGTTTTCTTCCACCCCTTCCCTGGGCATACAAGTGTGCATGTGGAGGCATGTGTACGCCACATTCTGAGGCACCCTCCTGACTTGGCGCCCCCTCCCACCTGCGTTGCCACTGGATCTCCACCCGGTGGCAGCGGAACTATGGGAGGGGGGAGGCAACCACCCCAGGAGAGGAGAGCTGTCATTAAGCTGCTCGATCCTGCTCCATCCCCCCCCCCGTGCCAGCACCCCGACCACCCGAGGTAGTTCCAAACCCGGGTTGCCAGCATGGTGCAAGGTGTGTGGCATCCAGCACCTTAATATTTGAAACTTCAGATTTATTTTGGAAGTTGTAAACCTTAAGTACATGGAGTCATTAAAGGGAAGGAATTTACATCAGCATTAATACAGAGGCACCCACAGTTTGGATACATAGTTTCATAGTTTAGTTTACAAGTCCAATCAGTCACAAGGCTGTAAACGGACTTGCCACTTTCAGTGGATATACTCCCACTTCCTGTTATGCATATGCTGATCAAGCAACCTCTTAAATGTTGCCATACTACTGGCTCCCACCACCTTTGGTGGCAGCAAGTTCCACCCATTAACCACTCTCTGGTTGAACCATCTGCCTCTCCTTCGCGTTTTGTAATTTTCTTCTTGTAACTGATAGGTGTGGAGACTGCTTGCCCTATCTAACACTTTCTTTCTTCTAAGTCTTGCACACTCCAAGAGGGCGATACTTTGGAAACACTTGTATGCAAAGCACAGGTCACCCCTTAATCCTCGATATGACATTGAATACAGGCCTAACTTTGTAAGTCAGTCTACGTAGCCATATCGCTTTACTGTGACCTTTTTCTTTGTAAGTCTTGACTGTACTCTTTCCACACACTTGCAGCTTCCTATATTTTGTGGAGAGCAAAACAGCCTCCCATATTCTAGTATAGGCCTAACCAAGGATTTATACAGGGGTACCAGGGCCTTTTCACGTCTACTGTGAATGTTCCTTAATATGTTCCCTACTAATTTGTTTGCTCTTTTTATCACATCAGAACTGTGATTGTCAAATGTTAGGGTGTCAGATATTATCACACCCAATTCCCTTTCAGTGTCAGTGCTGGCCAATAATTTATTGTTTAATTTGTAGATGGCTTTATTGTTGTTACTACCTAGGTGCAAGACCTTACACTTTTCAATGTTAAAGCTCAACTTGTGTTTCTCTGCCCACTGTTCCAACATGTATAGCTGATCCTGAAGGATGATAACTGATGCTGGTGAATTTACCACTGTCCCTGCCTTTGTATCGTCTGCAAATTTACACAGCCATGATCCCTCGGAAACTTGCATGGACGTAACAAACAACTTAAATAATATTGGTCCCAGGATGGAGCCCTGGGGCACCCTTGTTGTCACACTCCCAAGTTCAGACAGAAACCCTCTAATTTTCACCCTCTAGTGTCTTTCAGTAAGCCATGCATTTATCCATGTTCTTAATGGCGTATGCACCCCAAGTTCCTGGAGTATGCACCCTAAGTTCATCCTCATAAGGATGTTGTGAGACACTGTGTCAAAGGTCTTGGAGTAGTCTAAATAGACCATATCCACAGGAAGGCCTTGATCCAGTGCCTGACTTACTGTTTCAAAGAAGTGCAGCAAGTTACTAGTACAAGATCTACCAGCCTCAAAGCCATGTTGGGACATATCTATGATCTGGAGGCTGTACAGGTTTTGCTGCAAGAGATCCTTGATACAGCCCTCCATTATTTTACTTATCACAGATGTGACACTTATTGGCCTGTAGTTCTGGACCACCTACTTGTCACCTGCCTTAAAGATTAGGGTGATTTGTGCCACTCTACACACATCTGGAACCTCCCCTTCTGCTAATGACCTGTTGAACAAAACCGCCAGGGGGCTGGCTAGTTCATCTGCCAACTCTCTCAAGAAAAATGGGTGGTACCTGTCTAGTCCATAGTATTTAGATATCTTTAAATTCCTCAGTTTCTCCTTGATTTGTGTTGTATTTATTTTTAACGGCCCCTCTTGTTTGTCTATAAACCCCCACCTTCATCCATATGATGGTTAGATGTTTTGTATACACTTAGAAAGCAATTATTAAAGGGTGAAACCATTTCATCCTCTCTAACTATAGTCCTATACCCAACTTTCAAACTGTTTATTCCCTTTTCTTAGACTACCTACGTAAGCATAAACACTTATATAGTTGTCTCTTTTACATTGTGCCAGCCATGACTCTGCTTTTGCTTTGGCCTTTTTTATCATTTTCTTACATAGTCTAGCTATCTTTTTGAAGTTTGGCCTTCATTCTTCAGTGGGGGTGGTCCTGTACTTTGTATATAGTCTCTCCTTTCTTTTAACCATCTTATGTATCCTTTTATTAAACCACGCTGGGACATGTCCCCTGCTATCATATTTTACTATTTTTGGAACATAGTACTTTATACAGTCCTGCAGTTTGTTGTCTATTTTTATCCAAGTTTCTTTCACACCACAGTCCTGTAACTCCTCCTTCCAGTCCCAATCCTGCAGTTCTTTCTTTATTTTGTCATAATCAGCTTTGAATTACAGGTTATTGTTTTCCCCATAACTTTACCATACGTTGACATAAGGGTACAGCTGACCATGTTGTGGTCACTGTTCCCTAATGGCTGAACTAACCTGACATTATCCACCAAACGCTCCCTATTGGTCAGGATCAGGTCCAGTAGATGCTTGTCTCTTGTTGGTTTTTGGACATATTGTAGAAGGCCATTTATCTGACACATCTCTAAGAATAATTTTTCTGTTTTACTTTTCCCCTGTTGGATAGCCCAGTCTATATTTGGCAGATTAAAATCACCTATTATGATACAGTTTTCTTTACAGGTCATGCACTCGATCTGTTCCAGGAAGTACTTGTTTTCAGATTCTGACAAACTGGGTGACCTGTAACAGACGCCCAGTGTAAACATATAATTTCTTATTTGGAACCTATCCCATACTTGCTTGGGATTTTTCTTGTCTAAATTATCCCTGCTACGTAGGACTGCTTTTGGGTGGCTTGAGATATATAGTCCTACGCCCCCCACCTTGTCTGCTCTTGATTCTTTGAAGTAGTCATACCCCTATATCTCCTTTCCCCAATCCTCCTTCCTGCTCCAAGTCTCTGTTATACCACACACATCCACACTACCCCTCAGAAGTATGTATTTTAGCTTGTCATACTTGTTTCTCATACTTATGGTATTTATAAGCAACAACTTTATTTCCTTTTCTTGCTCTGGTTTTGTATTAAATCTGGTTTGCTCAGGATTCATATCCTTGGAACATACACCCTCCAAGTCTGAGTCACCTCTCCCCCTAGCTATTTGTTTAAATGTTCATCAATCACTCTCCTAAACAGTCAACCTAGTTCCTTACTACCTTTCCTACTTGGATGCAGTCCATCATTACTGAAAAAGTCCAGTTTGTTGTTGAACAACTCCCATGTCCTGACACATTTAATACCTTCCTTCATACTCCACCTTCTCAACCAGTTATTTACCCTATGTGCTTTCTTGTTTATTCTGGTACTTGCTCTTGGAACTGGAAGTATTTCAGATGTAACTAATGTCCCGTTCATGTCTTTCACCAGTTTACCAATCATCATGTAGTCCAGATACATTTGTTCTTCGCTAGTCCATTTTTTTTTTAGTTATACTTTCTCCCCTGGCCACCAGTCTGCCTACCTTATCCATGTCCAGGCATCCTCTAGGGATTCCAGCCACCATCTCAGGGATTCCTCAGCTCGGCACATAGCGTACTCCCCCAGATTACCCCCCGTGGTGAGGAGATGGAGAGCCCCCCAACACTCATCCACCCAGACTGGATCCAGTGCCACGTACCTTGCCCGAGCAAATACTTCATGAAGATGGCCATCATGCCGCCGTGACTGGTGCCCACTTTTCCCTATTCACCCCTTGTGCGTGGCGTGCCATGGCGCCAATGGATAGGCATGCGCACTTCTGCACGCACTCCTTCCCAGCGTTGACCACAGCAGACCCCCAATTTGTCTGCCAGTGCCCTGCAATGCTCCCAGCTGATGCTAGAGGCCACTAAGGCACCAAGGCAGGATACCCCCCCCCGGAGATGGAGAGCAGTCCAATGAATGCTCAGTCTGTCTCCTCCCCTGCCAACCCCCAACAACCCAGGCTCGTTCCTGAACCCAGGTTGCTGGCGTGGAGTGAGGTGTGGCATCCAGCGCCTCAACCCTCAACACCACCAGGCTGCCTTCACTAGTCCATTTTAAATTGTTTGTCCCTACATGTATCATAATCATGGGGGTGTCTACCTTGGGCTTCGCCATCTACTACATCAGCTATTTGTGCTCCAGGTAAATAGGAGCTTGTAACTACTCCGGGAATCTCACTCCCCTCCCCTGTCCCAGCTTACTATTGATGGTTCTATTACCACTGACCCCCTTAACATAGCTAACTGCCTTAATACCTCCTTCACGGACCTCAGCTCTGTCCTTCCCAATAATTTCTTCGACCCAGCTCCTGATTCACAGCCCCCTGTCCTTCAATGTCCCTGGTTCTACTTGTGCAAAATATTTACCTAAGAAGCCAGACCGTTTCTTCAAAAAGCATTAGGCAGCAACAACCCAAGCAATGACTCTTTGGATCCCAAAATACTACGACTGGGTCCTGGATGACATCCTAGTCCCACTTATGAGCTTACTGAACTGATCCCTCTGCCTGGGTCAACTTCCCAGTGTTTGGAAAATGGGTGTTGTCACACCTATTCATAAAGGTGGGGACAGGTCCACCCCCCAGCAACTATAGGCCAATTTCCATCCTTCTCCCACTCTCCAAAGCCATAGAAAAAGTGGTGGCTACACAGCTCACCAAGTATCTGACTAAATATGCTGTTCTGTGCCCAGAGCAGCATGGTTTCCATACAGGCCATAGCACTGGTACAGCCTTACTGGAATTCTTCAACTTTTTGCACTCCTCTCTCAACTCTGGCAACCTTGCTGGAACAGTTCACTGACATCTCAAAGGCCTTTGACACTGTCTGTCATCCCCTCCTACTTGATGCCCTCTACCATATCGGTTTCTCTACTGGTCCCCTCACCTAGTGCTCTAGCTACCAATCAGCCCATTCCCAGCAAGTCAGAATCAATGGAACACTCTCAAAGACCCACCCTGTCCACTCCGGGTTCCCCCAGGCTCCATCCTGGGCCCCCTACTTTTAGTCTCTACCTAAACACCCTGCCCAGTGCTTGCTCCTGCAAAATTCTTCTGTATGCAGATGATGCCATTCTTCTTGCCTCTCACCGAAATTCTGCCTGTCTCCAGAACTGTCTACAACACACCTTCAACCAAGCAGAAAGCTAGTTCAAGGAGCACAGACTTGTCATTAATCTAAAAAGACCAAGTTGATGCTCTTCTCCTACCATCAAAACAAAGCAAGAAATAACCCCCTCCTTATCCTCCCGAGCACTCAAAACCCGCTCAAGCAAGTGCACACCTACAAATATCTTGGGATTACTTTCAACACTGCCCTCACTTTTCACGCCCACATTAATGCCCTCACTTCTGCCACCAGCACCTGGATTGGCCTCCTATACCACCATAGGGACTGCCTTCCACCCGATGCTCTCCGACTGGCCATCACATCTTCAGTACTGTCCCTAGTGGATTATGGCCTACCAGTATATGGAGTCGCTAATTACACATCACTCAGTAAGATCTGACTCACTCTGAACAAGGTCTGTAGACTACTGACCAGTGCCCCCAGGCTCACCCACACCTATTATCTGTATTCCACTGCTAATTTCCTCAACCTAGAAGAATGTCTCCACTACCAAACCTGCTTCCTAGCCAAGAAACTTCTGCTCAGGCCCCCTCCCCAGGGTATCTGCCTCCCTCCAACATATCTCCCCCACAGTCTCCACCTGCAGCTCGGACAAGGCCACCCTACTGGTACCCAGAACTAGGACCTCCCTAGCTCAGAGATCCTTTTGCTACAGGGCCCCTTCCTGGTTTAACACTCTCCTTTTAACCATCACTAACACTGCCAAAATTGTCTCCTTCAAAATTGCTCTTCAGAACCACCTGTTCAACACCCGCTGCTGTTCCTGTCACTAACAGGCTGTTCGTTTATCACTACGTGCACTTCGACAAAGTCCTTCGGACTGCCTCCTCTGCCCCATCCCTCCTCCTCCCACCTAGTTTCCTTCATTCCCCCCCCTGCCAGATATCTGTATTTATGTAACTACTGTTTTATGAAATGTACAATATACATGTAACAATGTCTGTACACTACTGTGTAAAATATGTGTAAATCTGTATGTCAACCTACTGTAATATTGTAACACTGTTGTCCTCTCTGTGACGAGGTACCTTTGTAAACGAGCCTCTGGCTCAAAGGTTGCAAATCCGATTGTACAAATAAATAAATAAATAAACTTCTTTCAGGTTTTTGGTTGTATACGTATCTGTATATTTTATTGTGGAATCCTCAATAACATATGCTCTTCCTGTACAGGTTACTCCATCTACATCCATAAATTGCTGTTGTGGTTCCCTAGTAGTTTCCAGTAACAGCCTGGTTTCTGTACTTTCCCCCGTAGTTCCCCCGTAGTTGTTATTTCTGGCCCAGATCCCATACTTTCCCTAGTAGTTACCACTATTGGTCTAGTTACTGCACTTTCCTCTCCTTGTACCTTATTTGGTCATTTCCCTCCAGGTCGGTTAAGGGGGAGAAGGAGTTCTTGAGGGGGATATCAAAACTCATAGGCCTTGTTCTGTTTGACTCCTGTCCCTCTTAGTTGGTTAATCACTAGCTGCCTCCTGTACAAAATTAATTCATGCCCCGCTCATTTCAGCCTGTTTAAAACATTGCAGTTCCAGTTCTAACCCGAGGATCTTCACCTTTAGCTCTTTTATCTATGTACATTGCTGGCAGACATATTCCAGCATCCCAGTATTCCCCTCTAAACTAATAAGTTTACTCTCCTTACATTAGATCCCCATCTCCCCCATCCTCAGCGTCATTATTTGGTTTGCCATTGTACGCTCCCTTGAACAGATCCTTATTACTATTTCCTACTCACCAGTTATTGCTAGACACTGTGGGCATTTTGTTTTAGTGGATTCTGTTCCCTCTTTTCCCATAACATGCTAAAACATGTGCTAGATGTGCGTATACTGCGACGCTATCGCAACGTCGCATTATAGCCTGCGCTCGAGCTCGGGTAATGCCTCCTCTTCTCCTTATGTAGACCTCATCTGAAGAGCCCATGTGGGCACAGACAGACATGGGGGACAATAACCCCAATTATCAAACAAAAAAGCCCTAAAGGCTACTGTGCACCTTGGCAAGTGCTAACAAGCATGCAAGCAGCCCGCTTCAAGTTAAAACTCCACAAATACAGGGTGTGCCCCTCAGGCTCATAGTTCTCTAGCTGTTAGAACTGCAAGTCCCAGAATACTTCTGCTATCGCTGCTGACTCTGTGTCTATACCCACAATGTTTACCTTGAGACAGAGTCAGAGACACAACAGTAACTGAGTTTGCAGAGCGTTTACTGCAGTGAGTGCCCCGTTTACCTGTCTCTCAGCTTTCAAGGCTGACCCACAGGATTCAGCAGGCATCCAATCCAATACACATTGAGCTTCTGAGAAATGTAAATACAGTAATGATGTAATATTGAGTAGGTATAATTATAGTTACTATTAGTTGGTTGTTATCAGGTTTTAAACTTAAATATCGTTTAATCTGTTTTGATTATTTTGTATTTCAGTCAGTCCTATAGAAGTGACTCAGTTCATCATAAAACATTAGCAGTAGCGGTAGGACCCTGGTACTGATTTCAGTCAATATGAATCCCTCCTAACCTGGCTTGTTCACCATCGTATGTTTGGTTGTCAAGAATAAAATGTTAAAGCATATTCCTGGTGAGTGGGTCCTTATTCCATTCAGTACTGGCTTTGTGATGTGTATGAGGAATAGATCTTTCCTAGTATTTACTTCTTTTTGTAGGAGTAGAAGGCCATCCTAGAATTCTAATATATTAGGGAATGGCACAAACTATCCTTATGGGGGTTGAATGACACACATGGGCCTGGATATTCAGAAGGGTTGCACATGGCGCAACAGTGTTGCGCCATGTGCAACCCACTGATGTGCCCTGGTGCGATATTCAAAGGGAGATTGTGCCTGGCACAAATCCCGATGTGCTGGAGCGCATCAGTAATGTATGTGGCGCAGGTAGGGGGGCATGCCCATGCATACTCCGCACATCCCGATATTCAGCCCGGGATGTGCTGAGTCCATGCATGCGCAATCCCTACTTGCGCTGCACACAGGTGAGCCAAAAAAAAAAATGGCTGGCCACCCACAGGTGAGCTGTCATATTGCAGGGCGCACACGGCAGCTGCCACCTGTGGAGACACCAGCCCGCTGCACCTTCGCGGGCGGAGCCTCCCGCATGCCCGATCACGGCATAAGTGTGTGGTCGTTCTATATCTTCGCTGGTCCGTGATCGCCAGAATCACGGCATATGTACAATAAGGAGAGCCCCCTCCACCTGCCCACTCAGTTCCCACCGCCCCTGCTCCCCGGCCAGCGGTGGGCGGCAGCACTTGCCACTCGCCGCCTCGCCATCCCATCGACCGACAGTAGACGTAGAGCTAGCCCATTTTGTCCACAGCGCGCAAGCAATGGGCATGCAGCCCATATGCGTTAGAAAGATAGTTCAGATATGTGAATGGATTCCATTCACATATCTGGACTCGTGTAGTACAGTATGGGCTGCATGCCCATTGACTCATGCTGTAGACCAATGGGTGTACAGCCCTACTGTACACTGTCAGTCGGCGGGCGGTGGGCAGCAGGTGGGTGCTGTTGCCCGCCGCTGACCGGGAGGGAGCGGGTGGTGGTGCTCAGTGGGTGGGTGGAGGGGGTACCATGGAGCTCTCCTTATTATTACATATGCCTGTGATTAGGCTGCGAGTGGTCCACTGGACCACCAGGGATATAGGATGTGTTTAAATTACATCTTATGCCCGTGATCGGGCTGCAAGTGGTCCACTGGATCACCAGGGATATTGGACTTCTATTTTTACACAGATGCCCATGATCGGGTGTGTAGCGGTCCACTGGACCACCAGGGATATTGAACGATATATTAAATCTACATATGCCCGTGATCGGCCAGAGGGGTGCATTACCACACTGTGCAGGGGGCGTCGGTCCCCGATGGCTGCTGCCTGGCAGGGCACCAGGCACAAGTCACTGGGGATCAGTGCACCTGCATGCATATGGGGCCATAATGACATGCAAATGGCCCCATTTGCACCTTGCATACATTATGGCCCCATTTGCATGTGCACTTTTGAATATCGCGGGTTGTTGCACATAGCGCAACGGGACTTGTGCTAGTGCATCCCCCTGCTCCACTCTGGCCACTTGCACTGGTGCAGTGCCACTGTGCCATGTGCACTGTGGGTGGCCAGGGTGCGATATTCAATGATGCTGTGCCATGGCGCAGCTCCGTTGAATATCGCCCAGTCAACGCCCCTGTGTAGCCAAGTTGTGCTGTGCCCAGGCTTGCGCCACAGCTTAGCACAGTCTGAATATCCAGGCCATGCTCTTTATGGGGTTTTAGAATGACACATGTTCTCTTTACAGGGTAAAAGTCTGGTATATATTGTCTTTATGAGGTTAGGAATGGCACAAGTTCTTTTATGGAGTTAAGAAATGGAACACCTTCTCTTTCTGGGGTTTTGAAATGACACATTCTCTTCACAGGGTTGGAGAATGGGACACTTTCTCTTTATGGGATTGTGGAATGGAACTCTTTCTCTTCATGGGGTTAAGAATGGAAGTATTTCTCTACAGTATATGGATTTAGGGAATGGAACACTTTCTCTTTATGGGGTTAGGAATGGAACACTTTCTCTTTATGATGTTGGGGAATGAGACACTTTCGCTTTATGGGGTTAGGGAATGGCACACTTTGTGTGGCTTGGTGTAAAAAAAGAGATTGTATATACTGTATAATGTATATTTTTCCAGTGGAAAATTTTATTCGATGCCCTTAAAAATGTTTGTTTTGAATCTGAGTATGTGAATCTGGTTAAGATAGCCTTTTAAACACTTGTATTAGTTTAGAGTAGTAGTGCTCTGTATTAGATATTCTATAACATATGTATGATACAGTGTGTGACATGGAATACTATTTTTTGTATACAATTTCAACCCACTTTTTGGTCAGGGTTGCAATCATGATTTTAAATAAACTAAACTTTCTCTTTATGGTGTTGGGAAATGACACTTTTTTTCTTTCCTGGGTTTGTGAATGATATACCTTCTCTTTAGAAGGCTGACTATTCATGAGTGCAAAGCTGTTTAATGAAAATTGATAGTGTACTGAGCAACACTAAACACTAATCAGTTATGCTCCCTAATAAAAATGTTGGTTTAAGAGGGTACATTAAAATTCTGACCACCTAACAGCACAAGCTTTTAAACATCCTGGGTGGGATATTCAAAAGGGTTGCACCATGCGAATAGGGTTAACGCAGTCCGAAATTAGCATATTCTGCGATATTCAGCAGGAGGTAGTTGTGCCACAGAAAACATGCTGAGCAACAGCGCAATACTAATGAAGGTATGTGCAACCGAAGGGGGTGGAACCATGCATAAAGTGCACAATGCGATATTCAAAGGCTTGCGCAATGCGCAACAGTGGATCAGGCGGAAGTTGCGCCATAGCGGAAATGAGCCAAAATAAAAAGGCTCAAGGAAGAGGCGCAAGAACGTGACAGGGAAGCCACATGAGGCAGGGAGACAGAGAAGGCCAGAGTAACAAACAGTGCAGGCCAGGAGTGCACAGGACAGAAGAGGGCAAGGGAAGGTGTGTGGGGCCACAGAGTGCAGAGGCCAGTAGGTGTACCCGGTGCAGTGGAGGTAGCAGTCAGGACAGCGGGGGTAACAGAGCAACAACAGCCGGGGGGAACACAAGCCAGGGACATGGACAGTGCCAGCTTCCACATGGAAGCTGTAATGAGGGGGGTGAGAAGGCATGCTGCAGGGGGACGTGGCCGTGGAAGGGCCCATTGACAGTACGCCCCCAACAGGCAGTACCGAGCCCGCATCAGCTTTGAGCTCTATTCAGATGTCAAGATTGTGGGCCAGTACTGCCTGAACATGGCAATACTGAGGCGGCTCTGTGAGCTGTGCAGTGATGTGATGCAGGCACTCTCACGACGGAGTCATGCTCTGTCAGTGGAGACAAAGGTAACAGCCTGCATGTGCTTGCTCACCACAGGTACCTTCCAGAGACCAACAGGGGACACCACAGGCATAACACAGTCAGCCACATCATGCATCCTCACCCAATTCCTCAGCTCACTGCTGCCACATGCTGCGGAGTACATCCATTTCCCCAGCACCGCGGCAGAGCGTACAGCAAACATACAGGAGTTCCACAGGGTAGCACGTATGCCTGGCATGCTAGGGGCAATAGACTGCACCCATGTGGCCATTCACATGCCACCTGGCCCCGCTGGAGCTGCCTATCGGAATCGGAAGGGGTTTTCCAGTGTCAACTGCCAGGTGGTATGTGATGCCAGTGGGCGCATCATCAATGTCTGTACCACGCACCCTGGTGGAGCACATGATTCATTCATATGGTACCAATCAGCACTGTGCCATTGATTCGAGAGTGGGGACATCCCCACAGGACATCTAGTGGGTGAGTATGCATGTAGGATTGGCAAATCGGGGGCAAGGGTGGGTAAGCCACAGGTGCCATGGGAGTGGCACACAGGGTTAGGGGCAATATGTGCCTGAACATGACACTAACCTCTACTATCTCCACATAGGTGACAGTGGATACCCACTCCATCCCTGGCTGCTCACACCCTACCGGCGGCCCACGACCCCATCACAGCAATGCTTCAATGAGGCACACGCCGCCACACGCAACATCATCAAGCGGGTGTTTGGGATGCTTAAGGCACGCTTCTGATGCCTAGACACCTCCGGCAGTGCCCTACAGTATAGCCCCTCAAAGGCCTGTGGGATATTCCTGGCCTGTTGTATCCTGCACAACATGGCCAAAGACGGTGGGATAGCCGTACAGGTCGAGGAGGGGGACAGCGATGGGGACGCTGGCTGATGCTGGTGATGATGGGGATGAGCAGCCCCTCCTTGGATGGCGTGACCCTCGACTGATGTGGCTGGCCCAGCTGCACCGGGACACCATCACAGAGGAGCACTTCGCCCAACACAGGTAAATCATGAGGCCATGTGCAACCAACAGTGGCTAGGGCACAACCCACATACACACAGAGAAACACACCAGGGGTGCATGACGGCAAGGGAAGTGGCAGGGCACAGAAGCACACACACACAACCAGGGAGGGGTGAACAGTAACATGCCACATGGACAGACAGACACACACACACACATGCAACAGGCACAAAGTGCACAGGGGTCAGGTGCACAACAGAGCAGGAACACAGACACTAATAACACACATGTCCACAGGCCACCACCACCTGTACTGTCCATGTACGTGTGTCAGATGCTGGGCACCCTTGCACTTTGGTGTACAGCGCAATGCAGGCATCATCATGCACACGCACCTGTGGACAGCAGTTGGGAGGGTGTGCAGGTGGTCCGTGTGTCTGCGTGTAGGGCAGGGCACTCACTGGTGCACTGCCCACCGAAACACACATTGCACGCAGGGCACCACCAGACAGGGCCCACACTGGGAGACAGCTCAGTCATGCGACACAGTGCCATGGCCACCTTGGATGCATGGGCGGCCCCGCCGAGACTCAGCAGCACTGGCAGGCTGAGCATGGGCCACATGGGGTGGCACCAATGGACCACCAGGGGTCCCACTGCGCGAGCTCGACCTTGTCCGCACAGGGGTCTGCAGCATACTGAACATACCTGCACCAGGAGTGCTCGGGATACCCACAGCTGAACCCGGCATCGACAGGGTGGGTGTCACATGACTCCGGGAATGGGGAGTGGATAGCATACTGCGTGGTGTGAGTGGCACAGGGGCACCTGACTGTGTGCCCAATGTGGCCACAACACCGACCACTGCCTGTGTCAGCCTGTCAATGGTGGTGGTCACATCCACCCACAAATGGTCAATCCAGGACAGGATCCTCTCAGTGTCCCTGCTGTGCCACTCCAGAGCCACACACAGTGCCTCCATGGATGTTGCAACCCACATCTGCTGCTGTACTGATGCCTGCGGCAGGCGGGTGTGCTCATCAAAGAGGTCGTCTGCCAGATCGGCAACCTGTCGCTCAGGGTCTGGAAGGGCCTGATGTACAGCACCCCTTGAGGGTGGGCGCTGCTCACCAGGACCAGATATGGGCATGTTCACAGGCGGTGCACCTACATCACCGCTGAGCCCTGTACCCCCAGTCCCGGTGGGTGACTGCTGCTGCTGCCCCTCCACTTGCTGTGCCCACGGGATCAGTGGTTCCACTGTTGTGGCCGCAACAGTGCCAGTGACCTGCACAGCCACCGGTGCTGCCCCACTGGTGCTGACAGGCACGGCTTGGGACTATGCTGGCACACACATCGGAACCAGCTAGATCCATGGGCATGAGCTGTCCTGCTGTGTGTCCATTCTGTGACACACACATGTCAATGCCCATAGTGGTCGGTGCATCATCGATGGTGCAGGTCTGTGCCACAGCCACAGCCGCAGCATGCTGGCATGCTTGCATGCCAGACCACTGAGACACAGGAAGGGCACTCCCCACACCTGTCTCAACATCAGTGAAGGTAGCCAGGCATGCACACTGGCGCAGTGCACACCGGCAATCTGCGGAGGTGGATGGTCCCTCCTCCAACTCCAGATGGCTGTCCGCAGTGGACAGGCCCTCCATTGCTGACCCCTGCAGATGCACAGGATCTGTAACAGAAAGGAAGGACATGTTAGTGCATGTGAACTACCTTCCCCCCCAACCATGACATACCATGCAGTGATGGGCTACCACCTGTCTGAAAGCCACCTCCAGGAACACCCTCAATGGCACTGTGCTGCATGCTTGCAGCCAGCATGTCCTCCGCCAGAGTCAGCTGCACCACCTCCGGCTGTCCCTCACCTGTTGCAGCACGTGCTGCCCTGATGGCTGCAACCTTCTCCTTCACCCTCCTCCTGTCGGTCCCCATCTTCTTTTTACACTCCTGCACAGAGCGCTGGTGACTGCCGTGCAGGTTGACGGCACGTGCCACCCCCTCCCATGCAGCAGCATGGGCCTGAGGGGTGCCCCGCCATCCACTGAGAAGTGGCTCCTCATCCAGGTAGGCCTCAAACAGTGCCTCTGTCTCCACCTTCGTAAAGTTGGGCCTCCTCTTCCACCCACCATCATCCTCCTCACCCAGTCCTTGCTCGGTCATTTCACAGCCTGTATGGGTGAGAATGGTCACCTGTGACTGTGCAGTACACAGCAATTCTCTGGGGCCATGGTCCAGAACAGCACAATGCATGCAACTCACCTATCAACTGCAGTAACCGAATATGGCCACTGCAGAACAGTGTTGCATATTTATAGCGCAATGTATGCAAATTAGGAGTGGAACAACTTTAATGAGATGCAAATCGCGCTGCTGCGCCATTGAATGGCTGATCGGATGATTTGCATATGACGGCTGAATATCACGCTGTTGCACTTTGCGCAATATGGTTGAACCGGCTGAACCAATGGCGCAGTTCTGTGACTGCGTAGTACACCTCACTGCGCATGCCCAGGTAGCTTACACAGGCGTCTGCCGTGCTGATGACATGCTGTGCACGATAGGCAATTCAGGACACGGCCACCATTGTGCCAGTGGCACTACAGTGACGGTCACTACAGGGCGCTGTGGCACAACTGCGCAACAGTCCACTGTGGCAGTGGCACACAGACGACCAATCGTGCTGGATGCATAGACGTCCGATGACGCGGTGCGTGTTCTTGCGCCAGAGACCCATGACCCTGTGCCCGATCTTTGCCCCCTTGGCGCTGTACGTATGGCATGTCTGCAGCTCTATAGCGTTGTTCGGTAACAGTGTGATAGGGACTGGCGGCGCTATACCAACAGCGCGATAGGTAATAGCAGAGTTGTAGTGCGCAACAATTCCACGTGAGGTTGCCGTGCTGTGGAGCACCATATTGCCTACTATATACATGCAGGGATGGCATGGAGAGCCCCACAATGGAGTGCAGTGGAACTCACAAACCTGGTGGCCATAGTGGAGCCTCACCATGGCCCACTATTTGGGGATGAACCCCTCAACATGGCAAGAACCCATGTGTGGCAGCAGGTGGCCACTGCCCTTGAGGAGGCCACTGGCCGGTGGCGGTCCACAGAGCAGTGCAGGCACCGGTACGGTGACCTGCGGAGGAGGGAGCCGGCACTACTGGCACGACTTCAGTCACATGCCAGGAGGGGCGTGGTGCCTCGGCCAGATGGGTGAGCTGTCTATGCACCTGTATGGTCCGTATGGGTAACACTGTGTATTGTGTGCAGCACATGGGGGAGGGTTGGTCTATGGTTAGCTGTGGCGGTGTTTACAGGATATGTGATGTATGGGTCTGGCTGGGTGAGCGGGCACACTCATTGGGGCAGGGGGATGTCTGCTTTGGGATTTCACTGATGTGTTTCTCACCTTTTGTTTCCCACAGGCATGGCAGAGCAGAGGAGGGCCCGGGCTGAGGTGCAACAAGGGGTGGCAGCGGTGGCTGTGCATGGTGTTGGTGGTGACGAACCATGACAGCAGCAGCAGCAGCAGCAGCAGCAGCATGATGAGGGTGAGTGACATGACATCATGAATGCTATTGCATGCTGTGGGGGGGCAGGGCATGGCCACCATCCATGGACAACACTGCCATGCATGCGACATGTGACAGCACTGTCCAGTGGCACTGCATGTCTGGGAGTGCATCAATGGTAGTCCATGCATGCACTGGGCACATGGCTGTGGCACTGCCTTCTCACCGCTTAGCCACGTCACTGTACAGCCTTGGTTGTGCTGTGCTGGACATGGGTGGTATGTGTGTGTGCAGTGGCACACATGGCTGTTGCTGCCTGGTTGGCCATGTCTTGTGCACGGTCACTGTGGGTGGGTGCAGTCCATCACAGGAGCGGGGCACTTGGCTGTATGACATGCATGTTGGGTAGGCTTCAGGAATATGGACAGTCACAGCCATTGATTCTGATCTCTTGTCCTAGGTGTCCGGATCCTACGGAGGATTGAGAGGTCGGTCCAGCAGCTCATTCAGGTGGCCATGGATTCCCTCGACATCCTGAGGGACCTGCATCGCCATAGAGTTAGGCACAGGAGGAGGCCCCGGGACCAGCAGCAGGCAGATGGCAAGCGGGCTGGCAGGCAGTAGCTGCCCATCACCTCCCCCCTTTACCCATCCCTCACGCCCTGCCTTCCCTCTCCCAGTTGTTCACCCCTGCCCCTTACCCACCCCTACCTTGTACCCATACCCCCACCCTTGTATTGTATATAGTTCTGGTTGCTCGTATTGTTATTGTTGTTATATTACTTAGAAATATATATTTTGTTATGAATACTGTGGTGGTCTCTGATTTGCAGCTGGCTATAGGTGCTCAGTTGCAGTGGTGTGCATGGCATCTGGGTGGTATTGTCTTGGGTATGTGTGTGTGTGCGTGGGGAGGTGTCTCTGGTGTGGGAGTGGCTTTCAGACGGTATTGCCGTGTGCTGCCACCGACTGCTGGGTGCTCATGGTGGGTCTGGCTTGTATGGTTCTGTGGTACACAGGGTTGCAGTGTGATGGGGGGGATGCATGGGGATTCCTGCAGTGACGGTCACTGCTCATGGGTGGTGTCTTGGGGTCACAGTGCAGGGTGTGCTGTGCACAAGGGGGGGCTGATGTGCACTGGGTGGTCCGCCCTTTGTGTGGAAGTCTCAGCTGCTAGTGGGTGTGTTGGGCAACATGGCCCAGCTGTGCTTTGGTGGTTTGTCCCCATGGGCCGGTGGATATTCCGTCCCTCCCCCACTTATGCTGTGCTTGGGGTGTGGGGGTGCATTGTTAGTTCTGCAGTGTGTTCCTGTGCCCATCTGTGGCATGGTTTGGTGGGCCCCTGCCTACCTCCCTGGTTGTGCAGTTCCATTGCTCTGCTGCTGGGGGGCTCTCTGCTTGCGTTATGGCACCTCTGGACTGCTCAGCTGGGCTGGCCTTGTTGCGCTATAGCGCATCATATCTGCTCAGCTTCCCCTTCCTGGTTGCGCTATGGCGCAGGTTGTGCGATATTCAGACGTTGGCTGGTTGTGCAATTTGCCTTGCTCCATGTTTGAATATGCAATTGGCGCATGTTAGACTTGTGCTTGCTCCTGCTATTGCACACATTTTGGGCGCAGTTTGAATATCCGACCCCATGTTGCTAAGTGGTATAAAAAGAGATTTTAAGGTTTATATTTCTGGTGCAGCACTTCTCTAAAACTTGACCAGGACAGAGTGTTTCAGTGTACCAACACCATTCTGCCCTATATAAAACAGTGCCAAAGTGGCACATCTCACCAACTGTGGGCTACTAAGGCCAGTTGAACTTAATCTACTACTATACATCTGACCATAACATGTTTGAAGTAGAGGTACTGGTTTGGATCATTTTTCATGTCATAAGACCAGTTCATTTGAGCTGCATTGTTTAATGACAGTGAAGAAGAGCAGATGCTCTACCATCTATAGCCTTTAAAAGCTTGAAGTAAAATTTCTTGGAGATCCTGAGATTTGGGCTTGGAAATATTTAGTTTAGTTTATTAGAACATAATTGCAACCAACCTGATAAACCAGGAGGTTTGCGATCATTACATTACAAATGGTTCAGATATATACATTGTTACACTATAATCCTAAAAGGATAATTACAAATACTTTGCATATACATACATGATTGCAGTATGATCCTAAAAGGTTCAAATTGTATTAACACACAGTACATGTGATTATTACAGTTTTATACTTGTATTTCTTTTTATGCTTCATCAGCGACTGAACAGTTCTATATTAATTTAAATGTTATCGAAATGTGATTATGCTTAATGGACTATAATATTTATTGATGGCAAAATATTCTGTATGTCAAGATGCCATGCAATAGTAGTTATCAATAGACAATCCATAATGGAACAGAGGACAAAGACAGTCCAAAACTAGCAGTTAAATTAGAAATACAGTACGTGTCCCATATGTTGTAAAACATGGTATTCAGTTTCTGGAATTTTGTAGTAATTTTCCAAACATGCAAAGATTTACTTTTCCCAAAACATACTAAATATTTTTTTTAAATACAGACCAGAGTTTCTTTAATACCAAATCATTTTTAAAGAATGGGTACTCTGGTTTGTGTAAAACTTTTGCAATATGCAACAATATTCTTACTTATCTGAAACAGATTTTTGTTATTATATAAATACAGCTGTATGTGTAATTGAAATCAAGACTTTGGATAATTATAATAATGGAACAAAACTATGGATACTTAGTTAAACTTAGTCTTTTACTGAATTATGATGTTTTAAAAACACTAAGTAAACAATTATGTTTAATAAACAAAATCAGCTCAAACAAAACTCTCACAGTGAGTGGGTAGCAGGTTTAGGTGCCAGAGCTGGCAGAGACTTGGACAGCATATTAATATAAAATGAGAGTCTCATTCCCACAGATGTGTTTTTTTGTGCGTTCTGCGGATAATATTGCAGTAACTTGAATGGAGACCTGATGTGCAGCAGAACAAGATAGAGCCAAGAATTCCCCGTGGTCTTTGATGCTTCACAGTACTATTTGTTCTTTGAGTCTTTAACCAAGGAATGCAGATGTGTTTTTATTTTAGATCAGAACCGAGAAGGTTTCTCAAAATGTGATTCTACTATGACATCAATTTTGTGAAATGGATGCTTAAATTGTAAAATGTCATATGTGATTATCATGAAACAGAGAACTCAATTATTAACACAAAGTTTCAGTGAAGACTTCAACCTGATTGAAGTGCGATGGTTCACATGGGAGTTGTCTAACCACTTGGTCTAATTTCAAAAATTTAAAAATTAGTCTGAATGTGGTACACATCCCACAGGAAATAGACATACTGTTACTGGTGCACACCCCCACAGGAAATGGACATACTGTTAATGTCTGGTTTACTTAGGTCTCCACGGATGAATGAAGTGATTGGCAGGGTATAGTGTATTGAAAACCATTTAAAAAGAGGGGGAAACAGAACAGTCAACCTTAACATTTTGTAAGGATTTAATTGATTTTTTGATTTGCGGTGTACTTTAAAGTTCAACATTGCATTAGTATAAATACATATTTTAGCTGTGCATATCATTAACATTTATGGAAGTAGATATGTGAGCTGGTCAATGGCCTCAGTGAATCAAAGTACAAGCATAAGATTAAAATGTAGCCACTGAGTATTTCCAAGGGATTAACAACCATCTGGGGGATGTTGATGGCCTAAGGTGCAGCTGACAGCCAATACCCAGCAAGGGCATTACACCCACGTACATGTCTAGTTGCAAGGACATTACTGTGAGTATCAGTCTAATTGTTTTATTAAGGGGAAAAATAGCATTTGTTTTAAAAAAAGGTACAAATGCTTGTGCCACTGTGAGCTGTACCAGGTATTTCTAAAGTATTAACACCCGGTACAGCAGCCAGTCAGAGTGCGTGTTGGTCTCATGAATATTAAATTAGGCTTATAATCCCTAACAAATAATGCAACAGTGACATGAAATTAGTTTCTAATCTGAAAGGTTGTGTTCTATAAAATAATACTGGGGGCATGAATTATCACAGACAAATAATTCTATGGATGTAACTATTTTATAGACACTTACATAATACTGTGTAATTGTATTTTATTGTTAAAACTGCTCTGATTTTTGCACTGCTTTGATTGTTGTAGCCCATGTATGTATTGTCTCCCTGTGTCCCCTGGGTCATACCTGGAAATGAGTTTTGGCTCAGTGTGCCTTTCACCATTACCAAATTTTAAATAAATAAATAAAATTATATGGACCGCTCCCTTCTGCTGGCAAACTATTTACTGAAATTACACAGAAACATAGAAACATAGTCAGTGACAACAGAAAAAGACCAAAAGTCCATCAGGTCTGCCAGTTGGGCCCTATATAACCCCATGAACTAGTGTCAATACAGGGTTCTAACCTTCCCCATCAGTCTTCCTATTCCTTTCCCTGGTTTCATCTCTACAAGTGAGCACTATTCCTTTTGCTCTGTCCCAGTTCCATTTGAAGCCTTCCATAGTTTTAGTTCCCATCACCTCGGCTGACAATCTGTTCCATGGCTCCACCACCCTTTCAGTAAAATAATACTTTCTCAGATCCCTTCTGAACCTTACTCCTGTCAACTTCCAGTCATGCCCTCATGTTGTCAAACTAGTGTTCCTACTAAATAATTCCTTGTAGTTCACTGTGTTTATTCCTTTCAGGAATTTTAGGGTTTCTTTCATATTCCCCCTTTCACTTCTGGTCTCCAGTGAGTACATATTCAATGCCCTAAGGTGTTCATCATAGGACTGCTGGCCCTGTATCATCTTTGTCACCCTACGCTGTACCACCTCTAACCTATCCTTATCCTTTCTAAGGTGATGACTCCAGAACTGAGCACAGTACTCCAGGTGTGGCCTCACCAAGGATCTATAGAGGGGGAGTATCACTTCTTTTTTTCCACTATCAATACCCCGCCGATACACTCCAGCATCTTGTTTGCCTTACTACAAGCCTTGTTGCATTGACTAGCCTGCTTAAGGGTGTAACTGACGATGACTCCTAGGTACTGTTCCTCAGCTGAGGTGCTAGGTTTAACCCCACCTCCCATCCAGTATTCTGTCCTTGGGTTCTTTTTTCCTAGGTGCATTATCTTGCACTTTTTGGTATTGCATTTCAGCTGCCAGTTATTTGACCACCTCTCTAGACTTGAAGTCACCCTGTGATTCTCTAATTTCCTTAGCACTATCCACCCTTCTGCAGAGTTTAGTGTCATCTGTGAAGAGGCTTATCTTGCCCTGGATCCCTTCTCTGATGCCACTGATGAACATGGTACCCCACCCATGACCTCTGAGTTAACTCTGTTTACCATAACCCACTGCTGCTTCCCTTTTCTGCCCATCTAACTATATCCCTAGCCAACCCCAGGTCCTCCAACTTCCTTAGCAGGCATCTGTGAGACACAGAGTCAAAAGTCTTACTGAAGTCAAAGTAAAGTAGATCCATGGCATGGCCTTTATCCAGTTCCTTTGTCACCTAGTCAAAGACGATTATTAGGTTTGTCTGACAGGATTGGTTCTATGTGATAATGGTGAATTTGGCATGCCAAATGCCCTTATCACAACCCCACATTGCTGAAATTCAGTTTTGGTGATGTGGGATCCTGGTGAGAGAAAATGTGGTGCAAAAACCTTTTTTTTTGTACACTGTCTTGGGCCATGCGCACCAAAAACTAGCGGCGCCCGGTCCCAAACCCTGTATCCCCGTCACCCCAAGCTGGCACCCAGCTCACCACACCACAATGCCAGCTCACTAGAACCCTGCAGCACCACCCCTCACATACCCTCCTGCCCCACATTTGTCAAGCTTGCTCCCACTCCCCCACATGCATATAGGCATGCAACATCCTGTCGCCTTTTCATGAAGCACCCCATCTGGTCACCGACCCCACCCCCCTACCATCGGGGCACTAGCTGAAAGTGGGTCACTGTTTCAGCAGGTGCCTACTTGCTAGTGCCCCACATGATGGTATACTGACAGGACTGCCCTACAAAAAGCCATGCTGTCTACTATCCTGGAGATCAATACCCTCCAGATAGTCTATGAGGTCAGTTTTGAGCAGTGACTTCATCAGCTTCCCCGTGATAGAGGTAAGGCTGACAGGTCTGTAGTTTTCTGCTTGTTCCTTGCCCCACCTTTATGGAGCAGAACCACATCTGCCACCCTCCAATCCCTTGGGACAACCCCTGTCTGATGTGAGCTATTGAACAGGCCTGCCAGAGGCTTAGTTAGTTCATCTGCCAGTTCCCTGAGCACCCTCAGATGTACCCCATATGGACCTGGGGCATCGTCTGTCTTAAGGGCTGCTAGCCATTTCTGGAGCCTATCCTTAGTTAACACTGGTTTCTGTATCTCCAGGATCTGTCTTGTGGCCACTTTGATGCCTCTCTCAGGGAGGGGGTTGCCATCCTCCCTGGTGAAGATGGAGTAAAATTATTAAAAACAATCAGTATAGCCCTCGCACAGCTCTCTAAAGCAGGAAAACCCAGATAACTTTGAGTTTAGACTATTATTGCCAAAATAAAAAAAAAAATAAGTCTGAATAAACTCCTTTTTTTTTTAATCACTAAAACATAATTATTTCTCTTTTCATGAGAACCTCTGCTGTGGGGAACTCTGACAGTGGCATTACTTTTGAGCTTAAAGTGCTAATATAGCACAAAAAATTAGCAGGCAGCATATTTTAGTAATTTTTAAAACTAGTCCCTTATTACTTTTTATTTCTGAAGTATTTTCCTTTTTGTATGTGCTCATTAGGTGGTTTTCTACTTAACAGTATTTTATGTGATGCTAAAATAGTGTTTAATCTAGAAACAGACATACTGTATCTAGTTCTATTTCTCCCACTACATCATCAGCATGTGACCTCTCTCATCGTTATACCATGAACACTGCTGCCTAATTGATAACATGTCTGCTCTGCTGCCTGCCTGACTCTGCACATAAGGTATGCTGCTACGGGAATCCAAATTCACTAATCTCATTGGTCTCTGCTGCCTGGCCACATCCTACTACTGGCTGATTCTCCTCCTTAGCTTTAAGTCTATTGGTCTGCTTTCTGTTATTGGTTTTCAACTGCATTTCAACTGTTTTTGTCCAGCACAGGCTGCCTACTCTGTACAGGCTGCTGTTGGAACTTGAATTTTCTCCCACCCTCCCACCCCTGCCTCCTCTTTAAATCCACTTTTGCAATACTGCACCACCTCCCACAACCTCTGATACATCTTGAGAAACTGGCATACCTCTTCACTTAAAGTGGAAACACAGAGCAACTAGTGCCCATATTAGAACTAGGGCGCTATCCAGTACACAGTGTTGTTGCAAATCAATAATCTACCCTTCCAGTTTTAGAAAACATACATCCCTCTGCACTCTTAACACTCCTAACATTATTAACAATACTGCCAACCCTCTCCCTACAAACTGTTCCTAGAAACACTATGAATATAATTACAAAATTATATAGCAGTAGTTGCCCAAATTCAACATCTGCCTCTGTGGTCTCTATCTTTTCTGTCTGCTGACACAAGCGTACTTCCATGCCATTACCATCTCACTTCAGTTACCCCCTCCCACCCCCAATCACCAAAATGCTCCTGCTATTAAACAAACACACTAAATGTACTCCAATTTGCCAGGTTCACCCTCTAATACTAAAACACCTTTGGCTGCAGGCTACTAGGCAGATCTGGCTGCTACTAATCCTATCAGGTAATATACACCCAAACCTGGGCCCAAAAGCAATGGGGGCTAATCCCATGGAGAAGCATGGCTCTGCCACAGTTATCTCAATCAACATCTGCAGTCTGCTGTCCAAACTCAACTCATTGCAAGGGTGGGTTGCTCAACATAAGCCTGATGTCCTGTCAGTGGTTGAGACATGGCTCGCACCAAGGACCACCGACACTGAATTCCAACTCCCTGGTTATACTTCATTCAAACTTGACAGAATGGGAAAGAGGGGAGGTGGATGTATCATATATATTAAAAACCACATGCAGGAACAAGTCCTCCCACAAATAAAGATGGGAAATAATATACAAATATTAACAGTAAAATAAATCCTTGGGACACAAGGGAAAGCTGTCACCCTTATCTCAGTCTACATCCCACCTAAGGAACAGGTGGAAGGTTTCAAAGTATTCCACGAGTACCTAGCAGACCTCCATCCTAACTCCGAGGTACTGGTAGTGGGTGACTCTAACATAAACTGGCTGTCCCCTGATGCTGCTCCATACAGAGATGCTATCTCAGCAATAAATATGGACCAGTTAGTGAAATCACCCACACATACTAATTACCGAACTAGGACCAGCACCTTACTGGTCTGGCTCATAACAAACCACCCAGAGTGGATCACCAGCACAGTCATTCTCCCAGATTCCATAAGCGACCACTCATCTATCCTGTGCACTTGGACCAAGTCTTCTAGACTCCTGGCAAAGGTGATAACATCCTGAGTTTTAAAAAAAGGACTCCTAGAGCCTCAAAAGGAACACCTTAGGCAGCAGAATTGATCTACCATCTTTTCTGCAGTGGAAGTAGACACTGCGCTGGATCACTTCATTAAGATATTCAATGCTGCCTGTGATATCTTTGCCCCTCTCACCAACAGGAAGGTCCAAGGATCTCATAAGTCTTGAATAATGTCCCCTCTCATTGCCCAACTATGGGCCAGGGATAACCTATGGCATAAGGCTAAAAGCTCTGGCTCCCATATTGACCTCCAAAATTACAGGACAGCCTGCAACAAATGAACACAGGCCATTTGTAAGGTGAAGATCCACTACTTTAAAACTGAGCTTGACAATTCCTGGGGTGACAGCCATATATTCTGGGAGAATATTAAGTCCTTAACAGGGAAACCTAATAAAACAACTCCAACTATGCTGAACCTTGATGGGAATGTAACTCAGGATCCTAAGACTATTGCTAATGCATTCAACAAGGTCTTCACAGACCTCAGTGGTGTGCTACCCTCTGATTTCCTCAATCTAAATAGCGGTGACACTCACAACACATTGGGTTCCTTGCTCCCAAACCCTGCTCTGCCATTCTACTTCAGAATTATCTCAAAATCAGAGGCAAAAAAATACTTAATGCAAGTACTAGGTAAAACCAGGCATATTGGAGACAGTCTCGATCTGAAGCTAATTTCCCTAATTTTAGAAGTATTGCTGTCATCCCTAACAAGAATTCTTAACCTATCCCTCACAACCAGAAAATTCCCTAAACTCTGGAAATCCATGGTAGTTATCCCAATCTTCAAAAGCGGGGACAGGATGATTCATACTAATTACTGACCAATTTCAATACTACCCCCAATTTCTAAAGCTCCTGAACAGATCGTCTATGATCAACTTGTTGAACATCTAGACAAATACTAACTACAATGCAGGCAGCAACACGGCTTTAGAAAACAACATAGCACAACAACAGCTCTAGTTGTGTTTACAGGTTTTATTCACAACTTCCCTGATTGTGGGCACTTAGTGGGGGCTACTGTCATTGACCTCACTAATGCCTTCGATATGATAAATCACAAACTCCTACTTACTCAGCTTGGTGACTCTGGCCTATCCTCTAACTCAGTGAGCTGGTTTCGAAGCTACCTCACCGGGCATGTACAACAGGTAAAAATAGGTAACACACTCTCCGACAGCCTAAGTGTCGGTAAAGGTGTTCCCCAAGGATCCATTTTGGACCCCTTACTATTTATCCCCTTCTTAAACAACCTTCCACAAGTGTGCCAAGACAGATCCTCTTGTATGCAGATGATGCTGTCCTATACACTAGTCACCCTGATCCCACCACTTTAGAATAATGAATGCAGTGTAATTTCAAAGCAGCTGAAGACTGGTTCATCAATGCTTGGTTATTGCTAAACTATATAAAAAAAAAAACATGCTGTTTGCCTCTACACACAACAGAAACAAGTCATCCAAACTAGCTATACATAACAAACAAAATAATATTCTCAAGCAGGTTCAAAATGTCAAATATCTTAGTGTTACCTTGGATAGCTCAATGTCGTACTCATTACATATCGACCAGGTTGTCAGATCCGCAAACAGGAAAATCGGGCAGCAATAGAGACATTTATTTTATTTTAGTTTTCAGAATTACAAACCTTTGAGTTAGAGACTCCTTTACAAAGGCTCCACCTCAAAAACAGTGCAGGAGTAACAATAGTGCAAACAAGACATTACATACATACAGGTAAGTTACAAACAGTATACAAAACCAACAAGCTACAATAAGCAGGGTAACATGTAGTTGAAAACAATCAAAGGCATAGTAAATTTACGAAGCAGTCAGACTTGACCTTGTCATTGAGCAGTGTTAGAAATTAGCAGAGAATCAAATAGTAGGAGGAGAAAGATGTGTGGCTAGCAGTAGTTGCAGCTGCTCATGTCAAGGAGGTGCTGCCTGAGATAATGTTTGAAAGGGCCTAATTTAACTATGGAGGAAACCTCCAGTGGCAATCCATTTAACCATTGGGGAGCCCTGTACATGAATGCCCTCTACCCTAGGGAAGTCCTATAGAATGGGACCAGGAAGGTGGCTTTAGAGGAGCTTCTGGTAGACCTGGGGTTGGGGGACATAGGCTCTGCCTTACTGAAGTAGCCCTAAAACTCACTTTAAATAGCTCAGTCTTTTCTGTTATTGAGTATGGCTTAGTCATCTACAGTGCAGCCTCTGACACATCCCTAAAAAGGATTGCATTAACCCTGAATAAAGCCTGCAGGCTAGTTCTAGGTGCTACATGCCTCAACCACACCTGTGACCTTTATTCACTCTTGGGTTGGTTAGACCTAAAAAACAGAATTCGATACTAGTCATGTCTTCTAGCCAAAAAGGCCATCCCAGATCAGGCCCCAGTTGGGGTTCAGTCCATGCTTATCCCGGCTGCAGCTGCCAGACTGACCAGAGAGACAAATAATCCCTTTAAGGTCCTTTTCCACCGTACTTCACAAGGTCAGTGATCCTTTGGATTCCATGCTCCAAACTGGCTCAGTTCCCTTCCAAGTGACCTTCTCACTGAGCCTAAACTTGGACCCTTTAAATCAAAACTCTGCTCACACCTCACTAGTCAAATGAAGTGTACCTGTTTTCGCTAATCATTAAAAGCAACCCAGGTTCCTTATTTGATCATTATAGCACTTTTCCTCCCCCCACACTAGTACCTATTATCATAGCACTTATTCTTCCCCCTTCCTGCTACTACTTAACCACCTCTCCTATTCATTAACAATCCTACTCCCCCCCTCTAAATCCTCCTTTCGCTCTGCTCCTACCTTAATAACTTCCTACCCAAGCCTCTTACCTCCACCTCCCCCCCACCTGGACAAAGGTGATCCAGTGTTACTGGTTTCCTGCATTTCTTTCCATCAGCTTCCCTGCCTTCATGTAACTGTACATAATTCTTAAATAAGTTTTCAGCTCCTATCCACATAGTTGTGCTGTTCATCTTGTGTTGTGCTAAATTAGTTTACTGTTATCTGCACATTTGTTACTTGTATAACATCATGTTTTTTGTCTGTATATTCATGATGTGGAGCCTCTGTAAATGAGCTTCTAGCTCAAAGGTTGAAATCTGAGACTGTAATAAATAAAATAAATAAAATAAAACATGCATAACAAGTTACCAATCAAGCAGTAGGAGATTGTCTTTTCTTCATTTCTATTGATGTCACAGACAGTGAGGTCACAATGCTGATGATGTATAGGGAAAAACATAGAAACATAGACTTTGATGGCAGATAAGGACTGCTTGTCCCACCCAGTCTGCCCATTTACCTACCTATTGGATAAGCTGCATATCCTAGTTAACCAACAGCCTACTTCTTCCTACCCCCCACCAGAATTGCCTTATGTCTGTCCCATGCATTCTTGAATTCCTCCATTGTTTTTGACCCCATGACCTCCTCAGGAAGACCGTTCCATGCGTCCACCACCTACTCTGTGAAAAAATACTTCCTCACATTGCCCCTGAGCCACTCCCCATCTTCAAATTGTGTCCCCTTGTTCTTGCACATCTCTTTTTCTGAAAGATGCTACCCTCTTGGATTTTGTTGATTCCCTTGAGGTACCTGAAAGTTTCTATCATGTCCCCCCTCTCCCTCCTTTCCTCGAGGGTCTACATATTAAGCTCCTTTAGTCTTTCTTTGTATGTCTTCTGATGCAGACCCTGCACCATTTTGGTTGGCCTCCTCTGGACATCCTCCACCCTGTCTATGTCTTTGCGGAGATGGGGTCTCCAGAACTGCACACAGTACTCCAGATGGGGTCTCACCAACTGTCTGTACAGAGGGATAACAACTTCCCATTTTCTACTGGTGATGCCTCTCCCTGTACATCCCAGTATCCTCCCAGCCATCCTTACTGCCTTCTCACATTGCTTGCTTACCTTTAGGTCATCTGATATGACTACCCCCCAAGTCCCTTTCCATTTTTGTTGTTGTTTATACTCCCCCCATTGTGTACACTTCCCCTGGGTTTTTGTTTCCCAGGTGTATTACTCTGCACTTCTATGCATTGAATCTAAGCTGTCACACTTTTGACCATTCCTCCAACCTTGCCAGGTCCCTTCTCATCCTTTCCACCACCTCTTGTGTATCAACCCTGTTGCAGATCTTGTGTTGGCTGCAAAGAGGCATACTTTTCCTTCCAGCCCCTCTGCAATGTCACTTATAAAGAAATTAAAAAGGACTGGACCCAGTACTGAACCCTGCAGTACCCTGCTAGTAACCCCTTTTCTTCGGAGTGGACTCCGTTCACTATTACCCTCTGTGTCCTGTTGTCCAGCCAATTTTTTACCCAGGCTACCACCCTGGGACTCACTTCCAGGCTGGCTAATTTGTTTATTAAAGGGGAACTGTCATCAGTCTGTCCACCTGCACTTGTTTCTATTGTGCTCCCTTATTGCTACTGTCCTAGTCTGCACATAAAAACTCCTAAGTTTCAGTAAAAAATACAAACTTTACATGCCCTCATGTTCCCCCTCCATTTTCAGGGGTTGATTAACAGCCCAGTACCAGATGTGACCTCACTGATGGACAGCGTTATCTCTAACTCTATTTAAACTTAAGGAATTTGAGTGGCTGCTCCCTTTGTTTTTGGGCACCAAACTTGTTAGAGTTGGACTAGGTGCTTATTTGTGTGACATAGTTCGAGTACACTAAACAGGTGAAGTTGGAGGAATTGCCTTTTTTTTTTTCAGTTTCCCCTCGCTGTAATTTGTTTTATCTCAGTGGCTGTACAATCAAAGGAAATACCACGGGTGCTAGTGTGGTAAAAAGCACAGTTGCCCATCGATGTATAGTAGGTGTTTTTGGACCACACGACAGAGGCAACACTAAACATGCAGTCTTTGGAGGCATAGACACATTTTGATGAAAATATCCCCATTATCTGAGGGCATTGGCAAGGCAGCAAGCAGTGAGCATCTGTGTGCAATACAGCAGTTCAATGAGTATCCATGGTGAACAAAAGTATATGCAATCATTTTTTTCTAAGAACTGTAGCTATGAATATGTTGGCTACATTCCTGAAACTATGTTTAAATCTGACAATCTCCTGTGGCACACAGAGTGCTCCCGTGCAGATCAACTAACCTCCCCATCACTCATAGGGGAGCTCCACTGACAGAAGCTTGTTGACTTGCAGGTCTACCTTAGAGAACTTTAGAATACTTGTTACTTACATGTCCAGTACCAAACTGTGTGCCTCTAGTGGTCTTGGCAGAATCTAATGATTTTTTGGAGTTGTGTACCGGAGCTGAGTAACACTGTTCTTTACAAATGCCACGTGAAAAGGAAATATTTTCCTAGGCAGATCGGGGAGATTAGACTTTCGGAGATCATTGAGAAGTCGCTTGTTGCACAAGAAGGGATTAGGTCTCCTATTTCAGTAGCTATCCCGTGCTTTGCGTTGCTACAGTTGATCATCCTTTTTCTTCCTTGCCACGCAGATAACATTAGTATTGTGCCCCCTGCTTTCTGGAGCCATCCCCTTCTGCAGCTCTGCTGTATATAACTAGTGTCTTTCCAATTGGCTTGCTGGTCTGGATCTCCCGGTATCGTACCGGTACATGTTGGGATGGTCTCCCAATTGTATACTAAAGCTACCACACTGGAGGTGTCCAGGGTGCAATTTGTCAACAAGTGCAGTTCACAGCTGAGATATGAGGGCGTGCCACTGCCCCCCCTCAATTACTTTGGAACAGGTATCGCAGGTTAGAACTATTGATCACATCATTCTGTGTAGAATGCTAGTCTCCTTGTTCCCTAGTAACCAGCACTGGTCAAACATTTGAAGTGGGAAGTGGTAGACATAGCACAGTTACTAATAAAATAACAGTTCATAATTCCCTTTTGCCAGTTGCCGTGTACTGTAGGTGGGTAAAATAGCACTCCCGTGGTATACATATGGTGCAAATATATAGTTAGGCAACTGGAGTGCAAGTAACAATGACAAGATAAATGCATTGTACTGACTGATGGTAACAGTAATAGAAATATGTCAAAAACATGTTTCTGTTACTTGTCAAAATGTTTGTGTAGAAGGTTAGTATCATCACATAGAATACTAAACCAATCAGAGATTTACCATTGCCAATGAAATCATAATTGCGTAGTGCAGAACTGAAGCTGAAAGTCGAGCACACAGCAAGTTGATGAGTAAAGGGTACTTACTGTTCAGAGGCATTAGGTGTCAGAAAAACCTTCTATCTACCAGCTAGCAGTGGGCTTAGTGGTTGAAGGACAAGGTGATGGTGAGGCAACAACCACAGGCTGTGCCGGCCAGGATGATTGCTGATTGAGGGAAGCAGAGCCTTGGATGCTGCAAGGCTAGGTGTGTGTTTACAGGAGCTATGACAGTCCTGCAATAGACCAAAAAGACCCCCCAAAAAATGGGGTAAGGACTGCCACTATGTAGTGGCATGCACAGGAATATACATGTTCCATTATAATGCCACCTGGTACATGGTTCTGAATTTCAAGCTGTCACTAGGAGCTGGATGTTTACTGCATTGAATAGCGGAAGGGAGAGCGGTGTCCGTCAGTGACGTCATCCAGTGCTCCCGTGAGTGTGCGCGCGCGATAATGGTGCTAAAGAGAGTGCAAATATATGCTGCATGTTAAGTCAGAAGTTGCATTTTTGGAGCAAACTTACATACATATAGGGCCAGAAAGGGCTATGGGATCTTAAAATGTGACTACGGAACTACCACTAAAATCGGGAATTGATGACAATTCCCCTTTAATCTTTTGCATGGGACTGTGTCAAATGCCTTGCTAAAGTCTAGGTAATGTGTCTAGGGAGGAATAGAACTGACTGTGTCATCCTCCAGGCACAGTACTGTTCCACACATCACACCTAGGAACATCAGAGAAAATCTTCTAATAAGCAAAACAGAAAAGAAAGAATACTTCAGCTATAGGAAGTGATAGCTGACTACTTCTGAACGTTACTATTAATTGCAGGCAGTAAACTAGTTCTTAACATAATGTTTTTCCTTTATGTGAGGTGCAACTAAAAATGAAACTGAAGTACATTGGCAGTGCTAAATATTTTCAGAACCATAATTAACTTATTTTCATCCTTATGTACTAATACTAATCATTTAATAGAATGAAAATTATTTTATATTTTAATTAACTTTGCCTTGTCCCCCTAGATCCCATATTTGTTCCCCAGTGTGCACCCCCCTTACCACTGCTCTGAGCCCTCCTGAGGCAGCCACGCACTGAGCCCTCTTATCACTGATCTGAGTCCCCCTGAAACAACCACTCACTGTGCCGACTTACCACTGCTCTGAGTTCCCATGAGGTAGCCGCTCACTGTGCCCCCTTACCACTACTCTGAGTCCCCCTGACACAGTCACTCACTGTGCCCTCATACTACAGGTCTGAGTCCCCCTGACACAGAGGGCCAGTTTTCTATCAGGATGTGGTAGCGCACTGGAATTGCAGCAGGGTGTGTGACACAAGTGGAGACTTGTGTCACACATTGCGGCAGGCACGATTTTTGAAGAAGATTGCCACAAATGCCTGCCACAAGTCTGGAAGGTGGGATGAAGGGAGTTAGACCAGCTACTGACTGGTCTAACTTTACATCCAGGATCATGGCAGTTGTGCCAACCCTTTGGCACAAGGTGCCATAAAGTGGGTGAAAAGTCACAAATGCACCACCCCTTTGAAAATCGCACCGATCTGCATCCAAAGGGATTTGGCACATCTGCAACCCCCTTTGTATTGGACACAGGGCTTGATGCAAGCCCTGTGTCCTCATTCTAAAATCAGGCCCAGACTCTTACTGTGCCCTCTTACTACTGCTCTGAGTGCCCCTGAGGCAGCTACTCACTGTGCCCCCTTACCACTGCTCTGGACCCCTCTGAGGCAACCACTCACTGTGCCCCCTTACCATTTATCTGATTCCCCCTGGTGGAGATCTTGTACTTTCACAACCCTTAAGCCTCTGCAGCTTGCTCCCCCCCCCACTGCATAGATCCCCTTGGTGGAGGCAGATCTATAGGGGAGCAAAAAATCCAGCTGGCAGTTAGGACAGCAGATTTATGTTGGGGTGTTTGCATGATGTTGGCTGTAGATGAAGAGGGAGGCCACCCACTCATGCAAATGGAATCACCGATGCCCCAGGGCCTTCAAGCATCAGGAAGCAGCTAAGCATGGGAGGGCCTACTATGCACAAGTGTCACCCCTGGGCTACTAGGGAGTTTTTATGCCCTGACAGGTGCTGTGAATCCTCCCAATAGGCATCCCCATCCCCCTGGGGACTGATTATTCATTATTCATTATTTATGACCAGGGAAGCATACTGAACTGTGATGGCTCATTTACAGTTATGTCCTAGTGGGTTGGGTTACATGGACCTGTTTTACATATTTATGTATTTGTAATGTCTGGCCAGGAAAGGCACACTGAGACGTGATGGATCATTTGCAGGTGTACCCAAAGGGGTTGGCTTACATGAACTTTTGACAGGGACAGTATCTGCCAGGGCAGTGGGGAAAACCCCACCTTTTCTGAAAAGTTTCATGGGATCTTTATCTTTCACCTGTATAGCCACCAGAGATGGGGAAAAGGGACCTCAGTTTAATGTCTTATCAAAAGGATGTCATATTGACAGTGCAGCCCCCTCACCCCCCCAAGTACTGCACTAGAGTCAGTACTGAATGTTAGCCCAAGTTCCTGGTGTTAGACTAGAATCCACAGTGTTCTGATGCTCTGTCCCCAGAGGAGAATATTCAACCTACTTAGCTACTGATACACTGATTGGGGTAAGCTCTGTCAGCTAACAGGGATGTTCAGCTCAGGATGAAGCTACCTGGGATGTTTGGCTCGAGATGAGGATAGAGCCAGGTAGGACTTGCACATTTGTTTTGGGCAGTGCTCACAAAACTCATGTATTTTTTTGTTAAATTTTGCACATTTTGTAAATACTTGTCTCCTTTTTGAAGTGCATAGTTTCATATCCTAAAAAAATTGCAATCTTTTTCAAACACCATCTTTTTCATGTAAAACAATGTGCACTTTCACACAATTTGCACCTAAAAGTTCCAAACTATGCATTTTAAAAACCAGGGTCCCCATATAATTCTCCACCTTATTTTTTGTCTGCTTCAACATTTATTTTAAATTTGAATTAATTGCAGAAGAGTTCCATTAAATATGATTGCCATATTTATTTATATCCATTTTCATGACTATTCTCAGTCATTTTTTAACACATGTGTGACAATGAACCCAAGCGGACCTGGTGCTTACAAAGAAAGACAGCATTGCAAATATCACAGTGGGCAGTCTTCAAGGTGCCAGTGATTGCTGTACAATGAGGATTAGCATTAAGACAGGAACAGAGGCAAACCACATGAAGACAAGGATCCAGGATTTTAGAAGGGTGGATTTTAAAGAACTGGGAGACTCTCAGAAACTGACTCATAGGGGAGGATTGTCATTGAGGGGTAGAGGTACCATGAGGAAAAATAAGGGAGTGCAAAATTAAGACAACCAGTCTTTGCATGAAGGAAGTGAGTAAAAGCAGAAGGAAATAGAGACTGTTATGATTGTCTAGGGAAGTAGCTAAACTGATGAAGTCGGAGCTGTAATGAGTCAGTGATGTGCTTCATAACTTTTATCTTTGATACCTTTGCCTTCCAAAGATTTAGTGTGTGTGTGTGTGTGTGTGTGGTCAACTAGTTGAGTGTGATACATTTGAAAGATGCTATCCTGTACATTTGGATAAGTTTTCACTTATTTCTAGGGCCCCACTAAAAAGTTGGGACGCCCAAGACCATGTTGTGGAAAGTGTTTTGGATGTGTGATGTTGTCAGTTTTTGCAGTTCAGAGTGTATGTTCTGCCAGAAGGGTTGTATTATGGGACAAATCCAAAATATGTGATGGTGGATTCCTCTTGCCCCACACTGCCTCTGTATTGTGTTTGAATAGATAGGGTTGAAATGCTTTATGACTGTGGGGGCCTAAAATATTTAGTAACTATTCGCTTGTTCTCACCACATGGGAGAGACAGTGACCACCCAGCCTCTACTTAGTCATTTTTCTCACCGTCTACTTGGTATTGTTATACCACTTTCTGTTTCTCACTGTAGCCTGATTTGTTCGGGGGACTGGATTAGATAATAGTTTATAAAAATCTGGTATCACTCACGTGTTTGCCTTTAGTACTAGTAGCCAGTAGAAAAACTGCTCTAAGTCAGACTGTGGCCTTGTGATCAATTCTAAGTTATTCTGATCTAGTATAAAATGTCTAATCTAGAGGAATCTGAAATTATCTTCCCACCTCAGCTGTAAAGTTTCTTTGAGTGTTGGGAAGGGAAGGAATCTATAATTTGAAATAAGCTGCTCAAAATGCATCTGGCTTCTGTGTTTCCAGTAGCTGAATCCTTGGTCTAATTGGGGAAGGGGAAGAGAAAGGTTTGTGTTGTCTAATCATGATAAAGGGATCCAAGATATTTGGGGAATCTGACATTTTTCTCAAATGGATTAGAATTGTAACTGTCTGCTTCTGCCAGGGAATGTGCATGTCTCTACTTAGCCTATTCAGGACAACATCCATTGGGGTGGTCCACAGGGGCACATTTGGGGAGGCTGCCTCTTCTATTTGATACTATCCAGAGTCATATCACTGATTTGCCCAGGTTCCCAGGAAGGTAGCCACATGCTGCCATGTAATGTGTCTTTAAACATGGAAGCCCCAACCCCTCTTGCTGTTTCAGTAGTTTAAGAATATTCTGGGGTGTTCTTGGCCTCTTTCCCAGCCACAAGAATTTGGAGACTTCCTTTAAAAATATATATTCTAGAAAGAGTTTGGGAGATGAATAGGGAGAGTCTGAAACAGGAATAGTATTCTTGGGAGTTTGGTCATTTTGGTAACTCGTATTCTGCCAAACAGGGTCAGGGGAAGTGGTTTCCATCTAGTCAAGTGCTACTTGGGTTTTGAACAGTTTTTGATAGTTGCCTCTAAAACATGTACTGGTATTGGCCAAGACACTTATGACCAAGTATCTAAAGGTATTGTGGGGGGGGGGGCAGGGTTGTGTCTGTCTGAATCCCCGGTGTGGTGTCCCACTTAATATCATCATCTCTGTTTTGGAATGATTTATTTTGTAGCCTACCAGAGTTCCAAACTGTGTCAAGACCTACAGGAAATAGAGGGGGGAGTGTGCCAGGTCCCCTATAAAGAACAAAGAACAAAGAATCAGCAGCATATAGGGCTATTTTTTGCTCTATCTCCCCTGCCATTACTCCTTATGTATTCAGATTCATTCTAATACTTTCTGCCAGGGGTTCTAGACTGAGGGCAAACAGTAGTGGTGAAAGGGGGCAGCCTTGTCTAGTGCCCCTGAAATTCTTTGTTTCTATGCCTAACATCACATTTCATGTGACTGAAATGAGCTAGGAGACTACATAAGTTGCTCTTGGAATCTATAGGAAAATAAGGGTGTCTACCTGGGTTATCCATGAGGCGGATGTGCCACCTGCAGTCGGATCAGAATGCAGCAGCTCAGCTGGTTGCTGGGACATCTCAGTCTGGGCATATCATGCCAGTTCTCCGTGCTCTCTATTGGCTTCTGGTCAGGTGGTGTATTAGTTTCAAGGTTTGCTTGTTGATGTACAAGGCTCTATATGGTCTGGGTCCAGGCTACCTGCAAGATCTCCTGATACCATACAGTCTTCGTCATGCCCTCTGGTCGGTGAAGGCTGACTTCCTCACCATTCCTATGTCTCAGTTAAAATACTCGGACGACGGGGCATTTGGTGTGATGGCCCTGATTCTTTGGAATGCCCTTACCCGAGATGTGAGAGGTGCTCCTTCACTGGCTGTTTTTAAGAAATCTTTGAAAACTCACTTTTTTAATCTATGTTGTGGCCTGTATCCTTGATTGTTAACTGTTGTCAGATTTTATTAATTACTGTTTTATTCATTTGTACTGGAAGGCACTCAGAGCCCTAGTGATTGGGCGTCATATAAATAAAAATTGACGCTGACATTGACATTGAGAATTTTTTCCAGGCCACAAAACATGAGCCATAACATGGTAAACATAACACTGAAACTGGCAGCACATAAATAAACAGATCTGGAAATAAACGAATGGCAGGGATAAACAATGGGCATTGAAAAGGAGTGCAGAATGAAGAACATAATAATGTTACATGAACGTCTGCTTTTACGCATCCCATAATCTGCTTTCCTGCAAATTGCCTCTCTTGTACAGCATGCTAACTCTGAGGGTTCAAAATGGACCGTGAACTTCTGATCCAAGTAGTGTTTCCACTAAGTACATTGAAGTCCAACATTTGTTGCTTGGGGTCCTGAAACTAAGACTTTTTAAAAGTGAAAAGAAATTCAGAGGTAGAGACCATGAAGGAAGCAATACTTAGGCAGCTCATGGGTGCTCCATCTTCTCTCTCTCTCTTTTTTTCTCACTCACTTTCAAAGCATATGGTATAAACATTTAGTTATTTAATGTGGCGTGTTTTTAGTCATATTGGTCCTTGTAAAGGCAGACAAAGCAAGTGGTGTAACACCTTTTATTGGATCAATGTATAAATTTCAGTGGACAAGCTTTCTGATCAGGACCCATTTCTGGTGATCCATAACCCGAAACTGAGACCCAGAAGAATTGTGCAGACAAGGCATAGAAGCTTCAGTGTTCACACAAAATGTCAAGGATCCTAGCCTGGTTGCACGTGTGTGCAGAGTGATTTTGTATATGGTTTGCCCAGTGTTCTGTCTGTTTGGAGCACTTTAAGTTAATAAAATATTGTTTGCTGCAATTACTGCCTTATGTGCACCATACTTTCGGGTCTTAGGTTTTGGTACCTGTCTTGAGCAGCAACACTGCAAGCCACTGAGAGCTGGTTCTCTTTTACTTTTGTTTTATCCATCACCCAAAGAAGGGTCATGTGTAAACCCAAATGTTTGTGTACTGAAACTCATGTTGTTGGTATTATAAAAGGTATTATATAATTATGCATTATGTTAAAACTGGCTATAGAAAGCCAGTCTCCTGATTGGCAGGGAGACATGTAAATATCATATAGGCCATGGGCCATGCACACCATGCCACAGTGTGAGTCAGAGGCACACACAGGAGTCAACAGTAAGCTTGTTTTATTTTTTAAAATAATAAACAAAAAACTATTGCTGAAGCACCTTGCTGCATTCTATAATAAGAGTGAGATGACACTGGGTGGTAACCAGTTTGTAATCCTACTCCCAACAATGAATCACACAATACAGAGTTTTACACAAAGGGGGCAAGATTACTTATAACTGTTTGCTGAAACTGGGAGTTCTGATTGGCTGTTGGCATTCTGAAGGTTATATAGTATCATCTTTTTATATTCTGCCCCAGCTTCCTAGAACTCTATGGACCCCTTTTGGGGAATTGTACTAATTTAGCCTCATTCTCTACCACTGTGAATAACAAGCTTCAGAATGTGTGTGTATTTTTAATTATTTAATTATTTATTTAGTTTGTGCTGACCAGAAAAGGGTGGCTAGACAGTATTGCCTATTTTCAACCTTGTACTGGGGGAGGAGGGGGGGAAAACAAATGGAAACCAATTGAAATTTAGTGAACTAAGCTGCTGGTGGTATTTTTTTCACTGAATGGGGAAAATGTGTCCAGGACATTGGGGGAAATTCACTTATTCTTTTTGAGAAGTGCCATGGGATCTTTAACATCCACCTGAACAACCACCAGAACATGTAGACAGGACCTTGGTTTGACATCTCATGTAAAGGGCAGCACACCTCCACCGTACATCGTCCCCTTAGCACGGCACTCAAGTACCCGTGTTTATATTATTAATAAATCCAATGTGTTGTATGGTGGATGCACAGTGAGACCTCTAGTTACAGCAATCAGGGTTAAATATTTTGCACAACTCCTATATGGATCTGAAATTTGGGATTGCAAAATCCCTGATAATTTAACCAGCCCTATTTACAAACTTTTAAGAAATACACTGGGGTGGGGCACTCATGTCCTACTATGTATATTCATTCTGAGTAAGGCCTCTCCATTGTACAGGCAATAATGGGTGCCAGAAAAAAAATACTGGATGGAAATAACAAGAATGCCACAGGGCAGACTCCCTCCACAAATGTCTTATGGAGAAAAAGAGTTGGTTTGATTGTAAATGCAACCTGACCAGTTGGTTTAGTAAAGTATGCCAGACCTTAGGGAAGTATGTTCTCCCTGTATTAATGGAATATGTCAATAATAACATCATATTGAGCAAGAAATATGAAGATTACATTAAAAATAAAATTTAAAATTATTGGATCAAAAAAGACATGGAAGGTATTTCTAATACCAAGAACTCTCTATGGTCTGCGGGCCATTCTAGAACACATGGTTTTAAGTACTACCTGGACAGTCTCACAGAGCCAGCCATAAGAAAGGCATTTACAAGATACAAATTTGAATGCTTTGAAAGTAATAGCATCAAAACTAGATTTAACAAACTCCCCCCCATGGCCCACAAATGTTTCTGTACTATAGGTGAGAAAGAGGATCTTCAACATGTCATGTGGGACTGCTCATGGTATAAAAATGCCAGATTACACTAGTTCACACCAATGGTCAACGACTGGAACAACATTGGCAAGAATACAATAACAGAAATTCTTAGTTACACTGAAGATGACTTCTCTATAGAGAGACTTGCAAAATACTTATTTCAAATCAGCAGAATAAAACCATACAACATAAAAAAGATTGATACTACTATTCTATGACATACAATAAAGATAGATAAGGCTTTATTGCTGCTGGTGAACACCTGGTGAATACTAAACTTTTTTTAGGCTTTTGTAATCTGTTTCGTTGATGTTTCTCACAATAGTTTCTGTTGAAACATAGAAACATAGAATTTGACGGCAGATAAGGACCGCTTGGCCCACCCAGTCTGCCCATTTCCCTACCTACTGGATAAGCTGCAGATCCTAGTTAACCAGCAGCCTACTTCTTCCTACCCCCATCCCCCAGTTGTTCATAGAGTGTTTCAATATTTTCATCTTGTCAAGAGTCTATTCGAATTTAACTTTTACTCTGTCAGTTATTTACATTCCTGTATATTTTAATTCTGTATAGTTTATTCTGTTACATTCATTATCTATTTTATCTGCTCCTCAACCTGTCAACAACTGACACTGACTTGTAGTTTTAATGGTTTATCATTTATGTTGTTTTTGTTATTTTATATTATGTCATGGCACACGATTTTATGAACTGTACACATAGATCTGTTTTAATGTCATTTTATGACTTGTAAAGACTTTACGGTTGACCAATAAAATTTATACGACTATATTATTATGCATATTTGTTATCAGGATGTTCCATAAATATCATGGAACCTGATTATTAGTAAACACCTGGTTTAATATTACTAATCACAATATCTTTTGATACTTGAGAGCTTGCCTGTACTTATTTTAAATATTCAAGCTCTAGCTTTGTTAATGTACGGTAGTTTTCCATATTGTAAAATTATTTTATTGGAATATTGTGAAATATTATATTGATTGTATTTTGTTTCTTGCAAGGATAACAATTATTATGGAAAAAAGGATGTTACATAAACACGATTATGTCTCATGGCACCTATCCTAAAAAATAAGCTTAAAAAAAGGTATTACATAAATAGATAATAAAATAAATAGTGCACTCATGCATCCTATGTATTATGGCCCAAATGAAAAAACAAACAAAACAAAACAAAAAAAAAAACAGAAAACTTAAAATGACAAAATTAACAAATGAGTGGCTAATGGAACTCAGTGTCAACTTCAGTGTTCAGCATCCATATTACTTTACTACTTAAATACCTGTAAGATCTGACACTATGACTGGATGGGTATATACATAAGTTGATATGCAAAAATACTGATGCATGGTGCAAAACAAGGTCATTTATGCAGCATTACTGCTTGCTCCACAGGATATTATTGTTGCTGTCAAATGTCAAAAAGGAACTTGTTTTTGCATTTTTCTTGTGATTTAGCTATTTTGCAGGAAAATATCCCAAGTGGGATAATGCTGGATGGATTTTTACACTTGACACAAGATGTATTCATTCATTTCAAATTGTGCTTACCATGATAACTTCCTGCACTTAGTTTGCAAAAGGCTTTCAGGGGCATAAACAGCAATGGTACATATGATACAATATATTACAATAAACTAAATTAAAGCAAATAATAAATTACACACAGGGGCATAAACAGCAGTAGCACTAGAACAAATATTACAATACATTACAATAAATTAAATGAAAGCAAATAATAAATTGCCCACAGTGACATGAACATCAGCAATAATACATAGTTTACAAAATAGTACATGAAAGTAAATAGAAGCAAAACAATAAATTACACTGGCATAAACTATAGCAGCAATAATACAATACAATACAATCATACAACAATTGCAATATATTACAATAAATTAAAAAGTAAAGGAAAAAAATAAAATTACACAGAGGGGCATAACCAATAGCAGCAATAGTACACCTGTTACAGTTTATTATCATAAATTAAATAAAAGTAAAACAATAAGTACACACAGGGGGCATAAACAATAGCAGTAATAATACACATTTTACAATATATTACAATGAAGCAAAAAGAAAACAAAAACAGTTACACATGGGACATAACTGGCAGTAGCAATAGCACACGTTACAATATATTACAGTCAATTAAATAAAAGCAGAACAATAAATTACATAGAAAAGTAAAACAGTAAATATACAGTATGTATAAAATTGTGTGTAAACCCAATACTTTGTGAAGGTGCAGAGTATGGTGGTGTAATCAAAATCAGAAATCATGAGGCATCCTTTGTAATCTCAGGGAGTGTGCTAGAGCTAGAGGACACACCGTAGGAGGACACAATGTTTACTAAGGGTGGCTTGCTCTTTGTGATAACTAGAATATCTGTCTGACCTGGGTCATCTGCAGATCATGTAGACATCTGTACATCATGCTAACATAACGTGGTTGACACTGTGAAAGAAGTTCTAATTTCAAGTAAAGACTGCAGATATCTTGGTTTCTAGTAATCAGGGCTCTTGATATTGCCCCTCTAAACACAATTGTAATTTGCTGACAGCTTGATAGTTTTATAGGGACCAAAGGGGCTAATGCTAGCAGAACTGCATACTCTGCTTGTGTCTGTACCAGCATAACTGTATTCTGCACCTGAGACTGAATCAGCACAAGCGCTTGCTCCACCAGTGTCTGTACCAGCATAAGTGCATGCTCTGCCTGCATCTCTGCCAGTATAACTGCATGCTCTGCCTGCATCTGTAGCAGTACAACCACATACGGAGCATGCATCAGTATAACTGCACACTCCTCCTGCATATGCATCAGTACAACTGCATGCTCTGCCTACATCTGTATGAGTACAACTGCATGCTCTGCATGCATCAGTACAACTGCACGCCCTGCCTGTATTGGCATCAGTACCACTGCATGCTCTGCCTGCATCAGTACAAATGCATGCTCCACCTGCATCAGTACAACTGCATTCTGTGCCTACTTCTGTATGAGTACAACTGCATGCTCTGCATGCATCAGTATAGCAGCATATTCTGCCTACATCTGTATGAGTACAACTGCATACTCCACATGCACCAGTACAACTGTACGCTCTGCCTGCATCTACATCAGCACAACTGCATGCTCCACCTGCATCTGTAGGAGTACAACTGCATACTCTGCCTGCCCCAGTACAACTGCATCCTCTGCCTTCATGTGCATTAGTACAACTGCATGTTCTGCCTGCATCAGTGCAACTGAATGTTCTGCCTGTATTTGCACCAGCATAACTGCATACTTCTTCTATGCCTGCATCACTGCAACTGCATGCTCCACCTGCATCAATAGTAGCATAACTGCATATATCTGCCTGCATCTGAATCAGTACAACTGCATGTTCTGCCTGCATCAGCACAAGTGTGTGCTCCATCTGCATCTGCATGAATACTGTACAACTGCATGATCTGCCTGTGTTTGCACCAACTGCATGCTCCACCTGAATCTGCATCAGTGTAACTGAATGCTCTTGCTCTACCTGTGTTTGCACCAGCATAACTGCACACTCCACCTGTGTCTTCATCAGTGCCACTGCATGCTCTGCCGGTGTTTGCACCAGCATAACTACATGCTCCACCTGTATTGGTGACAGCATAACTACATGCTACACCTGCATCTGTGCCAGCATAACTTCATGCTCTGCCTATGTCTACATCCCAATTCACATCTGAAATTGCATCCAAAATTGTTTGAAAATTTTGAAGGTTATGTTAATGCTTGCATCTGTGCCTGAATTTGCATTCAAAATTAGATACAAATTTGATTTTGTTGGATTTTACACCAAAATGTGGCCATCTGGATGGACATATATGAATAAATCAAAAAAGGTCTGCCATTTACAGACTGATACAGCTGCAACTGTGTCATTGAAAAAGTGGGTAGATGGATATTCGGCAAATCTCTGAGGGCAGATGGATCATGTACAGATCTCTGTAGGCAGACAGATCTTGAATAGATTTCTGCAGGTAGATAGATACTGGACAGACATCTGTGGGCAGACAGGTCATTATCAGATCTTTGCAGGCAGACAAATCCTGGACAAATCTCTGTGAGCAGACAGATCCTATGCAGATCACTGTGGGAAGATGTAACTGGGACAGATTTCTCTGGGCAAACAAATCATTCACAGATCTTTGCAGGCAGATGGATCCTGGACATATCTCTGTGAGCAGATAGATCCTGGATAGATCATTGTGGCCAGACAGATTCTGGACAGATCTCTATGGTCAAGTGGATCCTGGACAGATCTCGGTGGGCAGATAGTTCCTGGACAGATCTCTTTGGGTAAATGGATCCTGGATAGATCTCTGTGAACACTTCACCCATAAAGAGTATTTAGCCACCAAAGATTTGTTGGAATGAATGATTTTGAGCTACCAGGTAACAAATATGTTTACCCTGACATTATTTTTTGTGCTTATCTATTAATTGACTGAGCAATTTGAAAAGTTTATAGTCTGAAGGTCATAAGCCTAATTTGTCAATACTTTTTTATCTAAAAGAATGTAATCTAGAACATGTCCAGACAATCCTTATGAATCTGGTTTTGTTTCTATTCTGCAGTTGTTTGTTTGTTTTATTAGGTATAACCATAGAGCTTAAAGCTCATTTACAATGGTGACCTCATTTGCACAAAGTTACAAAACACAATTCATTCCATGCAAAAAGTTACAAGATTACAAAATTACAAATTACATACTCACTAAATAAATACACATCATTAACTGAAACATTTACAAACATCAGCATTCAACAACAGATTACTTTTTAAAACATGAGTTGTCAGAGGTTTGTTTGAGTATACCCTAAAGTATTTGGGTAAGGCATTCCAAAATTTTGGGACCATGTAACTAAAACACTGATGAATTTTCTTAGAGAAATTTTTTGGAATATCCATTTGTAAAAATTCAGAATTTCTCAAGGATGGAGCCATTTGCCTAAATTTAAGTCTATTACTCAGGCATTTTGGGAAAAGACCCAACCTTGCCTTGTATGCAAAAAGGCTAATATGCATATTTCTTCTTGTGGACAATGATGTTCAATTTAACATTTAGTACAAATCACAGTGGTGTACAGATACTGAGCACTTTAAAACCAATCTGGCCAATTTATATATAAAACGTCTAACTTGGATAATCTATTTTGTGATGCTCCCCAATACAATACATCTCCATAATCTATTAGTGGCAGTACCTGTACCTGAATTACATGTTTCATAGTTTCCTTGTCCAATCAATTACGATTGCAGTTCACTATCTTAGTAAATTATATAAAACATTAGTTGTTCTGTAGTCATGGTGCTGGATATGAAAGCTGATGTTGGTAGGGGGAGTGCTTCGGGCCTGCCTCCCTAAAATGTCCAGCTTCCTCTTTTGTTAATGGTGAGCTTAGCCTATTTGATTTGATACCTCTTGGGGAAAACAAAAGTTGGCTCCTATGGCTGAAGACCAGTGATATACATAACTTTTTTTACGATGGAACTTTGCTTTAGTTATTTCACCTCACCAAGTCTGTTGAAGCCCTGTACAGACCCTTGCCAGGTCACCATCTGTGCTTACCAGAAGAAGGAGTGTGTCCTGGCAAAGAAGGGATGTGCTGCTGATCCCTTCCCCCCCCAATGAGCTACACCCTCACTAGAACACCTGATGCAGGAGGCCAGAGAGATCAGAGCTCAACAGGGAGGAGTGAGACAGAAAAAACACAGAAGGCTAACATAAATGCAGAGACCTCCTCTAATCATTCTGTTTAAAAAGAGAACTAAAAAGCAGTCTAGCCTGAACATACTGCTGAAATACAGTAGTTGCAACAGGAGCACTACCACTAACATAAATTGCTTTACTTATTTGTTTATTTCTTTATTTTTTTTATCCAAATGAGTACATTAGATAATAAATTGACTATTTTCAGGTACAACCAGGGAACAGAAAAGGAGGGAGGGAAAGAGGAAGGCGAGTTGACTTCCTGGTGCCTTGGCTTGGTGGGATGGAAAGTGGATCCTAAGGATTGCTAGGTGGTAGGGCAGGAGGGGGAGCTGGATGTAATTGTCCACCTGTGGACAAATGACCTGGCTAGGGATGGAACTGAGATTGTGCAAAGGGATTTTAGAGAACTGAGGAGGGGTCTTAGGCAGGTACTGCACTCAATGGCTTTCACTGAGGTGCTGCCTGCCCACAGCAGGGAAAGGGATAGGGATCTCCACAACATCAGCTTCAACTCATGGTTGAAGGATTGGTGTAGAGAGGAGGGGGTTCAGGTAAATTTGGGACTGGGGACCCATCTGGAGGTATAAGGGTCTATACAGGGTGATAACACTGATATCACACTGACGATGCTGATAACCACTCACCAGCACAAGATCCACTCAACTGTTTTAAATACTTGGTCGTGATCACTGATGACACTCCCTCATATGTGCAGCACATCGATCAGGTCATCAAAACAGTGAACACCAAACTTGGAGTTCTCTACAGGCTCAGCCAGAACCTAACTCCTGAGGCACTCAGGTTGCCAGTCTCCTCTTCCATCTTATCTGTTATTGACTATGGACTCGTGATCTATGGATCAGTATCAGACACTGCAATAAAATGCTAAACATGGCCCTCAACAAGGCCTGCAGGCTGGCTCTAGGGGCTGATAATTTACTACACACCTGCTCCCTCTAAGAATGCACTAACTGGCTCAGTCTTGCCAGCAGAATTAAATACCAAATGTCCCTGCTTGGCATGAAATCTCTCTAGGTAAAGCTCCATTGGCCTTCAAAGAACTGTTCCAATGAGGTAGATCCGGGTACTGCATGAGAGGGCAGACTCGCAGCCCACTTGCTATCCCCTTCAGAAAAACAGTGCTTGGCCAGCGGTCCGTCACGTACAGGGCTCCTTCTTGGCTAAATGAGATCCCAGCACACCTTTTTCTCATTAACAGCCTCCCTGTCTTCAAGGTGGAACTAAGACATCACCTTGCCAAGGCTGAGGTACGTAGCTGCAGGTAACCTGTAGCGCTAGCACCCAGTAGCTTGGAGTCGGCCTGCTACTGGGATGCATTCTCCAATTTGCTACCCTGCTGCCCAGTAACCCTGAGTTTAAACTCCTACTTCCTACTTCTACTTGCCATCCCTTGAACTTGAGCCTTCCATAGCCACAGCCTGTCGACGAGCCTTCTATCTACTGTCCTTAACTCAGCACTCTGTTTTAAGTCCCTCCCCTGCCTTTGACCCTTCACAAATATGATTGTCTCAAAGCACCTGTCTTCCCCCCAGCTTATTCTGTGTATGGTCCTCCCTCACATTGCTTTCTAGTATGTTCCTAATCGGTCAGTCCTGCACAGAAAATTACCCCCCCCACCCTTGACTTAAATTAACGACGAAGCCTCCTCTTGGCTTCTATGGTTCTTGAAGGAAGTTACTGAAATGGTAAAGGTCAAAAGAATAGTTTACAGAAAGTATAAAGTGAAGCAGCGGGAAGAGGACAGGGAGGTGTATCAGCAGAAGAAGTAGAGGGAGGAAGGGAAAGAAGAGGCAAAGGTGAAAACCGAGGAAAGAATAGCCCAAGGAGTAACAGAATGGGACAAGTATTTGTTAGGTACATAAGCAAAAAGAGGAAGACTAAAGGAGGGATTGTGAGGTTAAGGGCAGGTGGGGACTGCACAGATGAAGATCAGGAAAAAAGCAGATATCCTAAACAAATACTTTTGTTCAGTCTTCACAGAGGAAGGGGATGGGACTCATAAACACAACAGAGGCATAGACACAAGTCCCTTTACAGAGGAGAGAGTCCTAAAGGGAATCATAAATCTTGAAAGTGGACAAAGCTATGGGGTCTAAGGGGATTGCAGAGCTCAGGGAGGTACTTGCTGCACCTCTGACTGTTCTTTTTAATAACTCACTCAAAACAGGAGTAGGTCCAGCAGATTGGAGGAGCGCAGATGTAGTCCTACTTCACAAAAGCAGTAGCAAGGAGGAAGCTGGCAACCATAGGCCAGTCAGCCTGACATAAATGGTGAGGAAGGTAATGGAGTCACTGCTAAAGAAAAAAATTGTGCAGTACCTTGAATCCAGGGGTTTACAAGACCCAAGGCGACATGGATTCAAGGGGGTGGGGGTTCATGTCAGACAAATCTGATAGATTTCTCTGACTGCCTGACCAGGGAACTAGATCAGGGTGGGGTGGTAGACATGGCCTACTTATATTTCAGCAAGGCTTTTTACTCTGTTCCACATAGGAGGCTCATAAGGAAACTGGGCAGCTTAAGGGTGAGTCCAAAGGTGGTAAACTGGGTAACACATTGGTTAAGGAGTAGGAACAGAGGATGATGGTAAACAGAGTTCAGTCTGGGGAAGGGAGGGAGGGTAACCAGTGGGGTGCCACAAGGCTCAGTACTGGGACTAGTCCTGTTTAATGTCTTTATAAGTGACATTGCAGATTAAGCTGGAAGGGAAGGTATGCCTCTTTGTGGATGACACAAAAATCTGCACTAGGTTGGACACTCCAGAGGTGGTGGAGAGAATGTGCAGAGACCTGAGAAAACTCGAGGAGTGGTCAAGGACATGGCAGGTGGGTTTCAATGTGAAAAAGTGCAAAATCATGCACTTAGGGTACAGAAATCCAGAGGCAGAGTACAACACTAGAGAAGAGGTATTGACCAAACAGGAAAGGGACCTGGGAGTAATTACATCTAATGATCTCATGGTGGAGAATCAGTATAAAAAGGCAGTGGGTAGGGCCAGTGGGAAGTTGGGGGGCACTGTGAGTGATATTACTAGTGGAAGCAAGGAGGTGGTATTGCCACTGTATAGACTGCTGGTGAGACAGCACCTGGAGTACTGTGTCCAGTCCTGGAGATCTCATCTCAGGAAGGACATAGACAGAGTGGAGGCAGTTCAGAGGAGGCAACTAAAATGGTGCAGGGTCTACATCAGAAGCCCTATGAGGAGAGACTGATAGACAACAGTATGTACACCCTGTAATAGAGAAGGGGGGGATATGATAAAGACCTATAAATACCTCACCACAGTACATAAGGTACAGGAGGGGGATATTTTTCAGAGAAAAAGATGCATGAGAACAAGGGGACATGCAGTGAAGCTGGAAGGGGTAAACTCAAGACAGATGTGAGGAAGTACTTCTTCACTGAAAGAGTGGTGGATGCCTGAGGTAGTCTTCCAGTAGAGGTGGTGGTGGGGGAAATCAGTGGTGGACATTAAGCATGCATAGGACAGGACAAGGGAATCTTACAGGGAAGGAGGGGGAAAAACCGGAGATGAGTAGCGTCTGTGGTGACTGTATAATCAGGGAAAAAAATGGTCAGACTTGGTGGGCCAAGCAGTCCTTATCTGCCATCAAATTTTATGTTTCAATGTAACCTAGTAGGTTACAGTTTTGCAAACAATAGATGGACAATTGACAATAATACAAAGGACTGAGTTGAAAGCAGAGATACATAGCAACAATAAAAATGACAAAAACTTTAGTAAGAATAGTAATTTCTGGGTGATATGCACATAATCACAAATTATACAACATCAATTATAAATTCCATAAAATGTTCAGGGTTTAAAAATCGGTATTCCGTGAGAAGGTTGACCGCTATTGAGAGCTTACAAAAAGGGCAACTCAATAGCAGTGCCTGTTCTCAGGGTTAGTGGACAGGGGGTATAGTGACATCCTGTCGCTATATGTATACGCACGCGCGGGGAGGAAACGAGCATGCCGTGTGACATGTGGAAGGGGAGGGTTCATGAGGTGTAGTGTGATGGTGGGTTGCTGAGCTGGCCATGTGGCATGGTGGGTTCATGGCAGGCTGTGGTTGGGAGGGTGCTGGGTTTGGTGCTGGGGGTGTTGGGATTTTTGCGCTCTTCTGAGAATTTTTTTTAATTTTTCACCCCCCCAGACATGCACTCCCCTGGAGTTGAGAATCTTTAGTGGGGGGGGTGCAGGGGGCACAGCCCCCCGTATAAACAAAAAAATCAAGTTCCTGGTGCCCTTTTGCCATGCACCAGGAGTGTACATCAGTGAAATGGATTTTCACCAGTGTACATTCGCCCTAACGGCGATTGCCTTTCCGTGATCGCCGTTATCACATAGACCGTTAAAAATCAATTGAATAGCTGCCTTGGTTCAAGAGGTCAAGTAACAGATGTGAATTTACACACAGACAGTAGTTTTCAAGTAATAAACAGAAACACAGAGACCTAGAAGTTGGTGGCAGAAGAAAATTAATCCTTCCAGTCTTCCCTTATCCCTACCTAACCTGTGAGTCGAATCCACTAGTTTTCACTGATCTCTTCCCTCCCGTATTGTCTCCCCCTCCATGTTCCTCCCCCCCACTAAACCCATGTGCCTAGCCCACCTACTTTACCACTGAGGTTGCACAGACCACTTCTTAGGCAATATGTTTCACTTATTCACCACCTCGCAATAACAAGTATCTCCTGATGGGGTCTACTACTCAATACTGACAGTCACTGTCACGAGTTACAATAGACCGACACCATTTGGCCGACAATCACATGCCTGACAATAGAAATTTGCCCGTCGTGGAGGTGATTTTATGTTTCGGGGGGAGGCTTTGCCCCCCGCACCCCCATACTTAAATATAATCACCTCTGCCACAAGCAAATTTCTAATGTCGGGCAAGCAATTGTCGGCCAAATGGTGTCGGGCTATTGTAAGATGAGCAAGTGACTGTCAAGTCTTCCATAGGACTCCCTCCTGATGTCCTTCTTAAAACTGCCCACTACCAGTTTCTTTGTATTATCTCCAGTGTCTGCATTCACACTGTAGGTGATCAGTTCACTGCTGTCCACTGTATTCCATGTATAAACTTAAATATTTCAACCATGTCCACTTTTCCCCTCCTGGTTTATAGCATGTATATCTTAAGGTAGAATAGCCTTCACTCACAGGACACCCTGTTGCCCCTCAATCATTTTGTTGGCCCTCCTCTGGACTGACTCCACCATAGTGGGATAAATCAATTTCTGAGCAGGTGGTGACTTTGGCCACTAGCTTTCAAAATCTGATAGCCAAATCAATATTTGTACTGACCAGCATTATTAAGGGCTCTAAACTCACTTAATGGGCAGGCAACCAGTTGGCCAGTAACTTTCAAAATCTGGTAGCCAAAGCAACTTTTTTAGTGGCCATTGGTCTCCTGGTGACCTGATTTGTTCTGACTTGGACTCCACTCTATCCTTATCCTTTAGGTGAAGATTCCAGAACTACATGTAGTACTTCAAGTGTGAACTCACCAGGGATCTGTATAGGCAAAATATCTCCTCTTTGCATCTCCTACCAATTGTCCTGCCTATGCATCTCAACATCCTGTTGGCCATTCCCGCTGCATTATTACACTGAGCAGTTTGCTTTAGCTTAGCAGATGTAACAACCCCCAGATCTTTCTCCTCCCTCGTCTGCTCCACTCTCAGTCCACTCATTATGTATTCCATTATCAGATTTTTTTGCTGCTTTGTGCATGACTTCACACATCTTCACATTGCTCCTCAGCTGCCATACCTTAAATCACCTTTCTCTAAGGAAATAGTTCCTTAATTCAGATTCAACCAATTGTTGAGTAGGGGAGCAATGATTATGATCAGGAGAGAATTCCAGATTGTGGGCACAAAGTAGGAAAATGTGAGCTTCCCCATGTTGGTGTGGCATTTTGGGATTGACAACAATGCCTGATCAAGGGACCTCCGGGTGTATGCACAGGCCTGTTTCACAAGACATGTGGCAAAGGAAGCAGGGGTTTGGTGTCAAAGTACTTTGTCAATGAGACATCCAAAGTTAAATGTGCTATACAGCAGCAGGGGAAAGTCAACCCAGGCTAGAATAAATGATGATGTGTTTGATGGGAGGTAGCCAAGTCAAAATGGCTCAATGTGTATTTTTATAGTTTATGTCCCACCTTCTCAAATTGGATTTGAAGTGTTGAAATAAGACACCATAGCTTAATTTAGTGAGTGGGTTACATTGTGCTATCACCTTGTAAACTTTAGGGGTTAGATAATGTTTAACTCTGCATGCAAGGCTCATTTTAACAGGCTCCACCCTGTTAGCCTCCTTCCCACCCCATCCTACTACCTCTTCCCTCCCTCCTGATTCCTCCCAACAGCACCAATTAGCAGAGAGTTTTGCTGTTTCACCCATCTCTCCCAACAACTTTAAAGGCACTATTCTCTATCAACCCAGCTAAGGGCAGCTCCTCTGATGGCCTTGACCCTAAGCTGCTGTACCACTCTGCTCCTGCTATTTCCATCCCCCTCTCTGATCTCCTCAACCTGTCATTCTACACTGCGACTATTCCTGAAGCCTGGAAACATGATACAGTTCTCTCCCTCTACCTAAGGGAGATGATCTCTCATCTCTTGAGAATGAATTACTGCCCCATCTTGCTTCTACCCACCCTGGCTAAACTTCAGGAACACCTTGTTCTCTCCCAACTCTCCTCCTTTCTTGATGACTCCTCCTTGTTCACTCCCTTTCAATCTGTTTTTTGGAAGAATCACTCCACAACCACTTCCCTACTTAGACTCACTGACTCTATCCATTCAGCCATGGACAGAGGTCACATCACTTCTGCTATCTTTGTCGACCTTGCCAAGACTTTCGACACAGTCTCCCACTCCCTCCTCCTCAAAATTATTTTGTCGGCTGGCTTGTCTCTGTTTGCCTGCAACTGGTTCAGAGCCTACCTGGTACGTAGAACTCAATCTGTTAAAATAGCTGACTCTACATCCCCTACACTGCCCATCTCTACTGATGTGCCTCAAGGCTCTGTACTTGGCCCTCTCTTATCCTCAGTTTTTCTAAACAACCTACCGTCAGTATGCTCGTCATCCTCCATCCATATGTATGCCGACGACATGGTCTTGTTCACCTCTAGCCAATCTCCCTCCGATGTGACTTCCATACTACAGCTTGACTTCAGTAATGTTCAGTGCTGGCTAAGCTTACATCAACTTTTCCTTATTGCCAAGAAAACAGTCTCCATGACCTTTGGCACTAGGCAGAGACTCTCTAGGCTGCCCTTCATTCTCTCTTTCCACACCCTTGACAGAACAACACTAGAGAACACCACCTCTTTCAAATACCTGGGTGTCTGGCTTGACCAATACCTTAACTTTTCTGTACATATTGACACCACCCTGAAAAACTGTGCCATAAGCTCGGCACCCTTTATAGGAACCGTAGTTCCTTACCGCTACCAGTTAGGTGTGATCTAGTTCGGAAAATGATACTCCCTATTTTTGACTATTGTGACATAGTCTACAGTGCTGCTCCTAAGTCTTCCCTTACCAGGTTGGATACTCTCTTCAATGCTTTCTGTCACTTTGCTCTTGACTCCCCCACCTGCACACATTGCTGTACCTTGTATTATTCTCTAGCTTTCCCCTCCCTTGAATGTAGGTGTCTCTCTCAATGTGCCAAGTTCACATCTAAATTCTGGGTTGGAACTCTTCCCTCTTACCTCTCCTTACTCTCTGCTCCACCTCCCTCCTCCCACTCTCTCAGATCTACTGATGCACGCACTGTAGCTATTCCCCATCACTCTACCTCCACAGGACAGGAAGCTTTCTCTTACCGCTTCCCAAAGCTTTGGAACTCACTGTCACCTCCTATCAGACTTTCCTCTTCCCCATCTTCAATTTCCTTAGCTCTTCATAATTTCTATTCCCCTAACTGCACTTGTTCTTAGCCCCTCTTTCAACAATCCCCACCCTGGCACATTATCCTTTAGTCCTACTTTACTTCTATTCTCCTAACTGTACTTGTTCTTCACCCCCTCACTACCCTCATAACCCCTTGCACACTATCACCTACTCCTCTATCCCTGACTTACCTCCTGTCTCCTAACTGAACCCTTCCTCTGATTACTTCCTCACATGCTACCCCTATTATACCCCCTCCTCACACCCCCTACCACAACCTATTGTGCCATTCTGACACGCTACTATCATCCACACGCTACTGTGCTATTTTGACACTCTATGGCTGTCCTTCTCCCACAACCCCTCTCCCCCACTGATGCTCTCTCCTTTTCCATTACTAGTTTACCCCTATTTTCTCCAGCCTCCATATTCCTTACCCCCTCTTGTCCCCTCCGGTCACCTGCCATGCTCCACTTCTCCTCCGTGCCCCCCCTTCTATCCCCTCCTTTTCTGCCTGGTCCTGTCTCCCTTGCAGGGTTCTGTATCATCCTGAAGGGTTATAGATCTTGGTTCCCTCTCTTCTACCCCTCTTCCTTCCCCCCACTTTCCAATTCTGACCCCCTGGCAGGGTTCTCTGCATCCTGAAAGGGTGTAGATTGTATCTCTTGCTCTCTCTCCTCCTTCCCTCCTCTCCCCGCTTTCAAATGCATCACCTGCCCACCTCCTTCTTCCTTATCTCCTTCCTCTCCTCCTGTTTCCCCTGCCCTCTCTTCTCTATCACCCCAGTCCATTTCCTTCCCCCTTCCCTTCTGCTTGATCCTAACCCCCTTGCAGGGTTCTCAGCAACCTGGATGGGTATAGATCTTGGCTGTACCTCTTCCATCCCCACCCTCTACCCTTCGCCTGTCCACTTCACCACTTATCTTATAACTACCCTCCCTTGGGTATACAATAGCACTTCGAATCTTGTGCTCAGCCTACTACTTCTAGCACTCCAAATGTGTTATCCATCCTCTAACCTTTACCCTACTAGATCACCTGCTCTTGGGTTATTGCACTGTATGCTATATCCAAATATGTTTTGTTTACCCTTGCCAGTTGGCCTGGTTTATTGTGTAATTGTGTTACACTGTTTTGTTTTAGAAATAGTATAGAAATTGTACTTGTATTGCTATGTGTTTGCTTGTTCTCCCAACTCTTGCCCCCCTCCCCCGCCAGGACACTTCTGGAAACAAGCTGTCTACAACTCATGTTGTCTTTCCTGGTGAAACATTTTCCAAATAAATACAAAAAAAAAAAAAATTAGAGTTTAGTAGCTTACACTCCACATGAATATGCAGTGAAAATTCTAGGGTGTTATCAACTTACCACTCAGATATTTAAAGAGTAGACTGTTCTAATCAAAGAACCATCAAAACACAATATTTTTAGTCTATTGCATCCACCACATAGTTTTTGTACAGATCCAAACAACATAACTTGGGTTTTGCATATACAATATCTGAAACCAGCTTATTTTGCAGAAGTCAGTTTTGAAGTAAGATAAAATCCAGATTAATATGTCTATTGAGGTTATCAGTACAATTGGAGCGACACAGGAGGGCAAGCTCATCTGCATTCAGAAGGTGAGTACAAGAGCAAATGCTAAGTGGCAGACAGTTACTGTGTAGCAAGAATACCAGAGAACCTATTATGGATTCCAGCAAAACACCCACTAGGGTACAAGCAACATTTGAGCTCATTTTTTTCAAAATGGGGGGTGGAACTGACGACCACCAAGCAGGAAAAAGACTTGGTGGTAATTATATCAGGTGACCTAAAGGTGGCCAGGCAGTGCAACAAGGCATTTAGGAGGGCAAGTGGAATACTGTGGTGTATAGAGAAGGGTATCACCAGCAGAAGGAGGGAGGTGGTACTGCCTCTGTATAGATCATTGGCAAGATCCCACCTAGAGTACCTAGAGTACTGTGTCTGGCTCTGGAGACCATATCTCAGAAAGGACATACATTAGTCAGAGTGGAAGCAGTCCAGAGGAGGGCAACTAAAATGGTGCAGGGTCTGCATCAGAAGCCCATATGAGGAGAGATTAAAGGACCTAAATATGTACACCCTGGAAGAGAGGTGGGGGGGATAAGATACACATCTTTAAATACCTCATGGGAGTAAACAAGGTACAAGAAGGAAATATTTTTCAGGGAAAAAGATGCTCAAGGACAAGGGGGCATGATAAGAAACTGGGGGGGGTAGATTTAGGAGAGATGTGGGGAAGTACTTCTTCACAAAAAAAGAGTGGTAGATTGCAGGAACAGCCTTTTAGCAGAAGTGGTGGGGGCAAAAACAGTGGTGGGGTTCAAGAATACATGGGATAGGACTCTTGGGGAAGGGGGAGTGAATGGGCTGGAGATCAATTAAGGTCTGTGGTGATACTACAGGCAGGGGAAAAATGGGCAGACTAGGTGGGCCAAGTGGTTCTTATCTGCTGGAAATTTCTGTTTCTAAGTTTCTCTGTTTCAAATTTCACTTGTTGCTTCCGGTGGCTAAGGTAGTTTCTAAACTAGGTTAGTGCGGTAGGGGAGACTCCTCTAATTCATTAAGCTTAGTACATACCCAGTGATCCACAAGGTTGAATGCCTTAGTCAAGTCTGAAAATACAGCCCTAGTCAATTATCTTCATCCATGACCAAGAAAATATTGTTAGTAAGCTTGACCATGGCAGTAGTACTGTGCCCCAGCCTAAAGCCGTGCTGTGCTGAAGACAGGACTGGATCGCAAGTCTAATGGCCCACTTGTATATTTCATAGCTGAGCGTATATATGTGCAGTACTGGTAGCACTTCAGTTGCAATTAGTTTGTAGTTGTATGCGTGCTGATGGCAAAAATGTATGAAATCAGATTTATGAAATATGGAGTTATAGTGGAAAATGGAGCTCCTTGCAAACTCCCTTTGGCTTCATCACTTCTAAAGTTCTGTAAAAACAGGAAAAAAGGAAGCCACTATGGTACAACAGAGAAGTGATAGAAAAGGTTAGAGCAAAGAGGTGTGCATTCAAGAGATACAAGCAGACAAAGAGGGAGGATGATAGGGTCATATACCAGGACTTTTCCTGGTATATGACCCTATCATCCTCCCTCTTTGACCAGGAAGCAGGATCAGAGGTCAGGAAAGTGAAGGCAAGGACAGATGAGAAAGTAGCTAACTCAGTCAAGGAGGCAGAGAAAACATTTTTCCATATGTGAGTGAGAGGAAAAAATTGAAGGGGGGGGGAGTCAGGCTAAAAGACAAAGGCAGGGGGTTGGTGGAAGAGGACCTAGAGAAGGTGGACATATTAAACATCTACTTCTGTTCTGTGTTCACAATAGAGGGTGAAGGGGAGAGAAGTCAGATCAGGGAAAAGGGGAAGTTAGTGGGGGGTGGTGGACACCAGTCCAATCCAGGAAGATGAAGTCCTGAGGGAACTAGAGCGGCTGAAGGTGGACAAGGCCATGGGCCCAGATTGGGTACACCCCAGGGTATTGAGGGAGCTAAGTAAAATACTAGCAGAGCCACTGACTAGCCTCTTCAACAGGTTCTTGGAAATGGAGGAGGTTCCCAATGACTGGAAGAGGGTGGATGTAGTCCCTCTCCACAAGGGAGGGGACAAGGAGGAGATAAGCAACTATAGACTGGTGAGCTTCACATTGGTGGTGGGAAAGTTCATGGAAAAACTGCTAAAGAAAAGAATCACTAGCTACCTTGAAGCCAATGGCCTGCAGGACCATCGGTAACATGAGGTCACAGAGGCAGGTTGTGTCAAACGAACTTGATAGAGTTCTTTGATTGGGTCACCAGGGTAATGGATAATGTGGGGACTGTGGACATTGCGTACCTTGACTTTAGCAAGGCGTCTGACACCATGTCACACAGAAGACTCTTGCACAAAATGAGATGCCTAGGGCTGGGTCTGGTAGTAGTGAGGTGGGTGGAAAACTGACTTGAGGGGAGAAGGCAAACGGTAGTCATAAATGGGGTGCTTTCCAAGGAGAACATGGTCATCAGTGGGGTACCACAGGGGTCAATGCTGGGACCGCTTCTGTTTAACATCTTTATAGGGGACATAGCAAAAGAGCTGGAGGGGAAGGTATGTCTATTCATGGATGATACAAAGATCTGCAATAGAGTTAATACTTCAGAGAGGGTTGAAAAAATGTGCAAGGATCTGCATAAACTGAAGAAGTGATCAAGGGAGTGACAGCTATCCTTCAATACAAAAAAAGTGCAAGATCATGCACTTAGGGAGAATAAAGCAAGAGGTAGAGTACAGGATGGGGGAGGGGGGCAAGTCCTAGAGGCAATCAAGCTAGAAGGGGACCTTTGTATAATCATTTCACATGACCTCAAGGTGGCAAAGCAATATGAGAAGGCAGTGGCGAGGGCCAGTAGAATGCCGTGATGTATTGGTACGGGGCATCACTAGCAGGAAGAAGGAGGTTATAATACCATTGTACGAGCAGCTAGTGAGGCCACACCTTGAGTGTGGGGTCCAGTTCTGGAGACCGTATCTCAGGAAGGAAGTGAATGGAGTGGAGAGGATTCAGAGGAAAGCAACAAAAAGGGTGAGAGGCCTTAGCCAGTCGTCATATGAAGACAGGCTGAGAGATCTTAACATGTACTCCCTGTTGCAAAGAAGGGAAAGAGGGGACATGATTGAGACCTTAAAGTACCTCAGGGGTATAAACAGAGTACCTGTGAGTGACATTTTCCAGCTGACAAGGCACTCAAAAACTACAGGTCATGATATGCAGATAGAGAGGGGTAGGTTCAGAGGAAACATTAGAAAATTCTATTTCATGGAGAGGGTGGTAGACAACTGGAACAGACTCCCAGAGGAGGTGGTGGGGGTGAGGACAGTGGTGGGATTCAAAACAGTGTGGGACAGACACAAGGGTATTATCGACCTAGGAAAGGGAGATGTTAACTAAGAAAGCTAACATCTTAGGTCTGGCTTTCAGATAGCAAAGTTGGGCAGACTGGGTGAGCCTGGTGTCCCTTTTCTGATGACATATTCTATGTTTTACTATGTTTCAAAGACTGTGATTCTGTCTGTAAATGAAGTTGAAGTGCAGTTCACCTTCAGCTGTAACTTGATGGAATAATATTTTCTGAACTGTAGTTTCACTAACTCATAAACAGTTCAAAGTAAATTCTATTGGTGAAGTAGAAAGGGGTAATATTTTTTCACCTGCCTTCAGACCCGCAACATCCAACCACATCTAAAGCTCTGATGTGTTTTAAAGTCCATTACCCTCCTTCCCATTTGCTGTTACTGTCAGATTAAAACCACTTCCTCCAGCAATGTCACCCATCAACAAAAAGACATGAATTCCATAACTGCTGATGCCATTATTTCTAGGTAACTCACTTGTTGCCTTTTATCACTAATTAGGTTGGTGGTTTTAGTAATGTCTTGCTTTTGATCCTGTGGTCTTTTCTTAATGTTTAAGATAAAGCTGAGTCATTAGTACCATTTATATAACTTTTCCACAATTTCCAAACCTTCAAAAACAATTGTAGTTCATCATATTTCTCACTTGGCTCCTGTCCTTGTTCAGGTAAGGACTTTTTTTTATTGAAGTCCTTTCAAGCTGCAGTTGAAACCCACTACTGTGAGTATTTATTGCACTTTCAGAGAAGGCCACCCCCTCAATAGCACCAACCGTGTTTCCAGAGTGGCCCTGTTTTGTGTGCATCCTGATAGTTGTCATATAGTAGAAGCCTGCTACAGGACTGTCTGCTATTGGCATTGCTCTAATTAAGTCAACATTTGCACAGATAACACCATTTATCTGTTTTAACCTACACAGCAGCATCTGTTTAATGGGAACACCCAGCCGAGGAGAACATTTTGCATGCCTCTAATGGTTTTCCCATTAAGATACATTTACTGAACATAAAATAATGGGTCCTTCAACTTACATAAAGGTACTCTGTTGAAACAACATGGTAATAAAATGAATTCAGTATTTTATGCCCAAGATTTGATTTGACCAAGAGCTAGATTGGGACCAGATTTGGTATTTTACAAATACTGTTTTCTTTTTTAATCTGTAATATGAATTAACTCACAAGGAAAAAAAATAAACACATTGAAGTTCTATGTTTAAAGTATGGTGTAAGTATTTTATTCTAGAATATATTTTCTTAGAAGCAAAAAAATAAAATGAACAAACCAGTTGTAAGAAAATGGTCAACGGGAGTCTAACAGATGCATTTCCAGTATTTTACCTCACTGGATCTATAAATATTAAGCTTTCATTTGCTTCTACTACTACAAGTCAAATCACATTTTACAAAATAATGTAATAATTTAATTCCCCTACCACCAATGACTTTGTACTCCTTATAAAATACATAATGTGTCATTTGTTTCCGTGTACAAGCAGAGACTAAACATGCTGGTGACAGACCTTCTCTCTCGGTGTCAACACATCAGAGATTTGGAAAAGCTTCTTTGTCACCAAGATGTCACAGCAATTATTTGCCACCTAATTCTGGATTCATCCTTCCCTGATTAAGAACAGGGTGGTGTTAAAATACCATTAGGGAAGCTACCTTCTATAAATAAAGCAAATAAAGGGGCCATTGTCTTAGGTGAGTTATCTAGAGACACCAATTGTTTTCTGATTGGACCTTTTAACCGATGAGGGTGAGAAACAGAAAAGAAGCGCCACCAGTGAGATCCCTCAGTTGTAACAAGGGGTTCCTTTTCTGTCACCAGCTGGCTGTTTGCTGAGCTCTAAACCATATTGATCCAAGAGTACCACTCATTCTTTGAGCGGACTACTATAGAAGATTTGTTAAATAAACCCATCTTATTCTGTTTTAACAACAGCACACACACAACTGTAACATTAAACTGTGTTATATTATTGTTGTTATAAATCAAATGAATTATAGTCCCAACATAACATTAACTGAATAGCACTGGCAGCCGAGACCATTGCTCAGTGATTATTATTCAACTGATTTACAAATCTGTGTTTGCATTCTTAGTACACTAATACAGATTACCAGTTCTGTACACAATGATTTTTTATAAGCAGTGAGATACAATGACTTGGAGAATATAAAATGAGATATGTATACATGTTGTAATTAGATTTTATAATACACCACATTAGCAGATCTTAAAAGTTAATTTCAAGATTCCTTGGCCCCATGGATTAAAGATACCACCTGAAATAACTTGAATATTAGTTTTCCTGGTGCAAACTAGATGTAGTATTCTTCTGGAGTTTGTTAACAAACACCTTGATATTGTCACTATTACTCTCAGAGAGGCAAGCCTTTTCTTTTTTTTCCTGTTACATGATTAGTTTTGTTATAGCGGGTTGCCATCATGTTAAGTTGATACTATGTAATGTAATGAGGGGGAAAGAGAGGTACTCATATACAACCCTCACATGCAGACAACAAAAGGTGTGTCAGACAACAAAAAGTGTGGTTACTGCAAGGATTGACAACACTAAGGCCAGCAACTGAGAAACATCATCTAATGAACTGACTGTCCAGACAAACAATTTAGAATCCACATTTAAATGTCACTTAATTTAGTTCCCAAAACTCATAGATTGTTGCCTGGTTATAGTAATAAATGTGTATGTTTTTTCCCTTCCGAGATTGTTTAATTAAATGTACAGTATAATCTTCAAAATTATAATTACTCCTGGTGATAATCTGAAAAGGTAAAACAAAAGCAGTGTAAAACTTAATTGAGCAATTAGAGATAATTAATTAGGTGATGTTTGTTTGAGTTTGTATTTTCTACCAGCTACATCCTCTACGTTTATTCCAGCTATTGGCAGCTGGCAATACCTGTCCATGAGCAAGGACCATAAGATTTGCTCGGCGTGAGATTCCTTTGAGAGAACAACAGGGAAGTTTGCTCTATCATTAGCCAAAGGACGTTTCAGCTCCGTGCCGTTAGGCGTATACCAAATGGACAAGAAACGTATGAGAGAAAGTTCTAAGAAAGGCTACGATTCATACTTTCGTACGACTCATATCTAACACAGCTATACAACATTTATTTATACACACAGTGAAAGCGAACTATAGTTTACCACTACAGCATACCGCAACTAGAATTTACAATGCGCGAACAATAGCGATTATAGACAGGTTCCAAATCAAGCCTAATGTGTTGGCAAATAGCTTAATTTTATTTGCATGCATTTTTTAAAATAATATACCGTCTAAAGCTATCGTTGTATTAATATATCAAAATAACATTACACAAATTATTTATAGCACTGACTTCGTTTTTCGGTCACCCCATGCTTATTTCGTTGGGTACGTCTTCACTTATATTATGTACTATATAATTAAAATTCAATCCCCTTATATGCATGGAACTAGGTAGCCTGGAGTTCAACATTTTAACATTTCTTTTTAAATACCCATTTAATGACTGGCATATAAATACACATGTAATATTATGGTACTTGTGGAGAGTAACAGATTGACTAGGAAACAGTATGCCATAAGTTTCTTTATCTACTTAAACATTCTTTGTTGCAAATAATGCTGCACACCGAAGAAGACTACCAGAAATTATTATATAACGTACAGTTACTGAAGTTAATAAACAACACACTGCTTAGCGGTGAACCATTTAATATGTAACAAGCTATTCCAAAAATTATGCCTGCAGCCACCGAGTAGAGTCATATAACTCTATGTACTCTTTTCCATTTCTGTTGGATCTGAATATAACTAATGACAGAGTTATCACCAAAGCTGCCAACGTCTATATAAAAGCAAGGCCATGCACCGAAATACTTCAGGATGAAGATTAATGCTTACGAGTCTGCCATTTGCATTGTTTTACTCGGGTAGCACTGAAAGAAATCCCACGGTAGATGAAAAACTAAACTAACAATACGTAAACGCTCACATAACAGTGCTCCAGCGTCTGCTCCTTTGGACCATATATTTTAGAAGTAAAACTAACTGTTTCCTCTGTCAAGGTATACCTTTCTAAATTATAATCGGATGTGAAAATATACCTTTTATATGTACCACACGCCATTATTCCTGAGTGCATCTTTGAATCACAAGTTATTGCTGTTAAAGTGCACTCTTCTATATAACGCACACTCCATTGTTCCCATTAAAGTGTGCGGAGAGTGTGTATCAGGTGATATTAGTAATCTACAAGTTTTATTATCTATGTATTAGAATAAATATTATTATGTTTTACTGTGTGTCATTATTCCGATGAATTTAGACAGACAGATATCACAGGACATGGTTACTGTAAAACTACACCTTGCTATGGGGACAGTGCAATTGCTAGAACAACTATAAGTATTCTGCTCCTGCGACAATGGGACAGAGGGGCAGGAGGACAGCTATTCAGGGCTCTCACCATAGTACTCTATATATTGGGGGCAGGACTGCTAAGAATGGGGTGAAGGGCAGAGGAACAACTAACGGGCACAAGATCACCAGAAACAGAGAGAGGAACACAAATACCTGAAGATGGGAACCGCTGTCAAAGAACTAGTCTTACCATTTCCACATTCAAAACAAGGACGTTGTCCACGATTATACACAGTGCAAAAAGGGATTTTTGTAAGTACTATATCAGAGCCCAGCCCCCAGCACCATCCCGGCCGTCGGGAACAAGGGTTCTGCCCTCAAAAACAACTGCAGATCGACAGTACCAGCAGGGCAGAGTTTTGTTTTTTTTTAACTCGTGCTATCTGTTTTTTTAGAGATCAATTTCTAAATATTCTTTACTGCTCCTCCAAACAACAACAAAGCAAAACAAAAGCCTTGCCATCCGCCACCACACTCAAGCAACGCAGTCTTTCCGAGAAAACGTCCCTATCTGTTATCTGGACAGTAGCGGTGAACTTGCCTTATGTAGTCAAGAGCTGAGAAAAACATGAGCCTTTTAACTCAAAGAAAGTCCAGTTCAGCTACTTTAAGTGCCCCACCACCCATAGAACAAAGGAGAGGGTTTGTGCCCCAGGTCTCCATCCCAATGCAGGCAGGCAAGTGGCACTCTTCAGAATCTGAGCTCGGTGGAAGAAGACAGATGACCAAGCCTGGCTGCCTAAACTTTGGGAAGTGTGTCCGAAGTGGCAGCAGGACAGTAGCGCAAGGGGAAGGGGGATTCCTCTGTGTTTGTAAAGTACTCACCGAGGGTCTGGAGAGGTTCTTTCCACGCCACGGCTCCCAATTAATGGAACAGTTACTGGATGTCTCTACTCTACAAGCTCAGGGCTGCTGTATTGGAGCTGCTGAGTGAGCGCAGGGATCCCGGCGGTGAGCTCGACGTGCCTCGGGGCTGCACAGTGATACAGACATGGAACAAGGGAGGCAGGGAGGGACTGCAGGTCTGAGAGACAGAGAATGGAGGGCTTCACATCACACCCGCTCAGAACCGCTGCTGGGATAGACACTGACACGCCACGTTCGTTCCACTCTACGCTGCTGCTATCCGTGGGTGTCTGGATGGGAGGAGGGAAGGAGGAGGCTGCTAGTGGCAACTCCTGCAGCTCAGAAGTCGCCAGTCGAGTCACTACTGATGGGGGTGGGCTGCTAGAGCCAGTCTTCAACCCTGTGTGTGTGTGTGTGTGTTGGGGGGGGGGGGAATGCTAAGGATCCCTGATGGTGGCACTTACACTAATGAGTGGCACTCCTCACTGTCAAATCAAGGAAAAGTTTTCTTCTTATTTTGTAATTAGCAGCCATATGGAATAAATAGGGAACATTAAGGAAGAGGGGTATTTATTTTGAACTGGTGCAAACGAGCACTTTATATTTTGAGTGTCACCTCCGGGTATGTACCCCCAAGTCGGTTATGCAGTGACAATGAGCAGCAAGCACCGGGGAACTGCACCCTCAGTTACAGCACAACTTTACAGTCTCTAGTAGCAAAAACTAGAGCGCTCAGATCTGAAGAGCTAACGTGGGGAAACAGTAGCATTTCTACTCTTCCTGGGGCTTTAATGGATACCCTTTTGCAAGTCCTATGAGATATACCTTTGGTAATTCGATACATAGATCAGGAAGCAAACTGTAGGACTGTTTCTAAAATCAAAGAACACCTTGTTTCGTTGGCAATATGTTGTGTGCGTGTGTGTGTGTGTGTGTGTGTGTCGGGAGAGGGAGGTTTGGTATGGGCCTAATAATAAAATGCAGGCCGGCCTTAGGCATCATGAGTCCTAGTGGTTGCCGGGGCCCCCCTACTCATAGGGGCCCTCAGACAGAAGCTGTGCATGTCATCAATCATCCAAATTAATTGTCTGTTTAAATGTATTTCTCTCCTTTCCTGTGTACTATTGTAAGATCACACAAGGGACATAATTGGGCTGAGCAGAACCTTCCAACTATACATCACAGCGCGAAAAGTATACTTGCTAAGGTACATTTCTAGGCTCCCGAGGACTAACTCTGCTAGGGGTCCCCGGCGACATAAGGATAGCTCTGAAATATGCCATGGAGGGGATTTTTAAAGATATGGACACAGCACTAGCATCCCTATGCATCATATTTACAAACATCCTGAGACATCTGCCACTCTTGCCGCTGCTTGCAGCAATAAAAAAAGCAGAACACAGGATAGAGGCATCATTTTCAGAGCTCAAGCTGTGGCAATCACACTCAGAAGTTACACCACCTGGTAGATGATCAAAGCACATGGACAAATGTTGCGTGGACGCATCTGACTGTCTGAATGCCGCCCGGCCACATCCAGAAAGCTGTCTGAAAGTCATATATTTATGCCTAATTGACATTGTACACGGTTTACCAATATTATTATAACTATTATTTTTGTAACTCTGCTTTCCCGACATACTTACATTGAAAAACTCAATGTGCCTTTACTGGTCCCCACATTTTTAACAAACAAACAAACAAACACATACATACATACATACATTCATAAGAATAAAATCAGGCATGTTTTTATTAGGACGATGTCATATTTGATTTATACAACGGCATGGATCTGTGTGATGAAACAATTGGATGTACTGCTGCCTCAAGGAAGTTGTAGTTAAAGTTCTATTAATATTTCTATAAATAGAAGTTTCTTAGTAAAATCAAGTCCCTGAATAAAATGATGTCATACTTCCATTCTGAAACACCTAAGTTGATAGTCATGATATTCTCAATGTGGGTTACATGACAAGAGAAAAAAACTATCACAGATGTTTTGGCAATGATATACTCATTATCAACAACCACTGAGTGATGAAAAGTATGCATTTAGGTAGCAGCAGAAAAATTTAAGGACAAGCAGAGTGAAATTGCAATAAGCAATGCTATTAGTGCTACACACTGGGGTATAGGGTGGCAGAAAATGAATCAATCATACATTCAGTACCTGTATATAACAAGGAATGTTGGTAAATTGAACAGAACATCACAGAAAACTGCCCAGAAACTCTGACAGTTCCTCCTCCTCAATCACATTTCACTATTGAACACTGTAGGAGGGTTCCACCTCCTAGAACTGACATACTGCACCTGCCACAGATCTAAAGATGAGACTTTGAACTCCTAACCAAAAGTACTGCAAGTATATAACAGGGCAGACAGAGAGTATCACATCTGCAGAGGGTTATCTAATGCCCTTTACCCCTTTAGGTTAGTGTATATTTACATAGCTACTTAATCTTTAACTGTCTATGAAGGGGTGGGGGACATGATGGACCTAGAGTCCATTCCAGTCATAAATTACTATGTTATTATATAATGCTATTACTTAAACAGGACATTGGATGACATGAGCTTTGGCTTGCTGCAGTCCTGCCCTATAGCCACAGATCATTGGGATTCTCTATTTTATTTGACTTCTCTGCTCATGAACCACTTTTAAAGTGCCCTGCCAGGTAACCCTTGCTTTAGTCCTTTTTCACTGAGGTTCTTTCTCTTTTAAATTGCACTCCTATTTCATGCTCACCAGGACCCAAACCAGTAAGACCATCACAGGGCTGATTACTCTTCCCACGGGCTGAGATACAGATGGAGCACACTCACCTCTCAACTGCCCCTGATTTTCAGGGATGCCCTGGATTTTGTCTTAAAACATTTCTTTGTCCCTCCTAAAACTGATGTTTCTGTCAGTGAAGAGTAAGGATTTTAAGGCTAAAATAATGCCAGAATTTAATGTAACAGTTAACTTGTTTATCAGAAAATAACTGCCATAAGTCACACATTGTGTGTTAGGCTTCCAGAGCTGATATAATCATTTTTTGAGAGTTGTCCCAGATTTTGGCCATTTGTCCCTGATTTGCTTAGGCCCTGGCCCTCAGTTTCAAAGCAGGAGGTTGAAAGTTCCTGAGAAGAAAGACAAAACATGTGTCTTTGCCTTCTGTTTTCCACCTTTGTGGTGTGTGTGTGTGTGTGTGTGTGTGTGTGTGTGTGTGCACGTGAGGTCATTGGACATCATACAAATCTCAATTAGTCAATGGTAATTTGCAAGTACTTCCCATGAAGCTTTGAATAATTGGTGAATGTGTAACTTTGTATCACTTTTAAAATGTTATGCTTGCATCATTTGAACTTATGTTATTTTGTTGTTTACTCCAGTTGATTATGCTGTTGTTTTTCACTCCATTTAATTGTGCTGTTGTTGTTGTTGATGACCTGCTAATAGTTTCATGACTATTGGAGTTAATAAAATAATCTCTTGAAGCCATGCAAACTGCTTAATGAACAGCAGGGTAAAATACAGCTGTTGATGCACTGTAAGCTGCTTCATACCTACTGGGGTAAAATACAGCTGTTGATGCACTGCAAGCTGCTTCATACCTACTGGGGTAAAATACAGATCTTGTTGCTCTGTGAGCTACTTCATGCCTAGAGGGGCAAAATACATATATTGATGCTCTGCAAGCTGCTTCATTCCTACTGGGGTAAAATACAGATCCTGATGCTCTGTGAGCTGCCTCATACCTACTGGGGTAAAATAAAGATCTTGATGTGCAGTGAGCTGTTTCATGCCTACTGGGGTAAAATACAGATCCTGATGGTCTGTGGGCTGCTTCATGGCTACTGGGGCAAAATACAGATCTTGATGCGCTGTGAGATGTTTCATGCCTACTGTGGCAAAATACAGCCTTTGGTGCTCTGTGAGCTGCTTCATGAATATAGGCCAGTGGTATAAAAACAAAACACTGACATGGAAAACAAACAGTTCTACCTCATGTACATATATACTGTTGTTACTAATTTAGGTAAACTGGTAGAGTTAATGGAGGGATGTTAAGTCTCTGTTGACATTGTTTGGCTGTAGAATTATTCACTGGCCTGTCTAAATCCATACTACATGCTTACAGTTCACTTTCATGGTGTCAGGTCCCCATTGACATTGTGGGGACGGCCTATTTGAATGCACTTCCATGACATTGGCTCATGCCAAAAAAAATGCTTTATTAGAAGTACCTTGATTTCCTACAAGGCCCTGGCCATTTTATGTGGTCATTAAAATATTTTGAAAAAAATACCATTTTATGTGGCCATTAAAGTATTTTGAAAAAATACCATTTTATGTGGTCATTAAAATATTTTGAAAAAATACCTATCGAGCATGTACATACAATGGCGTTACAACATGGCACTCAGGCATAACATAAAATATAATGAAATAAACCACTGTTTACTTTACAGATCAGTTCAGCATATCATAATTTTTTTAAGGTACATAGCTGGTGCCTTCTTTCTTGCCAACGGTAAGGTAGTGGGGTGGCAGAGCTTGCAGAAACTTGATCCAAAGTGGTCTTTGAAAGAAGATATACTCTTGAGTTGTATTTTCAAGATAATAACTGGTGACCCCCCTATAATGGCTGGGTATGCATTCCTGTTAAAATGCCATAATAACCCAGCTGAATTCCATAATAACTCACTAACGGGTTATTACAGTGTTTTCCTCCTTGTGCTCTCACTTCACTGTAGTTGTGCAAGTATGGCGGTTGCTCAGGGACACTCTCGCTTGCACAAATGCAGCTTCGTTTTTCTCACTGTTGAAACCTTGCACCAGTTATAAAAAAACAATGCCTGTGCAAAGTTTTTTTATGAGGATTTTTTCACACACCCTCAGTATGTGATAATTTCATAAACAATGAAAGTAGTTATGGATTATCACACACCTGAGGTGTGAGAAAATCTTCATAACACACACCTGCATAGGCATTATTCTCTATTTTTATTCCAGTACCATGGAACATTTATTAATCATTCCTTTCATAAAACATATAGTAACTATGGGACATGATCCATATGCTAACAATTGATTCTGTTTCATGTACGCTGCTAGAGTCTGTTACACTAGAGTTGTTGTATTCACTGCTATATGTGTACATACATATTTCCAGTGAGCTACGGTGATGTGAAAGGAAAGCAAACAGCACATGGAGGCTCACAGGGCTTCCAGACAACTAAGGTTCAAGAAGAGGACTTCACCTTGAGACTCCTAAGGCAGACACAGTTATACGAATCCCTTTAAACTCATGGTAACAATGTGCTACCAGTTTTGAAACCTGATATTAAAGAGCGATGTTAAACTGTGAATGCTTTCAACACTTTCTCTACAGTCAGCCTCATTCAGGCCAGACATATAACCGCTCCCTGCTCTGTACAGCCTTTGGTTTGAGCAGGAATCTAAATATCAGGCTCAGATAACTCACCCCCCTCCACACGCACTTGGTATAGTCCTTGGTCTGAGCTGGAATTCAAGTTTTCATGCTCAAATACACTACCCAGCCACCCACTTGGTATAGCCCTTTGTCTGTACAGGAGTCCACATCTCAGGCTCAGGCACCCCCACTATACTTCGTATACCCTGAGTTTCAGGCTCAGATTGGCACACCCATATACACTTGGTATGACCCTTAGTCTCAGATAGCCCCCCAATTAATAAAGTGGAAACCATTTTGAAAAGAGGGATGAGAAAGGACTTTATGGGGCAACAGATTCATGGTCTGTGCACTACCAAAATAAATGTGGTAAGGGTCTCCCTTGGATAGAAAGTCTGAACTGGTCTTTCTGGAACAAGTTCCTGCAGACCCTAGGGACTAACACCTTCTCAGGTTTTTGGACTCTGTAATGGTTTTATTGATTTCAGGAAAACAAAAATGTAAAGATTCTCAAATGTTTCTGGGAAATATCTAAAAAAACATAATCTGTATACACAGTTACACTTATATTTCATATATTTTCTGTTGACAGTGTACAAGTTTTCATTAGAACTGTTCAGATTACCATGAAAACTGGGTCACTGGTCCCTAGATTTCATCTGCTCTCATTGCTTGTCTATGCCTGACATCACAATCTCCTGCTTGTGACATTACTCTGAGGTGCAGGGGAAATCACCGATGTCATAAACAGAGGATTTCAAAGTCAGGTATAGACAAGCACCTGGGGTACTGGGCTGGCATTTTATATTACCATAATTTTGTCATATTTAGGAAATGTTTGACAATCACAATATTTGAACATGATTCAGATTATATTTGACAGTTTTTTTCTTCCTTTTATTTTTCATTATTGGGTCATTTCCAAGCAAACAGGATCCTTGCTCCATGCAGTTTATCTACTGCTGCACTATAATCATTTGCTGAAGTCACAGCCCTTGGTTTGTGATATCATATTTATTTCCACAGCAACAATTTGTGATGTCAGAAATGCAGGATTGTAATTCCAGCTGGAGTAAGTGTAAATAAATAAAGGATTATGCATCAGAAGGTGATGAACTCTAGGGGACAGGCATCCTGTTTCCATGCAGATTTACATAGTGATGAAGAATAAAGGGAAGAGAAATGCAGGTGATATAGAGGACTGTGTAAGGGCAACCATACACAACAAGCCTATGTCTGAATTGAGAGGTATCCATGACAACCAGGAACCTTGAGAGTGAAGCTTGTGAGGTCTTTTGGTGCCATGGATACCTGCAGAGTAAAACACAAACTTGTCTGTCTATGATTGTCCATATACTGTCTTTTATAGTGTATGGACAACCATAAATTAAAGATGTTTGTTTCTCCCTACATCAGCGATTTCAGTGGGCATGGCACTCAGTCACACTGATCTTCCCTTTTTTCTGTGCTTGTCATAAAGCAGGCTCTAGCACTTACTTGAAAAGACTGCCTTCCCTTTTCAGCCATCTGTGTTGGGGCAGTGTGATACCTGGCTTCTCTCTCTCATAAATGTGCTCTGTCCCATCTGGCAACAACAACTACTCCAGTCTCTTGGAATTGTATCCTGCAGCTGCAAATGTGCCTGATCAAGTGGAGGATCTCGTATCATGGATCAGGCACTCTTCATTGGTGGAAGACGTGAAAGACAAGGTTCAATATTGTGCTGCAGTAGTGACATTGCTAGTGCAGCACAAAAACATTGAAATGTCACTACTGCAGCACAACAATGCTGTTCTAGATATGGATTTCCATGCACAACAGCATTCTGCCATACATTATATACACAATATAAAAAATGTGTATTTGAATACTGTTTTTAAAAGTTTTCTCAATGGTGGCAAATATACACATAGTCATAAAGAAAAAAGGAAGCTAGCTGTTTTATGAAATAGAAAAAAAATACTTATAACTATTAGGTTTTTCAAAGTTACCCTCAGAGATGTCAGTTTTTTTTAATCAGAACAGATGCATCTTAAATATAATTATATTTAGTTGACTAGAAATAAGCAATCTGAGTTTATCAAAATGCAACACATTATTTGTTGTATTATTGGACATTTATGGTGGCTTGTGAAATTACTTTCAAGCTAGATCACCTGTCCAAAAGCAGTTGCTTATAAAAACATGGACCCATTAAAACTTCTATGCAAAATTCTTAGGATTAATTAATTACCTTGATGGCATTTTTCTTTGGCTTTTTTTAGCCCTAGTCTCCTCTAAATGACAATAAATTCCTGTTTGACCACACAAATTGCCAAATGAAAGGCCAAGCTGAGCTCAGTAATTTGAGAGGAGTTGCTGCTGCCAGGGCTATAAAACTCCCTGTGGGAGCAGATGGTGGCTTCTTCTAATCTCATACAAAATGTAGAAAGCAGAGAAAAACAGTGCCAGAGGAGGTACAGTACTTGGCAAATGGAAGGCCATGCCCTCAACCCAGTTCCATACATCCAGCTGGCCATTTGCACAGGGTGCATTCATGCTGGTGTTGTGGCCTTCTCTTCTCTTCTCTTTTCATTTCATTTTATTAGTTTGATACCATGACAAGTAGCTGGGTTTCAAAAGGTTCATATATGGTTAAAAAAAAAACATTTATTACATGATCTGCAAGCCAGCTCTCACAGAAACTGATATCCAGCAGTGGAATACGACAGAAATAATACAAAAATCAAGGTGTGATTTGCCTTTTGAAAATGTCATCAAAATACAGGCCCTTGTCATGAACTCCAGGTTATAAGTGACAGAAAGGAGGGATCATTTTAAGAAAAATGATACCAAAACCTGAGTGGAAAATACATTCCTTTATAGGGAACTGTATCGTTAACTAACAAGAGTTCATTGTCTGAACTGTGTTGCACTGGATAAAGGCTTTTAATCGAGTTCTGACTCAGAGAAGAGATTAAATAAATGGGCACAGACAATGAAGAGAACATGGGACAACAAGAAAGTAGTTGAATTTCATAGAGAAATATATGTTTTGCCACATTTTAATATAATATGAATTAGCCCTGAATAGTGAAATACAACTTTAGTATTTTTCAGTTAGTATCCATTAGTGCATTTGTATACACTGTATTCATATGAGTATGGCTCTGAACATTTTTTAGAAGCAAAACATGTATATTTTGCATATTTTTACATTTGAGGAATTACACAGAATTCTAAAAAACATATATCAGAATGTCACTCTGCACACATTTCTTCAGTTTTGAGAATTGTTCCTTGCTTGTGAGGAAACAGCTTAATAGCTACTGCCAAGTACAAAGTTCCCTAGTTGCAGAAAACCCTAGTCATGGGAAACAAAACACAAGTTGCTGAAATAAAACCTTCTTATTTTGCCAACTTTGCAGAAAGTGGACTTTCACAAATGTTTTTCTCATTTCACAAATTGAAGTGAAAGTGGCATGCATACATTTTTCACACCTCTACTTGTGAATTTAGAGAGGTTACGTTTTTGAGGAACAGCTTCTGCAAAAAGCATGTAAATAAAACTTTGAAGCTAACATTACTTTTTCATTTATTTTTCTTACTGTCTATAAGTACATAAAATCTTGAGTAGTAAAAGTTTAATTTTTCAACATGATTAGACTGTTAGGGCCTGAATGGCTCTATTTTCAAAGACATGCTGATATGGAATACACCTCTGTTATACAGTAGTTGCTGTAAAATGTCAAATATAGTTCTAGAAATCTATAATTCAAAAGTACATTAATAATGTAAGCTAGTAATGCAATTTTAAAAGTAACTTGAAATAAATTTAAGCATAGTGGAATACTATAATACAAGGTAGTGACATCATATATAGCCACATTCTAGGATAAGAAGCCCCTTATTTATATTAGTAGCCTGTTTTCTCCAATCACTAACACGGCTCACTTTTTTGCACTCAGAGAACTAGACAAATACTACTACCCATCGCTGCACTCAGAACTAGACAAATAATGCTGATCACTGCACTCAGAATTAGACAAATACTGCCCATCGCTGCACTCGGAATTAGACAAATACTGCCCATTGCTGCACTTGAAACTAGACAAATACTGCCCATTGCTTCACTCAGAACTAACAAATACTGCTGATCACTGCACTCAGAACTAGACAAATACTGCCCATCACTGCACTCAGAACTAGACAAATACTGCCCATCGCTGCACTCAGAACTAGACAAATACTGCCCATTGCTGCACTCAGAATTAGATAAATACTGCCCATTGCTGCACTTGGAACTAGAGAAATACTGCCCATCACTTCACTCAGAACTAAACAAATACTGCCCATCACTGCACTCAGAACTAGACAAATACTGCCCATCACTGCACTCAGAACTAGACAAATACTGCCCATCACTGCACTCAGAACTAGACAAATACTGCCCATTGCTGCACTTGGAACTAGACAAATACTGCCCATCACTGCATGTGGAACTAGACAAATATTGCTCACCTCTCCACTCGGCACTAGATGAATACTGCCCATCACTGCACTCAGAACTAGACAAATACTGCCCATTGCTGCACTCAGAACTAGACAAATACTGCTCATTGCTGCACTCAGAACTAGATAAATACTGCCTGTGGCTGCACTCAGGACTAGACAAATACTGCTGATCACTGCACTCAGAACTAGACAAATACTACCCATTTTTGCACTCAGAACTAGACAAATACTGTCCATCGCTGCACTCAGATCCAAACAAATACTGCTCATCGCTGCTTGGAAAAAGAAACCAGGAGCTAACCCACCAGTGTAGCAGTAGCAGTAGCACTACTGCTTGAGACACTGATAACCCGGGTTCAGAAGTCAACCTACAGAGTCAGAGGGCCAGCCAGGAGGAGAAGGATACAGCATCCCATAGACTGCTCTCCTCCTCTGGTGGGGGGCTGCCAGCATTTGACTGACCCCTTGCGGAAGTCGAGGGTCTGACATCCAGGGCTGGATACAGCTTGGGAGACACGCCAGACATTCTGCATGAGCGCCACCAATGTCATTACATGCCACACCTCCCCAGGGAGAAAAAATGGAAAAATAGCAATCTGACTGCCACACAATGATGTCTGCCCACACATTGCAGTCCCCATGCTGCTGACCCGGCTCTTGCTCCTGCTATACCATGTCAGTCTCCATCGGAGGAAAGGCCCCCACCATGGCCCCACCCTGGGGGGCAAGTCAGGGTGCTCAGGAGTTGAGGTAGGTGTGCAGTGGATGACAGGGCTGAGCGTTGGAAGCAAGGACCAATGGGGTTGGCTGGTTAGGGGAGTATAAAGCACACTAAATAGAAATAAAGAAAAGGAAAAAAAATTGGGGGCAATAAGGTATTAGTTTTCACCTGTGAAAATTGTAGAACATGCTGCCCCCTGATGTAACTTGCTCTCCTTCACTCTACGTGTCTAAATTGAGAATTAAGCTGTACTTTATTTCCAACTGTGAGTGTCCTGCTGGTATACTTTCCTTGCTATGTAATTGTGTCCTAAACTCGTATGCACTGTATGATATACCAACTGTTATTGTACTTACTGCAGCTGTTGTTATTGTATTTAAATCCTGTACCCCCCATCTCCTCCCACTAGGTCACATCTGTAAACTAGACCATTGGTTTCTGGATTGGCTACCTGGTAAAACAATTTTCAAATAAATATTGCACATTAACTGCCATAGCTTTCCTAAGACACTGAGCATTGAGAAGAATACTTAATTTATGAATGTGTCCTTCCTGGGATGATAGCAGCAGATCTACATTACTAACATAACAAATGTACTAATGAAACAGAAACATAGAATTTGATGGCAGATAAGGACTGCTTAGCCCACCTAGTCTGCCCATTTTCCCCTACCTACTGTATCACCACAGACCCTACTTGATCTCAGGCTTATCCCCCCTTATCTTATCACTAAAGTTCCCTTATGTCTATCCTATGCTTTCTTGAACTCTGTTACAGTTTTTGCTCCCACCATGTCTGCTGGGAGGATGTTCCAGGCATCCACCACCCTTTCTGTGAAGAAGTACTTCCTCATATAATCCCCTGAGTCTACCTCCCCTCCAGCTTCATTGCATGACCTCTTGTCCTTGAGCATCTTTTTTTCTGAAAGATGCTTCCCTCTTGAACGGTATGTATACCTGTGAGGTATTTGAAAGTTTCTATCATATAACCCCCTCTCCCTTCATTCCTCTAGTGTATACATATTATTTTCCTTCAGTCTTTTCTCATAGGGCTTTTGATGCAGACCCTACACTATTTTGGTTGCCCTGCTCATGACCACCTCCACTCCCTTGATGTCATTCCTGAAATGAGATCTCCAGAACTGGACACAGTACTCCAGGTGAGATTTCACCAGTGACCTAAACAGGGTAACACTATCTCTCTCTTTCTGCTGGTGATGCCCCTCCCTATGCGCTCCAGCATCCCAATAGCTCTCCAGACTGCCTTGTTACACTGTCTAGCCACCTTTAGGTAATCAGATATGATAACTCCCAGGTGTCTTTCCTGTTTGGTGGTCATTAATACCTCTTCTCCCATTTTGTATTCCTCCCTTGGATTTTGGTGCCCAAAGTGCATGATTTTGCACTTGTTCACATTGAAGCTCAGTTGCCATACCCTTGACCACTCCTCTAACCTTTTCAGATCCTCTCTCATTCCCTCCCCCCGGAGTGTCTACCCTGTTGCAGATTTTAGGATCATCCATGAACAGGCAGACCTTTCCCTCCTGCCCCTCTGCAATGTTGCTAGGACCAGTCCCAGTACTGATCCTTATAACACCCCACTGGTCACCCTCCTGTCCTTGGAGTGAACTCTGATTGCCACTACCCTCTGTCTCCTATTCCTTAGCCAATTTCTTACCCATTTTACCACCTTTGGTCCCACTCCTAGGCTACCCAGCTTGTTTACTAATCTCCAATGTGGCATGATGTCGAAAGCCTTGCTGAAATCCAGGTAGGCCACACCCATCACTCCCCCTGATCCAATTCCCTGGTCACCCAGTCAAAGCAATCTATAAGATTCATTTGACAAGACCCCCCCCCCAGTGAATCCATGCTGTCTTGTGTCCCATAAGCCACTGGATTCAAGATATTCCACTATCCTTTCCTTCAGAAGTGATTCCAATAATTTCCCACCACCAAAGTCAGGCTAAGCCAGCCTCCTCCCTACTACCTCTTTTGTGAAATGGGACTACATCTGCCCTCCTCCAGTTCCTTGGAACCTCTCCCATCTCCAGTGAGAGATTGAACAGGACTGTCAGAGGTGCAGCCAGCACCTCCCTGAGTTCCCTCAGTATCCTTGGATGGACCCCGTCTGGCCCCATTGCCTTGTCCACTTTCAGATTTGCGAGTTCCTGCAGGACACTCTCTCCTCTGTAAATGGACTAGTGTCCACCTCCTTCCCTTCCTTCAATGCTCCTGTCACTTTTTTGTGGCCCCTCTCTTTCCCCTTCTTCTGTGAACACTGAACAAAAGTATTTGTTCAAGATGTCTGCTTTTTCTTGGTTCTTCTTCACACAATCCCCCCTTCTCTTCTTACTCTTACAATCCCTCCCCTGGTCTTTCTCTTTTTGCTTACATACCTAAAAAATGTCTTGTCCCCTTTCTTTACTCACTGGGCTATTTTCTCTTCTGTTTGCACCTTTGCAATCCTATCTGATTTCCCTGCCTCCCTCTGTTTCTCCAGAAAAGCTCCCTATCCTTCTCTTTTTGTGTCTTCTTGTACTTCCTAAATGCTAACTTTTTTGCCCTTACCTTCCCAGCCACCTCCTTAGAGAACCATAGCAGTCTCTTTTTCCTCTTGGCTTTGCTTATTAGCATGACGCAGAGGTGTGTTATCTTTTCTATGCTCCCTTTTAGTTTCACCCAAGGTTCCTCCACTCCACCCAAGTACTCCCCCATATAGGGCATCCCTGAGACATTCCTCCATTTTTTAAAATTGGCCTTCCTAAAGTCCAAAACCTTCACCCTTGTGTGGCTTGATTCTGCCCTAGTCCTTATATTGAACCACACAGTATGGTGATCACTGGTCCCAAGGTGGCCACCAACCATGACATCTGAAAAACTGTCCCCATTAGTTAGGACAACGTCCAGTATTGCCCCCTATCAAGTGGGCTCCCTAACTAGTTGCCTGAGGAATGCCCATTGCAGGGAGTCCAGGATGTCCCTGCTCCTAGCTGTACCTGCTGCTGGGATGCTCTAATCTATATCTGGCAGCTTGAAGTCTCCCACCAGCCGCTTATTTGCCATCTTTTGGATGGCTTCCCCCAGAACTGTATCCACCCCTCCCCAGTGCTGGAGTTCTGTGGATCATGCCAGTGCGAATAGTGGCTTCATTCCCCATCTCTAGCATGACCGACAGTACCTCCACCCCTGTCTGAATTCCCTCTACCTCTGTTGCTTTTATGCTATCTCTCACATAAAGAGCAACTCCTCCCCCTTTTTTTCCCATGCTGTCCTTCCTGAACAGAGTATAGCATGGTATGGCTATATCCCAATCATAGTTTTCAGTGCACCATGTTTCTGTAATGGCAACAATGTCCAGGTCAGCCTCTGCCATAATGGCCTCTAAGTCCGGAATTTTATTTCCTGGACTTTGAGCATTGGCACACATGGCCTTCCAACTTCTAGTGCCACCCTGCTCAACAACCCCCCTCCATATTACCTTTTGGCCTCTCTCCTTACCGCCTCTGTTCACATTCCCATCTCTCGTCATTATTACTAACTTGTTTTTCTTCCTATTAGGTACCCTTGGGGTCTTGTCTCCCTTAGTGACTCCCTGCTGATTACTCCAGTTTGTGCAGGGTGGGGGGAGGGGATAGTTTATGTCTCCCTGCTTCCTTCTGCCACCCCATTCAGCTAGTTTAAATGTTCGCCAATGTAATATTTAAACCATTCACTGAGGACTGTGGTTCCCTTCCTGGATGGATGCCGGCCATCTCAAACATGATGATGAGGATAATAATAATAATTATAAAGATAATAATCATAACATATACATCATTTAACATATTTGCAAAGCTTAGCAAGAGAAAAATAAGCACAAAAATTTACAATCATGCACTTTTCATTATAAGGATAATGATGCAGTGAATATTATAAAACTACTGTAGGCTAATATTTGGTAAAAAGGCAATTGTTATAATTTGTGTGTTGTATGATCATTAAGGCTATTCCCTAGGAGTTTGTTTCTACTTAATTCTGAATTCTTATTGACAATGCTTCTGTGAATTAACTAGGAGCAATTTGAATGGGGAACAAGAAATGAAAATTTATAGCCTCCTTAACTTGGGCTGTTAACAGCTAATTACCCTTCAGACACTGCACTTTCCTGGCCTGGCTTCCAGTAATCACCACTAATATGACACACTTTACATTTGTTTAGTTTAATACTGTAATACAAGTGGTTTTATCCTTGCTTGGAGTTTGAAATCATGATCTGTATTGGGTTTCTGAATTTCAGTGTGTGAGGCAGCTCCTCTCTAATGGTGGTGGTGTTCAGGTGGGGTAATGGCAAGAGAAAGATTCTGTGTCCTGTAACATGGAGCTGGCCTTTAGTGAGTCCTAGCCAGCACTGACAGGGGCACTGCTGTGATGAGTGAGGACACACCAGTGTTCCAGCTTGGTTGGTAACAGTGGGTGCTGCTGTTAGCACTGCCATAACAGCAGTAGGTGCAGGGAAGTGGAGTCAAGGAATGCTAAAGGGGCAATGAGGTACAAAACCTAATATCAAGTAGGCATCAATGACTGCCTTACTTATTGGGAGAGGGGGATCTGTTGAACTGATTACTGTTCTCTGTTATATTTTTTGTTTGCATTTTCCTCCCTGTTCATCTACTATTCCATGCTGTGTAGATCAGAAACATGTTCCATCGCATGGTAAACAGATCAGAAACATGTTCCATGACATGGTAAACAGATAAGAAACATGTTCCATGTCATGGTAACCAGATCAGAAACATGTTCCATGCCATGATAAACAGAGCAGAAACATGGTCCATCACATGGTAAACAGATCAGAAACATGTTCCATGTCATGGTAAATAAATCAGAAACATGTTCCATGCCATGGTAAAGAAATCAGAAACATGTTCCATTGCATAGTAAACAGATCAGAAACACGTTCCATCATATGGTAAACAGATCAGAAATATGTGCCATGCCATGGTAAACAGATCAGAAACATATTCCATTGCATAGTAAACAGATCAGAAACATGTTCCATGCCATGGTAAACAGATCAGAAATATGTTCTATCACATGGTAACCAGATCAGAAACATGCTCCATGCCATGGTAAACAGATCAAAAGCATGTTCCATGTCATGGTAAACAGATCAGAAACATGTTTCAGGCCATGGTAAATAGATCCAAAACATGTTCCATAATGTGGTACAGACCAGAAACATATTCCATCACATGGTAAACAGAACAGAAATATGTTTCATTGCATGGTAAACAAATCAGAAACATCTTCCACCACACGATAAGCAGATCAGAAACCTGTTCCATTGCATGGTAAACAGATCAGAAACATGATCCATGCCGTGGTAAACAGATCAGAAACATGTTGCATGCCATTGTAAACAGATTAGAAACATGTTTCATTGCATGGTAAATAGATTAGATGCATGTTCCATGACATGATAAACAAATCAGAAACATGTTCCATGCCATGGTAAACAGATCAGAAACACATTTCATGTCATGGTAAACAGACCAGAAGCATGGTCCATGCCATGGTAAACAGATCAGAAACATGCTGTAAAGTGCAATGGAAGATAATTATAGACATCTTGACCCATGGGTGTAGGAACATATGTGTCAGGTATGCCAAAGTTTGCGAGATTATTTTGTTTTGGGATGCCATTCTGGGAACTGGTGGCTAATTGTGGTTACTCACACTGCTAGACTGCCACCTCTGCTGATGCTGTAAATGATTGCTGTGTTCTCTTTGAATAAAATGTAATGCTGCACACACACACACACACACACACACACACACACACAGCCCTAACGCTCACCCCATTAGATGTGTGAAAAAGCAGAGGTATAGGAGAATGGGGTGAGAGTTAGGACCGACAACCCCAACACGCACCCGATACGGTTGGGGTGTGGGTGGGGGTCAAGGGGCTTTCAACTCCAACACCGAATTTCCTCGCTTTGTTGCTGTGGAACAACCCTAACTAATGCATTAAACAGAGTTTCTTGCCTCTAATTTCCCTTCTTTTTGAGAATGATAATGAAATAGTAGAATGCAATGCGGCAGCGAGAGCAGGGCCCTCCGTCCGTGATGTCTTGTCACATACTAACACAGTGCCTGCAAATGGTAATGTGCATGAGTGATGCAAGTGAAATCTGGTGGTCCAGTGAACCCCCACCCCCACCCGCAGATCCCACCGTACCCGTCAGGCGGTAGGCGGCAGCACTCACCCTGCGCCCGCGCCCGCCCGCCATGACACCGTCGGTTGACTCTCGCCAATTGGTCCATAAGCGTGAGCCAATGGGCATGCAGCCATACCACCACTACACATTCAGATATGCGGCGGGCGGATCCCATTCACATATCTGGAATATGTAGAACCAGTATAGCTGCGCCTCGACGCTCATGCTGTGCAGGACAGCCACTGACGGTGTCAGTCGGCGGCGGCGAGCGGCGAGCAGTGGGTGTTGCCACCCGCCGCTGACCGAGGGAGTGCGGGGCAGTGGGATTCAGTGGGTGGGTGGAGTGGGGGGTCCACTGGACCACCAGGGATTTTGGGGATCTAATTTTATTACTGAGACCGCGATCGGGCGGGCAGGTCCACTGGACCACCAGGGATATTGGATGGATTATTCATTTATTATTACAAATGCCCGTGATCGGGCAGACAGCGGTCCACTGGACCATCAGGGATATTGGACAGATTATTCATTTATTATTACAAATGTCCACGATCAGGCAGACAGCAGTCCTCTGGACCACCAGGGATATTGGAGGAATTATTCATTTATTATTACAAATGCCCACGATCGGGCAGACAGTGGTCCACTGGACCACCAGGGATTTGTGTTTTCCATTTTTTTTACTGCAGCCCGCGGTCGGGCTGTGGAGCACATTGCTGGCTGCAGGGGGCATCAGTCCCTGATGGCTGCTGCCTGGCAGGGCGCCAGGTGCAAGTGGTCGGGGATCGGTGCACCTGCATGCAGATGGGGCCATAATGACATGCAGATGGCCCCATTTGCACCTTTGCATACATTATGGCCCCATTTGCATATCAAGTTTTGAATATCGCGGTTGCTGTGCATAGCGCAATGGAACTTGCACTGGCGCATCCCCATGCTCCACTTTGGCCACTTGGGCTGGCGCAGTGCCACTGTGCTATGCACACTGCGGGTGGCCAGGGTGTGATATTCAACAATGCTGTGCCATGGCGCCGCTCCGTTGAATATCACCCATTCCACACCCCTGTGCAGCCATGTTGCGCTGCGCCCAAGCTTGCGCCACAGCCTGGCACAGTTTGAATATCTGGGCCTACAGATTTAGTAACTCTTCTCTGAACTCTCTGAATTCTAACTATGTCCTTTCTTCTGAATGGGCTTCAAAGCTGAGAGACGAAACCAAAATGGGATCATACAAAGCTCTATACAGTGGCAACAGAATGTCCGAGTTCTTTGAAGAAATATTATGACGAATAGCCCATCATATTTTGTTCGCTTTACTGATAATATTTGTAATATGATCGTCAAAGTTAAGACATGAATCAACAGTGATCCCCAGACACTTTCGCTAGCTTTACTGGTTAATGTATTACCATAAAGATAGCATTGTTTTATAGGATTTTTTTGGCCAAAATGTAGAACACTGCATTTAGATGCATTAAAGCATAAGTTCCATTTTATGGACCAGGCCTTCAAAATGCTCAGATCCTCCTGGATAATTATATGGTCATCTGAGCTCATGTTGGCAAGTTTGCAGTCATCAGCATATTTTGTAATTTTACTCTGAATACTATTAGATAAATCAGATATAAAAATCTGAAAAATTAGTGGGGCCAAACAGATCCTTGTGGAACACTGCTTTCTACATTTTTCCAGGCAGATGTGTGTCTGTCAATTATTACTCTCTGCCTCCTATTTGTTAGTCAGTTTGAGATCCGCCTGATATATATATATATATATATATATATATGATTGCTACAAAGTTGTAACTTTGAGGTTATAAAATGGGAAGGGAGAATCCTGTATTTTGACTGGCTGCTAGCCGTGCGTTAGAAGTGTCTAATGCATGGCTAATGACAAGTTCAGGCAATCACAACCATAGGTAAGACAATCAGATATTAAGAGCCAAATAGAATGTTCATGTTTTTAATTGCCATTGTTTTACTCTCGCTAGCTCATTCCTTACTGATCCCGCCTGCCCACCATCAGTTCAGTTTACTGCCTTGTCATAAATAAGCACACCACAATCGCAACTACGTATATCAATTTCTTAAAACCTTCTCTTGTTTTTTTTAATTTTATGATCATGGCTCTGCAACCCCTAGCTCCGCTTTCACTCCCTCACTCTGTCCTGTCTACTGCAGCCATGATGTCTCGCTATCACCACACAGTCTAGCTAACACTGGGCGCTAACAGCATATGTTTGCATGAGCACATTGCTCCCCTTTCAAAAAAAACATAAATGTTTGTCAGAGTTACTCTGTGAAGCTCCTTTCTGCTACCACTCTGATCTTCTCTGACACTGATGATTTAAAACCATCGCTGTCAGCGTGTGTGTGTGTGTGTGGGCATGAGACAGGACTCTCCATGGTGTATTAAAGAGGCTGTCTTTTAAATTTAACTTTCTTTTAAATTTTCAATCATGGCTCTCTCCGTAGCCCATTTGCTAACCTGTTGTCTTGCTCGTCCTACTAAGTTACTTCAGTCCACAGACAGCCTCTTTAATATAACATGGAGAGTCCCGACTCATGCCCACACACACACATGCTGACAGCGTAAACGGACTCTGGCTTCAAAGGCAGTGAAGCTCAAAATCTGCAGATTAAATAGAAAATGTGGATCGGTAGCTGGTGCGACACCTTTTATCTTTTCAAATCACTCACCAGCATTCCAAATACTGTGCTCGTTTCTTTCCCACCCACCCGCTCATTGGGTCTGCTTGTTCCCCCATCCTCACTCTTTACGTGCCGCAATGCTCACAAGGGTAGCAGGAATCTTTATTAAATTAAAACAAAGTTGTGCTCAAAAGGCTCACAAAAATGAATACTTGGGGCAAAAGAAATAAACAATAAACAAATGCTTACCAGCACAGTATAAACTGGAGAACATTGTTAGTGTTTTTTTAATGGTTGTTGTATAAAAACTATAGCTATATTTTATCTAAAAATTCACACAACACGTAACTTTATTTTATATTAAACCTCTGAATTTTGATTGTCACAGTTATGAAAAATACAGGTTCCCATTTTATAAGTGCAATAAGACACTCCGGGGGTGTGCATTAGACATTTCTAATGCACGGTCAGTGGCTAAACGCACTTGGCCTGCAGCCTCGTGCCTTATTACGCCCCTGGCCGTGTGTTAGAAATGTCTAATGCATACCCCCTTGTGTCTTATTGCTTACTTAAAGCCAAGTGGGGAACAGAATCAAATGCTTTTTTGAAATCTAACAAGATAACATCACAAGAGTTACCCTTATCCATATTTTCACTAATGAAGTTATAAAAGTTAACCAGATTCATTGTACAAGATCGACCTTTAATAAACCCATGCTGGGATTGATCTAAGCCTAACACAACTGAGCTCAAGTCATCTTTAATAATATGGCACTCCTCCTCCTCCTACTCCCTAGTCTCTGCCTTACATAACTTTCTCTCACCTAACTACTCCTGCTTTAACCCTCCTTAATTGTCCTCCTATGCCTCTGCTCCTCTCCATGGCTCACATCCCCTATCAATAAACCTTCTTCCCCTGAGCCAGCTGCTTAGCACACTCTCCTCTCCCATCACTGCTAACCCCCTCACTCCTACCCCTAACCTTTTTTTCCATTATCAACTTGCCCCTGCTTAGTTTTAACCTCTGGCAGGGTTCTCAGTATCCTGTATGAATCTAGCACTGGGCAAGCCTCCTCCTTCCCCATCCCCCTCTCTCCTTCCTACCCAACTTGTCCTCATCTAAATCTGCCCTCTGTCAGGATTCTTAGCACCCTGGCGATGTCTATTCTCAGTTGTTTCTTCCCTCCCTGCTTCTTTTTTTCTTTCCTCTTCTAGCCCCCCATTCCAACTGCCCAACTTGTCCTCACCTGATTCTATCCCCTGGCAGGGTTCTCTGCATCCTGGAGGGGCTCAGCACTGCGCAATTACTCTTTCTTCACTCCCTCTCCCCCTATATCCTTTCTACTCAACTAGTCCTCACCTGATTCTGCACTCTGGCAGGGTTCTCAGCATCCTGGAGTGGCCTCATGCCTCATCTTAGACAATTTTCTTCTTTCCCTCCTCTTCCCTCCTTTCCCTTCATCATTTCTTTACTCTCTTCATAATTTGTCCTCACCTAGTTCTGCCCCCTGGCAGGGTTTTCAGCATCCTGGAGGGGTCCAGCATTGGGAAATGACTCTTCCTTCCCTCCCTCTCCATCTTCTCTACCTAACTCATCCTCACCTGACTCTGCTCTCTGGCAGAGTTCTCAGCATCCTGAAGAGACCTAGTCTTAGGCAAGTTTCTCCCACCCCTCCTTCTTCTTCTCTTTACTATCCCCTCTACTATCTCTACCAAACTTGTCCTTGCCTACTCCTGCCCCTTATTCTAAGTCCTGCCTCATTCCACCACTGACAGTGAACTCCACACTCTGAAGGGGCCACTTCCAGGTATGACTTGTCCTCCTCTTTCCTATCCCTTACCTCCACCTTTCTCCCACCCCCCTCTACCTCCCTGCATTTAATCAAATGAATTAGTTCACTTGAGCTAATAATTTGCACCTTTTGTTCTGTCTGAGGTGCTCCCAGATTGCACTAGCCCTGTGTTAACTTGCCCTTCACAACTGATTTTTTTTGTTCACTTTTCACCAGTAATGTTCCTCCCCATCTTTATCCTCTCCTTCCCGAAGCTTGTTTCCTCTGTCTACTCCTCTGCCCTCCTTGATGTCCCCCACTGGACCTCATTTATTCAATAATTGCTAAATAATCTGTCTCTTACCCGTGATCCAGTCCTGCAAAGAGTTAGCTCCAAGGCTACATTACATTTCTGTACTATGTTCCTCAGATATGCCACTTGTAATTAAATGCATATTCCACAGGTATGATATATTTAATTGCATGTTATGTCTCAAATGTGACTGTATGATCATTTATGATACTTTTTTAACTGTATGTCTTGTTACAAATGTAATTGAATGTTTAATTTCTCAGATATGTTAAATGTTAAACTGTGTGTCTAATTCTTCATCCAATTGTATTCCCCCTCCCTGGTTGCACCGGGAGACATGCAACTCGTTGTTCAGTGTGCCTTCCTGGTGAAACATTTCAATAAATAAATAAATCAATAAATAAATAAAGATGGTTTTGCTGCACAGATTGTTTTTCTTTTCCTGGCCACACCCAGTCTTAGCCTAATAATACTCACATGAGAGGCACTGAGTGTTGTTTTTTTTTGAAAATGGACAAGTAACTGGAATGTGAAACACAACAAAAACTTAAGGGAACACAAGTTCAAAAGATGTAGAAACATTTTGTTTAATGTAAGATATTTTCAAAAGTTTTACTTCAGTCCTGTTGATTTAGTGTAAGAACTCAAATAATGTCTAAGGGGGAAAGGTGAAGTGTGATGTTAAAAAGTGAGAGATGTCCCTAATAAATTGAAACAGTTGAAAGCCCTGTGGGATGATCATTTAACTAATCTATCCAAATTGTTTTCTGTCGGAATAAGTAATTACACTCTGTATATGCAAAGCTCTGGACACATATTAGGTAATGCCTGAGCCCAAGAACCTGCATAAATCTTTTCTTCTGACTGAAAACATTTTGTAGCAAACTCACTGACCTTAATCAGCCTTTGGCAAAATGTGGTTGTGTTCAACCTTGGACTACAATAATGAAATCATGTGATTTATTATACATGACCTATTAACGACAGGTGATTTGTTTAGTGGTGTGCTGGGCAGAAAAGAATTGACTCAACACAAAGGATGCAGAGAACACTGTGTATCTCTGGTGTTGTACTCAACAATCCATTTTATGAAAATTAATTCAGTTTTCCTGCATTTGGATAAGGTAATAATATATTAGTGCCATGAAATTCACTTTGATGATGACTTTAATTGCTACATTATTACTCTGGCACATTTACAGTTTTACTGCAGCTCCATGTGAGCTGGCTGGCTGCTCAGTACTGTACCCCCCCTGAATAATGATGAACCATGGGATAAATAGGGTGCATGCCACGGTGAAACATGGGATAAATAGGGTGTATGCCACGGTGAAACATGGCATAAATAGGGTGCATGCCACGGTGAAACATGGGATAAATAGGGTGCATGCCATGGTGAAACATGGCATAAATAGGGTGCATGCCACAGTGAAACATGGCATAAATAGGGTGCATGCCACAGTGAAACATGGGATAAATAGGGTGCATGCCACGGTGAAACATGGGATACACAGGGTGCATGCCACAGTGAAACATGGGATGAATAGGGTGCATGCCACAGCGAAACATGGGATGAATAGAGTGCATGCCATGGTGAAACATGGGATGAATAGGGTGCATGCCACAGTGAAACATGGGATAAATAGGGTGCATGCCATGGTGAAACATGGGATAAATGCATGCCACGGTGAAACATGGCATAAATAGGCTGCATACCACGGTGAAACATGGGATAAATAGGGTGCATGCCATGGTGAAACATGGGATGAATAGGGTGCATGCCATGGTGAAACATGGGATAAATAGGGTGCATGCCACAGTGAAACATGGCATAAATAGGGTGCATGCCACAGTGAAACATGGGATAAATAGGGTGCATGCCATGGTGAAACATGGGATAAATAGGGTGCATGCCACATTGAAACATGGGATAAATGCATGCCATGGTGAAACATGGGATACACAGGGTGCATGCCACAGTGAAACATGGGATGAATAGGGTGCATGCACAGCGAAACATGGGATGAATAGAGTGCATGCCATGGTGAAACATGGGATGAATAGGGTGCATGCCACAGTGAAACATGGGATAAATAGGGTGCATGCCACGGTGAAACATGGGATAAATAGGGTGCATGCCACATTGAAACATGGGATAAATGCATGCCATGGTGAAACATGGGATACACATGGTGCATGCCACAGTGAAACATGGGATGAATAGGGTGCATGCCACAGCGAAACATGGGATGAATAGAGTGCATGCCATGGTGAAACATGGGATGAATAGGGTGCATGCCACAGTGAAACATGGGATAAATAGGGTGCATGCCATGGTGAAACATGGGATAAATGCATGCCACGGCGAAACATGGGATAAATAGGGTGCATGCCACTGTGAAACATGGGATGAATAGGGTGCATGCCACAGTGAAAGATGGGATAAATAGGGTGCATGCCACGGAGAAACATGGGATAAATGCATGCCACTGTGAAACATGGGATGAATAGGGTGCATGCCACAGTGAAAGATGGGATAAATAGGGTGCATGCCACGGAGAAACATGGGATAAATAGGGTGCATGCCATGGTGAAACATGGCATAAATAGGGTGCATGCCATGGTGAAACATGGGATGAATAGGGTGCATGCCATGGTGAAACATGGGATAAATAGGGTGCATGCCACAGTGAAACATGGCATAAATAGGGTGCATGCCACAGTGAAACATGGGATAAATAGGGTGCATGCCACGGTGAAACATGGGATACACAGGGTGCATGCCACAGTGAAACATGGGATAAATAGGGTGCATGCCACATTGAAACATGGGATAAATGCATGCCATGGTGAAACATGGGATACACAGGGTGCATGCCACAGTGAAACATGGGATGAATAGGGTGCATGCCACAGTGAAACATGGGATGAATAGAGTGCATGCCATGGTGAAACATGGGATGAATAGGGTGCATGCCACAGTGAAACATGGGATAAATAGGGTGCATGCCATGGTGAAACATGGGATAAATGCATGCCACGGCGAAACATGGGATAAATAGGGTGCATGCCACTGTGAAACATGGGATGAATAGGGTGCATGCCACAGTGAAACATGGGATAAATAGGGTGCATGCCACGGAGAAACATGGGATAAATAGGGTGCATGCCATGGTGAAACATGGCATAAATAGGGTGCATGCCACGGTGAAACATGGGATAAATAGGGTGCATGCCATGGTGAAACATGGCATAAATAGGGTGCATGCCATGGTGAAACATGGGATAAATAGGATGCATGCCACGGTGAAACATGGGATAAATAGGGTGCATGCCACAGTGAAACATGAGATGAATAGGGTGCATGCCACAGTGAAACATGGCATAAATAGGGTGCATGCCACGGTGAAACATGGGATAAATAGGGTGCATACCATGGTGAAACATGGGATAAATAGGGTGCATGCCACGGTGAAACATGGCATAAATAGGGTGCATGCCACGGTGAAACATGGGATAAATGCATGCCACGGCGAAACATGGGATAAATAGGGTGCATGCCACTGTGAAACATGGGATGAATAGGGTGCATGCCACAGTGAAACATGGGATAAATAGGGTGCATGCCACGGTGAAACATGGGATAAATGCATGCCACGGTGAAACATGGGATAAATAGGATGCATGCCACGGTGAAACATGGGATAAATAGGGTGCATGCCACAGTGAAACATGAGATGAATAGGGTGCATGCCACAGTGAAACATGGCATAAATAGGGTGCATGCCACGGTGAAACATGGGATAAATAGGGTGCATACCATGGTGAAACATGGGATAAATAGGGTGCATGCCACGGTGAAACATGGCATAAATAGGGTGCATGCCACGGTGAAACATGGGATAAATGCATGCCACGGCGAAACATGGGATAAATAGGGTGCATGCCACTGTGAAACATGGGATGAATAGGGTGCATGCCACAGTGAAACATGGGATAAATAGGGTGCATGCCACGGTGAAACATGGGATAAATGCATGCCACGGTGAAACATGGGATAAATAGGGTGCATGCCACTGTGAAACATGGGATGAATAGGGTGCATGCCACAGTGAAACATGGGATAAATAGGGTGCACGCCACGGTGAAACATGGGATAAATAGGGTGCATGCCACGGTGAAACATGGCATAAATAGGGTGCATGCCATGGTGCTTTTCTCCTTGAGCTCAAATAAAGGGATAAGACAGAACTCACTGAATCTCACAGGGAGAGTGAAAAGGGTCATCTACAAGCACTTTTTCACTGAAAGAGTAAGTAGACAAGTGGAACAAGCTGCTGGAGGAAGTGACACAGGCAAAATTAGTGAGCAGATTCAAACAGGGATTGGGCAACATATGGGATTAGTTAGAAAAGGGGTAACAAAAGCAAAGGGGAGTGGCCACTAAAAGGCCAGTGTAGAATAGTTAGGTAGGGTGGGCCAACTAGATGGGCCTAGGGACCCTTTTCTGCTGGCATTATCTATGCATCTATATATATATATAGATATATATATATATATATATATATATATATATATATATAGATATATATATATATTTATGAAGCAGAAATACATTAGGTATTGCCATGATTGTTAGAGAATAGACTCAAAGCAAAAAAGTTAGTACTGATACATTTTGTTTGACTAACACGGAGTTGTTATCTCAACTTTCAAAACTGTATAGCTTTCTTCTTCCTGTACTTTATAAACTTATGCAGAAGAACAGTTCATACAGAATCCCAAGCAGCTCTACAGAAATACAGCAGCATGCCTTTTAATTGTGAGGTCATGTGTTCTGAGATGATCTCTTTTTACATACATATTGAGGTGACCAGACACTGATTTGAATAAACAAATATAGATGTCTGGCAGCGATGGCATGTCTGTAGTACACAAAGAGTATAGTTTCAGCTCAGAATTTTAAGTGAGTTGCCTTTCACTGTGCCAGGGTTATAGCATAAGTGAATTTCCTTGTGTGAGGATTATGATACAAGATAAAACACCTGTTTTTTTTTTTTTTTTACCAACATAAGCAACCTGTTTATAAATGGCTAGAACTTCCAGTAGCTCATCCATGATAATTAGATCTTGAATTCTGAGCTTCAGAAGAGAGATATTTTTTAGTAGGGGTAAGCAATCTTTCATTATCCAGGTCATATTTAATTATAGGTACTAAGCAAAAATCATAGCACCAGCTAGACAAATCGCTTCCTTTTCAAAGCCAGCTGATGTGATCTGGGAGCCCCATGAAATCTGTTCTCAAATGTATTTTTGGCAGGGCTTGAAATTCGTAACAGGCATTATGCTTTAACTTAATATTCTTACTATTCTATAGCTCTCTTGCTGCAAATTAGAGTAGTCCCCACTCCCTTATGAGGGGCTAATTTATAAAGAGTAGCACGAGATAAAACTTTTACCTGAAAGTCCATTCCAAGCAGGGGACCTCTCTAATCTGCAAATATAAATTAGCTGAATACATATGCAATGAAGTTGTTATAAATAATTACTTCAAAAAGGAAACATGCTTTGTAAAAGTTATGAATACTTGTTGTGCCCTTCCTCTCTCTGCTCAGCTTGATTTGATTCAAGAGAGGACCTTATGCATGATGAGAGACCACTCTCTTGAGAATTAAAAGGCATCCGATGCAGTCCCTTCTAGACTCTGGATTAGCCACTAGAAATACATAAATTTCTAGTATTTTGGTGGAAAATCTCAGTTGCAGAACATGGTCTGTTTTCTGACTGTTATGGATCTGGGAAATTTTGTTTTTCTGAAAAATAAACAGCCAGTTTGCACATTCAAACCGAATGGAAGAATTATGTTGCAACTTTGGAAATTATATGCTGTTTGCTAATGTGTAAGTTATGAAATATACTTTTTTTGTTTTAGCAATTGCACTTTTCTGTTGATAATTGTACTCTGCTCTTGGAATATCCACCACGAGAGTAAGGTTCTTGTATAATTTGCCAGTTTTAACCTTCAGCATTCTAAACCTGGGGTGCCTACCGTATATCACTATTTACACTATTGAAAGTCTAAATAAGCTTGTAGAATCTGTGCTGCTCTGATTCATGGCTCCAAACTGCTCAAGGGAAGACAAAAGAGCACATTATGTTATAGTACCATGCCCCTTCACTTGGAATAACCTTTTCTGGCTGCAAGAAACAGTTAAATCCTACTTCCTCTTAAGAGAACATAACAGTCTCATCTTGCTGCCACCTAGGCCTGTAATTTCAGGAACCAGTTTCCTAGCACAATGTATCCCAGAAAAGAAGTCGTCTTTTGCTCTCATGTGAATGAAACAAGAGAGGCAGTTTGAATGAAGTGCAATGCACAGGATCCAAAAAGGATGCAAGCAGAGAACAGACATCCACAGTTTTGGGTTTCTGTGTGTCCCTCGCAACCACATGCATATATGCTCAAACCCAGCACAAAGCATAATAGTTATCAATATTGCAAATCCTTGCATAAGGAAGGCTGACAAGGCTTCTCTAGAACAAAAGCTGACCCCAAACAGTACAAGTTCTGAATGAAAGCAACAAACAACAGACATGTGATTCACATCACATCACAGTACAGTGCAGTCAGCATTCAACTGATATACCATGAGAGTGCGGTGCCATCACTATTTTAGTGAAGTACCAGGACATGCAGTGTAGTCAGTATTCCAGTGACATACCAGGACAGTGCAGTGCAGTCAGTATTCAAGTGATGTACCAGATCTGTGCAGTGCAGTCAGTATCTCAGTGAAGTACTTGGACAGTGCAGTGCAGTCAGTATCCCAGTGACATATAAGGACAGAGCAGTGCAGTCAGTATCACAGTGGCATACCAGGATAGTGCAGTGTAGTCTGTATCCCAGTGAAGTACCAGGACAGTGCAGTCCAGTCCAGTCAGTATTCCAGTGACATACCAGGACAGTGCAGGCAGTCAGTCAATATCTCAGGAAAGTACCAGAACAGTGCAGTGCTGTCAGTATTCCAGTGATGTACCAGGTCAGTGTAGTACAGTCAGTATCTCAGTGAAGTACCAGGACAGTACTGCACAGTCAGTATCTCAGTGAGGTACCAGGATAGTGCAGTGAAGTGCAGTCACTATATCAGTGGCATACCAGGATGGTGCAGTCAGTATCTCAGTGAAGTACCAGGACAGTGCGGTGCTGCCAGTATTCCACTGATGTACCAGATCTGTGCAGTACAAGCAGTATCTTGGCAAGGTGCCAGGACAGTGCAGTGTAGTCAGTATCTCAGTGATGTACCAGGACAGTACAGTGCAGTTAGTATCTCAGTAAATATTAGGTCAGTGCAGTGTAGTCACTATGTGAGATACCAGGACAGTGCAGTATAGTCAGTATCTCGGTGAAGTAACAGCTCAGTGCAGTGCAGTCAGTATCTCAGTGATGTACAAGATCAGTGCATTGCAGGTAGTATCTCAGTGAGGAGCCAGGACAATGCAGTGTAGTCAGTATCTTAGTGACATACTACCAGGGCAGTGCAGTTAGTATCTCAGTGATGTACTAGGACAGTGCAGTGTAGTCAATATCACAGTGAAGTAACAGGACAGTGCAGTGTAGCACTTTCTCAGTGATGTACCAGGTTAATGCAGTGCAGTCAGTATCTCAGGAAAGTACCAGGACAGTGCAGTGCAGTCACTTTCTCAGTGATGTAGCAGGATAGTACAGTGCAGGTAATATGTTAGTGATGTACCAGGCCAGTACAGTATAGTCACAATCTCAGTAAGGTACCAGGACAGTGCAGTGTAGTCAGTATCTCACTGACATACCAGATTAGTACAGTGCAGTGCAGTCAATATCATAGTGAGAAGGCAGCGCAGTGAAGTCAGTATCACAAGAAGTACCAGGACAGCACAGTGCAATCAGTATCTCAGTGACATACCAGGATAGAAACATAGAAACATAGAAGTTGATGGCAGATAAGGACCGCAAGGCCCATCCGGTCTGCCCATTTCTTTTTCTACCTTATAAAACTGCCATCGGCCTTTACTCTGTCAGTGGCCTATCTATTCATAGTCATTTGTATTGCTCCCTTATGCCTATCCCATGCCTCTTTGAAGCCCTGCACTGTATTCATAGCCACCACTTCTTGTGGTAAGCCATTCCATGTGTCCACCACCCTTTCGGTGAAAAAGAATTTCCTTACATTCCCCCTCAATCGGCCTCCCTGTAATCTCATGCTGTGTCCTCTTGTCCTGCTATTTTTCTTATATTTAAACATGTTAGACTCTTTCACCTTGATAATGCCCTTAAGGTGTTTGAATGCCTCGATCATATCACCTCTTTCCCTCCTTTGCTCAAGGGTATACATATTGAGCTCTGTTAATCTGTCCTCATATGTCTTCTGATGCAGTCCCTGCACCATTTAGGTTGCTCTTCTCTGGACTGCCTCAATTTGAGTTAATGTCCTTGTGAAGGTGTGGCCTCCAGTACTGCAACGGTACTCCAGATGAGGCTCTAACCAGTGTCTTATAAAGAGAGATTATTACCTCCCTCTTACGACTTGTAGATACCCTACTAATACACCCTAACACCCCCTAGCACCTACTGCTTTAGAGGTCTGCTTGAATGATTTCAGGTCATCAGTGATGATGATGCCCAAGCTCTTTCTTCCTTGTGACTGCTAGCAACTCCTCCCAGCCTATAGGTGGCTTCTGGATTTCTCTCCCTATGTGCATGATTTTGCACTTCTTTGCATTAAATCCCAGTTGCCACTCTTCTGACCATTTGCTAGTTTATCCAGATCTCTCTTCTCATTCTGCCCACCCATCTGGATCATCTACTCTGTTGCAGATCTTGGTGTCATCTGCAAACAGACAAGCCTTACCCTTTAGTCCATCTGCAAGGTCACTAATGAAGATGTTGAAGAGGACTGGCCCCAGGACTGATCCCTGAGGTACCCCACTTGTGACTTGCATCTCTTCTGACTGTATACCATTTACCATCACTCTCTGTTTTATGCCCGTCAACAGTTTGCCACCCAGTTGACCAACTTCTGACCACCCGAGCCTACAGCTTATTTACCAATCTTCTATGTGGAACAGTGTCAAAGCTTTGCTGAAGTCAAGGTAGCGACATCAACTTCTCCCCCTTGGTCCACCACTCTGGTTACCCAGTCAAAGAAATCTATGAGATTAGTTTGACAGGACCTTCCTTTTGTAAACCCATGCTGTCTTGGATCCTGTGCCCCTATGGATTCCAGGTGTCACACTATCCTTTCCTTAAGGAGTGCCTCCATAATCTTGCCCACTACTGAGGTAAGACTGACTGGTCTGTAGTTCCCCACCTCCTCCCTGCTACCACTCTTGTGGAGCGGGATCACATGAGCCCTTCTCCAGTCTTCTGGGACCTCTCCTGTGCTCAGAGACTCACTAAACAGTTCTGCTAATGGCTCTGCTAGTTCCACCTTTAGCTCCTTAAGTACCCTGGGATGTATGCCATCAGGTCCCATTGCCTTATCCACCCTGAGCTTAGCAAGCTCTTGTAGGACCCTTTCTTTTGTGAAGGGAGTAGTGCTCACCTCCCTCCCCCCTGTGTCCATGATGCTGAGCTGTGGGCCCTGCCCTACCTTCTCTTCAGTAGTGCAGTGCAGTCAATATCTTGGGAAAGTACCAGGACAGCACAGTGCTGTCAGTATTTCAGGGAAGTACCCGGACAGTACAATGAAGTTAATATCTTGGTGAAGTATCAGGATAGTGCAATGAACGCAGTATCCCAGTGAAGTACCAGGACAGTGTAATGCAGTCAGTATCTCAATGAAGTAGCAGTCTAGTGCAGTGCAGTCAGTATCTCAGTTAAGTACAAAGTCAGTGCAGTGTAGTCACTATGTCAGTGGTGTACCAGGACAGTGCAGTCAGTGTCTCAGTAAAGTACCAGCACAGTGCAGTGTAGTTAGTATCACAGTGAAGTACTGTAACAGGACAGTGTAGTGTAGCACTATCTCAGTGACATACTAGGTTAATGAAGTGCAGTCAGTATCTCAGGGAAGTACCAGGGAAGTACAGTGCAGTCAGTTTCTCAGTGATATAACAGGACAGTGCAGTGCAGGCAATATCTCAGTGTTGTACTAGGCCAGTACAGTGTAGTCACAATCTCAGTACCAGGACAGTGCATTGTAGTCGGTATCTCACTGACATACCAGGACAGTGCAGTACAGTTAGTATTTCTGGAAAGCACCAGGACAGTGCACTGCAGTCAGTATCCTGGTGAATTACCAGGACAGTACGATGCAGTCAGTATCTCAGTGCAATACCAGGATAGTGCAGTGCAGTCAGTATCTCAGTGAAGTACCAGGTCAGTGCAGTGCAGACACTATCTCAGTGTCCTACCAGGACAGTGCAGTCAGTATCTGAGTAAAACAAATAATAATAATAATAATACTTTATTTATCAGGTACCTTTCAACAACCAAGATGCCCAACAATAAACTAAAACAGCACATAAAACAGTAAGTATCCATTCTTATAAAATTCAAATAGCAGACAAAATCAAACAGAAAAGGCTTGATGTCATAAGTGTATTTTAAGGACCTGTTTAAAATCCCTCCATGGTCATGCACTTCTGTAGCTGATGGGGTAGAGAATTCCAAAGGGCCGGGGCCACATACGTAAATGTCCAGGCCCCTGAAGATTTTAAAGAAACCCTTGGAATCTCTAGCAACCTCTCATCAGCCAAGCAGAGTGATCGCCCAGGGCAATAAGGAACCAGAAGCTCTTTCAGGTAGTCTGGGCCCAATCCGTGTAGGGCTTTATAAGTCAGAAGTCTGACTTTAAAGGTGATCCGCCACTGTACTGGCAGCCAATGTAGTTCACGCAGCACTGGAGAGATGTGACAAGACCAGGGCATCCCCATCAATAACCGGGCTGCAGCTTTCTGCACCAGCTGCAAGCGGTGGATATCCACCTCAGGCAGCCCTAGATAAAGGGAGTTGCAGTAATCAAGGCACGTGGTCACAAAGGTGTGGACCAATGTGGGAAGATCACTGGACAGAACTAGGTGTTTAACCCTGGAGATGCTCCTCAAATGGTAGAAGGAGGATTTGATGCCTGCCAACACCTGCCATCACAGTGTGAGCCCCTTGTCAAAAATCACCCCCAGGTTTTGCACCCATTCAGAGGTCAAGCACTGGGAGCCCCCAAGGAAAGGTCCCAAAGGCAGACCCACTCCCAACCCCTCTATCTGGTGCTCCAGGACCACAACCAACACCTCAGTCTTTTCTGAGTTCAACCTCAGCCAGCTCAAATTCATCCAACCCTGGATTTCAGCGAGACAGTTGTTGAATACCAAGGGAGCTCTATCCTGGTTAGGTGTGAAAGAGAGGTAGAGCTGGGTATCATCAGCATAGCAGCAAAGCCTCAGCCCATATCTTCCTACAATGTCTCTGAGGGCAAGCATATACACTGAGAACAACATGGGGGACAACACTGAACCCTGAGGGACCTCACATGATAGAGAGACTGGGCCAGAGGAATGAATCACTGACACCACCCTCTGAGTTCTGCCAGTGAGGAAAGCTGTAAACCACCTGAGGACTGTACCTGACAGGCCACAGATGAACCTCAGGCAATCAAGAAGGACCCCATGGTCCACAGTGTCAAATGCTCATGAGAGATCTAGAAGAACCAAGATGGAATGTTTTTTCAATCCCTCACCATCAGGAGATCATTGAGCACCTGAACCAGAGCTGTTTCAGTACTATGCCTCTTTCGGAAATCAGATTGGAGAGGATGGTCAAATGGTTCTCCAGTTGTAGGGCCACTACTTTCTCAATCACCTTCCCTATAAAGGAAAGGTTAGAGATGGGTCTGTAGTTTTCAGGGCAGTCTGGGTCCAAAGAAGCTTTCTTCAGGAAAGGTGTCACTACCACCTCCTTCAGGGAGCTAGGAATCTCACCTGTCTCCAAGGAGCACCAGATTATCTGTGCTAGGACTGGGCCAATGATATCAATACAACCCATAAGTAGGGTAGTTGATCCCAGATCCAAACTACAGCATGTAGGGTGCATACCCTGGACAATCTGCATGACCACTACAAACTCCAGCCGGTCGAAAGAACTCCAGGAAAATCAAGGGACAGTGACCAAGCACTGATCCAAAGCATCTCCCATAGAGTGTGCTGGTTGGAGCTCTGCCCTGATGTCGGCCACCTTAGCTGCAAAGAACCGAGCAAGCTCATCACACTCCACTTGTGAAAAGGCTCTTTGAATCTGCAGGCAGGCTGGGTTGCACACGTCAGTGCAGTGCATTCAGTGTCTCAGTGTCATACCGAGTTAGTGCAGCGCAGTCAGTGTCTCAATGAAAACAAAGAAAATTCTGTGCACACAGGAAATTCAGGTCAGAAAGAAGGTTTGCTGGCCTATGTTCAGGTTGTTCAGAACCAAACACCCCTATGTATCACCTCCACATAGAAGGCTTTATTAGGGGCCTGAATTTAGTGCGGGCACAGCTTTTTCTTTGTTTTCAGAGTTTGGTCCTGTGCTGGAGCACTTTTAATGGTAGTGGTGTGCTCACCTTCATTGGCAGTGCAGTGTAGTCAGTATCTCAGTGAAGTACCAGGACAGTGCAGTGTAGTCACTTTCTCTGTGAGGTACCAGGACAACAGTGTAGTCAGTATCCCAGTAAAATAAAAAAGGTCAGTGCAGTGCAGTCAGTATCTCAATGAGATACCAGAACAATGCAGTGCAGTCAGCATTGCAGTGAAGTCCAAGGACACCACAGTGCAGTCAGAGCTCAGTGATGTAACAGGACAGTGCAATCAGTATCTCTGTGATGTACCAAGATAGTGTAGTACATTCAGTATCTTGGCGATGTACCAGGACAGTGCTGTGCAGTCCATATCCCAGTAAAATTCCAGGACAGTGTAGTGCAGTCTGTATGTCAGTGAGGTACCAGGATACAGCAGTGCAGACAGTATATCAGTTAAGTACCAGGTCAGGCCAGGTAGTATCTCAGTGAAGTACCAGGACAGTAAAGTGCAGCCAATACCTCAAGGAAGTACCAGGACAGTGCAGTGTAGTCAGTATTTGAGTGAGGTACAAGGCCAGTGCAGTGCAAGCAGCATCTCAGTAATGGACCAGGTCACTGAAGTGTAGCTAGTATCTCAGTGAAGTACAAAGAAAGTAAAGTGCAGTCAGTATCTCAGTAAAGTACCAGGACAGTACAGTGCAGTCAGTATTTCAGTGAATTACCAGGACAGGGCAGTGTAATCACTATCCCAGTCAGGTACTGTGCCTGTACAATGTAGTCAGTATCTTAGTGAAGTACCAGGACAGTGCATTGTAGTTACTATCACAGTAACACACTAAGTCAATGCATTGCAATCAGTATCTCAGTGATGTACGAGGACAATTCTGTGTAGTGCTGTCATTACCTAAGTGAAGTACCAGGTCAGTGCAGTGCAGTCAGTATCTCAGGGAAGTACCAGGTCAATGCAGTGCAGTCAGTATCTCAGTGATGTACAAGGACAGTACAATGCAGTCAGTATCTAAGTTATCTACCAGGTGCTAACTTTGGCAGACAGAAATCTTGCTTTTAGAGCAAGGAGCAGCTGACTACAAAACTAGAACTTTTTTACTAATAAAACACTTCTATCTCAGCAGGAGTCAGTGCCTGTTGGGATTAATAAAACAGATACTTTATTAGAAGTGGGGTGTCTCATTTAGGGTAAAAAAAAGAAAGTCAGTGTAGTTTTTCTGTGTTAGGGAAAGGGAGTTTGTTAAGTCAGGAGGGGAGAACTTAATTGGGGGTGTGGCTTAGGAGTATGAAAGCAGGTGTCTCCAATTACAGTTCCCTAGTGCTAGCTTTGGCAGACATAAATCTTACTTTTAGAGCAAGGAGCAGCTGACTACAAAACTATAACTTTTTTTTTTTTACTAATAGAACACTTTTATATCAGCAGGAGTCAGTGCCTGTTGGAATTAAAAAAAACAGATACTTTATTAGAAGTGGGGGGTCTCATTTAGGGTAAAAAAAGAAAGTCAGTGTGTTTTTCTGGGTTAGCTGCTGACTACAAAACTAGAACTGTTTTACTAATTGCCCTCCTTCCCTCCCCCACCCTCCCACCCTTAGCCAGTTCTACTTTTACAGGCACTGGATTTAACTAACAGGAACTTCTGGTTTGGCAGTAGGAAGGGAAGGATCACTGAGACACATAGGTTTCATCATCCTTGAAGGAAAAGAGTAGCTCTCCCTCTTCCCCTAGCTGCAGGAGGTCTGACTCTGAGCAAGGAAAAAGAAGAAGACTACAGAAGAATACAGGAAGTTCCTGTCCCAGAACAGGAAGGGCGAGAGCTGTAAGGGCACATAGGCAGTAGAAGGGAAAAAAAAACAGGGAGGAGAGAGTAAGCATACAAAGCAACAGGAGAGTGGCTACAAAATAAGACATGATGGGAGTGGTGCAGTGCAATGGCTGTGGGGCAGCAATCTTCCGGGAGACATTCTGGAGGCTGCAATGCTACCCTATTTGTAGGCACCCCTTTGGTCTGAGGGAGGATCTTGTTCATCTCCAGGCTGACTTGGCTATGATTCATGAAACCTCCTTCTCCACCCAGGGACCACCAGGGCCACAGACACCTCAGAGGTTGCCAAGAAAGAGGAGCGGTTGGACCAAGATGGGCTCAGGGAGGAAGAGGCTGGTGGAACAGAGGCACATTCCTCCAGTTGTACCTCTCCACAATTTATATGCTGTTCTGGTGGAGAGTGATTCCTCTATTGAGGCACCTGCAGTGGAGACAAAGGATGATGTGGGGAACCTCCACAAAGGAGACCCACAGGAGGGTGGCATGGTACCCCACAGGGGAAGGAAACAACTCCTGGTGGGGGACTCAATCATTAGGAACGTAGAACTGGGGGAGGAAGGGGGAGGGAGGGAGGTAAGGTGCCTACCTGGTGCCACGGCTTGGAGGGACAGGGAGCGAATCCTCAGGATTGTGGGACCAGCTGAACAAGGGAGGGAACTGAATGTCATTGTCCACCTGGGGACAAATGACCTGGCTGGGAATGGAGTGAGAGCAGTGCAAGAGGAATTTGAATAGTTGGGGAGGGGTCTTAGGCAAGTAACATGAATGGTAACCTTCTCTGAGGTGCTGCCTGTCTATGGCAAGTATGATGCTAAGGTACTCTGCACCATAGAATTCAATGAGTGGTTGAAAAACTGGTATAGAGCTCAGGGTTTTGGCTTCACTGGGGACTGGGGGTCCACCTGGAGGGATGCAGACCTATACTGGTGTGATGGTCTGCATCTGTCCAGTAGGGGAACCAGGATCCTAGATGATAGGTTTAAATGCTTCATTGGCAAGCTTTTAAACTAGCCAAGGGGGATGCACTGAAAAAGATCAGGGAAAACCCAGCCTCCCCCACAAAACACAGTCGTTAGAGAGGTAAACGCCAAGGTAGAGAAGTCAACAGGGAGCAGGACAGGGGTAACTGCAGAAAAAGGCAGTAAGGAGAGGGATGGTGCTAAAAGAGGTTAGGCCATCAAAAAATGGAGGGTGATGAGTACCAATGCCCATAGTCTGTGTAACAAGCTCCTTGCACTAGTGGCCTTGATGAAAGAGGGATACCTGGATATTGTGGCAGTCACAGAAACATGGTACACTGAGAACCACAACTGGGATGTCAACATAACAGGGTACACATGCTACAGGAGGGACAGGGAGGGTAAAAGAGTAGCTCTCTATGTAAGGGAAGGGATCAAAGCAATGGAACTAAAGGATAAATGGGGGAGTAGAGGAGGCACTGTGGGTCACCCTGGAGACAGGATATAGCACCACAATCTGCATGAGGATTGCATACCGAACCTCATCTCTGGGGGAGGCAATGGACAAGGAAATGATAGAAGGCATCCTTAGAATGGCAGAAAAAGGGGAACTATTGTAGATGGGGGACCTGAATATGTCAGATGTTAACTAAAGCACCTTTGCTGAAGCCACATCCAAGAGCAGGGTCATTCTCGATGCCCTACAGGGGGCATGCCTCAGACAGCTAGTGATGGAACCCACTCAGGAGGGAGCAATCTTAGACCTGGTATTGTCAAATGGGGATGGAGCAAGGATCTCAGATTTAGAAATGGGTAGCCATCTGGGAACAAGTGACCACCAAACAGTATGGTTCATGATAAACACAGCCATAGAGTCAAGCCATACAAAAGCAAGAGTATTGGACTTTAGGAGGGCTGACTTTGGGAAAATTGGGAGAGTGCCTCAGAAATGCACTAGCAAGCGGGCGAGAAGGAGGGGTGGAGGAACAATGGGGAAAAATCAAAACAGTCATTGTGTTATGCAAATCAACAAAGCAAAACGAAGGAAAAAAACACTATGGTTCTCAAAAGAGGTGGCAGGGAAGGTTAAGGAGAAAAAGGTAGCATTCAGGAAGTATAAGGAAACACAGAAGGAGCAGGACAGATAACTGTACCAGTTAAAGCAGAAGGAAGCGGGGAAGGCAGTCAGAATAGCAAAGGCCCAAACTGAGGAAAAGATAGCCAACTCAGTTAAGAAGGGGGATAAAACCTTTTATAGGTACATTAGGGAGTGAAGAAAGACCAAAGGAGGGATAGTGAGGCTTAATAAAAGGAAGGGAGGGTGGGCAGAGGGGGACAGTGAAAAAGCAGGGATACTGAACGAATACTTCTGCTCAGTATTCACAAAAGAAGAGGAGAGGGAGGTGTCTAAATCAAAGAATAGAAGCACTCTAGATAGGGAGGTACATACCTCTCCATTCACAGAAGAAAGGGTTCTGAAAGAACTCTTAAAACTGAAGGTGGACAAAGCAATAGGGCCTGATGGGATTCACCCAAGAATTCTAAAAGAACTAAGGGTAGAACTAGTAACACCACTGACTACCCTTTTAACAAATCGTGGAAGGATGGTGTGGTACCTGAGGACTGGAGGAGGGTGTATGTGATTCCCCTTCACAAAAGTGGGAGCAAGACAGAGGCAGGAAACTACAGACCTGTTAGTTCGACCTCAGTGGTAAGGAACATGATGGAATCACTTCTGAAAGAAAAATTTTTTGAATTTCTAGAGGCCAGTGAGGTACAGGACCCAAGGTAGCATGGATTCACAGCAGGAAGGTTGTGTCAGATGAATCTAATAGATTTCTTTGACTGGGGGACCAAAGTAGTAGACCAGGGAAGGTCTGTGGACATGGCCTACCTAGACTTTAGCAAGGCATTTGACACAGTCCCACGCAGAATAGTAATATACAAGTTAGCTAACCTTGGAGTGGGTCCCAAAGTGGTAGCCTGGGTAAAAAATTCCCTGGACAACAGGATGCAGAGAGTAATAATAAATGGAATTAAATCTGAAGAAAGTGGGGTTACTAGCGGGGTACCACAGGGTTCAGTACTGGGACCTGTCCTCTTTAATGTCTTTATAAGTGACATTGCAGAGGGACTGGAAAGAAAAGTATGTCTCTTTTCAGATGACACAAAACTCTGCAACAAGGTCGATACAGAAGGTGGGGTGGAAAGGATGCAAAGAGACTTGGCAAGGTTGGAGGAATGGTCAAATGTATGGCAGCTTAGATTCAATGCAAAGAAGTGCAAAGTAATGCACCTGGGAGACAAAAACCCAGGGGAAGAGTACGCAATGGGGGGTGAGATACTAACAACAACAAAAATGGAAAGGGACCTGGGGTAGTCATATCAGATAACCTTATGGTGGTGAAGCAATGTGAGAAGGCAGTAAGGAGGACTGGCAGGATACTGGGATGCAGAGGGAGAGGCATCACCAGTAGAAAACAGGAAGTTGTTATCCCTCTGTACAGACAGTTGGTGAGACCCCATCTGGAGTACTGCGAGCAGTTCTGGAGACCCCATCTCTGTAAGGACATAGATAAAACAGAGGCTGTCCAGAGGAGGGCAACTAAAATGGTGCAGGGTCTGCACCAGAAGACATACGAAGACAGATCAAAGGAGCTTAATTTGTATACCCTCGAGGAGAGAAGGGAGAGGGGGGACATGATAGAAACTTTCAAGTACCTCAAGGGAATCAACAAAGTCCAAGAGGGTATCATCTTTCAGAAAAAGAGATGTACAAGAACAAGGGGGCACAATTTGAAGATAGAGGGGGGACGGCTCAGAGGTAATGTGAGGAAGTATTTTTTCACAGGGAGGGTTGTGGATACATGGAACAGCCTTCCTGAGGTGATAATGGAGTCAAAGAAAGTGGGGGAATTCAAGAATGCTTGGGAAAGACATAAGGCAATTCTAGTGGGGGGTAGGAGGAAGTAGGCTTTTGGTTAACTAGGACCTGCAGCTTATTCATTAGGTAGCGAAATGAGCAGACTAGGTGGACCAAGCGGTCCTTATCTGTCATCAGATTCTATGTTTCTATGTAGGTCAGTGCAGTGCAGTCAGTATCTTAGGAAAATACCAGGTCAATGCAGTGCAGTCAGTATCTCAGTGATGCACAAGGACAGTACAATGCAGTCAGTATCTAAGTTAGCTACCAGGTCAGTGCAGTGCATTCAGTAGCTCAGTTTCATACCAGGTCAGTGCAGTCAGTATTTCAGTGAAGCACCAGGTCAATGAAGTGTATTCACTATCCTAGTGATGTACTAGATCAGTGTAGTGCGGTCAGTATCTCAGGAAAGTACCAGGAGAGTGTACTGCAGCCAGTATCACAGTGAGGTACCTGGATAATGCAGTTCAGTCAGTTTATCAATGAGATATAGGTTAGTGCAGTGCAGTTACTATGTCAGTGATGTACCAGGTCAGTGCAGTGCAGTCAGTGTCTCAGTGACATACTAAGTTAGTGAAGTGCAGTTAGTATTTCAGTGAAGTACCAGTACAATGCAGTGCAGTGCAGTCAGTATCTTAAGTGATGTACTAGGACAGTACAGTACAGACAGTATCTCAGTGAGGTACCAGGACAGTGCAGCATACTTAGTGTCCCACTGATGTACCAGATCAGTGCAGTGCAATCATTGCACTGCACTGATCTGGTACAGCAGTGTGACACTATCTCAGTGAGATACCAGCATAGTGCAGTGTAGTCAGTGTCCCAGTGAACTACCAGGATAGCAAAGTGCAGTCAGTATCTCAGTGAAGTACCAAGACAGTGCAGAGTAGTTAGTATCTCAGTTAAATACCAGGACAGTGCAGTGTCGTCAGTATCCCAGTGAAGTACTAGGATAGCATAGTGCAGTCACTATTTCACTGAGGTATCTGATCAGTGTAGTGCGATCAGAGTCCTAGTGAAGTACCAGGACAGTGCAGTGCCGTTAGTATCTCAGGAAAGTACCAGCACAGTACAGTTCAGTCAGTATCTCATGGAAGTACCAGGACAGTGCAGTATAGTCAGTATCTGAGTGAGGTACCAGGATCTTGCAGTGCAATCCATATTTTAGTGAGGTACAAGGTCTGTGCAGTGCAGTCACTATCTCAGTGGCGTACCAGGACAGTGCATTCAATATCTTAGTGAAGTACCAACTCAATGCAGTGCAATCTGTATCTCAGTGAGGTAGCAGAATAGTGCAGTGCAGTCAGTATCTTGGTGATGTACCAGGAGAGTGCAGTGCAGTCAGTATCCCAATGAAGTACCAGGACAGTGCAGTGCAGTCAGTATCTAAGTGAAGTACCAGGTCAGTGAAGTCAGTATAGAATCTCAGTGACACACCTTGTCAGTTCAGTCAGTATCTCAGTGAAGCACCAGGACAGTGCAGTGTATGATATATCTCAGTGACATACCAGAACAGTGCAGTGCAGTGTAGTCAGTATCTCAGTGAAGTATCAGGACAGTGCAGGGCAGTCACTATGTCTGTGATGTACCAGGTTAGTGCAGTGCAGTCAGTATCTCAGTTTGCTTCGATCTCATGGAAGTACCAGAACAATGCAGTGCAGTCAGTATTTCAGTGATTTACCAGGACAGTGCAGTGAGTATCTCAGCAATGTACTAGAACAGTGCAGTGTAGTCAGTATCACAGTGACATATATGGACAGGGCAGTGCAGTCAGTATTTTAGTGGTGTACCATGACAGTGCAATGCAGTGAAGTCAGTATCACAGTGAAGAAGTAGGTCACTGTAGTGCAGTCAGTGTTTTGGTGGCATATCTGGACAGTGCAGCACTGTCAGTATCTCAGTGTGGTATTTGGACAGTACAGTGCAGTCAGTATCCCAGTGATATACCAGGTCAGTGCAGTGCAATCACTGTCTCAGTGATGTGCAAGTATAATGCAGTGCAGTCACTATCTCAGTGAGGTACCAGGTCAGCACAGTGTAATCAGTATCTCAGAAGAGTACCAGGTTACTGTACTGCAGTCAAAAGACACACAGAAACCTAGAAAAGGACCATTTGGCCCACTAGCCTGCCCAGATATTTCCTGCCTATTCTGTATCTGCAGATCGTACATAGTTTCTGGTGGAGACTGCACGAGGCACCCCAAAAAAATGGCGTAGTCCATTAGCTCTGTCAGCACCACTCATTTTTAAAATCCTTTTTAATTTTTAAAATTTTCATTTCCACTCCAAAAACACTTTATTCATTAGATTAATCTGTGGATTAAATTGTGGAGAAATGAAATACATACAAATATTGTTATTTTCTGACTTAAGTGTTTTTAGAGCATTTTAAATGTTGGCTATTAGAGAGAGATGGCTCCACTGGGAGTGAAGATCGTGCACACAGTAAAACCTTCAGCACTACTTGGACACTAACGCTGATGGAGAGCACAAAAAAACTGATTTAATGGACATAAAAAAATATTGCAGCTATGGGGAAAATTGAGGCTGATTCCGTAGAGCTGAGAGGGAGAGTGGAAGTAACAGAAAACATTTTCAGCTAATTGAGTCCACTTTGGTGTGTGTGGGGGTTTCTGTACGGGTGTTATACTGGGGAGTTGTGCTCCCCTTGCTGTTGGCTTATTGCTGCAGTGCTCTCTGCACTGTTGGCATTTTATAGCGCTCTAAATGCAGTCAGACTTTTTCATATCGACATGTAGTGGTGGAACCCTCCCAGCAGCATGCGATAGGGGAACTACTCCAGAATTAATGGAATAAATGTCCTGATACTCTCTCATGGCTTACATAGTCATTCTATTTCCTGTTCGCTTCCAAGGAAGGACTGGGTTGGTCCGAAAAGCTAAAGCACTTTGCTTTTTCGCTACATCTATGTTGGTCCAGTAAAAGGTATCAAATCATTTGCTTCTGGATCTGTTCTTAAAAGGACCAATAGGGCAAAGACTAAATCTGTTCAGCATGAGTAACTTTGACCTCTTGGATGATTCATGGATCACAAGAGACTCTATCTCAGACCTTGTGATCACTCCTGACCATGACCTGCATCCTCTTAATCTAGTGTTTAGAGTTGTAACACAGATTTCATGTTTTTACACAAATTTCATTTTTATGTTTACTTGTGCGCATGAGCAAGAAACATTATGTGGCAGCTTAGCAGAGAAGCAGAGTGTACCAACAACACACCTGCAAAAGTAAAGAACCAACCCGCGTTGTCTGTATTTTAAAAAAAAACTGTAATACGAGAAAAAGGTCCTTTGAAGTGTCCGGTGCCCTTCCCCCAACCCTTGCCCACCGTTTGCGTACCCCACCTCCCCCCACCCCCCTCACCCTAAACTTACCTCTGGAGCCCGGCGCGATGATCTTCAGTGGACCGGGAACACGTCTGCATTCTTCAAAACCGACCAGGAACTGAAGAAATGCCGGTAAGCTGTATGATGGCATAAAGAGAGTTTTTTCAACTTTGGTGCATATCTCAGGCATTTTTGGCACCACATTTTCAACATGGGGTTATTGGGACCCCTCCTCATAAATTCAGTCACTGTTGTGGTGTTATTCGGTCCCGAAAGGTGATTTTGCAGTCACTGCGCAGAATCACCTTTCGAGACTGATTAACAAAATGACAGTGCCACTGTTCATGAGGTGGGCTCTCAAAAAGTCTATGTTGCAAATTTGGTGAAAACCCAAACATGATTGTTTTACGAGCATGTGTTGCGTAGTTTCCACACAAGCTCGTGAATCTGCTAATTTGTAATATTTTCAGTCCAGATTTTCAACATTGGCATTTTTCCACACCTCCTTATAAACAATACAGCTGTCATTTTACACAACCTGGCCAAAATGTGTTTTCACTTCCGCACAGAATAGCGCGGTCACTGTGGGAAATCAGTTTTTGGGAAAGATTAAGAAAATGACAGTGACACTGTTCATGAGCAGAGGTCCTAAAATTCCTATGTTGAAAATTTGGTGACGAATGTCCATAAAATGACTGTATTACAAGTGTGTGTTGCGCAGTTTCCACGCACCCTTGTAACTTTGCAAATTTGTAATATTTTCACACCAGATTTTCAACACTATCATTTTTTCACATCTCCTTATGAACAGTACAGCTGTCATTTTTCACATCCTGGCCGAAATGTGTTTTTGTACTTCCTGCACAGAATAGCGTGGTCGCTGTGGGAAATCAGTGTTTGGGACAGATTAAGATCAAGCGAGTGAAAGAGGGGCTGTGAGCGAGCTCAACAGAACTCTGTCAGGACTGCTGCAGATTTCTTTGTGGGCAGAACAAGGTGACAATACAGACAGGAGTCCAGTACAAAAAGGGCAGCCTGCAGTGCTGGGAGAAACAGAATAAGTGAGTGAGAGAGGGGGAGTGAGCGAGCTCAACGAAGCTCTGTCGGTACTACTGCAGATTTCTTTGTGGGCAGAAAAAGGTGCCAGTGTAGGCAGGAGTCCAGTACAAAAGGGCAGCCTGCAGTGCCAGGAGAAACAGAATGAGTGAGTGAGAGAGGGGGGAGTGAGCGTGCTCAACGAAGCTCTGTCGGGACTGCTGCAGATTTCTTTGTGGGTATAAAAGGCACCATTGCAGGCAGGGGCCCAGTACAAAAGGGCAGCCTACAGTGTTGGGAGAAACAGAATGAGCGAATGAGAGAGAGGGAGTGAGCAAGCTGAACGGAGCTCTGTCAGGACTGCTGCAGATTTCCATGTGGGCAGAAAAAGGTGCCAACACAGGCAGAAGCCCAGTACAAAAGGGCAGCCTGCAGCGCTGGGAGAAACAGAATGAGCGAGTGAGAGAGAGGGAGTGAGTGAGCTCAGCGGAGCTCTGTCGGGGCTGCTGTGGATTTCTTTGTGGGCAGAAAAATGGAGCCAATGCAGGCAGGAGCCCAGTACAAAACGTCAGCCTGCAGTGCCAGGAGAAACAGAACAAGCGAGTGAGAGAGGGGGAGAGTGAGCGAGCTCAACGGAGCTCTGTTGGGACAGCTGCAAACTTCTTTGTGGGCAGAAAAAGGTGCCAACGCAGGCAGGAGCCCAGTACAAAAGGGCAGCCTGAAGTGCCAGGAGAAATAGAACAAGTGAGTGAGAGAGGGGGAGTGAGCGAGCTCAATGGAGTTCTGCCAGGACTTTAGAGTTGCCCACCCTCCCACCCAGTGTCCTCTGTGGTCCTATATTACAGCAGGGTCTCTGGGTGGGAGACAAAACAATGATTGGATACTTTTAGGATTGCTGTAATAATACAGATTTAGTTTTATTTATTTATTTAGTTAGTTAGGAAATTGGAATTACAACCCTTTGAGTCATAGACTCATTTCCAAAGGCCCCATGTCAGAATAAAACATAGACATTCATACAGTACATGCATAGAATAAATGTGGGTGAACAATCATACAGAATATAAGTACAATGAGCACTGGTTAATGCCTATACATTTGGTAGCTAAAACAGGGCAGAGCTATCAACATATTTACCTAATGAGCGATTAAGAACTATACAATTGGTAGCTAAAGCAATGCATAATATGAGTAGGTAGTAAGCCACCTCAGGGAGGCCTTGTCTTATACATAGTACAAGGCATTCATAGTTCTGTGCAACTATATGGTAACCGAGGGAGGTAAGAAGCATGTAGGCTAGAAAGAGTGAGAGCTGTCTACTGCCAGGCCAAGGGCGGGTGCATGGCCTAATGGCATGGTGCAGGATCCACTGGTTACCAGTTACACTGGCATTGACGTGAGGAGAGGATATGGGTCTTAGTTGTTCTGTTTATTTCTCTAACTGAGCTAAGTACTGAGCTATACTGTTAGGATTGCTGTAATAATACATATTTATTTGTTCTGTTTATTTCTGTAATGGAGCTGAGTAATACTTGGAGTGCAATAGGATTGCTAACTGGGCTAATTGAAACTATATGAGAGCTGAGAACAAAAGGTATGGTAGCTGAGGGGTGAAAAACGGACAAGGAGACTTTAGGATTGCTACAGTAATACAGTATCTAACGGATGAGATTTGAGACTGAATTAACCTGGGCGGCAAGGGGGCAGTACTGGGACTAGTGTGGAGGGTGCAGGAATTTGAGTACATAGGGGCCTAACAGTTGTAGTAGGGTACAGAAACTGGGAGGAAGAGCCCGTAACATAAGATGGGGGTCAAAATGGGGCAGGTGCCACATGTCAATAGGGTGGGCATCTTTGGTAGGGTGGTGTGGTGTACAGGGTGTGGGTCCACCATGATCCTGGACTGGGCTTGGAGGATGGGGGGGTGTATGGTCTGTAGACAACTGGCTAGTTTGAGGGAGGAACTGTGGAGTTTAGGGAGGAGTCTAAGTGGCAAGGTAGTTGAGTATGGTAGGCATCCTGGCTGGGGGGAATAGGGGATGACAAGGGGATGGAGGAAGAACAACTAGGGACTGAAAATGACCCCAGTATCAGAGGCACTAGCAGAAAAGAGAGGAGAAGGGAGGGGTGCCCGAGGTGAGGGGGGCCTGATGGGGAGGAAGAGACCACGAGGAGTACCAGGGGAGAGAGTAGATGGCTGCGGGTAGGGAGGGACCAGGGGTGGGACCAGGAGTGGCACAGAGGGGAACAAGTAGGAGGGGGGAACCAATAAGGGGAAGAGATGTAGGAGGGGTATCGAGTAGGAATAGATTCGAACCTCTGCTATGGGAGAGAGAGGGGAGCAGGAACATACTAAAGGGAGGGGAGGACAAGTGGGGCATGAGAGGGATGACAACAGGTAGGGGAAGAGATAGCAAGGACGAAAGGTTAGGAGGGGGGCTAGTAAGGATGGAGGGGTGGTGACTGGAGGAGATAAGGCTACGGGAAGGGGGAAGAATGGGAGGGGCATCACTATCAGGGTAGAAGGGAATGGGGGCTCTAAATCAACAACAACAGGGATAGTAGAGGGGTTGGAAATCAGCAGGGGAGGAGGGGAGGTTGACATTGGAAGCACAGTAGGAAGCAGTCAGGCTAGGAAGGGGTTCAAGGGGGATGGGCAGAATACGGCAGAGAAAAGGGGTGAGGCAGAAGTAGAGAGTACAGATACAAAAGTTACAGAGGGTGCAGCTGACGGGGGCAGGGGCAGGAAGAATGAATACTGGGGTGGTGGAAGGGGCAAGGGATGGGGGTACTCATCCTGGGGATTCTATACTGAAAGGGGTGAGATGGTGTGGAAGGGGGGGAAGGCACAGCCGTATTTGGGTTGAAGCTATTCCCCTGGTTGACTGCAGGAGGGGCAGGGCAGGCACTGCTCAAGTGTGCAGCAAGGGGGAGGAAGAAACCTCATTTAGTATTGCATGTGGGTACAAATGACTTGGCAGGGGAGACTGTGGAAGTAGTGAGGAGGAGGTTCGAGTAGTTGGGCAGGCAGTGTGAGGGGGGTGGGGGAGCCGGTGGCATTCTCGGAGGTACTCCCGGTACCATGTGCAAGCATGGGGAGGAAGGGTAGGATTGAAGAGTTCAACAAGTGGCTGAGAGATTGGTGCCACACCAAAAACTATAGGTTAGTGACTAACTGGGGTAGGGTCTGGGGAAATAGTGACTTGTACACAGGGGGCAGGCTACACTTGAGCAAGAAGGGAAGGGGAGTATTAAAGGCAGGATTAGAAGGATATATCTCTACTGAGGTTGATTTAAACTAGTGTGGGGGAGGCCAAAAGACTGAGGTTGGTAGAAAGGTCCGGACAGGGGGGCCTAATGAGCTCACCCTCTAGATATAGGTAAAGGTGGAGGAGTAGTAACCCTGGGAGGGGGTGGGCAGAGTGGTCTGAGTGTAATACAGAAGGCACCACCACCCGGTAAGAATAAGGAGGAGAAAGGGTGCAGACTACCGGGAGGAGGGACACAGGCCAAGGAGAAGAAGAGTGAGGAGAAGGAGGGGTACAGGTGGAAGGTGGTCTCTCTCAATGCAACAAGCCTGGGGAACAAATTGCAGAGCTTCAGATGCTCCTTTCAGAGGGGAAGATGGACATTGCTGCAGTGACAGAGACTTGGGCCACAGAGTACCATGATTGGGACTTGGCAATCCTGGGAGACAGGATTTACAGGAGGGACCAAGGGTTGGAAGGGGGGGGGAGTTGCACTATATGTGAGGGAAGGGATTAAATGTATAAGGGACGAGGGAGAAGAGGAGAGGACAGAAGCACTTTGGGTGCAGCTCCTGGACTCCAAGGGCAGAAAGCTGAGGCTGGGAGCGGTGTACAGACCACCAGCCCAATCTGGGGAACTGGATGGGGAGTTGGCAGAGCAGATAAGGAGGGTCTGTAGAAGGGAGAGTGTGGTGAAAGTGGAGGATTTTAACCTACCACGGGTTGACTGGAGCACCCCTGCCACTAGCAGTATCAGGGAGCAGGTGCTCCCTGATGCATTCTGGGATGGCCTTCTAACACAATTGGTAAGTGGGCCTACAAGGCTTGGTAGCACTCTGGACCTAGTACTGGCAAACAGGGAGGTGGTGAGGGAGGTAAGGGTGGAAGAACCACTAGCAGGTAGTGACCAACAAACAGTGTGGCTTGTTCTTGCACTGGGCAGGGAGACAGGAGGCACGGGCACTAAGGTGGTCTGTTTTATTAGGGTGGACTTTGGGGTGATGGGAGCAATACTGCAAGGGAGACTCCAGGATATAAGGCCGGGGATGGATGCAGAACAAAAGTGGGGAGTCATAAAGACTGGGCTAACAGAGGCCACGGTAGCCTGTACCAGGGCCAGGAGTAAGAAGAGCAGAGCCAAGAAACCATGGTGGTTGAACAAGGAAGTGCTGCAAGGGGTGAGGGCAAAGAGGGCTGCATACCGGAAGTACAGGAGAACAGGGAAGGGAGAGGATAAGGAGGCTTTCGGGAGTTGGTCGAGGGAGGTGGCCAGGAGGGTGAAAAAAGCTAAGGCCTCAGGGCATAAAGGGAGGGGAAAAGGACTTTTTTAGGAATGTCAGGGAAAAGAGGAAGTGCAAGGAACATATTGTGAGGATAAAGTGGGAAGGGGATCTGGTGGAAAAGAGGGAGGAGCAAGTGGAAATTCTAAATGAGTTCTTCTGTTCCATTTTCACTAAGAAGAGGGATGGTCCATTACCAGAATGGGCTGGGGGTGGTGGGGAAAGAGGGGGAGGTGGTGACGGAGAAAGTGATCACAGGGAGTAGGGTGCTAAAGGGGCTGAGGGCAGTAAGGGTGGACAAGGCACCAAGTCCCGATGGCATCCACCCCAGGGTGCTGAGGGAGATGGCGGAGCTGTTGGCTGAGCCACTGGCAGATCTGTTCAACACCTCCCTGGAAATGGGGTGTGTGCCCCAGGACTGGAGGGTGGCCCATGTGGTGCCCATACACAAGAGTGGACCTAGGGAGGAGCCAGGAAATTGTTGGCTGGTAAGTCTCATATCCATAGTGGGTAAGCTAATGGAGGCGATACTGAAGGAGAGGCTGGTGACATTCCTAGACAGTAATGGCCTCCAAGATGGGCAGCAACATGGGTACGTCTCAGTGAGGTCTTGTCAAACCAACCTAATAGAGTATTATGACTGGGTGACAAGGGAGTTGGACAGGGGCCATGTGGTACATGTCCTGCACTTGGACTTCAGTAAGGCTTTTGATACAGTGCCTCATGGAGACTGGGGGGGAGGAAGCTGACGGCAGTGGCGGTGGGAAAAAAGCTGACTAAATGGATAGAGAACTGGTTACAGGGGAGGGTGCAGAGGGTGGTGGTGGTAGTGGTGGGGGAGCTCTCAGCACCCAGAGTACTGATAAGCAGAGTGCCACAGGGGTCAGTGCTGGGCCCAGTGCTATTTGGGCTCTTTATTTCCGATATAGCACATGGAGTGGGAAGCAGGGTTAGTCTATTCGTAGATTATACCAAATTGGGGTCGGTGGTGGATGAAGAGGATGGATGGAAAAAACTGCAGGGGGACCTAACCAAACTAGAGACATGGTCAGTGGAATGGCAGCTAGGAATCAACGCAAAGAAGTGTAAGGTGATGCACTTCAGGGCTAAGAACCTGAAGAGGGACTATTGGTTGGGGATCACAGAGGAGGAGAAGGACCTAGGGGTGTTGGTAACTGGGAGCATGAACAACTTGGCCCAGTGTAGGAGAGCAGCAGCAAAGGAAAACAGGATGCTGGGGTGCATCGCAAGGGGGTTCTCATCCAGACACAGGGATGTGATCCTACCTCTCCACAGATCATTGATCAGACCGCACCTAGAGTACTGTGTGCAATACTGGAGGCTATATCTGAGGAGAGATATAAAATTACTGGATGGGTTGCAAAGGAGGGCAACAAAAATGTTAAAGGGGATGAAGGAAAGGAATATGAAGTTAGGCTGAAGGAGCTGAACATGTACACACTAGAGGAGAGGAGAGGAGGGATGGGGATATAATTGAAGCGTTTAAATGCCTGAGGGGGTCTATAAAACTAGCACAGAGAGGGTGTTTAAACTGAGGCATGCAAGAGAGAGACGAGGGGGTACGGACTAAGATTGGAAGGGGACGTTTCAGGAGGGAAATGAGGAGGCACTACTTCACTGAGAGGGTGGTGTCTAGTTGGAATGCGCTGCCAGAGGGGGTGGTAACATGTAGGACAGTCAAAAGCTTTAAGAAGGAGTGGGATAAAACAAGAGGAAGAGTCGGGGGGCAGGGGCTGGGACAAGCAGGGGAAGAACTGAGGTGGAGGAGGCTGGGACAGCTGCAATTTAGGGTGCTAGCTGCACACTTGGGCAGACTTAGATAGATCAATTGGTGTGTTCTGCTGGCAGATTCGTATTTTGATATGTATGTTCATAAGTAAAATCACAGTGACTGTTCACGAGCAGAGGTCCTAAAATGCCTGTGTTGAAAATTTGGTGATAAATGTCCATAAAATGACTGTGTTACAAGTGTGCATTGTGCAGTTTCCATGCACCCTCGTAACTTCGCAAATTTGTAGTATTTTCACTCAAGATTTTCAATATTGGCATTTTTTCAGACCTCCTTATGAGCAGTACAGCTGTCATTTTTCACATCCTGCCCGAAATATGCACTTACACATCTGGTGCAGAATAGCGTGGTTGCTGTGGGAAATCAATGTTTGGGATGGATTAAGAAAATCATAGTGATAGTGTTTGCAAGCAGAGGTCACAAAATGCCTATGTTGAAAATTTGAAATAATTCCGCTAAATGACTGTGTTACGTGCATGTGTTGTGCAGTTTCCACATATGCCCAGAGGTTTGAGCATTTTTAATATTTTCACTACAGATTTTCAACATTGCCATCTCTTCACACCTCCCCATGAATGGTACAGCTGTCATTCTTCACATCCTGCCTGATCTGTGTTTTCGTACATCTGGCACACAATGGCATGGCTGCTGTGGAAACTTAAAGTTCGGGACACATTGACAAAATCACAGTGCCACTGTTCTTGAGAAGAGGTCCCAAATGCTTTCATGAGGTGGGGGTCACAAAAAAGCCATGTTAAAATCTTGTAGTGCAAATGCCAACAAATTCCCAGGGTGTTAGGGTTTCTAACCATAACGTCCCACCCTGTACAGACTGACAGACATCAGGGGTGTGCCTTTGGATTGCCAACTGTAATGCTCATGCCATTCCACGCCCCCACCCTGCAGCCAGTGACAGGCATCAAGATGTGCCTTGGACTCTTCCTCCCCAGAGTTCACCCCATTCACCTATATTGTACCCATTTCAACATATGTCCTTATGGAGTGGGGTGACTGTAAAGCCGAACACCCCAAGGCACACCTCAACACTTGTCAGTGTCTGCAGAATAGAGTGAGGTGAAATGGCATGAACGTTATGGGCGACAACCCAAACACATACCCCAATGCCTGTCCATCTCTGCAGAGTGGAGGTGAGGTTGGCGTGAAGTTCAATACTTCACTGCCATTCCTACACTGCATCTGTCTAACGCCTGCATTTCCAATGCTGATACCAGCAAGCAAACATTCAGCATTGACAAATGCTTGTCTTTTATTGTTGTTGTGTTTTAATTAAACCTTACCTTATTGTTCTTTTCTATTTAACTCTTAAAGCCTTACAGAACACAGATATAGGAATACATGGCAGTGTGGTTTTGCGTTTTGTAATCTGAAGCATGGTAAGATTTGCTGTGAATTATTATGCTCCTCACCTAACCTATTTGACATGACTATTCACCTTCATAAAGAAATATTCTGTTTCTCTTCCCTGATAATGATGTTCCACCTTTGGTTTATTTTCTTTATTTTTTCTTTTTTCCTAACTGACACATACTGTATTAACATCTTTTATGGTTCCTCATTACCCCATGTTGCACCCCCTACCATTTCACCATATCCTTAAGAACTGACCTCACCAAGTTTGGCAAGGCTTTTCCCTACTAAAACCCATCTGTTCTCAGTAAAGTGTATGGATCTATACCATGTTATTGCACAGATTTCTTTTGCATTGGCTGTTTATCAAATATGGAAGGTATCATTACATGAAACACAGGCTATCTAGAAATATGACACAATAAGGGGGTCATACTTTTCTTATCATGACAAACTCTAGGCATAGTTTGCCTTCTACTAGAATCTGGGTGGCTCTGGGATGGCTGGTGGGAACCAAAATACCACATATAGGCCCAGATATTCAAAGCTTTGTGCAGTGCGCAAACCATTTGCACAGGTTTAGCGTGGGATTAGTGCAGGTATGCAATATTCAAAAGGCCAAATAGCATGCGCAAACTGCATTAGCGCTGGGCAAGAGCATAACATATGCAAGGGGCAAACTGAACATGAATACAGGTGCAATGCTATATTCAGCGACTAGTGCCATGCTAAGTTGTTTAGCGCTGCTTAGCACAACCCTTAGCACGGTACAAATTACCACCCAGGAAAAGCTGGTCTTAACCCTGGGCAAACAGCTTTGTGCGACATTGCGGCAGTGCGCTGTGGTTGCATGGCCTTTGCACGGCTTTGCGAGACCCTAACATATAAATATGACACAGAAAAAGCCATACATGGAGGACACAAGCCTCTCACTGATGGCAGCACACATATGCCAACAGCTGCCACCAGTTCCAGCCATGCCAGGTGGTAAGGGGTGACCTGGCCCCCAGGGGACACCATGGTAGTGTGGCCATACAGCACACACCTGCAGACCATATGTCTGCGGTGACCAACAGATGCCAGCACACACATGCAGCACTGTGGGCATGGTGGCTACTGAGGGGAAGGTGTACGGGTGGCCAGACCTCACCACAGACCAGGTGTTTCCACAAGGCTGGGACAGATCACTCAGTGCACATGGGCCAGTATTGGGAATACCACTACACCAGTGTGCCTGTTGGATCATACGTGTCCCCCGCCACATATCGCACAACTGTACCAATACCACAGCACACACAGTTGGCCATGTGTATGTTACTGTGAGCATCTCATGCCAGAGGTGCAGCATCTGTGTATCACACAACAGCATAACAGTACTGTCCACTGTCAGTACTCACCCTGCAGGTTGGGCCTGTCACTGTGTACAGTGCAGTGGTAATCACTGCCCTACATACCATTGGCATTGCTGTGTCCCTCACACTACTGGCCTCCTTGCTACTGTAGTGTCTGCTGTGCACTGTAGCATGACCTACAGTGTGACAGGTGCGTGCAGCAGCACCACCACCACCTGTGCCTATGCTGTGTTGTCCCCTGGGGTGCAATATACTATGCTATACTATATGCATGTAGCCTGCAGCTATCATCATGCACTGCCAGACTGACCTACAGGTGGTGCTGCAGGTGGATCCGGCCAGCCCCTGTACTGCCAGACTGACCTACAGGTGGCGCTATGGGACCCTGCAGTAATGCTGGGCAAACTGCATGCAAATCAGGGCATAATGAGATGCTAATGTGGAAGTTTGCCCTGGGACTACATAAGTAGGCTCATTTGCATGTCACTTTTGAATATGGCAAAATTTAGCACCGGGCAGATGTGTTTGCACCGGGTAAACAGCATAGCTACATGCTAAACCCGCGCAAACACGTTAGCACCACGCAAACAGTTCAGGGACTATTATACAGTTTTGCACACTGTATTATCACATGCGCTGCTCCCTGCAGCTGTACTGGGTCCATGCATTTGCTGGCACACACATTGGCCACTTAGGTCACCTCTACGTACATTCTCGTTGCTGTACACTGTGTTGCTGTTGTGGTCTGCACTTCCTGGTTGCCATATTCAGAGCTGTCGTATTACAGGGCTATGTTTGCCCTGCACTCCCAGCCCAGTTTGCCCGGCCTCATTCCCATACTATATTCAGAAGCTGTTTGCCCTGGGTTATTCCTTTTGAATATAGCTTGCTTTTTGCTCTGGGCTAAGTTTGCCTGCTGGGCAGTGCTAACTTTTTTCAATGAGATTGCTACACAGCTAAGTACTTATGAAGATACTGAAATCATCTGTGGAGGAGATTTTAACGAAGTGCTTGGCACCTATTTAGGCAGAAATCACACATTGACTCACCCTAATTTAAATAGTCTGAGGAAAGCTTTTAAATGCCTTATTACTGACTTAGGTTTATCAGATACATGACATCTTCTACACCCTGATGAAAGAGACTATACTTACTTTTCATGTAGGCATAATTCATACAGTAGGCTTGATTATGTATTAACATCTCCAGGCCGAACTGCCACATTACTAGCGGTAGACATTAAAAGTATTATTTTATCTGACCATGGTTTAGTTTCCTTTTCTATAGATATCAGTAAAGACATAAACAATGGACTATGATGAAGATTCCACACCTCTCTGCTGAATGATGAAATATATAGGAAAAGCTGCCTCAGACTGTTTCAAACTAAATGACCAAGACCAGATGTCATATGCAACCCTTTGGGATGCTTTTAAAGCTTACAACAGGGCATGGATAATAAGTTACACTTCCAGCAGAAAGAAAAATTCCCTTAGGGAACTGAGTGAGAAAGAGAGCAAACTCAAACAAATAGAACATGAGGTGCCATCCTTTCGGATGAGGCGTTAAACCGAGGTCCCATCTGCCTGTTCTGGTGGTAGTTCAGGTGGATGTTAAAGATCCCATGGCACCTCTCAAAAATAGTACGGGAATTTCCCTGGTGCCCTGGCCAAATTTCCCCCAATTCACTAAATATACCACCACCAACAGCTTAATCTGGTTCAAGGTCAGCTGACATTCATCTGTATCCCCCTCCCCCAGGTCATGCCTGAAAATAGGCAAGAATTTGTCTAGTGCTCTTACCCAGTCAACAAAAACTATGTAAATAAATAAATAAATAAACAAGGGAAGATTAGGATCCTCTCTTGACCACTGGAAATAATTGCTCTTAAAGTTGCTATAAATATTTTATGTTCAGTTAAGGTGGAATATGCCCTTGCCAGGACTAGACAGAAATTTTGGGAGGCTGGAGAAAAATTTTATTTTCACATCCAGCTTATTTCTAAATCTCCTGTAAGCTAAATAGTTAATTTGTTATCTTCTATATTTTAGCAATTTTATTGTAGGTAGTTTCCCCCTCATGGAATTTGTCTTTCTCAACCTTGTTCCTCCTATATTATTTGCATGAATAGCTCTATTATAATCATTCAATTGCCTCATTGTATACAATGCTAAAAAACTCAATACAATTTGAATAAAAAAAAAAGGACATGGTTTCTGGTGACCCCCTCCCTGCCTGTTTACTATTATTTCCTTATACCTAGCCTATGCACACTTGAAGCCCCCACTGTTTTCACCCCACTACCTCTGCTGGCAGACTGTTCCAGGCATCCGCCACTCTTTCAATGAATTAGTACTTCTTCACATCCCTCTTAAACTTACCCCTTCCTGCTTCATTGCATGCCCTCTTGTCCTGGTGCTCTTACTCATTTGAAATAGACTCCCCTCCTGTACCCTGTTCATCCCATGTGAGGTACTTGTAGATCTCTATCACGTCCACCCTCTCCTTCCTCTCCTCTAGGGTGTACATGTTGAGATCCCTCAGTCTCTTCTCATAGAGCTTCTTGTGCAGCCCCTGCACCATCGTAATGGCCCTCCTCTGGACTGCCTCCACCCTGTGTATGTCCTTTTTGAGATGTGGCCTCCAGAACTGGACACAGTACTCCAGGTGGGGTCTCACCTGTGACCTCTACAGTGGTAACACCACCACCCTCATCCTGCTGGTGATACCTCCCTCTGTACACCCCTGCATCACACTGGCCCTGCCTACTGCCTTGCCACATTACCCTGCCACTTTGAATTCATCAGATATTATAACACCAAGATCTCTTTCCTGCTTAGTGATCATCAGTACCCCCCTCCCATTGTATACTCAGCTCCTGGGTTTTAGTGTCAAGTTGCATGATTTTGCACTTCTTGGCATTAAACCCTAGTTCCATACACTTGACCACCCCTCAAGTTTTCTATGTTCCTATTAATTTTCTCCATCCCTGCCGAGTATCCACCCAATCACAGATATTGGTGTCACCTGCAAAAAGACATACCTTCCTTCCAGCTCTTCTACAGTGTAATGTATGAAGACATTGAAGATCACTGGTCTCAGTACTGAGCCCTGCAGCACCCCACTGGCCACTCTCCCCTTATTAGACTGAGTGCAGTTTAACACCACCCTCTGTCGCCTATTCATTAACCAGTTTTTATCCAGATTACCACTTTGGATCCCATCCCTAGATTGTCCTATTTTTTTTGTAAGTCTCCTGCGTGGCATAGTGTTGAATGCCTTGCTGAAATCCAAGTAGGCCACATCCACTGCCCTTCCTTTAACTATTTCCTTGGTCACACAGTCAAAGAAATCAATCAGATTCATCTATTGCCCCCCCCCCCAAGAATCCCTGCTGCCTTTGATCTTGTAACCCACTGGATTTGAGATATTTTACTAGCCTTTCTTTTAGCAGGATTTCTGTTCATTTCCTTATCACTAATATGAGACTGACTGGTCTATAGTGGCTAGCCTCCTTGTCCACTTGCAGATTTGCAAGTCCCTTCAGGATTCTTTCCTCTGATAATAGACTTGTGTCTACCTCCCCATGTTCCTGTTGCTCCATGGTGGTCCATTCCCCTCTCCCTACACTGTGAAAACTGAGCAGAAGTACTTGTTCAGGATGTTTGCTTTTTCCTGACCCTCCCCTGCACAGTCTCCCTCTGCCATTCTCCTGATCCTCACCATCCTTCCCCCTCTTTCTTCTTCTCACTTATGTAGCTGAATAAAGCCTTGTCCCCTTTTGCTACCCTTTTGGCTGTCATTTCTTCTGTTTGCACCTTACCTGCTTCCCTTTGTTTAACCTGGTATAAATCCCTATCCTCCTCCCTCTGCAGTTCTTTGTATCTCAGTTAAATATCAGGACTGTGCATTGCAGTCAATATCTCCATAACATAACAGCTCAATGCAGTGGAGTCGGTATCTTAATGATGTGCCAGGTCAGTGCATGCAGTCAGTATCTCACTTCGTTTTTGTTTCAGTTTTTATTTTTAACCAGGCAGTGAACTGGGCACAACCATTTCTCAGTCACGTCTTAGATAGAACATTCAGACAACAACAATAAACAAATAATTACAACTGCACAGGCAATAATAAATATCAACAAGAACATTTTAAAATTTGCAAAATACGACTTCTTGAAAATATAAGTGCATAAAATTGCATGCAGATATAACCACATAAGACCGTTGAAAATGCTTAGAGGAAACCAAGAAAATTATTTTTTGCCTATGGTTAATTTAGGTGGTTCAACTAAAAAAAGCAAAGATAAATTGCCCTGGTATGATAGACCATTGAGTTCAGACAGCAGGGTTAAAAAAGGATGCTTGGTCCAGAATTGTTATAGACATGGAAGGCAAAGACTGCTGCATTATAATCTATCCTCAATTTAGGTGGCAAAATCCCCATTCTCAAATATAAATTACAATAGGGAGTTCCATACCATTACAGCAAAGTGACAGATGCTATTTAAAATATGTAGGTACTTAGTCAAGAAAACCTTATTCTGATTCACAAACAATATGCTCATATATCTCACTGAAGTATCATGTCAGTGCAGTACAGTCAGTACCTCACTGAGGTACCAGATCAGTGCAGTGCAGTGGTATCTCATTGATGTAATACGACAGTGCAGTGTGGTCAGTATCTCAATAAAGTACCTGGTCGGTGCAGTGCACTCACTATCTCTGTGAAGTACCAGGTCAGTGTAGTGTACTCAGTATCTATGTGAAGTACTGGGACTGTGAGTTTAATTAGTAGCTTAGTAAGGCACCAGGACAGTGCAGTAATGTCACAGTATCAGTAATGTACCAGATTAGCGCAGTACAGTCACCATCTCAATATGGTAAAAGGCCAGTGCAGTGCAGACTATATCTCAATGAGTTACCAGGTCATTGCAGTGACGTCAGTATCTCAGATACCAGGACAGTTTGCAATGTATGCAATATGTACTTTCAATGCTGTTTGGTCTTCTGTTCAATGTCTTTACTGTAACAAGGTTTCATACTATTAAAATATCAGAAAGGAGCATAGGTGCACTTAAATATGGATAAAACAGTATTGCTATGCTGGAACTGTAAGAGCTGTATTGAGAACAGCTACCAAGCGTATTTTCCAGCTGCTTAATTCTCAGTAAAATATATCTGAAAAAGAAAGATACCAGGACAGTGCACTGCAGGCAGTATTGTAGTGAACTGCTGGGACAGTGCAGTGCAGTCAGTATCTCAATTACATAACAAGTCAGTGCAGTGCAGTCAGTATCTCAGTGACATATTAGGACAGTGCAGTGTAGTCAGTATCTCAGTGAAGTACTAGGATAGTGCAGCGCAGTCACTGTCTAAGTGACAGTGCAGTGTCGTCAGTATATCAGTGATATACCAGGACAATGCAGAGTAGTCAGTATCCAAGTGAAGTACCAGGACAGTGCAGTGTAGTCAGTATCTCAGTGATGTACCAGGATAGTGCAGTGTAGATACTGTAGCATTCCGGTGACATACCAGGACAGTGCGGTGTAGTCAGCATCTCAGTGAAGTTCCTGGACAGTGCAATGCAGTCAGTATTCCATTGACATACTGTACCAAGACAGTGCAGTGCAGTCAGTGTTACAGCAGCATACCAGGACAGTGCAGTGTGTAGTCAGTTTTTCAGTGAAGTACTCAGATATTGCAGTGCAGGCAGTGTATCAGTGATATACCAGGATGGTACTTCAGTGAGCTACTAGGTCAGAACAGTGCAGCCAGTATCTCAGTGGTGTACTGGGACAGTGTAGTCAGTATCTCAGTGAAGTACGAGGATATGATAATGCTGCCAGTATCTCAGTGAGGTACCAGGACAGGGCAATTCAATCATTAATATAAAATGAATGAGGAAATCCCTGTGCCCTGATTGGCTGAGACTTGGTTCTAGCCATGGCCTTAAGAAAACACTACTAATGGCGGGGCAACTCACAGAATTCATAAGCTACTTACTTCCTAATTTCTATCACAAACATGGCTGCAGCCTTTACTCATTTATACAAACCTTCAACTAGGCCTTAAAAATAAAAGCTCATTAAATTAAACAAAATAAGTAAATAATTTAATGTTATTTACACTCATGAACCCTCCTTGCACACATACACAAATCAAAAAAAAATCAAGTACTATTCAGAGTTTCCATTGCTAGTGTTTCTTTGATGACCATGAAAATCTCCCTCCTATCCCTACCAGTCTGCCAGAGAACTCCCTGCTCCTTACCTGGCAACAGATAAAATTGAGGTTCTGGTCCATTTGAGGCATGTGTGTGTCTTTGTGTGTATGCCAGCGGAACTCTGAAGAATTTTGGATTCATGTATTCCATATTACCATTCCTTGTGAGTGTGTGTGTGTGTGTGTGTGTGTTGGGAGGAAGCATTCTACTACTGGAAAAGTGCAGCGCTTTGAATTATTCTATTCTGTAGTAAACAATCATAGACTGTACTGAATGTGAAGAAAGACAGATGACTGACAGGTGAAAAACATCTGTGGAGGGGCTATTTTACATTATTTAGCAACATTTTATTATATTTTTTGTGGCTTTGGAAACTTTTAGAGTGTTCGTTTTTTAAAAGCTGCCTATGAGTCCATTTTATATAAGCAATAAGGCACTTCAGGGGCATTGGTTGTACTAGGTTTACCCCACGGTCTGGGCTGAAGGCACTCAGCTTTGCCTCATGCCTTGCAATATCCCTGACTGTGGGGGAAACCTAGTACAACCAATGCCCTGTCATGTCTTATTGCTTAATGATCTTTTCTGTTGTCATTGTCTATGTTTCTTTGAAGGGGCACACTGACTGCCTTTTAACCTACTGTACATGCCATTTTGCAGACACAGGGACTGCCTATATACCACTGCATAGGTACAGTGACTGCCTTTTAACATAAACTAGTTTTTGCCCCAAACAAAATAAAAAAATATTCCATAGCTATAGACTGTGATGGTTTAAGAAACAGCAAACATCAACAGATTGGCCCAAGTCATTAAGAACTGATGTTAATTGTCAGAAGTCTGTTCTTTAAAAGGTAACAGAAAAGCACCAGAACTTTATATTTTCAGCCACTGTCTTTGGGAATTGATGAAAGGCTTCAGATTATGCTTTTACTGCAGTTCTGTTACATGCCTTGTAAACTGACTGAAAAGCTGTAAACAGCGCAGTTTCAGGAACCAGCTGAAATGGTGAAAATATACAAAAAGGAGAAAAACAGTGTGGCAACCACAGAGCTCATATTTTACTAAATTAAAGTGTTTTCATTAATAGTAGCACAACTCATCCAAGCCAAATGGCAACAATGATCCAGGGTGACCACTCTGTTCAGGAGAAGACAAAGATCTGCTGTTGGAGGATGATGCAAGTAGTGTGACATTATCCGTCACATTCATGGTGTTAGGATTTATAAAGCCATCAGATTTGATCTTATTTCAGTAGGTCTGAAAGATTAATTTTTGTTTTTATTCTGGCTCTTTTGTCAAGTAAGTACTCTGTTGATGACCTACTATCATTAAATTCACTAAAAAATTCCATAGAAACATGGAAACAAAGACTTTGACGGCAGATAAGGACCGCTTGGCCAATCTAGTCTGTCCATTTCTCTACCCAGTACTGAACCCTGTGGTACCCCACTAGTAACCCCTCTTTCTTCAGAGTGGACTCCATTTACAATTACCTTCTGTGTCCTGTTGTTCAGCCAATGTTTTACCCAGGCTACCACCCTGGGACCCACTCCAAGTCTGGTTAATTTGACTACTAATCTTCTGTGTGGGACTGTGTTAAATGCCTTGCTAAAGTCTAGGTAGGCCATGACCACAGCCCCTCTCTGGTCTGCTTCTTTGGTCACCCAGTCAAAGAACTCACCAACAGCTTAATTTGGTTCAAGGTTAGTTGGCATTCATCTGTATCTCCCCCCCCCCACCGGGTCATGCCTGAAAATAGGCAGAATTTGTGTAGTGCACTTACCCAGTCAACAAAAACTAAATAAATACATTTACACAAAGCCTCCAGACAGCAATGTTTAGCATTTGGAAGACAGACAATAAATGTGTCTCCAATCCTTGCTGAGACCATTTGATTATGGCTAAAATTCTTCCTAGATTCTTTAAAATGTTTGTCCTGTGAATGATCTTAGATTAAATTCTCACTTCAGCCTGTGGACAGATAACAGCTGACCATCATTAAACCTTATTGCCTACTGTGATTGATTCATTTGTGCTAATCTGTTCTCACTCTATTACAGCTGCCTTGAAACTATTGTAGTTTAATGATGGTCTCTCAGGCAAGGGTTAGGGTGCAGGGAAGAAATCTGAGCTTTGTTTACACACCATTCTGTACCACTGTGAAAGGAGTGGGGGGATGCACTACTACTGATCTGATTTGGCTACAGTGAGTTGCTGCAGTGACAGCAAGATGAAACTCTGCAATCTGTAGGCTCCTTCACACAGTGAGAAAGTTGGATCGCCACTGTGTTGATGGTTGCAGGCAAGTGATCTAAAATGCTGTGGAGCAGCGTTCACACGGCATAGCTTTAGAACACTGCAGGTGCTGCAAGAGAAGTTCTGGCATTTTGAGGAGGAGTCTGGTGGGGGGTGCAGTCAATAATACTATAGTGGAGGGTGTCTTCAGACCCAAGTTCAGCCAAAGGTAGTTTTAAGTACATTAAGCACAGATGAACTCGAGCAAGTAGTTCTTTTAAAAAACCAAGGTATGTAAGTTGAGAAAACATGGTCCCATAGTGGAGCCGTGACTCTGGGCAACGAATTAGATGGTGCTGGCTGTTCACACAGCCAAGCAAACCAGTGCAAAACTCCTACTCCACCGTGCAATCCCCAAAAAAACCAGGGAGCATGGGCACAACAGACCGCAAGTGGAAAACGGCAGAACGGTGGCATTCACATGTGCACAGGGGCACCGATCTGGGCACTGTGCACCACCAGTACTGACTCAGAATATGCAGTGTGAATGAGCCTTGTGCTTGTGTGGTTGCTCCTTACTGCCTACAGAATTTCTGGGATTTGGATCAGGGGAAGGAGTTAGCAAAGGGAGGGTGTAGGAGGTTTTTTCATTCCAGACCCATTCATTGCTATCAGTTGAATGGCATACCTCTCAACTGCTATGAATTTCGCATAGCGCTATGAGTTTCACCCTCAAATATACCCTTGCTCTACATAGGTTTACTGATCTTCTTAATAATGTTAGAGCTACTTCTGGACACACAAACTATTAAATCATTAAACTAAGTTGATAGCAACATTCCTTATCACTAACTAGATGGGGCCACTACCTGTAGACATATTATTGTTTAAAATAAGAAAGTGCTACACATTCTGTCCATTTGCTATGATTTTTGAAGGCCAGTGCTATGATTTTTAATGCTGAGAGGTTGAGGGGTATGTTGAATGGTGTTTTTATTTTAAAGAAATTGACCACATCAGTACAGATTTTCAATTAAGATTTTTCATTCTAATGCTATAAAATGGCACAAGCTTTGAGTCCATGACACCCAACCCATTTGTGCATGTTCCCAATAGAAAGCTATTAGGAGAACACACAAGGTACCTTGATGTCACAGAGTCAAAGGATAGCATCATCATTATAACACAAAGGAAGGTAATTTCAAAATTAAATTGAACATCTTTTCTGTAGCTGTCATTTTCTAATAATTGTACATTTCATCTGATGGCAAGGAATGGGGATGGATTGCAATGCAGTCCCACCATTTCCTGACCCTGTCCTCACCTGATGCGAGGGATGGGACTGAAACTGCTAATGATGCGATCTCTTGAATTCGCTGCCAAACCACACTATATTACCATATTATTTTGTACTGTAGGTACAGTATATTAACAAAGGTGAGTGCAATTAGTAACCACTGCTAAGAAAGAAAACATTCATTATCTGCACCAGATTTTTATAATACAATATCTGCTGTCATGTTTATAATTCTGCAGGGAATTAAATAAAAAATGAGTGAAGTTTGCTTCTGCATGAGTAGCTCCTGATTTAAAAATGAGTGTGGACCCTTCTTTGCTGAAGAATTGATATAGTTTGACTCCAAGCAGAATAGCCGCAATAAACATTAAAAGAAAAGCCATGATCCAGATTTTGGCCATACCCTCTTTTCAAAATGTTCACCTGTCTCCTGTCCTGAAATCTGCATGCTGTTCTCATAGAAATTTACACTTTCCACCACCCCTTCCAAGAGTTACACCTTCCACTAGTCTCACAATTTACACCATTCATCACAGACTAATTTTCCATATCACTTCAAAACTTCCCATGGGCTTTATAGCCCTGTGCCTTCCTGAAATTTGCTCTCAACATACAGTACATCCTCAAATTTGCACCCTACACACCTTTTGAAACTTTCACCCTGCTTTGTCATTACATTTGAGCACTGCACATTTCACAGAATGGAGGACTATATCCTTCCCAAAATTTGTGCTCCACCCCCCAAAAAATTGAACCCTATATTACTACATACCTTTAGGTCCTATAGCTATTGAAATGTAAGCCTACATCCCTCTAGAAGTTTGTAGCCCACACTTTCCAAAATGTGTATCCTACACACTGCACAAATGTTGCATTCTAATCTCCTCTCAAATGATGTCTTGTACCTGTGTGTAAAATATGAGATATCCAGTTTGGGCAATATATGGGTGTCATTTTTGTAATGGAAATGTGGACAATTCAGGAGGAGGTGTCCATGTTAATACTGAAAGGGATGGGCATATGGGGAAAATTTTTAGGAAGGTGTCAGTTTTGGGAGGGGTTTCAAGTTTAGGAGGGATTTGGGTGTCAAATTTAGGCAGGGTATGGAGTGTCAACTTTGAGAAAGAGTTAAAGTTGAGAGGATGTGAAAAGTCAAATTTGGAGATGAGTGGAGTACTAAATGTAGGAATGATGCAAGATATATTTCTGAGGGTCATGGAGTAGTCAGGAAGAATGTAAGGGGTCACATTTTGTAGGAGTGTTGATATCAAATTCAGGAGGGTGCCTCATATCTAATTTGGGAGGTATACTTGGTGCCATTTACATTAGGATTATAAGGTATCAATTTTGGAAGATTTATGGAGTGTTAATTTCACAATTTGTGAGGATTAGTATTAGGAATACTATAAGAGTCAAATTTTGGAGGGGCTTGGGCAGTGTTGTCATGTATTACATTATAGAGGGACCCAGGGGGCCCTGACCTTTATAACTCTGAAATGAGCCCCAGTAGCTTACCCAACACTTCCAACCCCTTCCAAAATTCATAAAGTGTAGTTTGAACACTGAACAGGTGTAGGAGGTCAATATTAGGAGGAATGTAAAGTGTTCATTTGGAAAAGGGTGCAGGGTGTCTATTTTAGGAGGCACATGGGTGATATAAACCTGGGAGAGGTGTGGGTTGTCCTTTAAAGGAGGAGGATTATGGATGTTAAACTTGGGAGAGGTGTGTGGTGTTCATCTAAGGAAGAGTTTGGGTGTGCAACTTGAGAGGGCTGTGGGTTGTTGATTTCAAGAGGAGTATATGTACTAAACTTATGAGGGTATGGGGTATTGATTTCAGGAGGAGTATGAGTGTCAAGCCAACAATATTCCCTAGTAATACTGCTAAGGAATATGAACATATTTGAGATGCAGTTGACCTAGAATTAAGGAATAAAAATAGCCAGAACATATTGACAGGATAACTGAGACTATTAACCAAATATAATTCCAGAGAATCTATTCTGGAACATTTGAATGGGATTTTTGAGGTTCTCCTTCCACTCTTATATGTTGAAGCTAAAGTCTAAAAGAGTGTTGGCTGGTGCAGTGATATCTGCAGATCATGTAAAGCAGAGTTATTGAAATTAGTTAATTGGACAAAAAGATTCCCATCTAGAAAGAATCATACATACCTTAACAAAGCAAGAAGTTAGTATAAACTACTTCTTGAAAAAAAAACAATTGAACAGGAATACATATGGGCAACTTGGGACAAAATGTATAAGGTTGTTCAGGAAATTATCCTAAATTGTTCTGTTAATTAGTTGCAAATGGGACAAATAATTTCAGTACAAATATCCCAACACATATAGCCCCAATGACTTGGATAAAGTACTATCAGGAAATTTTCTATAGTTTAGAGGAAGGCTATGACTATACTAATTTGCATCTCTTGCCTAAGGGGTAAATTGGATATTTCTCCAAAAGAGTTCACCAAGGTGACTGATCTGATGAAAGGTAACCAGGCACCAAGAGGAAATAACATACCTCCATTTGTATTTAATACAGTGAAGAGAAGGACTGGTGGAGTAACATCTTGGCCATACTGTATAATAAACTCATTCATGAGGGTGGATTCCCAGTGGCCTGGAAGGTTAATATTATTGTCTCAAAATAAAAAAAAAATGCAATCCAGAGCTACTTTCAAACTACAGGCCAATAAGCATTATAGACTGTATAGTGCAGATATTAACCAGAGTAATTTTAAGCAGGCTCACTAAGTGGGTGGAGAAAAATAACATCCTGTACTCTTGCCAGGCAGGGTTCAGGAAGGGTCATTCAACTACAGACCAATGTTTTATTTTAAATCACTTGGTGGAGAAATAGTATAACAGGCAAAAGTTAAGGCTGTAGATAGCATTTATTGTGTTTAATGGAGGTTCTTATAGAGTACCCTGATCACTGTTACGGGAAAAAATGTACATACAGTATATGCTGGGCATAAATCACACAACTTTAAGAATAATAATCACTCACTATTCAGACACCTGGGGCTCGATATTCAGAAGAAAATGTTAGTGCAGTCATTGCACTGTGCCTACACTTGTGCTTGTGCCGGTGCCTTGGTGTGCCATATTCAGAGTCATTGTGTTGGTGCTAAACCCTATGAATATAGGGCAGACTGCATGCTGCACAAAGAACAAGTGCCAGTGCAGCAAAATGTAACAGTGAAGCTCTGAATATAGCACTGAGGATAGTGCAAAACACAGAGGTCCATGCAGTAGTGCAGCTCTGAATATAGCACTGCAGATAGCACTGAACACAGAGGACCATGCAGTGGTACAGCCATGACTAGAGCACTGGTACAGAGCTGAACACTTAGGGTGGTTGTGGGTGTGAGAGGAGGGCACCAATGACATACACAAGAAACAACAGCATACGTATCAGAAATAAACTTTACTTATCAAAACAGGCAACAGACCATACAAAAGAAACAAAAGCAGCATCAACAAATGCAAATTGGAAGAGAAAAACAAAACTGGGGCAGCTGCCCTTAAAAAGGTGGTGACCAATTCATCTGGGACACCTGCATGTCTGCTAGTGCCAACTCCACATCACAGGTCCTCTGTCAGTGGTGGTGGTGGCAGAAGATGTGACTGCTGTAGTACCACTGTGAGGTCTTGGATGGCTGTGGTGTTCTCCTTCACCCTCTTCACCAGCAGCCAGAGGAGGCAGCATTGTTGCTGCAGTAGATTGTCATGGCCCTCTCTGTCCATGATGTCTAGATGGTGATATCCCGCTCGATGGACACCTATGGAAAGCAAGGCACAGAACTCAGCCAGTGAGGCACACAGGATAAAGGACACAGGAATGGCATTACATGTGGAAGAGAAGTATATCTGGCTGACACATGGGCTGCCATATCACATATCAGTGGAGGGAGTCAAACAGCCACAGCAGAATGGGTGTGGCATACCAGAGACAGCATTGTGGGCCTCATAGTAGAGGACTGCACATACAATGGGTGTGCTGTGCTGCTACACAGAAAGACACAGCCATGTAAGGAACCATCAACACAGGTAGGCATGCTAGATGTGGAACCACAGCACAAGCAACTGCAGTGCCAAGCCAGGGTGCCATAGGCTGTGGAATGGCCAGAGGTACAGGGAACCACACACAGACACACACACCCTACACACCCATCGTGCAGCAGATAGCTGAAGACAGATGTGCAGGACAACACAGACAGTTATGAGCTACCTTTGTCAGTTGCAGGGTCCAGGCCAGCCATACATATGTTATACACAGTGCAGTCATACATGGATGGCATCAGTATGCCACACTATGTGCAACAGCCAGAGTACCATGTGAGTTTTGTGGTGCTGTAGCAGGTGGGGTGTTGTACACACTCTCCTTGGCACAGCATGGGTGTTGGATGCAGACCTGCTTGGAGGCACTCTCGCCACCCTGAAAATGTAATCACCACCCTAGGTACCATGCCAGGACATTGATCATGCACCCTGTTGCTTCACATACCACCTGGCAGTTGATGGAGTAATACACCTTCCTTTTGATATAGGTGTCCACTCCATCACCAGCGGGTGCCTAGATGGCAACATAGGTGCAGTTAAAATGGCACTGAGTAAAGCTGGCAGGTGTGTAACTCAATAGAATTGCTGCACGATTGTTGTTCACACTGCTGGTGTGCTGGGGAATATGATGAACTCTTCAGCATGGGCCAGCATGTCATCTAAGAACTGGCCCAACAGCTGTGAGGTGGCTAACCGCAAGATAAAGGTGGTGTTCCCCACCAGCATCTGAAATGTTCCAGTGGACAGGAAGCACAGTGCAGCCATCACCTTGAGTTCTACAGACATCGCATGGCTGTGCTGGGTGTCTGTCTGGAGCTGATTGTGCAGCAGCTCACACAGGTGCCTGAGCATGAGCCTGTTGACTCTGTACTGGCCCATGATCTGGTCTTCACTGAGGACTTCACATGTGAATGGTACTGTCTGTTTGCAGCATAACACCTCTGTGGCCTGCACCTGGGCCCAGGGTGGCCATTGGTTCTCTCCTCATCCATAGTGACCTCTTGCATGAGGTTCACAATGTGTGCAGCCACGTGAGCCATCTTGGTATGTGGCCTGGAGTATCTCCCTCTGGCTCTGGTTTTTGCCCTGGCTTAAGACAGCCTTTTTATTGGTGGTATGTGTGCAGCACTATGTGGCCTGTGCAGCCCTAGTTGTGCAGCGCTAACATGTTCAATATTGCACTGCACACAGTATTCAAGGTACTACTCCATAGTTTGTGTGCAACATATATTACCTGTGTGTTAGTGTGTTGGTGCTAATAGTGCACACAGCGATGCCCTCTGAATATGGGATTCTGGTGATATTACATGTGAAGCATGGGCACAAACACTCTGAGCCCAGTGCAAGGCTTTGAATATCTGAGCCCTGGACAGTGATAGATATGGCTTAAAGGGAAATGCAAACCCTTCTTTTGGGGCAGATATGGGTGTGAAGTTGCTTTTCAATCTGTTTATGAATTACTTCCTGGCTAGTCTGGATTAGATAGATGGTTATTCACCCACAGTTAGGGGCTAGTTAGTTCCCTGTTTGTTACATGCCAGTGATTTGGTTATGGCCTCAATATCTCCTATTACACTGAAAAGAAAACTGGAGAGGCTTGTATTTTCTGTAAAAGACCTGAAGTTAATTATGAGTATAGCAGAAAGTAAGGTTCTAATTGTTGTAGGGATATTAAAAATGTGGAAATTGGATAATGAATCCCTGGACGTTGTTAACAGTTATTGCTATTTGGGTCTACATTTTACAGACAATAACAAATGGGCCTTGCAGGCAAATGATATCTGACAAGAACTATTGCAGTTTAAAGCTGGGCTATTAAAATGTAATTCTCTTTATGGAGGGTATACACTTTTACCCATACTAAAACCTGTGGAAATGAAAATGAATTATGTAGCACTGTACATGTCTGAAATATGGGACTTGGGAAACTACGCAAAGACTGAACAACCATTTTCACAATTATATTTTATTTATTTGCTTTTGTTAACTAGGTAAGCACACTAGACAGCAACGTACCTATTTTCAGGAGCGACCCGGGAGAGTTACAGGGTATCCATAGAGACACAATTACATACAGGAGCCACATGCTTCAACAGTTGGTAATACAATAGAGGTTACATACAGGAACAATATGCTCCATCATAGGGTGATACAGAGATAACAACAAATAGCAGTTTGGAATTTGCAGCAAGAACAACAAGGCAGGAGTCGAACATCGAAGTGGTATAGAGAACATGAGTGGAAATACCATCAAATAGCAGTTGGGAGTATATAGCAAGAACAACATCAGCAGGAGAAAAACAACAGAAATAGTTAGGAGAACATAGGTGAGTAATAGCCTGGCTTAGATGCCTATAGAGAGAGGGAGGGGTAGGCACTGGCTTGGGTGAGGAGAAAGATTAAGAGAGATGACGCCGCTCCACCTGGAGTGATAAGTGCCTGAGGAGGGCAGTCAGCAGCAGAGATTTACATTGGGAGAGACTGCAAGGGGGCAGGTGAGTGCTTAACACAGGCAGGTGGATGCGGTTTTTAGGAAGTTCCATAAGGAAGATTTGAAGCAAGGGTGGAAGGGGGAGGCACGAATGTGAGCTGGGAGGGAGTTCCACAGTTTTGATGCATGGATGGTGAAAGCCCGATCGCCTGTGAGGGTGCGGGTCTTGGGAACCCGCCGGGCCTTAGCTGCGCACGACCTGAGGTTGTAGACAGGGGAGGTGTGTTTTAGCGGAAGGGCGAGTGAGGCGGGAGTGGCTGATCTAACTATATTGTCAATGAAGTTGCCAAGGGTGTAGGTCTGGAACTTCTCAGGGGGTAGCCACTCTAGTCGAGAGTAAAGCTCGCAGCGTTGTGTGAGGCGGGGGGCCGAGAGTGCGGAGCAGCATGCGCTATTGTATGTGGTGTCCCACTTGGCGAGGCTAGAGGATGGAACAGGGCAAAGGCAACGAGCCCATAGGAGAGTGTGGGGAGGAGAATCCCCTTAGCTATGACAAGCCGAGCTGCGGGAGTGAGGCAGTCCTTAGCCCTATAGGCTAGGCCGAGCTTGGCATTAGTCGCTTTACAAAATGGTCCAAATGTGCTCGGAGAGATCCAATTGAGGATCGAGAGTGATGCCTAGGTATCTTACAGAGTCAGCGTTCAGAAGGAGGGAGTTACTAGATCCTTGGATTTTTAGGGGGATCATGCAGGAAGAGGTTTTGGCCATGGAGCCAAAGAGCAAGGTCTGCATTTTCTTCAGGTCCACTGTAAGTTTGTGTCCATCAAGCCAGTTCCTGATAAGGGCGAAATCAGAGTTGAGCTGAGAGTTGACGGAGGTGATGTTCTGTGAGCTGACTAGGATGACTAGGTTGTCGGTGTAAAGTGTTAGGTGCCCATTGGAAGTGACAGAGGGTAAATCGTTTATGAACAGGGAGAACAGGATTGGTCCAAGGATGGATCCTTGGGGCACCCCGCTATTCACTGGGGGGAGGTGTGAAAGGGTTCGATTCTATTACAGATTCCAAACAATATTTTTGTGGAAACAGCTAGAGCACAATTAGGGAGATCCAAAATGAGCTCCCTGGCTAAAATAAGAAAATTAGCATATTGAATTAAGAGTCAATCTACTGGAAAGTAAATTGACAAAACAATACCTGAAAGAAAATTAAAAACGGTCACTTTATGGCAAAGGATCATCTTGGTTAATGGAAGTTAAGGAAACCCTCAAAGAGTTCAAATTGGAGTACCTTTTGGCAGACTGAGAAAAAAGGATTACTATCAGTCCAACATATATGAATATGATTAAAAAAAGATTAAAGGGGACTGCATCAGAAGAATATCTGAAAAGACTAGGGCCCACATATTCAAAAGAGATGCGCGGTGCATTCCTAGATGTGTCTGCTCATCCCCGGACTTGCGAGGGCCGTAGGGGTGTGTGTATGTGTCTGTGTATGTGGCAATATTCAGAAGCCCCTGATGCACTCCACAAACCTGAATGCACTGTCACATAGAATATTGCGATGTGGGAATGCAAATGAGGGGTCCCTCATGCATATGCTGGGAAGGGGGGTCCCTATACTATGAAAATGGGGATGTTCTTATTATTGTTCTTGTTGTTCTTATTATTTCTATCAGGGATTGGGGCTGGGGGGGCACTGCACTGTGGAAACAGGGGATTGGGCAGACTATTTTATTTACATTCATCAGGACTGGAGAGTGGGGATGGCTGGCCCTGGTGCATTCAATCTGATGCAACCATGCTAGTGAGCCCACAATGGGCATGCACGAGGCCCCTTTGTGCCATGCATGCCCAATGAGCTCATTTGCATATTTTGACTGATTATCACCCTTGGGGGACACGGTACATCCAGGTATGTGCCACGCATTCCCCACTGGTGGTCTTCAGCCCTGCACCCTGGATACGCCGTGCCATACACTGCATCCACCTGCTATGCACCACGCATCCATGGTCTGATATTCAAACAGAATGTACGCTCTGATCCAATCACGCATTCTGTTTGAATATTGCATCAGAGCCGGCAATTTTTTTGTGCAGCATATCAATTTGCGCGTGCAGCCAGCTGGCTCTGAACATGAGGCCCTAAGTCATTAAAAATATGTCCTTGATTTACTTTAAATAAGGAGAGTCATCAAATGGAATCCTAGCTCTGCTTTTTAGAAAACTCTATTACTAGAAGAATCTTTATCAGGTTTCACTTGGAAATCAACCCCTCTAATATCCTTAAAGTTAGATATTCAAAGTGTCCATTAGGGGACAAAGTGAATGATTTCCTTTGTGAGTGTGGTTCTGGCACAACAGAAACTTAATACAGATAGTACTATACTACCCATCATATGCTGTTATTAAAGACAAATGGTTACATCCTTACATCAACAATTTTTACCCAATTTCAGATCACACAGTAAAAGGGTTAATGTCTTCCACTATGGACTTGGTTGCCAAGGATTTTTCTGAATTTCTAAAAGGAGTATTCAAAAGAATGCACTATAAGGATAATAAGAAGAAATATAAAAATTGTTCCATAATTTAAATATAATAGGCTTCAAAATTAAAAGTAGCATTTATTCTATCCTTATCTATCTACATTATCTAAATGTCTTTTGTTTAATCCTGCTATGTATACTTAGGATTGATGCAGTCTGATATCCCTTTTTATTGAATGCTCTTAAATTTTAAAATTCTTTTCTTTCACACAAGGGGACACAACAGTATCACCTTTTTAAAGCAGTATAGCTATAGGTATCTTTCTCCCCTTTGGGATAACTTTAGATTACTGGCTCTGAAATGCTATCTGGGGATGTAGGTAACCAGGCCCTTACCCAGTGGCGTTCAGCTTACATTTTGGGAAAATATATCAGAGTTAACTAAAGCTCTTTGATGGCTGCAATATTAAAGACTTATAGATTCTTTATTACTTATTACTATCTCCAATTTAATGATGCATGTGGTTGCGTAATGCACTGTATTTATGTAGATGACTGCTATGATTAATCTATGTGGCTGTATAATACACTGCGTTTATGTAAATGATGGGTTTGATAAATGTAAACTGTATAAATTTTGAGATGATTATTTCAGTTGAACAATAAAAATCTGAACCTGGGTGGTAAACATGAGAGAGGCTGATTTCAGGAAAAATGATGACATAACATGCTGATGTTATGTTGTGCATTTCAAAAAAGGGGGTTGAGGATTCTGGGGCTACTCAAAAGTAAAAGTTGCTCTATCTGAATGTGAGTCCAATATTTATGTATTTGTGCGAAGAGGTAGTATTTCTTTAAGCACACAAAGGTTGTTGCATTCTGACCTTGTAAACAGTACAGCTGCTTCTGTGTATACTGGAAGTGTGTTGATTTACATAAAGTGAAAATTTGACTTTCAGAAATCTGAACCATTTTCAAAATACTGACCCTATTCATAGTAGCTTGATGAGATATATCAGTTTTGACCCATGAAAACACTAGCAGCCTGCTTAAACATAACACTTGAATATGGAGTAACAATACACTTGGCAGTACTATTTATGGTAATTGTTCTGATGCACACAACCCTAGTAAAACAATAGCTTATTTACTTCATGCTATCTGTATTTAATGTAATCAGTGCACCCAGATGTAAAAAATAAATATACTGACATTAGAAGCAGGGGTGTCTTAAAGGCACAGTATTTCTTTTCTAATGCCCATCTGAGTTTTAAGAGAGACAGACATAAACTGACACAGTGCCTACCAGCTGTAGAAATACATGAATGGGCATCTTTGTTCTTTATTTTTAAGAGGCCCTGCCAAACAGGTTTGAACCTACCTTGTGGATTCATGAAATGGCAATTTTTATAGTTGTTGATGACTGTAGCAGGTTTTATTTCTAGATTTTCCATTATTGCAATGGCCAATAAAATCAGAGGAAATGACTCTCGTATGGTTCTTAGGAATGACAAAGCTTGCAGTTCCACACAAACAAATGATGCAATCACAGTTTATTACAGTTTATTTATTTGATTTTATACCTTTATATATATATATATATATATATATATATATATATATATATATATATATATATATATATGTAGATATATATATATATATATATATATATATATATATACATGCAAAAAACTCCCTTAATGCAACATTTAGGGTTCAGGCCAAAGTGACAAAAGTAGGGAAATGTGGCTTTAGGTTTTTCATCCCTAAAACCCCAACCCCACCCCTAAAGCAAATCAGGGGCAGATTATACCTAACGGTTTTCAACCCTAATGCTCACCCCATTAGATGTGTATGTTTCTGGAGTGCATAGAATGGGGTGAGCTTTAGGGTTGACAACCCCTAGGAAGAGCCCACCCCTGATTTGCTTTAGGGGTGGGGTTGGGGTTTTAGGGTTGAAAACCTTAAAGCCACATTTTCTTACTTTTGTCACTTTAGCCTGAACCCTAAATGTTGCAGTAACTGAGTCTTTTTTGTAATGAATTTCCTTCATTTTGAGAAAGTATAATCATATAGGGCCCTGTGCTCCCATCCATCTCTAATTTTTCAGATTCTGTAATCATATCCTTATTCGCCTGTGGGAGTGCAGGACCCAGGGCCATGTGCTCCCTTCCCTCCATAAATGTGTTTATGTATGTTGCTGTGGAATGGTAGGGCCAAGAGGGCCCTGCGCTTCCATTCATAGCACAACAGCAACCAAATTCTCAGCATAGCCTTTTTATTACACAACCTCATGAACCCAGTCATGAAAGTTTTCAAATCCCTGCCAAAACAGCATTCTATGCAACTGTAATGTCATTTTGTGCCAGAGGCATGAAAACACATTTTGGTGAAGATCTGAAAAATGACAGCTGTCAAATTCATGAGCCAGTGTAAAGAAATGGCTATGTTTAAAATTTGGGGTGAAAATATTGAAAATTACAAAAGTTACGAGGAAGCATAGGTTAATTTCAACCATTTGGACCCCAGATTTTGAACATACCCTTCTTATTATCCCACTTCATGAACAAGGGTGGTGAAAATTTTCAAATCCTGCCAGATGGGTGATTTCACCAAGCAACTACAAGATCAGCTTTCCAGGCAGATTTGTGTAATCACACTGACATTTTTCATAAGGTGGGATTTCAAAAAAGCCATATTAAAATTTTGGTGTAAAAATACAGAAAAATAGCAAAGTTATACACCAACATGGAAAATCCCATTGAAATACATTGAACAGAACTTACATTAGTTTCTCATATAGCAGTCGCTGGTTCCAGCAGCAAGATGTGTCTACTATCAGAGAGTAGATCTTCACCCTGGTACCTGTTCAGGTGAGTGAGGGTGTATAGGGGTGTGGGGGGTGTGGAGTGGTGGGCCCTGAGCAGGAGGTCATGGTTGGGGGTTGGATTGGTGAGAGACCATTTTTTCTTACAGGATTTGAAAAAAAAAAAGACATTGATGGGCTGTTGTTTCTTTATTACAGGGCATCCAAATACCGGGATAGGGATGGGGGGGGGGCACTAGACATAAGGGAATAATAAAATTATTATGGTGACAGCAGTCAGGCAGGGGGGTACTGGACCCCAGGAAATGATAAAAGTATTATGGAAACAGCAATCAGATGGGGGGATGGGCCACTAGACACCAGGGAATAACAACATTATTATGGTGACAGTGATGGAACGGAGGGCCACTAGACCCCAGGAAATAATAAAATTATTACAGGAACAGGGTTTGAAAGGGGGGCACTAGACACCAGGGAATAATACAATTATTATGGGGACAGTGATGGGGTTACTAGACACAAGAAAGATCAACTCTTTGGCAATTCCTTTTGGAATGCCACCCATAAGGGATTTAAGTAAAGACTATTTTTTCATGATTCATCGTATGAAAAATAATTTTTGTACGATGAATCACGAAAAAAGATTTATAAAGTGGGAAAAAAAAAAAAACTTTTGAAGGCATTAATATTTTATCACAGAATGGGCAAAAGGCACATCTGTGCCCCTGCTCCTTTTTACCCTGTAAGTTTCATATTCAAATTCCAAACAGTCTGGGCACTTGCCAGGCTGACGTAAAAGGAACACAATATGGGGATCGGGAAGCATGAAAACTAAAAAAAGATGGTGGCAAATGAAAAAGGATTTTCCCCTCATGAAAAAGGATGACCTCAATATGAAAAAATAATTTTTTTTTGTTTCATACAGCTAGTTTTTAGTACTTACCGAGCATGCTCAGAAGCAATTATTAAAAATTTCAAAATTGGAATGGATTAGCATGTTTTTCACCAGACAAGCAAAAGGCACATCTGTAGGCCAGTTACTTTCTACCCTGAAAATTTCAGGCCAAAATTACAAACCCTCTGGGCACTAGCCAAGTTGACAGAAGTCCCAGCAAACCAATGGGAAAAAATCATGATAAATTCACTTTTTGCTCTACCTGTAGCTCGGCATCTGCACATCTTACCAGAATGAAACTTGGTACATCAAGAGATCTGCCCTGCAAGATCACGCATGCAAAATGTCATGCAAATTCGTTCAACGGTTACAGTTATTAAAGTGCAAATTTTGGGGTTTAACATTGAAGTGCCCATACAACCCTAAATATGGGGTACTACCGTGCCCCTATAATAATGGGTATGTGTGATATAGAAGGATGTATACCCATCAAGGGGGGTAATTAGGGTGAGTGGCTTTATTGCCCTAACTAGCCACTGAGATGGGTATACTGCTGATTGTACATTACAAATACTCATTATTCATTTTATATAATACATTGGAATGGATAGTATTTTTGTATCTGCAGGCTGGTCAGCAGTTTTCCTGTGTAGAGCACTTCCTGGTTTTGTCCCATGGTGTTTTCCATGGTGTAGTGGGTTTGTGGTTTGCATTTTTGTTATTGTGGGCTGTTTGGGTTTCCGTAGTGTAGCAGTTCCCTATATAAGTGTGTGTGTATGTGGATAGTCTTTTCTTTAGTTTGGTGGTTGTGTGTGGGTTGTTCAGGAGTGGTGTGGTGTGGTGTGGTGAGCTACCCCACTGTTAGTCCTTATTTGTAGATATAATTCTGTTGTGTGTGTATATATATATATTATGGTAGCACGGTAGTGCTACCATAGTAAGGGAGTTAGGGTTGAGGAGCCATTTACATGTTAAACCCAAAAGTTTGCACCTTAATAACTTTCCAACCGTTCAACAGATTTGCCTGAAATTTGGCATACAGAATCAAGACCCATATGCCTTGGGATCTGTCAAGTTTTATACCAGTAGGATATACGGCTGTGGAGTTATTAAGCGTGATCTGCACATGCATTTACGCTTTTTTGGGAATTCTACGGTCGCGCCTACAGGTCGCACGGTTTGCATGACCGGTCCAAAATCTTCAGGGAACATGTGGCTGGGGTCCCTAATGTGTCTTTTGAAGATTTTGTGAAAAAATATTAAACGGTTCAAAAGTTATTCAAAAAACAAGTTCCCATTATAAGTCAATGGGAAAAGTTAACAAAAAGTTCGACAGCGTCTCAAATGCAGTTTTTACTTTCGCAAATGGCCCTTTTACTGTCGCAAATCCACCATTTTGTTTTCAGTTGGTGATCAGAAAAATGCTTGGCATTTAAATTTGGGACCCTCTAGTAACCTAATTATTTTGTATTCACCTAGTCGGACCCTGAGGATGCTAGCTATGTCTTTATTTTGGGGTAAAACACCCCATAAATATATTTTTCAGATTTCTGGAAAAAGTACTTTCACAAAGTGATGTCGCACTCATAGAGAATTATACGCCCAAATTTTTGCATAAAGCTTTCACAAGTTACACAGTACTTTTCTAGGCTGTGGAAAATGACAGCAATTTTTACACCCTGCTGCAAAAGAACAGTTTGGAGTTTTGGGCTGAAATTTGAGGAACACAGCTGACATCTCACAGATGTGCCTTTCAGTGTTTTGTTGAAAAATATTACACGGCAGCAAAGTTACAGTACTCCAAAGTTGACACTTTTTCCCATAGGATAACATTACGGGCATGGACGAAGTGCAGCAATCGTTTGGCGCCCTGCTGCAAAATAGTGGTTTGGTCTTTTGGGCTGAAATTTGCAGGGAACACAGCCAACATCCCAGAGGGAGGCAAAGTTATGGCACTCCGAAGTTCTGTTTTTTTCCCATAGGATAACATTACGGTGTTCAGGGCCTGTATCTTGGAATCGGTGCGAGATACGGACTTTTCGTCAAAAAAAAAAATACTTAGCCCCATAGGGGGATAAGTATAAAACTAGCCAGGAAAGTGATAATTCATATGACTTTTACATTTTTTTTCTGTCATACAGTTCCTGAGATATAAGCAATTTACTATTCCAAGTCCTCATTTTTCTGTTCCGAGAGTCATTATTTTGCATACATTCTTTGTACTCACTGTCTTTCTCTATACAGCTTTTGGGGAAAACCAGGCTGTGTGCTTACATTACTGTTACCATTACCATTTCCGCTTGCGGTTCCGTACCCGTTTCACTTACCGTTCACGTTTACGCCACCATGTGCGTTACCCTTTGCGTTTTCACTTGTGTTTGCATTGTTTTTAACATTTCTGTCTACACTACTGTTTCTCTCTCTGTTTCGCTTTGCGTCACCATGCGCATTACGATTTGCGTTTGCGGGCACAATGTTACTATGTGACAAGACATCACGCAGGCGCGGGGCCCCGAAGGGGCCCGCACCCTGCCGCCACATTACCATCTACTATTTCTCGTTATCATTCTCAAAAAGAAGGTAATTAGAGGCAAAATCTCATTTAATGCAGTCAGCAGCTGATTGCACAGTGAGACTGACAGTCGTTGAGACTTTCAGTCTTCACTCCTTCACCGAATCGGTGCATTGGGCGTCGGTCCCCAACTCTCACCCCATTCTTCTATTCCTCAGCTTCTTCACATGTGATGGGGAGAGTTGCAACAACCCCAACGCACACCCCGATTCCACTTGGGGGTGGGCTGAGGTGCAAAGGGGTTTCAACCCTAACATCGATTTCCTCGCTTGTCGCTGTGGAATAACCCTAACTGATGCATTAAAACAGAGTTTTTTGCATCTAATATATATATATATATATATATATATATATATATATATATGTATTTTTTGACATAATTCTGTGTATATGTACATGTCAAGACATGCCAGTGTCAGCACAAAGGCACCTAGGGAAAAGACTAGATTTTTAAAATGGGTTTGACCTTCTTTTAACCTGCAGGCCAGCCTTGCTTGCCAGGAAAATGGCAAGTTATTGTGAAAAAGCTTGTGGACAGCTGATCAAACAGTCTTCTTCTATGTTAACTACCCAAGGGAAAAGTAATAAAATGTCAGGAGACAGCCCTTTTCACTTCAAGAAAAACAGAATGCTTTGATCCCAGGAAACTGTTAAGAGTATGCTTCATTTTGTGAGGTAGTAGGAAAGAACACATCCTTCTAACAGACCTGTGTAAGATTGTAATGTCAGGTGTCATTAATGTAGGCTGGGTAACATCACCAGGTGGCAGAACCTTGTGTTGGGGAAGCATAAGAGGGACACCCAGTGGCCTAAAATGGAAGGGACAGCCTCTATCCACAGACAGGTATATAAATAGCTCAGCTCAGGTCATTTGAACACATTTTCATCTGGACACTCTGCTTGACACACACCAGAAGCCAAACTGCTGAGACCCAGTGTGGCTGCCAAGGACTAAAGGAAACAGAAAACCTTCATCCACTATTTCTGGACTTCAATTTACTGCAAATATAAGGTAGACTTTCCAGCTAACAGTTTTAGTGTGTTTCACTGTACATTTTTCCAATTTTATATATACTGTAACCCAAATTAGTGTATGTTCTTTTTAGTTGTAACTGTATTTAAGTATTTTAGTAAAAAATGTTGTTTTTCTAAAGAAATTCTGCCTGCGTGAGATTTCTATATTTATGTGTGACTGTAGAAGGTTTATTAATAATCTGTGACAACTATTAATTTCTTAGAGGGGCCACAAATAACAACCACATTGAGAAAAGGGTCTGTTAGGGACATCTGAAAGGATAGGGAGAATACCAGAGTCTGCATAGATTTTGAGCCAGGCTGTTGTGTGTCCTACAGGGAGAAGGCCAAATGAGGCTTACACTGCTACCCCAAAGAGAGTGTGATGCTTGGGTCTTCCTCCGTTATGTAATAGCCATGGAAAGGGTTCATATTTGGATGCAAGACTCGAAACTGGTATTGTGCACTAATTTAGAGTTAGAGGAATGCCCTAGATCCTCATGGCAGTGGTGCATTTGTGACCTCAGTGAGCATTCTAAAAGCACAAGGAGGGTATCCCTGCCTCCCATCATTGATTGCACTTAAAGGTGGGCACTGTGAGCTCAGTGGGCCTGACTCCCAGGAGTGGGTTCATGACATAGTGAAGGAGTTTGTTGGTGGCATTCGGGGAAGTGGCCATCATTAGCAGTGTTTGTAGGAGCAGCCATCAGGAAGAAGTTCACTTAAAACAAGTAGAAGGTGGCTCAGGAACCACAAAAATAGAGCTGAATAAACAACATGCTGAGCAAAACAAAACAAGAAATGGCTACACGTTGAGGCACAGGACAAATTCCACTGTTAAACACAACTTTAATGCATCAGTTAGGGTTGGTATTAAAGCATCAAAAGCTGGGAAATGTGATGTTAGGGTTTTCAACCCTAACTCCCTACCCCCACCACCCAAGTCAGTATCAGTGACATTTCCACATAAACATTCACATATATTTTTATAACTGCAGGTATGCAAGGGGGAAGAAAAGACAGAAATAGCAATGGAAGGCAGCGCGATAGCGAGAGGTGGAGAATTGTGAAACCATCGGCGTGATCAATTCCTAGGTCTCACAAGAAAATCTGGTTGCACAACCAGACAGACAAAAGACAGAAAAGGAGAAGATAGAACAGACTCTTGTATTTAAACTCTTTCTGCATAACAAATGGGGCAGGGCCTTATTCAGCCCTGTCACAGACCCTAATCCTGTTTCGCCATGATGACACAGGATTTTGACAGCTCGCGAAATGAGAATCGGCTCGCGAAACAGGATTTTAACAATTCACAAAACAGGATTATGTTTGTAGACCAGATTGCCCTAACCCTAATCTTGTTTCACCATGATGACACAGGATTTTGACAGCTCGCAAAACTGGAATCAGCTTGCGAAAGAGGATTGTGACAGCTCGCAAAAGAGGATTTAGAAAAGTAATCCTCTTTCATGAGCTGTCAAAATCCTGTTTCTTGAGCCGATTCCTATTTCGCAAGCTGTCAAAATCCTGTGTTGTCATCATGAAACAGGACTATGGTTCCCCGACCAGATGGCCCTGCCCCAATCCTGTTTTGTGATCATGAAACAGGATTTTGACAGCTTGCAAAATAGGAATCGGCTTGCGAAAGAGGATTTTGACATTTTGCAAAAGAGGATTACTCTTACAAATCCTCTTTTGTGAGCTGTCAAAATCCTCTTTTGAGAGGTGATTCCTGTTTCGTGAGCTATCAAAATCCTGTGTCATCATGGTGAAACAGAATGAGGGTTCTCTGACCAGATGGCCCTACCCCTAATCCTGTTTCACCAGATGGATTCCAGTTTTGAGAGTTGTCAAAATCCTGTTTTGCAATCACAAAAAAGGATCAGAAGTGAGTCATGAAACAGGATTTAAAAAAAATAAAAAATAGGCATTCTGAGGCCACCAAAAATAAACTAAAGGCTCACAGTGATACAGGATGTTCCTAGTTTGTTTGTGCCAAAAATAAAACAAAATAGATGGTGGCTCCTGAAAGAGGAATTTTTTTCTGATGAATGAGGATTGACAGCATCCTCTTTCATGAGCTGACAAAATCCTCTTTTGTGAGATCCAAATCCTCTTTCACACCATGCAGTGATTCAAAAGACCAAACCTGAAATTTCAAAATTTAATAACTTTGGAATGGAATAATATTTTTTCACGACACCAGTGCTGGAGTTTTCCTTGAGGCACACTCTTTCTACCCTGAAAATGTCAGACCACAATTCCATATGGTTCAGCTGCAGTGCAATGAGGAACAAACAGCTAAAATTGGTGAATTTTCATGTTTTTTCACTCTTTGTCACACACAATTCGCTGATTTGACCAACACCCAACTTGGCATGTCAAGAGATCTTTGCCAGGAGACCACATGTTTCAAATTCTGTGCAAGTCTGGCAAATGGTTGAAAAGCTATTAAAGTGCAAAATTTGAGGTCTAACATAAAATTGTTGCTCAATCCTAACTATAGTGGTGCTGCCACACCACTATAATCTCTGTCTGTCTGTCTCTCTCTCTTTCTCTCTCTCTCTCTATATATTTATATATATATATATATATATATTTTATGGCAAAAAAATTCATTTAATGCATCAGTTAGGGTTAAAGTGACTAAAGTGGGTAAATGACATGCTAGGGTTGAGCCCCTAATCCACTCACATGCCACCCCACCCATCCTCCACAGACCGACAGATGCTGGAGTGTGCCATGGGATCATGAGGCCCAACTCTCACCCCATTCCATGTGTAAACAGGTTGACATGCTACAGTAAAGGACAATGGGGTGAGGTTAGGCCTCATGACCCATGGCACATCCTGGCATCTGTCGGTCTGTGGAGAGATAGGTGAAGTGATAATGATAGGTGGGTTGAGGAGCTCAATCCTAATATTGTCCATTACATTTGTCACTTAACTCTAACTGATGCATTAAATGAATTTTCTTGCCATGAATTTCCTTACTTTTGGAAAAAGTGTAATGTAAGTAGTAAGCAGCATGTGTTTGTCCCATCAAGCTGGCCATTTGTGCATAACGATATCTATCTGTCCCACTTACACATAGCTACAGAGCCATACAGCAGTCCTATAGGGCAAGGAACCCTCGTAATACTAATTTGCCGCTATCTCGTGAACCGTAGCAGCTGGAAAAAAATTCAAGTGCCATTGTAATCATGACAGCGAGTACTGCATGCGACAATAATGACTGAACCTGTATCTCACTTTGTTTTTGAGATACGGGTGCCAAAAGGTGTCATGGACATCGCAATGTTATCTTATGGGAGATATCTCAACTTTGGAATGTCATCACTTTTAACCAATGCAATTTTTTACACCAAATCAGCATATGTCACATCTGTGGGACACCCCCTTTGCACCCTGAAAACTTCTAGCCTTAAGTCCTTATGGTTTCTTTGCAGTGAACTGGCAAAGTTTTACAAATCCTTCTTTGTGAGCTGTCAAAATCCCCATTTATAAGGTGACAAAATCCCCATTCGTGAGCCGATCCCCGTTCGTGAGAGACAGCCATCTGATCTTCCTCTCATGAATAAGGATTTTGCTAGCTCATGAATGGGGATCCCTGTTCATGAGACATGACCATCTGGTCATCCTCTCACAAATGGGTATTCAAAATCCCCGTTCATGAGTTGAATCCCCGTTTGTGAACATTCAGAATCCCCATTCATGAGAATGTGACCAGATGTCCCTATCTTGTGAACAGTGATCCCTGCTCATGAGCTAACAAACTCTCTATTCGTGAGCTGATCCCTATTCATGAGATATAGCCATTTGGTCTTTCTCTCATGAACAGGGATTTTGCTAGCTCACGAACAGGGATTGGCTCACGAATGGGGATTTGGTAGTCTCACGAACGGGGATCGAAAGCGAGTCTCGAACGGGGATTTTCAAATATAAAAATGGCAATTTTTTTTGAATTATCTGATGGAAGCCAAGCACATGATTTTGTGGAGGGCATCACCCTGAACAAAACCCATGCATTTGTTTTTTCAAAATGCATCTGTGGGGCAAGTTACAACATTTTGTTTTGGGCTAAAAGTGAAAACAAAATGGCAGCTCACAAACGGAGATTTAATGACTCCCCATTCATGAGCTGTCAAAATCCCAGTTCGTGAGCCCAATTCCTTGTTCGCAGCTGTGCATCTAACCAAAAGACTGAAATGAGCATGCTCAGAACCCGAATTTTCAAAATTGAAAAACTTTGGATCAGAATAATTTGTTTTCACCAAACCAATGCTGGTCTGTTCCTTAGGGTAAGCTCTTTCCATTCAGAAAATTTCAGGCTAAAATTCGAAATGGTGTGGGTGCAGGACGATGAGAAAAATTCAGGAAAAATTGGCAAAAAAAAGTTAATAACACACCTCTTCCCATATGCGCTGCACAAAATCTGCACATCTGATCGAAACAAAACTTCACAAGTCAAGAGATCTACCCCACGGGACAGCACATATCAAATGTCATGCAAATACATTGAACGGTTGCAAAGTTATTAAAGTTCAAAATTTGGGGTTTAACATTAAACTGCACACTCAACCCTAACTATAGAGGCACTACTGCACCTCTATAACATATATATATATATATATATATATATATTCATTGCAAAAAACTCAGTTAATGCATCAGATAGAGTTGACTTCACACCAACAAAAGTCTGGAAATTCAATGTTAGGGTTACTAACCCTATCCCTCCACACCACCCTCCACAGACAAACAGGCATCGGGCTGTGCCTTGGGGTCATCAGCCTAACTCTCACCCCATTCAATTTGTAAGGAAACTGAGATGGTACAGTATTGGAAAATGGGTGAGTTAGGCTCCATGACCCCCAAGGCACACCCCGATGCCTGTTGGTCTGTGGAGGGTGGAGGGGGTGTGGGGTTGGGATTGGTAACCCTTACATAAAATTTCCAGACTTTTGTTGGTGTGAAATCAACCCTATCTGATGCATCATTGGAGTATTTTTTGCAATGAATTTCGCTTGTTTTTGAGAAAGTGAAATGTTACTCATATGGTATCCATAGGTGGGAGCACAGGCCCCCCACCCATAAGTATAGAGGCATAGCACAGGAGGGCCTTGTGCTTCCAGTTTTGCATAATGGGATTCATAGTTGGGAGTGAGAGCCCTCTGGGCCCTGTGCTTCCACCCACTCATAAGTGTAGAGACATAGTGCAGGATGGCCCTGTGCTCCCAGTATTGCAAGATGGTATCCATGGGTGGGAGCATGGGCTCTTTGGGCCCTGCATTCCCACCCACCTGTAAATATAGAGACATAGCACATGAGGGCCCTATGCTTCCAGTTTTGCATAATTTAATCCATAGGTGGGAGTGTGGGCCCACTGGGTCCTGCACTCCCACCTACCCATAAGTGTGGAGGCACAGTGCAGGTGGGCCCTGGTCCCAGTTTAGCATAAATGGTATGCATAGGTGGGGCCCTGTGCTCCCACCAAACCATAACTACAAACACATAGTGCAGGCCTAGAGATATTGCAAGTAACCCTTGTACTGCGAATATGGCAATATCTCAAGTTACCATAGCAACTTTGGAAAAAATTCCTTCCTAATTGTATTCATGACCTGGCCTCCTCCATGCTTGCTTAGTACACCTGAAGGTGTACTAAGCTGTGCTTAATGAAAAATCTGTATCTCGAACCATTTTCAAGATATAGCCGCCGAAATGCGCTGCTACCACCACAATGTTATCCTATGGGAAAACTCACAATTTCAGAGTGTTGTAACTATGGAACTGGTGTTGATTTCTTCACCAAACCAACAAAAGGCACATCTGTGGGGCAAGGGTCTGCCACCCTGCAAATTTTAGCCCAAACGTCCTAACGGTTTTTTTGCTATGAAGTGGCAAAGAAACTGTTTTTATGTGGCTGTGTACCTGTGGAACTTTCATGAAATTCCACGGACTTTTACAAAAGTACCATTAGTTTAGCATGGATCGCTTTCACAAAAGTACTGTGGCACTTTCTCAAAAGCCCCACCATTCTAGATGCAGTATTTTCACTAAAGTACCCACGGAACTTTTATGAAAGTCAGTAGTACTTTCATGAAAGTTCCGTAGCTAAGATGGTTGAAAAATGAAAAAAAAAACATTTCCAGGCATCCTATGTAAAAACTAATGCCATGATTGTGTTCCTAGGGCCCTGATTAGGTAAATCCAACTGTTGGTGTTTACCAAGGGGCAATATTTTTTGAACTACATTTTTTTTTCATCTTGCTAAGTGAAAACATGACGGCAGCAGCACAAAAGTATTAAACCCATTTGAAGAAGTAAAAAGCGCGTTCGCGAAAGCAAAAAGTGCTTTTGAGGGTGACATATATTTTTTCCCCATAGGCTATAATGGGAAACCTTAAACTTTAATAACTTTTGAATGGATTAATATTTTATCACCAAATCTTCAAAAGGCACTTTCCTGACTTAGTCCCCATATACCTTGAAAATTTCAGACCAGATGGACAAACCATTTGGGCTGTAGAAATGAGCAAAGAATTTGCCAAAAACTGAGGATTTTTCACATTTGTTCACACTCTGTAGCTCCGCAACCGCAAATCTGACTGGAACACAACTTTCCAGATCCAGAGATCTGTGGTACCAAACTGTGCTTGCAAAATGTCAGGCACATCGGTCAAATGGTTGCAAAGTTATTGAAGTGTAAAACTTTGAGTTTAACATTAATGTGCCTACTCAACCCTAACTATACCTGCACTACTGTGCAGGTATAATATCTATCTATCTATCTATCTATCTATCTATCTATCTATCTATCTATCTATCTATCTATCTATCGGTCTATCTGTCTGTCTGTCTAGTTATCTATCTATTTAAGTTAATGCCATAAAAGTAGGGAAATGTGGTGTGGGGTCTTCCTTGGGGTTGTCACTTGTAATGTTCACCCCTCCCTCAGCCAATGGTCTCCTGTCCAAAGCACAAGGTATGCTCCAAGCAAGTGACTCATACTGATACACTCTTCAAAGGTAGATAAGTAGATCTCACTACATGTTGCCAATACAATGTGTTGTAGCTTTCTTCATGCTGAGCCCAGCAGAAAGAAAGGCAATCACATCTGACCTTGTTTGCTTAGGGAAAAGGATGGGCATTAGGGCTGACAACCCCAAGGAAGACCTCACCACTGATTTGCCAAGACTCCAGAGACCCAAAACTCTAATGTTTTTACCTTTTACTGCTTGGGGGGTCGGGGTGGGGAGTTAGGGTTGGAAACATTTTATATGCTACATTTCCCTACTTTTGTGGCATTAACTTGAACATGCATTGATGAGGTTTTTTTTTTACAAAGAATTTCCTTTCTGTTTGAGATAATGGAATCATATCCTCATACACGCAGGTCCCTTTGGGACCTGCATGCACACATACAGATGCGCAGGGCCCAAGGAAAGAAAGGGAATACTCTGTCTGCTTATGGAAGTGCAGGGTCCTTGTGTGCCCCGCAGTTCTGTGCAGTGACAGATGCCAAGAATTCATGAGGCTGTCAGGTGGGCTGTGGAAGCACAGGGTTCTATATTCTCTACACTTTCATGTAGCTACATCTGCAGATGCACAGGGAAAAGAGCCCATCTGTCAGACAATGCACAGGACCTGCTTCCATCCATATGTACAGATGTGCAGGGCTTTGTCTTCACTATATGCGCAATCAGGTTTCATGGTGAGAAACCAATTTAAGTCACAAAACCAAAAAATTATGATGTACAATCAAATTTCAAGTTGAGCAACCAATTTTTCCTACAAAACACAAAATCATGGTGTGCAATCAAATTTCATGCAGAAAAAACTATTTTATGCCATGAAATTAAACATTATGGTGGGCAAACCAATTTCACGTTGCACAACCAATTTAAGTCACGCAATGTAAAATTTTATTCACAATACAGTTTCATGTTGAAATACTATTTGAGCCACAGAACAAAAAAATTATGATCCATACTGAAAATTTAATGTGGTGAAACCCATTATAGTCATGCAATGGGAAACTAAGATCCACAATCAGATTTCATATTGACCAATCAATTTCCATATTTGCAAGTACGAGCTATGATGCAGAACCAAAATGTGTTTCTAACAGACTTTTCTGAATCACAATTAAAAAATAGTTTCGTAACCTAAATTTAGTTTCAAGTTTCTCACCACATGTAACTAAAAATTATAGAATGCAATAAAATTTAATGTCCAGCAACCAATTTGTCATGCACAATGACAAATTGTGATCCGCAGTGAAATTTCATATGAAGCAACAATTTTTTTTGCCACAGAATGGAAAATTAAGATGCATAATCAGATTTCATAGTGAGAAATCAGTTTAAGTCATGAAACCAAAAATTCTGATGTGCAATCAGATTTCAAGTCAAGAAACTAATTTTTGTTGGGAAACAAAAACCATGATGCGCGATCACATTTCTGCCAAGAAACCAATTTTCTGCTGTGAAACGAAAAATTCTGGTGCGCAGTCAAATGTCAAGTCGAGAAACCAATATTTATCATGAAACAAAAAATTACAATGCACAATCAAATTTTATGCTGAAAACCAATTTTCTGCTGTCAAATGAAAAAGTTTGATGTGTAAACAAATTTCATATTGAGAAACTAATTTTTGTCAAGAGATGAAAAATCATGGTTCGCAATCAAATTTCATGCTGAGAAACCAACTTTCTGCTGCAAAATGAAAAAATTATGCTGGTCAATCAAAATGTGTTGCCAACAGCCCTTTTTCTGAATTGCAATTAAAAAATAGTTTCACAAGTTAGATTTAGTTTTGCACCACCTTAACGGTGCAACACAGAAAAGCATATCACGATTCAAAAAAATGGAAAAGACATTAACATGACCAAGAGAAGTATGTAAAACATATTTATAATCATGATTCACTGAAACAAGCCTCAAAATATGAACTAGCATGTTTTAATAAGGTAGATTCATGGTTGTTGTTTTTTTTTTTATTATAGCTGCTGTAATAAAAGCTTGAATTAGTAGTTTGTTACTGAAGTGAGAAGCAAGATGACAGCTGTCATGACATCAAAAAATGTTTTGGTGTCATAAGCACAACATGTCACAAAACTAAAAATGGTCTTGTGACACCAAATTTTTGGTGTCATATCAGAATGCTATCCCAAAATCCCTAGTGAGCATGCTCAGAGCAGAAAAAAAAAAACTTTAAATACTTGTAACTTCACAACTGTTTAGTATTTTTTCACAAAAGCTTCCAGTGGCACTATCTTGCCACATCATGCTTCTACCCTGAATATGTCGAGCAAAAATTCCATTACATGTAGGTTGTAGGTGGGAGCAAACCAAAATCCTATGTTAAGTGTAGGAAAAATAAATTAGATGTCTACAGGAAAATGACATATGCAGAGCTCAGAAACCACACACACTGCCATTACGAAACTTTCCACTGAGTTAGATCTTGCCTCCTAGACAACACATGCAAACTTTCAGCTAGTTTTGTCAAATGCTACCAAAGCTATTACGGTGCCATGTTAGGGGTTTAACATTGAACATCCTACTCAACCCTAACTATAGGGACACTACTGTGCCCCCATAATATATGTATATGGATATACAGTAGATATATGGGGTGCAGTGGAGGCAACAGACTGGAGAAACTCTTAATGTTGATGATCTTGTTAAATTGGATATATCCCTAGGGCAGGAATTCCAATTATGGAATATTTGATCTATCTCTCTTAAGTGGCCAAATGTCTCTTCTGTCAGTTCTGCACATTACAGGGAGACAGACACTATTTTGTGTTACTTTTCAATGAAAATGCATATCTTCTGTAGAAATTCACAACTGCTTTGAGAGTAGAGCCCTTTGTTTTCTACCAAGGATTGGATGGCAAATATTTCTCCACAAAATGCTAATTAGAGACCAACATGTACTGGACTGGACAGTTTTTCTTGAAGTACATGCTGATCCTAGGCAAGTTGCTGTTCTTTACCTATAATCATCCATTTTCTGGTGCCTGTATGCTGTTCATTTCATGAATGAGATCTAGTACATGGAGATAATTAGTTCCCTTGGGCTTCTGACACCTTGCTTTACTCACATGTTAATTCACAGATCTGCAGAGAGTAGGATGGCAAGTTTGATGCAGGGGCATGTTTTATAGATCATCATCACCATCAAAAGAAATGCTGTTTATTTTTTATTTCATTGAAAGTTTTCTCCCCAGCCTGATGCTGGCTCCCCTCAGTGGATCTTTAGTGACCACCCAGCATCCATTTACCATTACCCCCCCACCAGCGCAGTTATGTTGGCAGCAGAATCCATGGCATGGGGCATGTGTGTACCCACGCATACATTCTGACAACACTGGGAGGCTTTCTCCGCATTTTTGTAGTTTGTTCCCATCACATTCCACCTGCACAATGGTGCTGCCAGCCTTCAGAGTTGGCCTCAGGCACCACAGCTAACCCTGGAGGGATCAAGCTCCTGGCACTCTACAGGGGTCACTGTGGCACTGATGGCTGCACCACCCTATTCCTGGAATGGGAAGTGCTACTATCTGCACCCCTGTTTAACAGCCTCTTTTTTTTCCAATGTTTAACCAGGTGAGACACACTAAGTTGAAAGCTTGTTTACAGGTGCAACCTGGGAGCACAGGGAAGTTAAGTGATTTGCTCAGGGTCACATAGTATGCAAGTGGGGGCTGTGGGATTCAAACCCAGATCTCCAGATTTGCAGCTCAGAGCCTTAAACCACTGCGCTATACTGCCTCTGCAGACTGCCTGCCTCTCACATCCCAAGTCTGTTCCCTAACCCAGATCCCCAACATGGAAGCTCAACACAATTCTGCAAGGCCAACAGAGGGTCCCAATACTGGTCCAAGAAAGGACCCCAACACTAGCACAACACACTTCTGCTGGTCCAACAGAGGACCCCAACAATAGCACAACACACTTCTGCAGGGCCAACAGAGAGCTCACATTTTGGGCCAGCAAATGACCCTGACACTAGCACAACACATTTCTGTTGAACTAACAAAGGGCCCTGACACTAGTACAACACACTTCTGCTGAGCCAACAAAGTGCCTCAACATAGCACAACACAATTCTGCTGGGGTACCAGAGGGCCCCAACACTGGGCCAACAAAGGACCCTGACACTAGCACAACACACGTCTTCTGCAGGACCACCAAAGGCCCCAGCACTGGGCCAACAAAGGACAACAAACTTCTGCTGGGCCAGCAGAGGGCCCCAACACTTTTGTTTATTTATTTTAGTCTTTGGTAACCGGGTAAGGCCCACTAGGCACAAGTGACTGTTTTCAGGGGTGTCCTGGGAGCACTGGGCAGTAAAGTGATTTGTTCAGAGTTACACAGTATGCAAGTGGAGGTTGTGAGAATCAAACTCAGGTCTGGTCCGCTGGAACTATCAAGCTCGTTCACACCTCATTCCTCTAACCTCTAGGCTATACTGCCAGTTACACTGGACCAACAAAGAACCCCAACAATAGCACAACACGCTTCTTCTGCACCAACAAAGGACCCTGACACTGTTCCTTTGTGCCAAGAAAGGGCCCAGACTCTGTTCTGAGCCAACGTGGGCCCAACACTGGGCCAACAGAGGGCCTCAAAACTAGCACAGCACACTTCTGTAGGACCAACAGAGGGCTCCGACACTAGCACAACACACCTCTGCTGGGCCACTAAAGGGCCCTTATGCTGGGCCAACAAAGGACCCCAACTCTAGCACATCATACTTCTGCTGGGCCAACAAAAGCCCCAGCACTGCTCTGCTGGGCCATCAAAAGCCCCAGCACTGTTCTGCTGGGCAACAAAGGACCACAACACTATTCTGCTGGGCCAACAGAGGGATCATCACTATTTTCTTGGGCACACATGGGCCCATCATTAGCACAACACACTACTGCATGGCTAAGAGAGGGCCCCAACACTAGCACAGCACACTTCTGCTGGGCCATGAGAGGGCCCCAACACTGTTCTGTTGGGTTAGCAAAGGGACCCAACACTGTTCCTCTGGGCCAAGAAAGGGACCTGACACTGTTCTCCTCAGCCAATGTGGGCCCAACACTATGCCTTCAGATGGCCTCAACAGTAGCACAACATGCTTCTGCAGGGCTAACAGAGGGTCCCAACACTAGAACAACACACTTATTTGCCATCAGAGATTCCCAGCACTAGCACAGCACACTTTTGCTGGTCCAGCGGAGGACACAGACACTGTTCTGCTGGGCCAACAAATAGCCCCAATACTATCTCACTGGGAAACAAAGGGCCTGAACACTGTTCTGCTGGGCCAACAGAGGGCCCCAACATTATTCTCCTGGGCACACCTGAGCCCAGCATTAACACAACACATTTCTGCATGGCCAACAGAAGGCACCAACACTAGCACAACACACTTCTGCTGGGCCATGAGAAGGCTCCAACACTGTTCTTCTGGGCCAATAAAGGGCACCGACACTGTTACTCTGGGTCAAAAAAGGGCCCTGACACTGTTCTCCTCAGCCAATGTGGGCCCAACCCTGGACCAACAGTGGGCCTCAACATTAGTGCAACAGACTTCTGCAAGGCCAACAGAGGACCCTAACACTAGCAAAACACCAACAGAGGTCCCCAGGACTAGCACAACACAGTTTTACAGGGTCAACAGTGGGCCCCGACACTAGAACAACACACTTATTGGCCAACAGAGGTCCCCAGCACTAGCACAGCACACATCTGCTGGGCCAACAGAGGACCCCAACACTGGGGAAACAGGGCCACAACACTAGCGCAATACACTTCTGCTGAGCAACAGAGGGCCTCAACAGTAGCACGACACATTTGTGCAGAGCCAACAGAGGGCCCTGACAATAGAATTACACATGTCTGCTGGGTCACTAGTAGGGTGCCCCAACATTAGGGCAAGAAAGGACCCCAAAACTAGCACAACACATTTCTGCTGGTCCAACAGAGGGCTTTGGCCTGTTCTGCTGGGCTAACAAAGAGCCTCAGCACTGTTTCATGGCCAATTGAGGGCCCAACACTGTTCTCTTCTGCCAACATGGGACAGATATTAGCACAGCAGAATTCTGCAGGGCCAACAGAGGGCCCCAACACTAACACAGCACATCTTCTGGACCAACAGAGGGGCACTGACACTGGGCCAACAGAGGGCTCAACACTAGCACAACACACTTCTGCTGAGCCAACAGAGGCCACACCACTAGTACAACACACTTCTGCTGGGCCACCAGAGGGCCCCAACACTGTTCTGCTAGGCCAACAAAGGATCCCAGCACTGTTCCTCTTGGCTGAGAAAGGGCCCTGACACTGTTTTCCTGGGCCAGCATGGGACCAACACTGGGCCAACACACTTCTGCAGGGCCAACAGAGGGCCCCAACACTAGTACAACACATTTACTGGCCACCAGATGGCCTCAACACTAGCACAATACACTTCTGAAGGGCCAACAGAGGACCACAACACTAGAACAGCACACATCCCCTGGGTCAACAGAGGGCCCCCAACACTGGGCCAACAGAGGTCCTCAACAGTAGTACAATATACTCCTGCTGAGCCAACAGAGGGCCTGAACACTAGCACAATATACTTTTGCTGTGCCAACAGAGGGCCCCAACACTAGCACAGCACTCTTCTAATGCACCAACAGAGGGCCCTGACACTAGCACAACATACTTCTGCTGAGCCAACAGGGGGACCGAACACTAGCACAACAAACTTCTGCTGCACCAACAGACGCCCAACACTAGCACAACACACTTCTGCTGCACCAACAGAGGCCCTGACACTAGCACAACACACTTCTGCTACGCCACCAGAAGGTCTGATCATTTTTGATAAGAAATTCTTAACTCACAAAAAAAAAAGTTTCTTTGTGTGACTTTTTCTTTAACATGAGAAGAGACTACAAGTTGATGACTTAAAGGCCACTTAGCTAGATAGAGAATTTGTTGCTGAAAAGTTTGATGTGAGACTTTGCTGTGCTTTCTCCACTGAAAAGACAAAGAGCCCAATTCCAGAAGGTGGGCACAAGGCTTTGCGGCAAGCCCTGCATCCACCGCAATGTCTGATGCAACTGCGTCACCACTCTTCGATGCAACTCTGCGCCATTCCAGAAGGGATGACACAGTTGTGACAGTTTCCACACTTTACAGCAGCTTGCACCAAAGGAGTGGTGCAAGCCCCATAGTAAGTGTACCCCCATTGATACAAAGTTAGACCATTGGGGGAGATGGTCTAACTTTGCAGTGTCACGGATTTGCAGGATTGGCTTCTGGAATATCAAGGTTGCAACAAGTCAGCACTTGCATCAAACAGCCTGTCACAAGTCCCCTGTGGCACTTGCAGCCACTTTTAGAATCGGGCCCAAAAATATTTGATATTCAATTCAAAGAAAATACAGGAGTGATACTTGAATGTGGATGTGCAAAAGGACAGCAGTAGTACTGTACCTGAAGTAGGTATCAGTATCTGACAGTTATTAATAATCCCTAAAGAAAGACTTTGCTTTCAGTGATCTAGAATACCCCATGCAGGGCATAGAGTTGGCTCAGAAAAGGACAAGTGAGTGGGTACATTAAGAGTACTATGAGAAAAACTTCCAAGGTGTTACCTTAATTGAAAAGTCCAGAATTAGTGAGTGTACTACAGCTTCAGTGGGATGGGCTTCCCCCTTGTTGCAGGCTGGGCCAGGCCAAAATCTGCTTAACTTTACAGTAAAGGTATAGCACATGGCAAATTTTAATAATGAAGCATTTCTTATAAGAGAGTTCAGATTTTATTTTAATGATTTCTAGTGTAGACCTAAATCAGAATACAATTTTAGATTATGTCTGATGATGAAACCTGCAAATAAAACAGTTTATGGCCAAACGTGTTCACTTAGGAAAATATGGATTTAACTGAATCTTGTATAATAAAAAAATGCATTTTGGAATTTTTTTGATCACTTCACATCTAATTTAAGGGAACTGACATTTCACCACCACTTGTTTACCATGTCAAAAAACAAACAAACAAACAAAAGCATTTGTGCAAAGAGGCAAATACTGGCTTTCTAACAAAAAAAAACAAAAAAAACAGAAATGTTTCTAGGTATGTGAGCTAAAATGCTAAATATACTAGAAGTACACATAAAAGAAAAATGTACTCAACTGAAGAATTATAATAAGCTTAATATGTTTACTATAAAAAGTAAGGTTTACAAAAATGGCAACTATTACACCAAGTTTTAACTGGGAGTGAAATAAATACAAATGGTGTGTACAAAGCCTTGCACATTAAGATTTACTATTACTTAAAATTCAGTAGCTAGTCTTCCTCAAGAAAAGCCTGTGCTGCTAGACATTCTAAATGAAGATAGCCAGCCATGTTAGCCCCTTCATTCAGAGCTATGTCTAATGTATGACTTTCATTTTTTGCTTGATCATCTAGTGAACCTCCTAGCTACATCAAGTAAGTAATGTGATTTGTTAATGGCATGGATCAACAGTTTGTAACTTAAGCACAATTAAAGTCTTTCTCTAACATCCAAATAAAAAGAGAAAGCAACAGTGAGAGAGAGAGAGAGAGAGAGAGAAAGAAAGAGAGAGAGACAGAGGCAGAGACTAAGGAGATGTGAGTCATTGTCATCTGTTGCAAATGTGAGAATGTATGGTCTCTTAAAGCAAGGACACCCAGTTCTCTATCTGTCTGTCTGTCTATCTGTCTGTCTGTATATCTATCTATCTATCTATCTATCTATCTATCTATCTATCTATCTGTCACTCTCTGTCTCTTCAGTATGTGAAGACATCTGTTTCCAAACATTTTTCTGAAACCAGAGCCTCTTCAGCAATGTATAAAAAGTAAGTGGGAGAGCCAACAATCAGAATGTTTGCCCCAAGCCAGGATAACTGTAGTAACTTTTCAGTAGTGTTGTTGTAGAACATTTTATTTATATTATTAAAATCTTTTGGTAGTAGGTGAGAGCTAATGGACAAAATCAGTTTTTGTGAGAGCCAATCAAGAAGCTACATGATTAATGAAACAACATAATAAACATTTTGAAATACATACACTGCATAAGTAATATCAAAAGCAGGGTCTGAATGCCAGAAGATATTGATTATGTTTTTCTGCAAAATTCTGTTTTCTGTTGACACATATGATAGTGTAGTATGCAAAATTCCTTTCACTTAAATTTTGTTAAAGTTTTTTATGCTTCTGGTGACAAAACAGTCATAATCCCAGCCCAGTTCAGACATTATGTTGCTACAAGAATAAATAAAAATAAGGCAAGCAGTTCATAAAGGGTATCTGCAAAGATGGATCCTCCAAAATATTTTAACATGGGTATATATTACAACTGATAATTATCTTCTTTAGTAGCAAAACAGTAACAAAGTCAAGTAGAACCCTAGTATGTTCAAGGATAGGAACTTGAGAAAATTGCTAGCAGTTTTTGCAGGGTTGATTATGTTGATGTTCAACTTAGGTTAAATTCTTACTTTGCAAGCTGGAATGCTGATTTTTAAGACTATTGCCAAGCACTGATTCTGGTGTGAAATATTTTCAACTATCACTAGCAGCATACAAAGACAGCCTCCTCTAGAAACAAACCCAGAGAAAGCAATGAACAGTATCAACTGTACATGACATCAATTACTTTGACCGTATACACTTAGGTTAACCTGCCATATCCTAAAAAAGCTGAAAATGCATTTTCAAAAATCCTCAAAGCACTGATAATAAAAGTAATAAAAATAACGTGGTATGTCCTTCATTCCCACAGTAGAAATTCTGAGGAACAGAGCAGCTGAACCTGCAGACATTACACAGCATGGCAACTTTTAAACTATATGTACAAAACAGATACATTCAGTATTCTTACACTGTATTTTAAATTACATGCTTAATAAAATGTGCACTGTTAATAACTTGTTTCTTACTGGTACTTTCAACATTTTGTAAATCCACATATAAACAATATGTAAGTTGCCATAGCAGTTTACTGGAAAGTCAACAGTGCAAGAACAGAATCATAGAAAGTTGTGGTTCTGAAATAAATTTGTTAGTAGATCTAACAACTGACACTGGGAAATCCACTTGCTTAATGTTGCAGATAGCCTTCTTTAGATCACAGATGTCTATGTTATGGGAGTAAGGCAAGTATGCTGCTGTGCTCAACTTGGATCAGGTCCCATAGCATCATAACTGACTTTAAAATGTTCCTTTCCTTAAAAAAGTAAACCATGCACGGCACTCCATCTGCAACACCTATGAGCACTGAGCTCTGTGGCAGTTTCTTCACTGAAGAAAACCATTTATAAATATGCAGTTAAAAGCCCCAACTTACCTTATTGGCAATGAGAAACACTCCAATAAAAGCACTGAAGGGCCTCAGAAAATTGTCCATATTAAAACTCACGAGCTATCCAGAAACAAAAGAGAAACTCAGGCTAGACACTAGGGGGAAACAACAATGGTTTACTGACTTCTCACACCTGAACTTACACTTTGCTACTGTGAAGCCTGTTCAAACTGGTGAACTAGCAGTCACCTCCCTTATAAGGAACAAGGAGGGACAAGGATCAGCCCTTCAGGGCTCCTCTCAACCAGGAGAGAAGGGACTAAACTGCTGTTTTTAAATAAACTCTGCACTGACAATGGTAATCAAGATAAGGTTACAGTCAGGAACTGAATTTTTAGGAGGCTCAGAAAAAAGATGTATGGGCATTACAGTGTACAAATGCCAGAACAAAGAATGCAGGTTGTTTTCTTTAATCCGAGCTTTGACTAAAGCAACAAAGTTGTAAAGCGTTTCTGAGTCAGCAAGCTGCTTGCACTCTGGTATACCTATTTTTTCCTAGAGGATTTTACAAAGAGAGTGGATTTCAAAATATGGCTGTTTTGCAAACAGTCCTTATCTTTGCAGGTATTAAAAAAAAGGTGACTGTAATTTAAAACAAGTATGTTCAAGTTATACCCATGGCAGCCCTGGTCCTTTAATTTTGAAACACCATGTTTTTCCTTTTGTATTGATAGTTGGACACATGGCTCTTTCTGGAAGTGTGAAATTGCCTTCCAGCACATAGCCCTAAGACCAAGTCAACTCAAAACACTCAGGTAATGTTTTTGTTATGGCTGAATTCCAGCTGGATTGCAATCTGGGTCTCAGGAGTTAGATGAAAGCAAACTGTTTGCATTACTGTGTCACTGTTCATGAATGGTTCTTACATTAACTTCGAGATCATCACAATTCAATAAATAAGAAGAAAGAAGATTGGGAAAGTACCCCTTTATCCAGCAACCTGTGTGGGTAAATGCCACTTTCACAGTCTGGCATCTGTCATTAAGCTGCCTTTCAGTCTGACATCTCAGAGGTGACAGGCAGTTAAAATATATTTCAAGTCACAAAACCTGAGGAACCTGCTACAGTACTTAAGAAATGTCATAGACACTGGGAAATGTGGTGCAAAGACACAGACAATGGGAAATGAGGTACAAAGACACAGAGCCGGATTCACAAAAGGCAACACAGGATGCAAGGCAACTTGCGTTAGAAAAAATGGTGCAAGTAGCACTTGTGTCCTGAGTTGCATCGTGGTGGGATTCAGAAAGGCAGTCTGTGACATGCTGCAGGCTGCCTGTGCCCAAGTGGACCAATGCACCTGAAACCCCCTTGCGACATGGCATAAGGGGACTTATGGCAGCAGTTGCACCCTATTCACTAAGGATGGCTGCTATGTCCCACATCGGGATTCAGAAACAACCCCCGGTGGATATCTGTCAAAGACCACTTACACCAGCTATGAGGTGGCATAAATGGTCTTTGCCATCCACAGGGGGTTGTCACTGTGTCCCAGCTCTACAGCCCCTCAACAGCCCCAGTTCTCAGGTATGATACCTACTGTGCCTAGATGGGTGTCTCATACACCCCCATATGCCCAGACCCTCCACACATGTCTGGAGCCCCCCAAATGCCCACTGTCTCCTCACATGCCCTGGAGAAAGATCCCCCTTCCACAGCATGTCCAGTATGGTCCTGGTAGTCTAGTGCTCCCCACCCCCCTCCCAGCAGTGCCAGCACACCATGCTCCCCATCCACACCCAGCAAGTGACTGGCACAGCCCACCTCTCACCATCACAGCCAGCCACAGACTGAGCTTTGCTGGGATCATGTACAGTAACATACACGCTTTGTGAATGACAGCCACTGTCATTCACAAAGCACATATGATTACTGCACGAACTCCCAGCAAAGCTCATTTGGCGGCTGGCCATGGTGGTGAGAGGTGGGCTGTGCCAGTCGTCGACTCACCCACCGTGTGTGTGTGTGTGTGTGTGTGTGTGTGTGAGGGGACTGGCACTGCTAGGAGGAGGGTGGGCCACCACTGGGCCACCATGGCAGTTAAGGGTGTTTTTGGGGGTATTCATGTCAAGGGTGATCAGGTTTGGGGCCCACACCTTATGGGGATTGGGGGCAGGCATGAGGGTACCAGGGCTCTTGTCAGTTGGTGCATCTGCTGCCTACCCTGTTCTGTGGCTTGCGGCATACCTGGGAGCTGCACCATACCTTGCACAGCTACCGCAAGTCACAGGATGCAGGCTCCTGGATCCTGCTGGTTCCTGCATTGGGCACAGGGTCCAGAATGTAGGGGCCATTGCTGCAAGCTGCCATTGTCACAGCTTTCGGAAAGCGTTTGTCAATCCAGCCCACAGTCACTTGGAAATGTGGTACAAAATACAGTCACTGGGAAATGTGGTGCAAAGACTCAATCCTTGGGAAATGAGGTGTAAAGACATAGCCACTGGGAAATAAGTTGCAAAGACACAGCCACTGGGAAATGAGTTGTAAAGACACAGCCACTGGGAAATGAGGTGCAAAGACATGGCCACTAGGAAATGTGGTACAAAGATATAGCCACTAGAAAATGAGATGCAAAGACCGCCACTGGGAAATGAGGTGCAAAGACACAGCCACTGGGAAATGAGGTGCAAAGACACAGCCACTGGGAAATATGGTGCAAAGACAGCTACTGGGAAATGAGGTGCAAAAACACAGCCACTGGGAAATGTCCGCTGCATCGGGGGAGTGGTTATGCTCCCTGATGGTGGCCACCACCATGTCATCAGCCGTGTGCAGGCGGCCATGCAGTGGTATCTCCTCACCTCGGCACACCTCCAATAAACCTTTTCAGGTCCCTCCTTATCTTTGCGGTATACAAAGCCATTATGGACAGCCAGGGGCTTGCCCTTCTGACTTTGCACATAATGTACCTCCATGGTTCTGATGCTGACACATCTTCTGGGTCTGATGTGGCTGCCAGTATTATAGGCACTGTGAGCCCCCACCCATTATCCACCGTCCCACACCCCCTTCCTGCCTGTGCTGCATATCAGGTGGTGTTGTGTGGTGCTCCCTCCTCCATGTCCTCCATGCCTTTGGGCCATGCTCACTGCGGTTCACCACTGTTGTCTGTGTCACCCCCTGTGCCTGTGCAGTTCCCTATGGCTTCTTCCTTCCATGTGATGCCCCGTGCGGTAAGTGTCAGTGTGTGCTGTGGGGTCCATGGGGGTGGAGAGTGTTGCACTGCACCCTGTCTGTGTGTTTGGCCCTGTTGCTGCAGGGTGGTGCAGGATTGTACCACTGCCCCTGTGCCCTGTTCACAACCTGTGTACCCTGTCTCTGTGTGCCTCAGCAGTGGTGCTTTCCCCTGTCCTGTCTTCTTGTCGCTCGCCCATTGACTCCTGCTGCCACTGCTGATTGTGGCTGCGGCCTGCTGTGCGAGCTGTCCTGTGCTTGCTGTCAGGTTGTGTCTGTCTGTCTGTCGGTGGCACCTCTTCTGCCTGTGGGCCTGCTGCTGCTTGCTGTGCTTGGGGTGCCCTTACCGGGTTGAAAAGCTTTTTGCTCTTGTGCTGTGTTTCTCTGTTTATGTGCACTCGCCCTTTCTGTACCAGTGCTTTATGACTCGACCCCTGAGACCGCGCTATTCATTTGGTGCTCTACATGGCTGATACCAGAAATGTGGTGCAAAGACTCAGCCACTTGGAAATGTGGTGCAAAGATTCAGCCACTGGGAAATGTGGTGCAAAGGCACAGCCACTGGGAAATGTGGTACAAAGACTCAGCCACTGGGAAATGTGGTGCAAAGATTCAACCACTGGGAAATGTGGTGCAAAGATTCAGCCACTTGGAAATGTGGTACAAAGACTCAGCCACTGGGAAATGTGGTGCAAAGAAACAGCCACTGGGAAAATGTGGTTCAAGGACAGCCACTGGAAAATGTAGTGCAAAGTCTCAGCCACTGGGAAATGTGGTGCAAAGGCTCAGCCACTGGGAAATGTGGTACAAAGATTCAGCCACTGGGAAATGTGATGCAAGGACATCCACTGGGAAACGTGGCACAAAGACACAGCCACCGGGAAATGCGGTACAAAGACTTAGTCACTGGGAAATGTGGTGCAATGAAACAGCTACTGGAAAAATGTGGTGCAAGGACAGCCACTGGGAAATGTGGTGCAAAGACTCAACCACTGGGAAATGTGGTACAAAGGCTCAACCACTAGGAAATGTGGTGCAAAGACACAGCCACTGGGAAATGTGGTGCAAGGACATCCACTGAGAAACGTGGTACAAAGACTCAGCCACTGGGAAATGTGGTGCAAAGACACAACCACTGGGAAATGTGGTGCAAAGACGCAGCCACTGGGAAATGTGGTGCAAAGACGCAGCCACTAGAAAATGTAGTGCAAAGATTCAGCCACTGAGAAATGTGGTGGAAAGACACAGCCACTGGGAAATGTGGTACAAAGACACAGTCAATGGGAAATGTGATGCAAATACACAGCCACTGGGAAATGTGGTGTAAAGACACAGTCAATGGGAAATGTGGTGCAAAGACACAGCCACTGGAAATTGTGGTGCAAAGACACAGCCACTAGGAAATGTGGTGCAAAGACAGCCACTGGGAAATGTGATGCAAAGACACAGTCGCTGGGAAATGTGGCACAAAGACACAAAGGAAAGAAATAGAGGATTAACTCCAATGTATTCTGCATTATTGAATTTATTTAAATGTTCACCATAAAGTTGATGTTATTAAGCTTTATTATCCCCTTCATCACAGTCAGGTATTACCACAATACAAATAAATAAAGGAAATTAATATCTGGTATAATGTGTCATAATTCATTCTGAGCTGCTTAAATATCAATTCAGTCAACACAATCTATATATGTTCTGAGCAGTTCTTGTGTTTCAGTATTATTCTTAATACAGATACTCATTTAGTAAAATGAAGTTGGACCATAGGGTCCTTTCCCTTTGTATTTGTGTGCTATATTTTAACCTTATACCTCACTATATCAGTGAATACCAGCATCCATACAATAGATATTGAGTTGCTACCTGAGGCTCTATCTGAGCTAGATGCTTGTTTTTCCACCTAATGGTCTCCATCTGCAACAAAATGTTACCATGTTCAAAAAGTTAATAAATGTTTAAAAATTACTTTTGAAGCACATTGCATACCAGCATATATGTTTTTATTCACAAGCATGTGGTGTGCATATATGGAACCCAAACAAACAAAGAGAAAGAAAGAAATACATGCCTTAGCTGGGATTTGAATCAATGCTGCCTGGAATACTGTTCCATTGAGCTACCAGCTGCACAACCAAGGTAACAAGAAACCTGGGACTCCCAGAAGCGCCCATGTGAATGAAAATGAAATTGTCTGTTCAGGACCAGGCTGTGCATTAGAGAAAGAGTAAGGTGCTTCTGGGAGTCTTGGGTTTTCAGTTGCCTTGGTGGCACAGCTGGTAGCACAACCAGAATGGTATTTCAGGGGTCCTGGGTTCAAATCCTAGATACGGCATTTCTTTCTTTCTCTCTTCTGTTTCTTTAGGTTCCATATATGTGCCACCGCACCCCTGTGAATGAAAATGTAATTATCTGTATAGCTGCAGGTTGTGCATTAGAGAAAGAGTAAAGTACTTCTGAGTGTGCCAGATTTCAAGTTGCCTTGGTGGTGCAGCTGGTAGCACAACTTGAATGGTATTCCAGTTGGCCTGGATTTAAATTGCAGCTAAGGTACTTATGTCTTTCTCTTTTCTATCTGTATTTAGCTTACATATTTTCATAATAACTATGCCTATTAAAGCAGAATGATCAGCACAAAGGACCTCACACTCAAGTGTGGGTCTGGTCCCAATGTGCTTTTTGTGTGCAAAAACTTTTCGGTTTACTTACTGTTTAGTGTAGTATAGTTAAACAGTAAACCACGACAAGGTGTGGGTTATACTGGGATTTCTTACACCTAGCATCATGAGGTCACAGGCCTAGTGGCCAAACCAGGTCATGCATGGGTAAATCCCAGCATAACTAACACCCTAGAGTGGTTTAATGTGATTATACAATGTGCTCCTTTTTGTGTGAGGAAAAAAAAACAAGAATAACAAGAGATTTTTTCCTGTATTTTAAATTGTTTTTATGGAATTTATTGTGCCACCAGAAAAAATAGTGCTGTGTTGCTAGTGAGATGGATCTGAGCGGAGAGGGTGCCAAGCGATGGGCGATGTCTCTTGAGTGACTCCCATTTGGCAGGCAGGCTTTTTTATTTTAATAAAATGTGCACATTCAGGTTTTTTTTTCTGTGCTGCTATGGAGACACAGCATGAATGGAGCTGAAGGGGAGACAGCCAGTGTTGGGATGCGGAAGTTCAAGACCCTCATGCTCACCTGCTACCATCCCTGTTCAGCAAAACACATATTCTAACAATTTGATCATTGCTGAACTGAGGAAAGTGTTTATTTAGAAAAAAACAGTGTTAACTGTTATAGAAATCCTGGCTGAAAAGTGGAGCTCTGATACTGGGTATGTACTTATGAATATGGGGATCCGGTCATAATCGCGTGGCATTAATAGCGCAGAAAATAAAGGCACATGCATATAAGCACTTGCAACATTAGTGCTATCCCTTCCTGTCATGGTACTAAATAGCATTTCTGGTATTCAGGGGTAGGGCACACTGTCACTAATTATATTTTTTTGAAGTTCATTCTACGCCATGGACAGTGGACATAGACCTGAACATTCCTGCCTTGTTCATTCCAGTGATGGGGAAATGGAGAAGGTAGGTATCTGTTTATATTCTGTGGGACAGTAACTGGGAGGAGCCAGTACAGGAACTCGGGAGACAGTGTGGCTCCCCCAAACTCGGCCTTACAAAACAGCTTCTCCTTATGTGCCATCAGATATCCAATTTTTTTAACCTTACCTTTTCTTCATAACTGCTGCTGCTATTCCTCACACACTGTGCCCTGCCCAAGGTGATCAACATGCTGTCTACTAACCGAAGTCCCAACTGCAACTTGCAACCTGCCGTGCACACTGTCATGTTCCTGATCACCACCTCAATTTAAAAAAAAAAGAATTTGCTAAAAGAAACCAAAAAAAAATAAAAAGTTGCTTGTTTCTGTGCTGTTAGCGCATGTGCTCACTCCCACTCTGACAGCTACTTGGCAAAGGATGGGACTGTGCTGTAAGGTATTTAAATAATATTAGCAATTTGGAGCCAACAACCCACTGCAGTCTGACCCCAATAAATACAGTACTATAAAATGGATCACAGAATGTGCTGACTGCTTTAAGTTGTCTGAAGAAGGGATGGGAGGGGGGCAGTGTTGTTGAAGACTACTGAGACAATGGGGGGAGGCCCTCTCAAACACTACAGTGCACTTACATAAAACTAACCTGAAAGTGATTTTGACACATTTTAGTATTATTATTTGTTTTAATCCTATATAAAAATTTTACATAAGCTGTGGGGAGAGAGAAAGAGGAAAAGACACAGCGAGAAGGTCAGCGCTGGTGGCAACATGTTATTTACTACCACAACATGAATGGGTAGCGCTAACGTATCACACGCTTATATGTATGTGCTATTATTTACAGTGCTATTACCGCGACACAATTTTGACATTGAGCCATGAATGTGCATGAGCACTGGAATCTGCATATGTATAAGTGCATGCCTACTAACACGGTTCACTTTTCGGCTGACATTTTTGCATGTTTTAGCACTTGTTTTTAATTAGGAATGCGAATATGTATGCCATTAAAAAAAAATAATTTCACAGCACATGTAGAGTCCAAAAATCCTTTCCCTGGTGTCTTAGGGCATCCTCCCACCCTCCGATAAGTGACACCGATATGTTCTGTTTGGCAGAAAAAAAAAATAGCACAGCAGACACCGATACTTTCTGTTTGCAAGAAAAAAATAATCAGCATCTAACAGATTTCTTATTCACTTCCAGTAATCTCAAACTGTATGTTTAGGGGCAGTCACTTGAAATCTGCAGCTCAGCTAAGCTACATGCACATCTCCTCAGTGACTGTGACGCTGTGTAGCTGCCAGGAAAAAGCATGCACAATCTTGTCAATGTTGACAGCAAGAGCCAAACAGCTACGGATGCACTCACACTGATCCATGCTGCAACTTACACTGTTTGTAAGTGCTGTTTCTCCAGTATGTAAGTGCTGTTTTTCCAGGAGACTAACGTTTGTTCACAGTGTCAGTGTCTACTTTCGGAACCATATTAAAACCGTAAGTAAAGTAACGGATACAGCGACTTATGCAGATAAGGAAATAATGGCTTTTTTTCCCTTAACGGGATTGAAGAGGATGGGGTTAAAGGGGCTGAAGGAGGGTAAAAGCCAAGCAGAGATATGCCAATGAGAACATTAGGCAGTCATTGGGATCACACTGGAATCACTCAGTTCAGAGTGGGGAGAAGTTGTTCCTGGCATCTCACGTCCGTCGTCAGTCCATGGTTGGCATGATTTTGGGGGGTTCTGGCTGACTGGTGGCTGACACCTTTCCCATTGGTATATCACTGGATTTACCATGGGTAAAGGTGCCAGTCAGCCAATCGAAATGCAGCATTTTTAGTACCCATTGTATAATACTGTAGATCATAACAAACTAACTTTGCTTAGTTATAGACTAACATCTTCTGTTACTACAAATACCAGAATCCCCTGCTGCTGTCATCAGAGCAGTAGGGATCAGTGGGAGATTCAATAGGCTGTAGTGCATGTTAGAGCTCTTATAATCTCAGCTCAGATGTTTTCTGGGTCTGTTTTTCTCCAGGGGCTATGTACAGTCATCTATGACTGTAGGTAGCTCAGGGAAGAAGCAGGTCCAGCAAACAAAACATCAGAGTTTATATAAACTCTAACATGCACTGCAGGCTATTGAATCTTCAGCTGCTGCCTACTGCTCTGATGTCAGCTGCGGAGGATTCTGGGATTTGTAGTAACTGAATATGTCAGCCTAGAACTAAGCAAAATTAGTCTGATACAATGTGCTATAGTGCAGTAAACAATAAGTAAACCAAAATGTTTTTGCATATAATGTGCACATTGGGACCAACCCCCATACTTGAATGTATGGCCCTTGGTGCTAATCAATCCATTTTAACATGAAAACAGGACCATTACCCAGCTGAAAAGATGATGATTTAATCATATTGTATCATGATTAATGATGATCAGTTATGTTCAAAGGCCATGTTTGATTTTCAAAAATTATCATAGTGATCGAGACTAACAATAATACCATGGACATGAAGAATGGGATTGATTATGGCTTATTGTGATCTCATATCATCATGGATTTTCATGATTAACCATGGCTAAGATCACTGCAATTATAATTCAGGATAAAAATATTTGATTTTATCTTTGTTCTGGACTTTTCGGATTCATCTTGTTAACAACTATTTAATCATCAATATTATAGACTAATCAGTTATAAAGTAAAGCATCTTCTACCCAAAAAAACAAAAAACAAAAACAGATTTCATTTATATTTACTCTTAAGGCTCACTTCTTTATCTGATGTATGATAAAAGGCTCATATTGGTTTATATATCTTTAAATGGAGGTTCTCTTTTAGGGTGTGGTAAGTTCATATGTGCACTTGGTCTGTATGCAGAATATTTTCTTACAGTCTGCAAACTACTATTGTCAACTGCAAATTACTTCAAAACTAGAATGGTCATTGTTTTGCTTCATAATGAATGCTTTTGCAGTATGCAAATTAGCTATACAAATGTATACCCCACACCAAATGTAGCATTTACTGATTCTTAAAAGGATTTAAAAATTGACAGCACATAATTTATTTTACATTCTTTTTTTCTTTTTGTAGACTTGCACATTCATACTTTCATCTTTAGCACAGATAAAATAGTTAATAGTCCTCATGTAACTTACAAACTCACATCATGAACCTGATATAACCATCATTATGAAACAGTGGTTAGAAATCAAGAATCCTGATTCTTTGTAAAGATTCTATAATCCTTAAATTAGTATTTAATTAATATATATCTGCCTCCTCAAAATGGAAAACAACCCAGCCAACACCTTGTATACTTAGATATTTTATTTAAAAATGCCTTTCTAAAAAACAAGGTGCTCTACAAATAGAAAAAAAAATATTAACAATATAACAAGCAATAAAACATTACGCCCCTAGGTATTGATTGTCATGCATTGATGCTTAAATGATTGTCACGTCATCATTTACATATCATCACAAATCACCCTGCTGATTTAAGCTTACAGGGATAATCAATACTCATCGGCTGGTGAATTGGAAGTTACATTTTTTGATGATCTAATCATGATCTACATAATAATCCTAGATCATTGATGATTGTATAGTGACATTTGATGACTGACAATGATAAATTAGGACTGACCTTTACATGAATGATATTTTACCAATTCACCTGTATTTCTCTTAGATTTTGCCTTTGTCACTGCTTGCCTACACCTTGTATCATAATCCTCTGTTGAAAACATCATGATAACTTACATGGCAACAGACAGTGCTGTCACAAGCAAAGGATTTCAAGGTAAGGATTAGACAAACAGCAAGAAAAAAATAAGTCTAGTGGAGAATGAGCCTGTGCTTATTTGACAGTACGTAACTGTAAAGAAACTGGTGAGCTAAATTGAGAAAATATATGAGATATTAGCTTAAAGGGGTATAGAAATGCCTTTCTTTCAAAGTTCTTTGAGACATCTGGGCTTCTTAAAGCAGATCTGCAGGTTCTGTGCACAAGTCAAGGTCAGGAAAGTGCTAATTAATAGTGTTCCACATTTTTTAAATGGTCCACATTTTTAAGGAAGAACATCCCAACCTGAAAACTGATATTTAAATGTGAAATCCTTTGCAGATCAATGTCCAACCCACCATCTTTACTTGCCAAATGGACAGAGGTGCTAAATAAGGAAGGTCTCTGCTGTTGATCTGCAACTGTCCCTGAGCTGTCTTGGCCCTGGAGATATGCTCCCAAACATTGGCAGGTAACTGAACATTTGGAATGGGAAAAGACAGACGAAGTACAAGGCAATGTCAGAATTACTGGCACATGCTCAATATTATTTAATTAAAAAACTTTAATGAACTTTTTATAGCACTTGCAAGCTCTGTAATGGTGCCTATATGCATGCATTTGCAGACTGAAGCACTGTTTCTACTGTTCTTTGTACAAAGTTCAATCATCATGCATGTAACATGCAGCTCATGTACTTTTTACCAGTACCAGACAGTTAGTATTCCACTGGGTTCTCCCTTTTGAGTCTACTCCTGCATCTAAAATACATATTTGCAAGCAAAAACTGCAAGTAAAATTTTTTTTAAACTGTTTATTTATAGAAGTTTTCAGCTAAAAACAATACTGAGGTACAATAGTTGATACCGGTAGGAAATCCTATACAGAAATAAATCATCTTCTTTATACATCTTCCCAGGATAAAAATTGTTACAATTAAGGTAATAATATATAGAGATAGTGATCAGTGTCCAAGACAAAGCATTAGGAAGGATTAAAAAATGTATAAAGTGTCCATGGTTCCTAAAGAAAGAAACAAAGCAACACCACATATATATAGTAAATGTATGATTCATGCAGGCAACAAAACTTGTCATGTTTTCTTTCTGATACATAAAATCAATCAAATTCAAGGGACACAGGTGCTATCCAGGGGAGAAATATAAAGCACCCATTTCCTCCATCTTAATTCAAATGGTTCTGTCCTAGCTGCCAACCTAGCAATCGGTCTCTCTAATATATATATCTCCCTGAGCAACCCATGCCAGTCCTGAAGAGTGTGCGTGTGTGTGCATGTGTGTATGCATGTGTGTGTGTATGTGTGTGTGTGTGTGTGTGTGTGTGTGGGTCTCTTGGCCCCAATGTTTAGTAATAACTTTTTTGGCCGCTAAAATGTATGTGAACAACAAAGAACCTTTCAAAATATGGAGGTTTTCAGGGAGGACAGACAGGAGCACCAATTCTGGGGTCAGAACTGCTTCCTCCCTCACAGATCTGCCAGAGCTATTGAGCTATCATGCCAGAAACCTCTCAGTCTTGGGCAAGACCAGAAAATATGAGTATGGCCTATATACTGTTCCCCACATCCCATCCAGCAATTGCCAGATGCTGCAGCAACAAACGTAGACAGTTTTGCCGGGGTATGGAAAAGCCTGTTCCTTGTCTCCCATGCAAATTCTCTCCAGTAGGGGTTGCTCAAGAGACCCAGAGATTATTTAGTATATTTTCCCCAATCATCTACATGTACTGGCAGGGGGAGCTCTCTATTCCATGCCTCTAATATTCCTTTAGTTGAATCTCTAGACAATTCCTGAAGACCTTTATAAAGTAACCCAATGAAATGGGGCGCCAAATTTGCCCCTCTGTAGTGGTCACTGCCAGGTGCAAAAGCAAAGGGGGTTGCTTAGGCAAGGAGCCTTGGCTCCTAACACTCTGTCCTATAGATTTCTGGAGACGTGTATACATCATATGATCTCTTGTTGGAAGTCTGTAGGTCTCCTGTAATTTTGTGAAAGGAATAATTCCCTCCGAATCTATAAATTTGTAAATTGAAGACAAACCTCTACTGGCCCAGTCTATCAGGGTCTGTTTCTCTTGTTGAAAAAGGGGTATAACTACTGAGCTAAGAGAATCCAAATAGGATAAAAGTGGTCCCGATACAGGGGAGTTTTTGAGACTATGCCAGACCATTAGGTTAGGCTGTGCCCCTATGTAGTATGAAGGGTCTTTTTTTTAAAGGGAGACTTGGTAGAAGACAGTACACCTGAGATGTCCTGAAGCTAATTGAGGGCTAATTCCAAAACATTCCAAGGAAGGTCATAGTTTGGATTGCTCCAATTAAATATTATAGCTAAGACTGTAGCTTGGGTGTATTTCTGTAGATCAGGTAGATTCAACCTTCACCTCCCCTTAGGAAGCTGTAGTACTAACCATTTTACTTTTGGCCTTGTACCAGCCCAAATGAACCTAGCGAGGGATCTATTCCAAGAAATAAAATATATCTGGGAGGGAAATTCTGGAATTGTCTGAAATAGATATAGGAGACGAGGAAAGATATTCATGTGAATTAAATCTATTTTAGAATATAGCGCCAAATGCAGCTGGGGCCAGCGGTGTAGATCCAGTTCAATTTGTTGGGTAAGGGGTTCATAATTAAGTAGAGTAAGATTAGAAATCTGTTGTGGGAGTTGTATACCTAGGTACTTTATTTTGGTCTTATTCCATCTAAGGAGTAACTGAGCTTTTAAGTTTGGGGAAGGGATGAAATGGAAAGTAAGTACCTCAGTTTTAGTAAGGTTTATCTTATACCCAGAGACTCTGGCAAAGTGATCCGGTGAGCTCCAAATAGCTGGAAAGAAAGTTTCTGGATGGGTCACAGAAAGTATAATATCATCTGCATATAAAGCTAATTTCCAAGTTTGATTTCCTGTATGTGCTCCTGAAACCCTTACTGAATATTTTAATGGCCATAGCAAGGGGTTCAATATAGAAAGCAAAGAAGAGTGGGGAGAGGGGACATCCCTGACGGGTGCCTCTCTCGAGAGGGATAGGAGAAGAAATACCTCCACTGATCTTAATATAGAGCTTTGGGGAAAAATAAATTCTCTCCAACCAGTCTATAAAATCTTTCAGGAAGCCAAAGACTGCCAAGACCCTCCACAGGAATCTCCAAGAGACCCTGTTGAAGGCCTTATATAAGTCTAGGCTAACCAATGCAGAGGGCAACTTAAATCTAGTCAGATAGTCCATTATATGAACTGTTGTTTGAATGTTATCAGCAGTTTGTTTCATTCAGAGAAATCCAGCCTGGTCTGCATGAATCAGGCCAGGCAGGATAGACTCCTACTGATTCGACCAGATCGACATGAAAAACTTGTAGTCACTATTTAAAACTAAGATGAGCCTATATGACTGTGGTGAAAATGGGTCTTTTCCTGGTTTTAGGATGGCTGAAATGGCCGCATATGATATGACCATGGGGGGGAACGTCCCTTCCTGGACCTCTACAGAGGCATGTTTCATTGGCTAAAGCAGTTTAGCCTGAAAGGTTTTGTACCACTCGGCTCTGAACCCATCTGGGCCAGGGCATTTTAAAGTCTTGGATTTGCCTATGGCTAACTGAATTTCCATAGTTGATATGGGGCTAAGCAATGAGGCCTGTTGTGCTTCTATCAGTTTAGGGAAATTAAGCGGTGCCAGAAACTTGCGAATCTGGTTCTCTGATGGTGGGTTCTGATCTGTGTACAGTATTTTATAAAAATCTTGGAACATTTTCACTATTTGTGCTCCCTTGTAAACAATCATTCCCGATTGGGATCTTTAATTCTTGCAATGGTCACTAACTGTCTATAAGCTGCAGTTCTTTTTGTCAGATTTCTGGCACCCTTTGCACCTTCCCCATAATAAAACTTTTTAAGATACAAGAAAGACATCTGCACCTTATAGTCCAATATCCCCTGAATTTCTGATTGAACTCATGTTATCTCTTCTTGGAGTACCCCTTCCCCTCAGGCCCATCTCTCTTGGAGATCCCTAAGTGTTACCTATAATTGTTTATATCTGGACTGCCTCTGTTTGCTAGTATGGGAGGAGTATGATATAATCTCCCCTCACAGCACAGCTTTAATGGTATCCCAAATAATAGTAGCAGACATATCAGGATCAGCATTTTCATTTAGGATCCGGGTAATCTGATCCCCTATTTTAGCTTTAAATTCTGTAGCCTTAAGCAGGGCTAAATTCATAGAAACATAGACTTTGACGGCAGATAAGGACCACTTGGCCCACCCAGTCTGCCCATTTCCCTACCTACTGGATAAGCTGCTGATTCTAGTTAACCAACAGCCTACTTCCTGCCACCCCCAACTATAATTGCCTTGTGTCTGTCCCATGCATGTTTGAATTCCCCCACTGTTTTAGACCCAATGACCTCCTCAGGAAGGCTGTTCCATGTATCCACCACTCTCTCTGTGAAAAAACATTTCCTCACATTACCCCTGAGCCGTCCCCCCTCTATCTTTAAATTGTGCCCCTTGTTCTTACACATCTCTTTTCTTAAAGATGCTACCCTCCTGGACTTTGTTGATTCCCTTGAGGTACTTAAATGTTTCCATCATGTCCCCCCGTCCCTCCTTTCATCAAGAGTATACATATTAAGCTCTCTCAGTCTCTCTTCATATGGCTTCTACTGCAGACCCTGCACCATTTTAGTTGCCCTCCTCTGGACTGCTTCCATCCTGTCTATGTCCTTGCATAGATGAGGTCTCCAAAACTGCATGCAGTACTCCAGATGAGGTCTCACCAACTGTCTGTACAGAGGGATAACCACTTCCCTTTTGTCTACTTGTGATGCCCCTTCCTATGCAACCCAGTACCCCCCTAGCTCTCCTTACCGACTTTTCACATTGCTTACCCACCTTTAGGTCATCTGATATGACTACCCCCAGGTCCCTTTCCATTTTTGTTGTTGTTAGTACCTCCCCTGCTATTGTGTACTCTTCTCCTAGGTTTTTGTTTCCCAGGTGCATTACTTTACACTTCTTTGTATTGAATCTAAGTTGCCACATGTCTGACCATTCCTCCAACCTTGCCAAGTCCCTTCTCATCTTTTCTACCCCCCCTTGTGTATCAACTCTGTTGCAGATCTTTGTGTCATCTGCAAAGAAGCATACCTTTCCCTCCAGACCCTCTGCAATGTCACCTATAAAGATGTTAAAGAGGACTGGACCCAGTACTGAGCCCTGAGGTACTCCACTAGTAACCCCCCTTTCTTCAGAATGTGTTCCATTCACTATTACCTTCTGTGTCCTGTTGTGCAGCCAGTTTGCTACCCAGGCTACCACACTGGGACCCACTCCCAGGCTGGCTAACTTGATTATTAATCTTTGTGTGGGACTGTGTCAAATGCCTTGCTAAAGTCTAGGTAGGCTATATCCACAGCCTCCCAGGTCTATTACTTTGGTCACCCAGTCAAAGAAATCAATTAGATTCATCTGACATGACCTTCCTGCTGTAAATCCATGCTGCTTTGGGTCCTGTGCCCCGCTGGCCTCTAGGTACTCAACGATTCTTTCTTTCAGAAGTGATTCCATCATTTTCCCTACCACTGAAGTCAAACTTACAGGTCTGTAGTTTCCTGCTTCTGCCTTGCTCCCACTTTTGTGAAGGGGAATCACATCTGCCCTCCTCCAGTCCTCAGGTACCACCCCATCCTGCCATGATCTGTTAAAAAGCGTGGTCAGTGGTGTCACTAGGTCCACCCTTAGTTCTTTTAGGATTCTGGGGTGAATCCCATAAGGCCCCATTGCTTTGTCCACCTTGAGTTTTAGGAGTTCTTTCAGGACTCTTTCCTCTGTGAATGGACTGGACTCAACCCCCCTACCCAGAGCTACCATAGGGAAGTTTTGCATTTTTGCTCCAGGTCTACCCATAATAAAAGCGGTGCATGGTCAGATTGCAGTCATGCTGCCAATGAGAGATCCTATATTCTATCCAAATACTCAATGGAGATAAAAAAATAATCGATTTTGGAAGAGGAGTGGTGCCTAGGGGAGAAATAAGTATAGCCTTCTGATAAAGGGAGTAAATGTTGTCAAATGTCTGCAAGGTCTAAACATAGAATTTGTGCCTTAAGGAGTTTCTGGATAGGGGTCATCCTATGTGCTCCTGGAGATGAAGGATCTATTTGTGGGGACATGGTGATATTAAAATCACCACCTATCAACATGATACCCTTCTGTATCTCCAAAAGCCTATTGCTAAATCATTGAAATAGAAAGGGCAGGGCACCTCAGGGGAGGTACACACTGGCCAGCATTACTTCAGTCTCAAACATACGTCCCTGGACTATCACAAAATGCCCATTCTGGTCAGAGTATTCCCTCTCCATCTTAAACGGGGTAGATGAGGGAATTAAGATGGCCACTCTTCTCCATTTCCCTGAGGCACTGGAAGAGGAGAACGCTACATATCTGCCCCCCATCGCTAACTTAGCATGTTCATTTTTTGAGAGATGAGTCTCCTTCAGATACACACAGTCCACTTTTAGCTGACGTAAATACTGCTAGACCCTTACTCTCTTTATTAGATGATTCATGCCATGTATATTCATCGAGACTATGTTTTGCCAAGTCTGTCTGCATTGTAAAAAAATAATAGTTAAAGCATTAATAATAGTTGCCTCCCTCCATCTCCTAAACAGCTGGCAGAGCTTGAGGAACCAGACACCAGGAGTGGAAGTCCACCTCCAACCTTTCGACACATTGTAGATAAACAGCATAACTATTTTTAGATGTCAATTGAAGACTGTCCCAGATCAAAACTGTCACAGTATTATTCCTGGCATTTGATCAATTGTACCTCATAAAAAACTGAACTTCTTTCAAACTACACTCTAACCACTGAGTGCATACAATTATTAACAATAAATAAGAAACAAACTCTAGTTCTAGATACATCCTCATGGTATCAAAAATTCGAAATCCAGCTATAATAGGATGCAACAATTTATATCTCTTAAACTTAGGGACTTCCAAATGTGGGGATGGATACCTTTGGCCTAGGGGATTCAAACAGTGAATCCCACAGTAGTTGGAAACCTTCCCTAACTGTGGAGGTAGTCCCTTACCCAACATGGCCAGGACCTCCAGGGATACAGCTTGCTGTTCCCAAAAATACAGGAAAAACTGAAAGAAGACAAAAAAGAAAATTGAGGAAAAGTCTCGCGTTGGCATCTAGCAGCCCAAAACAATGTTGCTCTCCCTCCCCCTCCCCCAGGTCAAACAATAACAAACTTGAATGCAATTAAGAAAATGGGTGAAACCTGAAGCCCTACATCTTCTGTATTTATCTAATGAAACAGATTATCTTTGCCATTTCCCTCCATTTTGAAATTAGGTAGATCATATGTTTAGTATAATCATAGGTTAGCTTTAGATAGTAATAAACAAGTGTCTCAGCCGATCCTGGTGGGTGGGAGGGGAGGGTAGGAGCTCTACTCCACCCTGCAAGGAACATTTTTAAGGAAACATATTGAAAATTGTGTTGTGTTGACAATGTTGGAGCAGACCCTCATTTCCATATTATCTGAGAATGTTCTCCAAGTAACTGAAGAGGAATCAATCAAATGGGACAGCTTGACTGCTCACTCCCCTGTTATCCTCTGTCTATGTTCATTGTCTTTTCAATATCTTCCTCTGGCAGACCCATTTATTGAAAGAGATGGTATATAAGCTTGGGGCATTGCCTATGAGCAAGAAAGATAGATGTGCAAACCCATAAAGAAAAACCAAGGGCTGGGAATAGGGCCTGGAAATGTTGGAGCCCTAGAAATGTGTATCCTCTGAGAAACGGAGCTCAAGTTTAGTTGAATCAATTTATTTGATGGGGTAGAGAGTGAGGTCTGAGGTCACTGCTTTCTTGTACAGAGAGCTAGCTAGGGTGGGGGTGGTGCTCCTACGTCTTCTTCATACATACCACTCAGAAGTTGAGCTTCTGTCAAGGTGAAGTGGGCTAATCTTTCCAAGTATGGTACTAAATTACTGGTGAGGTGCACTTTAGAATGGAACAGTTTGCATTGAGTCCCACACCCAAGTGTGGGGCTAGTCCCAGTTTGCACTTTGTATAAAAAAACAAACATTTTTACTTATTGTTTACTGCAGTATAGTAGAGCATAGCTGGGTGATATGTCTGGCTCCTAAGCTGACCTTTTCTGTAACCAAAATTCCCAGAATCCCTCATGGCTGATATCAGTGCTGAGCTGTGCAGCAGTGGGAGATTCAATAGCCTGCAGTGCATGTTAGAGCTTTAACAAGCTCCAATGTTCACCAGTACTGGTATTTATCCAGGGCTAGATACAGTCCTCTGTGACTGTACATAGCCCTGGAAGGACAGGGGAAACCAGCAAACAAAGATCAGATCTTATAAAACTCTTAACATGTACTTCAGGCTGTTGAATCTTCCACAGCTGCAGCCCAGCTATGATGTCAGCTGTAGGAATTCTATGATTCCTGGTTACAACACATGTCAAGGCGGGAGACAGCAGGATCAGCCAGATACAATCTAATATACTGCAGTAAACAGTAAGTAAAAAAAATGTTTTGCACACAAACTGAAAATTGGGATAAGCCTCACACTTGGGTGTGGGACTTGTACTGCTGACTGTTCCCCTTTAAGTTTGTTGGTTGTACATGTGTGTATGATAGCAGGGGAGTATCCAGGCCATAGCCTATAGGCCTAGGCCTTCATTTGGATTCAAACATTTTGAAGAAATACATCTTTACTCAACTGGCCATGGATACAAATGTGCTCCAAACAGCGTGTATCTATGTTTGTGCCTTCATGTTTTGAAATTCTGGCTACTCCCCTGGATAGTAGCAATGTGTTGAAAGTAATCTTACTATTTGTTTTGCTGATAGGTCTGTTATAAATCAATAAAGCTGCATCTCTTATCTTCCAACAAGCAACAGTATCATTTCATAAATGTCAGGATATGAAGAATAAAGGGTAGGGGAAGAAAAGACATGGTCAGTGACTGCTTACCAGTGTGTAAGTTGTGTGATCTAATATTTGGGAAAGAACCTATATCTACAGTCACTCTTAAATATTTCCTGTAATGTTTTTTCTAAGGTTTTCTGCTGTTGGAACTAAATCCATAGCATTGCATACCACATACAGTACCATAATGCTGCATGCCACATACAATACCATAACATTACATAAAACATACAGTACCATAACATTGTATATCTGCATACCACATACAGTGCCTGGCTCACTTTGTGCTACCAAACTGAATCTGATTGTTTCTGGCCAAGACAATAGCACACATCTGGTTATCTCAGTCTACTGCTATGCAATAATCTGCCTAAAATTACAGGCAGACAAGCCCATTAATGATGTGTGTGTGTGTGTGTGTGTGTGTGTGTGTGTGTGTGTGGTGTACATGTCTTCAGTCTCAGCACTGAAGAGGATGAGGGCTGAGTTTCTCTTTCATCTGTTGATTCAGTAATTAGTTACACAGTAGAGGCCAAGAAAGTATTTCAACTTGTATTTGAAGGGAGAAAATCTGTAAAACTGCTTGTGTGCAGGGGAAAAAAAACTAAAAGTGGATGTGTGAACCCCTCCAAGCAATTCTTTGGACTGACTCCAGTTTGTAGCGTGTTTCTGTATCAGAGCTAATTAACATTCTAGGAGAGTGATTATTTTGATATGAAAAACCAGCATTCCTCTCTAAATCCATGCATTTCCCCAGGGAGCCTGGAAGGGGTTCACTGGGACAGCCTGGCACCTCAGCCAATAGATATCAGTGATGCCTATGTATCAAGAGAGCAACATTCTTGAAGATGTTCCCATGCAATGGTAGCAGGAATAATGTCTTATTATACTAGTAAGCAGATGCAGATTCAGAGGGACAGACACAATTAGCCTTTTAAGTCTACCTTCTTGACCCATTCCTCACTAGACCCTTACCATTGCTATCAGTTACTGTCTTGCGTGTCCTTCAATATTCCAATAGCATTCTTTCTTTTACCATTGATCCTGGTGGCAAAACTTTCTCCAGCATCATAAAATTTCAGGTTGTAAAACTTTAAATGCTAACTTTTAACAGCAACATCTGTTTCTTCCATTTCATTTTGCAGGAACCAAACATGACGTTAATGACCAGGCAGTAAAAGTAAAATTTGACGGAAATTATTGCAGATGTTTAAAGCTGGAAGCTAAGTTTCTATACTCCTGCAAATAATCAAATTATAAAAACGCATGTTCTTCTGTCTTGCCTTATTGTTCCTCAATTACATATTTTTACAGTATAAATGTCCTATTTAAAAATAGCACTACAGACCAGTAAAACACATACTAATCAACTTGCTCGCAGCAGTAAATTTCATTCAGAGAATCTCACACTGTATCATTAAAACTGGTATGGCTATGTTGCATTGCATTCCACCAGAAACCACAAGAAACTATTAATGCTTCTGACTCACTAAGTGACCTTGTACAACAGACTTGTGTTCAGTCTGCTTCTGTCCTCTAAGGCAGAAAATCAGGTAGACGTAGGACCCCACTGAAAATGAGATGTTGCATCTCAACTGTGCTATCCTGGATACATTACTTAAAAAATGAAAACAAATGAAGGAATGAAAGAAATTTTGGATTTATATTTGACCTCTTTACATACACTGCATACCTCAAAGGTGATTTAAAAACCAGGGAGAGTGGTACCACCTATTAGGCATGCAGAGTGAAGAAGTGAGACTGAGGGAGGTTAAGAAAAGCACTGGGATGTTAAACACAAAGGGAGAGAGACCAAAGAGGTTAAGGATAAGTGACTTGCTCATGGCGACACATGGAAGAAAAGGGACTGGATTCATGAAGGGTGACACAGGACTTGTGTCAAGCCCTGTATCACACCCATTGGTCAGCACAGCTGCACTGAAAACTTTGCCACAGACTGAACCCAATTCAAGGAGACTGGGCACATTTACTGCATTCTTCCCAATTTACGGCAGCTTGTGCCAAATAGTTGGTGCAAGCCCTGGCACTCGAGATTGCAGCAAGCTAGACCAGAAAAAACTGGTCTAACTTGTGGCAACTGGCACACAGGATTGGAATCCCGATCACCAGCCAGGTGAATATCACAAGCCCTATGCACCACATGTTCAGTGCGCCTGGGGCTCGTGGCATTCTTGGCTTTTCATGAGTACGACCCAAGGTATTGCTGATATTCAACCCCCCAGCCTCCAGGTACATGTCTAGTAGTAGTAATAGTAAGTTTGTTTATGATAGGAAGTGTACAAAGAAAATATCATTGAGCATAATATCATTTCAGTGTTGTCCACTATATAAAGTAATACACAATAATTTGCTACAGTTTAAGATAGACATATCTCCATGCTCTAACTACTAGACTAAACATTTGTTTTTATTTATTTAACAATTTGGTGAGCAGAACAGGTGCTCTGAGCTGTGCCTCATTTCCAGTTGCATCCCAGGGAGGAGGGGCAGCTATAACAGTAGTAATCAGCAAAAATATCAACAAACTTTACACAAGGTGTGATTATGCATTGTACAATGGCAAGGAAAATTCCTGTATTCTGATTAGTCAGTGTGTGCCTGGCACAGTGGTGATATTACACAATAACATCACTGTATTAAGCCCAGGCACATAAATGACCACATCACAATAAAATTCCTCCCTCCCAACACAAGTCTTCATGAAGCCGACGATGCCCTGAAGATGACACGGCTCCCCTTCCCAAAAGTTCAGTATCTGAGTGTCTCAGGAATTCAGATAAAACCTATCGGCTTCACCAAAAAAAAAAAAAACAGCTACCATCTCTTTCACTCCACAGACGCTGCCCAACGCTAGTAAAATTCAAGCGCTCGGCCGTTTCCACAAAAAAAAAATATATAACGCACTTTCTTTTGAAGCCCATGGCAGTCTCTCACCAAAGCCACATACAATAGCCATTCAAATAAAGCAGTTTAACAATAAAAACCAGAACAGTTCCGTAACTCGCACATTCCGATGATATTCAGTTACGGAGCGAAAACGTGAAACCGGAAGTCTCCAGTCTCCGCTATTTTGTCATTTTACAGTGACAGTTTACAGACAGGAGACAAAAAAAAAAAAGAAATTTTCACCGGGATTTTCACCGGGTCCCATGACAAGCTGGGGAACAGCAAAGGTCACCACATAACAATGAGTGTGTGTGTGTGTTTTGGGGGGGGGGAAGCAACACATTTACATGAAACCTACAGTATAAGCAACAGCATCACCTACTGGACCACTTTTTCTCATACCACCAAAATATGGCTCCAGTTAAAAAAAGAATAAAAATAAAAATGTCACAATTTTTTTTTTAAGTCTTTTTTATTATTATTTTTAAAACAAGCCATTGTATAATAGCAATAAAACTCCAGGGAATTGTTGTTGTCTAATAACTTATCCTCCTGGGGTGGTGGAAGCACTCGGCTGCACCTGGGTAGCAGCCCATCCCAGGGTGATGTTATTGAACAATAACACACACTCTGTCGTGCCTTATTGCTTAATTACAAGACAGTGGGCTCAATTTTCAAAGGCTGATGCAGGGCTTGCATCAAGCTCTGCATCAACCCTGTTCTTTCAGCTGTGCCAAACTCCCTCAGTACAACTTCACCTGATTTTAGTACATCAGGCACAGTTGCAACACTTTTCACGCTTTATGGCAGCTTGCACCAAGTAATTGGCACAAGCCCATGCTGCAAGTTAGACTGGGGGAGCTGGTCTAACTTGTGGCATTTGGCACACAAGAGTGAAAATCCTGATTGGTGCCAGTAGAATGCTGCAACCCCCATGCGCTGTATGATCAGCACACCAGGGACTTGCAACATTTTGGAGCTTTTGAAAATTGAGCCCAGTGTGTGCCTGAAAATAGTCATTTTTTGGCTAGCACACTCACCCGTTTAAAAAAAACGAAATAAATAAATAAAGCACTGCATAGGTACAGAAGGTACAAGGGTAACAATCAGTGATAATATCTGCAAACATGCAAGGTGCAATTGTAAATTACAAGAATGTGTGTAGTGTACTATATAAGTACACATATTACAGGGATAGCAATCAGTGATAATATTAACAAATATTACAAAAGGTGTAATTGTGCATTATAGCACAAGGTGTAGTGTACTACATAGGTACACAAGGTACAAGGATAACAATCAGTGATAATATATATTTTTTTATTCTTTGGTAACTGGGTAAAGCCCACTAGGCCTAATGTCTGTTTTCAGGGGTAATTCTGATTCAGGAACACTGGGGAGGTTAAGTGACTTGCTCAGGGTCACACAGTATGCAAGTGGAGGTTGTAAGAAATAAACCCATGTCTGCTGGATGTACCAAGATCATTCACCATTCTAACTTTAACTTCTAAGCTATACTGCCAACCTTAGTGTTGTTGGGATTATCAACAAACATTTTATAAGGTTCAGCTGTGCGTTACAAGACAGTGTGTAAAGTATCGCATAGGTACAGAATGTACACGCCAGATAGCAATCAACGAAAATATCAACAAACATTATACAAGGTGCAACTAAGCATCAAGTGACAGTGTGTAGTATGAGTTGTTAGCATTACAAATGCTGTTCCTGTTAAACCCCAATTTGTGTACAATGGCCAGGATTCACTAATGGGCTGAAAGTACATGCCTGAGGTGCATACACCACCCGCATAGCTCCTCACTGGCGAACAGTTACACACCGGTGGTATACACTATCACCTGCTGCCTGTCTGAGGATCTGCCCCCCAGGCATGCAGGAGCCCAGAGAGAAGATGGAGGCAGAGCAGTGGACCCAGACAGACATCCAATCGGTTGTCCATCCAGGGTCCCAAGCTGGATCCTCTGCCCATGGGAGCGGGGGGTGGGATGGCGTGGGTCCAGTTTAATGAATTCAGTATGCACATTCCAGATGTGGGCCCCCAACAGGTGGTACTCCTTGACCCAATGGGTGACACCCGCCAGCCATGGCATGAATGGGAGACATTGCTCCACAAGGACACTGGACTATGATGTAAGATGTGAATACCGTCCATGGTCAACAGTAGATATACTGGGTTTGCACCAGGTGCAAGCTGTTCAGTATTCTATGTGTACCAGGAATACCTCAGACTACCATGTAGTGTATATATAATACAAAGAGGTACAGAAGACTACATATCTGAAACTTACATAATACAAAATGGCCATACTGTAGGATGTAATGCATAGTACAACACAACTGTACATAGTTGCACTGATCCAGTATACATTCCCATGCGCCCTGGGACAGTATGCCAGATCAGTTTCATCCCTGGATGAAATGTTAAGGTTTTTTGGAACCCTAACTCCACTCACTCCAATGCAGCACCTACATGAATACCATGAAATTAAATGCCAAGGCACAATCTACATGGATGAATTTCAACAGAAATTGCTCACGATTATGATACTTTTAGCAAGTAAATGCATTTTGCAGAAATGGAAAGATAACTCCCCACCAGTGTTTGAAACCTGGCTGAATCTTAAGATCAATGTTGTAAAAATTGAGCAAATATACTACATAAAGAATGACCAGAAAGAAGTTTTTGAAAAAAATATGGGCACCATTTAGAGAATTGGTACAGGGAGGACATATATAACACAGTAGAGGATGGAAAAAAAACAGGCTATACTCTGTGCTAATAAGTTATTAGTAATGAGGTTAATGATTAACAAGAATGCTACCTACAGTACAAATATACTATACTTTGAAATATCAATATTTCTGTATTACGCTTAGTATTAAATATAGGTCATTATTAGCACAAGAATAGATTCCTGGACCTCTGGTAATGATGATGAACAAGACTATTAATCTGAAAGTAACTGTGGATGAAAATATGGTCTCAAATTGTTATCTGAACCTAAAAAATAAAAATAAAAAAAACACATATATTTTGACATCATAAATAAGTAACTTAGTAACAGCAATACAGTTTTAGGTCTATGGTCCAAGGCAGTCTACATTCTCATGCTAACAATCATTTAATACATTTCACCATGTAAGGATTATACTACCTATCTTAGAGTAGTAAACAATATACTACCTATGAAAATTGCATGCAAACTTGTACCACAAGGAAATAACAGGTACTGTACCTTGTCTGATGAGATATTGCCCTTTCTGCTACTGCATGCCTCCTGTACAAACAAGCACCAGATTTTACATGATACCATGCTCACACAGTAATGAGGCACCCAGTATCCTGAGGTAGCTGAAAAGAATCCAGATATTGCATTAGTTATGCTGCTGCTCTGCTCCAGGACCTCCGCCCCTTTATTGACCTCCCAGTTACAGCTACTGCAGATAGGTGTTGCAGGGAGGTCAGGATATCTAGGTGGCAGAGGGGTCATGGGTCTTGGGTAGCAGAGGAGGGGGTGGTAAGGAATATTGAGGTTGTCTGGTGCAGAAGATGCCCTGGGCATAAGCGATGCTTGGGGAGAAGCCAGATGTGTTTGGCTTTTGTGCCTAGGGTTCCCACCAGACCGAGTGGGCAGGTAGCTAGAGGAAAGGCTGTGTCCTCTAATCCTCTTTGGGCAGTGCTGTGCAATGCCAGGTTGATAAGGAACAAACCCACTATTTTCTTGGACTTGATTTCCTCTGTTGTCTTGGCTTGTATTACAGAGACCTGGTTGGGTGACGATGCTGGCCCAAATCTTGCGGCCACCATCCCCTCTGGGTATACAGTGGTGCACTGCCCGAGGAGAGATTGCAGGGGTTGGGGGAGTGGCCATCATTTTTCAATCCAGCCTGGGCTTCTTGGTGCACCCGGTTGGTAGCACCCGATCCTTTGAGTGTGTCACCGTTCGTGGACTGGGGGTACAGGTGCAGGTTGCACTATTCGCCTTATTTACTGCCCCCCCCGGGGTCGGGGGAGAATTCCTGCAGGAGGCAGTGGATTTCATCATCAACCAGGTGTTGGAGGCCCCAAAATGTTTTATTCTGGGGGACTTCAATGCTTGAATCGACGAGGAATCCTCGCATTTCGGTTACAACCTCCTCCAATTGACACAGTCTCCGGGCCTGTCACAAGTATTTGCTTCTGCTACTCATCAGTGTGGCCACACACTTGATCTGGTGTTACAGCTGGGTCTTGAGGTTGATAACCTCAAGATTGATCAGGTAATTTGGTCTGATCATTACACCATGGAGTTCACATTTGAGGCCCCCCCTGAAAGTCTCTCCCCCCTGTAGAGATGGTCAGCTATTGCCCTTTGAGAGGCTTGCACCCAGCGGGACTGCTGGTGGTAACTGATCTATCTAGGGTTGATGCAGCATGTGTGATTGGCTTCAGAGAAGCAGTTGTCACCTATAATAGGATGGTTTCTGGGGCTCTGGATGCCATCGCACCAGTCCGTTTATGATCCAGGTCTTCTCACGTGAGATCCCCATGGTTTGATGGGGATCTCAGAGTGATGAAGATCAGGGGTCGGAAGTTGGAGCATTGCTGGTGGAGGACCTGGCTGGAGTCTGATAAGTTGGTCCTACGTGCTCACTACGGTGAGTACCAGGCGGCAATCTCCCGTAAGAAGGCAGAATTCCTGTCCAGGGAGATTGCCGTGGGGAGGAACAGATCTTCTCAGCTGTTTCAAACTGTAGACAGGCTTTTATATCCATCCTGTCTGCAGCCAAAAACAGCTTTTTCATCCACTTTATGTGAAGAGTTTGCTCTGTTCTTCTCTGACAGAGTGTTGACTATCCAGTTGGGGATTCTGCCAGTTGGACTTGTGCCTAGCAGTGGTCAGGCTGGGGGGACCAGTGGCACTCCACCTATGTGGGAAGAGTTTAGGCCAGTTGAGGTGTCCAATGTGACTAAGGTGATCGGAGAGCTGAAGCACACCTTTTGTGAACTGGACCCAGCCCCATCACAGTTCTTAATAGGATGTGTCGAGGCTGTTGGCCCAGTGTTCACCAGGATTGTCAGGTGCTCAATGGTGGAGGGAGTCCTCCCAGCTGTTTTGAAACAGGTGTTGGTAAGGCCCCTCCTTAAGAAATCTTCCCTCAACCCTGCTGTCCTGGTGAATTACCGTCCTATCTCCAACCTGCCTTTTGTGAGCAAGGTTGTTGAGAAGTTGCTGGCACAGCAGCTTGAGGATCACCTGGTGTCCTTTGACATTTATGAGCCATTTCAGTTGGGTTTTCAGGCTAGACACCATACTGAAACAGCTCTAGTGAGGGTGCATGATGATCTGCTCAGAGCTAGAGATAGAGGAGACAGGTCAGTTCTTGTTCTCCTCGATCTCACTTCAGCCTTTGACACTGTGGACCATGTCATGTTGCTGGATCAGCTTTGTGAGTTTTGTGGACTCGCCAGTACTATCATCAGGTGGTTTGAGTCCTATCTCTTGGACAGGGTGCAGCGGGTGGTGATGAGAAATTTCTCCTCCTCCCCAATGTCTCTGTCTTGTGGAGTTCCACAGGGCACGATCCTGTCACTGATGTTGTTCACAGTGTATATTGTGCCTCTGGGTGAGATTATTCAACAATACAGTGTGGAGTTTCACTGCTATGCAGATGATACACAACTGTATTTGTCTTTTGCTCCCAGAACATCAGGAGCAGTGGACGTGCTTAACATTTGTCTGGCTAAAATCAATGACTGGATTGCTTCCAGCTGGCTGAGACTCAACCTGGCTAAGATGGAGGTGCTGATGATCGAGCTTGGCTGCGGGTGTGATGGGTCATTGTCCGGGGTGGTTTCTGGTCTTGTTCTGGGCTCTATCTCATTGATGACTTCCCAGAGGGTGTGAAATCTGGGTATGATCCTTGTCAGCAGGCTGACATTTGAAGATCAGGTGTCATCTGCTGTCAGCAGTGGTTTTTACCATCTATGGAACATTGCCCTGATTAAGCCTCTCGTTCCACCTGAGGACCTGCCGATGCTAGTGCACACCTTTGTTTCCTCCAGACTCGACTACGGTAACACTCTACTTCGGGGTCACAGGAGAGACCCTCCACAGGCTGCAGCTGGTGCAGAATGCCACAGCTCGGCTCCTGACTGGCCTTTCTAGGTTTAGCCATGTGACCCCTGTTCTGCATGCTCTGCACTGGCTGCTGGTCAGGTGGAGGGTCCTTTTTAAGGTGGGACTTCTCACCTCTAAGGCCTTAAATGGACTGGGTCCTGGCTATCTGTCAGAGCTTCTGACACCGGTGATCTCTGCCCGCTCCCTCTGGGCCTCTTCGAGGGGCCTCCTGGCCATTCCCAGGATATGGCTCAAAACCTCTGGAGATCATGCGTTTAGCATTTCTGGGCTGTCCCTGTGGAACGGATTCATTCTACAGTCTGGGAGGCCCCCTCGGTAGAGGTCTTTAAGAGGAAGTTGAAGGTACTCCTCTTTGGCCTGGCTTTTAACAAATGCTGATTTAGAACATTTTGCTATGTCCCTATGTTTCAATTTCTCTTTTTTTATCAGTATTTAAGAGTTTTATATTTTAGTTTTTGCTATATGATGTGATTGTACTGTTTTGTAATTTTTTTCTTTTTTGTATTATTTATTAATTGTAATCTCTGTGAGGTGCCCAGAGCCTCTGGGAATGGGCGCCATACAAATAAAAATTGCCTTGCCTCATAGCTGAATATAGGGAAATTATATGCATAGCATGGCTAGAACGCATTTCTGAAGTCATGTCTAGCGCGCGGGCAGCACAACTCTTTTGCAAATATTCTCTGCCGAAGAGTCAGTCTAACAGCTGGGCTAACAGGAAGTTCCCCTTTAGCTGAATGGTTAGAACTGCAGCCTCTGAGATCAGGGATGCAAGCTTTGATTGAAGGCTGTGGTATGTACTTTCAGATGTGTAATTCAGTTTGCAGATGATGTCCCAACACAAGCTGGGGAGAGGGCATTACAGGGATTTCCTTTATATAAACTTTTCATAAAATTTGTTTTTCATCAGATAAATGTTTTTGGTATCTCTTTACATCATATTATATCTGTCATGTTTTGAAAACCATCTTGTATATCCATATAGGGCTAATCATGTAACTCACTTTTCAGTACCCATACCTGTAACTGCATAAACTTTCTGGCGCAGCCTGTGAAAACATTGGAAGATAATTACAAAGAGGACATTTCATATATTAGAACTCTCAAAGATGCATTATTTAGTCTGGCTTGATCATGTAAATTCTTTCCAAACTGAGCCCTTCTAAAGCATGCTTATATGTTTTCTCAAGGAGGACTCCCTGAGCCATATGAATTTCAGGGCCAGGTCTTTGAAAATTTTTCTCTAACTCGAAAACTGGGCCCAGGGCAACACTTAGACATAATGTAGCAGTCTCCAGAAAAAAAAGAAATACAAAGTGACTTTCATTTATATAATGGCAAAAAGAAAGACTTTGTGGTGCAAGGCAAATAATGCCATTTAGAAGGCAATGGAGGAGATTACCATGAAGTTACAGGAAAATTGCTTCAAGCTGCCATGGAAACCTTGTCCATTTGGTACAAGTGACACACTATTCACTTGCTGTTTCTTGTTTTACCAGTGGCGTATGATAAATGAAGGATTGCCTCACTGTTTTTATTTATATTTGGCTACCTTTATCCTAATCTAGTTCAACTTTGCTTGTTTTAAGATCTCAGGGCAATATTTTCCAAACCATTTTAATATTGTAAATCAGCATGCCACCATTTTTCACTGTGTCCTATTGTTTGCTATTCTTGAAGGGACCTGTTCTCAAATTAGGCTACTTTACAGGCCTTGGTGTGGACACAGCCCAAGAATATTACTCACCCTAACTGTGGATTAGTGTCTGGTGGCATTCCTCAAGTAAAGAATCTACTCTTCAGCACAGCTGCAGAGGTCAAAAGGCAGCGGTGGCTACAGGAATTAAAGATGAGTGGAACACAGGCCAGGTATAGAGGATACGTGCCTGGGCATGTTGGTGGATTTAAATTTGGGCTACCTTGTCAGTTATGTTTCAGTGCTGAGGCACAGCTTGGGCACAGCTGGTTTTTATAGGGGCATGTGCCCCATGTAACCCAGGTATGGAGCCACTAATGTAACTAGAAGATATATGGGAGGCACTGAAGGTGGAGAAGAATGCACAGCAAACTTCCATCTGAAAACCATTGGATCCTAGCAATGTTGGAACAGTACGTAGTTTCTGTTGGAGGACGGACTCAGACACAGGGGTGCAGGACCTTAAGGAGGACCTGGCTAGGTGAGAGAGATGTTCATGCATCTGGCAATTGGGGTGCAATGTGAAGATGTGCAAGGTTATGCACATAGAAAGGAAGACCCCAAGGACAGAGTACAGTCTAGGGGGAGTCAAGTTCATTGAAACGTAGGAGGAGAAGGACTTGGGATAGCCAACACCAGTGATCTTAAACAGGTCACACAGTGTAGGACAGCAGTGGCCAAGTCAAATAGAATGCTAGGCTACATTGCATGAGGGTTCATATGCAGAAGGGAGGAAGTTATATTGCCACTGTACATATCCTTAGTGCATCCATACTTGGAGCATAGTGGGCATTTCTGGAGCCCCTACATAAAAAAAAACATATCAACCACCTCAAGGCATCCAGAGGAGGGCAACAAGAATAGTTCAGGGGCACAGGGCAGTCCACTGGAGGGTGACAAGTATGGTCAGGGGCACACGGCATATGAGGTCAGGTTAAGAGAGCTCAACATGTTCTCACTAGAGGAAAGGAGGAAGAGAGGGAACATGGCTGAAACCTTTTAGGTACCTGAGAGGTGTAAACAAGGTGGACATCGGGGATCATCTCTGTCTCAGTGATACCCAGACTTCTAGGGAGCACTGTCTAAACTGGTGGTGGTGGGGGGTAGATTCAAGAAGGAGGTCAGAAGGGTAGTAACAGGGTGGAATGAACTCTCATCAGAGGTCATCACTCAAAAGACAGTGCGGCAGGGATGTTCAAGAGAGGGTGGGATAGGTTGAGGGGGAGGATCAGGATTGGAGGGGTGGGGGCAGGGCCACTCTAATCTCTTGATCAGGGGCCACCTCAGTCAAGCAGACTCGATAGATCAGAAAGCCTTCTTCTGATGGTTATTTCGTATGTTCGTATGTTTTTGTAAATAAATGCATAAAGTTTAACTGGTGAAGACTGTGCGCAATATATAGTATAACTGGTGAAGTGTGCAATTTTATATAGTATAACTGGTAAAGACAGTGCAATTTTATAGTGTAAATGGTATAGACGGTGCACAATTTTATACAGTATAACTGTTGAAGACTGTGTGCAATATTGTGCAATTTTATATGGTGACACTGATGATTGTAATATTATATAATCTAAATTGTAAAGATTAAATGTGTATTAGATAGTGTAACTGGTGAAGACTGAATGTGTACTTTGAATATTAATGTATTATTTTGACTGAATTATGTGGGGAATTTATATTTCTTGATATGTTAAGTGGGAATTAGGGATCATATCTAATTTAGGATAGGTAGGAATTTTACTTATTTAGTTAGGCTGCATCCCTATGTGAATATTTTATTATGTCATACTTTTTTTCAGTTGTGCATAGTTTAAGGGTTCCTGCATACAGGGTTGTATGGGATTACAAAGTGTGCAAATGTGCAGTTATTTGGCTGGCCCAGTGGTGTGGTGGTAGCCCATCCTGGCGTGGTGTTAGTTTGTCCTGGCATGTTGGTAGCCCGCCATGCTTCTAACATGGGTTTTGTGTAAACCCTGCAACCCAACACTGGGGTTCAGCACATCATCGAGTAAGCACATAGAAGATCAGAAGGATCAGGCCTGCAGGGGTTCATACGTCCTCTGCTGACCAACCACAGAACAGGGTTTGCCCCAGTTGTGAATGCAGATGATTTTCTGCCTTCCTGGCTAGAGCAAGGGAATCTACACACAGAAGCTCAACTGCTGGGAAAGGAGGCAGGGAATATAAGTGAGAAAGTAACAAAAAACAACAAACCAGCAAACAAACAAAAAAACCCCCACATATTTTAAAGTTACTTTTGGTGTATATGGCAGATGGGAATCCATGTGGCCTTACCTGGCTAGTTTCTTACGAACATGGGGAGAACCCAATGTCTGAGTCAGTCAAACTCAGAATGGAAGTCGAATGTTTCTGCCCCAAAATAAGTCCTGAAAAGTAAACATTAACTCCTGATGAAAGGGACAAGCTTTGGTAAGGAAAGAATTTCTAATTACAGTAAATATTAAAACCCCTGCAGTGACTGATTTAGTTAGGATGATGTTTACTGTTGACAGTAACAACTATACTAAAACAGTGAAAGGTCTAGCTTTTTACAAGCCACATTCTAAAGTGATTACAGAACCAGACAGAGCATATCTTACTAAGATGATCACCAGACTGAAGTTTCACCCTTGACACGGGTGCCTCTGCTGCTTCGAGCAGCCGGGCGGACCCCTTCTGTCCGCCGGCTGCCTTCCTCGCTGCACTGCCCGCTAATCACCAGACTGAAGGTACGCTGCAGAAAGTGAACTGTCCAGAACCATCGACTCTGCCTGCTGACGGGCTGCTGCAGTTCTTTAATTCTTTGCTACTGCTGTTTCCTCTCTGGACCTTAAGCTAATGTTATATTCTGATTGTGCTTCACCCTTGACACAGGTGCCTCTGCTGCTTCGAGCAGCCAGGCGGACCCCTTCTGTCCACCGGCTGCCTTCCTCACTGCACTGCCCGCTGATCACCAGACTGAAGGTACGCTGCAGAAACTGGACTGTCCAGAACCATCGACTCTGCCTGCTGACGGGCTGCTGCAGTTCTCTAATTCTTTGCTACTGCTGTTTCCTCTCTGGACCTTAAGCTAATGTTATATTCTGATTGTGGTACTTGTTAATTCTCTCCAAATTGTCTTGTAAATCCTAACTGAGACATGAACCTAAGCCTGTTTACAGCAATTTTGCACTCTAAGGGTAGTTTGAAGTGCAAGTTCATTTAGGCTGCAGGTTTGTAGATTGTAAAATATTACAGCTCTCTTTGTTTTAAGGTCCAGTGGTAAGCTACCCTGGACCAGAGAGTAAGTTTAAAGTGATACAGTTTTTTCTGTTTAGACCAGATTCCATTTGGGTCACAGTTGTAAGCTGTGCCCTGCAAATAATTAATTTCTCTTTCACTTTCTGTCCTTCTGTCTCCTTGCTGCTTGAATTTTGTGCCACCCTCTCATCCCCCACCTCCAGCCTTTATTAAATACTCTCTCTTCCCCCTCGGCACCACCCCTAGCAATGTTCATCCTCCCCTCTCTCTAATATTGCAACTCCTCTTAAAGATACAGAGTGCAGCTATTAGGCCTAACACTTTGGTGACCCAAGGTGGTACCGTCCCAGTGGGAAAACTGTATCGGAGCAAGCATGGGACTCATTGAGCTCCCATCAAAGCTAGTCCTGTGCCAGCTACTCATGGGCGCACTAGCCACTATAGCCACTGTAAGCCTTACTGTCTCCTGGATCCCCTGGATCTATGGGGCGGCTGACCCTCTAAAAATAGCTCCATGGTGTACATATGTCCAACCAGTGGATTCAGATTTTACCTTCTCAAACATTATAGCAGAGGGCTCTCCCCTGACCATGGTCCTTGGTGGTCTGAAACTAGGGTACCTTCGGAGACCCTCTCATAAGGTCAGGCGTTATGACTGGAGGTCACAGAACAAGGAGAGACCCCCACCTTTAAGGCATCTACTCTGGCTCCTGATGATGACACTTGCGCTAGCAGGTGACATTGAACTAAACCCAGGACCACCACCCCAGTCCATATCTACACGGGTGGGCTGGCCAGTGGTTAAAGGGCTGAAGGTGGCCCATCTAAATGTTAGAAGCCTGCTCCCAAACCTAACGGAACTTCATGTCTGGGTAACTCAGCGCAGTCCTGACATTCTTGGAATTACAGAAACCTGGCTGAAGCCTTCCACCCCCAGCTCAGCATGTGCCTTCCCTGGTTACGAATTTATCCACCGAGATCATCCAGGAAGTAAGAGAGGTGGTGGCATCCTGGTCTACTACAGGAACCATCTAAACCTGTCCGCCCTCCTGATCAACAGACCATGCAGTCCCCTGTGTGGCTCTGCACAAGTACTGTTACTAGGGATGGCAAAAGATTCATTGTATTTGCATACAATCCTCCAAAAGGAGGCATAGAGGGACTGACTGGTCTCCTTGGTGCAGTTGGTGCTGCAACACGGCAGAATGAGCTAATCATTCTGGGTGACCTCAACCTAAATTGCTTGGGTGGCAATGCCCAAGGCCTTTGAACCCTCACTTACCAGTCTTTCTCTGACTCAGCTTGTCAAGGATCCTACCAGATGCCCTACTAGTGGTGGTAAGGGCTCACTCCTGGACTGGATCCTGATAAATAGACCAGATAGGATCAGCTCGTCGGGTATCCTACCGGACTCTATCTCTGATCACCCCCGGTGTACTGTGTCTGGATAGTACCACATCAAAAAATTCACCATAAAATTATCTAGATCAGAGACTACTCCAAGTTTGATCTGTTCTCCTTTCAAAATGACATCAAGTACACAGATTGGGGGGCAGTTTGGAATGCTAAGGACTCCGCATCCACTGTTGGTCACTTTCTTTGCTCTCTAAGGGCCTTGCAGGAGAAACATGCCCCCCTCATCAGACGGAGGGTGAGGGGAATGGCTACTAAATGGCTTCATGGTAGCCTCCTGGCACTCCTCAACACTAGAGATAAGTGCTGGGCCAAGTTCAAGGCCACGGCTGACCAAGCCATCTTTCTGAGATATAGACAACTCAGAAATGAATGCAAAAAAGAACATTAGGATTGCCAAGAGTGAATTTTGCAAATCTGCTTTATTGAACTCGGCTAGGGATCCTAGAAGGTTCTGGAGGAACATTAAACAAGTTGTGAGTGGTACACAGAGCACTGAGTCCACTGACATGATAATCGATGGTTCGAGCTGTAACAACTCGGAAACCATCGCCAACTCCTTCAACCATTATTTTTCGGATCTGTTGGAGTACATCTCGTCGTTCCCAAATGATGATGGTGGTGTCAGTGGCAATCAGCCCACAGCACCATCTTCACTCCGCCCACCTTTTCTGTTCAGGGCAGTGGTAGTTCAAGAGGTGCAGAAACTGCTAGCGGGACTCTCCCCCTACTCAAGTGCCAGACAAGATGGCTTAGAACCCAAGCTCCTCAGTCTTGGTGCCCCCTGGCTGGCACCTCTTGTGGCATACATTTTCAACCTGTCCCTGGCAACTGGAGTTATCCCAGACATATGGAAGGTTGCCAGGGTAGTCCCAATCCTTAAACAAGGGAACCCTAAGCTGATAGAGAACTATCGCCCTATATCTATCCTGTTAGCGGCTAGCAAACTACTGGAGAAAGTTGTGGCAGGGCAACTCTCAGAGTACTTACAGGCGCATGACATAATGACTCCTGTACAGCATGGATTCAGGAAGGGGCATGGTACCTCATCAGCCCTAGTTACTTTTACATCATGGATCAGGGAGGCCATGGACCAGGGTAAACTCTCGGGGGCCCTCTTCATTGACCTCTCAAAGGCATTTGACCTGGTCGACCATGCCATGCTGTTGACTCAGCTTAGAGCAATTGGTCTTTCCACTACTGCTCTTAGCTGGTTCGACAACTACCTATATGGTAGAATGCAGTGGGTCAAATTTGGCAAAGAGCTTTCGGGTCCCATCCCAGTAATGGTAGGGTTCCCCCAAGGCTCCGTCCTTGGACCAATGCTCTTCTCCATTTTTATAAACAACCTCCGGAAAACCGCAGCCCACTGTAAACCAATTCTCTATGCAGGCAATCTGGTTATCCTGTCTCACTCCCATGAGGTGGTGGTCATCAATCAACAACTGAGTGAAGACCTTATAAAACCACAAGCTTTTCCTTAACCTAAAAAAAACCCAGGCCATGCTCTTAGGGTCCCGGGCAAAGATTAAGGCCACCCGTGTGCCGTTCTGTGTATCTGGTAAGGGAGATGTCCCTATCCCTATCACGGACAACTTCAAATACCTGGGAGTAATGCTGGACCCTCAGCTCGACCTTGGCCTTCATATTCAGAGGATATGTAAAACAGTCAACTGTAAACTGGGTCTGGCCTACGGGCAAAAAACAACCTCACACCAGCCGCGCGTGCTGCCCTTGCGAGAGGGATGCTTCTCCCCTTTTTGTGTTATGGGCTCCTGCTGTTTGCTAGCACCACTAAGGCCCATCTCTCCAGGTGGTCAACGGCTTATAACAATATCTGTCACTTCGCCCTATCGGCCCCTGGGCTCACTCATCACTGTGAGCTCTACAACAAGCTACACTGGCTCTCGCCTACAAAGTACATTGACTTTGTCCTTGGTTGCTTCACTGGTAAGGTCCTCAACACGGGTACCCCTCCAGGGGTGGCAAGCTTGCTGGCCCAAACTGCCCCCTTGTCATATCACCTTAGGTCTCAGGGGTCTGCCACACTAAAGGTACCTGTGACTAGGACCAAGATGGGTGAAAGGGACTTCACAGCATGTGCCCCATAACTTTGGAATACCTTCCCAACCCAGGTCCGTGCTGCCCCCTCGTAGGGCAGCCTGCACTCTTCCCTATGGAGCCATCTTAAAAGTGCATCGGCCTGTGGATTTCAAAAACCCCCATGACATATGTTTAACACTTGCACCCATACAAAACTGCCGGCCCTTAAAATGTAGTATTTCTGTACTGCCCCAAACTTGATGCAAGATGTGTAATCTTACCTGTAGTCTCTTGACGTGTAACCTGTTCCTAATCATGGGATGTGTAATCTTACCTTGCAGTCTCATGATGTGTAACCTGTTCCTAATTATGTGATGTGTAATCTTACCTTGTAGTCTCGTGATGTGTGACCTGTTCTTAATTATGTACCATGTTGTCCCAAGTGTGTAAGTATGTAATTTTCTGTACTGTCCCGGGTCATACCTGAAAATAGGCAAATTGCTTGTCTAGTGTACTTACCTGGTTAACAAAAGCTAAATAAATAAATAAATAAATAAATAAATAAATGAAGAAATACTGTGTGGAGCTGGTTACAGAACAGATTGCAACACTTGTTTCTTCTTTTTTGATTCATCTCAACTGAGCTTTTTTCCCATTTGAATTTTGATATCCCACAGTTAGTCTGATGTTTGTTTTTACCCTGGCTGTCTTGTGCCTACTGCTAACAAAGGGTAGCCTGTGATGTTGGTGCCTGAAAGATGGCCCCATCTGAAATGGCAATGCATTGTGGGCGAAAGCCTGAATGGCGATCGGGGGGGTAGGGTGACTGGATGTAGTGGGGTGGGCGACTGCAGCAACAGGATGTCACTATATGTACTCGCACATGGGGAGGGAGCGAGCATGGCAAGCATGGGCTCTGAGGGGGTTGTGCTGTGGTCAGCTGCCGAGCTGCACCATGGTGTTAGGGTTGGCAGTCTGTAGTAGTGCGGGTGGTACTGGGTTCGGGTCTGGGCGCTACTGCATTTTTGTTGCACCCGGTTGAGAATCCTTTGGTAGGGGTGCTGGTGGCTAAGCCCCCGCGTGGGAAGGTGTGCTGGGGCACAGCCCCCCCTCAGAAAGCAAATTTTCTAAGTCCCCGGCACTGTTCCTCTGTGTGCCGAGGATGTCAGGGTGGTGAAATTGTTTTCTCCACCCTGATGCTGTGATAACGCGGCTCGACATTTGGCAGTCGCCGTTATCATATAGAACCCTAAGTGAGGAGAGTGATCAAAGTGGTTAAAGGCTTGGAAAACATGATCTCTGAGGACCAACTGGCAGAAATGGGATGCCTCTTGATGGAAAAGAGATAACTTAGGGGAGGCATGATTGTAATATTTAAGTATCTGAAAGGGCTAAAACCATCATACTGAAAACAACTCATCCGAATGTATAAGGACAAGAGAATGAGGGGACATATTCCTTGAAAGGAGTCAGATTCAAGGGAAATAGAAACATAGAAACATAGAAATTGTCAGCAGATAAAGACCGCTAGGCCCATCCAGTCTGCCCATAGGCCCTATACATGTATGCATCTACTCACCCTAAGTGGTCAATGGCTTTTCATCACTCCCTTCCCACCCAAGGTTATCCTGTGCTTGTCCTAAGCATATTTAAACCCCTCCACTGTTCTTGCCCCTACTACCTCTTGTGGCAGACTATTCCAATCGTTCACCACGCTCTCCATGAAGAAAAACTTCCTCATGTTACCTCTTAAGTTCCCCTTTCCTCCAATTTCATATTGTGCCCCCTTGTTCTGGTATATTTTCTACATTGGAAAAGATCTCCCAATTATACCTTGTTTATGCCTTTGAGGTACTTAAAAGTTTCTATCATGTTGCCTCTTTCTCTCCTCTCCTCCAATGAGTACATATTGAGGTCTCTTAGTCTCTCTTCATATGTTTTGTGGTGCAAACCAAGCACCATCTTTGTCACCCTTCTCTGGACAGCCTCCACCATGTTTATGTCCTCATGCATATGTGGTCTCCAGTACTGCACACAGTACTCCAGGTGAGGCCTTACTAGTGTTTTATACAATGGCATCACCACTTCCTACCTCCTGCATTTTTATTGCGCCCGGTTGAGAATCCTTTAGTAGGGGGGTGCAGGTGGTGAAGCCCTCCCTGCAGCCTTTGCACACTGCTTTGCTACCTCCAAGTCATCAGATATGATAACCCCTAGGTCCCTCTCCTCTTAGGTGATGGTCAACATCTCCCCCGCAACCTGTAGGTCTCCCCAGGGTTCCCCCTACCCAGGTGCATTATCTTGCACTTTTTTGCATTGAACCTCAGTTGCCACACCTCGGACCATTTTTCAAGCTTCTCCAGGTCTCTTTTCATTATCTGCACTCCTTCTGGAGTATCCACCCTGTTGCAGATCTTGGTGTCATCTGTAAATAGGCAGACCTTTCCTTCCAGCCCCTCTTCAATGTCACTAATGAAGACATTGAACAGGACTGGTCCCAGTACTGATCCTTGAAGACCTACTGCACAGAACAAGTGGCGGACACTAGGAACAGACAAGGGCCTTGTTAGTTGAACCATAGCTTTCATTTGGCTCATGTGGCCCTCTAAAATATAAAAAACAGGATTTTAAAACCAGCTCCCATTACAGTCAATGCAGAGCATCCTTGCACTCTCCAAACGAATACATCACAAAACATGAAAGGTGTGTGTGAGAGTGTGTGTGGCCTGTAAAACTAGAGACCAGGAAGGGGAAGAGATCAGGTAGCCGGCTACTCTGACCAAGAAATTATGATCCCTCTCCCCTTAGAAACAGAGGACTTTAAAATTTCAAAGGGGACTTTTGAAGTCCTTTGGAGATAAATCGCTATGGGGGCTTGAAGAAAGAACCAAAACTGGTGCTCTTTAAGTAGATAGAACATCATGAAATATGGCTACTAATAGACAAAGCACCAGACTACCGAACACCCTGATGGAAGAAATGGGGCTAGAGAACATACAGAGGACACATTATGGCTGAGACAGGGAGAATAAGTTAAAGGGGTAAAATTCTGGCATGCAGAAGTAATGCAGGCAGGCAACAAGAGAGGAGCCGGATTTTATGTACATGTGAATAACTGAATAACTTACCACTTCGCTATGTCTGTGAATATACAGATACTTTCCAATTGGGAAAAAGGGTAACGACTCGGGTAAGTTAAACCAGGCGTGCCATGAAGGGTCCTGCCAACAACTTATTCAGCAATGGTACTAGCATGTTGCATGAGAAAATGCAAGAAAGGAAAATGCAATGAAAGGAAAAGGTGACAAACTGTAAAATGCATGTTTTTTGGGCGAGGGTGCATGCTCTGAGGGACATATAAACCATAAAAAGGGTAAAGGGCAGTTTAATATAGTTGTATGTCTCGATATTGCATGAATATGTATAACAAGTAGTGAAATAAATGTAAAAAAGATCAAGGAGTGAAGAAGACATATCAGTCACAAAAACCATGAAAAGTAAGTTCATGGACAAATCTTTTATTGCATAGGCTTGCTCATCATACAGCTGATCAACAGGTGGAGCACTGCGATGTCAAAGCATGCCTTGTATTACTCTGACGCCAATCAAATTCAAGTTTAAAAAAGAAAGAAGTCTAAAAATCTTACCCATTTTGTAAATGTGTGTTGCTCTACCAAAGAAAAAGTGATTTTCCAGTTTCCTGTAAAAACAATGACAGTTGTGATCAACAGGACTCAAATCTTGTAACATTCAACAGAATCTGAATATTGGGACAGATCATTCTTTATTACTGAATACGTCTGAATGAAACCAGACTTGTCACCCCTAAGACTTAATCTGTTCCTGATCTGAAAGATACCTGGAGTGTCTCTTAGAAAATGGTGGACCTGTGAGCTTTGGCAGTGCTGTGGAGTAGCCTACTGAGCCAGGAAGTTTGGGCTTGACTGTATTATGTTCCAGGTATGCTATTGCTGGATAAGGGGAGCAGATTTGGCATTCTACTTTGAACCTGTGGTCTTAATTTTATTACGCTTAGAGAAATTTTTTCCTTAAATTTTTTTCCTTCTTATTTTTCAGCATGCTTTAAGTCCTCTTAGGGCCACACAGAGCCCCAACCACATCACCCCACCTTCTTCCAGGGCTAACCTTTTCCCTGCTGTGGTAGCCCATCCCTGTGGTGGAGATCCTCGGGCTGGCCCCTGTCCCTCGGAGAAGCCATGTTTGTGTGCAAGGAGCCAGCCTGGGTCGGTGGGTGCAGGGTCTGTAAGCACCTGTGTGAACATCATACGGTTTCAGCTGAGGGTTTTTCCATTTTTCAGGACCCCCCTCCAGGATATGCATGCTGAAGCCAGCAGAACACAAGGCATCCATTCAGCTTAGCAAATGGTGTCACTCCCTCCCCTATGTGCATTCTAGACTGCACTGCCACCCATGGTCACACAGTGGCAGTCACACGGCAGTAGGAGATCCCCCCTCCCACCCAGGGAGGAAAGCGTCCTGTGGGATACTCAGTCCTCACTTTCTAGTCAGCCCTCCAATGACTCAGGCTCATTCTCGAACCCAGGGCACCGGCTAAAGAAGCATTTTTATTTATCTATTTCTATATAGCTGCTCCTGCTTCAGTGGAAACTGGGAGAGAGGAGACAATGATTTCTGCAAGGTCACAGAGGGATACAGAAAGGAAGCCTGCCAAAGAGGTAAACAACTGCATGAGAATGGGCATCCAGACCGAACAAGGTCAGAACTGGTGGTTGAGTGAGACTGGGGAAAATTATACTACAAATTAGTTAAAGTAAAAACAAATGTAAAACTAAAGGTGGTTAGAATGCTGGTAAATGGGATAAAAACTGAAAAAGTTTAAATTGCTGGAAAAGAGGGTCAACAATTGATAAAAACTGATACAAAGTTACAAATCAGTTGAAGGAGCTGGCGGGGGGATGACACAGTGCTGCACTCACTTTGTTGATGAGATAAGTGCTACCATCGTTTAAAATACTGAGGGAAATGCTATTTTAAAGATCTTATAAAAAGTCATTATTTTTATCTTTTGCCTTAATTGTATTTTGTGGGCTAGTATTGGGCTTAATCTGAGTTAAGTTGCTTACTGGTCATTGCCTTTACGATGTGACCATTGTGACGACAGTTTGGGAGTTCGTAAAAATGAACATACTTTTCTAACACTTATTTGATGACTACTGGTGTAGGTTGAAGCACACCCTGCTGCATGCTCATAACTTATAAAGTATATTCACTTTTAAGTTGGCAGTTTTCTAGAATTTTTGCTAAAGCTTTTTAAAGCTTGACAGAAAGCAAGAGACATCAAGATATATTGTAACATTTTAAAAGCACTGTTTAAGGCACCTTTATACTGATAGGAATTCCAGAGTGTTAAAGTATTAAAGGGCGAGTTAGAGCAAAGTCCAACAAATAATTCCCTGACACATTGGTGCAACATGAGTGCTTAAAGAACCTGCTAGACTGAAAAATCATTAGCAAATTTTAACGCATTAGGAAGGTACAATGAAGTTATAACACTTGTCTCTCTTGCCAGTATATAACAGGGGTTAGCTCTATCATACAATTTGCCTAAAACTAAAGCAAAATAAGTATTTTTAGTCAAATAGTCACAGTTTTATATTTTACCCTATTTAAGTGTGCATCACTGTGAGTATCCACCCCCCCATTTGAGTTTAATATGTCTGCCTTACTATACATTTACATTTTTTAAATCTACTCCTGTGAGTTTTCATGCTATGAAGTCAAAATCCTCTGCGTTAGAATAACTTCCACAGCAACAGGTTGTGATGTCACAAGGAGAGGATAATGACTTCTGAGCAAGTGTAAGTAACTGGAACACATAGGTTTAATGGAAAAATATCTTGTTAAGCTGGGGGTCAATTCACAAATGTTCTGGGAATGCTATTAACCCTAGATGTGCCGAACATCTGGTGCATGGGGCTTGCTGCATTACCTGGCTGGCAATCAGGATTCTTGATCTAATGCTCTGATTTTCACAAGTTAGACCAACTTTTTTTGGTCTAGTTTATGGCAGTTTCAGGCACCTATTCTATGGGGCTTGCGCCAAATATTTGGCACAAGCTGCCATAAAGCAGGAAAAGTGTCGCAAATGCACCTGATCTTCCTGAATTGGGTGTAGGTTGTGGCAAAGAGTTTGGTGCAGTTGTGCTGGCCACCAGGGTTGATGCAGGGTTAGTGCAAGCCTTGCATTACCCTTTGTGAATTGGGGCCCAGGTGTTCACTTCTAATAAGTAGACAACTGAGTATTTTACATATTGGGCTGAATATTCAGACTGCACCAGGCTGTGATGCAAGCCTGGGCACAGCGCAACTTGGCTGTGCAGGGGCATTGACAGGGTGATATTCAACGGAGCTGCGCCATGGCACAGCATTGTTGAATATTGCACCCTGGCCACCCGCAGTGCCTATGGTGCAGTGGCCAGAGTAGACCAGTGGGATGCGCTAGCACAAGTTATGTTGTGCTAGGCGCAACAATCGCAAATGGATCCATTCACATATCTGGACTGTGTAGTATGGTATGGGCTGCATGCCCATTGGCTCATGCTGTGGACCAATGGGTGTACAGCCCTACTGTAATGGTGTCAGTCGGCAGGCAGCAGGGCTCAGTGGGTGGGTGGGGAGGGGTACCACTAGACCACCAGGGTTGGATTGGTTTTGCATTATTTTTCAATGATGCCCACGATTGGGCTGTGAGCAGTCCACTGGACCACCAGGGATATGGGACATTTATATTTCTCAACATATGCCCATGATTGGGCTGCGAGCGGTCCACTGGACCACCAGGGATAGTGTTACATGTTTTGAACAGGCTAATGCCCGCGATCGGGCTGCAAGTGGTCCACTGGACCACCAGAGATATAGGACTATCCTTATTCTATGTATGCCCGTGATTGGGCATGGGGTGCGCCACCACGAAGGTGCAGTTGGAGGTCAGGTGGCCACCCAGGTGGCAACTGCCGTGTTGCACCTGTCTGACGGTTTACTAATGGTGGCCAGCTGTTACTCCTTTTTGGCTCACCTGTGTGCAGCACAGCTAGGGGTTGCACATGCATGGGTTCAGCACATCCCGGGCTGAATATCGGGATGTGCGGATTATGCATGGGCATGCCCCCCCTACCTGCGCCGCATACATTACTTATGCACTCCGGCGCATCAGGATTTGTGCCAGGCTCAATCTCCATTTGAATATCATGCCAGGACACATCAGTGGGTTGCACATGGTGCAACAGTGTTGTGCCATGCGCAACCCTTCTGAATATCTGGGCCCTTGTGTTTATATGTATTAGTAATTAAATTCTACTTTTATATTCAGTGCATAAAATGTGCAGAAAAAACTGCAGGGTGACTAAGGATCATAATTATAAAAATATACAAGGACTACTACTGTGGAAGTCCTTTTTCCTTCATAGTGTGGAATTTACCTTTTCATTATGATCCAATTTTTCAGTAAGCCAAAATGTAGGCACAACACATGAAAAAACTGCAGGGAGTTAAGGGAGAAAGGAATTAAGGGTCTTACTGCCTTCTTGAAGTCATGTTAAAGGGAAAGAAACATGAATAAGGGCCCTGCTTTGAGACCCTGTGAGACTCCCTTCAAGTCCCTCAAATTATTTTTGGTGGGTCTGAGAATCTGTGAGATCTGTCCCACTTTAAACCCTTGTTATAATAACATTTTTGTTTTCTTACTGAAACAAGTGGGCTTTTAATTTTGTTTTTCACACTGCTAGTAAGAAGAATCAAATAGAATTATGGTATCGTAATGTCAAAAACTGCCAACTACTTAGAAGCCCAATGTATTTCAGTGAGAAACTAGAGACATTTTTCTGTCTTTCTGAAAAGTAATTGATACCTCTTTCAGCAAAAAAGTTGCCTTTCATAAAATTGCACTATTGTGGTCCATCAGTATGATTTTGCAATGTTTTTAAACAGTAATTTGTTTCTTTTCTTCTTTCCAGGCAAAATCTGGTTAGGAAGAAAATACCACCTGCCAAATCATAGGAAAAGATCACACATTATGTAAAATCCTATATTTCTATTAAATCTATAATATTTTAGTGATAGAAAGCTGTATTCTTTTACAAAACTCTTAAAACAGATCCGCGGTTTCCAATTGAAATACACTGCCAGCCTTGCCAGTAAAGATTTTTTGACTTCATAATACAAGGATTCCAAGGGATTCTTTTTTACTAATAGTTGGCAAAATAAAAATAAAATGGTGAAAAGGTAAGTAAACAAACAAATAACAACAAATGAAATGGATTACTAAGGCATCTAAAGGTCCCAAATCGTCATTCATTAAGATATACATCCTTACGAAGCATGCACTCTTTAAATAAAAATGTCTCCAATAATAAAAAAAATTGACACCCTAAAATTCAAAATTTCAGGGAGCATTGTTCTGCTGATGCCAACTGTTTCTTTTAGCCAGGCCTGGAGAATGTCTTTAAGAAGCCTTAAAGTTCTTGCTATATTTTTTGTGTTACTCAGTAGTCATTTTACAGAGTATAGTATAGTATAGTATAGTATAGTATAGTATAGTATAGTATAGTATAGTATAGTATAGTATAGTATAGTACAGTAAGGGCAGACTTGATTGACCTTTGGTCTCCTTCTGCCATCAAATTCTGTGTTCCTGTATTTCACCTATGAGGATCTGATCCAAAAACCAAGAGACTCTTTAGTCTGTAAATGTCTCAGTGCTTGGGCTTCATAAAGTAAGCTGTGTTTTACTGTGACCTTACAGGAGCCAGCTTAGAAGTATTACTGAACAGCTCCACGACTGGAAATAAAAGGATTTGTTCTCTAGCAGCGTGCCAAGGAAACAACATGCAAATTAATTCTGGATACCTTGAGTACTCAAAGCAGCTGCTGTTTTTATCTAGATTTGGTGAAACTGCAGAAGTGACATTTAAAAAGAAGTCATTCTCTTTCCCTTTGTCTGTAGTTCTGCACATCCATTTTCCTATGACTGTGCAGTTGCAGTCATGGTTTATAATGGCACCTTTGTCAATAACTGAAAAATATTGCTTCACAGCAAATCCATTGAACTTTCCAGTTAGGATCTGTGACCCTCTTATTCAGAAGAAGTGTGCCACACAGACCAGATTATCATGGTGTAACATTTTAAACAGCATATGAGAATAGGCAGTGGCATATTGAAAGCTGTGGACAGTGCTGCAATAATTAGAAAATGCAGTAGCCCTAAGATAATATATACATGATGCAAAACAAGTGCAGATACCAGCATACAATGTGCAATGCAAGCTTCAAAGAGTAGACAATGTGCAAACAATCAAAGCTTGCACTGCAAAATAAAGACTATAAAAGGCATGATTTATATATACAGGGCCAAAAAGACCATCTAGCACAGCACATACAGCAGCAGAAGCAGGAGCAAGCCATAACCAAGTATAACGGCATACATCATGCAATTGATTGAGAGGGTGCATTAGGGAGAGAAAGAGGCCAAGGGTATATGTCACCCACCACTGGCCCTGACACATGTTCATGGAAAAAGTGAAGGCAGCAGTGTATGGTATGTGTGTGCAACATGATGCACACTGTGTATAGGCACTACAGTGATGGCAGCAGTGCATAGTATGTGTGCAACATGGTGTGCACCATGTACAGACAATACAGTGATGGCAGCAGTGCATGGTATGTGTGTAACATGGTGCACACTGTGTACAGGCACTACAGTGATGGCAGCAGTGCATGGTATGTGTGCAACATGGGCACACTGTGTACAAACAGTACAGTGATGGCAGCAGTGTATGGTATATGTGTGCAACATGATGCACACTGTGTTTAGGCACTACAGTGATGGCAGCAGTGCATGGTATGTGTGTAACATGGTGCACACTGTGTATAGGTACTACAGTGATGGCAGCAGTGCATGGTATGTGTGCAACATGGTGCACACTGTGTACAGACAGTACAGTGATGGCAGCAGTGTATGGTATATGTGTGCAACATGATGCACACTGTGTATAGGCACTACAGTGATGGCAGCAGTGCATAGGATGTGTGCAACATGGTGTGCACCATGTACAGGCACTACAGTGATGACCGCAGTGTATGGTATGTGTGTGCAACATGATGCATGCTGTGTACAGGCACTACAGTGATGGCAGCAGTGCATGGTATGTGTGCAACATGGTGTGCACCATGTACAGGAACTACAGTGATGACAGCAGTGCATGACATTTGTGCAACATGGTGCACACTGTGTACAGACAGTACATTGATAGCAGCAGTGTATGGTATGTGTGTGCAACATGATGCATGCTGTGTATAGGCACTATAGTGATGGCAGCAGTGCATAGTATGTGTGCAACATGGTGTGCATCATGTACAGGCACTACAGTGATGGCCGCAGTGCATGGTATGTGTGTACAACATGGTGCATTCCATGTACAGGCACTACAGTGATGGCAGCAGTACATGGTATGTGTGCAACATGGTACACACCATGTACAGGCACTACAGTGATGACAGCAGTGCATGACATTTGTGCAACATGGTGCACACTGTGTACAGACAGTACAGTGATGGCAGCAGTGTATGGTATGTGTGTGCAACATGATGCACGCTGTGTATAGGCACTACAGTGATGGCAGCAGTGCATAGTATGTGTGCGACATGGTGTGCACCATGTACAGGCACTACAGTGATGGCCACAGTGCATGGTATGTGTGTACAACATGGTGCACATCATGTACAGGCACTACTGTGATGGTAGTAGTGCATGGTATGTGTACAACATGATGCACACTGTGTACTGGCACTACAGTGATGGCCACTATGCATAGCAGGTGTGTGCAACATAGTGCACACTGTGTGCAGACACTACAGTGATGGCCACTGTGCATGGTATATGTGGCAACATATAGGAGGGCTGCAACCTGCACTGTTTAATAACTGCTCTGTGATTGTGTCAGAAATAAATGGGATGCTAGCTCCATGGCGCTGAGCGAAGGGGTTCACTTGGCATGCTGGTGACCCAGGTTTGCGCTCCCAGCCCAGGTACCAGGAGTGGACACCGGCAGGGAGGGGGACCCAGAGCATCCACTGGATGCTTCCCTCCTGGAGGTGAGTGAGTGGACAGGACCTTGGCACCTGAAGGCAGATTGGGAGTCATGCTAGGGGGCATGAAGCCTCAACACACCCTCGCATGTCCCCATCTCAGGTCACTGTCCCCATGCAGGCCCATTCAGGGTAGAGTGTGTGGGCCAGAAAAGCAGAAAATCCCCCTGACCAACTGGATGATAGCCACTGGTTCCTGTCATGCCATGGTAGCACAGGATATCCCATGCTGACCCGCCACCAGCCCCCAGGCTACGCAGTTGTGCCTAAGGGCACTTCTCCCCTGGAGGGGGGAGGATCCACCCAATGAAGGGTTATGTCACGTCACCGAGGACAGGCAGTAGCGGGGGCAGTGGATGGTGACTGGGGAGGAAGGTGGCCGTGGGTCCTAGGTGGCCGAAGGAGTGGTCAGTCGGGGGGAGAAAGGAGCAAATGGACAGATTGGTACACACAGAGCATCATTAATGGACAGATTGATACACACAGAGCATTGTTAATGGACAGATTGGTACACAAAGAGCATCATTAAGCACTAGATTGGTGCAGACAGAGCATCGTTAAGTGCTAGATTGGTACACACAGAGAATTGTTAAGTGCTCACAGTAGTCAGTTACTACCAGGACTGCTTAATGTGGGTACGTCACCATGTGGTAGATGTGTCCAGTGTAACAATACTGCCAAAAAGAAGGAAACTGATCACCCTAGTGGAAACAAGAGTTATAAAATCTAAAGTGCTATAAAGTGTGACTAACACCATATTGTCCATGCTCAAAGTATTATGTTGGAAAAATAACAAGAACCCTGAAAAAAATAGAATTAGTGAGCACAGAAGTGCAATTAGGAATTGGACGTGAAGGTTTCCCTGTTGTACTACACATCAATGGATCAGGACACACAGCAGCTTCGCTCAAGTTTTGGGGTATTGAGGAGGTTCCAGAACCACCCAGAGAAGGCAACTGGAACAAACTCCTAGAAAACAGAGAGATGTACTGGATCTATACATTGAATACCTTGAACAAATCAATAGGGATGAATGAAGAGAACTGGACTGCATTTTGATAATTTAAAGGTTGTGGAGTTGGGGCATGGCTTAGCTGCTGAACCAAATGGCAGCTTAAATTTTCGAGCTGCTGCGTGTGGACCTTTGTATCCGCCGATCTGCATCTGTGAAGAATTGGAAACGATTGAAAGAACCGGGTAATGAGCGTGAAGAACTCCGGTGTACGACGTTGGGAGAATTTCCAATACAGACAGCCGAAATAACTAGGAAGTCCCTCTTTTAATATTGCAGCATGTAAAATGGTGGCGGCGCTGGGCTCAGGGCTCGATCTCACATATTTTAACAGCTTGTTTGAAAAGTTACTGCTCAGGATGGATGAAGTAACGGAGGCGTCACATCACACTACAGAAGCAATCAAACAATTAACAGGGTGCATAATAACAGTCGAACAGAAAACGACGGCGCAAGAATCCCAAATTGAAGATATTAAGGGAATGCAGAGAGACCAGCAGGGGAAAATTAATATGCTTTTGGCCAAAGTTGATGATTTGGAAAACCGAAGCAGAAGGAACAATCTACGGGTAATAGGGTTCCCGGAGGGTGTGGAGAAAAGAGACACTGCTCGGTTCCTTCAACAAGCCCTCCCTGAGATTCTCGGGCTACACTCAGAAGTCCATTTAGAGATAGAAAGGGCGCACAGAGCTACTGTTCCAGTGCCAGGGAAAGGAGGCAAACCAAGGGCCATTTTATTTAAACTGCTATCATTTAACACGCGGCAGGCTTTGCAACAGCGGGCCAGGGAGGTGGGTCGCCTGAGCTGGCAGGGCACCCATATCACTGTATCAGTACTTTTCCAAGGAGTTGTCATTCAAGAGAAGAGAGTACACTCCTTTATGACATAGGATGCAAAAACTGGGGATTCAATATTCCCTAAGGTACCCCTCCACCATGCGGATAGTACACAATGGGGGCCCCATTCTTTTTTGAACCCCTGGCAGCCCTGGAGGACTTCTTGAATAGACACCTAGGTGAACCGTCTAGTATCACCATTTGCCCAGACCCCTTGGAACTAGAAGAGATGGCGATAGATCCTGAAATGCAGTCTGAATTAGCTACTGGCCTCCCTCGCCGGAGCAGAAAGAGAACAGCAAGGGATAACCATAGGCGAAGAGATCACCCCCACATCAGAACCAACTTGAATACTGAAACAGCAGATCGGGAGGAACAATGGAGTGAAAGTACAGCCCTGGTGCACTACATGACACGTAATTCCTATGAAGTATTGAGGTCTCCCCCCCCCCCAATGTGCACCTTGAGGAGGGAACCTCCAGGGCAAAAGAAGATCCCCAGGCCAGCTGTACCACGGGAAGTGAGGTGGGTTTGGAGGGTAATGGCGATGAAGAGCTGCAGAAGGAGCAGCACTCCCCAGGTGTAGCATCCGAAGCCCGCGAAGGAGACCAGGCCGCTGAAGCAGCAGCATCGAGTCATCAGAGTTCAGGACAGGAGCAGTAACCTCGGGTGTTGACTAGATAAGTAACGTCTCTGTTTAAGTATAGGGCAGTAAGAGGTATCCAGGTAGAGCAGATACTGCCTGGGTTGGGGTGCTGCGTATGGCTTGTTTAAATCCAGGCCCATGAGATCACGAGACACTGAGACTCTGACCCCTCCAGGGCATACTGATCTCAGGGCTGGAAATAACTCTCTGTGGGTGATTTACACGAGGGTGGGCAGTGGCAGTGACTAAACAAAATATAAGCTGTATATGCAAACTGAACCTGGGGTATGTTAGAGGCAATTGTATAGAGCGTAGTATAGGCGCTTTAGTATGTTAATCTAGTGGGGGACGGGAAGTATAAGGGCCTGGGCATCTTTAAAGTGCAGGACCAAGCAGCCAATGCTACATGGCTGGGCTGGGAAGGTAGATCCAGGTTATGGGTGGGTTAAAATGACACGCTTAGGGGGTTCTTGGCCAAGGTTTTATTAAGGGCCCTTTCGGTGTGATATATTGTAGATATCACAGTAATGCTAAGGGAAGGGATACAACACCATGGAGTGCGCAGATGGGATTTCCCTATATTGGATAACCTTGGCCTGGTTCTGTAATAGTCGACCAACTGCTAGGCTGTAGAAGGTATCCCAAGGATGCAATCTGGATCCTGGTGGCACATCTTGGCACGCAGCTTCCCCCCCCCCGTTTTCTCTTTCGACTGCTATGATCTTCGATATACAAAGTAGAGCTGGGTCGAGCTATGCCCAGACTGCTACGTCCCCAGGAACTATTCTGCAGATCAGGCCTCTTCTAGGGAGGCAAATGACCCTATGCGCAGGATGGCTCTAACGGAGCACAAAAGTGCAACATGTAAATAGGTTTAATGTGTGGTTGTTTTGTGTGGTTGTGTTTAGGATTTTAGGGTGGTACTTGTTTGACGTGGCTTACAGCATAACCTGGGTGTCAAGGATGGTCAGGGGTACATATAAAGAATATTGGGAGACTGGTTGCACAAGGTAAAAGGGGCTTAATAATGACACGAGATCTGGAACCCCAATTTGGGCAGGGCCATGGGTACTGGTGTGTGGCAAAGTGGTGCCCTCCCGTCTTCACCGGCGGTTCGAACCTGGCGTTTCATATTTCATTGCTTTTCAAGGGGTATGAATATGGCTGAATTGACCTGTATCACTTGGAATGTGAGGGGTATGAACACGCTGGTGAAGAGGAAGAAGGTAATGTCATACCCGAAAAAGATTAAGGCCCAAGTGGTTTTCCTCCAGGAGATCAAACTTGATGGGAAGGACCATGGGCTACTGAAAAGGGACTGGGTAGGTATAGAGATCCATGCCTCAGCTGCTACAAAAAAGAGTGCAGTAGCTATTTTAGTACACAAACAACTACACTGGTCTCTTACCACTTCTAGGGCGGACCCGCAGGGCAGATGGGTGTTAGGTACATTTCAGACTCCAACCGGACCTATAGTACTGGGGAACATTTATGGGCCAAATGAGGATGATGCAGCCTTTTTCCACCAAACCTCCCCAGTGCTTTTAGACATGAATAAAAATAATATGCCCACTATTTTTGGAGGGGATTTTAATTTAGTGCCAGACCCTATGGTGGACAAAACTCCTAAAAAGGAAGACGCCGCTCATGGGAAGGGTAGGAGAGCCCTGATAAACTGGATGGGTGACCAAGGCCTGACAGATATTTGGCGGACACTGAATCCAAGGGGGAAAGATTATTCATTTTATTCATCGGTACATAACTCCTATAGCCGTATTGATTTCTTCTTAACATCCCCACAGATTATGCAGGCAGCTAGGGAGTCTAATATACTTCCCATTATAATATCGGATCATGCCCCGGTGCATTTGTCTGTAACATGGGGCCCCTGTCCCCTTTTATCTACATCTTGGAGGTTAGACCCCTTGTTAATAAAGGATGTAAAGTTCCTAGAATGGGCTAAGGAGGAGGCTCAGAGATTCTTTTTGGAAAATCCAGCACAGGATACCACAGCGGGGGTCAGGTGGGAAGCTTTTAAAGCCACCATGAGAGGTGAGATTATTGCCTATGCAGGGGCAAGAAGGAGAGACAGGGAACAAAAATTAAAGAACTTACAAGAAGAGCTCAAAGAAGTACAGAGACAGCATAAGGAGCAACAAGGGAAAACAAGGCATGATTCTATTCGAAGAAAGATAGTAGGTCTTGAAATGGAGATAAATTCTCTTTTATCTAGGAGAGCTGAACTGTCAATACTGAGATTGAAGCACAAATACTGGGAAGGGGGCGAGAAAGGGGAGAAGGTGTTAGCATATAGGTTAAGGAAACAGCAAATGGACCGATATATAGCTGGGCTGAGAGATACTGTAGGATGGATGTGTACTAACAGTGGGGAGTTAAATGCAGTCATGGCAGAATACTATCAATCCCTGTATGCTTCATCCAGACAGGTGGACCCCCAAGTAATTCAGGATTTTCTACAAACAGTGGAACTCCCCTCTATAACCTCACAGCAGGCTGAACTATTGGATGCCCCATTAACTATAGAAGAAATAAACAAGGCTTTACTCTCTCTCAAACCAGGGAAAGCCCCAGGGGGGATGGCTATTCAGTGGAATTCTGGCAGGCGTTAGCAGACATTATTACTCCAATACTTCAACAAGTATATGCTGAAGCAGAGGTGCAAGGGATACTTCCGCCCATGTTACGTGAAGTGGTTATCATCGTATTGCCCAAAAAAGGGAAAGATCACACTTCCCCTGGTAGCTACCGGCCGATCTCACTCTTAAATGTAGATAGTAAAATATTTACCAAAGCACTAGCACTAAGACTGGGTTCTCTGTTACCACAGTTAATACACCCCTCTCAAGTAGGTTTTGTCCCTGGTAGGTACAGTGCAGATCATCTTAGAACCTTAACCAACTTAGCCTATATCGCATCTCAACTACATACCCCAGTGGCAGCGGTAGCTATAGATTTCGAAAAGGCGTTTGATTCCCTGGAGTGGGACTATCTCCATGAGGTATTGGGTAAGCTGGGAATAGGCCCCTGCTTTCAATCCTGGGTAAAAGCCCTGTATACTTCCCCAATGGCCAGATTACTGACCAATTCTACCCTATTTGCACCCTTCAAGTTGGCGCGTGGTACTAGGCAAGGCTGCCCTCTCTCCCCCCTTCTATTTGTGTTTGCTGTAGAGCCCTTAACGGCGCATCTTTGGGGCAGTCAGTCTATAAAAGGGATAATGGCTGGAAACACAGAATACACCACCCTCTTATATGCTGATGACTTCCTGGTCCTAGTAGCGGATACCGATGAGGCGTTATCCTCTATACTTGCTACCCTGTGCCACGTCAAGGGAATTTCTGGACTTCGAATAAATGCCACCAAAACCGAAGTTCTCCCTCTTAACTCCAGATGTCAACCTTCGGTATTAGGGGACACGGGCTTGAAGTGGGCCAAGAAAAATATCACATATTTAGGTATTCATTTCATTGCCAACCTCTCGAAATTATGGGAATATAATCTCCGCCCTCTCTTGGTGGAAATACAAGAGGATATGTCCAGGTGGACCAAACTTCATCTAACCCTAGCGGGCAAAATAGCCGCGATTAAGATGATTTTGGCCCCCAAAATTTTTTATCTCCTAGCACATATCCCTCTTGTATTACCACAGGGCTGGATCCAGAAGATAGATAAGGCAATAGGGAGATTTCTATGGGAAGGGAAAACCCCCAGGTATAGTAGGAATAAACTTCGGGTGCACTGGAATGTAGGGGGGTGGTGTCTTTCCTGGTTTACAGGTTATAAGTGGTCATTTCATTTAGCACAGTCCATTCGCTGGTTAGGATTAGATTCCTCCCCTCAACCACAATGGGTGGACACAGAGCAAGCTGTAAGTCAAAAAGTCTCTCTGTCATTGCTTATCTATAATAATCCTCCAATAATTTTAAAAGAGCATCCCACGATAGGGGCCACTTTGCAATGTTGGGAGAAAGTAAGGAGGAAGTTCAAGGTAGATTTGGCGCCTATTAAACTAACTCTGCTATGGGGAAATGGAAACCTGTGTATAGATAAAAAAGCTGTGTACTGGAAAAGCTGGGTAGAAAAGGGCATTACCAGGTTGGAGGATATATTACCCCCGACCTCCCTGGTAGTGGACTCGTTTGCTAACCTGCAGGTCAGATGGTCAATTCCGACTTCCGATTTTTGGAAGTATTTACAAATACGTAGTGCGGCCCAAAAATATCTGACCCAGGTGGCAAAAAGAGGCACCTTAAATATACCTTCCTGGATAACCAAAAAAAAAGGGTTGGCCAGTTCAATCTACAATGTTCTCCGGGAATTAATACCCTGCCAGAGTGAAAAATCTAAACAGAAATGGGAAAAGGCATTAAAACTGGAAATTACTGATGAACAATGGAAGGAATGCTGGAAGGGGGCTCAAAAACATTTTACAGATGTGAGAAGAAAGTTAATGCAAAATAAAATTCTACACTCCTGGTACCGCACACCGGTAGTGTTACAGAAGGCTGGGGTGATAAAGTCTAATCTATGCTGGAGATGCAGCTCCCACCCCGGGGACTTGGTTCACATTCTTTGGTCTTGCCCAATGATACAACCAGTGTGGGATAACATTTGTGAAGTAGGGACCAAAGTGTTAAAAAAATGTATTCCTCGGTCCCCCTTCTTGCTTTTATTGGGTATGAAGTCAAAGCTCCCCATTTAAAAAACTGGAACACCGTTGGCTAGCCCTAGTGGCCATGCAGGTGAAGAGGCTCCTTATATGTAGATGGCGGACCACACTGATACCTAGTACTCAAGAACTCCTCGCCTCCATGGTTCACATCGCTACTATGGACAAGCTCTCCCACTTGATAAGTAACTCCCTTGCAGTACATGAGGAGTGTTGGACCCCCTTTGTTAGATACGCTACCTCTAAGACTGGTGTGGGCTGAATTGTGCAACCAGGATCTCGACTAAGGCAACAGGACTATGTAAACGAACTGTCAAACTTGGCTAACCAGGGCTGTATATATAGATGGCAATATAATGCCTCCTTACTGATATGCAATGTACCTAATAATATATAGAATAGTGATTCTTTGTGTTTGTTTGTTTTTCTAACTAGGGTGCCAGAAGCCTGGATAGCACCCGAGACATATAACATTTTTTTGTTCCCTGTCGTGAGGTATGAGTGTGGAGCATGGAAGCCTTGCCTCTCCATTATTTTAAGATAAGAATCGTATATAGTGGGGTAAGTACACGTCATATGTAACTTTGCTTCTTTTCTGCCCCTGTGCTGAGTTGTATATGTAACCAACAACTCATTAGTAAATCCTGTTTAGCATAAAATGGTTATCATTATTGTAAAGAAACTGAAATAATAAAAAAAATTTAACGGCAAAAAAAAAAAAATAAAAAAAAAAAAAGGTTGTGGAGTCTAATGGGATTCTATCAGCACCTGACATCCCCCCTCCCCCTTTTAGGTACTTGTCTTGGACATAGATTGGAATATAAATAATTAAATTGTGCCCCCATAACCCCACCAGCAGCATGCTGGACTTCTCCACCTTCGCAGTATACAACATCCCCATGTCCTCCAAGCCCTGCATCCAACCCTCACCTGTTTCATTCATACTCTGAGTACCTTAAGAAATAAGTGAACCTGGCACTGAATGAGATCATTATGTAAGCTATGGTGAATTAACACAAAAAAGTGTAATTTATCATTTATTTTAAACTTGGGATAAGTAAAAAATGTATTATGGAGATAAGTTTGCCTTTTATAAGATACTTGTAAGATACATTTCAGTATGTTTCTTTAAAAAGGTTTTTAGAATTTTCAACAAACTATAACTACTATATAAAGAAATGTTTAGACAGTACACTAGTGCTGAAAACATAACAGACAGGTTAGACAGACAGGATCTGTTTTACACCAGGTATGTTTTGTATCTGTGTCTTGTGACAATCAGTATTTACTGTTTAAATTTGAACAAGTTGTGACAATCAGTATTTACACTGTTTGAATCTGAACAAACAGGAAGCATGAATGCATGGACACTAGCAACTTTATTTTCTCCTAATGGCATCATATCCTTTCTGGATTTTAACAGCTCCATTAAAAAAAATGATGCAAACTTGAGGATTTAGTGCCAATAGAATGCTATCTTTGGGACAGCTTTCTCCTGCTTTGCCATCCTGTGAGATGGCAATGCAAAGCTGTTGCTTAGCAGTGGCTGTTTGTGTGGGGCGGACCTACATGAGCATAGGGCTCGTGCTGGGGAAAAGCATGTGACATCATTAATGATATCAGTGTGTAACCTGTTGCTACATTTTCACTGCTCATTGGCCCTCTCCACTAATGACCCAACCTCCAGGACTATATAAGAGCCCTATCTCACACTACCAGGTGTGCATTTAAGTGGAGACCATGCCACCAGCGAGAAGGAAATGATATCTCTAAAGAGAATTTACCACTTTGGAATTAAAAATCTTATACAAGCACATATTGCAGGCTTGTTTTCTTTTGTCTTTGTCCTTTGAAAAATAGCTGTGGATTGGAAACTAAACTGAATGTGCCTTAAATGGAACCCTCACATTGTATCAGGGTAAATAATTGTTTGAAACCAAAGGTTTGCTGTACCAGTAGTACATTTCTTTTGAACTAAATGATTTAAAAAGTTGAACAGGCCATCTACAGTAAGTAACTTCTTAATCCTTCAGGGATAACAAGAGCCAAACCTTGAAGTCTGCTAAAAACAGCCTTTGAAATATTAATGGAAACAGCATATAATGGTAAATGTTTACTAATTTGCTAATAAGGCAATAATTCTTTCTTTTTTTTAATCTTTCCTACTAGTGCAACATAAATGGACATCCTTATTAATTTTATTTATATATAAATTATTTGCTGGCAACCACGGAAACAAATAGGCTCATAGCATGATCTAGATACAGTACAGAATACTATAACTTTTCATTTTGGGCGTTGGGTGCAGTTATACCTTTTAACACATTAATTGGGTGAAATACTAAGCTTACAGTAGGATGCTCATTTGGACATTTGTTACTATATTTTAAAGCTGTTTATAAACAATAGTTTGAAAGAGCTGTGTCACAGGTTTGGTGAACAGTATATTTATATGTATATAGTGCATACTTTAGAGTCAGGCGAAACTCAAATGTAAATAATTTGTGAACTATAACTGCAACTGTGATGGTGGTCAGAGCTCATATTTATAACAATGGACACTCAGAGTCAGAGGCCACTGTTCCCTTCACTACATCACACAGAGTCACATGGCTCTGCACCCTCCACCACATCACCCCAAGACAGATGGTACTGCTCCCTCTGCCACATCACTCAGAGTCAGGTGTCACTGCTCCCTCCACCACATTGCCCAGAATCTGATGGTACTGCTCCCTATACCACATCGCCCAGAGTCAGATGGTACTGTTTCCTCTACCACAGCACCCAGAGTCAGATGGCACCGTTCCCTCTGCCACAGCACCCAGAGTCATATGCCACTGCTCCCTCCACAACATCACCCAGAGTCAGATGGTACTGCTTCCTCTGCCACGTCACCCAGAGTCATATAGCACTGTTCCCTTGCCACATCACTCAGAGTCTATGGAACTGCTCCTTCTGCCACATCACCCAGAGTCAGATGGCACTGCTCCCTCTGCCATATCACTCAGAGTCAGATGCTATTGCTCCCTCTACCATATCACCCAGTGTCAGATAGTACTGTTCTCTCTGCCACATCACCCAGAGTCACATAGCACTGTTCCCTTGTCACATCACTCAGAGTCTATGCAACTGCTCCCATGGCCACATCACCCAGAGTCAGATGGCATGGCCCCCTCTGCCATATCACTCAGTCAGATGGCATTCCTCCCTCTACCACATCACCAGGAATCATGTGCCACTGCTTCCTCTACCACATCACTCAAAGTTAGATGGTACTGCTTCCTCTGCCACATCACCCAGAGTCATATAGCACTGTTCCCTTGCCACATCACTCAGAGTCTATGGAACTGCTCCCTCTGCCACATCACCCAGAGTCAGATGGCACTGCTCCCTTGTCACATCACTCAGAGTCTATACAACTGCACCCTCTGCCACATCACCCAGAGTCAGATGACACTGCCCCCTCTGATATATCACTCAGTCAGATGGCATTCCTCCCTCTACCACATCACCAGGAATCATGTGCCACTGCTTCCTCTACCACATCACTCAAAGTTAGATGGTACTGCTTCCTCTGCCACATCGCCCAGAGTCAAATGGCCCTGCTTCCAAGGTGGTTTGAAGAGACCTAATTTCTTCTGCACATGCTGCTGTTTTGCATTAGTTTGGGGTACAAAATAATACTGTTAATACACATCTTTGGGACAGTGTCTGATCAGCTGTGAGCATAGCAGCTCATACTGCAGTATGGTCTTTTGTAACTTGCCATTTCTTAGCCTGTACTATAGTATTTTATTTAAGGAACAACTCCCTTGATAAACCTACAGGGAAATAGGAACATGCTGGAGATTGCTTATGGTGTCCAGTAAGAGGCTTTACTTTCAATAAAAATTGCCTACTTTGTGGAGTCTCTATCAACTCTAATGTGTCTGACTTATGTCCAATTAATTGAGACTGCTTGGGTAATAACAAAGACCTTTATGTTCAAACTGACAAAAGGAAAAAATAAGGGATATGTCATGGCTTCACCGAAAATATCAGATTTATTTTCATGAGTGCTTACCTCTTGACAGGCATAGCCATGATTGAGGACATCGGGTTCTGGAAACATGAAAGAAAAGAAATCTGATATCTTCAGCGAAGCCATGACATATTTGATTCATGTAAAGGCCTTATCTTTTCACTGTTGGTGTATTAGTGCATGCACTGGCTTTATTAGACCTAGATGTGTGTTCATGTTTTTATTTGATAACATTTTGTATTGTATTATTTGTGCTTCAGCAGTGTACTTCCATCTTGTTCTGCTCATTGATCCGTGGTTGTTGTTTGTTGGGGGTTTCCATGACACTATCAGAATGTTGACATATTGGGCCCGATCTTGAATGTTCATTTTTTTCTGCAAGCCCCAAGTGCTTCAGATATATGCGTACCAATACTGTGGCAAAACATGGGATTTTCCATGCCATGCATCATATTGATGCTCACTAGGCCAACTTTCCTTGGTCTAGCGTGCGTCATTTCCCGGGTCGCCCCTGAAAAAGGGACTGTCAAAGTCTCAGTGGGCCTATCCGGTTACTAAAATTTAAATAAATAAATAAAATGTCTGAGGCCTCCATTAAGGAGCTGGCGGCTGAACATTGCCACAAGCTGTCATATAGGAGGTCCAAATGTTACAACTGCATCCAAGATTATAAAATCAGGTATAGTAGCGGCATATGGCCTTGGTGCAGCTGCGAAGACACAAAGGTGTGACACAGGGCTTGATGGATGCCCTGCATCAACCTTTGAAAATTATTCAGAGTTGGCTTGGGAGTGTTTGAAAAGCTGGTTTCAAATCAAGATCCCGTTGAAATTTGGAATATGTTTTTACAAATGATGACAGGTCAATGGAGATAATAAATTCTGATGAATGGCCAGCTGAGAAAATGAATGATGATAACAGGTCAACACAGAGCATTACCTGTTAACAATTAATTACATTTAATATTGTTGATGCTACAAGCTCTTTCAGTGACTTGCCCAGGGCCACACACTGAGAAAGTGGAAATCCTGGGATTGAAACCCAGGTGCACAGCTTTGCGCTCTAATCACTAGACCAATTGCCTCTGTATGAGAACACAAGGAGACTTATCAGCCCTTCTTGTTTTTGATGTAGACAAACCCCTCTCAAACCTATACATCATCAATGCCATTCCATCTCCCCCATCTCTTTTCACTGCCTTTCTTTTTAAGTAATGATCCAGTTCCTTTTTGAAATGGGCATTCGTAGTGCACAGTCTCTGGCTGGGGTGCTGTTTAGCATGCTGCAGATACAGGATAGACCTATGGAGCTCACTGCCTTTATGTCAACTTGAACACTGACCAGAAAGTACCAGTACAAACAGCTGATTATGGATGTAACAACTTTCTTTGTACGTACAAAGTCCCTCAAGCTGTACAAAGTCCCTCAAGCTGCTTTGCTTTTCTATATTTGAGTTTCCCCTTTTTTGCCAACAAAATCCAGAGATAAACAGCAGCATGTAAAATGTAAGTGATCCAACCATCAGAAACCAGGCTTAGATGCACTGTGCAATCTGGCGGATATTATGTTGTTAATGTAGGGTGTGTGGCATTTGCATTTTATTAAAAAACATGAATCAAGGTACATGCTGCTCTAACTCTGTTTTCTACAGTATTGTAGTCTCTTGCTCTCCTCACTAAAGAATACTGAATTCTGACAAACTGGACAGTTCCTTACAATGGAGTGCATTCACTTAACAGAACTTTAACAGACACAGATGTGTTTGTGACACCACTAGTTGCACATGCTTTGTGTTTTACACACATAACCATAGACAGAATACATTACGTTCCATGTGCTGATCATAAGTGGCAGCCACACATTTGGGTTCAGATCAGATCAAGCGTTGCGCCTTTGCATTAAGGTCCCAATAGTTGGTCTGGCATCTATCCTGGCAAGACTTGACAATATGATTCACAGTCCATAATATACAGTATCTATTGACAGGCTTCAGTTCTTCTACCTGCAACATTGTGTAGAAGCATACCCCCCGACAAAAAAACATGTATTTGCAAATGTTGAATGTTTACTTGCCGTGTAACAGGGCTTTAAAGAGCCCCTGCTGTTGTTGAGAAAACTCTGAAAAACACAATATCTAGAAACAGTTTAGCTTATAGGTCAACCTGTTTTGTAACTGTCACTCTTATTTGTTTATTACTAAGGACATTTGCATGGATACAGGATCTCTGCCATATGTGCTCCGTCTGCTTGTGTGCTTCTGCAGTCACAATTCCATTTATGACATCCCAGTCTGTTGCTATACAGATAATGATGGCATCATAAACAGGACATTATAATGCCATGTGTAGGCAAACAGTCATAGCTAAGAAAGTTCAAGGGACAGTAATCTTGTTTTTATGTCACTTCCCTCAGTAATAAAGAAAATGGAAAGAATTCCAAAAATAAAGTTCCAGCTGAATGGTACAAAGGGTAAAAGCACAGAACTGTAAAACAGTAGGATACAGGTTCAGCTCCCCCACCCCCACGGGCCACAGACAATATTGTCTGAGAAAATGCATGCTACAGAAAACTTGTAGCTGGGCCAGTAATGTGGAGGGCTGAGGTGCTAGATGCCTTACCTCCTGCCATGTCAAGTGACCTGGGTTCAAGAATGGACCAAGGTCGCCTTGGAGCTGGAGGGGAAAGGAGGATTTAACATCTATCAATGGATCTCCTCCTTCAGGGTGGTAGGGGACAGTGTGTACTGCTCCTTGGCTGCCAGCTAGTGGAAGGTAGGTGGCACAGCAGTAGTCATCACAATTCAAAGTTGGAGGTGGGCATTGGAAGCATGCCCTGTCTTCACAGTCTACATGTGTGCCATTGCACACCGCTGACTCTGACTTAAATGGAGTAACGGGCAGAAAAGAACCCCTGTCTGCAGGAGAATGCTGTGAGCTTGAAGGCATTACACCACCACCATCCATTGCACCCACTCACACAATGAGGTAAGAAGTAGATGGGGTAAATCCTGGAGGTGGAGTGAAGAGGCTAAGGGGGTTGACAGCTGAAGGTAGCCAATGGGGAAGGGCAGAAGTATAAAGTCCAAAAACAGATTACAAAAATACTTGAATGATTAACTGAATTCTGTCTAACTCTCACATTGTTCAAAGTTATTCAATTGGTATTAAAGGCTCTTTAAAGGAAACATAAACAATATGTAATTTAAATCAACTACAGTATTTCTGTTGTTCTCTGTTCATTATAAACATGCTGTTTATATATTTGAAGCTATTACAGTTGCATTCTGCATGCTGTTTTTCCCCTAACTCTGTTTAGTGCTTTCATGGGAAACACACACACACACACACACACACACACACACACACACACAGTGTGAGGCTTGATGTTTTTCTTCAAAGCCTATCATGTCTGCTAGTTGGCGTCTTCAAAGCCTGATGATGTCTGTTAGCTGGTTAATGGGCAGAACATCTCTGTGATTGGCAGGGCCTTATCCTTTGAACTACAAAAAGTTTACATCTATCAGCCAGTTGAACACTGTCATCAGCCATGTCAGCACTGGCCTTTGGAAGGCAAGCCTCCTGCATTTCTACATCCATTGGCTTATACAGTGCACACCTCCACAGCCCTCCACATTACAGTAACAATATGTTCTCTTTACGCATGTGCACAAGCAAGCATAAATATGTTGCTTCTCAGCTGAGCTTTCACAGGTAAACAAATTATTACAAAACTGTTAGCATGTGACTAATTTCATACTGATTAGGGTTCTGTATTTAAATTAAGGCTGCTGTGCTAGGGCATGCAGTGTAATGGCCACAGTAACAATAATCAATCACTCATGTAGGTTGCTGAAGGAGTTATATACAGGACCTGGGAGCAGTAACGGAGCTGGTTAAATGGGTGGAAGTTGACTAGGGGAATGCAGCAAAGGGTGGTGGCAGTGAATGGGATCAAATCAGGGGAGAGAGAGGCCACAATTGGTGTGCCACTAGGGTTAGTCCTAGGACATTTCTTTTTCAGTATGTTGATCAGTGATGTAGGAAAAGGTATACAGGGCAAGACATGTCTGTTTGCAGATGACACAATGCTCTGTGGCAGGGTAGACACTGAGGAGGGGGTGAGGGCATTACAAAGGGATCTACAGAGGTTAGAGAGATGGTCCGTGGTCTGGCAGTGGAGATTCAGTGCCAGAAAGTGCAAGGTGATGCACATAAGAAGCAGGAATCCGAAGACAGCACACCACCAGATGGGAGGTGTTTGATTGGCCACTACTTCAGAAGAAGCGGATCTGGGAGTCATCATAAGCAACTCCTTCAAACAAACTAGCCAGCGCAACAAGGCTTACAGCAGGGCAACTAGAATGCTGGGGTGTATTGGGACAGGTTTTGTCAGAAGGAGTATTAAGGTAATACTGTCTCTGTATAGATCACTGTTGATTCCCCATCTGTAATACTGTGCTCAGTTCTGGACTCCCCACCAGAGGAAGGACAAAAACAAACCAGAGAGTGCAGCAAAGGGTAACCAAGATAATTCAGGACCAACAGAGCAGTCCTGTTAGGAATGACTAAGGGCACTAAACATGTACTCCCTGGAGGCCAGAAAGTACAAGTGCACCATAATAGAAACCTTCACATTCCTAAAAGGAATAAACAAGGTAAACGGTTAGGACCTATTCAAGAGGAATAGTTGGGCAATAACAAGGTTACCTGGATGGAAGCTGATGGGGGAAGGGAGATTTAGGAGGGAGGGAGGGGGATTTAGGCTGGATGCAAGAAAGTGTTACTTGATGGAGAGAGTGGCTGAGCCATGGAACAGCCTACCAGCAGAGGTAGCAGGGGCAAAAACCACAAATGGGTTCAAGCATGGCTGGGACAGAGTAAAGAGTCTGATAGTTATCCAGGGGGGTAGAGATACAGTGGGGAACAAGGGGGGAGTCGATGGTGTAAACCCTGGCTAGACAATAGGCCATGGGGTATGGTACGGTAGCAAAACAGGGCAGATTGGATGGACCAATGGTCTTTTTCTGTCAATAATGTCTATGTTTTAATGTTTGTGCTGTTCTCCTCATGCTGGAGCAGATGTTTGATCCCACATGCTTGCCAAACTACTATGTTAGCAAAGGGGCCTTGCTCTATTGAGCTGAGCAGTTATTGACATGCTGTTGCTATATCCTCTTACTGATGGTGCCTTTACTTAATGGCCAACAGATACGCATTATTTACAGTGTACCCCACATAAAGGGCATAACCTCATAAGTGGGTTAACCCCTTCCCATAGGCTTAAAACCGTTGTGCATGTATATCACAGTAGATTTCTGCAAGACATACCCCCCCCATTGTTTTCTTTCTTGAGTTTACGTGGACCAAACATATGCTATTCAGCATTCTCTGGAAGCACGTATTGATTCACAAAGCAGCTTCCACAGGCAGCAGGGTAATGTATATGCCACACAGGGGCTGGGAATGGGGCTTTAATAATATAGTTCATTTATATGCCACAGATTTTCATTATTTCAAAATCATGAGGCCTATTTACAAACCAACACCTGCAAAAACAAAGCCCCATGCTCCTAGTACAAAATCTTCATATCTTCAGTCTGTTGTATGCCATTGTAGGAAATACTACAAGGAACTCTTTTCAAATAATTCTTTCTTAATTTATTTTACTGTCGTAATAGTTTGCTGAACTCTACAAATAGCTGTGGACATTCTGATGAAACTCTCACTCTTTGGAGAATTAAAAAAAAAATTATAGTTAACTTTTGAAAATCGGGCTCTAATAGACATCCTGTTTTCCAATCCCGTCCCAACTGTACATCCAGTTGATGTTTATTCAGAGAGCTTTTTACCTTTAACTTGCCTTATTCCATGTCTCAAGCTGACTGATTCCTAGTGCAATTAAAATTCAGCTACAAAACAGCTTTGCCAGGAGGGCCATTTCTTTCACAATGATTTTTAAGAACGTAATACAAACAGGTACAATAACATACAGTGTGTCTGCTATATGCTGTACTTTGTTACGGTAACTCAAAATCTGAACCCCTGAGAAGGGTGTGCTATTTCTAGCATAGGCAAGATTTAACAAAGTGCTTCATACCCATTGTTGTTGGTTTCTTCCAAAAGATTAAGTGAGCGATATAGTTTATATTTTTACAACAGTGGCAATCGAGCACCAAGAGAAGTATCCAGCAGTTTGAATAAGTAAATAAAACATACTAATACATTCAAATAGACCATATATGTCCCAAAGTTTACATGTTTACAGTAAAATTTTTATTAAGCATTTGCAATTTTTATTAAGCATTTTACTTGTACAGACTGTTGACACAACAAACAAGGGTATAACATACAACAGGAACATACAGCAGTATAGACTGCACTGTCCTTTTTGTTTTAATATTAATAATATCCACGAGGAAGGCAAAATCTGCTGGCTTGCATAGGTGTCAGAGGAGAGTCTGAAATCCAAGACCGAAAAGTCCAGGCCACTGATGGTGCTATGATATGCCATAACGTACCTTCCAGCTTATCCTGAAGTCATAGAAGTGATGGTGAATGGAACCTGTACAATGACCATCTGTGCTATTTGAAAAAGGAAAACCTGCATTAAACTTGATTTATAGCAATTATGATGTCCTATGCAACAGGGCACTGTTCTATGAGTGATGTCAGAAAGCAGAGAGTGCCAGAAATTTAGGGTACAAAGTCTGGGCTGACCTCCAACTGGTACAATACTCAGCGATGCCACAATTTGTCACATTTTTATTCCTGTCCCTTGATTTTAAACGTTAATCTTTCCATATAATACATCACTTTAACTTACTCCAGTTATCTAACGTGGGCACCTTTTTGGAAAGTCATAGTCTTGTGATAGGTTTTTTAGCTGCAGTCATTAGAATTAGAAGAAATGTGAAGATGAATCCCCTCAAACCACGAGAAGAGATCCCTAATAGCATCAAAGAAGGGGTCACTACATCTGGGTCCACAAGTATGGTCTGTAATGCCTCGGTTATCTCTGGCCAGAAATTGGAAAGGCATGGGCATTTCCAAAATATATGGCTATGTGTGGCCTTTGTTGTTTCCCCACACTCCCTCCAGCACCTACAATATGACCCACCCACGTATTTTATTTGAATTACATGAGTAATAAAATACCACATTCTGCTTTTCCAAGCATAGTCTCCAGTAATTGGAGGATGTGACCCAGTAAAATTTATTGGCCTATTTGTGCCAGAGATCTGTAGTATGAGTGGTTTGTGCTTTGACATTCCACTTTTCCAGAGCAGAAGATGAGATATTCTGGATAAGTTCCTGTAGGCTCCAATATATTACCCCAATTAAGTATTGCCACTTCTCTCCTTTTTGGCAAGCTAGTAAGATCATGCACAAGAGGTTTGGACTTTGTGACAACATTTTAGAACCTTCACCTACACCCAAAAGGTACGAGCAGATTTGAAAATAAGGTATAGTATATGTGCTGTGGCTGGGAGATGAAACTGTCTTTGCAAATTTAAAAACATTTTGAGACCATGGGGAAATTGATGTAAAAATGCAGTCCTAGTGTACCACATTACGAAGGTGGTACCTATGGCATTTGGAGGATGCTTTGTTTTGTATGCAATTGCCAGGTGACGAGGTTTGGGGACAGGTATTTTCTACAAGCAAGTCTCTGTGATTGAACAGTTATTGCTATGTATGTAGAGAAGAGTTGGAGTGGGATGAAGTCAGGGTGGAAGGTGAACATTATTTTATCTAGATTATTTAGATTATTAATAATGAGCTCAGTTTCTTTCCAGTAAGACTGATGCTGCAGGGAGAGCCAGCAGCATATGAGGTGGAGTTGTGCTGCCACACAGTAAAGCCTAATGTTTGGAAAATTAAGACCTCCTTTCTCCTTTGGTAGTTGTAAAGTAGAATACTTTATTTGCAGTCTGTCCCCAGACCATAAGAATAAAGAGATCATCTTATTCCAAAGGTGGAAGTAATGTGCTTCTGGAACTATAGTAGTGTCTGCAGACAATACAGTTGCCTGGGAAAACTATATTGATGTATTGTGTCTATTCTATTCAAAAGAGATAATGAAAGGTGTGTCGTCAAGGCTAAATCCTTTTCAGATCTTTTGGTTAGGAGTTCATAGTTTAGACGCTTTAAATGTTAAGGGGTTTTTCATCAGTTGAATCCCTAGATATTTCATAGCTCCTCTGTTCCATCATATGGGTAAGTTACTTTAAGACCTGGGGAGGGATGAAGTTGCATGTTAGAGCTTCAGTTTTCAAAATATTTAATTTAAAACCAGACAGTGGACTGAAGTAATCTAATAGTTGCCACACTTTGGGGATAGAAGTTTCTGGAGATGTTAAGGTTAATATAATTTAATCTGCAAATAGACCAGTGTAATAACCCCTCCTTCCCTCCCAAGAAGACCCCCTCTATATCTGCAGCCATACGAATGGCCTGGGCCAGGGACTCTATACAGAGTGCAAATAAGAGTGGGTGTTAATGGGCACTCATTCTGTGACCCTATGGTTAAAGCTATTGGGTCTGACAGGCCACCATTCACCTGGACATAGGCCTGAGGTGCATTTTAAAGAAATTGAAAGAGGGTCACGACTTCTAGTTGGAATCTGAAGTTTGATAGGGTGTCCCAGAGAAAATGTCAGGACACCCTATCAAATATCTTATCAGCTCCAGACTAAACACTGTCATGGGCAATGATCTCTGCATGGTGCAATCTATCAAGTGTAAAGTACGGTGGAAATCATCATGTGTCTGGAAATATATAATGAAAGCTACTTGGTCCTTGTCTATGATTTTAGGTAGGAGAGAATCTAGTCTTGTGGCCCAGAGACCTGTAAACAATTTATGATCTAAATTTAAAACTGAGATGGGGGCGATAAGAAGGAGGTAGCGAGGGGTCCTTCTTAGGTTTAAGAATCGCCAAAATCATGGCATACCTACATGTTGGAGATGGAAGTTCCCTATCTTGAATAGTAATACAAGTACAGAGTAGCAAAGGTGTAAGATCTTCTTATAATGCTTTATAAAATTTGGCTGGGTAGCCATTAGGGACCGGGCATTTACTGTTTTTTGGCATTTTCAATGGCTTTCTGCAATTTCTCCAATGTAATTGGAGAAAGTAACTCACCCTGCTGTTCCTCAGGTAAGGCAGGACGTCCAAATTTATGAAAATATGCCCTCACCTTTGGTTGGTCTGGTATGTCCCCCTGGGTTTACAACTCCTTATAATATGTCACCTTTATTTGGTAGAAGGTCATACTGCATGTTCCCTAGTTCAGGTTTCTTTCATATGGGTCCCTGATTTGAAGCATACAAGCTTGTTTCTTATGAGCTCGGAGCTACCTGGCAAATCTGCAAGCACTACAGGAACCCTCCTCATAAAAATAGTGCCTTAAGTAGCAGAGATGTTGTTCAATATGGCTATCCATTAGTCCCTGTAACTCCATTTTAATCTGGTTAATCTGGGCAAGGGCCCCCGTGCCCTCTTTAGTATATATCATTTATATAGTTTTCATGTTTTCCAGTAGGGCTACCAGTTTTGCATCTCTCTTTGATTTTGCAAGATGTGTATGCTGGCAAATGGCCTCTCAACACGGTTTCCACAGTGTCCCACAAAAAGGGAGTACATACCTCACACTGGTTTTTGTTTGCCATAATAGTGATTAGTTGATCTGTTAGCCAGGTTTGGAATGTTTCGTTTCAGAAGAGAGAAGTATTAAACCTCCAAGAGGTCACCTTACATTGCTTACTCATATGAATTTTTGCTATAACAGGGAAATGGTTAGATAAAAAAAGGCACAGGGTAAATAACTTGGACCCTTAAAACATGTTCTATAGTCGCAAATATGTAATCAAGATAAGCCAATGTCTGATACCGGGGGTAAGAAATTAGTATGCTCACTACTGGTGGGAAAAAGTTATGCTACAAATCAACTAATCCCAAGTGGGCAACCATAGTTTTAAAATATTTTGGGGCTGTGGTTGTCCTGGAGAGGCTATTGTTGGTTGAACTGCACAGGGAAGGGTTCATCACTAAATTATTTATTTATTTGAGTTTTGGTGACCGGTAGGACCACTGAGACAATTACAGTCCCATTTTCAGGGCAAACCGGGGTCATACATGGTACAGTATAGCAGTGCATTTATACAGGGAGTCAGTACATTACAGTATCAGATTCACCATACTTTGTACAGAGGATACGAAACTGTAGAGCTAGTTATGTTCACCATATTTACATATCTAAATTCTATATACATTAGGATTTTTTAACTATACATGTGCATTAGAATATCACACTTTGTTCACAATAAGAAAGGGGAGAGTATGGCTGACGAAGGGAAGGGGAGAGGTGGTATGGATCAGAGGTCAGGTGAGGGGGAGGTTGGGAACTTCAGAGGAAGCAGAGGCAGGAGGGAGAGACAGTGAGAGAGGCATACAGATTGGACTTGAAAATAGAAAGAGAAGGACAAGTCAGGATGTGGGGAGGTAGGGCATTCCAATCAGAGACAGCAACAAACAAGAAGGGCCTCTTGGAGAGGGATAGGCGTAGATTGGGGGGACTAGCAGGGGGAGGAAGGAGAAGTGTAGGGTGCGAGGTGCCTGACAGAGGTGGATCAGATCCCTAAGACAGGGTGGAGTAAAGAGGTGGACAAGTTTAAACATTAAGCACATGGAGAAATACTTCAATTTAGCTTTGTAAGGCAACCAGCCTAGGGAGGATAGGGCGTCACAGTGGTGTGAACATGAGTTAGCCCCTAAGTCGAACCTACTAATCCTGTGGTAAACCTGGGAGAGGATGGAGAGCAATGAGGTAGTAGCAGAGCATAGCAGAGGGGCACCATATGTTAGGAGGGGAGTAAGAAACGAGGAGGCAATTCTTAGACAGGAAGCAGAGGTGAGATATGGGCGTTTTCGGTAGAGCAGACCAAGCTTCAGCTGCATATGTTTAAGTATATTGGAGATATGAATGCTGAAAGAGAGTGATGGGTCCAGGGTGAATCCCAAGTATTTGAAGGACAGGACTATCTCCAAGGTATCTCCCGTGATCGATGTTATGTTAAGAGTGAAGGAGCACACTTAGAGGTAGAATGGGTGGAGAAGAGCATACATTTAGTTCTCCTGGTATTTAGAATGAGCTGTTTGCAGTGGAACCAGTCCTTGAGGGAGGCGAAGTCAGTGGCAAGTTCTCAATTGATTTGGTCAAGGTCTGGTGATGACTGGTAGATAATTGCATCATCTGCATAAAGATGTACCATGACACCACCACAAAATCAGGGGAGGTCGTTTATGAAGAGTGAGAACAATAATGGCCCCAGAATGGATCCCTGTGGCACACCATGGGTTATCGGCCTAAGTTCTGGAAGGGAGCTGTCCAATTTAACTCTTTGGGAGTGGCCAGATAGGTAACTTCTTGCCCAGTTTTGGCCACTTTTATCCAGACCTATGACATGTAGTTGATGGAGCAGGAGATCATGGTTTACCAGGTCAAATGCTTTAGTGAGGTTGATGTAGATGGCACCAGTGGCACAACCCTTATCCATAGCATGAAATATACCCGTTGTCACTTTTATCAGGGCTGTTAGAGTGCTGTGATTCCTTCTGAAACCATGTTGATGGGGGGATAGTAGGTTGTAAGAGTCCAGGTAATCCTGCAGGTGGTTATAAAGAATAGGCTCCTGTATCTTCGCTAGATGGTAGAGGAGGGATATGGGTCTATAGTTGCCAACAACAGTATTGGACCCCCCCCCATGCACTGGGACTACCACTGCCACCTTCCATTTATCAGGTACCGGGTTGGTGATGAAAGATCAGTTGAATAGGTCCCTAACCGGGCGAGCAAGGGCAGGGGCACCCAATTTTAGAAATTTTGCCTCAAGGGAGTCATGTCCAGATGAGCTGTCAGGATTCAGTTGAGAGAGAAGCTTCTGGACCTCTTTGAGGGTGGCAAGTTTTAGGTGGAACTCGGTGTGGTCCTCAAGGGTAGTTGAGGGCAGCAGGTCAGTGTTAGGAGAGTAGGTGGTATGGAAGAGTGAGGTATATTTGCGCAGATCTGTAAAAAGTTCATTGAAGCCGGAGGCAATGGAAGTAGAGTCAGTAAGGTCTAAACCGTTGGCATGGACTGAGCTTGGAGTATTAACAGCGTTTCCTTTTAATAAGGAGCTTACTTGTTGGGTTGCAGAGGTGTTCTGTTTGAAGGGATTTGAAGTTGAAGCGCTTGGCTTTGTGCAGGGAATGTTTGTATTTGTTCCTGAGGTGTCTATACATTTGCCAGTCAGAGGGGAGGTCACTTTTTTTGTAGACCCTCCAAGCATCATTATGGTGCGACATGAGCATCTGAATCTCCTTGGAGAGCCACGGAACCTTGACACCCTTGGACCTGCACTTTTTCAGAGGTGTATGTTGGTTAACTAATTGATTGAAGGTTGTGATAAAGAAGTCTAGAGCAAGGTTGATATCTGGGAGCGAGTTAATGGGTCGCCAGTCAGTGTTGTTGATGGAGGTGGTAAAGCTGTCTATGTCGAACCTAGACATGTCGTGGACTAGGGATATCCTGGGAGGGGGGTTCGGACAGTTGTTTCTCCACACACAGAAAGTGGGGGAATGATCACTTATGCACTCAAGGAGTACACCCGCAGCTCTGATCCTCAGTGAGCAGTTAGTGACCATCCAGTCAAGTAACGTATGTTTGCCAGACTTGGTATTGATTCATGTAGGGTGCTGGATAAGTTGAGTTAGGCAGGAGGCAGCCATCATGGCATGCAATTTTACAGCATCTGGTTGAAGCCAATCTTGGTTAAAGTCCCCGCAGAGAATGAGGTCATGTCCAGGAAGATTACTTAGGGAAGCTAGGAGTGAGGGTAGGTCAGAGGAAGCTTGACTAGGGGGCACATAAACACACCCAATTATTAGTTTTTTGACATTTCCAAGAGTTAGGGAGGCAAAGAGAGATTCAGTCGAGGGGTCCCCCCCACCGGAATCAGGGAGCTCAGTGATGTCTAGATTAGACCTGACGTATAAGAGTATACCACCACTCCTCTTACCTATCCTGTCCTTTCTGAGACAGCCGTAACCAGGTAAGGACACTTCATGCTGCTTAATGGCTGGTTTGAGCCAAGTTTCAGACATGCACAGTACTTCAGGTGCCATCTGCAAGATCCAGGCTTCTAGTTCCACAATTTTAAGGCGTATACTATGGATGTTCATGTGTACAATTCACAGCCCCTTTATCAGGGTTATAGATATGTATATGGGTGGGTCTCAATATCACCGGCACAGATAAGCAGCAAGAGGGTGCAGAAATGAGGTCCAGGTGATAAGAGCATACTTAGGTCTGTTAGGCCGTAAGATATGCAGAGATGTTTTTGAAGCCAGAGTCCAATTAGTGCAGTGTCTCGTTTTGGGAGGCATGGGATGTAGAGGAGTATATGAGAGGATTCAGGCCATAGATGGCAAGGGGGGATGTGAGCTGTACCAAGAGGTATGCCGTATGGCCCTGGCAATAATGAGGTTGCCCCCCATTATCAACTGCCCCTGGAGAACATACTCACAGGTATTATCCAAGATCTCAACAAAAAATAAAAAAATTCTCTCCATTATGTCCCATATGGTTTCCCTTGCATACCCTGCACCATCTTTGTTGCTCTTCTCTGAACCTTTTCAGTTACATCTGTGTCTGTTTTTAAACGAGGCCTCCAGAACTGTACCCCGTACTCCGGGTGTGGTCTAACCGTGGTCTTATATAATGGCATCAGCATCTCCCTCCTCCTACTAGTTATGCCCCTTCCTATGCACGCCATCATTCTATTAGCTTTGCCAACTGCCTTACTACATTGGTCACTTACCCTAAGGTTGTTTGATATTATAATTCCCAGATCCCTTTCCTGTTCTGTTTGCTTTATCTGCTCTCCTTCCAGTAAGTACGTGGCCAGTCGATTTTTATGCTACGTATGCATCACTGCACACTTCTTTGTATTGAACTTCAGCTGCCATGTTTCTGACCATTTCTCTAGTATACTCAAATCCTTTCTCATGGCCTCAACCTCTCCTTCAATGTTGACCCTATTCCATAACTTTGCATTATCTGCAAGCAGATACATTTTCCCTTCAATTCCCTCTGATATATAACTAATATATATGTTAAAAAGGATTGGTCCTAGTACAGACCCTTGAACCCCGCCCATAACCTTCCTTACCCTAGAATGTACACCATTTGCCACCACCCTCTGACTTCTATCCTTCAGCCAGTTTTCCACCCATCTAGTTATTTTCTGTCCCACCCACAGGCTCTCTATCTTATTTACCAGCCTGCAGTGAAGGACAGAGTCAAAAGCCTTACTGAAGTCCAGGTAGGCAACATCAACTGCCCCTCCTTGATCAACCACATTCATTACCCAATCATAATATTCTATCAGATTTGTTTGGCAACATCTCCCACTAGTAAATCCATGTTGTTTTTCATCTAATAGTTTGTTGTCCATTAAGTATTTTACCACTCTTTCGTTTATTAGCATCTCCATCACCTTGCCCACCACTGATGTTTATTTATTTATTTATTTCAGTTTCAGAGTTACAACTTTTGAGCCAAGACAGCTCTTTTACAAAGGTTCCAAGTCAATAAAACACAACAGTACAATACAGAGAACAAACAACAAGGCAATTTTGACAAGGAAGGCAGCAATTATAACACTGAGTGGTAAAGGCTGTATCAGCAAATGCCGAAACAACTTACCGTAGAGGTAAACTTAATTAAAAAACAGGTAATCAATTAAAAACAGGTAGATAGAATTCCAATAATTAGCAGCGGTCTATATGTCCCATAACTAAGTGTGGTAAGTGAGGAAAGTAGCAGCTATTACCGGCTTTGTCAGGGAAGAGTGAGAAGAGGTGAAAGGGGATAGGTGGTGGGGGGAGGTGGCAAGTAGCAGCCAGCAATGGCATTGTCAGTAAGGATGGCATGGGGAAAAAGAAAAAAAGGGGGCAGTAGGTGTGAGTAGAGTATAGGAGTAGTCTGGGGACAAGAAGGGATGAGCGAATGCAATGGAGAAAAAAAAGGGGGAAGGTATTAGCCAGTGGAAGGTTTAGTCCGGGGGCTTGATGGGATGAATAGGTGATGGGGGGGAAGAGGAGGAGGAGAGGTGGGAGGATGGTAAAGGAAGCCAGGAGCAAGGGAAGAAAAGCTAATCTTTAAGAATAGCAGCTACAAGGGCTGGTTTTGGCCAGGAGGGTGTGAAGGTCTTTTTTAAAGGGGCCTATTTTTTTGTGTTGTAAGACAGTAGGGGGCAGGTCTTTCATCCACAGGGGGTCACGATATGAGAGGGACTGCTGGGCAAAGGAGATTCATTTAAACGGGACATGTAATATGCCCTTAGCCAAACTTCTGGTGGTTTTGGAGGTTAAGTTATGTTGGAAAAGGGTTGTTGTTGATTCAGATGTTAGCCCTAGTAGTGCTTCTTTGCCAGTTAGGCATGCTTGATACTTAGTCCTGAGGTGTAGGGGGAGCCAACCAGTGGAGGAATATAGACTGCAAGTGTCAGCAAGGTGATCAGCATGCATCTAGCATAAGGTGACAAGCCTTACTGAGGAGTAGTTTTATATGCTTTCATGTGGTTTCAGTGGCAGCACCATAAATGGTTAGGCCATAATCAATAATTGTCAGTATAGAGCTCCATGTGATGGGTTAAGCGCCTCTGGGGTCATGGCTTTTCTGTGATGTTATGGAGTCCCAAGTCTGATGTTGGCTGATTTTATGATGTGATCAATATGGGAGGCAAAAGAGAGGATGTAATCTAAGTAGATGCCAAGATATTTGAAGGTAGAGACCTGTTCAATAACATTTCCATTATGACTTTGTAAGATCAGAAGTTCTGCATTCTTTTTGAGCGCTGAATAGTGAAGTGCACAGATTTAGTTTTTTGTAGTTTAAGAGGAGCCTGTTATGTGAAAAGGGATATGAGGCTGACAGATCTGTAATTCTCTGCCTCCTCCTTGCAGCCTCCCTTGTGCAGTGGTACTACATCTGCCGTCCTCCAGTCACTCAGAACACACCCTGTATCTAGGGACAAGTTAAATAACTCAGCTAAATGTATTGCAAACTCATCCCTCAACTCCCTAAGAACCCTTAGATGCAAACAATTGGGCCCCATTGCTTTGTCTATCTTTAATTTTCCAAGTTCTTTCTTGACTCTTTTCTCACTTAATGGGCTTTGATCCACCCCCGATTCATCTTCTCCCTTCTTCTTTAACTCAGGTCTCTTTTCATCCCCTTCCACTGAGTACAGAGCAAAAATAACTATTTAAAACCTCAGCTTTCTCAATGTCACCCTGAACCTTAGTTCCCCTTCCCCCCTCAAGCTCACAATCCCCTGTCTTGTCCTTCTCTTTTCCCCCACAAGTCTAAAAGAGTTTTATCTCCTCGTTTGACATGTTTAGCAATTCTCTCTTCTGCTTCTGCTTTTGCTGTCCTGATCAATTTCCCTGTCTGTCTCAGTTTCTTCTTATAAGTTACTCTATCACACTCTTGAGTTTTCTCATATCTTCTAAAAGCTATCCTTCTGTCTCTCATTGCCCTTACAACCTCCCTATTAAACCAAAGAAGCCGCCTTCTTTTCTTGTTTTTTCCTACCCTCCTTATGCATAGTTCAGTTGCTTTTAATAACACCTCCTTAATACATTTCCACAATTCCTCTATGCCCTTAATCCAGTCACTGCATTTCATTTCCTCTCTGAAAATCTCCCTCATTCTATTAAAGTTCACCCTCCTGAAGTCCAGAACCTTCGTACTGGTCTTACTTGTTATCTTCCCTATTTGTATCTTGAAACTTATTGTGTTGTGATCACTTGTACCCAGACAGTCTCCCACAATAACCTCTTCAACACTATCCCCATTTGTGAGTACAACGTCCAAAATATTTCCCCCCCCTTGTGGGCTCCTTAACCAACTGATGTAGAAATGATCCCTGCAGTACTTCAAGTATCTCCCCGCTTCTGGCTGATGTTGCCTTTGGGATTCCCCATTCTATGTCTGGTATATTAAGGTCCCCCAGTATTACAAACTCCCCTTTGTTTGACACCCTTTGAATCACCTGTATCAGTTGCCTGTCTAACTCCTCCCCCTGATTTGGAGGCCTATATATCACTCCTATTCTTACTATGGCTCCAGGTTTTTTTTCTAATGTGACACATAAGAATTCTGTCTCACTGTACTCATCCTGTCCCTCAGTTGCTTTAATGGTCTCCTTGACACATAATGCCACCTTCCCCTTTCTACCCACCCTATCCCTTCTGAATAGCCTGTATCCTGGAATACTAACTTCCCAGGAGTGATGCTCTGACCACCAGGTCTCTGTTATCTCCACAATATTGAGGCATTCATCCACCATCAGTGTCTCTATGTCCACCATTTTATTTCCCAGACTTCTGGCATTCACATACAGCCCTCTCCACCCTGAAAATCCTGCTTTCTTACTATAGCCTATTAACTTACCTACAATATTACAAGGGGGGGATTATTAGCTAGGCTATTCCTTGCTGCTCCCCCACTAATCAGTTTAAATTTAACTCTTCCCTTACAAAGTAATATAATTTTTCACTCAGGACCATTGTGCCAGCTCTGCTTAAATGTAATCCATCCAGAGCATATAATTCTGCGTTATCCCATGTCCTACCCCATCCCCGCACCAACAAAAACCCTTGTTCACTACACCACCACCTTGACCATACATTAAATTCATCAGTTCTAATTTGTTAAAGAGGTGGAATTCAAATATTGATCTTCAAGGTCACAGTAATGTTTTTTAACAATTATACAGTGTTGCTGGGCAAAGTCTAAATTAGGTCTACAGGCAGGTATTTATGTTATCTGGACCATTGAGAGGTAACATTCTGTCACCCTGTTTGAGGCAATTTTTTTATTTACAAAGTTTTACCAAGAAAGACATACTGACTGAGCTGGTAATAGTTCATTTCCAGATGTACCCATGTATTACAGAGGAATCCCTTTTATTCAGAAAGAATGTTAGTTGTTACCTGCTGCATCCATTATAAACAATGCTTTGCGTGTTAATTTATCTTAAGTGCTGGCCTTACTCTTGGTACCAAGTACAAATGTGTTTTGTGATCGAATGATTCTGTGTGTGTATTTTGTGGAAGTGATCTGTGGTTGATGTGATTTGCCAGACCACTATTGTAAATAAAATCCATTTCAATGGTATCTATCCCAATTTTAAATAAACAATTAAAATTGTCATTTACAATAATTTGTTTCTGATTCTAAAGGTACTGTACTATATCACGGTCTAGGTATAAATGTACCAATAACTATGATTTTTCAACTAAGAGTTGTACTTATTTTTTCTACATAACAATTACCTAGTAGAAATGTTTTTAAGACATTATTATAATTGAATCATTTCATAAATGTATTTAATTTAAAATACACTCCAAATACATTTACTCTGTATCCTTTATGTTATAGCAGACCACACCTAATGCCATAGTTCCCCATCATAGTTCCCCTTCCTTGTGAAACAATAAAAACATGTCTTTGATTCTTCACCCTAGAAACTAAGCAGAACTGCCAGTGTCTAAATCTTTTGTAATTAAAAAGAATCTCCAGTCAAATTCTGATGGTTCAACAAATGTAGATTAAAGAGCATTTTACAATCAAGCACAGGAACTGGATTCACATCCATTTTGCTAGAGATGAGCATAAAAAAGCTGTTGAAATTAAATCTGCCAATGTCCCATCACTTAATAACTGATAGATAGGCTGGCAGTATAACCTAGAGGTTAGAGTAATGAGCTGTGAATGAGGTTGGTACATCCAGCAGACCTGAGTCTGATTCCCCCAACCTCCATGTGCACACTGTATGACTCCAAACAAGTCACTTAACCACCCTAAAGCTCTTGGGCTGCCCCTGAAAACAGGCACTTGTGCCTAGTGGGCCTTAGTTGGTTAACAAAGAAAAAAAACACAGTAAAACATAATATATTTCCATCAGTTACTTTCAAGAGCTGCTGATGCCACAAAGAAAACTTCAAAAAAAACATATTTAGGTACAATTCCATGTAGATGTCTTACATATTCTATAGCTTTGTCCTCCCCATTATTTATTAATGAAGACATTTGCATGAGTATATGATCTTTATCACTTAGAGTTCATCTGCCTCTATAGTTTATTCCCTACTTCGAGTCATAATCCCTTCTTTTGACATCACAACCTGTTGCATGGGAGTAACAGTGATGTCACAAGCAGTGCATTATAACCTCAGGTAAGAAGAATGCAACAGGAATAAATGAACTCTTCAGAAGCAAAGATCCTATTTTCCTGCAAATGACCATAGTAATAATTAATGGGGAGGCGAGGTATGAAACTAATGTGAATACAAGCCAAACTGTGACTGAATATTCTGTGCTGTTAAACTTCTCCTGCAGGTGTCAGCTGCTATTTAAATTAGCACTCTCCTTCATTTATTTGGCTTTCTTGCAATCCTTGCATTTTCAATATCATTTCATCACTGTTCCTAATTCCTGTCAGTACTATTGCCATTTGGGAATGTACAAAAGCCTTGCCTTTCTACCTACTCTATAATGAAGAATAGAACAACACTTTCACCATTATAAGATCAGGAATTCATAGTTCTGCCAATCAATATTTGCTAATATGGGTATTTGCCAATAACAGTCTGTCTACTTTACTTGGAAATATTGGACAGAAGGCCCCAGAGCACCTATCTCTGCTAACAAACCTGGTCAATTCTAATCATAATTGTCAGTACTTGGCCTCAATAATCAGAATGTGTTGCAACTGCAGTGAAGTCATAGTGCTTGTTCTTTTTTACTGTAAGATGAAGCCAAAATCCTCAGCTGCAGAAAACATTAGCGTTACTTTTAATACCTTTAGACCCTGTTCTCTTGCTAAGACTACTCTGTGCCAGGCTACATAGTAATTTCTCCCTATCAGAGTGTACCTGGAAGATGAACAGTTTGCTTGAGTTAACCAGCTGCATGTTTTTTTTTTTATAATGAAAATGATTTAAATAATGTATTGGCATTCAGTGTACAGCAGGTACAAGTCAAGCCGCACGGGCCCACTGTTGCTATTAAATCAGTATCAGTTGGGGACGTACTCAAGCATTTGCCTTTCTGCCTATTCTATAATCAAGATGATTTAAACAAGGACAGTGAGAAGGGTGTAAGAACCATGAGGGAAGATATGGAAAGAATAGAGATATGGTCAAGTGTGGATCATACGTGCATGCTGAAGATGATGGCAGCCTGAAATAACAGCTGAATCATCAATTAAGAAAATCTTGAAAAAAATCCAAAGTAAAAATCAATGACAACTGGTAAAACCACTTGTACCTTCCATCAGAAGTCACTACCTATCATTGGAGCAAGTTTGATGGAATTCTACTGCTGTTTTTTTTTTATTTTATACTGATTTGAAGTTTCTCCACAGTTTGGTCATTAAAACCTATGCTGCAACACATACAAAAGACATTCCTTTAGACATTAGGTAACAGTCAGTGACAGCTTGTAAAAACACTACTGTCACCCGTCGGAAGTTAGTTCATATTGTTGGGGGCAGGTTTGGCTGAATTCTACTGCTTATTTGTTATTTTATTGTGAATTTCAGTTTCTCTTCAGTTTGGCCATTTGAAATTCATGTTTCACTACAATGTCACTGCAGCAGATGCCCATGAAAGTAAAGGGGAGTGGGAGGCCAGGGCAGCTCGCAACATTACTAAATCCAATCCTCCCACTCACAACTCTGATCTCTCTCTCTATCCTTTCAATTCTGAATATCACACACAATAACATACAGTCCTTAAAATTAACTGTCGAAGAAATCCAAGCTGCCAGTGGTATGACTGCTGACAGGCTTACTGAAGCTGACAAGACTGGGAACACTGAAGATTTTGTTACACATTTAGAGGAATCTTTTGACTTTTGTAGGGAGCAGATTAACAAACTATGGTCCAAAATGGATGATTTGGAGAACTTCAGGCTAGTGGGGGTCCCAGGAAATGCTGAGGGAAATGAAATTAGAGCTTTCCTAAAAAAGCATCCTACCGAACCTATTGAAATACAGCTGGCATGTCCCCTAGAAACTGAAAGAACCCACAAATCCCTTGCCCCAAAACCTAAACTGAATGAAAAACTGAGACCCATTCTGATGTATTTTCTGAGGTTCTCAGTCAAGGAACACATTTTAAAATTGGCAAGGCAGCAAAAGTCCTTACATGAGAATGGACACAAACTGCATTCATTTCAAGATTTCTCTGCTGAGATTGTCCAGCATCACAGGAAATTTGACAGTGTGAAGTTTGCCTTACAAAAACAGGTGGTACAGTATTATTTGAAATACCCAGCTACCTTTGTGTATGTCCACCAATGGGAGAAAGCTATTATTTCATGGATAGTGCTATAGCCTGGGACTGTGTCCAAACCAATTGACCTAATATCAGTACCCAGAATTCAAACCCCAAGCCTAATCACTCCTGCGTCTAGTAGGACAAGAGTTTTTCTGCTCAGGTGCAGACATTCAAACCAGGCTACAAGGAGCAGACCTCAAATTCTCTTGCTCAATACTTCTTGAATAATAATGTTAAGTTTAGTATCCCTAAACCACAGAGATCCTACCTGGATTCCAAGTGGCTTTCTATTTCTAGAAAAAGCCGAAGCATAACTTGAAGCAAAAGCAAATTAATTAATGAGGAGCCAACAGCTGAAATGGGAAGCAGGACGTCATTGAACTCTACTGGTTCTTCCCACAAGAGTGATGATATCACCTCCGGTCTAATTTTTATGGCTACTGTGGCTTCTGCTGTGCCTCCTGAAGCTCAAACACCCACCTGACAGTGAACTATTTGCTACTCTTTATCTCTTTAAGAGTCAGTACTAACTTTCATGTGATTTGTTGTATTTCTAGTCATGTTACATCATAGACCTGAGGATCCTTCCTAATTTATGGTGCATCAATTAATCTTTCTGCTACAGTGTACAAATTGAGCCCACAAAGTCTATCACTTGGGAAATCTCTACCAATTCTACTTATCTTCGGTCTGGTTTTGAACCTTGAAGTCCTCTGTTACTAGAATGTGGGCTTTTTCCTGAACAATTTATAACACCCCTGCAAATTACTCATGATAATCTGACAACAATGCTTACTTGTTGGTTACCTCAAGCCCCTGCCTTCTTCCCCCCACTTTACCACTCATCATCATATTCTTCTAATTCTCCCAACCCCCAACCCCGATACTATATTATTTTACTCCTAATTGCTGTAAGTGTATTCTTGCATAGCTAAGCTTAACTACTGTTACTAAATAAGTCCTCTTAATGCAATGACTAGGAATCCCTTGTCCCCAAGGGGTGACCTCTCCAACCCATTATTGCCTTTATCTTTCCATTATTATTTTGAGTAGCGCCAAGAATGAATTCTAACAATGCAGTGGCTCTCTTGGACATCTCAACAAACAAATAAAGAAGTAAATAAATACCATACTGATTACACAGTGATTTCTCAATGCCCTCAGAAAGGACATCTTAAGATGCTGTAGCTTTCTGAGATCACATCTTGAAGCTCTGTTACATTTACTAATGGACTGTGCAAGTTACACAATATGATTTTTCAGAATACATGTTCTCACTCCCCACCTTCTTTTTCCCTTCCCCTTTAATGCCATCCTCCCTTCCCTTTTTCCTTCTTCTCTGCATTACCCCCCTTCCCTCTACCCCTTCATAATCAAACTGTGTTATTGTCCAGATTATTTTGAATAATGCTATATAATGTATGGGAGACCCTTATATGGTTGGCCTTTGTTCTGTATAAAAATCAGCCTGCTCAAAAACCTTGTTGTGCACATTCTAAACTATTGTGCACATTCTAAGGTGCTGTTGTGTGCATTCCGAGCAGTTGTTCAGTACAGTTCAAAGGTCATAAAATTTTAAATTCCTCATTCACCCAGCACCTACCTGATTACTAACCACCCAGTGTCACAAATGCCTCTGCAGGTCAGGCCCTCTGCTTCCACAGTGCCAACCTCAGAGTGCAATACAGTAGCGTGAACAGGTAACAGACAGGGTAACCCTCCTGTCTACTTTGGGTCTGAATCACCTATTAGCCTCAAGTTCTAGAGGGATTCAAACTGTGAAACTTATGCTAGCATACCCAATTAACAGGCTCAGATACATACCCTTTTTGGGGGGTGGGATGCAGTACAGTCCTTCTCCCAGTGGCACCCAGCCAGGTTTTCCAAAATGTACCCTTAGAACTCTATAAGAGACCTAGGTATTTCTTACCTTTTTCAAACTTAGTAACACCATGCAAGCCCTTTAATAGCTGTCAGACTTAAACACAGATTCAGCATCACATGTAAAATAACAGAAAAGAGCACAAGCAATATTTTCAAGAAAATGTTGTTTACTATAAAGTTTTAAAACAGGTCAAATAAAATACAGAACCAATTTATGTTGCACAGCTCACAGTCACATAACAAAAAAAAGGATAGTTACAAAATACAAACTCCTACCCCAAATACTTAATTCTTTTCTAAGTAAGTATTACCTTTAAGGGCTTTCAGAGAACTGTCTCTCTCAGAGTCTAGAATCACATATCACACACTTCCCAGATAAAGTGTTTCATTTTTAACTCTATCTTTCCCAACCCCTTTTGGTGAGTCAGCTAGCTCCTCCTTTAGAGTTCATTCTAACATAATTTCTACAAGGAGGTATTTTAATCAATGTGAACATCAGAAAAAAAGCAATTTCCTACATCTGACAGTCTTTAATCAAACATTTCTCTTTTAGGTTTTACAACCTCACAATCTGTCAATAAGGTGTGAGAAAGCCAAGGGAAATCAGCCAAATTACGTCCTTTCCTGGTGTCATAAAATTCATATTCAGGAACCAACATCAAAGCAGCAGCAGTTGATACGGGGCCATAAACTATCCCTATGGAAGGAAATCATTAATTAAGTGTTTCCCTGGTCAGTTCAATGACATCCTCACTGACAACTTGAAGGTTAAAAGCCAAACTGCTAACTTGAGTGAGACAATTTCATACACAGACCATTGATTTATAAACAAATATTATACAATAACCATAAGCAGAGGGCAGAGCGTCACACCCAGTGCCCAAATTTGTACCTTTTAACTCGTAAAAGTCTATAAATTTAATTCAATCATATATCAGAACAAAGAAATGGCAATTTTTTTGTTTTGTTTTTATCTAGGAAGGTAACACTCTGTGATTTCTGTGTACAAAACCATATGCTATATAAAATAAAATATGGACAACCACACATAACTTGGCACGTGTTTCTATCTTGAGGCTGAGATGACAGCATGGACTTCTAGAGCTTTGTTCTCGAGGTCCATATGCTGTCATCTCAACCCTTCGATGAAAACATAGCCTGTTGTTGTGTATGGTTGCCCATACATTATTCTGTATATTATATGTAGAAATCAGGGGGAAGCTAACTTTGTTGTACCATTGATGTGGCATCATTATGCTGTTGTACCATCACTGGTACATCTCATCGACAGTACAACAGCTTTGAATGTCTTCACATATGCGTGCCCTGCAAACCTCACTCCTCATAAGTGGTCATGGTGGTGAGCTTTACCCTGAAAAGAACTTTGTTTTGGAAGGGGAAAAAAAAAACAGTACTGTAAAGACATGGTCGTGTGTGTGTGTGTGTGTGTGTGTGTGTCCCAAACCACAGCAGCTTTCCCGTCACCACTGCTGCCGCTCAGAGCAATTCTCTCCCTACTCAGCCACGCTACAGTTGCACCACATAATATTAGTAAACCGGACCCAAGTCTCGACAAATGCTCTGTTGTTGACCACTGGTGCCCATACACTATAAAAGACAATGGACGAGTACCAGTTAACAACAATGCTGATTTCCCTTCTTGGGGTTGTCATGCCAAATGTAAACCTCTCAAGCTTTGCTCTTGAGGTTTACTAGGTTGTCGTGACAACCTCTTGAAGGGAACACACTGTTTTTGTTAACTGGTACCCATCCATTATCCTCTGTTTGGTGACAGGTTTGTTATTTCTACTACTGTTTGACTGTTCTGCTGTTATGACTTAGGGAATACTGTTTTGCCACATTTTATGTATCTTTGTAGAAATTCATAATATTCTTAAGGTTGGACTAAGGTCTTTGGAGTTACTCCTTATATTTTTTAAATTATACAGTGACTTTAAAAATATTGTATCCTGATTGGCTGGCTAGCATGATTCACAACATGTAAATCCTGCTATCACCCCACAGGAAGAAGTGCCAGCCAATCACCGGTACCAAACTTCGAAGCCACCAGCAGCCATATTGTATTCTCAAGTAACTGGAACATACGAAGCTCAAAATAAAACAATGAAAACTTCTCTCTCCTACTTTATTACATTGTATAACCACAATATACCATGAGAGGGTGTGGATGATTGTAGTATTTATCCATGCCTGGTGTGGTTTCCTCACTCAGCCAGTGGCCTCATGAACAAACCATCACACCAGGCATGGGTAAATCTTGCCATCACCCACACCATCTCGTGGTATATTACTTAAGTACCTAATAGATCATTTGTGTGTTTTATTATGACTGCTGGGTATATGCATGCTGTAAAGATTACTCTGTTTACCTGATTGAGATTTATTTTCAGGCCTTCTGAGATAGCGTGTTTGCCTGATTGTAAGGTATTTCTTGCAACAGACGTACCCCTTAGGGTGTACTGCTTCTCATTCAAGTTACTTATGCTAATTATACTACTTATTATATGTTGTTGTTATTTGCTGTCATGTCACCATGGCCCCTATAAATAGAATAACTTGGAACATTAAAGGATTTGCATCCCTCAATTAAATGAGAAATAATTTTGTCCCATCTTATAAATCTCAAGGCTGACCTTGCCTTCCTGTAGGAGACCCATCTAAAGCTTATAGAAGCTGACAAATGGCAGACAGAATGTGTGGAGAATGTTTTTTTTATAGTTGTTACAATTCTAAACAGAGGTGTGATAATTTTATGCAAAACAAGTCTTAATTTCATAATAATTGACCGTGTATCTGATGATGAAGGTAGATGGTAACTTCTTATTTGCTCAGTTGAAGGAAAGAAATATGACCTCTTCAACATGTACATCCCTAGCTCTTCTCTGTCTAAATTATTTTCAGAAACCCTTTCCAAAATTGAACCTTTATCAGAATTTGAAGTATTGCTATGTGATGATTTTAACACTGTCATGGATTCTGTCCTCAGTAGATCTACCCAGTCTTTATGTTCTCTATCTGATGGTAGTTCCTCAGCTCTGAACTCAATTATTAAGAATCTCAATCTGACAGACACTTGGAGATTGGTGACTCTAAGGGTGGATATTACATTTTCTTCTCTCCCCATCATAGTTCCTATAGTTGTTTAGACTACGTTTTTACCTCCTCTTCCCTTTGCACACATATTATATCTAGCTATATTGATAACTTCACTCTATCAGATCATGCATTATACATAAAAACATAGCATTTGACAGCAGATAAGGACCACTTGGCCAACCTAGTCTGCCAATTTTTCCCTGGCTATAGTATCATCATAGATCCCACTTAATCTGTGGCCCATTCACCCCCTTTCTCTTTCTCTAAGACTCCCTTATGCCTATCCCATGCATTCTTGAACCTCTTCACTGTTTTCACCCTCACTACCTCTGCTGAAAGGCTGTTCCAGGAGTCCACCACTCTTTCTGTGAAGATAAGAAGTACTTCCTCACATCTCTTCTGAATCTGAATTGAGTGGTGGAACCCACTCATGAGAGAGCAGTCTTAGACCTGGTACTGTCAAATGTGGATGGAGAAAGGATTTCAGATTCTGAAGTGGGTAGCCATCTGGGAACAAGTGACCACCAACAGTGTGGTTCATGATAAACATAGCCATAGAGTCAAGCCATACAAAAGCAAGAGTATTGAACCTTAGGAGGGTTGACTTTGGAAAAATGGGAGAGTGTCTCAGAAAAGCACTAGCAAATGGGCAAGAAGGAGGGGTGGAGGAACAATGGGAAAAAATCAAAACAGCCATCATAGAGGCAACAAGCCTTTGTGTGAAGCAAATCAACAAAGCAAAACAAAGGGAAAAACTACTATAATTCTCAAAAGAGGTGGCGAGGAAGGTTAAAGAGAAAAAATTAGCATTCAGGAAGTAAAAGAAAACACAGAAGGAGCAGGACAGAGAACTGTACCAGTTGAAGCAGAAGGAAGCGGGGATGGCAGTCAGAATAGCAAAGACCCAAACTGAGGAAAAGATAGCCAACTCAGTTAAGAAGGGGGATAAAACCTTTTATAGGTACATTAGGGAGTGAAGAAAGACCAAGGGAGGGATAGTGATGCTTAATAAAGAGAAGGGAGGGTGGGCAGAGGGGGACAGTGAAAAAGCAGGAATACTGAAAGAATACTTCTGCTCAGTATTTACAAAAGAAGAGGGGGGAGGTACCTAAATCAAAGAATAGAAGCACTCTGGATAGGAAAGTTGATACCAGTCCATTCACAGAAGAAAGGGTTCTGAAAGAACTCTTAAAACTGAAGGTGGACAAAGCAATGGGGTCTGACAGGATTCACCCAAGAATTCTAAAAGAACTAAGGGTAGAACTAGTGACACCACTGACTACCCTTTTTAACAAATCATGGGAGGATGGTGTGGTACTTAAGGACTGGAGGAGGGTGGATGTGATTCTCCTTCACAAAAGTTGGAGCAAGACAGAGGCAGGAAACTACAGACCTGTTAGTTTGACCTCAGTGGTAGGGAAAATGATGGAATCACTTCTGAAGGAAAGAACTGTTGAATTCTTAGAGGCCAGTGGGGCACAGGACCCAAGGCAGCATAGATTCACAGCAGGAACATCATGTCAAATGGATCTAATAGATTTCTTTGACTGGGTGACCAAAGTAGTAGACCAGGGAGGGACTGTGGGCATGGCCTACCTAGACTTTAGCAAGGCATTTGACACAGTCCCACACAAAAGATTAATATACAAGTTAGCTAACCTTTGAGTGTGTCCCAAAGTGGCAGCCTGGGTAAAGAAATTGGATGGACAACAGGACACAGAGGGTAATAGTAAACAGAGTTCACCTCTGAAGAAAGGGGGTTACTAGCGGGGTACTGCATAGTTCAGTACTGAGACCGCTCCTCTTTAATGTCTTTATAAGTGACATTGCAGAGGGACTAGAAGGAAAAGTATGTCTCTTTGCAGAGGACACAAGGATCTGCTACAGGGTTGATACAGAAGGTGGGGTGGAAAGGATGCAAAGGGACTTGGCAAAGTTGGAGGAATGGTCAAATGTATGGCAGTATAGATTCAATGCAAGGAAGTGCAAAGTAATGCACCCGGGAAACAAAAACCCAGGGGAAGAGTACACAATGGGGGGTGAGATACTAACAACAACAACAATGGAAAGGGACCTGGGGGTAGTCATAACAGATGAACCTAAGGTGGGCAAGCAATGTGAGAAGGCAGTAAGGAGGGCTGGCGGGATACTGGGATGCATAGGGAGAGGCATCACTAATAGAAAACAGGAAGTTGTTATCCCTCTGTAAAGACAGTTGGTGAGACCCCATCTGGAGTACTGCGTGCAGTTCTGGAGAACACATCTCCACAAGGGCATAGATAGAATGGGTTCTGTCCAGAGGAGGGCAACTAAAATGGTACAGGGTCTGCACCAGAAGACATATAAAGAGAGATTAAAGGAGCTTAATACGTATACCCTCGAGGAGAGGAGGGAGAGGGGGAGATTATAGAAACTTTCAAGTACCTCAAGGGAATCAGCAATGTTCAAGAGGATAGCATCATTCAAAAGAGATGTACAAGAACAAGGGGGCACAATTTGAAGATAGAGTGGGGATGGCTCAGAGGCAATGTGAGGAAGTATTTTTTCAAAGAGAGGGTTGTGGATACATGGAATAGCCTTCCAGAGGAGGTAGTGGAGTCAAGGACAATAGGGGAATTCAAGAATGCATGGGACAGACATAAGTCAATTCTAGTGGGTTGTAGGAGGAAGTAAGCTGTTGGTTAACTAGAATCTGCAGCTTATCCATTAGGTAGGGAAATGGGCAGACTAGGTGGGCCAAGCGGTCCTTATCTACCGTCAAATTCTATGTTTCTATGTTTCTATCTACCCCTGCCAGCTTCTTATTGTACCCCTTGTCCTTCAGCACTTTTTTTCTGAACAATACTTCCCACTTGTATCTTATTTGCCCCCGTAAGGTATTAAAAGGTCTCTATCTTATCCCCCCTCCTCTCTTCCAGGGTATATGCATTTAGGTCCTTAAGTCTCTCTTCAAAGGGCTTTTGATGCTGATCCTGCACCATTTTAGTTGCCCTCCTCTGGATTGTCTCCACTTTGTCTATGTCCTTCAGGAAATGTGGTCTTTAGAACTGGACACAGTATTCTAGGTGGGGTCTTACTAGTGATCTATACTGAGGCAATACTACCACCCTCTTTCTGCTGGTGATACCCCTTCCTATACACCCCAGTATCCCACTAGCCCTCCCAACTGCCTTGTTGCACTGTCTGGATACCTTAAGGTTATCAGATATGATTACCCCAGGTCTCTGTCCTGCTTGATGGTTGACAGTACCACTCTTTCCGGTTTTGTACTCTGCTCCTAGGTTTCTGTGCCCCAAGTGCATTCTTTGCACTTTTTCACATTGAAACCCAGCTGCTATACCCCTGACCACTCCTCGAGTTTTCTCAGGTCTCTGCTCATCCTTTCCATCTCCAGTTGAGTGCCCACCCTATTGCAGATTCTGGTGTCATCCACAAAGAGTCAGACCTTTTCTTCAAGTTCCTCTGCAATGTCACTTATGCAGACATTAAAGAGGACCGGTCCTAGCACTAAACCCTAAGGCACCCCCCGGTCACCCTCCCTCCCTCTGAATGAACTCAGTTTACCCCCACTTTCTGCTGCCTATCCGCTAACCAGTTTCTTAGTCTGTTTACCACCTTTGGATCCACTCCTAAGCTACCCAGCTTACTTACTAGCCTCCTATGTGGAAGGGTATCAAAAGCTTTACTGATATCTAGGTAGGCCATGTCCACCATGCCACCTTGATCTAATTCTTTGGTCACCCGTTCAAGCAAATCTATTAGATTTGTTTGACATGATCTTCCCCCATTAATCCATGCTGCCTTGGATCTTGTAACTCAGTGGATTCAAGATGTCTCACAATCCGTTCCTTCAGCAGTGGCTCCATTCACTTACCCACCACCGATGTTAGGCTTACTGTCTGGCCTATAGTTGCCAGCCTCTTCCCTGCTACCACTTTTGTGAAGTGGGACTACATCTGCCCTCCTCCAGTCCTCTGGAACCACTCCTGTTCCCAGTGAGCTGTTAAACAGGACTGCCAGATTCGCAGCCAGTACCTCCCTGATCTCCCTCAATGCTCTTGAATGCACCCTGTCTGGCTCCATTGCTTTGTCCACTTTTAGATTAGTGAATCCCTTCAAGTCACAGTCCTCTAAAAATGAACCAGTGTCCAATTCCTTTCCTCCAATGCTCCTGGTACTTCATTTGTGGCCCCTACCCTTCTCCTTCCTCTGTGAACACTGAAAAAATGTATTTGTTCAGGATGTCTGTCTTTTCCTGGTCCCCCTCTGCACAGTACCCCTTCCCTTTTTAATCATATGATCCAACCTCTGGTCTTCCTCCTTTAGCTTACACACCAAAAAAAATGTCCTGTCCTCCCCCATCACTGCCTGCGCCATTCTCTCTTCAGACTGCACCTTCACACTCCTTACTGCTTTCCTTTCTTCCCTCTGTTTCTCCTGATGCACCTTCCTATACTCCTTTCTCTGTGTTTCCTTATACCTTCTGAATGTTACTCTTTTAGGCTTTATCTCTTCTGCCACCTCTTTCACGAGCCATAGTGGTCACTTTTTCCACTTGCTTTTCCAACTTGCTTGACAGCAGAGATTTATGGCCCTTTTTAGCTTTGCTACTGTTCCTCCACCCTACCCCAGTCATCTCCCTGCTAGGTCATCCCTGAGACATTCAATCATCTTTTTAAAATCTGCTCTCCTGAAGTCCAGGACATTTGCCCTAATGTAGGTCAATTCTGCAGCTGTCCTTATATTGAACCACACTGCTCTATGATTGCTGTTCCATAGGTGGCCTCCTACCTTAACGTCTACAACACTGTTCCTTTTAGTGAGTACCAAGTCCAGTATTGCCCCATCACGAGTGGGTTCACTGATTGGTTGCTTGAAGAATGCTCCCCGTAGGATATCCACGATGTCCCTGCTTCTAGCTGAAGCCACAGCTGGGAGGTTCCAATCTACATCTAGCAGACTGAGTATTCCACCAGCAGCACCAGCCATCTTGCCAATAATTCCACCAGTACCTAGTTTAACTCCACTCCATGTGCTGAAGGTCTGTAGATCACACCTGTGTGAATAGAGGCTCCATTACTCATCTTTAGGGTAACCCAAAGTACCTCTGCTCCCCCCATATTCCCTGTATCTCTGTTGCTTTTATGCCTTCTCTAATATAAAGCACCACAGTATGGACATGTTCCTCATGTTTTTCAGTGCACCATGACTCAGTAATGGCCATAGTATGTAGGTTAGCCTCTGCCATTGTGGCCTCTAGGTCTGAAGTCTTATTTCCTAGACTTCTAGCATTCTCACAGATGACCTTCCAGATTTTGTTACCACTCTGCTTGTTACTCCTCTTCTTTCCTTTTTGCCCTCTCTCTCTCTCCTCTCCCCCTCTTTTTTTAGTGCTTCTCTTACCATTCCCCTTCATTTCTATGCCCTGCTTCCTTTATTAATTTCCATCCCAGGCGATCCCATTCCCCTTAGGTTCTAGCTACTTTCTACTTCAGCCTGTTGGGGGGGCAGTTTCTACGTCCCCTATTTCTTCTACCACCTCCCCCTTGGCTAGTTTAAATGTTCATCAAAGTAATATGTAAACCATCCACTGAAGACTGCAGCTCTCCTCCAAGAAGGATGCAGGCCATCATCCCTGTAAAGGTGCTTATCTCTCTAGGTGGATCCCTAGTCCCCATTGTAGCCCCTCCTCTCTGCACCTTTTCTTCAACCACAAGTTGAAAGTCTTGGTGTGAAGATCCCTGTCCTGTCTCCTGTCATGGAAAGACAGACCACAGTGAAAGCCACTGAGTGTGCTACCAGTGTAAGACCCCTCCCCAGATCCTTATACTCCCCCTGCACTATCCCAGCCCTGTTCCTAGCCTGATCATTAATCCCCAGGCGGAGAATGACATCCAGCACTGACTCCCGTCCTGCTGCACTAGCAGTCTTCTGGATCTGCTTCCTATCTCTCTGGGCTGTGGCTCCTCGTAGACACCTAACCTCTCTTTCTTTTTTATTTTAATATCTCAGATTACAACAACCTTTGACCTAGTAGCTCATTTACAAAGGTTCCACTTGCAGCACAAACAATGATATATACAAAGGTATTTAAATTATGCACAGTCAGTTCCAGAGTTACATGATGTGAGGAACAGTACAGTGTAGGCCAATGCAAAATTAATACTAGTGGCAGCCTGGTTGGCTCTGTCAGTAGGAAGGGGAGGAGATGGCAGCCACATATAGCCTTGTCAAATGGGGAAGAGCAGGGAGGTAGGGCATGGGGAAAAACTGGCCTTATCAGTTAGGTTTGGTCCTGGTGCACCAAGCATAGATAGGAAAAGAGGGGCTATTTGAGGGGGGTGCAAGGATGATAGAGTAAAGGGTATAGGTATTATGGGGCAGAGGAGGACACACAGGAGTGGGCTTTGTTGTAGAGATAAAGCAGGCTAATTGGTACACTCATATTTACCCATCAGAATCAGATGCGAATGGAGCTCCCTTTTGAACTGCCCAATGACCTGGACAGTTCTGAGAGTAGTAGAGAGTTTACTGAGCCACAGAGGGGCCCTGTAGGTGAAGGAGTGCCGGGTTAATGAGGTGTTTCTGAAAGGCACCTGGAGGACATTTCTGGCGGTGCTCCTAGTGAGGTGCAAGCAGTGTGAATGCTGGAGGAGCTTTTGTATGTTGGAAGGGTGAGTTCTAGGCATGCTTTTTTAACAAGGAGGCATTGTTGGTACATGATTCTCTCCTGGAGTGTGAGCCAATTTAATTGGACATAAACGTTATAGGTGTATTAGTTTCCCAGCACCCAGAACTAATCTGCATGCTTTATTTGGTGCCACCTTAATTCTTTTTAAAGCTGTTTTGGAGGCTATGCTGTACACTGTTAGTCTGAAGTCTATAATGTACAGTATTGAACTGTTAACAGCGAGTCTTATGGTCTCTTGTGTCAGATAGTTCCTATGCCCTGTAAAGGGTGCCTAGTGTGACATTTATTGTTTTAACCACTTGGTCAATGTGTGGGGTGAAGGAAAAGGAGTTATCTGGTGTGACTCCAAGGTATTTGAAGGTGCACACTTGGTCAAGAGGTTCAACACTACTATTCAATACAACCATTTGGCTCACTTTGCCCTTATTTTGGGGGTTGGAGAATACCATGATCTTTTTTTTTTTTTTGTAGTTTATCAGTAGTTTATTCTTCCAAAACTACTCTTCCAGTTGTTGGAAGCTATGTTGGAGCTCCTGATTCAGTGGGCTTATCCGAGGGCTACGAATGAAGATGGCGGCATCATCCACATAGAGTATTAGATGGGCATGTGTCTGGGAGGGTGTTTACAAAAAAGGCTGAAGAGCAATTGTCCAAGGATGAACCCTTGAGGGACAATGAGTGTGACCTGTTTGCTATCTGATAGTACGCAATTTATCTTTTCTCGTTGGGTTCTCTGGGTAAGGTAGCTTCTGAACTAGCTCACTATCTCGGAGGATAGCCCAAGTGTATGAAGTTTTGTGATCAATAATCGGTGGTTAACTGTAGCAAATGCTTTTGTTAGGTCTATATAGATAGACCTGATGAGTTCTTTCCCCCTGTCCTATTCCAAAATCTATCCACCTCACAATTGAGTCCACCACCAGAAGTTGCTTCCTCCTCTGGAGCTATCATCCTCCCTCATTTGGGTCTACATTTTGGAGGACCCACGTGTCCTCCCCAGCTGCTACCATGGGTGCTGCCTCCTGACAGTCCTACCTTGCCAGAGCAGTGTAGGAATTGTGTAGTGGTACCAACTGAGGAATGTGCTTCTGACTCACCACACCCACCATTCCATAGCCCACCATAGTCCAGCTGTTCCTCCTCCCTGGTATCCTCTGGGGTAACGGTGTCAAACTTGGTGGCCCCTGTCTGGGGAAAGAGGTCCCTTGAATCCTAGCCAACTCATTCTGGAGTCCAGTGACCTCCTTCCTCAACCGGAGAGGTGCACATATAAGGCTCAGCAGTGCAGTCGCCAGAAGGGCTCTCTGAAAACTGCATCACAGCACTGCATCACCTACAGCCACAGCACTGCATCACTTCTAGCATTTCCAGCTTCTATACTCCCTGTATTACCTGGACATACTTATGTACCCTTACCCTTGATATGGTGTTCTTAGCTTTCCCTTTTTTTGTTTGTTGCTTATGTTCCCCTGTACCTGGTGTAAATTCCTTTTTATACTATTATTCTAGATAGGGTGTTGCCCCTATTCCCAGTTTTAGGCCTATCTTTTACCTTCTGCCCTTCCTAGCATACCTTTTTTTGTGTTGCTACTTGTGTTCCCCTGTACCTGGTGTAATTCCCCTTATACTGTTACCCTAGACAGGGTGTTGCTCCTACTCCCAGTTAGGCCTACCTTTTAGCTTCTACCCATCCTAGGAGTGAATGCAACAACAGTAGTGAACAAGTGCCTTATCTTAGTTGACTAGCAGAGTCCCCCACTTCCTTGCTTCCTTCTGCTAATGCCTATGATGCCAATCTTACACCTGTTCCACTCCTTCACTGTTCCACTCACATGCTGGGACATGAACATGTGTGGAGACATGTTAGGGGTGGCTGCCTTTTATCCTTCCTGTGCAGCCCCCTTAAGGCGGTAAATCCTGTTGGACTACCGAGTCCCTGATTTTTCTTAAATTACAGTAACCTAGTCTGAAAGAGAGAAAGACCTGCACCAAAGTACGGTGGTCATTAGTGTCAAACAAGGGGCAGTCTGACAATATTGTTCAGATGGAAGAAGCAGCCCCTGATCACAGAAGACAGCTAGGATGTAAATGTCAACTGTCCATCAAGGACCATTCCCAGACCGCAAACTTCCCTTTATGCCTTAAGTTGGACCCCATCAAAGACTGAAAGATTTTGATCATGGACTAGAAATACAGAAGACTTTTTCTTTAATAGTGTAGACACGTGCCAGAGTTTTGAAAAAAAACTTGCTAACAGCTGTTCTCAAAACAAATCTGAAATAAAGAAGATGGAATAATGCTCTGTTTTCAGAGTTATCAAACCAGTTCTTTCAAAATGCACAGTTACCAGAAACAAAGAAACAAATTTGCTACATATGAAATGTTCAAATTTAACACTATTTAAAATGTCAACCCTTGCAGTTTAGGGGCCAGTAGCAGCACAGAGGTGTATGTTATCCTGCATCTTAATCTTTGCAAGGTCTTCACATTTCTAAACAGTAAACATTTAAACATATACATTTTGAGTTTTGGATGTTTTGTGTAATGATATGGGACACACTTGAATGTAAATAATGTAAGTTAAATAAACTGAGATGTATACGCAAAGGCATTTTACGTAATTCCTGGTTTAATGTGCGAAATATTACATGACAGATTTTCCTAGGGGGAGACTTACATAGAAATATAGAAACATAGAAGTTGACGGCAGATAAGGACCGCAAGGCCCATCCAGTCTGCCCATTTCTTTTTCTACCTTATAAATGTGCCATCGGCCTTTGCTCTGTCAGTGACCTATCTATTCATAGTCATTTGTATTGCTCCCTTATGCCTATCCCATGCCTGTTTGAAGCCCTGCACTGTATTCATAGCCACCACTTCTTGTGGTAAGCCATTCCATGCATCTACCACCCTTTCTGTGAAAAGAATTTCCTCACATTCCCCTTAATCGGCCTCCCTCTAATCTCATGCTGTGTCCTCTTGTCCTGCTATTTTTCTTATATTTAAACATGTTAGACTCTTTCACCTTGTTTATGCCCTTAAGGTGTTTAAATGTCTCGATCATATCACCTCTCCCTCCTTTGCTCAAGGGTATACATATTGAGCTCCGTTAATCTGTCCTCATATGTCTTCTGATGCAGTCCCTGCACCATTTTGGTTGCCCTTCTCTGGACTGCCTCAATTTGGTTAATGTCCTTGTGAAGGTGTGGCCTCCAATACTGCACGCAGTACTCCAGATGGGGCCTAACCAATGTCTTGTACAGAGGGATTATTACCTCCCTCTTACGACTTGTGATTCCCCTAATACACCCTAACACCCCCCTAGCCTTACCTACTGCTTTAGAGGTCTGCTTGGATGATTTTAGGTCATCAGTGATGATGATGCCCAAGTCTCTTTCTTCCTTTGTGACTGCTAGCAACTCCTCCCAGCCTATAAGTGGCTTCAGGGTTTCTCTTCCCTATGTGCATGATTTTGCACTTCTTGCATTAAATCCCAGTTGCCACTCTTCTGACCATTCTGCTAGTTTATCCAGATCTCTTCTCATTCTGCCCACCCCATCTGGATCATCTACTCTGTTGCAGATCTTGGTGTCATCTGCAAGAGACAAGCCTTACCCTCTAGTCCATCTGCGAGGTCACTAATGAAGATGTTGAATAGGACTGGCCCCAGGACTGATCCCTGAGGTACCCACTTGTGACTTGCATCTCTTCTGACTGTATACCATTTACTACCACTCTCTGTTTTCTGCCAGTCAACCAGTTTGCCACCCAGTTGACAACTTCTGACCCACCCAGGCCTGCCTAGCTATTTATCAATCTTCTATGTGGAACAGTGTCAAAAGCTTTGCTGAAGTCAAGGTAGCGACATCAACTGCTCCCCTTGGTCCACCACTCTGGTTACCCAGTCAAAGAAATCTATGAGATTAGTTTGACAGGACCTTCCTTTGTAAACCCATGCTGTCTTGGATCCTGTGCCCCTATGGATTCCAGGTGTTGCACTATCCTTTCCTTAAGGAGTGCCTCCATAATCTTGTCCACTACTGAGGTAAGACTGACCCGGTCTGTAGTTCCCCGCCTCCTCCCTGCTACCACTCTTGTGGTGGGATCACATGAGCCCTTCTCCAGTCTTCTGGGACCTCTCCTGTGCTCAGAGACTCACTAAACAATTCTGCTAATGGCTCTGCTAGTTCCTCCTTTAGCTCCTTAAGTACCCTGGGATGTATGCCATCAGGTCCCATTGCCTTATCCACCCTGAGCTTAGCAAGCTCTTGTAGGACCCTTTCTTTTGTGAAGGGAGTAGTGCTCACCTCCCTCCCCTGTGTCCATGATGTTGAGCTGTGGGCCCTGCCCTACCTTCTCTTCAGTAAATACTGAGCAAAAGTATCTATTTAGGATAGATGCTTTACAGGGTCCTCCTCCTCACATGCTCCCTTTTCTCCATTAAGCTAGCAATACCCCTCTAGACTTTCTCCTTTCACTAATGTATCTATAGAAAGTCTTGTCACCTTCTTTTACTGTTCGTGCTAGTGTTTCCTCAGTTTGGGACTTTGCCTGCCTTACTGCCTTACCTGCTTCCCTTAGGGCAGTTTGGTATGCCTCCCTATCTTCATCCCGCTGTGTTCCCTTATATTTTCTGAAGGCCAGCCTTTTGGCTCTGACCTTTTCTGCTACTGTATTTGAGAACCATAGTGGTTTCCGTCTTCTTTTGCACTTCGTTTTCTGTCTAACACAATGGGATGTTGCTTCAAGTATTGTATCCTTAATGCTTGCCCACTTTGCCTGTACCTCCTCACCTGTGTTTCTTTTTGCCAGGGCTAGCTTAACTCTGTTGGCCATCTTATCAAAGTCAGCTCCTCTGAAGTCCCATATTTTTGCCTTGGAATGGGATGATTTAGATGTAGTAGCCAAATTGAACCATACCATGTGATGGTCACTGGCCCCAAGGTGACCTTCTACCTGGAGATCTGTGATCCCTTCTTTGTTAGTCAGTACTAGATCTAGGATAGCCCTGTCTCTTGTGGGTTGCTGTACCAGTTGTTTGAGGCCCTCCCCTGCAGGGAATCCACTATGAGTCTAGTTCTGGCAGATGTTCCTGCTGGTATTGACCAATCTGTATCTGGCATGTTGAAGTCTCCCATTATCAGAACCTCCCTTTAGCTGTCATGTTTTGTATATCTTCTAACAGTAATGTGTCTATGTCCTCCCTCTGGTCTGGGGGCCTGTAGACAACCCCAGTTCTTATGGCTGTCCCATTTCCTGTTTCCAGGGTGACCACAGTTCTTCTGGCTCCTTATGTGTATTCTGAATTTCTGTAGCTTTGATATTTTCATTAACATACAGGGCCACTCCTCCCCCTTTTGCACCTCGGTCTCTTCTGAACAATACATAGCCAGGTACTGAAGTCTCCCAAGTGTGGTTACTGGTAAACCACGTCTCACTAATTGCTACTATGTCCAGTTTAGCCTCTGACATTATTGCCTGCAGGTCTGGGATCTTATTTCCCAGGCTGTGAGCATTTGTGTACATGATTTTCCATTGGCCAGATTTTGAAGTGTTAGACTCAAGATTTTTCTCCATAGCTGAGAGGTCATTCACTATTACAGTGTCTAAAAACAAATGAAGTAGGCGAACAGTGACTGTGAATGTCTATTTACATCAGTATTACTACCAACTCCAGAAGCCAGAAACCAGGGATGTTTATGTCACATGCAATTATGTTGGCCCATCCTTGGTATCTCCTAAAATATCATAATAAAATATAGAATGTAGAAGTAAATACTAGCCTGTCATGTGTTCTCTACACATTAATGACCTTGCTCCTCTCCATTAGTTGAGGCACATTTGCCATCTGTGTTGCACAGGTGTAGGCCTCTGTTCAGCAGTACTGCACAACCTGATAGAATCAGCACACTGCACCTATTGTTCTGCTTGTGTGCCACTAATTCAGACAACAGCTGCTTAGAAATGGCTTCCTCTAGGCAAAGCTGGGTGGGCAACTACAATAAAATTGGGCTTACAGTCTGTGAGTCAGAACAGAAGGCATTCACAGTTGATCTGACCTAATCTGTGAGTAATGTTTTTTAGCAGCTGCTTACCTGGTTTGGCCAGGCACATTGCTAGCAAAGTGATTTCTGGGAACACTGGTTGCATATGTTTATACATCGTACAGTGCTGTAAACTTCTGTGGAAACATACAGCCCTTAAGGACTAACTGATTCAGCAGGAAGGTCAAGTCTCCCTCTCTTTGGTAAAAATAAACCTAATCATGTGTGTTTTACATCGGAAAATGTACCATAAACTATATTGTTAAATGGATTTTCATTCTGTCTCATTTTGTCAATTTTTTTATATTTTCAGTCATTTCGGAAGTTTAACTGGATTGTTATAGATCCACATCATCAAGCTGAACAAGGAGCACATGACTGGATTGGATTTTAACAGCAATTGTATAATTTGCTTCCACAAAGCAAGACAGGATATCCTTCAGTGTATAATAGGCACATAATCGGCACAGTTCTTGTTAGCTACTGACAAATAACATACATGACTGACAATGTGCAATACCCAATTTATACAGTGCAGTAGTACGAAGTGCTATTATGCCACACGGGTAACTGGGCCCATCTGGACTGCAATTTAAATGTAGTACAGTTGGCCAACTCACCTGTATTCCCAGTGTCCCCCACTTCTGTTATTTGTGCAGTATTTGGAGTACTTAGGATCCTTAGGCAGAGTCTCTGGAGAGATTTGCTGTGGGGCCTGGATGAGGTGCTCCCCAGAAACACTCATGAAGGACTGTTGTCTACAACTGAGTTGTTAGCTTCACTTGGCTTTGCCAATCGTCCCAGGTGCCTTGTGGCCCTTATCATTGCTGGCCATTTAGTACAGGTCCTGGGTAGATCAATACCACTGCTCCATTCCCCTAAATAACCCCCCCCAGTAGCTCCTGGCTTGTCCTTGAGCATAGCTCTCATACATAGTCTCAGCTGGCACAACATCCGTAGGTCTCGGCTCTCTCACTCTTTGTTCCTTACCACACTGCAATACCTGGATCAGTTTTGCCCTCATTTGGGTGCCCTAATCATGGTACCCCATCAATGGTATATGCAATGCCACTGCTGTTTTGCTCTAGATACTCCTTTCCTGCACCTACATAGAGACAGAGAAATCGATGACAGGCATGATCACTACCTATTGCCATATTGTGTCATCCCTTGGTCTCTGGCTTACCCTCTCTTTCCCCTTGCTAAGGTTCTCTTGTGAAAGAGCTGTAGCTCCTGAGATGTCCTTACACCATACATGTGATATGTCCAACTTGCTTAAGAGGGAGGTTTGGGTCAAATTAGGAGGGAGATTGGCCTGCTAGTAGTGAGGCGCTGTAATGTCATGAGTTTGCCCTTAAATGGCATCCAAAAAATTATAAAAAAATCATTACAAGAATTTAATGTATTTCATTTCATCAGGAATAAGCACTAAAAAGAATAAACAACTAGTTATATAAAGTTATCAGATACATTGTTCATCACTGATTTAATTTTTATGTGTCTTTAGCTGCCCAAAAAACATGGATATTTTGGACAGAATTTTACTTAAGCAGGAGATTTTGTTTCCCAGGAGGGAGGGAGGGAGTTCAGTCAAAAAAAACAGGAGTCTCCTGCGTAAAGAGGGAGATATCACATGTATGTTACACATAGGTTAGACATAAAGTCTAAGCTGGCATAATATTGTAACTTAGCAGCTAGCAACTCTCAGCTCTCTCACTCTGCCTCTAGCCATACTACAACTCCACTGCTCCCTACACATGAAAATAAGAAGCAATTCTTCATGCCAGCATGCGCCTTGCCAGATTACTCTTTGCAGCTATGCTATTTAACAGATTAGCGCAGTGGTTTGAGGCTCTGAGCTGGAAACCTGGAGACCTGGGTTTGAATCCCACAGCCCCCACTTGCACACTGTGTGACCCTGAGCAAGTCACTTAATTTCCTCATGCTCAAAGGTCGCACCTAGAAACAGGCTTCGGCTTAGTATGCCTCTCCTAGTTAAACAATTTCCCCTTCCTTTTAAGTGCGCAGCAAATGTCAAATGACTGAGTGGAAAAGCTCATCCTCGGTTGCACTGTACTATTTGCTAACGCTGAGAAGTGCTAATCTTAGTCAATAATGGTACAGGCCTTAGCACGATGGTGAGGCCTCCACTGGAATATGATTTCCAAGTGTGGCATTAAAGTCTGTCCAAATAATGGTCCAAAGCTATTAAAAACATTAAAAAAGGGCATTCAGATTAATTTTTGGTAATTCCTTCCCTTATGGTGAATTGTTGCAAAAGAACAGTTTAAAATCTTGGTAAAGAGGAATTCAATTGTGCTTTTTTAAACAAATTCAAGATTCCTTCCATGACCTTTACTACACAATTCAACCTGAAAGGAATGTTGCAATCTTTTTTTTTACTTTGTTTATTCTCTTCTCTTTGTCAGGGATGTACCCTTATATCTGCCCAGCCCAGGGATCAACCACCCCCAACCCAGCATCCCTCCCACCTGCAAAGGGAGGCCTGTCACTTTCCCCTCATGGCAGGGCTCCCAAGGGGGCTGGAAGAGGTGTCAAGATCAACTTTTGGTCCCCCGATGAGCAGGCCGGGTGTCAATCATGGAAGGTCTATGAGTCCCAGGCTCTGGCATCATAATGCTTGGGAGAGAAGGGTTTTCTTCCATGGTTACCCTCGAAGGCACGGACATGCAAAGTTGTCAATACATGGTCATGTACAACCCTGCAGATGTCTGCTGTCACCTCCTCTCCTAACTCTGCGGTCCCAGCTGGCATACTCCCTGTCTCCATTGGGAGTCACTTGAGCACTGGGCACTGACAACCACCTCCCCAGGATAAGGAGAACTGTTCATGGGATGCTCACTTCCCCCCTGGCTGTCTGATGCTCTGGGCTCATTCCTGAACCCGGGTCATCAGCACCGCAAGTGATAGTGCTGCCGCTGCACTGGCAGGCTGCCAGGATTGTTGCAATCTTTGGGAACATGCATTATAGTATTGAAAGGTTTAGAGGCACCAATAGAAATCACAGTTATTTTATACCCTTGTTTAAAGACTATTGCTTAAATAATCTATTGTAATTATCTGGGGTTTGTAGGTGATGTATTTGGGCACTGTGCTCTCCTTTATTATTAGGCTAAAATGTTTTTCTATCTGTGAATGTAAGAATAATAATTTATTTATTTACGATAAAGACTACTCTTTCATTTCGTCACAACATAATTGTTTTAGTTGGGTAGACTATTTGTTATATCTCTTCAACTATGTAATATGACTACAGACGTGAACTATGATTCTATGTTGATTTCAGACAATGCAGTGCTCAAAACAAGAATTCTGTTTTAAGAACTTAAAGACAGAGGGTTGGATTTTCAAAGTATGGTGCAGGGCTTGCACCAAGCCCTATGCCATGACACTTAGGTTTTGGCAGTGTGCCGAACCCCTTTGCCAAAACTACATCCAATTTTAGTAGGTCAAGCACAGTTATGACACTTTACCAGATGTATGGCAGCTTGTGCCAAATATTTGGTGTAAGTACCATAAAAAGGGAACCCTGGTTTGCTGCAAGTTAGACCAGAAACAGCTGGTCTAATTTGCAACAATTCATGCAGGGCATAGAAAATCCTGATCACTGGCTGGGAGAATGCCACAGACCCTGTGCACCATATGTTCAGTGTACCCAGGACTTGTGGCATTTGGGGACTTTTGAAAATCTGGTCCAGGTATTCTAGATGGAAATTAAACAATACATTACTATCCGACCTTAAGTTGAAAGAATGGTTAGCTCATGAAAATTCCCTTCATTTTAAAATAAATGACAATAATGAAACATCAGACAATACTTTATGGGAAGCATATAAAACATACGTAAGAGGCAGAATAAAAGGATTTGCATCCAACAGAAAGAGACTGTAAAACAGAGAACTAGAACTCAAATAACAATATCTTTAACAGTTATAGATGGATCTTAAACAAAATATAACAAATAGACAAGAATTAGTCTATCAGATGGTTACAAGTTTGGAATTAACAAGATGTACTCCGCAAAAGCAGAGTATGTCCTTTTTTGTACCACAGACAACATTTTGGGAATCTGGGGAAAAAGCATGAAAAGTGCTTGCATTTCACTTTAATAAAAGACAAACTTTAAATATGATCTAGGATATACATAAATCTAATAAAAATATTATGTATGACCTATAAGAAGTTAATCAATGTTTTGAAGAATATTATAAACATGCATATGAATCTCAGGGAACTACTGATAAAACAATTCTACATGATTTTGTCAATTTGTCTAAACTTCCCAAGTTATCAGAAGCAGAACAACAAAATCTAGACAAGCCTTTTTCCTATTAGAGATTACACAGGTCATCAAAGAAGCACCCTGAGGCCAAACACCAGGATCTGATGGGTTTCCCAAGTGACTTTTATAAACAGACCAGTTCAATCATGACCAAATGCCTATTGAAAGTACACCAGGAAATCTTAAATCAAAACAAACTCAAAGGGACTCTGAATGAGGCCCTCATATGCGTAACATCAAAATAAATACATCAATCAATCAATCAATCAAGGGCCACATAAAGACATACTGAAATGCTCAAACTATTGTCCAGTCTCATTCTTGAATTTTGATTACAACATTTTAACAGAAATTCTGGCTAATAGACTTCTTGATATAATTCCTAGACTAACTGGGAAAGAACAAATGGATTTCATGAGTAAGTCACTCTGCAGATGCTTATTTTCTGTATTATGGACTGCCAGTAAACAATCAACACCATCTATTACTCTTTCTTTAGACACTGGGAAGGCCTTTGATTCCCTTGAGTGAGAATATTTACAAAACATCCTAAATTCTTATAATTTTGGCCCTCTATTTAAACAATGGCTATCCATCAGTAATAGGACACACTTAAAACAGCAGTAATCACAAATGGTAAGATATCAGAACCCTTTAACTATTCACAGGGTTAATGTGGGGAAAGTGAGTACAGTAATAAATTATTTGCTTTTGTAGATGACTTGTTGGTTACTTTAAAACAATCTCATTTTCCTATCCTGAACCTCCCGGCCCTTTAGTAGAAAAGTCTGGAACAATTTCAGGGGCATTTTATCAATTGGGCCAAGTCAGAAGGTATAGTTCTCTCTACATCTAAATTTGAATAAGATAGATTAACTAGTTCCTTTAATTTTCTATGGGATGAAAACAAAATTCTCTATTTAGGCATGTATATGCACGATTCTATAACTAAAATCATCCAAATTAATTTTCTCCTTCTTTTGGAAGATATACAGAAAGATTTAAAAGATGGTCTAAACTCAGGTTAACTCTCTGGGGTAAGATAAATGCAATAAAGATGATTATTTCTACCACAATATTTCACATGCTAAATTATTTACAAATCAACATAAATAATAGTGAGTACTAAAAACTGGACAATATTTTCAAAAACATTCTTCTGGGACAACAAAGCCTCAAGACTCAGTATCCAAAAATTGAGAGCCCTTGGAAGAGTGGAAGGGTTCGACTACCCTTGGTGGAAAAACTACCACTGTGCATTTCTTTTGAAACAGGCTGCAACATGGTTCTCTTTAGAAAATAACCAAAATGACCCACTGTGGACAAATGTAGAAAAAACATGATGCAGACCAAACCAAATATCAGATTACTTTTTTATACCATTACCCAAAAACTTAAAATCTTGACCTACTATTACCACTACAATTTAGTTATGTGAACAACTAACCAAAGTTCTTAACCTTGTATCAGTACCTCTCAATCTTATACCTCTTTAGAACAATCCAAATTTCACTTATTATGGAAAACTATTTAGATAGATAGATAAAAACTTTTATTTTTAACAGGAAATAACGTTTAGGACTGTGAGGCCCTATTTTACAAAGCTGTCCTAATTTAGAGACATATGCTGGAATAAGGCAGGCATCCAAAAAACTAAATGACCTTTTTAACCTAGAAACAAGCACTCTGTTACCATCTGAAGAGCTCAGATCCTGTTTTAAAATACCAAAATATCAATGCTGGCTCTACTTCCAATTATGAGACAAAATAAATCAAGAAACTATACATAATTCCTCTATAACGAAAACAAATCAAGGATATATATACCATTAGTCCCTCATAAGACATAAATAAATTGGTCACACTCTGAATGACCATTTGTGGAAATGTGAAAGCCTAGCAGCAAATTTAGGACATCTTGTTTGGTTCTGTCCAAAAATTCATGAGAACTGGAAACAAATTCACAGAATTTGCCAAAACACAATAGGAACTAATATTCCCTTTTCTCTGCTCATCTTCATACTAGGAGACTTCACTTTGCTTAAAGGTATTTATAGGTCTCATCAAATTTGGATAGTTTCCTTAGCCATCTTATACAAAAGAGTCATTTTACAAATGTGGAAAATACCACGGATCCCCTCCCAAAGAGAATGGCTCTATAGATACTCTTGCCTATAATGAAAGAATCAGTTATCAGTTATTAAATAAATCTGATCTATTTACTGAAATATAGGAACCTTTCCTCCAATTGGGAAAGACTGTGTAAGATACTATACATTTGAGTCTTCCTTTAAGGCCAGAATTCTGCTATGAGGTTTATACATATGCTATATAGATTTCTGTTTAGTTAACCATCTATATATCGTGCATGTGTATGATGTAACCTTATTTGTTTTTATTCAATGTACTGTACACATTGAAAACTTCAGTAAAAGGTTTTAGTGGATAAAGGACATGAGATCACTTACATAGGGGGGCCACAACTCTTAGAGTTTTATAAACCAAAACTATAACTTTAAAATCAGTCCTCTTCCTTACAGATAGCTGGTGCAGTTTGCAAAAAATGGGAGCAATAATGGAAAATTCTCAACTATGCTGTTAACTTAAAGATTTAGATATTTTTATGAAGATCTGACACATCATATTGGTGTAACCCCCCCACTCAGGGTTACTAAAATTCCACTTAGAACTAGTGGCTGGCAGGGAAAGGCAGCTTGTGAGACACCAGTTAAAAGGGTTTCACACTGTCTCACTCTGTCCTCAGTCTCAGCTGAGCTGGAGAGATTACATTACTATATAATTCTCACAGCAGCATAATCCACCGTGGAATGTTGGATGCAGGGAGCCTGGTTAGAATGTTGGGGTTTTCAAAGTTAGTCTTGGGCAGTCAGAAGGAGACTTCAGCCAAAGTCCAGAGAAGAAGGAGGAGGTGTGCTGTAGTTGGCAGCCCCTCAGTTCCTAGCTGTGCTATAGAGCTACACCAGAAACAGGGTAGTGTGTTCTCACACTAGAGAAGAACACTGAAGATACCAGCAGAAGTGGTAGAGACTGCTCCCTGAGTTGTTTCAGTGCCCCATCCCTGGTGGGTTGAGGAGGAAAGAATCGAACATTTCAGGGGCAATCCCCTGGCCCTGCTGGGAATGGGGAAAGCTGTCTGACAAGAGTTTGTTCTGAGTTACCAGAGAATTTTGTGTTTCCTCTGAGAGAAGCCCTGGGGCACCTGCGAACCATGGTGAGTCTGCTCTGACATAGAGCCCATGTTTTCACCAAGACAGTTGTGTAAAAGTATCTGCCTATTGTGGGATCAGGAGAGGACTAGCCAAGTACAGTACTTTTAAGAGATGTATATGGCTTAAAAAGCATCTAACCAGTGGGGGTCTACAGGGATTGACATAGCCACTTTCAGTATGTTGCAAGTCAGGACACCGGCTACATAGAGAGTAGAATGTTAAATGTGATATACATTTTGAGATAGCATCTACAACCAGAGAGTTCAAAGAAAGGTGTTGTTCCAAATGAATGGCTGGGTATGGATTTGGGAACAAGAGGTAAGAGACCCCCCATCTGGAGTAACCAGGTTTACCTCTATGGATTCACTTTGGGCACCTAGAGCTTTCTCCGAGGCACTTGACTGGTGTCTGCAGAAAGTACCCAGATGTGGGATTAAAGATAAGATTTTCCATTTAGAACTGGAAGCGCTCATGGGTGGTTGAGGGAGCCACCACCAAACTCCATGACATATGGAAAAGTGTACTAATGCTGGCCAGGGTGCCATGCCAAGGAATCCAAGAGTGAGAGTACCAGTTCGGGCATGTGAGCCCAGATGTGTTCAGAACCTGAGGGTTGTCGTATGATGAAGAAAATGTGTTCTGACCTCTATAGATCTGCATATCCAGTGAGTGTAGTCCCGTGGGGGTCCATCTTGCTTTGTATTCTTGTGTTGAAGTGAATAAAAGCCACACTTTAGAGTCCCACTCCTGGTCCGGACATTTTCAGTTATTGCTTCCTGCGTCTGGAATTACTTGGGTGCCCCTGACCAGAAGTGCAAACCTAGCCCTGATGCTGAGCAAATGTTTTCTTCCCGAATCTAGGCTAGCCAGGTAGTGGGTTACAAAAATAGAAGCCCCTAACCTTAGGCGAGTTACATCAGATTTTCAAAAGGGGTGATGAAACACAACTGTATGACCTCCTACTCTTGCATCCAGCTGAACCTGTCTCAACCACCCACACAATTATTTGGAGGTTTGTGTTTTCTGACAAAAAGTCATGATTTGAGATATTTTTTGCTGCCAATTCAAATTGAAATTGGATGGCTACAGGGAACTATAAGCCCCCCAATATATGAGACAAATGTTGAAGATGGTGAATCCATCCTGATAGACACAGATGCAGATCTGCAACTGAAAATACAGGTAGATAGATTTGGGACAGATCGGTTGGAAAATTCTGCATTACACTGTTCTTTCTTGGTCCTGTTCTTCAAACATTAATTCTGTGCTGCATTCTGTTTCTTGGCCCTTTTCTCTAAATATTAATTTCACAATTTTGTTTTCTTGTCCATGTTCTCCGAACATTAGCTGTGCACAACAGTGTGTTTACTTGGCTCTGTCCTCCAAACATTAATTCTGCACTGAATTGTATTTTCTTGATCCTGTTCTCCAAACATTAATTCCGTGTTGCATTGTATTTTCTTCGTCCTGTTCTCCAAACATTAATTCTGCACTGCATTGAGTTTTCTTGGCCATTTCCCTAAATATTAATACTGTGCCACACTGTGTTTTGCTATGTTTGTTCTCCAAGCATTAGCCATGCACCACATTGGGATTTCTTGGCCTGTTCTCCAAACATCAATTGTTTTAATTTGTGTTTTTTGGCCCTGTTCTCCAAACATTATGTGCATGTATTTTAGAAACATAGAAACATAGAATTTGTTGCCAGATAAGGACTGCTTGGCCCAATCATTCTGTCCAGTTTGTTCCTGCCTATACGGTCACCATAGACCCTCTCTGATCTCCAGCGACTCCTTCCTCCCATTTTCTTTCCTCTGTGCTTATTCCATGAATGCATGAAGCCCTCCACTATTTTTACTCCCACTGCCTCCACTGGAAGACTGCTCCAGATGTCCACCACTCTTTCAGTTAAAATGTACTTCCTCACATCCCTCCTAAATTCCCCCTTCCAGTTTCATTGCATGCCCTGTTGTCCTGATGCATCTTTTCTTTTCTTTTTTTTACACTTGTAGGCTAATGAGCATAACTACCTGTTTTTATTAGCAACAAGATCATATGTATAAAACCTAAAACTACAAACATTACAGAAAAGCAAACAAATAAAAGTGTGCTGTACACTTCATCAAAAACAAGTACAAATGTTGTGTTGAAGTATCCATGGTTTTAAACTGACCTTAAACATAGTAATAATAGAGCAACTAACAAATTAATTCACCTTTTAATCTAAAAAAATGCTCCTCTCCTGTACCCTGTTAACCTCTGTGAAGTACTTAAGGAGTGAAAGGGATCGAGGGGAGTATGAGCTGATGGCCAGAAGGACCACTAGGGTGGTGAGAGTGGCTACGCAAGGAAGGAGCAAAACCTGGCCAGGGAAATTAGGAGAGAAAACAAGGGGTTCTTTAGATACATTGGGGAAAAATGAAGGGTGAAGGGGCAGATTAGTAGGATTAAAGAGGGAGGGATTGGCACAAGACCCAGGGGGCAGGCTGAGGTACTAAATGAGTACTTTGCCTCAGTTTCAGAGAGAAAATGGGGGGCTGCATCATACATAGAAGCAGATGGTAGGCTGAGGGGACCTAACCCCATTCGGCAGGTCTGGGGGCGTGGGTGGCCATCACTGGCAGGAGGGAGGAAGGCAAAAGCAGGGGATGAGGTAGGGAGGTGGAAATCATGGCAGAGAGAGAGAGAGTGAGGGAAGCCCTCAGGTCCCTTAAGACAGAGAAAGCACTGGAGCCGGATAAATTACATCCCAGAGTGCTGAAGGAACTGGCAGATGTCCTGGCAAAACCCCTGGTGGAGCTCTTCAGCATCTCTCTGAGGACAGGGTGGTTGCCCCAGGACTGGAAGGTGGCACATATAGTGCCTATTAACAAGGGGGTCTCAAGAGAGGTGGCAGGGAACTACAGGCCCATCAGCCCGACATCAGTGGTGGGCAAGGTGATGGAGGGCATTGTCAAGGAGAGGCTAGGGGGAGACCTGGAAAAGTCAGGGTACCCGGACAATAGGCAGCATGGATTCATTCCAGGGAAATCATGTCAGACAAACCTTGTGGAGTTCTATGACTGGGTGGCAAGTGCCTTGGACCTGGGATGATTGGTGGGCGTCCTCTTTCTTGACTTCAGCAAGGCGTTTGACTCTGTTCCTCACGGGGGCCTGTTGGATAAGCTGGGAGAAATGGGGGTGGGAGCCAGATGATCAGATGGATGGGAAATTGTCTCCAGGACCAGACCCAGAGGGTTGTGGTTGGTGGGACAGTCTCATCCCCAAGGAGGGTCATTAGTGGGGTCCCTCAGGGATCGGTCCTTGGGCCCTTCCTGTTCAATGCCTATGTCTCTGACATAAGGAAGGGTTTCAGGAGTGAGATGAGTCTCTTTGCAGATGATTCAAAACTGGGGGCGGTGGTGGATGGGGAGGAGGGGAGGGTGGCCATATGGGGGGACCTGGAGGCTCTGGAAAGGTGGTCTAGAAAGTGGAAGCTGAGGTTCAATGCAGGGAAATGCAAGGTACTGCACCTGGGAGCCAGAAACCTGGGCCAAGTGTACACCCTGGTGGGGGAAATGCTACAAGTCTCAATGGCTGAGAGGACCTGGGGTGGTGGTGGATGTCAAGATGAACAACTCTGAGACTCGTAGGAGGGCAGTGGCCAAGGCCAACAGGATGCTGGGATGCATTGCTAGGGGGATCACCTCCAGAAGAAGGCAAGTGATACTCCCTCTGTATAACTGCTTGGTGAGGCTGCACCTCGAGTACTGTGTGCAGTTTTGGAGGCCACACTTAAAGAGGAACATTGAACTCCTGGAGAGGGTCCAGAGGAGGGCAACCAAAATGATCTGGGCTTGGAGGACAGGACCTATGGGGAGAGGCTCGAAGAGCTAAATATGTACACATTGGAAAAGAGAGAAGGGACTGAGGGGACATGATAGAGGTCTTCAGGTACATGAAGGGGGTAAATAGGGGAGGAGCAGTCAGGGTGCTCTGAAGAATGGAGGGGGGCAACTAGAGGGCATGGGTGGAAGCTGGAGGGGGGAGATTCAGGGGGAGAAAGGAGGAGGTGCTACTTCATTGAGAGGGTGGTGGATACATGGAATGCCCTGCTCAGGGGGCTGGTGGAGGCGGAGATGGTGGAGGGTGGGGTGGGACAGGTACAGGAGAAGGGTTCTGGAAACAAAGTTCTGTGCAGCGAGAATATCTGGGACTGTGAAGGGAGAAGCCAGAGAGGGCAAGGGAAGGGCAGCAAGGTCAGCTCCCAGGGTGGGGGCTGACCAAATGAGCAGACACGAAAGACCGTTAGGCCTGTTCTGCTGGCATTTTAGTATGTTAGTATGACTCTATCACATCCCCCTCTCCCTCTTCTCTTACAAGTGTACATATTGAGATCCCTCGGTCTTTCCTCATAGGGTTTACGATGCAACCCTTGCACCATTTCAGTTTCCCTCCTCTAGACAGCCTCTATACTGTCCATGTGCTTCCCTGACATGTGGTCTCCAGAACTGGGCACAGTACTCCAGGTGGGGTCTCACCAATAATCGATACAGTGGAAACACCACCTCTCTCCTTCTGCTGGTGATTCCCCTCCCTTTGCACCCCGGCATCCTGCTGGCTGAGGGGCTCTCCCTACTGCCTTGTCACACTGCCTCTCCACCTTGAAGTAATCAGATATGATAATTCCAAGGTCTCTTTCCTGCTTTGTGACTGAAGAGGACTGGCCCTTGCACTGAGTCTTGAGGTACCCCACTGGTCACTCTCCCCTCATTAGAGTGAGTGCCATTAATCACCACCCTCTGTCACCTATCCATCAACTAATTCCTTACCCAGTTCACCACCTTGGGTCCCACCCCTAAACTGCCTGGTTTCCTTATAAGTCTCTGATCTGGTACAGTATTGAAGGCCTTGCTGAAGTCTAAGTAGGCCAAGTCCACTGACCTACCCTGATCTATTTCTTTTGTCATCCAGTCAAAGAAATCAATCCGATTAATCTGACATGACCTCCCCTTCATGAATCCATGCTGCCTCGGATTTTGTAACCTGCTGGATTTAAGATACTTCACTAGCCTTTCTTTCAGTAGTGTTTCCATTAACTTCCCCACCACTGTTGTCAGACTGACTGGCCTATAGTTGTTAGCCTCCTCCTTGCTGCCACTTTTATGAAGCAGGATTACGTCTGCCCTCCTCCAGTCCTCGGGAACCAGTCCTGTTTCCAGTGAGTTGTTGAATATAGCTGTCAGAGGCACAACCTGTACCTCAATGAGCTTCCTCTGTAACCTTGGATGTACCCCATCTGGCCCCATAGTCTTATCCACTTTCAGATTTGCAAGTCCTCTCAGGACTCTTTCCTTTGTGAATGAACTTGTATCTACCTCCCTCCCTCCCTCCCCAAGTGTTCCTGCTGCTTCTATGTCATCTGTCCCTCTTCCTCCACTGTAAAGACTGAGCAGAAGTATCTGTTCAGGATATCTGCTTTTTCCTGATCCTCCTCTGTACAATCTCCCCCTGTCCTTTTCATCCTCACAATCCCTCCCCTTGTCTTCCACTTCATGCTTATGTATCTGCAGAAGGTCTTGTCCCCTTTAGTTACCCCTTTGGCTATCCTTTCCTCTGTGCCTTTGCACCTCTCACTACCTTCCCTGCTTCCCTCTGCTTTTCCTGGTAGATTTCTGTGTCCTCTTCCCTCTGTCTTTCTTTGTAACTCCTGAATCCCCTTCCCCCTTTAGCTTTTACCTTCACAACCACTTCCTTTGAGAATCATAGTGGTCTCTTTTTCCTCCTGTTTTCACTCACTTCCTTCACACAGAGATTTGTTGCCTTCACTATGTTATCTCTTATTTTGTCCCACTGTAATTCCATGGTACCTGGTAAGATTAGCTCTACACGAATAGCACCAGTCTACAAAGTGCTAGTTCATGTAGCGCTAACAAGAACAGCAAGAGGGGATATACAGCGCTTTCAGTAAGCGCTCCTCTGGTCGCTGTTCATGGTGCTCACAAGGAACAAGAGCACCAGAATCCAAAAGGCTGGCTAAGCTGCTCCCATGGTATGGAGGGTTGGGGCATAGAGCAGCTCAACTAGCAGCAGTGGGGACCAGGGTTCTAATCCTGGTCTCCAACCAGTTTACACATATTGGGACTTAGTTTTTATCACTTTTTTACTGCACGCTGTTTCACCGCACTATTCTGACTGATGCTATTCTGACCCAGTGCCTTCCTCCGCCCTACCCTGGCAATCCTCCCACTAGGTTGTCTCTGAGGAGGCATTCACCATTTAAAAAAAATCTGCCCTCCTGAAGTCCAGAATCCTCATCCTTGTGTGGCTTGTCTCTGTTGCCATCTTTATATTAAATCACACTGTGCAGTGATCACTGGTCCCCAGGTGACATCCCACTTTGACATCTGCAATACTATCCCTGTTTGTGAGCAACAAGTCAAGTATTGCCCTGTCTTGAGTGGGTTGTTTGACTAGTTGCTGAGAAATACCCCCGGCAGGTAGTCTAGGATGGCCCTGCTTCTAGCCGAGGTTGTGGCTGGGAGGCTTGAATCTACATCTGGCAGATTGAAGTCCCTAACCAGTTGTATCTCCACCTTTTTGCCATCATACTAATGGCTTCCCCAGTGCCTCATCTAATTCTTCCCCCTGTGCTGGAGGTCTGTATAACACCCCAGTGCGAATACTGGCTCCAGCTCCTGTCTGCAGGGGGATCCACAGCACCTCCAACCCATGTTTTACACCTAGGTTTCTTTGCAGTTCTGTCCCTCTGATACACTCCCTCTCATACAACACAAACCCTCTACCCTTCATCCCCCTCTCTGTTCCTTCTGAACTGAGTGTAGCCTGGTATGGCCATGTCCCAGTTGTGGCTCCTGTGCACAGTGACTCAGTTATAGCCACAAGATCCAGGTCTGCCTCAGCCATGATGGTCTCCAGGTCTGGAATTTTATTTCCAAGACTCCTTCCATTGGCACACAGGGCTCTCCACACTTTGCTTCTGTCCTTCCTGTAAGTTCCTTTCCTGATCTTCCTTCTTATGCCGCCACTTAAAACTTCCCTCACTCAAACCCCCCCCCACCCTCTCTCTGCCTTGCCTCCTCAACACCTCTCTTTCCACATTTTCTGTTCTTGTCCCCCTTACTCCCTACTATGCTTATGCCTCCTTTAATGTGTGCCCTGGGGGAGTTTCCTCCCCTCAGGCCCTCTCTACCTGTTCCTATTTTCTTGGCCCTGTTCTTCAAACATTAATTCTGTGCTGTATTGTGTTTTTTTTTTTTTTTGCTTTGTTGTGCTGTATTGTGTTTTCTTGGCCCTGTTCTCCAAATATTAATTCTATTCATTGCATTTCTCGGACCTGTCCTCCACACATTAATTCTACGGCACATTGTGTTTTCTTGGCTCTGTTCTCGATATATTAATGGTGTGCACTGCATTTTCTTGGTCATGTTTTTCAAGTATTATTACTGTGCCATATTGCCTTTTCTTGGCTGTGTTCTCCCAGCATTAATTCAGTACATCATTGCCTTTCTGTGGTCCTGTTCTCCAAACATTAGTTGTGCATCTCATCGTATTTTTTTTGGTCCTGTTCTCCAGACATGAATTCTGCACTACATTGTGTTTTCTCTGCCCTTTTCTTCAAAGGTTTTTGCACTTGATCGTGTTGTTTGGCCTTGTTCTCCAAACATTAATTCTTTACCAAATTGTCTTTTCCTGGCTTTGTACTCCACACATTAATTTTGTGCTACATTGTGACAGCCCTCTTATTAAACATGCACAATCTACAATACAGTAGGTGCAATATATTTGTAGAGCTGGTTGCTGCATGCTCATAAAGTTATAGCAGCTTTTTTGTAATTTCCTACAACCCCACATGTGCTTCAATTATTTCTTTTAATCACTCTTATCCTGAGTTTTTGCACACAATTCAATAAATCTGATCACAGCAGTCTCCCTGCAGCTGTCTTGCCAGCTTACTGCTTTGTCACAGAAAGGTCACAGTAACCATCTCAAAGGCTCACCACAAGCATTGAGAACCCAGCCCAAGGCCTCTCAGAAGTAATGGGGAAATCTAGGAATTATTAGAAAGGAAGACAAGAAGCTGGGATTCAGACTGGAGGCTCACAGGTCAGAATGTCCAAGCTCTACCAGTTGTGCTAAAGGGTACGCATTTCCCAATCCTACTAAGACACCAGTCATTTGAACATATTCAGGCAGTACAACTGCAACTGTCTCATAAACTATGCTGGCCATGAAAGGATTCTGCTAGTCTTCTTAAATGATAGCAGCAATGAGTGTCAGTTCTATTTTAACCTTTGTATTTGGATATGAGAACTGAAATATGTCTGGTTATTAATGCGTAATAAGTGCACTGTGGTATTTCTCCAGGCATGCAAGTCAACAAGGGAGTTATTATGATAACCTCCAGCTGCACTTGGCTGTCCCAGGTATGCTCTTATACTATATAACACATGTTCACAAGGCACTCTTATAACATAAGCATGATTTCATGTATGACCTTTGGGTGTGACAACCACAAGGGGAAAATCTAAATGGTTCTGACAAGTGAAATCACTCTTAGATTAATTGGATTACTGTAGGAACACATTATTGTGTTATAACTTATTTAATTAAAAAATAAATAAAATGCATTGTTTAATTTATGTTGTGAACATGTAGTATTTGCAGCTCAAGTAATCTGGTCACTATGATTACTATGGCACTGGTGTAGTTAGCGTGAGAGACACTTCACAAACTAAGAATGTCTGTCATGCTTACAGTAGAGTGCTTCTGGTTGCTAAAAAGCTTCATGGAGATATGATTTTAGAAAAATTACAGTCCCATGTGTAACTTCACATGATGCAATGTACTATTTTCACAAATGCACCTGAGGTGTGCTAACCACCTGGTACAGTCACGATGCTGCTGGTGTGGAGCAGGTTGTGAAATAGAAACAGAAACATAGAATTTGTCAGCAGACAAGGACTGCCAGGCCCATCCAGTCTGCTTTTAAGCTCTACACTTATTTGTGGCCTCTGACCCTACCTGATCAGTGGCTCTTCACCTCTCCTTCCCACGTCTAAGGTTCTCTTATGCCTGTCCCAGGCATATTTAAATCTCTCCTCTGTGCTCACTCTCACCACCTCCTGTGGCAGACTATTCCATGGGTCCACCATCCTCTTTATGAATAAAACCTTTTCGTATTTCCCCTTAACCTGCCACCCTCCAATTCTATATCATCCCCCTCGTTCTTGTTTTTATTTATTTTTATTTATTTACTAAACTCTAGGATTACAAATACCTTTGAGCAGGAACTGCTCATTTACAAAGGTTACACATCAGAGGATGGAGGGAAAACTTACATACAAAGGTTGACAAGAATAACAGACTTTAAACAAGGCAAAGGCTAGGCTTAAGGATACATTCCTACTTGGAGTCAGACTACATCAACAGGAAAATGCCGGGTAAAAGGTGAGAAATAACAAGTGAGCAGTGGAGTTAGGGAGGGTAGGGTAAGTGGGAAACAGAAAGTAGTAGGCTGACTGAGGAGCCATTGCCTAAGGGGAAGGGGTAGAATGGATGTGAGTCTGATAGTAGTAGGAGGGTACCTACGTCCAATAAGTGCCAAAGGAAGAGGAGGGTGGGCATGAAGAGGAGGCACAGGAAGGGAGGGATGAAGGGAGAGTGGGAGAGATGTAGGAGGAGGGAGCAGGAGCCAGAGTACTGCAACCCTAGGGAGGTTACGGGACAGCTTGGGCCAGCAAGGAAGGAGAGGTGAACCTCTTAGTGGAAGCAATCGCACTGACTGGTTGACGTGAGGTGGTGTCAGAGTTGCTTTGTGAAGGTGCCAAAGTGAAGCAGCAGAAAGTATTTCTTTGTTGAGCAAGTTATACCATAGTGGGGCTCTGTTGGTGAAGGACCTCTGACCCATGGTGGTACGGCATCTGGGACCTGGTAGATTTGGTGTTGTGCATTTCTGGTATGTTGGGTGCTGTTGTTTATAGTAAGAAGCTTTTCAACACCTGGGGCAAGTGCCCGAGGAGAACCTTGTTGGTTACCAGGCAGGTCTGGTATTGGATCCTGCTACGGAGTGGTAGCCACCCAGTCTGGGTGTACAGATCGCAGGTGTGTGTTAGTTGAGCAGCACCTGTAAGGAGTCGGTAAGATTTGTTAAGCACCATCGATATCCTGCGAAGGGCAATGGGGGAAGCTGAGCCGAAGATAACTAGTCCATAGTCAATGACTGAGGTTACAGAGCTGTTAATCACCAGTCTTAGGGCATCAGCTGTCATGCAATGTTTGTGCCTGTGGAGAAGGCCTAAGCGTATATTTGTGGCATTTGCGACATTATCAATGTGCTGTGCATAGGAGAGGGATCTGTCCAGGGTGATGCCAAGGTACGTAAACTCTGGAACTGGTTCGAGTGTGATCCCTGCTCGGGTTCCTGATAGTGAGGGGTTGAGAGTTATGCTTGCTTCGCATATCACAGAAAGACATAACTTTTGTTTTGCTATAGTTCAGGAACAATTTGTGTGAGCTGAACCAGTTCTCAACGCTCTTGAAGTCATGCTGTAGCTGCCCATCCAGTAGATTAATATCACGGTGATTTGTGTATATGACAGCGTCATCAGCATAGAGCAGTATGTTCTGGTGGTAGACATTCGGGAGGCTGTTCAGGAACAGATTGAAGAGCAGTGGACCCAGAAAGGACCCCTGAGGGACTCCAGAGAGGACTGGGCTTTCAATGGAGATGACACTGACACTATTGACACGTTGGACCCTGCCTCCGAGGTAACTTGCAAACCAGGGCAAAGCATCTTAGGAGAGACCGATATTTGAGAGTTGCCTGAGTAGAAGTGGGTGATTTATGGAGTCAAAGGCTTTAGTTAGATCAATGAACACAGGGCCCCACACAGTTACCCTGGTCCAAAGTGGCGTGGATGAAGCCCATAAATTCCACCAGTGCAGTGGTGGTGCTGTGCCCTTTTCTAAAGCCATGTTGTTCAGGGCATTGGATTTTGTATTTTTCAAGGTACTCGACTAGCTGGTCTGAGACTATTCGTTCAAGAGCTTTGGATAAGGGTGGGAGGATGGAGATAGGCCTGTAGTTTGTGTGCAGTGCCCTATCTCCAAATTTGTGAACTGGTGCAATTGTCGCCTGCTTCCAAATGGCTGGGAATTTGGCAGTCCTGAGTGATAGGTTGAATATCTTAGTTAAGGGTTCTAGGATTTCTTCTAGGGCCAGTGCACACAGCTTCATATCAAGGGAGTCACAGCTGTAACCAGTACTGCTGATAGCTTTCAGAATGTATTTTCTGGCAAGAGGCACTGGGATCTCCTTGAAGTAGAATTGCAGTGCTGTGTGAAGGTGTGGTGCCTTGTAAGCTTGGTCACTTATGGAAGGGGCATCAAAGAAGTCTGGTGGGAGGACACTGCCCAGGTTAGAGAACGCATTGTTAAAGATGTTGGAAATTGTAACAAGGTCGGTCGTTGGTGTACCGTTGATATGGAGCATTGTGGGTGGATTCTTGGGGTCCTTTCCAGAGAGGTTTTTCATGTTATACCAGAATTTTTTCCCATTCCCCTAGGTATTGGTGAATGCTTCCCTGAAGTATTTCCTTTTGACATTCCTTATTGCTCGAGTGCAGTCATTCCTAGCTGCTTTGAATTTTTGAATGTCTCCTGGCTTAGCAGTGGCTCGGGCACAGTGCCAAAGATGATCTCTTTGTTTAAGAAGAGTAGTTAGCTCAGTGGTTATCCATGAGTTTGCCTTTCCTTTTACCTTCATCTTTTTCACTGGTGCATAGATATCACAGGCTACAGAAAAGTGGTTGATGAATAGGTCCAGGGCTTGGTCAGTATCATTGGTCGAGTCAAGTGCAGGCCAGTCAAGACTGCGCAGATGCGCTTTGAGTGTTTGAAGTTGCCCCTGCTTTAACACCCTGGTGTTCCTCCTATATTGGAAGATGCCTGTGAGTAACTACAATCACCACAGGCTGCTCTGCAGTGCACTGTTTTCCAGGGAGGCAGCATTATTGCCATGGAATTGGGACCTAGTGCACCATTCCCATACTGCTGATACCATTAGATGCATGGCATTCCCCCTCGCCCTGCAGCATTCAAGCAATAATACTGGTTTTATACCTACACACACAGCAGCTGATAAAGGGCAATTGAACCACATGATGTAATTAATCCAGCAGTACCTACAAAATGGCTTCTGCATATGCATGATGCTTCTGCACTGCAAGTCAATACAAATCATGTACCCCAACAGACATCATGGAGTCATCAGGAAAGCTCTCAGGATCCCTTGGTGTCAGTGTATTGGGCTCCATAGTGAATAGGGCCCTGAGTGCTTATTTGCTCTAAATCGTCTCCCCCAGTTGGTTGGGCCAGCAGTCTGCATTCCATTAGGGAGCTTGAGTAAAATCCTTCTCTGTTACCAAGCACTTCCCCTGAGGTAGGCTAATACTGTCTCTCTCCTTATAGCTCTCCTTCTAGCTGTAGACCCTCCCCTCTCCTCAATGTGTGGTTATTCATTTCACGGCACTAACTTTATTTCCTAAAATGTCCAGTAGATCTTGAACTAACTGAGATCTGTACAAAGCCTGCCAACATTATTTAAATTCTCAGAGGTCTGCTGCCTATCAGAACTACCAGGAATAGTCATTTGAGGTAGACCAGCAGGTTCCCCCCCTCCGTGTAACCTCCTGCATTCATCAGCCTTTAAGCCTCCCAAAGACATTCAACCCATCTACTAAGCATTATTGTCCCCTAAAGATCATGTGTTGGACTTTTCTAACTTTCTATGAGATTTTTGGCATAAAATCGGTCAAATATCACCACCATGGAACTGGGCAAAGCATTGCCTGACTGATGTTCTCACCCCTCAGTTTGCTTGCTGTGTACTCGGTTTTACATATTGGTCACCTCAGGGTGAGGAGTGCTATCCGGCTTCTCCTGTTAGTACTGTGACCTTCTCTTTTATTATTAACAGATTGTATTCATTGTGAAGTAAGACACTGCCTCACCTTCCTCTTCTTTTGCATGTAACTCAGCCCTTTTTTATTAAAAACAAATATATTTTGGAAGTGATATGCTGCTTAGTCTGCCTCTTCCCTGCCTTTCTTTCCCTTATATTATCTCCAATTTGTATAAAAAATATTTGGAGACAATGTCATATGTCCAGCCTACCTCCCAGCATGCCATGTATTTTTAAACTGTTCAGAGCAAGGCATTACCTCCAGTACTGTTGATCACCAGGTCTCTACATTTTCATCATTTGGGGAGAAGCGCTGTCTGACATGCCTCTCCCCTGTAGGTTCTGAGCCTGATTAGTGACCACACTATGGGTTTGTTTTGGAAGGAAACCCCCCCACCTGCCTCTCAAGTGGGGAATTCCCCTGCTGTCAGTGTTACTGTGCTGCATGACAAAGGTGCTCTCTCACACATCAATCACAGTGATTACACAGCATGTCTCTCTTGCTGATGGTTTCTCCTTCTGAATCACTCTCCTCCTTTCTAACACACTCTGTGACAAATAAATGCATTTTTAAAAAAGCTGTCTTGTGCAGTGCTGGTCCCTTCTCTTTGAACCACTGGATTACCAGGGAAAAAATGCAAGCACTATTTGCATGGCACATGGTGACCCCTACTTTCAGCACCAGTTCAGCCCCCCTTCACTCTGGCACTATGCTCTTTGAGTTTACGTAATTTGCACAGATGATTTGTATGCTAATTCATTTGTCCTCCATATGCAATATATTACTATTTTGTCTGTACTGCACTCAACTTAATGCTCTTTATGTCTTTCTCATTGTAACCACATCACCTGACTGGCTGTAGTTTGTTTGTAATTGTGCTTCTCCCTATCTCCCTTCCCCCAGATTGCACCTGGAAATGAGCCTGAGCTCAGTGTGCCTCTCCCGCTTACTAATTTTAAATAAATACATGATACTCAGCCTTCAAAAATACATACATTTTTATAGTAGTTCCCTTCAAACTAAAAAAGGTTGTGGTTTTCCTTGACAGATTACCACTATTATCTTCTGATGCAGCAGCCAATATTACATCAAGTATTGTCAACCTCCATTTAACTGTTTCATACCTGATCTGAAGTGCATAAATGCATGAAAACTGTACCAGCATGACACAGCCATGTCAACTTCACTCCAAGCTTTCATTTAAAAAACAAATACTAGCCAAAATAGTTCCAAACAGCCCTTTTGAAAGAGTGTACTAACTGCTAGGTCAAGGAATCAAAATATTCTTTTTTTAATGAAAGCTTTGTGTCATGTTGACATGGTTGTGGCATGTCAATACAGCTATGTACCAATACAATATATCGATGTATACATTACATCCATGCACTTAGTACATTGATGTACCAATGCAATATATTGATGTATACATTATATCCATGCACTTAGTACATCGATGTACCAGTACAACACATCAATTAATGCAATAAGCATGGACTCAGAAGCCATTGTATAAATTCATTAATTTTCACTCCCAATGTATAAATGATATATATATATATGTGTGTGTGTGTATACACACACATCATCACTGTTTATGTACATAGTTGACAAATTACAGCTTGGCCAAACCCCTTCTTGCCTGCCAACACTACTTCTCCAGCTCTAACTTGAGCGAACACTAACACTAACAGGGAAACATAAGATCAACCGGATACACAGGATCAGCCAGATACTTTGCCAAATACAAGAAAAAGAGACAGACAGAGCTGCAGCTCAAAATACTAAGGGCTTTTTGCTAACATTTCACTAACCTGGGCACTAACCTGATACACAGCATGCACGCTCTGGCTCCCAGCCTCACTCGCTCGGTACTCACAGCATTGTCAGCAAAGGCAGGGTCAACCATATAAAAAATACTTCAGGGAAGTCAAACAACATGAGGGAAAAATAATTTAAATAGGAGGACAAAAAAAAAAAGGCACAGTAACACTCACTCCGCACCTGCTCCAGCCAGCATCTCTCTTACTTTCAGCACCTCTCCTTACCTTTAGTCACCAAATTCAGAACCAAACAGATAAAATGCCCTGAATGCAGGATCAACCAGATAAAATTCCAGTAAGGTGCAGGATCAACCAGATATTTTAATATTATAAACAAACTTCAACATACTTTTCTGTAACTGACTCCTTGGTAACTGAAAACAATTGTCACCATGTTTCTTTTTTCCTTGAAAATCCCTCCCAAACACAATTCTGTACCAATAGGAATGCACTCCACAAATGTAGGGACATAATTTCCCTAACAACCATGATTCTAACCTTGACAACCATCCCTGAAAGGTGCACTAACACACAGTGAATCACAAAAAAAATCCTCGTTTTTTATTACAAAAAACCTACAAAACTTAATCCAAATAAATAAAACAAACTCAAAAAACTGTGTCCCTATTGCATAAATTGAATATGCAATGGGGAGCTTGTTAAATAAATGATTTATCTGCACCCAAGCAGTTTGATCTTGAACATTTCACATGTGGCTTATACCACTTGTGAGGTTACCCGAGATCAGACTGCCCTTGTGCAGATAAATCATTTATTTAACTCATCCCCATTGCATATCCCCTATTTAGAAAATGGCTTCAAAAAATCCATCAATCTGATTGTAACCACATCACCTGACTGGCTGTAGTTTGTTTGTTTGTAGTTTGTTTGATGTGGCACCAAACCTGGGCAATTATTTACTTGCTGTCTAGATCTTCGGTGCCTTATGTATACAAGCAGGGTAAAGTGTACCCATGCTAAAAAACTCCCAGGTTGTCAAGCGCATAGGAGGTGGTATCTCCCCTGGCTCCTCCTACTTGCACTACTACTGGCCGGTGATATTGAAACCAACCCTGGCCCATTAAATCTGACCCATAAAATCCCTCCCGTATGGGGCATGGGTAAGGGGCTAAAAATAGCTCATCTTAACATTAGGAGCCTGCTACCTAATCATGATGAGCTATTAGCATGGGTTGCACTCTACAAACCCGACATCCTAGGAGTGACAGAGACCTGGCTGAAACCCTCTGCCCCTGACTCTGCCTGTGAACTCACTGGGTATGAATTCACCCGACTGGACAGAGCTGGGGGCAAGAGTGGGGTATCATACTAATCTACCATAAGAGCCACTTAAAAATCTCCCAAATTGCCCACCAGGATTCAAACGTGTCCCCCTGTAAGTTGTTACATGTGCTACTGCTACTTGGAGGCCTTAAAGAAACTGCACCTGGTGTGCACTATATATCCTCAAGAGGTGGGCCACCTGGATTAACTCACCTCATGGACAAAATTGGTCCCAGAGTCGGGGATATGAACTCCATAATCCTGGGGATGTAAACCTTAACTGGGATAGTGGTAATGTTAAGCAGTTTGAGCCTCTGCTTGCTAACCTTGCCCTGACCCAGCTCATCCAGGAACCAACTAGGCGGACAGCAAATGGATCCTCCAGCACCTTACTGGACTGGATCATGTCTAACCATCCTGACAGGATCTCATCAGCGGGTACATTATCTGACTCCATCTATGACCATTTCTGTGTATGGAAAATTCCCACCCCCAAAATTCCACACAAAATTATGCATGTCAGAAACTACTCTAGATTTGATACTGAGGAGTTCCTGGAAGACCTAAGATTTACTGACTGGTCTCGGGTGTATGGTGCCACTGACCCTTCGGCAGCAACCTCTTACTTCCTCTCCACCTTTGGGGCCTTGCAAGACAAGCATGCTCCCAAGGTCACCCGTAGGGTGAGGGAGTCTGCTACCCTCTGGTTAAATGGGAATCTCCTAGCCCAGATGTGGGAGAGAGATAAGTGTTGGGCTCGTTCCAAAGGTACCAGTGATCCCATGATTATTCAAAGGTACAGACACCTCAGGAACAAGTGCAAAAAGGCCATCAGGGCAGCAAAGAGTGACTTTTGCAAGTCCGCCCTACTAAGCTCTGCCAGTAATCCCAGGAGGTTCTGGAGAGATATTATATCCCTTGTCAGCGGATCCTCCCATCCGGGGGTTACGGACATGGTCATAAATGGAGTCTCCTGCAATAATCCTCATACTATTGCCAACTTCCTAAATAATCACTTCTCTGACCTCTCTGCCTTCACAACCCTCTTCTCACCTGATGAGGCTCTGTCCCACCCCCTTCCCTCCACTCTGCTGGAGGGTCACCCTCCTTGTCAAATGTTCCACCTCAGGGCTGTATCAGTTCAGGACTTGCAGAAACACCTAGCTGGCCTCTCCCAGTATTCCAGTCCTGGCCTAGACAACCTGGAACCTAAACTCCTTAAGCTTGGTGCTGCACACATTGCCTCACCAGTAGCCTTTATCTTCAACCTATCTCTTGGTCTGGGGACCATCCCAGACATCTGGAAAGAGGCGAGGATTGTCCCTGTACTGAAGCAAGGAAATCCCAAACTGCCTGACAATTATCGGCCGATTGCCATTCTCCCAACCCTTAGCAAGCTCCTTGAAAAGGTAGTGGCTGAACAGCTTTCAGAATATATCCACTCTCGTGAACTTCTGTCCCCAGCCCAGCACGGCTTTCATAAGGGACACAGCACCACCATAGCCTTAATCTCAGTTACATCAAGTATCCAGACAGCCATGGACCAGGGCAAACTCTCTGGTGCAATATTTATCGACCTGTCCAAAGCCTTTGACCTCGTTGACCACAAACTGCTTGGTGCACAGTTGTGGTCACTTGGCCTGTCCCCCCATGCCATGAAATGGCTAATGGGTTATCTACATGGCAGAAAGCAGTGTACCTGCTTCAATAATGTCCTCTCCGAGCCCCTACCGGTGACCTCCGGAGTGTCTCAAGGCTCGGTACTGGGTCCCCTCCTCTTCTTCTTCTTCATCAATCAACTACCCATGGTTACTACCAGCTGTAGTGCCACCATGTATGCAGATGATCTGGTGATCCTAGCTCACTCCCAGAATGCCACTACCTTAAACCAGAACCTGACCGATGACTTTAACAGGGTATTGTCATGGGTTACTAGTCACAAGCTGGTCCTGAACCTGAAAAAGACACAGGCTATGCTCTTTGGCTCAATGGCTAAAATCAAAGCCTCATCAGCCTGCTTACACATCACCAGCGCAGATGGATCCTCACTACCATAGTGAGCTCCATCAAATATCTGGAGTAACACTTGACCCCAACTTGACATGGGTAATCATATCCTTAACATCTGCAGGGTGACAAACTGCAAACTGGGTCTGGCCTATAGGGCCAAGTATATGCCACCAGCAGCCAGGCTTGCCCTAGTGAAGGGTGTGCTCCTTCCCTCCCTCCCTCAGCTATGGGCTGCACCTATTTGCTCGCTCTCCAAAGACACATCTCACCCGGTGGTATACTGCTTACAATAACATTTGTCATTTTGCCTTGTCTGCCCCCCGACTCACCCACCGTTGTGAGCTACATGAGAAACTCTGCTGGCTCTCACCAGCTAGATACCTTGATTTTGGTTTGGGTTGCCTCTCTGGGAAAGTGATCAGAACTAGCACCCCCCAGGGGCTGGCCTGGCTTCTGCCTAAACTGAATCCCACTCCCTACCAACTTAGGTCTCTCACATCAGGGGTGCTCAAAGTCCCTCCTACGCGGACCCTCATGGGAGATCAGGACTTTGCCATAAGTGCATTCAGACTCTGGAATTTGCTGCCTGTGGATATCCGAGCTGCCCCCTCCTATCTGAGTTTTCAAAATTCCCTGTGGGGTTTCCTAAAACTAGCATCAGAGTGTGACTGCCCCAAACCTCCCTAGAGTAAAGTGTCAAATTGTTTTGTCTGAACCTCCCCAGGGTGTCTCCATTGAATTCCTGGAGATATTTTCCCCACTGTATCAATGACTTCTGACTACTCCTGCCTAAAAAGCCTTGGGCATATTTACACCCATTATTGCTCCACGGTCATAGGCTAACCATGACATATTGCACCTTGGTCACTTGGTAGAAACTTGTACTACCAAGTGTTTCTGTTTCTGTCTAACACATGCATATTTAGAAAAATGTGATGAGCTATATATACTTGTCCGCGATCCAACCAGCCTAGGGGGTGTATACGACAATGTTATAAGTTATATTATGACCAATCCAGTCCTTGAGCTATGCTCCACTCCTATGTATGATGACCTGTATATATCTGTCAGTTGAACTAGCTAGTCTAGAGTGTATAATCTGATATGTGCTTACTACTATACGTTTCCCCTAGCGTCAAATGATGTATTTCCCACATGTTTGTTTACTGTGACAAAAAACTGTACTCTCTTTGCCATGTCTCCTTGACTGTTGTTCCTCATGTTGTATTCTCCCAGGTCGTTCCTGAAAATAGGCATAATACTTGTCTAGTGTACTTACCCGGTAAACAAAAGCTAAATAAATAAAATAAACATAATGCCTAGTAAAAATCAAGTCCCACAGCATGGCAACAGAGGTGTCACATTACCAAATCAAATCAATGACACTACGAAAACATTCTTCAATTCTGACAGTGTAATCAGCGCGAAGCGCGATTTTCCAACTCGCCTCAGAGCAGCAGACTTATCAAAGCAAATGACAGCCCCAAGTGACAACATACCTGCTGTAAACTTCAACATCATGGCAGAGGAAGATCTCGAGCAGTTCTTAAATGCAACATCTGAGGGAGACGAGTTGGCAAATGACGAAAACCTGTCAGAAAAAAAAGAAATGTCAGTGAGCACCACAAAAGGTCACGTCTCACTCAGTACCACCCAGCTGACTGAGATCGAAGCAAACCGTGAATAAATCAGCACTCGCAAAACAACAACCTGGGCGTGTCAGTTATCCTTGACTGGGCAAAAGAAACCAGAATCAACATAAACTGGGAAACAGATAGCCTCAGTACCCACAATGACACCTTCCATAAATTCTAAGTGGAAGTCAGAAAAGGAACCGGAGACCAGTACTCGGTTGCCGGCTACTGCGCTCTTCGAGCAGGACTCAACAGGCACCTAAACAGCCCAGCAATATTCCGAAATATAAACCTTATGACAAATGCTCAATTTAAAACCAGCAACAATGTCTTCAAAAGCATTCTTAAACAGTACAGGAAAGATCAACTAGCACACCACCCACCGATCTCCGATACAGACCTGGCAAAACTGAGGAAATCACCAGCACTTTCCGTAGACACTGCGCTGGGCTTACTGAACCGCGTTTGGTTCGAAATTCAATTACACCTAGCCCGGCGCAGTAGAGAAGGCCCGCGAGAGCTCACCCCCTCCTCCTTTGTACTCCAGTAATCAAGAGTTCCTCACCCTCGCCTACAACCCCGACAGCAAGAACCACAAAGATCCCTTGGAAACCAACAAAGAATTCCAAAGAGGCTGCATCTACACCGATCCTGACAACCCGGAATGCCCAGTTGCAACATTTAAAAAATATATCAGTAAACTCCTTCCGAACCCCAAAGTGCTGTACCTCCACTCATGACGAGTTCCACAAGAGTTCCTGAACACACAGACAACGTGGTACACACAGGAACCGCTTAGGGAAAACTACCTCGTGAGATGATGAAAAATAAGTAAAGCAGCAAATCTCAGCCACATCTATACTAACCACAGTATTCGTAGCTGTGCTGTCCAAACTTGTCAAACGCAGGTCTACAGTCCGGAAATTATGACCATTACTGGTCACAGATGTGAGCAAAGCCTCAAATCATACTGAGACCAAAGGAAGAAGACAGGAAACACTGGAGTGCCCTCCTCTCCGGAAAACCTCCAAGTACCAGCACAAGCAATCAAGAGAGCACCAGCAAAGAAGAAGTAAACAAAGCAACGCCATCTACTGGAATGACAACAATACAGAGCTCCTTCAATCTAATGAACTGCACCTTCTCAGGTCCAGTTAATTTCATTGAAAATAAAAAATAAATATCAAAAAAGAGCTGTAATTCTTTCTAAAACTATAAATGTTTAAAAAGGTTTAAAAGTTTTATTATTAAAAAGTTTGAAAAAACAGTTTTTAAACAGTTCAATTGTTAAAAGAAAGCAATTTTGTTGTGCATCACTTTTCCTCTCATAGTATTTACTGACATTTGTTTGTGTGACTAATTTTTAAAATACAGTGAAGCCATTTTCTAAGTGCAATAATACCCTCAGGGTGGGCTGTGAAATCCCGGACCTTCCTCATGTAGTCCCCTGCCCAGCCGCCGCCTCATTATGCCCCGGTGGTCCGGTATTTCCCAATAATGCCCACCCTGTCAGGTATTATTGCTTACATATAGAGTACATTACATCCATGTACCAGCTACAGTACATCAGTGTACCAATGAAATACTGTACAATACATTGATGTATATATTACATCCATGTACGCAGTACATGAATGCATCAGTACAGTACGTGGATGCATGCGTTACATCCAGTTACGTAATGCCTGGATGTACCCATACATTACACAATGTATACATTAATTCAGTGTACTCAGTACATCGATGTACTAGTAAAATACATTGATGTACATATTACATTGAAGTACACATCGATGTGCCAAGGGAGTACATAGATATATATATACATCAATGTACTTGGTACATTGAAGTACCAATACAATATGTTGATGTAAACATCTAACTGACTTTAAAAAATTAAAAACATTTTCTGAGATTTGGCTCTTGTACATTAAAAATAAAGTATAATGGCAAAAATTTGGGCATCATAAAGGGGTCTAATCAAGTTACATAAAATCTTTATTTTCCTTGAGTAAGCCCAACTCTTCCTATAATAATGCATTCTGTAACTGTGTGGCTCAAGAGTGGCTGCAATACTGCCCCACCCCCACTTTGCTGCTGTTCATTTTTCCTAGGCATTTTTCCTGCGTATTTACTTGACTTTACATGTTGTATTCTATATATGTGTTTCTAGGTTTCTTCTACTTCTACACTAGCTGCCAGAATTCTGTGTAGTGGGCCTTCTCCCTGTGCAATAGGTCCTTTAAATATTTTGGGCTATTGTATACTTTACCATATGCATGACATAACAGGGTTAACATCACCTTTTATAATGGCACAGGGTCTGAGAATGCTGGAGCCACTATCGAAAAGCCAGTATTGCTTTCCTCCTTGTTTGTTTCTTCCAAGCCCACCATCCCAGATGCCAATGGTGTGGGTCAGAAGTGTGCACAAGTGTTCACACAGAATGGTGTGGGTTAGAAGTGTGCACAAATGTGCGCACAGAATGGTGTGGGCTAGAAGTGTGAACACACAGTGGTGTGGGTTGGAAGTGTGCACATACAATGGTGTCAATTAGAAGCATGCACACACAGTGATGTGGTTTACAAGTGTGCACACACGGTGTGGGTTAGAAACAAGCACACGCAATGTTAATGGTTAGAAGCATGCATACACAATGGTGTGGTTTAGAAGCTTGTACACATGATGGTGTGGGTTAGAAGCATGCACACACAATAGTGTAGTTTAGAAGTGTGCACTCAGAATGGTGTGGGTTAGAAGCATGCACACACAATAGTGTGGGATAGAAGTGTGCACACACAATGGTGTGATTTAGAAGTGTGCACACAGAGTGGTGTAGGTCAGAAGCCTGCACACTCAGTGGTGACAGTTAGAAGCATGCACACACTGTGGTGAGGTTTACAATCGTTCACACACAGTGGTGTGGTTCAGAAGTGTGCAGACACAATGGTGTGGTTTAGAAGCTTACAAATACACATTGGTGAGGGCTAGAGGTGTGCATACAGTGGTGTGGTTTAGAAGTGTGCACACAGAATAGTGTGGGTTAGAAGCATGCACACACAATGGAGAGGGTTAGAAGCATGCACACAGAATAATGTGGTTTAGAAGTGCGCACACACAATGGTGTGGGTTAAAACAGCATGCACACACAATGGTGTGAGTTAGAAGCATTCACACACAGTGGTGAGGTTTATAAGCATGCACACACAATGGAGAGGGTTAGAAGCATACACGCACAATGGTGTGGTTTAGAAATGTACACACAATGGTGTGGGTTAAAAAAGCATGTACACGCAATAGTGTGAGTTAGAAACATGCACACACAGTGGTGTGAGTTAGAAGCATGCGCTCACAGTGATGAGAGTTACAAGCATGCACACACGATGGTGGGGGTTAGAAGTGTGCACACATGATGGTGAGGGTTACAAATGTATGCGGAATGGTGCAGTTTACAAGAGTGCACACGTGACAGTGAGGGTTAGAAGCATGCACTATGGTGTGCTGATGTGGAGCCAACCAGGGGCAGGAGAGTTGCTCGAATTCACTATGGTGCCATGCTGTCTCTACTCTCTGCAAGTCTCAGAGGGCAGAGGTGCCGTGCATTTTTTTGCTCCCTGTAAGAATTAGGGGTTATAGGCATACCTGTCAACCTCTCAGCATTAGAAATCATAGCACTGGCCTTCAGAAATCATAGCAAATGGCCAAAATGTGGAGCACGTTCTTATTTTGAAGAATAAAATGTCTGCAAATAGTGGGCCCCATATAGCTAATGAGAATAAATTTTTCTATCAACTTAGTTCATTGATTTAATAGTTTGTGTGTCCAGAAAAAGTTCTAACATTATTAATAACATCAGTAAACCTATGTGGAGCAAGGGTAAATTTGAATGTGAAAATCGTAGCGCTATGCAAAATTCATAGTAGTTGAGAGGTATGGTTATAGGTGCCATGCTTTTTGACTCCCTATTCTTCTGGTTTGTAAAGCCAGGTGACCATCAACATAAAGGTGTCTCAGTCTACCTCTGACTTATACAGTATTTGATTTGAACAGCAGTATTTCCCATATTTATCAGTGCAGTCACTCTCACAGAGGTGGCATCCATCAATCTGATGAAGTGACTGACTTGTTCCTGTGATGTTTTAATCTTTCTGCTGGGTCTATTACTTGCTATGAAATTAGTGTATAAGGACTTAATAGGGGATACAGCAACTGTTACTGCTGTCCCTAGTATGTTTAAGCTGCACAGTGCCTTTAAGAAATACATTCTGAGTGTCTGAGTTGTAAAATAGGAGGGGATCTGTGCAGCCAGGAAACCAAAAGTATGAGAATTTATGTGACTCCACCCCTTTTGGGGATTTGCACCTGACAAGTGCATACCTGTCTTTAGAGAATTTATGAAGGAGGAAATAGCTTTTTGAGAATGTGGAAAAAAATGTGCCTTAACATGTCAAAGCTGAATTGTGCACCCTAACATGTGCAGCTTCACAATTTGCTGTATAAAAAGTTTGAAAATAGAAAACTTTGGAGAGGTAAATGGTTTGCCAATTACGATGACACCCTATAAACTACAGGAGGCCAGACTTGGAATCTGTAGTAGTTGTAATGTACTGAAGCACTGGAACCAAGTGGTTAGAGTACAGAGCTGCGAACCTGGAGATGGGGGTTTAAATCATACAACTGTCACTGGGTTCAGTTCCCAGTAGGTCACATTATTTCTTTCTCACTACAATTTGTGAAAGAAATTGATTAGTAGTGGCTAATACTGCACCAACAACATTTAATTGTCATATGTCACTTTAGTTGCTGTGTTACCCTGACTAGCATCCCTGTGATCAGTTTCTCTGTAAATCTATCCCTGTGCTCATTGGCTCTCTCTACACACTGAAAATAGAAACACCATTCTCCCCCTTCCTCTTCAGGACCGTAAAGTGCTTTGGGATACAGTTTTTATGAAAGGTGCTGTATAAAACAGCTTCTTTTCCTTCATTTGTCTGAGACATGTGTAACCCCCTTGTTACCCGGGGTTACTAGAATCCCAGTAAGACCTAATGGTAGGCAGGGAAGGCAGCTTGTGAAACTCCAGTTAAATGGATTTCACACTGTCTCACTCTGTTCTCAGTCTCAGCTGAGACTGAGGGATGGCATCACCACAGAATTATCGCAGCTGCATGAGCCACAATGGAATCTGCAGAAGGGAGTTAGAGTAGAATGTTGGGAGGTTTGAACATACAGTCTGTAGGCAGTTGGAGTTGGAGATTGTTGTGAGAGGAGCACAGCAGCTCTGTGCTCAGGCTCTTGGAGCCTCAGCTCTGAAATAGAGCTACATTTAGGGAAAGGTGTGTGTTTCCGCCTAAAGAGTGACACAGTAAGCTGTTCTTTAAAGTGGTGGAGACCGCTGATATGGACCTCTGTGCCCCCGCCCCTGAGGGGATGGGGTGGAAGGTTTGCCTGCTATTCCAGGGGCAACCCCCTGGCTACTGCTAGAGAAGAAGCTGCCTTATTTTTCCCAAGAGTGTGGGGTGCAAGAAGATTTTGAGATTCGCCTGTGGGACACCTGCAACCGAAGGGTGAGTTCTGCTCTTTCTAAAGGGCCCATGTTTCATCCTGAACTGTGTTAAAGTGGGGATTGGACTACTGAAGTAGTGGGAGGCCTAGAGTAATAGGCTTAGCCAAAAGTAAAAGTATGTTCAAGTCCAGCACAAGGTGAAAGTCAAGACATGTAGAGGAGATGTGATATATGTCTACCCTGTAATCTACATTTCCAAGCCTTCAAAGAGTTGTTTAGCATCCAGAGAAATGGCCTGGTATGGATTGTGGGAGCTGGAGGTGGGAGACCCCCCATCTTTAGTAACCAGGTCCACCTCTACGGATTTGCTCTGTGGATTTCTACTTTGCCTCATGCACTTGGCCAGTGATGAGGGAAGTACCCAGATGTGGGATTGGAAGTAAAATTTCCCTTAAGGAGTCGAAGGCTCTAAGGTGGTTTGGGGAGCCACCAACAGAAAATTGGTTCACTGCCATATGGACCGCAATCAAGTGGCCGGCGGGGGAGCTGGGCCAGGGGAAAACCCAAGTAGTGTACAAGTCGGGCTGTGTACCCAAAGCTGCATGCAAGTCCGGGCTGTGTGCCTGGTGGGTTCAGAGCCTGAGGACTGGAATAGTGAAGAAGTGTTCTGTGTCGCTGATCTGCATTACCAGGAATGTAGCCCTGTGGGGGTCCGTCTATGCTTTGTTTGTTCAGTTTGGATGTGAATAAAAGCCACACTCTAGAATCCCATTCCTGGTATTGGACATTACAGTTATTGCTTCCTGTGTTCGGATTTACTTGGGTGCCCCTGTGCAGAGTAGCCAAACCTAGGCCCCCTGTGCTGAGTAACCTAGTCCTCCCCGAACCCAGTCCCCACCAGGTACTGCTGTCAGCTTCAACAGCATGCCACCTGTAGTTTTGCAAAAAGGCAGGGGTCCAGGGCGTTACAAAATGGAGACACCGCTTTGGATTTTAATTTAGGGAGGAAGGGTGCTCAGACAAGGGGCTAACGTTTTGGCTAGCTGGCAGTGGGTAGCCCAAAAAGCTGAAGCAAGTTGACTGGTGTGTCACTGTGTGCTGTGGTTCATTGCTGCTGTTAAAATGTCAACTGTTTACCAAGGAGCAGTAAAGCTAAAAGAGCGTGCCCTTGTCCTGCATCAAATGTTTACAGCGTTTTGGCCAGTTTTTTAAAAGAACTGTGTGTGATAAAGATAAGTGTGGAAGACTAGGGGTAGCAACAGGAAAATTGTGCCCTGGACGTTGGAAATGCTTTTTAAAAAAGAACTGTGTGTGATAAAGAAAAGTGTGGAAGACTAGGGGTAGCAACAGGAAAATTGTGCCCTGGACGTTGGAAATGCTTTTTAAAAAGAGAACTGTGGTGATAAAGAAAAGTGTGGAAGACTAGGGGTAGCAACAGGAAAATTGAGCCCTGGGCGTTGGAAATGCTTTTGAGTGAACTGAGAAACTTGCTGTGCGAATGGCCATGCTAAATGGCTGAAATGGGCTCCCGCCATGGAGTCAGTTGAAGAAAAAAAAAGTGGTTTCTGCAGTTTAAATTTGCCTGCTCGACAATCGCCGTGAGGAGAAGAGCACTTGCGAGGAAGAAGTGGCTCATTTGCATGGTGTTGTGTGATTGGTGAAGCTGCAATCAGTCCCGCCCCTCAGCCAGCTCTACAGTGACTGCCCAGCATTTGAGAGGGAGTGTGAGTGGAGTGCGTGTACTGGCTAATGGAGGAGCATCGCGGTGATTAAAAGCACTGTAAAACTGTTAAAAATAGACTTATCTGTTCAAAATCAGGCTCAACCCGCATCTCGATTGACTAAATTGCAAGTGTGGTGATAGGGGAGATGATCGGCAGGACTGCCCACCCATTTTCTTTCTGAGGCCTCCAAGACTGGCTGCAGGCCGTTTTCCATCACAGCTAACAGCTATTGATAACAGTAAGTACCAACAGTAAAAGTTGCTCAAACAGTGATTTTCTGCCAGAAGCCAGCTAAATATGTGTGTAGCAGTGTAGTCGCTTTGCAAGTAACGACTGTGTTAAGTTCTACCAGCAAGTGCAAGTCTGCTAGGCCATTGACTGTGTGCATAGTTATGAATTCAGCATCCGTTTAAAGTTTTAAAGCCAGAGAGAGAGACTGTGAGTTGTAGCCAAATGTGCAGCACTAGTTTACAGGCAATCCTGTGCTTGAAATCCTGAGGCTTTAAGGGACTGTGAGTTAAAGAAATGTTTCCAACAAATGAAGAGTCCGTGGAAAATCATGTAAATGTGTTAGAAAAAGAACAGTGCAAGTTTGTGCAGTTTGAGCAAAAGTTATCAGTAGTGTGTGTAAATCGGATGCGCAGTGACTTGACCCAATTTCTGAATGTTGATGCGCAGGAGTGCTTCCGCCGCCATTACAGGGTGGGGTATTAAAGTAAACACAGCAGCAGAGGAGCCATTTTAAAAGTAAAGAAAGTGTTCAGTAAAGTGGGACTTTCAGTAACAGTGAGCATTTGATTGTTTTCCCTGCAGTTATGGCCTCAGGACCGGCTCGCTACCCGGATCATGCCCAGGCTGCAGTAACAGCAGCAGTAAATAGGTTAAGGGACATTGAAAAGTGTTATTATGGAGGACAACTGGCTTCTCATGTGGCGATTCCTGGATATCCAGTGCAAGTGTGTCAAACATGCTTAAATGCTGGAAGGGATGTCTTCATGATACCTCACTGTTCTGGGTGCCTAGAAAAATATGGCTTGTATAAAGTGCCCCAGATTCGTTTGGCTCCCACATTTACAAAGGTTCAGGAATCTGTAGTTGGCAGCACACAGCACCAGGTGGAGCCTGTTGAGGAAGGCCCCTCGGGGGAGTGTGGCACAAAGCTAGAGGGTGCAGATTTAGAGACAGAACCAGATGTTGAAGTTTTGGATGCTGGACCTCAGAAGGAAAGTTCAGATAAAACATCAGTAGACCCCTGGGGGGGCCTAGCCCAAGTCTCATAGGAGAAGATGAGATGCGGGAGGCCTTTGAATGGGAGGTGTTGACCTCTGCGCCTAGCGATGAGTGGATAGTCTCAGGAGAGAGGACGACTGCTCACTCCTGGGCTCAGATCCTTAGTGAGGAAGAAGATGAGGGGGAACCTATGTGGCCTTGTGAAAAAGGAACAGGTACACAGCCTCAAGCTCTTGCCTCAGAGGAATGCATGGAAGACAGTGGTGATGCCACTGCCCTGGCTATGCAAGAAGAAGAAGTCAGGGATCTGTTTCTAATCTCGTTGAGGATGCGTAGCTGGCAGAACCAGGACTGGCCGCCCTCAAGCCAGGCCAGCGGTCTCAGGTTGACCAAAGCTAGTAAAGAGGAGAGACTGGTTCATAGGAAGGCAAATGAGATCTATGGAATGTCCTTTCCTACCTCTTTCCTCGGAGAGTCTGGGAGGAGATTGAGAACAGCAGGAAATCCTGGATCTGGGCCGAAGCAATGAAATGTGTGCATCCTGGTGCAAACAAGCATGTCAGAAACAGACTGTTTCATGAGAAATATACCCAGTGGAAGAGAGGCAGGACACTGTTTATGGACAGAGTGCGAATAGTGGACAGAGAGGGATGTGAAACCTTCCACTGTGTGAATTATGTGCACCCAGACGGGGTAATAATTCAAGCTCCTGACCCCCTGTACTATTGGCCTCAATGCAAGGACCTTCCAGCAAATGTACCCGTGCCTACTAGATGGAAAGTCGAGCAGTGGTAGTCAATACTGCCACATCAGCCTTTGCAGTGCCTTTATTGATCCGCCAATATGGACATCCAGGACTCAGGTGCCCCACATTCATCAGTTCTACAGTGTACTGGCCTTTCCAGAATCCATCGACTGGCCCACCAGATGACTTCAGATCCAGAGAGGACACCAGACCAGCTGTATCCTGATCCATCACCTGGTAATCGGATGACGTCAGACCAGCTGTTTCCTTTTTGTTCCTGTTCTAAGGTTCCATCTCCAGAGCTGACATCAGCCCAGCAGTTCCCAGATGTGCCCTCCTGTGGTTCCCGGAAGATGTCCTCCCAGCTGTATCGGAAGAAATGCTGCCAGGGAGAGTCTTCGGCTGAGGAGCAGGTCGGTGCTGATTTTTCATTTTACAAGGGGCTGGTAAGTCCGAACTTTTCTATCTTTATGACATTGCAGTACACACCCTACACTAGTAGACTCCAGAATGTGTGAACTGTCCTCAAAGACTCTCCCCTTTGGGACTTTGGCCTGCTAGAACTGTGCTTCACCGGGCTGCGGCCCAGGAGAGACTCTTTAATGGACTAGCCTTTGGGCACTGTGGTCACTAGTTGGGACTTTTAGGGCACTCCATCCCCCCAAATGTGTATTGTAAATAATGTCATTATTTTTCTACTGTTTTCTAGTGTATATACTGTTTTTCTACCTTTTCAAAAAAAAAAATCTTTTGAGATTCTTCAGTGTTTCGATGGTAGGGGTTTAGGTAGACTGTGTATGCAGATTAGGAGTGTGTGTTGTCTTCCTTTCTCTTGCAGGTGTTCCTGAAGAAGAAAGAAGAGAAGACAAGAAGAGGAGGAGGGGCTCATCGGAGTTCCTCACTAGTACTTTAGTGTGTAGTAATTTAAAGTACTGTGGTTGCTATTGTTGTTGTTGTTACTGTATTAACCCTTTCCTTCCACAGGTGTGGTTGTGGGGATAGGGAGGCAGTAAAGTGATGTGATGGTGTGGTATTAGTTTCTTGGTGTGTGGTTGCAGGTTGCCCAAGGTCGGGGAGGTCCCTGGGTTGTTTTTCTTTTGGGGTGTTAAGTTAGAGGCAGACAGATTTTCCCTAGAGGGCTGGGGGGATAGACAGGCTGTGATCCTGAATGGCCATAGGGACTGCAGTGCTGAGCTATTAGGGCTATGCTCTGGACAGTTCTAGCAGAGCCACTAGGCGGCCATAGTAAGTGGGTAGTGTAGAGGCTGATATGTCAGCTAAAGGCCTCTAGGCCCTTAGTGTTGCCTGCCTGTGCTCGCACATGGTAGGAGGGGGCCTGATCACCCCCCTCCGTAGGTAGCACATAGGGTGGGATGGCCTAAGCCAGGTAAAATAATGACTGCGGACAGTCATTGTCCTGGTCAAGGGTGAGTATAACCCCCTTGTTACCCGGGGTTACTAGAATCCCAGTAAGACCTAGTGGTAGGCAGAGAAGGCAGCTTGTGAAATTCCAGTTAAATGGATTTCACACTGTCTCACTCTGTTCTCAGTCTCAGCTGAGACTGAGGGATGACATCACCACAGAACTATCGCAGCTGCATGAGCCACAATGGAATCTGCAGAAGGGAGTTAGAGTGGAATGTTGGGAGGTTTGAACATACAGTCTGTAGGCAGTTGGAGTTGGAGATTGTTGTGAGAGGAGCACAGCAGCTCTGTGCTCAGGCTCTTGGAGCCTCATCTCTGAAATACAGCTACATTTAGGGAAAGGTGTGTGTTTCCGCCTAAAGAGGGACACAGTAAGCTGTTCTTTAAAGTGGTGGAGACCGCTGATACGGGTCTCTGTGCCCATCCCTGAGGGGATGGGGTGGAAGGTTTGCCTGCTATTCCAGGGGCAACCCCCTGGCTACTGCTAGAGAAGAAGCTGCCTTATTTTTCCCAAGAGTGTGGGGTGCAAGAAGATTTCGAGATTCGCCTGTGGGGCACCTGCAACCGAAGGGTGAGTTCTGCTCTTTCTAAAGGGCCCATGTTTCATCCTGAACTGTGTTAAAGTGGGGATTGGACTACTGAAGTAGTGGGAGGCCTAGAGTAATAGGCTTAGCCAAAAGTAAAAGTATGTTCAAGTCCAGCACAAGGGGAAAGTCAAGACATGTAGAGGAGATGTGATATACGTCTACCCTGTAATCTACATTTCCAAGCTTTCAAAGAGTTGTTTAGCGTCCAGAGAAATGGCCGGGTATGGATTGTGGAACCTGGAGGTTGGAGACCCCCCATCTTTAGTAACCAGGTCCACCTCTACGGATTTGCTCTGTGGATTTCTACTTTGCCTCATGCACTTGGCCAGTGATGAGGGAAGTACCCAGACGTGGGATTGGAAGGAAAATTTCCCTTAAGGAGTCGAAGGCTCTAAGGTGGTTTGGGGAGCCACCAACAGAAAGTTGGTGCACTGCCATATGGACCACACTCAAGTGGCCGGCGGGGGAGCCGGGCCAGGGGAAAAACCCAAGTAGTGTACAAGTCAGGCTGTGTACCCAAAGTTGCATGCAAGTCCGGGCTGTGTGCCTGGTGGGTTCAGAGCCTGAGGGATGGAATAGTGAAGAAGTGTTCTGTGTCTCTGATCTGCATTACCAGGAATGTAGCCCCATGGGGGTCTGTCTATGCTTTGTTTGTTCAATTTGGATGTGAATAAAAGTCACACTCTAGAATCCCATTCCTGGTATTGGACATTACAGTTATTGCTTCCTGTGTTCGGATTTACTTGGGTGCCCCTGTGCAGAGTAGCCAAACCTAGGCTCCCTGTGCTGAGTAACCTAGTCCTCCCCGAACACAGTTCCCACCAGGTACTGCTGTCAGCTTCAACAGCATGCCACCTGTCGTTTTGCAAAAAGGCAGGGGTCCAGGGCGTTACACATGTGTAAGATGTTTGGTGGTTTCCTCATTCCTAAGAGTACATATTACAAATCCAAGGTACACAAATTGGTAGAATACACAGAAGGGGTAGTTGCACAAAACAAGCTTGGAAGTGAAAGGTCATAAGAACGAATTACTTCTCTCTTTTCAGAGAGGTGACCCCTTAACGTTAGTAGCACACTGGTTAAGCAGCTGCCCCATATCCACCTTATTGCTCTAGAGGGTACAGATAAGAGATAATTGAAGGGCTTGAGTGTTCAATAACATCTTTAACATCTTTAACTCACTTATCAAAAGCACTAAATTCACCACTCAACAAATGAAAGGAAAAAAGCTGTGATACTCTAGCCCTTTGTGGAGTAGGGCTAGAACATGAAGGCTAGACTGTTTCATTTAGAATTACTTAAGTCCAGAGATGTATGGCAATACAATGCACTGGTGCAGCCATTTGTGGATCCCTTAACAACCAAATGTAAACCTGCTTAGTGTTATCTGCACTTGAAAACGTTCATGATAGCAGCAACTACAACAGTTTCACAGACATGTCGTGATCCTAATGGGTTGGACAAACATCTCATGCATCTGAAGGCACCCTTTGGACTGATGCCTTAAAAAAAGAACTGTTTTATTTTGTTTTTGTTGACCATGAAATGAAGGCTAGGTAATTCTGCCTATTTTCAGCCCCGTCCCGGGGAGGGGAAGGGATACAGCTTGAAATGAACTGAAACTGAATCAGATAAGGCTGTTGGTGGCTTTTTGTTAGTGAATGGGTGAAATGTGGCCAGGCTGTTGGTGGTATTTTATTAGTGAATGGGAGAAATGTGGCAAGGCTGTTGGTGGTATTTTGTTAGTGAATGGGAGAAATGTGGCCAGGCTGTTGGTGGTATTTTGTTAGTGAATGGGATAAATGTGGCCAGGCTTTGGTGGTATTTTGATAGTGAATGGGGACATTTGGCCAGGACAGTGGAGAAATTCCCCTGCTCTTTCTGCAGGGAGCTTTACTGCTTCCTGTCAGAGAAGGAGTGAGATGTCTGCTGGTGAGCAGGAGACAGCCATGTCATCCCAGGTAGAGGAGATTGCTTCCCTCCCCACCTGGAGTTCTGAGGAAGCACGGGTGCAAGGCAACAAGAATTTATGGGGAGAGGTCTTGTCAAATGAATCTTGTCAACTTCTTTGACTGGGTCACCAAAACAGTGGATGGGAGCCAGGCAGCAGACATCCTCTGCCTGAATTTCTGCAAGGCCTTTGACTCTGTATCACACAGGAGGTTGATCAGGAAATTGACGGACATCAGAATAGGAGAAAAGATGGTTAAGTAGGTGGAAAACTGGCTAGGGAACAGGTCACAAAAGGTGATAGTGGGAAGAGAGTTGTCTGGTACCAGGGCGGTCACAAGTGGCATCCCACTGGGCTCAGTGCTGGGGCCGCTACTGTTCAACATGTTCATTAATGACATTGGAGATGGAATCAAGGGCAAAATATGCCTGTTTGTAGATGACACCAAGCTCTGTGGGAGGGTGGACACAGCAGAGGGGATACAAGACCTTCAGGAGGACCTAGGAAGACTTGAGAGTGGGCCAGGATCTGGCAGCTGGCTTCAATGCCAAAAAGTGCAAGGTCATGCACATTGGGAACCGGAAACACCAGGACAGAGTACTACCTGGAATGGGTCCTGGTATTTCCCACAATGGAGGAGAAAAATCTAGGAGTGATGATACCTAGTGACCTAAAGCAGTCTGTGTAGTGTAGGAAGGCAGTGGCAAAGGCAAACAGGATGCTGGGATGCATACCCGGGGGGGGGGTTAGCAGTAGGAGACAGGAGGTGATTCTGCCCTTGTATAGGTCGCTGGTGAGGCCGCATCTGTAGTAAGCGGTGCAATTCTGGTGCCCTCACATCAAAAAGGATATCATGATTGATACGGTCCAAATGAGGGCCACGACAATGATTGCAAGGCAGCAAGATAGTTCATACAAGGAGAGACTTGGGCCCTGAACATGTACTCCCCTGGAGCACAGAAAGGAGAGGGGAGACATGATTGAGACCATCAAGTACTTGAAAGGGATCAATACAGTGAACAAGGAGTGTCTCTTCAGGCTAAGTGGCAACATAATTACTAGGGGACACAGACTTAAGCTGGGGAGTGCTTAAGAGGGAGGTCAGGAGACATTTCTTCACAAAAAGGTTGGTAACCAAATGGAATGTGCTACGAGAAGAGGTGATCTCAGTGAGGACAGTGGTTAGCTTCAAGAGGGGCCAGGATAGATACAGGAGGAGGATAAGGGTCAAAGGAGGGGAGAAGGTAGTATATGAAAATGTTGGGGAAGGGGGTGGGGGGACAACAGCCTGAGCTGTAAATGCTGCGCATTGAGAAGACCAGATAGACCAGAAGGCCCAATTCTGCTGGCTACTTCATATGTTATTATGTTTTACATTTATTTATTTATTGTAGTCATCAGAATTACAACCCTTTGAGTAAGGGGCTCATTTCTAAAGGCTCCACGTCAGATTTACAGAGAAGTACAGTCAGTTACATATGAGCATTCCTTATAGACATAAACAGTACAAGGTACAAATATAGTAGGAACACAGCAGGGTTTTAAGAACTGTTACAAATTGCTTACAGGTGGGGTTACAGGCCTATATATCGAGGTAGCTAAGGACACTTATCAAACTTGCGAGTTGTCCAATTTTGAGACTAAGTGCTGATTAAGCTGGCTAGGAAGCCATTATCATAGACTCGGAGTCATAACGGTTGAGGGACCCAGTGGACTTGGGTTCAATGGGAGGTTCACACGCAAGAGTGAGTAGAGAGTACATGATTCCTGAGGGCCTCTTTAAATAGTCCTAGCTTGGGCAGATTAGTTACTGAAATGGGTAGTGAGTAGATCCAGGTTGGGCACCTGTAGCCAAATGTCCTTTGGGTTAGGGAGGTTCTGACCTTAGGGACTATGAGAGAGGATTTGGAGGCACTGCGGGTATTGACTGAGGGGATGGCTGGGAGAAGAGCGGAGGTGACACCTTGAGGGGTGAGACCAAGGAATATTTTTTTGGCCATGAGACAGGACTGCTATTTGAGCCTCTCTTCAAAACTGAGCTAATTTGCAAGGGAATAAAGTGTGCAGGAATGGGTGGGGTGTTCAGTGCCGGTCAGAAGCCTACAGGCCTTGTTTATGGACAATTTAATTTTGCTGAGGGCAGTATTGTCAGCTGCACTATAGATGAGCAGGCCATAGTTGACTAAAGAGAGGACCAATGAGGTGATGGCTAATCTGAGCACTTCAGGGAGAAGGCAGTCCTTGTGCCAATAGAGGAGACAAATTTATGAATTGGTGGCCTCTGTGAGGGTACTGATGTGGTGGTGGAATGTGAGGGCAGAGTCAAAGTGGATGCCCAGGATACTTGTTCTAGGGGATGGAGAGAGCTGGAGGAGACCTGTAGGGGGTAGTCTTTATGTTTGCTTTATGTTTGCTTTGTTGGTGGGCAAAGAGCATTGATTTGGTTTGTTTTAGGTTGATGACCAGTTTTCTATCCATGAACCAGTGCTCAATCCAATTGAAGGAGTGTTGGAGGGAAGATAGGGGGCAGTGGGGCTTGGGTCAGAGGCAAAGAGGGCTGCATCATCGGCATACAGAAGGATCTGTCTGGGGCAGGAGCTGGGGAGGGAGTTGAGCTTAAGGCTGAAAAGAAGAGGACCAAGGATAGAGCCCTGAGGGACCCCAGAGTGGGCTGGGCGGGAGCTGGAGAGAGTGTTGTTAAGTTTGACACATTGGGATCTGGCAGTTAAATAGCTAGTGAACCAGTCAACGTGTCCTTGGGAGAGACCAGATTGTAGAAAGGTGTCCAGCAGTAGTGAGTGGTTGACTGTGTCAAAGGCCTTTGACAGGTCGATGAAAATGGTGCCCACAAGGTGACCTTTGTCCAGGGCAGAGTATAGGAAGGTAGAGAACTCAAGGAGAGCGATGGTAGTACTATGGTCCGACCTGAAGCCATGTTGCTCCCAGCAGAGTATGTTGTGGGTGGCAAGGTAGTCGGCAAGTTGGTTTGCCAGTATTTTTTCTAGGGCTTTTGAGATAGGGGGAGAATAGAAATAGGTTGATAGTTGCTTGGGGAGGAGCTGTCACTGCTTTTACGGATGGGAGTGATGGCTGCTGTTTTCCAGGAATGGGGAAATTGGCCAAGGCATAGGGAGTGATTGAGCAGGGCAGTGAGTGGTGGGAGCATTACATCAAAGGCCAGTCAGAGGAGCTGTAGGTCAAGCGGGTTGTTGCTAGGGCTGGTGGTGTTCAGGGCTTTAACTAGGATCAGTTGGGCTACCTGCAATGAGATGGTATGAAGGTGGAAGGGAGGCTGAGGGAGGGCAGTAGGTGGGGAGGGGGCAATTGGGTCAAAAAAGTTGCTGGGGAGGACTGAGCTGAGGGTGGTGAAAGCAGTGTTGAGGCAGTCTTTGATACACTCGGGGTCTGTGGGGAGAGTGCTGTTGATATTTAGTAGAGATGGTGGGGGGTACGGGACTTCCCATTTAGTTCTTTGATGTTGTCCCAGAAATTATGGGCAGACCTCCAGGAGGAGGCTAGCGTTGATCTACAGTAGTGAGTCTTGGCCTTGCGAATGGCCCAAGTGCATTTGTTGCACTCGGCATTGAAGGCCTGTTGATCTGCCGGTTTACCAGAGGAGATGGCTTTGTGCCACAGATTATCTCTACACCTACTGCCTCTCATTTTTTTTTCCTCTGGAGATTCCAGAATCTTTCAAATCCTCCACAGAACCTGTATTATTTAAAATAGGTCTTGGTGGCAGTTCCTCAGTTTATGAAATCCCCTCAGCTACAGAATTTGTGGAAGTTTTACAACACTGTGCTGCAGCAGGTCAATCTTCCAAGACAAACCCTACTTCTATCATTTCAAGCTTTATTGACAATATGGACAAAAATTTACACACTCAGTTGGATGACAACCAGAAGTCTGGTTTTACTCAGCTCTGTTAAATCAACAGAGTCACCAAGAGTTTGCTGCAGAAAAAGACCCTGAAAAACAGGCATTACCCAAACCAAGTAATTCTAGAGCTGATTCAGATTCTTGCCTCCTCCCTCCACAAGATACAAAATATTAGACTTTTCCAAAAAGACCCCTGAACCTGCCAAGTGCCATAATGTGGTCCGCTTGCACTATAGAGGTGGCCTTGAAACTGCAGATGGAATTTTTGTGGCTCACACCCTCCTCAAAGGAGATATGAGGTCTTCTGCTTCAGAGATCTTTTCTTTGATACGCACTGTAGGAGAGACTTATTTTGACATTAGTATTAAATCTCCTACTGGTCTGGACCATTTTTGGAAAATGTATTCTACCTTAAAACATACACCAACTTGGACTCCATTTTTCACAGTCCCATTGACTAAACCTGCAGTAAAGAATATCTCCATATTGTTTAAAAAGGAAGGCGTTAGCATCATGGACATATTATACTGGCTGAAACAATGTTGCACTGTAATAGGCACACCCAACCCTATTATGAACTATTTTTATTTATTTATTTTTTTTATGCTCCTTTCTTCTCAGTACCAGGATCCTTTCTTCATGGACCCTTGGTCATGCGCGCTGCCGTAGTACCGGCCTAGGTACCTCCGGCCTGGCACCGGGCCTGTCCAGCATCCTGCCTCAGTTTACCCCTGGGCGGGAGAGGGCTTCAACCCTCTCTCGGTCCTAAAGTATGTGTCGGAAGGCCTCACCAGCCCCTTCTATGGAGCCTGGTTATGGTTGTTCTTGGGTCGACCGGGTTCCGTCTACTGGAACCTGGTGCAGGGTTTTTCCATTTTTCTGGTCTCCCTGCCCTCAGGATGTTCGCGTGCTAGGGAAGCCTAGGGGCAGAGCACATCACGACGTGCTGGCTCTCTGGCTCCCAGCAGGTGTCCTCCCACCCTACTGTGAGCAGTCTCACTGCACCTCCACCTGTGGTCACCCAGGTGGTGGTATAGCAGCGGGACTTGCATTCCCACCCCACCTGGAGGAGGAGAGCAGCCACTGGGTGCTCAATCCCCCCCCCAGCTGGCCCTCCAGCTGCCTGAGTCCGTTCCTGAACCCAGGTCGCTGGCGCCGCAAGCGGTAGCCCTACCACTGCACCGGTGGACCAACTCTATTATGAATTCTGAATATATTTTGATGGGTGGCTGGAAAATAAAAATTAGGCTTCTACATTCTGAGTCAGGTATCCATCATGTACCTAATTGTCTTTTTCTTGGCCATGGCAGAGGAGTTCTGTTTTATCCAGGTCAGCCTTAGGCTTGTTTTAAATGTGACTCCACCTTGCATCTTAACAGCACATGTGATAAGCTTAAGTGCAGTATCTGCTCTGAAATAGGTCACACAAGTTCAAACTGTACAAAAATCATGTGATGTAACTTATGTGATGAACCTGGCCATTCTTACAGAGCATGCCCATGGGCTGCACACAATAAGGGTACTCCAATCGATACAGCTGAACATGGATTCTATATTAGGCATTATAGGCCCCAGTCTTATGCAGGGGATCTTGATCTTTATAAATAAAAAGAGTGCCAGGTCTAAGAAAAATAACTGGAGGCCTCTTAGCCTTTTAAATACAGGCCTTAAAATCCTGATGAAAATCTTAGTCTCCAGACTCTCATGAGTTGCTCCCTTTCTATTGTATTCAGTACATTCTTGTAGTATCCCTCACAGGGAATTCAGGATAATAAACCATATATTGAGACAAGTTGTTGAAAGGGGGAATATGGATAAGATATCTGGCCTTCCAGGAGAAAGTCTTTGATTGTTTCTCTCAATAATTTCTTTTTTTGGTATTACATACTTAAGGGATCCCGGATAAATGTATACGATTGTTGAAACTACTGTATTCCACTGCTCAGATTCTTCCAGCATTACATAGATGACATGATAAACTGATCTGGATTAAAAAAGGGGGGATCCATCAGGGATGGCCCCTAAGCCCATTACTTTGTGTTTTTTGTTTAGATCCCCTTATACATAAAATTAATACTTACCCTGGGATTCATCATGTGATTATGCCCAGTGGTTCTGTTATTCCCTCTGTTCTGGCCTACACAGATGATACTTGTCTACTTATTTCAGATCTGGCATCTATACCAGTTATTACTTGTGAGTTGACTTCTCTGAAGTTTCTGGAGCCAGAGTAAATTTAGACAAAAGTAAGGGTATGGCTTTAGGTCCATTGAAAGAGTTTTGTCTGGAAAACAATTTAGATCTTACTGCTGCCATACTCTGTTTGTGTACATTGCACAGCCTAATACAGGGTGCATGAGTCTATTCAGTGAAACAATTTGACATAAAACTGAGTATTTGTGAGCACTTACACTGCTTGTGTAAACTAGTATGGAGATACAGGAAGGAGGAAGTTCTGGAGGTCTTGTAGTCCCCTGAGTGATAGCATGGATTACAAATTGCCAAATGCCTCAACTAAATAATTCTGGGAGAGAACAGTGGATTAACTAGGCTGGATTCACATGCAGTATCCCTAAAACAATAAATAAAAAGGTGTAATTTACTTTTCAATTGTGTAAACTGAGCGAGGCTGGAGTGACGTTATTTCCGGTCCTTGGGGGCTAAATTCTCTGCTCAGAGCGAGCAGCGCAAGCTTGGTGAGTGTGCACAGAGACACGCGCATTGTCATGCGTGAGTCTGGTGGGGAGAAGGGGAGAAAGGCCTACGGACTGTAAGCAATACAAGACACAAGACTAGTAAGTGGACAGGTTCCTCACAGGAACCCTTATAAGTAAACAATTGTTGCAAGGAGGAAATAATATACAATACTAGAACAATGCAGAGCACAGATGTCACAGAACAGCTGTTAAAGGTTTTTCTTAGAAACAGTGCCATAAAAATATGTGGAAACTGACACATGTACACAATGGAGACTGCAACACCCACGGAGGCAGAGCAAGATACATGTAGTAAATGTGTGGAGCTGAAAACAGTGAAAGAGAAGCTAACAACCCTCAAACACTGACTAGCAAATGTGAAGGGGGGAACTACTTGAAACCCAAAGTCCACAACAACAGGACACAGAGGCCTTGGGCAGTAACCAGGAGATAGTAGGGCCCAAAGTAACTATGGAAGGAGACAGTGAAAACACTAGCTGGGCCACGATAGTGAAATACCCTGAAAGTAAAAGAAGGAGAGCCCTGGGTAGCAAAGAAATTGCACAAAAAAATAAATATGCCCCCCTGAGCAAAGAGACTGATGTAAAGCAAGTAGAATTGGACCAGGTGGAGGTTGGCTCAGTAAACACATTAACCACCATAAATTAAACTGAAGAAAAAAAGTTTGTGGTGATTGGGGACTCCATATTGAGGAAGACCGGCACAATTATCTGTAAACAAAATAAAACTAGTGCAGTCCTCAGCTGTTTACCAGGTGCAAGGGTTAAGGATATAAAGGATAGGCTGCCTAGGCTACTGGAAGCCAAGCAAGGTAGTCAAATCATCGTTCTGCATGTGAGGATAAACAATATAGGGAGAGACCATGAGAAAGACGTAGCCAGTGAAATAATGGAATATACAGACATTTTAAAACGAGCTGGACAAACCCGCATTATCTCTGGGTTACTCCCCAAATTAGGGACCTATGTGGAAATAAACCACACCATCCAACGAATCAATGCCTGTCTAATAAATGGATACAAAACCACCAGAATCCGATTCCTGCACACTTGGGATACCTTTTTTCAAAATGAAAAACTATTTGCCAAAGATGGGTTACACCTGAGCCCCCTTGGAACGGTTACACTTGCTACTAGTATAGCAAATGTAATTCAGATGCTTTTAAACTAGAGAAGGGGGGGAGAGCTGCTCAGGCAAATGTCCCCCCAAGTAGGTTAGCTGAACAAGCAAATGTACAGATAAGGGCAGTAAATAACCATGAGATAAAACGTCTACTACTTACCAACACTTGAAGTATAAGAGCCAACAAGGATGAACTGGAAGCATTGATATGTAACAATATCGATGTAGTGGGAGTGACAGAAACCTGGTGGACACCAGGCAACACATGGGGTAGAGAAATAGCAGGTTAAACAATGTATCATCTGGATAGAAAATAAAAAAAGGGAAGGGAGGGTAGCAGCATAAATATCAAACCACATTAAATCTGCTGAAATATCGGAAAAAGTAAAAACGGGTAAAACAGATACCAAACCTATATGGATAAGACTGGAAATAAGGTCTACAAAGTGTTTAATTGTGGGAGTATTTTACAGACTCCCAGGGCTGAGCCATGAAGATACTATACCCATATATAATGATATATAATGACATAGAGAAGGCTTGCACTATGGGAGAAGTAGTGTTAATGGGAGATTTAAATTTAAGTGATATAAACTGGAATACACTGGAAGCAAACAAAGCAATAAGTAAGGACCTATTAGAGGTTATGCACCAAGCAGGCATACACCAATACGTGAGGGACTCGACAAGAGGAGATAATACATTAGATTTAGTTATGGCAACCAAGGAAATTAGGATTACTGACTGTAGAGTCTGCCCCCCTCCCCGGGAAACAGTGAATATAGCTTGGCCCTTTATGCAATAAATAGGCATGTTCTCCTTACAAAGGGATGCAAAGAGATATATCTCTTTAACACAGCAAATAAGGATCTTATAAGAAATGAATTAAAGAAGATACAGTGGGAAATCATATTTGAAAACAAATCTGTAAATGACATGGGAGAGCTTTAAAAAACATATAATAAAATTAAATGATAAATGCATAAAAAAAAGGAAATATAATAACAAAGGAATGAAACCAAAGTGGTTCTCAAATAAAATACAAAAATCCCTAAATAAAAAGCAGGAGCTGTACAGAGCATATAAAAGTGGTGAAACAAGGGACGCTTAGGAAAGGTACATCATCACACAGCGACAATGTAAGAACTTAATCAAGAAAAGTAAGCAGATGATGGAGAAAAGGCTAGCCAGTAAAGCAGGGAGGGAAGGACAATATGAAGCAGTTTTGCAGTTATGTAAATTCACTACGTAGAACAAACATAGGTTTGTGCACTCTCAAGATCAACAACGAAGCAGTTGAGAACCCTGCAGAAATGGCAAATACCTTCAGTACATACTTTGGTTTGGTCTTCTCCCACAAACAAGGTACAAAGTATCAAGCCAAAAAACAGGTTTTACCCCCATACAGATAACAGAAAGTGCTATTAATGAGATAACAAATACATTAAAGAACACATACTCTTCCAGGCTGGATAAGATATCAAATGTGATGCTAAAATTATTATCCCCTGAGGTTGCAAAGCCACTAAAACAAATATTCTTAAAATCATTGCAGGATATGGAGGTCCCGTGAGACTGGCTGGGTGCAAGGGTGGTGCCTAAACATAAAAAGGGAGATAGAGCAAATTATGAGAATTACCGACCAATCAGCCTGACATCTGTGCTGGACACCATCATAAAAAATGAAATAAGCTCTCACCTAATAGCTAGCAACCAATCTGATCATGTACAGCTCAGTTTTCAAGTGGGATGATTGTGTGTAACAAACTTGCATTTTTTACGAAAAAGTATCTGCCGCACTGGACGGGGGAAACCGGTGGACTGTATCTACCTGAATTTTGCTAAGGCCTTTGATAAAGTCCCCCATTGTGAAATCATAAATAGCTTGTTGGACCTTGGATTTAACGAGGGGCTGGTGGTATGGGTGGCGGCGTGGTTGACTGATAGAACCCAGAGGGTGTGTATCAGTGGATGTCTCTCCCCTCCTGTGGCTGTGATGAGTGTGGCTGTGATAAGTGGGGTGCCACAGGGGTCAGTGGTGGAACTGGTGCTGTTCAAGGTTTTCATATTTGATATGGGGAAGGGTGCAAGTAACTGGCTCAGCAAGTATGCAGATGATACAAAATTGGCAGGAGATGTGCAGGATTACAAGGGCATTGCTGCCATACAGGAAGACTTGAATAATATTTATAAGTGTGCCTCAATGAAGGTTATGAGCTTTAATACTAAGTGCTGTGTTACACACTGTGTAAGCATAATAAAATGGTGAATTACTCCCTTAATGGACAAGCTTTAAGACACTCGGAAGAGGAGAAGGATATGGGTATAATTACAGACAACAAACTAACATTTAAAACTCAGTGTACCACTCAAACAGCAAAAGCAAAGAAAATACTATGGGCATTAAAAAGAAACTTTAAAAGTAGGGAGCGGGAGGTGATTATGCCACTTTATAGAGCATATGTGAGACCATTGCTGGACTATTGTAGCCCGGTGTGGAGCCCTCAGTCAAGGGGAGGAGTGGATGGGTTGGAAAGGGTACAGACAGGAGCTACTAAAATAATATATGAGTTAAGGGAGAAACCATAAGAAGACAGATTATTAAAATTAAACCTCATGCCACTGGAGAAAAGGAGAATTCGGGGAGATCTCCTGATGTGCTATGACATCATAAAGGATGCATATCTGTTAGACCAGCTGCAGTTAGACTTCAAACATAATCCACTATGTACTGGGGGCACCCTCTTCAGCTCCAACTGAAGAGATTCAACACAACTAGAAGAAAGGCTTTCTTTATGCAGAGAGTGGTGGCCCCTTGGAATGATTTACCCCTAGAAATTATTATGATTAATAGTAAGCAGCAGTTCAAGCAGCAGCTAGATAAGTACATCTTGGAGGGAAATATTGTACAGTATTATGTGTAAACTGACAGGAGCCTTCAAATGGACAACCGCCTCCTTGGCTCCTAGACTACCTTACTATGAACCTTAGTACCTTAGTATATCTCTATACAGAAAGAATCTTTCCAAATTCTAGGACTCCAATTTGGGGAAGGCGGTATGAGTAGATTAAATTGGGAATCTAAAATAGCAATAGCAGAGTACAAAGTTGCTCAGTGGAACTCATGGTCTATGTCAAAGGCAAAAAAGGTTTTCTTAATTAAAAATGTTTTGGTTCCCATTTTTTGTATGTGTATGTTTTGCTTTCTTACCCACCCACAAAGAACTAGAAGTTAAATTGTATAGTGTTTTTTTTGGCTTGTTTGAGGGAGTCGATTAAATCTGATTAAGTGGGTTCACATATACTGGGCTCTCAAGGAAGGTGGAGGAGGGATGATCAATCTGCTAGTCTTCTTTCACTGTATGTTTTTTTATGGGAAGCCCTGTGAAATCCTGACAGTTACTCACCCAACACACAATAGCCCGACTCCATTTGCCTGACAGTCACTTGCTCGACAGTAGAAATTTGCCCGTGGCGGAGGTGATTATATTTAAGTATGGGGGGTGCAGGGAGGATAAGCCCCCTGAAATATAACATCACTGCAGTGGTGGGCAAATATCTACTGTCAGACAAGTGACTGTCAGGCAAACGGAGTTAGGCTATTGTGTGCAGGGCGAGTGTCTGCTGAGATTTCATAGTAGACCCTTTTTTTTATGTATTTCTTAAATGTCATTGCTATAAATTCTGCAAAGCGTGGGTACTTTTGAGTAAGGAATAACGGTGAGAACCCTTCTTAAAGTGGGAACATGAGGAAGATAAACTCCTGGGTAGATGTGGAATGCAGGTTCCTTCTTCTAAAAATTCTTGTTTAAGCAAAATGAGATTATGGAAATGAACTTTTGTACAAATTGCCTCTTGCTCCAGGAAAGATTTATATGGATATGTAGTTACTTCTTCTTTTTCTGAACCAATAAATATAAACATTGGTGGCATTCCACCTTCCACGGTGATGAAACAATTGATGAACTCAAGAATCCCTCGCAAAATGAAGGACATGATTTGACAGTGTATCCACAGTAAACTACAAGTGCATGGGAATCACAGACATAAGAGTGAATCCAAATGGTTTTGCCTTTGGGGTACATGTGGGTAAACTGAGGAATCTATGCACCAATTATCCTTTTCCTACCCTTACATTATAAATTTTTGGAATGAACTAAATCGAATTTGGCAGGTCCTGGAGTTTGCTTCTTTAACATATAAAAATAAAATTTTTATTCTTTTCAGGGATCCTGGAAGTCTTGGAACTATAGCACTTTGTGCCTAATAATGTTCAGTCTTAAATTGTGCACCTGGCACTCCAGATGGTCTTTTTTTATTTCAACAGAAGCTTGTTCCTTGACACCTTTTGATGAGGTAAGTAGCTCAGAAACTTTGCTCAGCGTATGATACAGAAAAGAAAAAATTACCACAGTCTATCTACAGTGCCCTGTAGAAAAATGTTCAATGAATTTGGGATAATCATTATTTAGTGACTTTGCTATTTGTTTTTCCTTTTTGTTTCTCTATTTTAGCAGTTGATTTTATGATGGGAGCACTCTTATATTTCTGTTTGTTTTTTTGAGAATGGTATGTACGTTTGTTATGATTTATGTTTATTTATTCGCTTTTGTTTACCAGGTAAGCACACTAGACAACCAAGTGCCTATTTTCAGGTGCAACCCGGGAGATTACAAGGTACATTCAAGAACATCAGGCAATACAAGTACAAGGTACATTCAATAGCATCGAGCAAAATAAGGTCAATACAAGAACATCAGGGGTTTACATTGCAAGCAGGAGGTAGATAACAGTATGGTTCAAGCATGGAAGGCAGTAATCAACATACCGGGGCAACAATGCCCTAAAGGATAAGGGTATCAGGTATTAGGGATTGGAGAGACCTAGGGCAAAGCATGAAGACAAAACAGTAACATGTACACAATTAATGTGCAGTTGGGACAAAGTGGACACACAATCAATTCTTCTAAATAGCTGCGAGCTCACTCATGGATAGGGTGCAGAGACCCACCACCTTAGGCAGACCAGTTAGGTAATGATTCAGCCAGTCAGAGTGGAATAGGTCGAAGGGGGTTCATTAAGTGCAGAGGCAGGTAGAGGCCAATTTGAGGAAGCCCCAGAGGGAGGCTTTAAAGCACCGATGGGAGGTGGAGGAGCGAGTGCTTGCTGGAAGGGAGTTCCACAACCTGGGCATGTGCGCAGCAAAGGCCCAGTTGCCCATTTGGGTGCAAGATTTTGGAACCAGGAGGACATAAGAGTCACTGGACCTTAAGTGGTAGGAGGGGGTAGTGGGTAAGAGGGATGTGGTGAGTGCAGAAGGGGTGGCAATTCTGACAACATTGTCAATGAAGTTGCCTAAGATGAAGGTGTGGTGCTTTTTCTGGTGGGACCCACTCAAGCCGGGAGTAAGGCTCACAGCAGTGGGTGAGGCAAGGAGCTGAGAGTGGAAAGCGACATACACTGTTGTACACCATGTCCCATTTTGAGAGACTGGTTTGTGTGACGTGGGCAAAGGTGACAAGTCCATAGTAGAGCATGGGGTAGGAGGACCCCCCCGGCAAGGGCAAGATGGGCAGCTGGGGTGAGACAGCTTTTTTCTCTGTATGCAAGGCCCAACTTACATTTTGAGGCCTTACATGTTATTGCAAATATGCAGATTGAAATCCAGTTGTGGGTCAAGTGTCACCCCCAGGTACTTGACAGACTCTGCAACTTGTAGGAGGGACCCATCGACATATGTGATCTTTAGAGGGGGTAGGGACAGCATTTGTCTTGGCTGTAGAGCCAAAGAGCATGGTAAGAGTCTTCTGCAGGTTGATAGTGAGTTTGTGGTCCTTTATCCAAGTTTGGATTTGGTCGAAGTCGGAGTTTAACTTGGCATTGCTGACAGAGATGTCCTGGGAGCTGGTCAGGATGACTAGGTCATCTGCATACAGAGTTGATCGCCCATGAGCCGGGGCTGAGGCAGCTCATTTATAGAGAGGGAAAATAGGAAAGGCCCAAGGACATAGCCCTGGGGACCTCACAGTTAACTAGAGAGAGAGCTCAGACAGGACCTTGTTGAACTTGGTGCACTGCTGTCTGCCCATGAGGTAGTTAGTGATATAGGCAAGGGCAGGGGAGGAGAAGCCTAGGGACAGGAGAGAGTGGTCAACCCGGTCGAAGGCTTTCGAGAGATCCACGAAGATGGCTCCAGTTCATTTGCCTCGATCTGCAGCAGACCTGATCTCGGAGGTGACAGCTGCTAGGGCAGTGGAGGTGCTGTGCCCTTTTTCTGAAGCTGTGCTGTGCAGGGGAGAGTAGATAGTGGATCTGTAGCTAGTGGGTGAGCTGTGAGGCAACCACCTTTTCAAGAAGCTTGCTGATCGCTGACAGGATCACTATAGGTGGTAGTTCTTGAGATCTTTAGGGTCACCTTGTTTGGGAACAGGGCTGACTTTGGCCACTTTCAAGATGTCCAGGATGATACCCGACGTTAATGATATAGTAAAGATGTGGGTGGGTGATATTGTTTGGATATTTGTTTGTACTTGTATATATACTTTTTTAAATCAATAAAAACACCCCTGCTCTTTTTGAGAAATGCCATGGGATCTTTAACACCCACCTGAGCAGGCAGACGGGACCTAGGTTTAATGTTTCATCTGAAAGAAAGCACTTCAGGAGTGCAGCACCTAGTTCTGTTGCACTAGAGTGTTAGTACTTGGTTTTACCCAAGTTTCTGATGTAGGGTTAGAACCCACAAACTTCTAATCTTCTGGACTCAGAGGTGAGTGTGCAACCTGCTGAATCACTGACACTGCTTGATTATCTAAATGTTCACTGCCATAGTTACTAATAAATGCCACTTAATGCTACACAGAACCAAAAAGTGAAAAGAAAAGAAAAATGGAACACATGCAATAGTGCAGCTATGAACTGATTACAGAAATGAACAAACTTTCCAGAAAAGGTAATGCATGAGATCATGTTAGAGAAGGTTGCAATACATGAATAGCCCTCTAAATATTGTAGTTACTGCCATCCACATAATCATACTTTTCCCAGTCTAGACAGAGTGGGGGAATTACATACAATTGTAAATTCATTGGACCTTTTATGATGCTATTAGTGGCACTGCTAAAACTGGGAGAATTAGTGGGTAAGCTAAGCTCACTATGTTTCTAAATTTACCCAAAAGATAAATCCACTGACTGAAGGTGATGCTGGAGAACAAAAGGCTCGCTACTGCGGAAAACAACTTGCAGAGGTTTTAGCTGATGTGATTGTACTATATGTATATGTGGGGTGGGAGAAATGCCATTCTCTCAAGTTTTTTTTTTCTTTTTTGAAAAATGATATTCTTTAACATTATCCTGCTCTGTCAGTTAAGACTTTTATTTATTTATTTATTTATTGAATCTAGGATTAACAACCTTTCAGCATTACTGCTCGTTTACAAAGGTTCAATGTCATTTGGTTACAGGTAATACATTTTAACAATGTTTCAGGCTATCATACAACAGAAACACGTGTGCATTCAAACAAAAGAGGAGACTTGAATGGCATAATTACAGAAATAAAAGGAGCAGGCAAATAACTTGAGCAATGGAATTTACAGTGGTACAGTAAAATTCAATGTTGCAACACTTAAAACACAACGTATTGATATCAACAATTTGAGGAGATAGCCCAGGGTAGTAAATACTGGGTGATAAGAAGGAGGGGGGTTGAGAACAACAGGGGAAGGTGAGGGTATGTAGGGGAAGGAGAGATGGACAGGGTCAGGGACTGTGGGAGGCGGGAGGCTGATCAAGGGAGGGTGGGGATGGATGGAATAGTTTGTGGGAGATGTGAAGAGGGGGAGCAGGGCAGGTGCCAAGGCTTCAAGGTATTGCTGAAGGAGCTACCCAGAGGGTGTTGTCAGTACAGTATGGAGAGAAAGAGAGAACACTGCAGGAGGAGAGGGTGGCTCAGGGTTGTAACATGTTTGCACAGCTAGGTGCAGTGGGGAGACTGGAATGAAGAGATACTCTGATAGGCTTCAGGGTAAGGCACAAGGAGCTTTCATTTGCCCAAGGGATAGATTTAGGAGGTGGGATCACAGTCGCATTCACTAATTGAGGTTAGATAAGTGCGCAGTTGTTGCTTGAAGGGGCCAAGCTTTTGTTCCGAAATGAGTGAGGCATTAAGGGTATTTAGCAGGGGGGAGGCCTGTACCTAAAGGACCGCTGCCCTTGCGTTGTGTGGTGAAAAGGGACTTGGAAGGCTGCTTTATTATACCCTCTAGTGAGTCTTGCGCTGCTAGAGGGGTTAATGAGAGCCTGAACTCCTGGGGTTGCAAGGCCTAGGGTGGCTTTTTATTTGCTACCAGGCATGCATGGAATTGTATCCTGTTCCCAAGACTGAGCCAGCCCATGTTAGAGTAGAGTGTACATGTATGAGTTGAGCAATGGGCTCCAAGTACGAGCCTACAGGCTTTGCTTAGGGATACTTTTATTCTTTTAAGTGCGGTCTTAGAAGCAGCTCCATAAACCACTAGGCTGTAATCTGTTACTGACAGGACCGTTCTGGTAACTGCTAGTTTGGTGGTGCTATTGGTGAGGCAGTGCCTGTGGCAGTAAAGTTGCCCTAGTCTGGCATTTGCTGCCTTGGCAATGAGGTCAATATGCAGCCCAAATGAAAGGGAGCAGTCAACTGTAACCCCAAGGTATTTGAAATTGCCGACGGTTTCAAGCTGGTCATTGCTACAATTAATTATCTTAAGGGGATAATCCTTATGACGGTTTTGGAGGAGACAAATAGCATTGCCTTAGTTTTCTTGTGGTTTAGCAAAAGCCTGGCATGATGGAACCAAGCCTCAACCATGGAGAAGTCAGCTTGCAGCTGTTTGTCGAGCAGATCAGGTGCTGACTTTGTCAGGCATCTGTACGATGCAAAGCAAACTGTTTCAAAGTTACTGAACTAGTCTGACAAGTGCTTTACATATTTTGGCCTGGTGCTGGGAAATGAGGCTTGTTTACATACAGTGCACTTATTTACTGTAGACCAATACTTATACAGAGATACACACCTGATAGTGAAGGACAGATGAAGTCTTCCATTAATCTGGTGTGTCCCAGTTTCCTATCAGGAGTTACTGGCTCCCTACTGCATTCTCAGAACTTGTGTAATCCCATGAGTTCCTTGCTATCCCTTTGTGTCCGACTCATTTAATTTTGAAGTTTGGGATAGATCCAGCAATCTTCCACCTTGAGCAGTCTGGTTCACTGGTTCACCACTCCCTCAGTAAATAATTACTTCCTCACACCTTTCCTGAACTTTCCTCCTGTCAGTCACATTGTTCCTGCAGGCGTGTCTGACCCTTTTAAGAGCCCCTGATACTGTTGTAAGAGCTTTGAAAAAATTTAATATTTAGACACAACTCAGCTTATCTTTAATATTTGTTCTGTAATTTTCACCTTTACTTCTTTATTACTAAGGGCATTTGCATGTAAACAGGATCACTGCCCTGTCTGTTCTGGCTGCTTGCCTACACCTGACATCACAGTTCTGTTTATGACATCACAATCTGTTGCTGTGGAGATAATTATGGTGCCATAAACAAGGAATTATGATGTTAGGTGCAGGCAAGTAGAACGCGCAGATAAAGTCTAAGGGACAGTAATCCCCTTTCACACAGCTGCCCTCAGTAATAAAGAAAAAAAGGGAAAGACTTACAGAAAATATATGAAATGCAAACTGAATTATGTCTAAATCTCACATTTTTCCAAATTTTTCTAAAGGTGGCAGGAGCTTTTTAAACTCAATCGGCCAAATTTTTAAAGTGTGGTGTAGGGCTTGTGTCCAGCCCTGCATCACCACACTTAGGTTTTGGTGGTGCACCAAACCCCGTCGCTGCAACTGTGCCCAATTTTACAATCTCAGGCACAGTTGCAACAGTTGCCACAATTTACGGCAACTTGCACCAGCTATCTGGTGTAAGCTCTGTGGAAATGGCCCTCGGTATTGCCGCAAGCTAGACCACAAAAAGTTGGTCTAACTTGTGGCAATTGCCACTTGAAAATCCCATTAGATTGCCACAAGCAAGTGTCCTATAAATGAGCAGCATGTTCCCTGCTTCTATCAGATGGCAGGTGGCCAAGGTGGTGTGTGGAGGGCTGTGTCATTCGCTATCACTGCACTGCAGCACCGATAGTCAGGTAAGGGAGATTGGGGATATGCATTGTTAATGCTGCGGGAGGGAGGAGAGCCACTAAGCACCAACAGGGAATGGACTGGGGGGTTTGGGGGATCGGTAGTCAGGGACCGGGACAGGGCAGTGTTGTTTGGGGGGCATTACTTGCACCAATGTCACTGGTATGGGATAGGGGATCAGATGATGGGAGCGACCACTGGACACCAAGGAGAATGTTCTTTTAGTATGCGGGCAGGGTATTGGGTGAGGGGGGACCACTAGACACCAGGGACTGAACTACTGACCATCAGGCATGGGTGCAGGTGGGCAGAGGGACCACTAGACACCAGGGAATATGCTGGCATTTACCGGGTGAGGGATTGGGTGGGGCAGGGATCACTGGATATCAGGGAGGGGTTGTGTCGGTATGGGACAGGGGATCAGTGGGGGGACAATGAACACCAGAGAATTGTTTTGAAATTATGGGGATGGCATCAGAGTGTGGGAGGGGACCACTATTACCAGGGAATTGTATAGGAAATACAGGGATGGCATCATAGGGAGGACGGCACCACTAGCACCAGTGAAATGCAGTATACTTTATGGGTGTGGGGTTGGAGGGAGGTGGAAACCACTAACACCAGGGATAGCTAGTCCCCTGGGGTGAACAACAGGGGTGGTGGTGTCTTGCAAACATGCCTGGCTACCCTCGCAAAGAAGTCCATAATGGGCATGCAAATGGCTTCTTAGTGTCTTGCATGCCCAGTGGGCTCATTTGCATGGGTCCCTTTTGAATATACCAAATTGCGCTTCTGCACTATCCATTGTGGTGCTGTACTTTGGGAGACATGTTGGGGCAGTGCTAAGTGGCTTAGTGATGGACCAACATGTCCCTTTATTCAGTCGAATAGCACCAGTGCACTATTCCACTGAATATAGCATCTTCGGGCACCGGGACAATTGCAAGGCAGAGCACACATTTTTGCGCTCCACTTTGTGCAATTTTGAATATTGGGCTCCAGATGTCTGTAAGAGGCATGTCATTTTTCTTATCAGCAAATAGCTTGATTAAGTAACTAATTTGTTACCCTCATGTATCTACTTTAATCTTTACTGCACACAAGGGAGGTTTTGTCATGGTTTTTGGGCTTAGCTAGTGTATGGTTGCAAATGTCCTTAATGAACCCTCTACAGGTAAATACTAATTTGCATTTTATGAGGTGGCCTAGATGACCCCACTATCCTTTCTTTCAATTTTTTACATTTGATTTGAAAAAAAAAAAGCTTAGACCTTGTATGAATATTTACAAATTATAGAAAGTGAAGTCCTATTAATTAAAGTAGCTTTCCAAAGCTAATTTAGAATGGTCATATATTGACATTCACATCTCAAGTTCTGGAATTCACAAGGGGTGTGTTTTTTCTGAATATCTCATAGACATGGGTAAGTATGTAAGGGCATTCTATGATAAGAGCAAAGGATTATCAGCGAGGTAATTATAGCAAGGACAAAAGAGCGACTGTATCTTTAGTGCCATGCAGTTAACAGCGCATGGTGTATTTAGTGAAGTTCTGAGGTAGTGTAAAGTAAGCTGGCTGAAACTGAAGTTGGCTGTTTTGTGGCAGAAACTGATGGTGCTCTGTAGCCTAGTGGTTAGAGTCACTAGCTGTACGTCTGCTGTCTAGCTGCAGCAGGCCAGGGTTCAGTAGTGTTTTTTTTTTCATTTGTCTGCATCTATTTTTTTTTTCATGTTGTACCATGGTTCGTGGCCCCACCAGTTCTGTTCTGTACCCCCCTCCCGAGTTTGTCACCCTCCCCAAGTTGCATCCCCAGAGTAGGAATATATCATCTGCCCCCCCAAGTTTCTCCCCCCTGAAATGCGTCCTTCTGGAGTTTATTTTAATTTGTGGGGGTGCGAGGGGCATAGCCCTCTGCATAAAATAACCAGTACACATCGCCCCCTGCAGAGAAAGTAAGCACACGTCGCTGTTTGTGGAGTATGCTGTAGTGCTCATCGCCATTTTGCTTTTTTGCTGTTTTGCAATTGCTGTTTATCTTGGTGCCATTTTGTAGCTACTATTATCACATAGAACTGTAAGTAAGTACCCTAACTAAATAAGTAAATCTTTATTTATGAATTGCCCTATTCCTGAGCTCAGGGCATTTTACAATGTACAGAGAGTGAGACAGGAATGAATCCACAGTTCAGAAACAATGGGAGGGCTTTAAGCCCGAGGTTCAATGGACGGAGCAACTATGTCACTCCCCCATCAGGCTTTATAAAGTCACTCATCCCGGGCCTCCTCAGGATTCATTTCTCGTTGCAGCTAGAGGCACCGCTCCTCCTCCCCTCTCTGCTGGTTTATGCCTGATCTCGTTCCTGTGGTCTCCTCCGGCTGTCCGTTTGCTTCACCCCTCGTTCGTTGACTCAGTGGCTTTTCGTTGCTCATCCCTGGTGTCTGCCTTGTGCTACACTTGTTTTCCCTTCCCCTTCTCTCGTGTTCCTCCCTCCCCATACTTCCTTCATCTGCTGCTCATCCTCACCCCCCCATATGCCACTTTTGCAGCTCTTCCCCTTTTACTGTCTGTATTTTCCCCTTGTTCCCCGCTCCCTCCTGCTCCTTCCTGTTCCCTGGTGTACTGACCTCTTCTACGGCATTATTCTGCCACCCTCTCTGCTTCTCATGCTTGCTCCTGTTCTGGTCGCTATCTCTGCCCCGCTCTTCCCTGGCTTTTCTACCTATCCTCCTCACTTGTTTGCTGTGTCTCCTGGCTACTGCTGCTGCATCGTTTAGCCATCGGCAGCCACTCTCAGCACCTGCTTGCTCTGCTGCTCCTGTCGCTTCATTTCTGGGTCCAGGGGTATATATTGCGATCTGCTGCTTCACTTGGGTGTGCTGTTTTTCTACCTCTAGTGTCATGTTGCCTCCTCACCTGTCTGTTGGGGCTTTTCTTCCATGAGCGATCTTGCCACAGTACTCACTCCCTTGTCCTTCAGTGCTGTATCTTCCTCTCATTCTCTTTCGCATGACTGCTTCTCCTATTCTTGATGAATTTGGTCTGTGTTTTGTAGTGCACCTTTCTACCTCTTCTGGTTTTGTGTGCTCTGTAGTGCCTTCACTCTGTCCCACACTGTGGTATCTCATCATCTGCATTCCCTCTCCTGCACAAGACAAACCAAAAAAAACCATTCCTCATTCATTCTGCTGCTTTCAGCTTCATTTAGTGTTTCACCCTCTGGCACTTTATTGCTTTGTTCTCTTCCCTCACTCACCTGCCCTGCCCTGCTCCACACTGCTAGCTACTGAATCACTAATTTTCCATTGCTGTTTTGCTCTCCTTCACTTTTTGTTCCAGTATGTCTCTGGCTGACTTCGTCTGGCCTGCAATCAATATTTCTTTTTGGCATACTTATCGTGTATCATATGCCACTTCATCAACCCGCGGCCATCCTGCTGCATGTATCAGGTTCATGACTCCGGTCATCATTCACCCATCCTTACCTCATGGTTCATCTATTTACATCGCTTCCTCGAGCATTCCTATCATTGCATCCTATGCCATGCCTCCACCCAAGACTTCGCTACATCTCCATATCGCTCGACCTGAGCATGCCCTCTGGTTCCAGGCATGCCTTTTCTCATACCAGCCATCACGACTTCACTCCAATCATGGTTTCACTCTTCATCGTCCATTGTCCATTTTGCTCCTATCGATCACTTGACCCGAGCTTACCCTCTGGTTCTGGGCCCGCCTTCTTGGCCTTGGAGTCTACTTAATTGCATTGCTCTAGTGAGCGTACCTCTTATTGGGTCTTATGCTAACTCACTGAACTGCTGCACTCCCGCGGCGATCATCATCATCGGTCTTCATCATCCTCAGTCTTCTCATGAGTGCATCTGGATACCCCTTGCTCCTCTGACTTCTACATGGATCTACTCCTTCCCGGTGACTACTCGAGCGAACCCCTCTCGGGTCCATGTTGCCTCATGTTCCTTCTTCAATCTGTGCTTTCTTTTGGGGGTTTTCCCTATCCCGTCATCCTCTTCCTTATTCATATCCATCTCTTTAGTGACAGATGTCCTTAAATCTAACATCGTCAGCCTGGAGGGAAGGTGACCTGGGCTGTGGATCCCCAGAGGTTTCTCCTCAAAGGGGTTTCCTCTCCTCCTCCTCTCCTCTCCTCTCCTCTCCTCTCCTCTCTCTCCTCTCCTCTGTGCCAATGATCATAATATTAGTTGGGATTAGTGCTTTCTTAGGTTAATCAGTTAGGTTCCACTGTTGGATGGAGGTGGACAGTGGCCCCGGCTGTCCCTTCTCTCCTTAGGAAGTCTGCCCTTAATCATCTTCTCAGAATTAATTCATTCATTATCCTTGCCTCTTGAATGCTCGACACCCGATTGAATATTCTTTTTGGGCTTCTTCCTAAGCTGCCTTTAGCCGATGGAATCATTCCCGTGGCTCCTATGAGCAGGAACTCTCCTCTAGGGTTCTTTGCATCATACCCCTACAGGGTGGTATATCCCACGGATAGAAAGGCGGAAAGCCACAACGTAAATTAAGTCACACAAGCATCATCTTATCCAGTTGCGTAAGCACAATTGAATAGGAAGGCTTTAAGCCCAAGGTTCAGTGGACAGAGCAACTATGTCACTCCCCATCAGGCTTTATAAGGTTACTCATCCTGAGCTTCCCCAGGATTCATTTCTCGTTGCCCCACCATCCACCCCTCCTCCTCCAGCGGCTCATCTCTCTTATCCGTGGGCTTCTTCCTAAGCTACCTTTAGCTGACAGAATCATTCCTGCGGCTTCTGTGGGTGGGAACTCTCCTCTAGGGTTCCTTGCATCGTACCCCTACAGGGAGGTATATCCCATAGATAGAGAAGTGGAAAGTCACAACATAAATCAAGTCACACAAGCATTGTCTCATCCAGTTGCATAAGTACAATTGAACAATAATAAAATAATAAGGGCATAATTAAATAAAATAGAATCAGTTAAGATCATAAACCAGTATGGTTCAGTTCCCAAAAGCTTCCCTGAAGAGATGTGCTCTCAGGCCCCACTTAAAGGCCTCCAGTGAGGAGGACTCCCTCAAGGACCTTGGAAGTGAATTCCACAAGGTTGGTGCAGCCACTGCAATTGCATGATCACCAGATGTTTTCAGCCGGGTCTTGGGAATTGCTAGGAGGTCTTCGGAGGAGGAGCAGAGCAAGTGCTGAGAGTGGTAGGGAGTCAGGAGATCATTCATGTAGCTTGAACCCAGATTGTATAGGGCTTTATGGGTGAGAAGGTCCACTGTGAAGGAGATTCTTTACTTCACCAGCAACTAGTGCAGACCATGCAGCACCGCGGTCACATGACATGACCTCACAAGGTCCATCAGTAACCTGGCCTCCACATTCTAAATTAGCTGCAGGTGATACAGAACTCCTGCATTAATCCTGAGATAAAGATCATTACAGTAGTTAAGTCTGGATGTCACAAATGCATGCACCAGTGAGAGCAGCTCTTCCAGCTGGATAAGGGTTTTAATCCAGGCAATATTCCTCAAGTGATAAAACCACTTGAGATGATGGATGACACCTGAGCCTCATGTGTCAATCCATCACTGAAGATAATGCTTAGACTTTTCACCCTTGTGGTGGCCACCAATGGGGGCAAACCCAGCATCGAGGCAGGACTAACCCTGGCAGTCTTCACTTTCCACCAGTGATCAGGCTCAGTCACTAGTATCTTCACTTTGTCTGTGTTGAGTTTTAGCCGGCTGGAGGACCTCCAGTCTTGGATCTTGGCCAGCACACATTTGGTACCTCCATGGTGCCAACAACCGTGGGTGCAAAAGACATATACAGCTGGGTGTTGTTTGCATAGCTTTGGAAGCCCACGCTGCAATGTCAAATGATCTAGCCCAGAGGCAGCATGTACATTGCAAACATCATGACTGAGAAGATCAGGCCCTGGGGGACTCCACATGGCAGGGGCCTCGGGCGAGAGGAGGAACTCCCCAACACAAACAGTTGCATCCTGCCAGTGAGAGAGGACTCAGACCAATTGTTGACAGTACTGGTGAGTTCACAGCACCCCCAAAGGTGATCCAACAACACACCATGGTTTACAGTGTCAAAAGCTAAAGAGAGATCAAGAAGAACAAGAAGTGACTGCTCACCTCTGTCTCTAGTCCTGAGGAGGTCATCATGCACCTTGATTAGGACTATTTCAGTACTGTGCCTTGATCTAAAGCTAGACTGAATATGCTCAAAGATGTCAACAGCAGCAAGGTGGGCCTTGAGCTGCAGCAACACAGTTTTCTCAATAATCTTGCCCAAGAAGGGCAGGTTAGAGTTGGGTCTGTAATTTGTCAAGATGTCAGGATTAAGAGATGCTTTTCTCAGGAGGGGTCTCACCAGCACCTCTTTCAGAGCACTCTGGAACAGCCCCTCAGAAAGCAAGCACCAGATAATCTTGGCGACACTGGGCCAACAGACTCCGCACATCTCACAAGGAGATGTGTCAGGCCCAGGTCCACTTCACAAAACATGGGCTGCAGCAATGAGGTTACCTCACAAATGTCCTCCACCTCCACTGGCTTAAACTCAGTCCAGACATCTGAAATGGAATTTGTAACATCTGACTGACCACTGCAGGGTACCAAAAGCCCCATTGGACAAATACTGGAGCTGATAGAGGACACTCTGCCAGAGAAGAACAGGTCACCATCAAGCCTCAGAGTATAGAAACATGACTCCATTTTGAGTGTGTTGTGTTTCTGAGATGCTACAGAATGATATATGGCTTTTAAGACAATGATGTTGCATCCTCAAAACCCTGCAGCAGGGGCTGTTTTTTCATATGGTTCTCCAATTAAGCAATCCTAAGACTGTGAAAATATCAGTAAATTAATTTATGAATCCAACCATCTGAATGTGAATAATTGTTTCTATGTCTGAGCGCATAGAAGGTTAAAGGATGTTGCAGAAGAATAAATAAAATCTGATAACTGCAGAGTTATTAAAATGCCTCTGTTTGCAGTTGTACAATGACACTAGTAGAGTTAAAATAAGTTACTGCTGGAAATAAACACAGTTGGAAATAATATCACTTATGAATATATGCTTGACATTCTAGAGAAGTTTTGTTACTATTTGATAGCTGATTCAATGTTATGGGGTTTCTAAAAATGCTTATATTGTTTCACTTCATGTTTTCTTGTTTTAAAACAAAACTGTGTTCCTGGCCACGCTCAGCTAATTCTGATTTCTCTTGTAGGTTTTGAAACAATGTTCTTTGCAGATATCGATCATACATCCCTTTGTTGAGGCATAGCGCTTGTCCATATGTGCAATTCACTTAATAAAATGAAGACAAATGTGTAAAATAACAAGCCTGTTGATGTAATGTTCTCAGATGACCAGTAGTATCATGAATAATTGAGGACATATTGACACAGATTATGTATTGATGAACAGCATACAGCTCCGATATCAGCAGTATGGCCAAAGTAGCTTTAGATGTCTGCTGTCTCTCTTTGTGATAATTGATTACCAACTTAGTAAACCAACTGTGAATTTCCCATCTAACACAAACTGAGCTCTAAAATATGATTATTTGGTTATTACATTTCTTTCACTCAGATCATGAAATGCATCTCCTCTGCAGTTTGAGTGCGCTTTGGGAAGGAGCCTGAGGTAAATTTCTTTAGGATGGCCTCACTATTAAGCTATCTGTCCAAACAAGACAATGAAATGGGCTTGTTGTAGTCACAAGTCATCACTTACCTATCTGTACTTTCCTAGGATTACAACATCTCTACATAGCATAGCCTGTCACCTTTCTGACAAAACTACTCCTGGGATGCATTAAACATCTATACTTCAATGACCTGCATAGTATTTCAAAGGCAGGATATCAGTTTAAAAGAAATTAGTATATAGGACTTTTTTCTGTAATGTATAGAACTTATGATTGTATAATGACCTTTTGTCAAACAGTTTTATGGCAGAGGAAAGTACAGTATGTGAGCATTCACTAGTTGTAAGCACAATGTGGTATATTTTATCTGTATGTGGGCTATGGGACATGACCATTCTGTTCCTGTCATGTCAAAAGAAGCACTAAGGCCCTGTCCACACTAAAGGACTGTTTCTTGAAACTGTTTTTAAAACCAGTTTAGTGAAACCAGTTACAATGTGTCCACACCATACAGAAACCATTCTTAATAACGGTTTTGTCTACTCACACTACTGGTGTTAAACCTGCTCTTCCTGTAACCATTTCCTATTAATTTAAACACACAGAACTGTGCTTTCCTGTCCACACTGCAGCTATTAACTGTTTTAGATAAACTGACATATGAGTGAAACCATGCTAGTGCTAAAACATTTTTAAAAATGGTTTTGGGACTAGCTACCAGCAGGGTTTAAACACATTTTTGTTGAAGTATTTTAAGGGGCTTGTAGTCTGGAAGCAAATAATGCTATCTGGATTTAAAAAATTTTAAGGTACTTCAACTGTTAAGAGCCATGGTGTGTACATGTCTTAAATTTTTTTTTTTAATTTAGTTGTTTAACCAGGAGTAGCACACTAAGCTGAAAGCTTTTTTTACAGGAGTGACCTGGGAGCACAGGGAAGTTAAGTGACTTGCTCAGGGTCACACAGTATGCAAGTGGAAGCTGTGGGATTCAAACCCAAGTCTGGTCTGCTGGATGTCACCAGATTTGCAGCTCAGAGCCTTAAACCACTGCGCTATACTGCCTCCCAAATGAAATTTTCCACTTAGCCTTTCCTTTCTACAAGCAAAGAAAATATAACAGTAATCTTGAGGAACTACTGACATATCGGAGAAACCTCTGGAAACAATAATAATAAGGTGAAGTTCAGATTTTAGTTCATCCATAGCTGTATGTCTCATCCATTAATTACTGTAATATATCAGGAATATCAGTAACAATGTTTCTAATAAGCTGTAATTTATGCGGGGCCATGACCTGAGCAGTTGCAAGAGATGTGGTTGCAGCAGGCATACAGTGTCAGGGGGCCCACTGTGTCAGAGGTTCAGAATTAAAAAAAAAAACTTTCGTTGTCACTTTCCTTTTGTACATTACTTATTCATTTGAAATTGGGTCTATAGCAGCAGTGGGGTCAGGGCTGCAGATCCCAGTTCCAGTTTCATGGGATAAGGGGCACAGAACAAAGAAGCAATATGGCCCATTGCTTAAAATTTCTGATATCAGTACTGGGGTCACTGGGAAGAGAAGGGGCAAATTACATTGTTCCATTTCTTTATCATGGTGCCAGCAAGGGGGGAATAGGGGCATCATGGACAAACTGCCAATGCACAGCAGGACTACTACAAAAGAACCTATGCTATAAATATTTGACATGTGTTAATGGGTATTTTGACATATAGGTGAGGAGGTAGAGACCCACAAAATATTTTGAGGGGAGGAGGCTTACAATCATTGGCACAGTCCTGAATTTATGCCAGGTCCTTCTATAGTGGAACGAGGCTAAGGTGATACCTATCCCTAAAGCTGGACTGCCCATAGATCTAGAGAAAGATTTTAAGCCTATCTCACTAACCTGTGGAATTGCTTAATTATGTGAAGGGTTCATTTACAAGTGGTTAATGTCTTGCTTACACATTAAAAAAGACCCAAACCAGTTTGGGTTGCAAGAAGGATGTTCTACCGACATTGCAGTTACCAGGTTGTTGGAAGTCTGTATGCAAGCTTGGGATAGGAGTGATTGTGCTAGGGCCATGCTTGTTAACTAGTGTAAAAGCTTTACTTGGTTTACTTGGTTAATTAGGACAAAAGAAGGCTACTGCCCATCGAGATTGTCCCCCACCACCTTGGTGGGAAAAGTTATACCCGGGAGTAATAAGACTTCATCCAAAGATCCAGACCTTTTTTAAATGATAGGGTCGAACTACATTCCACCAAATGTTGAGGAAGCTTGTTCCAAATTCTGGGAGTTCTCACCGTAAAGTAATTTAGCCTTTTGTTCCTTATAGATTTATCCACATCAATTTGTTTATTATGGACACGTGAGGATATCCTTCTACAGGAATATTTTAACCTGCATTGTTGCATTAGGTCCTGGGAATTGTGGAGTTTATATAAAAGAAGTAGATTGCCTCTTGTACATCTAAATTCTAGTGAATGTAACCCAGTTTTTTGCAATCTATTCCAATAGTCCATCTTGGACAAATATGGAACCATTTTAGTCGCTCTCATCTGAATTTTTTCCAGTCTATTAATATCTTGCCTTAAGTATGGACTCCAAAACTGAGAACCATAATCAGAATATGGCCTCACATATGAGCTAAACAAAGGAATAATACATTCCTGAGTCCTAGTCACAAAAGATCTTTGTATTCTGGTAAGTATCGCATTAGATATGTTAGCTATCCTTGCACAATGATCAGTTGAAGATAATTTATTATTAACTAGTATTCCTAGGTCACGCTCTACTATTGATACCTTAAGGGGAGAATTATTTAAGTAATATGTCTGTTTAGGATTATTCCTTCCAAAATGCAATACATGAAACTTGTCAGGATTGAGTAACATCTTATTTGCATCAGCCCATTTTTCAATAATTTTTAGGTTATTTGTAATGGATTCCCTATCTAAAAATGTAGATACAGGCCCTCCCAATTTGGTGTCATCAGCAAATTTGGAGAGGAGATTGTCAGAGTTAACCTGTAAATCGCTTATAAAAATATTAAACAGAGTAGGTCCAAGAACTGAACCCTGAGGAACCCCACTAGTCACACTATGAACTTCAGAAAGAACACCATTTATTCTGATGCACTGTTCTCTGTTGAGTAACCAACCAGAAACCCACTTAATTATATACTGTGAAAATCCAAATTCAACCATTTTATCAAGCAGCAAATCATGGGGAACCATGTCAAAAGCTTTACTATAGTCAAGGAGTACCACATCCATAGGGATTCCATTATCAAGTCCCATACTAATATAGTTATAAAAAGCTACCAAATTTGTGGTACAAGAATACCCTTGTCTAAATCCATGCTGAGTCCGATCATTTAAGTTTTTTATAGTTGTTTCATTTTCTAACAATGTTTTGACAATTTTCTTCATTAATTTAGTAATGACCGAGGTTAAACTTATTGGGCGATAATTCTTAGGCTGTGAATGAATACCTTTCTTGAATATTGGTATAACAATAGCCATTGCCCAATCGTGAGGAATAACCCCTCCACCTAAAGATTTGTTAAAAATGAGGGTCAAAGGCTTAGTTATAGCTTCTGCTGTTTCTAATAGAAAAGTGGAATTAATATTATCTGGTCCTGGGCTAGTAGTTCGTTTGAGGGAACGAGTTGCCTCGAGGGTGTCATTTTCAATAATAATATAGACAGGAGAGTTCTTATCTGTTTGCATAAAAAGTTTAGGAACTGCTTTTTTTGATCTTACTAATCATGAAATTCTGTTACAGAAGATGGGGCAAAATGGCATTCCCAGTTGTTTGACTAGGTGGATCCATGATTTGTTGACAGGAGAAGTCCCAGTGGGTGAAAGTAGAAGGGGTAAAGTCTAGAAGAACTACCATTAATGCAGGGGTCCTTCAAGGAATGAAACTGGGTCTCTTTGTGTTTGTGCTGATGATAAACAATTGGAGTGCTATGGGCTTTTGTATCAAGTACATCAATGACACTACTATCTAGGGCAAATGGGCAGACTGGATGGGCCTGGTGGTTCTTTTCTGTCAACAGCTTCTATTTTTCTATACTAGTAGCATTTATGTTGTTGACAGATATGCCAGCAGTACAATGCAAGAGGACCTTAGGAGGAAAGAGGTATGGTTAAAAAAATAAAATGGTTATAAATCTGGTGAAAACTATGGAGCTCCATTTTGTTAAAAACATCAGCTGGATTATGCCAGTGTAGACATTTGTAAACCAAGAGGTGACTGTAGTAGAAAATGTAAAGTTGTTAGGTTTCCACCTTCAGGAAAATGTTTCATGGCCCCAACTCGTGGAAAACTTTGAAAAAAAAAAAGCCAACACCCATCCAAAATATTTGGTAATCCTTAGAAGAGTGGGACTAAGCCAACCAGATTTCCTCTACTATTTTTTTTATTGTCATCAGACTGGTTCTGGAGTATGGTGCAGCTGTTTGGTAAGGTAAGTAATCATATCTGAGTCTACTGACATTGAAAAATTGCAGATGAGGGCAATGAGGATTATTTTTGGGTGTGAGGTAATTTACGCTGATGAACTGAATAGTTGTAGAGGTGAGTGACTAGACTAAGGAAGGGGAAAAATTGTGAAGGGCATATTTTTCCAAAATATGTGCACCAAATCAGAAGGGACAGTTAAGAGTATACATTGAGAACCAAAGAAGCGTGGGAACAACCTAGGGCTAAAATGAGAAAGTATGAAAAAATCAATTCGTATATGTTATTTAACATAAGAGTTTATAGAGATGCAATCTAGCATTGTTTTAATATACTGTTTACAATATTATAATCTTGGATATTTGTACAAGTGTAGTTGTATCAGTTCCATGTGATAAGAACAAAGAAACAACAGCAACGATAAAATGTGATATGACAATAGTGAGTGCAAAGATGGTGACTGTGTTTTTAAGGGGGGCTTTGTCCCCCACATCCCCCTTTGTGGGGGGCTTCACCTACACACACCCCTTTCTTTAGATAACCAACTCTGGGGGGCACAACTCGAGGAGGGGGGAATCTGTAAATCACTAAAACTGCCCTTGCTGTTTTCCCATCCCTGTTACTGTTGGTTTCCATTTTGTCTTCACTTTTATCACGGGACACCCTCGTATCTGTATACAGTAACTTGTATGTTTTTGTAATTTGTGTAGTGCAATGATGTTTGTAATGTATGTCATCTAGTCCTTTGTGACCAGTTGCAACTGCACAATTTTAATAATATTCCAATAAAAAAACTAGAGTAGTTAAATGAAGACTTTGCCATTTGAATTTCATCTTCCCCTGCAAGTCATAGTCATATGTTTATGATATTACAATATGGCGCTAAGGGAATGATTATGCTGTCACATGCAGCAGCAGGAGCTGATGGATTCCAAAAGACACAGATCCTGTTTTCATGTACTGCATATGCTCTGTGTAATAAAGAGTGAAAGAAGACACATAGAAAAATTATAAGCTGGAGTATATCTCAGTACTAATGTTCTCCGCTATGGAGTCAGCAGCTCTTTAAATACCAGTTATATTGTGAAATGAATATAAAAGTAAAAAAGCCATTCTTAATTACAGAACAGATTGATTTTTTTCCGCCTGTTCACAGTTACACAAGTACACAAACAATGCTGAATAGACTGGAAGAAAAAGATTTACCAAATGGATCAACTTCTTCAAACTTTTTGCATTTAATTAAAATATAATTGTAAATTGTCTTTCATTTCATTTTATAAATTTTGTTGCAAATTTCTTTTTATTAACAAGTGTTTTTGTAGAACCGACCCGGTGGCGCTGAGGGTTGAGGCGCTGGATGCCACACCTTGCGCCTCGCCGGCTACCCGGGTTCGGGAATGAGCTCGGGTTGTCAGGGGTCGGCAGGGGAGGGAAGTCTTCCCAGGGAGGTCTCTAGGGGATGCATTGCACAGGGGCTACCTCTGGTGGAGACCGGGGGAATGCCGAGTTTGCATCACCATGCATTGCGAGGGGGCAGTGCTGTGGCAGGCATCAGCACTAGTGCCACTGATGCCATTGCATGACTGAGCATCAAGGGAAATGGAGGAAAAATGGAAATCCCCCCCTCCTGAGGATAGGTGAAGGTACTGCCGCCAGCTCCATACTCCCAACGCTCAATGCTGGGCTCCTCACTCTCCTGGGTCTCCCTCTCTGACAGGCTCACTACACTATAAGATAGAGTGCCCTGGGAGGATAGGGCAGCTCTTCTCCATGGGGGCTTAGATCCGGGGGTGTAGCCTGGTCAGAGTGAGGGAGTAGTTGCGGTTGCCACAGCGGGAGGTAGAGAGCGGGTTAGGCAGATGCTGGAGAGAGTTCCTCAGGTAGAGGGCAAAGAAACAATGTAAAAAAAAAAAAAACAAGTGTTTTTGTAAGGTACATTAGACAACAGATCAATATAATAAAGAACTTCTGCTGCTTGATACGGTAGAAAATTATAAAATAGTTTGTACAATAAAAGGTATCATAGTGTCCTTCTCTTCTTGTTTTAGGCATGAGGGAACAGGTGAGGCTTCACCAGCTTCGGTCAACATAAAATCAAGATTTATACATAAATCCAAAATACAAACAGAGGGAAAAAAAGCACAGGAGGTAAAAAAAGGGGACAAGACCTTTTATAGGTACATTAGTGAAAGGAGAAAAAACAAGGGTGTGGTAGTAAGGCTAAAAGGGAAAGAAGGGGAGTGTGTGGAAGGGGATCTGGTGAGGGTCCACAGTTAGACAACATGAACAAATATGGGAAAGAGGTGGACACCAGTCCATTTACAGAAGAGAGGGTCATAAAAGAACTCACAAAACTGGAAGTGGACAAGGCAATGGGACCGGATAGGATACATCTTAAATAATTAAGGGGACTACGGGAGGTGCTGGCAGCACCACTGGCAGACATGTTCAATGAATCACTCGATACAGGAGTGGTTCCAGAGGACTGGAGGAGGGCAGATGTAGTCCCTCTTCACAAAAGTGGGAGTAAGGAGGAAGCTGGGAATTATAGACCAGTCAACCTCACCTCAATAGTGGGGAAAATTATGGAATCACTACTTAAAGAAAGGACTGTGGAACACCTTGAATCCAGAGAAGCACAGGCTCCGAGACAGCATGGATTCACAGCAGGAAGGTTATTTTAAACAAATCTAATTGCTTTCTTTGACTGGGTGACTAGGGTCATGGATCAGGGGGAGTGGTAGATGTGGCCTACCTGGATTTCAGCAAGACCTTCAATTCCATTCCACTTAGAAGACTGGTGAACAAGCTGGGCAGCCTGGGAGTGGGTCTCAAGGTAGTATACTGGGTTAGGAACTGGATGAGTGATAGATGACAGGGGGTCATGGTAAATTGAGCTCAATCTGTGGAAAGGAGGGTGATCAGTGGGGTACCACAGGGGTTAGTCCCGGGCCAGTCTTGTATAATAGTAGTAGCAAAAACTTTATTTTTATACATGAAAACATGTCATATTAGGTCATAAGACCCTGTCTGCAAGACAGTCCTGTGGTCTATAAGTTACCTATACATAAATACATTAATATCAATTAGACGAATACTAACAATACAATTCTATATGCAAGGGTACAAATAATTAATAGAATCACAGATAACAAATAATAGGGTCACAGTAATGTACAATTGAACAGTTCAAAAATGCAGAAGGCTAACCACATAGACAGTTAAATTGATTAAGGCCAATAATTTCCTGAATAAATAATGCAAATGATGTTGAGGTGTGGATTGTATATGGTAAAATATTCCAGCATCTGACTGCCTGGTAACCCAATGTTCTTTCCCCATGTTTCTTCCTAGTGAGTGGTGAGTGGGACCGCTAATGCTCATGTCTGGAATCAGTTTCTGGATACAAAATGCAGAACCTTAGAGTGCTCATTTCATTGTAAGACTCAATTTGTGCTGCTTTGTGCTGCCAGCTGTATCAGAAATAGTGTTTAAATTACGTGTCACCAAAAAATGTCAACTCATTCATGAACGAGTTTCCCCTTGGCGCTGTGCTACTGCAGTGAGTGAACGTGCAGCACCGAAATTTCTGATGGCCCAACAGTAATGGAAATATTACAGACATTACAAAAATTAAACACTTCACCATAAATTTAAAGGCACCTGTGCATTTTACATTGGCACTTGGTACACCACACACCTTAACTTGCAGCACTTACAATTTCTCCTGAATCCTGACAGTGTTCCTTTAAGGAAGAGGTAAATAATAAATCTAAGATAGTGCCATTTTTAGTGGTATTGGTGTATCTTGTTGGTATGTTTATATGCAGGGTTACTCTCAAGACTGACATTATTTCTTTTAGCGGATTTCCACATGGACCCAACCAATTACAATTTACATCACCTATTAACACCAATAGTTTTTCCCCTAAAATATCATATAATTTGTGTACTACACTTTCTGCATGTTCTAGTCTGGCTTTTGGTGGAGAATATATATGACTACAAAAATAGTCTTCAGTTTATTTACTTTTACTGCTAAGTATTCAATATCATTTTCGGTACCCTTAAAAATGGATTCCATATGCCCCAGGCAATTTTTAATATAGAGCATAACCCCTCCTCCTGTTTTGGGTCTGTCAGAGCGAAAAAGCAAATAACCAGGTAACCTGATTTCACTATCCTTTATTTTGGTTGTGAGCCAAGTCTCTGACAGGTCCAAAACTTCTGGGGCCTGCTCTTTTACCATAATATTTAGCAAGTCCATTTTGGTTCCTAAGCTATGTGCATTGTTGTGTAATATCTTAATTCTTTCAATTTCTGGTCCAGGGTTTAGTTCTGTGTCTCCCTCAGTATTAATAAAAACATTATAGTGCTACCTTGACTTCCTAGAAAATACTTGTGCAGTACATACGGGTTTAAAAGTATTGCCTTACCACACTGATCATAAGCTGTCCATGTGTTAGTAAATAAGTTCCTTCTTTTAATGTTGCAATTTGCATCACCCTTCTTCTGAGTTAACAAAGGCCAGCATGCCCCCAGACTTTCGTTTTTCTCTAGTAGAGGAGCAGCACGGCATGTGAGATAAGGCAAAAGTACAAAGCTCATCAAAATTGGTAAATACATGATTAGGCAACCTTTACACTTTAAAATCGATTTAAAACAATGTTGTCTTAAAATTAGTTCCTACTAACTATCTTTTCCCATATTCTTATTTTAATAAATTATTTTATCTCAAAAAGCCACTAACTCCCGCACCCACACTTACATAGGTGCTTTTATCTCAATAAGCCACTTACATTCTTACCCACCCTCATACTGAATGCGCGGTAAGGAGTTTTGTGCTACCTAGCTGTTTCCCCAAGGCAGCTTCTTCTGGCTGCTAACTCACCACCTAGTTCCCTCACCTCACACAGCTAAGAGCCAAACAGTTGAAATGAGCCATGGAAACTACCAGGCTTCCAGCTCTAGGATGTACAATGCAAAAGTTTGCTTAGAGGGACAGATCTAATAGTGCAGAGGTAGTGCTGTTACCCGCCCCCATGTACAAGGTCCTGTGTTTGAGTCCAAGCATGGGAGGTTATCTGTATGTAAGTAAAAATGGGTAAGACAGCTTAATACCTAAGGATATATGTATAAGATTATGCTAAATTAAAACGAAAGAGAACTATATAAAATGGGGATAAGTACACTCTAGACTGACCCCTAGTGGTCAGTACTGATAACCTGCTAAGGGGAACTTAAGGAGTTCATCACAGTCACATAATGTCTTTATAAGTGACATTGCAGAGGGGCTGGAAGGGAAGGTGTGCCTCTTTGTGGATGACACTAAGATCTGCAACAAAGTGAACACTCTGGGAGGGGTGGAAAAATTGAGGAGGGACCTAGGTAAACTGGAGGAATGGTCTAGAGTGTGGCAGCTGAGATACAATGCAAAAAAGTGCCCAATCATGCATTTTGGACGCAAGAACCTAGGGGAGGATTACATGATGGGGGGGGTGGATATTGATGGTCACCAAACAGGAAAGGGATTTGGGAGTAATCATATCTGATGACCTAAAGGTGGCCAAACAATGTGCCAAGTCTGTGGGGAGAGCCAGTGGGATGCTGGGGTGCATAAGGAGAGGTATCACCAGTAGAAGAAAAGGGGTGGTGATGCCACTGTACAGATCGATAGTGAGGCCTCATTTTGAATGCTGTGTCAAGTTCTGTAGGCCACATCTCCATAAGGACATAGACAGGGTGGAGGCAGTTCAAAGAAGGGAAACAAAGATGGTGCAGGGCCTGCACCAAAAGCCATATGAGGAGAGACTGGGAGACCTCAATAAGTATACCCTGGAGGGTAAGAAGGGGGATAAAACCTTTTATAGGTACATCAAGGAGCATAGAAAGACAAAGAGAGGGATAGTGAGGCTGAATAGAATGGACGTTGGGCGGGCAGAGAGGGACAGTGAATAGAATGGACGGTGGGTGAGCAGAGAGGGACAGTGAAAAAGCAGGGATACCGAACGAATACTTCTGCTCAGTATTCATAAAAGAGGAGGGGGGGTGCCTAATCCAATTAACAGAAACACTCTGGATAGGGGGATCGATCCCAGTCCTTTCACAGAAGAAAGGCATTCTGAAAGAACTCCTAAAACTGAAGGTGGATAAAGCAATGGGGCCTGATGGAATTCACCCCAGAATTCTAAAAGAATTAAGGGGAAAACTAGTGACACCACTGACTACCCTTTTTAACAAATCATGGGAGGATGATGTGGTACCTGAAGACTGGAGGAAGGCGGATGTGATTCCCCTTCACAAAAGTGGGAGCAAGACAGAGGCAGGAAACTACAGACCTGTCAGTTTGACCTCTGTGGTAGGGAAAGTGATGGAATCACTTCTGAAGGAAAGAATTGTTGAGTACCTAGAGGCCAGTGGGGCACAGGACCCAAGGCAGCATGGGTTCACAGTGGGAAGGTCATGTCAGATTAATCTAATTGATTTCTTTGACTGGGTGACCAAAGTAGTAGAGCAGTGAGGGGCTGTGGACATGGCCTACCTAGACTTTAGCAAGGCATTTGACACAGTCCCACACAAAAGATTAATAATCAAATTAACCAGCCTGGGAGTGGGTCCCAGAGTGGTAGCCTGGGTAAAACATTGGCTGGACAACAGGACACAGAAGGTAATTGTAAATGGAGTCCACTCTGAAGAAAGAGGGGTTACTACTGGGGTACTGCAGGGTTCAGTACTGGGTCCAGTCCTTTTTAATGTCTTTATAAGTGACACTGCAGAGGGACTGAAAGGAAAAGTATGCCTCTTTGCAGATGACACAAAGATCTGCAACAGGGTTGATACACAAGGAGGCGTGGAAAGGATGAGAAGGGACTTGGCAAGGTTGGAGGAATGGTCAGATGTATGGCAGCTTGGATTCAATGCAAAGAAGTGCGAAATAATGCACCTGGGAAACAAAAACCATGGGGAAGATTACACAATGGGGGGGGGTATAACAACAACAAAAATGGAAAGGTACATTGGGGTAATCATATCAGATGACCTTAAGGTTGGCAAGCAATGTGAGAAGGCAGTAGGGAGGGCTGGGGGGATACTGGGATGTATAGGGAGAGGCATCACCATCAGAAAACAAGAAGTTCTTATCCCTCTGTACAGACAGTTGGTGAGACCCCATCTGGAGTACTGCATCCAGTTCTGGAGACCCCATCTCCGCAAGGACATAGACAGGATGGAGGCAGTCCAGAGGAGGGTAACTAAAATGGTGCAGGGTCTGCAAGAGAAACCATATGAGGAGAGACTAAAGGAGCTTAATATGTATACCCCTGAGGAAAGGGGGCATGATAGAAACTTTTAAGTACCTCAGTGGAATCAACAAAGTCCAAGAGGGTAGCATATTTCAGAAAAAGAGATGTGCAAGAACAAGAGGACACAATTTGAAGATAGAGGGCAGGACTGCACAGGGCAATGTGAGGAAGTTTATTTTCACAGACAGGGTGGTGGACCCATGGAACAGCCTTCCTGAGGAGGTTGTGGGGTCTAAAACTGTGGGAGAATTCAAAAATGCATGGGACAGACATAAGGCAATTCTTGTGGGGGTAGGAAGAAATAGGCTGTTGGTTAGCTAGGATCTGCAGCTTATCCTGTAGGTAGGGAAATGGGCAGACTAGGTGGGCCAAGCGGTCCTTATCTGCTGTCAAAGTCTATGTTTCTATGTTTCTATGAGCGCAGAGACAAGGGAGATATGATAGAAACCTACAAGTATCTAAAAGGGATGATTAGGGTACCGGAGGGTAGCATCTTTCAAAATATTAGATGTCCAGGAACGAGGCGGCATGACATGAGGTTGGAAGGAGGTAGACTAAGGAGTAGTGTGAGGAAATATTTCTTCACAGAAAGGGTGGTTGATGCATGGAATAGACTCCCAGCAGAGGTGGTGGGGGAAAACACAGTGGGGGAATTCAAACATGCATGGGACAGGAATAGGGGAACCCTAGAAATAAGAACGAGGAGGTAAAGCCGGAGATCAAGTAGGGTCTGCGGCTTTTACAGTAGACAGGGAAAATGGGCAGACTGGCTGGGCCTAGTGGTCCTTATCTGCCATCAATTTCAATTTTTCTATGTTTCTATGTTTCATGGTGCTTTAGGTACATTCAATGCATGACATCTGGCTCTTTGCTCATGATATGCAGAACCCAATGCTGCGAGCGAATCCCAGAAGCTGAGTAACTTTGGTTGAAATTCACTGTCATTTTTTCCACATAGAGTAAATCTTATTCATAAGATCTCACCATGTATTTACCCTGGGAACAGTCATGGTTAGCCAAAACTTTGTAACTGTCCTTTTTGCTAATACCATGGCAGTGTTAAAAAGCGTCCTAGTATCTGAGGTTATGAAACCCTCTGGATCATCCAGAAAAAACATTGTGTGGGTGGTTATTTCAATATCACCTCCCAGAAATTCCTGAAGCCCTATCTGTAATTCCCTGTAAAATAGTATGAGAGCTGGGCAATTATGTAAAATATGATGATGGGATGCTTTCGCCTCACTGCACTGTCACCATCAGGCTGCCCCAATCTCTGGGCAGTATTTAAACTACCTGTTTGGTGTTATGAAGTATTTAATAAATGTTTTCCAGGATATCTGATGTAGTGACATTGTGTATATTCTTTAAACAATGTTCCCATAGAGTGTCTAGAAGGTCAAGCCCCACATCCCTCTTCCAGGCTAGTTTAATATGAGGTATGGTAATATGGTATCTCCCTGAGCTTGTGTTGACCACAAAGTATTAAGTTCCAAGCTACTCAAATTTGTTCTTGGGGCCCCCATGCTCACCTGATTCATAGACTAGCTGGACCATAGGAAACAGGCTATCAAGATTGGAAATGCCCTAACGGGGGTAAATCCATCACCAGTGGTGTCCCCCAAGGCTCTATTTTAGGCCGACTTCTTTCCATTTACATAAATAACTTGCCAATGGTCTGCAGTCCAGTGCATACCCTTCTTTATGCTGACAATGCTGTCCTTTACACCCACAATGACGATACCAGGAAAATCAATCAAACCCTCAGGAATATCTTTGCAAGGCTTCACAAGCAGTTGTTCAGGAAAAATGGTCTTAAATCTCCCAAAAACTGAGTCTATGTTGTTTGGGACCAGGCACACACCAAACAAATTACTCCTATGTTCAGCGTTAAAGCAGAAAATGGCACTTCTCTGGAAAGGACCATCTCCTTCAAATACCTCGGAGTACACCTCGATCCCTCAATGTCTTTTGAAATCCATCTCCAGCAGACTACCACCCTTCTTCACCAGAAATTGGGCTCACTCTACAGAGTTCATATGTTCCTATCACCTGAAACTAGAATCCAAATAGCACACGCTAATCTTCTCCCCTCAATTATGGCGTGGTTGTCATCCATGCTGCCAGCAAATCAGTACTACAAAAAAAGCATACCTTATATCATAAAATTGCCAAATTTGCCTCTGGCAGTGGGTTAAATGCTCATTACTGTCTCACGCTAAGTACCTTAAACTGGCTACCCCCTGACTTCAAAGCTAATCTAACTCTTGCCACGCTAGTAAAGAAATCTTGCAACCTGGCACCCCTGCTTACCTAGCTAGTCAAATCTCTCTCATTGACTCACCCGGTCAGCAAAGTTAAATAAATAAATAAAATAAATTCTGTCAAAGCCTGTTAGATTTTAGAAATTGGGGCCCTATATTCAAAAGTTTGTCCCAGCGCAAATCCCAGTTTGTGCGTGCAAACTGGGTTTTGCATGGAAGCACCATATTCAGAAGCCTGGTTTATGCAGGCAAACAAGGTTTGCACCTAGGCAAACAGGGAAGGGGTGTGCAAGGCAAAATAATGCAAATCAGGGGGTGGTGACCTGAATATTGGTACAGTCTGATATTCAGAGCATTTGCTCTGTGCAAGGGCACTGTGCACGGGCCCCTTGTGCGGAGAAAACAATGCCAACCCAACCCTTATCTTAATCTGGTGCAACCTTAAGGGTTACCAGAGATAGTGCATTGGTGCCTACCCAACACAGTACACCCCAGTGGCAAGTGGTGCCCCCCCCGATCCAAGTCCCATTGAATAAAGATCCAGTATATCCCTGGTGTCCAGTGGTGCCCCCTCCCTCCGATCCTGGGCACGGTATAAATATACAATTTCCCTAATGTTCAGTGGTCCCTCCTCCCACCTGATCCCAGTCCCAGTAATAACACTATTTTTCCTGGTGTCCAGTGGTCCCCCCACCGGATCCCTGTCCTGGTACTATTAACATGTATCCCTGGTGTCCAGTGGTTCCTCCTGCCACCAGATCCTTGTCATGGGAACACCACCTGATTTGCTAATGCCCCCCCCAACAGCCTCACTGCCCTTGGCATGGCAGTAGCAAAGAAGTCCAGCTCCCCCAACAAAGTCCCATCTCAAACCATGAGAGGCACCCCCCAGACCATACCCAGTTGGTGGCTACTAGCGCCCTCCCACCTGTGGCACTGACACCAACCCCCCAGTCCCCCTACCTGTCTGTCGGTGCTGCGGTTCAATGACAGCGAGCAACACAGCCCCCTTCACACCACCTCAGCTGCCTGGCGCCTATCTGCAGCAGGGAGAGCAGCCTATTTATAGAGCAAGGCACATCACCCATGCCTTATAAATAAGCCATGCTCCCTGCTACAGATAGATGCTGGGCAGCTGAGGAGGTGCGAGGTGGGTGGTGCCGCTAGCCATCGTTGAACCACGGCCCTGATGGACAGATAGGGGGACCGGGGGCTGGGTGTCAGTGCCAGGGGTAGGATGTGGGCCCCTAGCCACTAACTGGGTATGGGCTGGGGTGAGCTGCTGCTCATGGTTTTGGGACAGGGCTTTGTTGGGGGGCTAGACTTCTTTGCTACTGCCATGCCAAGGACAGTGCAGCTGTTGGGGGGGTGGCATTGGCAAACCAGGGGATCATTCCCAGGATGGGGATCATGGTGGGAAGGGGCCACTGGATGCCAGGGATACATGTTAATAGTATCAGGACAGGGATCAGTTAGGTGGGGACCACTAGACACCAGGGATACATGATAAGCATACTGGGACAGGGACTGGGTGTGGGGAGGGACCACTGGACACCAGGAAAACTAGTGTTCAAACTGCAACAGGGATTGGAGGGGGGACCACTGGACACCAGGGAAAATAAATATTTACACTGTGACTGGGATCGGGGGGGGGGGCACCACTGGATACCAGGACTGTATCTTTATTTAACAGGACTGGGATAGAAGGGAAGGGGGTACCACTGGTTGTCAGGGATATATCTTTATTTAACAGGACTGGGATCAAAAGGAGGGTGGAAGCCACTAGCACCAGGGACAGCTCACTGGGTTGTGGCTATTGGGGGTGCTACGCTGGGCAATCCAGACTCACTCTCCATGAAATTGAGCCCATAATGGGTATGCAAATAGCTCCTTAGCACCTTCCATGCTCAATGGGCTCATTTGCATGGGGACTTTTGAATATAGCAAATTTTGACTAGGTGCAAGTCATTGCAGGGCCCTATTTTGGGGCATTATCAGGCTGCACTAAGTGGCTTAGCACTGGGTAAAAATGGACCTATAGTCAGATGACTAGCGCCATGCACTATTCTTCTAAATATAGCATTTTGCACACCTGCGCTACCACTAAGTGCAGTGCAATGATTTGCACTCTGTTTTGTACATTTTTGAATATAGGGTCCCAGATGTCAGTTGGTGCTCTGACCTTTAACGGCCTGAATAATCATTTGTATTAACATAGCAGTATCTGGGTGAGCTTGTGTTGCCCTTAACAGAAGTTTCACATAGTCCCATACTTGCAGGTAATGGAAGAAGTGAGTACTGAGAATATTATATGCAGTAACCAGTTCTTCAAAACTTCTAAATTCCATCCCTTGAAAGAATTGAAAACTAAAATGAAAACTAAGCTGCTCCCACTTCTGAAAGTTGTGGTACACCCCTGTAGGAGTGGGCATAGGGAAGAGAGTATATATATATATATATATATTAAGAACTGATGGCTGGCTAAATGCTTCATTCCTAGTACAGTGGTCCATCTTTACAAGGAACACCTCTGGAGCCAGCAAGTTTGTTCACTATATTGAGGTGTTAATATGCCTAATTAGGTAACAATGAGAGCCTTTACAGGTGTTCACTGTAACAGAAATTCCTTACAGAGGGGTTCACTATAACGAGGGAGCACTGTACCTTGTAGCAGGTATGGATTGTAGCCATGGTGTATGGGTTATCCTTTGGGAGGCCTAAGTCAAGGGTCAGGTTACTAAATAGCACTTGTGGTATGGGAAGAATGTTCCCCCTCTATTAGTTTCAGTTTCTTCCAATGGGTTTCATAGTTATTGAGCAGCCAAAAGAATGCAGTCTGCATGTGCGCTGCCTGGTGATCAGTACAAAATTAGGTAGGGCTAAGCCCCCTTGTGCCTTAGGAAGGTGCAGGACCAGTGTTGAATGTAAGAGTGCTGTGGGTTAATAGGCATAGTGTGATCCAGGTAAAGCAAGCGTGGTAATACTAAAGTTTCATGCAAACATTGTCTACTCTGAATTAAGAGGAGGGGGAGGTTAGTCCATTTTGTGATGTAGTTTCGGAGCACCTGTGTGAGGGTGTCATAGTTTAAGGAACTGACTTCTTGATGAGTAAGTGCGATTTGGATCCCTGGCTATTTAAAGTTAGTCATACTCCATTTAAACAAAGGCAGGGGATGAGGTATAATTAAGCTGTAATACTTCCATCTTGGAGGTATTTAAACTATAACTCCCTAGCCATCCAAAGTGTGTCAACACATTCCATAAAGGGGTTAGTGATTGTTCGGGGTACTGGAGGTAAATAAGCAAATTGTCCACGTACAGTGCTAATTTCTGATTGGGTGGCCAAGATGTATGCCAGTTATAGCTGGATCTTGTCATATGGTCTGCACCATTGGCTCAAGGTAGATGGCAAACAGGAGGGGAGAAAGTGGGTGCTCCTGCTTGGTGCCACTGCCTAGTGGGAAAGAACATTGGAGCAACCTGCTTACTTATTTTAACATAGGCTAGAGGGGCTGCATATAAGGCCTGCACAGCCTGTACAAATTCCAAAGGGACCTGAAAGTGAGTAGTCACCTTAAAAAGAAAGAGCTATGCCACCCAGTTGAAGGCCTTCTCAGCATCCAAACTCAGTAACAGAAAAGGGGACCACAACTTGGTGGCATAGTACAAAATATGTAATGTTCTTTGATATTATCTTGAGCCTGTCTAGAAGAGCCAAACCTGCTCTGATCCTTAATAATTAGTAGTGGGAGGATTGGCTCTAATATTTTGATTAATACTGAGGAAAAAAAATTGTAATCTGTATTGAGTACCGAGATTGGTCAGTATGAAGGGCAAGGGTGATTACTGTACCAGGTTTAGGGATGGCTAAGATTGTGGCTCGAATCAAAGAAGGCAGAGCAGCCTTACCCCGGAGGACCCATTTCCTGCATGTGTCAGCAGTGCACAAAGGGGCTCTCAGAACAACTTATAAAATTCTCTGAGGTATCCATTCGGGTATGATCTGTTGTTAGATTTAAAAGACTTAATTACTGAATAGATTTCATTCAGCTGAATAGGGGCACTTAAAGCTGTTGCTGATGATGAGGCAGGGTAGGTAATTTAAGGGAGTGCAGACATGCCACGTTGTTATTTTGCAGGGATGAGTGTCCTCTATATATTCAGCTTTGTAGTAATCCTGAAAGGCTCTCAAGATTTTATCAGGGTCTGTTTCTATGTGGTGTGTGAAGGTTACCTGAACTTAGTCACCATCACTTAAGCTATTTTTGGGGGAGCCTATGGGCCAAAATTCTAGTGGCCCTGGGCCCCCTTCATAATAACTATGTTAAAGGAATGGAAGTGCCATTTCTGGTTGCCTAGGTTTATTTATCTGGGGAAGGACGGTCCAGTCATCTTGCATATGGCACACTATGCAATATTATTTGCAACTCCACATGCAAATTTTGTAGTTTGGCACCCTGTTGTTTTTTCAATCTGGATGCATATGACAAACCATCTATGCTTAATTGACTCCTTTAGGATGTCCCACAAAATGTTTGGTGTGATCCCTTCTGATGTGTTATCTGCTGTAATCTGGGGAATCCTAGTCTTTACCATTTCCTTGAAGCCTGCAATAGTCAGTAGTGAATTATTAAGTCGCCATAGAGATGGGCCCTTTTTGGCCCCAAATTCCAGAAATTGTGGGGCATGATCTGACAAAACATTGGGGAGCATCTTATAGGTTTGGAGCCTATGCATATGTTCTTCAGTAATTAAGATACAGTTCTGTGCCAAAGGCATGGTTCTCAACTCCAAGAAGACCAAGTTTATGATCTTCTGTGGCCCAAGAAAAGCCCCAGTCATGTGCCAGTCTCTCTCAGACAATCTTGATAACATCATAGAACACGTCTATGAATTCAAATACCTTGGACTGTACTTAGACCCTCACCTGACCTACAGTATCCATATTACCAACCTCATCAAAAAAATCCATGAGGCTAGGTCTCTAATACCGAATCAGAAAGTTCCTTATCCCCATCTTCAGACTATGCCTCGCCAGCTCACTTCTCCTGCCCCTCCTTGATTATGGCTCTATTGTCTACTCACCCCAGCACATTCTGCCTTTTCTCCAATCTCAGGGCTACATACAATAATATTGCATGCTTCGTGACCGACCTCCCCTGGATGACTCATCAATGTAAACTCTATGCCACCCTCAACTGGCTCACCCTTGAAGGCAGGTTCCAACTTAAAATGTTCTCTTTCCTACACAAAGTTCACCACAACCTACTGCTGATCAGTGTTAACTCCGTTTTCCCCTTATCGGTTCCCAAGTGCAGTACTAGAGGGGCTGCCTGTCTTATCTTTGACACTGCTTTTTACCACACCAAGCATGTGCAGAACTCCATCACATACAATGGCCCTATATTTTACAATAAACTGCCCCCTGAACTTCAGGCCAGTAGTTCAATTGGCTAATTCACCTCCTCCCTCAAGGACCACCTCCTCCAATCCACCACCTGTGTCTGCCCTGGTAGGTAACCCCTCCGAATGCCCACCAACCCTTGAGTTGCCTTAGAGTTTATAAGTATCTGTATATTGGCTCTGCTGTTGTGCGCTCTGTATTTTTTTTTCTCTATTCTAGATGATCCTGTCATATACACTGTTCCTATCGTAAATACTGTCAAATTTTGCAAATACTGTTTTTACCTTTTCTCTGTATTATCGAATTTTTGTAACATTGAACATTTGGGAAAACTGGTATTTTTTCTCACATACCTTCCAGTATAAAAATAAAATTGAATTGAATTGAATTGATGTGGGGGGGGGGGTTAATGGAAATATAGCCTGGTAGGGTGCAAGTAGCTCCAGGCATCAGCCCATGCCACCTCCTTCATGCATGACTGGCTAGCCCTTCACATAGGGTCTCCTGTTGGGGCTGGGGGTACGTGGTGTTTTTGTTATCTAGGATAAAATTAAAGTCTGCCCCAGGAGCAATATTCCTGATTGAAATTTTATTATTTTTTCTATAACGTTGCCTCTATTTTTTTATATTTATTTATTTAATTCTAGGATTACAAGTACCTTCGAGCCAAGGCTCTTTTACAAAGGTTCCACATCAGTTTGAGACAATATACAGTACATTACAAGGTAAATGCAGTTTCAGACAGAATATACAGAACAGACACAACATAAAGTGAGCATATAAAATTTCTAAGCTAAAAAAGGTAGGGTGGGGAGGGAGTGCAGGGGGTAACGAGAGGGACAGAGGGGGGTATGAGCAGCCAGAGGCAGTTATCGAACATAGAGAAGTGCTGAATAGTGGGGCTGGGGGGAGGAGGAGGAGGAGATGAGGGAGAGGAGAAGGTAAGTGCTGAGCATGATATTGCAGGACTAAATGAAGTGGAATATAGTTGCCTAACAAATTGGGTTGTCTACCCAGGGGGACATATAGACTGACCAGTGTCACTTCATGCTACATATAGTACCCTCCGACCATAGCTAGGCACACCTGTGTATATGTTTCCTGGTGCATTAGCCAGAAAGGAATGGTCCAGGCTACTAAAACTGCCACTCATCTTCTCTTACCTGAATGCTGAGAGGACGCCACCACTGTTGAATAGCCACATTTTCTTAATTTGTCATATTCAGCAGCCGACAAATGTGTCTCCTGCACTAATGTAAAGGCAGGCCTGTGTTTGTGAATTGTGGTAAGCACTTTAAATCACTTTACAGGGTTATTGCCCATTGACATTATGGGAATACACAGCAGTGGGTATTGGGCTAACTGTCTAAGCGTAAGGAAAATTCAGATAAGGGACCAAACTGCAGGGCTCACAAATACGTTTATAAGAAATAATACCATGAGGTGGCATCCTCTCTCCCACCAAAGCAACATTGTTAATTGCTGGAGAGATTTCTAAAATACATACATAATAATATAATGTGGCAGCAAAAGGAAAAGGAAGGGGACAATGAGCAATACAACATAACAACAATAGAACCCCTGTTGCATGTAATTAATGATTAACTACCCTGCAGTTACATGGAAACTGATACTTAAAGTGTGACCACGAGTTCTAATAAACAGTAACTGGGGGCTCAAACTGAGCAACTGTGTGTCCAGAGACACCTTGTGGCTTCTAAAGGAGGAGGTTTCATAAAGAGAACTTCTGTGAGAACCTGCCACAATGGAGAAAGCCATGGTGAACACCTCTGGGGAGGAAGAAGACTGACTGGTAGGTGGTGGGCCTCCCTGGTACAGTGGTGAATCTGTGTACCTCCTAACATGATGACAGCCCTGTGTCCAGGGTGGGGGTACCGATATGCACCAAGCACTGCTAACAACAGTCCTTTGAGCACATATTGAAAGTGAGTACGTTGCAGAGACAAGAGGAATAACAACCCTCCCTCTATTTAATAATGGATTCCATACTACATAACCACTCCATGTTAAAGTAATGATCCCAGAATATCTGTGGTTATTACCACCATCATCATCATTATCACCAATAGAACAAAGTCAACAGGGGCACCACCAGCAAATACTGAAAGGCAGAATAGTAACCAAAAAACACTTTCAAGGAACAAAACCAAATCCAGGTCAGGTAATTGAACATAGAGCCAGTGTAACGGGCTGGCAGTTCCACGCTGAAACCACTAGGAGGGAAAGCACCTACTGTATATTATTGTCAGAATTAATCACATGTAGAGCTATAATACAGCCAATGCTCTGAGGAATATAGGAGATAAGGTATACACTCAATTGCTAACTCTCCATGCCTATTAAGGCTGCTACTATTAGTATTCCATTTCCAGGTAATACTTTATTTTAAGTGTCCTTAATTACACTATAATGTATGGTAGAACGCTGTTAACCTTAGGAAATCATCATTTCCTAAGGTTGTTAACCTATCGATGTGACGTAGATATGTTGTTAACTTATCGATGCTACGTCACATTGATAGGTTAACAACAGCATTGGTCTGCGCATGTGCGCGCTTTTTCGACGGGAACTGACGATGAACAGCAGCGGTTAGGGAAGGACTGAACGGCCACGGCGGTGACTACTAATGAAAAAGTAAGCAGCCTTTTGAGGTGGGACCATACACTATAAAAAATAATGTATGGTCCCTCTATCGGCAACCGGTCAATTTTAACCGTCTCGAGGTTGCCATGGCGACGTAAACCTCTCGAGCTTCACTCTTGAGGTTTACACGGTCGCCCTGGCAACCTCTCGACTGTTAACTGACTGGTTAATGATAGAGGACCATACATTATCCTCTATGTAACTACTGTATAACTACACTGCAACTGCACTGTAACTACTATGTAGTTACATGTAACTGCCATGTAGCTGGTAACTAGTTTCACATTTGCGTGTTATGTACTTACACACTTTGCATGAAGTAACTACACTGTAACTGCACTGTAACAACTGTGCAGTTACATGTAATTACTATGTAGTTGTTAACTAGTTTCACATGTAAGTATTGTGTAGTTATACAATTTGCATACATGTGCAACTACTACTGTCTCTCTATTGGCACAAATCATTTCATTCTGGCACATGTAATTACACGTGTAATAGCTGCTGCAAAGTATAACAGAAAATGTGTTGTGCAACTACCACCGTATCTCTTCTGGCATTATGTAATTTGTTCTTACAAGGGCAACTACACATATTATAGCTATTGCAAATTGTAACAGAAAACTTATTGTGTAACTACTATGTTACTACTTTTGGCATTGCTAAATTTGTTCTTACAAGTGTAATCACATATGAATGCAGGTCTTGTGTACTGTTTGAACTGTCTGGGCTGGATATTCAAACTGCGCTATTTTGTGGCGCAAGCCCTTGCGCTGCACAAAATAGTTGCGCAGGGGTGTGGCCGGGGCGATATTCAAAGGAGTTGCGCTATTGAGCAACTCCTTTGAATATCACCCTGGCCACAGCCACTGTGCATGGCGCAGTGGAACTTGCACCGCAAGTGGTCAGAGTGGAGCATTCATGTTGCGGTGGCGCAAGTACCATTGCACCATGTGCAAATTTCCCATATTTAAAAGGTGACATGCAAATGGGGCCATAATTCATGCAAGGCACAGGGGGCCATTTGCGTCTATTTATGGCCCCATTTGCATTCCATTAGCATGCAGGGTGCACTGATCCCCGAGGACTTGTGCCTGGCACCTGCCAGGCAGCAGCCATCCAGGGACCGCCCCTGCAGCCCGATCGCGGCATAAGTTAAAAAATCCCCACCCCCACTGGCCGATTGCGGGCATATGTTATAAACACCCCCTCCCCGACTGGCCCGATCGTGGGCAAAAGTGACAAATAACACCACCCCCACCAGCCCGATCACGGGCAGCAAAATAAACCCCCATGGACACTATCCTGGTGGTCAGTGGACCGTGAAGCCGATCACGGGCAGCAAAGTATTAAACCTCCCCAAGACCATATCCCTGGAATCTGTGTTCCCCACCCACCCACACAGACCCACCACCCGCTCCCCGGCAGCCAGCAGGCGGCAGCATCCCACCCGCCTGCCGCCCGCCCGCCCGCGGCCCGGCTGCCGGTAGGGGCTGCCGGTGCAGGCAAGGCCAATGGGCGCAGCCCGAACGTCGGCTCGATGTGGCTGAAATGTGGCGGTGGGATGCTACCGCCCGCCGGCTGCAGAGGCGGGGTGATGAGGCTCGATGGAGTGGGTGGGGTGGGGGGGACACTGAATCACCAGGGATATGGTCTTGCGATTTAATCACTTTGCTGCCAGCGTCGAGCTTCAGGGTCCACTGGACCACCAGGGATATGAATCTAGGGGAGGTTTATACTTCTCTGCCCGCGATCGGGCTTCACGGTCCACTGGACCACCAGGGATATGTCCTTGGGGTTACTTTGCTGCCCGCGATCGGCTGGTGGGTGGTGGGTGTTATTTGTCACTTTGCCCGTGATCGGGCCAGTCGGGGGGAGGGGGGTTACTATATGCCCGTGATTGGGCTGCAGGGGGGGCACAGGGAGTAGGTTGAGGGTCACCCACAGGTGGCAGCTGCTGTGTTGCGCCCTGCAATGCGGCAGCTCACCTGTGGGCGGCCCTCGACTTACTCCTTCTTTTTTTGGCTCAAAGTTGTGCAGGCACAGGTTGGGGGTTGCGCCTGCACAACTCTGCACAGCCTGCTGAATATCGGGCTGTGCAGTTTATGTATGGTTCCTCCCACTCTAGGTCAGCATGCATTCATTTGCATTGCGCTGTTGCTCAGCTTGCCTTGGGGGGGGTGCAACTGCCTCCTGCTGAATATGGCAGAATGGCGCAATTTCGGACTTGCGCATGGCGCAACCCTTTTGAATATCCAGCCCTCTATGTCTATCTGACATTTATTTAAAAGGTAATCACACAGAAAAACTTAAAAGTGTAATCAGAATGGTAAATAAAATATGATTACAATATAACTTCAGTCTGCTACACTTAAATGCACTGACTAGCAACTCTTTAGATGATGTTCCATGTCTGCATTCTAGTATATCCCCTCTATGTTATGAGATGGCACCCTGCCTACTTTCAACTTCCCTTTAACCTATCCCACTATTACCTCTCTCCCCGCCTCCTACCAATAATATCCTTTCAGTTGCAGGAGGCTGTTATGTTACCCTGCTACGATATGTTTGTTCTCATTTTCTGTACCTTATATTTGTGATATTATTATGATAGTTCTACACATGGGCACTTATCTCTATTTGTATAATTTACACCATTACGTGCCTTGTACCAATATTTGTCTCAATCTTTGTTCTCACTTTCTGTTTGTGATGATTGCATATACCTTGTCACTGTATTCATTGTAACTGTATCTCACTGTCTTGTTGACCTCCCGGGTCGTGCCTGAAAATAATCACTTTCGTGTCTAGTGTACCTACCTGGTTATCAAAATAAATAAATAATATGCAGTCTACATAGAAACATAGAATTTGATGGCAGACAAGGACCGTTTGGCCCACCTAGTCTGCCCATTTCCCTACCTAATAGATAAGGTGCAGATCCTAGTTAACCAACAGCCTACTTCCTCCTAACCCCCACTAGAATTGCCTTATGTCTGTCCCATGCATTCTTGAATTCCCACACTGTTTTTGACCCCATGACCTCCTCAGGAAGGCCTTTCCATGCATCTACAACCATCTCCATAAAGAAATACTTCATGTTACCTCTGAGCCATTCCCCCGTCTATCTTCAAATTTTGCCCCCTTGTTCTTGCACATCTCTTTTTCTGAAAGATGCTACCCTCTTGGACTTTGTTGATTCCCTTGAGGTACTTGAAAGTTTCTATTATGTCTTCCCTCTCACTCCTTTCCTTCAGGGTATACATATTAAGCACCTTTAGTCTCTCTTCATATGGCTCCTGGTGCAGACCCTGCACCATTTTAGCTGCCCTCCTCTGGACAGCCTCCATCCCCTCTATGTCCTTGTAGAGAAGGAGTCTCCAGAACTGCACACAGTACTCCAGATAGGGGTTCACCAACTATCTGTACAGAGGGATAACAACTTCCTGTTTTCTACTGGTGATGCCTCTCCCTATGCATCCCAGTATCCCCCCAGCCCTCCTTACTGCCTTCTCACATTGCTTGCTCACCTTTAGGTCATTAGATATGATTACCCCCAGGTCCCTTTCCATTTTTGTTGTTGTTAGTATCTCATCCCCCATTGTGTACTCTTACCCTGGGTTTTTGTTTCCCAGGTGCATTACTTTGCACTTTTTTGTGTTGAATCTAAGCTGTCATACATTTGACCACTCCTCCAACCTTGCCAAGTCCCTTCTCATCCTTTCCACCCCACCTTGTGTATCAACCCTGTTGCAGATCTTTGAGTCATCTGCAAAGAGACATACTTTTCCTTCCAGTCCTCCTGCAATGTCAATTATAAAGACATTAAAGAGGATCAGTCCCAGTACTGAAGCCTGCAGTACCTCACTAGTAACCCTCCTTTCTTTAGAGTGCACTCCATTTACTATTACCCTCTGCGTCCTGTCATCCAGCCAGTCTTTTACCCAGGCCACCATGTTGGGACCCACCTCAAGGCTGGCTAATTTGTTTATTAATATTTCATGTGGGACTGTGTCAAATGCCTTGCTAAAGTCTAGGTAGGCCACATCCACAGCCCCTCCCTGGTCTACTACTTTGGTCACCCAGTCAAAGAAATCTAGTAGATTCATCTGACACGACCTTCCTGCTGTGAATCCATGCTGCCTTGGGTCCTGTGCCCTGCTGGCCTCTAGGTACCCAACAATTCTTTCCCTTCCGAAGTGATTCCTTCATTTTCCCTACCACTGAGGCCAAATTAACAGGTCTGTGGTTTCCTGCCTCTGCCTTGCTTCCACTTTTGTGAAGTGGAATCACATCCACCCTCCTGCAGTCCTCTGGTACTGCCCCATCTTCCCATGATTTGTTAAAGAGGGTAGTCAGTGGTGTCACAAGTTCTTCCCTTAGTTCTTTTAGAATTCTGGGGTGAATCCTGTCATTCCCCATTGCTTTGTCTACCTTCAGTATTAAGAGTTCTTTCAGAACCCTTTCTTCTGTGAATGGACTGACATTGACCCTCCTATCCAGAGTGTTTCTATTGTTTGGTTTAGGTACCTCCCCCTCCTCTTCTTTTATGAATACTGAGCAGAAGTATTCATCCAATATCCCTGCTTTTTCACTGTCACCCTCTGCCTGCATTTGCTCCCCTTTATTAAGCCTCACTATCCCTCCCTTGGTCTTTCTTTGCTCCCTAATGTACCTATAAAAGGTTTCATCCCCCTTCTTAACAGAGTTGGCTATCTTTTCCTCAGTTTGGGCCTTTGCTATTCTGACTGCATTCCCTGCCTCCTTCTGCTTTAACTGATATAGTTCTCTATCCTGTTCCTTCTGTGTTTCCTTTTATTTTCTGAATGCTATCCTTTTCTCCTTAACCTTCCCTGCCACCTCTTTTGAGAACAATAGTGGCTTTTTCCTTCATTTTGTTTTGTTGATTTGCTTTACACAAAGGCTTGTTGCCTCTGTGATGGCAGTTTTGATTTTTTCCCCATTGTTCTTCCACCCCTCCTTCTTACCTGTTTGTTAGTGCTTTTCTGAGGCACTCTCCCATTTTGCCAAAGTCAGCCCTCCGAAAGTCCAACACCCTTGCTTTTGTATGGCTTGACTCTACAGCTGTGTTTATTGTGAACCACACTGTTTGCTGGTCACTTGTTCCCAGATGGCTACCCACTTCTAAATCTGAGATCATCTCTCCATCCCCATTCAAGAGTACCAGGTCTAAAATTGCTCCCTCCCGAGTGGGTTCCAACACTAGCTGTCTGAGACATGCCCCCTGTAGGGCATCAAGAATGAACCTACTCTTGGATGTGGCTGCTGTAAAGGTGTTCCAGTTAACATCTGGCATATTCAGGTCCCCATCAATAATACCTCTCCTTTTTCTGCCATTCTAAGGATTCCTTCTATCATTTCCTTATCCATTGCCTTCCCCTGAGACAGGGGTCTGTAAACAACCCCTGTGCAGATTATGGAGCCATTTCCTGTCTCTAGGGTGACCCACAGTGCCTCCTCTCCTCCCTGTTTACCCTTTAGTTCCATTGCTTTGATCCCTTCCCTTACATAAAGAGCTACTCCTCCTTCTCCTCCTCCTCCTCCTCCTCTTCTACCCTCTCTGTCCCTCCTGTAGATTGTGTACCCTGGTATGTTGACATCCCAGTCATGGTTCTCTGTGAAACCATGTTTCTGTGACTGCCACAATATCCAGGTGTCCCTTGTCCATCAAGGCCACTAGTTCAGGAGGCTGTTACACAGACTATGGGCACTGGTACTCATCACCCTCCATTTTTTGATGGCCTTACCCCTTTTAGGCCCATCCCTGTCCTTACTGCCTTTGCCTTTTTCTGGATTTACCCCTGTTCTGCTCCCTATCGACTTCTCTACCTTTGTGTCTACTTCACTAACTACCCTGTTTTTTGGGGGGGGGCTGGGATTTCCCTGCTTCTCTTCAGTGCCTCCCCCCTTGGCTAGTTTAAATGCTTGCCAATGAAGCATTTAAACCTATCACCTAGGATCCTGGTTCCCCTCCCAGACAGATGTAGACCATCATGCCAGTATAGGCTGAATCCCTCCAGATGGACCCCCAGCCCCACAATGAAGCCAAATCCTTGAGCTCCACATCAGTTTTTCAACTAGTCATTGAATACCATGGTGCAGAGTACCCTAGCCTCACCCATGCCATAGACAGGCAGCACTTCCAAGAAAGTTACCATGCGTGCTACTTGTCTATGGTCCCTCCTCAACTCCACAAACTCCTGCTGCACTGATCTGATCCCATTCCCAGCCAGGTAATTTGTCCCTAGGTGGACAATGACATACAGCTCCTTCCCCTGTGCAGCTGCTCTCATGATTCTGAGGATTTGCTTCCTGTCCTTCCAAGCCATGGTGCTGGGCAGGCACCTTACCTCCCTCTCCCCTTCCTGCCCCAGCTTTACCTTCCTAATGATTGAGTCCCCCACCAGGAGTTGTTCCCTTCCCCTGTGGGGTCCAGTGCCAACCTCTTGTGGGTCTCTTTTGTGGAGGTTCTCAGCATCCTCCTTGGTCTCCACTGCTGGTGCCTCCATAGAGGAACCATGGTCCACCAGAATGGTGAATTAATTCTGGAGAGGCACAACTGGAGGGATGCACCACTGTTTAACCACCCTTACCCTCCCTGAGCCCACCATGGTCCAACTGCTCCTCTTTCTTGGCAAGCTCTGAGGCAGTGGTGGTGGCCTAGGTGGTCTCTGGGTGGGGAAGGAGGTTTCCTGAATCTTTGCCAGGTCAGCATGGAGATGGGCAACCTCCTCCCTCAGACCAGAGAGGTTCCTGCAAATAGGGTAGCAACGCATCCTGCAGAACATCTCCCAGAAGACTGCTGCTCCACAGCCAGTGCATTGCAACACTCCCCACATGTCTGTCTCCCTTCCTGTTTAAGATGTTTAATTATTTTTTTTTTTTTAGTGTGTGCAAGCATATGAGTGCGTTTATCCTCTATTCGGTGTGCTGTGCTCCTAAGGATATGAACAGGTGTATGTCCTTTGCACTTTTGGGGAAGTGATGTCAGAACTCCTAATATAAAGGAAATGGTGCATATGGGGTGGGTGGGTGAAGGGCAGGGTGGGTGGGACTAAGTCCATGCCCTCCAGAAACAATCAACTACAACTCTGACCCACCACCTTGGTGAGTGTCTTCCTTCCTTTCAGACACCTATTTAAGAGTTTAAGTAACAGGTTTCATCACTACTGACTGCAAATATTCCACCATCTAGAGATCCCCCCAGGCAAATAAGTTACACTAAGTAAAGTCAGCCCCCAAAAAAGAGAACCAAAACACTGACTTCTACTTACATACACAGGCCCCAAAATTTAAGAATTCAATTCAGTGTACTCTATGAAATCAGTTCCTTGCTTTAAGGAAGCAGGTGGTTGCTTTGTCTCTCAGCTACAGCATATATAACTGTACACAAAAGTATTTCATTTACAAAATTACTAATTGGCATTGTAACAATATTGTGGCTAAGAAATAATAGTATGCATGGTATCAGCTGAATCGCTGTTGTACCACAGTTCAAAGGTCATGGAATGCTGTTCAACCCTTCTGTGGTACAACAGCATTCAAGCTTTAAATTTCTTACTTCCTCAAATTATGTTCATGAGGGTAAGCTCCCATCTCAACATGAGCATAACTTGAGGGCGATTTCTTCAGCTCCTATGCTGCATGTTTTCCAAACACATGCACTCCATCATAAGAATACGTGACACGCTCTCACTGATCATCTTGGTTGCACAACACTCTGATAAAGAGGGCAGCCATGGAAGCCCACAACGTGTCTATGGTGTGAAATTGTAGCAACAGCAGCATATTGTCACTTGCTTTTCTGAATCAAAGATGGGTATAGTGAACAGGGTTCAACTACTTTTTAGGCATAGCATTGTACAGTAAAATATTAAAGACAGTGTGATTAGTCCTGGGCAATGATTGAGTCTATGAGTCATCCCCTTATTTCAATAGCATCTCCCTTAGCAAAATGGGGTACTGCACATACTTAAACAGTCACATCTCTCTAAATAATACCACAAAAGGAATCAATCAATCAATTATAATTTATTTATAAAATAGTGCTATTCCAAAACCATAGAGCTAGTACATAATCATAAAATAAATAAAACAACTACACACATAAAAACATCTATGACAGATCAAATAAAATCAGAAAATGCCAAAGTAAGCAAAAAAGTTTTTAACGCAGATTTAAAGCTCTCCACCGACATGCACTGTCAAATCCGATGCATAGAGAATTCCACAGGGATGTCAAATTCAAATGCACAGGCCCCAGATAACTTTAAATGAACCCTGGAAATGTCTAGCAAGCCCTTGTCAGTGGAGAAAAGTGGTCAGCAGGGGCAATAGGGATGAGGAAGATCTTGCAGATGACTCAGTCCCTGTCCATGTAGGGCCTTATAGGTCAGTAAACTGACCTTAAAGATGATCCACCACTGAATAGGCAGCCAGTGCAGATTGCGCAGCACCAGCGTGACATGACAACTATGAGACAGCCCAGTCAACAGCCTAGCTGCCGCATTCTACACCAGCTGCAAGTGGCAGATATCAACCCCTGGTAGCCTTAGGTACAGGGCATTACAGTAATCAAGGTGAGAGGTTACAAAGGCATGAACCAAAACTGGCAGGTCATTGGGGCAGAACTAGGTGCTTGATCCAGGCTACATTCCTTAGCTGGTAAAAGGAAGTCTTGATAATGGATGACACCTGATGTTTAAGTGTCAATCCATCATCAAGAATGACACCCAGATCCTGCACCCATTCAGAGGTCATCAGCTGGTGACCAGCGAGCCAAAGCCCCCATGCTTGCCCCTCCGATGGCCCCTCTACCCGGTGGCCCAGGTCCACCACCAAAACCTCAGTCTTACCCAGATTCAACCTCAGCCAGCTGGCACTTATCCAATCCTCAGTTTTGGAAAGACAGTCGTTAAAATGCGAGACAGCTCCTCCTTGATCGGGCACAAAGGACAGGTAGAGCTGAGTATCATCAGCATAACAGTGAAAACTCAGCCCTTACAATGTCTCCCAATGGCAGCATATACAATGCAAACAACATGGAGGACAATACAGAGCCCTGCAAGACCCCACATGGCAGGGAGACCTTGTCAGAGGAGTAAACCCCACAGACAACTCTCTGAAACCTGCCAGTGAGGAAAGAATGAAACCATCTGAGGACTGTATCAGACAGTCCACAGATTAACCGCAGGCACCTGACCAACATCCCATAGTCCACAGTATCAAATGCCACCAAGAGATCGAGAAGAACCAAGGTGGAATGGCTCCTCCGATCTCTTGCTACTAGGAGATCATTAAGAACCTGAACAAGGGCTGTTTCAGTACTATGCTGTTTCCAGAAACCAGACTGGAGAGGATCGTAGATGTCGTGGATGGTCAAATGATCCTCCAACTGTAGTGCGACCACCTTCTAGATAACCTTACCCACCCACAAAGGGGAGGTTAGAGATGGGTCTGTAGTTAGCAAGACAGTCTGGGTTGAGAGAAGGTTTGTTAAGAAGGAGTACCACTACCGCCTCCTTCAGAGTGTCTGTAAACACCCCAAATTCTAACAAATGCCAGACTATCTCAGCAAGGACCTGGCTGATGGTTTCAACACACCCCACAAGGAGGCGTGTTGGGCCAGGGTCCAAACCACAGTGGGTCAGCTGCAAAGACTAGATGATCTTCATGACATCCCTGATAGCCAGCTGGCTGAAGTCAGACCAGGCAGACCTAGGAGCGTCACCTCCCACTGATCACCAACTGCTCCATTGGGGCACCCCATGCGAATCTCAGACCTGATGTCAGCAACCTAATCGGCAAAAAAGCGAGTGAATTTGTCACACTTCCCTTGTGACAATGCTCTCTGAAACTGCAGACAGACTGTCTACAGTTCAGAAGAGCTGAGCCGGCTGATTTTGTGCTGCAGCAATCTTCCTGGACAGGACACTCTGCCTTCTTACGGGAGATAGCCGATTGATAGTCCTTGTAATGGGCTAACAATCTAGGTCTGTCGGCATCCAGGCCCAATTTTCACCAGTGATGCTCCAGCCTTTGTCCCACTTTCCTCAGCTCTCTCAAGGTCCCATCAAACCAAGGGGATCGAGGGTGCTGGGTGAGAGGACGAACACGGACAGGAGCGAGACAATCCAGAGCCTCAGTCACAGCATCATTATTACCCCGGACTAAGGCATCTGGGTCACCACTGTTCCTCAGCAGCTCCGATAGGTTCAGCACTGCCAGTAGGCCCTCAGGGGATAAACCCCTCAAATGGCGGTACTGGACCATCTCCATAGGGGAAAGTCTTTATAGGGGGGCCTGGAAATTGAACCTTATGGTGTGATGGTCTGACCAACTGACCAGTTCCACCACCAAATCAGAGGTCTCCATACCCAGAAAGAAGACTAGGTCCAAGGAATGACCATGCCTTTGGGTCTCAGAGGTAATCACCTGTGAGAAGCCCAGCGAATTCATCAACTGGAGGAAGTCTTGACCAAACTGTGAGAGTTCATCATCAACTCAGGCACTGAAGTCCCCCAGCACCATCCATCTGGGGGACTCCAACACCATGTCGACAATGAAGTCTGTGACTTCCTGCAGGAATTGCTTTTCACCCCTGGGTGGATGGTAGATGAGAAGAATCCTGCACCCCATACCTGCACCCATTATACATTCAAAGGACTGATTCTCCCCTACTGACACCTCCACAAGGTTCAATTCTGATCTAAAACCAATGGCCACTCCCCTGCCCCTATTATCCAGACTTGGGCAGTGTATCACCAAAAACCCAGCCGGAATTTCTGACTTCAGGATAGGGCCAGAATTTTCATCCAGCCAGGTCTCGGTGATGCAAGCTAGGTTTGATGATCAAACAAGATCAGCCATCACTGCTTTCTTGTTTTTAGTAGACCTGGCATTGCATAACACCACCCAGGTGGGATGAGAGCCCGAGGTCAACCGAGTCATCTGCCCACATACAGTGGAGCACTTGGGTATGGGAACCAGACAGGGCAAACCCCCTATCAGAAAAGTACCATAGAGTCTCTCTCACCATTCATGGTGATGACCATGCTTAGTTAATGTAGTTCCCAAAAAGAAAGGCAATTGTATTCTACTTCAGCATCTTGTTGCACCTCACTTTGTGGATTGTTTTGAGATAATGAAGGAGGTTTAGCCCCAAATTCACCTTCTGCATGTGGGTCCATAAAAGAATACTGCATGTCCTGAACGGTGAATTACAAGCAGGCAGGGAACACAATCCGATACTGCACTCCTGGTTTTCTAAGTTGAGGAGTGACTCCCTCAAATGCTTTGTGCCTCAATCCAGTAGAGTCAAAGTAGTCAGGAAAGAACATTATCTTAGTCTCACCCAACATGACAGGTGTAGTTTCTTTAGCAGCATGGAGGATAGGGTGTGTCTATCTCTCAGGAGGAAGCCAGGGATAACAAGATTGCACAGGGGCCATCTCTTGATGTTGTAGAGTAGTGTAAAGAAATCTGGTATGCTTTTATAATGTGTATTGTATGGTCAAGCCCCACAGCCTCAGATTGCCACCATTCCAAGAAGGTAGGTAAATCCCCTTCTTTGGTCACTTCAGGAACTCCAAGAGGCCTAATGTTAATGGCCCTCACCAAGTTTTTGAACTACTCCAGTCTATTTTTGACTATGCTGTGATCTATACTACAGTGGTTATTGTGACTAACACCTTTCTAGCAATCTGACTTAATTTCTTTACCTAGCCTGCAATATTGTCCACTCTATTCTCAATAACTATGAGCCTCTTGGTTTGCTGGCCAAATATTTTGTCTACCCATTGAACAGTTTGTGTTAGAAATTGTACTGAGTGCTGATGTGGCTCCAGGGTTTCTGGTTGATCTTCAACTGTCTTGTGTGGCTGCTGTCATCAGTTGTTTAGAAGGGCCCCTCTCCTCCTTGCTTCATTTTTCCACCATTCCTTACCCTCCCCATCTTCAACATTTAAGATAAACATTCAGCTGGTGCAATAGAACAGTTCTATCTAATTATATTTATTTTCAGCACAGTGCTGTACAGAGATCTGTGCAAATGCATCTAGAATGCCGGGCTGCTAGCTCCGTCTTCCCTGGTTACCAAGTTTTTTAGCTTCAATAGTAAGATTTAACCTATTCTGATATAATGCTCCAACTCTTTGATTAACTACTTTTACGAGATTGTCAGTGTGTAATCTGTAACTCAAATTACTGTCCAGGATCAGGCCAAGATAACTGTGTGAATCAATGTGACCCAAGATAGTACCAGCAACAATTATACGTGTAGTGGAGAGGTAGTCTTATATTGATATTCAGTGAAAAAGAACCTTGATTTTTTTTTTAACATTCAAACAAATCTTAGTGTCCCTAAACCATGTAGAACAGCATCAAACCATTCTAAAGTTGACTTACAAAAAGGTCTGAATTCTTATTGCTGGTAAAAATTGCAGTATCCTACATTAGTATATGAGTTGATTTCATAACTAAGGACAAATTGTTTAGAAGTAAGCTAATAAGCAGAGGCCCTAATATTGACACTTGTGGTAACCCAACTGTACTAGAAGGCTAGATGTCATATTAGCGTTTATTTTTACCAGTTGTACTTGACCATTAATATAGTTATTTAACTAACAGAGGACAGACTTAAAAAAAAAGATGACCCAAGCTGTCTAACAATAGTGAGCAGTTAACATGGCCAGAAGCCTTGAATAGCTTGTTATACACAGCTCCAACTTGTTCACCATTGTCCAAAGCCTCATGAATAAAATTAATATACTCTGCTAAATCAGTAATGATGCTGTGATGCTTCCAAAAGTCATGCTGTTCAGCAAGTTGAATATTGTATTTTTGAATGTACTCTACTACATGATCCTACCTAAGGCTTTGGACATTGAGGAAAGAACAGTGATTGGTCTGTAATTAGTTCTAGCTTGTGTAGTGCCACCTTTATAAACTGGAGTAACATATGAATGTTTTGATACACTAGATACTTCCTGAAAAGACAATGAACAATTAAACAACTTTACGATAGGTACTTCTAACTCCTCTAAAGCAGTTCCTATTAGTTTTAAATTGACACCGTCAGGACCCATATGTATTTTGGATTGTAGCTTTTTGAAATATTTTAAACACACTTGAACACTAATACTTTTAAAATATAAAGAGGGTTTACCACAGGTTTTGTTTCTCAACAGCACTTGAACAATTGTTAGACCCACTTAAAGGCAATGATGCGCGTTTAACTGTTCAGATGCATGGTACACCTGTAAAATACTTATTACTCATTTGCAATTTAGTCAGCTCAGAACATATTACACTGCATATTAACACTGAATTATGAGAATCCCTTTTACATTACCTAACAATTCATTTATATCACTCCATATGTCTTGGGAATTTGCTAGAGTTGCATTCTGCTTGTTAAAATAATACTAGGATTTAACTAGATTAGCCTGTTTCCTACATACGTTTCTAAGTTGCTTATATTCAGTTAAATACATAATTGTTTCTCTATATTTTGCTGGCATTCTGTCCCTTTTCCTCATTAGTTGTAACAGATCTGAAGTGATCCATTTTTAAAGTGACCCCGATCTTTAAATTCTTGATCAAATAGATCACATACTTTAGCAAATTCACTTCTAAAACAATCACATGCTGTATTGATGTCAGGTGTAAAATCAATATATGACCAGTCTATCTTGTTTCTCTATTTCACAGCACTGAATAGAAATGTAAAATGTAAACAGGAACCTTGGTATCTGCTGCCATAGCTCTGAAGTGATATAAATCTTTACCCATAACACCAAACTCTCCTGACAGCTCTGCTTTTACATCTTTGCCATGAGACTATTTAGCCACCCTATCATCAACATTGCAACAGTGACCATCTCTAAATGTGTTGTAGCTTTTTAAGTCTTGTGACTTACTTTGTATAATTTAATTAATTTATTTAAAGTTTTCACCAGAAAAGCATTCTGAGTTGAGAACAGATGCTTGTTTCCTGACATATCCTGGGAACAAGAGTAGAGGAGTGCACAATATTCATTTTAGTACAAAAAGTCAGCAAAAGTAAGGTGCAAGCAGAGCCCAGAAGTGAAAAGGGTACAAAATGGGACAGTGCATAAGTAGTGCAGTAACAGTGTAAAAACACAGTATAAAATGCAAAAGGCGTGCAAAGGGCAGCTGCAAGGGACCAGCATGCCTTATAAAAAAGCAATACACAATTTCATTGACTTACAAGTAATGCAGGCAATTCAGCTGTAGTCAAGGCAGACTCTTAATAAAAGTGCTAATCGTATAGTTTAAGTCTACTGTAACTACTTCTAATTGTACACTGCATTTAGTGTCCTTGCTAGTTGGCTTATTTATATTTTATTCTGAACATCTTCAGAAATGAACCATATCTTTTTTTTGGGGGGGGAGGGGCTAGTCCACTTTGGCATGTGAGTAAATAAAATAAATAATAAATATAGGTAGATTTGCTTAAAAAAAGTAGAATGCCTGTAGTCAGAAAGCAGAGTGGCTGACACTTGAGAATTGTGATTTAACTTTCCCACCAAAACATGGGTTCTTAATTAGCAGAGTGGGTGTTTTACTTGGAAGACAGGAACTCATTTTTTGAATAATGACCAATGACAAATAGAAAAATGGAAACAAAATGAAAAACCATGAAATGTATAGAGCTTAGCTGTGGGTTAGGTAATTGGCAAAGGTCTCTGCCAAACTCTTCATCAGAAAAATAACATTTATTTCGGGGTGGGTGGGTGGGGTGGGGGTTATAACATTTACAGTGCTTACTGCTTATACTGTATATGTGTGTGTGTGTGTGTGTGCATGTGTGTGCTCCATCCACATAGGGATTAAGAGACCAGCAACTCAGTTGCTAAAACTCCACTACAATGTGAATATTAATCAAATAGATTTTCGGGACTCTTACATAAAAGTAACATTTATTTTTGCTAACTCCCTAAAGCACATGGCTACATTTATTTCTCAAGGTAACTGTCTGTGATGAGGACTGTGGTTTCTGTTCAAAAGCCATAGCCCACTGGATGCATCTGCTTAAAACATTAATTTACTGCTGTATTTTCCACCATACCCACTGGAAACAAAACAACTTTCAAACATAAAAAACTAAAATGTCAGCTGTGTTTGAATCCTGATATCAGAGGAAAGCTACAGTAAAAGGAATTGACAGAAAATAACCAGTTTGTTACAACAGAGCTAATGTTAAGTTAGACCCAACCTAATTCTTGTACAGTATATATGTAATCCCTTTGTTACCCCGGGGTTACTAGAATCCCAGTAAGACCTAGTGGTAGGCAGGGAAGGCAGCTTGTGAAACTCCAGTTAAATGGGTTTCACACTGTCTCACTCTGTCCTCAGTCACAACTGAGACTGGAGAGATGACATCATTATATAGAATGGTTACAGCTGCATGAGCCACATTTGGAATCTTCAGCTCAGAGTAAGTTTAGAACCTTGGGAATTCAAAGTCAGTTTAGTTTTGTCCTTGAGCAAGAAGGAAGCATCAGTCTGTAGTTTGAGTTTTGCCTCCACACAGAAGGAAGTTTTTCTGTGTTTCACCATTTATAAAGTGGTGGAGACCGTCCCCTCGGTCTCAGTGCCCCCTCCCTCCGGGGGGGGGGGTAGGGAAAAGGTCTCTGTGGGTTCCAGGGGCAATCCCCTTCACCCACCAAGGAAAGAAGCTGCCTGATTTTGTGTTGGCTGTTCTACAATACAGCAAAGGTTGAAGGACTTCGCCTGTGGGGCCCTGCAATGATTGGGTGAGTGTTTGGCTCCAGTTTAAGGGGCAAACAACTGTTTTCAGTCAGGAAATGTTATTGGGGACTGCTGTTTGGGAGGACTATATACACTAGGATGAACAAATGGAGAAGTCAATTCAGTTTCAAGTTTCAAATGGTTTTATTGGGGACTGCTGTTTGGGAGGACTATATACACTAGGACGAACAAATGGAGCAGTCAGTTTAAAGTTTAAATGGATTTAGAGTTCGCAGTAGAGGGGGTGCATCAGTTCATCCACCATGCAATCTACATGTTACAGTCCTAAAGTTTCTGTGTGTTCAGAGAAATGGCCGGGTATGGGCTGTGAGAGCTGGAGGTGGATAAATCCCCATCTTTAGTAACCAGGTCCACCTCTATGGATTTCTTCTGTTTTTGCTACTCGCCTCATGCGCTTGGCCAGTGATGGGGTGGGTACCCAGACATGGGTCGCAACATGAAAATCTCTCTAGGAGTCGATGACTTCAAGTGGTGTGGGGAGCCACAGGATGGGAAAATTACTCCTTGTTGGATGGGAGTCTCCTTGTTGGATGGGAGTTTCGAATTGGAATTACAAAAACAAAATCTCTCTAGGAGTCGCAGACTTCAAGTGGTGTGGGGAGCCACAGTTTGGGAGCCTCCTTGTATGATGGGATGTCTTTCCAAGTAGAGTTTGGGTTCATTCGCCAAGTGGACCATCAGTCGAGTGGCCGGCAGGGGAGCCGGGCCAGTTGGGCTATGTATCCAATGCGCATGCAAAGTCCGGGCTGAGTGCCTGGTGGGTCCAAAGCCAGGCAACTGTTGTATTGTGTTCATTCGCCAAATGGACCGCTGTGTTTAACCTCTAATCTGCATTACAGTTACGTAGCCCTGTGGGGAACCATACAGTGCTTTGTTTATGTTCAGTGAGTTAATAAATAAAGCCACACTGAAAAATCCCAATTCTGGTTCTGGACATTACAGTTATTGCTTCCTGTAGTTGGATTTACTTGGGTGCCCCTGTGCAGAGTAGCCAAACCTAGGTCTCTTGTGCCAGGTAACCTCATCCTTCCCCGAACCCATAGATACCATATGTATATCCATGTTACAAAAATGAACATATGCGTTACATATACACATTCAGGCAAGTTCTGCACTGATGCTTGTGATATTGCTTGATAAGGGACAGAGGGACTAAAGGCTTATTTTCTATTTTAGAATTAAAATCAAACAATATCTTATCTTATCCTATTTTGAACAGCAGTACCAGGCTCCATTCTGCTCTACTATCCCACATTATGAGGGATAGTCCAATACTTGGCCAACCAAGGCTCTCTGTCTTACATGATGAAGATGCTGTTTCACATTATACACTATGGTTTTAAAGTAATAAAAATTGCAATCTGGGCTGCTCTATGAAAAGCAAACATTGTGAACATGAAAATACAAATATGTTTTTAAGATTGTATATGTCATAGAGGCATAGGTCATGAAGCATAGGCAAACCAGGAGAAGTTATAACATTTGCAAATAGCAATTTATTATTATCAATGACAATAAAATAAAAAATAATATTGTGCAGGATAGCTCTTGATACAGGCAGTTTAAACAAGCAAACTTCCTTCATCAGCAAGTCTCTTTAAAATCTCCAGCTCTCTATATCTCTGAACAAAACATTGCTCTCTTTTTATAAGATGTTTTTCACTGGCAATTAAATTCTATATCCAATTCTTGTAAACTACACCACCTGTGTTCCACAAAATGGACTTTGACAGTTTCTTTCCTGTGACCAGCCTGAAGAGTACATTCATCTTCTTAACAGGTATAACCAATTAAGACATCCCATCTCAGGGCTGATTTCCTGCAGATAATTGTGCAAACCAGCTTGTGGAGGTCAAAATGCACCTCAAGGTTAACCCACAGAGCCCAGTTTTAGAAGGTTGATGCAGAACTTGCATTAATTCCTGCATGAGCTGCATTGTTTGCTGCATTGTTTGCCACAGCTGCACCAAACCCCTGTGATGCAATGCAGACTGATTTTAGAAGATTTGGTGCAGTTGTGACATTTTTATCATTTTACAGCAGCTTGCTCCAAAGGTTTGGCGCAAGACCCGTAAAATAGCTCCCAACATGCTGCAAATTTAGACCCGGGGGAGCAGATCTAACTTCCAGCATTCAGCACAAGGGACTTACATCAGTGTTTGCAACAGGCTTCTTTGCAAAATTGCACTAGCTGCAATGTTTGTGGCAAGTTGCCCTTTGTGTCAAACTCCCTGACACAAATCACTTGTGTCTATCCAACTCCTTCTAAAATCAGGCCCCCTGTGTTCCAGATGAACCCAAATACCTATCTGCAATCATTTCAGCAATATAATTATATACATTCACAAACTAGAGGATCCCAGTTTCACATACAGAGTCACATATCTTTTTTTAACCACAGGGAAGCAAGGGGAGAAACAAAGAATAGAAACAGCAAGTGAAGGAAGGGAGTCAACAAAGGGGAACAATTGGGACCATCAGAGTAGCCAATTCCTAGATACCACAAGGAAATTTTGATTGTGCAATCAGACAGGCAAGAGACAGACAAGTGGCAGAATATGATAGGACAGAACAGATCCTTACTTTTGGCTCTCTCTGCATAACAACTGGGACAGGATCTTACCCAACCCATTTTGCACATTTTTTAGTGTCAGTATTCAAGGGTCAAGTACAAGACCCGAGACAGTATGGGTTCACAGGGTGGAGGTAATAGCAAATTAATTGGAGAGATTTCTTTGACTGGTGACACAGGAATTAGATCAAGATGAAGTGGTGGACATGGTCTACTTAGATTTCAGTAAGACTTTTGACACCATTCCACACAGGAGACTAGTAAGCAAGTCTGGTAGCTTAAAAGTGGGTCTAAAGGTGGTAAACTGAATGACAAATTTCTTAGCAGCTAGGTGACAGAGGGTGGTGGTAAACAGGGTTCAATCTGAGGAAGGGAAGGTGACCAGTGGGATGCCTCAGGGATCAGCGATGGGACCGTTCCTCTTTAAAGTCTTTATAGGTGACATTGCAGAGGTGCTGGAAAGGAAGGTCTGCCTCTTTGTGGATTACACCAAAATCTGCAATAGGGTAGACACTACAGGGGGGATGAAAAGGATGAGCAAAGACCTGAGAAAACTAGAGGAGTAGTCAAGGGTATGGCAGCTGGGTTTCAATGCAACAAGTGCAAAATAATGCACTTAGAGCTCAGAATCCCAGGATGGAGTACCAAATAGGTGAAGTGGTACTGATAACTACCAAGCAGGAAAGAGACCTGGGGGTAATCATACCTGATGAACTAAAGGCAGCCGGGCAGTGGGACAAGGACTCAGGAGGGCTAATGGAATGCTGGGGTGCAGTATCACCAGCAGAAAGAGGGAGGTGGTGTTGCCTCTGTACAGATTTCTGGTAAGACCCCAAACTAGAATATACTGTGTCCAGTTCTGGGACCCACATCTCAGAAGGACATAGAGAGGGTAGAGATGGTTAAAAGTAGGGCAACTGAAATGGTGCAGGGTCTGCATCAAAAGTCCTATGAGGAGTGACTAAAGGACCTCAATGTATACACACTGGAAGGGAAGAGGGTGAGGTGGATATACTAGAGATTTTAAATATTTCACTGGAATAAATAGCATACAGAACAGAAGTACTTTTAAGAAAAAAAGGTGTTCAAGAACAACGGGACATGTTATGAAGTTGGGGGGCAGATTCAGAAGGGATGTGAGGAAGTACTTAGTCACAGAAAGAGTGGTGTATTCTTGGAACAGCTTTCCAGCACAGGTGGAGGGGTGAAAACAGTGGTGGGGTTCAAGAATGCATGGGATAGGCACAATGGAATCATAGTGGAAAGCAAGTGGGAAGGGAGAAAGAGCATATAGATCATATAGATCAAGTATGGTCTACGGTAACAATGTAGGTAGGGAAAAATAGGCAGGCTGGGTGGGCCAAGCAGTCCTTATCTGCCATCAACTTGCTCCTATGTTCCTAATGCACCTGTAAAATACGTTTTGCTTGTTTGTGATTCAATAAGATCAGAACATATTACATCGTCTATTGACATTGAATTATTAGAAGCTCTTTTATGTTACTTAACAATTCATTCATATCACTCCATAACGTTTGAGAATTTGACAAAGTAGCAGTCTGCTTGTCACAAAAATACTGGGATTTAACTAGATTAGTCTATGTCCTACATAAGTTTCTGAGCTGCTTATATTTAATTGAATGCATAGTTTCCCATGTTTCTCAAAATATTGCCAGGATCCTGTCCCCTTTCCTCATTAGTTGTAAAAGATTCATTCATAGATTCATAGAATACGTACAAGTTCAATAGGCTTAATGCCCTTTAAAGAACTCGCCACCTTATTATGGGTAGTATACATATTTTCTGTCTTCCATATATAAATCTAGTCTAGCTTTAAAAGTATCCATAGTCAGACTTGACACTACCTGTACTGGCAGATTATTCCATATTCCAACAATCCTCTGAGTGAAGAAATTGCTTCTTTTAGTTGTTTTTATTAATTCCCCTGTAATTTTGAATCCATTATTTCTGGTATTAGCTGTAGTATCACTCAGTGTCAGACCTATAGTTGCTCCTAAATAGCTATCTTTTAATGCACTATGGCCCGGATATTCAAACTGCACCATTCTGAGGCACAAGCCCTTGCGCTGCTCAAAATAGTTGCGCAGGGGTGTGGCCGGGGTGATATTCAAAGGAGTTGCGCTATTGAGCAACTCCTTTGAATATCGCCCCCCAGCCACAGCCACTGTGCATGGCGTAGTGGAACTTGCACCACCACAAGTTGTCAGAGTTGAGCATTAAACTTGCGGTGGCGCAAGTACCATTGCGCCATGCGCAAATTTCCGATATTCAAAAGGTGACATGCAAATGGGGCCATAATTCATGCAAGGCACAGGGGGGCATTTGCATCTGATTATGGCCCCATTTGCATGCCATTAGCATGTAGGTGCGCCGATCCCCGAGGACTTGCGCCTGGCCGCCCTGCCAGGCAGCAGCCGTCGAGGATCGGCCTGCAACCGATCGTAGACTGGCGTGAAACAACCCCGCCCACATCTCCCAATGCCTGATCGCGGGCAGAACGTATCATGACAACCCCCGCCACATCTCCCAATGCCCGATCAGCGGGCAGAATGTGAAACAACCCCCAGTGCCCGATCGCGGACAGAATGTAAAAAGACCCCCCAACCGAATATCTCCTGGTGGTCCAGTGGACCGTAATGCCCGATCGGGCAGAATGTCCAGTGACAACCCCCAAATATCTCCCTAGTGTCTAGTGTCCCCCACCCACCACCCACAGCCCCACCACCCGCTCCCCACGCCTGCCACCCCGCCCGCCGACTGACTGTCGGTGAGCTGCACCCATTGGTGCAGAGCTAGAGCCAATGGGCGTGCAGCCATACAGTACATGACAGTCCAGATTTGTGAATGGGTTCATTCACAACCTGGACTGTCATGTACGGTATGGGCTGCACGCCCATTGGCTCTACCTCTGCACCAATGGGCGTGCAGCCCTACCGGACAGTGTCAGTTGGCAGGTGGGTGGATGCTGCCGCCCGCCGCCGCCGGGGAGCGGGGTGGTGGGGCTTCAGTGGTGGTGGGTGGGGGACACTAGACACCAGGGAGATGTTTGGGGGTTGTCACTGGACATTCTGCCCGCGATCGGGCATTACGGTCCACTGGACCACCAGGGAGATATTCGAGTTGGGGGTCTTTTACATTCTGCCTGCGATCGGCACTGGGGGTTGTTTCACATTCCTGCCCACGATCGGGCATTGGGAGCCGTTTAGGGGTTTACATTCTGCCCACGATCGGGCTGGTGGGGGGCACAGGGACTGGAGTTGGGGCCAGCCACGGTGGCAGCTGCTGTGTTGCGCCTGCAATACAGCAGCTCACCTGTGGGTGGCCCTCAACTTGATCCTTTTTTTTTTGGCTCAAAGTTGTGCAGGCGCAGGTTGGGGGTTGCACCTGCACAACTCTGCATAACCCGACTGAATATCGGGTTGCGCAGTTTATGCATGGTTCCTCCCTCCTGTTGAGCATGCATTCATTTGCATTGCGCTGTTGCTCAACTTGTTTTCAGTGGCACAACTGCCTCCTGCTGAATATCGCAGAATAGGCAATGTAGGACTTGCGCATGCGCAACCCTGTTGCGCATGGCGCAACCCTTTTGAATATCTGGGCCTATATGTAAAGCATAGATCTCCGTGGATTTGTCTATAACCTGCTGAGTATAGTTGTAAGTCTTTTAATCTTGCACTATAGTCCAGTTTTTCTTGATTTCTTATCTTTTTTGTATATTTTCTCTGGACACCTTCAACCAGTCTACAGCTGCTTATGGTATGAGATTTATTAAACTGGGAGCAGTACTCAAGATGTGGTCAGACCAAACTAGAATACAATGGCATTAATACCGCCTGCTCGCTACTGTTTATATTTGCCAGTATGGAACCTATTATTTTATGACACTTCTTAACCTTTAAAATGGTTTTTTTTCAAAGTTGAACTGATTTGTTATTATTATGCCAAGGTGTTTCTCTTCACAAACAGACTGCAGTATGGCAGATCCAAGGTTATAACTATAACATGGGTTGTTCTTTCCTATATGCATAACTTTACATTCGTCTATGTTAAATTGCATGTGCATAGTTATCCCCCACTCCATAAGTAGATCTAGCTGTTTTTGTATATTGCTCTTATCATTTATGGTAGTTACAAGCCCCTCTAACTTGCTGTCATCTGTATATTTGGCTAACCATACCCTGTCCAAAATTGGCATAGTTGCAACTAAAATATTAAAAAGTGTTGGCCCCAAGACTGATCCTTGAGGGACACTGCTAGTCACACTACCCCAAGTGGAGTAGTTCTCTTTGACTGCAACCTTTTGGTATCTATTGTTTAACCAGGAGCTGATCCAGCTTACAATATTAGGTGATAATTCTGTCTTCTGTAGTTCTTTTATTAGTATGTGGTAGGACACTTTGTCAAATGCTTTTGAGAAATCGAGATATATTACATCACTGGGAATGCCTTTGTCAAGTGCTAGCTTATGGGCTTGAAAAAGTTAAAAAGATTTGTCGAGCATGATTTTCCGGGAACAAATCCATGCTGGCTATGATCAGTTAATCCCTTTTTTGTCAAATATTCATTAATTTGCCTTTGTAAAAATGTTTCCATGATCTTACCAATTACTAGTGTTAGGCTAATAGGCCTATAGTTCCTGGGTTCATCTCTTTTGCTTACCTTGTGAATTACAGTCACAGTTGCTACATGCCAATCATTCAGTGTTCTACCTTCCTGTATAGATTTATTATACAGGTGAGTAAGTGGTTCAGTTGTTACTGGGACCAATTCTTGGACTAGTCTCAGAGATATACCATCTGGACCAGGTGCACTATTAGTTATCAGTGAATATATAACATCATAGACTTCTGTGCTACTAATACTAGGTAAGTACGTATTAGTCAAATCAATTTGTTGGATCTGAGAGCCTTTTTCTCCAAAAACACTGAGAAAATACCTATTTAAAGTTTCTGCTATCTCCTCCTCACCTATTATCATTCCTTTGTCAGTTTTCAGGGGCCCTATAGTATGTTGTTTTCTCTTCAATGTACCGATATAATTGTAAAACTGTTCTTTGTTATCTTTAACCCCAGACGCCAGCCTTAATTCCAGATTTGTTTTAGCTCTTTTTATCATGCCTTTTATTTTTTTGTTACACAGTGTAAGTTTGTTTAGTAGTTCTAAAGTGTTTGATTTCTTATATTTTTGGAATATTTTTTCCTTTTTTCGAATCTGTTTCTTGATTTTGTTATTCCACCATGAAGAATACATCTATTTCTATTGTATTTAACTCTTTTAGGTACATATTTATCTATGCAATCCATAAGCTGTGTTTTGATTGATTCCCAGGTCTGAAGTGATCTACATTGAGAGTGACCCTTTATCCTTAAATTCTTGATCAAATACATTGCATACTTTAACAAATTCACTTCTAAAACAATCACATGCTATACTGATGTCAGGTATAGCATCAGTATATGACCAGTCTATCCTGTTTCTCTGTTTCACAGTGCTAAATGTAAGACGTAAACAGGAGCCTTGGTGTATGCTTCTGTAGATTTGAAGTTAGAAATCCCTACCCAGAACACCAAACTCTCGGGACAGCTTTGCTTTTATAGCTTTGCTATGAGACTATATAGCCACAGTATCATCAGCATAGCAACAGTGACCATCCCCAAATGTATTATAGCTTTATGAGTCTTGTGACTTACTTTGTATAATAATTTAATTAATTTATTTAAAGTTTTCACAGTTTTTACCAGAAAAAAACATTCTGAGCTGAGAATAGATGCTTGTTTCCCAATGTGTCCAGGGAAAAACAGTAGAGGGAACACAATATTCATTTTAGTACAAAAAGTGAGCAAAAGTTTGCCTGAATGTATATATACACTGTGTAGCAAGGTCTGCGGCTTTTACAATAGGCAGGGAAAATGGTCAGACTAGATGGGTCTTGCAGTCCTTAACTGCCTTCAATTTCTCTGTTTCTGTTTTAAAAGTAAGGTAAAAGCAGAGGCTAGTAGTGAAACATATGCAAAATGGCACAGTGCAAAAGTAGTGCAGTAACAGTGTAAAAACACAATATAAATGCAAAAGGCATGCAGAGGGTAGCTGCAAGGGACCAGCATGCCTAATAAAAAGCAACACACAATTTCATTGACTTAAAATTAATGTAAGCAATTCAGCTGTAGTCAAGGCAGACTTTTAATAAAGCTGCTGATCGTATAATTTGACTCTACTGTAACTACTTCTAATTGCACACTGTATTCAGAGTCCTTGCTAGTTCGCTCATTTACATTTTATTCTGAACAGTTTTAGAAATGGGCCATATCTTTCAGGAGGAGGGAGTTCTATTGCATTGGGCATGGAGTAAATAAAATAAATAATTAATATAGGTAGACTATTTAAAAAAGTTGAATGCCTATAGTCAGAAGAGATAGAGTGACTGATGCTTGAGAACTGTGATTTAACTTTCCCACCAAAATATGTTTTTTTTAATTAGCAGAGTGGTGTTTTAGTTGGAAAATAGAAACTCATTTTCTGAATAATGACCAATGACAAATAGAGAAATGGAAACAAAATGAAAAATCATGAAATGCCTAGAGGTTAGCTATGGGGGTAGGTCATTGGCAAAGGGTCTCTGCCAAACTCTTCATCAGAAAAATAACATTTATTTTGGTCAGAGGGTTATACCATTTAGAGTGCTTACTGCTCGTACTATATGTGCGTGTGTTTGTGCTCCATCAACAAGGGGATTAACAGACCATCTCAGTTCTTAAAAAACTCTACTACAATGTGAATATTAATCAAATAGATTTAAGTGACTCCTAAATAAAAGTAAAATTTATTTTTGTTAACTCCCCAAAGCACAAAGCTCCATTTGTTTCCCAGGGTATCTGTCTGTGATGAGGACTGTGGTTGCTGTTCAAAAACCATATTCCACTGGCTGCATCTGCTTAAAACATTAATTTACTGCTGTATTTCTCCACCATACTCACTGGAAACAAAACAACTTTCAGACATAAAAAACTAAAATGTCAGCTGTGTTTGATTCCTGATATCAAATGAAAGCTGCAGTAAAAGGAATCGACAGAAGATAACCAGTTTGTTACAACAGATCTTAGGTTTCATAGGTTTCTCTGAGCTCTATAAAGACCAAATTCCATTTAGTTCACCTTGATAACTACTAATACCCAGTGATGTTCTAATATTTAGTTAGACTCAACCTAATTCTTGTACAGTATATATACATTCAGGCAAGCTCTCAACTGATGCTTGTGATATTGCTTGATAAGGGACAGAGGGACTAAAGGTTTATCTTCCATTCTAGAATTCAAATCAAACAAAATCTTATTCTATTTTGAACAACAATACCAGACTCCATACTGTTCTACTGTCCCACATTATGAGGGATAGTCCAATACCTGACCACCCACAAGCCCTCTGTCTCACATAATAAGGAAGCTGTCTCACATTACACACTACGTGCCCAATGTTCAAAGAGCCCTTAGAGTGATGCTAGTTGCATTGCTCCAGGGCTGTGGCAAACTCCAGGTGCATCAGGGACCCTGTGCCCAATTTTACAAAAATTAGGGTCCCAGCACCAAACTACCTGGGTTTGCCACAAGCCGATAACTGTGCCAAACAGTTGGTGCACCTGCAGGAAATGCTGCAGGGATCTGCCACCCCTCCACCTGGCGCAACACTACAGAGGTCAGAATGGGTGGGTGGGGTGTTGGTGACTGTGTTGGACAGGAGGGGGCTGGGGGCAGAAGTGGCATGGGAGGTGACATGGGGGAGTTGTGGAGACAACTGGGCATTAATGGGAGTGCTGTGGCACCCGGCAGGGTGCATTTACTTTTGTATGTATTTGAGTATTGTACTGTACCTATGAATTATACTATATGAGGTGGGCGTCCAGGGACAGAATGTGCAGCTGTCAGGGATGTAAACTCCTGGTGCTATGTCATGTTCTGTCCTTGGACCCCCCCAATACAGTATAATTCATAGGTATAGTACAATAAGCAAATACTTACAAAAGCAAACTCACCCTGCAGGGTGCCACAGCACTCCTATTAATGTCCAGCTGTCTCCCTGACTCCCCTGTGCCACCTCCCATGTCCTTTCTGCCCCCGGCAGCCCATTGGCAGACCCCATACCACTGGCGAAGCCACCTAGACCACCTCCTGGGTGGTCTATCGGGCACTTGCCAGGCCCATGGTGGCTTGCAAAATCCCCTAAAAGGGGATGTTGCAGCTTCGCCATGGTGCAAGCCCCCTTATGACCTGGTGAACCAGGTTGTTTGATGCAAGCTTGGTGCAAAGGGGCTTTGGTGCAGCTGCATCAGTATTTGTTGCAGGTTGCATTAGAAAATTGTAACTGATGCAAGGTGTGACGCAAATCATCCCTTGCATCATAATCTTTTGATGCAAGTCCCTTGTGTCAGTCTAGCCCCTTTGAAAACTGGACCTTATGATTTTAAAGTTGAAAAAAAAGTATCATAGCAATCTGTGCTGCTCCATGAAAAGTAAAGTTTGTGAACATGATAATGGAGTTTGCCCTTTAATGGGCAGACCAGGTTGTCCTGGTGCACCCCTTCCCTCCTGCATAGAATGGTTGTGCTCAGAAGGGAAGGGGGAAGGAAGGGGAGGGGCTAAGGACCAGGACAATGGACAGGTAGCAGGAAGGGGAGGGGCAAAGAGAGGTACATCAGGGACAGCACAAGGGGCCTCAGCCACTTTTGCTGGAGTTTTGATCCTCCACCCACCCTACTAACCAAGACAAGAGAGGTAGACAGTCAATATGGGATTGTATGGTGGATCTGTCAAGGTGGATGACAGGCGCATCCGGTTGGACAGTTTGGACTGCCAAAAGTGGATGGCAGGTGATATTATGGTTGTGGACTGCCAAAGGTGGATGGCAGGAGATAAAGAAGGGGGGGAAAAGGAAAATAAAAGGGGGGGAATGAGGGGAGGGGGTAAGAAAAAAGGAATAACACAAGAAGAGGAGGAAGATGAAGGAGAAAGCGTTACCTAATGAAAAAGGAGAAGAAGAAGGACCCAGGTTTTCACCTGGGGGAAGGATAATCAGAGATTGACATATGAAAGAAAAATGAACAAAACTTTGAAAATATGATAATAAAGAAATGGAAATGGAATATGGCATTATGAATATAAATAAATTAATTGCCAATCTGAGCACAACAACAAACAACGTCTCTGTCTTTTGTGAGGGAAAAGGGGGGAATCCGTGACAATATAAATGTCCACAGAGGTCTGAGTTTTTGTTTTTAAGATTGTGTGCTGTGTCCTACATTTTGCCTCCTTTTCCTCCACATTTATTTTTAGGGTCAGTGTTCCACATTTAGGTGAAGAAAGATGGAAAGGTACACCCAACTCCTCACTTATGCTCACCCAGACTTGATGTTTCCATATAATGTGGCCCAATAACAGTAAGGCAAGGAAGTGAGAGACAGTGGTTTGACTCCTAGTGCCATTATGTGAATTAAAAATTATAATTAGGATAAATAAAAGTGATACAAAGATTGCAATGGATCTCAATATGACATAGAGGTGCAATGTTTTTGAAGTGGTTCCCATGGATTGATGGAAAACTATCAGGACAGTTTCAAGTGGTCTTCCACTCAAGGGCAGTTGCACTCTGCTGCGAGTCATTGCTTGCTCTTACAGGGTTCCAGTATATGAATGACTGTAGTGGTATCACAGTCTATATTGAGGGAGGAGGTAGTTGGACTCTGAGCAGAGTTGATGAGGGTAGAGGTGACCATCCCCCCTATACAGAGACCACCACGTCCACCACCGTTTCCTCAGAGGTTGCTAAGAATGAGGGAAGGATGGACTACAGTGGGCTCAGGGAGGGTGCAGGAGGCAGCACAGAGGCACATCCCCCAGCCAGTGTCACTTCAAAACTTGTATACCATCCTGGCAGAGCATAGACATTGCGCAGCATCTCCGGAAGTGAACACCATGGGAGTTGAGGGTGTCATCCAGGATGGAACCCCAAGGTCAGATGCAAGGAAAACACACAAAAGGAGGAAGCAAATCCTGGCTGGGGACTCCATTGTCTGGGGGATTGAGCTGGGGTCGGGTAGCAATGGTGAGAGGGAGGTAATGTGCCTACCTGAAGGCACAGTTTGGAAGGAGGGCAAGCAAATCCTTAGGATTGCAAGGGTGGTAGCAAGGAGGGGGGAGCCGGATGTCATTATTCACTTGGGGACTAATGATCTGGCTAGAGAGGGGGTAGATATAGGAAGAGTACAGGAAGAGTTCAGGGAGCTGGGGAGGAGTCTTGGGCAAGTAGCACACTCTGTCACTTTCTCTGAGGTGCTACCTGTCCATGGCAAGGGGGAAGGGAGGGACATCCACATCATTGAATTCAACAAATGGCTGAAGAAATGGTGCAGAGAGGTGGGGTATGACTTCATTGGGGACTGGAACCTCACCTGGAGGGATGAAGGACTATATTCTCCAGATGGTCTGCATCTATCTAGGGGAGGCAAAGGTCCTCTTCAATGTCTTTATAAGCGACATTGCAGAGGGACTGGAAGGAAAAGTATGTCTCTTTGAAGATGACACAAAGATCTGCAACAGAGTTGATGCACAAGGTGGGGTGGAAAGGATGAAAAGGGACTTGGCAAGGTTAGAGGAATGGTCAAATGTATGGCAGCTTAGATTCAATGCTAAGAAGTGCAAGGTAATGCACCTGGGAAACAAAAACCCAGGGGAAGAGTACACAATGGGGGGTGAGATACTAACAACAACAAAAATGGAAAGGGACCTGGGGGTAGTCATATCAGATGACCTAAAGGTGGGCAAGCAATGTGAGAGGGCAGCAATGAGGGCTGGGGAATATTGGGATGCATAGGGAGAGGCATCACCAGTAGAAAAAAGGAAGTTATTATCCCTCTGTACAGACAGCTGGTCAGACCCCATCTGGAGTACTGCGTGCAGTTCTGGAGACCCAGTCTTCGCAAAGACATAGACAGGATGGAAGCTGTCCAGAGGAGGGCAACTAAAATGGTGCAGGGTCTGCACCGGAAGACATATGAAGAGAGACTAAAGGAGCTTAATATGTATAGCCTCGAGGAAAGGAGGGAGAGGGGGGACATGATAGAAACTTTCAAGTACCTCAAGGGAATCAACAAAGTCCAAGAGGGTAGCATCTTTCAAAAGGTGCAAGAACAAGGGCTTAATGTTGAAGATAGAGGGCGGCTCAGAGGTAATGTAAGGAAGTATTTTTTCACAGAGAGGGTTGTGAGATGCATGGAGCGGCCTTCCGGGAGGTTGTGGAGTCAAAACAGTGGTGGAATTCAAGCATGCATGGGACAGTCATAAGGCAATTCTAGGGGATGGGGGTAGGAAGAAGTAGGCTGCTGGTTAACTAGGATCTGCAGCTTATCCAGTAGGCAGGGAAATAGGCAGACTGGGTGGGCCAAGCGGTCCTTATCTGCCATAAAATTCTATGTTTCTATGTTTCTATGTATCCTCTCTAAGAAGTTTAAATGCATCCTTAGTGATCATTTAAACTTGCCAAGGGGGAGGCATAGACAATCAAGGGGATTATCATAGCCCCCCCACAGGACATAACTGAAAGCAGTGAGGACCCAATAACTAGCACAATATCTAACTGTAAAACTACCATGGTTACAATGGGGGAGAGAACAGAAGGTAAATCACTAATGCGGCGCAAGGCAAAGACCAATAAACAAGGAACATTAAGGGGGTACACAGAATGGAAGGTCATTTGCACAAATGCCCGCAGTTTGGGAAGCAAAATCCCCGACCTAACAGCACTGATAACAGACACAAACCTGGACATTGTGACTATTATGGAGACATGGTACACAGGGAACCATGACTGGGATGCAGCCATACCAGTGTATACACTTTTTAGAAAGGATAGGAAGGGGAAGAGGGGAGGAGATGTTTCTATGTATGTAAAGGAAGGGATTAAAGCTACAGAGACTCAGGGATCCAAGGAAGAAGCAGAGGCATTGTGGGTCACTCTGGAGTCAGGGAACAAAACAACCATCCGTGCTGGAGTAGTTTACAGGCCTCCCACATGGGGGGGGTATAGATCTAGTATTAGTGGAAGCCATCCATAATATGGCAGCCAAAGGGGAAGTACTACTAATAGGTGACTTTAACATGCCAGATGCAGATTGGACTACCCAGACGGCAAGTACACCAAGGAGCAGGGACCTCATGTCTGCCATGTATGGGGCAAACCTAAGGCAGTTGGTGGTTGAGCCCACCAGAAAGGGGGCTGTACTGGACTTAGTGCTGACAAACAGTGACAGAATCATGGATGTTGAGGTGAGCAATCCCCTTGGTACCAGTGACCACAGAACTGTGTGGTTTAGAGTCAACATGTTGACAGAAGAAAGCCATTCAAAGATTAAGATCCTAGATTTCCGGAAGGCCAATTTCATGGAGATGGGGGAACAGGTCAAAATTGCCTTGGTAGCAGAAGATATGGGGGAGGGGTAGATGAACAGTGGCTTAGGCTCAAGAGATCCATAGCAGGAGTGACAAGTCAATGTGTCAGATTGCTTAGCAAAAGCAAAAGAAAGAAGCGGTCACTGTGGTTCTCTAAGTCAGTAACCAAGAAAGTGTGAGAAAAAAGTAAGGCATTCAGGAAATACAAAGAGACACAGAAAGAAGAAAACAGACTGAAATATCTGGAGAAGCAGAGAGAAGCTGGGAAAGCTGTCAGAGGGGCTAAGGCAAGAATGGAGGAAGGAATAGCACAGGTTATTAAGAAGGGGGACAAGGCCTTCTTACATTATATTAGTGAGAAGAAGAAGACCAGAAATGGTATTGTAAGGCTAAAGAAAGGAGATGGTGGGTGAGTGAAGGATGACCTTGAAAAAGTTGAGGTACTGAACAAATATTTTTGCTCAGTATTTACCAAGGAAGAGGCAGGGGAGGGGCCAAGACTCACAAGGAAAGATGTACAGGGGGGAGAAGTGGACACCAGCCCATTTACGGTGGATAGAGTCTTGGAGGGTCTCACAATTTGAAGATGGGGGGATGGCTCAGAGGTAATGTGAGGAACTATTTTTCCACAGAGACGGTTGTGGATGCATGGAGCAGCCTTCCTGAGGAGGCTCTGGAGTCAAAAACAGTGGAGGAATTCAAGAATGTATGGGACAGACATAAGGCAATTCTAGTGGGGGGGTAGGAGGAATTAGGCTGTTGGTTAACTAGGATCTGCAACTTATCCAGGTATTAGGTAAGGAAATGGGCAGACTAGGTGGGCCAAGTGGTCCTTATCTGCCATCAAATTCTATGTTTCTATGTTTCTATGGAGGAACTAGGAAAAGTAAAAACAGACAAGGCAATGGGGCCAGACAGGACTCACCCTAGAGTGTTGAAGCAACTCTGGGAAGTCCTAGCAGATCCACTGACAATCCTCTTCAACTGAGCACTAGAGATGGGGGAGGTACCTGAGGACTGGAGGAGGGCAGAGGTGGTCCCCCTGCACAAGACTGGAAGTAGGGAGGAGGCAGGCAGTTACAGACCTGTAAGCCTGACCTCAGTGGTGGGGAAGCTGATGTAGTCCCTGCTTAAGGAGAGGGTAGTGAAGTTCCTGGAGTCAAGCAGTGCAAAAGACCCAAGGCAAAGGCAGCATGGATTCACTGAGGGTAGGTCCTGTCAGACTAATCTTATCGATTTCTTTGGCTGGGTGACCAGAGTGGTGGATCAGGGAGGGGCGGTGGATGTGGCCTACCTGGATTTCAGCAAGGCTTTCAACACCGTTCCTCATAGGTTGCTTAACAAATTGGGGAATCTGGGTGTGGGCTCTAAAGTGGTAAAATGGGTTGGTAACTGGCTAAAAGGCAGGACCCAGAGGGTGGTAGTAAATGGCATAAAATCAGAACGGGGGAGGTGACCAGAGGGGTTCCACATGGATCGGTGCTGGGTCCAGTTCTATTCAATGTCTTCATAAGCGACATTACAGAGGGACTGGAGGGGAAAGTATGCCTGCTTGCAGATGACACCAAGATCTGTAACAGAGTCGACACACAGGAGGGGCTAGATAAAATGAGAAATGACCTAAGACTACTTGAAGAATGGTCAAGGGTTTGGCAGCTGGGTTTCAATGCTAAGAAGTGCAAGATAATGCACCTGAGAGACAGAAACCCAAGAGAGGAATATAGGATGGGGGGAGAGCAGGTTCTAGCCACCACAAGTTAGGACAGAGACCTGGGGGTTATCATAACCGATGACCTGAAGTCAGCCAAACAATGCGAAAAGCAGTGGGGAAGGCAAACAGAATGCTGGGGTGCATAAGAAGGGGCATAACCAGTAGGAGGAGTGAAGTGGCGATGACACTGTACAGATCACTGGTGAGGCCTCATCTGGAATACTGTGTCCAATTCTGGAGACTGCATCTCAGGAAGGACATAATCAGAATGAAAGCAGTCCAGAGAACAGCAACAAAAATGATACATGGACTGTACCACAAGCCTTATGAGGAAACACTCAAGGAACTAAACATCTATTCACTGGAAGAGAGAAGGGAGAGAGGGGATATGATAGACTTTCAAGTACCTTAGAGGAATAAACAGGGTACAGGAGGGGAGCATATTTCAGAGACAAAAGTGCACAAGGACAAGGGGACATAACATGAGGCTGGAGGGAGGGAGGGAGGCTTAGGGGAATGCTAGGAAGTATTTTTTCACAGAGAGGGTGGTGGATCAGTGGAACAGCCTACCAGCAGAGGTGGTGGAAGCGAAAACAGTACAGGGATTCAAAAGTGCATGGGATAAGCATAAAGACACCCTGCTGTACAGCAGAGCAGGGGGAAGGCAGTCCAGATAAGAGTAGGGATTGTCAAATCAAGTAGGGAAATGGGCAGACTAGGTGGACTGTATGATCCTTATCTGCTGACAGATTCTATGTTTCTATTTTTCTATGTTACATCCCCTAGTGGAAGTCATAAAGGGCACTACTGGAAAGGAGCCAGTGGGAGGGACAATGGTACATAGCCACATAGGCAGTACAGGCATAGCTGGGAAAATTTCACGTACTGTATGCATATGTTAGATTTCAGTATATGTTTAGAGGGACATTTGGTGTGAAGGTTTTTCATCAAATTTCTTTTGGGAAATGCTGTTTTACTGTAACTGATTCATCTGCTTGCAAAATCTTTGAGTGCAAACTGGGGCTTTATTGCAACTTTATTAATGTCCCCCAAACAGTCAAAATTACTATTAAAACAAGCAAAATAAAAAAAATAATAAATATTAAATAAAAAACCCCTAGAACATAGAATGGGGTGTTTTCAAAAGGGTTGGACACAGTCTGCAGATGCAAATGCAAGCTGCACCAGCAGCTGCAACCATCCACTTGCATTTAGGTAGTCCTGTTGCTATTTTCAGAAGTTGCATCCACTTACAACAAAAAGTCACAATCTAAGGCAGAAAACACACAATTGTGAGTTGCAACCAGTTTGGTTGCATTTGTGTCTGTTTTTGGGTGCAAACTTTGGGTGCTGTTAGGCCATCTAATAGATGATCTAGCAGGTTTGGATGTATTCTCCTTTTAAAAATAATGGTGGTTGCACCTTGGACAGATCCTTCCAAAAATCCTGCCCAACGTGACAGCAGGAAAAGGTCCATCCAGTCTGCCCACCTGAATCTTAAACTCTTGTGAGTCTCTAATGACCATCTTCCTCCCTTATCACTTCCCCACTTCTACCTCCCCCTGCCCTCATCAGGCCTTTGTGCCTGTCACATCCATGTTTAGACCTACCCACTGTTATGGCACAGACCACCTTCTCCAGCAATCTGTCCCACATGCCCATCACTCTTTCTGTAAAAAAGTACTTGGGATATCCCTTCTGAACCTTCCCCCAGCCAGCATTATGTGTCCAGCCTGTGTTCCTGTTTGTAATTAGGGTAAACAATTCATCACATTTCACCCCATTAATTCCATGGAGATATCTGTACATTCTGATCATGTCTCCCCCCTTTGTCTCAAGGGTTTACAAATAAAGGTTCTCCAATCTTTACTCATATGCTATCTCTCCCAGCCCCTGGATCATCATGGTCATCCTTCTCTTCATAGTCTCTGCTTTTTCCTACTCCTTCTGTAGGTGTGGGCTCCAGAACCTCATACTGCACCCCAGGTGAGGGAAAACCAGAGATCTGTACAGGGGAAGGATCACTCCCTGGTTTTTAATTTTAAAATTACTGATCAGTTTTGGAACATGGTAACATCAGTTGAGTGGAGGCCTGCATTAAAACTATTACTGCAGTTTCCCACTCCACAGGGTCAGGAACTAATTAGTAATTAAAATGAATAGCAGTTGAGAAAAAGGCACCATCAAATGGACCCCCAAATTGTAAAATACAGGAAAAGTTAAGTCAGGTTTATTGGTACAAGCTTTCACCATTACCATGAAAATAGGTAAAAAAGAAAAGGCCACACAGTTAAATACATTTAAGGAGTGGTGGATCTAGAGGGGTGTAGGGGGTGTCAGCACCCCCCACTGTAATTTACTTGCTTGCTGCTGCTGCTGCATTTCCCTTTGTTGAAGAAGTCTGATTTATTGATTGTAAGAAAGTATATGTTCAAAACTATAGTTTACATTTGTATTTTCTGTCAAAAATGTAATGGAAAAGATAATAGCAGACAATATAAATGATTAAAAAAAGGTTAAATTGCACATTAAGTATACACACTACCAGAGCATCCCCATTGTAAACTTCTGGATCTGACACTGCATTAAAGTACATTTTACAATTGCATAAAATATTCAAATATAGCCCATGGAAATCTTATCCCTTTCCCTACAACTGCTTTCTTTAATGAATCATTTAAAGGAAGTTAATCTCCTTTAAAGAACACGTTTCTAGATGTTTCCGAAAATGAGACAGTCAGGAAGTTCCCTTAGGGAAGGGATCATAATTTGCCCTCTAGGTGCTGGCCCCTCGATCCCTTCCACTTTCTTACTTGTTGCACTGCCTCCACACTTGGACTTCTTCTGGTGTCATTGTATGGAGAGTGTGGGGGCACGCTCCATTCATCACTGTGGAGCAGCATTTTGAAAATGCTTTTTCCAGTTCTAAGATGACATTTGCAACAAATTAAAGCCAGGGTTGAACTAACAAGGCTACACTATAGTCTAGGCATTTTGCTCTTCCACTGTAAGCTAAGCATTTTTGTCTCTTGTGGAGAAGCACTAGTCACTTTCTATTGAGGTAGTAGACAGGAAGATGAATGGCTTAGAAAAGGAGTATATTATAAACCTCCAGTTGAGAAAAGTTACAATGGAATATGAAGAGAAGAGGCAGGCATATAAAGACAAAAAGCGTATGACAATGGGTGGTTTCAACCTTCACAACATAAACAGAGAAAACGCTGTGAGATGTGGAGTAGTGTGGAGTGAATAAAAGTTTACAAAAAAATGTACTTAGTATAGCCTAGCTAAAATGCAACATTTATTTTCCCATGGGGTCCTGCTTCTCACCACTTCTGTGGTTGGGTGGACTGGAACACTGGGGGTCAAGGTTACGCAGTAAGCATTTAGCTCTGGTTGGGATGGAATCTGTAATCTTGTGGTTGGTTTATTTATGTCACATGTTGTATTTTATGAGGCTCTAAACTTTATCCCACAGGAAAATATACTTAAAATATACTTACATAGTTGATTACTGATGCTTTTTAGGAGCTGGTCTATTGCCACAGTGGTAGTGCTACCGCTCATGATGCCAGCCACCCAAGTTCAGAAATGAGTTTGGGTCACTAGGGGCCCACCGAGGGGAGGAGGATCATGCATCCCAGAGTATGCTCTCCTCCTCTGGGGATGGAGGGCTCCATTCTCCACTGTGATACTGGGTGACCACAGATGGCAGTGCAGCTGGAGATGGTGTTGGGAGGGGGGGGAAGGTCATGGACACCAGTTCGGGGATGTGCACATGTTGTGCACATGCACTTTATGGTGTCACTGCACTCAATGTTTCAGGAGGGCAGAAATGTGGAAAAAGACCACTACCCCAGTACCTCTGTGAAAAAGACAGCCCCGGTATATGCGGGTCACCCTACCTCTCCAGTGTATGCCCTACCTGTCACAACAAGATGTCTGGGGGTCCTCCTGCACCCTGACCCCACCTAGGGAGCAAAGCCAAGGCTTCATGGAGGTAGGTAGCCAGAGGCTGGGGGAAGGAGGGGGATCGGGAGATGCTTGGCAGTTCTGAGAATTGGAAGGGTTGGAGAAAGCAGGGTGCATAAACAATAAATTAAAAAAATATCTTTTTAGGCTAAAAATGCCTTGTACAGCACATCATATGCTCTCTATGAATAAGTAATACCTCTACAGAAGAATCACAATTTAGGGTCTACTGTGATTTTGTAATAGTGGAATCAGGCATAGCAAATGTTAGTTCTCAGCTGTTGGAGTTGCTGTAGACAGGGAGAATTAGAACTGAACTGCTGGAGTTCTTGTAAGCAGGGAAACTTAGAACTCAGCTGTTGGAATTGCTTTGGTAGGAAGTTAATTCTCAGCTGCTGGACCCGCCTTTCACTGTGAAAGCTAGGACCGAACAGCTGGAGTTGCTTTGACAGGGTGCATTTGTTCTCAGCTGCTAGAATTGCCTCAAGCAAAGAATTAGTTCTCAACTGCTGGAGCTGCCTTAGATAGGGTGAGTTAATTCTCAGCTGTGGAGCTGCCTTACATGAGGAGAGTTACTTCTCTGCTGAAGCTGCCGCAACAGGAATAGTTAGGTCTCAGCTGCTGGAGTTGTATTAAGCAGGAAGAGTTAGGGCTCAGCTGCTGGAGTTACCATAGACAAGGAGAGTTAGATCTCAGCTGCAAGATCAGCTGCTGGTGTTGCCTTAGGGAGAGATATGGGTTTTCTGCTGGAGTTGCCTTAGACAGGGATAATAGGACTAGGCTACTGGAATTGCCTTAGAAAGAGAGTTTGGGCTTGGCAGCTGGAGCTGCCTTACACAGTGAGAGTTTGTTCTCAGCTGCTAGGGTGGCCATGACAGGAAGAGTTAGTTCTCAGCTGCTTGAGTAGTCTTGCCAGTGATAGCTGGAACTCAGCTGCTTGAATTGCCTTAGATGGAGTGTTTGGTGTCTGCTTCTAGAGTTGCCTTAGAAAGGAAGAGTTAAGTCTCAGCTGCAGGAGTTACCTTAGACAGAGAAAGTTAGTTCTCAGAAGCTGGAGCTACCATAGACAGAGGGTTAGATTATAGATGCTGGAGTTGCTTACAGAGGGAGGTTTAGTTCTCAGCTGCTGGAGTTGCCCTAGAGAAGGAGAGTTCAGGCTCAGCTGCTGGAATTGCCTTAGACATGGTGTTGAGACTGATCATTTGATTTTATTTGATCCCATAGGACCAAAGACTCTGAAATGACTTTATGGTTTGATTTTCAGGGTAAGCTTGATCAAGTATTTCTGTTGTGTTTTAGAGGCTGAGATATCAAGCCATGCAAACACTTCATCAAACATATGGCAAAGGTGAATGTAACGTAACTATCAAAACTAAACCAAACAGACCATATTTATTCAGAATATTACTGCAATAATATCCCAACTGTTTTTGAATCAAAATCTGTATGCCTTGATTGTTAAAAGAGTACAAAGGCTTGACTGTGGGCTACCTTACCGAGCAGGAAGTAATGCAGTAAAGCACATGGGGAAGAATCTCACCACACATTAATTATTTACTGGCATCCAGGGAAACATTATTAAAGTAACTAAAATGTTGTTTCTCCTGTGCTCTTGTAAACATTTATAAGAAAAGTACAGTGTAGAATAAATACCAAAGATTTATTATGGATATAATTGTATGAAATATGCTTTGTACAAAAAAAAATATTTAATTTCCTTTTGGTGACTCTTATTTATCAGGGAGGGGGACAATATCTTTCTTTAACTTTTGTGTTTATTTTCATCTGTCTTTGGTACCTTTGTCAGATAATTTCACTATTAGGCAGTTGCCAAGAAAACAGTGCTGAACACCCTGGAGCAATGCAATCCCTCCATATAATCTAAACATAAGTACATTAAAGGTTAAAATATTGATGTTACATCTTGTATAAATCCCACCTGTAGGTGTTACATAAAGTTTCTAAAAAGAATATATTTGAATTTTATATGGTAGCATGCTATAAGATGTCTCTTTGATTAGAAAACTAATCAGACCTTCATCAGTGACTAAGCAGAGAGAAAATTAATCACTGTGAAAGTTCATCCACTCAGTGGCTACAAATAACTATGCAATGTGTCAGACACAATGCTTATAAATTTAAAACGTCAGCTCTCCCAAATTACCCAGAAGCTAAATTCTGTTTTTGTTTCTGGGGAGGACAAAAGGAGAAAAAAGAAGACAGACTAACATGTTACAATTTCACACACACATCTGTCAGTAAGCTCTAGGCATTGTATATCGATGATCTGACCTCTACCTCTGTGACTGTGTCAATCAAACTGATGTCCTAAAGTAGCTGGGCTAGTGCCCGTAAGAGTGTATACAGTAAATGAAAAGGAGATAGATTAAAAATGTCTAGTCGTACTATTCATAATTGATGAGACTCCAAGCAGGGCTTCAATGTCTAATACATTATTAAACAGAGGCTCATTAGGGACAGATTTCATTATTGGATAATTTAATTAAATGACAGGTAAAAAGGGTTTTTAAGGGACAAAGTCCCACTGTTCTGTTCACTATTATACTGATGATTTAAATAGCTGAATACATGATACTGAACTTGAAGCTATGATTTATTTGTGGAAGCTAAGTGCTATATAAGTATTGCTTTTAGCTTTTGAATATTGTTTTTTAACTTGGGCAGTTTTTTCAATTTTAGGCATTAATAAAATACATGTTACATATTTGTCAGATTTCCCTTAACATCAGGTTCAACCTTTCATCAACCTGTAATTACAAACATTTCAAAACATGAACATATTGATGCTATCTAGCTATTAAGTTTTGCAGCTGAGAGTAATGCAGCTTCATTACATTTTCCTTTAAGGCAAAGTAAGGTATATTAAACCAAGAGGAAAAAGAGTAACACAATGAAACATTTTTGTATTGAGATTAGTGGACCAGTTTTATGACCTGGAAGGGAACTGCTTTTTATGGTACCTTATGTGAAGCATGGTGGTAGGGAGGAAAATGTCTATTATTTTTGCTCTTAATTTTGTATATAGGTCAAAGACAGGCAGTTTCAATCAATCAATCAAGCAATCAATTCTTTATTTAACCAGGCGTAACATTGTTGAGAAAAACTCATTTACAAGATGGACCTGGGAAGGTACACACACTATTTTAACAAAAATAAAGGAATTACAGGCAAGACAAGCCTGATACAGGGTAACATGACTATACAAACAGCATTTACGGTGAAGAACTAAATAGCCATGGAGGCCACATACTAAGAAAACAATCCAACTTATGACATGTACAGACAGACCTATGCACAACATATACAAACACAGTATAACAGAAATAAGATGGTGAGGGGGCACAGCTGCCCTGCCCACATGGTGTAGAAGGTGGGAATCAGAGAGGTGATGCAGCAAAGTAAGGAACATGATAGTAAAGAGCTGGTTTGTTGAAGAAGACTGCGCGACTACGACGAAAAAGGGAGGGAGCTACAGGGAGAAATCATACAAGGCCAGGATTCAAGACCATCAGTGACAGCAATTGCATGCCTCATTGAAGGAGCTCATGAACAGTTTCTTAAGGAAGGTCAGCCACACAGGAATTATGAGCCTCAGGATTTTTTGTATATTATTCCAGAGAACAGGGAGGGCATGACTGATATCTGCCCTTCCAAATTGTGTTCTAACCTTGGGTATTTCAAGCAAAATGTATGCAAGGCTTCTTAATTGGTAAGACCCGGTAGTACAGATGGGAAGGCAGTATGAGATGTACTGGGGTAGTTTGTTGATGATAGTCCTGTAAGTCCAAAGGACCACATTTTTATGTCTTTGGAAACCAAGTGAACGTCAACCCAATTTAGCGTACAGCGAACAGTGATGGGTGGAGTACGGTGCTCCAGTGATGAATCTAATAGCCCGATGGAATAGGGTGTTGAGCTTGAAGAGTGCAGTGGATGGGCCCTGCCCACATAGAAAGTCGGCATAGTTTGTCCATAATACATATTGTCCATGTTGTCCAAGTGTTTTGAAAATCTGTGTATTGATTGCTTTTAAAAGAGTAATTTTTTTCCATCGTATAAATGAGTATTACTTGGGAATAGTATTCCTCTTTTATTGGGGTTTGGGGTTTTAGCCATTTTCAGTAATAGTATTTGTACCATGGGCTGCTATACTCTATCCCCATTGTTGACTTTAAATTGCTCAGCATATGGGCTGCTTTTTAGAATTTCTCTTGTACTTGTCTCTCTTTGATGAATCTGGTCTGGTGCAGATTAATGCTTCCTAGCAAGATATTTTCTAACCTTCTTGCTAGTATAGCCATAAATATTTTGTAGTTTATGTCCATGCCAGTGACTCAGTTGCTAGCATGCTTGCCTCTGGGACTGGAAGATCAGAAGGTCATGGGTTCTGGCCCCACATCAGGTACTTGGCGTAATACACATCAATGAAACTGTAGTGCAGTATTGGGGGTGGGATGGATGCTACTGCTGCACTGTTGGCATGCCATCCCTTGGATAAGATGTTAAACTGAGGTCCCTTCTGCCCATCCATGGTCAGGAAGTTGAAGATCCCATGATGCTTATCAAAGAAATGTAGGGAATTTTCCCCAGTTGCATGGCTAACAGTCCTCCATCAATTAAACAGCTCCATGCAGCCCCCCATGCACCTGGAAAAATATGTCACAGCATAGTGTGCTTTTCATGGTAAAATTTCAAATAAACAAATATATAAATGTACAGTGCTGATATGGGCCTATAAGCCTCATATTTAGTATGATTCTTTCCCTCATTAGGACTTATTAAGATTCTTGCCTGTTGCAGTGTCAGGGGTAGTATTCCCTTCCTAAGGGTCACATTTAATGCAGCCACTGAAGTTTCATTGTGTTGTTTTCTGTAGGCCTTATAGATGTTTCTTGTGTAACCACCCATTCCTGGAATTTAACTGCAAATTACAGTAAACAATTTTAATGTAGTCATATGGTCAGACTTTGTACATGTTCACATCCCTGTACCTTGTCTCTCTAAATGAGACACCTCATATCTTGGACATTAGCTCTTTTACAAGGCTACTAATGGCTGATATTAGCACCACATCATTAAAGCATCATCTCCCACCCACAATCGGGTACCTACTTCTTGCTCTTCTCCTCTTAACCCTCTCCGGTGATGTCGAGCCCAATCCTGGTCCAGCTACTCCTTGCCTAACCCTCATCCCCCCACCATCAACACACCTACTCCTAAAGGGATGAAAATAGCACATCTGAATGCTCAGAGTATACGGCCAAAAATGCCTGAGCTAGAAGCCTGGGTTAACCAACATTCACCAGATATCCTGGGTATCTTTGAGACATGGCTGAAGCCTTGCATTCAGCTGCATGAGGTGGCACTATCTGGCTACAAGTGTTTCTGAAAAGACAGGCTGGGAAAAAGAGGAGGTGGCATCAACCTGTATGCCAGGGATAACCTGGATGTGGCTGAAATCCTAATGCCTGACCCAGGACTCTCCTCAGTTGACTCTATATTCCTTTCCCTTCCCTTGGCACTGTTAAGAAACTCCTGGTCAGCTGTGTTTACCTACCCCCCCAAGGTAGCTACTTCCAGTCTTCCCCCCTTGATTTCCTCCCTCACAAATCTTTCTCACCATGACCTAATAATGTATGAGGACTTTAATATAGACTGGCTTAACCCTAGCTCCCACAGAATGCATTCCATGCTTGCAGTTTCCAATCTGGTCCAGCTCATTGGGGACCCAACTAGAATCAATAACAAGTCCAGTAATCACACTCTACTTGACTGGATGGTCACTACCTGTCCAACTAAGATTAAGGCAGTGGGTGTGCATCCTGACAGCTTAAGTGACCATTCTCCAACATTTTGTATATGGCACAACAATTCCCCAACCATTCTACCCAGAGTTATCCAGGTCTGGGATATGAGTTTGTTTGACCCCAGTGCCTTCATTACCACCATCCATGCCACTGATTAGAGCCCTATAAATACACTGGGGGATGTCAATCAAGCCCTTGATTTTTTAATGTCCAAATTTACCGAAATTGTCAACCATCATGCTCCCAACAAGTCATTCTGGATAAAGGGTTCAAAAGCACATTGGCTATCAAAGGACCTAAGGAAGCTCATGTCTACTCGTGATAAAGCCTGGCAGACATATAAGGCCAGTGGGTTTCCCTCAGATTGGCAAATGTATAGGCAGCTAAGAAACCACTGTGAGAATGCCATCCAGAAAGCCAAATGACAGCATTATATGAATCTTCAAGCAGATCATCTTAGCAACCTTAGGGAAGTTTGGAAGCAGGTTAATTCCCTCATAAAGGGCCATACCTCAGAAACCCCTAGCTCCATCGAAGTGTCAGGCACTGTGCTGAACAACCCCTCTTCCATTGCAGATGGCTTTAACAATTTTTTTACTGATCTGCATAAATATATATCACTCTTTCCTAGCGCTCCTTCTCCCTGTCCTGATCCCCCCATTGATTCCTCAGCCCGACCTTCCTTTCATCTGAAACTGGCTACTCTCAATGAGGTGTGTCAGCTTCTCAAAAACCTTAAGGCTGATAATTCTCCTGGTCATGATACACTCGAGCCAAAATTCCTCAAACTGGGGGCTGATGTCCTAGCTCGCCCCATCCATGACCTTCTAAATCACTCCTTCTTATCTAGTACTGTCCCTGAGAAATGGAAGGCAGCAGTGGTTGTACCTGTACATAAGGGTGGTTCCAATACAACTGTTGAAAATTATCATCAAATCTCAATTCTCTGTCTCTTAGCCAAAATCCAAGAGCATATACTTTATGACCATCTGCAGGATTACCTAGAACTCCACCATCTCCTCTTTAATTCCCAGCATGGATTCAGGAAAAACTATAGCACACTCAGAGCCCTGATAAAAGTTACATCAGATATATTCCAAGGAATGGACCTTGGTAAATACACTGGAGCAATCTTTGTGGACCTGACTAAGGCCTTTGACCTGGTCAGTCATGGTCTTCTATTACAGCAACTGTGCCACATTGACCTTGATGCTGGTGCTCTTACTTGGACTCAATCCTACCTTCAAGACCGCACCCAAAGAGTAAAGTGGTCAGGATCACTATCTGACCCTTGAGCCATTACCCACGGTGTCCCCAAGGGATCTATTCTGGGACTGTTACTTTTCTCACTCTTTATCAATGACCTCCCGAACAACTGTGGAGGAGCCACTGTTCATCTGTATGCAGATAACACTATCCTCTACCATTCTTCGGATGACCTAGGGTGGATCAACTCAATGCTAACCTCTGACTTCCACAAGCTCAAAGACTGTTTCTGCAAAAACAGCTCATCCTTAATACTAAAAGAATGAAGTGTATGGCTTTTTCCAAGCCTTCCTCGAGCCCCCCCCCTCCCCGGTTGTTTCCTCTTGAACTGGGGATGTTCTCAAGATGGTTAAGTCCTTTAAATATTTGGGTGTCACCCTAGAATCCTCTCTTTCTTTTGACATGCATGTATCATTTCTCACCAAAACCCTAAACCAAAAGCTTGGCATATTGTACCGAATTTGTCCCTTCCTCGCTCTGTCTGCCTGTCACAAAACAGCATCTGCCACACTCTTTCTTCTCCTAACTTATGCGGCCTCCTTACGTCTCTCTCCCTCCTCCACCAGCATGGCTCTCCTCACTTAGGTCTACCATAGAGTAGGTAGGTTTGCTTTGGGGATCAATGCTCATCATCACCACTGTTATGTATTATCTTCCCTAGGATGGCTACCTTATGATTCAAAACTATGGTATTCTACTCTAAGCCTCACTCATAAGTTGGCACACTGATATACCCCACCCTGTCTTGCTGACTTAATGCAATGCAAGCGCCCAAGATGCCCTCTCAGATCTGCCTCGCTGCCGCTCCTCCTCTTGCCTAACACTAGGCTAGCTGTGGCCTGGAGGTCTTTTACCTTCTCAGCTGCATCCTATTGTAACTTTCTTCCCCCAACCATTCTGGCTATCACCTCTCTTCCTCTTTTTCAGGTGTCTCTGTTACCTCTCCTTGCTGCCACGCAACACACCTGTTTTCGCTGATCCCTGGAAGTCAATTATCTCCATCCTGCCAACCTGAATTTCCTTAATACACTTTGCTCTACCTTATCTGATGCCTGGCTTCCCATCATGCCTGCTATATGTGCTAAATGTGTTTACTGTATGATATTCAGAGAAAACCTGACCTTACCTAAGAGTTGTGCACAAGGTATCTGTGTTTTCTAACTACTGCCTCTTTTTGAATTTTGCTATTACTGTATTTACTCTAATTTGCTGTATTATTTGTTCCATATGTACCCTGCATCTGTATTGCTTGTTTGTTAGCTTGTGCTGTATTACCAATGTGTTAAAGTGAATGTATTGTTCTCAGTGCTAGGCACTGTCAATGTACTGCACGTCTTGGGTCGCCCCTGAAAAAGGGACTGCTCTGTCTCAGTGGGCCCACCCAGTTACCAAAATTTAATAAATAAAAATAAATAAAATTTAGTATGTGCTGGAATGCTTGAGCTATAAGTTTCATACTTGTTTCTTTTTATTTTGTTTGAGGCTGCATTATCTGTGTGATATTTTCCTTTTGTCTCTGCTGTCTGATGCTGTAAGCTGTTTCATTGCCTTTCCCTACTTTCATAATATCTTTGCTTGAGGTGTCTGAGCACTATTTGTGTTTTATATAAGGTTATGTCATCCAGTTCGGCCTTCATTTTTTAATTTTCCACTATTGCTGTTGTTGCTGTGTGTGTGGTATTGCTGTTCTTGCTGCAGTTTGATCGGGGGGGGGGCAAAACCTATGTCTAAATGCAATTTTATATTGCATAACTTTAGACATAAGATAAATTGTCACTATGACCAATTTTCAGTGCTTGAACATAGCTAAGTCCAGTTTTCAAAACTCTGAATTAGTTCTGTCCAGTTTGCAAAGTTGAAAGGTCAATAGGGCCTCCCAGGAATATCTTATGGTATAAGAGACTCTGAGCCTGAGGTTGGGCTGAGAGGACTGCGAAGCTGAGTGGTTTTATCTGCCCAAACCTCAGGAAAGGAGTCTTATACCATAAGAGACATCCTTCAGAAGCTCTATTAACTTACAAATCACTCAAGTTTAGTTCATGTGATTAATAATGTATTTTTTTTAATTGTATTGTACCATCACCCCCCTGGCACTGAAGTGGAGCTCTCTCTCCTAGCACTCTGGCATGAGAACACACTGTACACCAAATAAGAGGTACAGTAGTGTTGCATGCTGATTGGCAGACATCCTCTTAGTGATTTATAATATAATGGCTCTTTATTTGAAAGTCCGTGAGGAAGCGTGCATTGGTGAAAATGGTTGGGCCTTGTGAGTGGGGTCACACACCTCTGTGGCACTTTGCTATTTTTATGTTTGTCTTGTTACTCTGGACATTAAATATTTGACTGATTGATTCCTGCCTCTTGCCTTGGCTTCTGGACTGGATTACCACAGTGGACGGTGCTCGGCTGTTTGTTTTTCCTCTTTATTTTGGAAACCTGGCTCTCCTCCAGAATTCCAGACTTTCACCCATCCCTTCCTGACTACCATTTTTCAGGGAGGACAAGGGAAAACATGGAGGAGGTATCACTATCTGTTTTCTTTCTCATATTTTTTTTTCAGAATTTTTGGCCAGGAAAGGCACATGGGGCTGAAGCTCATTTCCAGGTGAATCCACGGAGAACAAGGTGTAATGACTTGTTTAGGGTCACAGTGCTTGCACATTGCCAGTGTGAGTTTCAAACCTAGGCCTGCTGGATCTACAGAAGCAGCAGAAAAGTAAGCACATACCAATTGACAGGTACTGATCAGTGTAAAAAAGATGGTTATTCCAGCTTTTCAGTCTTTTTATTGTAGTGCTAAAATAGTGTGCAAAAGACACTTGTAACTATGCAACATTTTCACCACATATAGCGGCTTTGTCAGGCTCAAATGGAAAAGCTGGACTAACCATCATTTTTTTAAGTGCTCATTTACCTGTCAGCTGGGGTGGGCTCAGTTTTCTGCTGCTTCTGTAGATCGGTCACCATGTTTTTGTTCAGTGTGGCCCTTTGGTGTTTTGTTTTGGGTCTACTGGATCTCCAGTTTTACAGCTTGGTGCACTAACTTCAAGGCTATACTGTCTCCTGTGGTGTAAGGGGGCATCAGCAGAGGCAAGAAAAAGGCAGCCTACACTTTGTCACGTTAATGCCATTTATTATATCATAGAGAAAAAGTGTGAGTGCTGTTCAAAAACAAACAAGTAAATCTGAACTTCATGGGGAGCCCCTGGACAGCAGCTGTACCAGATTCCCCAATGTTTTGTGTCACTCTGACACTTCAATGGGGGTGGAGTCAGATAGCTAACAGGCTTCTATTTATAGTCAAATTTTTAAAAGGCACAGTTACCTATTATAAGTGATAGAAGCATTGAAAATAGATCCAGTTTAAGTGTAAATTTTCATGTAAGACAGTAAAGCGAAAAAAGAGGTAAACAGTGCAATAATAAATATTTATAAATAAAGCACTTCATATACAGAGAAACACTGTAAAAACATGGCATGTTACAGTAATTAAGGTAACATATGGATAATAGAAGATTTCAAGAATAAGACAAAAACAGGAGGAAATGGGGCATATTGCACAAGATAAATTGTAGAATAATGTAATGGAAAAGCAGAATAGATTGTTGAGAAACACAAAGTGAGGGGTGAATGGGCAAGTGGGATGGTTGTGTAGCGGAAGAAGGGAAAGGGTGAAGAAGATGAGGAGACAAGAAGGGAAGGTAAGGGTAGGGGGAAGAAGGGGAGAATAGATGGTAGGGATAAGGCAAAAGGAAAAAGGAGAAAAAGGGATGGGAATGGGGAAAGAAATTATATAGTGGGAGTAGAAGAGGAAAGCTATATCAAATTTTTTTTACAGTTAATCTTTTTATTGAGTTTCAGAGATTTGCAACAAACATATGTACACTCTATACAAGTTCATGGTTGTCAAAGGAAAAAGTATATATTCATAATATCAAAGAAGGAAGTTGGATAATAGCCACATATGACTGATGAGGGAAATATGGTTTCACATTTAAGCATTTAGGATAATCTAGTAGTACTTATACCCATTTGTAGCTGTTGTTTTCCTGGGTAGCTGGAGACAGAGAGTTAAAAGTATATACAGTTAACAATTAAACAAGGTAAAAGGCATTTTTTTCACAGAAATGGCACATAGTCTATAATATCATTCAACCCTTCTGGTTTCAAGTGGTTAATCCAGTGAATCCATGTGGATTCCTTTTGTAGTAATGTTTGGAGTCTGTCTCCTCCTGAGGTTAGGCAGGACATGTTCTAACACCCATAACCTAGGGGTTTAGGGGTCACAGTTGTGGTTTGTGGCAAAATGGTCCCCCAGGGAATTCTCCAGTTTTGCACCTCTAATTGTCCTTACATGTTCTTGGATTCTGTCTTTGACCATTTTAATGGTCCTCTGTTACATGTTAATGTGTTGTTTAAGTTCTACGTGTTTGTTGTTTGGTAAAGTGCCGACCTTGCCAGTGACCACATATCTGCAAATATTATAATGATGGCATTTTGTGCATACCCAAGGATGATGTACCTTGCCAATAGCCTTGTGGCGGGTCTGGTTTTAAACAGCTGTGTGTTAAAAAATCTCCCAGATTTTTCTCCCTTGAGAATGATGTGTGGGGAGATGGTCCAAGTGTTTTGGCCATTTCTGGCTTGGCCTGGAAAATGTGCTGGCTCTTGAAGACTATGTCGTGTATATGCAGGGCTCACTGGTTATATTTGATCACCAAAGCAAATTATCTCTCTCTGGGTTGGGTTTTAACTTAGGAACCAAAAGGAAGCTTCCTTCAGTGTTTAGGGCATGTTTGTACTATAGCTCTAAAACCACTGGTAGAGCTTTCAAACATGTCCTACACACTGAAAGAAGCTCCCTTTTGGTTCCCAAGTTTAAAACTCAACCCAGGGAGAGAGACAATTTGCTTTGATGATTGAGTATAACCAGTGGGCCCCAGAGATACACAACACAGTCTCCAAGAACTGGCACATTTTCCAGGCCTACCCAGACTGCTGTTGACAACTTTTAAGTCTCTGTTTGGGGGGGTCATCAGAGGTAGTGAGTACATTTAAATACCTGGATATTATAGTAGACCCTCAATTAAATTGTGAAAGACAAAAAGAACAAACCTTTACCCAACTGAATAAAAAACTGGTCACATTGTACACTGTCAAGGAATTTTTGACTGATGTGGCTAAGAAAATGCTAGCCCATAAAAGCCTACTGCCTGCAATGGGCTATGGGTGCTTTGTATTTTTTTATTTTATTTATTTGGTAACCGGGTAAAACCTAAGGGCATCAAATGCCCATTTTCATGGGTGACCCAGACACAAAGACAATATAACTGTAATTCTAACAAATAGGTTATTTACAACAAGAGCAAGTAGCACTAATAAGACAATGTTGCTTCAAACATTTTTTAAAAAACATATAAAGAATAACAAGTTAAAATGTTATTTTTATTTTATTTATTTATTCATTTGTTAACTGGGTAAGGACACTAGACCAATGGTCCTTTTTCAGGCCCGACTCAGAGCACAGTAGAAAAAGACACAAATTACATAAAAAAACATACATTACATAATGACAATAAATTACAAAGAACAACTACATGAAAATTTCAACAGTAAGTATTTTTTCAATTTTGCCTTAAAGCCAGATATAGATAAAGCCTGTCATTTGGTTAGTGGTAGTGCATTCCAATACACAGGGCCAGCAATAGAAAAAGCATGAGATGTAATTTTAAGTTTGGGTAAAACTGTGTCCAAAAAAATACAATTAGGCAAATCATTCCACAGATTTAAGTATGAGGAGGGGCTTCAAAGAAAGTGCTAAAGAAATAAGCTTGTAAGTATAATTTAATTTGTAGGTTGGCCCTTAGAGCCAGGTACTGGGAATACTACTGTAACCTTTATGAGAAGTGGAAATGGTTATCAGTAGATCAGCAAGACAAACTATACAAGAGTTGTTTTGTATTTAAAGTCCTGCAACAGGGAGAGGATGGCTCTTTAGCTAAATTGTTTGCTCCAAAAACCTGTGTACGATCTGTGAGGTCCAGTGACTTGGTATCTATACAAATGTCTTTTTACAGAACTACCAAGAATCAAAAATAATTTAGATATACAGCGGTCAAACTTTGGAATATCATTAATTTAGAGATCAGAAATATAGCTAACATCCATCAGTTTAAAGTTAAATATAAAAAAAAAATCTCTTGAGAGAAGGTAGATGGAACTGTTTTTAGCATGACCTTATAATTTTGTGTATACAATTCTTTTATTGCTTTTGTGTTAACATTTTGTCCTGTAAAGTGTATGTTGAACACAAAATTATGTACAGCCTGTAAGTTGGAAGCTTTTGTTTATGTCTTGTTAGAATCTGTACCAGCTCAAGCCTGTAAAAGGGTCATGTGGCTCACTGCTTCCACACCCTGTTAACAAAGTGTTAAAATAATAAAAATAAAATTTATAATTTAGTATAATTGCCAATTTTTGGGATGACTGTAGCCTCTGTAATCTCTCTACTGAACTTTGTTTTAAATGGCATGTTTCTAGTCCACAAGCCTGTTAGAGGAAAATATTGATCATTTATTTTGAGCTAAGAAATCCCAGAAAAGTACCACAATATTCGGTACTGTGGGCATGAATTCTTGGACCAGTGTTACTGTTAATTCACTGACTGATTCACAAACTATTCTGTCTGAGAGGGCTTTATCCCCACATATATCAAGCAACTGCCTATGAACTGCAACTCCATGATAAAAAGGTAATGATGGCAATACCAGTTCCTCTACAAACAGTTCACCATCCATAAAAAAAAAATGATGACACCTGAATGGCCATCCAAGACCCAGAGGAATGTCAGTCTTGTCAAAATGTAAGGCAGTTTGTTTAGACTCCCTTCCACTATGCCACTATGTGTTTTTCTGGCGAGGCTTGGTCAAAACATCCATGCCACTGCTTATGTTTACAAAACAGGTTACTCCTTTAGGCAAAACATCCTGATGGAATTAGTTAATGTTTATGTCTGCATTCCCTGGTAACACAGTTCCTTAGAAGATCATCTTGGTGGAAATCCACTATTTTCAACAACACCCCCTCGGTATATTCTATAAAGAAAAACCTGTAGCTCACTTGCTTTTCACAATTCAGCAGACCTTCTGGGCATCACCCCATATGTGTAGAAGGCTTTGTGCAGGGACTGGTAGGCCCTGTGTGGTGCAAAAGACCCATGGGGTAGGTCTGAATGTTGCCACTTATGTGATCATGAATGGTGGTAGTAAGAAATCCATCTCCAATACTTGGCCTGAAATGTTAAAACATGTCAGTTGTTAAACTTATGGGTGATAGAAAAAAGTTGAAAAAAATTCTAAACTCCCATGGATGTGACGTTCATGATTTTTGGATTTAGAATTTTTGAGTATCTTGTTTCAATCACACATAACTTTTTTACTGGAATTTTATTTTTACCAAATTTGAAAGTTGGAATGTTTACCATACCCTTTCACAATCCTGATGAGTGATGTTTGAGTTTGTCCCCAAAATACATTTTTGGGGACACCAAATCTAAGCTTCTTTTTTCTTAAAAGTACCTTCACGTGCACAGCAGGGAGTTTTGCACTTAGATTTTTGAACAAGTTTTTCCTTTAGGTTGGTGGTCAGTGAAGTGAGACTGAGCAGGAGATGGTGACTGGATGAGGTGGCAAAAGGCCTGTGCGGGTCATCCACCATTGGACCATTGAAAAGGTACAGTATGTACTAGGACAACCATGGGGGAGGGTGACAGAGGTGCTAGAGGGTGTCTGAGGGTGGAGGGTGTTTTATACATAGGTGTGGGGGAGGAGGGTGGCATGAGTGCTAGAGGATGTGTGAGGGTGGAGGATTGTTTTGAACATAGTTGTGGAAGGAGGAGGGTGGCATGGGTGCTAGAGGGTGCATGAGGGTGGGGGTTGTTTTGAATATAGGTGTGGGGAGGAGGTTGGCATAGGTGCTAGAGGGTGTGTAAGAGTGGGGAGTTGCTTTGAACATAGGTGTGGGAGGGTGGCATAGGTGCTAGGAGGGTGAGTTTTTTTCTGTTGTTTTACAGGTTCACAATCAGTGCTGGACAATGCATATTCAGACAGTGTCTAGCTGAGGTGATGGGAGGGCTGGGCTGGTCACTCACTGTGTATGTTAAAGGAGTATGTCCTGTGGTGGTGTTGGGGGGCATGGGAGAGGGAGACAGAATTTTTTTTAATCTTTGTTTTACAGGACTGTCATTTTTGATGGATAGTGGAGACTGAGATGGTAACTGTCCAACATGGAGGGAAGACTGTGCTGGTGGCACAATGGGACTGCTTAACATACATATCTGGGTGGTGTTAGGGATGGAAGAAGGACTGATATGGCACCCAGGGGTTAGATGAAAGTGAAAAGAATATTTCAAATTTGGGGGTGAGGGGGCAGTCAAAACAAGCCACTGGGGTAGGGCACCTGGTGTTCACAAATGTAAACTTGTTTTTTAAATAAATGAAAAGACGGTGCACCAGAATTAGTACCCAGTATTGGGAAGGGTTTGGGAAGGATTTGGGGGGAATACAACACCAGGGTTGGGCACCCAGTGCTGGGAAGGAGATTGGGGCCATCCAATATTGGGATGGGGCTCCCAGCATTGGAAAGGGGTTTGTGGCTATCCAACACTGGGATTGTGCACCCATCATTGGGAAGGAGTTTGGGGGACTCCAACACTAGGGTTAGGTACCCAGTGTTGGGAAGGGGTTTGGGGGTATCTAAAATTGGGATTGGGCACCAAGTGCTGGGAAGGGTTTGGGGTTATCTAATATTGGGATTGGGAACCCTGTGTTAGGAAGGGGTTTGGAGGTATCCAACATTGGGATTGGGCACCCTGTGTTGGGAAGGGTTTTGGGTTATCTAATATTGAGATTGGGAACCCTGTGTTAAGAAGGGGTTTAGGGGTATCCAATATTGGGACTGGGCACCCTGTGTTAGGAAGGGGTTTATGGGTATCCAACATTGGGATTAGGCACACTGTGTTAGGAAGGGTTTGGGGTTATCTAATATTGGGATTGGGCACCTAGTGTTGGGAAGAGCTTTGGGGTATCCAACACTGGGATTGGGTACCTGGTGTTAGGAAGGGGTTTGGGGGTATCCAACATTGGGATTGGGCACCCTGTGTTAGGAAGGAGTTTAGGGGTATCTAATATTGGGATTCGGAACCCTGTGTTAGGAAGGGGTTTGGGGTATCCAACATTGGGATTGGGCACCTGGTGTTAGGAAGAGGGTTTGGAGGTGTCCAACATTGGGAGAATTGGACATCCAGTGTTGGGAAGGGGTTTGGGGGTATCCAACATTGTGATTGGGCACCCAGTGTTGGGAAGAGGTTTGGGGGTATTCAACATTGGGACTGGGCACCCTGTGTTGGGAAGGGGTTTTGGGGTATCCAACATTGGGATTAGGCACCCAGTGTTGGGAAGGGGTTTGGGAGTATCCAACATTGGGATTGGGTACCTGGTGTTGGGAAGGGGTTTGGGGTATTCAACAATGGGATTGGGCTTCTGGTGTTGGTCAGGAAAAGAAAAATGCAATTAAATCATCATGTTATGAGTATCCAACATTGGGATTAGGCACACTGTGGAGGCACACTGTGAGGGAAATAGCGAGCTAGAGATACAGGCAAGATTCAGGGAGCTCGCCAGGGTCTGTCATGACATAGGATGCACAGTTTCCTTCTCAGAAATCCTGCCAGTGCCAAGGGCTAGTGGGGAACACAAAAGAAAAATTAGGGAGATAAACCAGTGGCTCAGGGGTGGTGTGAGGCCAGAGGGTATGGGTTGATGGGGATTGGGGAGACCTGGGAGGATAAGGAGCTGTATGCTAGAGATGAGACTACATCTCAATTTGGAGGAGGAATCCTTAAGTTGAAAATAGAGGAGTTCATTGGTGAAAAGTGGGGTTTAAACTTGTGAAGGGGTGGGATGGGAGAAAAGGCAGTCAAGGGGATGCCGATAAAGGAGGACTCTGTCTCCACCCCTGGGGACCAGGAGGATTGCAGGAAAAGACCAACTGGCAAAGTGCAGACCAGGAGAAAACAGAATCCCCAAGGAACACGAGCAGGGAAATGGAACTATAGGAAAGGGTGAAGGTAGTCTCTAAATGCCAGGAGCTTGGGCAATAAAATGCCTGAGCTCCAGGTGATGTTAACTGAGGGAGCAGTGGATGTGGCAGGGTCACTGAGACTTGGGCCACTGCAAGACATGACTGGGACCTGAACCTGGAGGGTTACACTATGTTCAGGAAGGACAGGGGAGGGAAGGGAGGAGGGTAGCAGTAAAAACTGCATTGGCATAGGGGAGTGGAGGAGGCGGAGGGGAACCGTGAGGCGATTTGGGTCACTTTGATAACAAGGGGGCAAGAGAGTAAAATAGGAGTGTGTATAGACCCCTGCCCTGGCGGAGGAGCTGGAGGACAGTCTGGTGGCAGATGTTAGGAGACACTGCAGACTGGGCAGAGGAAAGGTAGTGGTGTTAGGGGACTTAAACATGCCAGGAACAGACTGGGAGACTATGACATCCTCTGTGACCAGGAACAGAGGTTGTTGGATGTCTTTCAAGGCGTTCCTAACTCACCAGGTGAGGGAACCGACCAGGGAGGCACGGGTACTGGATGTGGTCCTGGCAGACAATGACCAGATTGGGGGCCTGGAGGTAAGGGACCCATTGGCGGGGAGTGACCATGCCACGGTCTGGTTCTGCCTGGACCTAGGAGGGTAGAAGGCTGCACAAAGACGGAAGTAACCGACTTCAGGGGTGGATTTTAAGGAAATGGGAAGGATCACATAGGAGCATTTGGATGGGATTGGGTCAGACATGGGCGCTGATAGTAGGTGGGAAATCATCAGGAGAGGGTGCAGGATGCTCCAGCACCTGTGCAAGAGTAAGACAAAAATGCGGTAGGGCCCAAAACCCTGTTGGTGGACCAGGGAGGTCCAGGAGGTGGTGCGGGGAAAGCAGCCTATAAGAAATTCAAGTGCTCAAGAAGTGAAAGGGATCAAGGGGAGTATGAGCTGATGGCTAGAAGGGCCACTAGAGTGGTGAGGGTGGCTAAGGCAAGGAAGGAGCAGAACCTGGCCAGGGAAATTAGGAGAGGGAAAAAGGGGTTCTTTAGATACATTGGGGAAAGACGAAGGGTGAAGGGGCAGATTAGCAGGATTAAATCAGGGAAGAGATGGGCACAAGACCCAGAGGAGCAGGCTGAGGTACTAAATGAGTACTTCACCTCAGTTTTCACCAGGGAAAATGGGGATGCTGCATCATACAGGGAGGAGACAGAGATAATGAGATGGGGGCCTGACAATCGGCAAGTCTGGGGAGGGGCATCACTGGCAGGTGGGGAGGGCTAAGCAGGAGAAGAGGTACTGGAGGTGGAAATCACAGCAGAGAGAGTGAGAGCCCTCAGCTCCTTAAGATGGAGAAAGCACGGGGCCAGATAAATTACATCCTAGAGTGCTGAAGGAACTTGCAGATGTCCTGGCGAAACCCTGGCAGAGCTTTTCACCATCTCTCTGAGGACAGGGTGGGTGCCCCAAGACTGGAAGGTGGCGCATGTAGTGCCTATCCACAAGGGGATCAAGGAAGGTGGCAGGGAACTACAGGCCTGTCAGCCTGACATCGGTGGTGGGCAAGGTGATGGAGGGCATTGTCAAGGAGAGGCTGGGGGGACCTGGAAAAGTCAGGGTGCCTGGACGATAGACAGCATGGATTCAACCTGGGGAAATCGTGTCAGACAAACCTTGTGGAGTTCTATGACTGGGTGACGAGTGCCTTGGACCTGGATAGACCAGTGGACGTCCTCTTTCTAGACTTCAGCAAGGCATCTGACTCTGTTCCTCAAGTGGGCCTGTTGGATAAACTAGGAGAAATGGGGTGGAAACCAGATGATCCGATGGATGAGCAATTGGCTCAGGACTGGACCCAGAGGGTCGTAGTTGGTGGATAGTCTCTTCCCCAAGGAGGGTCATTAGTGGGGTCCCACAGGATCAGTCCTTGGGCCCCTTCTGTTCAACGCCACGTATCTGGACATAAGGACAGGAATCAGGAGGAGATGAGCTCTTTGCAGATGACTCGAAACTGGGGCGGTGGTGGATGGGGAGGAGGAGGTGGCCTGCAGGGGACCTGGAGGCTCTGGAAGATGGTCTAGAAAGTGGAAGCTGAGGTTTAATGCAGGAAATGCAAGGTACTCCACCTGGGGCCAAAACCAGGCCAAGTGTACACCCTGCGGGGGAAATACTACAAGTCTCAATGGCTGAGAGGGACCTGGGGGTGGTGGTGGATGTCAAGATGAACAACTCTGAGACTTGTGGGAGGGCAGCAGCCAAGGCCAGCAAGTTCTGGGATGCATCGCTAGGGGATCACCTCCAGAAGGAGGAAGTGATACTCCCTCTGTATAACTGCTTGGTGAGGCCACACCTGGAGTACTGCGTGCAGTTTTGGAGGCCGCACTTAAAGAGGGACATTAACCTCCTGGAGAGGGTCAGAGGAGGGCAACCAAAATGATTTGGGGCTTGGGGACAGAACCTATGAGGAGAGGCTCGAAGAGCTAAATATGTACACTTTGGAGAGAGAAGGGACCGGGGGACATGATAGAGGTCTTCAGGTACATGAAGAGGGTAAATAGGGAGGAACAGTGAGGGTGCTTCAAAGGAAGGAGGAGGGGCCACTAGAGGCATGGGTGGAAGCTGGAGGGAAGATTCAGGGAGAAAGGAGGGTGCTACTTCACTGAGAGGTGGTAGAGCCATGGAATGCACTACCTAGGGGGCTGGTGGAGGCAGAGACAGTGGAGGGGTTCAAGAGGGGGTGGGACAGGTACAGGGGAAGGGTTCAGGAAGCAAAATCCAATGCAGCAAGAATATCCGGAACTGGGAAGGGAGAAGCCAGAGAAGGCAAGGGGGACAGCAAGGTCAGCACCCAGGGTGGGGACTGACCAAACGAGCAGACACGAAAGACCATTAGGCCTATTCTGCTGGCATTTTAGTATGTTAGTGTGTTAGTATGTTGAGGGCAGGTTTCTGGCAGCAGCCTGGGGGCACACATGATGGTTTTGGTTTTCTTCATTTGTGGCAGTCACAAATGAAAAAAGCCATGGTGTTTTTTTCAGCTGTTTTTCCCTGTATCTGTGCATACATGGGTTTGGTAATCTTTAAACACTCAGAATATTTAAATTTGTACTTTTTTGTTGCAAAACAAAGAAAAGACACTATGCCATTGTCTAACAAATGTTGAAAGTTTTAGGTTTTAAATTATTGTATATTTTCTGTTGTCTTTGCACAAAGACAATCCTTAAAATTAGGGTATTTTATGCAATTTGTATACTTTGTAACTTAAAGAGCAACTGACATGTCTAGAAAGACATGCCAGTTGTGCCCTACCCTGCCTACAGTACCTCCCGGTACAGAGAACTCTGCAAACGGTGGTACTGTAAGGCAGTATTGTACAGTATAGATGTGACAGAGCACAGCCTCAGGCTTCCTTCCCTATCCAATCCTGAGGATGATGTCAAGTTGGGATAGAGACCTGGTGAAATTCCATCTTGCTGGCATAAGTGCTGCAAAATTGGCATTTTGCAGCAATTTCGCAGGCGAAATGCCAATTCGATGACATTTTTGCTGGCAAAATATAATTTCACCAGGTCCCCATCCCGACCTGACGTCATCCTCAGGATGGGATCAGGAAGGGGAACTGAGGCTTTGGCAAGGGGTGCACATTACAGTCCACTGCATCTTTACTGTAAAATACTGCCTTACAGTACCTCTGTTTGCAGTACTTTCTGTTCTGGGAGGTACTGTAGACAGTGTAGGGCACAACTGGCATGTCTCTACAGAGACGTGTCAGTGGCTCTTTAAAAAGTACTGGGCCATGGCCCCCATTTTCAAATTGTTAGTGTGACACTAACATGTATAACACCAGCCTTGTGACACTAACATGTATAACACTAGCCTTGTGACACTGACATGTATAGCACCAGCCTTGTAACACTAACATGTATAACACCAGTCTTGTAACAAAAACATGTATAGCACCAGCCCTGTGACACCTACATGTATAGCACCAGCCTTGTAACAATAACATGTATAGCACCACCCTTGTGACAATAACATGTACAGCACCAACCTTGTGACAATAACATATATAGTACCAGCCTTGTAACACTAACATGTATAGCACCAGCCTTGTGACAATAACATGTACTGTATAACACCAGCCTTGTAACAATAACATCTATAGCACCAGCCTTCTGACAATAACATGTATAACACCAGCCTTGTAACAATAACATGTATAGCACAAGCCTTGTGACAATAACATGTATAGCACCAGCCTTGTAACAATAACATGTATAGCATCAGCTTTGTAACAATAACATGCATAACACCAGCCTTGTGACACTAACATGTATAACACAGCCTTGTGACACTAAAATGTACAACACCAACCTTGTGACAATAACATGTATAGCACCAGCCTTGTGACAATAACATGTATAACACCAGCCTTAGAAACATAGAAACATAGAAGTTGACGGCAGATAAGGACCACAAGGCCCATCTAGTCTTGTAACAATAACATGTATAGCACCAGCCTAACCAGCCACAGTGCATTAGAACAGGCCTGGGGTCATTGTCATAAGGCCCCAGTGTGCGGCACTCAGTGGATAGCATGGTCGCACTGAATACCCCGCTGTGCCCATACAAATGAGGATACTCTCTGGTATACCAGGTGTAGCAGTACTGTATATTCAGCAGATTTTGGAGGCACACTAAATGGCTGCCATGACAGTAATATTTACTGTTTCTAACACCTTACTTTACCTGCAACAGAAGGTTTTAGTAAAGCCAGGAATGCTATTTTATCTGCAGCAGGGCAAGCAGCAAAGATTTCACTGGTAGGTAGAAGGTAGTAGGGTTGTCAGAACTAGTTCTAAAAAGATTAGAACCTTTTTAGAACCAGGAGTTCAAATTCTAATTTAGGACTAGAACACCAATGTGTTCTAAGTGTTCTAAATACTAAATTAAATGTATTTTTGTTCAGATATTTCACAAACAGGAGAGGCCAGCCTGGAAAACAAGCTAATCATTAGGAATTACATCCTAAAATGGGCAGAACTTACTTTTTTTCCCTTCTCCTAGTAATTTTATATTTTCTTTCAAGTCCTATTCATATAGAGGATAATGTATGGTCCACTATCCACAACAAGCATATGTAGCCATCGAGAGGTTGCCAGACATGCCATGGTGACCATTTAAACCTCGAGGGCGAAGTGTGTGGTCCACATCCACAAGAAAAACTACTCTTTTTTAACCCTAAATTCACTGCTGAATCTTATTTATTTATAGCATTTTGGAAACTGGGTAAACCCATTGAGAACAGAGGTCCCTTTTTCAGGGGCAACATGAAATTAGTTACATACAGCATATATAGTACAACGGTTTACAACAATCAAGAACAGAGAAACACATCAGAGATGGATATATAGTTACAACATAATCACAATAATAATTAGTCACAAAGGAAAGTCGAACTGAGGCTGAAGTAGATAGGCATGATGCAGACAATAGACATGATAAATAAATAGTGTGACATAGGGTCTTGCATTACTGTATAACCATAAAAGTTCAGTTTGATTAGGAACCAGTACACAGTCTTACTTTTGCATTTTTTTCAGCGCTGCTGTCTTCTGGGTCCCTGACAACCCTAGTAGGTAGGTAAAGATTGGGGGCATGGACAGAAAAGAAGCTCCAAAAAATAAAACTGTAAGTAGTACTTCATTTGTTTAATTTCTGTATATGTGTGTAAGGAGGGGAATGCAAAATAAGAACATTTAGTTCCTTTGTTATTTTATTTTGAGGAAATTTTATTTTTAGGGATTAGATGATTTTTTTTATTGAGTAAAGGTAGCAGCCATGTTTATAATGGCATTCAGGAATTTTAGAAAAAGACATTGCTATGTTTTTGGGATTGTGTGCTGATCACCAGCACTTTCTTTATGTGTGCATGAGACAGATCTAAGACACAGGTTCCAGCCATTCAGGACATAGTATGTTTTGCACCCATCTTATAACACCAGTTGATAATAGCTTTATGAGAAGAAGCATATGGAAACACCCTAATATTTTCTGGCACAGCCTGTGGACTTCTGTCAAAAGGATTATTTGGGCAAATGAGTGGGAGGAGATTGAATTCAAATATACTGCAAACTGTGGGTTGGTATTCTCATTTCCTGCAATCAGCCATGATGGGCCCATTAAATTATATAATCTGAGCCAATATGAAACTGCACATACAGGTCAGTAATGTGAGTGATGATCTGTTTCTGGAACAAATAGATGCAGCATGCTCTAATGAGACAGAGCACCAGCAACATATGCATTTAATTGTGAGACCTAAATCAGTGAAAGTGGGTATGGTCCTTAATGTTGATGATGGAATTCAAACTTGCGACTCAGAGATTTCTGCAAATGTAATGAAGCAGTGAAAGAGAACCCATTATTTAAATGTACTGAGGCAAATACTGTAATTAAGTGATCATCATTCTAGGAACTTGCTGTTTGGCTAGCACCCCTGATGCAAACTGTGGAACCACAGATATCCAATCCCATCAGTTCCAGTCATCAGCCTAAAACGAAACCCACTAAAGTGACAGGAAAGTATGCTTAGAGTAATGCCAGCAGACAAATTCAGTCAAGTGTAACCACTGCTAAAATAAGCATGACACTGGCACTCATTAATGTGTGGATTATAGAGTCCGCGTATGACAGTGATACTGGCTGTGAGTTGTAGAGCCCACTGGTATAAGAGTGACAGTGACACTTGGGTTATAGAGCCCACTGTGTGTGTGACTGTGGCATTCATTGAGACATAGGTCATAGAAGCTGGAGACAAACTATATAGGTTGGGAAACAGGTTGCTGTCACAGCAGAGAGAAAGGGAGTGGGTGATACACTCAGAATGGAAGTTCCATCAGTATTGAAATGTATTTCTATGGTGTCATATTCTTGTCCTACTGCTAATTTCTATTCTTTTCATCCAGTGAAAGAGGGAAGAGTTGGTCAACAAGCAGTGCTGCTCCCACATTTTGATCCCAAATGTCCCACAGTCTTTTTATGACATAATGTTATGATCAAGGCAGGTTGAATTTTTGAAATCTCATCCAAAAGGTGATTTCGCTGTGTGACTGTGCAAACAAGTTTTGGAGGGGATTTGAAAAATAACACCTGCCATGTGCAGGAGGTAGGGTTACACAAGGGATATGTTGAACATAAGGTGCCAAAATCTGCAAAAAACTAAGTTATGAGTGAATGTTGGAACAATTTGTTTCCTCATAACTTAGTTGGTTTCTCACATTTTACCCCAAATTTTCAGCATAATCTTTTTATGTCCACTCTTTCTGAACATGACAGGTGTCATTTATAGAACAATGGCTGAAATGTCATTTTATGCTACAAGTGTTAAAGCACAGTTTGGGTAGGGTTTGAGAAATGACTGCTGCCACATTCATGAGGTGGTGTGAAAAAATGGCTATGTTCAAAAGTTGGAGCCAAAATATTGAAAATTACCACAGTTATGATCGCGCATTGACAAATTGCAATGTACACTCATAACTTTGTTCTTTTTTCATATTTTTAGTCCACAATTTCAACATAGCCTTCTTATGACCCCTCATGGCCTTCCTATGAGCCCACCTCATGTACAAGGGTGGAGAAACATTTTTGAATCCTGTCCAAAATGTGATGTCATGCCACAAGTGTGAAAACACATTTTAGTCAGGATTTGAAGAATGACAGCTGTCACATTCATGAGATGCTGTGAAGAAATGGCTATGTTGAAAATTTGTGGTCTGAATATTTAAAATGACCAAAGTTATAAGCCTACTTTCATAAATTTCAATAAGATTCATGTAATGTAAAGAAGGCAGCATGGCACAGTGGTTTAAGGATCTGAGCTGCAAACCTGGAGACCTGGATTTGAATCCTAGAGCCCCCACTTATATATACTGTGTGACCCTGATCAAGTCACTTAACTTCCTTGTGCTCCCAAGCCACACCTGTAAACAATCTTCAGCTTAGTGTGTCTCTCCTGGTTGAAAAAAAAACAAACAAAGCAAATGTTTTTTTAATATTTGTACCCCACATTTTCAACATAGTCTTCTTATGCCCCACCTCATGAATGAAGGTAGAGAAAATGTTCAACTCCTGCCCAAAAGGTGATTTTGTGCAATGACTGAGAAATCACCTTTTGGGACAGATTAGCCTAATTTCACTGCCTTTTTCATGAGGTGGGGTCCCAAAAAGACATGTTAAAAATTTGGGGCAAAAATATTGAAAAATGACCAAGTTATGATGAAAAGTTCAAAACCCCATTAAAATACATTGAACTACATACCTGATTTTCTCAGTTCGCTGTATGGCATTAAAGAGTGAAGATGCATCTGTGATTCAGAGAGGATTATGGGCTTGGGGGGGTAGGTGCTGAGTTGGAGGGTTGGGTGGTGGGACAGTAATGGCGGTGGCAACAACAGACATCAATGGATATTTTCCTTTTTTACAGGGTATAGTTAAAAAAAACATACTAAGGGCAGTTTTTTTTTATTTCAGGTGGTGACACTGGGATTGGACACCCCCAGTGTTGGTGTTATGTTTGTGGGGGTGATGGGGTGGTGGGTGGGAGGGTCAGGTGGGGGATGATAATGGTGGTGGCAGCAACAGACATCGATGGATGATTTTCTTTTCACAAGGCATATTTAAAAAAAACTACTAGGAGCGATTTTCTTTATTTCAGGGTGGCAACATCAGGGATTGGGCACCCCAGTGTTGGTGTTATGTTATGGGGTGGGGTGGGGTGGTGGGTGCTGAGTGGGAGGGTCAGGTGGGGGACAGTAATGGTGGCAGCAGCAACAGACATCAATGGATGGTTTTCTTTTTTACAGGGTATATTAAAAAAACTATGAAGGACAGTTTTCTTTATTTCAGGTGGTGACACTGGGGATTGGGCACCCCCAGTGTTGGTGTTATGTTTCTGGGGAGGGGTTGGGTGGTGGGTGCTGAGTGGGAGGGTCAGGTGGGGGACAGTAATGGTGGTGGCAGCAACAGACATCGATGGACATTTTTCTTTTTTGCAGGGTGTAATTCAACCTATGAGGGATGATTTTTAGCAGGTTGATTATCATACCTTTCAACCTCCCTCATCACAAATCAGGAACGAGCCTTAAAAAGATCAGGAACAAATGACCAAAAACAGGGACACATCTGAAAAAATAATAATATTAGTTCCAGAAGCTGTGTACAACATGCTTCTTAGTGTGAATAGCATTTTCTTAATGAGAACTAGACTATAACACCAGTGGCTGGCTTTATTTTGTGATTCAAATCCCCTACTCTTCAGTAACAGAAATGCCAAATTTAGGAGGGACAGAAAACATTTCTGAGGCAAAATCAGGGACATCCCTGAAAATCAGGGACAGTTGAGAGCTATGCTAATCATAACAGATCAGATGTGCTTGCTGGGCAGCATTATGCAGAACAAAGGAAAGAGTTGACCTGTGATTGGGTCAGCTCTCGCCTTTGAACTACATGAAGTTTCCACCCAGCAAGCCAGAACAGTGTCACAATCAGCCTGGCTGATGATTGGTGTGACACTGACCAGCCCCTTGCAGATCACTCTACATTGGACTGACATTGTCACACCTCTCTAAGCCCACTCTCATAGCAAAATGTTCGCTGCACATGTGTGCATGGTGAACATAAAATAAACTCATGGTGCACAGCATCGGGAGGTACCTAGAAAAGTAGATATGATAGGTGTGTTAATATTTTTATTAAATGAAGGTAAAACTAGCTTTTTGGGAAAACATTTTTCATTGCATTGCTGGTTTAAAAAGTCAGATGTGAGTGATACTGGTAAGAGGGGGCTTTCCTTTATCATCTGGTCTGGCAGTGGAATGATGGTTCACCTTACATTACTTGACGCCCATCATAATTAATTACTTATTCACTTGCCATTTCTAGAAACATTAAATTGTTGCAAGCACTTTATTGAATTCCCCTTCAGCCACCAGGTAAAACAGGAAGTGGAATATCCACAAAAGAATACTCCATATGGATGGCACTTCTAAAACAACCCAGGAAGTATTGAAGTACAACCTTTGGCTAACAACAGCAGAGTATTCAAGAAGTGTTCAGCAAAGGATTTTGCAAAGATGACTCACCCATACTCTGTATTGAAAGTTAAAAAATGAAAAGTTGGGACACTTTTAGCAATCAGGGTTCAGAAGATCTAAGAGCTGCAGTAGCAGCCAGGGGGACAGTATGGTGTACCACAGCATTCCTGTACACTGCTTGACCCAATGCTGTATAACAAAAAAAGCCAATAAAGGCTGAGGGAAGGGGGAGATCATATAAACTTAAAGAACTAACTAGCAGTAAATAAAATGTGGAAAGTGAAATGTCAATCATACAGCATACAGAAGCAGGACTTTACCTACTGTACAAATGGCAGGAATGGGCTAAGCTTATTCAGGCTCAACACATACCTTAAATTAAGGAAGACACCAGTTTCACGATTTCTGAAGCATGACATGTTATTCTGTGCTAAGCAGAAGATGGCATAATCAGGATACAAGACAATTTATGACTACCTAACCAGGCCATATGACCAACTCCAGTTTATGAGCATTGATGCATTACAAGGAAACTTTGAGGGACAATTTGTTTCATTTTATTTATCTCCTGCCACCAGCGCCTTCATATTCCTGGTCAGCTCCCAGCCCTGTCCTTCATTACTCTGTCTCTTACCTGCCTTCTTGGGGTCCACAGAGTCCCTTCCATTTTTCTTCTCTGGCCTTCATGGTGAACTCCATTTGGGATCTGAGCAGCTCTCCTTCCAGTCCCAAAGTGAAGAAGGAGAAAATAAAAGCAGCGCACCCTAGGAAGTCAGGCAACGAGGGAGGTACTGTAGCCAGCCCCAAACACAGAAGGAGAAGACAAAATCCACACTCTGTAGATAAAAAAAATCACAAATGCTAAATTGCCAAAATGTAGAAAACTTTATTGCATGACTGCCAGAGGACCTAGCAAGCCTTGATGCTTTGACCACAACTGGTCTTCATTAGGAGGCAATTTAGCCTTTGCAATTATTTATGGCTAGAGTGTGGATTTTGCCTTCTCTTAAGTGAGGAAGGGCAGTGGACAGTCAGGCAGGTGGGGTCAGAGAGTGCCGTTTAATAGTCTTGTTGCCAGAGAATATGTGTGTGTGTGTGTGTTGGGGGGGGTTCCTCCTTGTTAGTCCTTAGCCTGCAGGACAGTGGTGAAAAGGACACATGCAGATACATACCCCTTCCTTCCTCCCACTAGCTGCTCTAACTGCACTGCCACTTGCATAACAGTAGTGCATGCAGCCCCCCCAAAGGAGAGTGTCTTCTGGGATACTCAATCCCCCCTCACCCAGGCTGGCTCCTAATATCCCAGGCTCATTGTTGAACCTAGGTTGCCATGTTGCAGGGTGGCATTGCTGTTGCTGTACCAGTGGACAGAAAAACAGATTTTTAACAATCTATCTACCATAATTTTATTTGCAACCTAACTGAAAGGCTTGATCATATACAATATGATGCACAAATCAGGCACCTAAAGAACAAACTGTGCTTTTTTGGATAAAGTGATAGTTGAACTTCTTTCTTGTTTATAATTAAACTTATATAAGTCTAAAGTTTTCTTAGCTTTTTGAACAGATACAAAAATAACAATGCAAAATGGATTATGAACAATCCATAAAGGAATTTTATACAAAGGGGCCTGAGGGCCAAGAGCAGACATGTACAGATTGAAGTATCAGCCAATGAAAGTTAAGTAGGACTATCTGGGGAGATGAAATTCTTATTTACTTTAGTCTTGACTCTAGAAACATACTTCAATTACCAAGAATGTGCTGGCACTTATGCACCTTATGTGCACTGAATCACAGTAGCAATTTTCATGGTTTAAGTTCTAAATTTTCTTGACTGCCTTAATCAGTCTGTTATTGTTGGCATGGATCTTTTAGCATTTGTTTTACTGAGTGACATAAGTCTTTGTGGTGAAGTTGGCAGTAGTGTCTTTGCATTTCTTGAATAATTCTGATTTCTGTGGGAAGACTGGCAAAAATATTTTGGGGGTTTACAGTATGTTTCCAAAACATCTGATCGCTGTTGGCAGCCATGTTCTAGCACATAAAACAAGAGTTGGCTGGAGCCAACAATGGCTGCTTCTGCATTAACATGATGTACAAGTATTAATTGATTTGTAGTAGCATCGTAATGTTGTGTGATGAGTTGTAGGACATTGTGAGACAGTATGAGTGTGTTTATAGTATTACTGTAATGTTGTGGGATGAGTTGTAGGATATTGTGGGGCAGTATGAGTGTGTTTATAGTATTATTGTAATATTGTGGGTTGAGTGGTAGGATATTGTGGGACAGTATGAGTGTGTTTATAGTATTAGTGTAATAGTGTGGGATGAGTTGTAGGATATTGTGGGGCAGTATGACTGTGTTTATAGTATTATTGTAATGTATGGGATGAGTTGTAGGGTACTGTGGGGCGGAATGAGTGTGTTTATAGTATTAATGTAACGTTGTATGATGAGTTGTAGAATATTGTGGGGCAGTATGAGTGTGTTTGTAGTATTACTGTATTGTTGAGGGATGAGTTGTAGGATTCTGTGGGGCAGTATGAGTGTGTTTGTAGTATTACTGTAATGTATGTCTGGGAAGAGTTGTAGGGTATTGTGGGGGCAGTATAAGCGTGTTTATAGTGTTAATGTAATGTATGTCTGGGATGAGTCATAGGGTATTGTGGGGCAGTGAGAGTGTGTTAATAGTATTACTGTAATGTTGTGGGTTGAGTTGTAGGATATTGTGTGGCAGTATGAGTGTGTTTATAGTATTATTGTAATGTTGTGGGATGAGCTGTAGGGTATTGTGGGGGCAGTATGAGTATGTTTATAATATTACTGTAATGTTGTGGGATGCATTGTAGGATATTGTGTGGCAGTATGAGTGTGTTTATAGTATTATTGTAATGTAGTTGTGGAATGAGTTGTAGGATATCGTGGGGCAGTATGAGTGTGTTTATAGCATTACTGTAATGTTGTGGGATGAGTTGTAGGATGTTGTGGGGCAGTATGAATGTGTTTACAGCATTACTGTAATGTTGTGGGATGAGTTGTAGGATATTGTGGGGCAGTATGAGTGTGTTTATAGCATTACTGTAATGTTGTAGGATGAGTTTTAGGATATTGTGGTGCAGTATGAGTGTGTTTATAGCATTATTGTAATGTTGTGGGATGAGTTGTAGGATACTGTGGGCAGTATGAGTGTGTTCATAGTATTAGTGTAATGTTTGTGGTATGTGTTGTAGGGAATTGTGGGGCAGTATGAGTTGGTTTATGGTATTACTGTAATGTGGGATGAGTTGTAGCATATTGTGGGGCAGTATGAGTGTGTTTATAGTATTATTGCAATGTAATTGTGGGATGAGTTGTAGGATATTGTGGGGCAGTATGAGAGTGTTTATAGTAGTACTGTAATATATGGGATGAATTGTAGGATATTGTGGGGCAGTATGAGTGTCTTTATAGTATAATTGTAATGTTGTGGGATGCATTGTAGGATATTGTGGGCAGTATGAGTGTGTTTATAGTATTAGTGTAATACCTGTGAGATGTTTTGAAGGGTATTGTGGGGCACTATGAGTGTGTTTATAGTATTATTGTAATGCAGTTGTGGGATGAGTTGTAGGATATTGTGGGGAAGTATGAGTGTGCTTATAGGATTACTGTAGTGTTGTGGGATGAGTTGTAGGGTATTGTGGGGGCATTATGAGTGTGTTTATAATATTACTGTAATGTTGTGGGATGATTTGTAGGGTATTGTGGGGCAGTATGAGTGTTAATAGTATTATTGTAATGTTGTGGGATGAGTTGTAGGCTATTATGGGGCAATATAAGTGTGTTTATAGTATTACTGTAATGTTGTGGGTTGAGTTGTAGGATATTGTGAGGCAGTATGAGTGTGTTTATAGTATTACTGTAATGTGTGTCTAGGACGAGTCATAGGGAATTGTGGGGCAGTACGAGTGTGCTAATAGTATTACTGTAATGTTGTGGGATGAGTTGTAGGATATTGTGAAGCGGTAGGAGTGTGTTTATAGTATTATTGTAATGTTGTGGAATGAGTTGTAGGGTATTGTGGGGGCAGCATGAATGTGTTTATAGTATTACAGTAATGTATCTCTGGGATGATTTGTAGGGTATTTTGGGCAGTATGAGTGTGTTTATAGTATTACTGTAATGTTGTGGGATACATTGTAGGATACTATGAGGCAGTATGAGTGTGTTTGTAGTATTACTGTAATGTATGTCTGGGATGAGTTGTAGGGTATTGTGGGGCAGTATAAGTGTGTTTATAGTATTACTGTAATTTATTACTTATTTATTTATTTAGCTTTTGTTGACCGGGTAAGTGCACTAGACAAATCCTGCCTATTTTCAGGCACGACCCGGGGAAGGGGGATACAGATGATTGCCAACTGACCTTGAATCAGATTAAGCTGTTGGTGGTATTTTTAGTGAATGAGGAAATTTGGCCAGGACACGGGAAATTCTACTCTTTTCGATAAGTGCCATGGGATCTTTAACATCCACCTGAACTACCACCAATCCAGGCAGATGGGACCTCAGTTTAACGTCTCATCCGAAGGACGGCACCTCAGAAATGCAGCACCCCTCTCATGCTGCATTACAGTGTCAGTACTGGGATATTAACCCAAGTGCCAGATGTGGGGACTGAACCCACAGCCCTCTGATCTCCGGGCCTCAGAGGCGAGTGTGCTACCTACTGAGCCACTGACACTGCAATGTTGTGGGATGCGTTGTAGGATATTGTGGGGCAGTATGAGTGTGTTTATAGTATTACTGTAATGTTATGGGATGAGTTGTAGGATATTGTGGGGAAGTATGATTGTGTTCATAGTATTATTGTAATGTAGTTGTGGGATGAGTTGTAGCATATTGTGGGGCAGTAGGAGTGTGTTTATGGTATTACTATAACGTTGTGGGATTAGTTGTAGGATACTGTGGGGCAATATGAGTGTGTTTATAGTATTATTGTAATGTAGTTGTGGGATGACTTGTAGGATATTGTGGGGCAGTAGGAGTGTATTTATAATATTACTGTAATGTTGTGGGATGAGTTATAGGATATTGTGGGGCAGTATGAGTGTGTTTATAGTATTATTGTAATGTAGTTGTGGGATGAGTTGTAGGCTGTTGTGGGGCAGTATGAGTGTGTTTATAGTATCATTTTAATGTTGTGTGATGAGTTGTAGGATATTGTGGTGCAATGTGAGTGTGTTTATAGTATTATTGTAATGTAGCTGTGGGATGAGTTGTAGCATATTGTGGGGTAGTATGAGTGTGCTTATAGTATTACTGTAATGTGGGATTAGTTGTAGAAAATTGTGCGGCAGTATGATTGTGTTTATAGCATTACTGTACTGTTGAGGGATGAGTTTTAGGATATTGTGGGGCAGTATGAGTGTGTTTATAGCATTATTGTAATGTTGTGGGATGAGTCGTAGGATATTGTGGGCAGTATGAGTATGTTCATAGAATTAGTGTAATGTTTGTGGGATGTGTTGTAGGGAATTGCGGGGCAGTATGAGTGGATTTATGGTATTACTGTAATGTTGTGGGTTGAGTTGTAGGATAGTGTGGGGCAGTATGAGTGTGTTTATAGTATTATTGCAATGTAATTGTGGGATGAGTTGTAGGATATTGTGAGGCAGTATGAGTGTGTTTATAGTAGTACTGTAATGTTATGGGATGAATTGTAGGATATTGTGGGGCAGTATGAGTGTCTTTATAGTATTATTGTAATGTTGTGGGATGCGTTGTAGGATATTTTCAGTATGAGCGTGTTTATAGTATTAGTGTAATATCTGTGAGATGTTTTGTAGGGTACTGTGGGGCAGTATGAGTGTGTTTATAGTACTATTGTAATGCAGTTGTGGGATGAGTTGTAGGATATTGTGGGGAAGTATGAGTGTGTTTATAGTATTACTGTAGTGTTGTGGGATGAGTTGTAGGGTATTGTGGGGGCATTATGAGTGTGTTTATAATATTACTGTAATGTTGTGGGATGATTTGTAGGGTATTGTGGCGCAGCATGAGTGTGTTTATAGTATTACTGTAATGTTGTGGAATGAGTCGTAGGGTATTGTGGGGCTGTACGAGTGTGTAAATAATATTATTGTAATGTTGTGGGATGAGTTGTAGGTTATTATGGGGCAATATAAGTGTGTTTATAGTATTACTGTAATGTTGTGGGTTGAGTTGTAGGATATTGTGAGGCAGTATGAGTGTGTTTATAGTATTACTGTAATGTGTGTCTAGGACGAGTCAAAGGGAATTGTGGGGCAGTACGAGTGTGTTAATAGTATTACTGTAATGCTGTGGGATGAGTTGTAGGATATTGTGAAGCGGTAGGAGTGTGTTTATAGTATTATTGTAATGTTGTGGGATGAGTTGTAGGGTATTGTGGGGGCAGTATGAATGTGTTTATAATATTACAGTAATGTTGTGGGATGAATTGTAGGATATTGTGAGGCAGTATGAGTGTGTTTATAGTATTACTGTAATGTATCTCTGGGATGATTTGTAGGGTATTTTGGGGCAGTACGAGTGTGTTACTATTATTACTGTAATGTTGTGGGATGAGCTGTAGGATATTGTGAGGCAGTATGAGTGTGTTTATAGTTTTTCTGTAATGTTGTGGGATGAGTTGTAGGGTATTGTGGGGCAGTATGAGTGTGTTTATAGTATTACTGTAATGTTGTAGGATACATTGTAGGATACTATGAGGCAGTATGAGTGTGTTTATAGTATTATTGTAATGTAGTTGTGGGATGTGTTGTAGCATATTGTGGGGCAGTATGAATGTTTTTATAGTATTACATTAATGTATGTCTGGGATGAGTTGTAGGGTATTGTGGGGCAGTATAAGTGTGTTTATAGTATTACTGTAATGTTGTGGGATGAGTTGTAGGATATTGTGGGGCAGTATGAGTGTATTTATAGTATTACTGTAATGTTGTGGGATGAGTTGTAGGATATTGTGGGGCAGTATGATTGTGTTTATAGTATTATTGTAATGTAGTTGTGGGATGAGTTGTAGCATATTGTGGGGCAGTAGGAGTGTGTTTATGGTATTATATAACGTTGTGGGATTAGTTGTAGGATACTGTGGGGCAGTATGAGTGTGTTTATAGCATTATTGTAATGTAGTTGTGGGATGAGTTGTAGCATATTGTGGGGTAGTATGAGTGTGCTTATAGTATTACTGTAATGTGGGATTAGTTGTAGGAAATTGTGGGGCAGTATGAGTGTGTTTATAGTATTATTGTAATGTAATTGTGGGATGAGTTGTAGGATATTGTGGGGCAGTATGAATGTGTTTTTGGTATTATTGTAATGTAGTGGTGGGATGAGTTGTAGGATATTGTGGGGTAGTATGAGTGTGTTTATGGTATTACTATAACGTTGTGGGATTAGTTGTAGGATACTGTGGGGCAGTATGAGTGTGTTTATAGCATTATTGTAATGTAGTTGTGGGATGACTTGTAGGATATTGTGGGGCAGTAGGAGTGTATTTATAATATTACTGTAATGTTGTGGGATGAGTTGTTGGATATTGTGGGGCAGTATGAGTGTGTTTATAGTATTATTGTAATGTAGTTGTGGGATGAGTTGTAGGCTGCTGTGGGGCAGTATGAGTGTGTTTATAGTATCATTTTAATGTTGTGGGATGAGTTGTAGGATATTGTGGTGCAATGTGAGTGTGTTTATAGTATTATTGTAATGTAGTTGTGGGATGAGTTGTAGCATATTGTTGGGTAGTATGAGTGTGCTTATAGTATTACTGTAATGTGGGATTAGTTGTAGGAAATTGTGGGGCAGTATGAGTGTGTTTATAGCATTACTGTATTGTTGTGGGATGAGTTTTAGGATATTGTGGTGCAGTATGAGTGTGTTTATAGCATTATTGTAATGTTGTGGGATGAGTTGTAGGATATTGTGGGCAGTATGAGTGTGTTCATGGTATTAGTGTAATGTTTGTGGGATGTGTTGTAGGGAATTGTCGGGCAGTATGAGTGGGTTTATGGTATTACTGTAATGTTGTGGGTTGAGTTGTAGGATAGTGTGGGGCAGTATGAGTGTGTTTATAGTATTATTGCAATGTAATTGTGGGATGAGTTGTAGGATATTGTGGGGCAGTATGAGTGTGTTTATAGTAGTACTGTAATGTTATGGGATGAACTGTAGGATATTGTGTGGCAGTATGAGTGTGTTTATAGTATTATTGTAATGTTGTGGGATGCGTTGTAGGATATTGACAGTATGAGTGTGTTTATAATATTAGTGTAATGTCTGTGAGATGTTTTGTAGGGTATTGTGGGGCAGTATGAGTGTGTTTATAGTATTACTGTAATGCAGTTGTGGGATGAGTTGTAGGGTATTGTGGGGGCAGTATGAGTGTGTTTATAATATTACTGTAATGTTGTGGGATGAGTTGTAGGCTGTTGTGGGGCAGTATGAGTGTGTTTACAGTATCATTTTAATGTTGTGGGATGAGTTGTAGGATATTGTGGTGCAATGTGAGTGTGTTTATAGTATTATTGTAATGTAGTTGTGGGATGAGTTGTAGCATATTGTGGGGCAGTATGAGTGTGCTTATAGTATTACTGTAATGTGGGATTAGTTGTAGGAAATTGTGGGGCAGTATGAGTGTGTTTATAGTATTATTGTAATGTAATTGTGGGATGAGTTGTAGGATATTGTGGGGCAGTATGAATGTGTTTTGGTATTATTGTAATGTAGTGGTGGGATGAGTTGTAGGATATTGTGGGGTAGTATGAGTGTGTTTATAGTATTACTGTAATGTATGTCTGGGATGAGTCATAGGGTATTGTGGGGCAGTACGAGTGTGTTAATAGTATCACTGTAATGTTGTGGGATGAGCTGTAGGATATTGTGAGGCAGTATGAGTGTGTTTATAGTATTATTGTAGTGTTGTGGGATGAGTTGTAGGGTATTGTGGGGGCAGTATGAGTGTGTTTATAATATTACTGTAATGTTGTGGGATGAGTTGTAGGGTATTGTGGGGCAGCATGAGTGTGTTTAAAGTATTACTGTATTGTTGTGGAATGAGTCATAGGGTATTGTGGGGGCACTACGAGTGTGTTAATAGTATTATTGTAATGTTGTGGGATGAGTTGTAGGGTATTATGTGGCAATATAAGTGTGTTTATAGAATTACTGTAATGTTGTGGGTTGAGTTGTAGATATTGTGAGGCAGTATGAGTGTGTTTATAGTATTACTGTAGTGTTGTGGGATGAGTTGTAGGGTATTGTGGGGGCAGTTTGAGTGTGTTTATAATATTACTGTAATGTTGTGGGATGAGTTGTAGGGTATTGTGGGGGCAGTATGAAGGAGTTTATAGTATTACAGTAATGTTGTGGGATGAATTGTAGGATATTGTGAGGCAGTATGAGTGTGTTTATAGTATTACTGTAATGTATCTCTGGGATGATTTTTAGGGTATTTTGGGGCAGTACGAGTGTGTTACTATTATTACTGTAATGTTGTGGGATGAGCTGTAGGATATTGTGAGTCAGTATGAGCGTATTTTTAGTAATATTGTAATGTTGTGGGATGAGTTGTAGCGTATTGTGGGGCAGTATGAGTGTGTTTATAGTATTACTGTAATGTTGTGGGATACATTGTAGGATACTATGAGGCAGTATGAGTGTTTTTATAGTATTATTGTAATGTAGTTGTGGGATGAGTTGTAGGCTGTTGTGGGGCAGTATGAGTGTGGTTATAGTATCATTATAAAGTTGTGGGATGATTTGTAGGATATTGTGGTGTAATGTGATCATGTTTATAGTATTATTGTAGTGTAGTTGTGGGATGAGTTGTAGCATATTGTGGGGTAGTATGGGTGTGCTTATAGTGTTACTGTAATGTGGGATTAGTTGTAGGAAATTGTGGGGCAGTATGAGTGTGTTTATAGTATTACTGTACTGTTGTGGGATGAGTTTTAGGATATTGTGGTGCAGTATGAGTGTGTTTATAGCATTATTGTAATGTTGTGGGATGAGTCGTAGGATATTGTGGGCAGTATGAGTGTGTTCATGGTATTAGTGTAATGTTTGTGGAATGTGTTGCAGGGAATTGTGGGGCAGTATGAGTGGGTTTATGGTATTACTGTAATGTTGTGGGTTGAGTTGTAGGATAGTGTGGGGCAGTATGAGTGTGTTTATAGTATTATTGCAATGTAATTGTGGGATGAGTTGTAGGATATTGTGGGGCAGTATGAGTGTGTTTATAGTAGTACTGTAATGTTATGGGATGAATTGTAGGATATTGTGGGGCAGTATGAGTGTCTTTATAGTATTAGTGTTATATCTGTGAGATGTTTTGTAGGGTATTGTGGGGTAGTATGAGTGTGTTTATAGTATTAATTGTAATGCAGTTGTGGGATGAGTTGTAGAATATTGTGGGGAAGTATGAGTGTGTTTATAGTATTACTGTAGTGTTGTGGGATGAGTTGTAGGGTATTGTGGGGGCAGTATGAGTGTGTTTATAATATTACTGTAATGTTGTGGGATGAGTTGTAGGATATTGTGGGGCAGCATGTGTGTGTTTATAGTATTACTGTAATGTTGTGGAATGAGTCGTAGGGTATTGTGGGGCAGTATGAGTGTGTAAATAGTATTATTGTAATGTTGTGGGATGAGTTGTAGGGTATTATGGGGCAATATAAGTCTGTTTATTGTATTACTGTAATGTTGTGGGTTGAGTTGTAGGATATTGTGAGGCAGTATAAGTGTGTTTATAGTATTACTGTAATGTGTGTCTAGGACGAGTCATAGGGAATTGTGGGGCAGTACGAGTGTGTTAATAGTATTACTGTAATGCTGTGGGATGAGCTGTAGGCTATTGTGAAGCGGTAGGAGTGTGTTTATAGTATTATTGTAATGTTGTGGGATGAGTTGTAGGGTATTGTGGGCAGGTATGAATGTGTTTATAATATTACAGTAATGTTGTGGGATGAATTGTAGGATATTGTGAGGCAGTATGAGTGTGTTTATAGTATTACTGTAATGTATCTCTGGGATGATTTGTAGGGTATTTTGGGAGACGATGCAGGTGTTACTATTATTACTGTAATGTTGTGGGATGAGCTGTGGATATTGTGAGGCAGTATGAGTGTGTTTATAGTATTTCTGTAATGTTGTGGGATGAGTTGTAGGGTATTGTGGGGCAGTATGAGTGTGTTTATAGTATTACTGTAATGTTGTAGGATACATTATGCGATACTATGAGGCAGTATAAGTGTGTTTATAGTATTATTGTAATGTAGTTGTGGGATGTGTTGTAGCATATTGTGAGGCAGTATGAATGTTTTATAGTATTACATTAATGCATGTCTGGGATGAGTTGTAGGTATTGTGGGGCAGTATAAGTGTGTTTATAGTATTACTGTAATGTTGTGGGATGAGTTGTAGGATATTGTGGGGCAGTATGAGTGTATTTATAGTATTACTGTAATGTTGTGGGATGAGTTGTAGGATATTGTGGGGCAGTATGATTGTGTTTATAGTATTATTGTAATGTAGTTGTGGGATGAGTTGTAGCATATTGTGGGGCAGTAGGAGTGTGTTTATGGTATTACTATAACGTTGTGGGATTAGTTGTAGGATACTGTGGGGCAGTATGAGTGTGTTTATAGCATTATTGTAATGTAGTTGTGGGATGACTTGTAGGATATTGTGGGGCAGTAGAAGTGTATTTATAATATTACTGTAATGTTGTGGGATGAGTTGTTGGATATTGTGGGGCAGTATGAGTGTGTTTATAGTATTATTGTAATGTAGTTGTGGGATGAATTGTAGGCTGTTGTCGGGCAGTATGAGTGTGTTTATGGTATCATTTTAATCTTGTGGGATGAGTTGTAGGATATTGTGGTGCAATGTGAGTGTGTTTATAGTATTATTGTAATGTAGTTGTGGGATGAGTTGTAGCATATTGTTGGGTAGTATGAGTGTGCTTATAGTATTACTGTAATGTGGGATTAGTTGTAGGAAATTGTGGGGCAGTATGAGTGTGTTTATAGCATTACTGTAATGTTGTGGGATGAGTTTTAGGATATTGTGGTGCAGTATGAGTGTGTTTATAGCATTATTGTAATGTTGTGGGATGAGTTGTAGGATATTGTGGGCAGTATGAGTGTGTTCATGGTATTAGTGTAATGTTTGTGGGATGTGTTGTAGGGAATTGTCGGGCAGTATGAGTGGGTTTATGGTATTACTGTAATGTTGTGGGTTGAGTTGTAGGATAGTGTGGGGCAGTATGAGCGTGTTTATAGTATTATTGCAATGTAATTGTGGGATGAGTTGTAGGATATTGTGGGGCAGTATGAGTGTGTTTATAGTAGTACTGTAATGTTATGGGATGAACTGTAGGATATTGTGGGGCAGTATGAGTGTGTTTATAGTATTATTGTAATGTTGTGGGATGTGTTGTAGGATATTGTGGGCAGTATGAGTGTGTTTATAATATTAGTGTAATGTCTGTGAGATGTTTTGTAGGGTATTGTGGGGCAGTATGAGTATGTTTATAGTATTACTGTAATGCAGTTGTGGGATGAGTTGTAGGGTATTGTGGGGGCAGTATGAGTGTGTTTATAATATTACTGTAATGTTGTGGGATGAGTTGTAGGCTGTTGTGGGGCAGTATGAGTGTGTTTACAGTATCATTTTAATGTTGTCGTATGAGTTGTAGGATATTGTGGTGCAATGTGAGTGTGTTTATAGTATTATTGTAATGTAGTTGTGTTATGAGTTGTAGCATATTGTGGGGTAGTATGAGTGTGCTTATAGTATTACTGTAGTTTGGGATTAGTTGTAGGAAATTGTGGGCAGTATGAGTGTGTTTATAGTATTATTGTAATGTAATTGTGGGATGAGTTGTAGGATATTGTGGGGCAGTATGAATGTGTTTTTAGTATTATTGTAATGTAGTGGTGGGATGAGTTGTAGGATATTGTGGGGTAGTATGAGTGTGTTTATAGTATTACTGTAATGTATGTCTGGGATGAGTCATAGGGTATTGTGGGGCAGTACGAGTGTGTTAATAGTATCACTGTAATGTTGTGGGATGAGCTGTAGGATATTGTGAGGCAGTATGAGTGTGTTTATAGTATTATTGTAGTGTTGTGGGATGAGTTGTAGGGTATTGTGGGGGCAGTATGAGTGTGTTTATAATATTACTGTAATGTGGGATGAGTTGTAGGGTATTGTGGGGCAGTATGAGTGTGTTTATAGTATTACTGTAATGTGTGTCTAGGATGAGTCATAGGGAATTGTGGGGCAGTACGAGTGTGTTAATAGTATTACTGCAATGTTGTGGGATGAATTGTAGGATATTGTGAAGTGGCAGGAGTGTGTTTATAGTATTATTGTAATGTTGTGGGATGAGTTGTAGGGTATTGTGGGGGCAGTATGAATGTGTTTTTAGTATTACAGTAATGTTGTGGGTTGAATTGTAGGATATTGTGAGGTAGTATGAGTGTGTTTATAGTATTACTGTAATGTATCTCTTGGATGATTTGTTGGGTATTTTGGGGCAGTACGAGTGTGTTACTATTATTACTGTAATGTTGTGGGATGAGCTGTAGGATATTGTGAGGCAGTATGAGTGTGTTTATAGTATTATTGTAATGTTGTGGGATGAGTTGTAGGGTATTGTGGGGCAGTATGAGTGTGTTTATAGTATTACTGTGATGTTGTGGGATACATTGTAGGATACTATGAGGCAATATGAGTGTGTTTATAGTATTATTGTAATGTAGTTGTGGGTTGTTTTGTAGTAAATTGTGGGGCAGTATGAATGTTTTTATAGTAGTACTGTAATGTATGTCTGGGATGAGTTGTAGGGTATTGTGGGGCAGTATGAGTGTGTTGATAGTATTACTGTAATGTTGTGGGATGAGTTGTAGGATACTGTGGGGCAGTATGAGTGTGTTGATCGTATTACTGTAATGTTGTGGGATGAGTTGTAGGATATTGTGGGGCAGTATGATTGTGTTTATAGCATTATTGTAATGTAGTTGTGGGATGAGTTGTAGCATATTGTGGGGCAGTAGGAGTGTGTTTATGGTATTACAATAACATTGTGGGATTAGTTGTAGGATACTGTGGGGCAGTATGAGTGTGTTTATAGTATTATTGTAATGTAGTTGTGGGATGTCTTGTAGGATATTGTGGGGCAGTAGGAGTGTATTTATTATATTACTGTAATGTTGTGGGATGAGTTGTAGGATATTGTGGGGCAGTATGAGTGTGTTTATAGTAGTACTGTAATGTTGTGGGATGAATTATAGGATATTGTGGGGCAGTATGAGTGTCTTTATAGTATTACTGTAATGTTGTGGGATGCGTTGTAGGATATTGTGGGCAGTATGAGTGTGTTTATAGTATTAGTGTAATATCTGTGAGATTTTTTGTAGGGTATTGTGGGGCAGTATGAGTGTGTTTATAGTATTACTGTAGTGTTGTGGGATGAGTTGTAGGGTATTGTGGGGGCAGTATGAGTGTGTTTATAATATTACTGTAATGTTGTGGGATGAGTTGTAGGGTATTGTGGGGGCAGTATAAATGAGTTTATAGTATTACAGTAATGTTGTGGGATGAATTGTAGGATATTGTGAGGCAGTATGAGTGTGTTTATAGTATTACTGTAATGTATCTCTGGGATGATTTTAAGGGTATTTTGGGGCAGTACGAGTGTGTTACTATTATTACTGTAATGTTGTGGGATGAGCTGTAGGACATTGTGAGTCAGTATGAGTGTATTTACAGTAATATTGTAATGTTGTGGGATGAGTTGTAGCGTATTGTGGGGCAGTATGAGTGTGTTTATAGTATTACTGTAATGTTGTGGGATACATTGTAGGATACTATGAGGCACTATGAGTGTGTTTATAGTATTATTGTAATGTAGTTGTGGGATGAGTTGTAGGCTGTTGTGGGGCAGTATGAGTGTGGTTATAGTATCATTATAAAGTTGTGGGATGATTTGTAGGATATTGTGGTGTAATGTGATCATGTTTATAGTATTATTGTAGTGTAGTTGTGGGATGAGTTGTAGCATATTGTGGGGTAGTATGGGTGTGCTTATAGTATTACTGTAATGTGGGATTAGTTGTAGGAAATTGTGGGGCAGTATGAGTGTGTTTATAGTATTACTGTACTGTTGTGAGATGAGTTTTAGGATATTGTGGTGCAGTATGAGTGTGTTTATAGCATTATTGTAATGTTGTGGGATGAGTCGAGGATATTGTGGGCAGTATGGAGTGTGTTCATGGTATTAGTGTAATGTTTGTGGAATGTGTTGCAGGGAATTGTGGGGCAGTATGAGTGGGTTTATGGTATTACTGTAATGTGTCTGGGTTGAGTTGTAGGATAGTGTGGGGCAGTATGGGTGTGTTTATAGTATTATTGCAATGTAATTGTGGGATGAGTTGTAGAGATATTGTGGGGCAGTATGAGTGTGTTTATAGTAGTACTGTAATGTTATGGGATGAATTGTAGGATATTGTGGGGCAGTATGAGTGTCTTTATAGTATTAGTGTAATATCTGTGAGATGTTTTGTAGGGTATTGTGGGGTAGTATGAGTGTGTTTATAGTATTATTGTAATGCAGTTGTGGGATGAGTTGTAGAATATTGTGGGGAAGTATGAGTGTGTTTATAGTATTACTGTAGTGTTGTGGGATGAGTTGTAGGGTATTGTGGGGGCAGTATGAGTGTGTTTATAATATTACTGTAATGTTGTGGAATGAGTTGTAGGGTATTGTGGGGCAGCATGCGTGTGTTTATAGTATTACTGTAATGTTGTGGAATGAGTCATAGGGTATTGTGGGGCAGTATGAGTGTGTAAATAGTATTATTGTAATGTTGTGGGATGAGTTGTAGGGTATTATGGGGCAATATAAGTGTGTTTATAGTATTACTGTAATGTTGTGGATTGAGTTGTAGGATATTGTGAGGCAGTATGAGTGTGTTTATGGTATTACTGTAATGTGTGTCTAGGACGAGTCATAGGGAATTGTGGGGGGCAGTACGAGTGTGTTTATAGTATTATTGTAATGTTGTGGGATGAGTTGTAGGATATTGTTGGGGCAGTATGAATGTGTTTATAGTATTACAGTAATGTTGTGGGATGAATTGTAGGATATTGTGAGGCAGTATGAGTGTGTTTATATTATTACTGTAATGTATCTCTGGGATGATTTGTAGGGTATTTTGGGGGGGCAGTACGAGTGTGTTACTATTATTACTGTAATGTTGTGGGATGAGCTGTAGGATATTGTGAGGCAGTATAAGTGTGTTTATAGTGTTATTGTAATGTTGTGAGATGAGTTGTAGGGTATCGTGGGGCAGTATGAGTGTGTTTATAGTATTACTGTAATGTTGTGGGATACATTGTAGGATACTATGAGGCAGTATGAGTGTGTTTATAGTATTATTGTAATGTAGTTGTGGGATGTGTTGTAGCATATTGTGGGGCAGTATGAATGTTTTTATAGTATTACATTAATGTATGTCTGGGATGAGTTGTAAGGGTACTGTGGGGCAGTATAAGTGTGTTTATAGTATTACTGTAATGTTGTGGGATGAGTTGTAGGATATTGTGGGGCAGTATAAGTGTATTTATAGTATTACTGTAATATTGTGGGATGAGTTGTAGGATATTGTGGGGCAGTATGATTGTGTTTATAGTATTATTGTAATGTAGTTGTGGGATGAGTTGTAGCATATTGTGGGGCAGTAGGAGTGTGTTTATTTTATTACTATAACGTTGTGGGATTAGTTGTAGGATACTGTGGGGCAGTATGAGTGTGTTTATAGTATTATTGTAATGTAGTTGTGGGATGACTTGTAGGATATTGTGGGCAGTAGGAGTGTATTTATAATATTACTGTAATGTTGTAGGATGAGTTGTAGGATATTGTGGGGCAGTATGAGTGTGTTTATAGTATTATTGTAATGTAGTTGTGGGATGAGTTGTAGGCTGTTGTGGGGCAGTATGAGTGTGTTTATAGTATCATTATAAAGTTGTGGGATGATTTGTAGGATATTGTGGTGTAATGTGATCGTGTTTATAGTATTATTGTAGTGTAGTTGTGGGATGAGTTGTAGCATATTGTGGGGTAGTATGGGTGTGCTTATAGTATTACTGTAATGTGGGATTAGTTGTAGAAAATTGTGGTGCAGTATGAGTGTGTTTATAGCATTATTGTAATGTTGTGGGATGAGTTGTATGATATTGTGGGTAGTATGAGTGTGTTCATGGTATTAGTGTAATGTTTGTGGGATGTGTTGTATGGAATTGTGGGGCAGTATGAGTGGGTTTATGGTATTACTGTAATGTTGTGGGTTGAGTTGTAGGATAGTGTGGGGCAGTATGAGTGTGTTTATAGTATTATTGCAATGTAATTGTGGGATGAGTTGTAGGATATTGTGGGGCAGTATGAGTGTGTTTATAGTAGTACTGTAATGTTATGGGATGAATTGTAGGATATTGTGGGGCAGTATGAGTGTCTTTATAGTAGTATTGTAATGTTGTGGGATGCGTTGTAGGATATTGTGGGCAGTATGAGTGTGTTTATAGTATTAGTGTAATGTCTGTGAGATGTTTTGTAGGGTATTGTGGGGCAGTATGAGTGTGTTTATAGTATTATTGTAATACCATTGTGGGATGAGTTGTAGGATATTGTGGGGAAGTATGAGTGTGTTTATAGTATTTCTGTAATGTTGTGGGATGAGTTGTAGGGTATTGTAGGGGAAGTATGATTGTGTTTATAATATTACTGTAATGTTGTGGGATGAGTTGTAGGCTGTTGGGCAGTATGAGTGTGTTTACAGTATCATTTTAATGTTGTGGGATGAGTTGTAAGGTACTGTGGTGCAATGTGAGTGTGTTTATAGTATTATTGTAATGTAGTTGTGGGATGAGTTGTAGCATATTGTGGGGTAGTATGAGTGTGCTTATAGTATTACTGTAATGTGGGATTAGTTGTAGGAAATTGTGGGGCAGTATGAGTGTGTTTATAGTATTATTGTAATGTAATTGTGGGATGAGTTGTAGGATATTGTGGGGCAGTATGAATGTGTTTATAGTATTATTGTAATGTGGTGGGATGAGTTGTAGGATATTGTGGGGTAGTATGAGTGTGTTTATAGTATTACTGTAATGTATGCCTGGGATGAGTCATAGGGTATTGTGTGGCAGTACGAGTGTGTTAATGGTATCACTGTAATGTTGTGGGATGAGCTGTAGGATATTGTGAGGCAGTATGAGTGTGTTTATAGTATTATTGTAATGTTGTGGGATGAGTTGTAGTATATTGTGGGGCAGTATGAGTGTGTTTATAGTATTATTGTAATGTAGTTGTGGGATGAGTTGTAGTATATTGTGGGGCAGTATGAGAGTTATTACTGTAATGTATGTCTGGGATGAGTTGTAGGGTAGTGTGGGGCAGTATGAGTGTGTTTATAGTATTATTGTAATGTAGTTTTTGGATGAGTTGTAGTATATTGTGGGGCAGTATGAGTGTTATTACTGTAATGTATGTCTGGGATGAGTTGTAGGGTAGTGTGGGGCAGTATGAGTGTGTTTATAGTATTACTGTAATGTTGTGGGATGAGTTCTAGGATATTGTGGGACAGTATGAGTGTGTTTATAGTTTTACTGTAATGTTGTAGGATGAGTTGTAGGATATTGTGGGGCAGTATGAGTGTGTTTATAGTATTATTGTAATGTAGTTGTGGGATGAGTTGTAGGCTATTGTGGGGCAGTATGAGTGTGATGTAACCCTTCAGCCATGGGTAGTGGACGTTTTAGTGAGGCTGGCACTGCATCATGTATAATGCAGCTGCCAATTCTGCTGACCCCCATTGGTGCTGTTCCTTGCTCTTTCTTCATGAGTGTCATCTACCAGAGGGATGAGATGCATAAACTGCTGGAGTATTCCCGATCAGATGCTTATCCTCATTGTACATTTAAAAGTAACAGAAGAAAATTATATTACACCCAAGGAATAGTTTTCATATGGCACAACCTACCTGCAGACATAGTGCAGAATGAGGCATTCAATATTTCTGAAAACAAATTGGACATTTATGTGACTAAGGAGGAACTAAGAGATTATTACCAGCAACATAAAGGGAAGCATGAAATGGACCTTAGAGCCTTCTGCTGTTCCCATCATACAAGTGAAATACAAGTGAAAGTCCCCTTGTCTAAGTCTGTGTTTACTGTCAGAACTGACACCACTGAAGAAAGGATGAGGGAAGAGCTGTGATGGCTGTAAGTGCATTCCCTTTAAAATATTTTCTGGGGCCCTACCTCCCCACCAATAAGCATAAAATAACCATTAACACATATAAAATATTTATAGCAGAGTTACTTTTGTAACAGTTCTACTGAGCATCGGTAGTTTGTCCATGCTGCCCCCCCTTTCCCCGTGCTGTCAGCAGGTTTCACTTCTGTAGGTGGATGGAGTCTTCCCTTGATGCAGGGTCTAGAGGGCCCTGTTCATCTGCATCTGTTGATGCAGGTTACAAAGGGACTTGCATGAATGATGTTATGATTCCACTATCTTAAAATGAATGGAAATTCTTTACAAAAAACTACGTTAATGCACCAGTTAGGGTTCAGCTTAATGCTGCAAAAGTAGGGAAATGTGATGTTAGGGTTTCCAAACTTAGCTTCCCACCCACACCCCCAAGCAGCAAAAGGACAAAACTACAGAAGCAATCACAGACAGCAATCATCTGGTAAGGCAAACAACACACAACTGTTTCCAGATGACAGAAATGCAGTAGCACTGATGTGGTACCTTTGTGGATTTGTATTTGCAGCTGTGGGGCCTGTGCTCATGTAGCCACAGCTGTGTATGTATGTCATACATTGTGCATGAGTACATGGTGCTCAAGAGGGGCAGACCTTATGGGGGCCTACACTTCTGCAGAAAGAAGGCCCCATGGGGCCTGTGTCTCTGCAGCAAGATGTACTTATGTACACTGTACAAATTACCTCACTTGTAGCATGATCTACTAGTGCGTGATTTTCTATATGCAGCTGTGTAACAGAAATGTCTAGATCCACTGCTGAAACCATGATGCCTACATTGCAACAGTGCTTCTGTCTGTGTAACTGCAGACCCCACAGGGGTCTTCTCTTCTGGAGCCAGAAGTCGGTGTGCATGTCTTACACATGTAGCTTAAGAGGCACAGGCCCCTCAAGGGCTTCTGCATAGAGAGGTACTGTTGCAAATTTTGGTATCATGGATTTTGTGGCACCTGCACTTCTGCAGCCAGATGCTGGTGTGTATGTCTTACATCTGTGGCTGCAGAAGCACAGGCCCCTCAAGTGTGTGTATGTCTTACAGTGTGCATGAGTACCTGTGGCTACAGAAGTGAAGGGGCCTGCACTTCTGCAGACAAAAGAACTCTTGTATTTTGGATATTGTGACTTTGTATCTGACTGCAGGGGTGTATGCTTCTGTACACAGAAGAGAGTTGTGATTTGAGTATTGTGGATTTCTATCTGCAGCAACACAAACAAGCATGTATGTCTTGCTACAGATACAAATCCCTTAAGGCAGCAGATCAGTGCTACTGCATTTAGGTAATCTGGAAACAGTTATATGTTGTTTGTCTTACCTGATGATGGCTGTCTGTGGTCACTTGTGTGGCATTTTTCTTTTTCTGCTGAGGGATTGGGGTGGGGAGTTGGTTGTAAAACCTAACATCACATTTCTCTACTTTTGTGGTGTTAAGTTGAACCCTAACTGGTGCCATCAGGTGCCGGGGTGTGTCTTGGGGTCGTCGGCCCTAACTCTCACCTGTGTTGGGGTAATCAGGACTAACTCTCACCTCATTCCATTTGTAAGGAAACTGAGATGGTACAATGTACGAGAATGGGGTGAGAGTTAGGTCTGACAACCCCAAGGCACACCCTGGTGCCTATTGGTCTGTGGATGGTGGGGGGGGGGAGTTGGTAACCCTAACATAGGATTTCCAGACTTTTGTTTGCGTGGAATCAACCCTAAGTGATGCATTAACGGAGTTTTTTGCAATGAATTTCCCTTCTTTTTGAGAAAATGAAATGTTACTCATATGTAACCCATAGGTGGGAGCACAGGGCCCTCCGAGCTCTGCACTCCTACCCACCCATAACTGTGTCCTCAGGTTTGCAAAATGGTATCCATAGGTGGGCACTCCCACCCACCTATAACTATATCCTCAGTTTTGCAAAATGGTATCCATAGGTGGGAGTGCAGGCACTCCATGCCCTGCACTCCCACCCACCCATCAGTGTAGAGGCATATTGCAGGAGAGCCCAGTGCTCCCAGTTTTGCTTAATGGGATGCATATTTGGGAGTGTGGGCACCCTTGGCCTTGCATTCCCACCCACCCATAAATGTAGAGACATAATGCCTGAGGGATCTGTGCTCCCAGCATTGCAAGATGGTATCCATGGGTGGGAGCATGGGCCCTCTGGGCCCTGAAATCCCACCTACCTATAAGTATAGAAGCATAGCACAGGACCATGCACTCCCACCCACCTATGAGTGTAGAGGCATAGCGTAGGAGGGATCAGTGCTCCCAGTTTAGCATAAATAGTATGCATAGCTAGGAGTGTGGGCCATCTGGACACTGCACTCCCTCCTACCAACAAGTGCAGACACATAGCACAGGCCTAGAGGCATTCCAAGTAACCCTTGTAATGCTTATGTGGCAATATCTCAGTAACCATAACAACTGTGGAAAACATTCTTTCACAGTTGTATTCATGATCTAGCCATCTCCACGTGTGCTTAAAGGCGTACTAAGCTGTGTTTAGTGAAAAATCCATATCTCTAACCATTTTTGAGATATAGGCGCTGCAGCCACCATAATGTTATCCTATGGGAAAATTCGCAACTTCAGAGTGCTGTAACTCTTGAACCAGTGCAAATATTTGCACCAAGCCAGCAAAAGGCACATCTGTGGGGCAATGGTTTACCACCCTGCAAATTTCAGCCTAAAATTCCTTACCATTGTCTTGCTAGGAAGTGACAAAGAAACTGGGCTTTTGAGGCAGTTTACCTGTGGTACTTTTGATAAATTTCATGGACTTTCATGAAAGTACCATTGGTTTACATGGGAGAGCTGTCACGGCAGTCTTGTAGTACTTTCATGAAAGTCCTGCCATTATAGATGCAGAACTTTTGTGAAAGTACCCATGGGACTTTTGTGAAAGTCCAGGGAAGTTTCACAAAAGTTATGCTGCTAAGATGGCAGAAAAACATATTTCTGGGCACCCTGGTGAAAAACTAATGCCAGGATCGCGTTCTTAGGGCCCAACTGTTGATGTTTACCCAGGGACAGTATTTTTTGAACTGTTTTTTCTGCCTTGCTAACCAAAAACAAGATGGTGGCAGCATGAAAGTATCCCACCCATTTGCGAAAGTAAAAAGTGCTTTTGCAAAAGTAAAATGTACTTTCAAGCCTGACATATGTTTTTTTCCCTTTATGCTATAATGGGAAACTTTAAACTTTAATAACTTTTAAACACATTAATATTTTTTCACCAAACCTTCAAGAGGCACTTCCTTGACCCAGTCCCCCTATACCCTGGAGCTTTCTGACCAGCTGGACAAACCATTCGGGCTGTAGAGATGAGCAAAGAATTTGCCAAAAATAGCCAAAAAAGTGTCATTTTGCACTTTTTTTGTACTCTGCAGCTCCACAACCACAATCTGACCAGCACAAAACTTTCCAGATTCAGAGATCTATGGTAGCAGACAGTGCATGCAAAATTTCAGGCAAATCAGTCGAATGGTTGCAAAGTTATTAAAGTGCAAATATTTGGGCTAACCATAGAAGTGGCTACTCAACCCTAACTATAGCTGCACTACTGTGCAGTTATAATATATTCCTTGCAAAAAGCTTTGTGAATGTACTAGTTAGGGTTAAAGCAACAAAAGTAGGGAAATATGATGTTAGGGTTTCCAACCCCACCCACCAAGCAGCAACAGGAAAAACCATTACAGTTTCATTTCTTCTGTATCTTCGCTTATCAGGCATGGGAAGTGCCTTGGGGTTGTCTGCCCCAATGCACACCTCATTCGATCATGAGAGATGCTGAGATGTGTAGAGTATATGAGAATGCAGTAAGCTTTAGGGCTGACAATCCCGGGGCACTCCACTCTTGGCCCTGTGCTTGCATTTGTAGCAGAACAGCAACCAAATTGTCAGCATAACCTTCATATTACCCCACCTCATGAACACGGTACTGAACATTTTCAAATCACTGCAGAAATATTATTCTGCATGACCAGAATGTCATTCGATGCCACAAGTGCGAAAACACATTTTGCGCAGGTTTTGGAAAATGACAGCTGTCACATTCATGAGGTGGTATACAAAAATTGCTATGTTGAAAATTTGGGGTCAAAATATTTTCAGTTACTGAATTTATGAGGGAGCATAGGAAAATGTCAACAGATGTGCATAACTTTGCCGTTGTTACATATGTTGACCCCAACTTTTCAACATAACCTTTTTATGACCCCATCTCACGAAAAAGGGTGATTAAAATATTCAAATCCTGCCCGAAAGGTGATTTTGATAGCGACCGCAAAATTACTTTTCAGGCCAGATTTGTGTACTTCCACTGACATTGTTCATGAGGTGGGGTCCCAAAAAGCCTGTGTTCCAAATTTGGTGTAAAAATTTGCAAAAATGGCAAAGTTATGCATTACAGTTGAAAACCCCATTGAATACATTGAATAGCACTTACCTTACTTTCTCATATAGTGGTCAGCATTTTCAGCAGCAAGAGGTGTCTACAATAAGAGAGTGAATCTTCACCCTGGGATCTGTTCAGGTGAGTGACGGTATGTGGGGAGGCGTGGGGGGTACCAGGTGGTGGGTGCTGAGTGGGAAGTCAGGGCTGTGGGGATCAGTGAGGGATCTTTCTTTTTTTTACAGGTTTTGAAAAAATCTTGGGACTGTTTTCTTTATTACTGGCTATTTCAATACAGGAATGGCAATCGGAGTGGGGAACCACTAAACACCAGGGAAGTATGAATTTATTATGGGGATGGCGATTGAATGGTGGGGAGGTGCCACTAGATATCAGGAAAATATACTGTTATTACAGGGATGATGATTTGATGGGGGTCACTAGACTCCAGGGAAATGTAGTGTTATTACGAGGACATCAATTGGAGGAGGGGGCACCACTAGACATCAGGAAAGTATGAATTTATTACATGGATGTGATCAGAGGTTGGGGGTGCCACTAGACACCAGGGAAAATATTGTGGGAAAAGAAAAAGGATATCCCCCTCACGAAAATAATCTTTTTTCATGACTCATGATTGTCTCATGAGTCACGAAAAAATATTTAAAATCTTAAACAAACAACATTTGAAGGGCATTTCTGCAACAGTTAACTGCAGAATCCAGCTAAGGGGGGCCCGATAAGCAAGCTGCATGTGTTGGTCGCTATCCACAACATCATTTTTGTGGTTTTTCAAACTTGATTTTTTTATGAAAAAACAGAAAACAAGGTGGTGGCAAGCAAAAAAGGATTTTCCCCCTCATGAAAAAGGATGACTTCAAAATGAAAAAGGATTCCTTTAATGTTTCAAACCTCTATCTTGGAAGGGCTACTTAGCATGCTCAGAACCAAAATTAAAAAATGTAATAACTTTGTAATGGCTTAATATTTTTCATCAAACCAGCAAAAGGCACATCTGTAGGCCAGCCCCTTTCTACTCTGAAATTTTCAAATCAAAAATCCAGTCTGTCTGGGCGCTACAGGTGTCACCAGAAAGCATACTAAAACAGCAAAAAAAAAAAAAGAACACCCAAAAAATTCACTTTTTGCACTATCCAGATCTCGGAATCTGCACATCTGACTAGAAAGAAACTTGGCATATCTGGAGATCTGCCCTTCGAGACTGCACATGCAAAACATTATGCTAATCTGTTGAATGTTTGCAAAGTTATTAAAGAGCAAAACTTTGGGTTTAACATTAAACACTCTACTTATTCTTAACTATAGGGGCACAACCATGCCTATATATATATATATATATATATATATAACTATAACTATAACTATGTGTGTGTGTGTGTGTGTGTGTATATATATATATATATATATATATATATATAGGATACATGATGGGCAGGAGTGTGATATGGCAAATATCTTCACTCCTGCAGAGTGACCTCTGGATACTCCACGAGTGCGAAGGCACGAGTGAGTGATTCCAGAGCTCACGATGCAGGAGTGAAGATATTTGCCATATCACACTCCTGCCCATCATGTGTTCGATTTGTACAATAGGGCAGGAGTGTGCATTTTTCGGATATTTGTGTTTCCGTATATGTTATTGCTTCTTTATGTGCTGGTGTTATTTTATTTTGTGGTGTTGATGCTCCATAAGTTTCTGATGTTTTAATGCAGATTGGTTTGTTGATGAATGTTTTGTAATTTGTAGAATTTTATTGGTTGTTGTTTTTTGTAGTTTTGTGTCCATAGCTTGAGGTTTGTGGTTTCCTATTGGTTTATGCATTGTGCATGTTTCGTAGTGTGTGTTCTAATAGGGTGTTTGGATTTGGTGGGTTTGGTTTCGTGCGGAAGTCTGACGGCATTTTGGAATGGATGCTCATGATTATGTATCAGTATTTTGGGAGAGAGAAATAATGTTTTATTTTATCATTGTGTTTATGTGTTTTATTTCTTTTTATTTTGTGCATTTTTTACTATTATGTGGTTATTTTCACCAGAGGAGTATGTATACTTTCAGGTCAGTTATCTTCACCGGAACCTGTTCATTTTATGTGATTTATTGTGTTTACTAGTTATTTGGGTGTTTGTATATTTATTTTTGTTCATTTATTGTTGGTAAGTCCATTCTGAGTTATGGGGAGAGAGTTGTATTATTATTTATTTTTCAGTCAGTGTCACTGTCACTGTCAGAGGTTAGTGGTCAAGTTCTCTTTCGTTTGGGAGAGTTGTATTTTCCACCTGTTGGAAGAGAAAAAGTGGTTAGTGGTGATGCAAAGTTGTTTTTGAAGTACATTTAATATATTATGTTTCTAATGTGTACCTTGGATAATGTTGAACGTTATGTTATTGGCTGAGATTGTTGGGTTACTGAAACATGCAAAAATTGAGTCTTGCCATTTAACTGTAGTCGGTTCTTCTGGTGTATGTTTATATGCATTTTTTGAGGTTGATGGTGCAGACATGTATATATGAGCTGAAGTTGAAGGTGCAGGCTGCTTCATAGTTGTAGAAGTTATAAGTGTAGTATTGTCTGTGTCAGTAGAAGTTGATGGTTGAGGTTCCGTGTTGCTGCTCAGGATGTTTGAAATATTTTTCTGCCTTTGTCCATTGAATCTGGCATAGTCATTTAGGGACTGTAGTTTTTTGTGTCCCGAGATTTGGATAACTTCTGTGGGGGGTATGTTACTGTCCACGAGCTTCTGTACCAGGTGTTTTCGCACAGAGTGATTTGTGATTTTTTTATCCGTTTCTATTCCAGCAGTAGTGATCATGTTTTTTACTATTTTACCTATACTGTTTATTCCCATTGCTTGGTTTTTGTACCAGGTGATTGGGTAGCAAGCTTTAGGATTGTAACGTATTGATAGGAAAAATGGAGCATTATCTGTATTACATTTTTGTGGTCTTTCTTTTTTATATAGTAGGTAGTTAGCTACGGGGCATCTTTTTTTTGTCAGGTATTTCATAGGCTCTTGGTTTTAGTATATGGATGTCTTTAGGATTTGCTCCTGTTCTTGTTTTTGTTTGAAGTTCATTTTTCTATTCAATGTATTGTACCCCTGTATCATCAGTTCCAAGTTTGACATCTCCCCATAGTAGGTTTTAGCTTCTGTGGAGCCTCAAATTCCAAAGTATAGTGTTATGTTTACCCACATGGTATTTAATAATGATAATGGGTTGTCTGGTCCCAGTATGTCTTTCTCATATAGTTCGTTTATCAATCAGTCAGTTAACTCATCTACTTCATAGGGCTTGTTTCTCTTTCCTTTTTCCTCAAGTATTTTCTGTTTTGATTGTACTACCTGTCGTGTATTGAGGAATTGTGTTGATAGAGAAATTCATTCAGGGTATCCTTGTTGTTTTAAGTATCATTCAAAACTTTGTAGTTTAGCTGTGAGGCTGAGTGGTTCATATTGCTAACCGTCTTTGCGGTGTCAAGTGATGAAGTATTGGCATAGTATTTGGCCCAGTTGTTGTGGAGGTATTTCATGTATTTGCTTTTGTATTTGCAATTGTTCATTTATGTATTGGTGTAGGTTAGCCACATCTGTATTTGTTTTCCTTTTTGTGTTGGTATTTTTCGTGGAGTTTATGAAGTTGTCTATGTCGTCAGGGTTCATTTGTAGGTTTTTGGCAGTTGTAAGTGGTATTTTCTTCGGGTTGGTGTTGGTAGTCATTGGTTGTTTTCCAGGTCTAATAGTGGTTCCTGATCTGTTTTGAATTGAGAACAGCTTAGATAAACATCTTCATTTATGTTTATTGGTGTTTTTGGTTTATTTATATTAAAGTTTCTTGGTGTTGTGGATTGTTTCATTGCCATTTTTGTTAGTATATTCATGGCTTTCTTTTTAATTTTGCTTTTTGTTTTTCAGGTCGCTATTTTAGATGTTGCTGGTCTTTCTGTTTTAGAACTTCTATTTCACCACGGGAGAACGTGATTTAGTTTGACACAGGTGTTGCGTTATTCAGGTGAGTGCAATTATGTTGGGGGGGTTCGAAGCTAGTACCGGCTGAGTTTCAAAATTTGAGAGTCAGAGACATAACATGACGTATCAGCTGGTGATAAATTAAGCTATTACGTACCCACAGTATAGATAAATGTATGAGGAACTGTTTGTGCATACGTCAGTGTTGCTTTATTCAATGGTGGTGCTGATACGTGTTTTTTATGTGATGCCTTTATCTTTAACCCCATTGTATAAATATATGTATATAGAGATATCTATCTATCTATCTATCTATCTATCTATCTATCTATATAAAACTACAAAAACTAAAAATGAAATTGGAGCCCTAAATCTCTCCCAACTAATCTCCGAACCCAGCCACCCAAACCACAAGACACAACAACACTCCGTACTTGACTGGGCCCTTACCTCCCACCCCCACAGTGCCATCACCTCTGGTGTCTTCCCTGATGCTCTCAATGACCATAACCCAATATTCATAGTTAGGAAAGTCCACAGAACTAAATCACCACACAAAACCATACAACTACACTCTTTCAAGTCTCTTGACCTTGAACCTCTCCTGACTAACCTTGCCAGTTCTGACTGGTCCCCACTAACCTCCTTCCCTTTAAGTATCATTCAAAACTTTGTAGTTTAGCTGTGAGGCTGAGTAGTTCATATTGCTAACCGTCTTTGCAGTGGCAAGTGATAAAGTATTGGCATAGTATTTGGCCCAGTTGTTGTGGAGGTATTTCATGTATGTGTTTTTGTATTTGCAATTGTTCATTTATGTATTGGTGTAGGTTAGCCCTTGCCTACTTCAAAGAAATCTTTCTTGTACACTGGAACACCTTTGCCCCACTAAAACAAACCAGAGTCAGAGGTAACCACTTACCTTGGATAACTCCTGAACTTCTGGCCTGTCTCAGGGCTAGAGATTGGGCCTGGAAGCATCATAAACTCACCCAACATCCTAGTGACCTCACGAACTACTGCATGCTCTGAAATGCTTGCACCAGGGCTACAAGGTTAGCCAAGTCCGAATTTTTCAAATCTGCCTTCATCACCAAGCATAAATTCCCCTTCTAAGTTCTGGAGGTGGTCAACGCCCTATTTACCCCATCATCCTGCCCCTCCAGTAAATAGCTCACTAGTGTCTGACCCACCAGCCGTAGCAGTGGTATTTAACTCCTACTATACCTCCTGCACCAGTGAGCTACTGAAATCCCTCCCTTCCTACTCATCACCCTTCCTACCCTCTACTGGTGTGCCCCCTCCACCACCCTCCCACCTCCCCTTCTGTAACCCCAAATGATGCCCTAAGTGCCCTCCTCACCATCAACCCCTCTAAAGGTGCTTCCTTAGATGGCCTTGACCCAAAACTCCTCTCCCTCTCTGCTCTGGCCATTGCCTAACCCCCCCTCTCATTAATCCTAAATCTCTCATTCTCTACTGCCTCAGTCCCCTCTTCATGGAAACATGTAGTGGTCCTCCCTCTACCCAAAGGGGGTGACTCCTCATCACCTGGCAACTATCACCCCATTTCTCTTCTCCCTACCCTTGCCAAGTTTCAAGAACATATTGTCCTCTCCCAACTCACCTCTTTTCTATCTGACACCTCCTTTTTCACCCCTTTCCAGTCTGGTTTCAGGAAAAAATGGTCAACCATCACCTCTCTCCTGTGGCTCTCAGACTCCATCCTAACCAAGATGGACAATGGCCAAATTACCTCTGCCATTTTTGTCGACCTTCAACACCGTCTCTCACACTCTTCTCCTCGACTTACTCCCAGCAGATGGCCTATCTCCCTCTGCCACAAACTGGTTCAAAGTCTACCTTATTGGCAGAACCCAATCAGTTGAGATCTTGGATGCCGCTTCACCTTCCCTCCCAATTAGTACTGGTGTTCCCCAGGGTTCTGTATTAGGGCCCCTCCTATTTTCCATCTTTGTAAATGACCTTCCTCTGTTTGCTCCCCCTCCACCACTATACATATGTATGCTGATGATACAGTCCTGTATGCATCTGGCTTCTGTCCTGCTGAAGTTACAACCAGCTTACAGTAAGACTTTGACAATGTTCAGCTCTGGTTTTCTAACCATCAACTTTTCCTCAATGTCAAGAAGACTGTCTCCATGACCTTTGGCACAAGGCAGAGACTCTCTAGGCTTCCCTCCCTACCAACTTTCCACACCATTGATGGGATTTTACTTGAGGACACATCCTCCGTCAGGTATTCAGGTGTTTGGTTGGACCAACACCCAAACTTCTCTGGACATATTGATGCCATCCATTAAAAACTGCACCCCAAGCTTGGTGCACTGTTCAGGAACCATAGTTGCATCCCTCCTATGGCTAGGTGTGAAATTGTTCAGATTATAAAGCCAATTTTTGACTATTGTGATATAGTCTATGGTGCTGCCTCTAAGTCCTTCCTGGTCAGACTGTATGCCCTCTTCAATTCCTTCTGCCACTTTGTCCTGGATGCTCTCCCTCACACCCACCACTGTGATCTTTATCATGTCCTATCCTTCCTCTCTCTTACAAATAGGCGACTCTCTCACTGTGCTAAATTCACCTCCAAGCACTGGTTAGGTGAGCTCCCTTCCTACCTAACCTCCTCCTTTAAAACAACCCCCAATCCTCCCATTCTCTTAGATCAACCGACTCCTGAACCCTGGTAGTCCCTGCAGATCCACCCTAATCAGCCAATCTGCTTACTCTCACTGCCTACCAAAAATTTGGAATTCACTCCCCCCTCAAATCCAGCACTCATACTCTGCTTACTCCATTAGCTCTACCCTCAAAAATTACCTTGCGCCTAGCTGTTCCTGCCATGTCCCTCCCTATTTTAGAACCTCTGTGCTTCCCAGCCAAATGCCCTTTGGGGTAACCCTTGCCTCAGTGTTTGCGCACAGAGGTACTTTGTCTTTTAAATAGTTTTTTATTTTAATGGGTTCACCACAACATATCCAAAACACACTGTCTTAGGGTAGCTGGTCCATTCCACTGGGGTGTCCAACAGACGAGGCATACTGATGAGTCCTGGTAGGATGAAACACGTGTCTATGTCATCTGTTAGCACCCTTTGCAAACTGTGTGAGAGGCCTTTTGGTACCATGCAATTCTGCTTAAAGTTGAACCAGCATAACATTCTGTGGTGATTTGCATATGCAGCCCATGATGTTTTGCATTGTGTGGGCATGTGTGATTTTGTATTTTCTTGAAACTTGGCTTCCCAGCCAAATGCCCTTTGGGGTAACCCTTGCCTCAGTGTTTGCGCACAGAGGTTCTTTTGTCTTTATATATTTATATATATATATATATATATATATATATATATATATATATATTTTATACAACATGTGTTTAAGGATAAAACCAAGGATAAAAAGTAATATCTGAATCACCCAGTGAAGGTATCATCGATATGTTCACATTCCTATATGTCATTGTGATATCTTCACACTCCTATACATCATAGTGTTATCCCCACATTCCTATACGTCATCTGGTTGATCCTGCCATTTGTGCTATCACTTTCACTTTTTCTAATGTTCCTCCTGTTATGTAGCGTGTCCGAGCGGTATTAATTATGTATTGGCACTGTGGCAGTAATTTAAACTAAAGCATTCCGAATCAGTATCAAAATAAAAATGGTATTTTTTTCATTGTTGTACTCACTTCTCCCCAAATGAAACTGACGACTGCAGAGAAACTGCTAGTGCTTCTTGTTACGTAGCGTGACTGAGCAGTGTAAATGACATGGGTCAGGAAATGAAATAAAAACACTCTGCACTAAGAGGACTTAGGAAAGGTGTGCATTTTATTAATCTTGCTCCCTTTTGTTTAAAAGATACCACCGACTGTGTAAAGATGACAGTGATCAAGTTGCAGCTTTAGAGTAGTAGACACAAGCCGCACCGAGCATTGCTATAGCAACAACCCTAGCTCAGGCTCATGTCTACAATGCTAAAGCCACAACTTGCTCACTATCATCTCTACACAGTCGGCGGTATTTTATAAACAAAACAGAGCAAGATTATAAAAACATGCACAGTTTCTAAATCTCCGTAGTACAGAGTGTCTTAATTTCAGTCCCTGCCACCTCGTCATTTACTTGGTCACGCTGCTTAAAAGAAAAACTGAAACTCCTGTTGCAAAACATGCCACAAATTGTACCAGACAAGTACAATCAAAAATGCATTTTTTTGAGTTGGTGAAATATGCAGAGTTGTATGGGGGGGCATAACATAACTGGGAGGAGGAAGTCCAAAACCTCTATCTGGCAAATGAAAACCTTTCTACAAACATGACAAAAAGTGATGGTACTAGTTTACAATACAGCACTAATGGCAGGATCTAACAGATTTTGTCTTCAAAATAAAATATGCCCTATTTCTTTTGGTTCTATGCACAGTTCTGTTGGCGGGGGGCGACGACATAATTTTAGTCACCTGGGAGAGAGAAGCACCAAAACTTCTATCTGAAAATTGAAACCCCCATGTGGGAAATTACCTTGAGGAGAGATGTACATAGCTTGTTTTTTTTTTTTGGGGGGGGTATCAAATCATATGTTGTATAAACAGAGACATGGCATGGCTGACAGAGATATCCATATTTATCTTCACTCTAGGCCAATGACATCAAGATATCTCACTCGTGGTTTCGCCACTGTGAGATATCATGATATCATTGGCCTCGTGAAGATAAATATGATATCTTCTGTCAGGCCATGTCATATTCCCTATATATATATATATATACTGTATATATATATATAGAGAGAGAGAGAGAGAGAGCAAGAGATAGAGAAAACTGTATCACAGACTGAGGTGGTGGGTGTAAGCCATGCTTCTTTGGCACCTGTCTGCCATCTTGACCACGCAGCCTAGATTGTAAAATGTTTATTTTTATTTACCATGGGCAATATATGCCCCACAGACCCATCACAACCCTTTATCCCCATCTACTAAGTCTAGATGTTCACACATCCATTAGTGCTGGATGGCAATTTTAACAGATGGACAGAAAGAATAGTGTAATATCCATTTATTTCGAGACAATACATGTAGAGAAAACGAATACCAGTTACTTTTGGGAATTTGGGCAGGCTTGATGGACCACTGATCTTTTTCTGTGATCATTATCTATGTTTCTAACTAAATTAACTCTGAGATAGGTGGGCAAAGAAAACTATGAAGGAAGGCAAAGTTCTAAATCTTTAGTAATATAAAGTATATCAGCTTCAACATTTTTAGTCTTATTTTAGTTTACAGTTATTAGGAGGGTTATAATAGCAATATGTACCTCTGTATTGGTCCTTCATGATTAAAATAAGAACTGGTAGTGCGTTAGTGCCCTCATCTTCACCTTGGGCACCAATTATCCCAACAAGGCCTTATTCTATTGATTAAGAACTGCAAAGTCAGTCTTTATTGCTTAATAAACTGATCCAATTTAATATAGTATTTTCAAGATTTTTAAACAAACTGAGGGACCTTTCACTTACTTATTCAACCCCTTATGAATGATAGAAAGTAACCAATACATCAAAATAAGTACAATAATTATACCTATTCAAGAAAAATCTCAGGAATTTATTTTTAATGAAATATGCACCTGCCCTTTAACAAAATGGCCACAGTATATATTTTAAATGTGCAGTTTAATAATTGAGTGTGAAATATGATATTGGGGATCTTCATTCAGACATGTAATAGTATGAACAGTTTGATTATATCCACAGTTTGGTTGCATGCTGATACCTCCAGGTTCCTATTGTAAATAAGGTGTTGGACCTCAAGACAAAACAAAACTGGTTAAACAAAAGTTAAGAAAAGTATCAGCACCTGATAGCCATTCTTCATCTCTTACTTAAAAGCAAAAAAAAAAAAAAAATCTAAGGGGCTGGTTTTCCTCCAGAAACTAACTGCCATTCTGTGTGTGCTAGAGTGGTGATGGCTTAGCCAGATCAAAGTTGATGGTGTATACTGACTCATTCTTAAAAAAAGACTCCTATTAGGATTGGTTTAAAAGTTAAATAAAGAATTAAATTCCATGTTAATTTAAAAATAGACATTCAGATTTGGTAAAAAGGTTTTTGACGGAAACATGTCAGGAGCATTGTCAATACTGTAAAGTCAATATACAAATAGAATAGTATGGCAGTCCATCTGTTATGGTGCTGTAACACAATCAAGGGCTTCCAGCCATGACACCATATACCTTGAGAGCAAAGCTTAAGAGGTGCCTGACATCATGGAATCCCGAGATGGTGTTATAGGCACTGTACAGATGTATTGCCATGCACTATTTTTTGCAATACATGATTTCAGTCTCATCAGAGTGAGTGGGTGCAGTTTTGATAAGAAATACTCACTGCCGCAACTCCAGTTCATCAGTTTCAGTATGTTTAATTCACTGCCATGTTGCCATGGCAATAACGTGTGCATGCACCAACTGTTAACTAGGATGCTAGCAGTTAGTTGCACGTGCTGCTGTTTGTAAGGTTCTAAGTCATAATAGCATCAATCTGACAGTTATTATGGTTTAGCCTTAGAGCATCTAGGAACACTACTATTACAAGTGTTCAGCCAGTGCATTTGTAATAGGGATGAGAATGCAATCATGTATTACAGAACCATATTATTTTTTTAATGATCATTTTTAGAGATGGAATGAAGTTTTTTTGTTTATGTATCTGTGTATTCTCCTTGTCTTCAGCTCGAGGATATACCCCACATCAGTCTGCTGGGTCCCCATAAGGATCCCAGACTTATTGCTCGTCATCAAAGGGTTTTTTCCTCTGTGCGGTTCCCCCATGGCCTCCCATTGAGGGAGGTGGATGTGCAATGACCTCAGTGCATAGCTGGGCATGTTCCCACCCCAATGTGCAGACATCAGCCTCCTTCACCAATCTGGCCTCAGTACTGGTCCCTGGCTCATCTACCCCTACCCATTACTAGGGGGAGGTGTGTAACCACATGCCAGATCCCCTTCCTCCCCAGAGAAGGTAAGCAGTCTGATAGATGCTCAACCTTCTCCCTCTGGCTGCCTTCCAACAACCCTGGTTCACTCCTGAGCCCAGGCTGGCGTCATAAGCAGTAGCGCTATCGCTGCACCATTGGGCTGGCTGTTGCAACAAAGTTTTACTTTGATTGTGAAGTTCTGGAAAAGTCACCTGCTTTGACTTCTTGAAGCACTTTGTGAAATTAGTTATTTTGTGGCAACTCTGATTTCGAAAAACCTCACCGACACTTCACATGTAACTTCACCTTAGACATTGCTTTATGGTGAAATCAGGTGAAGTTTCCTCAGAAAGAGGATGTAGGTCACATGCATCAGTTCCTACAGGTCACGTGACACAGCTCTAAGTACACAGCATCCTTCAGTTTCACTTTATAGTCTGTGAGCTCTATGCACTAAACTGTGGACTGCCTATGCGCTGCATATCTGAGGTGCATGGACAACCATATGTGTGAGTGCCATGCAGCGAGGGTCTGGCGGCATTCACTATCAGTGCACCAGTGAGTTGTGCATCAGATCCCCCAGCTGATCGTGCCAGTCTGCATGAGAAGCAGGCTGGGGGTGTGTCATGGGTGTGCCCTCACTCTGCTCAAGTCACAAAGACGTGGAGTCCTGTGCACCGGGATGTGGGAGTTACAGCAGTGGGGACCCTGCCATAAGTGCTACGCATCACTGCCATGCACACACAGAGCACTGCTACCGGTGTCGCCGTTGGGTACAGCCTTGAACAGGTGCATGCCTACAAGGAGCTCAGTGGCATGGGCACTTGCAGGGTGGGCAACAGACCATTCCCAGGGTCAGATGGGACAGGGCAGTGTGTGGTGCCATGGGGTGGGCACTCTCATACCAGTCGGGTGGTTGGTCCGGGAATGCCCGGCAGCCCTTGCCTGCATATATGGCTGGTGGCAGTGAGGTTCAACCTGTAAGCATACCTCCCAACTGCTCCGCATTATAATCCATAGTACTGGCTGGCATACCACTGGGCAGATGGGCACCATGAGTTGCACGATTATATTCTTCATTATACGTATGTCTACAACTAGCAGGCCCCATTGCTTACAAGTATGGAATGTGTTCATCCAGGTGGTTCACTACTTTACCAGTAGTTGTGTCTGGACAGGGCCTTACTAATAGGACCGGTACTGCTGTCTGGTGCAAGGGCACATAGCACTGTACATCACTTGTCATTATGCCACATACATGGCAGGTGGGTGGCATGCCAGTATGGCATGGCATGTGCTGTTACCCACATCCAGTGTACCAGTGCCACGGTATGGCTCTATACACCCCTCTGGTTGTGCACTACTGTACCCCGTGATACCTGACATCATGAACATATGCACTCTCGTACATATACTGGGTGCCGCTATTATCTCTATCATTCTGTGGTGGTCCCTGCCTTCCCAGAAGCCCCTGCATGGCACATAAAGGATCCACTGAAGGACCCAGGGAAGGCATATGATTGGATGCCTGGCTGCATCCCACTCTCTGCCCTGCGCAGACCCAAGCCAGCAATGTGTGGCTGCATGCCGAGGGGAGGGACCGCAGACAGGTGGCTAGCGATAATGAATACCAGCCAGTGCACACCTGTCCATGGGTGCAGAGCTGTGTAGTCAGCATACATGTCTCTGGTGCATACTTTACACACTATAGTGCATAGAGCCCTGTGTGAGTGAGTGGAAGGGAACAGACCCACAGCCTTTTGAGCCTTGAAAAACAGATTATACATCCAAGTTTTACAGCTTTTTTTTGTATTTTATACATCTTTTGTCTTAGAAGTTTGTTAGGAGTTATTTTGTTGTGGTTTAGGTCACATTTGCTTTATATTTCTGTACTTTTTTCTACAGCCTTCTATCTGTATTTTCCTTTTACTTTTGTGTTCCAGTGCTCTGGTTCTGTGAATTCTTGTTCAGTTATTTAAATTGCTTTTATTTTTCTGCCTTATCCAAATTCACTTTTTAGTCTTATTTTTACTTTTCACACCTTTTTTTTTTTTAATAAAAATGAGTGGAAATGGAGACGAGAGTGGGAGGCGTGGCAGTCAGAGTGAGGAGAGAGAGAGGAGGGAGGAGGGAGGAGAGAGGGGTGGTCATGTGGTCGACAGATGGGACGTGTCATCCCATCTGTTTGAAGAGAACATCTTTATGGGCAGCACCAGCAGTAATGGGTGTTGGAAGAATGCCCAGCAAGAAGCCTGTAGCAGCAGTGGCTTCTGTGTCTGCAGGAATCCTCCCCCACACACAGCGGAGTAGCAAGTATCAGCAGATCCTGTTATCACTGCTGTTCCACTGCCAGAAGAACCTGCAAGAGATAAATTCCCTGTGTCCCCTGTGACACCACCACCACCACCACCACTGTCTGATCCCCGTGAGGAGGAGCCCTCAAGACCATCCACCTTTGGCTCCTCCCCTAGGCAGCAGCACAAGTCCCTACTTTGGACATTTTTTGATTTGGACCTCACTGAAAACAGTGTTGTGATGTGTAAACTGTGCCAGACAATTGTTTGGTAAGGTAAACAGGGAAGTAACTTGGACACTGGTGGGCAGCACACCCACCTTAGAACAAGGCACCGCTGTGAGTAGAAGAAAAACTAGAAGGTGGGGCTGAGAGGACTGGTGGCAGTGCCACTCCTAGTGGTCCTTTTGTGCCATGGTGGAGCGACGCAGCAAATGATAGTGAGGTGTACAGTTGTTGAAGGGGGGTACTGATGAGAGAAGTGTGACCTGCAGCCAGACTCAGGGGCTGTAGCCAGAGAGAGCATGTGAGACCCCAGCTGCAGAGTCTCCTCCTTCAAAATCTTGGTTAAGAGATGAAGTGGCACAGCTCTGTGCTGAGATGGAGGACCTCAGATGCAGAGTTGTGTCCATGGAGGCCACACTCCAGATGCTGCTATCAAACCAGCAGACACAGCTTGAAGCATTGGCAGAACTCTGTGGTGGGGCTGCACTCTCTGACCCACCCAGAACATTGTAATGAATAAACACCAGGGGCCAGATATTGAAAAGTTAGTGTGGGTGCTAATGGGTGTTTGCCTGTGCTAACCAGGCTTTGTGCCCATTTTTGGGGTGGGCTCTATATTCAGAGACCCCTACAGCACAGGCTACACCCATTAGCTCCCAAGCACTAACATAATGCTGCACCCATGCAAATTAGGTGGTCTTCCCCGTATAGGGGCACAGTAGCAATTTCAAAGGTTTGTGTCAGTGGTAAATGGCACCCATAGTGGAGCTATGTACTGCCTCTGGAAACCTTGCCTTAAATGAGCTCAAACCTGCACCCCACCCCTTCTCACCAATGGTTGGATGGCTGTATTGCAGCTGCCCACCCCCTGTTTGCCCATCCCGTGACATGTAGAAAGCTCCCTGGTGTCCAGTGGCACTCCCCACCCTCTGATCACCCATTCCGATAATACAGTGTAGTCCAAGGTGTCTAGGGGCATCCCCCACCCTCTGATCACCCATTCCTGTACTTCTAAAGTATACCCTTTTTCCAGTGGCATCCCTCCAACCTCTGACCACCCATCATGGTAGGTCTCAAGTATACCCTGGTGTTCAATTGCACCACCCATCCTTCAATCACCCATCCCGGTACTGTGAAATTATTCCCTGATGTCTAGTGGCACCCCTTCCCCAGTGTCTCGTGCACCACCCCAATCACCTGTCCTAGTACAGCTAATGGATTCCTGAGATTGGCAGGGTGCCACTGGAAACAAGGGTTACAGAGCAATGTACTATATGGGAGATTGAGGGGGTACCACTAGCCACTAGAGAATGTTCAGAATCACCAGGGTGGGTGATCAACTTGGGGTGCCAATAGATACCAGGGAATATGTTAGAAGTATTGGGAGGTGATCAGAGGATGGGTGTGCCACTGGACACCAGGGTATACTTTAGAAGCACCAGGCCGGGTGGTCAGAGGAGGAGGGGTGCCACTAGACATCAGAGAATACTTTGGAAGTACTGTGATGAGTGGTTGAAGAGGGTGGGTGCCACTAGCCACCAGGGCAGACATTATCTACACCAGGATAGGTGACTGGAGAGTGAGGAGTGCCACTGGACACCAGGGACACTTGAGACATACTGGGTTTGGTGATTGGAGGGTGGGGAGGGTGCCACTGGACACCAGGATATACTTTAGAAGTACTGGGATGGGTGCTTTGGGGGGTCAACTAGACACCAGAGAATCATGGAAACTTACTGAGATGGGGATCAGGGGGTAGAGGGTGCCACTAGACACAAGGAAAACCTGTCAAAGAACCAACATGGGCATTCAGGGGGATGGGGATGATGCTAGCCACTAGGGATGACATCAGGATGGGCACAACTGGGCCACCACTTCCAATGCAAATGATCCCATAATCGGCATGCAAATGGCCTCTTAGCACCTTGCATGCCCAATGGGCACATTTGCATTTTGCAACTGAATATTGCACCGTGGCTCCTGGCACTGTCCGGTCTGGGGGCACAATTCCCTATGGGCTGGATACAGTCCAGATACCTGTCAGAGCAGCACAGCATGACTTAGTGCTGTGTCAACATGGGCCGATATTTAGTTGGATAGTGCTGGTTCATTATCCGACTGAATATCGCAGCCTGTGGGTTGGGCACAGACGCAGCATAAACTTTTGAGCTCCAGTTTTGCACATTTTTGAATCTCTAGCCCATGTGTCTTAAATTCTCATTTCCCCTATTTTTCTCATGTCACAGAAATTATATATACTTGCTACATGCTGCTGCACTGGGTCAATCAGTCTCCCACCACAGCACCACAGCAACAGCACCTCTAACTTGCAATTCACTTTGTGCCCAGAAATACACTATGTGGAAAATCTCATTTACCATTCTTTCTCAACTCTGAGAAATGATATATACATGCTACATACTGCTGCGCTGTGTCAGTCAGTCTCCCACCACAGCATTTTTCTCAAGTCACAGAAATAATACAAGATGCTGCTATATGCCACCAACAATAGTGTTGTGACATGCAAACTACGCCAGACCGTTGCTCAGCATTGTAAATGGGGCAGACACTTGGGTAATGGTGGGCAGCACACACCCATCTTAGAGTGAGGCATCACTGTGAGTGGGAGGAATACAAGACGTTGGCTGAAGGGGTGGAGGTGGTGGCACTGCTAGTGGTCCTTCTGTGCTGCAGGGGAGTGGCACAGCAAGTGACGATGAGGTACACAGTTGCCAGAAGGGGGCACAGATAATGGAAGTGGGACCTGCAGCCAGAGATGGGGACTTCAGACACTGAGGTGTGTCCAGGGAGGCTATACACCAGACACTGCTCTCAAAACAGCAGACTCTCCTAGAGAAAGAGAGGTGCATCTCCATTTTGGGGGTTTACCCTCTGTCACACCCAGGTCATAGCAATGATGCACACTATATGAAATTTTCAGTTGCCATATTTTCTCAAGTCCCAGAAATTATATATGTTATATGCTGCTGCTCTGTGTCAGTCTCCAACCACAGCATCTCTCTTTAAGAACTTTAGTGGACAGAAATGTGTGAGACAGGATGAGAAGAGATATGACAAGGGTGAAATTATTTAGACTCTAGTGTAATCACTGTCATGTTGTAATGCACCTGCGAAAACAAAATTAAATTAAAAAAGTAAGAGGAAAAACAAACTTTTGGAAATGATACTTACCTTCACACTGGTGATGGCCATTGCCATTTATTGGCATAATGGTACCCCAGAGGGGAAGGAGGAGGCAGCTTGCCGGCTGCTGACAATGAGGCAGCAGGAAAAGAGACCTGTGAACACAAGAGTGAAGTTACTTAGAGTCAAACCCACTCATGGTCTTTTGCACTTGTAAAAAGAAAATGAAGAAAAAAAAGTAAAAAAACGAAAAATGGAATGATACTTACCAGCACATTAGTGATGGCTATGATGTGTAATGATAAATGGTGTCCTGGAGGTGGAGGAGGAGGACACATCTTGCTGGCTGGAGGAGGCTGCAGGACAACAGAAGTAGATTCACACAGTAGTCAATGTGCCTGGCATTTCCACTGGGTCAAGAGTCCTGTTTTTTCTGGAGGCATAGATGAAATGGAGAAGGAGGAGGCCTATGTTGTTCCCAGCAAAGGAGGACTGGAGGAGGACAGAGTGCGGTGCATCATCAATAGAAGTAGGCATGGCAGCAGGTTCACATTGTTCCACTGTGTTAAGAGTCCTGTTTTTTTTCTGGAGGCATGCATGAGGTGGAGGAAGAGGTGGCCCATGTTGTTCTCAGGTGAGGAGGACTGGAGGAGGAGTGGAGGCCAGTCTTGAGTTACATATTCTTCCTTCTTTCTTTGGCCTCCAAATTATGAAATCTACTGCTCTTCATCCCCCACAATGAATACCCCCTCTGCAACCCCGATATCTGAATTGTCACCACATGGGAGTTCTGCATCCATTAAGTCCACATCTACCTCTATGGTGGGCGTTTGTCCTGCCCCTGCTTCATAGTGGTGTGTCAGTGGTGCTCTGCTCACAGCGATGCACTTCTATTTGGAGGTATATGTTCACTCTTCATTATAATGAATGTCAACATGACATTTTGGGGGATAGGTATGTACATTGGTCTGTGATGATTGCCCTTGCTGCACTGAACATATGTTCAGAACTAGCACTAGATGGTGGGCAGCTTAAATATTTTAAAGCCACATCTGCCAGTGCAGACCACACTTCAGCTTTGTTGTTCTAATACAGCAGGTATTTTATCATCAGCTCGAAGGTGTTTGGGGCCTGCCATAAATGTCTCAATAGATCTGGCTGCTGTCTTTAGTCTGGCATCTTCCAATGTTCCTCCTCCTTCTCACAGTCTGCAACAACATCCTGTGTAAGAACTGTCTATAGAGGATATGATTTTGAAGGTGGCTTTCTGGTTGTCTTGCTAGTAGATGTACTGTAGAAGCTACATCTCCACATCTCTCATTTGCCTTGCTGACTTTTGGTGAGTGTTACACAATGTGTCTCGTCTCAATATGTTTTTTTTTTAGCATTTGCTAACCATGTAAACAGCTGATCAGCAGTCTTTGCAGATGCTCAACTTTCTATTACCATCAACTATGGCTGAAAGCCCCCATTTTTAGCATGGATCCAGCATTTTTGCAGAACTGAAATTCACAGATGTCAGGATAATATTCAAATGACTCTTATGATCCACTACATTAAGCATGTGCCCAGACCATGCACAGCTTACAGAGTCACCTGTTGCCTCAAACTGCTACTGCACATTACAGAGATGATCTGCCTCAGCACCTGAAGCAGTGGGATGGTCTGGCTAATAGAGACAGTGCCCCACTCACTGCCTGTGTAACATGATCAAAAGGTCTCAAGATCAAAATCAACCCATCTATAAACCTCCACTGCTCTGATGTCAGCAACATGGAAGCTTCAGAACTGTCATAGAAGCATAGATTTTGTCAGCAGAAAAGGACCTTTAGGCTCATCCAGTCTGCTCTTTGTTCCTGCCTATTTCATCATCACTGACCCTTGTTGGTCATGGGTGTCAATCTCTTCCCCCATTCCTCTACCTACTATGCCCCTGTGCCTATCCAATGCATACTTGAATCTCCCCCACAGTCTTTGCCCCCACTATCTTCTCTTGCACGCTGTTCCAGTCATCCACCACCCTTTCCATGAAGATGTATTTCTGCACATCTCTCTTAAACTTCACCCTTTTGCTTATATGTAATATGTTGGAATTAAATGTCTAATGTTTTGTATTTATGTAACTGCAAACTGCATTGTCATATGTGTGTACCAAACATTTTATAAACATCATACAGGTGCGCCTTGGAAAAAGGGCTCTTGTAGCCCTAATGGTGTAATGAAGTTGCTCTTCTGAATCCTGTATAAATAAACATTTTTACTTACTTACTTTAGCTTCATTGCATGCCCCTTTGTTCTAGTGCCTTCCTTGCTCTGAAATAGGCCCTCCACTTGCACCTTGTTCACTCTTGTGAGGTACTTGTAGGTTTCAATCATGTCCCCTCACGCTCTCCCCTCTTCCAGGGAGTACACGTTGAATTCCTGCAGACTTTCCTTGTATGGCATCTCGTACAACCCCCTTCAATATTTTGGTTGCCCTCCTCTGTACCACTTCAACTCTTTCAATGTCCTTGAGGAGGTGTGACCTCCAGAACTGGACGCAATCCTCCAGGTGGGACCTCACCACGAGTGATACAATGGCAGCACCACCTCCCTCCTCCTGCTAGAAATCTCCATCCCAATGCACCCCAGCATCCTGCTTGCCTTTCCCATTGCTTTGTCATACTGCCCAGCTACCCTGAGGTGATCAGATATGATGACCCCTAGGTCTCTTTCTTGCTTGGTGACTGTAAGCTCCACTCCTCCATCTTATACACAGCTCCTAGGTTTCACAGCCCTAAGTGCATAATCTTGCACTTTTTTGGCACTGAAACCCCACTGCCATCCCTTGGACCATTCCTCTAGTTTCCTCAGATCCCTTTGCATTCTCTCCACCCCTTCACGAGTGTCAACCCTGTTGCAGATTTTTGTAACATCTGCAAAGAGACACACCTTACCCTCAAACTCTTCTGCAATATTGCTTATGAAGACATTGAAGAGGACCGGTCCCAGCATAGAACCCTGTGGCACCCCACTGGTCACTCTTCTAGTGGCTATAGTTTACTACCACCCATTGTCTCCTAACCCTTAACCAATTTGATACCCAGCTTGTCACTTTCTCCCCAACCCTCAAACTGCTTAGTTTCTTAACTAGCCTCCTGCCATGGCTTCTATGAAGCACCATATACTCTGATAAGGCCTTACACTTTTCATTCATCTGCTCCAGCATATACAAGGTTGAGTTCCACCTTGTGACAACCACCTGTTTTAATTGGTGCTGAGGCAGGCTGTTTTTTAATTGCAGTGCATGTAATTGGTCCCTGCCCTTTCTGGACCATGCAAAATGGCCACATATTAGATGGCACAGGATAAGCATTTCTTTAAAGGGGAAAATCCCCTCAACCTATTTTCTGTATACCTGTGTAGTATGTAAGCATAAACAATGATTCCCTCTCTTACACATAGAAACACAGAAACATAGACTTTGACGGCAGATAAGGACCGCTTGGTCCACCCAGTCTGCCCATTTTCCTACCTGTTGGATAGGCTGCAGATCCTAGTTAACCAACAGCCTACTTCCTCCTGTCCCCCACTAGAATTGTCTTATGTTTGTCCCATGCATTCTTAAATTCTCCCAGTGTTTTTGACCACATGACCATCTCAGGAAGGCCGTTCCATGTGTCCACCACCCTCTCCATGAAAAAGCCTCCCCCAAATGCAGCCTCATTTAAATTTAAATAATGTTGCTTCACTCACTTCCACCCTGGTGTGAAAACCTGTTTAACTCCTTTGCAAAGGTCATGACCCCGCTTATGCAAAGCATCATGGGAGCTGATGGTGCAAGCCAGCAGAAGTGCTACTGTCTGTCAGTTCTGTTGTATATCTTCTTAAGTCCCTGTTTTCTTGTCTTATGCTGGGCTTTATACTTTTTAAGGTATGTTCCCTAATGCTTTTTGTTGTTCAAAGTGTGTCCGAGTTGGAAAACTGCAGTTGGAAGGATGCCGGAGCTTGTGACGTTTTGTCATTCAGCTGAATCCTTAAGTGCTAGGAGCTCTTTGCTTACTTTCAGTTCCTTTGATGTGCAAATATGCATTATCATCTCCCTTGTTTCCTTTTATGAATGGGGTTATGACTTTTACAATGCAGAGAAACAGGTTTTCACACCAGGGCAGAACAGAGTGAAAAAAATTCATTTAAATTTGGATGAAATTAGGAGGATGCAAGAGAGGGAATCATTGTTCATGTCTACAAACTACACAGGCAAACAGAAAAAAAGGTTGCGGGGACTTTCCCTTTAATGTCACATTGTGACACGAACTCTTGCGCCACCAGGTTTACACAGTGTGCAAAGCAGGGCACCCCAATGAACCTAATCACTGATAGCTTTGACAATGTTTGCACCATTGTCACTGGCTATGAAGCCTGTCTTTAAGTATAGTGGATTCAATCAAGTGTCAGTTTCCTCCAATATTGATGCCAAAATGTTGTCCACAGTGTGCAAATCAAGCATGCTCTCAACAGCCAGTGTTGCATGCTTGTGAATTTCAGGCATGTAGCTTTCATTACAATTAGGTCACTTGCATTTGCTGCCAAGGTTATGACCAACCCCTTTCTCTTCTAACCAATGTTCTGTTACACACATAAACAAACAGCTGTTGGCCCACTGCTCCACATATCTGTTTTAAGATGGATGTATGAACTGTAGAAATGCTGCAGGACATGTGAAACGTTTTAAACATCTCTCAGTTCAGGAACTCCCATTGTAAAAAGTAGGTTCTGGATGGCACTTTTCACTTTGTGCATGCTTTGGTAAAGAAAGCAAAATAAACCAACATTTTCAACAAAAGAAAATGGGAGATCAATAGAAATCATCTCTGCCACAGCAGCATTTAATTCCCTGGCCACTAGGGGGGAATTTACATTGCTTAGCTAGAATGCTAGTAACAGCTGGCTGGATCTTTATTTAGGTGGGTGATTTTTGGGAACAGTTTTGTGCAGGCACCATGTTGCTCAGAGGATGTCACTGATGAAGACAGTGTCAAGAAATGTGACTTGACTTGGCTGAGGAGTTTTGTCAGGGTGACACTGCTGCTCCTGCTGCTGTTGTTCATCAATGATTTCACACTTTCAGGGGTACTACTGACCTCCTCCTCCTCCTCAATTGTCTTTTCCTCCACAGTATCCTCTGCCTTATCTCTGCCTCCCAAACCACCACCAGACTCTTTCTACGGATGTGTTTACCACCTAGCCATGTGTTTGACTTTAAGATAGGTATGTTGTCCACCTGTGCAAACACGAGACTCTTTCTTGCCATGGCTTACTTGGGCCTGAGAAAGTTGGCATGGTGCCTCACTGTCATCTTTTGGATCAGTAACAAAGGACTCCCACACCAGGGATTTTGAAAGACACAGAAATTTATGTGGGGCACCAGTTGTGGTGGCCTCCACATCCACACTTGCTTATGTTCTGGGATATGTGTCATCATATATTATCTTTTGTGGCAGATCTTGCCTACCATTTAATTTGAAAAAGTCGTACACTTTGCTATCACTCTTTGTTTTTTTCTTTTCAGGCTCCCACGAAGCAACACAGTGTCATCCTCATCTTCACCCTCCATTTCTACTGCCTCCTTTTGCAGGCCCTTTTCTTCCTCATTTTCCTGAGATGGCAGTGGCACACACAGCACCAGTAACCACTGGGGACTGTGCCACTGCATCATCCTCAGACTCTGGTCCAATACCACTAACCACTGGGGACTGTGCCACTGCATCATCCTCTGACTCTGGGCCAGTACCACTAACCACTGGGGACTGTGCCACTGCATGATCTTCAGACTTGGGTATAGTACCACTGACCACTGGGGACTGTGACACTGCATGCATCATCTTCAAACTCAGGTCCAGTACCACTGACCACTGGGGACTGTGCCACTGCATCATCCTCAGACTCAGGTCCAGTACCACTGACCACTGGGGACTGTGCCACTGCATCATCCTCAGACTCAGGTACAGTACCACTCATCACTGGGGACTGTGCCACTGCATCTTCCTCAGACTCAGGTCCAGCACCACTAACCACTGGGGACTGTGCCACTGCATCATCCTCAGATTCAGGTCCAGCACCACTAACCACTGGGGACTGTTCCACTTCATCATCTTTAGACTCAGGTCCAGTACCACTAATCTCTGGGGACTGTGCCACTGCATGATCCTCAGACTCAGGTCCAGTACCACTAACCACTGGGGACTGTGCCACTGCATCATCCTCAGACTCAGGTCCAGTACCACTAACCACTGGGAACTGTGCCACTGCATGATCTTCAGATCTGGGTTCAGTACCACTAACAACTGGGGACTGTGTCACTGCATCATCCTCAGATCCAGGTCCAGCACCACTAACCGCTGGGGACTGTGCCACTGCATCATCCTCAGATTCAGGTCCAGCACCACTAACCACTGGGGACTGTACCACTCCATCATCCTCAGACTCAGGTCCAGCATCACTAACCACTGGGGACTGTGCCACTGCATGATCCTCAGACCTGGGTTCAGTACCACTAACAACTGGGGACTGTGCCACTGCATGATCCTCAGACCTGGGTCCAGCACCACTAACCACTGGGGACTGTGCCACTGCATCATCCTCAGACTTGGGTCCAGCACCATTAACCACTGGGGACTGTGCCACTGCATCATCCTCAGAGTCGGGTCCAGTACCACTAACACTGTGGACTATGCCGCTACATCATCCTCAGACTCAGGTCCAGTACCAGTAACCACTGGGGACTTTTTTTCATGTTTTTTAACACCACTGTATTTACTAAGTGGTGTTGATGGGGTTGAAGAAAGTTCAGATAACAGATCTTGACTCTGGTTGCCTCCTCCCTCAACTAACAGAACAGCCAAATCAAGTGCTGTAGTTATATTTTTTAACAGCACCACTACCATCACACACTGCAGATACACTACTACCTCCTGCATATATATATCATGCCCTGACCCGCCTCGACCAGTGGTCACCGCTGCCACCTTCCCTGCCTTTTCTCCCTGTCTACCCTTTCCTTTCACTCTAGCACTCATTATAGAATGGCAAGAAAAGAATCCTGGACTGTGATCAGTCAGTCTGGGGCTGGACTCGTGATGTTATCCCAGCATAACATCATGGATCAAATCCCAGCACACACATGACAACATCACACATGCCAGCATGTAAAATGAATCACTGCTGACTGCTCAGTAGCTGTACTGTCCCATGTACACACAACAAAGCCATCATCGTGATCAGCTTTAGATGTTATGGGCCAACTACTTTTTAAAATTCTCGTTCACCAGCCTCCTTCACTAACCCCACTTGGCTGCCCATTCTGCCTTGTGTGCAGATATCAAGCTGTCACTGCAATCAGTTTCAGCATGTAATTGCCACTCTCACCCTAAACATCAAACCATGTTTGCTACACTTTGCAGGTATCCATTATACAGAATTACCACCCCCACCACACACACACACACACAAACACACACACACACACACTGCCATTAACTCAAGGCACAAGTCACAGAACCCTTTCTTCCCCTGATTGCAAGGGAGTGCTTCAGGTAAATACTAATCTGACTTCATTACAAAAAAAAAAAAAAATTCTGGTCAGATCCACCATGGCTGCATAATGAAGTTAGTGAAGTTGTGTGGAATTGTTAAGGAGGTATGGAGAAACAACACAATGATTTGTAAGTAGTAAGATTTGTTTAACTTTCTGTTCTAAGGAAGGCATATGCATTATTATAAAAATATATGGAGGTGTACGTTTTAATGGAAGGAATAAGAAGCAATATAGGTTTAGAAAAGAACCCCTGAGTAAATGCTACTGAGGTATGTGTTATCCCGGATGATATTGGCCGGACAGCCAAATTTTAAAGAAAACACAATTGCACATACCCCAATAATGCAAAGCATCATGGGAAACATATGCAAACCCCCATGATGGTTCAGAAGGTGGCAGTACATGAAAACGTAATAGCTGGCATATGTTCAGCCTTGGGATTATTTATGCAGTTTTTTTTTTTAGAGAAACAGGGTTTTTGTCCACGAGGTGATGTAAGTTATATTTAAGCAATGTGTTGATGTCAGGAAGTCAGGTGTAATGATTGACTGTTAGCAGAGAAAATGTGATAGTAACTTTCAGAGGGGGTCGCTTTAAATAAGGGTAAGGTAGTTATGCTTGTAATAATGGGAATATTAGGAAAGTATGAGGTCTATACAGAAGTGGAGTACAAATATGCACAGTTTCATAAGTAAGTGCTCACAGTGCTGGCAAATGTGATATGCAGGTTTGTTTTAGAAATAGGTAAACATAGCGATACATGCAATTGATAGAAAGATAGATAATTACATAGACATATAGATAGAAAGAGACACAGACAGACAGACAGACAGGCAGAATAGGAATGGCAGTGAAGTATTCACGTGACACCAACCCCACCCCCACCATTCAGAGATGGACAGGCATTGGGGTGTGCCTTTGGATCATTGCCCATAATGCTCACGCCATTTCACCTCACTCTACCCTGCAGACACAGACAAGTGTTGAGGTGTACCTTGGGGTGTTGAAGCTTTACACTCACCCCATTCCATAAGAAAATACATTGAAATGGGTACAGTACTGTATAAGAAAATGGAGTGAACTTTGGGGCTGAAGAGTCAAAGGCACACCTCAATACCTGTCACTAGCTGCAGGGTGGGGATGGGGGTGGAATGGTGTGAGCATTACTGTTAACAATCCCAAGTCACACTCCTGATGCCTGTTAGTCCCTACAGCGCAGAGTGTTTTGGTCAGAAACCCTAATGCCCTGGGCATTGTTATGTGACTTCTTAACCTAGCAACAGCATTTAATGCATTACATTATAAGGACAAGTAAATGTTTTCAATACATTTGCAGACAGTTACATAAACTTAATTTCTTCATAGAATAATTACAATTTAATAACAGTGGTAGTACAAAGCAGTTACCCAGACAACATGAAAACTATAACTACTTTATAATGTACATTGACATCCCATAAAGACCTCCTTGAAATTGAGATGCAAATGTCACACATTCATCAGTTTTCTAACAGGAATATTTTACTATCCTAAATATATTTCTTGCTTCAGTAACTGCTCAGCACATCTATTGCATGACCTACTTATTGACATTTTACACCTGCTATGCAATGTGCTGCTGCTTACTACACCAACATCATGAACCAGAAAACAGATGACTGCCATATTTAGGGAGGCAGTATAACATAGCGGTTTAAGACTCTGAGCTGCAAATCTGGAGATCTGGGTTTGAATCCCACAGCCCCCAATTGCATACTGGGTGACCCTGAGCAAGTCACTTAACTTCCATGTGTTCCTAGGTTGCCCCTGTAAACAAGCTTTCAGCTTAGTGTGCCACTCCTGGTTAAACAATTGAAAGAAAAAAACACATAATATATTATTTTTCTTGTTTTATTTTGCTACTACAAGCTTTGACTAATCCATCCATCCTAAAATGTACTTTTTATAGCATATGTGTCTGTGACCTAGGCAGAACTACACTTAAAATATGATGCATAAATAAATCATCAGAATAACATTTATTTCAGTACTATCTCCTTCCTTTTCAGGTGCCCATGACACTATATATATATATATATATATATATATATATTTTAACTGCAAAGCACTAAACCTGTTCAGATGCACAAAACACAAGACTTTATTCTCTTTCCACATTATTGCTAAACTTCAGGTCCCAGAGAGATGAAAATGTAGAGCTTCCCCTAGCTATTTGGGTGGGTGCTTCAACTGTGTGTGTGTGGGAGGGGAGGGTTATAAAAAGCTTTTAAGAAACAGACATTCTAGTATCCACTATGGGATAGTCTTCTTTGGGTGACATATTTTACTCTTTTGTGGGCTTATACTGTACCTTAATTGTCATTCTTGTGTTGCAAGTGCTTGCTTTCCTCAAGTGCTGTAACTTCAGAATGCAGTTTCACAAGTGCTGTATAAGGATGCAGTTTCAGGCACTCCTTAATTACTTTTTCTTTCCTTCTGAACCTTAAGCTCTGATGCCCCAGGCAGCTCTGATAGTCAGTTGTTCCAACATGATAGATCCACCTCATGCCCCTCCCACATGAACCAAAAAAAAAAAAAGGTGAGGGTGAATCTTTAGGAGCTTCTCAGGTGGAGACGGGGTTGGATCTTACCCCCCAAAAAAAAAACTAATGCTGCCTCCCACTGCTCAGGTTCCAGTTCTTGTACCTCCCATTTAAGAAAGAAAATAGTGCCCTGCAACCATTACCTAACATGAAAGCATATTTATTTGAGGGTGGAAAGCATTTCTTGGAGGACGGTAAGGTGGAGGAGACTATTTACACCTTCAGCCAGTTCCATGGACAGAAAACATGACATCAGCCCCATTGTACATGCAAACTGTCTGCAGGCTCTGCCCACTGCAGCTGTAAAAAAGCAGAAAGAAGCCTTTACTGTGATTGGCTTCAGTGACAACACAGTCCCCAGTCTGCGTTAAGTGTGCATGTGTTTTTAAACAGCACTACATGCTATACTAACAGATCGGTACCAGGGGCTTCAGTCTTTCCTGGCATCTTCTCCCAGTGCAAACTGTAAAGACGCTGTCTGTACCAGAAGAAGTAGACTAAGCAGAAAGAGTGTGTGTGTGTGGGGGGGGGGAGAAAACTGCAGACTGACAAGAAAATGAAAATAAAAAGTTTAAAATCTGCTGTTGCAAGTGGTGCTGACGTTTCCTACCTTAGCTGGCATGCACTAAACCTCCACTCCTGGCACTTCCTCGTGGGCAGCATTATTTGCAATTAAGATCACAAAGCAGGGTGGTTACCCAGTGCCATCCTCACTATATTACAGTGGCAAGATATTATGATGCATATGTAGAAGATGGAAAAGTTGACTGCATTTAAAAATCACCACCTAGAGACTTTTTAAATATTTTGAGACTCTGGATCACTTCTATTATGGCATAGAGGCATGACTTTGCTGCTTTGAAGGAGGGGGGAGCAGCCTGACCTGGAGGGATTCAGGCCATGAAAGGGACATTGGAAATTAAAGTGTTCACTCCTGGGAGGCACTATTTACCCTATCCCTTACAATACAGAGAAAGTAAGCATTGGGCTGGATACAAGTTACTAAACAGTGACCCCCTTTTGATGAATCTAAATCCAAACAATCATGTCATGCCCAGTCCCACCCCTCAGCCCTACTCCCGGGGGACTGTCCACCCTCTTGGAGTTGTATCTAAGCTATATGCACTTTACCACATCCCAATCTATGAGCTTCTTATATGTACAATATGCACCCCTCCACATATATTGTCTGTTAGTCTTAAGGCTGTTTTTTACTTTCTTTGCATTCTTGATTTGCAGATCGGATTCAATCATTCTGTGCATTTTTTGTTGGAAGTAACTCATTGTGAAATTAACTATTGGTGCACTATGTCTGTTAACAGCCTTTGTTTTGTTGTGATTGTTACTGTATTCAATGCTATATACTTAATAAAAATAAAGTTAAAAAAAACTATCACAAAGCAGACTTTTTTTTTCACTCCCAGGACAGGCAATGAGACCAGAAGGCTATGGTGGAGGAGGAGGGAGCAGGGGCAAATGATGACCACCCAAGAAACAGGGGCTAAAGAAAAACTCACAGCTACAGAACAGCAGCACCTAGTGGCCAAAGCAAAAACAGGAACTTTTTTTTAAAACAATTATGCTTCCAGAGTACAAAGTAATACTTTAAAACTTTCTTAATTGTTTTTTCATTTTTTTTGTATTCTTTATAAAAATTAGTCATTGTATAATAGGAATAATGCACTCCAGGGTGTATGTGTTGAGTTGGGATAATGTAGTTCTCAGGTGTTGGACACACTTGGCATGTGGCCTCATGCTGGTAGCCTGTGACATTGGCACCTGAATGAAGGCGCCATCCAAAATGGTGACATGATGTGGGCAAAAGCCCGAATGGTGAGGGGGAGGAGGGTGACCGGATGTGGTGGGGTGAGCAACTGTAGCGATGGGATGTTGCTATATGTACACGCACGCGGGGGGGACGAGCACGGCGAGTGTGGCCTGGGAGGGGTCGGAGGGGATGTAGGGGGTGGTTCTGTGGTCAGCTGCCGAGCTGCACCATGGTGTTGGGGTTGGCCTCCTCTTGTGGTACATGGGGTTCCGGGTTCAGGTCTGAGTCAGGGCGCTACTGCAGTTTTGTTGTTCCTGGCCCAAAACATGTTTTTTTTTGCTTTCACCCCTCCCAACATGCACCCCTCTGGAGTTGAGAATCCTTAAGTAAGGGGGTGCAAGGAGCAAAGCCCCCCGCGTGTGGGTGGGGTGGGCACAGCCCCTCACAAAAAGCAAGTGATTTTAGTCCCCGGTGCTGTTCTTCCGTGCGCCGAGGATGTCAGGGTGGCAAAATTGTTTTCACTGCCCTGACATCGTGATAATGTGAGTCGCCTTTTGGCGCTTGCCATTATCACATAGAACCCTCATGCCCAACCACCCGAGGCATGACATTATATCAGAATGACATATATCCTGTTGTGCATTATTCCTTTATTCTAACACGGTAATGTGTAGCAGTACTGGTGGCTTGAACAATAATAAAAACACTGCAAATATTAAAATAGTTATGCTCAAATTAAAAAAATAATTCAAGAGGACAAGAAAGGATTAAAGTGTTACAAAAAATAATAATAATGAAAGATATTAACAACTTCCTGCCAGAGCCCTGGACAGGCATTAGTGTTTTAGCAGCACTAGAACACTTACAGAGTGCAGAAATTATGGGACTTGAGAATAATGAATTGTTTGAGAGTGACTGTGAAAATACATTGAAACTAAAGCTGTTGCTGGCGGCAGACAAAAACCTACCCCTCCCTCCACACACAACTCTAGTCCAGCGCACTAAGGTTCTTTGTCTTCTAGTCCAGAACAGTAGCACCACACAGAAAGAGAAAGGAAAAACAATATACTGTAGGCAAAAATATTAACAGTTAAGTCTGCAAATGCAGAACATCAAGCAGAATATGTTTCTTTACTTTGTTTTTTGCAATGAACAGCAGTACAAATCTAGTCAAAACTGAGCTCTAAGTACTGTAGAACTGCACACAGCATAGCTCTTCTGGTGCGTATCCTGCTGCATGTAATCATGTGATCTGCAGGTCACATGGTGCATCAACAGTACTAACTCAGCAGTTTTGAGACATCCCAATGAACTTCACCAGCAAAGTTGTAACTTTGCACATTCAGAAATTTGCAAATACCTCAAAATTTCAGTTCACAAAGTGTGAATAACTTTGAGAGGTTGCAGAACCTCATGAAGGTATTGCGTATCAAAGTTTTCCAAACTTTGCACACCTCTAATCATTTTTATTAATTTAATTAAATTACAGAATTATAGTAAGTATCAACTCGTAGATCTCATTTTAAAATGCATGCAGCAGTCACGTTACACAAATTAGGCTTGCAATTTAAAAACCTTACAGCATGATATGATTTCATGCTTCGGTGTCAAAGTTGTTTATTTTTGATTGGTGATCTACAATGTTGCTCTTTTGTGGTAACTGGTCATGTACTAATAAAGTTAGTGGTGTGTGTAGGGTAGGATTCTCACAGTTCTACTGTTTCCTTTCCATTGTAATGAAAGTCAGCACTATAATGAATTGCACATATAATATAATCTATCAGAATACCCACAAAGTGCAAAATGGATGTAGTCCATTTTAGTCCATGTGGGGCTGAATTAACTTGTGTTAATTACATTTGTGCACATCTGTACACTTCTCAGCAGTAGTGTCAGCATTATACTTTAGTGCCCTTAAAGAGCAACTGACACGTCTAGGTAGAGACGTGCCAGTAGTGTCCTATCCTATCTACAGTACCTTCCAGTACAGAGGGTACCACAAACTGAGGTACTGTAGGGCAATAGTTTACTATAAAGATGCGGCAGAGCACAATGCACACCCCTGCCGCAGCATCAGGCCCACTTTCTGACCCAAGCCTAAGGATGACATCAGGTCAGGATGGGGACCCAGTGAAAATCCATTTTGCCAGCGAAAGTGCAGCTGAATTAGCATTTCACTGGTGAAAGTGGCAATTCACCAGCAAAGTACTAATTCTGTGGCACTTTAGCTGGTGAAATGGAATATCGCTAGGTCCCCATCCTGACTTGACATCATCCTCAGGCTTGGGTCGGGAAGGGGACCTGATGTTGTGGTGGGGACGCACATTGTGCTCTGCTGCATCTTTATAGTAAAATATTGTCCTACAGTACCTCTGTTTGTGGTACCCTCTGTACCGGGAGGTACTGTACGCGGGATAGGGCACTACTGGCACGTCTCTACTGATACATGTCAGTTGCACTTTAACCTCCATGTTTATTTTTTTTTAATTTATGTTTATCAGTTTGCAATAAGCATACATAAAAACATGCAATAATCTCACAGATGGCATTAGAGGCAGTTATACAATTGAAATTGCAGTATAGGAACTGGTTACTTACAAGATATATATGCCATGGTTTCTATGCACTTAGGAGCAGAGTTTGGGTGGGATTTCAGTCTTGTTGAACTGCTTCTTTTTATTTGTTTGTTCGTAGTGATGTCAGCTTTGGTATACCATTGCCCTGTTATATCCTGCTGATCTGCATTACTAATGTTCCACTTTATGTCTTTTCCCTCCAATTTAATACTCAGTCGGGGGAGACAGAGAGTTGTTGCTTTGGGTCTCCATGTGTATTTTTAGTTAGCACTTTGACACTTGATTATACATTGAATATGTTTTATTGCTGATACAATGTGTTAGAGATACACAAACTGCCTAACCTTCCTGATCCGATTTGGTTTTCATGACTCAAAGCAAACATTTGTGGTTGGAGTCCTGGCTTCTCTGCACTGTATGTCAAATCTTTGGACAACAAAGGTTAAGGGTTTACAGACCCATGCAGGACATGAAAACCTCAAAACACCTACTTCAAAGCAGCAGTATTTGTCAGTTGGAAAAAAAATAATTCTATAGTTCTCTAGCAGTAATGTATTTCTGATATTTTGAGACTCATCATCAGTCCCTCAGATAGTTTTAAAACAACTTGTATTACTAGTTCTGTAATTAATGACTCCAGACAATAAATATGCCCATTAGAAGCAATTTTTAAAAATCTCTTCCACTGAGGTTATGTTTTCACTATATAAACTAAATTCTAAATGTGGATATATTAAGATGCTGTTGGCACTCATTTGTGATGGTAAACAGGAGAGCACTAAACCACGTCAAGATGTTTTAATTTTTTTCATGTTGTGTGGCACCAGAGCAAAAACTTTCAAAACCATAAAACCACATACTGCATCTCAGTTCACGAATGAAGTACAGTGAAAAGGAGAAAATGGGTCTATTGATGTTTGTGCCAGAAATGCATTATTACTAAAAAACAAACTACATGCGGGCATTTTTGCTGACTGACAAATCCTGCTGCTTTAAGAAAAACAAATATTAAAAAGTAATGTTGTCCCTTCATTTTCTCCACGTATAACTGCTTAGGGTTAATGATAGAGTTAAGCTGGAGGTGGTCTCATCAAAGACCACTGTTTCTCCGCTGTAGGATCTATTCTATAAAATATGCAGGGCAGCATAATGGAAGCCTTTTCACCAGAGCAAACATTGTTTGCACATGCAAAGTGAGGCAATTCTGTTTGCTCACTAAACAGTCCATATTGGAAGTTATACATTGCCCAGTGTAAAGAAGTTTGCACTGCAGGACAGAGCACCCCAGGTGCACATGTAGTGGGATGGCATCCTAATACCATGCACACAATGGGAAAATGGAAGCCTTTTGCTTGCAATGATAGCCTGCTGGAGCAGTGCTTGGTAGCACAAGCAAAAAGCACTTTTTAACAGGACACAAACCACCAGCTACCATCACCCAAGCCTTCCACTGGGTGATGGTGGACGGCACATTGTGCTCCATTAACACCCCCCCATGGGCACCTACCACCCCTGGTGTCCAGTGTCTCCTCTTTTACACCCAACCCCTGGTTTACAACTTCAACCATCCCTGGCATCTAGTGCCCCCCTCCCCAGTCTGCACTTGATCTCCAGTTCAAAATGTGAACTATCCCTGGTAGCCAGTGGTCCCTGCCCCAACCCCAGTCCCATCCAATTGATACCCCCCAAACCACAAACTCACTGGCACCCAGCACCCTTCTTCCCCTCACTGACAAAAGGATATGGTATAGCTGTAATAAAGAAAACTGTGCCCATAGCAGCCAGAAGCTGTCGTCTTGCAGCCCCAAGTCATGCAATTCAGTGGAATCACTTTATCCAGTAGATCGGACAATTGCCACCAAAGGAGTTAGGATAGATATCTGAGGAGGCTATTCTATCTGACCAGTTGGTGAGGACTGAATTAATAGACTTTCCTAACTTAGTTCACCTCATCTTGGAAGGAACTGGAGGTCCCTAGGATACGAACTGCAGCAGGGAATAAGTCCTTCACCCACGCTGCTTCTACCCACTGGAACAATCTCCCAGACCAGCTACAAAATGTAGGCTCACTAACTTCCTTTAAAAAAGGACTCCGAGAGCTGCATAGGGAACACAGGCAATGCAGATGTCAAGGACAATCTGTGACTCCCTGACCCCAGTAGACTATCCTAATCTGGGTAAGTTGCCCCCTATGTCCTATACCCTTGGCTACAGGTGCCTACACTCTACATGGGAAGGTGACCACATACAGACTATATGAATGTGCTACATGGGAAGGTGACCACATACAGACTATACGAATGTGCTACATGGGAAGGTGACCATGTACAGACTATACGAATGTGCTACATGGGAAGGTGACCATGTACAGACTATACGAATGTGCTTCGTGGGAAGGTGACCACATGCAGACTATATGAATGTGCTACATGGGAAGGTGACCACATACAGACTATATGAATGTGCTACATGGGAAGGTGACCATGTACAGACTATACGAATGTGCTACATGGGAAGGTGACCATGTACAGACTATAAGAATGTGCTACAATAAAATATTTTTTTGTCCCATAAAAAGTCTAGGTCTGCCCCCTGATATGAGTCTACTCGTATTGCTGCATTTTGTCTGCAATGTACTGTGGTTGTACCGCACAGTTATCACAAATCTGCATTGTATTGCTGCATTTTTGTCGGCTGTGTATTCTAATTGTACCTAAAACCGTCATGTATTTGAAATGTCCTGTAACCAAAAATTTCTCTGTAACTAATTCTGGGTTGCCCCTGAAAAAGAGACCTCTTGGGCCCAGTGGACCTACCCGGTGAACAGAATTAAATAAATAAATGAATAGTTCTGGTATTGGTCATTGTGCTGGAAAATATAAGCTGAGTGAGGGGATGCACAGATGCCTGGTCCCTTGTTAATGTGCCGTTTGTATTGTTCCAACTGATGCTGAAGTCAGTTTGTAATAAGGTCTTAGTACTGAGGGCTACTTTGGGAGAAGATCCAGAAGGCAATGGAGTCAGGATTTAAGGATGTTAGAGGGTTTGTAAACACAGCTGATAAACAAGTCCTTGGAACCTTGTGATATTTTGGTTGTAAGGATTTCAGGTAACTGACCAGGTTGGTGTGCTAGTTTGGGGTCACAGGTCATGCACTAAAGTCTGTCTTTGATGTAATCAATTAATCCTCCACCTTGTTGGAGGATCTGTCCAATCTGGTAGTAGAGCAGCCATAGATGACTATTTCATTGTTAAAGATCTGAGGTCTGAGCCAGGATTACGTAATTCAGGAACATCAGGAGAATGTAATATGGCCCAGGCACATAGGAGATCTACCCTTGGTAGCAGGCAGCTCATGTTGACACATACTATGAGTAGCCCTTTCATATTGCCCATTAGTGTCGACTGTGTTGCAGGCGAGGACAGACCTGGGCTGGGGTTCCTTACACATCACCTGCCTGTAGTATCAGAAGAATGCAGAGCATTGTGGGTATTGTGTGATGAAAAGGGTACCTTCTTGTTTCTTTGTAGGATATTGGAGGGGAAAACAGTGTTGAAGGATTTAGAGAATGTGCAAAACACTATAGAAATGCTTGTCACAGCCATAGATTTGGAGCCAGGAAGGGGGAGACTGGGTAACATTTTGAGTGAGGGGGAGCACTGTCGCCGTGCTGAAAGTTTTTCTGGTCTGAGCACTGGCTCACAATGGCTGCAGAATAAAATAGCTAGCTAGACAGACAGACAAACAGATAAATACTGTCTGTAGATAGAGAAACAGACAGAAAGACGAAAGACAGACAGACGGAAAGATAGACAGACAGGTAGATAGATGGACTGTATAGCTGTAAAACCATTGGTCTAGATCTCAGAACTCACCACATTGATGTTATTTAAACTTTAGCTACTTTCTGCCCTTGGTCTGCATAAACCACAGTGGTCACACAGCTTTGTCAAGCTTCACATTGACTTACAGAATGATAAATAGTTTCTGCCCTGAAATCTAAAACCTAAAATTGATTGCATTGTCACAGTGGATCCATTACTGGACTGGCCCTTACAACCATGCCGTTTTCAATCATTCATGTTACAATAAAAGGGCTTTTTAAAGTATCAGATGCAACTAATACCCACTCTCTATTTCAGAAAATACTGGAAGTGGCTGCTTAATATATAATACCTTTTTTTAATTGACTGCATAAAAACAGGAAAATCATCTTGTTTTGAGAGCCATGGGTGTGCTAAATGAATTCCATTTCTAAACTTCTGTATTCAAATTAGATTTGAGCAGAAATTAACTGAGCGAGGATAAAAAAGGCAGGCTATCTTATGTGTTGTGAAAGACATGATTTCATCACCAGACTGAAGGCATTAGTGAATGTATGAGATGAAGTCAGCCCTGCTTAGCTTATTATGCATGCTACAAACCCACAAGATGTAGTACATCTAGAATTAAAGTTCCTTCTGCTTAAAAATTAATGGGCGGAGCTTAAACAAAAAATAATGAAAGCGAAGAGGACTTACTCATAACTGGTGTTGGGTAAAGTTTTTTCTTGTGTGTGTTAGCCCACTCAGCCCCACCCCATATCCCACACAGCCCCATTGTTGATTCCATGCAGCCCACCCCATATCCCATGCAGCCCCATCCCATATCCCATGTAGCCCCACTCCTTATCCTATGCAGCCCGCACCATATCCCATGTAGCCCCACCCCTTTTCCTATGCAGCACCACTCCTGATCTCATCCAGTCCCACCTTTGATCCCATGCAGCCTCACGACTGATCCCACACAGCCCCTGACCTGATACCATGTAGCCACATAACTGATCTCATGCAGCCCCACCCAATATCCCACACAGTCCCATCCGTGATCCCATGCAGCCCCACCCCATATCCCATACAGCCCCAGCCCTGATCCCACACAGCCCCACCTCATATCACATACAGCCCTACCTCATATCCCATGCAGCCCCACTCCTGGTCCCATGCAGCCCCATGGATGATCCCACGCAGCCCCAGCCTTGATACCATGCAGCCACATGACTGATCCTAACCAGCCCCATCTCTGATCCCAGGCAACCCCACCCCTGATCCCACACAGCCCCACCCCTGATCCCACACAGCCCTACCTCATATCCCATGCAGCCCCACCCCTGGTCCCATGCAGCCCCATGGATGATCTCACGCAGCTCCAGTACTGATACCATGCAGTCACATGACTGATCCTAACCAGCCCCATCTCTGATCCTACGCAGCCCCACCCCTGAAGCCACACAGCTGCATCCCTGATCCCACACAGCCCCAGCCCTGATACCACACAGCTGCATCTCTGATCCCACGCAACCCCACCTCTGATCCCATGCAGCCCCACTTCAGATCCCATGCAGCCCCACTTCAGATCCTATGTAGCTCCACCTCATATCCTACATAGCCCCAACCTGATCCCATGCAGCCTCACCCCTGAGCCCATGCAGCCCCACCCTGATCTCATGCAGCCCCAGCTCTAATACCATGCAGCCCCACCCCCGATCCCATGCAGCCCCATCCCTGATACCACAAAGCCCAATCTCTGATCCCACACAGCCACAGCCCTGACACCATGCAGCTGCACCTCTGATCCCATGCAGCCTCATCCCAGATCCCATGCAGCCCCAGCCCTGATATCACGCAGTCCCACCCATGATACCGCACAGCCCAATCTTTGATCCCATGCAGCCCCACCCCTGATCCCATAAAGCCCCACCCTGATCCCACACAGTCCCACCCCTGATCCAATGCAGCCCCAGCCCTGATCCCATACAGCCCCAGCTCTGATACCATGTAGCCCCACTCCATATCCCACACAGCTCCAGCCTTGATACCACACAGCCCCACCCCAATCACATACCACCTCAGCCCTGATATCAAGCAGCCCAAGCCTTGATACCATACAGCCCCATCTCTGATCTCATGCAGCCCTACCCTGATCCCATGTAGCCCCACACCAAATCCACACAGCCCCAGAATGATTGCATGCAGCCCCATCCCATATCCCACACAGTCCCACCCCATATCCCATGCTGCCCCTCCAGATCCCATGCAGTCCCACCCCATACCTCACCAGCCCCACCCCTGTTCCCACATAGCCCCACCCCAATCCCAAGCAGTCTCACCCCATATCCAATGCTGCCCACCCCTGATCCCACACAACCCCACCCCCGATTCCACACAGCCCCATCTCTGATCTCATGCAACCAACCCCTGAGCTCATGCAATCCCACCCCTTTTCCACAAAACCCCACCCTCATCCCATGCTGCCCCACCCTGATTCTATGCAGCCTCACCCATATCCCATACTGCTACAACCTGATCCCATGCAACCCCACCCCTGATTCCACACAGATCCACCACATATCCCACACAACCCCACCCTGACCTCACATAGCCCTATCCAATTTCCCACACAACCCCAACCCTCATCCCATGCTGGCCCACCCTGATCCCACACAGCCCCACCCCAAATCCCATGCTGCCCCACCCCATATCCCATGTGGCTACACCCCATATCCCATGTGATCCCATACCATATCCTCTGTGGTCCCACCACTAATGCTGCTTCATGAGCCATGGTTGCTGGTGGCATACACTGTTTTTGTTTTCCGGCATCTATGGCCAGTGTAGGCTTAGACTTAGGTTGTGACTGGGCCAGACACTGGGCAATCAGAAACTCTAGTCTGCCTGAGGGTGGATCCCCTGCTCTGGGTGAATAGGGGATTGTGGCTTGGAACTGCAATATCATCTTTCCAAAACAACAGGAAATTAAAACACATAAAAACATGCTGTTTTTGAGAGTTGGCAGATCCTAATAAGAGACCGAAATTTTGTTTGAGCAAGCAGCAGGGGGCACAGGACAGTGTATGGGTGTGTGTGTGGGGGTGGTTCTCTCATATAACATTCATGGCCTTCCAGAGACCTCTGCCAAGTCTACCTGGCTTTGTGGTTGTGTGTGTGTGTGTGTGGGGGGGGATCAATGGACTACCAGGGAAAGAAAATGCTGTGAGATTGGTATTGGTGGGAGGTTTGCTGAACCACATGCCATCAGACAACGGACATTGGAAACCACAGGCCTGCTGGGACATTAAGGTACAGAGGGGCTTGGGATGGTGGAGACTTCCAGTCAGCATGCCAGTTCTCTTTGTGTTGGTAGCATAGCATAGTGCCATGTTACAGGTGCAATGCCATACTAAAACTCAGTGGGTGTGGCTATCCAGTACATTAGCAGTAACCGATCCCATTGGCACCTGGTAACATCTGGAACACTGGTGTACATTATAACAGAGTATAAAGGGACTTTTCTCTCTGCAGCTCAAAACTGACTTGGTGTATAGCCTGAAAGGATGACCATGCAATGGGGTGACAGAATGCCCCCATTTTGTACTGACATCTTTTATGATTAAGAATGGGGCTCCATGGGTCTTATTTACAATAAAGCGTTAAAAAAACATCTGTTCAAATTAAAATTCCAAATGGTTACTAATTAATTAAATCTTTTATGTTTGTAATCAGAATTTTATAGAACTTTAAATTATCAACAATTAGATAGTTTATAGCAAACAATTTATCAAAACTGCAGGACAAAATTATAGCTTTTTTTGGTGAAATATAAAACAGTTTGATATTCATATTTTATATATCTCAAGTTCTGCGTATTAGGCATGTGGCTACAAATTTTGCACCTAAATGTTCTCTCACTTCCTTGGTAAAATGATTTATTGATATACAAACTGCTTAAAAATAAGTTGATACATACGAGATATGAACATAAATTTTTAGGAAAGAAAGACCATTGGTCAGCTGAGTTCTTTTCCCAGCAGCACAGTGGGAATACCTTGTCATGCCACTGCACTTCGCATCTCTTTACAGCACCCCCAAACTCTTTATTGACAGGTTTGTGTCCATCTGATAAGGCTAAGCATGCACATGTGACTGAAATTCAAAATCAGATCCCTATATGCTCCAGACCTTCCCTCAGCATCTCAGTTCTTACATGTACATTACCCAGGCAAGCAGCACGGCTTCCCAGCTCCACTGATCACATTTCAGAATTTTGAGATAAAAGTGCCTCATTGGCGATTTCATACCCCCTGGTTCATGGTTCTTCCAACCTTTTAGCTAGATAGTCTAGTTTTTAATTCACTTTTTCTGGATAAAATAGAATTATTCTTTCTTTCAGATAGCAACGTGTTGGTTGGAGTAGTCTGGACAAGCACAGGGATCCTTCTCTCATGGTGTGATAACCATAGCAAGACAGCAGTGTGTTCTCTGGATTGGACAGGGGTTCCTATCCCTGCAGCATGTTTCTTACATATTTGAATCTGCTGATCACTGTACACAATGTGTGTCTCATGACTCTATTCATGCAATTTCTCTGCCCCGCCCTTCCTGAATGGGGGGGGGCTAGAGTTAATTATTTGTGATTCAGCAGCCTGTATTTCTCTCACTCTCAGCCTGAGTAACAGAGAGTGGAAATGTGAGAAGCAGCCAGCTCCCCTCCTGAGTGGAAATGGCATGCCCTCAAGGTCAATAAGAGATGCAGTGCTTCGTATGACCCCCTCTTCTGAGTCAGTAACCCAGCCCAGTAAACCCTATGTCTCGCTAGTTTTGTGTCTGCTTCTCCAGCCCCTTCTGAGCAACTGTGGGTTAACTAAGTCCTGCCTTTACCTCTTCTGAATAGTGGGCAGAGCACTTGGTTTTAGGCATATGATGACAAAACCCTAGTGTTTAATTGGTTTTCCCTATTCCATCATGGTTCATGAGGGGATACCTTACTGGAGAGTCATCAGCTTCTTCTTGGATTCCTCTCCAAAGGGTGCACCATTTTTAGTGGCTGGGCATGGTTCAGATGCCATTAACATCCATATGGTGGCCTTCCCTACTCACCCTTCCCTTCATCCCCCTGATCTCTCAAGATGCTGCCATGCACTTGCTGGAGTGCATGCATGCCTGACATGCATCTTGGCACTGCTGCTCACCCCAGTGCATGCTAGTGTTTTGCTTTCCTCTACAGCCTAAATGGTTTGGAATTTTGTTCTGAATTTTTCAGGACAAAAGGGGTGTGCCCTAGAAAGATGCTTTTCTTTGGTTTGGTGAATATTAATTGGGTCTCAAGTTACAAGGATTTCAAATGTCAGCTCTGCGCATGCTCAGTGGGGTCTTTCATTTATATGTCTGATACAAAAAAAATGATTCCCAACTCATGAAAGACAATTCTTCTTTCAGGAGAAAAACATTTTCTTTCATGTGGCACCCATCTTGTTTCTCATTTAAAAAAATGGAAACTAATAAAAATGATGTCCTAGAGGAAAATAAACACATGAATCTAGCTAAATGGGACCCATATAACTTGTTTCTGAAGTTTGTTTTTCAAAAAAACAACCCCAAAATATGTTTGTGGGACACCCCTAAAATCCTAGGTGGAAGGCTTAGCAAGGGCTCCCCATTCTTCTTTCATGAGCTGAAATTCCTCTTTTATGAGACTCATGAAAGAAAAATCTCAGTTCATGAAAGAAGATTCTTGACTCACAAAAGAAGAGTTTGAATTTAGTTTTTTGATCACAGTTATTTCATGAGATTATACAAAAGAACAATTTATCTTTCATGGAATCTCATGAAAGATTGCAATGAAAAAGCTAGAGAACAACTGGAAGAAGACAATCCAGTGAATTGCCAGGACAACTATGATCCATTTGGGGAAGGTATGCTGGGAGCTCCTCTTCCTATGAATAATCCCACTGTACTGACATCAGAGGTTGAGACAACCATTAAACAGGCATGCCTGTCTATGAATACATCTCTGTTACTGAACAGCAGTTAAATCAACAGCAGCTAATTGTATATATTGCCATGATGTATGCCGTTCACCATGGTATTTGGCATTGTAAAAAAGAACGTTGTTGTGACAAACACAAACCACTATGTATGTTTGTCAGTGGTTCAGGTGGCACAGGAAAATGTTTTCTTATAGAAGCAATTAGTGCCAATATAAGGCAATATACTAGAGTAGCAACATCTACAGCTGTGGCTGCTTCAATTAGACTTGCAGCACACAACATAGGTGGAGTGACTCTACATCATGTTGTTTTGCTGCCTGTTGAACACAGAAAAACTGGTGAATACTGCTAGTTGTCATTTGAAGATGCAAGTGACTTATGCAATGTTTGAAACTAGAGCTCTTGATTATTGATGAGATCAGTATGGTCTCCAGTGTGATGTTTGCCTTTATTTATTTTTATTTATTTTTTATTTTATTAAACTCTCAGATTACAAGTACCTTTGAGCAGGAGCTGCTCATTTACAAAGCTTCCACGTCAAAGGAATGGGGAAACATACATACAAAGGTTGGTAATGGTAAACAGGCATAGTATAGACAAGGTTGACATATCTTTGCAGCTTTAGATCACTTTAGAGATAATGGTTATTAGTAGGGAGCAACGTTAATAAAGTAGATAGAGGATGCAGCAGAGTAAGGGAATTAAGAAGAAAGGGGACTATCAGCCTGATATTGTCTAGGAGATTGCCAGAGAGAAGTAGGCAGGCTGAGGGGCCTTTGTCATGAGGTGGGAGAGGGATGGTGGGAGGGGATCAGCAACAGGGGAAAAGGTGAGGTTTGAAGCATGGAGGAGGAGTGTAGGGGGAAGGGGAAGGAGGGTGGAGAGAGGGGAAGAAAAAGGTGCACAAGGAAGACAGATGCCATAGATACATAGACACAGATACATAGACAGTGTCGGCAGATAAGGGCCTATGGCCCACCCAGTCTGGCCATTTGAGCTTGTAAGTTCAGTTTATGTTTTCCTAGAAGTCTGTTGCCCCTTACCCCTGACCTCCAGAATTCCTATATGTCTATCCTATGCATTCTTAAATCCCGTGATTGTTTCAGCCCCCACCACTTCCTCTGGCAGGGTGTTCCACTTGTCCACCACCCATTCTGTGAAGAAATTCTTCCTCATGTTTCCTCTGAATCGTCCTCCCTCCAACTTCATCCCACGCCCTCTAGTCCTGGAACATCTTTTTCACTTAAAAATAGTGTATTCCTGCACCCTGTTCCTCCATGTAAGATACTTGTATGTCCCTATCATATCCCCTCTCTCCCTCCTCTCCTCCAGGGAGTACATGTTCAGTTTCTTCAACCTGTCTTCATAGGACTTGTGATGCAATCCATGCACCATCTTTGTTGCCCTCCTCTGAAGCTTCTCTACCCTGTCTATGTCCTTATGTAGATATGGTCTCCAGAACTGTACACTGTACTCCAGGTGGGGCCTCACTAGTGTCTTGTATAGTGGAATTATGACCTCCCTTTTCCTGCTGGTGATGCCCCTGCCTATACATCCCAGCATCCTATTTGCTTTACCTGCTGCCTTGTCACACTGTTTTCCTACCTTGAGGTCATCAGAGATGATAACCCCAAGATCCCTTTCCTGCTTGGTGCATGCTATATCCTCACCCCCCAACTGATATATTGTGCCAGGGTTTTTGTGCCCCATATGCATTAACTTGCACTTCTTTGCATTGAATTTCAACTGCCAAACCCCTGACCATTCTTCAAGTTTCTGCAGGTCCCTTCTCATTCTGTCTACACCGTCTGGTGTGTCTACTCTGTTGCAGAGCTTTGTGTCATCAGCGAACAGTGAAATTCTGCCTTCTAGGTCCTGTGCAATGTCACTGATGAAGATGTTGAATAGGACCGGTACCAGCACTGATCCCTGTGGTACCCCACTGGTCACTCTTCCCTCTGTGGAGTGACAGCCATTTACCACCACCCTCTGTGTCCTGCCACCCAGCCAGTTACCTACCCACCACACTACTGTCCTTCCCACATGTAAGCTGGGCTGGCCAGTGACAGTAGTGTCAGGAGGGATGCAGGGCACAGGTCAAGATTGACTAGTCAGTGAACGGACCAGTCCTTTAGGAGAAGCAGTCACATTTGGAGGTGTAGAGGTGAGATAAAGTCAGAGATACTTTTTAAAGTGTCCAAGTGTTAGGGAGGAAAGTGGTTCTTTGCTGAGGGTATTAAACCAATAAGGAGCCCTATAGTAGAAGGACCACTGACCAAATGAGGTATGACATCTAGGAACCTGAAAGGTTTGGGATTGGGTACTACACATTTGCTGAGTACCACTGAAGGCAGAGAGGAGCTTACAAACACCAGGGGGCATGAGACCAAGGAGAATCTTTTTGGTAAGCAGGCAGGTCTGATATTGAATTCTGTTGAGGAGTGGTAGCCAACAACCTGTGCATAGAGGTCACATATGTGCGTGTCTCTGGCAGTGCCCATTAAGTGCCTGCAGGCTTTGTTGAGTGAGACTGAGATTCTACGGAGGGCAGTTGAAGAAGAAGAGCCATAGATAGCCAGACCGTAGTCAATGATAGAGGTGACAGAGCTGTAGATGGCCAGTCTAAGGGTGTCTGCAGTCATAGAGGGCTTGTGCTTGTGTAGCAGACCAATTCACATATTGGCAGCATTGGCAACAGTGTCAATATGCCACGTGTAGGAGAGGGAGCTATTCAGTGTGACACCGAGGTATTTGAACTCCAGGACATGTTTGAGTAAGTACGCAGCATTGTTCATGATACTGAAGGACCAAGATTTGAACCTGCTCCACAGATTACAGAAGGTCATTACTTTGGTCTTGCTATAGTTCTTGATGAGTTTATGCGTGCTGAACCAATCTTCAACATGCTTGAAGTCAAGCTGCAGCTGTGTTTCAAGGAGTTTAGTGTCATGGTGGCAGGAGAATAGTACTGAATAGTACTGCATCGTCTGCGTAGAGTAGAAATTTTTGCTGGCAAACACCAGGAAGTCTATTGAGGAAGAGGGAGAAGAGTAGAGGTCCCAGGATGGACCCCTGGGGGACTCCGGAGAGGATAGGCTTGACATTGGACATGACACCTGCAATCCTGACCCTTTGGGTCCGATTCCTGAGGTAGCTAGAAAACCATGGCAGTGTCTCATTAGACAGCCCAATGTAGGACAGTTGCCTAAGAAGTAGAGGGTGATTAACAGTGTTGAAGGCCTTTGTGAGGTCTATGAAAACTGCCCCCCTACAGTATCATTTGTCGAGAGTGTTGTGAATGAAACTCATGAATTCCAGTAGAGCCGTGGTGGTGCTGTGCCCTTTTCTGAAGCCATGCTGCTGTGGGCATTGGACTTCATACTTATGCAGGAATTTGACTAGCTAGTTGGACACTATTCGTTCTAATGCCTTAGATAAAAGGGGGAGGAGTGAGATAGGTCTGTAGATGGAATGAAGAGACCTATCTCCACTTTTATGCACTGGTGTGGCAGTTACCTGCTTCCAGCATGAGGGGGACTGGCCCAGTCTTAGTGAAATGTTAAAAATCTTTGTCGGGGTTCAATGACCTATATCTGCAGGAGGTTGTTGGCACAGACAATGAAGTAACCTTTGGAGGCAAAAGCATTGTTGGTTTTGGCGACCTATTTCAACTTGCACCCATGGATGAGAAGCATATCTTTTTCAGCCTTACTGTTGAGGAAGCTATAAAAACTCTCAATGTGCTTTGGTGGAATAAATCTCATGAGTTAATAACTTATGTTGAACTCTTTCAGAACATGCATCAGATTGCTGATCTACAATACAGCACTCTACTTGATGAGGCATGAATTGGAAGCTTGTCCACTTCCAACTCTTCAATACTGAACACACGTGTGATAGGCAAAGGCGAGACTACCATGTCTGTAGCATGTGATGTGCTTAGCAAACTATGCTGTGATGGCAAGCAAATTGTGTGTTTGATGCCAAAGCTTAAACAGTGTGCACAGTTCAATCAGATAATGCTAGAAATACAGCAACAACCAATTGTCAGACTGTCATTGCTGGATTCAGTCGATGGAGTTTGCCTAAGCCCAACAATGATCCTGAAGATGATTGACCATCTAAAACAATTGAATGTAGATGTATCTAGACCAGCTGGTCTAGAGTCAACTCTTGCAGTCTGCAAAAATGCATGCTTGATGCTATGTTGCAGTCTTGACGTGGATCATGGATTGATAAACAGTGTGATGGGGCACATACTTGAATTTCAATACACTATTCAGAGAACATTTGTTGAAACTGTTGTGCTAAAATTTGACAACCTTGATTACAAGGCATCAACAGATGCTCAGTAGAAGTTCAGCTTGTGAAAGACATTTATGCAACATGAAAGCAATTCCCACTCTGTGTAGCACATGCCATGTCCATTCACAAATCACAAGGTTTGAGTTTAGATTCTGTGATGTTCAACATAGGGAATACTTTCCCCAAAGATGGCATGAGCTATGTTGCTTTGTCACATATCAGAACTCTAGCAGGACTCTACATTATCAATGTTGCACATAATAAAATCTGTGCTGAGAAAAAGTGAATCATAGAGTTGTACAACCGCCTGAGTACTTTGTGTCAACCCAACATGTCTTTGATTCCAATGGTAAATGACATAGTCACGCAAGATGTGTCTTCTGAGATGTCACAGAAAATGATTTTTCTGCTTTAAGAGGTGATAAGTGATCAACTGTAGCTGATGATAGCAGATCACTTTCCAGCAAAAAAATAAAAATAAAATTGTTCTAATTGTGATGGTGTCATTTGAAAATAGCACTGGAGTTAACTGCTATGCTAATCCTGTGATGCAGGTATTCCTACATTTGTTTGCATTTAGTGCCACAATAACTACTTTAAATCAACAGTTCTGGCATATTCATTAAAGCAAAACAACACTGTGCAGTTGCTGATGCCACTACATCATGCTGTGGCATCTTATGACCAGCATGGCACATTTGCTGACAATGTTCAGCAATTTGTAATAGACTTTATGATTGTAATCATCAGTTTATTGGAAGAAGATGGGATTCCAGTAAGGCACTACTTCACACTAAATATGTCAGCAGATACATTTGTCTTTCCTGTGAAAATATTGACAGAGGAATGACTGATGACATGTTGTGGATTTCTTTACGTATCCCGCATGAATCATCCATTAAATTTAGACAGTTGTTTAGCAATGCTAAATCTGTCTGGGAGTGCACAAAGTGTGTCATGAACAGTACCTGATCATTGAGATTGACCTGTTCCACGAACTACTTCATGCTGATACTACAACAATTTGACTCATAGGGAGTCAAAGCTGTGACATTAATAACTGCCTTTACTGCAGGTAGAGTTATGTTTGGACGTTCGCATTTTGACACTCAAGCAATAATTTTCCTTCATTGGGCTTCTGTGCATTCTGGCCATTATGTAAGTTGGCTGAAATACAGTGGTGTCTGGTAGAGTGCAAAGATGCTACATGCTCCTTTAAGGAAAGGCTTCCAAGGAAGCTAAAGAATGCGTATCTGATTTTCCTAAAAAACTAAGTTTGTGGAGTTGCAGAAGAATAGTTGCTGATAATATGTCTCTCAATTAAGCAGGCTAAAAAAAAGGTAGACAGCACACATATATCACTGACATTGTTCCCATTCAGATTTTATCACTCAGTGGGCCAGATATTCAAAGCTTTGCTCTGGGCAAAAAATGTTTGCGTGGGTTTAACGTGGGATTAGCGCGGGTCTGCTACATTCAAAAGGTCAAATAGAGGATGCAAACTGCATTAGCGCCGGGCAAATCATAAGTATATGCAAGGGGCAAAGTGAACATGAATACAGGTGCAGTGAGATATTCAGCAACTAGTACCATGCTAAGGTGTTTAGCATGACTTAGCGTGACCCATAGCGCGGTACAAATTACCGCCCAGGAAAAGCTGGTCTTAACTCCGGGCTAACAGCTTTGTGTGACATTGTTGCTTTGTGCAGTGATAGCGTGGCATTAGCATGGCTTGCACAGCCGTAACATATGAGTATGACACTTAGAAACTGCCAGACATGGAAGACACATGCTGCTCACTGATGGCACCACCATGATGCCATCAGCTGCCACAGGTCCCAGCCATGCACAGGCAAGAAGGGGTGATTGGGCCCACAGAGGTCATCATGGTAGTGTGGCACTACAGCACACACCTGCAGACCATACATCTGTAGTGCCCAACAGATGCCAGCACACACAGGCAGCACTGTGGGCATGGTGGCCATTGAGGGGAGGGTGTACGGGTGGCCAGACCTGACCACAGCCCAAGTGTGGCCACAAGACTGGGACACAGCATGCAGTGCACATGGGCCAGTAGTGGGAATACCCCACTGCCTGTATGTCTGTTGGATCCTATGTGCTTCCCCGCCACATGCAGCACAACTGTACAGATGCCACAGCACATACAGCCGGCAATGTAGCTGTTACTGTGTGCATCCCATGCCACAGGTGCAGCATCTGTGGATCACACAACAGCGTAACAGTAATGTCCACAGTCAGTAAACACCTGCATGTTGGGGCTGTCACTGTGTACAGTGCAGTCAGCATCACTGCCCTACACACTATAGGCAGTCTGTGTCCCTCACACTACTGTCCCCCTTGTTACTGTAGTGTCTGCTGTGCACTGTAGCATGCCCTACAGTGTGACAGTTGCATACAGTACCACCACCACCTGTGTCTATGCCGTCTTGTCCCTGGGGTACAATATGCTATGCCATGCTGTACTGATTACACGTAGCCTGCAGCTATCATCATGCACTGCCAGACTGACCTACAGGTGGAGCTGTGGTCAGACCTGGCCAGCCCCTGTACTTCCAGACTGACCTACAGGTGGCTCTGTGGGACCCTGCAGTAACGCTGGGAAAATTGCATGCAAATCAGGGAATAATGAGATGCTAATCTGGATGTTTGCCCAGAGACTACCTAAGTAGGTTCATTTGCATGTCACTTTTGAATATGGCAAATTTTAGCACCGGGCAAACATGTTTGCACCAGACAAACAGCTTAGCTCCACGCTAAAGCCGCGCTAATGTGCTAGTGCGGCACTAACGGTTCGGGGAATATTATACAGTTTTGATCACTGTTCTTTCATACCTGCTGCTGCCTGCAGCTGGACTGAGTCCTCGCATTTGCTGGCACACACATTGGCCACATAGTTCATCCCTACCTACCCTCATGTCACTGTGCACAGTGTTATTATTGTGGTTTGCACTTCTTGGTTGCTGTATTCAGTGCTGTCTTATTCCAGGGCTACGTTGGCCCTGCACTCAAAGCCCAGTTTGCACAGCCTCATTTCCATGCTATATTCAGAAGCTGTTTGCCTTGGGCTATTCCTTTTGAATATAGCTTGCTTTGTGCTCCAGGCTAAGTTTGTCCACCAGGCAGTGTTAACTTAGCTCAGGAGCAAAGTTTTGAATATCTGGCCCAGTAAGTCATGAATAATTCATTTTCTTAAACTCAGTTTCTACATACAGTGGCTGGATGGTTGTAATTATGATACTGACATAGATTTAGTTCAAGTAGGCTCTTACTAAGGTCCTGGACTATAGGCATAATCAGTTTTTACCTCTGTTCCTGTCACATGTAGATCTTTTATCCCCCCCACATAAACACAAACTGGTCCATACAGAGCTGTATATCAATTTGTCATGTAACACTGCACGACACATACAGATGTTTAAACTGTACCACACATGCATAGCTTGTCATCTGTTATCTAAGTATGACTCAGCTATAAATCTGTAATTAATGCTGAAAACTTGTTAATATTTAAATATGTTGCATTTATGTAATTGACTAATGATGTCATGTAATGTAATTTGCATCTGTGTGTATGGCTGTACATTATTCTTCTTTTACTTTACAAGACATATTTCTGCTGACAAAAAAAGGCTGAAAGTAGTTCAGTACTATTTTATTTAAGTGTATTTATCATTTAAAAATGTTAAGTTTTTAACAACATATGGTAGAAAATGTTTTTATAACATGTACATGTTTTACCTAGTTACTGGCTATGCACTGTTCCTGTGTTTTCAAAGGATTGTCTTAATCCAGGGGTTGAGTAAGGAATTTTGCAAGTATGCCTTTGAAATACTTATAAATAGTTATGTATTAGTGATTATATAGCAAAGAGTCGTCTGAGTTTAACATTTAATAGATGGCTTACTGTTCCCATTTACGTTATTTTTTTTGTGGTTATATCTTTATCCTCCTCCTCATCTGCATGGTCGGCTATACATCCGGCCACCATCCTGTGCTCCCAGCTCCACATGCAGACCCTAGCACCCCAGCTACTTCCATGGCTTACCCCCCATGGCGGGGTGGTGAGGAGTCCCCTTAGCTCACCCACTTCGAATCGGATCCAGTGCTGGGAGTGATGCCTCTGGAGCTGGAGTGGTGGGACAGCCATCAAGCCACCACAACTGTCTGACCTTGTTTCCCTTCCAATTTACTCCCCTTGCAGAAGTGTGGCATGCAATGACACCTGCGGCGGGGTCATGCACACTCCTGCGTGTACCCCCACCAAGTGTCTGCCATGCTCCTGCCCCACGTTCTTGCAACAGGGGTCAGGCATGCACCGGCTGTCAATCATCCCCTCCCCAGAGATGGAGAGCCATCCATTGGATGCTCAATCCCTCCCCTCCCTGCCAACCCCCAGCAGCCTGTGCTTATTCCCGAAGGTGGGTCACCGGCCATGGTGTGAGGTGCGGCGTCCAGTGCCTCAGCCCTCAGCATCATCAGACAGGTCCATTTACATTATTTTTTCATTTTTTTACTACTTGGTTTTTCACCTGCTCCAGGAACATTTCATTTTCATTTTATTTTTATTTTTTATACTTGTAAGTGAGATGAGCAATACTGCCCATTTTCACAAGCGACAAGTATTACAAAAATAAACAATATGAATACAAAACAGACACAGTTAAGACAAAATTGCGCACAAAACATTACACTGTATATACAGTACTAGCTAAACAACAATGTATTATCTAGGTTGGTGTACAGGTGTACACATTTTGAATATCAGACCACTTTTTAAGCCTTATTTTAAAAGTTTGAACCATGGAACAGTTGAAAATTTCCATTCGAAGGGAATTAAAAAGGAAGACAGCTCTCTATAATAGATTCTTGTCCAGTCACCAGGAACATTGCAACAATTTGGTACTAATTCATAATTTAAAAAAAATATATTTACTGTGTTGTGTTTATTTCTTTATAAATGATAAGAACATGTTTGTTGTGTTACAAGTAGAAAGTCAAAAATGTCATGGGTGGCTTATGGTTTTAAATGAACATCATATAATCATCACATTTACAATTAAATAAAAATAGGTGATTTATCAGGTTAAATGAGTTGCTACATTTTGCAAACTGGAATCTCTAAAACGGCAATGTTCATATGGAGAATTGGTGCAGAAAATGAAGCTGAATGAATTGTGAAGCTCAGAAGAGCTCATACAGAAAACAACGTTGAAGAGATATATTACTTGTGTGGAATAAAAACAAATGAAAGGAAATATATACATTCTGACCCAGATATTCAAAAGGGTTGCGCCATGCGCAATAGGGTTGCTCCAGCGCAAGTCCGAAAATGCACCATTCTGTGATATTCAGCAGGAGGCAGATGCGCCCCCCAAATCATGCTGAGCAATAGCGCAATGATAATGAATGTATGCGCAACTGAAGGGGGAGGAACCATACATAAATGGCGCAGTGCGATATTCAACAACATGCACCATGCACAATAGGGAAGCAAGCAGAAGTTGCACGATAGAGGAAATGAGCCAAAATAAAAAGGAACAAGGGAGAGGTGCAAGAACACTACAGGGAAGGCACATGAAGCTGAACTATAGCAACTCAAACTGGGCAGGAGGAACACACAGGGCAGGCCAGGGAAAGGGCACCCTGAACAGAGAGGCACAGGGAAGGTGTGGGGAGCCACAGCCAGTGCAGAAGGGGAAAGTGCCACACAGCACAGAGGCCACCACAGGAAGGTGTTCCCGGTGCAGGGGAAGTAGCAGCCAGGACAGCGGGGGAACACAGAAACAGCTGCTGGGGGGGGTGAACACAAGCCAGGGACATGGCTAGTGCCACCATCCAGATGGAGGCAGTAATGAGGGGGGGTGAGAAGGTGGGCAGCAGGGGAGCGTGGCCGTGGAAGGGCCCATCGGCGGTATGCCCCCAACAGGCAGTACCGAACCCACACCAACTTCGAGCTGTACAGCGATACTGAGATCGTGGGCTGGTACCACCTGAATCGGGCAATTCTGAGGTGGCTCTGTGAGCTGTGCAGTGATGTGATGCAGGCATCCACACGACGGAGCCATGCTCTGTCAGTGGAGACTAAAGTGACAGCTTGCATATGCTTGCTCACCACGGGTACCTTCCAGAGACCAACAGGGAACACCACAGGCATAACCCAGTCGGCCGTGTCACGCCACTTCACCCAATTCCTCAGCGCACTGCTGCCACATGCTACGGAGTACATTCATTTCCCCAGCACACTGGTGGAGCACACAACAAACATACAGGAGTTCCACAGGGTAGCACGCATGCCTGGCATGCTAGGGGCAATAGACTGCACCCATGTGGCCATCCACACACCACCTGGCCCCGAGGGGGCCGCATATATTAATCGGAAGGGCTATGCTAGCATCAACTGCCAGGGGGTGCATAATCAGTGTCTGTGCCATGCACCCTGGGGAAGCACACGATGCTTTCATCTGCAACCAGTCAGCACTGTGACACAGATTCAAGAGTGGGGACATCCCCACTGGCCACTTAGTGGGTGAGTATGCAAACCACATGGACAAACATAGAGCTTGGGAGGGGCATGGTCAGAGGTGACATGGGTAGTGGCCTACATGGCCCGAGGCAGGGCGATGCTGATCAACAAACTAACCTCCACCCTCTACACACAGGTGACAGTGGATACCCACTCTGTCCCTGACTGCTCACACCATACCGGCGGCCCACGACCCCATTGCAGCAACGCTACAATGAGGCACATGCCACCACACGCAATGTCATCGAGTAGGTGTACGGTATGCTGAAGGCACATTTCCGTTGCCTGTACACCTCCAGCGGTGCCCTACAGTACAGCCCCTCAAAGGCCTGTGGGCTATTCCTGGCCTGTTGCATCCTGCACAACATGGCTAACTAATGTGGGACAGCCGTGCAGGTTGAAGAGGGGGACAGTGATGGGGATGATGAGGACGCCGGTGATGATGGTGATGGGCAGCCCCCCCCCTTGGGCGACGGGACCCCCGACTGCTCCGGCTGGCAAGCTGCACTGGGACGCCATCACAGAGGAGCACTTCAGCTAACCCAGGTAAGTCATGGGGCCATGTGCAACCACCAGTGGCAAAGGCACAACCCACAAACATGCATGGACACACACCAGGGGTGCATGCTGTCAAGGGAAGTGGCCGGGCATGGAACCGCACACACCGCCAGGGATGGGCGAAGTCTAACATGGCATGCAGTCATACACACACACACACACACACACCTCACCAGACATGCACAAAGGGTAGGAGGCATGCCGACCCAGACTGCCACCCCTAGCCACACACATGTCCACAGACCACCACGCCCACTGCCTATCATTGTGCGTGTGTCAGACGCTGGGCACCATTGCACAGTGGCGTACAGTGCAATGCAGGCATCATCATGCACATGCAACTGCAGACAGCAGCTGGGAGGGTGTGAAGATGGACTGTGTCTGTGCGTGCAGGGCCTGGTACCCACCCGTGTTTTGCCCGCTGAATGACACAATGCACACAGGGCAGCATCAGACACTAGCCGTGCTGGGATACAGGTCAGTCACGTGCCACAGTGCCATGGCCACCACAGATGCATGGGCGGCCCCGCTGAGACCCACCAGCAGTGACAGGCTGACCACTGGCCTCATGGGGCGGCACCGACGGTCCCCCAGGGGTTTCACTGCGTGAACACGACCGTGCTCACGCAGGGGTCTGCAGCACACTGAACATGCCTGCACCAGGCGTGCTCGGGATGCCCACAGCCGAACCCGGTGTTGACAAGGATGGTATCACATGATGCCAGGAATGGGGGTGGACATTGTGTGGTGTCTGCGATGCATGGGCAAATAACTGTGTGCCCATTGGGCCATGACAGCAGTGAATGCCTGTGTCTGCCTGTCAATGGCAGCGGTCACAGCCTCCCGCAACCAGTCCATCCCTGCCAGGTGCAGAGCGGTGTCTCTGCTGTGACCCTCCTCTGCCTGGTGCAGAGCTGCACTCAGTGCATCCACCGCCATCACAAGCCGCATCTGCTGATTGACTGATGCTTGCAGTATGCGGGTGTGCTCATCCAAGAGGTCATCTGCCTGATTGGCATGCTGTCCCTCAGGGTGTTTGCGGCCCTGATGCTCATCACCCCTTGAGGGTGGGCGCTGCACACCAGGGCCAGGCCTGGGCATGTCCACAGGCAGTGCACTGACACTGCCCCCTGACACTGTACCCCCATGGCCATTGGCTGACTGCTGATGCTGCCCCTCCGGCTGCTGCTCCCCAGGGCTCAATGGTGCTGCTGCAGTGGCCGCAACAGTCACACTGTCCTGGACACACACCAGTGCTGCCCCACTGGTGCTGACAGGCACAGGCTGGGACTGTGATGACACGCAGGCCTCCACAATGGCACCACCAACAGCCATGGCCATGATGTCACCTGCTGTGTGGCCATCCTGTGACACACACGTGTCACTGCCCATGATGTTAGCTCCATCATCATCAGTGATGGATCCTGCACCAGCCCGTGTCTCAGCACATCCATGGACGCTGGCATGCTGGGACATGGGCAGGGCCTCCTCCGCACCTGCTCCACCAACATCAGTCCAGATGTCCAGGTGAGCCCACTGTCGCCCTGACCCCCGTATTCCTGTGGAGGTGGATGGCCCCCCCTCCATCTCCATGTGACTGGCCTCAGTGGAAAAGCCCACCACCGCTGACCCATGCAGATGCTCAGGAGCTGTAAGGGAAAAAAAGTAGTGTTATTGCATGTGACCTACCCTGTCCCCCCCAATAGACAAACCATGACCTACCATGCAGTGACGAGCTACCACCCATCTGGAATCCACCACCCGGAACACCCTCAATGGCACAATGCTGCATGCTGCCAGCAACCCGCTCTTCCTGTGGGGTCAGGCGTAGCACCTCCGGCTGTCCCCCATCTGTCACAGAACATGCTGCCCTGATGGCAGCCACCTTCTCTTTAATCCTCTGCTTGTCTGTGCCCATCTTCTTTTTGCACTCCTGCATGGAGTGCTGGTGGCTGCCATGCAGGGTTACAGCATGCGCCACCTCCTCCCATGCAGCGGCATGGGCCTGTGGTGTTCCCTGGTGTCTGCTGAGAAGTGGCTCCTGGTCTAGGTAGGCCTCGAACAGGGCATCTGTCTCAGCCTTAGTGAAATTCGGCCTCCTCTTCCTCCCACGACTCTGTTCCTCTTCCTCCATCACACGCTCAGTCATGATTCATCCTGCGAGAATGACAGGTGTTACCTGTGACTGTGCAGTCCCACGCATGTCCCAAACACCACAGTCCACACTCCCAAACAGCATGCAACTCACCGCAATAGACTGCAGTAACCAGCTATGGCCTGTGCAGCCCAATGTCGCACTTTTATAGCGCAACCCATGCAAATGAGGTGAGGTGCATCTTTAAGTGGATGCAAATGCAGTGACTGTGCCGCTGAATGGCTGATTAGCTGATTTGCATATGCCGGCTGAATATCGCCCTGTTGCGCTTTGCACAATTGTGTTGAACGTGCTGAGCCAAGGGTGCAGTTCTGTGACATGCACAGTACACACCTAACTGTGCATGCCCGGGTTGATGATGCAGGCACCTGCTGCACTGCTGATGTGCTGTGCATGGGAGGCAATGCAGGGCATGGCCAGAATTGTGCCAGTGGTGCTACTGCGCTGTTCACCTATATGGCACTGTGGCACTGGGGTGTCATAAGCACACTGGGGCAACAGCACAGTAGGCAGCTACAGGAGGTGGCACACAGGCACCCAATCACGCTACATGCATTGGGTTCCAATCACGCTGTGGCTGTCCGTGCGCCAGAGACACTTGACCCTGTGCCTGACCTTTGCCCCCTAGGCACCATGCGTCAGGCATGGGTGCACCACTATCGTGCTGTTTGGTGACAGCACGATAGAGAATGGCAGCGCTGTACCGCGTAGCATCTGCATGTGGCAGGACCGCACTGCAGAGTGCCATTTTGACTGAACTGAGCAGCAGAGATGGCACAGAGGAGTGCTGTGCAGTGGAGCTAGATCGAGCTGGCAAACCTTGTGGCCATAGTCAAGCCACATGTTGGGGCTTTGGTTGGGGAGGCACTCCTGGACAGGGCCAGGAGTGAAGTATGGCAGGAGGTGGCCGACGCCTTGGAGCAGGCCACCAGTATGGGGCAGACGGCGGAGCAGTGCCGCCACCATTATGGGGACCTGAGGTGCGGGGACCCGGACCTGCTTGCCAGCCTGTGGGCATGTGCCAGGAGGGGCATGGTGCCATGGCCAGGTAGGTGCAACATCCATACACTTTTATCGTCCATACGGGTATCACAGTTGCATGTGTCCAGCACATGGGGGGCATCCGGTTTTGGCTGTGGTGGTGGTATCGGGGTGGGGGGGGTCTGGCTGTGTGGGATTGCACACACATGGGGGCAGGGGGACATTGCTACTGGATTGCACTGATGTTCCTCTCTCCATGTTTGCACCTTAGGGCCAGAAGAATGGAGGCACAACCGCAAGGGGAGGTGCCGCATGTTGGAGGAGAGGGACAAGAGGGATGAAGGTGGCCCACGGTGCATGGACTAGCCTGTTGATGGTGAGTGCCTTACATCCATGATTACTATTGCATGCTGTAAAGCTGGGCGGGCAGTTGGGCATGGCCACCATCCAGTAACACCACTGCCATGCACGCAACTTGTTACAGTCAGCACTGTCCAGTGGCACTGCATGTCTGGGAGTGTGTCAATGGTGGTCCATGCATGCACCGGGCACATGGTTGTGGCACTGCCTTCACACCGCATAGCCAAGTCACTGTACGGCCATGGTGGTGCTGTGCAGGATATGGGCGGTAGGTGTGTGCAGTGGTCCACATGGCTGTGGCTGCCTGGATGGGCAGGTCTTGTGGACATGGTCACTGTGGGTGGTCGCACACCATCACAGGGGTGTGTCACATGGCTGTATGCCATGCACAATGGGTGGGCTGCAGGGGGATGGACAGTCACACCTATTGACTCTGCTCCCTCGTCCTAGGTGGCTGGACTCTCTGGCAAATCCAGCGGGACATCCAGGAGCTGCTGCAGGTTGGGAGGGAGACTTTGGAGCTCCTGAGGCACATCCACCACGACGGGGTGAGGAGGAGGAGGCGGAGATCCCATCGGCGCCAGGAGGAAGAGGACCGGGGCAGCCAGTGACATCTCCATGCCCCAAATACCACCTCCACCCTTTGACCCACCCTCACACCCCTTCTTCCCTCTCCCATATGTACACCCCTGCCCCTTACCCGCCCCCACCTGTTATGTGGCCCTTCCCCAACTATTGTATATAGTTTTGTATATAGCTTTAGTGTACACAGTTTTAATATATACATTTTGTTATAACAACTGTGGTGGTCTCTGATTTGCAATGGGCTACAGGTACTCAGCTGCAGCGGTGTGCATGGCGTTAGGGGTGGTGCACGCATGGGCATGTGTGTGTGTGTGTGTGTGTGTGTGTGCAGAGGTGAACCACCTATGGTGTGGACAGGGGGATCAATCACTGTCTGTGGTTTGTGTGTTGTACTCTGTGCACTGCATGCCTGTGTGTAGTGGTCCACGGGGACTGCACTGTGTGCATGGCACCCCTGTCAGACTGTCCATGGCCTGTGCAGCTGACACTCTTGCATGTCTGTGATATGCCCGGTCTGCTGGCATGTCAGTGGTGGCTTTCCACGCTGGATAACAACTGTACCCGGCACAATGCCAGGTTGACCCCCATCACCAGTATGGTGCATGTCTGCCTCCGGTGGCACTGTGGCCTCCGCTGTTGTTGTCCACCATCCATGCTGTTGCTTGTGTCTGTTGCAGGGGATGTGCTCCAGTGTCTGTCACTTGTGCTTCAGCAGCATGTTGGTGGCATACAGCTTCATGGTGCCTGCGGAGGGTGGCTGGCACACCTGTGCAATGTAGGGGTGCTGGCCGTGTGTACACGTCAGCTGTGGCCACATGCCAGTGGCTTGGTTGACCCACTACTGTGTCCCTGTGTTGGTGTGCCCTTGGGTATGGGTAGGTGTTTGTCCATACACTGTGTTGCATCCTGTGTGGTGCATGCCTCCACGTTACACTGTGCCTGTCTGTGCTGGCTGTTGTGGCCAGTGCTGGGACAGGATGTGTCCTTGGGAGGGTGTGCAGGGTGCTGTATCACTGGAGATGGGGTCTGGGGCATGCCTTGTTGCATGTGGGGTACCTCGTGTGCTGACGCATGGTCGGTCTCTCAGCTGTACCTCGGGGGGGAACATGCAGGGCGGCAGTGTGTATGCATCTGTTGCATCACTGTCTGCTGCCACCCGCTGCAGGGTGCCCATGGTGGGGCTGCCTTGCATGGCTCCATGGTGCACAGGGTTGCATTGTCACAGTGGAGGTGGTGGCATGCATGGGGTGTCCTGCACTGTTGGGTGCTACTCCTGGGCAGGGTGTAGGGGGATCATGGTGCAGGGTGTGCTCTGCATTGGTGGGATGGTGTGGTCTGGGGTGGTTGGCCTTCCTTGTGTGCCAGTCACAGCTTGCCAGGGGGTGTGCTGGGGCACCAAGGCCCGGCTGTGGGTTGGTTGCTGGTATCCATGGGCTGGTGGTTATTCCAGCTCTCCCCTGGTTGTGCAGTGCATGGGGTATGGGGGGACAATGTCTGTTCTGCTGTGTGTTCCTCTGCCCATCTGTGGCATGGGTGGTGGGCCCCTGTATCCCTGGTTGTGCTGTTGCATTGCTGCACTGCTGCTGGGGGCATCCCTGGTTGCGCTATGGCACATCTGGACTGCTCAGCTGAATATTTCTTGTTGCGCTATGGCACATCAGATATGCTTAGCTTCACCTCCCTAGTTGCGCTATGGCACAGGTGGTGCGATATTCAGTCGTGTGCCGTAGGCGCATCTTGGCCTGCGCAGTTTTTGAATATCACGCTTCTTGTGCATGGGCGCAGTGGACTTGCTCTTGCTCCTGCTGTTGTGCACTTTTTGGGTGCAGTTTGAATATCTGGGCCTCTGTATACTATCTCAAAAATAGAGGAAATTATTTGCAAAAAACTACATTAATGCACCAGTTAGGGTTCAGCTTGAAGCAACAAAAGTAGGAAAATGTGGTGTTTGGGTTTCCAGCACTAACTCCCCATTCCCCATCCCACAAACAGCTAAAGGGACAAGACAACACAAGCAACCACAGACAGCCATCATCAGGTAAGACAAACAATGTACAACTCTTTCCGGATGACACAAAGAGACATCCATCATCATGGTCCAGTACTTCTGTAACTATGGATACATATGCACACTTCAACATATACACACCCACTTCAGGCTGCAGAATTGGAGTGCCTGACCAAAATGTACACTTGCAAAACAATTTGATCTCAATTCACTTATGGACAATAATGACATTTCTCAATGCACTATTATCATTCTTTGTCATTTCTAAGCATTGTCAATAACATGCTATCAGGATTCCATACAAATATAGCAAAAACATTTGAAAATGTCCATGGAATGTTGATTCTAATGTAGTATTGTTAATAATAGGTATTTGTAAACACACTATTATCATCTTATATGATTTATTACTACTATAATTACTATGCAATCATGGTTATGTGTTATTTTTATAACCAAATATAATTTTGGAACATTTGCATGAAATTCTGATCCTAGTGCCATAATATAAATAAGCTGTATTTCTAAGTGCACTACTACAATTTACTACCATTTTCTATTATTGGCATTAGCATGCAATCATCATTCCTTACAAAATGCAACCAAAAAATTGAACATTTGCATGAAATTATGATCCCAGAGCAGTAATGTTAATAGTTTGTAATTCTCAACACACAAATACCTTTTGTGCCACTTCTTAGTATGGCCATTATCATGTGATCATGACTGTATGTAAAAACTCTACACACAAAACAAGTAACAATTTGATACATTTGCACAAAATCGTGATCCAAATGCTGTCATGTCCATGACTGTTATTTTTCTTTCCGACTATTATCATTTTATTGCATCTATTTCTGCAGATATTAACAAAAATCATGATTTAATGCAAAAAAAAAAATGTTCAGACATTTTTATGAAATGTGGATCCTAATTTAGTAATGTTACTCATTGGTGCTTGTAAACACACTATTATAAAATGGCAAGAAAAATCCTGGATTCTAATTGGTCCATTTAGGAATAGACCCATGATATTATCCCAGTACAACATCACTGATCTATTCCCGGCAGCTGTCAACCTCATCACCAAACATACTAGCTTCATGCTAAGCAAGGAATTACTATGCCTGTCAGATTTACCACACAGAAGTACACAGAAAAGAAATGTCAAAAATACCTCGGGTAAACTTCAGACTCTTCAATATAAATGACCTGAAGAAGTGGTTCAGAGAAACCATGGAACCATCAGAGCAGCAACAGTGAGCAGCAAGCCCTAAGAAAAAGGAAAAAAAAAGGCAATTTGAAGTAGCAGATGAAGAGTTACACACACTAGAAAAAGAAAGAAATGAGCAAACAACATAAAGAGCCACAACATGGGCTGTAAAAGTATTCATATACTGGATAGCATAAACAAAGCAAGAAATAGGCTTTCAAACAATAACTGCCATCCTTTGACACTTTTATGCCTTGTTAAGAAACTCCTCAGGAGAAGCATACAGCAATAGCAGTTATGTGGAATTGAGAGTGGGTATAAACCAGTAGCTGCATACAAAAAGTACATCTTGAAACCATGAGCCAGAGCCCCAAGCTTGTACCTCCATCCAAGACAGAAACCTGAAAAGCCATGGACTGAGGAAAAAAGACGGTATACCTTTGTGCTCATGGACATCAACTACATAGCCACCATGTTGTCCAGAATATGCAAGGCAGCATTGCTCCTGACTGTATGTACAAATCACAGTCTACGAGCAACATGATTTATAATTTATGCACCTGTGGTGTAGTTTTTTCTCTACTTATGTATTATCCTATTTTTCTTTATCTCTGTTTATCTATGTACTGTTTATAACTCTGTATTGTTCACTGTTCAATGTATGACGCGGAGCCTTTGCAAATGAGTCCCTGACTCAAAAGGTTGTAATTCCTAAACTTATATAATTAACTAAATAAATAAACTGCCATCCAACTACTGTCAGACATGGGTGTGCAAGCATGGTAGATAATGGTTGTAACCTGCCACAAGGCAGAAACTTTGTTTAGGAGCTACTGGGGACCCTCCCTAACAAATCAGAGCCAGTGGAGCAGCATACTATCTGAGGCACACCAGTAAGAACATACTGCTTCCAAAGAAGAACATCCCACCATCCTTGCACTTCAAAAGGTAGATATCCTGAGTCCAGCAGCCATGCTGCAACAGCTCCCACTGCATAGCCTTGAACTTGCAACTACAGGAAATGACACAATCCAAGGAAGTGATGTCCCCAAACCGACACACAACCAACCAGCACAAAGAAGAAATGAACTGGAACCCGTCCACAGCATGACATCAGTGACATCATCATCACAGCATTTTACAACACAGACTATAAACCAGGGCAACTCCATTTGTGTTTTTAGTATTTATAACAAGTAAAAAGCAGCATCTGGCAAGTAAACTGCATAGTGATACACAATACATAAATGTTCAAGTTCACAACCTGACTGACTAAAAAATGTTTTTAATTTGAACAGTGGCAAATTCAAATAATTGTTACATGAAAGTTAATTTATTAAAGTATTTACATCCTTAAATATAAATGTAACATATTGAAGTATTGCATAAAGTTCTGTATTATAATATTTATGACTGCAAACCTGTTAAAGTATTTAAAATGGTTTTAAAATTATGTTCATCAAAGAACTACTTTTTGTGGCACAATGTTATGTGCTGATTTTTTAAGCTATAAAGTGCTAAAAACTAAAAAAAACACTTGTGTCTATTTTATTGGTATCGAGCCATTTTATAATAGCAATACTGCACTCCACGGTGTGTGTTATGCTGGGATAACGTCACGCCTTGGTGTTGCATGACTACGCAAATTGTGATATTATCTCAGCACAGCACACACCCTGTTTTGCATTATTGCTTAATTATCATTCCCTATGATTTGTTACAACTGAAATTACTTTACAATCATGATTACGTGTAACATTTTTACCACAAAACATTTTTAGGATATTTACATGAAATTGTGATCCCAGTGCAGTAATGTAAATATGCAGTATTTCAAGGTGCACTACTACCATTTCTTATTATTGAAATTACCATGCAATCTTCATTCCGTGTAAAAGACAAACTAAAAAGAAAAACTGACCATTTGAATGCAGTTATGATCCTATTCCTTAGCACTGAAAATAGTATACAATCATGATTACATTCAAACTAAAATAACAAATCTGAAACATTTAGACAATTACTACATGTATACAGTACAGGGATACTGTTACATATTAGATAAAGTAACTGCAGCCTGAAGCTGGTGTGTATGTGATGATATGTGCATGTATATCCATGACTACAGAAGCACTGGACCATGATAATGGCTGTCTCTTGTGTCATCTGGAGAGAGTTGTATGTTGTTTGTCTTACCTGATGATGGTTGTCTGTGGTTGCTTGTGTTGTCTTGTCCCTTTGGCTGCTGGGGGGGGGGGAGTTAGGGTTGGAAACCCTAATGCCACATTTCCCTACTATTTTTGCTTTAAGTTTAATCCTAACAGGTGCATTAACACCACTTTTTTTTTTTTTTGCAAAACATATATATACTTTATACTGGTGCAGTAGTGCCAGTATAGTTAGGGTTGAGTAAGATGTTTAATGTTAAACTCCAGTATTGCACCTTAATAACTATGGAGCTGTCTGACAAAATAGCCCAACATTTGGCATGTGTCACCTGGAAGGCAGGGTCTCAAGACAAAATGGGCTTGATTCTCAAATGAGTTAGAATGCCACAAGACCTGGGTGTGCTGAACACAAGGCGCATGGGTTTTATGGAATTTTCTGGCTGGCAGTTGGGATTCTTGATCCTGTGCACCACATGCCGCGAGTCCTTTTTATGAGGTTTGCACCACATATTTGGCACAAGCCACCATAAAGGGTTAAGTGTTATGAATACTCACAGCCTTTGTGAATTGGGCACATGGTTCAGCAATGTGTTGGGGGCAGTGCAGGGTGTGTCGACCTTTGAGAACTGAGCCTGATAAGTTTTGTGATGGCATCTTGTATGGTTTCTGAGATACAGAACGTAAAATTTTAATGAAAAACAGTGTTTTTTTTCCTTACTTAATACTTGTTAGCCCAAATGTGTGGAAGGGAAAATCTGTGGCATAGGGAGAGAGAAACAAACTCACCTGATAACCTACATAGGTATAGGGAAGCTTGTAGTAGGTGTGCCACTAGGATAAGGCTGGCAAAATTGACATATTGTAAAGCACAGCCAACTAGGACCTGGAGAAATGGGAAACAATTTTGGGATAAAATATCTGAACTCCTGGGTAAGGGTGAACCCTTCCCCCCTGAAAATATGCTCAACATTTATGGGGCTGTTATTGTAGACTCAGCAGAGATTGCAACATATCTCAGTTCTGTCCTCCCTTCCCCCAAGTGCTGCACCAGGGACCTCTGACAGTGTAGACACTGGACTAGTTGGTAAACCTGATAATGACTGGGGGTACCCCTAATTCTATTTTAAAACTGTTGCATCTAAAGATACCATCCCTTATGTTAAAAGGGTCCTAAGAAAACTAGGGTGGGGGATGACATGATAGATATGAAGCTACTGGCCTACACCCTCAAGGAACTTGCTGTCCCTATAACTAAACTACTCAACTTTTCCCTGTGGTACTCCCAGTTCCCTGCAGTCTGGAAAACCACACTGGTCACTCTTGTCCTTAAAAGTGGCAACTGCTCCAACCTGACAAATTACAGGCCTATATCTAGCCTCTCTCCTCTGTCCAAGGCCCTCAAATCAATTATGTTAGACCAACTTGTAACTTATTTTGGTAAATAAAAATTACAAAACACACAACAACATGGATTTGGGAAGCTCCATAGCACCAGCACTGCCCTTATAGAGTACAGCAACTACTTGTATGCGGTCCTTGATGGTGGTCTCATGGTGGGAGCCATCTACATTGACCTGTCAAAAGCATTTGACCATGCCAATCATAAGTTGCTATTTGGCAAACTCCTCTCTCTTGGCCTCTCTTAAGACATGTTAGGCTGGTTTGAAACTATTTCACTGACTGCACCCAGTGGATAAAAATTGACGTCTCTATCTTGGATGCCAGGAGTGTCTCTCTGGGTGTGCCGCAAGGCTCAGTACTCATCTCCCTCTTATTTGGGCTGTTCACAAACAGCCTCCTGAATGCTTGCCATGTATCTAAGGTGCTCCTCTATGCTGCAGATGCCATCATATACTCCAGTAGTGAATATTTTGATAAAATCCATCTTGACCTCCAAAGTGATTTTGAGGCCTTGGAGAATTGGTTTGCACACAACAAACTGGTCATAAAAAAACCAAGACCATAATGTTCACAGACCTATAGAGAAAAAAGCGCCCCCCCCATCATCAACAATGATGAAGGGATCAACTTAGAGCAGGTTGAGTCATTTAAGTATTTGGGTGCCATCCTGTACAACACTTTTATCTTTTTCTCCTCATATTGATCATGTTATTACCATTGGCAATAGAAAATTGGGTGCACTGTACAGGAGTTCAGGAACCGCATGAACCTTACCTCTGAAGCCAGTTGTCTTGTAGTGTTCAGTATGATCCTGCCGCTCCTTGATTATGGCCTCAAAATTTATCCAGCGGCAAGTGACTCTGTACTTAACAGAGCTAGGTTGGTGTATAATATAGCCTGCAGATTTGCATTAGGGGCTGACATACTTGTCCACATCTGCTCCCTTTATACCTTTAACAACTGGCTTCCCCTTCAGGGGAGACTAAAATACAAGACCTGCATACTTGCAAAAAAGCACTAATGGACCTTACCCCCGCAACCCAAAACATTGTCACTTAGTTACCAATCAGTACTCGACCCAAAGTATGGTTAGGAGCACCCTTGAAATATCTTTCCATAGAATGAACTTGGGTAAGCAATCCTTCACAGTAAAGGTATCTCTGTGGCTGAATGAATTACCTGAATCCCTGGTAAGCCTCCCTAAAATTGCACATTTTAAGTATGTGCTGAGAAAAGAACTCATGGCAAGTTTCAAATGCTCATATTTCAGCTAAGATGAAGACCTATCACACACTGTATATCCTTAATTGTCAATGAAATGTATATTGTTTGAATCTCTTATCTAATGCTTACACTATTTTTTGCCACTGACTGCACTCTATATGGAGTTTCAGTTTCATGTATTTGTATTTGTGTATTGTTATGTGTTGCTTCTCCTTGTGTCCTTGATGCGGAACATTTGTAAATGAGCACTTGTGCTCAAAGGTGTTTTCTGAATGAATGAATGAATGAATGAATGAATGAATGAATAAATGTTTTGCTTTCACCTACAGCCTAGACATTATAGAATTATTTTCTTAAATATTTAGGGTAGAAGCAGCCTGTGCTAAGGTAGTACCTTTCAAAGGTTTTGTAAAAAAATATTAATCGGTTTCAGAATTGAGAGGATTTAAAGTTTTTCTTCTAAACATGATCAGTGGGGTTCAGGATAAATTTGCCTTTCATGAGCATTTACCTTTTCAAAAAATTTGTGATTTATTGTGCATGAGAAAAAAAATGTCTTTTGTGATGGCTGCCATCTTGCTTTCTTTTTACTTGGTTAGAAAAATGTAAAATACATAAAAATGAAGACTTTGAAAAAACGAAAACATGTGAAGCTTTCTAACCATGGCCTGTCAAGGAAGATTCTGTTGTTTATTTTTCCCAAAATGAGCCATAAATACCTTTTTGAGGCATTGGCTGTCATTTTACTGAAATGGTCAATTTATGTGTTGTGAGCTGAGAATTTATGTGCCATGGGCTGGATATTCAAAAGGGTTGCGCCATGCGCAATAAGGTTGCGCCTGCGCAAGTTTGAAATTGCGCCATTCTGCCATATTCAGCAGGGCCGGTTGCGCCCCAGTCATGCTGAGCAATAGCGCCTGCTAATGAAGGCATGCTCAACTGGAGGGGAGGAACCATGCATAAACTACACAGCCCGATATTCAGCCGAGCTGTGCAGAGTTGCGCAGGCACAACCCCCAACCTGCGCCTGCACAACTTTGAGCAAAACAAAAAAGGAGTAAGTCGAGGGCCACCCACAGGTGAGCTGCCACATTGCAGGGTGCAACACAGCAGCTGCCACGTGGGTGGCCCTCGACTTACTCCTGTCCCCTGCAGCCCAATCGTGGGCATAATAGTAACCCTCCCGACTGGCCCGATCACGCGCATAACTGTATAAATCCCCCGACTGGCCCGATCACGGCATAACTGTATAAATCCTCTCCTCCAACTGGCCGATGGTGGGCATAACTGTATAATCCCCTCCCCAACTGGCCCAATCGCGAGCATATCAGTGCAATTCTCGATTGAGCCCTGACCCCGGCAAACCGTAGTAGTCCTCCCCACCAGCCCGACCAGCTGATGTCAACCCCTGGCATTATCCTGGTGGTTCAGGACCGCAGTTCGATCGCGGCATTAGTTCACCTCATGTCTGCAGTAGCTCAGGCCTTTCACCCCACCCACCTCCGTGAGCCCCACCACCTGCCTTCGTCGCTGGCGGCAGCAGCATTCCACCCGCCTGCTGTCTCGCTGTCACCGATTCGATCGACCTGGCCGCACGCCCATTGTTCGGCATGGAGCCAATGGACGTAGCCATATAAGATAAGCAGTCCAGATATGTGAATGATTCATTCACATATCTGAACTGCCTTTGACGGTATGGGCTGTATTCCCATTGGCTCTGTTTGAACCAATGGGCATGCAGCCCTACCAGGCAGTCAGTCAGCGGGCGGCGGGCGGCAGGTGGTGGGGTGCTGCCGCCTGCCAGCTGACGGGGAAGGGTGGTGGGGTCCCGTGGGGTGGGGCTACACAGATCACCAGGCTACTTGACCTTGGGGTGGACTCTATGCCCACGATTGGGCTTCGCAGTCCACTGGACCACCAGGAATATTGTTCTGGGGGGGTTGACCTCTAATGCTCACGATCGGGCTAGTGGGGGGTTACTACAGTTTTGCACGCGATTGGGCCAGTCGGGGGGAGGGAGGATTTATACAGTTATGCCCGCGATCGGGCCAGTCGGGGTTGGGTGGATTACTGCAGTTATGCCCACGATCGGGCTGCAGGGGGTGTCAGTCCCCGACGGCTGCTGCCCGGCAGGGCACCAGGCGCAAGTCGTCGGGGATCGGCCAACCTGCATGCTAATGGCATGCAATTGGGGCCATAATAGATGCAATGGCCCCCAGTCCTTGCATGAATTGTGGCCCCATTTGCATGTCACCTTTGAATATTGAAATTTGGTGCATGGCGAATGGAACTTGCGCACTGCATCTTGAATGCTCCACTGACCACTTGCGGTGGCGCAAGTTTCACTGCACCATGCACAGTGGCTGTGGCCGGGAGGTGATATTCAAAGGAGTTGCTCAATAGCGCAACTCCGTTGAATATCGCCCCGGCCACACCCCAGCGCAACTATTTTGAGCAGCGCAAGGCCTTACGCCACAGAATGGCGCAGTTTGAATATCCAGCCCCATATGTTTAGGTGTGACACATAAATGTGCAACACAAAAATTCCATTTTACTGTCTCACATACCTTTACTTATAACCTGGCCGTTTTACAGTTTTTTGTCCCAAATTTTAAATATGCTGTTTACATGACCATACCTAATGAACAAGGAGGGTGGGAATTTTCAAGTGCAGGTTGAAAACTGATTTTCAAGCGCGACACATACATTTGCGACACATAAACTGATGTGTTGCACATTTATGTGTCTCACATACTTTTACTCATAACTTGGCTGTTTTACAATATTTTAGTCCCAAATTTTGAATATACTGTTTACATGACTACCTCATGAACAGGGATAGTGAGACTTTCCAAGTACAGGTCAAAAGGTGATTTTGAAGTGCAACACATAAATTTGTGACATATAAATGTATGTGTCACACACTTAGTGTCTCATATACTTTCACTCATAAGTTGGCCATTTTACAATATTTTAGTCACACATTCTGAACATACTGTTTATATTATCCTACCTCATGAACAAATGTAGTGGGACTTTTCAAATGCATTTAAGTGTGACACTTAACTGTGATACTAAAATGTGCAACACTAAAATTCCATTTTTGTGTGTCACATACTTTTACTCATAACCTGACCTTTTTACAATATTGTACTCCCAAATTTTGAATACTGTGTATTGTTTACATGACCCTACCTTATGAAGAAGGATGGTGGGAATTTTCAAGTACAGGTCAAAAGGTATTTCACCGTTGATCTGCAAAATCACCTTTTGGTGGGATGTACCATATCCTAGTGACCATGTTCATGATGTAGGGTCAAAATAATGTCTGTGTATGTACATTTAAATGCAACACTATAGTTCAACACAAACATTTGTAATATTTACATTTTTCATTTGCACTAGAAATGGAATTCTTGGGTCGCACTTAAATGCGGATAAACTCTTCCCCGCATGATACCAAAATTACAAGATTTCTTTTGTCTGGAGAAGGGCAGACTCCAGGGCAGACCCCCATGGAGTCTGCCCTTCTGTAGCCACAGGTACTCATGCACTCTGTATGGCATCCACATACTTCTGCAGCCACAGGTGCAAGTCATACACACTGAGCTCTGGCTGCAGAAGTGCAGGCCCCATCAAATTCATGATACCCAAATAGCGATATTACATCTGTCTGCAGAAATGCAGGCACCTCAGAGGTCTGCTCTTCTGCAACTACAGGTGTAAGACTTGTGCACTGACTTTCTTGTGTGGAAGCACAAGGTCCTGTGGGGCCTGCACATGTGGTACTGCATATAGAAATCCATGATACCCAAATTGCAACACTACTTTTGTTTGCAGAAGGACATGCCTCTGTGGAGACAGCTTTTCTGCAGCTGCAGGTGTAAGACATAGACACAGACTTCTGTTTACAGAAGCACTGGCTCCTGTGGGGCCTGCACTTTTGTTGCTGCATATAGAAATCCAAGGGGAATACACTGACTAGGTTACTGCTATACCCTGTTTTTTCCTGTTACTCATACTTAAAATTCACTAAACCTTTACTTATCAAACAAATAAAAAAAAAATCCATGATACCTAAATTACAACACTACTTCTGTCTGCAAAATCACATGCCACTGTGGGGCCAGTGCTTCTGCAACTTCAGGTACTCATGCACACTGTAAGACATACACACACACACTTTTGGCTGCTGAAGCACAGGCCCCTGTGGGAACTACATTTTTGTAGCCTCAGACACATATCCATTAAGGCAGGACATTAGTGCAACTGCATTTGTGTCATCTAGAAACAGTTATATGTTATTTGTCTTACCTGATGATGGCTGTCTGCGGTTGCTTGTGTGGGCTTGTCTTTTTGATGCTGGAGGGGAGCTGGATTTAAAATCCTAACACCACATTTCCCTACTTTTGTGGCATTAAGTTGAACCCTAACTGATGCATTAACATATTTTTGTGTAATGAATATATATACATTGCAAAAAAAACTGCATTGATGCAGACATTAGGGTTGAATAACACAAAGCACACAAAGCAGGTAAATAATAAAATAAAATAAACTTAATGCCCACCTCCTCCCCTGAGCAAACAAGTTTAGACATGATCTCTTTTCTTCACACAGGGCCCTGTGTAAAGAAAGCAACAACTGATTTTGTTGACAACATGTGCTGAGCCATACTACTCTATTGCCAAACAATATATTACTATGAAGAACTGGCTTGAAACTGTACCTTGTGTTTTGGACAGGAGGCTATAGGCTGGGGGGAGGAGGAGGAGGAGGAGGTGGGCATTAGGGTGGGAAGACCTGGCCAAGACCCTTCCTCCCAAATCAGACTAGCTGAAACTAGTAAATTATCTTCTCCAGTGAGTGAAATACATGAGTAATAGGCACCCTAAGGCTTGATGCCCAGGTGGTAGCCATAGCAAATCATGCAAGGAGGACTCTGTGGCTCAAAATCTGAAATGCAGATACAGAATGAAAGACTCTTAAGAAGTTGCCATTTAAAGGGAACATGCTGTCTGGTGACAACCAACAGGTGTTTATCAAGCAGAAAGAGGACAGCAAGAACCTGGATAAGGACAAGTCAGACCATCCATCATATTTACCTTCCTTTTGCAACAAATTTCAATCAAACAAGTATAAACAGGGCAGACAATACACTTGTAACAACTACTACAGAAGCCAATACTACAAACAACAGTCCTCCCAATGCAACAGGTTCAAGAACAGAAATTTAGCAACCATAATTTCAAATAAGAATTTTCAGGTCAAAACAATTATCATGGTGACTATCACAGCCAAACAAATAATAGGCCCTTACAGACACTGTATATACAGTGTGCTATGCAATGATGCTGGATGATGATGTGAAAAAGGAGGCTCCCTCATCTATACAGTGAGGTCATCACTAAAGTAGTAGGCATCACCTGTCAACATCACCAAGGGTACTTTGATAGAGATGCTGCATGACGCATGCCTGATGGATTGGAGGCATTCATGGGCAGCAGGTTAGCACAGGGAAATAGACACAAACAGAAGCCCTGAATCCTATAAATGTGCTAGAACTAAGGGCAATTTACCTAGCTCTTATCCAGTTCAAGAGAGACAGTCAGGAGAAGAATGTACTGCTCCAATCAGACAACCGGGCAGCAGTAGCATACATAGTCTAGCAGGGTGACACAAGAAGCACAAACCTACTACATGAGGTTGAAAAAATATTCTGATGGGCACAGTCCTGTCTGAAGAATATCTCCACAGTACCTGACTGGGAATCTGAACATCATGGCAGACTGGCACAGCAGGCAACAGATCAATCCCGGGAATGGCAGTTGCATCCTCTGTCCAGGTGTTTTTTCGCACTGTCCGATTACTCAAGGCAAAGGAGAATCTTCAGCAACTGGTGTGAAAAACATAGCTACAACCCCACAGAGATGTCCATATCTCAGGTTCTGCTGTTTCTCCAACTGGGACTGGATAAAGGCCTGTCTGTGTCATCTCTAAAGGTCCAACTAACTGCTATTTAAGCAGCTACAAGTGACATAGGTAACAACTAACCAGCAGCCTCTCTGGATGTCCTCCAATTTCTCAAGGCAGTGGCACAGTTTCATCCCAAACTGAATCATGTTATGGCTCCATGGAAACTTAACTTGGTACTATCAACCATGACTCTGACTCGGTTCAAGACTATGCAGACAGTATAGTTTTATATGGTTAATTCTCAAAACTGTGTTTTTAGTTGCCATATGTTCCACAATGAGAACAAGTGAACTATAAGACCTGTCATCCAGACAACTGTACCTGTTAATTCATTCAGAAGTGGTTACACTCAGGATTGTGTCTTCTTTCATGCCAAATATTTCCTAACAATTTCATGACTCACAAACCATTGAGTTGCCAGTATTCATTACACAGCCAAGTAATAAGGAAGAATTGGTGTGGCACACGCTAGAGCTGAAGACAGCCCTATTGATTTACCTGAAGCATACAGCTGTAATCATAAAAATGGAAAGAATGTTCATAATCCTAAACAGACACAAAGCCGGAAACACTGCCTCCAGAGCTACGGTGGCAAGCTGACTCAAAAAGGCCATTCAGCAGGCCTATGCAGCCAGAAGTAAAGAAGCTGAACTGAACAGTAAGGCTTGTTCCACCAGGGCAATTGACACATTATGGGAAAAGATAAATAATGTCTCTGTGGCAGAGATTTGCACAGCAGCTATGTGGTCCTCGCTGCATACATTTACAGGACATTACAGAATGGACATTTTACACAGGGACAAGACCAGTTTTGGCTCCAAAGTTCTTAATGCAGTCTTCGCTATGTGAGCAAGCACATTGGGCCCCCACCCAGGACATCTAGGCACTGATTTTTATGACCCTGTCTACATAGATACATAGACCCTGTCAGCAGATAAGGGCCTATGGCCCACCCAGTGTGCACATTTGAACTTGTAAGTTCACTTTGTTTTTCTAGAAGTCTGCTGCCCCTAACCCCTGACCTCCAGAATTTCCTTATGTCTATCCTATGCATTCTTAAATCAAGTGATTGTTTCAGCCCCCACCACTTCCTCCTTCCAGGGTGTTCCACTTGTCCACCACCCTTTCTGTGAAGAAATTGTTCCTCATGCTTCCTCTGAATTGCCGTCCCTCCAACTTCATCCCATGCCTTTTAGTCCTGGAACACGTTTTTCACTGGAAAATAGTGTATTCCTGCACCCTGTTCCTTCCTGTAAGGTACTTGTATGTCTCTATCATATCTCCTCTCTTTCTCCTCTTCTGTCTGTAAGAAGATTGAGAGATGCTGTAAAGAGGTGCAAAGTGCAGTGAATTTATTCACCTGGTAAAGGTGATTGCATTAGCATCTCTTTATGGTACCTTCATGCCCTCTGAGAAGAAACACAATGCACCTGACACACAAGGTTAACACAGTCATGAGGAATGATGAAAGTATATTATGCAGGAGACTGTCTGTAATGATGTGAATAAAATGAGTAGTGTAGACTTTATCCTTGGTGAACTTGCTTTTATTGAAATGTGACCCATAGTTGATGTTGTAACCAATGAGATTTTTTCCTCAGGTACCAAGACCACATTTTTCAGCTATGAAAGACTCAACCTGAGATCCCAAGGGAAGGTGTGGTGCACATAGGGATCAGATTTTGAATTTCAGTCACATGTGCATGCTTAGACTATCAGGTGAATAAAACCCTGGCAGCAAGGAATTTGGGGGTGCTGTATAGAGATGTTAGTGTAATCACCTTTACCAGGTGAGTAAATTACCATTTTGCTCATGTACCCTTCCTCTCAAATCTGAGTGCAGGCCACCTTGGTGACTCAGAGGCAGTGCATCACAGTGCTGTGCAGGTGACACAGCGGCAGTATATGGCACTGTTGTGCAGGTGGCCCAGGTTTGAGAGTGAATGTGAGTCACCATGTTGGGAGGCAGGACAAACCACAGCAGCTGACACTCAGAAGTGCACTGCAATCAGTGGGAAGGCATCACCCTTTTGAAACCTGACGAGGACCTGAGTGCCCTTTAATCCTGCCACCATGTATCCATTTTGGATGCAACAGTGACTCCTGTGGTGGACCAGGGGAGCATGCTGCCTACACAGGTGTCACTGCATACATCTGAGGCCATTCAAAGGCTCCAACCATACTAGGGGAGGAGGGAGGATGGGTAGAAAAAAGGGATAAAAAAAAATAACACTACCATCTACAGTATGTTATGGCTGACATCCCTGGCTCCCCTCAGTCCTATTGCCCAACACTGGATCCTGTCCACTTGGTGGATTGTTGGGGGGGAGAGCCCCCTCTATCTGCAGCCCCTACTCATGGAGGGTAAGCCATGTGACCTGTCAGGGGTGGCTGGACCCAGGGGGACATGAGAACACTAGGCCTAAGGAGAGTAAATCCTTGGGACAGGGTATCCCTTTAGATAAGTGACTGTGGGAGGAAAACACTCTATGAAAAAATCTGAGTTTAAAGGAAGTTACAGCATGGTAACACCTGTTATAGCATGGTAGCACTTAAGTTTAAAGTTATAGCATGGTGACACCTGTTATAGCATCGTAACACCTAAGTTTACAAGAAGTTATAGCATCATAACACCTGTCCTAGGAGTCTGTTCCACATATTCAAAATTCATTCCAAGAAGTATAGAAACACTGTGTCAAACAGACATGATGCAAGAAGCACACTGCACTGCACCTTGCATCATTCTTGATTTTCAAATGGTGCTTCCAACACCAGCAGGACCACCTGCACCAGACTTCCATGTGCCGGGCTTACGGCTGTCCATAGGCTCCACCATGGTACTGAAAGGAAGTGTGCCCCAACTTGGCTGCACCATTTCCGACTGTGGGATTTTCAGAGCCATACACTGGCTACAAGCTGTGCCCATTAGACCAGCCAAAGCTGGTCTAACAGCCTCTTACACTGCCAGTGTAACATCAGATGCTGAAAGTGGGCATCCAGTTGTGTGCTGTTGGCACAAAAGACAAAGGTAGAAGCTGAGGATGGCATGCTTGCAGCAGTAATGTATAGATATGGGACTACATCAATATACAGAAGTGTGGTGTGGGTTGCCCCATCACATGGATGACTGAGCAGTATTGTTAGCCAGACTACAACAGTCTCAGGAACTACATTGCATTGTATAGTCCAAGATGAAAACCATGGCACGAGTATGTAGACATGTCACTATATGACACAAATTATGCAGCATCAGGAGAGAACTGTATATTTGCATTACATAGAAAGTCTACAATACAGAGAGTGTTGGCAGTGCTGAAAGTCATGACTGCTGTAAAGGCACATTTGGGGGCAAACTATCCCTTCTGCAAACATGGGAGGATGTGGGCGGTGTCACCCCATGTGTGCCACATGAATACCTGCTGCATTTGCCATGTTCCTGGCAATACATACCTTTTGGTTTGGGGAGGTATGTACCTGGTTTCAAACTTGCATACCGTACACTATGCAAATGGGCTGCATAGTAACAGACACCGCCTGCAAAAAATCTGCCTCACAGGGCCATGCATATGTCAAGGAACAGAAGGCACATCTAGTACTCTTGGTCATTAGTGCACAGCACTGTGCAGTTGGTGACCCATGTGTGAATCCTACTACCACCAATACTGTGCATACTCTTGAACATGTCATGCCTGTCACAGCTCCCATGTGTCCTCCAAGCCCCCCCTACAGTGCCATGCATTATACTATTCATCCCTTGTGGCTAGCACACTAGGCCTTGACACAAGCTGTTAGCCTCAGCTTGCATTGGTCTGCAAGACCCTTTGAAAACTGAAACACAGAAACTGGACTGCACACAGAAGTACTGAATAAATATTTATTGTGAACTCACAGAAATAGAAATAAAGTGCATCAGTGCATAAAACCACTTGCTACAAACTGTTCTGGTTTTTGTTTATGGTCTGCACCTTTAGAAGAGCTGTGTTAATGGTTTCAGCTTTTATTTCCTTTAACAGTCGAGTCTACTGTGCCAACTATTTACAGCCATTTTCAATAAAAATTAAGAAATCTGCCACACATGCTATTCATTTGGCTTTTAATTTTAAAGGTCAGTTTCACCAATTATAGTGTTGACAGTCTGAGAGATATGTTGGTGTTTCATTATGTATATCACTTCTTATCACAGTGTAAACCATCTGACTTCACTGAAATTTATTTGCTCATTATTTGGAAATGTAGTAGTATTTACTCTTTTGGTTGGTAATGATAATACCTTTATTAGGCCAATGAAAGGTTAAAGATACAGCTTTTGAGGCCTATAGTACTGCCCTTTCTTCAGGTATGTTACAATGTAGACTGAGATGCCATTTGTATCAGCTACTGTATTTAGGTAAAAAGACGACTAGTTGGCAGCCTTGTTGGCAGTCTCACATGAGAGGTCAAGGACTGAATGGGCATGGAGTTTGAACTACCCTTTCACCTACATGATGGTTCCTCAATGACAGGGTTGAGGCACATTGGTAGGGCAGCATGGGAAGCTTGCACTGCGATCACCCGTGCTGTACCTGCCATGGATAAACAGAGGACTTCAGGTTCCAGTGCCATCAATCCAGCACCTTTCAAGAGCACTAAAATAAACAAACAAACAAAAAAATTAAAACTACTGTCTGTTTTTGTTTCTCTCCTAGTTTTGTGTGGATTAACATGGTACAACACCACCTTAATTCTTTTTCTGTAATTTTTCTGGCTTGAATGTTTTAGTTTCAATAAAGTTCTGTTTGCTAGAAGAATGACAAGAGAGGAGATAAACATAATCTCTTGGTAGGATTTTAGGGAGCCTGCAATGAATTGCAGCAGGCAAGGCGTTGTCTGTGGGAACAGCCCCAAATGACATTTGAGCTGGCAGGTTAGTTACTAGGTAGACACCCACCAGGGATGGGGGTAGACAAGTAAGCAAGGAAAGGTTCACTGGGTGAGGGTGGCTCAAAGCTGGAGGGGCGGGGTGTAGTATTATAAAATGTCAAGGGTCAAGGAGGAATTTCCTTTAGTTTCATCCCCTCCAGCCAGAACATTCCCTGCAGCCTCTTCGCAATATGGTTCTATGTCATAACAGCGTAAATTAAATGGTGACTCACAAAAGAGCAAGTACATTTCGTCGAAAAACAAAATCGACTCTGCAGTCACCACAGCAATTCCCAATACAGTGATGGCACTATACAGTGCAAGAGGGGGACGATAAAAACTAAAGCCCTAAGGTGAGCCCCCTGCACCCCCCATATTATAATCAACTTTGGTGGGGGGCAGACACTGGCAAACAAGAGAATACATGGAAGGGGGCCAAAATATGCAGGGGTGATACCGTGGCTGGGGCAACACAGTCGTGGGAACTAGAGGACAGAATAAAAATACAAAAATTATAACAGCCAAAACAATTTAAAAAATCATGTACCTGCAGGTAGTCCCAAACCTGGAGCCATTGCCCCTCCAGGCAGTGATTGTATCCACCACTCCAGGTGGCCAACTCAACATCAGCAGGCTGCACTCCTCCAATTAGCCCACAGCACTTTACAATTCATCTCGTCATTTTCCATCGCTATTCCATCCCTCCACACTCACTATTCTCTCCTCTTGCTATATCTTCACAGTCGCTACTCCTTCGGGTACACAAATTGAGTTGCTCGTATTTGAGTTGCTCATTTTGCTTCGCCCATATAACGGGATACCTCACAATACTCCAGGAAGGATTTTCAGGACCTCCAGCAATGAGGACATTTATTTGTTAAAAGTTAAGTTTGGCTGGGTGGACTGGGCATTTCTTGCAAGTGGGGATTTTTTTATAGCTGGAGACAATGCTGCTGGCTGGAAGAGCACCCTAGGTTTTAGGGATTGTAACATTAGGCAGTGTAGTGGAGGTTGAAGAAGTTTAGGGCCTTTATAGTGTAAGTTTCAAAGGTTTTATAAAAAAAATGCAGAGAAACAAAGGGGTACACAAGAGCAATCAGCTCGCAACAAGCTATGTTCCCGTGATCCCCCACCCCCACTGGAGCTCAGAACCTAACTAAATGGCAGTTACCAGGAGCTTATGGAGCTGAGGAGGTGAGTTCTCCTTTGGTAAATGCTGACCACCACGTGGACAGATAGGATGACCTTGCATTTTTCCACTGGGACTCTGGACCATGGAGATGCGTCAGTATTCGAGAATGCTGACCACCACATGGGCAGTTGGGAATGCCTTGCAGGCTAGGGGGGTGTTAAATATGTATTACAGCTCAGGGAGTAGACTCTTTGTCCCATTTTATGTTGCTGCATGGTTGGAGCACACCAAGTAACAGCATGGGTGATGCTGCCAGGAGCCAGCTGGCGAGCTCATAGGACTAAAACTCCTTTTTACACTGCATATATAATTTTCTTCAGAATTGATGCCAGGGACCAGGTAGTATGAAGGACACCTGTAAGCAGTTCAGCAGACTGCAAAACAGCATGTAAATATCCTTACTGCAGCATTTTTAACATCCTGCTTAATGCAGGATCCTTAAGTATGGCATGTTGTATGAGGCATAACGCAACAGACAGAGTGAATTAGGCTATCTAATAAATCTGCTCCTAAAACCTGCAACATCAGAACAGCGTACCACAATGTCCTAAAACAATCGGAGAGGTTAAACGGCTGCGCTTAGATCAAGCCTGATTATGACATTAATATCTTACAACTCAGATCTGCATCTCTATCAGTTAATTAAGCAATAAGGCATGACAGGGTGTGCTATTGTGTAATAATGTCACACCTTGGGTGGTTGAAGCATGAGGCTGCAGGCTGAGTGCATTCAACACCAGAGGTGTGATGTTATTACACAATAACACACATCCCTGGAATGCCATATTGCTATTATACAATGGCTCATTTATATAAAAATAAAAAAAATCACTTTTAACACATTTTTTATCCAGATTTTCTGTGTGGATGTATATTTAACAAAAAAGAGTTCCCTTTTGGTGTTTGTCCAGTAGGTGGAGCTGTGATCTTTGTCAATCCTTATGTAGATGTAGTAATACTCTCTTCCCCCTTTCAGGAACTGAAGTTTTAGGTTTCATCTCAGTTTATATCTTTTTGTCTGAGACGTTCAAGCCCATGTCACTTGGGTCCATTGTGTACTGGGAGAAATGTTTTCAGTTTTGGATACCGTGGCCATTACTTTTAGGAGCCAGGCAGTGTGTGAAGTGCATAGGCGTGCCCATTACTTTCAGGAGCTGGGCAATGTGTGGAGCGGGTATGCACTGACAAGACTGTGGTGCGTAGAAGGACAATGGAGCAGGGATATTTAGCTGCAGAGGTAAGTTTTATTGCAGGCAAACACTTGTGGGGAAAAAAAGACACTTCTTTTATTTTATGTATCGCCACTGCCTGAGACTCTTTGGTGAAACAGTCAAACAGGGCATGCACTGATACTGGAATCATTTAGCCACAGGTAGTGGTGCTCTGAAGCAAGACATTCTTTTTTTGAAAGAAAATGTGGAGCGTGGGAGAAAATTACTGTCGGGGGGGGGGTGATGCCATGATGGCTTCACTGTCCAGTAATGTTTGGCTATCTGGGCACAGCAGTGTGGGCTTTGCGGTGCTTGTGTGGGGAGGGAGGGATTTGTTTCAGTGTTTTGCATCACCTGTTCACCTGGAATCCATACAATGATGTTGTTGTTCAATAACATCACTGTCCTAGGCACACTCTGACCAATCAGGAAAACAAAAAAGTTTCTTGCCATTGTATCATTTTGATTAGCAAATCAAGGGATCTGTACATTTGCTTTACATGTTTAAGTCCTATTAACCATTTAATAGGAGATATTGAATTTGTTGTACTTTGTTTAGAGCCTCTGAATGTTTGCCCCGGTAAGATCCTTCGTAAAGCTCAGTTAACACACATATTCCTTCACAGAGACCTTGCAATTTGGGAACATTTTTCAAAGTTTAGTATTAGACAGAGGAGCACATGATCTGTAAACTGTGTTTCCTACACACTGTGGTCTGTATACAGCAATCACATGCCTTAAAGGGACATTGTCAACCCTTATTACATCATATTATTTCTAGTTCACCACCCATATTTTTTGATTGCTTACCTTCTCTAAAATTAATTAAGGGTTCTGGTTGTTTTATCTGCTTTCTTTCTTAGTAGAACTGAAATGCATGGCAATTGTGTAATTATATATAACCTTGTTTTGTTTCAAATCATTGATCAACTCTTATTGCATACTTCCTGACTATGACCAACACCCCCAAACAGTGCAGGTACACATTATGCAATAGTCTCCTGTCCTCCCACTGCATCATGAGTAACTAGACTGTGTGGCACTTCTCAAATCCAGGAAAGATGCAGTGGAAGAAATGTAAACAAACATGTTTTTGTGTGGTAACACCACCATGTTTGCCAGTCTGTTTTTCATGTTTAAAAAGAAAAAAAAAGAATAAGAATGAAGCAACCAGCTACATTGGCAATCTTTACATGATTGAAAAATCATAAAATGTGTTTTTTAAACCAGGGACAGTTTGAGGCCTAAGGGGGTTGACATTGTCCCTTTAAGTGTCCTGTATTGAGGGGGTCATTCATTTTATACTATGCCTTTGTACCACATTAAGACTGGATGCTATCCCAAATTGGTTCAGTCATGCTCAGCATTCCTGCATCCCCCAGAATGTGGTCAACCTGCTGCTGATCACCTGTGGTGCTGGCATGGCTGTTCCGGTGCTCTGCCTTAGCTTGCAATTCTGCAGAAGTGAGATTCTCCCTTTTTGTCACAAAAATTTGAGATGCTGATATTCAAATGTGAGAATTTAGTGTCGAACCTGGAGATACGAGCCCAGAATGCTTGTGAAAACAATGCCTCATAATGCATGTATTAATTCCGTTAACATCACAGAATATGTGAATTCATGTTTCATGGGCTGCTAGTGGTTTGGGCTAAGGCAGGCAGTGGGTAACATCAACTGCCATGTGTTATACGGTGTTGGCTCTCCATCAACCATCTTACTCATATAGGTATGGCAGGGTATTAAAACTGTTTACTTTGGCCCCATATAGCTGGCTCATGAGATCTAAAAATGCAGAAGTCTGGTAGGGTGATTTTTACAACCTACAACTGGAGCAGGCACTGATAAATGTGATATGCACAGGCTATCAAAATTTGGCAGTTGCTATTGTTTTTCTGTTGCTGACTCCAAAACAATTGGCATTGAAGGCATGACTTCTCAAGGAGAGAAAATAATGTTTGGTGAAAGAGTAGCCTGCTACAAAAGCCTTCAACAAATATATCTATTGTTGTACTACTAGATCAGGTTTGATAGATAAGATACTGTAACAGTGTAGAACTTTTACCATAAAATTAAGGGAATGTATAGTATCCCATAATCTGTTGGTGGTTTGTGTTTATTGACTATTGTGAGATGACTGCTGCTTCCTAAGCAATAACCCCACCAACAGGTGGTTATTTCAAAGAGATTAATATTTAGCCCTGAAGTGCTGATGGTCATTAGCCTCAGATGCCTCCTTGTGATGATGCTATCGAAACTATATCTAATCATGTTTTATCAGCCTTAGTGAGAGAGCGAGAAAGAATGGCATTTTATAAAATAAAGTTGAGTTTTATGCAATTGTATACCATGGCTGTGAGCTCTACAAGCCAGTTCTAAAAGATCAATGAATGTAAAGCAGCTAATCAGAGGTTTGCTGGCCTCATGAATAATGATTTGGCTTGTATTTCCTGATCGCAGATACCTCACTGTGGTTGGCCAGAAGCAATTGGAGCATGTTAGAGATTTGAGTCCATGCTCAGGAGTCCTGCTTTTACTTTTCAAGCTGATATTTCTCAATACCCCTCAGTTTGCCAAATTACAGTTATTGCAGAAATCAGCTTATATCTGCTGATACTGCCATCTATTTTGTTCAATTGCCACAAAAATTGCCAAACTCATTCATGGATGAGTCCGGCAGCATTCCACATGTATCTCTATTGTGGACATGTAGGGAGGAGCATGTGACACAGAATTGGTCAGGATGACCAAAGATATTTTTTTTTTGTAAAAATTAATGTTTTCATCTACAACAAGTACAACTGGAAGTTCAGGTAAGAAATTGCTTTCAGAATACTATCTATAAACCCAAACAATTGAGGGGGTCAAAAATTGTTTAGAAACCTGACAGTGTCCCTTTAATGGATAAGCAATAGGTAGTTCTGTTTGTGACGTGGACAGCCAGTTCTGAGGGCTGTATGATGATTTTTTGTATATAAAAATGTGTATGGACTGTCTCCCATGAGAGATGCTGAGAAATCTGGTGCTCTTGGAGTGATCTCGCTCAACCCCCCCAGGTTTCAGATGAAAGCCATGAGAAAATTCTGAAACAGCATGTGAGATCATACACATGCAGGTTTTAGAAACAAGGTGTTACATGGCAGGCCTGAAGCTAATTACAGAGTAGAACACACCTTGATCAAGGATCTCCTGTTTTATCTAAAGTTAATTACAGGCTGGAAGAGGCTTGAGTTGAGTATATCCATTTTATGATGTTTCAAGAGGAGGAAACCAGGTTTAGTAAACTGGAGCAAAATCATAAATGCTGATGTCTGTGTGAGAGGGGAAACTGATCAATAGGTCAAAGAAATGTCATTTGAAGGACTTGAGTCATGCTGAGGATTGCAGAATTTAATACTTGAAAAAGACATCCTGTTTTAAATAGATTTTTATATATATGTCCTGACAGGGAGGAGCTAGGTGACCTCGTGCAAAATAGGTGGGGAAAACCAGCTTTTGAAACATTATTTTGTTTTCCTTCAGAGACACTTTTTATCTAGACTCTGACAAAGAAACATCTGTGAGCACTTTAAGCAGGTATTTAGAGACTAAGTACTGTAGTAGGAATTGCACTATTTAAAACCTTGTTCTTTTTATAGATTTGTATGTCTTGTGATATAATAGTTCTGTATTTTGTGTTTTACATATTTTTTATCTATTTTAGTAAAACTCATTTTAGAGCATACTTGGTCTGTCTTTGATTTTCTTTCATTTGCAAAAAAAGTATACATGATTATAGCAGACACTAGGCATAAGCTTGAATGGTGATACCAAACTGGAAAGAGAAGTGTTTTAAATCTGAGGTCTTTATTAAAGTTTTTAAGGGTTCATTTCTGTACACCTGGTTAGAAGCCCATAGGCAAAGATATCTGCCCCCCCAAAGACAGAATGATCTGAGCCTGTACATTGGGTATGCTAATAAGAGGTTCACAGTTTGAATCCCTCCAAGACTTGAGACCAATGGTTGATCTGAACTCACGAACAGACAAGAGGGATATCTTGTTCTGTTAAACTGTTCACAAGACTGCGCTTGGAAGTTGGCACTTTGGGAGTAGAGGGCTGACCTGCTGAGTGGGTTTAATAATAGAAACCCCAAATATGGCTGTGATTCAATACTTTTATTAGGTTGGGGTACAACCAGAATATTGATACACTGTATATTGGTAGAGGATGGTGTGTTTTGAACTAGGGTCAGCTGCTTTGTCTTATATAATGGTCCTTCACATAAGGCAAGAAAGAAATTCTGCCAGGTTAATGTGTTTTATTATTAGGTTGGTTAGTTAGTTAGTTAGTTAGTTGGTTAGAAACATAGAAACATGGAATGTGTCAGCAGAAAAGAACCAGAAGGTTAATCTAGTCTGCCCTATTTTACATGCCTTACACCATAAACTCTGTTTGGTCATAGGTGTCCCTCCCTCCTCCCTCTACCTCTGTTTATTATACCAATGTGCCTATCCCACACATGTTTGAAGCTTTACACAGTCTTCACCCCTACCACCTCTTATGGTAGGCTGTTCCAGGTGTCCACTACCATTTCTGTGAAGAAGTATTTCCTTACAACCCTCTTAAACTCCCCTCCCCAAACTTCACATCATGCCCCCATGTTCCGGTGCTCCTCCTCCGAAACAGACCCTCCTCCTGCACCTTGTTCACCCCCATGAGGTACTTATAGGTCTCAGTCATGTCCCCTCTCAATTTCCTCTCCTTCTAGTGTGTACATGTTGAGCTCACACAGCCTCTTCTCATATGGCTTCTTGTTCAATCACTGCACCATTTTAGTATCCCTGCTCTGGACCACTTCCACCCTGCTGATGCCCATACAGAAGAGTGGCCTCCTAAACTGGACACAGTACTTCAAGTGGGGTCTCACAAGTGAGTGATACAGAGGCAACACCACTTCCCTTCTGCCTGAAGCACATGTGGGATAGGCACATGGGTATCGTAAGAAGAAGTAAGACAGAAACGATGGACCTCTGTGACCAAGTAGCTTGCAGGGTATAGTGTGCTTTGTACCCTCCTGGGTCATACCTGAAAAGAGACATTCAGTTGTCTAGTGTACTTGTCCAGTTACCAAAAAACAATTAAAAAAATGAATGAATCAATCAATCAATCGATCAATAAATAATAGTGTTAGGCAGGAAAAAAAGGGCAGACTGGATGGGCCCACCAGACCTTTTCTGCAGACACTTTCTATGTTTCTAGCTGATTAAAAAGGTACTAGACAGTAGGATGTGGAGGACCTCAGAGGCTACATACCCACCATGGACCTACAGTATGTGCAACCAAATACATCTCTTCTGTACTAAACCATATGCTTGTGAAGGGCTACACAGCAAATTTGTTATATGGCTATTTTAATTCAGTAATTAATCCCTGTATTAGTTGGTGTCTACTGGATACATGCACTATATATAAATCCTACAATAAAACTTCAAGGGGAAGAATTTATTTCTATTACACCATTTGCTATCAACTGAAGTGTTAACAGAAGAGATATAACTGCAGTAAGCTTTAGAATCTATAGTTTCCTAAAACATACATACATTTAAAGGTTCTTTCTGTCATACATACTCTACCACTGGCTTACCCAACTGGATTTGCTTTTATTCTTTCTCACTTTTTAAAATAAATGTATGAACCTACTGTACAGTGCAGTCTGTCAGGAAGGCACTCTATTGTTATAGTTTCTGCCAGGGATATTCTACAGGATCCTGCAGGAACACACTATAATCAAATAACAGTTAATCCAAATTTATCCTGCAGGAAACTGTGACATCAGTATCACAGAGTGCTTCTTCTTGGTGAGCTGTACCATATACAATATTATGCAATGACAACTTTCAAATATTGAAATATATGCATTAGCCTTGATGTTTCAACTATATACTGTAGGTCCTTGTCAGCAATTATCTCTAAAGAAAATATTTATAGATAATTCCTAAAGAAACCTTTGGTCACAACAGGATTCTAACTTTATTTTCTATTTTCAGCATGCATTTAATTTAATCATTTTGTTTTACTAGCAGACCACATGCTGACGCTACATTCTATTTTCTCATAAATACATTAGTGATGCACTAGAATCAGTTTACCATCAGAATTGGGTAAATGCTCAGGAACCAGTGCCTTGGAGGTAACAGAAGCAATGGAGTAATTAGAACTCATTGTAGCAAATTAAAAGTGGAAATACATTGTGTACAAACATGTAACTTTTCCATACTGGCATCTTTTTGTTTACAATATCAACATGATGACCAGGTTGGGTGTGACATTCTTCACATTTTTACACCAGTTTAACCTGGAAAACCTAATCCTAGATTAATGGTTTTTTAATGTAAGTGGTCAATAGTATGGTAGATGTTTAAGTGACAGGATGACAGACACAGAGTTAACACTTTAATCCTGGCTGCAGGCCAAACTGATACCAAGTGGGCTTCACTTTAAACATGAGATGATGGGGGTTTATTGCAAAGTAATCGGAGGTTGCTAGCAGAGGTTCTGTTAATACAAAGCTCAACTCTGCATGTTTACAAGTATATAATAACAGGGACTGGCTCATTAGTAGAAGAGTTGAGTATGGTATGTTACTTTACAAAACTATCAATTGTTCTCTGCTTAAACTAAAGGTTTATGTAGAACCAGAGAAAATTAAACTAAAACAATGAACGAGCTAAGTTAATGAGCTATTGCCATTTCATCTAACAGAAATAGGCTAATCTATGGCACAGTGCTACCAAACATTTCTGTTAAATAGAAGGTTTAGATAATTGTTAATGAACTGAATGATTTTTCTCATTGAATTTTACTTATATTTTGACAGGACCAGACCACTAGATCTGTTTTCAAGATTGTCCTGTAAGACACATATTGCAAACAACAACAATAGAATGTTCAGGTGATAAATACAAGCACTAAAGTTTCAAGTAAAAACACATTCATAATGACTCAGATTTAAAAAAGGTGCTTCATGCAAACAGCATTTTGTTTATAGAGGGGTTCAGCCACCAGGCCAAAAATAAGTGGCCTCCACACAACTTAACTGCATCACATTTCCTAATCCATTCCAGTTTCAAGTCAACTTCTTTACTGTAGATATTTGCATAAAAACAGGATATTTGTACACCTGGAAGACAACTTCTTCCCCTATGTGGTGAGAATTTCTGAGGAAGCTATGTGTTCGATACTTCTGTGTCCCTACCGCAGTCTTCAAATTGGACCCGTCCATCCCTCCAACTTGTTGGAGACAATGCAATGAACCCACAGCTAAACAGGCCCATATTTTTTGGACCTGCACAAAAATCCACCCCTGCAGACAGACATCATAAATAATGTTACACAAATGTTTGATATAACAACCGGTTCTGGCAGCTTATTACAGAACTCTACACCACAGAATTAAAGGGCAGAGGCCAAATATTTATGGTCCATTTTAATAGCAGCAGCCATCAAGGCCATCACTAAAAGATGTCTCAATCCTGATCCCCCAGCATTGGATGACTGGACCGGTATTATACAATCCCTCCATAAACTGGAGAGAGTCATGTTTGCTTTGCAGCATAAATTAGCAAGTTTTCAAAACAGATGGACAAAGATGGGAGTGACTGCAGTGTCAGTGGCTCAGTAGGTAGCACACTTGCCTTTGAGGCTGGGAGATCAGGGGGCTGTGGGTTCAGTTCCCACATCTGGCACTTGGGTTAATATCCCAGTACTGACACTGTAGTGCAGCATGAGAGGGGTGCTGCACTTCTGAGGTGCCGTCTTTTGGATGAGACGTTAAACCGAGGTCCCATCTGCCTGGATTGGTGGTAGTTTAGGTGGATGTTAAAGATCCCATGGCACTTATCAATAAGAGAAGGGGAATTTCCCCAGTGTCCTGGCCAAATTTCCCTCATTCACTATAAATACCACCGACAGCTTAATCTGGTCCAAGGTTAGTTGGCATTCATCTGTATCCCCTTCCCCCGGGTTGTGCCTGAAAATAGGCAGGATTTGTCTAGTGCACTTACCCGGTCAACAAAAAATAAAATAAAAAAAGAAATTAAAAAAAATATGATCTTCCTGAGCCATAAATCTTGGGAGTGATCTCAGACCTTGCTTCCACATTTAAAGTTTTCCCGCTCCTGCATTTAACCTTCTCATTTATAGGCGCCTTGTATATTTTACTTATGGTGCTTTCATCTGCATTAGATTTAGTTCGATTTCTATAGTTAGTTGGATGATCTATTGGACATTTAATCACAGACTCCTAAAGTACCCACCTTATGTCTGGATGCATGGCAGCAGCAGCATCATGACAATGCATGTGGATTTATTTCTGTTAAAGCCAATATAACCCAATGTTTTTACTGTGTTTACTGTTTTACTGTTTTTTATTTATTATTAGTTTGTTAGTCTATAAATGTTGTATATACCAAGTGTTGTATTGTACCAAGTATTCATAATAACTGATGGATGAGATAACAGACTGTTCAATGTTGTATAATGCTGAATACTTCAATAAACCAAGTATAAAAAAACCTTGTCTCTTTGAGTGTATTTGTGCCTGACCTGTATTTCAAACCACAAGCCATAATCCACTGCTTGTGACGTCACAATCTTTTGTTGTGGAAATTATTGTAATAAACAGAGTATTGTGACAGCATTTGCCACAGAAGTAAATGGTGAATCTGTTAACACAACTTTATGTTAATGTTTTAGAGGCTCTTTAGTTGAATATCAAAGCCACTTCTAAACTAACAACATCTTTTAAACATGAGGTGGACAGGGACATATTCTAATCAGTCTTGTGCTGGCTCATTGGTTAATGACCCTTTTCTGAAATTCCATTTCCAGGGACCCAGAAGCACAAACAAGACTAACTTTAGCCAAAACCCACTTGGGGTATTGTGTCTAAACTACAAATTCTTGTTGGGTTCTTATGCTCTAAACAAGAAATTATAGAAAGACCCTTAAAACTCAAGGGACCAGCAAAATATGCCTCCAAGTTCCCCAACCTAACCCTGCTCCCAGGAGACATGTTACTATGTTTACAATGCATATCTCTCATTTCCTATGACTAGAGATGTTGCAAACTTTTAATTCACCAGTGAAGTTAAGGAGAATTTGCCAAATTCACCTTTGCAAATTAATTCATGGCTTTTTTCTATTTAATTTGAAATTCACCTTTGGCAGCTTCACCTGGCAACTTTGCGTGTAACTTCATCCTTGGTGTACAACAAGACAAAGCTGGGTTTAAATGAGGCTACAGATACACTCACGTCTCAAGGTCACCCCCACCATGATACCACCACCACAGGCTGCATCTACTCATCAGTCTAAGTCAGGAGCAATTCTAACATTTTCTGACCTGTATGGGATCCAGGTATACTCTTCATTGCCAATGTGATATGCTGACAAATAACTGGAGTGTTGCTATCACTGCAGTTGGGCTTAGTACTATTTCTGCCCTGGACAGAGTTGAATACTACCCCAGGTACCAGTACCCAATGTGCTGTAATGCACAGACAGAAGCTACCAGCTGTTTGGCCACTAGTCCACATAAGCATATTGAGATGTATCGGTGGGGATTCTGAATGCAGCAGGGCATGGATTATATTGCATGGCACAGTCCCATAAAATTCAGGAATGGCACAGGTGGAGAAGTATGTTTGTGGGAGAATCTACCATTTGGTGTAGGCATGCGCCACCAACCTTCTGAATCTCACAGTCTCCACAAAAAAGAATGGCAGTAGAACAGTTGCCAGCATTTCAGTGGTTGTTACATTCACTTCCTGTGTCACTTCCTGTGCAATAGCATGATTGAGTGGGTATTTGGCATGATGCTCAAAAAGCATGCTTTACAGAGTAAGGTAGACCTTTCTGGGTGTTGGTCTATCAAACACCTGGACTCATAGGCAGTTGGGTAGCATTTGACTCAAGGGAATTCACAGATGCTGTTCAAAAGAAAGCAGTGATTTAGGACGTTTTTCTAATCACTTAAAGTTTCATCATTTTTGTGCAAAACATACAGACATACCATTGCATTACACGCATAATTTTAAATTACAGCACCCCTAGCAGACAATATCATTCCAGTGGTACAAGAGACCTGATATAACCATCCGTCAAGCTCAGCACTCTTGTTTGGAAATGGGAACCTATCATCCTGATCAGACTCAGTACTACCACTCCCACCAGTCAGGAGGATACCAACAACCTCCTCCGCAACCACTATTTCTGAGCCAGAGATTTTGCTACCTCTCAGACTGATCCTCTTGTCATTGCCTCTCCCAGCAACCACCAGCGTGGATGCCACAGGTGTGGCAGAGAGTAATTTGTCAACATGAATGCCATTGCCACTTCCACCAACTACTCCTTTGCTACTACTACCAGCCCTGAAGCTGTTGCAGAGGTAGTTTTTTTTAGGTGCAACAACATTTAGCCCCAGAGAACCTATGCACTTCTTGGCTGCCTTGCTGGCACCTCTCCCTTTACCTGGGCATCTCTTTTCAGTCATTTTATGTATTTAGATTTTTAATATTGCAAGGAGAAAAAATAAATAAACACTGCAGTAAGATTACATACCAGCAACATCAGACAATGCCTCACCAGAGGAATTATCAGTGATTCTTCTTATTCTTATTAACTTATTCTGAACAGAACAGTTTACTGCACTAATAGTAGCCCCAGTAAAACCACCAAAAAAGTTGTTGTTTTTTTTTGGTATTTTTTTTAACACTATGGGGATTAACATATGCATATGATGGGGTAATTCAGAACAAGCTACTATAAGTAATATTGTCACTTCAAGAACTAAACAAAATAACCACAATCATCATAGAAACAGACTGACAAATAATTCACTTAACCACACAATGGTGTACTACAGAAATAAAATGACAAAGCAGACCACAGACAAAAATTGTTAAGAAGAAAGACTGAGAAAAATAAATCAGAGTAGTGTTCACAGGGCTGTCTTACTTGCTAGCTGAAAAACTACACTCCCACACACAACATTGCTTCACTAGACAAAACAAAACCACTACTTTCAACTAAATAAGTCAGCAAAACTACAATATATTTTGTGAGCAATTTAATTCAACATACTCCACTTTCATAGTAGTTTTAAAGGGTTTTTATTGAGATAATCAGGGACAGACTTTTCTCCAACTCTCTTTTCATAAGACTGCACTGAATGTATGGCAGGCAGCTCATTTCAGTACCATGTAATCTCCAGTTCCATGGTACATTGCATACTTTGCCTGTGGACCCAACATCGCCCAGTTTCACTGGCCAAGTTATCAAATACGCCATTTGTAAAGTTATGCCTAAACTGCAAATTGGAACTGTGCAAGGTGACTTAACTTCATAAATTGCAGTGAATTTGTGAATTCATCCATGAAGAAAAGTTAACTAACTTTGCACACCTCTACCTGTGACAAGTTATCTTTCTCTGGTTGTCTTATTGTTTTAGGAGAGGTATGGAGATCCACCATGCACATGGATGTCCACCGTACCTGAAACGTACTTACAGCTACATCACTACTTTGAACATCATCTGCTAGAGTAGGTGAATAAGGTCCCTGTTGACTGTCCCCTTTTGTGTGATGTGAGCAACCCATACAGCTCATGCTGGGAGGCCTAAACCAGTTCCTACTAAATGTGACTTGCTCAAGAAAACCCTATTTACATGAACAAAACTATGATAAGCTCAAACAAATTTGGCCAGAACTTTTTGAATATTAAGCCTTTCTTGTCCTTAACTTCTGTATCATATGTTTTAAATCCTTGTTGTCTTATGCAACTTTTCTGGCATCACTAATAAAACCTTTCTCTATAACATGGGAGGGAGGAACTTTAGCAGTGTCCACGGCTCATAAGATTGTATGCTTGCCTGTGGAGCTGAAAGACTGGAATGTTGTAGGTTCTACTTTTATGATCCATGACAGTAGGTCGACAATTTTGTTGTTGACTGACGTTACAGTGACTTCATGTCAACTGCATTTGTGGTCGGAGTCACTTCAGACTGTGTTTTCTTTGGTGGGGCGTTGCCCCCTGTGCCCCCGCTATTGAATTAATCAACTCCAAGTCAGAGTTACTCCAGGGAGGGGGTACAATACCCCCCAGAAAGCAGTGCTGGGGTCCCATGCCAACACAACAGTGACCTGGTGCTGTTGTCACTGTAGTGTCGGCCGTGGTAAAGCTGTCACCATAGTGACAGCATATCCTAGTTTCACACCAAGAAACTGAGTTTGTACCCATTATGGATATTGTAGTTTAGCCCTAAAGGGTGCAGCACTGTTGAGGTGTCACTTTTCAGATGAGATATTAAACCCAGATCCATCCTGACCATCTCTGGTGGCTGACCAGGTGGAAGTTAAAGATCTCACAACACTTTTTGCAAGAGTAGAGGGGCTCAATGTTCAAAGCCCTGCACCACAACACTTAAGTTCTGGCAGTGTGCCAAACCTCTTTGCCGCAGCTGTGCCAGATTTTCCAATCTTCTGCTCAGTTGTGACAATTTTGACATTGTATGGCAGCTTGCACCAAATATCTGGCACAAGTTCTGTAAAAATGGCCCTTGGGATTGCCACAAGCTAGACCAGAAAAAACAGATCTAACTTGTGGCACCTGGTGCATGGGATCGAAAATCCCAATCTCCAGCCAGGTGATTGCCGCAAGCCAGATGTGCCATATCTTCAGCACACCTGGGGCTTGTGGCATTTGGGGGCTTTGAAAATATTTGCCCAAGGATTTTCCATTATTCCATAGCAAGTATTCCCCCTTCAACAAAATTGATACATGTAACCTGCCCCCAACACACCAGTGTGCTTTTCCAGACAAAGAATCGCAAACAAATAAGAACAAAATTAAGAAAACTTAATATTGTTTGTATTAATAAATATGAAATATTTTGAATTTTGGTCATTCAGTTTAAGACTATTTAACATCTCCTAGCTGGCTCATTGCCAAGAGTAAAGTAACTTTTTAATTTGACTCAGACAATTGTTGTTGTAATTTATTTGCCTTTTAAAAAAATGTTTTTTTAATTGAATGTAAGTTCTGTGGTCATTATTTTGTTTTGCACCCAGACAACTTGCCTAATGGGTTGCAGTACAAAAGAAGTTTAATTGACTGATTGATTGAATATTTGAAATTATATATCTTTCAGTAGTAGGTTGAATCCCTCTGAGTATCTCAGTTACAATGGAATTGGCCCCAAATTCCTGCTGATATTTCATGCTCTTCACTCTTCTAAACCTCACCTTTTACCTTGGGTCAGCCCCCCCACTTGAAAATAGGCAAAAGTATACCCCCTTCACAACGAAAAGTGACTCTTCTTCCATGGGGATATACTCCCCAGCACCCCCTCCTCACCTTGGCTAAACATCAGAAGAAGCTTGTCTTCACCCAGTGCCTCTTCAGTAAAGACACTTATTCTTTCCTATCCCCTTCCAGTCTGTTTTTGGAAGTCCCATTCCACCATCTCTTCCGATCTCCATGTCACTGACATTCTGAAAGGGATGGACCAGGGGCAAATTATTGCTGTTATTTTCATCAACTATGCCAAAGCCTTTAATATGGTGACCTACTCCATCCTTCTTAATAGTTTTATGATACTGAGACTGTCTATTCCTGAAGTCAGTTGATTCCACTTCTCTCTGACCAGCATTAGTCAGTCAAAGTTGCAAACACCTTATCCAGGCCCTCCTCTTCAGTTCTGGAGTTCCCCAGGGCTCCATTCTGGGCAACATCCTCTCTTCCTAAATGACCTCCCTTCAATATGTGCCATCTCACACATAGATATATACACTGGTGACATGGTTCTCTTTACCACTGGTACCTAATTCTCTGAGCTGGTAGAGTCATTAAAGTGTGACTTTTACAACGCCAAATGCAGGTTCTGCTCAAACAAGCTCACTGTTAGTGCAAAAACAACCATGGTGATGCCATTTGGCATTAAGTAGAGGCCAGCAAAGATCAGCTACACCCCAGTCTTCAAGACTCTTGATGGCATTCCCCTTGAATAAGTTGCCCACGTCAAGTACCTCAGAGTGTGGTTTGACCAGAACATGAATTCCTTCTCCTGCATTGGTGACAGTCACAAAAGCTCCACTCTAAGCTCAATATATTATATCACAAGGCCTGTCTCTCACTCCCTGTCCACTGTGATATTGTCCTCAAGATCATCTTACCAGAGTTGGACTACACATACCTATATGTGGTGTACAGTGCTGCTTTCAAGGCCACCCTAGCCAGACTGGATTGTCTCTTCCACCCCTTCTGCAGCTTCACCAGTAACTCTCTACCTCTCATCCATCACTGCTTCTTATACCTGAACTGTTGCTCTCCTTGGGACTCCACTGATCACTTGTTTCCATGTTGATAGGGCTTTAAAGAGCAACTGACACGTGCCAGATGTGCCAGTAGTGCCCTACCCTACCTACAGTACTTCCTGGTACAGACAGTACCACAAACAGAGGTACTGTAAGGCAGGATTTTACTTTACAGATGTGGTGGAATGCAATGCATGCCCCTGCCACAGCCTCAGGTCCACTTCCCGATCCAATCCTGAGGATGACGTCAGGTTGGGATGGGGATCTGGTGAAATTCAATTCCGCCTGCAACTGTGCCATGAAATTGGCATTTCACAATAATTTCGCTGGTGAAATGTCACTTTCACCAGTGAAATTCCAATTCCATGGCACTTTCACCAGCAAAGTTGAATTTTACCAGGTTCCCATCCTGACCTGGTGTCATCCTCTAGAAAGGATCTAGAAGGGGACCTGAGGCTGCAGCTGGGGCATGCATTGTGCTCCATTTCATATGCACATGTAATCCCTACCTCAGTACTCCATTGTGGTAATGCCTCTGTACCGGAGGTACTGTAGGTAGGGTAGGGCACTACTGGCATGTCTCTACTGAGATGTGTCAGTTGCTCTTTAAATATTGATTAGCTAGGTCTCAAAATGTAGTTTAAAATCTTAAATGCAGCACTACTCACAGCAGCTCTTTCACATAGCCAGACTGAACATCATTACTCAGACACAAAATTTCTTGATCATAGACTCATAATGTGGATCTAATGTATTAGTAGTTCTTCCACTTTAATTATGTTAGCATTTATGCTGTGCAACACAAGAGTCCTAATCTTTACAGAACATTTTGTTTGGAAAATTCCATCCAGTTAAATATATTTCAGTAACTCAATTGTCTATGACAAATGTATTCAGGTTTTGCAGCCGAGGCTTTAATTTGATTTTTTTAATAAACACATTATCCCCATCATTTAAAACAAAGTTTTCATAATATTGACATATTCCAAAGCTATTATTCTGTTTCTCCCCTTGAACGGCTATCTCCATATTAGTGTACATGCCTGAATAATTGTTTAATGTTCTTGGGACTGTCCTCTGACAAAGAGGAGTTGCCCAATTTAAAGGGGCAGACCATATTGTCCCAAGACCCAGACAGGAAGTAGTGGAGGCTCGGGGGGGTAGAGAAAGGGGAGGGTAACAAGAAGAACGAGGAAATGAGGTCACTGAGGGGGCAGGAGGAAGGAGTTCCCTGGTGAGGTCACGGGGAGGGAGGGAGAGAGAGAGTTGGGAACAGAATTGGCAGGCAGAGATTGCTAGGTCTGGGCTAGGGGGCTGGGCTAGAATGGAGATTGAAAAGGGGCTGCACAGGAGCAGGAGGCCACAAGTTTGCTCCAATGAATTTTCACTTTGGAAGCACATCAATTCTGTAAAGTCAGCCTGTTGGACCTTGAATTTTATTTGGAGTTATATAGTTTTTACAGCTGATAAGTAAGCAGTAAAAATAAAATCAGATAACAACAGCAGCAGTAAGTATCATGGTGAAAACAGAGCACTGGAAAGAAGATCTGTAAGGGGTAAATCAAGACTGCACAGAGGTAAAGTACAGAGCATTTGTTTTCCATATGGTCCGACGGTGGAACGAGGAGAGGTGAAAGTGGGTGAGAACACTTTGAATAAATTGGTTAATGCAGGGCTAACAGCAGGGTTTAGGTGTTAGCTAGTGAGGAGCTTGTGGTAGCGTTCACATGAACAATTGAAAAAGCAGCAGCTAACGGGTGCTTTTAGTGTAGCAGGGGTAATGTGAAAGTGCTAGAATGCGGCAGGCTGTGAGAAAAAGTCTGGCTTACTGAGAGGTACTTCGGGAGAACCTGCATAGGCATGCTGTCTGGTTTGGGCACCCGAAGCACAATGGGAGAAGGGTGAGGGGAAAATGAGCCAGGCGGCCTAATGCAAACATCTCGGTTGAGGGTAGAGCTCTCGATGAGAGCAGCGAGCAGGTGGAGTAGTAAAAAGGGAATGAAGGTTAAACAATGCCTGGAATGTAGTGAGCTGGATGTTTGTGAGGAAAAGCACGAAGGGGTGGGTAAAACCTGGTGAGAGGAAAGCGAACGAGAAGCCTGGGCCTACCGCGTGGGATGGCGTCTGACGTCATCACCATGCGAGTGGAAGGACTTACGGTTAAAGGACCAATATCCAAATAGAGGCAGCATAGTTAGAATACAGGGTGTTTTTTAGATAGGTTGGTGGTGTTTGGAACAGCTCAGCGACTTACAAGCAGGGGATATACAATAAGAGGGACAATCTTCAGCTAGCCACATAATATTCCAGCAGGGGCATGCAGAATGTGGCAGAGTTTATTTAGCATTACAAGTGCAGTGGAAAACGGAATCGCTAGTTATGAGTTTAAAACTACAGACATCCCGAACTCCCTCAGAGCCAAGTTTATAAGCATATTGGCGGTTAATTTAGGAATTAGCAAACACCAGGGGCAAAGCATTAAAAATAAAGTGGGGGAATGCAAATCGCTAGTGACTGGAAAGGTCCATCAGGAGCAACGGAACAGTTTAAGGCTAGGTTTCAGCTTCATTTGGGAAGGAAATTAGATTCCAGGAGGCCCAATCTATTCGCAAAAGTAAACAGCACCTACAAGAAGAGACAAAACTCTAAGTAAGGGTATTTTTTTTTGTTGTTTTTTTAACCAGCACACTAAGCTGAAAGCTTTTTACAGGAGCGATCTGGGAGCACAAGGAGGTTAAGCGACTTGCTCAGGGTCACACAGTATGCAAGTGGAAGCTGTGGGATTCAAACCCAGGTCTGGTCTGCTGGATGTCACCAGATTTGCAGCTCAGAGCCTTAGACCACTGCACTATACTGCCTCCTAAATTATATGGTATAGAAATGATATGTCTGCCACATATAATTTTGGTGGCTCCAGAGAGCCTTTTGGTCGACCTAGGACAGATATTTACTTGCTGTAATAGATCAGTTAATTAAAAATATATAATAATAGGAAATATACAGCATCAGGCTGTCCACAAAAAGTGGAAGCAACCCGGACAGGGCGGCGCGAGGGGGTTTAACAGAAGGGGGGGGGGGCAATGGCAGCAGGCAACAAATGGAAGGGTCCAGGAGGATAAAAAAATATATATATAAATATATTGGTTATGATGTTTATCTTTGGTTAGTAGGTACCCAAGAAGATGGAACCAAAGAGAGGGAAGCCGGACAAGGAGGAGTGCTGTCAAGCAGTCATAGACCTGGTGGAGATGGCCAACCAGCTATTGCAGATGGCAGAGCCAGATGTGGGGGGGGGGGCAAGGCACTAAGAGAAAGGGGAAGCAAGGGAAGGGACAGGGGAAGGAAAGGAGGGCACCGAAGTGACCACGGGTGCTGGAGCCTGGGCCCAAGGAGCCGGTGCCAGCACCGGTGACTCTGCAAGATCTATCTCCCATTAACCCAAGCCCTGAACCTCCTCCACCTGTCCCTCTCAGAGCCAGAACTCTTTCCCCTCTGGTCCCACTGCTAGTGCAGGATGACATTGCCACCGTTGGGGCCTATGCGACACAGGGGACCCCTCGCCAGTGCCCAGTGTCCGCAAACAAGCCACACAGGTAATCCAACAGTGACCCTAGAAAGCAGTGTGAAGGAATATGTGGAACAGATGCTAAAAAGCATGGGGGAGTGTGGGCTGGGGCAACTGGAGAGAGCATTAGGTGAAATAAAAGGGTCAGGGACTGGTGGGGGGAATGGGGGGCGGGGCCCATACTCAGAAGAGACGAGGGAACACTGGGGGTTAGGCTAGCCGATCACATGCCAAAAGCCATAAAGGAAAAAATATGGAAAGGGGAGTATGTTGACGTTTTTGCATTAGCGAATGTAGACAACATGGACAAGTTCGAAGAAAAAGACAGCTTTGAGAAGAAGGATATGGCGGCAGCTGTGATGTTGCTAGGCAAGGGGGAGGATGACAAGTCAAGCAAAGGGAAGACCTGGGACAACTGGTCCACAGGCTTTACTTACTTCATGGTCATCGCCATTGAGAAGAAGCTGGAGTTGACAACCCCACTTTTGATGTATTCCCTGATCATCAAGAATGCATATAAAAAAGGGGGGCATAGATGGATGAGGTATGACTAAAAATTCAGGAAAAGGATGGCACACTTCAGGGATGTAAAATGGGATGTGCGGCAGATAGACCTTTGGTTAGAAATTTACACGGGGCCAACAGACAAGGAGGCCGAAGGTGATAGGAGGGGGGGAAGCAGCATTGAAGGCCTGTTGGGGGTATAATCGGGCATTTTGTTCATGGCCTAACTGTTGATTCCGACTTGCCTGCTCAAAATGTGGGGGGCACCATCCAGCGACAAAGTGCAGATACAACTGGGAAAAGAGCGGTGGGGGACAGGAACAGGGATATCAACAGCCCTTTCTGGACAATCAGAGCACATTTCTAGGCCAGCAGTGGGGGAGGGGTAATAGAGGCCGGACAAGTGGGGGAGGGAGGAAGGGGACACTCCTACCAGACCCAGTATCAGGACAACTGAGGTTTCATTGAGCAAGTTTAGGATGGCGCGAACACCAATCAAGGGGGCAGCAATTCAGGAGGGTTTGGTGGGCTACCCTGACTTGGTGGCAGCCAAGGAGCTGGGGGAGGGGTTTCAGTCAGGATTTAGTTTAAAGTTTAGGGGGGTTTGGAAGGGGACAACTGCAAAGAACCTTAAGTCTATGCAAGGGAAAAGTGCACTGTTGGCACGCTTAATTCAAAAGGAGGTAGCAGCAGGAAGGGTGGAAGGCCCATTTGAAGCACCTCGGCTGCCAAACCTGCGGGTATCCCCACTGGGATTGGTCCCCAAAAAACAACCGGGGGAGTACAGGGTGATACACCACCTTTCCTACCTGGAAGGGGACTCCGTTAATGACGCCATAAGTGAAGAAGACAGCAAGGTTACCTATGCTACGTTGGAAGAGGCAGTACAACTTATCAGGACTAAACAGGAGGTGTGGTTGGCCAAGACGGATGGATATAGAATCTGCATTCTGGCTATTATCAGCATGGGTGGATGATTGGTATCTTTTAGGTTTCCAGGTAGACGGGGAGTATTACTTTGATAAGGCCATGCCAATGGGGTGCTCAATAGCATGCGCCACATTCGAGATGTTTAGTACCTGGTTGCAATGGCTGTTCCAGACACGTTTTGGATATCAGACAGTGGTGCATTACCTTGACGATTTCCTGTTCATAGGGTAAGGAAAAGGGGAGATGGGGGGAGATGTTGGGGGACTTTAAGGCGTTATGCCAGGAGTTGGGAGTGCCGCTAGCTGAAGACAAAACAGAGAGCCCATTACGGAAAATAGAGTTTTTGGGTTTAGAGCTGGACACAGTACAAGAACTTTACCGTTTGCCAGAGCAGAAGGTCAGGAAATTGCAGGTTTTGTTAAGACAGGCTGGGGGGAATAGGAGGATACAGCTCCAGCAGGTGCAGCGGCTAATGGGGTATTTGAACTTTGCATGTAGGGCCATCGTGCCAGGGTGCACATTTACACGGCGGCTCGCATGGGCGATGGGAGGAGCGAAGCAGGTTCATCACTGGATAGACATAAATAAAGGTACCAGAGAGGACATGGCAGTGTGGGAACACTTTCTGCAGGTATATAATGGGCAGACATTCTGGCAGGATGATTGACTATATAACACGGACTTGCAGCTTTATACGGATGCAGCGGGGGGGTAGGAATGGGAAGTTACTTCCAGAGTAAGTAGTTCACGGAACCATGGCCTGAAAAATGGGTTACAGGGAATGTGATGAAGGACATCACATTCCTAGAAATATTTCCCATATGGGTGGCAATGGTAGTATGGGGGAATGAGCTCAGAAACAGGCAGGTCATGTTTTGGAGCGATAACCAGGCGGTGGTTGAGGTATTGAACAAAAAGCAGACCAGGTCAGAGAGGGTGATGGGGGTTTTAAGGAGGATGGTGTGCTTAGGACTAACACCGAATATGTCATTCAGGGCTAAGGACATTGAAGGTGTGGAAAACGTGATAGCTGACTGCCTCTCCCGTTTGCAGATGGACAAATTCTGGACCATTGCACCCGGAGCAGAGTCCAAGGGGACTTCCATTCTAATGTTTGTATGGACAATTGGATTGGGGGACCTGAAACATTGTTCCTGAACTCCTGGGCCCCAAAGACCCTTAGAGCTTATGAGAACTCATGGAGGGCATTTCAAAATTTTCGCGAGCAATTTGGCGGACAGGTAAGTGGTGCAGTAACACAGGAGCAGGTGGCCAGATTCATAGTGGGGGGGTGTGGCAGCAGGGCTGGGCACATGCCACTATGGGGGTGCATTTGACAGCCATAGGACAAGTATGTAACTTAAAAGGATGGGAAGACCCCACGAAAAGTAAATTGACGCACAGAATGATGCAGGGGTGGGTCTGGGGGAATGGCAAGAAGCAGGACAGCAGCAAACCAATAGGTGAAGGCCTACTGGTGAGGCTGGTGGGGGTACTGCACCACATAGCGTGCTCAGGTAGCGAGGCACGGCTGTTTCAGGCTCTGTTTCTGGCGATGTATGATGAGGTTTTCAGGCTAAGTGAGGTAGTGGGCCATGGCGGTAAGTCCAAGGGAGGTGGACTGCAGTGGGAAGACATAGAATGGGGCTCAGAGGCAGTGGTAGTAAGGGTAAGATGATCAAAGACAGACAAACAGGGACAGGGCAACAGAGTGTGGTTGCGGAAGCATAGCAACCCAGCCATTTGCCCAGTGGGGGCTTTGCACACGTATGTGGCGGGGCGGCCCACTGGGGGAGGGTCCACCCTATTCATACACGGTAATGGGAAGCCAGTCACAGGACAGTAGGTGATGGCGGTGCTGCGCAAGGGCCTCAGATTTTTGGGTGAACCAGTGGAAGGTTACTCTTCACATTCGTTCAGGATTGGAGCAGCATCAGTGCTAGCCGCATGAGGTGGCACAGCTGGGGCAATCATGGAAAAGCAAAGGTGGAAGTCTGAGTGTTAAAGAAATACATACGCAATGTTCCACACTAATGGTTTTTTCTTTTGTTTCCCACAGCAGGTATAGGGGGAAGGGGGGAAGACAGTGGCGGTCATTAAATAACGTATGTTTTACATATACAGGCAAAACCAAGAATCTAGAGACATGGATTTGTGGACATTCTTTATTCACTGGGTGGAGAAATGGGCAGCCAGGAGACAAGGGGGCAAACAGCTGTACCTGAATAGTGACGTCATCCGTTTGAGGTGGAAAGGCAATGGGGGATGAAGTGGGCGCAGTTATTGCCGGAGCTGAGGGAAGTCGGGAATGCCCATGGGAACCCAGACCTTATCATCATACACCTGGGTGGCAATGACCTGGGAACATGGCCATGGCTGGACATATTTTACCACATGAAAAGGGATGTGGAGACAATTAAGCTATGGTGGCTGGCGGTGACATTGCTTTGGTCAGACATAACCACTTGGAGGGTGTGGCACAGGGCGGAAAGCAACAAGGGTATGGACAGGGCCAGGAAGAGGATGAATGCATGGGTAGGCAGGTTATTCAAGGCCCTGGGGGGAGCGGTGATTCACCACGCAATTCAGGAATGGGTAGATGAATATTTCCAGGGGGGACGGGGTACATCTGTCAGACCTGGGCCTGGCACTATTTAACCAAGAAATGTCTAATGCCATTGAGCTATGGATGAGGCAAAGGGTAAAAAGTAAGGCTGTGTGAAGATAAAGTAAGTGAAAGGGGGTGTTTGGAGAAAGGGGGGAAGCCCACCATCCATCGCAAGCAAGGTGTCGGCGTGGCTCAGTTGGTAGCACATCTGCCTTTGGACCAGAGGGTCATGGGTTCTCGTCCCACACCGGGATTGGACTTGCACCTAAAAATAGCTGGCATCTGAGTGCAGTATTGGGGGGTGCTGTACTGCTGGGGTGTGCCGTCCTTCGGATGAGATGTTAAACCGAGGTCCCTTCTGCCCATCCTGGTGTTGTACTGGTGGTGTCAGGTGGAAGTAAAAGAACCAGGGCACTCTTTGTAAAGAGCAGGGAGCATTCCCGGTGTCCTGGCCAACGTTCCCCTTCCCATAAACCGGTTCATGCAATTATCCAGGCTGTGTGTGGGTGATGATGTGCAATATGGCTGCCACCACACATTCAGTCACTTCACTACCAGTCTAGCATTGCTTGTAAAGCGCTTCGGGATACTGTGTATGAAAAGCGCTATATAAATCCTGATTCTTCTTCTTCTTCTAGTGGAAAAGGAAAAGTAGGACAGGAAAGTAGGGAGGAGTTTAAAAAGGAAAAACACTACAAAAGGACACAGGGTGATAGGACAGAAGCAGGGGCACAGTGTGTACACTCATACCCCTTGACAACAAAGAAGAAGCAACAGGGACTACCCCCATGATGTACGTCTGGGGGGGCAGAATAGAACAAGAATGTGATTCACACAATGAGAATCATACAATGTATATTTGTACAAGTATTATGAATATGTTGAACGGTGTGTATAGAACAATGAAAATGATCATTTATTGTAAATATTGGATATTGGAGTACCAGTAAACTATTTGCAGAACTGAGCAACCACAGACATTCTGGTCTGTGTCTTTTGTTGGAGAGGGTCTGGGGACTAAGAGGGGTTGTCCAGTTTAAAGGGGTAGACCACATTGTCCCAAGACCCAGACAGGAATAGTGGAGGAGGCTGGGGGGGAGAAAGGAGGTAACAAGAAGAAGGAGGAAATGAGGTCACCGAGGGGGGAAGGAAGGGAGTTCCCCGGTGAGGTCATGGGGAGGAGGGAGAGAGAGGTAGTTGGGAATAGAATTGGCAGGCAGGGATTGGTAGGTCCGGGCTAGGGGGCTGGGTTAGAATGGGGATTGAAAAGGGGCTGCACAGGAGCAGGAGGCCACAAGTTTGCTCCAAGGAATTTCCCACCCACCACCCCATAGGAGGTAGCAGGAGGAGTACTGTGATAGGTGGAACACAGCGCACCACTGTGGTAGGTGGAGCACAGTGGTACTGGGCTACCTTGGGAATGCCGAAGGTGGAGAGCAGGGAAAATAAATAAAAAGGAAAAAGGAAGAGTAGGACAGGAAAGTAGGGAGGACTTTAAAAAGGAAAAACATGACAAAAGGACACAGGGTGATAGGACAGAAGCAGGGGCACGGTGTGTACGCTTGTACCCCTTGACAACAAAGAGGAAGCAACAGGGACCACCCCCATGATGTACGTCTGGGGGGCAGAATAGAACAAGAATGTGATTCATACAATATGAACCATATGATGTATATATGTACAAGTATTATGAATATGTTAAACGGTGTGTAAAGAACAATGAGAATGATCATTTATTGTAAATATTGGATATTGGAGTACCAGTAAACTATTTGCAGAACTGAGCAACCACAAACATTCTGGTCTGTATCTTTTATTGGAGGGGTTCTGGGGACAAAGCGGGGTTGCCCAGTTTAAAGGGGCAGCCCACATTGTCCCAAGACCCAGACAGGAAGTAGTGGAGGCTTTGGGTGGGGGAGTGGAGAAAGGGAAGGGTAACAAGAAGAAGGAGGAAATGAGGTCACCGATGGGGGAGAGGGAGGGGGAGGGAGTTCCCTGGAGAGGTCTTTTATTGGAGGGGTTCTGGGGACAATAATACTTACCACCAGTACTGCGCTTTCTTTCCATCCCACCACAGTTTGCTCAGACCTCTATAATGTTAAAGATATCATTGACAAAGAGCCTGGTTTTTCCCTACAGGGGAAGCAGCAGCATCGTAGAGTCACTTTCCCACCATGAATGTTGACATCTTTTAAAAATCACTTATGTGACGTCGGGCAATCAGCACTCAGAACTGCAAAGCCTCTTATTCTGTGTACAGTTCTCATCATGTGTGGGAAACTTTAAAGTGGAGCATTTCACTGTAGATGTGTGGGAGCAGCATTACACACATTAAAAACAGATACAAAACTGATTATAAACTAGCCTAGCCAACTTGAGAGATTTAAATAAGTCAATAGGTCCTCTGAGGAGTGTCTTTTACGATAGAAAAGAGTACTTGTGTGAGCTTTGCACAGCCAGAAGTACTCAGCATTGTGTCACAGTTTTCACTCCCATACCTAATATGAGAACTCTCTTAAACCATGAGACTCACCCTTTTGAGGACCCATTAAAGTATTGAAACTGACTGGTAATGCCAAGATTTGATTGATGCTGGGGTGCAACAGGTTGAATACACTTATACTCTGTTTCAGCTCTAAAATCCATGTGATAATCTATATTATACTTCCCATGAGTTCTGTATTGTGGTAAAAAGTGTACCATTGATTTTTAAGCATTTAACTGGTGGCACTGCAAAATTGAAACATATGCAACACACTCTACCACAAAGAAGTGACATCTAGGAGCCCAGGCCAGAGTGAATTTTTTTTTATTTCTGCAACCCAATAAAGGGAGCGGGTAACTGGTTTTAACAGTTGGACTGGATGTATTAAACTATTGCAAATTATAGCTATTTATAAATGCACTACAGAAAAGGGCTTGTAACTAAATAATTCTGTTTAACTTTCATTCTCCACAAATTGAGCAAGACATTCTGAATGATTATTTTAATGCTTATTATTAGAAAGTTTCATTAAATGTAAAAACATGTGAACACAGGGCAATATCCCAAAAATTATTCTGACATGACTTTCAGCTCCACTTTGTATGGGGGATTATGGGGAATAAAAAAGGATTATATGATGTATTGTTACTAACTCTTAAGGTTGGATTGCATGTTTAGTATAATGTTCCTAGTTCAGTCTGTTACAGGTTCACTTTGTTGCATACTGAGATTGATTATTATACATTATTTTATTAAGGTTTGTGGTTAAGTGCTATAGCCTTATTATATAAATCAAAGATAGAAAAAAATATGTGTTAAATTGAAGTTACAATTCCAAGTCTTTGGTATTATTGCAAGTAAAAAACTGCATGTGAAGATAAGATGCTGGTGATCATGTGGGTATCTATCTATTGTGCTGGGAAAGAATGTGAACTATATTCAATACAAATGAATCTATTATATGTCTTACCAGTCCCACTAAAATGTTATATAATTGGAGCATATTACCAGCAACAGAACTCCCAGTTTAGGTATAGAAATTCATTTAGTCTAGAAAAGCAGTTACGTTATCTAAAAATGTTCTTGCCTGTTCCCCTTAACTTGTTGAATTGTACTATAAAACACACTGGCCTGGCTATTCAGACTGCACTGTGCAGGGGCGCAAGCCTGGGCGCAGTGCAACTGGGCTACGGCAGAGCATGGAACAGGCGATATTCAACAGTGTTGCACCATGGCTCAGCACCATTGAATATGGCACTGAGGGTGCACACAATGTGCACAGTGCAGTGGCACTTTGCCAGTGCAAGTGGCAGAATGGGAGCAGGAGCATGCACCAGCGCAAGTGCAGTTGTGCTAGGTGCATTGACTGTGATATTCAACACTGGGCATGCAAATGAAGCCATTATGCTTGCAAGATGCAAATGGGGCCATTTGCATGTCATTATGGTGCCATTTGCATGTGGTGCTCTGATCCCCGTGACTTGCACCTGGCACCCTGCCAGGCTGCAGCCATCGGGGACCGATGCCCTGCAGTCCCATGGTGGTCCCCACTCCCAATCACCCAGTCATGGACATATGTAGAAAGAAAATCCCTGGTGGTCCAGTGGACTGCCCTACATCGCCCGACCATGGGCATAAGTAAAAGAAATTCCCTGGTGGTCCAGTGGAAACCCTCCCCATCGCCCGATCATGGGCATCAATAAATACAATCCCTGGTGGTCCAGTGGAAACCCCCCATCACCTGAATGTGGGCATAAGTATATTAAATTCCCTGGTGGTCCAGTGGAACCTCCCCCATCACCTGATTATGGGCATCAGTAAATAAAATCCCTGGTGGTCCAGTGGAAACCCCCCATCACCCGAATGTGGGTATAAGTATATTAAATTCCCTGGTGATCCAGTGGAAACCCCCCCATTGCCTGATCATGGGCAGAAATAGCAAAAGAAACCCTGGTGGTCCAGTGGTACCCTCCTCCCCACCCATCCAGTGAGGTCTCCCACCACCCAGCACCTCCCAGTCAGAGGCGGGTGGCAACACCCCGCCCACATGCCGCCTGACCGCCTGCCAACTGACAGCGTACAGTACAGTCTGTATGCCTATTGGTCCACAGTGTGGATGAATGGGCATGCAGACCATACTGTACTTCACAGGCCCAATATGTGAATGAACGCGTGTTGTGTGTGTTTCTTTTCTGATACAGTGAGTTAGTCCTATTAGCAAACAGTGGCAGTAATAAAAGTAATGTCTTGTAGAATACTTTACAAGAAAGATATTAAAGCAACAGTTGTAACATGCAAACATAACCATAAGATACTGTAAATGAGTGTTTGCAGGTAATGCAGCAGCATAACAAGAAGTGTTGCCAGTAGTGTGCCATCAGAGCAGTATCTCCAAAGTACTGTGCATGTGTCAAGTGTATCTGTGCTGCTACCACATGCCTATGTGTTAGCGATGATACTCGCAGTGACCCAATTGCTGGAATATGACACATATAAATCAAGATATTGAAAATGTGGTCAGATTAAGTGTAATTGTATTACGAAGATATGGCAGCAGTAATGTGTTATCACACTGTGGTAACAGTATAGGGTCGCTTATACTATATTTGTTTCTCTATTACATACTGTTATGTGAAAGTAGTTCTGTGCTGTGAATATTGTGCTCACAGATGTGCCGGAGTGGTATAGTGTTGTATAAGCTTGCATGTGTCTTGCGTGTGTGTGTGTGTGGGGGGGTTGGGGGGAATGTGCAGTTTGGGTTTTGAGAAGGGGCATGGGGTGGGGTGTTGGGGTGGTAACCCTAACGTTGAATTTCCACACTTTTGTCAGTGTGGTAACAACCCTAACTGATGCAGTAACAAAGATTTTGCAAAGAATTTCCTTTCTTTTTTTTAAAGTGTAATGTAAGTAGTAATAGAAATGGGTGGCTTGGTGGGAGCAGCCACCCGTTTGTGCATAATGGTATGTGTGTGTGGGAGCGGGGGCCCTCTGGACCCTGTGCTCCCTCTTACACATACCTACGGAGCCATACCATAGCCCTATAAGGCAAGGAGCCTTTGTAACAGTAAGTTGCCCATATCTGGGGGAACTGTAGGAGGTGGAAAAAAAATTCAAATGTAGCTATAATGGTGAGAGTGAGTAGTTCTCGTAACATAAGTCTATCAAATCTGTATCTCACATCATTTCAGAGATACAGGCACTGAAACACAATGTGAGTGCTAACTCTGACAGCATAATTGTGGCCTATAGCCATGAAAATGAGCAAACTAGAACACTAATTCGCAAATATGTCAGGAACCATACAAGCTAGAAAAAAAATTAAAATTTCAGGGGTTTTATGGCTTTGTAAGCTAATCATGTCCACTGAAAAGTCTGTATCTCAAACCATTTTTGAGATACAGGCCCCGAAAGACGCGATGGGTGCCACAATGTTATCCTATGGGAAAATTTCTGAACTTTGCAATGCTGTAACTACAGCCGTGTTCAATGGTTCTGTACCAAACCACCAAAATGCACACCTGTAGGACCAGGGTTTTGCACCCTGGAACGTTCAGACCAATAGCATAATCCATGTTGACACAATGAAGGAACAAAGAAAACAAGACCCACAATGTTATCCTATGGGGACATTTCCAAACTTTGGAATACTGTAACTAGGGGCCTGTCTAATTTTTCTGCTCCAAACCAGTGGAAGGCTCATCCATGACACTAGGGCTTCATACCCTGAACATCTCAGGCCAATAGCACAATTCATCTTGCCACCATCAAGTGGCTAAAAAAAGGAACATCCAGCAAAATTCTCCTATTTCTATAATGGGAACATGATCACGATCAAAAAAATGTGATTGTGATCATATTTAATGTTTTCACGATTGTTTTCATGACACAAAAAATGTTGCATTCAAAAAAAAAAAAAAAAATTTGAAAAATATATTTCTGGACTAGCTGGCCACAAACTAATGCCATGGGCATGTTCCTCGGGGCCTGTTTAGGTAAACCCAATGATCTGTGTGTGTTCAGAAGTTCAGTATTGTTTGAGTTATGACATTTTGTCTCACTCTCGCTAACTGAAAACAAGATGGTGGGAGCACAACAACATTTTTGGCAAGCGCGATCAAAAAATGTGATCACGATTGTTTTGCAGTGCACATATAAATTTTCCCATAGGCTACAAAGGGATACTAAAAATGCTGTAACTTTTGAACGGAACAATATTTTTTCACAAAATCTTTGAAAAGCACCAGTGCAGCCCAGGACCCATGCATGCATCCCAATCTGAACCCACTCAAACGCATTCTTCAGTACATTATGAGTGGACAAAGAAAATGCAACATTGGGGATTTTTCACTTTTTGAGCATGCTACAATTACACAACTGTATATCTGATCAACACGAACATTTCCAGAATCGGAGATCTATGATAAATCTTTCTACATTCCAAATTTCATGCAAATCGGACAAATGATTCAAAAGTTATTAAAGTGCAAAATCTGACATTTAACATAGAAATGGCTACGCAACCCTAACTATAGTGGCACTACAGTGCCACTATAAGATATATATATATATTAGAAGCAAAAAAACTCTGTTTAATGCATTAGTTAGGGTTGTTCCGCAGTGACAAAAGTAAGGACATTCGGTGTTAGGGTTGAAAGCCCCCTCTTGGAGCCCCCCCGCCCACACCCCCAACTGGCATCGGGGTGCTCATTGGGGTTGCCAGCCCTAACTCTCACCCCATCAGATGTGTGAAGAAGCCAAGGTATAGGAGAATGGGTTGAGAGTTAGGACCGACAACCCCAACACGCACCCCAATGCCGGTTGGGGGTATGGGCGGAAGGGTCCAAGGGGGGGCTTTCAACCCTAACACCAAATTTCCTCACTTTTGTCACTGTGGAACAACCCTAACTAATGCATTAAATGGAGTTTTTGGCCTCTAATTTCCCTTCTTTTTGAGAAGGATAATGAGAAATAGTGAATGTAATGCAGCGGCAGGAGCCCAGCGTGATGTCTTGTCACAGAGTAAGACAGTGCCCTAAACGCAAATGGTAATGCACATGGTGACACAAAGCAAAACAGAAAGAGAAACAGTACTGCAGACACAAATGGTTAAAATAATGCAAATGCAAGTGCAAATGAAAACACGAAGAGTAACGTACATGGTGCCGTAGACGGGAACAGTAAGTGAAACAGTTACGGAACTGCAAGCAGAAGCGGTAAGGGTAACAATAATGTAAGCGCAGAGGCTGGTTTTCCCCAAAAGCTGCATAGAGAAAGACAGTGAGTACAAAGAATGCATGCATAATAATGGGTCTCGGAGCAGAAAATGAGGAGTTGGAATACTAAATTGCTTATATCTCAGGAACCGTATGGCGTAGAAAAAACATTTAAAAGTCATATGATTTATGACTTTCCTGGCTAGTTTTGTGCTTAGCCTGATTAGGGGGCTAAGCATTTTTATGATGAAAAGTCCATATCTTGCACCGTTTCCGAGATACGGGCCCTGAAAAGAGCGGCGAACGCCGTAATGTTACCCTATGGGAAAAAAAGAGAAGTTTGGAGTGCCATAACTTTGTCTCCCTGTAATATTTTTTCACCAAACCAGTAAAAGGCACATCTGTGGGATGTTTGCTTTCTTCTCTCCAAATTTCAGCCCAAAAGACCAAACCGTTATTTTGCAGCAGGGCGGCAAAGAATTCCTGTAATGCAGCAGACACTGTAATGTTATCCTATGGGAAAAAGTGTCAAATTTAGAGTGCCGTAACTTTACTGCCCTGTAATATTTTTTCACCGAAAATTTCGGCCCAAAAGACCCAACCGTTCTTTTGCAGCAGGGTGACAAAGAATTGCTGTCATTTTCCCACAGCCTGGAAAAGATACTGTTGAACTTTATGAAGCTTTCGCAAATTCATTCAACAGTGTTTGAAGTGCGAAAGTATTTCTTATGAAGTACTTTTCCAGAAATTTGAAAAACATATTTCTGGGGTGTTTTATTCTAAAATAAATACATGCCTAGCATCCTCAGGGTCCGACTAGGTGAATACAAAAAGAATTAGGTTGCTAGAGGGTCCCAAATTTAAATGCCAAGCATTTTTCTGATGACCAACTGAAAACAAAATGGTGGATTTGTGACAGTAAAAGGGCCATTTGCGAAAGTAAAAACTGCATTTGTGACACTGTCAAACTTTTTGTTAACTTTTCCCATTGACTTTTAATGGTAAATAGTTTTTTTGAATAACTTTTGAACTGTTTAATATTTTTTCACGAAATCTTCAAAAGGCACATCGGGGACCCCGGCCGCATGTTTCCTGAAGATTTCAGAGCGGTTGCACAAACTGTGCGACCTGTAGAGACGAGTAAAGAATTCCAAAAAAGTGTAAATGCATGCACAGATCACGCATAATAACTCCACAGCCATATATCTGAACAGTACGAAAGTTGGCAGATCCTAAGATGTATGGCTCTTGATCATGTATTCCAAATTTCAGGCAAATCCGTTGAACAGTTGCAAAGTTATTAAGGTGCAAAATGTTAGGTTTAACATGTAAATGGCTCCTCTACCATAATATATATATATACACAGCACATGTGTACTGATAAATAACAAGATAAAAAGTGGTATCTTGACCAGGGCATATTATCTTTGCAAAGTAGGGTATGTCACAATGCATACTGAACCAATCAAAATTCAGCTTTCACAATGCTGATGACATCACAATATTCAAGTGCATCACAGAAGCCAGCAGTTGAAATCAAACAGAAAGTTATATCATTATAAGAAGAGCACATTTAAAAGGTTTAACTAGTAAACTGATGTTGCATAAATCAAATATACAATTGTCTGACTCAAAATATACAGTTTATTATCACTTGTGTGGGGGCAGAACTTTCATAACTCACTTGCAGTTCCACCACTTGTGAGTTATGGTCCAGCCCCTCACACATGAGGATAAAATGCATATTTTGAATCAGCCTATTACATACCCCCTATGTGTGTGTGTGTGTGTGTCTTACAGGGGCACCATAGTTAGTGCTGAGTAGGGTGTTTCATGTTAAACCCTTATGTTTGCATCTTACTAACTGTGCCACCATTCAACAAATTGCATCAGCCGTTGCTTGTGCAGCCTGTGGGGAGGGTGGGGTGGGGTGGGCAAGGTCTCCTGATTTGGTAAGTTTCAAGATGGTCAGTTGTTTGGTTTCCGAGATCCAGATAGTGCAAAAATGGACAAATTAGGGGTTTAGGAATTTTGTTTTGCTCACCTACAGCCCTGACAGTTTTGAATTTTGTTCTGAACTTTTCAGGGTAGAAGAGGCTTGCCCTAGAAAGTTACCTTTTTTTGGTTTGGTGAAAAATTATTAATAGTTCCTGAGTTATAAGTGTTTGAAATTTTTGTTCTGAGCAAGCTCAGTAGGGTCTTTCATTTATATATCTGATATGAAAGAAGAATTTCCAGCTTGCAAAAGAAAGCTTCTTTTGTGAGCTGAAATTCTTCTTTCATGAGAAAAAAAATCTTCTTTTGTATGGCCACAGATCATCATCTTGTTTTTCATTCAATTGTGAAACTGTAGCTGGAGTCATGCTGCTGGCTTCAGTTGAAGCAGTGAGTTGGCAGGCTTAGCGAGGGCTTATATGTAAGAACAATGTGAAAGAACAATAGTTCTTTCATATTGTTCTTTTGTGTGAACAGTGGGACTTTCTAGAATTCTGAAGCTGCAGCTGGAGTTTTGCTGCTGGCTTCAGCTGGAGCAGTGAGTCAGAGATCCACTGAACTCTATCTGTCTGTCTATCTATCTACCTACCTAGCTACCTACCTAGCTCTCTCTTTCTCTCTCTCTCTAATCTATCTTTATTTTATATTATGATTTTATTTATTTATTTTTTTATTATACTTTTTTCTGCTGCCAGCCCCCTAGTAGCTCCACCCAGTCACAGACCTCCGCTTCCACTCCCATATTGACCATGGACCCCCAATACCCCCTGTCTTACCCCCCAGGGTGGGGTTGCAGCACCAGACCCCTATAGTGCTGCAGATGATGGGATAGGTCAAAGGTCTGGCCTGGGAGCTAATAGAAGCCGAGGCAGGCTTAATCAATGGCAGCCGGCAGCATTTTCTCACTGGTACATGGGGCGGGGATGTGCAATGATGTCCCGGGTCTGCCCTACCCCCTCGAACTACTTGGTGCTGGTGTGATCAGTACACCCAGCCTCTGCTCTATGTCCCTATTGCCCTGAGCACGCTACCCCCTCCCCTCTGGAGAAGGAGTGCAGTCCTCGGATGCTCAATCCTTATCCCCTGGCTGACCCTCCAACATCCTGGGTCTGTTCCCAAACCCGGCTCGCCAGCATCGCAGGTAGGTAACCTGCCCCTGTGCCAGTGGGTCAGCATGTATATTATTATTTTTATTTCCTCCCCCTCCCAGCTCAGCCAGTCTTCCTTTATTGTTCCCCAATCCCTTGACTTTCATTATAATAAAAGTGGACTGGGGTGCCCACCCCTGCTACTGCTTGCCCACCAACCTTTCCTCTAGGTCATCTGCCCCCATTACCAATGTTTTTAATATTTTAAATATTATGTGGACTGGGGTGCCCACCCCCAGTACTGCTTTGTACTAACCTCTCTCCCTTCCAGGTCAACACCTAGTTAGCTGGTGGCAGCACTGGGGTGCCCACTGTGGTGCCTCCAAACAATATCTCAACCCTGGGGTGCCCAAGCCCCAGAGTTGGCAATGTCCTCCTGCAAAATAAAAAAAGATCAACAATGGATGGCACTCTTAAGTATAATTTGAATAAAAGAAAATGGTCCATCAGCAATCTGACCCCACAGACCCCACTCTGACACCCCCACTCAGCACCTACCACCCTCACCCCACACCCCCACACACACACCCTCACTTACCTGAACATGTCCCATAATGTAGATCCACTCTTCAATTGAAGATACATCTTGCTGCTGGAACCCATGACTGTGATATGAGAAAATAAGATAAGTCCAGTTAAATGTATTTCGATAAGGTTTGAACTTTTATTCATAACTTTGTCATTTTTTAAATTATTTTTACACTAAATTTTCAACATTGCCTTTTTGGGACCCCACCTCATGAACAAGGGCAGTGAAAATTTTCAAATCCATCCCAAAATGTGATTTTGCTGTGACTGCACAAAATCACCTTTTGTATGGGATTTAAAAATGTTCAATGCCCTTGTTCATGAGGTGCAGTCATAAAAAAGCTTTGTTAAAATGTTTTGGGTAAAACATTAAAATACCGTAAGTTAAGAGCGCATACTGATTTTTCTATGTTCGCTCATAACTTTGGTAATTTTCAATATTTTGACGCAAAATTTTCAAACATATCCATTTTTTTCATACCACCTCATGAATGTAGCAGCTGACATTTTTCAAATCCTGGCCAAAATGTATTTTTACACTAGTGGCACAAAATCACCTTTCAGGTGGGATTTGAAATGTTAACCTACTGGGTTCATGAGGTAGGTTCATAAGAAGGCTGTGTTGAAACTTTGGGGTAAAAATATAAAAAAAAACAGTTATGAGCATACATTGACATTTTTCTATGCTCACTCATAACTGTGGTAATTTGCAATGTTCTGACCCCAAATTTTCAACATAGTCATTTTTTCATACCACCTCATGAACGTGGCAGCTGTCATTTTTCAAATCCTGGCCGAAACATGTTTTTGCACTTGTGGAGCAAAATGACATTTTGGCTGGGATTTGAAAAGTTTCACCTACTGGGTTCATGAGGTGGGGTCATAAGAAGGCTATGTTGAAATACACTGCATATACATATACATATACATTTATATATACAGATTGTCTATCTATCTATCTATCTATCTATCTATCTATCTATCTTATATAGATGATACCAGAAGATACTAATATTTCAGGTTGCAGTTCCCTCTCTGTAATCAGCTAGCTAATGATGGCAAGCTAGCCAATAACATCTGGTTTTGATTAAAAGGGCACTCAGCCTTTCATTTGGATGTTTTGACTGGGCTTCTCATTGGAATTTCTTGTACTTTATAACTGTTTATTTTTCAATATGAAGCAGCCTTTAGATCAAAAGAGCATTTTGCTTTGTGTGAGCATACCTCTCAAATTCTCAGCATTTAAATGCATAGCACAGTGTTTCAAAATGTACAGAAAATGGCCAGATTGTGTAGCACTGCTTTTATTTTAAAGAATAATATGTTTAAGAATAGTGGACCCCATATGTTTAGTGTTAAGGAACTGTCATATTAGTTAATTTCTGAATAGTGTGTCTCAAAAAATAACTCTAACATTCTGAGGAACATCATAAATGTTTGTGGGGCAAGGCCGGGTACATTTAAGTGTAAATACATGCCACTATGCAAAATGCATAGCAGTTGAGAGTTTTGCCTATGAGGGATGGAAATAAAACTTAGCTTCCTGCTGACCTCAGTGCAGTGTCCCCCAGCAGCTGACGTTCACTCATAACTGTTTAAAGACTGGTGAAGTGAAAACAAAAAGCTTCCCTTTATTTTGATTTGTTAAAATGGCATGTGCAGAATGACTGGGCATTATATTGCACCCCACATGCAACTATTCCCCATTTGTGCCCTGTCTTTTTAGAGTTTCTGCTAGCTAGTGCAAGTTGTTTACTTCTCTTCATGTCTCCTTCCCAGATTGCCAGTGGCCTGCCTGCAGGGGCTATAAGTACTCAGGGTACTCTGAGTGATCAAGAAAATCATTTGTATTTAAGAAATACCAAATTGAATGTCAGATGAGTATGAATTTCAGTGACTTTTGTGAAAATGTCATGAACATGTCTTGAATTTTCCTGCCAGTGCTTATAGTTGTCAATTATAGCTACTAAAGCAAATTATAGTGCTGTGCCTCACACTCTTAAGGTCAGAAGCATTTTTTTACAAACCTAAGATGCAGTAAATCATGACAACTGATTTTCATCATGGCCTTGGGGCCATTTCTAAATGTTTGAGTTGTATTTAGAATGAGCATAAATAATGACAAATATCTGTGTAACAGAAATTACCTGAAGGACAAACACTGAAGTTCAATGTTTTCTTTCAATAATACTTTTTATTTTAATTTTAGAATCAGTCAGTATAATACATGCAAATTAAATGTAGAATTTCAGAGAGATTTACAAATACATACATCATGCTGCATACATTATCATGTAAGATACCAGGGTAAATAATAACAAGCATTTGTCAATGCTGAGTGTTGTCTTGCTGGCATTGGCATTGGTAGTGCAGGAGTTAGATGCATAATAGGCATGGCAGTGAAGTATTGAACTGATGCCAACCCACCCCCACCCTGCAGAGACTGACAGGCATTGGGGTGTCCCTTTGGGTGTTTGGTAGTGCAGTGTGGGAAAACATTTTGGGCAGGATGTGAAACATGACAGCTGTACAGTTCATAAGGAGGTGTAAAAAAATGCCAATGTTGAAAATGTGGCATGTAAATATAGCAAATTTGCAAAGTTACAAGGGTGCGTGGGAAATATGCAAGGCACGCTTGCAACACTGCCATTTTATGGGCGTTGGGCACCAAATTTTCAACATAGGCATTTTAGCACCTCTGCTCATGTACAGTGTCACTGTTGTTTCCTCAAAGTGTCCCAAGAAGTGATTTAGCACAGCGACCATCCTATTCTCGCCCGTAAGTGCGAAAACACATTTTGGGCAGGATATGTGAAATAGCGGCTGCACTGTTCATCAAGAGGTGTGGAAAAATGGCAACGGTGAAAATCCAGAGTGAAAATATCACAAATGCATGACGGTACAAGCATGCATGCAGTCTGCCAATGCACGCTCGTAACACAGTCATTTTATGGAGTATCATCACCAAATTTTCAACATAGACATTTTAGGACCTCTGCTCATGAACTGTGCCACTGTCATTTTCATAATCTGGCCCAAACACTGCTCTCCCCACAGTGACTGCGCTATTGTGCGCTGGAAGTGCAGAAACACATTTCGGGCAGGATGTGGAAAATGACAGCTGTACTGTTCACAAGGAGGTGTACAAAAATGGCAATGCTGAAAATCTGGCATTAAAATATTGCGAATTCGCAAAGTTATGAGCCTGCATAGCAACTGTGCAATGCACAAGCATTTGTTGGATTTTTTCCACCAAATTTGGAACATAGGCTTTTTGAGAGGCCACCTCATGAGCACTGGCACTGTCATTTCATTAATGGGTCCCGAAAGGTGATTTTGTGCAGTGACTGCGAAATCACCTTTTGAGGCTGATTAATGCCATGACAGTGATAGAATTCATGAGGAGGGGCCCCAAAAACCCCATGTTGAAACTTTGGTGCCAAAATTCCAACAAATGCCCGAGATATGCAGCAAAGTTGAAAAAACCCTATTATTCCATTATAGAGCTTACCAGCATTTCCTCAGTTATGGTTGGCTTTGAAGAGTGTAGATGTGTTCCCGGTCCACGAAGATTGTCGTGCCGGACTGCAGAGGAAAGTATGGAGTGAGGGGTGTGGGGAGGCAGGGTGCACTGTGGGTGGAGTGCGGGTGGGGGCAGGAGACTCGAGGGACTGTTTTATGTTACAGGAGGAAAAAACTAACATCGTGGGACAGTTTTTTTTTCAGGGGACTTGGCACACTGGGGTGGACTCCCAGCATGCCACCTAACTGTTTTGGGGGGAGGGGGTTGCTGCAGCCAACAGGGGATTGGGCACCCTTGTCAGCAGACAATGGGGGGTTAATTTATGCCGACGGGGATTGGGCACCCCGTCAGCACACAATAACAGCTGGGGGGAGTCAAGAGCTTATGGGAGATTGGGCACTTCCATGGCATATAAGAAATGTGGGGGCTGATTTATGCTGACGGGTGGGCTCCCCTGTCGGCACCACAATGAAAGCAGGGGGAGGCAAGAACTGAGTTGAGGCACCCCCTCGACTATAGAAATGGGGGCTGCTGTATGCCGGCGGGGAGTGGGCTCCCCATCGGCAAATGTGTGTGGCCACAGTAAGCCGGCTGGGGGATTGGGCAACCCTGAAGTCGGCCGTTGGGCGGCCTCCCGCCATGCTGCTAATGTGGCGAGCATGCAGGAAGGGTCTGCTGTGTCTGATGAGCTTTGCTTAGATCACAGTGGACCTTTTCTTAGATGTGCTTGCCACATTAGCATGCATGGTGTGGCTGCCGGCATGCAGGCTGATTGGGAATGAGGGACGCACCTACTGATGCGTGCCCTGCATTCGCCCAACAGAGGCCGCGCCTCCAAAGCTGCACTACCACAAGATGTTGACTTGCGCACAAGCACGGCAAGCCAACATAAAAATGGAAAAAAGGTTATAATTTATATTACATCTCTACAGTAGAAAGGCACAATGTGTTGAACTTCACTGTTGGGTATATTGAGGTAAGAGTTAACAGAAAATGCAAAAATGTATTCTATGAAATTGAGATAGACATCTCAAGGAAAGGAGACTAAATTATTTCCAAGGTTTCAATATTGCCCCAAATTAAATACATAATTCTTTCATTGTTTGCTACAAATCCTATTTGATTGTACCATTGGTACAAGAGCAGAACAAGTGAGCTAAACTAGCACTATCTTTCAGACATCTCCAACATTTACTATCATCTTTCAGGTTCATCCTATGCAGTTTTATTGGGGACAAATAGAATTGATGTAAAATTTTGTATTGGATAAGCTTACCTTGAATTTCTGTAATACAGTATCTTACGTCCCCCAATGTGTTTGGATAATCGAGGTTGTACTGTACTTCTTTTTTGTTTTTTTATTGGGCACTAATTCTGGCATTTTAGATTTCTTGTAAAAATCTTATTACAGCTCTGAAGGTTTTAATGTTCATGAAATATAATATCTGGTTTAGTATATAGTTGATAAATTGTCTCTGAATAGGCTTAACAATTTCTGAATGTGTTAAACAGGTTGTCCACTTTAGGAAAACTTCTCTTTATACCCTCCATACATAGAATATTTCTGTTTAGTAGTTTTTAAACTTGGAATACTATATTTTTCAACATGTAGTTAAGTGGATCAGTGTAACAGACAAGGTAACCCTCTTGTCTGTTTTTGTGAGTTCGGATCAACCTTTGGTCTCAGTTCTGGAGGGATTCAAACTGTTAACCTCTTGCTAGCATACCAAATGCACAGGCTCAGATATATCTGTCTTTGGGGGGTCAGATATCTTTGCCTACGGGCACCTAACCAGGTATTCAGAGATGAACCCTTTAAAACTTTTATGAAGACCTCAGATTTAAAACTCTTCTCTTTCCAGTTTGATACCATACAAGCTATATGTCTGCTGAACCATAAATATTTCTTAGCAAAAAGCAATTCAAAGACAGACCAGGTTTTCTCTAAAATTAGATTTTTACTAAAATATATAATAATATGTCAAACATACAATATAGAACTCTTATATCACAAGACATACAGATCTTTAAACAAAACAAGGTTTAAAACAGTGCAATTCCTACAACTATATTTAGATTTGTCTAGCTTTCTAAATACCTCTTTTCAATGCTCAGATGTTTTCTTGGTCAGTGACAGATACAAAATGCAACTCGATAGTGAAAGAGAATAATCCTTTCAAGCAGTATTGGCCAACCCCTTTTTGATGAAGTCATCCAGACCCTCCTGTGGTCGAATATCTAGCAAAAATATATTTTTATACAACCACAGGATGTCATTTTAAAGTATTAATTCTGCAACCTTAGCATAACTCCAGTTTCAATGACACCTCTGTTGATCTCATGCTGTACCCTCTTCACACAGGCTTCATAGGGTCATTTACAACCTTACACCTTTATGTAACATTCTAGCTTCCCTTATTTTAACGTCATAAACCTAGTTTATGATTTCTCTCTTGACAAAATTAACTTAACAACTCTGTAATTAGCTCAGAGAAACAGGATCCTTAATAAAAGTCTTCCAGTAACACATTGTCTCTAAAAGGACTGAAAGTGTGATACAATGCTGTCAGCAGTTCTCTTGGCCTGCATCTGTCAGCTAAAATCTTGGGGGGGGGTGGGGGGATGAGAGAGGTCATTCCTAGAGCATTTGAATTTTCAGCAGAGACATTAATACATTTTATATTAAAAAAATATAACACAGCACTCAGAACTGGCTGTCTACATCACAGGTATCATATCTGAAGGTCTTACATTTAATTAAGACTGTATTCAAATAACACAATCACCCATTCATGATGTCAGTTAATAAAACTGCCTGGCCCCTGGAAGTATTTCTCTTATCTGCCTCTGTTGATATTTGACCTTGGAGTGCTTCATAGTTACCAGCTGATTGAAATTAGTTTCTTACATTTAAACCTCAGTTATTATTTTAAAAAAAAAAGGCATTTTAAACCAATGAGAATTCTTTCTGTTTTTTTTATGTAAGCTCTGGGTGTTAATAGTATGTGATTTACCAAACAACTGCCATAAGCTTCCGAGGAAGGACTTGGCTGGTCCAAAAGCTTAAGCACTGTTTTATTTTGTCACAGCTATGCTGATCTAATAAAAGGTATCAAACCATTTGTTTCTGGATCTGTTTTTACAAGGACCAATACAGCAACTAACTATTTCTGTGTCTAATACTTCTGTAAGCCATTTCCCATGTACTATATTGATCCTCTTGCAAGATGTGTGTATTGAATTCCACTTATCTCATGTGTGTGTGTGTGGGGGGGGGGGAGTCCTGGATGCTCCCAGGCTTTTTCCAAACCTGCTGTGAATTTGAAAAAAAGAAGGGGTTAATGCAGGGGAGTCTCTCTTCAGAATGGCACAAATAAATCAGTTGAAAAAGAGGGTTGAGGTAAGACTCAAACCCCAATTTATTTTCAACCAAAGATATTTTATTGTATGAATAAGTGCAGAGCCACATCTTCCAAACAGTTGGCCAATGTTTCATGGCCAAGGGCCACTTCCTAAGGGCCCATGGTGTCCTAAAAACATAATACATATAGTCATGAATTTCATATCACTCCCACTAATAAAAACTACTTCCCATTTCATTGTTTAACCAATTCTTAAATGTTTTATCATTAAACAAGTTAGTATTCAGTTTCCATCTGATGGAGTTTTGTTTGCCTTCCCCCTCAAATTAATCAGATATTGATAAGGATGTGGTCTGAGATAACAATGGTCTCTAAGTTAACCAGACTTACTGTGTTCATTAGTTTTTTAGGCATCAGTAGTTAACCAAGTGTACTATGTGATGTATGCTTATTGGGAAAAAAAAAGAAATATCTCTCCCCTTTGGATGCACCAGTCTCCAAGAATCTCTAAGTTTCAAATTGTGTAACATTTTTTTTTAAAAGAAGGTCTAGATTTAGACTCAGTATAGTGAGCTTTGGTAGAATTATGGTCTGCAATAGGGTCTAATACCTCATTAAAATCCCCACTGATTATCAATTCAAGGTCTGGGAAGTTAACTAGCTCAGCTGTAATATTTTAAAGGAAAGATCTTGTTTAGAAATAGGGGCATAACTGTTATATAGCAAGATCTTCTGACCTTCCAGTTTGCCTGTCAAGATTTGATACCTTCCTTTTAATCAGCAAAGTATGCTTCTTTAGAAAACGTAACTCCTTTTTTTATAAAGATGGCTGTGCCCCTTTTCTTGTAGTTAAAAGAGCTATATTCCAGTCGTGCTACCCTCTCTCTCTTTAACATTTTTCTTCTTCAGCTGGTTTTAAGTGAGTCTCCTGGATAAATGCAATGTCTGCTTCTTGTTTACATAATTAAACACTTTTTTTCTCTTTACAGGGGAACCAAGGCCTTACATGTTCCAGGAAACAAACATATAAGGATGCATAATGAAACAATAATTTATCAAGCAGAGTTACTAATAAATTAACCAGGAAAGGTAACAAGAAAGGGACAGAAACCCTGGGATAGTAATAGTAATGAACTCTGTGAAATATAGAGAATTGGGTAGCTAAACCTAAGCAAACAAAATAACAAAACAAACGGTCTGTTATAAGGCAAAGCAAAGCTGTCTAGCAAAACTCTATTGCCTATAACTGTGTACAGCAAACCAGAATTTGAAATGTGTAAAACCAAACTTAATAATTATTTGTAAGACATAATTATTTGTATTTTTTCCTTTTTTATATTTTTATAACAAAAATAGCAAGCTAACAACTAAATACATAAAAATAACCGCTTAAAAGGTTGGCTGAAAATAAAGTGAGGTAATAATTATATAAAAAATTATTCTAAACTATGTGAAGCTGGTTCTCAGTCTACTTCTTTGTAGCAGGTAAATACTGGGCCAAAGTCCAAGGTATTGGTGTTCAGTTAACTGTTCTAGGTTAGTTTGCAAGGTATTTTTACTTTGGTCACTCTATCCAAATATGGATATATGCCAGTATGGATGTATGCCATTAATATATGAATGTGAATTAGATAGTAATTGTATACATGGAATGTTCTCAAAATAGTATACTTTTCAAAGAAAGTAAATATCCAATAAAGTTGAAAAATAAATTTGATTATACATTACATAGGAAATTCAATTGGTGTAGTATAGAAAGACCCACTGGGAAAAAAGTTAAAGATACAACAACGATGTGTCAATGCCAAATGTTCACCGCTTGCATTGCTGTTGCACCAGGTCTTGCTTGTACACATTTTTATTATAGATTTACCTAGGACAGAACAGAAGAGATGCAATATCTCATTTTCTGTGGTGTCTTGATTTTATAATTTTTTAGATTGCATTTTCTCAGGATAGACCAGCTGAAATGCAATATCTAATTTTCAGTGGGCTCCCACATTTTGACTCCAAATTTCCAACAGTTTTTATATGACTTGATATTATGATCTAAACAGATGGAATTTTTTTAAATCCAATCTGAAAGGTGATTTTGCAGTGTGACTGTGAAAAGAAGTTTTGGAAAGGATGTGAAAATGACACCTGTCATATTCAGGAAGTGGGGTAACACAAGGGATTTCTTGAACCTTAGGGGCCCAAATCAGCAAAAATAAAGTTATTAATAAATGGTGGAAAAAGTAAATGTTTTCTCATAACTTAGTAATTTTTTCACATTTCGATCCCACATTTTCAACATAGTCTTTCTATGACCACTTTGTCTGAAAATGATAGGTGTCATGTATAAATGGTGTCATTTATAAAATAGTGGTTAAAACATCATTTTGTACCACAAATGTGAAAACACATTTTGGCCAGAATTTTGAAAAATGACAGCTATCATGTTCAGGAGGTGATATGAAAAAAAATGGCTATGCTGAAAATTTGGGGTCAAAATATTGAAAATTGCCAAAGTTATGAGTGCATTGAAAAATGTTAATGTACACTCATAACTTCATTCTTTTTTCTAATATTTTTACCCCACATTTTCAGCGTAGCCTTCTTATGACCCCACCTCATGAACAAGGGCAGAAAACATTTTCCTATCCTGCCCAAAAGGTGAATTCAAGCCACAAGAGTGAAAACACATTTAGGCCAGGATTTGAAAAATGACAGCTGTCACATTCATGAGGTGGTGTGAAAAAATGGCTATGCTGAAATTTGGGGTCAAAATATTGAACATTATCAAAGTCACAAGCGAGCATTGAAAAATTTCAATGTACACTCATAACTTCATTGGTTTGTAATGTTTTTACCCCAAATTTTCAATATAGCCATCTTACAACCCTCACAGAGCCTTCTTATGACCCCACCTTGTGAACAAGGGTGGGGAAAATGTTCAAATCCTGTCTGAAAGGTGAAAAATGACAGCTGTCACATTCAGGAAGTGGTGTGAAAAAATGGCCATGTTGAAAATTGGGGATCAAAATATTGAAAATTACCAATGTTACGAGTGTGTATTAAAAAATTCAACATACGCTCAGAACTTTTTTTTTTATATTTTTACTCTAAATTTTCAGCATAGCCTTCTTATCACTCCACCAGGGTGAAGAAAATGTTCAAATCCTGCCCAAAAGGTGAGTTTGTGTGTTGACCTCAAAATCACCTTTTAAGATGGATTTGCATAATTTCATTGCCACTGTCTGTGAGGTGAGGTCCCAAAAAGGCCACGTTGAAAATTTGGGGAAAAAATATTCAGAAATTGCCAAGTTATGTGGACAAGCTCAAAACCAATTGAAATAATGCAGATTTTCCTTTTACCTAACAGGGGATTGGTGCATGGGAGGGACTGCTAGACTACCAGGGCATGCTTTTCTTTTACATGACAGGAGACTGGGGTTGGGGAGGGACCGCTAGACTACCAGGGATTTCTGTTTTATCATGTATGTTGGAATCAGGTATGGGAGGGTCTGCTAGACAACCAGGGATGTCATGTTTATTACTTATGTGGGGATCAAGTCATTGGGGGACAGCTGGAACAACTGGGTAACCAGCTGTTGATGGTGCATGGATGGGGTGTGGGACAGAAGGGCTGGACTTCAGAAACATAAAACTGCACTGTGCTTGTGGCTGTTTAGTGCTTCTGAAAACTAGCAGTATTGTGCTGCACTGCAAATGCATGGGGGAATCCCTTCTTTGCATATGGGCAGCGCAATAATGTGCACCATGGTGCTGTCAGGGGTGCACCGCACATAGGTTGTCTTTGAATATGGCCACACCCCCAATGACTGGCACTATTCCTGGTTAGCACGGCACACACCTGGTTTGTGATGCACTAACCTTTTGAAAATGGGGCCCTAAATGTTACCTCCTCTTCACAGAAACATAGAAACATAGGCAGATAAGGACCACTTAGCCCACCTAGTCTGTCCATTTTCCCCTGTCTACTGAATCACCACAGATCCTAATTGATCTTTGGCCCATTCACCCACCCCTACCTTCTCTTTCCCTAAGATTCTTTTATACCTATTCCATGCATTCTTGAACCCCACCACTGTTTCCATTTCCACCCCAACCCCCTCATCTTCTGTGGAAGACTATCAGCATTGCAGGAATCTACCACTCTTTCTGTGAAGAAGTACTTCTTCACATCTCTCCTGCATCTACCCCCCCAGCTTCCTATCATGCCCCCTTGCCCTTGAGCACCTTTTTTTCTGAAAAATACTTTCCTCCTGTACCTTACTTACCCCCGTAGCATATTTAAAGGTCTCTATCATATTCCCCTTCTTCCGCCACTCTTCCAGGGTATACATATTTAGGTCCTTAAGTCTCCCCTTATAGAGCTTCTGATACAGACCCTGCACCATTTTAGTTGTCCTCCTCTGGACCACCTCCACTTTGTCTATGTCCTTCCAGAGATGTGGTCTCCAGAACTGGACACAGTACTCTAGGTGGGGTCTTATTAGCTATCTATACAGAGGCAATACCATCTCCCTCTTTCTGCTGGTGATACCCTTCCCTATGTGCCCCAGTATCCCAATAGCCCTCCCAACTGCCTTGCTGCACTGCCTAGCCACCTTTAGGTCATCTGATATGCTTACCCCCAGGTCTCTTTTCTGCTTGGTGGTCATTAGTACCACTCCTCCAATTTTGTACTCTGCCCCTGGGTTTCTGTGCCCCAAGTGCATTACTTTGCACTTTGTTTGCATTGAAAGCCAACTGCCATACCCTTGACCACTCCTCAAGTTTCTCAGGTCTCTGCTTATCCTTTCTACTCCCCCCCCCAGAGCTTTTGGTGTCATTCACAAAGAGGCAGATCTACCCTTTCCGTTTCTCTGCAGTGTCACTTATAAAGACATTAAAGAGGATTGGTGCCAGCATTGAGCCCTGAGGCACCCTGCTGGTCACCCTCCCTTTCTCAGAGTAAACTCCATTTACAATCACCCTCTATTGCCTATCTCCTAACCTATTCCTTACCCAGTTGGCCACCTTGGGACCCACTGCTAAGCTACCTGGCTTGCTTACTAGCTTCCTACATGGAACAGTGTCAAAAGCCTTTATGAAATTTAGATAGGCCATGTCCACCGCTTCAGCCTATCTAACTCCTTGGTCACCCAAAGAAATCTATCAGATTTGTTTGAGATGACCTCTGCCCCAAGAATCCATTCTGCCTTGGATCTTGTAATCCATTGGATTCAAGATATTCCACAATCCTTTCCTTCAGCAGTGACCTCATTAATTTTCCCAACACTGTTGTCAGGCTGACTGGCCTGTAATTGACAGCCTCTTCCTTACTACCAATTTTTTGAAGTGTGGCTACATCTGCCCTCCTCCAGTCCTCTGAAACAAACTCCTATTTCCAATGAACTGTTAAACAGGACTTTCAGAGTGCAGCCAGTACCTCTCTGAACTCCCTTAACACCCTTGGATGCACCCCATCTAGCTCCATTGCTTTGTCCATGTTCAGATTAGTGAGTTCATTCAGGACACTCTCCTCTGAAAACAGACTAGTGTTCAACTCTCTCCTTCCAAAGCTCCTGTTACTTTTTTGTGGACCCTTCCTTTCTCCTTTCTCTACAAACACTGAAAAAAAAGTAGTTGTTTAGGATGTCTGCCTTTTCTTGGTCCTCTTCTGCACAGTCTCCCCCTCCCTTTTTAACCTTATGATCTCACCCCTGGTCTTCACCCTTTTGCTTACATACCTAAAAAATGTCTTGCCCCTTTCATCACTGCCTGGTTTATTTTCTCCTCAGTTTGCACCTTTGCATTCCTTACTGCTCCCCCTGCTTCCCTCTGTTTCTTCTGATACACCTCCCTATCCTCCTGCTTCTGTATCTCCTTGCACCTTCTAAATGCTACCCTCTTAGCTTTTACCTTTTCCACCACCTCTTTTAAGAACCATAGTGGTCTCTTTTTCTTCTTGTTTCTGCTCACTTGCTTGACTAAGAGGTTTGTTGCATTCCCTATGGCCCTTTATGGCTTCTGCACTGTTCCTTCACCCCACTTAGATCATCCCCCCTGCCAGGCCATCCCTGAAGCATTCATCCATCTATTTAAAAGCTGCTCTCCTGAATTCCAGAACCCTTGCCCTTGCGTGGTTCAATTCCACAGCCATCTTTATACTGAATCACACTGTACAGTGATTGCTTTTTCCCAGATGACCACCTACCTTGATGTCTGCAACACTGTCCCTTGTGAGTACCAGAGTCAGTATTGCCCTATTATGAGTGTGTTTACCGAGTAGTTGCCTGAGGAACACCCCTGCAGGGAGTCCAGGATGTCCCTGCTTCTAGCGGAAGTCACAACTGGGATGTTCTAATCTTTGTCCTGCAGCTTGAAGTCCCCCACCAGCAGCACCTCCTCCTCTTTTTCTGACATCTTGCCAATAGCTTCAATCAGTACCTTATCTAACTCCTCTCCCTGTGTTGGAGGTCTGTAGATCACGCCAGTGTGAATAGAGGCTCCATTCCACATCTCTAGGGTGACCCATGGTACCTCTGCTCCCCACTGTATTCCCTGTATCTCTGTTGTTTTTATGCCTTCCCTTACATAAAGCACCACACACACCCTCCATTCCTTCTCATCCTATCATTCCTGAGCAGAGTCTAGCCTAGTATGGACATATCCCAGCCATGGGTTTCAGTGCACCATGACTTGATAATGGCCACAATATCCAGGTCAGGCTCTGCCATTATGGCCTCTAGGTCCGGAATCTTATTTGCTAGACTTCTAGCATTTGCACATATGGCCTTCCACATTTTATCACCACTCTGCTTGGTACCCCACTTCACAAGCTGGATGCCATAGGGATCTGTCCTTGGCTCAGTCCTCATCAATATGTTTGTCAGTGACATTGCAGAAGGTATCAGGCATGTTGTGTCTCTTTGCAGATGACGCTAAGCTCTGTGGGAGGGTGGACAGCGATGAAGGACTCAGGGAGATGCAGAGTGACTTACAAAAACAGAGGGGTGATCTAAGGTTTGGCAGTTGAAATTCAACACCAAAAAATGCAAAGTAATGCACCTAGGGAATAAGAACCCCAGCACAGAGTACTGGACTGGTTCGGTGAGGCTTAGCACTATGGTTGAAGAATGTGACCTAGGAGTTACCATCCGTGACATTCTCAAGCAATTGAGCCAGTACAACAAGACCTATTGTAAGGCAAGTAGGATGCTGGGGTGAATAGGGAGGGGTATTGATAGCATGAAGAAGTGGGTAATACTACACCTTTATAGATCTTTAGTGAGACAACACCTGGAGTACTGTGCCCAGTTCAGGAGCCCTCACCTTAGGAAAGATAGTGACAAGCCAGGGACAGTACAGCAGAGAGTAACAAAAATGATTCAGGGCCAACAGGGCTGGTCTTATGAAGAGCACCACAAGGCACTGAACATGTAGGCACTGGAGACCAGAAGGCCAGAAGGGTGAGGGGATATATGATAGAGATCTTCAAGTTCCAAAAAGGAATAAACAAGGTGAACTGTGAAGAACTATTTAGCTTGAATGCTAGTTTGAGGTCCTATAGGCATGAGTGGGAACTGACAGGATGGAGGTTCAGGAGGGACATGAAGAATTATTTTATAGAAAGGGTGGTGGAGCTGTGGAACAGTCTACCCACTGAAATGGTGGATGCTAAAACAGTTGATGGTTTCAAGCCCAGTTGGGACAGTGAAGGGTATAGTGCTCACCCAGGGCAACAGAATCAGGAAAGAGAATAGAGGAAGAAACGGAGGGCTAGGACCCTGAATGGACAGTAGGTCTTAGGGTAAGATAGGGAACTTGGGCAGACTGAATGGACCATTGGTCTTTTTCTGCCATCATTGTCTATGTTTCTATGATTAATATATAACTGCATTTGAGTATGAATAAAATATTGGTCAGTCATGAAGCTAAGAAATAAATGCAGTAGTGTAACTTGAGTCTTGTGTGACATTCCCAATAAACATTACTTTTACCATGGTTCTGCAACCTATGAAATCAAAGGATGTAAAGTAAACATTTAAATTTTTAATCAAAGGAACCTGTGATGGTGCTAGGCAATGTATTACAGTATACAGAAGGGTTATTGGGCACAGATCAGCATCATTGCAAACTACATTAGTCAAATACTATAGTATTTCCAGTATCCTAATTTTTGATTTGGAAGCATACAATAGTTGTTTTAACATAGCCACTTGCCCTGAGAAAATGTAAGGGGATTTGGATTTTCAAGGTTTTGCATAAGTTTGAATGTAACATGTAGCTTACATTCTAAAGGCAAACAATAAGTTGTCAGTCACAATTATATGGAAACCAGAGGGAGAGTTCTCTTTACTTGTAGAAAACTAATTTTGCTCTTGGTGATAAAAGGAAATGTTGAGAGAAACCAGCTGGAGAATAGTTGCTTTCCTTTGCCAGCCCCAGACACCCTTCCCTGGAACGTGTAGTACAGTAATGTCTAAATGAATGCTGAGTGAAAAGGACTTGTGATAAAATGGCAAATCTAGGCTTACAAGTAAGATAGCCCATAGCAAAATTATTTCAGGAATTGTGGGTCCCATGGATTCAAATCAAATCAACTGGATAATCCCATTTGTCTTCATGAATAATAGTGCCTGTCCGTAAGCATCAGTTTTGCTTTTTTCTAGTATTTGGCTGTCTCTTCGCAGATTGACCTTGGGTCACCCCGGGTCAGTTTTAGCTGTGTCTAGTATTACTCTGCAAATGCAGCCCACCTTACTGCGTGGGTCAAACTTACAGCCCCATCAAGGAAACTGAGCAACTCAGACACTCTTTCTTGTTTAAGACATTTTACTTTAAAGTCCAAAGATTGTTTTCCTTCACATATTAACTATTCAAATGTAGTTTCCAAGTCCCTTTCTGAGACTTAACATTACCAGATGGCTACTTGAGAGGTACTGAAAAAACAGCTGGATATAACCAGCCAGTTAAAATAGGTCATAAGGTTTTGGAAAGAGTCTCCTAAATGCCTTGAATGAAATCATATCTACCAAAGTGACTACAGCATGTATCCTGCTATTGATGTGATTAAAGTTAACCAGATAACTATATTCTAATCAACATGTTAAGACATGAATGCCCTAGAGTCCCTTCCAACTAATTGCTATGTTACTATGTTTTATTCTCATATAGGTGTTTATCTCCTTGGACATGGCAGGGTATGCTCCCTTCAGCCGGCTTTACCCTCCTGCCATCATCCACTATCTCTCTGGCTTACTTGTTGGTGTGATACCTCCATGGAACTTCCCCTCATGGTGGGGTCAGGAGAGGGAGGGCCATCCTGTCCACTGAAGCACAAGCCATCAAGCGCCGCAGGTGCCAGTGATGTGGTGGATGGAGAGTGTGGTGGGTGGGCATAATACGATCCTGCCATGCTGACTATTTTCCTCTTGTTTTCTCCCCAGCCTAAGGTCATGGCAATGGGGAAGGGCACAGGCTCATAGAGATGCATGTGTGTTCCCAGCCCACTTCCTCCTCCAGCCTCCCTGATTTTGCGTCAGCCTCCGACCATCTGTGCTCTGTCACCTAGTCTCCCCTAGATGTCAGCCAAGATGGGGACGACTTAAAGACTTTCCCTGGGAGAGGAGAGCTGCCTTGAGGCTTGCTCAATCCTGCTCCTGCCCTCCCCCCATAGCCAGACCCCAGCAACCCAGGCTCGATAAGAACCTGCGTTGCCAGCAAAGTGAGAGGTAAGATACTTTAGCAGTGCCTCAGCATTCAGGACCATTGGCTTACTATGTTACTATGTTAACAGGAAAGTGGTTTAAATAATGTTGATTCATCCACATCTCTTCACCAGTAAATATATGTATGAACTAAGTAGAAGCACAGTTGCAGTACGTGGTCATAGTGCACTTTCTTCCCCCTTAGAAGTCAGGGTATCATAGCTATGTTATTACACTGCTAATTGTTCTCACCTTCTTTATTCTCCTGGGTTTAGGGGGTTCTCCACTAGGTTATGGGAAAGAGAGGTGTTAGATTGCTCTAAAGACAGTTACAATGTTTAGAAACAACTGACACATCTCGATGAAATGCCAGTAGTGTCCTCACCTTACTAGTAGCCTCGGTACAGAGAGTACCACAGACAGAGGTACTGTAAGGCAGGATTTTACTGTACAAATGTGGTGGAGCGCAATGCACTCCCCTGCTGCAGCCTCAGGTCCCCTTCCCAATCCAATCCTGAGGATGACGTCAGGTCGGGAAGGGGACCTGACAAAATTCAATTCCACCAGCAAATGTGCCATGAAATTAGGATTTCACAGCAATTTTTCTGGTGAAATGCCACTTTCATTGGCAAAATGCCAATTCCATGGCACTTTCACTGGTGAAATTTAATTTTGCCAGGTCACCATCCCAACCTGACATCATCCTCCGGATAGTATCAGGAAGGGGACCTGGAGCTGTGGCAGGGGTGCATGTTGTTCTTCACCACATCTGTACAGTACAATTCTGCATTACAGTACATCTGTTTGTGTTACGCTCTGTACTGGGAGGTACTGTAGGTAAGGTTTGGCACTACTGGCACGTCTCTACCGAGACGTGTCAATTGCTCTCTAAATCAACATGATTTCTGGGTCTTTGGCTTAATCAGCAGTTGTCTATATTAATTATTTATTTTTTCAAACTCATTCACAGCCCCCATTTTCATTGCTGGAATAAATTGCTGCCCTGTCACATCCCCATCCTTAGTCACGGAACTCCTTACCGCTATATCCACTCACACCTCTTCTGGTGAGGTATTTCAATCAATCAATCAATCAAAATCTTTATTTATTCAGGCGGACATCATTGAGCGAAGCTCATTTACAAGATGGACCTGATAGGTCAAAAACAACATAAAGGTACAGTAACATACATATACAAATAGAGAGAAAAAAACAAAAACTTTAAAAATAAACAGGTACAGTAATATAAACATATACACAAGCAAGGTAGCTAGTGGTTTTGGGCCCCAAAGCAGAGTAAATCAGACAGATTTGACTAAAGTATTGGTAAGGTATTGGGAGTGTGGAACTGGTCTGGTGTGTTGTAATTGGATAGTTGCTTAAGCAAATAGAGATGGGGGAATACAAAAGGAAATGGCAATGAATTGCAGGAGATGTTATAGCTAAGGTTTAGCAAAAGCATATAAAAGGAGATAAAAAGAAAAGGGGGTAGAGGTAGAAGGGACTATGCTTTGTGAAAGCAGTTGCATATCTCGGGAAAGAGACTTGTGTAAAAGCTTTTAAAGGATGCTATAGGAATAAAGGTGTTCAACTTTAGGGTCTTCTGCAGAGAATTCCAGGCAGATGCTAAAAAGTAGCTGATTGCGGATCTCCCATGCCGGTACAGGCTTTTGGTATCTTCAAGGTGATGAGGCTACTTGTTTCTAGGGCATATGACCTAGATGTAGCCAGAGTAAAGCAATCTGAAATATAGGATGGAAGTTTGTTTGACAGAGCTTTGTAAATCCATAAAGCAGCATTTTGTTCCTCCTAAGGTGTAAGGATGTCCAGCCAACAGCAGTATAGAGAGCAATGGTGAGTGTTGAAGGAAGATCTGTGATGAATCTTAGAGCTCTATGGTACAAGGTATCCAGTTTACTTAAATAGGACATAGTACAGTGGCCATATAGGAAACCTGCATAATCGATGAGAGATAGAAATGAGGCCTGGATTAGTCTCTGTTTTGACTATCTGGTTAGATAATGTTTGATTCTGAAGAAAAGGCCGAGACTCTGCCTGAGTTTTTTCAGGAGCTCCTCAATATGCTGAGTGTAATCAAGTCTGTTATCAATCCATACCCTAAATATTTGAATTTATCAACATAGTCAAGACTTTCTCAAGGATGGTGGATAGTTGGGGAAGAATGTTTGGTGAGAGAGTGGTAGAATATATATTGGTGGAAAAGAACATAGCTTTTGTCTTCTTGGCATTTAATAAGGTTTCTTTTCAAGTAATTGGTGTTGCAGCAGGAGAACTCTGATTGTAGTAATTCACAGGCCTTTGATGGTGAGGATTACTGACATATAAGACAGTATCATCTGCAAAAGGTGAACATTGGCTTTAGTGAGGTTGGAAACTAATGTTGTTGATGTAAATGGCAAAAGGATAGGGCCCAGGATGGATCCTTGAGGTACCCTCTAGGAGTGGTTTTGAGGAGCATAGGTCGCCTTTATTTTTCATCTGCTGCACTCTATCAGTGAGGTAACATCTGAACCACTTAAGAGAGGTTGGATCTAGGCCTAAGGAGTGCAGTGAGGAGATTAGCAGCTCACGATCCACTGTATCAAAGGCTTTGCTTAGGTCCAGAAATACAGCACAGATGCTGTTTTTTTTTATCTAACTCAGTTTGCCAGTCATTTGTAACTTTTGCTAATGCAGAAATGGTGCTATGTCTGGTCCTAAACCAGATTGAGCAGGGTTAAGGAGATTATTAGCATCGAGGTAGTCTCTTAGTTGGATGCTCACTAGTTTTTCTAACATTTTGGACAGCACTGGTAGGATGGATATAGGTCTATAATTGTTGAGATCCATGGGGTCCCTGATTTAAGGGGAAAACACTTGTGCTGTCTTCCACAATGAAGGAATAGAGCCAGTGGATAAGGACAGATTAAAAGATGAGTTAGGGAACTGCAATGGCATGTAATGCAAGTTTTAGAAAGTAGGGGTCAGAGAGTCTGCACCTGCACTTTTATTGGTGTCTAGATGCAGCAATAGGTCTTCTACTTGTTTTAATAAAATTGGCTTGAAGGAGAATGAAGAAGCAGCCTTCTGGCCATCGATAGACTGGAATTTAAGTTGTGAACGCATTAGATTTACTGGAGAGGAGTCAAAAGCTAGGCCAGCAGTAGTGAAATGATTGTTGAATGCATCTAAAATCTCACGCTTGTCAGTGATATCAACATTATTAAGGTGCACTTGGGATGGCAAAGAAGTGCTAGAATCCTGCCCTAGGATCCCCTTGATGGTGCCCCAGAATCTGGCTGGGTTAAGGTAGGAGGCATCAAGCTCAGCTGTATAGAAGGCAGCCTTGGCATCTCTCACTTTTTTGGTGCAGCTATTTCTGGCTTTTCTGAACTGCAGCTAGTCATATGGATCCTTGGTCTTTCTTGCCCTTTCCAGAGCTTATCTCTAGCAAGCAATGCAGATTTAAGGTCGGCAGAAAACCAGCGGCAAGATTTGCTTTTTGTTCTAACACTAGTGAATGGTGCATGAGTATTGAGGGCACCTATGATTATGTCATTTAACACCTGGAGTGCTGCTTCCACAGAAGCTGTATGGTAGAACTCTTGCCAGCGTATAGAATGATATAGATCGTGGAGATATCCTTCGATGTTAAGGTTTTTTTTAGACCTTCTTGGGAGGAATTTTGCAGGGTTGGTTGGCTTGACTGATGATCTTATCCCTGCTATAAGACAGTGATCACTTATGTCACTGAATAGCACTCCAGCATGTGAAAACAGATGAGGTTTGTTTACCAACATAATGTCAAGTAGGGTGCTGTTACTTTTGTTTTTTAAGTTAATTCTTGTCGGTTCATCTATTAATTGAGTAAACCCATGTGTGTCACAAAAAGATACTAGGGGTGCAGATGCATTGGAGAGCCAGTTTAAGTTCAGGTCACCTAAAATAATGGTGTTCTCAGGGCCCAATTTAATTATGTTTCCCAAATGGATTAGGAGTTTAAGGCCGGCAGAGGGGGGCCTGTAGCAGCCAACCAGTTGAAAAGCTGTCATATTGGGGAGAGCTATTTTAAGGGATAAGCATTCAAATTCTTTAGGCAATGATGTTACACTAAGGCAAGATGCAGAAATATTCAATTTAACATAAATGGCCACTCCACCGCCCCTTGACAGGCGGTCTGATCTGAATAACTGGTAATTGGGTAGATTTATCTCCCTATCATTTGTTGCAGGTTTAAGCCATGTCTCAGGAATTACCAGAAAGTCTGGCAAGGTGTGGGCAACCAGGCCTGTATTAGTGAGATCTTTTAGGAGGCTGCATGCATTGATGTGAAGGAAGCTTAGACCTTTAATGAGGCTAGGTCTGCTGGGGAGATGAAGCCTTCTGGGGGTCCTGGATTAATTTCAACATTGCCAGCACAGATCAGCAAGAAGAATAATAGTTTAATGAGGGCTTTGAGTGATAGGAGGAGGGAACAGTCAAAGGGCTTTCTCTTCTTGCTCGGGGTCCAATATTTAGAGATGGTCCAGGCTGGACTATGGCTTAATAACTTGTCACAGAGTGCCAGCTTGATGGACAGGTATAAGGGGGCACTATAGAGCCAAGACTGGAGCATGGGGCATAAGAAATACATGACTGGTTGAGACCCTTTTTGGGGGTTACTCCATGGATTACATTGAAGCAACGGTAGTGCATAATTGAGGAATCAATAGGCATCCACTGGAGGTGTGACAGGGAGGCCAGTCTGACAAGCCGCATTATTCAATAGGGCATGGACTGGTATGGTATCATCCTCAAGATATATAATAGGTGAGAGAGAGAGAAGCAGTAAGAGGAGCATCAACATGGTGAATGGTAACTAGGGGTTAATAGTAGTGAAGGCAGTGGGGGGGCTGTTACTAGATTATTGGCTAGAATTTGGCTATGGGCAGAGATAGGAGATTCGTCGGGAAGGTGCGTATAAAAGAATCACCGAAGAGGTGGAAGGGGGGGTGGGCAAAAATTTTGCGGCTTTCCCGTACCATCCTGGCTGTCTCTCCCGGCCTCCTGGTTCTCTGATCGGCCTTGGGTCACCGCCACGCCGCTTGGCTCATGTGGCGCTTACTGGGTACTCGAGGCAGGGTCGGCTAAAGTGGAGGAGACAGAGGAGAGCACAGTCAGAAAAGCACAAATGCAGTAATCAAATGATTCTGCAAGTGGTGCTAAAAAAGATTTGCACAACAAAAGACTGGGGGAAGGGGTTCGGCGCCTTAGCATCTGGCCCACCAGAAATCCCACCAAAGGACTGTAATCACTTCAACATTTGCAAAAAAGTACAGCATAAGTCCTTAAATTTTAAACAAGTCAGCAAAAACAGCTCTTTTTGGGAGAAAATACATTAAAAAAACACTATTCCCGGTCAGTTTTTGGAAGTGCAAGATAGAGCAGAAGTGAATGGAGAAGGAGGACCAATCGGAAGCAAGGCTCAGCTAGCGCTCACCTTCCGATTGGTCGCGGCTTTCCCGTACCTTCCTGGCTGTCTCTCCTGGCCTCCTGGTTCTCTGATCGGCCTTGCGGTCGCCGCCCTCCCGCTGGTATTTATTCTTGGTAACTTCAACTTCAGGTGGCTCTCCCCGTTCCTTCAAACATTTTGCCAAAATGTAAAGCCTCTCCAGCTCTCCCAACTGATATTTGACCCCACAAGGCTCAATTACAAAATCCTCTACCATTCCCTCCTGTACTGGATGTTTTCCTCTCACCCCCATCATATTGTGGATGCTGGTACCTTTCCCAATGCCCACAGTGACCACCATATGGTTTACTGCATGTACAAATTCCATTACCTCACATCATGCCCCAAATACATCTAGATCCAATTGTTCCTCTCTCTGGACCTATCCTCCCTTCATGCTGACCTGGTGGCTACTAACTGTTTCCCTAGTTCAGCTGCTAGCAATATCATTATTGCCCACAAGTTTGTTAATTTCCAAGGTCATGTCTGTCTGGGACTACCATGTCCCCTTGAGAAAAACTAGGGTCTGAGGTTTTCACCTACCCTGGATCTCAGCTGAGTTGCTGCCCTGTCACCAAATGCATGACCTTGATGGGTGGACCTACAAGTCCATTGGCTCTCCCACTGACCTTTCTAGTTACAAGACCCTCCACAACACTTGTGCCAGAGCTAATAGACATAAGAAGGAAAAAAAAAAACAAGGTGCTGCATCAATGTGTGGTCTGAAAACAAAACAAAATGGTAACATTAAATGCACATTGGAAATAGAAAATAAAGTTAGAATCAATGTTTTAACCATAGACAGGGCCCCTGGTGTTCTGCGGCAGCATTTTCTGATTTCTGCGGCATGATTTATTCATTTCTCTAGCAGAATGCAGTCCTGTCATTGGCTAAATGTGATGTGATGTCATCAGCAACATCATATGCTGAGCATAGAGGATGGGCTTCAGGATAAACGAGGTGGGAAAGAAAGCCTGACACTATGGAAAAACAGTATATTTAAATGAAAATTCACCAAAAATAATGAATTCTGTGGCACTATATATATTCTGTGGCATGATGCAAATTCTGCGGCAAATTCCGCAACCGCAGAACCACAGAATTCCAGGGGCCTTGACCATAGATCTTCTTCAGGAATTATCTGAAAGAGGAAAATGCAAAGTTAGTGGAGAGCTAAAGGGAGATAAGGGATATATTTGTGAGGAAAGAAAATAGGGAGTGGATCTAGAAGAAAAAGTGATCATTAGCAAGATAAGAAAAGCATCTGGAAAATAGGTCAAAAGGTCAATTCTGGCTCTCTTTTCTATTGTCAGCATTCATTTAATATTACCATTTTGGTATTTTAGGCTTTGATAGAGCTGATTGCTTTGCATCCATACTCTGAAACAACCTTAACTAACCCTCTAAGTTCTGGAAAGTCATTCACGCTCACTTCTGACATTTGTCCCAGCTTTCTACCCCATTCATCAAGGTGGATGACACCACTGTCTCAGACTCTGCCACACTCATCTCATCTTTCAGCTCTTTTTACCTCCTGTGCCTGCTCCCTACTATCCTCCAACTTCCCCACTCCCTGACCCCTTTTGTCTGAACCCAATTCCATCTCCCCTCCTTCCCATCTCCTTTTTTTCCCACAAACCCTACTGCTTCCCTTAGAGTCCCTGGCTCTAAACCCACACAAAGATGTTAGCCCTGATGGTATTGACCCAGGACTCCTGTCTTTCTCTCCTTCTGCCAGTGTTCTCCCTATCACCCATTCCTTAACCTCTCCTTTTCCCTTGCCTCCCTTGTCCCCATTTCTGACACATGGAAACAGGCTATGGTCACTGAGGCGGGTCACCAAGACCTTGGCAAATATCTTATAATCTATGTTAATCAGAGAAACTGGCCTATAGCTGCCAACCTTGGCAGGATCCTTACCAGGTTTTAATAAAAGAGTGACTAGAGCTTCTGACAAACTAAAATTGCATGTACCATGGGCATATATGTAATTAAATGTGTCCAAGAGTATGGGGGCTATGACTGGTTTTAACGTTTTGTAAAAAGTTAGGTGTAAATCCATCAGGGCCCAGTGACTTACCTGGGGCAAGAGTGTCAATAGTCAGTTCTATTTCCTGCAGGGTTAATGGGGACTTTAGAAAATAATGTTTGATATCATTTAGTTTAGGGAGGGGAACAGTCCCCCAAAAGTACTCTATGGTCTGCATACAAGACTCCCACAGTTTCTGAGCTATAAAGCACCAGATAGATAGATAGATAGATACTTTATTTCTAAGGTGCCCCATTCCAGGGACTCAAATCACTTCACAGTTCACAAATTAAAACACAACACAACAAATTGGACAATCAATTCACTAACAATCCAGTTGGAGAAAACAGCAATATACATAAAAGCTATCTATCCATACAATAAGCGGTAAATCAAAATATTTATCCATTTAAAAGCCTAGTTTAATAAAAAAAGTTTTTAGTCCCTTTTTAAAGGTTTCCACCAAGTGTACCTGCCACAGTTGTTTAGGCAAAGAGTTCCACAGGGTAGGCATGGCCACTGAAAATGCTCAATCACCAGAGTGCTGCAACCTAACCCTGGGAACACTAAGAAGGCAGCCCTTGGTGGAACAGAGAGCCTGGGATGGATGAAGTGGCACAAGGAGATCTTGAAGGTAGACTGGTCTCCTTTCATGTAGGGCCTTATAGATCAGTAAATCTGACCTTGAAGACAATCTTCCACCTAACTGGCAATCAGTGCAGTTCACGGAGGACAGGCATAATATGATCACACCTTCACACGCCTGTCAATAATCTTGCCGCCACATTCTGTACCAACTGCAGCTGGCAGAGGTTGCCTCCAGATAGTTCTAGGTACAGGGCATTACAGTAATCCAGCTTGGATGTGATGAAAGCGTGTACCAGTGAGGTCAGGTCCTCAGGTGATACAGGTTCCGGATCCTGGCAATGTTCCTCAGATGGTAAAATCCAGTCCTAACGATGGTTGACACCTGAGCATCAAATGTCAGGCTGTCATTGAGGATCATACTCAGATCCTTCACTCATACAGATGGGATCAGTGGTGCCCCCCCAGTACAAGACCGGGGGGGTCCCACAAACTCCCCTCCCCAATACGATGACTCGGATCCACCACCAGCACCTCAGTCTTGTCTGGGTTGAGTCTTAACCAGTTACGAGTCATCCAAGTCTGGATCTTTGCCAGGCAGTTGTTAAATACGGTGTCTGCCATCTGGCTACCTGGTGCATAGGAGAAATACAGATGGGTATCATCTGCATAGCAGTGAAAACCCAGCCCATACCACCTGATAATGTCTCCCAATGGCAGCATGTACACTGTGAACAATAAGGGTGACAAGACCAATCCCTGCAGAACTCTGCAAGTCAGAGGCTTTCCCGAAATTGAGCAGCAATATCCCAGTGGTTAGTGAGTACCTGCCCTTGATCTGTAATGTTACTAGGAATGATCCTATCAATTTCTTGCTTCTGCATATGTAATGCCATAAGCTTTCTAGCTTCCCCCTGGTCAAAATACTTGATCTTGAAGCAATATATAGCATGTTCGGCTTTCTCTCGCATAAGATCATTATATTTAGCCTGAAGAGAATTCAATTTGAGCCAGGTACTCTCCAAAGTGTTAGGAGAAAGAGTCTGTTCAAGAGCCCTTATCTCAGTAGTAAAGCAGTGGCTTCATATTCACTGAGCTTCTTACATTTAGAGGCTAAACAAATACCTTCTCCCCTTAAGCTACATTTTAAAGCTACCCACAGGATATCACTTTTAGGCATTGATGGTTTATTGTGGATTAGAAATCTGTTATAAATCTACCAGTTTGTTCTAGATGTCTGTGGACTTAAGTACTTGGTTGTTTAGTTTCCAAATTGTATCTGCTGCAGGGGCCTGTAGAAACTATGCTGGAGTAACACAGGGTGATGATCAGATATAATCTTAGCACCATGTTCACACCAATGGAGTCTGTGGAGGATGTCAACTCCCACCAGAAAGAAATCTATCCTGGAAAACATTTTATGTGGAGAGAAATAAAAAGTATAATCTCTCTGCGTAGGCTACAACAATCCCCATAAGCTCCCTCAATGCCCACTGCACTGGGGTCAAGCCTGCCTGTCTATCTCCCAATCTGTCAAGTTTATTCATATATATATATATATATATATATATATATATATATATATATCAGATTCCAATCCCCTGCAAGAATAATAGGAACATTACCACACAGAGACAAGAGAACTGGGAGATGGGAAAAGAAAGAGGGGTCATCTTGGAGGGGATCATAAATAGAACCAAGCAGAACTTCCTGTTGTCCCAGTAGACCCTGAATCAGGATATATCAACCATGTGCATCTACTACTGCCTGCAGGAAGTGAAAAGGGACCCCTTCTGGCCATTAGAGCACTGGCATTTGTGCACAGGCACATCAGGTTGCTGATTTCAGGATTTGCACCCCTTCCCTGAGGTCCACCCCCCCTCGGAGTTAGAATCCTAAGAAGGGGGGGTGGGGGTAGGGGGACACAGCCCCTGAAAAAACAGGGGTTGGCAAAATCCTGACTTGCTGCCCTGATGACCGGGTGCACTAATGCCGATGCTCTCAATGGGTGGAACCAAAAGGGACCCATCAAGCCACAAGAATTGCTATGCCCCTGTTATGAATATCACCTTCAGCCCCAACAGCATGACCCACCCACTCTCTATGAAAGAGATTTACTTGGTCTGCCCTGAGGTGGGTCTCTTGCAAGAAAGATATCCACTTGCAGTTTGTGAAGATGTCTCAAAACCTGATATCTTTTACTAGTAGTTTGGGCATCTTTTACATTCCACATGCAATACTTAATAGCAGTAGCCATCAGAAAAATAGAAACCTGCATATAGATCACCACTCAAATAAGGTTGACAACCCCCCCTATTAGCAGGGCATAGCTTGAATGTATAATCTCCATTGTATGTACTGCAGCTAACTCACCCCACCCAGCCCATACCCACCCCAAAAAATAACAAGTATCCCAAGCAAACCAACCACTACAGACATCAACAAACAGAACCCCAGCCAACCAGAATAACATATTATCCCCTCCATCCCAGAGGGAGAATTCCCCCACACCAAGGATACAAACCCCATTTGGTTTGGATTGCACCCAACCAGAACGATCTCCGACTCGGGCCCCAGGCCCTCTTCTGAAATTGTAATGCAACATATAGGGCTATTAAGGAGGCAAATACAGTTCCACTAACTAACTAGCACAGGGAGAAAATAATCTCCAAAATGACAAGGCCACATAACTAACTTTTAACAAATGATATCCATAGAAATTCAAACACAGTCTTAGCATACTATGAACACTATATACCCCCAATTGTAAATGATACAATGGCATATAGAATAGAATATAAACATTGAGACCCCCCCAGTGTAAAGGTATCCCCAAAAAGAAAAGAAAACCTTATGTACAAACATATAGCACAACATAGTATAAGAACAAAGTGCGATATCTTGGTCAGCACATATGACCTAAGAACAAAATCAGTAAAGTCAATTTACAAAGTCCCAGTATACCAAAAGTTCCAAGGTGTGCAAACATCAAACAAAAGAGAAAGGAAATATCCATCATTAAGCAATAAAAAGCAATGGCTAAAATATAGTAAGCCAGACAGGGCAATAAGGGTAACATAGGATTTCATCTCTGCCATTAGAAATAACAATTATGATAGTGCTCCATTATAACAGCCAGAAGAAAAAACATATTCATGAGCATAAAAAAGTATCCATGTAACGCTGTAAACAAATGTCTGACAAACACTTGCAAGGAGAACAGTCAATAGATGCAGAGACATAGTGCAACAAAATAGGGGAGAATGTGGCATAGCATGTAATAATTCCTACAGACTGAAGCCCTGCTGAGAGTGGCACTGCCAGTATGAGAGCAGCAACTAGCAGAATAAATGAAGTATCCCACACTGTAGCATGATAGAGATATCAGCATACAGCTATAAAAAGTTAAACAGTATTGACAACCAAAATACCAATAGCAGATCCTCATGACATTCCTTAGCTACTAGATTGCCAAGGTGGGAATCAACCCAGATGTATAACAATCAAATGGCAACAGACTGTCTTAGAAGCTCAAGATAACTAATAACTGATTACAGCTGCAGCAAAAAATGACTAAAATAGGGTTGTCAAGGTTGAGAAAAGGAAATCAAATCAAAGCAGGAGCAGAAGTAAATAATACATAACAAGTATACTTGCCACCTAGTGTCCAACACCTTATGCATCTGAAGAATCTCCTGATGTGCACAGAGGAATATTCCAGTAAAGAAAAGGATGAAATACAATGTACACTGAACCCTGCGGCAATAAGAGCAGTTGAATTAAGACAACAAGAAGCTATGCACCAAAGAGTGATACAAAAGTGCAAAAACTAATATAGGAGTCCCATAAAGTCTCAAAGAGTAAAGAAAGAACTTAAAACATTGAAGCAATCTAATAACCAGAATATTTTTGGCACCAGCAGTAAATCGTCATGGTGTCCCTCTACCACTGGACTTTGGAGCTGGAAATATGTTGGGAAATATTGCAGGTAAGGCTTCCCAAGCTTCTTGTGCAGAGGCAAACTTCTTAGAGTCCCATTGGTAGTGACTACCAAAGTTGCTGGGTATAAAGGTAAAAACGTATTCCTGCAGCTAGGAGATTGGACTAAATACCTCTATACTCTCCCCGCAACTGGTGAGTCAGTAGAGTGAAATCATTAAAGATATACAAATGCTTGGAGTGCCAAAAAAGTTCACCTCTGTCTCTGGCTTTCCTTCGAATATGCAGTTTGTCCAAAAAAATTCAAGAGCTTCAAAATTATTGGGTAAGGCTGTTCATTGGGACTGAGCACCAGGCCCAAGAACCTGTGAGCTTGTTCCATTATATATTTGTTACCAGAGGGAGACAGTCCCACCAGGTCATGGAATAATTGCTGAAAAAAGGCTAACAGATCTGACTCTTCTGTCTTCCCTGGTATCCCCACTATCACCAGGTTGTTGCATCAATTATGTCCTTCCTGAATTTTGAAGCGTGCTTCCAGTTTTATAACTTTTTTATGAAGGGCAGTAAATTCTGATTCATCCCAGGCCTGCTTGTCTTTAATTATGGGTATCCAAGGCAGGATAGAGTTCTTTCATATTGCCTGCTAGCCCTAATATCACTTCCTTAATTGACTGAAGCTCCTGAAAAAAATCTCTCTGTAGTGTCCTCCATATCTGAGCCAGATCCCAGTAGTAGGGCAGAGGTCGATGCCTTCAGCCGTTTAGGGTCTCAGAGTTTTTCTGGTGTCAGAGGTGGAATGTGGCAAATTGGTAGATTAAGTGATGCAGTACTATCCATGGTCTTCATGGTAACCACCGAGATGAAAATTATATAAATGCTAGCATGCTCTAGGATGAGAGAAATAGACTGAGGAGGAAAAGAGTAAAAATGCCACCCCAAAAAGTATAACGTATAATAAAAAACTTTGAGGGTCAAATGGAGCCCGAAGCTGTGCATCTACTTCAGTTAGGTAGCATCACATGACTCCCCAAAAGGATGCAAATGTAATTCAGTTAAATTTTATTTTCTTCCTTTTCATGCATAAGCATATTATTAGAAATGCTTATGTGTGGAAAGGAAGCAAATGTAATTTAATTCAGTTTCATTTTATTCAGGATAGAAAAACCTTTGAGCAAAGCCAATTTACAATGGTATCCTATTAAGGAAAAACTTCAAAATGTTCTATAAAGATTCTGTTTAAGCACTGTGGGCAGTATGACCATCGACAAGACACTATATCGTAAACATATATTTGCTTGCAGTTTTCAAAACCGTCAAGAAAAAGGAAATTCCAGAATAAAACCAAAGACTGAAAAATATACAATAATTTTTTTTTATGTTCTGTTTGGTTGTATAACTTGCTGATACTGTATAACTTGCTAGTATATTTCTTTAACAGGATGAAGTGAGAATTTAATTTACTATGACATTCTATAGATGAACTGTCAGAAAAGCCATGACTTGCTAAATTTCCCCTTCTCTAATTTTAATAATTCAGCTGAAGCTTTCCTTTTACAAGAAGACATGGAGAAAACTACAAGCTTTGTGCTATTGCATTGTAGGCCATGACACTATTGTTATTAGCTGAAATCACATTAATGAGGTAGTCAACATTCCTGAAAGTAATGTTCATTTTAGTCCCACACTTATAACCAAGTGTCTATGTAGCTCAGTGGTAGCCCACTTATAGTACAGAATTTTACTTTTTGGATCCAGAAAATAGAAATCTACTATAATTATTCTAACTTGTTCAGAAAGAAAGAAAATGTTCTGTGGCTTTTCTTGCAGAGAATCAAGTTATTCTTGTCTTGACTTTCAAACAAGTTGAGAAATGAATATCTGAAAGCATCAAAACCGTTCAAAATGGAGCATGTTTACCTTGTAAGTTGTACACCTCAGTGATGTCCTGTCTCTAGTATACTTGTTAATTATCAGCTGTGGCCCATTCAATATGGTTTTAGCCAAGATAAAACCTAATGCTAGAAACACAGTGTGTCAAATCCAATATAAACTCAAACATCTGAGATTCTTACAACCAGTACAGTAATTCAATTTGTGTAAATAAGGAAGGACTTGCAAAGATGGTTACAATTTTAATACATCTTATTGTGGTCTTAGAATAATATGTTTACTGCTAGTTGTGAACCAGCTATCTGCCAAAAGATTTGAGTAACCTATTACATTTTGAATTAATTGCTTTTATTTAATGCACCCATTTCTGTTTCCCCCTTACATTTCAAATCAAACTGCATCTTTCAAGTTTTTCTTTCTCATACCACTGCCAACACCCACACAGACTTGTTGCTTCGCTGACCTGGCATGTAGACTTGGTAATCAGGCAAAAAGAGACCACAAGTCATGTTTCAGGCTATGGGAATCAATGTGATTCTAATTTATTTGGATTTGCTTGTGATTTCTGTGTGTGTCTGAAATATCATCACAAGCTTCTGGGTGAAAACGCTAACTCTGCAGCTTGTCACTTTTAATGCACATTGTGGCAAGTAAGGTCAATGAACATGAATCAGTAAATTGGAAACGTGTGTGCCATGATATATGTTGTACATGAAAGATTTCCTGGCAAAAATGCTAATGACTAATATGGCATTCCAGCTTTCTGAAATATACTGGAGCTGCCCCTGTGCCTCAGGGAGGAAAGAGTGATACTGGCACCATCAGCAGTATTTAGTATTGGCATCTTCCCTGATGCCAAAGGCAGCAGGTAATCAATCTCCCCACAGATGAGACCCTCACTGACATTAGCTGCTGGGATTTCTGGGACATACATAGCATCAGCATGGCGGGCAGGATCCCTATTAGGTTAGAAATAATTTTCATTTAATGCACCGGAGCTATGGAATAGCTTGTCTCCAATAGTGTTTGAGTGTGCAACCTTTTCCTCAAAAACCAATACTAAAGCACTATTTGAATGGAATGGTAGGCTATAATTGTTAATTAATTGTGGTCTATTAGATTGCAGTTTTAGAATGTTGTTTGCTTCATTCATCAACTATTTTAGTAATTGCAACTAGATGGGTAGTTTTTGAATATTTTTGCTTAATGTCTAGAACTGTATATTGTTTATTTGTATTGTTTTATATGTCTTAAAGTACTTTTATACAAAATCAAATGTTTCATTATTTATGACAAATGTCGATTGTGAAAATAGACATTTGTTGCTTACAGTCTTTCTAAATAAATAAATAACATAAAATGAAAAGGATCAAACCAGAATAAACATTTAGTATTTCTAAATTTCAATACCAAAGAAATTATTTAAACTTTCAGTTGTGGTAACTGGATATAATAGTCCCACTACTTAGCTCAGTGTTAAGGTTTCCTTCCCCTTTAATATAATTTTAATTATAATTACTGGACAATCTTTTGTCCTTAGACAAAACATGTGTAAGTAAGCAATAATACCTGAGAGGGTGAGCGGTATTGGACTATACCAGAATGTCCAGGGTCATGAGGCTCAGTGCCACAGGTGGAGGACCTTATAGTCCCTGGAACGTCTAGAATAGCCCAATACCACCCACTCTGGAAGGTATTATTGCACTTAGAAAATGGGTTGTTGATGATTTTATTATAAAACACAAAGTAAAAACTTGAAAATGAGTAAAAATTGCTTGAAAATCAGTTTTTTGGTAAAGTAGTCCATCAACTGTTATTCTTGCCAGTAGAGGGCACTGCCATGTTTGACAAAGATTTTTTGTTTAATGCTGACACTTTAACCCACCCTTGCAGTGTCTGTCCCCACCACCTGCCTCTCCCTGCAGGGTTTGACCCCCACTTCATGCCTGTTACAATAATGGGAATTGCCAGTCATGAACAGAGGACTGCAAAGAAGTTTATATAAGTGTGGTTTCCAGTGAGCACCGCTGTCTTCTGGAATGTGCGTGGCTGCAAGCAGTGTGGTTGTTAGTGACTGTTGTGAGTGCTGGTGTTTCCTTTAATGAATGTGGCTCCATTAGAGCAGATAATGTGAGCTAGAAAAAGCGCAATGGTGTTTATGTTCACTGTTGTTAAAAAAATATGTGTTGCTAATTTAAACCCAGTGACCGGAACAGGCACACACCGGGACTTGTTATTTATTGGTCTCTGTTGCTTGATACCTGGCTGAGTAGTGGGCACTCATGACCAATCAGAGAGCAGAGTTTCTCTACCCCAGTTTTTAATTTTCCATCATAACCAGCTAGTTATAAAAGTAGCCACTCACCATATAAATCCTCATGTGCTGTCTGAAGACAGTACACTATGTCATCCCCAAGAACTGCATTTAAAACTTGCAAGGGCTCCTTGATGCCAGTAAAAATTATACAAACTCAACAGAGACAGCACAACTAAAGAAAACTCTGAGTTACCTTCTTTTTAGTGCACTGTTCTCTGATGATATCCTGTAGATTGGCTTGCACTCAACAGTTTAGTACTAGTCAGAATAGCTTAACCATGTCCCCTCACAGCCTTCTCTTCTCTAGGCTGAATAATTTAAGTAAATCCAATCTCTTCTCATAACTCTTGCTCCCTAATTTACAAATCAGCTTGGTAGGCTGGTACTGGACCTTGGTAGCCCAGTACTGAACCTTCTCAATCTCACCCATGTCCTTTCTGTTCATGTGGTGACCAGAACTGGACAAAGTACTCCAGGTGTGATCCTACCAAGGTCTGGCTTACACAGGGAGAGGATCACCTCCCTTAACCTGCTCTTGATCCCCTCCAAATGCAGCCCAACATTGTTTTTGCTCTCTTGATTGTTGCAAGCACTTTACTTGCCTGACTTCAGCTTGCTTTCCATAGTTACAGTATAGACTGCCTTTTAGTAATCTTGCGTTTGGCTGGATATGAGCTGCAAATGTACTGACCTCAGGAACAGCAGTGAGGGTTATGAGTTCCCAGAGAATTGTACATTCCATTTTGCAAGGCATTTTGTAACAGGCACTGCATTACCAATGCATTCACTATTAAAACCAAACATTCTAAGAAGCCAGTCTGAAACATAATGTCTCATGAGTTACTTTAAATGCAATCAGTACTGTACCCTTACATCCTTTTTGTTGGTTGCACTGTCCACATGTGCACCACGCAGGGTATACGTCTGGCCGAGATTCCTCATCCCTAGGTGCAATACTTTGCATTCCTCCCCAAGAGACATTGAAACCATGCCTTTCCCAGTCCATGCCTCTAATATGTGAAGGTCTCCCTGTGCAGCCTCCCCCATAGCGTTCACTCAATTGTGGCTCATCAGCAGACTTCAACAGCCTGCTGCTACTGAATTCCTCCTTCAGGTCATTACTTAATATGTGAGAAAACAATGGACCAAGCACCGTCCAATGGGGCATTGCAGTCTCAATATTCCTATTCTCTCAACTGTGACCATCCACCACCACTCTCCGCTTCCTACCTGTCAGCTAGTGTACTCTCTACCTCCTGTGTTCTTTGTGGACTCCATATTGAACTAAGATAAAAAATGACAAAAATGAAAGGCTGCACCGGGAACAATCTTTTATAGTGCTATAGAGAAGCAAAATCATAACCTGAGTGAGAGAACAATGTACCCACAAGCAAGAACTGACACAATTATATGTCAGAATTATCTCTTACCATTTATTGATACATCTTCTCTTGTTGCAAAATTACAAACTTCATCCTGATCAGACACATATAATTTGCTGGCACCAACTGATTATGTCATGGACAAGATGACTGATGTTTTACATACACGCTAGCAGGCTTCATCAGAGACTCCGGGGTGAAGTCAGTCATTTTGCATTATGATAGGATATATCAATAAACAACAAGATATCATTCTGTTATATCCTTTTACTTCACTTCTTGCTTGTGGGTGGAACAGAAACATAGAAGTTGATGGCAGAAGGAGACCATGAGGTCCATCTAGTCTGCCCAGTTCTTGTAGGTTGCTACCCCCCTTCCTGATTGTTACCCCTGGGTACCTAGTTCTCTCACCCTGCTTTCCATATTGCACTACTGTAGGTTCTGTGTGAGCTTTCCATGTGATGCAATAACAGAGGCTTTATTAAAGTTCAGATATATTACATCCACCACCCAACCCCTATCCACCTCCTAGAAGAAAGCCATCCATTCGGTTTGGCAGGATATACCTTTGGAGTAACAATGATGGCCACTTGAGAAGAATCAGTTTTCTTCTAGGTAGTGAACCACCACATCTTTTATGACTGATTTGCACACTTTGCCAAGGAAAAAGTAATGCTCATAGATGTTTAGCTATACAGGCCTGACCTCACTTGAACAGCTGCAAACTTCACAACTAACTCTAATTTTGCCTTAAAAAAAGTTCCATGTTCTTTCGTGTACTTGGTAATTTCGTCACTCAGGGATTTCAAAGCATAAAACATCGCTAGACATTAATGCTATGGTCTTTTCTCCTTCAAAAATAGATTTCACAACAAGTTGCACAATGTAGCATGTTTCGTGAGTAGATATTTCCATTTTGCAAGATATGTCCTTAATTTAGGTCATTCGTTCCTGAATTTTTAACCCTGTCTCTGATTTGCAAGACAGGAGATTGAGAGGTAGCAGGAGACACCATTAGTTGTTTTCCAGTCCTCTTGCCCTATCCCTGTCTGTAAGAAGTCCTGAAAGATGACAGTGAGACACCAGTCAAATCCCCTTTAAACTCTACTATTATTGTTTGCACTTATTTCATGCTGCTCTAGCTGCCGCTTCTCCTCCTTTGTGTTTAATAAAGTTACTTGCAGTGCCTCCCCTGCAATCAGATAGTTTTGATTTATTTATACTCTGGATAGTCCATGAGTTAACATGCCCATTTACATGATCTTCAGAAGTTTGGGGCAGGCATTCCACATGAGCACTCCCACTTTAGGTTACAAAGCAAGTGTCTTTTGAGTGGCATTATTATTGCGAGATATGTTATTACTGTGATGATTAGCAGATGGAGACATATGAACAGTTTCTAAAAGGGGTGGGAGTGGGGGGTGGACACAAGTCCATTTGCAGAGGAATGAGTCCCAAAGGGACTTGCAGCTCTGAAAGTGGACAAGGCTATGAGACTAGATGGGATACATTCAAGAGTACTACAAGAATTCAAGGAGGGGCTAATTACCCCACTGATGGCCTTATTCAAGAGCTGTCTAGAAACAGGCATGGATCTGGAGGACTGGAGGAAAGCAGACATGGTCCTTCTACATAAGAGTGCCAGCAGAGAGGAGGCTAGTAACTATAGGCTGGTCAGTCTCACCTCAGTGGTAGGGACATTAATGGAAACCCTATAGGGAAAGATTTGTAGAGTATCTTGAATCCAATGGGCAGCAAGACCACAGGCAGCATGGATTCATGGGGGGAGGGGGGTCATGCCAAATGATTCTGATTGATTTTTTTAACGGGGTGACCAGAGAAATTGATTACAGGAGGGCAGTGGACATTGCCTATCCCTTTGACACTGTGCTACACAGGGGACTGATAAAGAAATTGAGAAACCTAGGGGTGGGATCCAAAGTTGGCTTGCTGCCCACTTCGGGCAAGCACCTCATCCTCGCAGCTGCTTTTAAGCTTGAGTTGCCTGCCGACTACAGCAGCAAGACTGGGAGCCTGCCTGCTGCCACCCGCCCACCACTCTCCAAACACAGGTAATTGCCGAAGCCAGATCTTCAGCCCTCAGCTGCTGTTGCAGTGAAGATCCTGGATTTTTTTTCTGAATTTCTGGTGCCATCTGACTGCAGTGCCCCCATTGGCTGCTCACCATCTTGGTGAACTCCCTGAGTGACTAGCTCTGGGATCTAGCGTGGCTGCTTTCCCAGGACTGTGCCGCTAAGTTTGAAATTACTTTCCCTTGCTCCAGTGCAGAGACATGCAGTTCTTGCCTAATTGCACGCCCGTGCACACATTTTGTAGTCTGTGCTGCCTGACCCTCACTACTAGTGTGTGTACATAATACCAATTACAGCTAAACTGAAAACCGGGATTCCTACTGCTGATTTTTTGCTTGTTTAAGGATTGTTACTAGCCTGTATTTGCTCATTCTGGTAGAAAAAAAAGAGAGTAAAATACTGTTCGTTTGCTTTGCTAGTTTCCATGTTTTAGCCTAGCCAGATCCCTCAATCTTCCCATTCTCTCCTTTGTGTGTCTCTTTGTGTGATTTTTTTCACCTTCCCCACCACCCCTCCTCCACAAGTTCTTAAATACATGTAAACCACTCCCCCTTCTGTGCACTTCCTCCCATTGACCATCTTGCCCTACACAAATTTAAAGCTGCAGAACACCTCCAAGAGTGTGGTCCTGCCCCACAGAACTACATTTCTAACAGACCCTTGCCTTACCACTCCCTCCTCTCCCCCTTCATAAGACTGACCACACTAATTCTGTCCTACTACTTCCCCTTGTCCCCCACTCTCCCTTGGAAAGATGAAGCTGGCACTGCCTATATTATGGGCCATCTCCCTAACTACTGCGCTGGTATTGATTGACTTCTGTGCTACAGTGCTGGCCTGCGATCAACAGCGCCTCTCATTCCCCCACTCTCCCCTGTCTCAACCCTCTTCACTCACTACTAGGGATAAGTCCACCCTGGGGTACATCTCTCTCATCCTACTCACTAAAGGAGAACCTCGCCTCCTTGGCCACTACCTGGCTAACCTCTTCTGGTCTTCTACTATTCTCTCCTGCCCATACATTCTCCTACTATCACTACTCTCCCTTGCTGGGGACTATAAGTGCAACCCTGGCCCAACAAACTCCCATATCACCCCTCCCCGCATCTGGACAAACACCCCTGGTCTTAAAATCACACATATCAATGTCTGCAGCCTTCCATCTAAATTCACTGATCTTGAGGCTTGGATTAAGCTACACAAGCCCCATATTCTGGGAATCACTGAAAGACGGCTAAAGCCACACCACATTGAAAACACCTTCAACATACCTTGCTACTCCTACCTATGCCTTGATAGGCCAGGCAGGAAAAAAGGTGGTGGTGTGGCCCTGCTCCCAAGGGAACCCCTCTCAGCTGGCATTGTCCTACACTCTGACTCTTCCTCACCTAGTGAATGGCTACTCTCTGAATTGACCCTGGGATCCTGCAAAAAACTCTATATTGGCTGCTGCTACAACCCCCCCCCGTGACCGGAACCATTGGACTCACCAGCCTCCTCCAAGGCCTGAGCTCTCTAACTCCCCATAGGGAATCTATCCTTCTTGGCGACTTTAATCTAAACTGGCTGAGCTGCCACCAGCCTGACAATGTATCCCTGTTAAAGCAGCACAACCTGCTGCAGGTGATCACTCTCCTCACCAGACTTAATCCACGCTTGGCCACCCAGACTCTACTAGACTGGATCCTCATAAACAGGGAGGACTCAGCATTACATGCTGGCACCATGGCTGACTCTATAAGTGATCACTCACCGACCTATCTCCTCTGGTCTTCCAAACTAAAGCGCCCCCCACCCAAATACCTATCTCTCAGAAATTTCAGCTGCCCAGTCTCCACAGATCTCCTTGAGGAGGCCCAATCCTTGGACTGGTCCATGCTTTTCTCCCTTTCCAATGCAGCCACAGCAGTTTCCACATTTACCCGGAGTCTACTAACACTCTAGGACCGCTTTTTCCCCGTCACCACCAGACGGGTCAGAGGCGGGTGCTTACGCTGGGTCTCTAAAGACCTCCTAACCCTTACGAAGGCCAGAGACCGTGTGTGGTCCATTTTCAAAACAACCCCCTCTCCTGCTCTCTGGGATGCTTACAAGTGCATGAAGAACAAATGTAAACAACAGGCCAAATTTTTGAAACAGACCCACTTCCACAATCTGCAAAAGGCCAACATTGGAGACCCTAGAAAAATTCTGGGACTCAATCATCTCCCTCCTAAACCCCCACCCCAGCTACACTGTACCACATCTCAACTCCCAGGATGGGCTGCTGACCGACCCTCATGATGTGGCCAGTGTCTTCAACTGTATGGTCACCAACTTATCCATGTACCTAAATAAGCTGCCAACTGCCCAACCTCAAAGCTCAGCCCTAATACCTGATACACTGTCATCCTCCTCCTGCAGCTCTGCCACTCACCCGCAAATACCCCTATTTTATTTTAACGTCCTCTCTATACACGACACAGTGAAGCTACTCAAAAGTCTACCTAACCACGGCTCCTCTGGATCTGATGGGCTATCTCCAGTCTTCCTTAAGCTGATCTCTCCAGCGATTGCCAGGCCACTCACCTTCATCTTTAACCTTGCCCTTTCCACCTCCTCCATGCCTGACCCATGGAAGATAGCTAAGGTTATCCCCATTCTTAAATCTGGTGACCCCAAATCCTCTGACAATTACTGTCTGATATCCATCCTCCCTCATCTCAGTAAACTACTCGAGAGAGCAGTCCACAATCAGCTCAATGAATACATAGGCAAATACACCCTTCTATGCAACCAACAGCATGGCTTTCACAAGAACCATTCCACAGCCACTGCCCTCGCCCTTCTGACCAACCACATCCTCTCTAACATGGATAATGGTAAAGCCACCGGAGCTGTCTTCGTCGACCTCTCAAAGACTTTTGACATAGTTAACCATGCTCTCCTTACCTCCAAGCTTAGCCTCCTTGGTTGTTCTCAGAAAGTCACAAGTTGGTTCACTAACTACCTTACTGGTTGCTCACAATTCATGTGTATTGGTCAAACCTGCTCCCCCACCCTGTCTGTCTCTGTGAGGGTCCCTCAAGGCTCAATCCTGGGTCCCCTCCTTTTCTCCTTATTCATTAATGTGCTTTCCTTCGACTGCCTCAACTGTCACTCTCTCCTGTATGCCGATGACCTTGTCCTCTTCCACAGTGACAAATCCACGTCCACAATCTCCTCAGTTCTCTCATACAACTATGCTGCGGCCCACAGCTGATTCTCAAAAAAACTCCTCTTAGTAAATGCCAAAAAACTAAATCCATGCTGTTCGGATCTAAGCCCTTTCTGGCCAAAACTAAAAACCATACCCCCTTACGCATTCTCACCCCAGACAGCCCAGCCCTGGAGGATGTTAACACCTGCAAATACTTAGGAGTACTGCTCGACCCCTCCTTCACTTTCAATGAGGATGCAAATTCCCTTGTCAGAAGGTTCCATCAAAAGTTAGGTGCTGCCTATAGATTCAGGCAATACCTTACCCCTGAAGCCAGACTAGCCATTGTCCAGGGTAATCTTCTCCCTATTCTTGACTACTGCTCCCCTATTTATGCCAGGACCTCAGTTACTGCCATGGCTAAGCTCTCCACTGCCCACAACAGTGTCTGTCACTTTGCTTTATTGGCCCCATTCTCCACCCATCACTGTACCCTCTACAATACCCTTGGAAGGCTACCACTACAAGGTTGCTTTGTTCTAGCCCTCTGCTGCATGGTAGACAATGTCATCTGCATGGCTCCAGAAGTCCCCTTAACTGTCCTTCTGAAAACCAGAATGCTCCTCCGCAACTTCCGCTTTAATGGTACTCCCCCTCTAGCTGTTCCTAGGGTATCCACCAACATGGGCAGCAGAGCTTGGTCTGCAGTTGCCCCTTTGCAGTGGAACAAACCTCCGGCTGAACTCCGTTCCATTGACACACTCTCCAGTTTCAAGTCCCACCTTAAAATCTGGTTCCTGGCAAACTCATCCTGCTGCTGCTCCCTGAGGTCTGACACCAACCCACACTAGTCAACTCCCCAGCCCAGGGGTTACCCACCTACCCACACTAGTCAACTCCGCTGCCTACAACTGTTATATCGTATTTTCACAGTAATATTTGACTTCCTTGCCTGTACATATTGTATATATATTTTTTACTGAGTATTCTGTGCATTACTTGCTCACTGGAGGATGCAGTCACACACTGTACACTGTGCCTACTATTTGTTTGTTTTCCAAATCTCCTCATGTCCTATATTGAAACCTTGTATTCACTGTTCTCAAATGGACATATGCATCAAACCTGTATATTGTGCTTACTATTGTTGCTTGTATCAAATCTGTTTCATGTGTATTACTGTTACCTTGTACTCCACTGTCACCCTGTGCCATGCGTTATGGCCCGGGTCATGCCTGAAAACAGTCTCTGGGATCAGTGTACTCACCCGGTTATCAAAGTCATAAATAAGTAAATAAAATAAATAAGTGGTGAATTGGGTTAGAAACTGGCTATCAGATAGGAGACAGAGAGTGGTGGTTAATGGCACCCTCTCTGATGATGACAGAGTTACCAGCAGGTGATGCAGCACTCACTACAGGGACCAGTCCTCTTCTATGTCTTCATAACTGACATTGCAGAAGAACTGCAAGGGAAGGGAAGGTATGCCTTTTTACAGAGTACATCAAAATCTGTAATAGGGTGGACACTCAAGGGGAGTAGAGAAAATGAATAGGAGTCTTGAGAAGTGGTCAAGAGCATGACAGTTGGGGTTCAATGCCAAAAAGTGCACAATCATGCACCTAGGGCATAAGAACTGAGGATCTGAGTATAGGATGTGCGGGGAGGTACTGTCAGTCACTAAGCAGGAAAGGGACCTTGGGGTTATCATATCTGATGACCTTAAAGGGGCATGGCAGTGTGACAAAGCAGTAAGTAGGGCCAGCAGGATGTTGGAATGCATAGGGAGTAGTATGTCCAGCAGGAGAAAGGAGGTGGTGTTGCAACTGTGTCGCTCACTGGTGAGATCCCACCTGGAGTATTGTGTCCAGTTCTGGGAGATGCATCTCAGAAAGGACAAATGCAAGGTGGAGGTAGTCCAGAGGAGGCAAACTAAAATGGTGCAGGGGTTACACCAAAAGCACTATGAGGAGAGACTGAGGGAACTCAGTATGTACACTCTGGAAGAGAGGAGAGTGAGGGGGACATTATGGAGACCTGAAAGTACCTCACAGGTGTAAACAGGGTGCAGGAAGGGAGTTTCTTTGAATTGAGAAAGAGCACCAGCACCAGAGGGCATGAGATGAAGTTGGGGGGTGGGGTGTAAGAGGGATATGAGGAAGATTTAAATCTGCCAGACATCAACTGGAGCATCCCAGTAGCAAAAACCTCAAGTAGTCAAGCTGTACTGGAGGCATTGCAGGACTGCCTGCTGACCCAACTAGTTAACATGCTAACCAGGCAGAAAGCCATTCTGAATGTCATCCTCACTAATATGGTGGTGGTTGGGGCTGTCAAGGTAGGGGAACCACTAGCCAACAGTGACCACAACTCTGTATGGTTCAACTTATCCACAGGGGAAGTAAAATCCCAATCTCAAACCAAGGTCCTGAACTTCAAAGGGGCTAACTTTGATGAAATGAAATGAATAGTCAGGGGCAAACTGACTAATATACAGACAAAGACCAAAGTAGAAGACATCTGGGGACTGGTTAAGCAATCCATACAGGAGGCTATAAAACTCTGTATTAGGTCAGTGTTGAAAAGAAACAAGCACAAGAGGTGCATATGATTCACAGTCCAGGTCAGCAAAGCAATCAAGAACAAAAGAGAAGCCTTCCATAAGTACAAAAAGAACCAGGGGCAAGGAGACTGGGATGATTACATTCTGAAAAATAGGGAAGCAAAGAAGTCTGTAAGGCAGGCCAAGACAGCAGCTGAGCTACAGACTGCTGCAGGAATCAAAACTGGTAGGAAACACTTGTTCCAGTATATATAGGAAAAGAGGAAGAAAGAGGGAGATATAGTAAGGTTGGTAGATGGTGACAAGATAGTCAACGATGATGAACAAAAGGCCACAGTTCTGAATAATTTATTCTGCTCAGTATTCACTAGCAAGAATACTGGCCCAATGATGGAAAGTAGCCTCAAAGTGGCAGATAAAAAGATCCCTCAAATGGTATCACTGGAAATTACCATGGGCAGAGTCAGGGAGGCACTAGCACACTTCAAAGTAGATAGGGCACCAGGACCAGACGGGTTGCACCCGAGGGTGCTGAAGGAGTTTGCTGATGAACTTGCGGGCCCCTTGGCATATCTGTTGAGCTAATCTCTACGGACAGGAGTTATGTCAGGTGACTGGAGAAGGACAGGTGTGGTTCCACTACACAAAGGAGGAAGTAGGGAGGAGGTGAGCAATTATAGACCAGTTAGCCTCACATCGATGATGGGGAAACTTATGTAGGCCCTAGTCAAGCAGGACCTAGTGGAATATCTGAATGAGAATGTTCTTCAAAATGGCAAACAGCATGGGTTCATGACTGGAAAGTCACGCCAGATGAAACTCATTACTTTCTTTGACTGGGTAGTAACTTGAGAAGGGTGATTAAGTGTGTCATCCAGGCACAGGTCAGGAAGCATAGGAAAAACCAGGAGCAATTATAGAATTCACAAAAAGTATTTATTAGTACTAGCAGTAACGTAAAAAAAAAACTGTTCAGAATAACTATTTACAAAGGCAGAATAAACAGAGAAGAGCCTTCTGATTTTCCTTCAGTCTCTGTGTCTGTCTCACTCCCTCTTGTAAGCAATTGCTGCTCTGTTTTTATAAGTCTTTGCACCACCCTCCTTAACAAGCATCCTGTTTTTTTCTAAAATGTTCTTGTAAGTTTCAGGCAGGTGCAACACGAACACAATGTCCCAGAACTGAGGCCCCTTCTCCACGTCTCTGTAAAAGGCTTAAAAATTGCTCTCAGGGTAACCCCTTGAGTTCCCAATAGTTTTTTGCAATCATCTCAAACTGTAATTATATACATTTCAACAGTAACACTATATACTTTCTAAACAAAGGGAATCCCAATATCAGTTACATTTCCACATAATGATCTGCATATATTTTTATACCAGCAGATATGCAGGGAAGGAAAAGACAGAAACAGCAAGGGAAGACTGAGAGACAGTGAGAGGCAAATAATTGCGAGACTGTCAGGTTAATCAAATCCTAGGTCTCACAGAAAAATTGGTTACGCAACCAGACAGACAAGAGACAGGAAAGGAAAGAACAGAACAGATCCTTGCATTCAAACTCTCTATAACAACAGGGACCGGGTCCTATTCAACCCTATCACATACACCCCCTCCTTAAGAAGGAACCTGTTTTATCAAACAGGTTTCCAAAACATTCTATTAATTCTCTAACATTAGCTTCTAACTTTCAGAAATTAAGCACATGTGCAGTATCTTTTTTTTCTATAACAGTATAGCAAACAGTAAAGTTTAAACTCATACATTTGTCTTTCAACCTTCAGAACCCTCAATTCCTGATCCATATCTTGATAGAAAATCAGCATTGCTAATCTCTTTACCAGATTTGTGTATCACCTTGAATTTAAATGGCTGTAGTGCCAAGTACCACCTTGTGATTCTGTCATTTTTATCTTTAATTTGGTTAAGCCAACAGAGAGGATTGCAATCTGTTAGAAGTATAAAGTCAGTTCCTAGCAAACAAAACGTAAGGTAATCCATGGGCCACTTTACTGCTAAACATTCCTTTTCAATGGTGGAGTAACTTTTCTCTCTGTCATGCAATGTCCTACTGATGTACAGAATAGGATGTTTTGTACTATCTATATTTTAACTCAGGACTGCACCTAGACCTACCTCTGATGTATCTGTTTGTAACAAAAATGGTTTCTCAAAGTCTGGGCTTCTTAAAACAGGGGCTGAATATAATGCAGCCTTAATGGCTTGAAAAGCTTTATCACAATCTGGGGTCCATTTCACATTATTTGGGTACCGTTTTTTCATGAGTTCTGTGAGGGGAGTAGCTAACTCTGCAAAGTTGGGAGCAAATCTCTGATAACAACCAGCCAGCCCTAAAACTGACTTGACATGTTTCTTGGTTTTAGGGACAGGGCTGTTAGCTACAGCTTCTATCTTAGACACTTCTCCATTTCCCAAAACATAGCCCAAATATCTGGCTTCCTGCATGCCCAATGCACACTTGGTAGGATTAATTGTCAGACCTGCCTCTTTGATAGATTAGATAACTGCTCATACGTGTTCCAGTTGGCTTTTCCAGTCTGGACTATACACCACAACATCATCCAGGTATGCAGCACAATAACCAGTATGAGGGGCTAAAAGTACATCCAGGTACCACTGGAATGTAATGGAAGAACCATGTAAACCAAAGGGCATGGTGGTGAACTGATAGAATCCTATAGGAGTGGCAAATGCAGTTTTGTCTCTGGATTCTTTAGCTAGGTGATTTGCCAGTAACCCTTAGAAACATAGAAACATAAAATCTGATGGCAGATAAGAACTGCTTGGCCCACCTAGTCTGCCCATTTCGCTACCTAATGGATAAGCTGCAGATCCTAGTTAACCAACAGCCTACTTCCTCCTACCCCCCACTAGAATTGCCTTATGTCTGACCCATGCATTCTTGAATTCCCCCACTGTTTTTGACTCCACAACCTCCTCAGAAAGGCTGTTCCATGCATCTGCAACCTCTCCATGAAAAATACTTCATCACATTACCTCTGAGCTGTCCCCCCATCTTCAAGCTGTGCCCCCTTGTGCTTGCACATCTCTTTTTTTGAAAGTTGCTACCCTCTTGGATTTTGTTAATTCCCTTGAGGTACTTGAAAGTTTCTATCATGTCCCCCCTCTCCCTCCTTTCCTCGAGGGTCTACATATTAAGCTCCTTTAGTCTTTCTTCGTATGGCTTCTGATGCAGACCCTGCACCATTTTGGTTGCCCTCCTCTGGACATCCTCCACCCTGTCTATGTCTTTGCAGAGATGGGGTCTCCAGAACTGCACACAGTACTCCAGATGGGGTCTCACCAACTGTCTGTACCGAGGGATAACAACTTCCTGTTTTCTACTGGTGATGCCTCTTCCTATGCATCCCAGTATCCCCCCAGCCCTCCTTACTGCCTTCTCACATTGCTTGCCCACCTTTAGGTCATCTGATATAACTACCTCCAGGTCCCTTTTCATTTTTGTTGTTGTCAGTATCTCACCCCCATTGTGTATTCTTCCCCTGGGTTTTTGTTTCCCAGGTGCATTACTTTGCACTTCTTTGCGTTGAATCTAAACTGCCATATATTTGACCATTCCTCCAACCTTGCCAAGACCCTTCTCATCCTTTCCACCCCACCTTGTGTATCAACCCTGATGCAGATCCTTGTGTCATCTGCAAAGAGACATACTTTTCCTTCCAGTCCCTCTGCAATGTTACTTATAAAGACATTAAAAGAGACTGGACCCAGTATGGAACCCTGTGGTATCCCACTAGTAACCCTCTTTCTTCACTGTGGACTCTGTTTACTATTACCCTCTGTGTCCTGTTGTTCAGCCAATGTTTTACCCAGGCTGCCACCCTGGGATCCACTCCCAGGCTGTCTAACTTGTTTATTAATCTTTTGTGCAGGACTGTGTCAAATGCGCTTGCTAAAGTCTAGGTAGGCCATGTCCACAGCCCCTCCCTGGTCTACTACTTTGTTCACCCAGTCAAAGAAATCGATTTGATTCATCTGACATGACCTTCTCACTGTGACTACATGCTGCCTTGGGTCCTGTGCCCCACTGGCTTCTAGGTACTCAACAGTTCTTTCCTTCAGAAGTGATTCCATAATTTTCCCTACCACTGAGGTCAAACTGACAGGTCTGTAGTTTCCTACCTCTGTGTTGCTCCCACTTTTGTGAGGGGGAATCACATCCACCCTCCTCCAGTCCTCAGGTACCACACCATCCTCCCAGGATTTGTTAAAAAGGGTAGTCAATTGTGTTACTAGTTCTCCGCTTAGTTCTTTTAGAATTCTGGGATGAATCCCATTGGGCCCCATTGCTTTGTCCACCTTCAGTTTTAGGAGTTCTTTCAGAACTCTTTCTTCTGTGAAAGGACTGATATTGACCCCCCTATCCAGAGTGCTTTTATTGACTGGATTAGGTACCTCCCCCTCCTCTTCCTTTGTGAATACTGAGCAGAAGTATTCATTCGGTATCCCTGCTTTTTCACTGTCCCTCTCTGCCCACCCACCTTCCCTCCTGTTTATTCAGCCTCAGTATCCCTCCCTTTGTCTTTCTTCGCTCCCTAATGTACCTATAAAAGGTTTTATCCCCCTTCTTAACTGAGTTTGCTATCATTTCCTTGAGTTGGGCCTTTGCTATTCTGTCTGCCTTCCCCGCTTCCTTCTGCTTTAACTGGTAAAGATCTCTGTTCTCCTCCTTCTGTTTCCTTATACTTCCTGAATGCTATCGTTTTCTCCTTAACCTTCCCCGCCACCTCTTTTGAGAACCATAATGGTTTTTTCTTTCATTTTGATTTATTTGTTTGCTTCACACAAAGGCTTGTTGCCTCTGTGATGGTGGTTTTGATATTTCCCCATTGTTGCTCCATCCCTTCTTCTTGCCTGTTTGCTAGTGTTTTTCTGAGGCACTCTCCGGTTTTGACAAAATCAGCCCTCCTGAAGTCCAGTACCTTCACTTTTGTATGGCTTGACTCTACAGCTGAGCTTGGTGAGATCGAGGGTACTGATATACTTTGCACTCCCCAGTCTGTCCACCAAATCATCTATTCTGGACATAGGATAACTGTCAAATTCTGACACTTGATGAAGTTTCCTAAAATCAAGACAGATTCTAACACCCCCTTCTTTTTTGTTTACAATTACCATTGGAAATGACTAAGCACTCCACGACTCTTCTGTGACACCCAATTCTTTCATTTTTTATATTTCCTTAACCATGTCAGCTCTTAACTGCTCTGGTAACCTGTATGTCTTTTGCTTTATAGGGCAAGCATTCCTTGGCACTATTACATGCCCGACCCCTTTTGCTCAGCCTGGTACTGTGGTAAAAGTACTGTTAAATGTCTTTAGCAAGTTACGAATTTCTTCAGTTTGTTCAGAGGTTAAGGAAACATTCACCTTTACAGCATCAGCAGCTACAATTTGCTCCAATCTATCATAAGCTACATCAATATTTTCTATATCAGTTTCTGGTAAAACTAGCAAAGCAGCCGTTGGTGTTGTTTCAACCTATTTCTTGAGGAGGTTAGCATGGTATATCTAAGTAGGATTTTTCCTGTCAGGGGTCTCAATCTCATAGTTAACTGTGCCAGTACGTGTAAGAACCTTATAAGGCCCTTGCCACTTCATTAATAGTTTATTTTCTGTAGTGGGTAAAAGTAGCAAAACATTTTCACCTGGCTGTAAAGCTTTTTCTTTTACCCCATAGTCATAATACACTTTCTGCTGGTTTGGGGCCTTTTCCTGATTACTATGGGCAATTTCAACATATTTTGACAGCTTCTTTCTTAGGGCACATATATAAGACATTATAGATAATTTCTGAGTGGGGTTATCTTCCCACGTTTCTTTTATCACATCCAGTGGCCCTCTTGGCTGCCAACCATACAGCATTTTAAATGGTGAAAACCCTGTTGATGTCTGTGGCACTTTTCTGTAAGCAAAAAGTAGGTAAGGCAAGTACTGGTCCCAATCTTTCCCATCTGCTTTTACAAACCCTTTTAACATGCGTTTTAGGGTTTGGTTAAATGCTCAACAAGACCGTCTATCTCAGGGTGATATGGGGAGGTTCATATGACAGTGATACCTAGTAGTCTGTACAGCTCCTTAAGTAATGCAGCACCAAAATTACTACCCTGATCAGTAATAATTTCTTTAGGTATGCCCACTCTGCTGAAAATATTTGCAAGCTCTGCTGCCACTTTTGAAGCTGTGACAGTACGCATTGGAACTGCTTCTGGGTATCGAGTAGCATAGTTGCATACTACCAGGATAAATCTATTACCCTTTTACTTTTGTCTAAAGGCCAACCACATCCATTGCAATTCTCTCAAAGGCAATCTATCAAGGGTAGGGCACCAGGGCACCTTGTCTTTTCTAGTGACTGGGGCTACTTTCTGGCACTCACACAGGAATTACAATAGGTAGCAACATCTTCATGAATTCCAGGCCAGTAAAATCTGTACAGCAATCTGGCAAGGGTGCGATCCTCCCTGAGTGACCAGCCATAGGACTATCATGTGCTATCTGTAACAACTCTGTTCTATACTTCTGTGAATAACCAATTGTTCTATCTGTTCCTGTGTCTGAGGTTTAACCCCAAACTCTGTACAGTAACCCATTACATTTTTAAACATTGGTTCATCCTGTTTTGGTTTCACCCCCAGCTGTCTAAAATAACCCTGGAGAGAAACATCATTAGCTTGCTCGGAAACAGAATCACAATCAGTTATCAGTTTGGTTTCAGCATTTTCGTATGTTAACCCCTTATGTCCATCAGTCATTTGTTGCCACAGTTTCTTCAGGCATCATCTTTCTTTCCTGGATTTCTGGATCTTGGAGCTGTGCTCAAACAAGACCAAATCAAAGTCACTGAAAGGAAAAGTGTCTCCACTGTTTGAGATTTTCTTTGTCTGAGCTCTTGTTACCACTGCTGCTGAAACTGCAGGGTTCAGTTCCTCTGAGATTAACTCAGTAAATCCTGGACAGTCATTTCCAATAATCATGGGTACAGGTAACTTAGGTACTACCCCCACTTTCATTTGGTGTGTCACACTCTTAATGGTCAGAGTCACTTGGGTGGTGGGATAGTATTGAGTGTCTCCATGGATGCAGATGACACCAGTACCTGGTCCTTTTGCATAGTATTCCTGGCACCTCAACATGCACTAGGGTCTGTCTGCTTCCCAAATCAATGAGCCCCTTTACAGTCTTATCCTCTACCTTCACATCTGTTAAGTACTTGCCCCAATTTGCCAAGGACAAATCTGCTCCAGTGTCACTCTTCTTATGGCAATTTCTTGCAATATGACCTGGCTTATTACAGTTATAGCAAATAACATCTTTGGACACAGATTTGTTACCCCCACCAGAGTTCTTATCAGACTTGGAGTTTAAATAGAAAAAAGAGTGTCCTACCAGTGCTTGGCTGTTACCTTGCTGTTGTGGCATCTATCTAGCCATTTGGTAGTCTTTGGCCAAAGAAATGGCTTTTTCCCCACTTTCTGGTCGGTGTTCCTTTACCCAAAGCTGCACATCTGTAGACATGATGTTGATGAATTGCTCCATGGCAAATATATTGATGATCTGTGGGACTTTCTTTGCCCTCTGGTTGGAGGCATTTTATCAGGAGTTCTCTGAGTTGGGTGAAGGCTTCTCGAGGATTGTCAACTGAGTTATACTTCAGAGACTGAAATCTCGGCCTGTAGGTCTCTCCTGAGATGTCATACCTTTTCAGGATTTTGATTTTCACCAGGTCATAGTTTTCTGACTGTGAAGTGTCCATATTGCAGTAGGAAAGTTGGGCTTTCCCTGTCACGTAGAGTACCAGTTTGATTGTTCACTGCTGCTTTGGCCATTGGCAGGCTGTGGCAACTCTTTCAAAAGTTGTCAGGTATGCCTCGATATCATCTAAGGGACACAACTTTGTAAATTTAATGGCTTTTAAGTTGATTGTGTTTTGTTGCTCATCTAGATCTGTGCCTTTGATAGCTTACAAGGCATCCAGCCATCGCTGCTCCTGTCACTGCATCTCTTCTCTCATCTGCTGCTTCTCTTCTCTCCTGTGCTGCTCTGTCTCTTTTTGCTGTTTAGCCCACAATTTGAAAAAGGCAGTCAGGCTTTCAGGTTCTGTCACTCCCTGTTCTTTTCGCATAACTTGTGCTGGCTGTACAATCTCAACTTGGACGTCTGTCTCTGCTGGTTTGGCTGCCATTCTACTTGTAATCATTCCTGGACTTGCTGCTACAGAATCCAAACCTTTCTCTGTGCTTCCCTGGTACTAGGTTCAGTACCCATGCACAAAACTCCTGGCTTAGAGTATGTATTGTGTAATCCCACTTCTAAAACCATCTTTTGTCAAGGCACAGGTCAGGAAGCATAGGGAAAAACCAGGAACAGTTGTAGAATTCACAAAAAGTATTAATTAATACTAGCTGTGATGTGGACAGCCAGTTCTGAGTGCTGTATCTTTTTTTAATATAAAATGTATTACTGACTGTCTCTGCTGAAAGTCTGGTGCTGTAGGAGTGACCTCACCCCCCCCAGGTTTCAGCTGAAAGATGAAAGTCATGAGAAATTGCTGAACCAGCATGTGAGATCACACACACCCAGGTTTTATAGACAATGGCCTGGATATTCAAACTGCACCCAAAAAGTGTGCAACAGCAGCAGCAAGTGCAGGTCCACTGCGCCCATGTGCAAGAAGCATGATATTCAAAACTGCACAGGTCAAGATGCGCCTGTAGCACACGACTGAATATCTCACCACCTGCACCACAGCACAATCAGGGATGTGCAGTTGTGCAGTTCAGATGTGCTATAGCGCAACCAAGGATGCTCAGTGGAGCAGTCCAGATGCACCATAGCGCAACCAGGGATGCCCCATGAAGCAGGCAGCAGTGCAACAGCACAACCAGGGATGCGCAGGGACAGGATGCAGGGGCCCACCACCCATGCCACAGATGGGCAGAGGAGCACACAGCGGAACAGACATTGCCCCCCACACCCCATGCACTGCACAACCAGTGGAGAGCTGGAATAACCACCAGCCCATGGATACCAGCAACCAACCCACAGCCGGGGCATGGTGCCCCAGCACACCCCCTGGCAAGCTGTGACTGACACACAAGGAGGACTGACCACCCCATGCCACATCATCCCACCAATGCAAAGCACACCCTGCACCATGATCCCTGTACACCCTGCCCAGGAGTAGCACCCAACAGTGCAGGACACCCCATGCATGCCACCACCCCCACTGTGACAATGCAACCCTGTGCACCATGGAGCCATGCAAGGCAGTCCCACCATGTGCACCCTGCAGCAGGCAGCAGCAGACAGCGATGCAACAACTGCATACACAGTGCCACCCTGCATGTCCCCCGAGGTACAGCTGAGAGACCGACCATGCGTCGGCACACGAGGTACCCCACATGTGACAGGGCATGCCCCAGACCCCACCACCAGTGGTACAGCACCCTGCACACCCTCCCAAGGACACATCCCATCCCAGCACTGGCCACAACAACCAGCACAGACACACACAGTGTTGCATGGAAGCATGCACCACACAGGATGCAACACAGTGCATGGACAAACACCCACCCATACCCAAGGGCACACCAACACAGGGACACAGTAGCAGGTCAACCAAGCCACTGGCATGTGGCCACAGCAGCTGTGTACACATGGCTAGCACCCCTACATGGCACAGGTGTGTCAGCCACCCTGCACAGGCACCATGAAGCTGTATGCCACCAGCATGCGGCCGGAGCACAAGTGACAGACAGTGGAGCACATCCCCTGCAACAGACACAAGTGACAGCACGGAGGTGGGACAACAACAGTGGAGGCCACAGTGCCACCTAAGGTAGATGGGCACCACACCGGTGACAGGAGGCAACCTGGCATTGTGCTGGGTACAGTGGTTGTCCAGCATGGACAGCCACAACTGACATGCCAGTGGATGGTGCATATCACAGACATGCAAGGGTGTCAACTGCACAGCCCATGGACGGTCTGACAGGGCGCTCATGGCAGAGAGCATGCTCTGTGGACCACTGCACAGGCAACCAGTACACAGAGAACAACATACAAACCACAGACAGTGACTGATTCCCCCACCCACACCATAGGCAGGTCCCTGCCAGACACACACACATGCCCATGCCTGCACCACCCCCAACACCGTGCACACCACTGCAGCCAAGCACCTGTAGCCTGCTGCAAATCAGAGACCACCACAGTTGTCATAACAAAATGTATGTATTAAAATATATAAACAATCAAACATATTTACAAATATATATACAAGGGTGGGGGAAAGAGCCACAAACCAGGTGGGGGTGGGCATGGGGCAGGGGTGTACAAATGGGAGAGGGAAGAAGGGGTGTGAGGGTGGGTCCAGGGGGGTTAGGTGAGTCTGGGGGTCATGGAGGGCCTATTGTCTGCCCCACTCTCCACTCCTGTGGCACCTCCGGGTGGTTCTCCCCCAGACTCCGTGCCACTCCATCCTCTCCAGCAGTGCCAGGGACACCTGCACCAGCTGCAGCAGCTCCTGCATGCCACATTCTAGTGCAATCCAGCATTGTCCACCTAGGACAAGGGAGCAGAGTCAATACATGTGACTGTCCAGCCCCCTGCAGCCCACCCATTGTGCATGGTATACAGCTATGTGCCACACCCCTGTGATGGTGTGTGACCACCCACAGTGACTGCATCCACAAGACCTGCCTACCTAGGCACCCACAGCCATGCAGACCACTGCACACACCCACCGCCCATGTCCCACACAGCACCACTGTGGCTGTACAGTGACATGGCTATGCAGTGCGAAGGCAGTGGCACAGCCATGTACTCAGTGCACACATGGACCACCATTGATGCACTCCCAGACATGCAGTGCCACTGGACAGTGCTGACTGTAACAAGTTGCGTGCATTGCAGTGGTGTCAATGGATAGTGGCCATGCCCCGCTGCCCACCCTGTTACACAGCATGCAATAGTAATCATGGATGTAAGACACTCACCATCATCAGGCTGGTCCCTGTGCCTGTGCGGTCCAGCATCCCTCCTGGTCTGCTGGTCCTCTTGGCAGTGCCTCCTCTCCCTCACCCGCCAGCGCTCCTCTGGGCCTAAGGTACAAACATAGAGAGAGGAACATCAGTACAATCCGGTAGCAAAGTCCCCCCACCCCGTGTGTGTGCAATCCCACACAGCCATACCCATCCACCCCCCACTTTGATACCACCACCATGGCCAACACTGGATGGCCCCCCAAGTGCCGGACACATGCAACCGTGATACCCGTATGAACGTTAACAGTGTATGGATGGGGCACCTACCTGGCCATGGCACTGTGCCCCTCCTGGCATGTGCCCCCAGGCAGGCAAGCCTGTCTGGGTCCCTGTGCTGGAGGTCCCCGTATCAGTGGTGACACTGCTCAGCCGTGCACCTGATTCCTGTGGCCTCCTCCAGTGCCACCGCCACCTCCTCCTATACTGCACTCCTGGCCCTGTCCAGGGGTGCATCTCCAAAAAGTTCCCCAGCATGGGGCTCTACTATGGCCACCAAATTGGCCAGCTCCACCTGGCTCCAAACAGCAGCCCTCCTTCTTGCCATCTCTAAAGCTGGTTGGAGTCAAAATGGCACTCGGTAGCACAGTCCACAACATGCAGATGCTGCATGGTACAGTGCTGCCATTCCCTATCGCACTGTCACCGAACAGCATGATAGTGGTGCACCCATGTGGACACATGGCACCTAGGGGGCAAAGGTCGGGCACAGGGTTAAGGGTCTCTTTGTGCACGGACCACCACAGCGCGATTGGTACTCACTGAGTGTAGCACGATTGGGTGCCTGTGTGCCACCTCCTGTAGCAGCCTACCGTGTTGTGGCCCTAGTGTGCCTACGGTGCCCCAGTGCCAGAGAGCCATATATGTGAACAGTGCAGTAACACCACTGGCACAATGGTGGCCGTGCCCTGCATTGCCTCCCCCCCGCACAGCATCAGCAGCGCGGCAGGCGTCTGCGTCATCACCCCAGACATGCGCCATTCAGTGTGTACTGTGCATGTCACAGAAATGCGCCCTTGCCTGAGCACGTTCAACACAATTGCACAAAGTGCAACAGCACGATATTCATCTGGCATATGCAAATCAGCAATTCAATGGCACAGATACTGCATTTGCATCCACTTATAATTGTGCCTCACCTCATTTGCATGCGTTGCGCTATAAAAATGTGACATTGGACTGCACTGGCCATAGTCTGTTATTGCAGTCTATTGTGGTGAGTTGCATGCTGTTTGGGAGTGTGGACTGTGGTGTGTGGGACATGCATGGGACTGCACAGTCACAGGTAACACCTGTCATTCTCACAGGATGAATAACAAGTGAGCGTGAGGTGGAGGAAGAGGAACAGAGATGTGGGAGGAAGAGGAGGCCTAACTTCACAAAGGCAGAAACAGATGCCCTGTTTGAGGCCTACCTCGACCAGGAGCTGCTGCTCAGCAGACGGCGGGGAACACCACAGGCCCATGCTGCTGCATGGGAAGAGGTGGCATGTGCTGTCAACCTGCATGGCAGCCTCCAGCGGTCCATGTAGGAGTGCAAAAAGAAGATGGGCATGGACAGGCAGAGGATTAAGGACAAGGTGGCTGCCATCAGGGCAGCATAGTCTGCGACCGGTGGGGGACAGCTGGCCATGCAATGCCTGACCCCACAAGAAGAGCAAGTTGCTGGCAGCATGCAGCATTGTGTCATCGAGGGTGTTCCAGGTGGTGGATTCCAGACGGGTGGTAGCCCATCACTGCATGGTAGGTCCTGGTCTGTCAATGGGGGGGGACAGTGTAGGGCAGATACATGAATGCTACTGTGTTCCCTTACAGCTTCTGAGTGTCTACATGGGTCAGCGGTGGTGGGCTTGTCCACTAAGGGTGATACCATGGACATAGAGGAGGGCCCGTTCACCTCCACGGGCATCCGAGGGTCGAGGAAACAGTGGGCCCACCTGGATGTCAGGACTGATGTTGGTGGAGCAGGTGCAGAAGAGGCCCTGCCCATGTCCCAGCGTGCCAGCATCCATGGATGCCGGCATGCTGAGACTCAGGCTGGTGCCAGATCCGTCATTGATGATGATGGAGCTCACTTCATGGACAGTGATACATGTGGGCCGCAGGATGGCCACACAGCAGGTGACATCACGGGCATGGCAGCGGGTGGTGCCACCATAGAGGCCTGTGTGACATCACAGTCCCAGACTGTGCCTGTCTGCACCAGTGGGGCAACACTGGTGTGTGTCCAGGACAGTGGGGCTGTTGCAGCCACTGCAGCAGCACAGTTGAGCCCTGGGGAGCGGCAGCCGGAGGGGCAGTGTCAGCAGTCAGCCAATGGCCATGGGGGTACAGTGTCAGGGGGTGGCATCAGTGCACCACCTGTAGACATGCCCAGGCCTGGCCCTGGTGTGCAGTGCCCACCCTCAAGGGGTGCTGCCCATCAGGGCTGGGGACACTGTGAGGGACAGCATGCTGATCAGGCAGATGACCTCTTAGAAGAGCACACCCGCATACTCCAAGTATCAGTCGATCAGCAGTTGCGGCTTGTGATGGCGGTGGATGCACTCAATGCGGCTCTGCACCAGGAAGAGGAGCGGTGCAGCAGAGACACTGCTCTGCTCCTGGCAGGGATGGACCGGATGTGGGAGGATGTAACTGCTGCCATTGACAGCAGACACAGGCAATCACAGCTGTCATGGCCACAATGGGCACACAGTTATTTGCCCATGCGTCGCAGACACCGCGCAGTGCAATGTCCACCCTCTATTCCCAGCGCCGTGCAATACCCTCCTTGTCGACACCGGGTTCAGTTGTGGGCATCCTGAGCACGCCTGGTGCAGGCATGTTCGGTGTGCTGCAGACCCCTGTGCGAGCACGGTCACATTCAAGCAGTGGAACCCCTGGGGGACCATCGTGCCACCCCGTGAGGCCATTGGTCAGCCTGTCACTGCTGGCTGGTCTTGGCAGGGCCACCCATGCATCCATGGCAGCCGTGGCACTGTGGCATGTGACTGACCTGTCTCCCACCACGGCTACTGTCTGATGCTGTCCTGTGTGCATTGTGTTGCTCAACATGCAATGCACAAGTGGGGTACCCGGCCCTGCATGCACACACATTCTATCTGCACACCTTCCCAGCTGCTGTCCACTGTGGCGTGTGCATGATGATGCCTGCGTTGCACTGTCCACCATTATGCAATGGTGCCCAGTGTCTGACACACGCACAATGACAGGCACTGGGCATGGTGGTCTGTGAATGTGTGTGTGGCTAGGGGTGGCGGTTGGGGTCGGAGTGCCTCCTACCCTTTGTGCATGTCTTGTAAGGGGTGTGTGTGTGTGTGTGTGTGTGTGTGTGTGCGACTGCGTGCCATGTTAGACTGTGCTCATCCCTGACGGCGTGTGCGGTTCCATGCTCGGCCAATTCCCTTAACAACCTGCACCCCTGGGGTTTGTCCATGCGTGTTTTGCCACTGGTGGTTGCACATGGCCCCATGACTTACCTAGGTTGGTTGAAGTGCTTCTCTGTGATAGTATCCCGGTGCAGCTGTGCCATCCAGATCAGTTGGGGGTCATTTCGACCAAGGGGGGGCTGCCCATCACCATCTTCACCAGTGTCCCCATCGCTGTCCCCCTCTTTGACCTGTACGGCTATCCCACAATCATTGGCCATGTTGTACAGGATGCAACAGGCCAGGAATAGCCCACAGGCCTTTGAGGGGCTGTACTGTAGGGCACAGCCAGACCTGTCCAGGCAACAGAAACGTGCCTTCAGCATCCTGAACACCCACTCGATGACATTGCGTGTGGTGGCATGTGCCTCATTGTAGCGTTGCTGCAATGGGATCACGGGCTGCCAGTATGGTGTAAGCAGCCAGGGACAGAGTGGGTATCCACTGTCACCTGTGTGTAGAGGGTGGACATTAGTTTGGTGATCAGCGTCACCCTGCCTTGGGCCATGTAGGCCACTACCCATGTCACTTCTGACTATGCCCCTCCCAAGCTCCATTTCTTTCTGCGTGGTTTGCATACTCACCCACTAGGTGGCCAGTGGGGATGTCCCCACTCTCGAACCTGTGACACAGTGTGGACTGGTGCCAGATGAAGTCATCATGTGCTCCCCCAGGGTGCATGGCACAGACATTGATTATGCGCCCCCTGGCATCGCACACCACCTGGAAGTTGATGCTTGCATACCCCTTCCAATTCATGTATGCGGCCCCTTCGGGGCCAGGTGGTGTGTGGATGGCCACATGGGTGCAGTCTATTGCCCCGAGCATGCCAGGCATACGTGCTACCCTGTTGAACTCCTGTATGTTTGCTGTGTGCTCCGCCGGTGTGCTGGGGAAACGGATGTACTCCGCAGCATGTGGCAGCAGTGTGCTGAGGAATTAGGTGAGGAGGCATGACACGGCCAACTGGGTTATGTCTGTTGTGTCCCCTGTTGGTCTCTGGAAGGTACCCGTGGCGAGCAGACACATGACAGCTATCACTTTGGTCTCCACTGACAGAGCATGGCTCCGTCATGTGGGTGCCTGCATCACATCACTGCACAGCTCACAGAGCTGCCTCAGGATCACCCGGTTCAGGCGGTACCGGCCCACGATCTCAGTATCAGTGTACAGCTCAAAGCTGGTGCGGGCTCGGTACTGCCTGTTGGGGGCATACCGCTGATGGGCCCTTCCGCGGCCGCGCCCCTGCTGCCTGCCTTCTCACCCCCCTCATAACTGCCTCCATCTGGATGGTGGCACTGGCCATGTCCCTGGCTTGTGTTAGCCCCCAGCAGCTGTTTCTGTGTTACCCCCGCTGTCCTTGCTGCTACTCCCCCTACACCGGGAACACCTCCCTGTAGTGGCCGTACTGCCCACTATCTGTGCCCTCAGTGCTGCGTGGCACTTCCCCCTTTTGACCTGCACTGTGGCACAGGGTCCCCACACCTTCCCTGTTCCTGGGGGTTCCAGGTGCTCTGTCCTGCTCCTGCCCTGTCCTGCTCCCAGTTTTTGTGTGCCTGTGTGGCTGCCTGCAGTTCACCAACATGTGGCTTCCCTGTAGCGTTCTTGTGCTTCTCTCTTGTTCCTTTTTATTTTGGATAATTTCTGCTATCGCGCAACTTCCGTTTGCTCCCCTATTGCGCATGGCGCATGTTGTTGAATATCGCACTGCGCCATTTATGCATGGTTCCTCCCCCTTCCGTTGCACATGCATTCATTATCATTGCACTCTTGTGCATTGTGATTTGGGGGGTGCATCTGCCTCCCACTGAATATCACAGAATGGCGCATTTTTAGACTTGCACTGGCGCATCCATGTTGCGCATGGTGCAACCCTTTTGAATATCTGGGCCAATGTGTTACATGGAAGGCCTTAATCAATGATCTCCTGTTTGTCTGAGTTAAATACAGCTGTAGTTGCTAAGATAGAGGATCTTAACCATTTTATGACATTGGAGGGAAAACCCAGGTTATAACACAGGGGTGTGAAATCATAAAGATGCTTTCATGTCCTGGAAAGGGGAAGCTTATTATGAGATCAAAGAAGTGTCATTTGAAGGACATGAGTCATGCTGAAGATTACAGAATTTAATACTTTGAAAAGACATCCTGTTTTTGTATAAGATATATATATATTTTATATAATCTGACAGAGAAGGAGCTAGATGACCTCACACAAAAGGGGCTTGCAAATACAGTTTGCTTTAAGGAATATTCTATTTTACTTATACACTTTTATCTAGACTCTGACAAGGACATATCTGTGAGCACTTTTAAACAGGTATTTAGAAGAGAGTCAAATCTAAGTACTGTAAGTAGGAATTTGCACTGTTTAAACCTTGTTCTTTTTAAAAGATTTGTATGTCTGGTGATATAACAATTCTGTATTTTGTGTCTTACATATTTTTATCAATTTTTATTTTTTTTATTAATCTTATTTATCCACCTGCTGTGGCGACTACCAGTGGGGGCATCCAGCCGCCGCCAGCCCTGCCCGCCAGGAGAGCACCAGTCTCACTCACATGACGGGGCATCCAGCACAGCTGTCACTGATCTCTGGAGTGTCTTCCCATTTCCTATCCAGCCAGATCGGCTTCGGACCCCCCCAGTACTATTCCACATGAGTCCTCCCGGCGAGGCAGGGTGCGGCCATCAGGCTGCATGGTCGCGCCCAGCCATTTCCACTTTTCTTCCATTGGGAGCGCAGACATGCAATGACGTCTGTGCACGTACATGCTGACATCTGCCGCGGTCCTCCCCCAGTCACACCAGCACAAGCGGTACCTCTGGGCATCCCCAGGGGTCACCACAGCACGGTGTGGATTCCTCAGCCCTCCCTAGAACTAGTAGAGTTGTCTTCTGATGCTCAGTCCTAGTCCTTCCCTGCTGACCCTCAATGACCCAGGCTCGTTCCTGAACCTGGGTCACCGGTGCAACGCGAGGTGTGGCATCCAGCACCTCAACCCTCAGTGCCACCAGGCCGGCCATATTTTTATCTATTTTTAGTAAAATTCTTTTTAGAGCTTACTTGGTCTGCCTTTGTTTTTCCTTCACTTGTAAGAAGAGTATATGTGGTTATAGCAGACATGAAGCATAAGCTTGAATGGTGGTACCAAACTGGAAAGAGAAGCATTTTAAATCTGAGGTCTGTATTAAAGTTTTCAAGGGTTCATCTTTGTATACCTGGTTAGGTGCCCGTAGGTAAAGATATCTGGCCCCCCGAAGACAGATATATCTGAGCCTGTGCATTGGGTATGCTAGCAAGAGGTTCACAGTTTGAATCCCTCCCAGACTTGAGACCAAAGGTTGATCTGAACTCACAAAGCAGACAAGAGGGTTACCTTGTACTGTTAAACTGTTCACAAGACTGCACTCAGAGGTTGGCACTTTGGGAGTAGAGGGTCTGATCTGCTGAGTGGGTTTGTGACACTAGCAGTAACATAAAAAAAATTAAATTGTTCAGAATAACTATTTACAAAGGCAGAATAAACAGAGAAGATCCATCTGAGTTTTCCTTCAATATCTGTATCTGTGTCTGTGTCTCTCTCTTGCAAGCAATTGCTGCTCTGATTTTATAAGTCTTTGCAACACCCTCCTTAACAAGCATCCTGTTTTTTTCTAAAATGTTCTTGTAAGTTTCAGGCAGGTGCAACACAAACACAATTTCCCAGAACTGAAGCCCCTTCTCCACAGCTCTGTAAAAGGCTTAAAAATTGCTCTCAGGTTAACCTCTTGAGTTCCCAATAGCTTTTTGCAATCATCTCAAACTATAATTATATACATTTCAACAGTAACACTATATAATTTCTAAACAAAAGAATCCAAATATCAATTATAGTTCCACATAATGATCTGCATATATCTTTATACCAGCAGATATGCAGAGAAGGAAAAGACTGAGACAGAAAGGGAAGCTTGAGAGACAATGAGAGGCAAAGAATTGCCAAACTGTTGGGGTGATCAAATCCTAGGTCTCACAGGAAAACTGGTTGTGCAACCAGACAGACAAGAGACAGGAAAGGAAAGAACAGAACAGATTCTTGCATTCAAACTCTTCATAACAACTGGGACCGGGCCCTATTCAACCCTGTCACACAGTGGACCTCCTCTATTTTGATTTAAGCAAGGTCTTTGACTCAGTGCCCCATAATCGACTGCTAAAGAAGTTAGAGGACCTAGGAACAGCTAAAGATAAAGTCAGATTGGTGGGGAATTGGCTTAAGGATAGACATCAGAGAATGGTAGTCAACGGAGTGGGATCCAGTGAGGGAGAGCTCACAAGCGGAGTTCCTCAGGGATCAGTCCTGGGCCCAGTCCTCTTTAATATGTTTATTAGTGATATCAGTGAGGGAATCCAAGACAAACTCACCCTCTTCATGGATGATGCTAAACTTGGAGGAAGGGTTGACAGTGCAGAGGGGATTAAGGATTTACAGAATGACCTTCACAGACTGGAAAGATGGTCCAATGTCTGACAACACAGATTTAATGCAAAAAAATGCAAGGTAGTGAACTTGGGAAAGGAAAACCCTAGGACAGAATACTGGCTTAATGGAGTAAAGCTCAGTACAGTCCAAGAGGAAAGGGATCTGGGTGTTATCATATGCAACACCCTAAAGCAGTCAAGTCAATGCAACAAAGCTTACAGCAAGGCAAGTAAAATGCTGGTGTGTTTAGGCAGAGGAATCAATAGCACATTTTTGAGGTTTCTTTCCTTCATACCACACACGTGCAAAACTCCATCTGCTATCAGGGTGTGAAACTTTACAATAGCCTACCTTCTGGCACCCAGTCCCATGGCTCCATCCCCTTATTTATGGCCTCTCCAAAAAATGTGCTCCTGGAGAGTTACTCTTGTAAGTGCCCCCTGTGGTAAGTTTCATATAGCAGTTGTGAGGTTCTACTCCTTTCCCTAAAGGGCATCCCATATGTTGCCTCCTGTTTCTCCATCCACATCCCCCCAGCCTTCCCCCCAGCTCTATATTTACTATCTCATCTTTACCTCCCCCTCTCACTGTCCATCTCTCTCATCCTCACCAATATTTATGACTGTCTTAATTTTTATTTACATTTGTTGTAAATATGGTTATTTCTGCTCTTGTATTTTTCTTTTGCTGTATATGTTGTGATACTCTGTAACCTGGATTACTGTGAAAAATGGGCATGTTTGCTCACGCTCTTTACAGTATAAAATAAACTTGATTGATTGATAGCATTAGCAAGGAGGTAATCCTCCCACTCTGTAGATCCCCGGTGAGGTCCTACCTGGAGTATTGTGTCCAGTTTTGGAGCCCCCACCTTAGAAAGGACAAAGACTAGTTAGAGGCTGTGCGGAGAAGGGCAACCAAGATGGTTCAAGGTCTCCAGGGTCTCTCATGCAAGGAGCACCTAAAGTCACTAAATATGTACTCACTCACAACTAGAAGGGAGCATGGAGACATGATTAATACCTTCAAGTACATGAGAGGCATAAATATGGTGCCATACACTGAACTCTTCACCTGGCTCACCAGCTCAGCAACCAGGGGACATCAATGGAAGCTGTGTGGAGAGAACTTTAAGAGGGAATTATGGAAGCATTTCTTTACAGAGAGAGGGTCATGAATCCATTGAACGGCCTATCTGCTGAGGTGGTGTGGGCAGAGACAGTGACAGCATTCATATGGGAGTGGGATAGAGCCAGGGCTCAATTCAGGGACATTAGAACAGGGAATGACAAAAATCCATGAGGGGACCTGGGACTACAAATAGGTCTTGTGAACTCATGGGCAGACTTGATGGATCCTTGGTCTCCTTTTGCCATCAATTTCTGTTTCTGTGCTTCTATGTTTTACCTATGTAAATAGGTTAAAAAAAGCCAAATTTAACAGTTTGTTTTTCACAGTGGCTCCTCCTGTGGTTCCTGAGCAATCTTTTTGTTTGTGAAGTTCAACTATATATCTGTCTATCTGATTATCTGTCTATTTATCTTTGCCTTAGCAGATTGAGATGTACACAATATACAATACCAGGGAGAAAATGGCCATAGCCATGTGTTTATTGAAGCACATAACCCACATTACATCAGCAGCATGATGAGTGCAGCAAGAGGGTCAAAGCGAGGCTTTAGGTGGTTAGTTCTTGACATCAGTCCATCCCCTACCCCAAAAGGGACCCTCTCAGTGGACCACATTTTCACAAACTGTACAGCCTCCAGAGGGACACCAGCATCCATGGCAAAAGGGATGGCTTCTGGGCCATGTGGTGTGCACCCCCCCTCCTATCATATAGTGTTTCACATGCAGGCTACACCTGAAGTGGCTATCCCATAACTGGCTCCCACAGGGAGCCCCAGTCATTTGGGGCCTCACTAGTTGCCAGCCTTAAGGAGCACCACCTGCAGAGATAAGGGTTTCCCCATTACCACCACTGTACACTACTTGTGAGACTATAGTGTCACCACATTTTACTTGATGGTGACAACCTACCACCAAACATAACCTTGATTTTAGACCCCACCAGAAAAAGAGAAACACCTAGAAAACCTCTTGGGAAAAAGCCTGGAAAATTCCTCTTTGACCCCTAAGGCAGTCCCACCTAATAGTAGGACAGCAGGTTCCCTACTTCCTGTTGTTCCGCTACCCTGCCTTCAGGAAGGTGGGAACTCTGGCCAGAGTGGAAGAACAAAGAGGGTGGGCTAGAACACCTGTGTAGCTGGTTAAATACCCCATTTGCTACTCCTCTCCTGCTGTAAGTTCTCCACCCCCTGGGGACCCTACCAGCCTACCTGGCCCCTTTCCTAGTGAAAGTATCCTTGACTACCTCACTGACCTGCCAACTCAGGTGTCGGGGGGGGGCAGTGACCACAGACAAAGGCCTGCCTGCTGCAATCCTTTGCAGGCTCTCTAATCTACTTATCAATCTATCTATCTATCTATCTATCTATCTATCTATCTATCTATCTATCTATCTATCTATCTATCTATTTATTATCCATCTTTATCTCTCTCTACCTCTGCCTCTCTGTCTGTCTGTCCCACTTACAAAATAAAACATAAAAAAATTTAACAAAAGTACAGCCCCAATATTCAAGTTGTCTAATTATGCTGAGATAACGTGGCACTATTTAACTGTTTTCAGCTAATCAGATTGCTGGATTTTTCCCCAGCCTGTTTTATACCAGTTTGTGTGTTGCTACATTTGTAACTAAGTTCATCAATGTCATGCTTTACTCTGTACAGGTCTGCCATTAGGCCTGGTGTGTTCTTACAAGCAGGCTAACTCTATGCCCAGTACACCCAGCTGGTTACAAAAATCAATCAATTGATCAATTAATATTTTTCACACTGAAGCAGACTGAATTGTGTTATGCCACTCCATCCTTGGTGACCACTAGTATTCCCACTGTATCCTGATCCAATACCAGGACCCCACCCCAGTATCTGTAGTAACCAAAAATATAGCAGCAGCCCTCCCCTCCCTCCACTTGTTATGTTTGGCACTGAAAACCACCCCAGGTTCCAGCCAACTCCAATAGTAACCCCCCCAACTGGTGGCCAGTGAAACCCTCTGCTCACCTCTGTGGTCATTTACCATCTGTAGAAAAGAATCACAAAATTGCAACATAATAAATACACATATTTCAGTGTAGTTAGTAAATCTCAATTTTGTGACTCTGTCACATAGACAGCCCTTACAGAAATGCAAGTGCACAGCATGAGTACTGCATGCATGGTGCATACTTCTGTTTCTGTAAGGGAGCTGCTGGTTACAAAGGAGACCAGAGAGTTTTACCAGCTGACACCGGGTGGGTAAAAGTTTTAGTGGGGTTCACTGGCATGGGGGATGGGCTGGTAGAGTCAGACTTAACAAGCAGGGATGGTGGGTAGGGAGGGGAAGGATTATTATTTTGCTTTGCTTGTTTTTTACAGTTACCACAACATTGGGTATATACTGTAAAACTAGTTATTTTCATGAAAAGTAACTTTAGTGCAAACAAAAATGCATTCATAATTATGCAAGTTTAATTTCACGCTAAGTCATTAGCACCACAATTACTATAATGGAAAAAGTGCTAATATTGCTAACTAGTGCACATTTATTTTCATACTAATTAGTGCTTCAGCAGAAACAGCTAACATTATTTGACTGTGAAAATGGTGACTTTTATAATATATTGTGATAGTGACTGGTAAATGTGATACAGGAAAAATCAACAAATGCTACATGGGTGATGTCTTTTATTGGACTAACACACATTATTAGGGAGACTTGCTTTAATGATTGATAGTCTCTTCATAGGATCAGTAGAAATATACTGTCCACTGTTTTTATTCACCTGACAAAGACAGTATAGCTAGTCTATTAACAATGCTTATTAGTGCAATAAAAGGGTATCACTTGCAACACATATTTTTTAACTCTATTTAGTCTCCTGGACTATGGGCAGGGGATATACCCCAACAGCACCCGGACAGCCATTCCAGCATCCCCTGTCAGGCTGCATGGCTGGGTGGCCCATCGCTTGCCCCCTATGGCAGGGCTTCCCCAGGGGACTGGGGGACAGACCGAAATCCACCAGAGGACCCGGCCAAGGCTTATGCCTAGGGCATCATTCAGGAGGAAGTCTAGGGGTTTCATGGAGCTCTTAACCAGGTGTTTTGATAGCTTGGTTCCCTAGGGACATGGACATGCAATGACATCAGCAGGGGACAGATGCATTCCCGCACCTATCCCATAGAAGTCTACCAATGTCTCCACAGTACCAGGTGGTCCTGGCTGCTGGACACCCGGTCTCCACTGGGTGTCACTAGCATGCCAAAAACCATAACCCCCCCAGAGGTGGTGAGCTGTCCATGGGAAGCACATCCAACCTTCCCCCGGCTGACCCTCTGATGCCCTGTGCTCGCTTCTGAACACAGGTCATCAGTGCTGCAGGAGGTAGCACTGCCACTGTGCTGGTGGGCTGGCCCCTCTTTTTCTTTGAATCTTTAAACCACACAAGCATGGCTTCTACATTTCTTTGTGATCTGGAGAAAAACTAGCTAAGTTATTTTTGAAAATGTGAGACAAAAAGCTTTTTATCCCACTTTTGTCACAAAAAAATCACTGATTTCAAAGAAAATAGCAAGGAAAAGTGCTTCACACATTTATTCTGTTCTGTGCTTATAACTGCATGTTTGTGTAGGACACAGTTTTGCATGCATGTGTCTGTCTCTGCATATCTTACATATGGCAGTGTGTCTGAGTTGCATCCTGCCTGTGCACACTTGCTGACTGCAGTTGATTCTTGTTTGGCAACACTGTGAAAAACAGACCGGGAGCAAAACTGATCATGTCTTTTTTTGCAAAAATTTATCTTAATGACTATAAGGTAACATTAAGGCTAGAAATGGTTCTAGGTGCATCATGTTTGCCCTGCCTCTGGCTTCATAAGCAGGTATGAATACATATGCTTTGCAAATATGTACTAATTTAAAAGTGGACTAACACAATAAATGCCTGGAAATATCAGGCTCCTGGAGCCCATGCATTTATTATTACTGTAGTGGCCATGGTCATTATTAGATACTGTCCAACGTCTAACAGGAATCTTTACTTGGCAGCCGTAAACTGAATACTAATTTGAAGATGTTAGCCATATTATTAGAGTGGTCTCAGTTATGTATGTCCTTCACTACTGAGTGTTAGAAAGTTTTTAAGTTGCTTTTATTTTTGTTATTGACTCTATACACGTCAGGGTTCTAATCTAGAATATAAATATTTCTTAGGAAAAAACATCTTCAAATGGACAATAAACATAATTTTCTGTTAGTTCTTACACAATCACATAGTTTAATGACTTCTGATATTTTGCCCATAATATTATGAATGTTTTGAGTGCAAGTATCCCCAGAAGAAATTTCTAAACCCATTCTTCCAAGACACTGTGATCTTCAAATTCCTACTAAACAAGCAAGAGTGGGGGCAGAGGATCTCTGGTGAGAGGTATTTTTGCCAACTAAATTATCTCTTGCTCTCTCTGTAGGCATAAACAACCTGTTTATTTGAACAATGTAGCTATCAGAATTTTTCAATTTTTTTTAAATAGTTATCATTCATCAGTAAATGCTGTTCATCTTCAGCTTGCTTACAATAGGGGCCCACCTTTAGATTAACTGTTCAGTGCAATAAGAGGACAATCTAACTAAATTTCCTTAACATGCAATGACAGATTACTTCAGTAGAAGTAAAGAGACAGTACCTAGATAACTATATACACAGATACAGATACAGCAGTCCTGAAATATCAAGCCCCATTATTCAGGATGTAATTATTCATACAATAAAAATACAAAATGGTCAACGATACAAAAGCCTAGTAAGGTACAATATCAATTACTAACAGTAAACTCTAGTCACCTCTATGCATTCAGACCCCAGTATAATAACTGATAATAGTGAAAACTGAAAATTTAAATTTTTAAAGGCAAAGCAATGCAAATGTTCAAGCAAGCAGCACAGTAATACAGTACAGTGTTAAAGTTCCATGAATTGCAATTAATTTTAAACTGCAGCTTGGACTCCATTAGGCATGTAAAACAAATTAAATATAAAAAATATACAATATCTTATCTCAGTTTTTCACCTTAAATTAGAACGCCTCCCTTCCTGTTAATAGCAATGCATATCACTTAGTATAGGTATTAACAGGGTTCCATGTCATAACAGCGATTGTGGAAAGGCGATCAATGTTATGGTAAGTGTACATCACTAAAAATCAGTTTTGACAATGCACACTGTAGCATGGACAACAACAGCACCAAAACCTACAGGTCCCATTGTTAATGTGGGGGCAGCATCCCCACACCCCTGAGGATTCTCAACTCCAGGGGATGCATGTTGGGGGTGAAAAATGTAAAAAATACTTGCAGCCTGCCGCAAAAACAAAAAAACGCACCGTGCCAGACCTGAACCCTGTACCCTGCGCCTCCCAGCTGACTGCCTCCCCCTACCACGCCAGCAGACCAGTTCAGCAGCTGCCCACCACACCCTCCCACATACCATCCCTTCCCTGTCTCTCCCCGTGCATGTGCGTGCATATACCCGATACTTCTGTTGCAGTATTTGCCCACCCCAATATCTGGTCACACCCCCCCCCCCACTTGGTAGCTGTGAACACAGGTGCCATAACTGAATTGTCATTTTTGTCGGTGCCCAATTTTGGTCACCTTGTTCACTGGATACCTATTAGCAGAGTGAACACTGAGAACCTCTTCAGTCTTAGGGGGAACAAGACCACTAGGGGGCACAGCCTAAAGCTAGTGGGGAGAAAGTTTAGGAAGGAAATTAGGAGGCACTTTTTTACTGAGAGGGTCACTGACAAGTCAAATGAGCTGCCAGAGGAGAAGGTATCCCTAAAAATGGTGGACAGCTTCAATAGGGGTTGGGACAGAGAGAACAGAAAAGTTACAGATAGATGGGGAGTGAGTTGGGGAGAGATGAGGAACAAAATGGAGGTCAAAAAGGAAATGGAGAGGGGGTAGTTCCCTTTGTAAATACGTAGGGAACTGCAGGATCGAGCAGAGTAGATAGGTCATAAGGGCTTTGTCTGCTGGCATATTTGTTTGTTCGCATGTTATATATAGTCAGGGACTCCCCTACTGGGCAGTTTGTTTTATAAGTGTTTCAGGATTTGCCAAATCTGCTGTTTGTGGAGCTAGAGTCTAGATGTCAGCTGAGAGACATCAACAGGTCTTTTTTTGAAAATAATGGAAGGTAGCTGTATCTGTTAGACCCTTTATATATTTACATTTTGGATTAACAGAATAGCAAATTATCAGAATTCAGTTACAGTCATTTACTCGTGACTGATGTTTTTAAATATGCATTTCTAATAACTTTTGCTAATTCATTTACAAGCAGGGATAGTTTTATGAATTTAACAATATAGTGTAATAACGCTGGCAGTTTCAATTTTAATCACAGTTCATTATCTTTTGCCCTTCTTAAGAATAGTAAATCTATTTTGTGTTTCCATTATTTAATCAGATATAGCAGCCTCATCAGTAATATTGAAAGCTGCCAACATAAATAGTACAATTTTCATCTGTGTGATAGGATAATTTCTTTAGCTGCATACTCAGTAGAGACTGATGTTCACAATTAGAGAAAGCAACATGATTTAAAAATGAGTTAAAATTGATTGTGTTTCAGTGAAAATTAGGTTTGGAATGTGTTAATTGGGTTTAACCTAAACATATGAGGTAGAATGAACTGATGTGAGATTTGGGACCTTTTTGAAAGAAGAATCTCCTATGAAAAAAATCCAAAATGTGCTAATGAGTCCATTACTTTTCAGAGATGGCAGATGATATGCTCTTGTAAGATTGCTGTAATCAGCTTTTAAATAGCACTCCATGTTAGAGACAATACCACTACCTCCACATTTTTGGATAAATGATTCCATTATCTGACCCTAAAGGAGGATGAAGACAATGTGGAATGTCCTTGATGGTATTTGAGTTTTCCTAAAGCATGACTGCAACAATTGTTTTTCCAAAAATGTAACTTGACAGCTAAAATAAGTGAGAATGTTCTCATGCCTGGTTAGAGACACTGGGGCACTTCAAGCATTTGTTGGCCTGTTTTAAGGTAACAGTACATTGTAAAGTTACTGGTTTACTTTAATTTCCTCTGGACTCTGATCAGTGTATTTATTTTTATTATGTGTTATCTCTCAGCCTTTAATTTTTTTATCCAGCTCTCCATTTCCCAGTACTCAACTGGACACAAGGGGTTTCAACGTTGTGCCACCCGCCAAATATTTTACATGTATAAATATTTACATTATTATGAGGCAGCCATTTTAGGAGACATCCATATAACCAACCCAAAAAAACTAAACAGCTATTGAAAAAAAGAAACTGCCCAAGCTATGGCTTGCATCTACAGTATATAAACTAGTGATGCTGTTGTTCAAGATCGAATTGTTACAGTAAACATGCAATAAAAAGGCCAGAAATGTGACAGTGCTTATTGAATGTGCATTTCTTTGTAGTTGCTATTATATGCATTATATTTTTATGTATTTCTTTGATCCTGTTCATTTTTTAGGCACACCTAATTATTTTTAGAGTAGATGTCGGTCTACGCTGTTGACAGGATATCTGAATAGCATTGGCATGATGTGGACAATGGACTCTAGTCATGAACTGGGCAGGCCTATGCACGATTCAGCTAACTCATTCTATGAGCAAGGGCTTGGGTGTAGCAAGCACATTGGTCCTAGTCATAAAGTGGGCAGGCACATGCACGATTCAGCCAACCCACACTGTAAGCATGGGCTTGGGTGTAGCAAGCACATGTTTTGGCCACCCTCTTGTATGGACATGAAGCTGTGTATGGAGGGATAGGGGGAGTTGACACCAATGCCAGTCTGCTGCTGTTTAGAGAGGGGGATTGTGGGGTATAGCAATATGTGGCCAATCTGTGATCTGGGTGGCCAAATCCACCCAAGAAAGAGTTTTTAGTAACAAAAAAGAAAATCCCAAGAGGTGCCCACTACCCCATCCCAGCCCTCCTTGCAATGGAGGACAGGTTTTTTGGGAGAACAAATACCTGTCCTGCACAGCCCCCTAGCTTGATGTCTTTCTCCATTGTATCTCTTCCCTAACATGCACTGTTCACTTTGCCTCACACTTGATTGTTCTTCATTCACTGCTGTATAAATAAATGTTACTATATTATGCTAGCTCATTTACTGATGCCTCTGTATGTAACTGTTATCCCATAATGTAATGCTGCACCTGTATATGTTTTTAAGTTGTTACTGTCTACGTCCCCTTTCCAGGGTCGCAACTGGAAACAAGCCTTGGCTCAGTGTGCCTTTCCTAGTTACCAAATGTTAACTAACTAAATAAATAAAGGCATAAATTAATAGACAAACAAACAAACAAACAGGGTCCCTCAATGGCTGACCTACAGCAGGAGGGTGAATAATTGTTATGGCAGGGTTCTTTCTGGCTTAGCCTATGAAGCCCCCTCTATGTCTGAAGCCTACTCTATTTAACTCTGTTATACATGTACTAGCATTTCCAACCAGTGATCCCACCATCTCAACTGCCCTGTAGCACCATGTATGGAGACGGTTCAGGTCTGGGCATGACCTTGTGTAGTAATATAGTATCTAGGGTAATGCATGTTGTGGAGGGTTCAGCCACTGAAGAAAACCCACATTCATGGCATGTGAATGACTGCACATCATGTAAAGTAGTGTGCATGCCTTTGTGCATAGAATCCATTATATGAATCGCATAAAAAACTGATGTCAGCCATCTGGAAGGACAGCTGAGTATAAGAAGAAAATAAAAAAAAAGGAACAGTCATAATGTCTTGAGAATATCCATAGTAGAATGTCAAAGGGGGTGGAGGGCTTGGAAAACTCAAGGAATGATTGGCAGAACTAGAACTCATCTCACTGGGACATTGGTGACTTAGGAGACATGATCAGGTATTTCAATATCTAAAAGGGATGCCACATTCAGATCAAACATGGCACTTCAGAATATCCATGGATAGGAGAACAAGGAGCATACAATGTCAATGAAATGAGGAAAATTCACAGGAAATAGGAGGAACTTTATAGAATGAGTGATGAATATGTGAAACAGACTCCCGGAACTGGTGATGTTAACCAGTTCTGTAATTACCATTAACACTGGACACGATAGGTATGTTGAAATAGAAGAGTTGGACAATGGAACATAGTCATTAAGTGAGCAGGTGCATGTCTGAGTTAACCAACCAGTACCTCTCTTCAGCCCCATGGCACTCAATGAAAGACTATGGTGTAGAAAGCACATGATCATCCCCTTGCATGGGTGACAGGGTATGGGTAAGAAGAAGACCTGATGGACCAATTGTCTTCTGTCTTTCCTACTATTGTATGCTCGTATGTGGGTTGGGTTACTGTCAGTTTTCTAACCCTAAGATTAACAAGGCACTCAGCTTTATCTTGTACCTCAGGATTCTCCTCAAGCTAGACTATAGCATAGTGGTTAAGGGCACTGAGCTGCAAACTTGGAGACCTGGGTTTGAATCCCACAGCCCCCATTTGCATACTGTGTGACTCTGAGCAAGTCACTTAATTTCCTTGTGCTCCCAGGTCACACCTGGAAACAATCTTTTGCTTAGTGTGCTTTTCCTGGTTAAACAATCCCCCATGCCATTCATTACTAAAAGGAGGCTCACACTGAACCTGTAAGCCATTTCTCCCTGTGAAGCTGATTTTTAAACAATGGTTCCAATTATTTTACTGTCCTAGCTGTACATGCATTTTAATAATCCTAGTGAGTATGTATGATATACACTCAGGTATTAAGTACTACTTTAGAGCTGCATGATGTGGTTTATGTCCTTGCTCTGCGCTTCCATTGTTGGCACAATGCATCCACATTATACTATAGACTGGGTGGATGTGTGAGACAAACTAAATCATCCAGTTCAAAAAATGGCTCTTAACTCCAGTGTATAAATCAGAAACACCCAACAGAGTTATAAGTAGATCCATGTAGCTGGAGCAATAACAGAATTCAAACCAGTATTTAAAAAAAAAAACAGTTTCCACTGGGAAAAATGACTTTCAGGTTGGCCGCAATTCTCCTTTAATGCTTGTTATAAAATGTTTGAGAGAACATTGCTGAAATCCAGCCCCCTCATTTGTTCAATCATACCAAATTACATTTAAACAAACAAACAAAAAAAACCCACAGACTGCACACTCCTCAGCAGCTGAAGATGCAACCCTCACTGCAAACAACATTACTCCAAACACATCAAGGCACAGTTAAAAACTATGACTTACTGCAATGAGGATGAACTGATACCTGAATGTCAAGCACTCATTTGATGTTTGGGTAACAGTTTGTCCTCATTGCAAAAAATCACAACTCTAAACCATGCCTGGGTGTGTGCATCCTTTTTGTTTTGTCTGGAGTAATACCATATGACATTTGCTGAACTAACAGTAAACTGCCAGTCAGTCTGAGCTTTACAAAATATATTGCACATTCATGCATTATCAGTTTTCAAGCAGGATTATGCAGTGACACTGCTGCTGTGCTGCAACCCCCACAAAACACACACACACACACATTCATACTGACAAATAAGGTAAATAACTTGCTCATCAGTAGCTGTGAGATTTGCATCTAGCCGCAGGATCATGCGGGGACACTGCTGCAAAGTACTCACTCAGTTTCTGCATAACTTGTTCATCTGCAACTGTGAGATTTGCAGCTAGCTGCAGGAAATATGCAGACATACTGCAGCAAAGCACTCATCCAGCTGTCATCAGAAGCTAAGATATTTGCAGCTTGCTGCAGGATCATGCAGGGACACAGCTGCTGCTGCCAAGCACCCATCCAACTCTGCATAACTTGCTCAATCAGCAGACATGTGATACTGAGTCAGGGGTCATCAAGGAAACAAGACTGTCAGGGGATCCAAATAATAAACCACTCCACAAGGGAGCAGAGCTTGGGAGGGACATGACCCAATCCACAGGGAACAGAGCTCAGTAGGGGCTCCACTGGATATAAGTGACATCTTTGAGGCAGGGGTTAGGGTGGGGGGGCACTGTACCTCCTGGGAGTGCCTGAGAGGAGGAAGATGAAGGGTTTAACCAGATTCTTTTATCACATCTCCCACACTAAAGAGAACATATCTGTAGCTGAGGTAATGAGGCTGATGTTGACCCTGTGTTGCTTCATGCTGATGTTAGCATGGTTGACCCTTTCCTAACCTTTTACACTATGACTGCGACATCTCACTGAGATTCGCAAGGCTCAATTAAATTTGAAGCTTCAAAAAAATACCTTAGTGCACTGTCTTAGGTGCCTCACAACTAATTACATACAGTATTCAATAAATTTGTAGGCACACTTTAAGAAGTTATACTAAGGTATGATGTCCATAGGAAGCTATGTTTTCTGGCATTTCAGGGGTCTAAGTAGCAATCTTGAGTCTAGATGTCAACATGATTCACATTAAAAAATCTTGAAAATTCAAACAAATGTTCTGTGTAACCCCATAAAACTGGGCAATGTGGCTAATGCCTCAGGCACTAAATTCCTGCATGAACAACATTCATTATTTGAAGTTTCTACTTACATTATGAACCCCAAAATGAACTTCATTTGTCTAATGTGAATTGTTTTCTCTGGGTTTCCTTGAATTCTATCTGATGGTGCAACACAATGCCCATAGGGACTGATATTGACATATCCTTTGAACATGACTTTTCAAAACATTAAAACTTCTTCTAAAACACCTTAACTCTATTTCTTGAAGAAATATGTCCCTCTATTGTTTTATTGGTTGAGTGAATGGAAGTGATAGAACTCAACGATCACTTATGTTCACAACTTTTGAGATCATGTGGCTTTTAATATTCTTCATCAGCTGAAAGCTGAAGGATACATTTTGTTAAAGGGATTTGTTTCTTTATCTTTAAATCTTTGTTACCATGGAGAAAAGAAAAGCTTTGTGAAATTAGATTTACATTGCAGTAGCAGGGAGTATCAGAAAAGCTCCCTCAATTAACATGGAGAGCTTTTTTGTTTGTCAAGTTTCTTTCCCTCCTGTCACCACCGACTGGGGCCCTTCAGTCAACCTACCTTATCCCCTCCAGCCTGAGGTCCTCCCATCTGTACCTGGAAATCCAACTCACCCACGACAGACCTGATGGAGCCAATCCCTGGAATGCATCCCCCGGGGTGGGGCTGTCTTCTGCTCTACGGCATTTTCGTCCGGCGTTCCATAGGTGGAGGCAATGTCGGGCCCAGGATACAGTGGGCAGGATCCAGCAGTGGAGGTGGGGGTAGATGACATCTATCCCCCCAGTCAGTGGGTGGTTTCACTTGTTCTAGTACTCCCCCTAGGAGCCTGGATGTGCAATGCCATCCAGTGCTGCTGGGTGCGCTCCCTCACCCAGCTCACAGATGGCTGTCAAGCCTTCTCCCCTACACCTAGCATGATCCCTGGACTGCAGCATTCCCAGCCTCTGCTAGGAGCCGCTTACACCAGGGAGTCATCCACCCACCCTCCCCAGGAGAGGAGAGCTGTCCTCTCGATGCTCAGTCCTCTCTGTCCCCTGCTGACCCCCGACTACCCAAGCTCACTCTCGAACTCGGGTCACCAGTGTGGCACAAGGTGTGGTGTCCAGTGCCTCAACCCCCAGTGGCACCAGGCCATCCCTACGTAGAGAGCTTTGACGAAGGCATGTTTACACTGAGACATCAGTATTGCAGGTACACAGCATCATGTGTGTGCATTCTAAATTGCTGTGGTTCAGCATGTTTGAAAATGTCCATGAAAATGGATTTTTTCAGACACAGAACTAGGCAACTGAGCCAGAAGAAGTGTTATAGCCTGAATCTTTTGTTCAGCAGTTTATTCTGTACTGCACGTGGTGTACAAACAAATATCACAGGTATGAGGTAAGAAGTGCCCTCCTGTCTAATTTCAGTGCTGGTGCTATGTTGATAGGCTTGTCTCTACAGGGTATAATGTGTTTGTATTGATTTCCCTGCTATTGTTTATCATCTGCTCCAATACTCTATATGGAACATCAAGTCTCCACAAGTATACTATGTGGTATAAAATTATGTCAGAAGAAGTCTGTCAACCATTTGAGCATCTCATAAAAATACATTCCCAGCAATATCTCTCTCAATGGATATGTTTAAAGCATTCAACTCCCTCGAAAGGAGTTTCCTCCAGATGGTGTTCAGGAAATTTGGATTTGGCCATATTTCTGTAAATTAACCTCTGTCATATATACAAATCCTTCAGCATATTATCAATGGAAAAATGTATCCTCATTTCAGTCTTTATAGAGGCACCAGACAAGGCTGCCCACTCTCACCTTACTTATTTATTCTTGCAATTGAACCTCTAATTCAGTATAAAAACAGTCACTTTTGATTCAGGACATAAACATTAAGGGGAAAGTTAGTACCATTCTTGAATATGCAGATGACATCTTACCCACACTGAGCCATCCAATCATTCCTCCCCTCACCTTTAATCATTAATAAAGAAATGTGGATATATTTCAGGCCTGTTGGTCAACTGGGATACATCAGAAATTATGTCCTCAGACTATGACAAAGTAAAGTGGCACATATGCTTGGCCACTTAGAAACATACATGATTAACTTACCTAAGTATAATAGTAAACAACTGTGGGAAACAAATGTTACATCTCAAGTTACTCCTCACGATTAAAAATATTAAAACAAAGCAAGACAGATGGAGCAAACTTAATTTGCCAGTTTGGGAGAAATCAAGTCCATTAGAATGATTATGTTCTGAAATCTTTTACTTGTTCAATAACTTACCAATTCACATACATAAGGATGGGTTCATGAACTGAAACAAATGAACAAGAATATCATATGGGAAGGTAAAGCACCAAGACTTAATATTAAAATGTTTAGAGTTCCTTGGCAATAAGGTGGTTTTAACTTTTCATGTTAGGAAAGAGAACACTGAGCATTTATACTAAAACAAGCTGGATACAGGTTCTCTTCTTATATTGCAGGAAATTTCTTTCTCTGGGTGACAGTGTCTGCTTCTTTGGCTAATTCACTTAATCTCATAGATCTTCTTTTCATTACCTTCCAACAGGACTTAAAGGCACCCAACTATAGTCTTAACAATATGGATATGCCAGAAGGTCATTAGAACTTTCAAGTGACATGGCTGCAACTATGGAATAACCCTGTTATTCAATACAACTAAAAGCAGAGAAAATAATATGAATGGGACAGAGCTGCCACTCTTACTGTTGTGGACCTACTTAGAAAAGTCATAAAATATTCACAATCCTTTGAAGAAATGTGAAAAGATATTGAAAATACAAAGGATTTAAATTCTGGAAATACCTTCAGATAAGAGATGCTTTGCTTAAAAATGTTTTGGACACCCTGGAACAGAGGAGGGTGAAGTCTGGGGGTTGTGATACAGACTTTTAAGTACCTCACAGGGGTGAATAAGGTACAGGAGGGAAGTATTTTTCAGAATAAAAGATGCTCAGGAACAAGGGGACATGCTATGAAGCTGGGGTTGGGGGGATAGATTCAGAAAAAATAGAAACATAGAATTTGATGGCAGAAAAAGACCAATGATCCATCTAGTCTGCCCATGGGTCTCTATATAACCCCGTGACCTGGCATCAATCGGGGTCTTACCCCTCCTCAACAGTTACCTATATCCCCTTCATTCTATCCCAAGCACGTTTAAAACCATCCACAGTTTCAGCTGCCACCACCTCGGCTGCAGGCAGTTCCACTACCCTTTCCATAAAGTAATACTTTCTCACTTCCTTCTTGAATCTTCCGCCTGTCAGCTTCCAGTTGTGACCCCTTGTTGTTGAGTAGGTGTTCCTTAAAAACAGTTCCCCGGAGTCCACCTTGTTTATTCCTTTTAGGAATTTGAATGTCTCTTTCATATCCCACCTCCCTTGTAGTCTCCAATGAATACATATTCAGTGCCCTAAGTTGTTCCTCATAGGACTTCCCTTGCTGACCCTGAATCATCGTTGTTACCCTGTGCTATACTGCCTCCAGCCTATCCTTGTCCTTTCTAAGGTGAGGGCTTCAAAACTGGACACAGTACTCAAGGGGCCTAATTCACAAAACTTTACCCGGGCGCAAACCCAGTTTGTGCCATGCAAACTAGATTTTGCCAAAAGTGGCATTCACAAAGGCCCAGTTTGTATGGTGCAAACTGGGTTTGTAAGTTGTGAGGGAGCTGCAATGCAAATGAGTGGAGGGGATCTGCATATCCACACTGTCTCATTCACTAAACATTTTCTCCATACAAGGGCCTTTTACAGGGTTCCCTTGTATGGAGTGCATGGAGAAAATACCACCGAGGAAAAACTCCTTTTAATTCTGTGCAATCCTAGTGGTTGCCAGAGGTAGTGCAAGGTAACCCCTCTGACCCACAACACCAAGTCCTTGGTAGTCTAGTGGTCCCTCCCCCCTCCAGATGCTCCGATTGCTGTCCCTGTATATGAAAAATATGCCCTGGTAGTCTAATGGTCCCTCCCCCCTACTCTGATGTCCGATCATCATCCCCATAGTAAAAATAATTCCCTGGTAGTCTAATGGTCCCTCCCCTTCCCTTGATGTCTGATCAGCATCCCCATAGTAAAACATAATTTCCCTGGTCGTCTAGTTGTCCCTCCCCTGATGTCCAATCACCGTCCCTATAATAAAAAATAATGTCCCTGGTAGTCCAATGATCCCTCCCCCTTACTCCGATTGCCAGTCCTTTATATGAAAAATATGCCCTAGTTGTCTAGTGGTCCCTCCCCCCTCCCCCATTCACTGATTACCATCTCCTGATAATAAAAATAATGTCCTGGTAGTCTAGTGGTCCCTTCCCCTTCTCCTTCCTCAGTCACCGCCGGATATACAGAATGAATAATCCCTGGTGGTCTAGTGTTCCCCTCCCTCCACAGTTGCCAGCCCCATACAAAATAATTCTGTTCCCTGGAGGTATAGTGGTCCCCTCCCTCACTGAGCTCTACCCAATACAAAGACTGAATAATCCCTGGTGGTCTACTGGTCCCTCCCCACACCTGATCACCCGGCCAAAAGAATACAGAATGTCCCCTGCTGTCAAGTATAACCCCCCCATCCAGAGCTGCTGTATAGGCATGTAAAACAATTCCCTAGTGCTCTAGTGAACCCCCCATCCCTCCCCTGTACATTGTATGGAACCCTGCCCATGGTGGTCTAGTGGATCCCAACCCCCATGCCCAGCAGGTAGTGCTCCACCACCCCACTCCCCCATTCCAAAACTGGGCCAGCAACTGGCACAGCCCTCCTCTTACCACCATGGCCAGCCACTGACTGAGTTGTCTTGGAGTGTGTACTATATACAGTATGCACCCTTTGATTGACAGCTGTCATTTAGAACTGTCACCTTGTGCTCGTCATCCTCTATCACATCGCCCTCATCACTCAGTCTAACTACTCCCTCACCCTTCTTTCTTTTTTCACTTACATAGTGGAAAAAAATGCTTTTCTCCATGCATGACTCCCTCAGCTAATTGCAGCTCTGTGTCTGCCTTTGTCTCCCTTATTACCAGATGTATTCTTCCCTTTCCGCATCTCCTGTCTCTTTTTGTTTTTGTGGCAGGCCATCCTTTTGGTCCTTACTACTCCCCTGACTCTCACTGAAAACCAAAGGGGTTTCTTGAACTAATTTCTTTTGGTTCCTTTCCTCAGGTAAAACTGTGAAGCTTCAAGAATGGCCTCTTTAATTGCCCTCCATCTCTCCTCAACCCCCACCCCTAGTTCCCCCCTTTAATTTATTTCAAACCATCTGTTGGAGTTTTTAAGGTCTACTCATCTAAAATCCCAGCTCACTGTAGTAGAGTGTGTTTTCTCAGGCTTGAGGGCAACTTGAAACCAAACCAAACTGTGGTCACTGTTTGCAAATGGCTCCCCAACTACTGTTCTAACTGCATCTGTGTTAGTGAGCACCACATCTAGGACAGTGTCCTGTTTTGTTGGTTTCCTTACAAGTTGCACTAAGAGGCAGTCTTGAATGACTTACAGAGCAACTGACATGTCTCGGTAGAGATGTGCCAGTAGTGCCCTATCCTGCCTATAGTACTTCCCGGTACAGGGGGTACCACAAACGAAGGTACTGTAAGGCAATATTTTACTGTAAAGATGTGGTGGACTACAATGCATGCTCCTGCCGTAGCATCAGGTCCCTTTCCCAATCCAAACCTGAGGATGATGTCAGATCTGGATGGGGATCTGGCTAAATACCATTTTGCCAGCGAAAGCACAGCGGAATTGGAATTTCACCGGCGAAATGCCACTTTTGCCAGAATTACATGGCACTTTCTCCAGTGTAATGGCATTTTGCCATGTCCCCATCCTGACTTGACATCATCCTCAGGTTTGGATCGGGAAAGGGACCTGATGCTGCAGCGGGGGCACGCATTGTGCTCCGCTGCATCTTTACAGTAAAATATTGCCTTACAGTACCTCTGTTTGTGGTACCCTCTGTACCGGGAGGTACTGTAGGCAGGGTAGGACACTACTGGCAAGTCTCTACTGAGATGTGTCAGTTGCTCTTTAAAGCAAAGCTTGACTTCTCTTGCTTCTGGCCACCGAAATATTCCAGTCTACATTTGGGTAAGTAAATGTCCCCCACCATTACAACATCTCCCTTTGCCCTTCTAATTTCTTCACTGAGCTCCCTATCCTCTACTTCTCTTTGGCCTGGAGGTCTATAGCTTATCCCTAGCTGTAGCCTTTTCCTAGATGCCACTGTAAGTTGAACCCACAGAGATTGTCTTCCCTGAGTTGCACCTAATATTCCCATCCTCTGATACCTCAATACCCTCTCTGACATAGATGGCTATGCCACCCACCATTCCCCTGTCCATGCTCAGTAGTATGTATCCAGGCACAGTAAGGTCCCAGTCATTTTATCTGTAACACAAGTTTCTGTAATGGCCACAATATCTAACTTGTAGTCTGCCATCATCGTCTGCAGCTTACCAGTTTTATTGTCTAGACTCTTGGCATTAATTCAGACCCCTTTCCAGCTGCCTACCAAGACTTTCTTGTTCTTCAACTGAATTTCTCTCTTATTCTCTCCTAGGCTTATTTGGTTTGCAGCATCCTTAGCGTGCATATCTATTGTCAGTCGATCAGTCTGAGCCTGAGTGCTATTAGTCCCCAGGCAAGAGGGAGGTCTAGCTAGGATCCCTCTCCCTGTATCAGTTAGTATGGGTCTCCCAGTGCTAGTCTCCTCCACAGTTAGTTTAAATGTCTGAGAAAGACATCAGACTTTTGCTCCAATGCACTGGTCCCTTCCCTCATGAAATGGAGTCCATCCCACCTAAAAAGCCTCCTATCTCAAAAGTCCCTCCAGTCCCTTAAAAAATGATACCCCTTCTCCCGATACCATTCCTTAGGCCATATATTAAACTCCTCAGTCTGCTGTCTTCTTATTCTGTCTTTCCTCCCCTCTTTGCTCGAAATAGGGAGGACTGCAGAAGGCCAGGGAGCCCGAGTATGCTGCCAATCTGTCCCTCCAGCCCCTGAAAACTCCACTTGACATCCTCCACTGACTGGTTGGCCAGATCATTGATGCCAAGGTGCACCAGCACACTCACCCCCTCCTGCTCCCTCTCCACCATCATCGCTATATGGCTATAGTACTTCTTCACAGAAACAGTGGTGGATTCCTGGAACAGCCTTCTAGCAGAGGTGGTGAGAGCAAAAACGGTGGGGTTCAAAAATGCATGGGATAGGGACAAAGGAATCATAGTAAAAAGGAAGGGGCAGTGGGACAAAATGCTGTAGATTGGGCACAGTCTGTGGTAATAGTGTAGGTAGGGAGAAATGGGCAGCCTGGATGGGACAACTGGTCCTTATCTGCCATCAAATTCTATGTTTCTATGTTTTAGACTCAAATCTTACATTGATAGACAAGTCTGATTTCTTATAACATGTTTCATATAAACGTAACACTAAGTGTGACATAACAGTAACACATGAGTATAAACCCAGATGGGGAAAGAGGTTTCACCCATAGAGTGCACCAGCGTTAGTGCACCCGGTCATCAGGGCACCAAGTCAGGATTCTGCTGGCCCCTGTTTTTGCAGGATTCTGTGCCCCCATGCCCCAACCCCCCCTTTCATAGGATTGTAACTCTGAGGGGGGGCAGACCTCGGAGAGGGGGCTCACGAATCCCGAAATCGGCGCCCTGATGTGTCGGTACACGAATGCCAGTGCTCTATTGGATGGGAGGGGCCAAAAGGATATGGACTGCATGTTATTACCAGAAGTCTGGTTCTCTTAAAGGATGGATTTATACAAATGCATCACATGATCAAACCCTGAGGAACACCACACCACAGACAGTACAAGGCTTCATGGAATTTTCTCTCTGAAGTTTAACTTTCCTGTTTTTCATGATTTAACTCTAATGATACATTAATGTAGTTTTTTGAAATTTATTTCCTTACTTTTTAAAAAAAATATAGCCGTAATTTGCTTCACATAGACTTTTTTTTTATGGGTAGAAAGACTGTGACTGGCCAGGGTGGAGGCATGGCTGTGCCGGTCACCCACTCTGTGACCAAACTAATAATATATGTGGGTTACAGTGTGGAGGGAGGGTGGCATTGGTACCAGTGGGTGGGTTTTTGAACTGTTCATTTACAAACAGGTACTGATCTTCAGGGGACATCAGAGAAGATGGCAATCAGCCACAGGAGAGGTTGGGCTGGGTCAGTTGTCCATTGTGGGACTTCTAAGAATTGACCAGGAGGCTGGGGAGTACTGGATGTGGGACTGAGTAACCAGCACCAGTAAAATAAAGAAATCATGTGGCCAGGAAGGAGGAGGTATGGGCAGTAGGATTGGGCACCAGCTGCTGGGTTTTTATATTATACCATACAGATCATTACCAATCATGTGGACACCATTAGAGAATGGGGAGCATGGGGTGGGTAGAGGGCTGGCTACTGATTGTTAGTGATCAGGCTTTTATATATAACCAGTTGTGCAGGCTGGTGTCATGAAGCTATGGTTGGGGCAAACTGGCTTTCTGTTTCTTTGTGATGACTATTTGGTGGGTGGCGGTAGTTTCTCAAGAAAGCAAAAAGGCCAGGCACCTGTGACTCTATGTAAAAATGCTCATCAGCAGATATGAGGAAAGTAAATTTATTAAAGATACCAAAGAAAATAACAGCACAGCCAATCAACTCCACCATTCACCAGTGCCTCATGCGATAAGAGGAGCTTTTCAATGTAATAGTGCCACCATAAGGTAGAACCCATACATAGTCAAAATTTATAGACACAGTGTATCAAGGCACAAATACATAACAACCTCACTCATAAAAAATACATGTGCAAAATTTGATATCGGCTAAACACAAATATTAATATGAGTATTAACTGGAGAATAACAATAGTGTATTACATGTAAAAAGCTGCAGAGTGCTACTCACATAGAAATAACTTAGTTAAGATATCAAAAAGAAACAAGCATTTGTCAATGCCGAATGTTTGCTTGCTGGCATTGACATTGGTAGTGTAGAAGTTACAGACCTGCATAATAGGAATGGCAGCGAAGTATTGAACTGAAGCCAACCTCAGCACCACCCTGCAGAGAGTGACAGGCATTGGGGTGTGCCTTTTGGTCGTCAGGCATAACGACCATGCCATTTCACCACACCCTACCCTGCAGACACTGACAAGTGTCACGGTGTGCCTTGGGGTCTTTGGCCCTTATGCGCACCCCATTCCATCAGGAAATACGGTGAGATGGGTGCGGTATAGGAGAATGGGGTAACGTTTGGGCCCGAAGAGTCCGAGGCACACCTTGATGCCTCTCACTGGCTGCAGGGTGTGGGTGGGGGTGGAATGGTATGAGCATTACAGGCAAGAATCCCAAGTCACACCCCTGATGCCTGTCATTCTCTACAGAGTGGGGCGTTATGGTTGGAAACCCTAACGCCTCAGGCATTCATTGGTATTTTCACTCCAAATTTTCAACATGGTTTTTTTGTGACCCCCATCTCATGAACAGTGGCAATATCAGTTTGTTAGCCGAAAACTGCTTTTGTACAGTGACTACGGCATTTGGCACCACAGGTGCAAAACACATTCAAACAGGATGTGAAAATGACAGTGGTACTGTTCATGGGAGGTGTAAAATGGCAATGTTGAAAATCTGATGGGAAAATCTTAAAAAACTGGTGAAGTCACAAGCGTGCATAGAAACTGTGCAACGCACACCCGTAATGTAACTAGTTTGGGGATTTTTTTACAGCAGATTGTTAACACAGGCATTTTGGGACCTCCGATCATGAACAGTGTCAGTGTGATTTTCTTTATCTGTCCCGAACAATGATTTCCCACAGCGACCACGCATTTCTGCGCTGAAAGTGTGAAAACACATTTCGGCCATGTTGTGGAAAATGACAGCCATACTGTTCATAAAGAGGTGTGGAAAAATGCCACTGGTGAAAATCTGGACTGAAAATATTACAAATTCATGAACTTACGAGGGTGCGTGGAAACTGCGTAATGCTCACTCATAACAGTCATTTTATGGAGTTTTGTCACCAAATTTTCAACATAGCCATTTTAAGACCTCTGCTCATGACCAGTGTCACTGTGATTTTCTTAATCTGTCCCAAACATTGTTTCTTTCACACCAACTGTACCATTGTAAGCTACGTAATGCGGAAACAAATTTTAGCGAGATGTGAAAATGGTAGCTGTACTGCTCATAAGGAAGTGCGGTAACATGGCACTGTTAAAATCTGGTGTGCAAATATTACAAATTCGCAACTTGCACAGCATGCGTAGGAACGCGAACGGCGCCTCCTAAAACAGTCATTTTGGGAATTTTTCACCAAATTTTCAACATAGCAATTTTAACACCTCTGCTCATGACCAGTGTCACTATGATTTTCTTAATGTGTCCCATACATTGATTTCACACACCGACTGCGCCATTAATAAGCTACATGGGCAGAAACTTTCGCGTTATTAGGTGAGATGTGAAAAATGACAGCTGTACTGCTCATAAGGAGGTGTGGTAAAATGGCAATGTTGAAAATCTGGAGAAAATATTGAAAATTTGCGAACTTCAGGCGTCGTAGGAACTCTGCAATGCATGCTCATAAAACAGTCATTTTAGGAATTTTTCATCAAATTTTCAACATAGCCATTTTAAGACCTCTGCTCATAAACAAGTGTCACTGTGATTTTCTTAATGTGTCCCATACATTAATTTGCAGCACCGACTGCACCATTGTCTACATGGAGCGAAACACATTGTGGGTGAGATGTGAAAATGACAGCTGCACTGCTCATAAGGAGGTGTGGTAAAATGGCAATTTTGAAAATCTGGTGTACAAATATTACAAATTCGCAAACTTGCCAGCATGCGTAGGAACTGCGCAACGTGCGCTCCTAAAACAGTCATTTTTGGGAATTTTTTCACCAAATTTTCAACATAGCCATTTTAAGACCTCTGCTCATAAACAGTGTCACTGTGATTTTCTTAATGTGTCCCATACATTAATTTCGTGCACCGACTGCACCATTGTGTGCTACATGGGCGGAAGCACATTGTGGGTGAGATGTGAAAAATGACAGCTGCACTGCTCATAAGGAGGTGGGGTAAAATGGCAATTTTGAAAATCTGGAGTGAAAATATTGAAAATTCGCTGAACTTCACGGTGATGCGTAGGAACTCGCGAAATGCAGCAAGCAGTAGTCATTTTAGGAATTTTTCACCAAATTTTCACGCCAGCCATTTTAAGACCTCTGCTCATGAACAGTGTCACTGTGATTTTCTTAATTTGTCCTGTACATTGATTTTGCACACCGACTGCGCCCATTAATGCTACATGGAGTGGAAACATGTTTTGGGTGAGATGTGAATAATGACAGCTGTACTACTCATAAGAAGGTTTGGTAAAATGGCAATGTTGAAAATCTGGAGTGAAAATATTAAAAATTCGTGAACTTCTGACATAAGACTGCCCTTTGTAGGCACTGATCGTTTTGGAATTTTCACCAAATTTTCAAAATAGGCTTCTTGAGAGCCCACCTTATGAACACTGGCAGTGTTGTTTCATTAATCAGTCCCAAAGGTGATTTCGGCGCAATGACTGCGAAATCACCCTTGAGCGAATAACGCCATGACAGTGATAGCATTCATGAGAAGGGGTCCCAAAAACCCCATGTTGAAAATTTGGTGCAAAAATTCAAAAAGTGCCTGAGATATGCAGCAAAGTTGAAAACCCTATCTATTACATTATACAGCTTACCGGCATTTCCTCAGTTCGCGGTCGGCTTTGAAGAGTGCAGACGTGTTCCCGGTCCACGAAGATCATTGTGCCGGACTTTAGAGGTAAGTATGGGGTGAGGGGGGTGTGGGGAGGCAGGGTGCGCAGTGGGTGGGTGCTAGTGGGGGCAGGGAGACTGCGAGGGACCGTTTTTTAATTTACAGGGTTTTTTTGTTTTTTTAATTATTAAGACGACGCGGAATGTTTGCCATGCTGGGGTGGGCTCCCAGCATGGCAGCTGGAAAGGATGTTTGGGGGGCTGGAGCCGATGGGGGATTGGGCACCCCCGTTGGCCATATGGGCTAGTGCCACACTGGGGTGGGCTCCCAGCGTGGCAGCTGTAATGCTGTTTTGGGGGCTGGAGCTGGCCGAGTTGGGCACCCCGTCAGCCATATGGGCGTGTGCCACGCTGGAGTAGGCTCCCAGCGTGGCACCAAGCTTTTGGGGGGTGGCATGGAGCCAATGGGGCATTGGGCACCCCATCGGCTATACTGTATGTGCGTGGGGGGGGCGCGTCAGCACGCAATATGCGTGCGTGCGTGTTGGGGGGAGCTCTGCTCACTGAAGTGGAGCTGTCCCTTTCAACTGTATGCCACTGCATTTTCAGCTGTCATAGGCAGCTGGAGCAATGATTGGTGCACTGCGACCGTGCCTGAAAACACACTGACTGAAATGGAAGAGGCTGACACACCTCTGGAAAACTCGGATGATGGCACTATGTTTCTTGCACATGTGTGCAAGCAAACATAAAAAGGGAAGTTGGAAAGAAAGGGGGAGGAGGAGGAGGAGGATAGAAAAGTGGAAAGGACTGGGAGAAGGAAGAAGGAGGAAAGGCATGTGTGAAGGGGTATTGGGGCTATACAGTAGAAGGGAAGGGAATTAAAAAACAGTATCTAGAATCTGATGAGGACTCTCAACACTTTTATATTTGGTATAGAGAATACAAAGAATATGAGTGGCATTCTACAGCTTTTTATATAAAATGTACTTATTTTTATTCACTGTTTATTGCTCATATTCATATTCATATTTGTATTTAGCTGATATCAATTTTTAAACACATTGTGTTTTTTTATAAGTGAAGTTGTTATGTGTTTGTGCCACAATACACTGCATCTTTAAATTTTTACTATTTAAGGGTTCTACCTGAAAGTGGTACTATCACTTTGAAAAAGTGCCTGGTATAGCTTGAAACATCAGTGGATTGGCTATGCTACTATTTTCATTGTTTTAAATATCTTTGATATTATTTCTGCTGGTGAGTTGTCTTTCTTTTGATTCACAGGTGCCCAGCTTTTTTTGTTTTGTCAATAGTCTGTTACATGGAGATGCACCATGGTGGGACTCTGATCAGCATTCTGTTTGTGTGGTCGGTGGGTTCTGTAGAAAATCACAAGGACTTTTTACAGAATCAGAACAATTCTTTTAATGAATAAAATACTTTATTTTTTCTTTTAAAATCAGCTCAGGAATCTTGTTAGACTGTCTTTGAAGGGACCATGTAGATGTCAGTCTTTAGAGTTAAGTGCTTTTTGAGTTTTAAGTTGTGATTCATTACCAACTTTAAACCAGAAAAAGTGTAACATTTTTAACTACTTTTTAAGCACACCATGTGTGCACCCAATGTCAAAACTTTTAAGCTTTATAACCTTAGAGTTACAGGTCAGGTCACCTTCAGACAACAAAAGGAAGGTATTTTGGGATACACGCTATTAAATTTGTAAGTTTGAAGTTATGAATGGATTTAGTTTTTGTCCAAGCTGTGTGCAATAAAAAAATGATCATTCTGGGTATTTGTTTGTAAAGTGACTAATAACTACCCAACTGATAAAAACAATTTACACCAAACTAACAGAAAATTAGCCCCTAGGACTGGAACTCTGCATATAAATTTTCATAGTTCTAAGGGCTAAGGTCACAAAGATATAAACTAACAAAAAAAACCCTGTTTTGAGACAAACACAAACTCAACCCTAACATAGGGGTGCCATCGCACCTCCATAGTAGCTACTTATTGTTCCCTATTTATGTTTTTCTGTTTCCTATGTTATCCACATTTGTAAAATGAAACTGTCTTTAGTGTAAACATATACAGAAAAAAGAAATGTTTTGATTCAGCTCATTTTGCTAAGTTTCATTTTGATTTTAACTGCACTCCTCAAATATGTTTTAAGTGGTTGTATTGCCTTTGTCATTTATAATTTTATATTTCTTAACATTTTAAAAGTTTTTGTATCTCACATTCTCCCACATCATACTTGTGGGAAACATCAATTATTGATATCAGCAATATAGTTCAGGATATGATGTTGTAGGAAATTATTCCTGAGAGCAGTAAGAATGATGTGGGGAGATTGAACTCTTAAAATACGCTAGCAACCTCCATGTGACTATTGCACAGTTTGGATTATGGGTGGAAATGAAGCTAGATTAATCAGGTGAAATAGCCCACCTGTGAAATTCAAAATATTTGTAGTGTTCAGGAAACTATGAACATTCCAGTTTGTAAGTATGTTAGCTTTGCTGTTTTATCCGATGTGTTGACTAAACTATCATTTTATCTGACTGCCTTCTTTTTTAATGTTTCTTTTTTGCCACCTTACCAAAACTGAGACCATTTACTTCAGGGAGCTTCCTAGCTATTTTCTAGATTAGAGGCATGTATGTTTAAATCAGACAATGTACTCTGACTTGTGTGAACTTGGTTTATGCTTAAAGTCATGAACAGTAAATTGTAATTCATGATATTTTTGCTTAAGATTTTTAAATAACTATTAAGGACTTGCATTGTTTTAGCTGCACAATACCCTTTAGAAATAGCTATAGCAGTCTGTGAAGATGGAGCTGCTTATGATGTCACATACTATACTAAATCTAAAATAACCTGAAGCAACTGCAATTAAAGATAATCAGTATATTTGTATCATTTAAAAATATTTTCCAGTGTCTAGCAAACAACTCACTACTACCACCAGTAGAACTCATTTAGAATTGCCTTGCTCTTCTTTTGCATTAAACAAAACAAAACAAACAAATAAACAAAGAAAAAAAGCTGAACAAAGAACAAACTGTCACAAAACTGAATTTCAGGACCATGTATTTTTAATGATGGAAAACATTTTTATTAAATAGGGACTTTTTATCTTACACTTCATCTGTTCAATGATTTATTATACCTGCCATGAAGTCCTAATTTTCTGCTTGTGATAACACAACCTTTTGCCATACCACAAAAGGAATTCTGATGCCACAAGAAGAGTACTATGAGTTCAGGACAGGAAAAGCAGTAGGAGATCTAACCATCTCTGTTGGCTGCCAAAGAGGAAGTTAAAGATCCCATGGTACCCTTCTGGATAAGACAAAAACACACAAGTACATTTCTAATGGGCAAAGTGCTTATTTGTATGTAAATGTAGTTAGTCTTAAGGACTGGAATTTAAAGAAATTCAAATTTTTTGATAATAATATGAGATTTTAGTGATGAAAATGTCAACTGCAGTGTTCTGTTGGAAACTAAAAAATCATTCTATGTAGCAATTTGGTAACACATTAGGAGCATTTTTAAAAATTGTCAGAATCACTTGGAATTAGATTTAACTTTTTAATTCTTCTTAGATGTTGAATAACATAGTATGGTTATGTAGTTGTTCAGTTTGTGTTTCATGATGGTAATATTATATTTGTTGTTTGCTATAAGTGCATTTGTCATACAGAATATCATGAACAAAGCAGTGTTTCTGTATGATGCTAGAGCTATGGATGCAAGTGGGACAGATGTTGCTTTCTACACAAATCAAAAATGCAAATATCAAAGGTTTGATTCTTGCTTGATTTAAGTTAGATGTTTTGCAGTGATTCTGATTTTCTGGGTTCTGCACCATTAAGAGTAGTAGTTATTTCTAAAGGGTAATAACCACAGAAGACACTGGACTTAAAGTAAGTGAGGCCAATTGGAATCATAGGTTTTCCCCAGCTGGCACATTAACCTGACCTTAATGTAAGCATATGAGAGAAGATTAAAGATAAGGAGTCTGAACTCAATACACCATATCAATATGTAACCTCATAACAAATGAAAAATTCTTCAATTACTGGTAACATGAAACAAAATAGTGGGAAATAAAAAATAAATTATTTTTAGATAGCCAAAATGCCTTTTTAAACAGGGAATGTGCATTAACAAACCAGTAAAATAATTTACTCTACCATTTTCCCTGGTGTCCCTAATAGCATGAAATAAAAAGATTTTAGATAAGATTTCATTCTCTGAATCAATCTAGAAACCACACTGTGCCTTAGTGGCATTCAGTCCACAATCTAATGGAAATTTGTATGAGGATGTCAATGCTAAGTTGGTTCCTGTAGCGGAAAGCACATACAAAGTATCCCATTACATTGGAAATCTCTTGCTCATAAAGAAGCATTAACCCTAAAAGTGCTGCATTCCAAGAGTAAATTATTAACAACACCTGAACTTGAACTAAAGAAGGTTACTTTTTCATAATAATTACTGTTGTTTTAACAAAGATGACCAAGAACAACATACAAGTACATAATGCAATACATTTACCTAGATTTACATAGGCTATGCAATGACTGAAATATGTTAAGAAAGCATGTTTGAGCAATTTGACTATTAGTAACTGACTACATGAAGGTTAAATGCTGAGCAGGTCATCTTTTTTCTAATCCACACAAGTTTTTACATTTTAAATCGAACATTTCTAACCTTTCAGTAGTTGTGTACTATGCAACACTCTTCCAGTGTCAAGATCAGGGTCAGAAGGGGCATGCCTTATAAGGAGGAAAAAAAAAAACAAGATTTGGAGTAAAGTCATTGTATTACTCTTGGAACATGACAAATTCTTTCTGCAGTACATACTGAAAGTCACAGAAAAAAGACAATGGAGGGTTGAAATCAGTACCAGGGCTACAGGGAGAACACTGCATTACAACATAATATCAGTATTATTTCTTACTTCTAAAACTACAGAAGGAGAAAATGTACTTTTAAAGATTAACTGAAACCTAGATTCTTTCGCTGTGTGACACAGAATGTTACTGTTGTGAAGAAGTTAAATAATGAATAGGTTGTCAGGGAAAAATAAGCAGTGGTACATCCCCTAAAGGGAAAAAACATTTTGGTCAAAAATATCCCAGCCTAAAGTTTATAGATCTCACACAGAGGAAATATGATTTGGCTTAAGCTCTATCTTGAGAAGATAAATGACAACAAAATGAGATTTTATTGGTTATCTTTGAAGACCTTGGAATTTTGGGGTCAGATAAAGGCAAAATTACTTCCAGCCACAAAACTGAGACATGTAGGTGTATGCATTATTAGTAGTAATAATAATACTAATACTAATAACAATCATAGTAAGACCACTAATAAGTGAAAGGATTAATTACTGGAGTAAGTACCTGTCTAGTTTTAAGGTTTGAACCTTCTCTTATCTAGAAACACACATAAAAGCACTGGCACATACAGGTCTTTAAGGATGTTCCCCAGTGTTTCTGCACCCCTTGCCAAATATTGATAGCTTTGTCCCATGATGGTTATCTAAATGGTTAACATACACAAAATAAATAATTGGTTACCATGCTTTTTTTGAGTTAAATAGTGAGACTTAATGCCTCTTACCAGAAAAAAATCAGTAGGAGGTCAGAGTATGTTTAATAGGCGTAACATTATTGTCATAGGTGTCAACATGAGAGTAAATAAAACATAAAACAAGGACGCATTTGTCAAATGTTTGCATTATTTTTTCACCAATGTAAAAATATAGTATAAATTGCCATTGATAGAACACCCTCTTGAACTACCATTCCCAAAAATATGAATATTTTTGTATGGTCTTATGCATGAAACCATGTAAATCCCATGTTATTTTCATAAACCCTTTTTGTTGAATGTAGAATATGGTTGTGAATATAGCTAATGAAAGAAACAGAGCTGTTACCATGCTGTTTTTGACTGTATCTGCTTTCAAAGGATCCATTTCAGAGCTGCTTGACTCAGAACAAAAGTAACTAAAAAAGCTGAATAAAAAAAACATGTTAGAAGCCATATAAATAACATAAAAGTGCATATAGATTGACAAAGACATATATATATATATATATATATATATATATATATATATATATATAATAATGGTAGAGTAGCACTTTTAAGGTTAAAGAGGTCAAATTTTGCACCTTAATAACTTTGTTACCGTTCAACGGATTTGCCTGAAATTTGGTATGCACAATTGGGCATAGCAGATCTTGGGATCTACCAAATTTTGTACTGGTCAGATATACGGCTGTGGAGGTATTAAGCAACAACCAATTGCACAATTACGCTTTTTTGTGATTTCTTTGCTCTCGCCTACAGGTCGCACGGTTTTCGCGACTGGTCCAAAAACTTCAGGGAATATGCAGCCAGGGTCCCCGATGTGCCTTTTGAAGATTTTGTGAAAAACTATTGAACGATTCAAAAGTTATTCAAAAAACAAGTTCCCATTATAAGTCAATGGGAAAAGTTAACAAAAAGTTCAACACTTTCGCAAATGCAGTTTTTACTTTTGCAAATGGCCCTTTTACTTTCAGAAATCCACCATTTTGTTTTCAGTTGGTGATCAGAAAAATGCTTGGCATTTAAATTTGGGACCTTCTAGCAACACAATTCTTTTTGTGTTTACCTAGTCGGACCCTGAGGATGCTAGACATGTCTTTATTTTGAGAATAAACACCCTAGAAATGTTTTTCAAGTTTCTGAAAAAAGTGCTTTCAGAAAGTAGTGTCACTCTCATGAAAGTGTCGCAAATTTTTGTGAAAGCTTTTGCAAATTGTGACACTACTTTTCCAGGCTATGGCAAAATGACAGCAATTCTTTGCCACCCTGCTGCAAAAGAACAGTTTGGTCTTTTGGGCTGAAATTTGGAGGGAACACAGCCAACATCTCACAGATGTGCTTTTTGTATTTTGGTGAAAAAATATTACAGGGTGGCAAAGTTACAGCACTCCAAAGTTGATGCTTTTTCCCATAGGATAACATTACGGCATCCACCGCATTACAGGAATCCTTTGCCACCCTGCTGCAAAATAACAGTTTGCTCTTTTGGACTGAAATTTGGAGGGACGAAAGCCAACATCCCACTGATGTGCCTTTTGGTGGTTTGGTGAAAAAATATTACAGGACGGCACAGTGATGGCACTCCGAAATTAATGCTTTATCCCATTGGATAACATTACGTCGCCCATCACGCCTTTCGGGGCCCGTATCTCGGAAATGGTGTGAGATACGGACTTTTCATCACAAATATGCTTAGAGGGCTAAGTACTAAACTAGCCAGGAAAGTCATAATTCATATGAAATTTAAATTTTTTTTCTATGTCGTACGGTTCCTGAGATATAAGCAATTTAATATTCCAAGTCCTCATTTTCTGCTCCGAGGCCCACTGTTATGTATATATTCTTTGTTTTCACTGTGTTTTCCAATGCATTTTTTGGGGAAAAGAAGGGCGTGCCCTTTCATTACTGTGCCAGTTAGCATTTCCAGTTGTATTTCTGTTACCATCTATGCCACCGTGTGCGTTACGGTTTGCGTTTTTGCTTGCATTTGCATTTGCATTTCTGTGTAGTTTGGCGTTATTGTTGCTGTTACCATTACCAGTTTCATTTGCAATTGTGGTACCATCCACGTGTGTTACAGTCTGCGTTTTCATACTCGCTTGCATTTCTGTTTCCTTTGGTGTTATTTTTGCTGTTACTGTTACCATTTGCATTTATAATTGCAGTACCATGACCATGCACGTAACAGTCTGCATTTCTGTACTCACTTGCATTTACATTTCTCTTTCCTTTGGTGTTATTGTTGCTGTTACCGTTGCCATTTGTGTTTACTATTGCGGTACTACCCTCTTTAACAAATCCTGGGAGGATGGGGTGGTACCTGAGGACTGGAGGAGGGCAGGTGTGATTCCCCTTCACAAAAAGTGGGAGCAGGGCAGAAGCGGGAAACTACAGACCAGTTAGTTTAACCTCAGTGAAAGGGAAAATGATGGAATCACTTCTGAAGGGAAGAATTGTTGAGTACCTAGAGGTTAGAGGGGCACAGGACCCAAGGCAGCATGGATTCACAGCAGGAAGGTCATGCCAGATGAATCTAATAGATTTCTTTGACTGGGTGACCAAAGTAGTAGATCAGGGAGGGGCTGTGGACATGGCCTACCTAGACTTTAGCAAGGCATTTGACTCAGTCCCACACAAAAGATTAATATACAAGTTAGCCAGCCTGGGAGTGGGTCCCAAGATGATAGCCTGTGTAAAGAATGGCTGGAGAATAGGACACAGAGAAGTAATAGTAAATGGAGTCCACTCTGAAGAAAGGGGTTACTAGTGGGGTGCCGCAGGGTTCAGTATGGACTGTCCTCTTCAATGTCTTTGTAAGTGACATTGCAGAGGGACTGGAAGGAAAAGTATGTCTCTTTGCAGATGACACAAAGATCTGCAACAGAGTTGATGCACAAGGTGGGGTGGAAAGGATGAGAAGGGACTTGGCAAGGTTAGAGGAATGGTCAAATGTATGGCAGCTTAGATTTAATGCTAAGAAGTGCAAGGTAATGCACCTGGGAAACAAAAACCCAGGGGAAGAGTACACAATGGGGTGGTGAGATACTAACAACAACAAAAATGGAAAGGGACCTGGGGGTAGTCATATTAGATGACTTAAAGGTGGGCAAGCAATGTGAGAGGGAAGTAAGGAGGGCTGGGGGGATACTGGGATGCATAGGGAGAGGCATCACCAGTAGAAAACAAGAAGTTGTTATCCCTCTGTACAGACAGCTGGTGAGACCACATCTGGAGTACTGTGTGCAGTTCTGGAGACCCAATCTCCGCAAGGACATAGACAAGATGGAAGCTGTCCAGAGGAGGGCAACTAAAATGGTGCAGGGTCTGCACTGGAAGACATATGAAGAGAGACTAAAGGAGCGTAATATGTATAGCCTCGAGGAAAGGAGGGAGAGGGGGGATATGGTAGAAACATTCAAGTACCTCAAGGGAATCAACAAAGTCCAGGAGGGTAGCATCTTTCAAAAAAAGAGGTGTGCAAGAACTACGGGGCACAATTTGAAGATAGAGGGAGGGCATCTCAGAGGTAATGTAAGGAAGTGCTTTTTCACAGAGAGGGTTGTGGATGCATGGAACAGCCTTCCGGAGGAGGTTGTGGAGTCAAAAACAGTGATTGAATTCAAGCATGCATGGGACAGCCATAAGGAAATTCTAGGGGGTGGGGGTAGAAAGAAGTAGGCTGCTGGTTAACTAGGATCTGCAGCTTATCCATTAGGCAGGGAAATGGGCAGACTGGGTGGGCCAAGCGGTCCTTATCTGCCATCAAATTCTATGTTTCTATGTTTCTGTGGCTGTGCGAGTTATGGTTTGCGGTTACTTGTGCGCTCGCGTTTGCGTTTGCGTTTCCGTTTCTGTTCCCTTTTGCATTCTTTTTGCTGTGACACTTAATATTTCCATTTAAAATACCACTACCATCACTGTTCACATTACCAGTTGTGTTTCCGTACACGCTTCAATGTCCGTTTGCATCACTGTTCGCTTTGGCTTCACTTTGCGCTTGTGTTTCTATTAAGGTTTCCTTTACCATTTATGCTTCCGTTACCATATGCACCACTGTTGGCACTTCTGTTTGTGTTGCTGTTCCTGTTACTATGTCACAAGACATCACATGGCAGGAGCATGGGGCCCCGAGCCGCTGCATTACTTTCACTATTTGTCGTCATCATTCTCAAAAAGAAGGGAAATTAGAGGCAAAAAAATCAGTTTAATGCATCAGTTAGGGTTGTTCCACAGTGACAAAAGTGAGGAAATTTGGTGTTAGGTTTGAAAACCCCTGTTGGACCCCCCAGTCCACCCCCCAACCAGCATTGGGTGCGCGTTGAGGTCGTCGGTCCTAACTCTCACCCCATTCTCCTATACCTTTACTTCTTTACACATGATGGGGTGAGAGTTAGGGCGGCGACCCCAATGAGCACCCGATGCGGTTGGGGGTGGGCTGGGGGTCAAGGGGTTTTCAACCTAACACCAAATTTCTCACTTTTGTCACTGTGGAACAACCCTAACTGATGCATTAAACTGAGTTTTTGCCATATATATATATATATATGTATATATATGTATATATATTATATATATATGGGTATACATGATGGGCAGGAGTGAGATATGGAAATATTCTCACTCCTGCAGAGTGAGCTCTGCATTCTCATGAGTGCCAAAGGAATGAGTGAGAATGCACAGCTCACTCTGCAGGAGTGAGACTATTTCCCATATCTCATGACCTGCACATCATGTATGCCATTTATACAAAGAGGGTGAGAGTGTCTCCTGAAATATTGCTGTTATAGTGTTGTATTTGTTTACTGTGTTGTGCTTGGTTGTTGCTGTGCTATGTATATTTGGTTTGGTTACTTTGTGTGAGGGGTGAAACTTATCTGGAGAGTAAGGGAAACAGCATGTGTTGTGGTATGTCGTGAGGTTTGTGCTTAGTTTTTTTAGTGTTTGTGTTAACATGCTTTGTGCAGACATAATGGCTTTTTATTTACTGCTGTGCAGTTTCATTCTCCACAGATTCTTGAGACGGATATATTTTGTGGCACTCCATGTCAAGCAGTAGCCATTTACAGTTTTATTTAAAAGTAAATCTTTTCATGTTGGCATTTAATCAGGAAATACACATTTAATAACGTGGGGAGTCATTGTATATTTGGTAATTGTAACCTCTGAGTGTTTCCTTTTGCAGTGTGGGGTTTAGTTGGTATCTGAGTTGGATGTTAAGATTCTTTGTTTTTTTCTGGAAATCTGTTGGTATTGGTGTCCTGTGGAGAGAAAAAATAACGTTTAGTGTGGTTGATGTAAGTAGTAAGTGAGAGTTTGTAGTTTGTTATACTTGACTTGTATAATGTTAAAGGTTACATGTGTTGCATTAATGACTGGGTTGTTAAAGCAGGCTGGGAGCATGTCCATGTAAAAGGCAGCAGGTGTTGCAGGTTTTGTTTTCAGATCACTGTGAGAGGCAGCTTTGGAAGTAGAACGTTGTTCATCATTGTTCACTTGGTTGCAAAGTAAGTGTGAGATTTATCTTTGTTTCATGTCATTTAATTTGCAGTATGAGTTGATAGATTCAACCTTCTTGTGTCCAGAAACTTGCATAGTTTCTGTGCGGGCAATGTTAGAATCTGTCAGCTTCTGCACGAGGTGCTTATGAATGGAATGGTTTGTGAGTCTTCGATCGGTTTCTAGCCTCGCTTGCTGGATGGTTTTAACTATTTTACCGATGGCATTTATCCTGAGAGGCTGGTTTTTGTATCAACATGGGGATTCAAGTTTAATGGGGTAATGAATTGATAGAAATAGATGTGGATCTGTGCTGTTACTTTTGCAAGGTCATTTGTCTTTGTATGTTAAGTATGTTTTCACAGGGCATCATTTAGGATCATTAGTTTTATAGGTGTGTGGTTTTATCAGCCTGGTGTCTTTGAGGTTTGATCCACTGTGGGTTTTTGTTTGTCTCTCAATGGATAATTCAAGGTACTGTATGTTTTGATTGTCTTTTTTAAGAGTTATATCACCCCATTTTATGTTTCGAGCTTCAGCGTTCCCTCTGACTCCGAAGTATAAGTTTACTATTACCCACATGGAATTGATGAGCGCTTGTGGGTTGTCAGGTCCTAGTAGTTTCAGACCATATAATGTGTCTAGTATTTCATCTATGGTGTCATCTGCAGCATACGGCTTGTTTCCCATTCCTTTTTCTTTTAAATGTTTTTGTTTAGATAACATGACCCGTCATGTTTTCTTGAATTTCAGGGATGTTGAGAGAGAGTCTGAGTACCGGTTTTGTTTCAAATGTCTCTCTATACTCTGGAAACAGGAGCGAATGGTGAGGGGTTCATAATCAGTACCATCTTTATTTGTGCCATTATGAAATAATGGCATAACAGACTGTCCAGTTCTTCCAGTTCGATTCTGGTAATGGGAGATGTGATTTCCAAGTCTTCCAGTAAAACATTCTGCAGATGTTTAATATCGGTTTCTGTTTTTTTTACTGTGTTGCAATTTTTGGTACTGTCAATGTATTTTTCGATATAGTCTGGATCCAGGAAATATGAGTTTTTGTGTGGCATTTGTTGTTCTTGTGTTTCTGGTATAACAAGTGTTTGTTCTTCTTCCGTAGGGTCGAGCAGGGGCTCCGTGTCCCATTCAAACTGGGTACCTAAATCTACAATTTCATTCTGGATTGAGCTCTTTGTCGTATGTTTTTTCAGAGTTGTTTGTTTTGTTTGGCAGGCTTTTGGTTTTGTCTGAGCAAATAAGTTGTTTTTATAACTTATTTCCATTTTAGAATATGATTCTGATAGCAGGCTTTTTTATTTCTACAGGGAAAGCAGAGTCGGATTGTCGGAGATTTTATCTTCAGGTTCTGAATAACACCACAAGAACACAGGGGTTTGAGACTGTGTTACTGAGCTACAGATGAGTTTTATTGATGTAATGTTTATTGGTTGTAGGTGTTTTATTGTCAGGTCAGGTAGGTGACGTAAGTGGAGTGTGGATAAATGGAATATATCTCACTCCTCTGTTGTCATGAGTATTTATCTCACTGCAGTGAGAATATCTTCATTTATTCCACTGGAATAGCTCTCACCCCCATTGTATAAATATATGTATTATACTGGCATGGTCGCACCAGTATAGTTAGGGATGAGTAAGCAGTTTAATTTTAAACCCCACATTTTACACCTTAATAACTTTGCAACCATTCAATGGATTTGCACAACATTTGGAATGCATGGTCTCATATGGTAGATCTCTTGATCTGCCAAATTGAATTTTGGTCAGACTTGTGATTTTCATGCAGTGAAGTGTTGAAAAACACGTTTTTTGCTTTTCTGGCACTTTTTTCCCTGATTTGTGCCCATCACGCTGTGGCCACGGTGTTTGGTATTTTGGTCTGAAATTTTCAGGATACAATGAGGTTTGGTCAAAGAACAATCCAGCATTGGTTTGGTGAAAAAATATTAATCTGTTCCAAAGCAATTTAATTTTGAATTTTTGGGTTTTGAGCATGCTCAGTTCACTCCAAGATTTATATGTATGTTTTGTGAAAGGGGATTGGGCTCATGATCATGGATTTTGTCACCTCACAAAAGGGATTTATAAAATCCCTATTAATGAGGAAAAATTCCTCGTTCACGAGCCACCATCTTGTTTTCATTTTTTCCTCCAAACAAAATGTTGTAACTTGCCCCATAGCTGTCTTCTTTTACAAATGAGGCATGAATTTTGTTCAGGGTGATGCCCTCTACAAACCCATGCCTTTGGTTTCCTTCATTTTGACCAAACATGGCCATTTTAGATTTAAAAATTCTTAATTCATGACTCGCTTTTGATCCTCGTTTGCGAGGTAACAAAATCCCCATTTGCGAGCCGATCCCCTTTCACAAGGTAGCAAAATCCTTGATCGTGACTTAGGAACTAGATGACTGTCTCATGAATGAGGATCTGCTCACGAACGGGGATTTTGTCTGCTCTCGAAAGGGGATCAACTTACAAAAGGGGATTTTGTCAGTTTGCGAAAGGGGATTGGGTTTTTGAATCCCTTTTCGTGAGCTGACAAAAACCCCTTTCATGAGGTGCCAAAATCATCTTTCATGAGCCGATCCCCTTTTGTGAGCTGACAAAATCCTTGATCATCATTTCACGACCAGATGGTCCTTCTCGTGAATGAGGATTGGTTCACAGATGAGGATTTTGACACCTTACGAAAGGGGATTGACTTGTGAAAGGGGATTTTGTCAGCTCAAGAAAGGGGATCTTTTTTTAATTCCTCGTTTGTGGGCTGTCAAAATCCCCTTTCACGAGCCAGTCCCCTTTTGCAAGCTGACAAAATCCTTGATTGCAACTTCCAGACCGGATGGCCAAAATCTGATGATCAAGGATTCCTCGTGAATGGGGATTTTGACAGCTCGTGAAATGGGATTGACCTCGCGAACAGGGACTTTGCCAACTCACAAACTAGGAATTTAAAAACTTTGCCAGTGCACTGTAAATAAATGCTTTGGTCTTTGGCTTGAAATTTTCAGGGTATATAGGGGCATCCTAGAGATGTGAATTATGCTGGTTAGGTGTAAAGAAAGGTATATGGTTCGATAGATATGCCATCACAAAGTTGAGCTTTTTCCCCATAGGATAACACTGTGGCAAATTTCGGAGCCTGTATCTTGGAAAGAACGCCAGATATGGATTTTTCACTACCTGCAACTTAGTTCACCTAAGGAGAACTAAGCACGCATGGAGGTTTTGAAGTCATGATTACAAATGCAGTGGAGTTCTTTTCATAACTTGTACTGTTACTGAGATATTGACAAACTAGTGTTACAAGGGTCCCTTTTGAGCCTTTTGGGGCTACTGTATGGCTCTGTTGTTATGTGTGAGTGGGCCCACACTCCTACACACACACATATTGTTATGCACAAATGGGCAGATTGGTGGGCCTGCACATACCAATTACCAGGTACATTACACTTTCAAAAAAAAACTATTTAAAAACTTTGCCAATGCACTGTAAATAAAAGGTTTGGTCTTTTGGCTTGAAATTTGCAGGGGATAAAGCAGGTGACCCAGAGATGTGGCATATGCTGTGTAAGTGTAAAAAATTGTATCAGCTCCATAGATATGCCATTATGAAGTTGAGATTTTCCCCATGGGATAACACTGCGGTGCCCACATCGCTTTTCAGTGCCTGTATCTCGGAAACGATGCAAGATATGGATTTAGTTGACTTATCTTTCATGGAGGTTTCACTATTATGACTACAATGGCACTTGAATTTTTTTCATAGCTGCTACGGTTGCTGAGATATTGGCAAATTAGTGTTACAAGTGTTCCTTGCCCTATAGGGCTGCTGTATGGCTACGTAGTTACGTGTAAGTGGGAATGCAGGGCCTGTGTTCCCACAGATGCATATCATTATGCACAAATGGGCAGTGTGGTGGGAGCATGGGGCCCGAAGGGCCCGGCACTCCCACTAAGATGTACCATTTACTAGTTATATTACACTTTTTCAAAAAGTAAGGAATTTCATTGCAAAAAACTTTGTTAATGGATCAGTTAGGGTTAAAGTAACAAATGTGGGGAAATGAGATGTTAGGGTTGAGCCCCTAACCCCCCACCACCACCTCACCCCATCCTCCACAGACCAACAGATGCCAGGGTATGCCATGGGGTCATCAGGCCCAACTCTCACCCCATTCTCCTTTACTGTAGCATGTCAACCTGTTGACACATGGAATGGGGTGAGAGTTTGGCCTGATGACCCCATGGCACACCCCGGCGTCTGTCAGTCTGTGGAGGGTGGGGTGGTGGTGGTGGGGGTTAGGGGCTCAACCCTAACATCTCATTTCCCACTTTTGTTGCTTTAACCCTAATGGATGCATTAATGAAGTGTTTAGTTAATGCAACATTTAGGGTTCAGGCTAAAGCAACATAAGTAGGAAAATGTGGCTTTAGGGTTTCCAACCCTATAACCCCACCCCCATAAAACAAATCAGCAGTGCAGTCTTCCTTGGGGTTGTCAACCCTAAAGCTCACCTCATTCTATACACTCCAGAAACATACACCTAATAGGGTGAGCTTTAGGGTTGACAACCTCAAGGAAGACTGCACCACTGATTTGTTTTAGGGGTGGAGGTGGGGTTTTAGAGTTGGAAACCCTAAAGCCATATTTCCCTACTTTTGTCACTTTAGCCTGAACCTTAAATGTTGCATTAATGCATTTTTTTTTGCAAAAAATGTCCTTACTTTTTGAGATAGTATAATTGTATCCTTATTTGCCTGTGCAGGGCCCATACTTTTTGAGAAAGGGTAATCATATCCTTATTTGCCAGTGGGAGTGCAGGGTACTGTAAATAAATGGTTTGGTCTTTTGGCTTGAAATTTACAGGGAATAAAGGGGGTGTCCCTGAGATGTGACTTATGCTGTGTAGGAGTAAAAAATATTATCAGTTCCATATATATGCCATTATGAAGTTGAGATTTTCCCCATAGGATAACATTGCGGTGCCTACAGTGCTTTTCGGTGTCTGTATCTTGGAAACAGTGCAAGATGTGGATTTAGTTGAAATATCTTGCATGGAGGTTTCGCTGTCATGATTACAATGGCAGTTTAATTTTTTTCATAGCTGCTACGGTTGCTGAGATATTGGCAAATTAGTGTTACAAGTGTTTCTTGCCCTAAAGAGCTGCTGTATGGCTCCATAGTTATGTGTAAGTGGGAGCGCAGTGCCCGTGTTCCCACAGATGCATATCATTATGCATAAATGGGCAGCGTGATGAGAGCATGGGGCCCCAAAGGGCCCCGCACTCCCACCAACACATACCATTTACTAGTTATATTATACTTTTTTTTTAAAGTAAGGAAATTCATTGCAAACAGCTTTATTAATGCATCAGTTAGGGTTAAAGCAACAAACATGGGGAATTGAGATGTTCTGAGTTGGGTCTGATGACTCCATGGCACACCCAGGCATCTATCAATCTGTGGAGGATGGGGTGAGGTGATGGGGGTTAGGGCTCAACCCTAACATCTCATTTCCTCACTTTTGTTGCTTTAACCCTAACTGATGCATTAATGAAGTTTTTTGCAATGAATTCTCCTTAGCAAAATAAACTAAGTTAATGCAAAATTTAGGGTTCAGGTTAAAACAACAACAGTAGGGAAATATGGCTTTAGGTTTCCAACCCTAAAACCCCACCTCCACCCCTAAAACAAATCAGCAGTGCAGTCTTCCTTGGGGTTGTCAACCCTAAAGCTCACCTCATTCTATACACTCCAGAAACATACGCCTAATGGGGTGAACTTTAGGGTTGAAAACCTCAAGGACTGCACTGTTGTTTGGGGAAATCAGTGAGTACAAGATGAAACCTAAACCCACATTTCCCTACTTTTGTCACTTTAGCTTGAACCTTAAGTGTTGCATTAATGCATTTTTTTGCAAAGAATTTCCTTACTTTTTGAGATAGTGTAATTGTATCCTTATTTGCCTGTGGGAATTCAGGGCCCAGAGGACCCTGCATTCCCATCCCTCCATAGATGCATATATGTATGTTGCTGTGGAAGCACAGTTTCCTCCAGGCCTTGTGCTTCCATTTCTAGGATAACAGCAACCAAATTGTCAGCATAGCCTTCTTATTACCTCACCTCTTGTACGTGGTACTGAAAATGTTTAAATCCCTGGCAAAACATGATTCTGCACCACCGCAACATCATTCCACACAACATGTGTGAAAAGACAGTTTGGCAAGGATTTAAAAAATGACAGCTATCACATTTATGAGGTGGTGTAAAAAAATGGGTATGTTGAACATTTGGGATCAAAATACTGATAATTACCAAAGTTATGAGGAAGCATAGCAAAATTTCAATGGATGTGCGTAACTTTTCCATTTTTACATATTTTAATCCCAAATGTTCAACATACTGTAGCTTTTATGACCCCACCTCATGAACAAGGGCAGTGAAACATTTTCTAATCCTGCCCAAAGGGTGACTCTGCCAAGTGACACAAAATCTGTTTCAGTCAAAGTTGTATAATTTCACTGACATTGTTGTTGAGGTGGGGTGTTAAAAAGGTTATGTTGCAAAATTGGGCTCACAATATGCCAAAATGGCAAAATTATGCACCAAAGTTGAAAACCCCATTGAAGCACATTGAACTGCACTTACCTTAGTTTCTCATATTGTAGTCAACGGTTCCAGCAGCAAGACATGTCTTTGATTGTAGAGTGGATCTTCACCCTGATACCTGTACAGGTGAGTGAAGGTTTGTGGTGGGGGCGGGGTGGTGGGTGCTCATTGGGAGGTCAGATTAATGAGGGACTGTTTACTTTTTTAAAGGGAAAGAGACATTGAGGGACGTTTCTCTTTATTACAGGTAGTAAAATATGGAGAAGGCAATCGGAGGGTGGGGGGGTACGACTGGACACCGAGGAAATAAAATTGTTATGGGGATGGTGATCAGAGGGTGGGGAATGCCACTAAAGACCAGTGAAACAAGAAAAAACATTAGGGGGATAGTGATCAGAGGATGGGGTGCCACTGGACAGCAGGGAAAAACATTATGGCCCAGATATTCAAAAGGGTTGCGCCATGCGCAATAGGGTTGCACCAGCGCAAGTCCGAAAATGCGCCATTCTGCGATATTCAGTGGGAGGCAGTTGAACCCCCCAAATCACACTGAGCAATAGCGCAATGATAATGAATGTATGTGCAACTGAAGGGGGAGGAACCATGCATAAATGGCGCAGTGCGATATTCAGCAACATGCGCCATGCGCAATAGAGGAGCAAGCGGAAGTTGCACCATAGCGGAAATGAGCCAAAATAAAAAGGAACAAGGGAGAGGTGCAAGAATGCTACAGGGAAGCCTAAAGTTGCTGAACTATAGCCAGCCACACAGGCAACACACACACACACAGGGCAGGACAGTGAAAGGGCACCTGAAACCCACAGGTTCAGGGGAAGGTGTGGGGAGCCACAGTGCAGAAGGGGAAAGTGTCACACAGCAGTGAGGCCAGCACAGTCAGGTGTTCCCAGTGCAGGGGAAGTAGCAGCCAGGACAGTGGGGAGAACACAGAAACCGCTGCCGGGGGGTGAACACAAGCCAGGGACATAGCCAGTGCCACCATCCAGATGAAGGCAGTAATGAGGGGTGTGAGAAGGTGGGCAGCAGGGGGGCGCAGCCATGGAAGGGCCCATCAGCGGTATGCCCCCAACAGGCAGTACCGAGCCTGCACCAGCTTCGAGCTGTATAGTGATAAGGAGATCGTGGGCTGGTACCACCTGAATCGGGCAATTCTGAGGCAGCTCTGTGAGCTGTGCAGTGATGTGATGCAGGCACCCACACGATGGAGCCATGCTCTGTCAGTGGAGACTAAAGTGACAGCTTGCTTGTGCTTGCTCACCACGGGTACCTTCCAGAGACCAACAGGGGACACCACAGGCATAACCCAGTCGGCCGCATCACGCCACCTCACCCAATTCCTCAGCGCACTGCTGCCACATGCTGCGGAGTACATCCATTTCCCAAGCACACCGGTGGAGCGCACAGCAAACATTACAGGTGTTCAACAGGGTAGCACGTATGCCTGATGTGCTAGGGGCAATAGACTGCACCCATGTGGCCATCCGCACACCACCTGGCCCTGAGGGGGCCACATACATGAATCGCAAGGGCTATGCTAGCATCAACTGCCAGGTGGTGTGCGATGCCAGGGGGCACATAATCAATGTCTGTGCCATGCACCCTAGGGGAGCACACGATGCCTTCATCTGGTACCAGTTGGCACTGTGACACAGATTCAAGAGTAGGGACATCCCCACTGGCCACCTAGTGGGTGAGTATGCAAACCACATGGACAAACATAGGGCTTGGGAGGGGCATGGTCAGAGGTGACATGGGTAGTGGCCTACATGGCCCGGGGCAGGGTGATGCTGATCACCAAACTAACCTCCACCCTCTACACACAGGTGACAGTGGATACCCACTCTGTCCCTGGCTGCTCACACCATACCGGTGGCCTGTGACCCCATCGCAGCAACGCTACAATGAGGCACATGCCACCACACGTAATGTCATCAAGCAGGTGTTCGGTATGCTGAAGGCACGTTTCCGTTGCCTGGACACCTCCGGCGGTGCCCTACAGTACAGCCCCTCAAAGGCCTGTGGGCTATTCCTGGCCTGTTGCATCCTGCACAACATGGCCAATGAATGTGGGATAGCCGTACAGGTTGAAGAGGGGGATAGCGATGGGGACGATGAGGATGCCAGTGACAATGGTGATGGGCAGCCTCCCTTGGGCTATGGGACCCCTAACTGCTCCAGCTGGCACAGCTGCACGGGACACCATCACGGAGGAGCACTTCAGCCAACCCAGGTAAGTCATGGGGCCATGTGCAGCCACCAGTGGCAAAGGCACAACCCACAAACACACATGGACACACACCAGGGGTGCATGCCATCAAGGAAGTGGCGGGCATGGAACCACACACACCACCAGGAATGGGTGAGGTCTAACATGGCACACAGACACACACACACACACACACAACTCACCAGACATGCACAAAGGGTAGGAGGCACACCGACCCAGAACGCCACCCCTAGCCACACACATGTCCACAGACCACCACGCCCACTGCCTGTCATTGTGCGTGTGTCAGATGCTGGGCACCATTGCACATTGGTGTACAGCACAATGCAGGCATCATCATGCACATGCAACTGTGGACAGCAGCTGGGAGGGTGTGCAGATGGACTGTGTGTGTGCATGCAGGGCCGGGTACCCACCCGTGCATTGCCCACTGAATGACACAATGCACACAGGGCAGCATCAGACAGCCACATTGGGAAACAGGTCAGTCACATGCCACAGTGCCCCGGCCACCACAGATGCATGGGCGGCCCCTCCGAGACCCACCAGCACTGACAGGCTGACCACTGGCCTCATGGGGTGACACCGATGGTCCCCCAGGGGTTCCACTGCGTGAATGCGACCATGCTCGTGCAGGGGTCTGCAGCACACCGAACATGCCTGCACCAGGCGTGCTCGGGGATGCCCACAGCTGAACCCAGTGTCGACAAGGATGGTGTCGCATAATGCCAGGAATGGGGGGGTGGACATTGTACTGCGTGGTGTCTGTGCCGCATGGGCAAATAACTGTGTGCCCCCTGTGGCCATGGCAGCTGTGATTGTATGTGTCAGCCTGTCAATGGCAGCAGTCACATCCTCCCACATCCAGTCCATCCCTGCCAGGAGCAGAGCAGTTTCTCTGCTGTGACGCTCCTCTGCACGCTCCAGAGCCACACTCAGTGCATCCACCACCGTCACAAGCCACATCTGCTGATTGACTGATGCTTGCAGTATGCGGGTGTGCTCATCCAAAAGGTCATCTGCCTGATCGGCTGCTGTCCCTCAGGGTGTGCACAGCCCTGATGCTCAGCACCCCTTGAGGGTGGGCGCTGCACACCAGGACCAGGCCTGGGCATGTCCACAGGTGGTGCACTGATGCCACCCCCGACACTGTACCCCCAAGCCCATTGGCCGACTGCTGATGCTGCCCCTCCGGCTGCCGCTCCCCAGAGCTCACTGGTGGCACCGCAGTGGCCGCAACAGTCCCACTGTCCTGTACAGACACCAGTGCTGCCCCACCGGTGCTGACAGGCACAGGCTGGGACTGTGATGACACACAGGCCTCCACAGTGGCACCACTCACAGCCATGGCCACGATGTTACCTGCTGTGTGGCCATCCTGTTGCACACACGTGTCACTGCCCATGATGTTAGTGACATCATCATCGGTGATGAACCCGGCACCAGCCTGAGTCCCAGTATGCTGGCATCCATGGATGCTGGCACACTGGGACACGGGCAGGGCCTCCTCCACACCTGCTCCAACAACATCAGTCTGGACATCCAGGCGGGCCCACTGTTGCACTGAGCTGCATATTCCTGTGGAGGTGGATGAGCCCTCCTCCATATCCATCTGACTGGCCTCAGTGGAGAGGCCCACCACTGCTGACCCATGCAGATGCTCAGGAGCTGTAAGGGAAAACAAAGTAGCGTTACTGCATGTGACCTACCCTGTCCCCCCCAATAGACAGGCCATGACCTACCATGCAGTGACGGGCTACGACCCATCTGGAATCCCACCACCCAGAACACCCTCAATGGCACAACGCTGCATGCTGCCAGCAACCCTCTCCTCCTGTGGGGTCAGGCGTAGCACCTCCAGCTGTTCCCCACCTGTCACAGATCATGCTGCCCTGATGGCAGCCACCTTCTCCTTAATCCTCCTCCTGTCTGTGCCCATCTTCTTCTTGCACTCCTGCACGGAGTGCTGGTGACTGCCATGCAGGTATACAGCACGTGCCACCTCCTCCCATGCAGCAGCATGGGCTTGTGGTGTTCCCTGGCATCCGCTGAGAAGTGGCTCCCGGTCCAGGTAGGCCTTGAACAGGGCAGCCGTCTCGGCCTTCGTGAAATTTGGCCTCCTCCTCCTCCCACAACTCTGTTCCTCTTCCTCCACAACTCGCTCAGTCATGATTCAGCCTGTGAGAATGACAGGTGTTACCTGTGACAGTGCAGTCCCATGCATGTCCCAAAATCCACAGTCCACACTCTCAAACAGCATACAACTCACCAATAGACTGCAGTAACCGACTATGGCCAGTGCAGCCCAATGTCGCACTTTTATAGCGCAACCCATGCAAATGAGGCGAGGCGCATCTTTAAGTGGATGCAAATGCAGTGACTGTGCCATTGAATGGCTGATTAGCTGATTTGCATATGACGGCTGAATAACGCGCTTTGTGCAATTGTGTTGAACGTGCTGAGCCAAGGGCGCAGTTCTGTGACATGTGCACTACACACCTAACTGCGCATGCCCGGGTTGATGACACAGGTGCCTGCTGCGCTGCTGACGTGCTGTGCATGGGAGGCAATGCAGGGCATGGCCACCCTTGTGCCAGTGGTGCTACAGCACTGTTCACCTATATGGCACTGTGGCACTGGGGCATCGTAGGCACACTGGGGCAACAGCGCGGCAGGCCGCTACAGGAGGTGGCACACAGGCACCCACTCACACTAGACGCATTGGGTTCCAATCACGCTGTGGCTGTCTGTGTGCCAGAGACCCTTGACCCTGTGCCCGACCTTTGCCCCCTAGGTGCCATGCATCAGGCATGCGTGCACCACTATTGCGCTGTTCGGTGACAGTGCAATAGGGAATGGCAACGCCTGCATGTCACAGAACCACACTGCAGAGTGCCATTTTGACTCTACCAAGCAATAGAGATGGCGCGGAGGAGAGCTGCTCAGTGGAGCCAGGTAGAAATGGCAAACTTGGTTGCCATTGTGGAGCCACTTGTTGGCCCACTGTTTGGTGAGGCACCCCTGGACAGGTCCAGGAGTCAGGTGTGGCAGGAGGTGGCCGATGCCCTGGAGGATGCCACAGGAATGGGGTGGATGGTGGAGCAGTGCCACCACAGATAGGGGGACCTGAGGCAGAGGGACCCGGACCTGCTTGCCTGCCTGCGGGCACGTGCCAGGAGGGGCACAGTGCCACAGCTGGGTAGGTGCAACATCCATGCACTTTTATCTTCCATATGGGTATCACGGTTGCATGTGTCAGGAACATGGGGGGGACCATCCGGTGTTGGCCATGGTGGTGTTATCAGGGTGTGAGGTGGGTGGGTCTGGCTATGTGGGATTGCACACACATGGGGGCAGGGGGACTTTGCTACAGGATTGTACTGATGTTCCTCTCTCCATGTTTGCACCTTAGGCCCAGATGAGCGACGGCTGGTGAGGGAGAGGAGGCGCCAGCAGGAGGACTGTCAGTCCAGGAGGGGTGAAGGTCCACAGAGACAGAGGGACCAGCCTGATGATGGTGAGTGCCTTACATCCATGATTACTATTGCATGCTGTGTAACAGGGCAGGCAGCGGGATATGGCCACCATCCACTGACACCACTGCCATGCACGCAACTTGTTACAGTCAGCACTGTCCAGTGGCACTGCATGTCTGGGAGTGCATCAATGGTGGTCCATGCGTGCACTGGGTACCTGGCTGTGCCACTGCCTTCGCACCACATAGCCATGTCACTGAACAGCCACAGTGGTGCTGTGCAGGACTTGGCCAGTGGATGTGTGCAGTGGTACACATGGCTGTGTGCAGCTGGGTGGGCAGGTCTTGTGGACGTGATCACTGTGGGTGGTCACACACCATCACAGAGGCATGTCCCATGGCATGTCCCATGGCCGTATGCCATGCACAGTGGGTGGGCTGCATGGGGCTGTGACACCTATTTACTCTGCTCCCTTGTCCTAGATGGACGGCAGTTGCAAGCCATCAGAAGAATGCTGCAGGAGATACTGCAGGTGGCCAGGGCCTCCCTTGAAATTTTAGAGAGGATTGACCATGTGGGAGTCAGATGGCGGCATGGTGGGAGGAGCAGCCAGAGCGGGGAGTGGGGCTCCCAATGAGCATCCTACTGCCCCTGATTTTCCCTAACCCCTGGACCCACCCTCACACCCCTCCTTCCCTCTACCATTTGTTCACCCCTGCCCCTTACCCACCCCCACCTTGTTTGTGGCCTTCCCCCCCAACCTTTTGTATATATCTGTAAATAGTTTTGTGTGTTTTGTACAATACATTTGCTTTGATATACCTAATGTGGTGGCCTCTGTTTTGCAGTGGGCTATAGGTGCACAGCTGCAGTGGTGTGTATGGTGTCAGGGGTGGTGCAGTCATGTGCATGTGTGTGTGTCCATGGGGAGGTGACTATGGTGTGGGAGTAGCTATCAGTCACTGTCTGTGGTGTGTGTGTGTGTTGTTCCCTGTACACTGGATGACTGTGTGCAGTGGTCCATGGTGCATGCTCTGTGTCCATGGTGCACCTGTCAGCCCGTCCATGGCCTGTGCAGCTGACACCCTTGCGTGGTCTGCTGGCATGTCAGTGGTGGCTGTCCATGCAGGACAGCCACTGTACCCGTCACAATGCCGGGTTGCCTCCTGTCACTGGTGTGTTGCATGTCTGCCTTGGGTGACACTGTGGCCTCCGCTGTTGTTGTCCCACCTCCATGCTGTGGCTTGTGTGTGTTGCAGGGGATGTGCACCACTGTCTGTCACTTGTGCTTCGTGCAAATGCTGGTGGTGTACAGCTCCACAGTGCCTGCACAGGGTGGCTGGCACTCCTGTGCCATGGAGGAGTGCTGGCCATGTGAACACGGTTTCCATGGCTACACGCTGGGGGCTTGGTTGCCTCGCTACTGTGTCCCTGTGTTGGTGTGCCCTTGGGTATGGGTGGGTGTTTGTCTATGCACTGTGTTGCATCCTGTGTGGTGCATGCTTCCATGCACCACTGTGCGTGTCTGCCTGGCTGTTGTGGCCAGTGCTGGGTCGGGGTGTGTCCTTGGAAGGGTGTGCAGGGTGCTGTACCAATGGTGGTGGGGTCCGGGGCATGTCCTGTCACTTGTGGGGTACCTCATGTGCCGATGCATGGTCGGTCTCTCAGCAGTACCTCAGGGGGGATGTGCATGGTGGCACTGTGTATGCAGTCATTGCATCGCTGTGTGCTGCCACCCACTGATGGGTGCTCATGGTGGGGCAGCCTTGCATGGTTCTGTGGTGCACAGGGTTGCATTGTCACAGTGGGGGTGGTGGCATGCATGGGGTATCCTGCACTGGTGGACGCTGCTCCTGGGCAGGGTGTCTGGGGGTCATGGTGCAGGGTGTGCTCTGCATTGGTGGGATGGTGTGGCACAGGGTGGTCGGCCCTCCTTGTGTGCCAGTCACAGCTTGCCAGGGGGTGTGATGGGGCACCATGGCCTGGCTGTGGGTTGATTGCTGGTCTCCATGGGCCAGTGGTTATTCCAGCCCTCCCCCAGTTGTGCAGTGCAAGGGGTTGGGGGGACAATGTCTGTTCTGCTGTGTGTTCCTCTGCCCATCTGTGTCATGGGTGGTGGGCCCCTGCATCCCTGGTTGTGCTGTTGCATTGCTGCCCTGCTGCTGGGAGGCATCCCTGGTTGCGCTATGGTGCATCTGGACTGCTCAGCTGAACATCCCTTGTTGCGCTATGGTGCATCAGATATACTCAGCTTCACCTCCCTAGTTGCACTATGGCACAGGTGGTGCGATATTCAGTCATCGGCTGTAGGCGCATCTTGGCCAGCGCAGTTTTTGAATATTGCACCTCTTACGCATGGGCGCAATGGACTTGCGCTTGCTCCTGCTGTTGCACACTTTTTGGGTGCAGTTTGAATATCTGGGCCTATGGGTAAAACAGTTGGATGGTGGAGGTACCACTAGACACTGGGGAAATACTGAATACATATGGAGATGCAATTGGACAGTGGGGGGCACCACTAGACACTAGGTAAAAATATGAAAAATACAGGGACAGCAATCTGAAGGTAGAGGCTCCCCTAGGCACCAGGGAAAAGTAAAAAACAAATTACAGGGATGATGAATGAAGGGTGGGGGGGGCACCACAAGACACCAGGGAAAAATTTAAAACATTACAGGGACAGTGATCGGAGGGTGGGGGTGCCACCAGACTGCAGGGAAAAGTCACAGAATAATGGATGGATTTAAAAATTCTTCTTTCATTTGAAGGAATCCTTTTCCATATCAAATGAAAAAAGGAAACAAAAAAGGATTCCTTCAAGTGGAAAAAGAATCAAGAAAAAACCTAAGTCTGAAATTCTTTTCCGTGTGAAGGGATACTTTTTTGTTTTAATAAAAATATCAAATGAAAAAAGGATCCCTTCAAATGAAAAAAGAATTGGCAGAAAAACTAAGTCTGAAATCTATTTCCGTTTGAAAGGAAAAAGCTGGAAAAAAATTAGGTCCAAAATCTTTTTTCATATCAGGGGATCCTTTTGTGTTTAAACAAAAAAGCCAACACAGCAAAAGCATAAGCGAATCATGAAAAGGATTTTAAAACTGAAAAAAAAAAAACATTTCTGGGTCAGTTCTTCAACAGTTAACTACAGAATCCACCTAATGGATTCCTGATGAGCAAGATACATGTTTTGATGTTTGTGCAGTATGTCATTTTTGGGGATTTTGAAATGTTTTTCTTTGAAAAAAAAAAATCAGAAAACAAGAGAGCGGTGAATGAAAAAGGAAGTTTTCCTCATGAAAAAGGACTGGCTCAAATAAAAAAGGATCCTTTTTTGTTTGGACCAAATTCTTTTTTTGTTCCAATCCTCTATTTAAAAGATTGTACTGAGCATGCTCAGAAACTGGAATTTTTAGATTTAATAACTTTGGAATGGATCAATATTTTTTCACCAACCAAGCGAAAGGCACATCTGTGGGTCAAGCCGTTTCCACCCTGAAATTTTCAGACCAAATTCCAAACTGTTTGGGCACAAGGTGATGACAAAAAACACAGCAAAAAACAGCAGATTTTTTTTTCTTTACATTATTTCAATGTCCAGATCTCGGAACCACACATCCAACCAGAATGAAACTTGGCATGTCAAGAAATCTACCCCATGAAACTGCACATGCAAAATTGTGTGCAAATCTGTTGATATTAAAGTGAAAGATTTAGGTTTAACACGGAAACTCAAGCTTAACCCTAAATATAAGGGGCATGGAGATATATACAGGTATATGTATATGTAAACAAAGTAAACCAGGCAGACATGTACATAGAGGGTGGGATATTCAGACTTTGCCAAAAAGATACGCAATAGCGGGAGCAGACGCAAGAGCAGTGCGCCATTGTGCAACGTGAGTGATATTCAAACCAAGCGCAGGCCAAGGTGCACCTGCGCAACACAGCTGAATATCGCACCTGATGCACCATGGTGCAACCAGGGATGCACAGTGGAGCAGGGACGATGTGCAGTTGCACATTCAGTGATGCACAGGGACAAGGACAGGAAGCAGGGGTGCACTAGCCATGGATGCGCCATGCAGCAGACCAGACAGACCAACACCCCCAAGGCCCCCCATGAGCTGCACATCCAGAGGTGAATTGAATGGACCACCAGCCCATGAACCCCAGCACTGATCCAACAGCAGAGGCACGGTGCCCCAGCACACTCCCCCAGCAAACAGTGACCACAACACAAGGAGGGCTAGACCCTCCTGTGCCAGAGCACCCCACCAATGCTGACCACCCCCTGTACAACGTCCTCAAGGTACCCATCCCAGAAGCATTACCAAATAGTGCATGGCACCGAAGGCATGCCACCACCACCACTGTGACAATGCAAGCCTGTGCCCCATGGTGCCATGCATGACAGCCCCACCATGATCCCCGTGCAGCAGGCGACACCAGCCACTGACACCACCACAGTATACTCAATGCCCCCCTGCATGGCCCACACTGTGGCACAGCAAAGAGGTTGACCCTGCGTCAGTACCCAAGGGACCCCGCATGTGACAAGGCCTGCCCTCTATGCCACCACCAGTAGGACAGCACCCCGCACACCCACCCATGCACACACCCCGTCCCAGCACTGGCCCCACCAGACAGCACAGCTGCCCACTGTGGTGCATAGAGGCATGCGCCACACAGGATGCAACACAGGGCATGAACAAATCCCCCACCATGTCCCAAGGGTACCCCATCACAGAGCCACACAAAGTAGGGCAACAGATGCCACTGTCATGTGTCCAGTGATGACGTGTACCCACGGCCTGTACACCAACATGGGGCTGGTGAGCTAGCCATGTGGTGCATGCATCATGAACCTGTCCACCGCCAGCATGTAGCTGGAGCACATGTGACAGACAGCAGACCACAGGCACTACCACATACACCATTGACAGCATGGAGGGGGACAACAACAGCACTGCCCACAGTGTCACCTGAGGCAGACGTGCGATAGACCTGGAGACAGGATGCCAGCTGCCATGGTGCCGTGCCCAGAGGGTGGCTGGCATGGACAGCCACCAATGTCATGCCAGCAGACATGCATGCGGTGGAGGGGTCAGCATGACCGTATGTACCACAGACACGCAAGGGGCTCAGCCGCATGGGCCAGGCACACACTGCCAGGGGCGGCTGGGACACAACGCATGCACCTGAGACCACTGCACACAGGCATCCAGTGAACAGGGCACAACACACATACCACAGACAGGGACCATGGCCCCCACCCACACCAGTGGAGGAGCCCTGCCAGACACACCCACGACCAGGCCGGCACCACCCCCAGATGCCATGCACACCACTGCAGCAAGGCACCAGATGCCTGCTGCAAATCAGAGACCACCACAGTTGTAGTATGAAACATGTCTATAATTCAAAAGGTAACAGAATGAACAATAACTATTTACAATACTATATACAAGGTGGGGAGTACAAGGCTACAACTCAGGGGGATGGGCATGGGGCAAGGGGGAACAGCAAGAAGGGGGACAAAGGAGTGTGAGGGACAGTCCAGGGAGGAAGGAACAGCTCGGGCACCGCAGGCCCTACTGGCGACCTCTCTTATCTCTGCGCTCCCTGTGGCGCCTTCTGTGCCACCACCGGTCACTCCACTCCATGCCCTGCAGCAGCTCCAGTGTGACCCGGGTCACCTGCAGAATCTCCTGGATGTGACACTCCAGGGTCATCCAGCATTGTCCACCTAGGACAAGAGAGCAGAGTCAGTATGTGTGACTGGCCAGACCCCTGCAGCCCACCCAATGTGCATGGCATACAGCTGTGGGCTTTGCCCCTGTGATGGCATGCGACCACCCACAGTGGGTGTGCCCACAAGACCCACCTACCCAGGCACCCATAGCCATGCAAACTGCTGCACACCCCCACCACCCATGCACTGCACAGCACCAATGTGGCTGTACAGTGTCATGGCTATGCAGTGTGATGGCAGTGGCACAGCCAGGCACCCAGTGCATGCACAGCCCACCTGTGACACCCACCCACACTTGCAGTCCTACAGGACAGTGTGGAGTGCACCATGTGGCATGCACGGCAGTGGGGCCATGTGCAGGGGGGCCATGCCCCACAACCACCACCCCTGCAACCCACCTTGCACAGATGTAAGGGGAAACATGGCACTCACCTGCATCCTGGTCAGCAGGGCGCTGCTGACCCATGGCACCACCACTGTGCCCTGGCTGCAAGGCCACACCACCTGCTCCAGCCTGCCATCCCTGCTCATGGGCCAACTGGGCCCTATGGAAATCCTCAGGGCCTAGAGTGCAAACATGGAGAGGGTAACATCAATACAGGCCAGTAGCATAGCCCCCCCTTGCTGTGTGCATGCCCACACAGATCAGCCATGACATGGTGGTGCAGGGTGTACATGAGGCACCTCCAACACTGGCAACACAGATAGGCCCCCTGCAGCATGGTCTGATGACCACTGCGATACCTGGACAGACAGATACTACCAGTGATGTGATGGAGCACCTACCTGGCTGTGGCACAGCGCCCTGCCGGGCATGTGCCTGCAGTCACCCTAGGCGGTCAGGGTCCTGCCACTGGAGGTCTCCATATTGGTGGTGACACTGCTCAGCAGTCCTGCTGCACCCCGTGGCCTCCTCAATGCCCTCTGCCACCTCCTGCCACACTGCTGTCCGTGGCCTCAGGAGGGGTACCTGGCTAAAGAGGGCACCTGCTTGGGGCTCTACCAATGCCACCAGGTTGGCAAGCTCAGTTGCTGTCCACATGGGTGCTCTGGTGCGCGGCATAGTGCAGTGGCTATCAGCAACAAAATGGCACCCTGTAGCGCACATGCCCCACGTGCAGAGGCAGCATGGTACTGCGCTGCCAGTCACTATCATGCTGTCACGAGACTGCGCAATAGGGGTGCAGTCATGTGTACACACATGGCACCTAGGGGGAAAAGGTCAGCCGCAGGGTCAAGGGTCTGTCCGCACAAGGAGTGCCACAGCACTTGGGAAGCCCTGTGTGTAGTACGGTAGGGTGCATGTGTGTGATGCCTTGCAGTGGCCTACCGTGCTATGGCACCATGGCACCCACAGCGCACCATGGCACAAGAACCCCCTGAGCATACAGCACACTTGCACCACAGGCACAGTGGTGGCCATGCTGTGTACTGCCTCCTGCCACAGCACATCAGCAGCTCTGCTAGCATTGGCATCAGCACTGCGGGCATGCATGGTGCAGTGCCGATTGCGCACGTCACAGTGATGTGCCATAGCCTGAGCATACTCAACACAATTGCGCAAGGTGCAACAGCGCGATATTCAGCCAGGATATGCAAATCAGCTCATGAACCATTCCACGGCACATCCACTGCATTAGCATCCAATTACAGATGCGCCTGCTCTCATTTGCATGCGTTGCGCTATAAATACGTGACCTGAGGCTGCATAGGCCATGGATCGGTATTGCAGTCCTTTGAGGTAGGTTGCATGCTGTAGGAATGTGGGGACAGTGGTCTGGGAGGGCTGTATGGGACTGCACAGTCCAAGGTATCACCTATCTATCCCCCAGGCACGAGCATGACTGAGCGAGAGGAAGAGGAGGAGCAGGGAAGGGTGCGAAGGAGGAGGCCCAACTTTACCAGGGCTGAATCTGATGCCCTGTTCAAGGCATACCTTGACAGGGAACTGCTGCTTAGTGGACAGCGAGGAACACCACAGGCCCATGCTGCGGCGTGGGGTGAGGTGGCACATGCCGTCAACCAGCAGGGCAGCCACCAGCGGTCCGAGCAGGAGTGTAAGAAGAAGGTTGGCACAGACAGGAGGCGGATTAAAGACAAGGTGGCCACCATCAGGGTGGCACATGCTGCCACCGGTGGGGGCCTGCAGGACATACCCCACCTGACACCACAGGAGGAGCGGGTGGCCAGCAGCATGCAGTGTAGTGCCATCGAGGGTGTGTCTGGAGGTGGCTTCCAGATGAATGGCAGCCCATCACTACATGGTAGGTCCAGTGCTGGCAGTGTGTGGGGTGGTAGGAGGGCATGCCACAGGGCCAGGCGGAGCCACTAACTGTACTGTGTTCCTTTACAGCTCCTGAGCATCTATATGGGGCAGTGGTGGTTGGTGTGTCCATCAAGGGGGAGGCCCTGGACGTGGAGGAATGCCCATCCACCTCCACAGGTTTCCGAGGGACCAACTGTCTGCATACCTGCACGTCTGTCCGGACTGATGCCAGTGGTGCAGGTGCAGACATGGCCCTGCCTGTGTCCCAGCTTGACACTGCCCTCGGTGTCCAGTGTGCTGGGACATGGATTGGGGCCTGCTCCAGCACTGATGATGACATGATAAATGTCCCGAACAGTGACGTATGTGGGACACAGGATGGCCCCACAGATTGCAACTGCCTGGGTGGTTCTGTGGGTGGTGCTGGCGTGGCTGCCTGCACAACAGCCCATCCCCAGGTTGTGTCTGCATCCTCCAGTGGGGCAGCACTGGTGTGCAGCCAGGGTGGTGGGACTGTTGCTGCTGCTGCTGTGGCCGCGCTGGTGTTCCCTGATGATCAGCAGCTGGAGGAACAGCACCAGCAGATGGCCAATGTCGACGTGGGGATAGGGGTGGGGGGTGGTGGTAGTGCACCGTGTGTGGACATACCCCAGAATGGCAGTGCTGTGCAGTGCTCACTGTCAAGGGGTGCTGGGCAGCAGGGCCTGGAACACCATGGGGGACAGCATGCTGGACATGCAGATGACCCCTTGGATGACCACAGCCATCTTCTCCAGGCCTCAGTAGATCAGCAGATGTGGCTAGTGGCAGCGGTGGATGCGCTCAGTGTGGTTCTGTGCCAGGCAGAGGAGTGGTGCAGCAAGGACCATGACTTGATCCTGGCAGAGTTGGCCCAGCAGCGGGCAGATGTGACCACTGCCATTGACAGGCAGACCACTGCAATTGTGACTGTCATGGCTACACTGGCCACCCAGGTGGGTGCTCAGCTGCCGCACACCCCGCAGAGTGCTATGTCCACCCCCCCATTCCCGGTGTCACGCGACCCCTGCTATGTCGATGCTGGGTTCGGCTGTGGGCATACCAAGCACGCCTGGTGCGAGCATGTTTGGTGGCCTGCAGACCCCTGCATGAACACGGTCGTGTTCATGCAGCATCACCCTTGGGGGCCCATCGGTGCCACTCCATGATGCCACTGGTCAGCCTGGCACAGCTGGTAGGTCTCGGTGGGGCTGCCCACGTATCCATGGTGGCTGTGGTACTGTACCACATGACTAACCCATCTCCCTCCATGGCCACTGTCTGCCACTGCCCTGTGTGCACTGTGGTGTTCTTTGTGCGATGCATGAGTGAGGTGCCCAGCCCTGTGCAAACATGGTCCCTGTGCACACCCTCCTGGCTAATGGCCACTGTGGCATGTGCATGATGATGCCTGCGTAGCACTGTCCACCACTGTGCAATGGTGCTCAGCGTCTGAGGCACGCACAGTGCCAGCCACTGGGCATGGTTGTGTGTAGTCCTGTGGGGGTGTGGGGGTGCCTGTTGGGGTGGGCGTGCCTGTTGCCTTGTGGGCATGTGTTGTGGTGTGTGTGTATGATGTGTGCAGCCCTGCCCATCCCTGCCATCGTGTGCGGTCCCCCTCCCATTCACATTCTCTTTATGCCATCCACCCCTGCCTGTCTGTGGGCTGTTCCCTTGCCCTTTGTGGTTGCACATGGCCCCGTTGCCTACCTGTTGTCCAAAGTGCTCCTCTGTGATGGTGTCCTGGTGCTGCTGTGCCATCTGGGCCAGCCAAGGGTCCTGTCGCCCAGGGGGTGGCTGCCCTACATCAGCTGGGCCAGCATCCGAATCGCCCCCACTGCTGTCTCTCTCTCCTCAACCTCAATGGCTATCCCACAGTCAGTGGCCATGTTGTGTAGGATGCAGCAGGCCAGGAATAGCCCGCAGGCCTTTGAGGGGCTGTACTGTAGGGCATCGCCTGACATGTGCAGGCAATGGAACCGTGCCTTCAGCAGCCCGAACACCCGCTCGATGACATTCCATGTTGTGGCATGTGCCTCATTGTACTGTTGCTGTGCTGGGGTCATGGGTCGCCGCTACGGTGTGAGCAGCCAGGGCCATAGTGGGTAACCACTGTTACCTGTGTTTAGAGGGGAGTCATTAGCATGGTGGTCTGCATCACTGTGCCACGGGCCATCATGGCCATTACCCATGGCACCCCTGCCAATGCCCCACACCCCCCCATGTCTGCAAACATCGTCCAGCGTGCTATGCATACTCACCTACCAGATGGCCAGTGGGGATGTCCCCACTCTCGAACCTGTGGCACAGTGCAGACTGGTACTAGATGAAGGCATCGTGTGCTCCTCCAGGGTGCATTGCACAGACATTGATTATGCATCCCCTGGCATCACACACCACCTGGCAGTTGACACTTGGGTAGCCCTTGCGGTTGATGTACGCCGCCCTCTCCAGGCCAAGTGGCATGCGGATGCCTACATGGGTGCAGTCTATGGCCCTGAGCATGCCAGGCAACTGTGCTACCCTGTGGAACTCCTGTATGTGTGCTGTGCACTCCGCCTGTGTGCTGGGGAAACAGATGTACTCCACAGCATGTGGCAGCAGTGCGCTGAGGAATTGTGTAAGTAGGCATGACACGGCTGACTGAGTCATGCCTGTCATGTCCCCTGTTGGTCTCTGGAAGGTGCCTGTGGTGAGCAGGCACATGACGGCTGTGACCTTCGTCTCCACAGACAGCACATGGCTCCATCATGTGGGTGCCTGCATCTCATCACTGCACAGCTCACAGTTGCCTCAGAATCACCCAGTTCAGGCAGTACTGGCCCACAATCTCAGTGTCACTGTACTTTTCAAAGGTGGCGCACGCTCGGTACAGCCTGTTCTGGGCTTACTGCCGATGGGCCCTTCCACGGCTGTGCCTCCCTGTTGTCTGCCTTCTCACAACCCTCATTACCGCCTCCATCTGGAAGGTGGCACTGGCCATGTCCCTGGCTGGTGTCCCCCCCGGGTGGCTGTCTTCCTGTTCCGCCCGCTGTGTGTTGCTGGTGCTGCCCCTGCACTGGGTCCACTTCCAGCTGTTCACCCCTGGGTGCCCTGCCTCTTGCCACTGCCCTCCATCCACTGTGGCACTCTCAGGCCCTCTCGCACACACAGGCATAGGCACACACACTCCTTCTCTCACTCAGGCATACCCCCGGTGGGCCCTGTCCAAATCCTGGCCACACCTGCCCCCTGCTTCCTGTCTTGCCTCCCTGCCACTCTGTCTCTGAGTTCCCACCTATGGCTCTTCTATGGTGCATTCATCCTCCCCTCTCTTGCTCCCTTTTATTTTGGCTCATTTCTGCTGTCGCTCAACTTCCGCTTGCTCCGCTACTGAGCACGTCACCTACTGATGAATATCGCACTGCACATTTTATTCCTGGTTCCGCCCCCTGCAGTTGTGCATGCATTCATTACTGTAGCGCTATGGCACATTGCATGTTGTGCTGCGCTGCTGCTCCCACTGAATATCGCACCATGGCGCATTTCCACTTTTGCACTGGTGCATCCCTATGGCGCATGGCGCATCTGCTCTGAATATCCCAGCCAGAGTGTACATTAGCTACAACTATGAGAGTTTATTGTCTCATTGTTCTCCTTACTGTGTCAGCTTTCTAATCTCTTGATTAAATGATGGCCAAGTTATGAGCAGCCACAAACTACAAAACAAACTCAAAATTAAAGCTGAAGTTCATGAGTTTTTGTGAAAAGTGTGGAATTTTGTGATAAGTTATTGAAGCCATATCCATATACTGTTCCAAACCATACAACTGACCTGCCATTGAAAGGAAGAAGAAGGCTAGGTGAAGTGGTAATAAAGTAGCATTCATAGGGACTCCATAGTAAAAGTACAGTGATGCTCAGTGTCAGGTACCTCATGCCACTCAAGAATCCTGAGTGAACCATCAAGCATAATTAAGGCCATTGCTTTGCATTTGCCTGTTTTCTTGCATTTTGCTTGCTAATCATAACAGCTCATGGACTAAATGGCTTATGTAGGCACATAGATATGCTGCACTGTGTCTGTAGAATGTACCTGCTGACTCTTTAACAGCCTTACATATGACAGTGTATATTTTTAGTATTTAAAAATAGTATGACTATTGCTGCCATACTGAACAGAGGTTGCCCCAATCATGAAAGGATGACTAGAGGACACACAATGGTCCCTACTATTTGGAGTAGAGGTGAGGGAATAGGAGTAGTGGGACTTATACCCTAGAGTAATTTGTCTTATGTTGGTCATGGCCAGGAATTGTATTCAAAATACATGGGCTTCTGTCATTAAATCCACAGTTCAAATGCAGAAGGAACTATTACTTAAAATCTCCCATTAGAGTACCTAACAAATGATCTGAGAGGCTGTACAGATAAATGTAAATGCCAATGGGGCCCATAAATCTCTATACTCTCACCCAGTGAAATAGCAATGATTAGGGCAGGAGGTTAAGATATATCTCTTAATGCAAGCTATGCAAAGTACAGTATGAATAATGTACTCCGATGGATTACAACGTAAAGCATAGCATGAGTTGACATATGACTGAAATGTATGTGTGTGTCAAGTTATGTTATGTGTTTAGGTTAGTTAGGAGATAATACCAACAAGATGTATTAGCTTACTCAGGGGGAAATATATGGGATGATTTACTACAACTGAACGTTAAGGCATAGGAGCAATCAGTAGATTTCTGTGTTGCACTGTTATATGACATGTAAAAAGCAAATAAACAGAAGTTTTACAAAAGTGATACCAAGTGGTACCAAGCATTACAACTAGTTGTGACTGTGGCTATTATGAAAGAGGTATCCTGATATCCATAGTCATGATGGACTAAAATGCTGGGCACCATGCCATTGGGAGAGTTGGAGGGGTATTGCAGGACCATGATGCTAGAGGGTAAGGCAATCTACCTGCCTGCAGTAAAAGTGAAATGAATTTCATGCAATAGCCAAGTCAAAATGGACTGCAGTTCAGCCAAGAGGGAGAGGGTATGGTCATGTCAATGGAAAGGACAATTAGGGGGATTTAAAGTAAAGGACAGGGAAGGTAGCTAGCACAAGGATCACCCATGGCAGGAGCTAGATGAACAGATTTACAAAGGGAGGGGCAGCTGAGCTGGATAGCACAAGAGTAGATTCCCAGCTGGACAAAGGAAGCATACAGAGACAATTCTCAGTTGAAAGCAGGTAATATGAAAATCACACCCAGCACAATTGACTGGTTAGATTAACCAATGCACTTAAAGACCAGGACTTAGGGGCCCTCACATAGACATGGTGGGGAAAGAAAATGACCAAGGGATCAAGAAGGAGAAATTCTGTCTATTCCAAAGGGATAGGTCTGATAGGAAAAATAGTCGGTGGATCTCTTTTTAAGGGAGGGTGTCTGTAAGAAACAAAGAGAAAATCAGCCAGACAAGCAATTCTTCTGAGTGCATCTGGTAAAGCTGAGAGAAAAATGCATGGCAGGGGATACAAATAGTCACCCAGAAAGGAACTACTGGACTACAAATGGCTCAGCACTGCTAAAGGGATTCAGTGATGATAAGAGCTTTGTGAAAATTAAATTCCACAAGTGAAATCCTATAGCATTACCTATTATGTTTCTATGAATTTTTAAACAAATTTGGCAAATTGGTAATTTGCAGTATTTCCATTGTAAATATTAAACCACCAAACCAAATGTCTCCTGCTCTGTTATATTTCATGGCCAATTGATGTAAGGAACGCATGCCAAATTTCAACTGTATACCTGCATAAGCAGCGGAGTGGCAAACATCCAAATTAGTGCAATAATTTCACAGAATTTGACAAACAAACTGTGAAATTGTAAACTGCTATAACTAAAAATGTACTTAATCAAATCTTTTCTACAAACAAAACTGCCCATCCAAATGTCATGACATTTGGTATTTACCTACAAGAACAATTGAGTTATGACCAAATACAAAATGTCATGACATTTCACAAAATTCTGTGAAAGTTTGCAAAATCCACAGCATTTCACAAGACAATCCTAGGAAAACAGAATTTTCTAATTTCACCCAGCTGTACAAAGTTATTCATATAAATGTGTGATATATTGAGTGGAGCATAGAAGAGATGATAATTTTGAGCAACCCCTTTAGTTAATTCAAAGTCAGTGTCCATTTTCTCTGCATGAATGATAGAAATGGCTAATTCTTCCTACAGTTAAGAACAAATTCAAATTTCAAAAAAACAATTTAATTGTACAATGTTAAAAAACACACAATTCAAAATAAATTGGTATCAATCCCTCTTAAACCCATACAATGAAGAAAATCAGTTTTTTCTGGTTATATTTTGTTTAATATGGTCAATTTAATTGTTCCTTTATAATATGACCTTGTTACAAGTAATACAGTAATTAGTCATTTCCAGGTGCATACTCTAGACCCCCCAGCAAGACAGGAGACCTCAATTATGAATTATTAGGAAACACTGGGATGGTAGCCTTTAAGGGTCTTGTAGTAATTACAGTATGGAAAATTTTAATCTACTTTACATATGGAGCCAGATATTCAAAGGGATTGTGCCTGGTGCAACCCCGCAATGTGCCCCAGAGTGATATTCATAAGGGTGACTCATGCAGTGCAAGTCCCGATGTGCCGGGGTGCACTGGTGATGTCTGCGGCACATCTGCAGGGGGCGTGCCCATGCAGATGCGGCGCATCCTGATATTGAGCCCGGGATGTGCGGTGCATCTGCTGGCACAACCCTAGATGCACTGCATACCATGGCACAAAGGTGAGCCAGAAAATCCTGGCTCAAATGCTGGCCACCCACAAGTGGGCTGTTGTATTGCAAGGCACAACACAGCAGCCGCCAGCCATGGGTGGCCACCCGCCAGGCAAGAACACTGTCCACAAGCACCCATCCTGTCCCTGGTAGTCCAGCTGTACCCCCCTCCCACCCTGTAGCCCAATCACGGCAGAAGCGTGCATATGCTAGTGGAATCCCCCCCCTCCTGTAACCGATTATGGGCATTGGTATATGATAAATAATCCTTGGAAGTCCAATGGAACCCCCCCTCCCGTAACCCAACTGCAGGTATATGGACATAAACAATATGCCCTGGTAGCCTAGTGGTACCCCCGCCCCATCCTGACCATCCGATTGCCACCAGCTGCAGGACTGAAATATCCCCGGTGGTCCAGTGGATCCCCCCTTCACACCCAAATCCCCAATCACCGCTGAAGTAGTGACCTACAGTTCCCTGGTGGTCCAGTGGTAAACCCCAACCCTCCCCCACTCACACAGGACCCCCATCCCACCCAGCACCCCCCGTCATCGGCGGGCGGATGCAATCTGCCCGCATACTGCCCGGCTGCCTGCTGATTGATGGCTGACAGTATGGTCTGTAAGTCCATTGTTCCATAATCCGAGTACAGAATGGGCAAGCTGCAGTGGGTGGGATTCTGAATGCCAGCCAACCAGGAAGATGACCTACAAGTCACCATACTAATAGCAGAGCATCATCAGCTACCAGCGGCTTGCCGGATACAGCTGCTCATGCAGATGTGGAGGAAGTGTCCCAGACAAGTACCTCAAAACCCACTTCATGGAGCTCTGTAATATCAGCCCTACACTGCCAGAATGCAAGGAAACAGTCATCTCATAGGGACATGCACCACCTCCAGGAATACAACAACTGAGCTGGACCACAGTCAATATGCAATGGCAGCCCGGGTCGATAAACACAACTGTTCCCCTCCACTGTAGTCACAGGGATCAGGTAATCACAGGGATGCTGGAGGACTCTGAATCCCGGTCTCACTGGTATAATGTAAGAACATATGAACTGCCAGAGGAAACCACATAGGGGACCATGGAGGACCTCTCACTCTCTTTTCTGTACAACATATTAGACTGCCCATCAGACATGGATGTGGGGATTGAACAGGTGCTCAGAGCACCTGCCCCAAAGCCAAAGAACATGAAACAGTACACCTGACCAGTTGACCCTCAGTGCATTGACTAGAAGACATGAATGCTCTAATTAAGGATGGCTTGGGAAAGGAGGACGGTGGTATGTGGCATACAGAATTCTGTTCCAACCATGATTGTGTCCCAGGGGTCATGGGCAACTGACGAAGGTTCCTGCCAGTCTTCACAGCCCTCTGAGAGACAATATCAATGTGCACCTGTGGGTCCAAGAGCATAGCTCTGCTTCTTCAGGGAGTCTGGCCATAGGTGTTCAAAGCACTACAGGAGGCATGCCCCTTGTTAACAACAATGCAGATGTTGCTTCCACCACTGGACCATCCAGACCTGGCTGGCGCTACTGCCAACTGCAACAGCAAGAATGGTCTACAGCTGCTGAGGCAACGGGGGAGAGGGGGAAGTCACAATGCACTCTGCAATATGGCTGGAGCCACATGTGTCAATCACAGGGACCGAACTCAACATTAGGTTCATCTGCAACACCAGCATCAGGATGAGACATCACCCCAGGAGTCCATGTCAAGTATTGGATTTGTTACCTGCAGCATGACAGCGTATTATTAGGTGACCAATCCGTATGACACTGTCCCTTCATGAATGAATGTCCTTATGAGAGCTTTGCATGATGGCAACAACAGCTTTCATGACAGACATGTCTTTCTACTGCAAAGATTGGGCCATGTACAGAACTCTAAACTGTTGCAGCTCTTGACTTGGGGACGTGGATACAGGAGTTGGACAACATGGCTTGTTGGCAATTACACTGCTGCAACGAGGGGAACACTTCTGAACAACATATGTGATTTATATGTGCTGTTGCCTGTGGAGGTGGATGACTAGCAGATTCAGAGTGGTCTGGGGCCCTCATCTGGGTTTGCGATGTGGGACACTGGCATGGCAGATGGGTGGGTGGGGATCTGGGGCTCCACAGCAGGTCCGTACATGATCAGATGGGGCTGGGCTGGGGAAGACCGCAAGGAGTCCTCATGACAGCTGCAATAGTTCTACTGCCAGTGGTGGCAACACTGGGACATGGTTGGCACAGTACCCAAGAGTCAGACTAACAAGCCACATAGCTGGATATGGCTGACGGCATCTATCACATGCATAGCAATGCAGCATTGATGCACATACTGGGTGGCCACCATCCCACAACTCTGGAATTCTTCTGGAGTCATACAGAAGCACTGTACCCAGGTATACAGTTCCACTGTGGGCAATCTACAGAGTGCCATATGTGTGTGTGTGTGTGTGTGTGTGTGTGTGGTCCTGAGCTTGCACTCAGGCTCAGACACAGGGTGCATGATGCTATGGATGCCTTCACTACAGCTGTCATTTGGCGGGCGGTGATCGGGATTTGGGTGGGAAGGGGGGATCCACTGGACCACCAGGGATATTCCATTACTGCAGTTGACAGTAATCTAAGGGTCAGGATGAGGAAGGGGTATCACTAGACTACCAGGGCATATTGGTTATGTATGGATACTCGTGATCAGGTTACGGAAGTGGGGGGGACCACTGGATAACAGGGCATGTTTAATCTCAATGTTTACCACAATCGTGGTTCCGGGGTGGGGATGCCCCAGGGCCCCCTCCATCAGCACACAATTCTGTGCAGGGTTCCAGGTGCATTTTGCCAGACTGCCCTGCTCATCTCATGAAAATGGGGCCATAATGACATGCAAATGGCCCCATTTGTGCCTTGCATACATTATGGCCCCATTTGCATGCCAGTGTCTGAATATTGTGGCTGCTGCACCCAGTGCAACTACAGTTGCACTGGAACATTCTCAACCCTCCCTGTCTGGGGAATGCATCGGTGCATTGTACATGCGCCATGCACATTCTGTGCCATATTCAACAGTGATGTGCCATGGCAAGTCACCTTTGAATATCACCCAGTCCTGGCCCCGGCGCATCTCAGTTGTGCTGCGCCTCCACTTGCGCCATTGCATGGCGCATTCTGAATATTGGGCCCACAGTATATTTGCTATTTAAAGTTTTTTAAATAAATATCTATCTACAGAATCTATGTGTTTATCTGCCTGCCTCCATCTACCTACCACGCCCTAATGGAAATAAGCATACTTAACTTGAAGTGTTGTCAAGCTGCTGTGATAAAAATGTCAAAGCTTAGAACTTACCTGTTAGAAAAACATATGCAACTTGTATGAGCCTCATGAGTCATCATGTCTTTATGATTTATCAGATAACTCCCTCATTTGAAGCATGGCATATCTTCTTAATCTACATCTTTTCTGCTTCACTAGATTATATGCTGTCAAATTGTAATATGCTGCAGTTTGGGTAAAAATATGGGTCTATGGTTAGGTACACAAATGAAAAAAGTTATCAAAATATATGTAGAAATTTCTGGCAAGTATAATACTAAATAAATTAAGTAATAATTGGTCTGAAACCAGATTTCTTCTCCATTATAGTTTGTCAAGTTACTAAATTCCAATAAATGGCATCCTTTGTATTTACAATTACTCATTACATAAATTAATGTAGAACATGATATTTTCTGGGGAGAGGATCCTGACTGCATTGGTTGTTTGGGGGTAATGAAAATCAAAACTAAGGGTTTTAAACCTTAGGAGACATTTGCTTATCCACAAATGATGATGCATGCTAACCATTCATCGTTATGCACCAGAGTGGCTTATGTTTAGAAAATTCAGTATATACAGTATGATTTTAAAAGTAATGGCAAAACTGCTTGACTAAATCAGGGTAACTCTCATGTTGCCAAATTTGCTAGCTGGGAAATTGAGTATGGGAAAACTCAATTAAAAGCCCGCGGTTTTCATATATTGATTAATAGGGGTTATTTCTCATAGCTTTCCTCACCATTTCCAACACTGACCCAGTTCTAAAGAATTGTGCCTTTCCCAGCACCATAAATAAATCCATAATTTTTCTTCACAATTCTGCAAGTATTTATTCTAGAAAGCTAGATAACAAGTATTTAAGTCTAGTCCCTCTTTCTTCTTTTGTGACTTCCTTTCACTTTTACTCATCAATACTTACCTAGGGTGCCATCCCGGTGGCGCAGAGGGTTGAGGTTCTGGACGCCACACCTCACACCACACCAGTGACCCAGGTTCGGGAATGGACTCGGGCCACCGGTGGCTGACAGGGGAGAGGTTGGATCAAGCATCCCAGGACTGCTCTCCCTTCTCTGGGGTGGGCTTGTGGGGTTGCGTCGCACTTGGGTGGCCCCTGGTGATGACCATGGTGGCACAAGGTGCTGCACCAGTATGGGAGGAGTTCAGCAAGATGCCTGCATCTGCGCTGTGTGTCATTGCACTGCCGGTTCCTGGGACAAAAACTAAGGTGGAAAAGGGCTGGACGCGACCATGTAGCTTGATGGCTGTGCTCCTGCTGATCTGGAGGCCTGTTGTGGAATCACGTCAGGGGTTCCGGTAATAGCCATGCTGGACCCTCATGTATCGAGTGAGCCTGCTGTCCTCTGGGTCGGTGGGGGCTGGCAGCTGGATGCACCCACCGGAGTGCTGCAGCAGGGCACAAAAATCAAAGTATGATAAAAAAAATAAAATAAAATACTTACCTAGGGCTTTTGCAGGAAGATAAGCTTCTTCACAGCAGCACTACACAGAGCTGTTAATAGTCTAGGGCACTAATATTGAAAAGCAGCAGTCTGAGCTGCATAAAACAGAGCACCATGTGTGAAATGGTGTGTGGCCATCAGTGAGGCATATTCATAGAGGCCATGCACCCTCTCTGGCACATGCTGCCTGTTTGAATATCGGGCAGTGATAGTGTCTGGTAAAGTGCATATGCATGGTACACCTCAGCCTACTACTGGCAAAAGAAACCCATATGCAAAAGGGGAGAGGGCATCCCAAACATAATAGTGCCTTTGCTTCTAGGAGCCATATTCAGAGGCTAGCATGCTAGTGACTAGTTATGGCATGCTAGTGACTACTTATGGCATGCTAGTGACTACTTATGATGGCATTCAAGGTGCTGAGCGGCCATATTACATGCCATTATGTGGCCATTAACTGCTCTGTGGAATGCCTCCATGCACAAATGCAACAAGGCATTGCACAAAGCCTTGGCTATTGCACCCACCCTCACTCAATCACCAACAAGAAAATCTCTGGCAGTCTAGTGATATCCTCCTCCTGCCCATATCCCTTAGATAATGAAGTGACATTCCCTGACATTCTGGTGGCACCCTCCTCCTCCTCCTGCCCTGACCCCTGAGAACATGCAGTTTAATTATTTTTCAGTGTAATGGCATTCCTCTGCCACCCTTATCCCCATCCAAAATATTACAATAATATCAAACCCTCCCTGGTAGCCTAGTGGACCCCCTTCCTTCTGTATCCCATGATCATTCAAACCCCAGGGAATACCACACCACTGATTTGCAATGGTTCAAAAGACTTTGAACCCTAAGTTTTCATTTGCCTAGTTTGTACACTTTGTTTTACAACTCTAATAGGTGCATTAACATAGTTATTTTTGCAAAGAATAAATAAATATGTTTGTTTCAGCTTTGGAAACTTTTTCAAAAACATCAGAAAAATGTGGCTCTGTAACAACAGGGAACGACACTAAATATTTGGATTTTTTAAAAACATTTATCAAAATATGTTTGCTTTATAAGCTTGTAGTCTCTATTCAATGGTCCTATTGCTCCCTTTTTAATGTTTTTTTGGGGGTCTTCTTCACTTCTTCATCTTCACTGTCTTCTCATTTCTTTACTTCTCCATTCCTCTTTTCTTTTTGCTTTTAATGTCATTAATGGTGTTTCTTTTCTTTATCAAATATGTTTTCTTTTACCTTTGTGTAATACTGTTATAATTTATCTCTTTTTCATTCTTCATTTCTCTTTCCCCCAAAGGACAGCATGGACAGAGATCACTGAACAGTGAAATCGACAATCACAAGTTTGAATTTCACCCCAGTCACACCCACAACAAGTTCCTAGACCACCCTGTCCTTCTAGCCACAAAATTTGGCAGAAGTAGGACCCTATTGAAAATGAGGTGTTGTATCTCAATTGGTATGTAATGGATAAGAATGAACAATTGTCTGCCTCATTGTATCCATTTTTCTGTCTGCTATTTGTTTCAAATTAATTTTGCCTTCCGTTTCATCTCTATCTCTTAATGTTTTATGGTTCTCTTCTGCTTTTACATTTTGTCTTTGTTTTAATCTTTTTTTCTGTTCTTTGCAGTTTTAACCCTTTCAAGATGAGAGGGACATGAGAATCTACAGGTGAAATGGCATGGCAGTTTCTAACAGTAGCACTGCCTTTTGAGCTACCCACTAAGTTCACATGTTTTTAACTTGCATGGACTATGAGAAAGCATTCAGAACTTCTTTTACAGAATGATAGATACCAAAAAAGTTAGACTTAAGAGGGATCATGGCATGGTCAGTGCTTCAGAGTTATAGAGGCAAACCTTTACTTTGAGAAACCACCACAGAATGCAATACAACCTGAGCCACATAATACATGCAACACATACATAGGTGGTTAAGGATTAATGAGGACAAGAGTCCATCCAGTCTGCCAAGGCTTATTCGATCTGTTCAAAGCACCCAGTGCTCTCTTCAACCTTCTGTTTGGTTCTGAATATCCCTTGAAGTTAGACTGTACTGTCATTGATTACATCATTGCACAATTTGGTCCATCTATCCACAACCCTTTCTGTAAAGAAATTCTTCCATGTGTGTTTTCTTGAAATTACCCTCCTGTATTTTCTGATTGAGAACACTAGGGGTCATCTGTCCTTTTATCTTACATAAATCCATGCTGTCTACATTGCTACACCTTTTCAGGTATTTGTAAGTTCCTATCATGCCCCTTCCCCCCCCCACACTCCCTCCTGACCTCCTATTAGTACATGTTTAGGCTTACCAGCCTCTCTGGTTACTTCTGCTGTAACTGACCAGCAATCTTTTTTGTTGCCTTCTGTTGGATATTTTCTAGCTCCTTCCTATTCTTTTTTTCAGATGAGGGTTCCAAAAATGTACATAATACTCCCTGTATGGCCTAAACATTGACCTGTATGGCAAGATCACCTGCTTGTTTTGGCTAGCAAAGCCATGTCAAATACACCCCAGTTTTTTTTTTACTTTTCATATGCTTTTTACACAGAAATGAAGATTTCATACTGCTGTTTATTATTACCCCCATATCCCTTTCTTCTATTAAATATTCCACCATGGCCCACTTAATTCTGTATTCCATTCACAGATACTTGTTGCCAATATGCAACACCTTGCATTTTTCAGTATTGAACTTTAACTGCCATATTTGTGGCCACTATTCAAGTCTCTTCCTTCTTGTAGTTTATCCTCTCATCAGTGGGTACCCTTCAACAGAGGTTTATGTTCTCTGCAAATAGGATCACCTTACAATGCAACCCCAGTTCTATATCATTTAAAAACATATTGAACAGTAGTGGTCCCAACATCAACCTCTGGGGCACTCGTCTCATACCCTTCCTGAGAATTTGCCATTTAGAACACTCGCTGCATCTCTTCAGACAACAAATTACCAATTCACCTAGTTAATTTATTTGCAAGTCCATATTCCCCTATTGTTTAGATCAGTCTTCTGTGAGGCACTGAACTGAAGTCTTTACTAAAGCCAAGGTATAGGATATCTGATGCCTCATTCCTGTCCACCATCTACATCTCTTTGTCCAAGAAATCAATCAGACTGGTTGGCATGACCTCCTATTCATAAACCCATGTGGATTTCTGTTCATGAGTCTATTGTTATGATATGAGAGCAGATGCTTGTACTTCACCTGATGCAGCTCCACTTAGTGTCCACTTATTAGTTTGCATTATATAATTTGCAGTTGTCTTGAGACTAATTTATTGTAGTTTATAACATGGGTTGGCATAAGCGCACAACCCAATTGGTGTAGGACGACTGCATAGCCATGGATTAAATACCCTGTTTAATCCACCGTTCCATGGAGCAACTCAGGGGATCTGCCACCAGGTCTCGTTAGCTGCAGTGAAAAGCAAATCAGAGCGGCAGCTATGTAAAGCAGGCAGAGAGCAAGTGCAAGTTATCACTATGAATGGCATTGCAATACATGGAAAAGTGGGTGGCACAGTGTATGAGGTCACCATGACCTGCAGTCCCAAATCCTGACAGGATGTCCTGTGTGTGTGGTGCCTCAGAGGCTGTCCTCCATTCATGTCCCCCCAATCAGAACAGTATAATGTATGGAGCAAGGGTCAGATAGGCAGCAGAGAGAGAGAGAGAGAGAGAGAGAGAGAGAGAGAGAGACCAAGACCGAAGAGCGAGTAGGCAAGAGCGAGACAGGCAGAGGACAGAGAGAGCCTGAGACTGTGAGAGACAGACAGCAGCAGTGATCATTGGATCGAGAGACAGAGAGACAGAGAGAGAGACTGGCAGCTGTCCCACAGCTATGTTCATTGTTCTCTCCCTAGAAAACATGAAGGCAGCTGCAGGTAGATGATCCCCCCCCCCACAAACCACAAAGGTAAGCAGGAGCAATGTGTGTGTCAGTGACTCGTGTCAAGCACCCCAGTTAGACAAAGCAACAAGTCACCCCATACTATATCGGGAGAGAGAGAGAAAGAGAGAGAAAGACCCATGAGCAGATAAATCAGTGTAGTGCGAGTGAGAGTGGCAGCAACAGAGAACGAGGCACAGAGTAAGCAGTGCACAGCACTGCAGAGCAAAAGACACAGACACGGACAGGCAGGTGCTGTGGGCAGACTTCATGAAGGTGGCAGCACAATAAGTCCTGCATATATTTTGCATTTCTGTGGTGTTTCATGTCCCCCCTCCACAGTGCGAGCAGTTAAAGGTGCTAAGTGCTTGTCTGTGTGTACGCTCGTGTGTGTGTGTGTGTGTGTAGTTGGGAGCTGTGATAGTAGCCCATTCTGTATTTGACAGCACAGCTGGCGCTGGCAGTTGTTAATGGTTTGGTTAGCCCATTACTCAAAGGTCAGTGCTGAGAGAGAGTGTGAGGCAGTGAGATTTCTACGCCATCGGAAGTCTCATTGGTACTGGTTGCTGCACAGTATTTTCTTCATTCACATGGTATTGGCAGCATTGGAGAGAGAGAGAGAGACATACAAAACAGCATTGTTTTTCTCTTTCTCTTTCTCTTTCTCTTTCTCTGTGATGGGGAGATTTATTGTGTGTGTCTGTGTCACTGGAGCTGAAGAGCTTCAGCCGTGAGCAATGAATTTCCTTTGCACTCCAAAGTACACGTGTCTGTGTGTGTGTGGTGGTAGGGATGCAAAAGTCACACGTGTTGGCAGTGTCTCAAAGTATGTAATGCACAACAAATGTCAGAAATCATCTCAGTACTGTATTTCTGACATTTGTACAGTATGTGCATAAAAGCAGTCACATATGAATTATTTGTTGGTGACTATTTTTCCAGGTGGCAGGATACAGTCACTTTTTTGGTATTGAAACAGGAAGAAACCCCTTTATTTTGTTTTCTCCTTGTTTTCAACATAACCCATGTTATAAGGGCAATAACCCACTCCAGAGTATGCGGTTATTGGGGATTAATCAACACCCCGGGTGCTGTGAGGGCACTTGTCCTGTGGCCTTGTACCTCACAATGCACCCAGGGTGTTTATTAATCCCCAATAACCCCATACCTTATTGTGGGTTATTGCTTACTTATTTCATAAAGAAGCTGTACAGTTTGGGCATATTCTGAGGGCATTCCCCATAAATGTTTTGATAGAAATATTTTCCCCAGAATTCTGTTGGTCCTAGCCATGCAAAAAGGACTACTCAGAAACAAACACTTTGAAAAGTACAGTTGGAATGCAGCTGTAATGAGAAGGGGGTTCAAAATTCCTATGCCCTCTTGATATTGCCGAATTGAATTTGGCAAGCAAACCAACCCTGCAAAACAAATTATAATCTAATAGTTTTGATTGATTATGAAAACCAATCTGGTTGACTCTTTAACTGAAAAATCCACTTTTTCATGTCCCACCCCACCTCTTAAGGATAATCTCATCTTTCAAAGCTCACATTTGTTTTTTAAACCATTGCTGCTATATCCATCAATAGTCGATGGCTACTTTATTGGAATTCTTTCCTCTGGGGAAATTCTTATATCAGATACCACAATAATTCTTTACAAAATGATAACTGATTTGCTCTTGGTATTAACAATGTGGAAGATCTCTGTTTTCAGATAATGCACCCCCCCCCCCGTAAGAGTATTTAAAGTCAAATATAGTTTGTTAACTTTTGATTCTGGGTCAGATTTCATTGTTCAATTAATTGGGCTCTGTAGCACCCTGAATTACTAAATTAGAAAGCATTTTACTCATTCTCAAGCTATATTACTATGGGAATTATAAAATGCATTCATTTGTCAGGAAAAATTATTTAATTTCTTTTTCTTTTCCAGACCTAAATTAGAGGCAGTGATAGAATCCAATCTCTACAATCTTTATTGGTCCATTATTTATAAGGAGATTTAATTGGCTACACCAAATTTAAAACTGTATTCAATCCAATTTAAAATTGTTCACAGAACATATTATATTCCAGTGTTTTGTCAAAAGCTAATTCTACCCAGTAGTTGCTGGAGATGGAAATTTTTAGGTTGATATTTTTCTGCACATTCCTGGAGATTGTAGTCTCTCAAAGCCCTTCTTTTTGAATGTTTCTGGAACAATCTCTGACATTGTTGGCACCCAGTCAACTGCCTCTCCTGTGCCCTCTATCCTAGGGGCAACTATTGTTGCCAAGAAACCCATTGTATCTAAATGAAAATCTGAGGACCAACCTATTATACTATAACAGAGTGGAATAATACAGTTCTCAACATCATTAACCTTGATAAATCCTATTATTCTCATACAGGGAAAAACAGCTGAATTTGATATTCGCTGGCTTGCTGCCACCCTTTGTTACCATGTGATTTTCCTCTCTGACCTCTACTCATGTATTCTGCTAGTTATTTTCAATTTTGAATGAAAGGTTTCATTGTACTATTTATAGTCATACAATGTTGCATGAATATTCTTTGCTGCTTTATTGTTTTTTTTTTTATTTTTCCATCTCTTTGGTATCTTGTGCAGTTTCTTCTTGCATCTCTGGCACCTTAAGGACACATATCCTTGTGTTTTTCCAGCTTGGCCATCCTGCATAGACAAAACTACCCTGAAATAAGAACAAATCACTTCTAAACCCTTTTTTCTTGTTTACCTTTTTGGCCCCTGGTTGCCACCTGCCATCCTCATTGGGAGACTGTGACACACCCAGTCCCAACAGCCACTCCCCCCACTGTCTTGTCAGTGGGGATCCACAAGGGGAGGAGTCCAAGAACATTGGGCCCTTTTTTCTCTCCTTTGCTCACCTCCCCAATGTCAGGCCATGTCCCAACAGATCTTGCATGATACTAGTGTGCCCCAGTGGAGGAGGCAAGGTCCCTGGCCCAGCACAGGGGTTGCTAGTGCACTTTATTGCATACTTGCTAGTAAATCTGCACTACATACCAGCTCTGGTTTTGCACAGTTTGTTTTTTGCTCCATGATGTTTATCAAACCATTATACTGCAGCAAAACCCAAGTCCTTGAGCACATTACCTTGGTTTGTTTTGTTGATAGTACAGTGGAACCTGACATTTACCTCCCCTGCCACCCTCCCCACCTCCCACGGCTACCTGGCTGGCTTCTTGAGTTTGCTCCCAAACCTAGTTCGCCAGCATTGGAGCGAGTCATGCTACCCACTAGGTCATTGGGTGGTGCTTCTAAAGCCTTTTTAAAGAGCAGGTGTTCACTTCTAATAACTAGACAACTGACTATATTATTTATTGTGTTTTGATCTCTTAGTAATCATGTTCTACTTTTAGAACACATATCCTTGTGTTTTTCCAGCTTGGCCATCCTGCATAGACAAAACTTGGCCATCCTGCATTAACACTGTACTGCACTAAATTAGTGCTGCATTAATATGTTTCTCTGGAAGTGTGGTCCTGTTTCTCCTTACTTCTTGTACCCTGCTTAATGTTGTAACTGCACACTAATACCATTTGTTAGTTGATGTCTTTCTGTTCTGCAATGTTTCATCACCTGTAAACGTCTTGTATTCCTTGTTGACTTGGAGCCTTTGTAAATGAGCCCCCGGCTCAAAGGTATTAATCTGAATTTGAAATAAACAAATAAATAAAAATAATATAATATTTGTGCAGTAAATCATGGACTTTTGTCTTTGCTTTTTCAGACTGCTAATAAACAGAATTCAACAGAATTCTGGTATTGTGATGTCAGAAACTGCCAACTATTTAGGAGACCTGTTTATTTTAATAAGAAATTAAAGATATTTTTCTGGCTTTTTCAATAGAAATAAATACTCTTTCCACAACAAACTTTGACTTTTATGTTTGTACTATTGTGGTCCATCTCTATGATTTCACACTTGTTTTAAAAGGAAATTGGCTTCCCTTTTTATCTTCTCAAGTAAAATCTGGTTAGGAAGAAAATGCCACCTACTAAATCATAAAAAAGTCATGTCATGAAAAAAACACATATTTCTAGTAAATATATAATATTTTGGCACAAGAAAGTGTTATTCCTCTACAAAAATATGAAAACAGATTTGCAGTTTCTCCTTGAAATACACTGCCAGCCTTGCAAGTAAAGATTTTCTGATTTCATAATACAAGGATTCCATTGGATTCTTTTTTACTGATAGTTGGCAAAATACAAATACAATTATGGAAAGGTAAGTAAACAAATAAAAGCAATGAAAATGATTACAGAGGTACCTAAATGCCCCAAACCTTCATTTTGTAAGATATTCCTCCTTACTAAACACTTGCTGTTTAGTGTAATGTTGGCACCCTCTACTAAAATGGTCCCTTCTAGGGCTTGGAGGAGTGTTGATCCTATTACATTCTAGGATGAGACTGATGTCTCAACTACTATATATGGGCCATCTCCAGTTGGGGGTGAGAGGGAGGGTATGGTGACAGTAGATGCTTATCATTCAGTCATCCTGTCAGCTCCTGACCAGGGGCATTTCTAGACCTGGGCCTCAGGCTCCTGAGCCTTGGATGTTCTCATATGAACCCTGAACTTCAGCTTATTTGAACAGCTGAAATTAATTCTTAAATAAAAATATCTATGCTTTACCACCAGCCTCTGAGGGCTTGGGCCTGTCATCCATGGTCCAGCACACCTGATTGTACCCCCACCTCATGGACAGCAACAGATATATAGGCATATGTACTAACCTTAGGGCGAAGACACTTATCATATAAGCATAAGTGTCAGGATCTGTGTTCTACTAATGCACATTATGCTTTATTATGTTTACTGATATTGTTTAGCCTATGAGAGATGCTTTTTACTCTATTTTTACTGTATTCTATATAAGTAAGGCAACAGTGCCATCTTTAGTAATTGTATTGCTATTATGACCTTGGACTAATAGACGACCTATTGTGTTACACTATCTTATGCAAGTTAAGCAACTTCTCATGTTAGTTAGGATGGTTACTCAGACCACCTGTTTTTGGCCAATTATACACTTTTTATGTATCTTCTTTAGTAGTTGCCATGACAATTATCAGGGTATAAGACCCTTTGTAGCATGTATCTTCTCTGAGAAGAGAGACTGTATTTACCTAGGTAAGGAAAACTGGTAATTCCCACAGTGATCACACTGTTGGTAGTAAGCCGGTATTATTGATCTGTAATAAATTCCATTTATTACATGAGTACCACTTGTCTGTTGTCTATTCCTATTGCGCCGTTCCACCAAGAATCTGAGAAGGTAATTTATTGCCAAGTTACATTTTGATGACCTTGTGCAGGTTGGAAGGTACAAAGGAAGATTCACATTCAATTCATTTGAATGTTGAATAGTGTAGTGCGAGTTTCACCTACTTGGACCTACTCGTGCTTACAGTGGTAATGGTTGTGGTGGACCCACACCGTCTTGGTCTCGGGCATGGCAGACCCACAGCGGATCCCCTTACACTCCCTCTGTGAGTGACAATGTACCACCTTGGCATCACCATTCACCCACTGGGGACCGGAAAGCTGTTGGTGACAGGGCTGAGGCATTTTGACCAGTTTTCCAATTGCTTATTTGTTGGTTTGTATACCCCTTCTTTGTTATGTCTGACTTGTGCACAGAACTGAGACTCGACGTCTCAAACTACCTCACATCCCATGATGGATGGACAGATTTTGTGCTGGATGAGAAAGCTGCTGAAAAAACACTGCTGTTAATATCTGACCATTACATAGAGTCCAAACAAACAACCAAAAAGTACAACTGCAAAGGTCTTTTGGTTGTGGCTCTTCGTACAACTGTTGAGAGTCTCACAGCGAGGTGTGCCTCCCTTGAACTGCAAAATGCGTCTTTAAAAAAAGAGACGGGCTTTCAGACATCGGAGTTACAGAAAAAGGAACAGAAACTAACAGAGGAGACACAGGCACTCCGTGATGCTAATTCCAGATTGCTGCACTGTACTGCTCAAGACACTGAGTGAAATATATGTTTATTAAGAGATGACTGTGGTAAGTCTAACTCAGGTATTGCTCATGTCCTTTGGTATTGTCCAGCTATTAAAGGACTCTGGTGGAAAACTCACAAGATTGTTAGTGAGATATTAAAGTCTCCTATCCCATTTTCCCCCCGAACTTTATATATTAGGCATTTTACCAGAACTCTGTGGTTTAGATTCACGGGAATTTGTTTGGTATTATCTTGCTTCACTTACAATTAAAAGAATGTTACTAAGAAACTGGAAATCTATTAAAGTACCTCATATAGGAGACTGGTATGAAAGCATGGCACTATTAGCTAACAATAAGCGCATTAGCTATAGTATTAATGATAAACTAGATCTGTTCTGTAGAATATGGTCACCTTTCCTTAACGCAGCTCCATGAATTTTGACAGAATTCCACTTTTAAGGTTTATCTAATATGAATGTCCTAAATATGCTTGACTATGAACGTCTTTTAAATTTATACTGATTGGCGCATTACTTTAAATATCCAAATTAATATATGTCAGTATTTTTAAATTGCTGTATTCATAATAAGTGACTACGAGTTCAGAAATGATTAATAATCTGTATATTTTTTGATGGATGTATTTTGAAAAATCAATAAAAACCTATGATAGGAAAAAAGATGACTGTGAAAGGTTGTAATGTGATAAGAAACAGCATATCTGAATGATATTTTGAGTGATACGAATGAAGGTTTGCGAGAGGAAAATGCTGAGTTGAAACAGGATTACAAGTGTGTGAGTTGGATAAAGAGCATGGGAAAACGTCAAATTGGGCACCTCGTATAGAGTGTTACAGCATGAGGTTGAAAGAGGTATTGAGCAGGGCACTGCAAAAGTCTGTCACAAGAAATGTAGACAAAAGATGGTGAAGTTATGCCATCAACGGGAGGTTCTTGCTGGCCACGTTAAGGCCATGAACGGGCTTCAGTATACACCCATTGAGATTGCATCATCTGGTGATGACGACTCTGACTTTGATGAGAAGGCATGCCACGTCACACGCAAGTCCAACCCCCGTGGTGGAGCAACTTCCGTCGGCCATCCACAAGATAGCACCGACGTCAGCACATACACTGCATCGCCATGTCTACACAAACATGGCAGATGCTATGTACAATGCCAAGATGGCAGCCCCCATGACAAAGGCAGAAGGCCTGAATTCCGTAGTGTGCCTCCACTCGCTCCTCTCACCAGGGGAGATGAATCGGAAAATCGCAGCGTGATTAAGGATGCAATCAGTAGGATCACTGTCCCAGAGAACCAAAAGAAAGCCATCCAGGTGCAAATTGATAAAATGCTAAAGGATTCTGTTAATCAGGATCATGCATACAAGGCAATTGCTAATGTGGCAGCGGAAGCTGCATTTTGCGGAGCCTGGGAACATAATGAACTAAATGCGACTACGCATATTTCCAATCCCCTACAAGTCACTCACTCTGTCCAGAAAATTGCACACAGCATCGGACAGATGGGCCCAACTGACTATTTCAGTTGCCACTTGGAGAAGGTGTGCTCCCTTTGCAAAAAGCTCTCCCTCCAACCTGAGTACCGGGTTCAAGTCTTGCGAGAGACAATTGAATCTACCCTCTGGGCTAAACTCTCAGAGACCTTATGTAACTCCAACACCCTTGCTTTTGATGACATTTCAGCGGCCCTCATATCCTTCAATTCTCTGGGTGTAGTAAGAGCTCACTTGGCCTACAAGGTTAAGCAGGCCACAAAGAAAAGCCCCGACACAGGCCTACCATCAATGATTATGTCTCACATACAGCACTGGCAATGGCCTCGCAAATGAGGATGCAGAGACCTAATTGAGTACAAGGATTTGTACATCTGGAACATGACTCCAGCCTTGTGGGAAAAGGTTGAGCTTAATGTTTACCCAAGTGCCAATATGTTTGCAGCTATCCCCACTAAGACAGAGCGTGCCTATCAGGTCCATCTCCATACTCTGACTTTCAGCAAATCCAACAAGATGGCTGCAGTACAGGTCACTGCAGTACAGCCTGCCCCTGACACCCCCACCCATTATATGGTAGAGGGAAGCAACCAAATGAATGACGCCCCTTCTGATGACAAGCAGTCACATGGGGGGGACCGGAACTATAGAAACAACAGGAACAGAGATGGGGCAATTGGAAAACTCCAAATGCCCAACAGTATAGCTAGAACCACAATGGTCCTAGATATCAACAGATCAAAGAAGAAAATGAGAGCCTCTGCAAGGTGTTGAAGGAGATCCATGCTGAGAGGGAAGCTGAAGTTCCATGAACTATAGCAGCCCTAGGCCTGACTGCTGAATGAACTTGCAGCTGAGGAAATCCATTCCTGACTCCGGCTGTTGAAAGCTTGAAAAGCCAAGGAAATCCTTTTGTTGTACCTGTTGCTGGCCAGGCTGATGTGACATCCAAGGAGGAACCACCTGTGCAGGCCGTTGCCATGCATGTGACATCACAGGTACATTTGTACCCACTGCAAGACATACAAAAGGCCTTGGAAGATCATGCAGGCCTTCAGTTTCAGGAACAGGATGATGATGCTGATTCTGAAAATACTGATTGACAATTACAGGCCCCAGTCTGGATTGTGAGTGATTTGATTGTTGACACAAATGGATGGCCTTGTGTAAAGGCCATGGTTGGGAGCCGCCAACTTACCATGCTTCTGGATACTGGAGCAGCAATGTCAGTCCTCCATGATGAGGACCCAGTCTCATCTGACTGGTCTACCAGATGGAAGACCAGCGCACAGGGTGTAGATGGTACCAAGCTACACACCTACTGATCTGTTCCTCTACCTGTGGTGGAAGACCACCTCAGGACTGATTTTGCTTTTGACCTCATGATTCTATGTCATCACCCCAGCATCTAGGGAATTGGCTTCCTAGCATTACATGGGCTGTGTAGTGGATCTGGCCAATAGGCTACTTCTTCAGATCAAAGGACAATGGCATGCTGTCACCATTCCAGATTCGCATGTGGGTGGCAGCCATCTCTCATAACAACAAGGAGTATGATGTCATGGCTTTGTTCAAAAGTCATGACCTGTTTTCTGAACTTGCACCCTTGCTGCAAAAACACATTGACGTGTTTGCCATCAACAAGCATGACTGTGGTAGGATGCCCACTACCATTGAAATCACAGGGCCTAACCCTGTGAGGCAGAAACAGTACCCATTTCCTACTGAAGCCTTACCATCATTGAGGGAGACCATCAAATCACTGTTACAACAAGGAGTGATTAGTACCTGTGTCTCCACTGTTAACTCACCCAGCTGGCCTGTGAAAAAGCGAAATGGAGCTTGGAGACTCACAACAGATTACGGGAAACTTAATCAAGTTATCCACAGCTGCACCCCAACAGTAGCATCAGCACCTGATGTACTCAAGTTGTTGGCACCTGACAAGAAGTGATTCACAGCTCTCAACATCTTTTTCTTTATTTTACTTACTTTCTTTCTTTCTCCCTGGCTTCCTGGTTGGCACCTCTCTTCAAGGCATCTCCCTCTTAGGTATCTGGCCACCGTCTGGTCCGTCCCCAAGCTTCATCTTCTGAAGCCATCACCTTCTTTCCCTGTGGATTACCCCCCATGGCGGGGCGGCAGGGAGACCACCATCTTGCCCGCCAGGACTGGATCCAGTTCTGGAGATTCCCTTCTGAAGCTGGGGCACCTATATAATGGCCATCAAGCCACAGCAACCAGGATACCATTTTTCCCTGATTGACCCCTGTGGAGCTTGGTGTGCAATGATGCCAATGAACTGGTCATGCACACTCCTGTGTGTGCCACCTCAAGCCTCTGCCATGCTCCACCCCTTACGCTTGTGGCACTGGGTCACCTACCCCCAGCTTCCACTAGGGGTCAGGCACACAGTGACCAATGGTTCCCCCTTCTCTGAAGATGGAAAGCAGTCCATTGGACACTCAATCTAGTTCACCTGCAGAGCCATGATGACCCCTGCTCGCTCCCAAACATGGGTCGCTGGTGTGGTGTGAGGTGTGGTGACCAGCACCTCAGCCCTCAGTGCCACTGGGATGGCCCAGTTCTCAACATCTCAAATGGGTTCTGGTCACTCCCATTAGCTCAGGAAAGCCAATACAAATTTGCTTTCATCTTTGATGGACGTCAGTACACCTGGACTTGTCTTCCCCAGAGCTTTCACAACAGCCCTTCCCTCTTCCATCTCCACATAATGGATACTCTGCAGGGGTTCTCCACACCCCAGTGTCCCCTGCAGTATGTGGATGACTTGCTTCTAGCAACCACCACGTAAGAAGAAAATTTGGCCCTTCTAGACGAACTTCTGTCTCTCCTCAAGAAAGCAGGCCTCAAGTGCAACCCCTCTAAGGCACAACTGTGTGAAAAAGAGGTAATCTTCCTTGGTCTGTGCATTACAGACCAAGGTAGGAGCCCAGCTGTCAAGAATCTCCAGGGATTGCAAGATCTGCCACTTGCTACTAGCGTGGCAATACTCAGATGCTTTTTAGGAATGGTAAACTACTCCAGGGATTTTATCCCTGACTTTGCCTTGAAGACTGCTCCCTTGTATGAACTTCTGAAAAAGGATGTCCCATGGACATGGAGCCCCACTCATACTGAAGCTGTGATGCAGCTCAAACAAGCCCTAGCCTCAGCCCCAGCACTGGCCAACCTTAACCCAAACCTTCCATTTCATTTGGAAACTGCCACATCTGATGTGACCATCTCTGCAGTGCTGCCACAAAAGTACAATGGGTACTTTAGACCCATTGCCTATGCTTCTCAGATGCTGTCCCTAGTAGACAGAAAGTATAGTCTCTGTGAAAGAATACTGTTGGCAGCCTTTTAGGCTGTCAAGCATTTTATGTACATCATTTGGTATGCACCTATTGTCTTGCATACCTGTCACACCCCAACCAATTTTTTGCTTTCAGACAAAGTAAAAGATGGTTCAGTTTCCAACACCAGACTCACTGGTCTTTGCTTTTGCAGGACAGAGGCATCAAAGTACTGCCTGCAAAAATGCCATCCATCCTGGCTCATGGCCTACTCTACACAGTAAGCCCCATGACTGTGTATTCCAACCTCCTGACTTACCTGAGCCGGGATCATTCTTACCGGCTACACCAGATGTTTTAGAGGATACCAGCATGTATCACATATTTACAGATGGCTCCACCTCCTATGTGGACAGAGAGCAGGCAGCAGGGTTTGGGGTGCTCATATTAGATCAAGATGGTGAATTCAGGTGCATTTCTAGAAAATGCACTCACTGTTATCTCCTCACAGTATGCTGAACTGGCAGCTGTGGTCTGTGCTTTAGAGGTCATTCCTCATGGTGACAAGGATGCCATCATCTTTGCAGACTCTAATTGGGTCTTCTCTACCCTTACTGAGTTTCTACCATTCCGGGAGATATATAACTTTACATCCTCTGATGGCACACCTGTCAAATACAGGGATCTGTTTGTGTATATACACACCCTGACACAACAGTTCACTCATAAACTGTACATCCACAAGGTAAAGGCTCACTGTACATCTGGCCCTTACCATGAATTCAATGATCAAGCGAACTCACTTCTCAAAGCAGGCACTCGGGGTGGAAGACATGTTCAATGACTCACCCAGTAGCTGTGGCAGCTATTTTCTTAGCTGCTAACACCAGGCAGAAACCAGAATGAGAACCTCCACTGGACCTTTCTGCTGCACAGAAATCTGACCCAGAACTAAAAGATGTTTTCAAATTCTTGGACAAGGGAATTGAACAGGAACTACCCACTGGTAGTCCATACAAGAGACACTAACAACACACACGTGTCTAGTGATCAGAAACTCATCTGGTATCGAAAGGAAGATACAGGTAACAAATTGTGGGTTGCACCACAATTTTTGTGAGCTGAATTTATTCATATGGTTCATGACCCCCCCCACTGGTGGACACCAGGGGGCAGACAACACCCTTCAGAGACTCAAAACCATAATCTAGTGGCCAGGTATGACCAAGGATGTGGGACACTATGTGGACAACTGCATAGTGTGTGCCCAGAACAACCAATTTCGGTGAAAAGAAATGCCAAACTATTGCCACAGAGGCAATCTGGACCATGGAATGTGATACAGATCAATTTCATTGGCTCCTTGACCAATTCAAGCAAGAACAACAAGTATGCACTTGTCACGGATTTGTTTTCTAAGTGGCTAGAGGCATTCCCCACTAAGAATAACATGGCAAAGACAACTGCCAAGATCCTGGTGGATCAATTGTTCTCCAGATGGGGCCTACTCCTTAACATAGACTCAGACAAGGGAACCAGTTTTACAGCCGAGCTGATGAAGCAGACACTCCAAATGCTTGGGGTAGATTAGAAATGTCATATCCCATACCATTGTCAATCCTCAGGCTAGGTAGAAACAGCAAACAGAAGAATCAAACAGATGTTATGCAAATTCATCAATGACAATCCCAAGGACTGGGATTCCCTCTTGCCACTACTGATGATGGCAATCAGGGGCACTCCTGCAGCAACTACTCAGTGCACACCCTATGAGGTTATGACTGATAGAGCCATGAGATTACCTGAGCACCTATTAATTGACCACCACATCCCTACTGCAAATAGAGCATCTGTAGACAAGTATGTTGAAAAACTTTGTGATGACACCATGAAGACACACTTGTTCGCTGCCAATCATATGGGTAAGGCTCAATATCAAGCAAAAGCCCATTTTGATAAGCATGCCAAAGAAATTGACTGGCAAGTTGGAGACCAAGTCATGCTTCTCTAATAAAGACCACCTGCTCATTCATTTGCCAGCAAATGGGAAGGTCCATTTCCCCATTGTCAACAAACTCAGTCCTGCTGTTTATCTGGTCAGAGTTCAACAGCAGAGACAGGCCACTTACAAGTGGTTCCATGCTAATCAGCTCAAGTTGTATAACGGTGACTAAAATTACTTTTCCTAACCCACTTAGGGCGGAACAGTACCCCTCACTTAATAACACTTTTCTGTTTCTTTCAGGCACTGGCAAGATGACTATCTTGCAACTCTTCATCCTGGTGGAACTACTTTCTTTGACGGACTCTCAGAACAAACCCCTATCGAATGCACACAAACAACGTATAGAACATTTGCTTAGCAAACTTGAACATTCAGCCCCAGTGCAAGTCCATATGAATGTTCCCAACAAAATGATTACTGTTAAGGAAGGCTCAGATGCCTATCTTAATGCCATGGTTGTTGCCCCAGACAAATCCACATTGCAGATACAATGGGGAACTGATTTTAATGGTTACACACTTTTCACGGATGGCCCAACACAGGGATTGCACCAAATGGCACACTCTCTATTCGACAAACTTCTTCTAGACATACTGGTCTTTATAACTTGACTGCCTTAATAGATCCTACCTTTTGTGACCACCTCTGAGGAATCTGGTGCTTTGTCTTCATAACTATGTGACTACTGCAGCTATGTTCCTTTCCGTAGTCCCACCCACTGAAGAAGAACTGACTGAATATCCTCCCCAGGAGCCTGGTCCTCCTAGTGGTTTGACCACCACTTCCCTTCCTGGAGCTTTGATTAATAATGTACAATACATGCATGTCCCAGTTATTTTCAGTCTTACACATTGGAATATGGTTGAGTTTGGTCTCTGTCACACTACCAACACTTCTAAATTTTTCAGTATGATGCTTCTAGATATGTGTAGCTGCATACCAAACTTGCACAAATGATGCAGTTAGTGGACCTCATGCCACTGATCACTTAGGAGTCTTTAGACCCGCACCTAATGTTAAAGATAAATCATGTGCTAGATGTGAAACTGCAGATGTTACCGGTGCAGCAGGCACCGTCTCTGGCCTTTTTGGTTTGGGCATGTTTATCTGGAATAGAGCAGATATAGATGCTATTAAAGCACAGACATTTAATTTTCAGCAAGCTGTTAAGAAAGATATCCTACCCTCACTGTTACATGGTGTAGATGGTTTAAGTAAAGAAGAACATTTTACTGTATATAATATGCAAGAAATTGCCAAAAGGGTTCAATGATGCTAAGAATAAGATTAGTGAACTGATTTTTCAAAATAACAAGGAGGAAGACAAACAATATATTGCCCATGAACTTTGATGCTCCACCTATGGGTCATATGTTATGGCCACTGTTAACAATCTCTTCAGGGATTTGGAAACAGGACACATTCCTGATATTATTCATAGTAGGAGAATGTCTAAATGGTATTGTCCTCACTGCAAGTCTCTGTCATGCATCACTGTATGTACAGTATGTCAAATAATGTTAATATTTCTATGTCTATTGCTAGAAATCTTGGATACGTTTCACGTTATCCAAACCAAGCACCATGTTACTTTACTAAGACTGGCTCAGTCCATGACAATAAGTTCAATACTTTCACTGTGTCATTACCACGCTTTGACCCTCAAACTTATGTCTTTGACAAACTGGTTGCTATTAATTCCATTGGACATCTGGATGACAACATCTACCAAGAATGAACTGATTTGCCCTCCCTCCTGGTTTACCACTCTGTTCTCCAAGCTTGGGTTGCATCACATACCAACTTCTGCACCAAGAAGGGATATTATTACCTGTGCCACTGTGACATCTTTGACATCATGAAACCTGTATGTGGATACTCCCCGGAACATCTCAACTGAGCCTATGCATTGGGTGATGATCTGCCGTCCAACCTGACACTGATGATGAATCTGAATCTTCGCAAGCTGCATCTTCAGTACCTGATGCTGAAACAGCTGCATTCCGAAGCTAACTGGAAAAGGTACATCGCTTCACTTCACGGCTCACCAACCAGTCGTTTGCCTGTCCCATATGGCTACAGAAATGGAGGGTTCCAACTTTGCGAGTTACCTACAGTTCCAATGGGCAGTTCTGAGTAGTGACAAATTATTGATCATTTGCTTATGGTGAAAAAACTTGTGATATTTCAGCTCCTAACTTCTGTTTTACTCCACAGCAGAAAACAGTAATTGGTCACACTGTGATCGCTCCTGTTCCTCTCCCTGAATCAGATGTTATTGATACTGATCTGCAATACTTGCTTGCCTTATCTCAACATTTGCCAATGTTTGACATGCACATTGACCCTTTGACATTATCTTTGCAATCTCTTTTAGCTGGAAAAGATTTGCATTTGATTTATATTAGCAATAATATTTCTAAGGCTGGTGATGCTCTTAATGACCTTATTCATGATGGTGATTTAAGCACTGCTTTATCCAATACTTGGTTAGAATTGACTTTTAAAGCTTTTGTTATTATCCAAGCATTTTTGATTACTTTTCTGATACTTACCCTCTGCTGTCTGTGATGTATTCTAAGACAACACTGAGAACAACTCGAATTCCTTTATGAGGCTTGTGCGTGGGGCTTGTAAATGGCTTTTTAGCTCCATCCCAGTACTTTCCTGTGGTTGTTGCCTTTTGTTCTGAAGGCAACAAGGGGGGGATGTTATCCATGGTCCAGCACCCCTGATTGTACCCCCACCTCATGGACAGCAACAGATACAGTATATAGGTACTGTATATGTACTAACTTTGGGGCGAAGACACTTACAAGCATGAGTGTCAGGATCTGTGTTCTACTAATGCATATCATGCTTTATTATGTTTACTGATATATTTTAGCTATGAGAGATGCTATGTATTCTCTATAAGTAAGACAACAGTGCCATCTTTAGTAATTGTACTGCTATTATGACCTTGGACTTACAGACAACCTATTGTGTTACACTATCTTATGCAAGCTAAGCAACTTCTCATATTAGTTAGGATGGTTACTCAGGCCACCTGTTTTTGGCCAGTTATATACTTTTTATGTATCTTCTTTAGTAGTTGCCATGACAAACATCAGGATATAAGACCCTTTGTAGCATGTAACTTCTCTGAGAAGAGAGACTGCATTTACCTAGGTAAGGAAAATTGGTAATTCTCCCAGTGATCACACTGTTGGTAGTAAGCCTGTATTATTGATCTGTAATAAATTCCATTTATTACATGAGTACCACTTGTTTGTTCTCTCTCTTCCTATTGTGTTGTTTCACCAAGAATCTGAGAAGGTTATTTATTACCAAGTTACAGGCCCATGATCTTATGTTACCCTAACAACACCTCTGCTGCTGCCAGACTGGCACTAGTCCATTCCTGACCTTTGTCTTCCTCTCATGTTTCACCCTGTTTTAATGTTATGCATCTTCAGTTGAAGGCACTGAATTGGAGATTAGAGCATATATAGAGAAAATCCTGCTCTCTGTCTGATAGATCATTTCAGGTACCTCACTGTCAGATTTATTTGGAGGCTCTGATTGCTGCAAGATCAGACTTCTTTTCTGACATCATAGCAGCTGAAAGGAACATGCTTGCTACTCTTTCAATATTGCTCATCAGTTCATCTACCCCCGATGCATAAACCTTGCAGAGGTGTCGAGTGCCATAGAAAGATGTGAGCAATTTACTTGAACCACTGTTGGGGTCTGCAATTCAAAGGAATTACACTCTTATTTTTAGTTTCAAATACTTTAATGCCATAGAACAAATCCAAATGTACATATTTGTCAACTGCAGTTCGGTTTGATGACATCACAAGCTTTGTGTCTATGAGGTATTCAACAACAAAATTACCAGACATCACCACTTCTCATCAGATCATCATATCACCACAGTAGTTATAATGTTATAATGCTCTGTAAATTTTCTGAGTTGCAGTAGCCAAGCCATGAATAAAACTGAAGTTACATCTGTCTGGTATAGATTTGCAACAGCTAAGAATGTAGCACTCCTTGGGGAACTAAATGCATTGAGGTTAACCACTAGTGCCTCTGATCCTATCCCCTTGCACCTGGTGAAGACCAGGCAGGAGAAAGTTTATCTGCTGTTAGTTCTTGGCTGAGATTGCCAATGTCTTTCTAGTGAAAGGGATCTTGATGTGGCCCTTGAAAAAGAAACCATGGTTAAATCCTGATGTTCTTGTCAACTATAGGCCTATCTCTAACTTTCCTTTTTTAGGAATTGTTTTTGAAGGACTTCCAGTGACATCACCAGGTCAATGACTGATTAGCCCATGAGCTCCCATTCTCCATCATGCAAATAACCCTGATAAACTAACTTTTTTGCTAGCAACGACCACGGTTCCATGTCAAACTAGCGACTGAGGAATGGCGACATGTGATAAATGGCACCGAACCCAAATCGTGACCACTTTTGACAAATGGTGTTTTCTGTGGGGGTCTTTTCCCCCACACCCCCCATACCATATATTCCTAATCTGGGGGGAGCAAAACCTGGGATGGGGGAACTGGGATCACTAAAATAGTGTTGGCACTGTGGTTCAGTCACCGTTACGTCACTTCGCCATTCCTCAATCACTATTTTCACTGGATATCAATGGCCACATTTATGAATGGAGGGGTTACTGAGAAAGAAAAGAAGTCTACCCATAATAACTTCAACATCATACCCATGGATGACAATGGTTTGGTGGTTGCTGACGAATCAGACTCGGCACAGTTCTGTGCTTCTGGAGCAGCCCAACCTTCCAATATGGCACCATCCCAATTTGTAATGAATCCCACCCCAAATAATGAGGGAATAATAAAAGCTGGATGCCATCCTTCAGGAATTGCAGGCTTTCAGAGAGGAGTTTAGAGACTGGAAAGATGCCCTCTTGACTGTGAAGGTATACCTCTCCTCCCTGGAACTCAGTGTTTTGGAGACTGAGCAGCATGCCAAGACTGCTGACAGCAGACTGGGGAGACTCGCGTCAGCACTGCTGCAGCTTGCCAAAATGCAGGCCTCAATGATAGATAGGCAAGAAGATGCAGAAAATAGGCCCGCAGTAAGAATATTAGAATATATGGCATGCCTGAGGATTCAGAATGGCCCCATATGAATGGATTTCTGGACTCTGTTCTGCATACTGCTCCCCTGAGAAGCATCTTGAGATCTGGGAATTGAATGGTCCTGTAGTGCTCTGGGACCTAAGTACTACTCCTCCACAGCAAGACGATGTTCTATAATGATCACGTTTATTATCTACAGTACTAAGGGCATGGTGCTGAAAAAAGCATGGCAACAGAAAATGGTTTACTGTGGCACTAACAAGATTTTTCTCGACAATGATTATGCCCCTACTACTTTGCAATGGAGGAGGGACAATATTCTGATACTGAAAACCCTGCACCTATAGCTACATAAATTAAAATTCAGAACACTCTATCCCTCCAGCCTCACAGTCCAATTCTCAGATGGACAAAAAACATACACCTTTGCTGAAGAAGCATCCAGAGATCTGACAAACAGAGGGATACTGCTACAGATATAATGCCTTCCATGAACTGAGGCCCAGACACCAGTGACCTTGCAATCCTGACCTGACACAGTGACTCAGAGAAGGCAACACATTCAGGATACTCTCATGTCCAGTGGCAGAGGACAAATCCAGCACCTGAACTTAATATTCTTTATGTTGGACTAAATCAGTACTTACTTTTTGGTGGTGGTGGGACCCCAGGGGTTCAGGAGTGGCTAAGACCTCAGTGACTCTCCCCATCACATTTTGAAGGAGGTGACCTCTTGGGCCTGTCAAGCACCACTCCAGCACCATTATGAGACCCCCCTTTTGCTAGCCCCAAATGGTGGAGCCTCTTGGGTGATTTTGCCCCTGAATATGTCAGGGATAAAATCTTGACCCTGGAAGGGGGCACTCAGCAGTCACCCGGCATAGCTGTAGAGAAGTATATCCTCAGTTTATATGTGGGGTGGCGTGGGTCACCTGGGGAATATCCTCACCCTAATATAACTTTTTACAAGGAGTCACCATAATTAACAAGCAGAAATTGAACTTCATTGATTTTCTCTGTAGCAGAGGTTACACAGATGTTCCAAGGGGTCCTGGGGGGGTGTGCCCCAAGGCTGGGGTGGACCACCAACCATCACCTCCTGAGTGAACCTGGAACATTCCAATACTCCTATTTCAAATATGGAGAGATGCACTAGCAGGATAGACACTGCAGCTGAGGTACTGCTACACCAATTTCTGAGACAGTCTAACTTTGGGAGGGCTCCAGCCCCACCTTGGAATACTGAGAACTTGTAATAATATAGGGTGCTGCCTTTTTTACTGTTATGAGCATGTGATATTACAACACAATTACAGGGGTTTGCACCTTGTGCCCTGCCACTTCCATTAGGGGAGCAGTTACAATATAATTTGGACTCCTCAACCTAAGGTGTACAGTCAATTCCTGATATATGCACATGCTTGGGACACCCTGTTTTTGTGCATTAATCCGAAATGGCATACAACCAAAATTGTATTGAAATTAATGAAGCCACTAAGTAAAACACACTTTCTCACTTAGTAGTCACTTTTTACTTTTAGTGAATGTATCAAACTCATTGAAACACGCCAAGTCATCAAATGTTGCAAACTCCAAACTGTTTGAGCTATTTGTTGTCTCCAAAGCTCCTTGTTCTGACACACAGGCTGAAACGGAATAAAACTTGCATGTCTTTAACAACTGGTAGCACAGTTAGCACCTGTTTAAGAGGTGTGATTAACAGTATTAATGCCTATGAAGCCCCTGTTTGGAGGACAAAATGTGCATACAACCGAAATTTGGTGTACATACAAGCACATTTTTTATTATTAAGTGTATAGGGTTGGGATTGGGACGTGGCATTTTTATGCATACATCCGGAATGTACATACATCCGAATGGCATACAAGTGGAATCCACTGTATTTGTTTTCTCAATGTTTCTTACAGGTGGCAGTTTGTCTCCTCTATGCTACAGAACTGAAGCTTCCTGTTCATGCCTGACTGTGGATGGACAAGGCATGGCCATCCAGGTTCTTTTGTTGTTCTTCTGGTAGGCAAGTGTGTAAATATTCTGTTGCTATCAGAAGGGTAGGCTACTACACTTTAGTATACTAAATTGATGGCAGGGTTGGGAGGCAGTCTCTCAGGTCATGGCAGTCAGAAATCCGTATGAAGATGGTTTCCTCCCTGGCTCCACCCTATTAATTGTGGTCTGCACCCTCATAATTTGTTCCTCATCCCAATATTGTGGAAACTCGAGTAACCCCTAGGGAGCCCGATGCTGTTTGGCATTTGGAGTTCTCTCAGGTGGCATCCTGCCACAAGAGAAGTTTAATGACACTTCCCTTCCTTGGAAACCCATGCTCCCATCCCCACCAATTACCATGGCAGCTCCTTTGTCCCACAGGACATCATCCTGGGGTACTGTAGATTCACCAACCCTGTTTCTGGCCCAGCCAGCCACTGTTTATACCTTGTAGTCTGGTTGACTATGTTTTGTTTCCACAGTTCATCCCCACCCATGGATTAAAGCAGTCATCAGAAGTTTCCCACCCTGACTTTCACACTGCTGGTTGCAGAGAACCCAGAGACAAGACACTTGAGTGTTTGATGGAGGCTGGGAACCTTATTATCTCAGTACAGATTCCAAGTTAACATGGATCCCTCTGGGATGGGAATTAGGGTAGACTTATCAAAGTTTAATGCGTTTTTAAATGCATACTATGATGACCAAGTTTAAAATACTATCACACAATGTAAATGGCTTGTTCAGTCAGATTAAGTGCTTGAAGGTTATTAGGGTGCAAAACAAACAACATCCTCACCTAATACTTCTCCAGGAAATCCACTTCAGTAGTGTAGAACACCAAAAACACCTGAAATTTAGCTTTGACCATATTGTGGAGTAAGCCTATAAAAATGGGCATCCCAGGGGAATAGTTACACTGATTCTCAGGCACATTCCCCTTCAAATTAGATGCTATACAGATAAGGAGGGCAGATTGGCATTAGCCATGGGCGACTTACATGACAAACCCCTCATGATATGGAGTGTCTATGTCCTGCAAGGCAGCAATGCCTCTGCAGCCCAACACCTGCAGTATACTATCTTAGCATGCCAGACTGGCACATTATTACTAGGGGGTGATTTAAAATTTCTAATGACCCCTTTGCTGGACACCACTAACCCCAAACCAACCTAATCTATCTCAGATCAAAAAAACACCAGAGAAGGCTGGTGAAAGATTTAGGACTAACAGATGTTTGGCACTCCCTGCATGACAGAGATAGGAAATATATATAGTATTCTAACTCCTATTGCTATTACTCAAGATTGGACTATTTCTTCATTAGTAGCGAGCATATGGACTGAGTGGCAGAAACTGAAATCATCACCACAGTTCTATTGAATTATGCCCCAGCCTTGATTAATCTAATGACCCCTAATGATTGGAAATAAATCCAGTGGCACTTTAACCCCTCCTTACTTTGTCACTCCAAATTTAAAATCCCAGTAGATGACCTTATCCCCAGGTTCATCCAGGAGAAGGACACTCAAAGGACTTCTGCGTGCAAATAAGGGACACAATTAAAGCTGTGCTGAGGGGAGAGACTGTGGCATATGCCCCAGGGGGAAAAAAAAAGACAGAGGGAAGAACAGCTGTGGCTCTTACAGGAAAAGTTACAGTTTCTCCAGTTAGCTTGTATGCAAGAATATCACTGCCTGCTAAATCAGGTAAAAGAAATACAGGCAAAATACAGGATATTTTAACCTATAAAACATAGCAAGCACTCCTTTGGTTGTGCCAAACTTATTATGATGGAGGGGCATGGGCAGCAGAAATCTTGGCTCACTGTCTCCGACAACAATGCAGATTAGTAACTACTAATAAACTTATAGACCCAGCATCAGGGGTGACACATAGACATTTGAGGAACAGTCTCCAAATTCTCAAAGACTGCTATACCACCCTATATATGCAAGGAACCACTCCCCTCTCTTGAATCTGTCCAGGCTTTTCTAGGGACTCTTACTCTCCCCATATTCACAGAGGAACAGCATGCCTCTCTCTTCCAAAACCACTCTCCTCAGAATAACTTACTACTAGTATAAAGAACCTTAAAAATGGGAAGAGCCTGGGACCAGATGGATACTGGGCAGAATTTTACATAGCAGCATTAGCAATAATACACAAACCCCTTCTCCATGCCTTCAGAGAGTGTCAAACATCAGCACAATGTCTGGACTCATGGCGATATGCCAACATCACCACCATACTTAAACCACAAAAAGATGCCACACAATGTGAATCATAATGCCTCATCTACGTTTTAAATTTGGATTATACGTTTTTTGCTAGTATACTGGCACACCATTTAGCGCATATCCTACTGACCATTATAGACCCAGACCAGTCAGAATTTATTTGTACTCAACAGACTGTGGACAATATTAACTGCGTGCTCCTGTTAACTGACTATGCCACTAAACATCACTTTCCCCTCCTGATTCTAAGTCTTGATGCACAAAAGGCATTTGATTGGGTCTAATGGCCTTTCTAACATCAGGGCCTAGAAAACTTCTCTCTTCCAGAGAAATTTCTGTCCGTATTATCCAGCCTTTATAACTCCCCCCAGGCCATAAAGTCAATGGCCCCTTCTCATCACAGTTCACAGTAATGAAGGGCACCCAGCAAGACTGCCCCCCTCTCCATATTTATTTGCACTGTATGTGGAACCACTGTCCCAGTACTTGCACCAAACCTCAGAGGTGGAGGACTTTAGGGTGAGGAGCCACTCCCACAAAGTGGCATACTATTCTGATTATTTACTATGTATTATGAACCCTGAGACTTCTCTGCTGGTCTTGACACAGTGTCTACAGATCATAGATATCCTAGCAGGATACAGTCCATGAGACTAAAACTGAATTTTACAAATTAGCTCACTCAACAAACAACTTAAAAATTCAGTTTCCATACAAATGGGGTAGACCTAGTATTTAATACCTTGGAGTGAAACTATGTGTTGATCTGACAGATCTGTATAAATTTAACTATACGGATCTAGGAGGACCTCCAATGCTGGTAGCCCCTTCCTCTCACTTTCATTAACTGGATACATTCAGTTAGAGCGAACATCCTACCCTGATTTTTGTGTTTGTGTTTTTTTTTTTTAACTATCCATCTCCTGCCACTCCAAATCAGAATTTTAGAAATGGAACAAATCCATTTCCATATTTTTATGTTGGGGGGGACCTAGGATCACCTACAAAAAGTCACAGCCACCCAAAACTAAATGAGGGCTGACTCTATCGGACCTGATCTTATATGCACTAGTGGCCCTTCTGAGACACATTCTGTCATGGACTCAGAATACACACAGATCCTGCTGGGTAGATCTGGAGAAAGACATCTCCCCAACAGATCTGGAATCTCTCATTTCCGGGCCATTGAAGGGCTTCATATTACTGCAAGCCCTTCCCCCCCATGACTCTTTCAGCCAGGTTACTAAAAGTATGGCACTACCTGATGCAACATAAATTGAATATAGTGGGGGTTCAATGGATTATCAAACTGACATTGGACTCTTAGCTTGAACAGACCACAAATTTAAACTATGGATACAACGGGACATTTCCCACACATTCCTTTTGTATGACAAGGGAACTCTCAAATTCTTTGAGCAGTTGTCTAGAGAATTCCAATTAGATCACAATGACCAGTATTGATTTTTTTAACTTACTCCACATTTTTTCTCCTTCCCCCAGGACCTGGCCCCATCTGGTAGACCCAGGGCTCAGCCCTCTCACCCACCCTCTCCAGGACTTACCATCTTCTGCTTGTTCCATCCTGACTTACCCCACAGATGGGTACAGAAGGGGAGCCCCCTACTACCCCAGCAGTTCTCGAGTTTCGGTTTTCAGGAGAGTGTCACGGTTGGTGGTGCGGGGCCTGCGGTACGTGAGGTAGGTGTCATCCTACTAGGGTCCTGGGGCATTTCCTGTTTTTCCTCATCCCACCCCATGACATCTCATGGGAAGCAGTACGCATCACCACACAGGCCTCCTTGGTGGATGTGAGCAGCACCATCTGTGGTCACCCAGGGCCACAGCACCAGTGACGCAGTTCTACCCTCCCCCCCCATGTGGAAATCATCATCAGTAGCTCTTCCCTGAAATTGGCTTTTTTGAACAGGCAGTGAATTTAAGGTTACAAAATGACTTGTAACTTTTAAACAAAGTAACTTAGAGGTTTCATTTTTGGCATGAGGCTGACTGGGGATATATTAATCCAAATTATGAATTTATTGATTCAAGACATTTTGGTTGGACTCCCTCTTTAAGGTTTACTTTTACATTACTAATTTATAAATCATAGTATCAAATATTACTTTCACTTTCACAAAAACAATTCTTAACAATTCTTAGCATGTAAGCAATTGATCCGATCCTCTGCAGATTGAAGTAGTAATTTGAAGGCAATACCATAAACTAATTAAACCCAATAACAGTTCAGATATAACTGAGGGTAAAATCAGGGGCCCATTATTTAAAACTTTGCCTGGGTGCAAAACTGAGTTTGTCCACACAAACCGGGTCTTGCGCAGATAGGTAATATTGAAAATCCTGGTTAGTGCAGTCAAACATGGTTTGTGCCTGGGCAATATTCAGATGGGGTGCCACGTGAATGAAGGGGCAGGAGCCTGACTGTTGGTGCAGTCCAATGTTAAGAGTATGTGCACCATGCAAGGCCATTTTGCTTAGTCCCCTTGCGCAGCGCACATACTGGAGATCTAAACCTCAACTTACTCCTGTGCAACCTTAGTGGTTGGCAGAGGAAGGGTGGAAGCCTCACCTTCTCCTCCAACACAGTAAACCCTGGCATCTAGTGGTGCCACCTCCCACTGATCGCTGTCCTGAAGTTATCAATTAAAGTTTCCCTATTGCTAGTGTCCCCCCACCGATCACTGTCCTGAAATTGTAAATTACATTTTCCCTGTTGCTAGTGGCCTCCCCCACCACTGATCACCATCCTGAAATTGTAAATGACATGTTCCCTGGTGATAGTGGCCCCTTCCCATGCTGATCACCTGCTCGATGTGTTAAAACATAATTCCCTGGCATCTAGTGCCCCCACCGATCACCAGCCTGATGCGGTAAAACATAATTCCCTGACATCTAGTGGCCCCCCTCACTGATTGCCAGCCCGATGTGTTAAAACATCATTCCCTGGCATCTAGTGGCCCCCACGCTGATTGCTGGCCTGATGTGTTAAAACATTATTCCCTGTCATCTAGTGACTCCCTGCTGATTGCCAGCCTGTTGTGATAAAATATAATTCCCTGGTGTCCAGTGGTCCCTCCCCCCACACCCATGCCCGATCTCTATTTAATGTTCTGTGGTGACCAGTGGTCCCTCCACCCACCCGCATCCATGCCTGATAGTAATGAACCATCTCCCTGGTAACTAGCGGTCCCTTCCCCCACCTGATTCCATGCCCAATATGTAATCATTATGCCCTGGTGTCCAGTGGTCCCCCATTCTGATACCTCATAATATTAGAGAACACCATTCCCTGGTGTCCAGTGTTCCCCTCATCCTGATCCCCTATTCAATAACTTTATACAATTCCCTGGTGTCTAGTGGATCCCCCACCCCAGCAGGTAGTGCCCCACCATCCCTCAACCCCCCATCCCAACCCCGAGCCAGCGACCGGCACAGCCCTCCTCTCTCCACCACAGCCAGCTGCTGACTGAGCTGTCAGTGAGCATGTAAGTAACCAGCCATGGTGGAGAGAGGAGGGCTGTGCTGGTTGCTGGCTCGGGGTTGGGATGGGGCAGTGGGATGGTGAAGCACTACCTGTTGGAGTGGGGAGGTCTGCTAGACACCAGGGAATGGTATCAAGTTATTGTATAGGGGATCAGGATGGGTGGGAACAATATGCTGATGCCGGTTCAACAATTTGATAGCGAACGACATCACAGCGACTATTCGCTGTTGCCGCTGTGATGTCATCGCGGGACCCAGCACTGCTTTCTTGGGGTCTTGCACCCTCTCATTGAATCAACGCCAACTTAGACTTGATTATATTTAGTAGGGGGAGCAGGGGGCTTCCCCCCATATGGGGATTTGGGGGGTGAAGCCCCCCTTAAGAAAAGTAACTTGCTGTAGATGGCTTTATGCTGACTGCAATTGCGGTCAACATAAATCCATTGCTGTAACATTGGTTGACAACTTTGTTGTCAAACCAGCATCGTGGATCCAGTGGGAACACTGGACACCAGGGAATGGTGTTCTTTGATATTACAGAGGATTGGGATGGAGGACCACTTGACACCAGGGCATAATGATTACAGATCAGGCATGGGATCAGGTGGGGGAGGGACCACAAGACGCCAGAGAAATGGTTCATTACTATTGGGCATGGGTGCGGCTGGGGGAGGGACCACTGGACACCAGGGAATGATATTTTATCACATCAGGCTGGCTGTAGGCAGGAGGGCACTAGACGCCAGTGAATGATGTTTTAACACATCAGACTGGCAATTGGTGGGGGAGTCACTAGATGGCAGGGAATGATGTTTTAACACATCAGGCTAGCAATCAGTGGGGGGGGGCATTAGACACCATGGGCTCGATTCCAGAACAGATATGCCCAATGGAAACACAGTATGCCAACACCAAATGGTGCAAAACGCATGTTAAGCCTGCTACTTGCAACATCCGAAATTCCAAAAGGCCGCTTGCCCCACAAGTTGCAACTGCTGCGCCAAACCCAACTTACGACAGAGTTACACCAGAAAATGCATGCACCACTGCCTAATGTGGCTTGCAACATGTGTAATGCGTCACTATGACAGAAGTGCAATTCCAGAACATGAGGCATAGGTAAGTAGGCCAAAACAGTGAGACTCAACCTAGACCAAGGTGGAGCTGGTCTAACCAGAGCACAGCATATATAACCCCCACCCAAGCAGTCAGACAGCATTCAGCAGTGTGGAGTGACACACAGCATGAAACAAGTCAGCATTATCAGCCCTACTGGGCATCATGCTATCAGAGTAAAGAGAACACAGGCATGCCAGGTGCCATGGCAGGACCTAGGGGACAGAGCCACAGTGGCGAGTGATGGTGCCAAGGCCACCTGTACAGACAGTGAGGCACACACGGAAGTCCTACATGGAGCTCACAGATTAGCAGTGCATTGCACGCTATAGGCTCAACAAGAGCAGCATCAGGGAGCTATTCCAGGACCTGTGGGAGGACCTACAGAGTACCACCAACAGGGGTCACCCACTGGCAGTGGCTGTGCATGTCAGTGCAGTGCTGTGCTTCCTGGCAATGGGGACATTCCAAACACCCACAGGGGACACAGTGGGCATATCCCAGTCGGCAGTGTCGAAGTGCATGAGGAGGTTCCTGACAGCCCTGATATAACACATCGCAAGGTACATCAGCTTCCCATGGGATGTCCAACAACAGCACCATGTGAAGTAGGCATTGTACAACATGGCACAGTTCCCCCGTGTGCTAGGGGTGATTGACTGCACATCAGGGCCCCAACAGCAGATGGGGATGCATACATAAACAGAAAGGGTTACCACTCCATAAACATGTAACCCCCTTACAAATGGGGGTTCCAAAAAAGCCTCTATAGAGCTTGCCTAAGTGTTTCTCTGCCTGCTGGCGTTCAACGTTTAAGCAGTTAGATTGGCACTGTGAGTGCTGGAAGAGCCTCCACATACTGTCTCTTTAAGAGCTGTCTGCTTGCAGACATGATTACTGTTTTCTAGGGGGGCTGGTGTTCCTCTGCTCGAATCCCACCTGAACTGTGGGGAAATCACTCTGTTTCTGCAGTTGCTAGGAGCGCAGAGGGAGCCTAAATGAAAGATGTAACTGTTTGCCTGAAACCAGTTAGAGTGTTAAGTAAAAATGCAGTTTGTCTAGCATGCCTTTCTTGCAGCTGGGACTCTGTGTGTTTTGCCCCTCCATTTTGGTTCTGAACTACCAAATGGGTCCAATCAGTGTGGCGGGGGGCCTTTAAAATGGAGTTTATTCAGACCAACCAGAATTCGGACTCTCCTGGGAGCCGTCTTACAATGAGGAGATATAGCTAGTAATTCTAGGAAGTGAAGTTCTGGACCTTGGCGCCTATTTGCACCAATGGGGAGAGTTTCTGAGTGACTTGACAGCTGAGTCCACCAACTGGACTGGGTGGTGCCGGAAGAGAATGCTCTGCCTTGAGACTGGAATGGCAGATCAGTTGTGACCATGAGGAGAGAAGGAGCTCCGAGCTTCTGCGCTGTATAGTTTCGTGTGGGAAGCGTGTGAGAGGCCTAAAGTCAGGCTGTTGCATTGATAACTTAACTCAGACTAAATCTGAGACTACGGAGAGGAAGAGTGGCTGAAAGAGTGGAAACCAGGCTCACCCTGTAGAAGACTGGAGAAATTGCTGAATCGCACTCGGTCTGTCAGGAATTGAAGCTACAGTGTGAACTCCCGGGTGTTTGCAGTAAGTGCGATCGGGACCTGAAAGCAGCTGCCTGGTATAGTAATTTCCTTTACATATAAATATGTGGAATGCTTATGAGATATAGCTAGTCTGGCTCTCTTGTCACCGTGCAGTGTAGAGTGAAAGTCAAGCTGAATGTATTCGGACTGAATCCATCTGCTGCTCAAAGCCATGTGGCCTGGCTTGTAGAATCTCATCTCCCTGCTGTGTGTGTCTGGCAATTCAGACCCACCATCTGCACCAGGTTTTCAGCATGGGGTATTGTGAGTACCAATCAGGGCATCCCCTGTGACTGATTAACCATCAACAGTGTTTCATCTGATTTTCTTTCCTTCATTTCCTCAAAGACTGAACCATCCGGCTCCGGATTACAATTGGGTGTTATGCATATTTTTCTCTACAGGGCCCCATCCATCTACACCTGCCGGACAACCCTGGGCAATGGACCTGGCTAGCCCCCCCCCAACCTGGGTACCCAGAGTGTGACTTTTTAGACCCTGTAATGTGCACAAACCCTGACCTCTGGGTGGAGGCACCCACCATAGAACCTAGGCCCCTCAACCTGTCAGTAGTCAAGCAGGCAGGGGTAGTAACCCTTGGGATAGTGCCACCTGGGGGTTACAAACATTGAGGTGGTATGCGACAGTGAGTGTCACATACTAGATGTGGTGGCCAAGCACCCTGGATCCTGCCATGACTCCCACATATTCGGGAACAGTGGGCTACAGGAGGCCTTTGAGAGAGGGGACATCACAGATGGATGACTTATAGGTATGTACTGGGGAAAACGACACCTGCATATGTGAGCATGCAGCAGTGTGTGCATGAGCAGTAGACAGTGTGTGCAGCTGTGAGTGGACAGGGTGGCACAACAGGGGAAGTGGATGCACAGGCAATGCAGTGTACAGAAGTGACAGCCACACAGGCACATGGCACGGCACACATGGGGCACATGCAGGGCCAGTGACCAGACCCCTGTGCACCACACAGGGGCCTGGTAGAGCCACACAACACCATGGTATGCCCATGCCATGCATGGACACAGCCTAGGATGTGTGTGTGACTGGGAGTGTGTGTCTGCATGTGTGGGCAAGTGTGTGTGTCTGCATGTGCCACACAGACAATAGGTAGCTGATGTGGGCAGTGCTGTACAGAGTAGCAGGCAGCTAAACTGTTCCCCCCTCCCCAACAGGTGACAGTGGCTGCCCCCAGATGCCATGGTTGATGACACCAGTGAGAACACCACAGACTGCAGCCAAGGAGCAGTATAATGAAGCCCTCACCAGCACAAGATCAGTCATTGAGTGCATCTTCGGGCTCCTAAATTCAAGATTCAGATGCCTCGACCAATCAGGAGGTGTGCTGCAGTACAGCTCTGAGATGGCCTGCAAGATAGTGCTCACCTACTGCATCTTACATAACATCACACTGGCACATCGTGTACCACTGCCCAACACAGACCCAGAGGATGGTGTACCACAGGAAGGTGACGGAGAGCCCAACAGCATGGCAGGAGAACAGTCACAAGGGGTGCATCAGCAGGACACTGTGCAAGACGTGAGATGATACACCAATACTTCTGAGGCAGCACACTACCACCATCACCACAATGCAGCAGTATAGAACACACAGTGGTGCTACACAACATCGACAACAACATGGCACCTGGAGCACCGTTGGATGAACACCACAGGATGGGATACTGTCTGCCAGGTGCCATGCAACACACATGGCTAACTGCTGCTGTAACAGTGGCTATGTGTGTCATACAGCAACTGGCTGACATGGCTGCACATGGAGCTAGGCCACCGAGTCACACACAGAAGTCCACTGCATGCACGATCGTGGTCTATGTGGAAACAGTCAGCAATGGGCAACACACAGGACAGTGGCACACCAACATGTGGACGGTTGCCACCAGGCACAATGATCCTGCCATGGCCACCGATGCATGTAAACAGTGACGCCACAACAGGTACACAGCACCAAGCAGCACATTCGTGCTGACAAGTGGTGATCATACACACCATGGTGATGTGCCACCAGTGCCACCCACAGGGTCAACTATGCCACTGGATGGAATGGTGCTGCAATGGCCCATGGACACCACACAGGCATGACAAACACAGTGTGGTGGCATGTGTACATGTCCCAACACAGAGCGCTGCTGCATACACAGTGCACCATGCTGTCATGCACACCAGTGTGTGACAGTGGCTGTGCTGTGTACAGCCATCACACATGTACCATGTGTAGGATGGGGACACACATGCAACAGCGCTGCTCTGTTACATGTGTGTGACCACAAGTGCACAGTGACACACATATGCACACAGGCATGCACACATGCAGACCTCACACAGGGACACCGAGACAGGGTTGGCAACACAATATTTATTAAATAACAGGGTACTAACACAACTATGAACTGCAGAAATGGTAACAGGAACACGTATGCACAACCCAATGCAATGCCCCCCCCCCCCCCCCGAAACAGCAACAACAAAACAACACGGTGTACAGGCCCCCCCCAATGGCACTGTCACAGTAAAACACCAGCGTCCCTGGCAAATGAAGATACCACAACAGTAATACCATGGCCTTGTCCTATTGGTCCTGCAGTGTGTTCAGCAGGGCACCAAGGGACCCATGAAGTTGTGCCACATCCCCCATTATGGCAGCCATGAGGTGGATCAGCTTCTGGGTCCCTATTAGAAGGCTGGCCATGTTGTTGCTGTTCCTGCAGTGGCAGACCACCCTCTGATTGCTGTCCAAGAGGCACTGCAGATGCTCCAACATCCACCTCTGGGGCTACAAGGTGCTGTTGCTACATGGCACCTGCTCCAGCATCATTGTTGGCCACCTCCATCCGTGACACAACCTCTGCCACCTGCAGAACATCTGCTGGTCCTGACAGCTGTCCCTGCTGGTGTCCCTGGTCCATGGTCACAGTGCCACGCTGCAGCACACTCTTGGTGTCGGTGCCATCCTGCATGCTGTCCAAAACCCCATCTGTTGCTGCATCCTTCAACTCCTCTGCCCCCAAAGTAGTGACATGCTCAGAATCCTCAGGCCCCTCTGAGGCTGCACACTCCTCCACCTCCTGCACATCCTTGATGTTCTCCTCCTTCTGATCATCAGTTGTTGGCAGCAGTGGGCAGGTCCCATGGCACCAGCGATGTGTGCTGCAGACATACACCTAGGTATCAGCGGCCTTCTGGTCTGCCATGGCATGCAGCAGTGCAGTGTGCCATGGTGCAAGGCTGTTTCAGTCACCTGCAATGTAGCAATGGAAAATGTCAGCACCATACGGGTGGCACCATGATTGCACCGACACACGTGCATGTGTGCCCCTATGCCGCCTGTGTGGGCCATGGGACACACACACACACACACAACACAGACCCTTAGCACCATACCTGCCCCCCAAACACACAAAGCACAGCATCTGACCCACTGGCACTGTGTGCTGTCCAGATGCACACCAGGGGCACATAGGAACACTGCCCACACATGGCCTGGCACCCCTGTAGGCCACCTACCCACATGGGTACACCCTGGTTGCACACCTCACCCCATACCCACACTGCAGACCCTGACTGCATGGCCTGTACACATGTTGGACACTGCATGCACCTACCTGACCCTCGATGTCCCTGCATCCGATGCCGCTGCCCACCATACTGTCCCTCCACTGCACACTGTCCCTGCTGGTCCTGTCCTGGGCGGCTCACACCTGTGTGGATGGAAAACACATTACTATCTGAGTGGCTCCAGTGCCCATGACATGTGTGGCAGTGTAGTGCCTGTGACTGCGTACAAGGTACCAAACACACCTGTACCAGGTTGCTGGCCAGTCTGCATCTCGACATCCCTCCTCTGCACCATGGCCAACATGCACCTCAGGATGCCAGGGTCCTGCATGGTGTGGTCCTGTCATTTGTGTCTGAGCTGCCTCGGGGTGCATGTCACACTGAGGCTGCTCAGGCATGCCCTGATGGCTCTCCACAGCATGTCCCTGTCAGCTGTGGAGTGGAACCTGCACCCTGCCCACTGTTGCACAATTTTTACCATCTGTGCAGTCTCAGCTGCAGTAAAATGTGGTGCCCCGCCACTCAGACTACTCATCTTTTTATTCTATTTTTTTTTGTTGACCGGGTAAGTGCACTAGACAAATTCTGCCTATTTTCAAGCATGACCTGGGGGAGGGGGAATACAGATGAATGCCAACTGACCTTGAACCAGATTAAGCTGCTGGTGGTATTTTTAGTGAATAAGGGAAATTTGGCCAGGACACCGGGGAAATTGCCCTACTCTTTTTTGATAAGTGCCTTGGGATCTTTAACATCCACCTGGACTACCACCAATCTAGGCAGATGGGACCTCGGTTTAACATCTCGTCTGAAAGACGGCACCTCAGAAGTGCAGCACCCCCTCATGCTGCACTACAGTGTCAGTATTGGGATATTAACCCAAGTGCAAGATGTGGGAACTGAACCCACAGCCCTCTGATCTCCCAGCCTCAGAGGCGAGTGTGCTACCTACTGAGCCACTGACACTGACAGTGGCTCAGTAGGTAGCACAGTGACAGTGGCTCAGTAGGTAGCATGGTTTTACACTTTCCTACAGGCCCTAGGCTTGTCCTAGCACTGTGCAGTGTGTAAATGCACTCTGCGAGGCCTGTTGTGCCACACCATCGTGATAACACATGTACGCACATGAGACACGTGCAGACCTCATGTGCAGCCTACACCGCTGCATGACACACGTGATATGCATGCACACAGCAGCGGCCAGTGGTCATGGCAGAGCATGTCACACATGCAGTGGAGTTAGGGGCATGTGCTCAGGGGTTGATGCCATGCAGTACGTGTGTTGTGGCTGCACAGGTAACACATCTGCAGCACACGGATATGGACATCATAGTCTGCCATACCGCATGGTGGTGACAATGACACACACAGCGCGGTCTGGTGGTCATCATGTCTGCATCCATCACTGACACCATTAGCACAGCATGTCATCCTAACAACCCTGCATGTGCCGTGTGCTGGATATGCATGGCAGTGTGGGGTGGGCACTTGCGGCATATGGGAATGGACCTGTGCGTGGCTGCATGGGGACCATCATGCACACGCATGCCACATGCCATACCCTGTCACAGTATGTGACATTTGGGTTTGCCCTATCACAACTAGCACCTTGATGGAAATGAGTGACACCACTAGACGGCAGTGATAATTGTTTACTGTACAGTACTGCAGTGATACCCAGGTCTGTGGTACAGTACATCAGTATGTGCTACCTTAACCTATACCCTCACACACATCCAGTATCATTACACTGCACACGCACCCACACTGTGCTGTTCCACATCCCAAACACAACTGCACGCTGCACACACACACACACACACACACACACACACACACACACACAGTCCGCACATTGTGCACACCCTGTGACACGCTATGTACAGTGCCCACCCCCCTTTGTCAGCACCGCAACACACTGTTAAAGTCATTTGTCCTCCAGCTGTTGCACGGCCCTTCTCCGTTTCACTGGGAGGGTGTCCTGTGCCTCACCATGTGGTGTGGATGCAACAGTCCCTGCAGCTGTGCTGCTTCCTCCTGCCCCCCTGATGCACTGCTGCAAGTCTGCCACTCCTATGTGGACTCTGCACTGCCACTGTCTTTCTACACCTGCCACGCTTGCCTGTGACAGCCAGTGCTGGTCCTGGCACAGTCCCATGGCCCCTTGGCAGCGTGCTGCTGTCCTTCACTCCCACAGCTGGTGCGGGTCCCTGTGCAGTGGTCTGTACTGTTCTCGCAACAGGTGCACCCACTCTCTGTTGGGCCCCTCTGGTACTGGCACCGCAGCTGATTGCACCTCCACCACCTGCATCCCCTGGCAGCATTTATTGTGACTGTGCCCTGCCCCTGGTCCAGTGGACAGTGGTACCTGCGTCTGGCTCCACAGGGGTGGTGGTGGTGGCCACACACATGTGCTGCCTGGTGCTGTTGGTGGCATGTTTGGCACTGTGTGTCATCGTTGTGTCCCTCTATCCTTTGTGGTTGCCTGTGGCACAACCTCCTGCTGCTGGGTCTGTGGGGTCACCTGTGCCTGTGTGGCTGCGTCCTTGCTTTGTGGTGTCCACACTGACTGTGTCACCTGTGTGGCTGCATCTGTCACCTGCGTGTGGCCCATGGCATGTGACACCTGTGTGGCTGCATCTATCACATGGCATTCTTGCATGGCTTGTGTTGCCTGTGTTGTGGCGTTTATCACCTGTGGGTGGTGCACTGACTGGGCTGCAAGAAAGTTGTGTAGGGCTACTGCCAGGACATCCATCTGCCTCCACTGCTGTGCCACTTACCCTTTCATGGCCATTGCCAGTCGAGTGATTGCCTGTGTCTGGTCTCTAGCACAGGCCTGTCAGACATGCATGGCATTGACCAACCTACCCATGGCTGTCTCCATTGTGTGTGTCCCAGTCTTGATGGCAGTGACTATGGTGCCCATCTGCTCCTCTAGTGTTTTATGGTGGGTGTCCAGGCAGAGGCGCATGCAGCGTAGCATCTCTGACTACTCCTCATGGTGGTCCACAAGTGTCCTGCAAAACATGGCATAGTTTGTTGGTGTCTGTTCATGTTTGTCCTGTAGGGACTGTGCCACCTCATCCAGGGTCATCTCCAGCTCTTCATATGATGGGGGACTCAGGTCTTGGGCTATGTTTGCAGCGATGCTGCTGACACTAAACAGATCACAGACATCCACACCATTGTCCACATGCTGGGGCACTGCCGCTGCCTGCTGCACTTCCCCCAAGGGTAATGGCACATTGCCCAGCACAATGGTGTCTGCACTGCCCTGTTGGTCCATCACAGTGTCCTGTGTGTCAGTTGGCTGTGTGCTGTGCTGTTCTGTCTTACTGCCTGTGCCACCACTGTCTTCCTCTCCTGTGTCCTCACCCACTGTACCTGTGGGGTGATGACAGTGCATCAGTACCACTGTAACATGTCCAGCCCTAGGCACATGCCACCATGCCCACCTCTGCCTCACATCTGTGTGTTACAGTGGCACAGGCCACAGCCCACATTGACACCATGGTCATGCACTTACAGGACACTGCACAGGTACATGACCCCCCCTTGACCGCAACACAAGTGTCCCTGTCACACTGGTGCAGGGCACCTGCCCATGCTCCTGGCCACGCCCTCTGTACACACTGTCAGTGCTATGCACCATGCTGCCATGGGTGGTCACAGGCCCCCATGCAACACTGTGCTGCATTGCATGCTACCTGTCCCTACTGTCATCCACCACTGTGCCACATCTGCTGCATCCCTGCATGCCTCCTGGGATGCTTTCTGCTCACCATGTCACTGGCCCTGTCCAGTGCCATACAGTGCAATTGCACTGCTTTGCCTCTCTGACCATGCCCTCCCCCCGCACACCTCACCTCCATGCCATGGCATGCAGATGTTGCTGTGGCACTGCTAGTCCACCACGTACCTGTCCCAGTTCCCATCCATGTTGTGTCAAGGTCTGTGTCACCATGCACACTGCGCTGGCTCAGGAAAGTCAGGACTCATTCCTCGTGCTTGCTGAGTGGTCTCTCCTCCCTTGGGCCACCGCCTGTTGCTGCTGCTTGGTACATGTTGTATGCCTCCTTCTATTTGGCGTGGTGCTTGAGGTCATGGACCCTCTTTTGCTGGTCCCTGACTGTGCGCCTGGCATTGGCCACTGCATTGACATTGCAGGCTACTGCATCCCATGCTGTCTTGCACTGTTTTCACACCTCCCTCTCCCCACCCTTGCTCATTAGCAATGTGGCCTGTGCCTCCAGATCATTAAGGAGCACATCAGTCTCCTCTGCTGTGAAATTTCTTTTTCTTTTGCATGATGTTGCCACCTGTGCAACTATCTCAGCTTGTGCCATCACTTCCGTCTACATTGCCGTATGTGACAGGCCAGTGGTTTGTGCACCTTTATATTGGCATTGCATTGTGTTTTGCCTAACCCTTCCACCTGCTTTGCAGCTTGCGCCATGCATCTGTAGCATAACTTGTGTCAGGCATATTTCCACTTTTTTCTGTCATATTTGTCTTTTGTTCTGGAATAGGGTGCAGCTTGCATGTCACAAGGGTTTGGGCATAGTTTTCTGACATGGCACAATTTACGTCCTGCTCTAGCCACTCTCTTGGAATTGGGTCCCTTGTAATTATGTTTTAATACATCATCTGGAGATCAGCAGGGAGGCCACTAGCACCAGGGAACATGTCATGTACAACTTTAGGAAGGCAATCAGTGGGGTGGGGGGCAACTATCACCAAGAAAACATGTTTAACTTCAGGATGGCGATCCATGGGGGGGATCACTAGCACCAGGAATAGCTCTCTGGGATCAGGCAAGTGGGGGGCTGGCATCAAGCTAAATTGTTGGGCTAACCATGCAAATGAGCCCACAATGGGCATGCAAATGGCCTCTTAGTGCCTTGCATGCCCAATGGGCTCATTTACATGGGTCCATTTGAATATCGGAAATTAAGCACAGGCGCAAGTCATTATAATGCCATATTTCAGAAGCCATGTCTGCACAGTGCAAAGAGGCTTTGCGCTGGACCATACTGGCCCTATATTCAGTCAGATAGCACCAGTGCACTATTCCACTGAATATAGCATTTTTGGGCACATGGGCAAGCGCAAGGCTCAATGCAACTATCTGCACCCACTTTGCCCATTTTTGAATATTGGGTCCCAGAATGTGTAGCCTCAAGTTTTAACATCAAGTTTTTTGCTGACTTTTTAAAGATTAAATTAGCATAACATTAGGTTCTTGCAGAACTGATGATGATTATGATGATGACTTACAGTTCTATGTTAAAGTTCAGCATTCCTGCCAGCAAAGCTGAAACCCAGTACAGAATGTCAGCACGGACATAAAAACTGAATGATGAAGCATATCGTTCTTCAAGGAAGATGACAAAGGAAGACTGCAGTTCTAAAGCAAGTTAATTCTCAGGGAGGGGTGGGATGGGGTAGGAAATGAAGGATGTGTGCTGTAATCGATATCCCACAACAAAGGTCACTACTTTGACCTTTTTGACTACAAACCAAACAACAGCTGAGCTGTTTGCTAAAAGAACAGTATATTCCTCCAGGACTGGTGTAGCAGCAGGCACAGAGACTCCAATTGCCTTTTAAAATGGAGCCTAAATAAATGCAGTTTAAAATCAATTTGAAGTAAGTAATCTGGGTGGTGCCCTTTTATTATAATCCAAAAGCATCTGGGAGAAGGTGAGAGCTTTTAAGGTGTTCTGTAAACAACCTGAAAGACTTAGAGTGGTATGATTTCATACCTTATTAATTACATGGTAACAAAAGCTTTGGTGCCCATGGTTGCTACAAAAGTGACAAGTGACTTGTCTCTCTTTGGTGCAGAAAAGTACTTGATATGCTACGTCATTTTGTACTTCCTGACAAGAGTTAATGTTAATATTTCCTTTGCACATAATAGCTGTAAATAGAATAGAATATCTTAATTGTATCCAGTTCTTATGAACGGAAACACAGTGTATCTCATTTGTTTCAGATCTGTAAGATAGGAAACTGGGTGCATCTCCTTTAGTTTTATTTTTTTACACTTGGGGCGGGATATTCAGACTGTGCCAGGCTGTGGCGCAAGCCTGTGCACTTTTGATGCGCTGGGGCGTGGACAGGGCGACATTCAATGGAGCTGCGCCATGGCACAGCATCGTTGAATATCGCACCTTGGCCACCTGCAGTGCACATGGCGCAGTGGTACTGCGCCAGCGCAAGTGGCCAGAGTGGAGCAGGGGGATGTGCTAGTGCAAGTGCCATTGCAATAGGTGCAACTACCGCGATATTCAAAAGTGCACATGCAAATGGGGCCATAATGTATGCAAGGCACAAATGGGGCCATTTGCATGTCATTATGGCCCCATTTGCATGTCATCATGGCCCCATTTGCATGCAGGTGCGCCGATCATCGGTGACTTGCACCTGGTGCCCTGCCAGGTTGCAGCCGTCGGGGACCGACGCCCCCTGCACAAGCGGCAACATGCTCCGACGCCTGATTGCGGGCATATGAATGACATGTAAATGTCCCATATCCCTGGTGGTCCTGTGGACTGCACGCAGCCCAATCATGGGCATATGTAGAAAAATAATAGTCCTATATCCGTGGTGGTCCAGTGTACCGCTTGCAGCCCAATCACGGGCGTCAGTAATAAATAATGACACACCAGTCCAACCCTGGTGGTCCAGCAGTACCCCCCTCCCCACCCATCCACTGAGCCCCACCGCTCTGCTCCCCCCGGTCAGCTGCGGGCTGCAGCTTCCCACCCACTTGCTGCCCTGCCGCCCGCCGACTGACTCCGTACGGTAGGTCTGTATGCCCATTGGGTCCACAGCGTGAGCCAATGGTGTGCAGTCTCTATTACCATACAGTCCAGATATGTGAATGGATCCATTCTACATATCTGACTGTGTAGTACAGTTCAGGTTGCACCCCATTGGCCTGCACTGTGGACCAATGGGCATACAGCCCCACCGCACGGAGTCAGTTGGCAGGGCAGTGGGCAGCAAGTGGGTGGGGAGCTGCTGCCCACTGCTGACTGGGGGAGCGGAACTGTGGGGCCCAATGGGTGGGTGGAGGGGGCACCGCTGACCACCAGGGCTGGATTGGTGCCATTATTCATTACTGATGCTCAAGGACACAAGTAGTGGTCCACTGACCACCAGGATATGGGACTATTACTTTTCTACATATGCCTGTGATCAGGCTGCAACGGTCCAGTGGACCACCAGGATATGGGACTATATCTTTTCTACATATGCCCACGATCAGGCTGCGAGTGGTCCACTGGACCACCAGTGATATAGGACTATTATTTTTCTACATATGCCCATGATCAGGCATGGGGGGGCACCACCACAAAGGTGCCGCCGGAGCTCGGGTGGCCACCCACAGGTGGCAGCTGCCATGTTGTGCCCTGTAATATGGCAGCTTGCCTGTGGGTGGCCAGCTGTTGCTCCATTTTTTTTTTGCTCACCTGTGTGCAGCGCAAGTAGGGGTTGCACATGCATGGGCTCAGCACTTCCCGGGCTGAATATCAGGATGTGCGGAGTATGCATGGGCACGCCCCCCCCACCTGCGCCGCATACATTACTGATGCACTCCGACGCATCGGGATTTGTGCCAGGCTCACTAAAAAAATACCACCAACAGCTTTATCTGGTTCAAGGTACGTTGGCATTCATCTGTATCCCCCTCCACTGGGTCGTACCTGAAAATAGGCAAGATTTGTCTAGTGCACTTACCCAGTCAACAAAAACTAAATAAATACAAATAAATAAAGTTGACATTGCCAGCATCTCTCATCTCTCCCGCTCCATTCTTAAAACAATCCTGCATGTCCGTAAAATGTAACAGCTGCCACGCAAGTCTTACAAGCTCTTTGATCTCTCGTGCCTCCCTCCTCCATAAAGCCACACTCTGTTAGGCCTGCAGTGTGAAAATAAAAGAAAGGTAAAATGAAACTCCTGAATGTCTGTTCTGCTGTTGGTAGTGGGGCTGGAGAGGAGGGCGGCAGATGACTGGCAGCACTCTGTCATGCCTGCCTGAATAGCATCCAACACATGACCGGGGGGGATGGCACCATGAACCGATGTCAGTATGCCAAAACCAAAATAAACATCACAGCCTGTACTTTGTGTGTGTGTATGTGTGTGTGTGGGGGGGTATTTAAGCAATAATTTCTACAAACAAGCTGGGATAAGGATCTGTGCTGGTGTGTGTGTGTGTGTGTGTGTGTGTGTGTGTGCATAACCAAGACAAATACAGACAGAGGAATTATTTTAATACAAAACTCATTTTGAACTAGTTTTGAAAGAATATTTTTTCATTAAACAATTTTTTTTTCATGGTGTCCATTTTCTAAGCACAATAATACCCTCCAGAGTAGGTGGTATGGGCAATACCAGACTTCCAAGGGGTTATAAGGCCCTCCGCCTGTGGTGTCAGGCCTCATTATGCCCCTGGGCAGTCTGGTATTGCTCAATACCGCCCACCCTGTTGGGTATTATTGCTTGCATATGCCATACAAACTTTTGTGGAAACCAAATTGCAGACCGAGATTCTACAGCATATTGATGTGATAACATGTTTCCTGACTCTCCACAGTTCCCATGCTGTTCAGTACATCAGTTTATTGTGTTTGGTTTTTCCAGAACAAACAAATTATAGTCATCACAATAAGAACAATAATAAATCCACACATGCAAACACAAATAATTTATCCAGCGTGTACACCTTAAATAAAAGCTTAAAAAGTGAACTCAATCATGTCTGTAATTGTTTTTAAAATATCTCTTGTCATTTTTGATGTAGATTTGTACAAAGTTGGTGTATTTATTTATTTATTCCTTCAAGAGTTTCACCAGGAAAGTCATACTTAGTAGAATAGCTCATTTCCAGATGCATCCTGGGGGGATGGGGAGGAGGAAACATGAAATACAGGCAAGAACAGTAAAATTGCAAATTGCAGAAATACAGGCAAAACAGTAAAAATTACAATTTTGAACAGTCTTATATAAGCATGAATGCATAGTACAGGATTACATAATTAAGTGCTGAATTTAGTGTTTTTAATGTTGTATGAACTAGATGGAAGCTATATGTGTGAGCGTATGAAGCAGGGTACATCTGAAAATAGACATTGGCCTCAGAATGCTACTACTGCATAAAATAAATTTTACTTACTTACGTAGTGATTTAGATTAACACCCATCAAGGATATAATATAAAATAAAATACAGAAGAAATTACCAAATCATCAGATAAAGCCACCCCCTTGACTTCTGGACCAACAGCCCAAACCAAGAATTCTATGTCATGTACACATTTTCTATAACTTGGCAGCAAAGTGGGAAAAGTCAAAGGCACTGCCCATCTCAAGCTACGACCAGATGAGAAGAGCCAACAGGTCCTGTCACAAAAGGGTATGAAAACACAAATCATATGCTAGCTAGGAGGTGTGACTGCTAAGGCTGAAAATTCAGGAAACACAATGAAGCAATGTGCACACACCGAAAATAGCCAAATGCTAAATTTATTTGAGCACCAAAAAGCCAAACTCAGGCACTTCGAGGCAACCTGCCTCTTCATGGGGGGGGGGGGCACATACATACAGACAAGAATATCACTCTTATCATCCAAATCCATGTGGGCTACTCTATAATAAAGGCTGAAGCCTAAGCACATGAATCAGAGTTAAGACATCCTCAAACACACAGGAACATGAAACAGATTCAGAACTTCCTCAATCACATAAGAACATGGATCAGATACAGAACTTCCTCAATCACTTAAGAACATGAATTAGATGCAAACCTTCCTGAATCACCAGCCTGGTGGTGCTGAGGGCTGAGATTCTGGATGTCACACCACGAGCCATGCCGGTGGCCCAGGTTCAGGAATGAGCCCGGGTCATTGGGGGTCAGTGGGGGGGAGGACAGGAGATGGATGGAGCAACCGTAAGACAGCTCTCCCCTCCCGGGTGGGGACCCAGCCATGCCCGCTGCAAGGCTGCTCCTCGGTGGAGGCCCAGAGGTAGTGTAGTCAGGAGTGACTAGAGTAGGGAGGTTGCTGCAGGTCACTGCATGCACATGCCTACACACACACACACACACACACACACACACACACACACACACGGCAATAGCAGTAACGGCCGGGGAAAAAATTAGTAAAAATGGAGCTGGCAGGCTCTATGATGGCCCTGCAGCACCCAAGCTGACCCCTGGAGTCTAGATGTTGGTCTCCAGGGGGGGGAGTTGACACCCTTCACCTCGGCCCTGCCACAGGGGGGCATCCCATGGGGGATTGCTTGGAGGGTTGGGGGTGGGAAAAACCTGGAAAGGTCCTGAGAGTGAGCCCCTTTGAGGGGGGGCAGAGCCACCAGCCAGCTTCACCTTGTACCCCTGTCACCAAGTAGGTGGGAGGTGGCAATGGGGGTTAAACAGCTGAATAAAAATAAATGCCCTCAATCACACAAGAACATGAACCATATTCAAAACTTCCTCAATCATAGAAGAACATGAATTAGATTCAGAACTTCCTTAATCACACAAGAACATGAATCAGATTCCAAACTTCCTCAATTACACAAGGATATCAATCAGATTCAGAACTTCCACAATCAGTCAAGAACATGAATCAGATTCACCTTTCCCAGTCACACATGAATATGAATCAAAGTCATACCTTCCTCTATCACACAAGAACCTGTATCAGATTGAAACCTTGCTAAATCACTCAAGAACACGAATCAGATGAAGAACTTCCTTTATCACACAAGAACATGAATCTGATTCTAACCTTCCTTAATCACACAAAAACATGAATCTGATTTAAAATTTTCCTCAATCACACAAAAACATGAATCTGATTTGAAACTTTCCTCAGTCACTCAAGAACATGATTTACAGTCAAATATTCCTCAATCATACAGGAATATGAATCAGATTCAAAGCATCCTCAATCACACATGAACCTGAATTAGAGTTACAATTTTCTTAAACATGAATCAGATTCAATATTCCTAAACCACATAAGAACATGAATCAGATTCAGAACTTTTTAATGACATTAGGACATGGATCATATTCAGAAAGTCCTCAATCACACAAGAACATGAATTAGATTCAGAACTTCCTTAATCACAGAAAATGAATCAGGTTCAATATTCCTCAATCACACAAGAACATGAATCAGATTCAAAATGTCATCAAGCACACAAGAACAAGAATTTAGATTCAGAACTTCCTCAAGCACACAAGAACAAGAATTAGATTCAGAACTTCCTTAATCACACAAGAACATGAATCAGATTCCAAATTTCCTCGATCACACAAGGACATGAATCATATTCAGAACTTCCACAATCACTCAAGAACATGAATCAGATTCACCTTTTCCAGTCACACAAGAACATGAACCAGGGTGAAACCTTCCCACAAGAACCTGAATCAGATTCAGAACTTCTCCAATCACATAAGAACATGGATCAGATTCAGAACTTCCTCAATCATACAAGAACCTGAATTAGATTCAGAACTTCCTTAACCACACAAGAACATGAATCAGATTCAAAATGTCATCAAGCACACAAGAACAAGAATTTAGATTCAGAACTTCCTCAAGCACACAAGAACAAGAATTAGATTCAGAACTTCCTTAATCACACAAGAACATGAATCAGATTCCAAATTTCCTCGATCACACAAGGACATGAATCAGATTCAGAACTTCCACAATCACTCAAGAACATGAATCAGATTCACCTTTTCCAGTCACACAAGAACATGAACCAGGGTGAAACCTTCCCACAGGAACCTGAATCAGATTCAGAACTTCTTCAATCACATAAGAACATGGATCAGATTCAGAACTCCCTCAATCATACAAGAACCTGAATTAGATTCAGAACTTCCTTAACCACACAAGAACATGAATCAAAATCAGAACTTCCTCAATCACAGAAAAACACAATTACACAAGAACATGAATTAGATTCACTGCTTCCTCAATCACACATGAACATGAATTAGATCCACTACATCCTGAATCACACAACAACATGCACCCAATTTGAAACATTCTTCAATCACACAAGAACATGAATCAGGTTCAAAACATTCTTCAGTCACATACTAGTGTTAGAGTCAGGAATTCAGCAATCACATACTAGAGTTAGTCAGGAATTCAGCATTCCTGCCACCAACAGCTGTGCAGAGCTTTCAAATGTGGCCTCTGCTGGAATTCCATGGAATTTCAAACATTCTGCCTTATTCCACAAAATGCCATAGAAAGTTACATTACAAAAGAGGATTTTTTTGAAAACTGGTGGATTAGTAACCTGCTGTTTACATAATAACAGATTCATTATCCACAAACTGCAGATTGTTATCCACGGAATATAATTCTGCAATTTAAATAGAAATGATTTTCAGAATTCTGTGAAATCACAAAACATTCCAAAAGGTACTTTGGAAGCAGAATTTACATTCCACACAAATTCCACTGGTTAAATTCTGCATTTCACTCATCTCTATTACCACCTTAATGCACTAGGCAAACACCCTGAGAGGTGACATATTAAAAAATTGATAGGTAATGAGCTAGTTTTCAGCTTACCAAAAGCAACCAGAGTGAAAGGAGAAAGGCCCAATATTCTTTAAAAGTCACTATGGACCAACCAGAAAGCAAGAGTGTTTCCCTGGTCCTGGCTCAATCCCATAGGGCAGCCTAGAGTAGAGCCTGACTTTCAATACATACATTTAAGCTATAAGAAAGTTACCCCCTAAAGGGGAGTTATTCTTGGTGCTGTAGGAAGGGTTCAGATATAAAAACAACTGCTCATCACCACCCCAGCTGGAAGAAAGGTAGAGCTGCTCATTACCCATCCAAGTAGGTGATGGGTACAGCTGTGAAGGTAGCTAGCTGCTCATCACCCCCACCTGTAGGAAGGGTACAGTTGTGAATGTAACTGCTCATCACTCCCCAGCTGTAGAAGGGAACAGTGGCTCATCACCCCTCCCAGCAGGAGGAAGGGTACAGCTGTGAAGACAGCTGCTCTGCACAGTTGTACCCTTCCTCAGCTGGGGGGTGATGAGCAACTGCCTTCACAGTTGTACCCTTCCTATAGCTGCAGTGTAATGAACAGCAATTCCTTTCCTCCACTGGGGGGTTATGAGTAGCTGTACCCGTCCTGTAGTGGGGGTGATAAGCAGCTGTATCCTTCCAAGAACTAAATGGATTTCCACTATAATTAAATCATTGTATCCAGTCAATGGCAACATTATACTAACTGTTCTTTTTACCATTGAAGATCAATACATCATAGAGAGAATAGCAACATTTCTTGGTACGATACAGAAAGTTAGGAGAAGAATGGTCAAGGCATGTCCTCATGACTAAATATTTTAATTCTATTGTAAACTTTTTTTTATTCTTACCTGGATATTCTAATGGGTTGTGCATGGTGCAAAAGGGATGCACCATACGCAACCCACCAATGCGCCCTGGTGAGATATTCAAACAGGGCAGGTTCACGATGTGTAACCCCAGATGCACTGCAGGTGCATCGGTAATGTATACAGCGCAAGGGGGCGTGCCCATGCATATGCGGCAATGCTCGATATTCAGCCTGGGATGTGCGGCGCATATGCTGGCACAAACCTGCCTTGCGCCGCTCAGGGGGGTGCAAAGATGTGCCTGGTAAAACCAGGAACAAGTCCAGGCCACCCACAGGTGAGCTGCTGTATTGCAGGGTGCAATACGGCAGCCAACAGCCATGGATGGCCACCTGCCCACCCAGAACACTGACCCTAAGCTCCCTGCCCTGGGATTATTGTGCCCCCACCCCATCACCCAATTGTGGGCGGCTGTACAGTTAAAACCCTGGTGGTCCAGTGGATACCCCCCCCATCGCCCGACCATGGGCATACATAATAATAAATCCTGGTGGTCCAGTGGAAGGTCCCCCATTGCCCGATCATGAGCATATGTGAAAGTAACATCCCTGGTGTTCCAGTGGAATCCCCCCATCACCTGATCACTGGCATACATACATCTAACATCCTTGGTGGCCCAGTGGAAACCCCCCCATCACCCAATCGTGGGTGGACATAGCAAAGGAAGCCCTGGTGGACCAGTGGACCCCTCTCCCCACCCGCCCACTGATGTCCCCCACCAGCCAGCACCCCACCAGTCAGCGGTGGGCAGCAGCACCCGCCCGCGCTACCGCCTGGCCGCCCACAGACTGACAGTGTACAGTAGGTAGTCAGTCGCTTATTGGTCCACCACGTGGACCAATGGGCGGCAGACCATGTTAAAGGATATAGGTTTCGATATGAATGAACGCGTCATTCACATATTGGGCCTGTGATATAGTATGGTTCGCACACTCCATTGTCCACGCTGTGGACCAATAGGCGCATAGACAGTACTGTGGCGCTGTCAGTCGGGCAGGTGGCTGGAAGGCACGCGGGCGGGTGCTGCCACCCGCCAGTGACCGGGGTGCTGGGTGAGGGGACCTCAGTGAGTGGGTGGGGAGGGGGGTCCACTGGTCCACCAGGGCTTCCTTTGCTATGTCTGCACACAATCGGGTGATGGGGGGGTTTCCACTGGGCCACCAGGGATGTTAGATGTACATATGCCCATGATCAGGAGATGGGGGATTCCACTGTACCACCAGGGTTTATTTTTACATATGCCCATGATTGGGCGATGGAAGGGTATCCACTGGACCACCAGGGACTGTTATGTAGCTGATGCCCACGATAGGGCATTGGGAGGGTTTCCACTGGACCACCAAGGTTATTACATGACTTCTGCCCACAATCGGGCATATGGGAGCAGTGAAACCACCATGGGACCACAGGGCATCGGTCCCCGACGGCTGCAGCCTGGAATGGCACCAGGCTCAAGTCACCGGGGATCAGTGTACTGCATGCAAATGGGGCCATAATGACATGCAAATGACCCCATTTGTATCTTGCATGCATAATGGCCTCATTTGCATGCCCAGTGCTGAATATCATGGTTGATGCAGCTTGCACAACTGCACTTGTGCTGGTGCATCATCCTGCTCCATTCTGCCACTTACGCTGGCACAGTGCCACTGCGCTATGTGCAGTGCATGCACCATCAGTGCCATATTCAATGGTGCTGTGCCATGGTGCAACACCATTGAATATCGCCTGGTCCATGCCTTGGGACAGCCCAGTTGCGCTGCACCTGGGCTTGCGCCCCTGCCCAGCGCAGTTTGAATATCCAGGCCTCTGTATACTTGTACAAATTGATTTTAACTATATGTGTGATATTTTATGTTGCAATGATCACTGTACTAATGATTGAACAATAAAATGTATCCTATCCTATCCACTGGAGGAAGGGTATAACTGCTCATCCCCATCTCCAGCTGAGGAAGGGGACAGCTGTGAAGGTGGTTGCTCCTTACCCCCAGTTGGAGGAAGGATACAGCTGCTCATCACCCCCCAGCTGTAGAAAGGGTTCCACTGTGAGGGCAGTTGTTCATGACCCCAACCTGTAGGAAGGGTACAGTTGTGAATGCTCATCACCCCCCCCAGCTATAGAAGGGTACAGCTGCTCATCACCTCTCCCAGCTGTAGAAAGCGTACAGCTGTGAAGACATCTGCTCACCCCCCTGCTACTGAAAGAGCACAATTGCTCATCACCACCCAGCTGGAGGTAGGGTACAGCTGTTCATCACCACCTCAGCTGGAGGAAGGATACAGTTGCTCATCACCCCCACCTACAGGAAGGGTACAGCTGTGAATACAACTGCTCATCACCCCCAGTGGTAGAAGAGTACAGCTGCTCATCACCCCTCCCAGCTGGAGGAAGGGCACAGCTGTGAAGACAGCTTCTCACCCCCCCCAGTATAAGAAGAGTACAGCTGCTCATCACTACCCCAACTGGAGGAAAGTTACAGCTACTCATCACCCCCCCCACCCCCAGCTATAGAAGGTGCATATAAACACAGACAAGGACAGCAGAAAAAGAACAAATGTCCACTTAGTCTGACATGAAGGCAGTTGCTTATCACCCCCTCTTCCCAGCTGGAGGAAGGTGGAGGGGGCATCATTTAGGGGTAGCTAGGAGTTGCAGTTAAGACACCTATGGTTTTTTTGCAACCCCTATGATGTCCCTTGCAACCCCTAGAACATGGTTTCTCTAGCATTTATTTGTAGAAAATATGGTGGCTGGAGAAGCTTTGCAACCCCCTATGATTCTGGCGAAATGATACCACTGCCTTCTGAAGGGGGATCTCAGGGGAAAAATGAAGAAAGAATGATGATAATAAAAATGAATGTGTATGAGAGAGACAAACTCAAATCATATGATATAAAGAATCTTTATGAACTGCACTACTTGCAGTTGACAAAGCAACTAAATTTTGGTTCTAGCTGAGCTGTGAAAAATCTGCTCATAGGAATTCCAAGTAGCCTTTAACAGCATTCCATTAATGCATTAAAGCAATTATTAAAGATTATTCAAAAGCATCATTAGAGGGATTCTCTGCTATGTTATAATGGCAGGCCCTGTAAACCAAGACAATTATGCCATTTATACATAGAAATTTAAAACTGATGAGTATTTGTATAAAATAGAATAGGAATATGAGGTGTACACGCTTCTGTGATGCTCAATCTGTATACATCGGCGTGTGTTGAATATCTAATGACCTAAAGCAGCAGCATTTGTTAGTCACCATATAGTTTTTTTTTTCATCAATAACGTTTTCCTGCAGAAATATCAGGATACACAGTTTTCTTTTCATTTCCTTTCATTCTTGAACCAATATACAGGATTTTGAAGTTTTTAAAAGTTCCTGCTCCGTGCCATGCCCACCATAAAAAAAAATTAAGTAACTTGGTACACAGCTGTGCTGGTTACCATCAGAAACATGCAGTAAACACCATCCTAATACATCAACATTATGAATCTAGCAGGGACATTCAACAGGTAACCTCAACAGAAAATATTCTTAACAATTGTGAGTGGTGCCATCTGTAATGACGAGTCATTAATTACAAAATTAGCTATAAAAACTGTTTTAAAAATATCTGAGAAAACTACAAACAATCTGAGGGGGAACTGAAAAATGTCAGAAACACATTTTTGCTAAAAAAATGTAAGATTAATTTTTTTATGACCAACAAATGCTGATGCTTTAGGGTTGTCAGTCAGAGATTATGCATTACTAACAGATACATAAGGTCTTACCTTTTCAGTTAGGAGTGATGGTGGATTGACCCAGACCCACATGGAAGGAATTAATTTATCACTTTGTTGCAGATGAATTGAACATCTTTCACCACCTGCTGAGCTGAGGAATTATTTATGAAAAACAGCTGAAAGGAATTTAGGGTCCAACTCACAGAGCAAAATGCAATGCAAGGATTCCACACTGATAGAATGAATTAAGACATTTCAATTTCTGAAAGTACTCAAGCTCATTGCTAGAAGAGCAAAAGAGCTACATTGCCTCTACATTGTTTTTTTCTGATAACGGACATCATTCTTAAACAAGTTCCCCCATTTTGTGGCTATGGGAAAAGGTTTTGAAAAGCTGTGCCCCAAAAGCTCTGCATCCTACTTAATGTTACTAATTTTCTGTTGGACAGTCAGGGTGCATTTATCTCTCTATCTCTTTTAAAAGAACAAGGTATCTCTTGAGCAACTTCAAGAAAATATTTAGAGTTAAACAAGGGCATATGATAGAAACTGAATTCAAATAATACCCAAGTGGGCTGCCTGAATGTCTAATGGTAGTATCACTGCAATCCATGCTGATGACCTGGATTCCCCCCCCCTCCCATAGTACAGGTGTTTACACACTGGGTGGTGGCAGCAATGTTGTGTGCTTGCCTAGGATGTCTCCTGCCTCAGGAAGAGTGAACAGCTCTTTCTGTTTTACAACTGCCTTTTTGTAGCCGAGTAGGAGGGAGTCATGTAAAGAATACCCATGTCCAGACAGGGGGATCCTACCTTGGTGGTGGTGGTTGGGGTGGGGTGATGGCTATTGCTGTTATACAACTGCTCTATAATAACTGGTTATCGTATTTTCCCATTGGGGAAACAGGTTATAAATCTGTTGTTATAACCAGCAATGAACACATGCCCAGTTTCCCATTGCACTAGGCATGCGCCAGCTCCGGCCCGCCCCTTGCGGTAGCTGGTAGCCATGAACTTCCTCTTCTCTTCCATCCTGCTCCTCAAGCCTATGCAGTTCCCCGAAATAGGAGATGAGGGTAAGTTAGTTTTTTTAAACAAAAATATGTGTGGCACAACATTTATTTTCCAGTGGGAACAAAAAAACCCCCAAAAAACAACACACTGCTTTACGTCTGGAGCCGAGCCCGCAGACCGTGCTGAAACCCCAACGGTCTGTGGCTCGGCTCCATGAAGAAATGCATTTAGTTTGTATAATTGCTGTGGCAAAAAATGATCCCCAACAATTTCACAAAATAAAGGATGGGAAGGGGTTAAAAACTCGGATTTTACCCACCCCCTCGGGGTGGAATGCCTGAATAAACCCCTCAAGCTTCACTCTTGGGGTTTATGTGGCATCCCACCCCTTGGGTGTGTGTGTAAAATCCTCGTTATAACTCCCTATCCATCCATTATTCTCTATTTTATAGCCTAGTAGAAAGGAGTTATGTGGTCAAGAATACCCATCTCCAGATGGGGGCATGGGATCCTACCAGGGGGGTGGCTACTAAATACAATTGCCCATCAGTTTTCCAGTGGGATGGCATCATGTGGGCAGAAACACAAGGCTTCTGACAGGACAAGAAATCTTATCTCAGGAAGTGAATGGCTACTGCTGCTATACAACCGTCTTTCTGTGGTTCAGGAGGAGGGAATCACGTAGGCAGGAATATATGACTCCAGACTAGAAATGCAATCCTTTCTCAGTAAGGGTGAATTGCTACTGTCATACAACTGCCCCTCAGTGACTGCCAGTGTAGGCAGGCAAATGTCCTCCAGACAATGGCATTTATCTTGTCTCAGGGAGGGTGAATGGCTTTCTGTAGCATTCCGCATTGTCAATGGGTAGTCAGTATATCTGAGTAATGTGTACCTTGCATCCCTACTAGGGGAAATGGCACAGCCCAAGGCTGCAACCAGCATAGAATCTTGGGCACATTAGCATGCCATACAGCAGCAACTCTTCAGTCTTTGCTGTGCCACTGAAGGGGAATCAGCATGAATATTCTCTAAGAAAAACATTTCTTTTAGGTGTTTACTCTTTAGGGCTGTGATTCAGCTGAGCAGGTTGGGACTACCTGGTGACAGGGAGCACCCTTAAATGTAAAATCACGCCTGTTAAGCTATGGCTTTCAAACTAGCTAACCTGCCTTTTTCTTGATTTCCACTGCCTGTCTGTGTTTGGATTGGGGGCCATATCTGCCACGCTGCCCCCTCCCTGAGGTTCTCCCCGGAGTTAGAATATTTAGAAGGGGGGGCATGGCAGGTGTGGGGGGCACAGCCCCCTGCAAAAAGAGGGGATGGTGACATCAGGACATGGCACCCTAATGACCAGGTGCACTGCCACTGGTGCCCTGTATTGGTGGAACTGTTTCTAAGTGGTTGGCTACCCCAAATTCAAAACCAGAGAAAGGGATAGAAGCACTCATGACACTAGAGAAAAGATGGACTGCAAATGTTTTAATCTTAAATATGATATCCAAAGTCCATATGGTGTATTCACGACCTTTGGCACATGCACCTGAGCACTTCACCTGTTAGGGCTTCATCAGGAGTTGGAGTCATAGAGTAACATCATTCTTTAAATACTGCATCATATGTTACATCATCATACTGTGGACCAATCACCAAGCACAACCCTATTTGTAAACATTACCACATCTGCCACACTATTCTGAGGGTGTTTATTTTTTATTAGATCTCCATTTCTTCATTTCATGGTACCTCAGTTAAGTATACTTTTCTTTGAGGGTGATTGTTCGGATCTAGTACTTAACCCCTTCCTTCTTCTCCTTACAATCTATTTCGGCATCAGTCCCCCCAAAAGGACTGTTATAGGGTGGCTATGGTTTTAATTTGGCAGTAGGTGCCCTGAGTGCTTGACACTGTCTGGTGAGGAGTTGTTCTTGTCTTGGGGACTGCATTTGTAGAGGCAAAAACCTCCGTTTAATGCATCAGTTAGGGTTGTTCCACAGTGACAAAAGTGAGGAATTAGGTGTTAAGTTGAAAACCCTTGGACCCCCAGCCCACTTCCCAACCGGTTAGAAGCATTGGGGTGTTTGGCCCTAACTTACCCCATCACATGTGTAAAGCAGCAGAAGTATAGGAGAATGGGGTGAGAGTTAGGACCGAACACCCCAATGCGCACCCCAATGCCGGTTGGGGGGATGGGCTGGGGGGTCCAAGGGGGGTTTTCAACCCTAACACCGAATTTCCTCACTTTTGTCGCTGTGGAACAACCCTAACTAATGCATTAAATGGAGTTTTTGCCTCTAATTTCCTTCTTTGAGAATGATAATGAGAAATAGTGAATGTAATGCAGCGCGGGCGGGAGCGCTGGGCCCACCATGTAATGCGGCGCAGGGATTATGGGCCCTCCGCCACATGATGTCTTGTGACATAGTAACAGGAACAGCAACGCAAACAGAAGCGCTAACAGTGGCGCACATGGTAATGCAAGCACGAATGAGAACAGAAAGGGTAACGCACACGGTGGCGTAGATGGGAACGGTCCACCACATGATGTCTTGTCACATGGTAACATGGTGCCCGCAAACGGAAATGTCAATGGGCATGGTGACGCAAAGCGAAACAGAAAGAGAAGCAGTACTGTGGACACAAATGGCAAAAAATAACAGAAACGCAAGCGCAAATGAAAATGCAAAAGGATAACGCATATGGTGGCGTAGGACGTGAACGGTAAGTGAAACGGGTACGGAACCGCAAGCGGAAAGGGCAACGGTAACAGTAATGTAAGCGCACAGGCTGGTTTTCCCCAAAAGCTGCATAGAGAAAGACAGTGAATACAAATAATATATGCATAATAATGGGTCTCGGAGCAGAAAATGAGGAGTTTGAATACTAAATAGCTTGTATCTCAGGAACCGTACGACGTAGAAAAAGCATTTAAACGTTATATGATTTATGACTTTCCTGGCTAGTTTTGTACTTAGCCTCTGCTAGGGGGCTAAGCATTTTTTTGACGAAAGGTCCGCATCTCACACCATTTCTGAGATACGGGCCCTGAAAGGCTCAGCAAACACAGTAATGTTATCCTATGGGAAAAAAAGAGAAGTTTGGAGTGCCATAACTTTGGCTCCCTGTAATATTTTTTCACCAAACCACAAAAAGGCACATCTATGGGATGTTGGCTGTCTTCCCTCCAAATTTCAGCCCAAAAGACCAAGCCGTTATATTGCAGCAGGGCGCCAAAGGATTGCTGCAATGCGTCGGATGCCATAATATTATCCTATGGGAAAAAGCGTCAACTTTGGAGTGCTGTAACTTTGCCGCCATGTAATATCTTTTCAACGCAACACTGAAAGGCACATCTGTGAGTTGCTCTGCCGCGTTCCTCCAAATTTAAAGCCAAAGAACCAAACCGCTCTTTTGCAGCAGGTGCTAAAGAATTGCTGTCATTTTCCACAGCCTAGCAAAAGTACTGTATCGCACTTTATAAATCTTTCAAAAATTTACACATTACTTCGTGAGTGAGACACTACTTTGGAAAAGTACTTTTTCCAGAAATTTGAAAAACATATTTCTGGGGTGTTTTACCCCAAAATAAAGACATGGCTAGCATCCTCAGGGCCCGACTAGGTGAATACAAAAAGAATTAGGTTGCTAGAGGGTCCCAATTTTAAATGCCAAGCATTTTTCTGACCACTAACTGAAAACAAAATGGCAGATTTGCGACAGTAAAAGGGCCATTTGTGACAGTAAAAGTGCATTTGCGACACTGTCGAACTTTTTGTTAACTTTTCCCATTGACTTATAATGGGAAATTGTTTTTTGAATAACTTTTGAACCGTTTAATATTTTTTCATGAAATCTTCTAAAGGCACATTGGGGACCCTGGCCGCACGTTCCCTGAAGATTTCGGACCGGTCACGCAAACCGTGCAACCTGTAGGCGCGACCGTAGAATTCCAGAAAAAGCGTAAATGCACACGCAGATCACGCTTAATAACTCTGCAGCCGTGTATCCAACCAGTACGAAACTTGGCAGATCCCAAGGTGTATGGGTCTTGATCGTGTATTCCAAATTTCAGGCAAATCTATCAAATGGTTGCAAAGTTATTGAGGTGCAAAATTTTGGGTTTAACACGTAAATGGCTCCTCAACCCTAACTATGGTAGCACTACCGTGCTATCATAATCTATATATATAGCCACTATAGTTAGGGTTGAGTAGGCAGTTTAATGTTAAACCCCAAATGTTGCACTTTAATAACTTTGCAACCGTTCAACAGATTTGTACAAAATATGGTATGTGCCATCCTGCGGAGTAGATCTCTTGATGTACCAAGTTTTATTTCGATCAGATTTGTAGATTTTGTGAAGCGCATACTGGAAAAAGTGGAAAAGTAGCCTTTTTTCACCCATTTTTGCTGATTTCTCCTCATCGCGCTGCAGCCACACTGTTTGGAAGTTTGGCCCGAAATTTTCAGGGTAGAAAGAGCTTGCCCCAAAGAACAAGCCAGCAGTAGTGTGCTGAAAAAATATTAATCCTTTCCAAAGTTATTCAGTTTTGAAATGTAGGGTTCTGAGCATGCTTAGTTCAGTCTTTTGGACAGCTGTGCAGCTTCAAGCAAGTATTTGGCCTCACGAACAGGGATTTTGTCAGCTCACAAACAGGGATTCATTAAATTCCTGTTCCTATGAAAAAAATCCCTGTTCATGAGCCGCCATCTTGTTTTCAATTTTCTTCAAAAACAAAACCTTGTAACTTGCCCCAGTGATGCCTTCTATAGAGATTGAAGTATGGGTTTTGCTCAGGGTGACACCCTCTACAAACCCATGGCTTTGGTTCCATTTAGTTTAGTAAAAAAATGTCTGTTTTTAAATTTGAAAATCCCTATTCGCAACTCTCTTCCAATCCTTGTTCATGAGGTGTCAAAATCTTTGCTCGCGAGTCGATCCCTGTTTGTGAGGTGTCAAAATCCCTGCTCATATGGTGATGACCAGATGGCCCTATCTCATGAACAGGGATTTCTCATGAACAGGGAATTTGACACCTCATGAACAAGGATTCAGCTCGCGAACAGGGATTCTGACAGCTCATGAATAAGGATTATAATAAGCATTTGTCAATGCTGAATGTTTGCTTGCTGGTATTAGCATTGGAAATGCAGGAGTTAGGCAGATGCAGAGTAGGAATGGCAGTGAAGTATTGAACTTCACGCCAACCCCACCTCCACCCTGCAGAGACGGACAGGCATTGGGGCATGCGTTTGGGTTGTCACCCATAACGTTCATGCCATTTCACCCTCACCCTACCCTGCAGACACTGACAAGTGTTGAGGTGCGCCTTGGGGTGTTCGGCTTTACAGTCACCTCACTCCATAAGGACATATGCTGAAATGGGTGCAATATAGAATGGAGTGAACTGTGGGGCTGAAGAGTCCAAGGCACAGCTTGAAGCCTGTCAGTGGCTGCAGGGTGGGGTTGGAATGGCATGAGCATTACAGTTGGCAATCCAAAAGCACACCCCTGATGCCTGTCAGTCTGTACAGGGTGGGACGTTATGGTTAGAAACCATAATGCCCCAGGCACGTGTTGGTATTTGCAGTACAAGTTTTCATCATGGGCATTTTGTGGCCCCCACCTCATGAAAGCATTTGGGACTTCTTCTCATGAACAGTGGCACTCTGATTTTGTCAATGTGCCCTGAAATTTGAATTTCCACACCGACCGTACCACTGTGCGCCAGATGTACAAAAACACAGATCAGGCAGGATGTGAAGAATGAGAGCTGTACTATTCATAGGAAGGTGTGAAGAGATGGCAATGTTGAAAATCTGTAGTGAAAATATTAAAAATGCTCAAACTTCCAAGCGTACATGGAAACTGTGCAATGCGTGCGTGTAACACAGTCATTTAGTGGAATTATTTCACCAAATTTTCAACATAGGCATTTTGTGACCTCTGCTCATGGACACTGTCACTATGATTTTCTTAATCTGTCCTGAACATTGATTTCCCACAGTAACCTCGATATTCTGCGCCAGATGTATAAACGCATATTTTGGGCAGGATGTGAAAAATGACAGCTGTACTGTGCATAAGGAGGTCTTAAAAAATGGCAATGTTGAAAATCTGGAGTGAAAATACTACAGATTTGCGGAATTATGAGGGTGCGTGGAAACTGCATCATGCACACTTGTTATACAGTCATTTTATGGATATTTGTCACCAAATTTTCAACATAGGCATTTTAGGACCTCTGCTCATGAACAGAGTCACTGTAATTTTACGTACAAACATACGAATCTGTCAGCAGAACACACCAATCAGTCTATGTAAGTCTGCCCGAGTGTGCAGCTAGCACCCTAGATTGCAGCTGCCCCAGCCTTCTCCCCCTCAGTTCCTCCCCCACTTGTCCCAGCCCCTGCCCCCCGACTCTTCCTCTTGCTTTATCCCACTCCTCCTTGAAGTTATTGACTGTCCTACATGTTACCACACCTTCTGGCATCGATTCCAACTAGACACCACCCTCTCAGCAAAGTAGTGCCTCCTCATTTCCTCTTGAAACGCCCCCTTTCAACCTTAGTCCATGCCTGCTCGTCTCTCTTCCACTCCTCAGTTTAAACACCCCCTCGTTGCTAGGTTTAGTTACCCCCTCAGGTATTTAAATACTTCAATCATATCCCCCCATCCCTCCTTTCCTCCAGTGTGTACATGTTCAGGTCCTTCAGCCTAACTTCAAATTTCTTTCCTTCTATCCCCTTTAACATTTTTGTTGCCCTCCTTTGCATCCCCTCCAGTAACTTTATATCTCTCCTCAGGTGTGGCCTCCAGTATTGCACATAGTACTCTAGGTGCGGTCTGACCAATGGTCTGTAGAGAGGTAGGATCACATCCCTGTGTCTGGATGAGAACCCCCTTGCGATGCACCCCAGCATACTGTTTGTCTTCGCTGTTGCTCTCATGCAGTGGGCTGAGTTGTTCATGCTCCCAGTTACCAAGACCCCTAGGACCATCTCCTCCTTCTCTCTGATCCCAACCAATAGTCCCTCTTCTGGTTCTTAGCCCTGAAGTGCATCACCTTACACTTCTTTGCACTGAATCCTAGCTGCCACTCCACTGACCATGTCTCTAGTTTGGTTAGGTCCCCCTGCAGTTTTCCCCATCCGTCCTCTTCGTCCACCACCACCCCAAAGTTGGTATAATGTGCGAACAGACTAACCCTGCTCCCCACTCCGTGTGCTATATCAGAGATAAAGGCCCAAATAGCACCGGGCCCAGCACTGACCCCTGTGGCATCCAGCTTGGCACTGCTCTGGGTGCTGAGAGCTCCCCCCCCCCACCACCACCACCCTCTGCACCCTCCCCTGTAACCAGTTCTCTATCCATTTAGTCAGCTTTTCCCCACCTCCACTGCCATCAGCTTCCCCCCAGTCTCCTATGAGGCACTGTATCAAAGGCCTTACCGAAGTCCAAGTACAGGACATGTACCATATGGCCCCTGTCCAACTCCCTTGTCACCCAGTCACAATACTCTGACATGTTGGTTTGACAAGACCTCCCTGAGACGAACCCATGTTGCAGCCCATCTTGGAGGCCATTACTGTCTAGGAATGCCACCAGCCTCTCCTTCAGTATTGGCTCCATAAGCTTACCCACTATGGATGTGAGACTTACCAGCCGATAATTTCCTGGCTCCTCCCTAGGCCCACTCTTGTGTATGGGCACCACATGGGCCACCCTCCAGTCCTGGGGCACACACCCCGTTTCCAGGGAGGTGTTGAACAGGGGAGCACAACAATACACTCCCGACAATTCGCTCCATGACATTTCGCTCCCGACAGTTCATCCCCAAGTCAATTCGCTCTGTACCAACCCACTCCTATCAAATACGCTCCCTGTTGTGTGCAACAAAACGAAGCAGTAAACGAAACGAACGAAAATTAAACAAAGCTCACTTCCCTGCTCCCCGTGTGTACAACAAAACAAATTAATTCAACACCAGCAGCAGCAAACTAACTGAAACAAATGAAATTAAACAAAATAAAAATCATTAGCACCAGCTCACTTCCCTGCTCTTTGTGTGTACAACAAAACAAAGCAGTAAACGAAACGAACGAAAATGAAACAAAGCTCACTTCTCTGGTCCCTGTGTGTACAACAAAACAAATTAATTCAGCACCAGCAGCAGTAAACTAAATGAAACGAATGAAAATTAAAGAAAATAAGTGGGATACTAGTAGCACCAGCAGCAGTAAACTAAACTAAACAAATGAAATGTATTATTAGCACCACCTCACTTCTAATGTATTGTTAGGAGGAACGAAATAAATATGCTCACAGCAATGTGAAAAGCATTCCTTACCTTGCCCTTTCCACAAGTTGTTCATTCCATGTTGCATTCCTTAAAATTCAAAATCTTTATTAAATAAAATGGAAAATGGAAAATGGAAAAAACAGCCGATTTGTTTGGCATTGGGAAACACATTTGGTAGCTGCCACATTACTGTCACATTACAGTTGACTTGAAGCTCAAACAATCAAGCAATTACATCGATTATGTCTGCTTAGGCTGCATGTAATGCATGGACTGTCACAGCGGGAGCAGGAGCGAATTGGTGAAGGAGTGAGTTAGAACGGGTGTGAGTTTAACGGGAGCGAGTTGTCAAGAGCGAATCTGGACGGAGCGAATTGACGAGAGCAAGTTGTCATGTACCCATTGAACAGATCTGCCAGTTACTCAGCCAACAGCTCCGCCATCTCCCTCAGCCCCCTGGGGTGGATGGCATTGGGACTTGGTGCCTTGTCCACCCTTACTGCTATCAGCCCCTCTAGCACCCTACTTCCTGTGATCACTTTGTCCCCTCCTTTCCCCACCATCCCAGCCCATTCTGGTAGTGGGCCATCCCTCTCCTAAGTGAAAATGGAGCAGAAGTACTCATTTAGAATTCCCACTTGCTCCTCCCCCTTTTCCAGTCAATCCCTTCCCCGCTTTATTCTAACAATATGTTCCTTGCACTTCCTCTTTTCCCTGACATACCTAAAAAAGTCCTTTCCCCTCCTTTTATGCCCTTTGTGGAACTTAATTGCCTGGAGGCCTTAGCTTTTTTCACCCTCCTGTCAACCTCCCTTGATCAGCTCCCGAAAGCCTTCTTATCCTCTGCATTCCCTGTTCTCCTGTACTTCCGATATGCAGCCGTCTTTGCCCTCACCCCTTGCAGCACTTCCCACTTCCTTGTTCAGCCAGCATGGTTTCTTGCCTCTGCTCTTCTTACTCTTGGCCCTGGTGCAGGCTATTGTGGCTTCTGTTAGCCCAGTCTTTATGACTCCCCACTTTTGTTCTGCATCCATTCCCGGCCTTATATCCTGGAGTCTTCCTTGCAGTGTTGCTCCCATCCCTCCAAAGTCCACCCTAATAAAGTCCACCACCTTAGTGCCTGTGCCTCCTGTCTCCCTGCCCAGCGCGACAACAAACCACACTATTTGGTGGTTGCTACCTGCTAGTGGGTCCTCCACCCTTACCTCCCTCACCACATCCCCATTTGCCAGTACTAGGTCCAGAGTGCTACCAAGCCTTGTAGGCCCACTTACCAATTGCGTGAGAAGGCCGTCCTGGAATGCAACAAGGAGCACCTGCTCCCTGGTACTGCTAGTGACGGGGTGCTCCAGTCAACCTGTGGTAGGTTAAAATCCCCCCACTATTACCACACTCCCCCTCCTACACACCCTCCTTATCTGCTCTGCCAACTCCCCATCCAGTTCCCTGGATTGGGCTGGTGGTCTGTACATCACACCCAGCCTCAGCTTTCTGCCCATGGAGTGCAGGAGCTGCACCCAAAGTGCCTCTGTCTTCTCCTCTTCTCCCTCATCCCTTATGCATTTAATCCCTTCCCTCACATAGAGTGCAACCCCCCTCTTCCAACCCCTGGTCCCTCCTGTATATCCTGTATTCCAGGATTGCCAAGCCCCAATCATGTTACTTTGTGGCCCAATTCTCTGTCACTGCAGCAATGTCCACCTTTCCCTCTGAAAGGAGCGCCTGAAGCTCTGCAGTTTTTGTTCCCAGGCTTCTTGCGTTGAGAGAGACCACCTTCCACCTGTACCCCTTCTTTTCTTCACTCTTCTCCTCCTTGGCCTGTGTCCCTTCTCCCGGCAGTCTGTACCCTTTCTCCTCCTTATTCTTACCGGGTGGTAGTGCCTTCTGTATTACACTCAGACCACCCTGCCCGCCCCCTCCCAGGGTTACTACGCCTCGGCCTTTACCTATATCTAGGGGGGTGAGCTCATTAGGCTCCCCTGTCTGGACCTTTCTACTAACCTCAGTCTTTTGGCCACCCCTCACTAGTTTAAATCCCTTTGTAGAGATATACCCCTCTAATCCTCCCTAATACTCCCTCCCTTCCTGCTCAAGTATGCCCTGTCCCAGCATACAGGTCACTATTCCCCAGACCCTACCCCAGTCAGTCACTAACCCATAATTTTTGGTGTGGCACCAATCCCTCTGCCCCTTGTTGAACTCCTCAGTTCTACCCTTCCTCCCCGTGCTTGCACATGGTACGGGGAGTAACTCTGAGAATGACACCGACTCCCCCACCCCCTCACACTGCTTGTCCAACTACTCGAATCTCCTCCTCACTACTTCCACAGTCTCCCCTGCCAAGTCATTTGTACCCACATGCAACAGTAAATGAGGTTTCTTCCTCCCCCTCGCTGCACACTTGAGCAGTGCCTGCCCTGCCCCTCCTGCAGTCAACCTGGGGATAGCTTCAACCCAAATACTGCTGTGCCTTCCTCCCTTCCACCTATACAATCCCTTAGGATGAGTACTCCCCATCCCATAGCCCCTTTCCCTTCTAATGCCACTTTCACCACCCCAGTACTCGATGTTCCTTGCCCTTACCCCCGCCAGCTGCACCCTCTGTGACTTCTGTATCTGTACCCCCTAATTCCACCTCACCCCTTTTCTCTGCCTTATTCCTCCCATCCCCCTTGAACCCCTTCCCAGCCTGACTACTTCCTACTGGGCTTCTGATGTCGACATCCCTTCCTCCCCTGCTGATTTCCAACCCCTCTCCTATCCCCACTGTTGTCAAATTAGAGCCCCTATTCTCTTCTACCCCAATAGTGATGCCCCTGTCATCCTTCCCCCTTCCCGTAGCCTTCTCTCCTCCAGTCACCACCCCCTCTTTCCTTACTAGCCCACCTTCTACCCTTTCATCCTCGCTATCTCTTCCCCTAGCTGTTGCCATCCCTCTCATGCTCCACTTGTCCTCCCACCTTCAGTATGTTACTGCTCCCCCCCCATAGCAGAGGCTCAAATCTTTTCCTAGTCAATACCCTCCTACATCTCTTCCCCTATCGGTTCCCCCCTCCTACTTGTTCCCCTCCGTGCCACCCCTGGTCCCACCCCTGATCCTTCCCTACCTGCAGCCATCTGCTGTCTCCCCTGGTACTCCTCGTGGTCTCTTCCTCCCCAACAGGAGGCCTCTCCTTCACCTCGGGCACCCCCTCCCTTGTCCTCTCTTTTCTGCTAGTGCCTCTGATACTGGGGTCAGTTTCAGTCCCTAGTTGTTCTTCTTCCGTCCCCCCCTTGCCATCCCCTATCCCCCCCCCCAGTCAGGATGCCTATCATACTCATCTGCCCTGCCACTTAGACTCCTCCCTAACCTCCACAGTTCCTCCCTCAAACTAGCCAGTCATCTACAGACCATACACCCCCCCATCCTCCAAGCCCAGTCCAGGATCATGGTGGACCCACATCCTGTACACCCCACCACCCTTCCAAAGATGCCCGCCCTATTGACATGTGGCACCTGCCCCATTTTGGCCCCCATCTTATGTTACGGGCTCTTATTCCCAGGTTCTGTACCCTAATTCAACTGTTAGGCCCCTATTTACTCAAATTCCTGTCCTCCCCATGCTAGTCCCCCTACTGACCCCTTGCCGACCAGGGTAATTCAGTCTTAAATCTCATCTGTTAGATACTGTATTACTGTAGCAATCCTAAAGCCTCCTTGTCCATTTTTCACCCCTCAGCTACCATACTTTTTGTTTTCAGCTCTCATATAGTTTCACTTAGCCCAGTTAGAAATCCTGTCACACTCCAAGTATTACTCAGCTCAGAGAAATAAACAGAACAAATAAATATGTATTATTACAGCAATCATAACAGTATAGCTCAGTACTTAGCTCAGTTAGAGAAATAAACAGAACAACTAAATCTGTATTATTACAGTACTCCTCAAAGTATCCAATCATTGCTTTGTCTCCACCCCAGAGACCTTGTTGAAATATAGGACCACAGAGGACACTGGGTGGGATGGTGGGCAACTCTAAAGTCCCAGCAGAGCTCCATTGAGCTCACTCACTCCCCTGTCTCTCACTCGCTCACTCTGTTTCTCCTGGCGCTGCAGGCTGCCCTTTTGTGCTGGGCTCCTGCCTGCATCGGCACCTTTTTCTGTCCACAAAGAAATCAGCAGCAGTCCCTACAGAGCTCTGTTGAGCTTGCTCACTCTCCCTCTCTCACTCACTTGTTCTGTTTCTCCCAGCGCTGCAGGCTGCCCTTTTGTACTGGGCTCCTGCCTGTGTTTTTCTGCCCACAAAGAAATACGCAACAGTCCCGACAGAGCTCTGTTGAGCTTGCTCACTCCCCCCCTCTCATTTGCTCGTTCTGTTTCTCCCAGCGCTGCAGACTGCCCTTTTGTACTGGGCTCCTGCCTACATTGGCACCTTTTTCTGCCCACAAAGAAATCTGCAGCAGTCATGACAGAGCTCCACTGAGCTCACTTACTCCCCCTCTCTCATTCGCTCGTTCTTTTTTTTCCTGATGCTGCAGGTGTCTTTTGTACTGGCCTGCATCATTGGTACTTTTTCTGCCCACAAAGAAGTTCACAGCTGTCCTAACAGAGTCTGCTGAGCTCGCTCACCCCTCTCTCGCTCACTCCTATTTCTCCCAGCCTGCAGGCTGCCCCTTTGTACTGGGCCCTGCCTGCATTGGCACCTTTTTCTGCCCACAAAGAAACTGCAGCAGTCCTGACAGAGTCTGCTAACTTGCTCACTCCCCCTCTCTCACTCACTCATTCTGTAATTTTTGATGCCACCAAATTTGCAACATAGGCCTTTTGAGAGCCCACCTCCGAACAGTGGCACTGTTAACATTATCGTCTCGAAGGTGATTCCACGCAGTGACCGTGAAATCACCTTCGACTCCTAATAACACAATGACAGTGACTGAATTCATGAGGAAGGGTCCCAAGAACCCCATGTTGAAAATTTGGTGCCAAAATTCCCAAAAATGCCCGAGATATGTGCCAAAGTTGAAAAAACCCTATTTATGCCATTATACAGCTTACCAGCATTCTTCAGTTCACGGTCAGCTTTGAAGAGTGCAGATGTATTCAGGTTCACAAAGATTGTCGCACTGGGCCCGGAGGTAAGTATGGGGTGAGGGGGGTGTGGGGAGACAAGTGCGCAGAGAGGGTGGGCGTGGAATGAGGAGGGCCAGCGGACTCTATGAGACCGTTTTCTGTTTTATAGGTTAAGAAAAAAAAAACAAAACATTGCAAGACTCTTTTCTCGGGGACTTTTTGGCACACTGGGTGGGCTCCCAGCGTGCCACCTGAGTGGTTTTTAGGGGCTGTAGCTGATGGGATTGGGCACCGTTGGCACATACAGGTGGGGGAGGCAGCCAAAGAGTTAGGCACCCCCTTTATCACATAACAAATTTTGTGGCAGGACATTATGCTGATGGGGGTGGGCTACCCCATCAACAAATTTACTGGGAAGGGTGGGCACTGAAGCCGACAGGATTTGCCCCCATCGGCAAAGACTGTTGGGTGTGGCACATGATCTGAGGGAGGATTGGGCACTGTTAGCACACAACTAATGGGGCAGTAGGAGTCACAGTATGCCAACATGGAGTGGGCTCCCCGTCAGCAAATGAACTAGCGGGGGCACCATGGCAAGGTACTGCCCTGCAATGATGGGTTTCTCCCTCATTGCAGCAGAATGTCTGACACTGCAATGATGAGGCGGCCCGACTGAAGCAGCGAAAACGTTTCAACTTGGTGGCACTTTTGCAGAACCAGTGTCATCAAGACACTGGACCTGCATTGATCCACCAATGCAAAGCCCCCAAATGCAGTGCCCCCTTTGGCTGCCAGAGTGCTGCACCTCCACAACCCACTTCTCTCCTAAGCTGCCGCATGTTTCTTGCATATGTGCGCAAGCAAACATAAAAAGGAATCCCATTTCATGAGGTGTCAAAATCCCTGTTTGTGAGGTGTCAAAATCCCTGTTCATGAGTTATCCCTGTTCATGAGCTGTCAAAATCCCTGTTTGTATGGTGATGATCAGATGGCCCTATCTAGCGAACAGGGATTTCTCACAAACAGGGATTTTGACACCTCACAAACAGGGTTGGCTCGCGAACAGGGATTTTGACAGTTTACGGACAGAGATTTTTAAAGCTTACTGTTTCTTTGCCAGTTCACTGCAAAGAAATGGTTAGGACTTTTGGCTTGAAATGCATTGGGTACAAAGGGATTGTCCCACAGATGTGACTTATGCTGGTTTGGTGTAAAACAGTTCATCGGTTCCATAGTTATGCCATTCCGAAGTTGAGAAATTTCCCATAGGATTACATTGTGGTGAACGTGGCACCTTTCAGTGCCTATATCTCGAAAATGTTTTTTGCTAAGCGCAGCATGCATGCAGGTTACCAGTCCTTGATTACAACTGCAGTGGAATGTTTTCCATGGTTGCTACGGTTACTGAGATATTGCACCATTTGCAGCACAAGGGCTACTTGGAATGTGTCTAGGCCTGCGCTGCATCTCTACAATTATAGGTAGGTAGCCACATATGGATACCATTATGCAGTAATGGGACAACTGGGCCATCCATTATGCAATACTGGGAGCGCAGGGCCTCCACAGGGAGATGACAGCTCAGTACAATGTCTGTGCACTTATGGATAGATGGGTAGGGCCCTGCACTCCAAAAAACTGTTAGCATGGGAGTGCAGGGCCCTTATAGGTAGATGGAAGCACAGGGCCTTCTGCACTCCCACATATGGATAACATTATGCAGTAATGGGACTGCAGGATCATCCATTATGCAATACTGGCACTCCCACAAGGAGATGACAGTTTCTTACAAAAAAAAACTGATACCAGAGGGCCCTGCACTCCCAAAACCATATAAGGTTAAGGTTACACTTTCTCAAAAAGTAAGGAAATTCATTGCAAAAAACTTCATTAATGCATCAGTTAGGGTTGAAGCAGCAAAAGTAGGGAAATTAGGTGTTAGGGTTGAAACCCTAACATCCCCCACCCTATCACCACCCACCCCACCTCCACAGATCAACAGGTGATGGGGTGTGCCTTCGGACTGCTCCAGACTAACTCTCACCCATTCTTCTATACTGTACCATGTCAGCTTTCTCACATGGAATGGGGTGAGTTAGGGCTGATGACTCAAGGCGCACTCATCACCTGTTGGTCTGTGGAGGTGGGGGTGGAGGTCTCAACCCTAATGCCCTCATTTCCCTACTTTTGTCACTTCAACCCTAACTGATGCATTAATGAAGTCCTTTGCAGTGTGTGTGTGTGTGTATATATATATACACACTTCTCTCTCTCTCTTATATATATATATATATATATATACACATATATACACACATATATACATACAAGAGAAGAGAGAACATCCTGTAGCATTCTATCAGACTGTTTCTGGGGGGCAGACCTTGGAGCTTTATCATTTCTTGTTTTAATGGTTTTCCTGAGCTGTGTGGATTCCTGCCATTTCACAGAGCCCTGTCTATTGGGCTCATGCCTGTTTTTTCTGTCAAGTGGCATCCCAAGCCTCAGTGCTTCAGTTTTGCAACTCTGGACTTGGGAGTATGCCCTGACGTGATGATATCACATGCAGCGTCATTACATCACGTACACACACATTGACGCAACACGCGTGTGACAGCACTTTTTCTTTTTTTTATACTTAGTTTATTGAAATGGATCAAACATAACAAAGCACAATACAAAAATTCATAAACACAACTGCGCAGTATCAATATCATTGGTCAGTACATATTGTAACTTTTGTCCTGGTATAAAGAGGATTCATGAGATATTTTGTTTTTAATTCTCACTCAGAAAAAGAGATGTGCAAGAACAAGGGGACACAATTTGAAGATACAGGGGGGACAGCTCAATGGCAATGTGAGGAAGTATTTTTTCACAGAGAGGGTGATGGATGCATGGAACAGCCTTCCTGAGGAGATTGTGGGGTCTAAAACTGTGGGAGAATTCAAGAATGCATGGGACAGACATAAGGCAGTTTTTGTGGGGGTAGGAAGAAATAGGTTGTTGGTTAAATAGGATCTGCAGCTTATCCTCTAGGTAGGAAAATGGGCAGACTAGGTGGGCCAAGCGGTCCTTATCTGCCATCAAAGTCTATGTTTCTATGTTTCTATTTATTCTCCTACCTAACCGGGGCATCTTTCAGGAATTCCTCGTTCAGCTTCTGCAGCTCCGTACCACCCATCTGAACCTCATTCCCTGATGACTGCATTGGGATCAGAACTCCATCTCTCCTGCCTCCTTGGAGAGGCTCTGGGTCCCCAGGGGGAGAGTCAAGGACTGCAGCCAACATTGGGCATGTGGGCCCTGACTACTGGAGGATGCCATCACCTCACCCAGCGGTAGGGTTTTTTCTTACGTTTTCTCCTTGCCCCTCCCTCTCTCAGAGCTTGGATGTGCAATGATGTCCCAATGTCCACCAAGCTCCATCCCTGCCATACGGCTGTGCTGCAAGTTCCATGGCTCACCCCTGACTGCTACCAGAGTCCACTCAGGAATGATGCAATCCCTACACCCTCCCTGGGAAGGAAGAGCAGTCCTCCAGATACTCTATCCCTTCCTGCCCCTGCCAACCCCCGGCAGCCCAGGATTGTTCCGGAACCTGGGTCTCCAGTGTGGTGCAAGGTGAGGCAACTAGTGCCTTGACCTTCACCACCACTGGGCTGGCTATTCATAAAATAAATTAAAAGACTTTATATTGTTACTGTACCAGGCTGTACTTAGTTTTTCATTGGAAATTGTATGAAAAATAAAAATAAGTTAACATAAATTAGGCCTTTGGCTTGGTGGTGCCCAGCTCTTGACCTCAGGCCAGGTGCGGAATCTGGGCATTATTTTTGACAGCAGTTTGACCCTGAAATCACAGGTGTCAGCCGTTGTTAAGTCCTCTTTTTGCCATCTGAGGAATATCACCCGGGAAAAACACCTAGTTCCTCTGGCTGACCTTCCTACTCTGGTCCACGCCTTTGTGACCACTCGCCTTGATTACTGCAATTCCCTTCACCTGGGGCTACCGGGGGTTGAAATTTGTTACCTACAGCTAGTGCAGAATGCACCAGCCAGGCTTTTGGCTGGAACATCTAGGTATAATCATATTACGCCTGTTTTGCGTGGGCTGCACTGGTTGCCGGTACAGTGGTGAATCACCTCAAGGTCAGGCTACTGACCCAAAGCCTACACCATCAGGACCGCAGCATTCGAAATCCATCTCCTTACTCCCTACTGCCCCTCTCACTCACTCCGATGAGGGATTGCTAGAGATTCCCAGGGTTTGTTTGAAAACATCAGGAGCGCGTGCATTTTCATATGCAGCTCCGGCCCTGTGGAATTCTCTACCTCGTCGGATACGAAGTTGCCTGACCATCGAGAGTTTTAAAGTAGAGTTGAAATTTTTTTTATTTTTTAAAGCTTATGGCTTATGATTTTATATTATTAATATTGTATTGTTGCTTACTGTTTGTAAAGCACTTTGATAATTGGAAAAGTGTTTTTTAAATAAATTTTTCATTACTTTACAATGTAAACTAGAAACTGAAACAAGTCTCGTACCAGTTATTTTAAACAAGTACAGATGATTAAAAAGTAGCAGAGTAGATAATTTAATGGTACAAGTGTCAGCACTTTCTCAAGTACCAGCCGTGGTAGCTGTGTTTTTCTCAGCTCAGATCTTGCTTGCTGGTCATGATCATTCCTACTGTGGCCTTTTGGTTCTGTTGGCTGGTAGGAACACTTCTGTTTGTCAGATTCATCTATTCTGCTTATATTTTTTTTCTGCAGCAGGGTGGAGATCAGAGCAGTGTTCCTTTAAAAAAATATATATATATATATATATATATATATATACACACCAGACAGTTTCTTGGCATTTTCTGGGCTATAAACCCTTTTTTGGTCTAGTGACATTGGCACCATGGCTTATCAAAGACCTGTAGTTTTTAAATGATGTAAGACCTGCAGAAGGGCAATAGGGTAATGCGGCCCTTTCTGCTGGGTTCCTATTGCTCCCATTGTGTTACTAAAACTAATATGTCTCTCACAGTTCTCCCCAGTCAGAACCCTGAGCTGTGGGGGTGCACCTGGTGTACTGGCTGGCAGTGGCAAAGCAGAATTGTATAAATCTGTTTTGTTGCTATTAGGTGAGCTTTTGAGCCCTGATGTTCCACAGGACATCCCTTTTGATACACCTGACCCCAAGTTGGGCCCTTCAGGTCATTGGGGCCCCCAGACGGGCATGTCCAGGTGTGCCAGAGCAGGACAAGTCTGATAATCTTGATCTGTAGGCAGACCTCAACCTTGACCATCCAGAAGGTCAGGATGAGGATACTGGGGATATTAGGGAAAATACTAACCCAAAAAGTTACTTGATGATGAGGATGAGCCCTCTGATGAGTTGGAGGAAGGGAAGGGGACAGAGTCAAAGAGGAGGGTTCCAATCCCTCTCCTTTTCAATACCAAATCTCTGTCCTATCTGATAACTGAGGCTTGTAGGACATTGCAGTTGAAGGAGGTGCAATCCATTGAGGTCTTAGATGTGAACTCTATATTGTCTTCATTCTCCTCCACTCTGAAGTATTTTCCAAACTTTATTCATTGTGACCAGATTATTGAACAATAATGGGCAGGTGTAGACCAGAGGAAATATCTGCCAAAACCCAGGGTGTGGTGTTTCCCTCTTCTGGAAGAAAATACCTGCAAGTGGGAAATGTCATCCTTGGCTGATACAGCTGTACATAACTCCATAAGGCACATGACTATTCCAATTGAGGGATCTCTGGCCTTAGCAAATATGCACAATAAGTGAGTGGATGCTTCTTGTAGAAGAGCCTTCGCCTCCAGTGGAGCAAATCTCCACACGTCCTATACATCCTTTATTGTTGCCAGAGCATTAAACTTGTGGGTTATGACTCTGAGTAGCTTCATTCCCCTGGATTCTGAGGGGGTGAGCATTTTGCAGCTGGTATCCATGGCCTCCACCTTTCTAGAGGATGCCATGGTGGAGAAGTTATGAATTTCGGCTTGCTCTGCTTATCACATTGTGTCCACCATGCAAGGCATATGGCTACAGCATTGGGTCATGGACCATGCGTTGAAGGCCAAGCTGTTTAATTTAGCCTTTGAGGGAAATTTGTTATCTGGATCAGGCCTAGATGACATTTTAAAATATATCCAGGATAAAAACAGACATCTTCTGGTATCAAAACAACAGCAAAAGGCCAACTCATCCTCGAAAGGCTGGGGATGCAGCCAACAGAGGCAGTATTGACGGGTATTTTTTTGTCCCTTTCGGAACTTCAAAAACCAGAGGAGTAAAGGATCCTACTCTGGGTTCAAGGGCAATAGTGGCAGAGGTGACTTTACCCAAAAACATAATGGAGGTTCAGAACGAAGAGGTGGCATGTCACAATGAGGGTACATGGGAAACCTCTCTGCCCCCCCTTTCCTTGGTGGAAGACTGCAGAATATTTACTCAAGAAGGGCCCAGATAATGTCAGATGCTTGGGTCCTGAAGATTCTGGCTTTAGGCTACACAATAGAGTTCACAATCATCTCCTCAAAGGAATGTTTTCTGCTGTCCCCCATTCCACAGGACCCAGTGAATAGACAAGCAGCATCTCAAATGTTAGATCACCTCAAACAGATCAGGGCAATTGTTCCTGTACCCTCTGATGAACATGGCCATGTATTCTACTCAATTTATTTTGTAGTTTCCAAGACTTTGGGGGGTTTCAGGCTGATTCTAGACTTGAAACACCTAAACAAGTTTATTCACCATACGACCTTCAAGATGGAATCCTTGTGGTCAATCAGCTGGGCTGTCCAATGGGGGGATTATTTAGCATCCCTAGATCTGAGGGATGCATATCTCCATATTCCCATTCAGAAGTCTCATCAGAAGTTCCTCAGGTTCTTAGTCCTGGGGTAACACTTCCAGTACAGGGCACTTCCCTTTGGGCTGCCAACAGCCTCAGAGTGTTCTCGAAGATGCTCATAGTTTTGATAGCACAACTTCAGCAGGAGGGACATCATGTTTACCCTTACCTGGATGACTTGCTCATTTGCATGCCTTCTGCCACTCTGGCAAGGAAATCAATGACCATGACCCTGGAAGTTCTGGAGTCCCACGGTGGGGTAGTCAATTAGCAGAAAAGCTCTCTCAACCCATCTCAGACCCTGGAATAACTGGGAGCAGTGTTCAGGATGGATGAGGGGAAGGTCTTCCTCTCAGCAACCAGGAAGGAGACCTTGATACGAGAAATTCAGTGGCTGAGGAGCCAACCATTTGCTTCAGCTCACAGTCTACTGTGGATTCTTGGTCTCATGATGGTAACAATACAGCTAATTCTGTAGATTTGTTTACACGTGCAACCCCTTCAGACTGAGTTGCTGGCAGTCTAGGACCTGATCTTGGAGGATTATCAGGCCAGGATTCTGATTTCCCCAGTCCTTCAACAGTCTCTGAGTTTGTGGGTGAGTTTACAGAACCTAAGCAGGGGATCCCCCTTGGAAGGCCTCCCAGAGTTGAACCTGACAACTGATGTCACCTTGTCAGGATGGGCTGGAGTTCTGGGCCATCTTCCCAGTCAGGGTTCTTTGTCAGTGCAAGAACAGTGACTGCACATCAATGTCCTGGAGATCAGGGTTGCATGCCTTGCTTTCCTTTAGTTCTACAGGTCAGTACAGTCAAGAGTCATGAAAGTAAGGTCAGACAATGCTGTCATGGTGGCATACATAAACAATCAAGGACACACAAACAGCAGAGAGCTACTGAGAGAGGCAACCATTCTACTGTGGGTACAGGAGAACTTCCTCTCTCTGTTGGCAGTTCACTTGGCTGGGGAGCTGAACATTCAGGTGGATTGGATAAGCCGTGATAATGTCCACCCAGAGGAGTGGATGCTGAACCTGGAGGTGTTCAGCCTTCTGTGTAGAAGGTTTGGTCATCCACAGATTGAGCTGTTCATCTACAGCCAGAATGCTCAGGTGCAGTGGGTTCTTCAGCTGATACCAGTGCCCACAGGTGGAGGCAGTGGATGCTCTGTCACAGATGTGGGATTTCTGCACAGTGCATGCTTTTCCTCCTCTGCCACTTCTCATCAAGGTCATATGCAAGATGAGACACTCAAAGAAATTTTTCTTCTGATAGCACCACAATGGCACAGAAGGCCATGGTTCTCCAACCTAGTGAATCTAGGTCAACATGCACCATCTCATCTCCCAGGTCGGGGGACCTCCTCTCCCCAAGGTCCCATTCTGCATCCAAACCTGGAGGTGATGCAGCTTGTGGCCTGGCTCCTGAGAGGAGGAGACTCCTGAAACAGGGATTTTCCATAAAGGTAGTGAATACCCTGATGGCCACCAGAAAGAATTCCATCTCTGCAGCTTCTGTGCATGTGTGGACCACCTTTTCAGCCAGGGCCAGAGAAAGAAATATCTGAACTTTCAAAGCAACAGTCTTGCAGGTTTGGGATTTTTTTGCAGATGGGAGTGGACAAAGGTTTTGTCATGAGCACCTTGAGAGGTCAGGTGCTGGCACTTGGAGCCTCTTTGGGATCACCCTTAGGGACTAATCAGGAGGTTATCTGATTCCTAAGAGCCAGCAGCATGAGCTGACCCCTGTTTTGATCCCCTGTCCCTCCATCTGATCTAAATCTGGTGTTGAATGCTCTTTGTAAAGAACCGTTTGAACCACTTTCATTAGTACCACTAGACATTCTTTCAGTTGCTATGTGTTCAGCCAGGAGGACTGGCGAGCTCCAAGCCTTGTCCCATAAAGAACTTTACCTTGTCATTCATAAGGACAAGGTGGTTCTGAGAATGGTTCTGTCTTTCATTCTGAAGGTTCCAACATCCGTTCATGTGAATCAGGAAATCTGTCTTCCGTTCTGTCTGCAGCCAACTTACCCAAGAGAAAAAGAGTTGCACAAGTTAGATTTGTGTAGGGCAGTTATGACATATCTTACATGAACTGCAGAGTTCAGGAAATCAGATAGGTTGTTTGTACTTTTTGGAGCAGCCAAAAAAGGACAAACAACCTCCAAGGCCACCTTGGCAAGTTGGATGAGGGCTTGTTTTGCAAAACCTTATGTTGCAGTATAAAAGAGGGCTCCAGCTCTCATCAAGGCTCATTCCACCAGAGTTCTGGCCTCCTTCTGGATGGAGAAATGTGAGGCATCTGCCTTAGAACTGTGCAAGGCAGCAACATGGTCCTCCATCCACACATTCGCCAAGCACTTCAGATTGGATCTCCAAAGTTCTGCCAATGCACCCTTTGATCACAGGGTTTTACAGGCAGCAGTAAGCGGGTAAATTCCTTTTTCCTTTCGTTTTTTGCAGTTTGTGTATGGGACAATATTCTCCCCCACCCTTTTGGATAATAGATACTGCTTATTAGAATCTATATGTACTGACTACACATTGACAATGTGGAGCACTACAGAAAGAAGAAATTTCTTCATACTTTATATAATTTCCATTTTCTGTTAGCTCCAACATTGTCAATGGGGCCCTCCTGGGAGCATGGCTCCAGATGGAGAATATTGTCCAGTATGCCAGAACTGAGATATCTGTTGTGTTCTGAAGAAATTTTTTGATTGTGAGTCTGTTTGAATATTATTCTATGATTTATCTGCTGATGATTATACAAAAAAAAAAAGGAGAGGAGTTCTGCATCTAAATATCAGTTACTGGTGCCTAGATTAACAAGTTTCAATTTTTCTAAACAATAAGGGTGCCTCCTTGTTACAGGTTAGTGCTTACACTGTTTGCAGTTCCTTTCCAGTGTTCTCTTTTTTTATTAATTCCTTTGACAAGTATTTTTCTAGTTGGTTCAGTACTTTAAAGAAGTTCCACCACAAGAAAGAAGCAGAAGATGAACCTTTTCCATCCTCCTGCTCTCCAGAGGAGGTAGGGAATTGTTTACTGTATCTTATTTTAGGAAAAGATATGCATATGCAAACAATTTATAGGTAGTGGTTCATTGCAAGAAAACCAGTATAGTCTATACAAGTTTACTCTTGTGTAATTAGGGGCACTGTGAGGACAAAAGTGACTGGAGAGTTGCTGCTGTCTGGAATGTTCATGTGCCCAAGATTCTATGCTGGTTGTAGCCTTGTGCTGTGCCATTTCCCCTAGTAGGGGTGCACAGTGCATATTACCCATATGTACTGACTGCCCATTGACAATGCTGGAGCTAACAGAAAAGGAAATTATGGTAAATATGAAGAAATGTATTCTACTGTTGTTATACAACTGCCCCTCAGTGACCATTGAAGAGGGAGTCATGTAGGCAGGAATACATGGCTGCAGAGTAGGCATGTAATCCTGTCACAGGGAGGGTGAATGACTACTGTTGTTATACAACCACTCTTCAGTGACTGCCAGTGTAGTCAGGAATACGTAGCTCAGGACAAGTCATGTAATCCTGTCTCAGGGAGGGCAAATGGCTCATGTCTTAATTTGAGACTTTAACTGTGTTATTCTAATACATCACTCCCTAGCAGTTAGGTTCTGAGTTATTTTCTTCTTGAGTCTAAAGGCCAGCAATTTGCCCAATTTTTCTCCTGCATCCCCAAATTGTTGTCTGATCATATCTAGTGCATATTCTGTTTTCGTCAAGTATAACCTGTTAATGTCAATTTTGAGTGACATTATCTCCTGTAGCTTAGCTGCGGTTCTGTTCTTTCTTTGGTATATGCCAGTTCAATTTTTTTTTAGCTTTTTTTCTTTCTCAGCTAATTCTTTAAGGGAGACATTTTTTTATTTGTCACAAAATGTATTATTTTCCCTCTATGAAATGCCTTTAAACAGTGGTGCAAGTGATAGACAAGAAGTAAAGGAACTCAGGCACTGGCAAATGTGAAATGCAGAATGAAGATCCTCAGTCTGAAGGATAGCCACATCAATCTGTCTAGACACTAGAAGATTCAGTTAGAGATATTCAAGTATTTCTAGGAAAATAGCATTGCTGTACAAGTCAAATGTTGTTATGGAAACCCTGATTTCAGGTCACAGGCCCAGAAACTGTCATTATGTTGCTGGTTTAAGAATTTCAGTTCCATTGTCAGTGGGAAGAAGTACAGGAACTCCGCACCTGCTGCAAAAAAGGTACAGGAACTGAGTTCCTGTGCGTTCCTGTTCACTTTCATCACTGCCTTTAAAGCATCCCAGAGAATTGCATAAGATGTTTGCCCATTGTTATTCATTTCAAAATACTTTGATACAACCTCTTCTGTGTACTCTTTAAAATCTTTATCACGTAATTAAGAGGAGTTAAATTTCCAACATAAGCCTCTGCCAGTTTCTTTGTCAGTGCTTAAACAGATGGAGGCTAACCAGTGGTCAGATATTAAAATGCTCTTAATATCTATGCCATGGCTGAGCTCAGGCCATTAGATATTCGTAAATAGTCTAGCCTGCTGTAAGAGTCATGCCAGCTGGAATAAAATGTGTAGTGCCTTCCTTCTGGATATAACAGGTGCCATGCATCTGCTAGACCTAGAGTTGTCTTTAAGTTATTAAAAACTCTTCTTAGGTTGGCAGTAGTATAATGACTCAACTGATTACTTCCATCTAAAAAGGGATCAAGTACTTCATGAAAATCCCCCCAAATGATTTCAGAATATTCATAAGGAATAATCTGGGTGGCTGTCTCATTAAAAACACAGTTTGGCCCTTATTCAGGGCTTATATATTATTATACAAATGACCACCTTCCTACCATTAAGGGATACCTCTAGAAACTTATAGTATTCTTCAGGGCCAGCAATATGATTACTCTGAAAAAAGGAAACTCCCTTCTTAATTAAGATTGAAGTTCTCCTTTTTTGGTGCTGAAACAACTGAAATGCTACACCTGTAGTTCAATGGGTGAGCAACCAGCCACACCCCTTTTCTGAGCTATATAAGCAGTTCCTCCCAGCCTCCCTCTGAAGCACTTTTTCTTTGACCCACCATCCTTCCTTCCTCTTCCAGCAGCATGCCTCTCCTCGGGGGGGGGGTTCTTCCTAAGATACCTTTAGCCAAGGGAACCTTCCTGTGGAACCTTTAGGGGTGGAACCCTCTTTGAGGTTCCTTTGTCTTTGGTACCCTTTCAGGGTGGTTATTCCTCAGGGAACAGAGAGTGCGAACAGCCAAAACAAAGTAACACAGTTGCACAAGCATAACACTATACTGGTTGTGTAGGCCATTGAATTAAATTCAGTTTGTCCCACCTATGCTCTATTCAGCTTAAGTGCTTCATTAGGAATAAGGTGGGTTTCCTGGAGCAAGACTATGTCAACTTTCTGTTTTTGAAGGTAGATAAGGACTTTCATTCACTTGATTGGGGATCCATCCCCTCTAACATTCCAGTATGCTATACAAAAACTGTTGAAGTCATTCTAAATCAGTTCAGTTTCAAGCTGTCAGAGTTACAAGTCTGCATAAGTGCCTATGTTATAGAGTAATGATTTACTAAACTGATTACTGAATTATTAAAATCAGAAGCCTTTATAGAATATTATAAGAAAAGGCATTGTCAAAGGGTATCATAGAAAATGATTACCAATAATAAAAAAACAAAAATAAAAAAAAGCAATTATTCTCTGTGTTTGTTATCACTTAGACTTGAGGTTATTGGACAGAATATGGAACCTTCTATAAATTAGAACTATACTTAAAACTAAAACAGTTATTAAAACAATACGGTAACAGTAGTTTTAAAAAACAAACAATGGCCCAGTTGGCAAAGAACCAAAAAATAGTCAACAGGCTAAATTGTTATTACACCATGTAATCCAAGGTGAGAGGAGTAGCGCTCATGAAACTACCATGGGTGTGTATAGCTAGTGCACCTGTCAGTACCAGAAAAATAAAAGTTTCCTGCAAATAATGTCAGGATCAGTAATAACTACTAAATTTGGAAAAAGTGATTTTATGTCTCAGGGAGGTAACAAATTAGATTATAGTATACAGGGTGATTATATAAATAAAGGCCACCAATCTGTACTCCGTCTCCATTTAATGTGTGGGGAAGGGGAGGGGTTAACAGGGCCAGCAGAATATGTCAAGCCATGCTGTACCATTAATTACAATTACAATTAATAAATTGTAGTGTCAGAATTATGCGTTTTAAATTAAAAAGGCAATTCATTTGGATCATAGTTCAATTTGCATGAGGGTAGGTTGCAGACAACATGAATTGGAGTGCCATGGTTCCCACCTGCCAGTTGGGGGTAACCCAGACTCTGGTGGAAGGCAATGTACAGCTCATGCTCACAGTGAAGCTCAGCCTCTTGATTAGCCAAGCTTATGCTTCAGTGGTGACTTATCCCAAATACACCTTACCTGACAAATTAAATGTTGCAAACCAAAATCTGTTGCAAGGCAAGAGAAGGCCAGTATCCATATGCTGTGCTCAGCTCATTTAATTTAATGGTAGAGAAGACCTTGGCATTTGGTAAGGGGGAGAAGGTGTATTATATAGAGCTAATACGTTAAAGTTAAAATATTCATGAGTTGCTTACTATTAGGAGAAGGGGTGTATGAGGGTTGCAAAAATTTCTGGAAAAAGATTTAAAGTGGGGTCATCCTGTAACTGGTATAGATCCTTAGCAAAATGCATCGTAAGCAATAATATGTTAGATTCCAAGATCAAGCAGTGAAATTTAATGATAAATGAAATATTCCCATTACTTGTAAAATGTCATGCTGAAATAAGGGTCAGGATGAAGAAAGCATGGTAGATTAACAGATTGGCATTTTATTTTCTTTATAATTCCTCAAGGTGAGAGCTAGCGTTCAGTTACAGTGCATTCTTGAAACACAGATTTTCAAGTCAGGCTTGCCATGTGAAAAAAAATGGTTTACCAGTGTCATCCTTGCACCTTTTTGATTGAGATGTTATTCCAGCCACCATCAGGAATGGGGGTCAGCAATCTAAGTGCTTGTGCATCTAAGAACAATTGATGCAAGGTAAAGGAAGAGAGAAAAGCTTAAAAGTTAATATTGAGCAAAGCAAAGTACCCAATACTAGGGTCTCATCCTAATAAAGAAGTTCCAGGTCAGAGGTTCTACAGGATCTCATGAGACTGAGAATTGCCCTCCAAGTCTTGCAGAACCATCAGCTATCAAGAACACTAAGGCAGTATTAAAGTAATAGCAGAAATGACAGTCCATTTGGATCATTGCACCATTTCAATCAGGGTACTCTTCTGAACACCCTCTCCTGGAGACAACTCAACTAAAACAGCTTGCACTAGAAGAGAGTCTCCATTCCAGACTTCTGCTCCTCATCCTCTTCTTAGAGTTGAAGGACCATTTTGACAAATACTGTATTTCACCTTCCCCGTATAGTATCCACCCTCAAATAGTAGCCGCATGCAATTTTGAAAGCTATCAATAAAAGCCGCCCTCGATTAGTAGCCTACAATTGTAACTACTAAAATGTTTTGCCTCATTGCTGGGAAAAGTTGCTTGTGATCAAATGAGGTACTCCTTAGGTTCCCCCTTGTCTGTTTCCCCATACAGTAAGGTAAGCATACATCGAGACTAAATTGGGTTGCTACCACGTGGTCTCAGCATCCTTGGATTCGCTGAGACCACTTGCTAGCAACACATCTGTACAACTGCAACCAAGCAAAAAGAAGCCAAAAGAATTGGACAACTCTCTCAGGGCATTCATTTTTTTTATTTTCTTTTGTTTTGCAAGTAAAACTTTGTATTGAGGGCTTCAATCTAGTTCATCATCGCTGTCAGGATCAGCATCTATCTTGTCGGTTTCAGTGTCTTCAGCACAGAAGTCGGATTCTCTGGATTCTTCGCTACAACCAGGACCTGAAAAAAAAACTTCTGGTTAGTACCATCTATGTTAGGGTACAATACATTTCATGGTCTTAAACCTTACCGTGCAGTGTGGACAACTTCTTTGTTATGTCTTCTCAAGCATCGAATGCCATGCCATCTTGCCTAGTGCAGTGGATCATTTTGACATCAGTAGATGTGATCCCACAGACCTCGAAGGACTTGGTAATATTATCCTTTGTCACAGCACCCCAAGCTTCTTTTACCCACTCCAGCATTTTAGCCCTGAAAGGGGCTCTTGGGTTACCTCTTGCTGTCATTTCCCTTTCCTCTGTCGTGAGCCACATATCGTAGCACTTGCGGTAGCGAGCTTTGAAGGGAGAGTTCCAAGGCATGTCTGTGGGTTGCAGAATTTTAGTACACCCTCCTGGGATTGCTGCCATTATGGTGTTCTTCTTTTTAAGGAGTTTTTTACATCAGGTGAGATGTGGCACCTAAACGTATCCCAGACCAGCATACACTTGCTAAAAGCAATGCCCCCCCAAATGCTGTCAACCCATTTTAAAGTCAGTGCCTCATTCATCCAGCCATTATCAGAAAGTGCAACAATGACTCCCTGAATACCAATCACCTCCTTTGTCATACGTTTACCTTTTAGTACAACTAAAGGAGGGATCTTACTGCCATCTGCCATTGCTGCCAAACATACAGTAATGCGCTGTGTTTTGTGGCCAGTTGTCATTAAGGGCACTGACTTAGCACCGATAACTTCCACAGTTTTCTCACCGGGCATATCAACCCACACTGCAGTCTTATCCATATTACCGATGGACTGCAATTGGATGCTGAAGTTCAATATCTGCTTCACACAAAAGTAAACAAATTCTGTGACCTTAGGCAGGTAGTCCTTTGGCAGTCTCTGACCCACTGTGGTACACTGTCTAATGGTAAAACCCCAACGCACTAGGAAATGGTGAACCCATCCCCTGCTCACCTTAAATTCAGGGTTGTGTATTAATGCAGAGGCTTTTAGGGCAATAGCTTTGTGAGTAACTCACAGGTGCTGTTCTCTCTGCAGTGAGATCTAGGTAGCAAGATTCACTTCCTCTGAAGGATAAGATGGCTTGTGGCCAGCACCGATAAGCCATCAGCGTTTGTGGTTCAGTTCTGAACTGCCAGCCTCGGAGACCATAGCCTGAAGCTGTTCCTTATTTTTCCACCACTCATGGATCTGTTTTTTGTCCAGTTTCAGTGCCTCTGCTACAGGGTGATTACCCTCTTGCTCAGCCCTATTAACCATAGAGGGCTTGAAGTCCAAGTCGTAGCACTTACGTTTGGCCATTTGTACCTGACAACAACTACCATACTGACAACTGCCAGAAACCTACTGCCACAGCTCACTTACATTACATGTCAATTGTCATCTCCGACTGATAAGGTACCAAAATGACAGTAATAGAAGCCTGCAATTGAAACATTACCATATGCTTAGTAATAGAAGCCACCCTTGAACAGTAACCGCCCCTCAAATTAAAGCCTAGCATTAAAAATGAAGTTTCTAATTGAAGCCGTGGCTTCAAAACAGTGAAATACGGTAGCTGTAATATGTTCGGGGGCTTGACTTTTCTCATATTAAGATCTGCACAGTGCTTGTCACTTTTCCGGGCTGCAGCTGCATATGAAATAGGAGTGCTGACTTTGGGTACTGCCCTGTCTGCTTTAGGAGGTCTTTTAATTGTCTCTGAGTTCTGGCAACTCTTGCTGTTCTTAGTACTCTAGGGATTAATAGGTGAGAGTGACAGTTGCAGTGAGCTGTCAGGGGGGACTCCTGCTGAACATTTCATAATGGCTTGGTTTGAAAACGGCAGTTGGACATCAGTTTGTCTAACACCAGGAACACCTGAGATAACCTGCCAAATGTCATCAGGGGTATCTCTAACTATATGAGGGCCACCACTTTTAGAAATCACTACAGAAGCAGGGTACTTCATAAAATAACTCAAACCCTTTTTTTGAAGCACCTGCCTAACCTCTGTAAAGTATTTGCATCTGTTAACAGTCTGTGTTGCAAAGTCCTGGAATAAATAAATGTGTTCCCTTCCCCAGAACAGTTGTCTCTTTTCCCCTGGCCATTCTTAAAATTTCTGTATTGCAGGAAATTTATATCACAGGTCGGTGTCTGCTACCAGGTGGAGGGTGGAGGGCTAGAGAGCAATACATGCTCTCTATGTCCAATGGCCACTGCCACTGTTGTAGTAATACTACAAAGAAGTGTTGCAAAAAGGAGCTCATATTATTGCCTTCCATCCCCTCTGACAACCCAACAATCCTCACATTATTTATTTTCCCATTATACTGCAGGTCTTCAGTTTTGTCTAACAGGCAGTTAATTTGCTTTCTATATAACTCCATGGCACCTTCTACATAGTCAGTTTTCCCTTTCTTGGCTTTCCTTTCCTTAATATATAATCGGATACTTGCCAGCATGTTCTTGATGTCCAGTAATTCAGTTTTGTTCTGCCCTCCGGCAATGGCAGGTGGTCCATGATGTGCTGCTCTTTTTACCGCATTAGCGTTTTTTCCTCCCAGTGGTGCCATTTATAGTCGAGGGCTGATTTTTGTTTCAATTAGAAAACATGTAAAAAGCAGAAGTAGCACAAAATGGGTATTATTCATTAGCCTTATCTTTTTTAATAACAAATTAAACAACTTAAACAGCAGAAATAAAAAATGTGCAGGGTAAAAGACAGATTTAGGGTTGGAGACACAAGGCCACGTGTTTCAATTCAATTCAATTTTATTAATATGGCACCTTTCAATTGCCAAGGCGTCTCACAAAACAGTTAAAACAAGTACAGCGTAAAATCGCATAAAAGTATTATAAAATACAGATAAAACCAATAGACAGTATTCAGATTATTCCCCAATGTTTGAGTCCATAAAAAGGTTTTAAGAGCCTGTTTAAATTCCTCCATGGCCATGCACTCATGTAACTGATGGGGTAGAGAATTCCAAAGGGTAGAGGCCATGTGCATAAATGCCCAGGCCCCGGAAGATTTTAAACAAACCCTTGGAATCTCTAGCAACCCCTCATCAGTCGAGTGGAGCAATAGCCCAGGATAGTAATGGACCAGAAGCTCTTTCAGGTAGTCTGGGCCCTGTCCATGTAGGGCTTTATAAGTCAGAAGTCCGACGAAGGTGATTCGCCACTGTACCGGCAGCCAGTGCAGTTTGCGCAGCACCAGAGAAATATGACAGGACTGAGAGGTTCCTGTCATTAACCGGGCCACTGCATTCTGCACCAGCTGCAAGTGGCGAATATCAACCCTCGGTAGCCCTGGGTATAGGGCATTGCAATAATCCAGGCATGAGGACATAAAGGCATGGACCAGCATAGGAAGGTCACTGGATGGAACAAGATGCTTAACTCTGGAGATATTCCTCAGATGGTAAAAAGAGGATTTGATGACAGCCGACACCTGCAAACACAGTGTCAGTCCCTCATCAAAAATTACCCCCGGGTTTCACACCTGTTCAGAGGTCGGGAGTGGCACAGCCCCAAGAAAAAGTCCTGAGGGTGAACCCACCCCCAACCCCCCTATCCGGTGACCTAGGGCCACCACCAGCACCTCAGTCTTTCCGAGTTCAACCTCAACCACTTCGAACTCGTCCACTCCTGGATTTCTGTGAGGCAGTTATTAAATACTAAGAGAGCGCTCTATCCTGATCGGGCTCAAAAGAAAGGTAGAGCTGGGTATCATCAGCATAGTAGTGAAATCTCAGCCCATACCTTCTTGCAATGTCTCCGAGGAGTAGCATGTACACTGCAACAACATGGGGGACAACACTGATCCCTGAGGAACCCCACATGATAACAGAACTGGGTTAGAGGTATAAATACCTTACACCACTCTCTGAGTTCTTCCAGTGAAGAAAGATGAAAACCACCTGAGGACTGTACCTGACAGGCCACAGATGAACCTCAAGCGGTCGAACAGAACCCCATGGTCCACAGTGTCAAACGCTGAAGAGAGATCTAGAAGAATCAGAATGGAGCTGTTCTTCCAATCGCTTGCCATCAGGAGATCATTGAGCACCCGAACCAGCGCCATCTCAGTACTGTGCCTCTTTCGAAAACTGGACTGGAGAGATTCATAGATATCATGGATGGTCAAATTGTTCTTCAGTTGTATGGCTACTACTTTCTCGATCACCTTCCCCATAAAGGGGAGGTTCAAGATTGGTTTGCAGTTTGCATGGCAGTCTGGGTCCAAAGAAGCTTTCTTCAAGAGGGGCATCACCACCACCTCCTTCAGGGAGCTAGAAAACTCACCTGTTTCCAAGGAGCACCAGACTATCCATGCTAGGACCGGGCCAAAGATGTCACTACAACCCAAAATAAGGGTGGTTGGTTTTGGGTCCAAACTACAGCACGTAGGGTGCATACCCTGGACAATCCATATGATATCCACAAACTCCGGCCAGTTGAAGGTACTCCAGGAAAACTGAGGGGCAGTAACCAAATACCAGCTCAAAGCAATGCCCATAGAGTGTGTCGGTTGGAGTTCGGCCCCGACGTCGACCACCTTAGCCTCAAAGAACCGAGCAAGCTCCTTGCACTCAACTTGCAAAAATGCTTTTCAGACCTGTAGACAAGCTGGGCTTCACAGTCTGTCCACAGTTTGAGAAAGCTGAGCTGGTCGGTTCTGAGCGGCCCCAATCTCCCTGAACAGGAACTCTGCCTTCTTTCAGGTGATTGCGGATTGATAGGCTTGATAATGGTCCATCAATCTAAGGTGATCGCATCGAGGGAGGATCTCCGCTAGTAATACTCTAACCTTCGTCCTAGTCTCTGCATCTCCCTCAAAGACCTATCAAACCATGGGGACCAAGGGCGAAGGGAAAGAGGATGAACTCAGACAGGATCAATGACATCCAGGGCCATAGATACGGCCTTATAGGCCATCACTTGGGCTTCTGGGTCATTGTTTGCCAATGGAAGGACCAATAGGTCAAGCACTGCCGCCAGGCCTTCAGAGCTTATATCTCATAAAGGGCGGTACCTGACCATCTCCACAGGGGTAGGCCTACAAAGGGGGTGCAAAAACTGAACTGCACGGTGTAGTGATCAGACCATCTGACTGGTTCCACCCCCAAATCTGAGGCTTCGATCCCCAGGAGGAAAACTAAGTCAGGAAAATGACTGTGTTTATGGGTAGCAGAAGAAACAATCTGTGTAAGGCCCAGAAATGTCATCAACTGGAGGAAGTGCTGAACAAATTGCGAGAGTTTGTCATCGATCCTGGCATTAAAGTCACCCAGGACCATCAGCCTGGGTGACTCAAGTGCCATGTCGATCATGAAGTCTGCCACTTCCTGAAGGAACCGCTTCTCATCCTTGGGTGGATGGTAGATGAGGGCGATCCTACAACCTACACCTGCTACCACAGTACATTCAAATGACTGGGTCTCCTCAACCAGTACACTTGCGAGGCCTTAAAACAGACCACAACCCCCCCCCCCGGTGATCCAATCTCAGGCGGCGCATCACAGAGTACCTGGCCAGAGTTGCAGCCTCCAATATGGGGCCAGAGTTCTCATCCAGCCAGGTCTTGGTGATGCATGCCAGGTCCGCTGTTCTGACATGATCTGCAATAATTGCAGCCTTGTTTTTGATGGACCTGGCATTGCATAACACCGCTTGAGTTGGATGAACTTCCAGGGCCGTCCGAGCCACCTGCCCACCAAAACTGGTGGTGCCCTTGGGTATGGAGACCAGACATGGAGGACCACGGTCTGGATTCTATTTTGCCCCAGAGCATCTCCTGAATCTCACAACCCCGATGCAGTGGCCCCGCTCATTCACCCTCCACCCTCCACCCAAACCTGGGTCCAGCAACATAGCCCTGATGTACTCTCTGTTGTCAAAACATGGCTTAACCCCAAGACACCAGACACTGCAGTCACCATCCCTGGATACTCTATATTCAGGCAGGACAGGGTTTTCAAATGAGGTGGAGGTTGTGCCATCTACCTGAGGAATTACTATCTGGGTCAAGTCTTCCGCTCTCAAACCACAGACCACCACCATGAGTTCTCGCTAGTAAAGTTCTACTTGGGCGCACAACAAGGACTCACCATTGCCTCTGTGCCTACCCCATAAAGATCAGCCCAATGGATTTATGAGCATATTGGAAAGCCTACAGGGATTACACCATAACTCTGAACTCATAGTACTAGGTGACTTCAACATAAATTGGCCATCACTGGAGGCCAGAAACTACAAGGATGCTGTCACATCACAGAACCTCACCCAGCTTGTTACCACCCCACCAGATGCAACTATAGGACAGGGTCACACACTTCTGGACTGGATCCTTACTAATCACCCTGAATGAATCTCAAAAGTCTCAGTGCTCCCTGATGGGATCAGTGACCACTCACCGGTCACATGTACCTGGACAAACAAATTCATTAAGCCCCCTCCTAAAATAATCCACACCAGAGTGTTAAAGCAGGGGTACCTTGAGCTACTAAAGACACACCTAAGCCACCTGGACTGGACACCAATCGACTCTGCCATTGATGTAAACCAACCTTAAACCTTTTCATCAACCACTTCAGTGCAGCCTGCAATATCTTTGCACCTCTCAAAAAGCTGAAGGTCAGGGGCAGAGCTAACCCTTGGATAACCCCCGATCTAATCATTTTACTCAAACATAGGGATCATCTCTGGCACTGTGCCCGTGCAACATCCAAACCTGGGGATATTCATAAGTATAAAGCTGCCAGAAATGAGTGCACATGGGCAGTTAGAAGTGCCAAAAGCAAATACTTCAAGGAAGCTCTCTCCAACTCCTGGGGTGATAGACAAAAATTTTGGAGTAACTTGAAAGACCTTACAGGCAAGGACCCTAAGTCACCACCCACCATGCTCAACATAAATGGAACACCAACATCTGACCTGTACACAATCACCAACACCTTTAACAATCGTTCTCCAACTTGGATAGTGTCCTCTCTTCTAATTTCTTTGATGCCTCCTCTGGTAGTAACCCTCCTGCAACTTCTCTCTCCTACACCCTGCCCACAATTCTACTTCAAGGAGATCCCAGTGCATGAACCAGAACCTATATTTGAAGGCCATTCACAGCGCGAGCTACAGCGGTGACTCCCTTGACCTGAAGTTGTTAGCACTTGTCCTGAAGAAGTCCTTGAACCCTGACAAGGTCCTCAATCTATCACTAAGGATGTCCCAGTTCCCATCTCGCTGGAAACAGGCGACCATCACACCAGTATACAAAAGTGGAGACAAATCACTGCACTCCAACTACAGACCTATCTCCATCCTCCCTCCATTGTCTAAGGCCCTGGAGCGCATCACCTCAGACCAACTAGTCAAGTACCTGAAAAAATATGATATCCAGTGTCCTGAGCAACATGGTTTCCAAAAAGGGCACAGTACCACCACTGCAGTATTAGAATTCATGGGCTTCATCCATACCACGCTCAATCAAGGAAACTGTGTAGGGGCAGTATTCATCGACCTTACGAAAGCCTTTGATACTGTGAACCACCCACTCCTACTCAAGCAATTATCAAACATTGAGCTCTCCAATGAAGCACTGCTCTGGTTTTCAAGCTACCTTGGGGAGAGGGTCCAGTGGGTTAGGATTGCCGGTGTCACCTCGGAAGAAAAGCCAGTCCTTTCAGTGGTCCCACAGGGGTCCATCCCAGGGCCACTACTCTTCAGCCTCTTCCTCAATGACCTTCCCAGTGTCTGCCAACAGAAATTACTGCTCTACGCCGATGATGTAGTCATGTTCACCAACCACCAAAATGCAGAGCTCCTTGAGAAACAATTACAGCTTGAATTCATGCGCATCGAAGAATGGTTCAAGTCACACAAACTGGTCATGAACTACAGCAAAACAAAGGTTATGACCTTCTACAGTGCCAGGAGTAAGTACAAATCCCATGACCTCACCATCCTAAACCAAACAGGGACCTTACTTGAACACGTTCCTGATTTTAAATACCTAGGTGTTGCATTGGACAGCTCACTCTCCTACCGTCGGCACATAGATTCTGTCGCCAAAGCCACCAACATCCATATAGGCCTGCTCTACAGGCACAAACACTGCATGACTCCTGACACTCTCCGGTTGGCTATAAACAGCTCTGTCACCTCCATCATTGATTACGGGCTAGCAATTTATGGCTCTGCCTCTGCCTCTGCCCTCCACAGAATTACAGTTGCACTCAACAAAGCATGCAGGCTGCTAACTGGGGCTGACCGACTTATACACACTTGTAACCTGTACACTCGGGCAGGATGGCTTCCTCCCATCAGCCAGATACAGTATCTAACCTGCCTCTTAGCCAAAAAAGTCCTCCTCGGGGTCATGCTCCTGGGCATTGAAAAGCTCCTCATTGACCACCACAGCACCCAGAGAACCAGAAGTTCACAACAACTAACCTTCCTTGTCCCCAGATGCCGGACTACCATGGGCCAGAGAGCCTTTGCCCACAGAGCACCACAGTGGTACAATACTCTCAACAAAGAAACTCTTACTGCTGCTGCTCTTGCCCCTTTTAAGAGACAACTCTGACTTCATCTCATTTCAACTAGTCATTGTGACTGCCTCACTTAATCAGGGGCCCACCGCTCACTGCCCTCCACTTCAGTCTTGACAGCTACCTCTCCCCGCCTTGTCCCCTTCTACCTGCCTACCCTCTTGCCCCCTCTCCCTTTCCTCCTCCCCCGGACATTTCCTGACTTTTATCCTTCCCCTCTCTCCCCTTTAGAGCTCTTAACCTCACCCTCTACCATCCACCATCCGACAATGGCCCTCCTGCCTGCATACCCCTTCCCTCTCATCTGAAGTGCTTATTTCTAAGATTGCCCTTGGTTGGTATGTCATGCAACCTAATATTTGGCACATTTTGAATTACTGGAATTTCCTAAGCCTCAGTCTCTTACTTCTTTTTATTGTGTAACTATGTATTATTATGTTGACCTTTGTATGTATGTATACCCCCATTCCTTCGACGTGGAACCTTTGTAAATGAGCAGTTCCTGCTCAAAGGTATTTGTAATCCTAGATTTCAATAAAATAAAATAAAAAAATAAAAAACTGTTCGCACTCCCCCGACTCCTCCCCCCTGGCAAGCATTGCCCAGCGCTCTACAGCGCTGGTAGGTTGTAAACTGCAATGGGGAAGGGGAAAGATAAAGGGGCAGAGGGTGCGAAGAACGAAGGATGAATAGCGCACAACCATGGGGGCAGGCCTCCAACGCATTTCAATAACCCAAATAAAACTGCACAATCTACTAAATAAAAACACAAAACGAAATCACTTTACAATAAAACTATAAATCCCTCAGCTCTCACTTCAAGGGGAAAAAGGGATTAGATCAAATCTATAACTAGGTAAATAACCATAAACTAGAACACAATTATATTAATAACAGTACAAACCTATATCCAACCAAAAAACTATATATTAAATCAATAAGGAAAACATAAAATATCCCAAGCATCTAGTCCAGGTCTGCAGTTTTAAGTTAGTCACAGTCAGAGCATAAATAGCCAGAGAACTTTTAAGTTGTAATTGATGGCTGGGGGATTCAGAAATTCCAGCCCCCAATGGTCCTCACACCACCAGAGGGAACCAGTTAATGAAAAGTCTTGAAACTCTCCCCAACCCCCTGAATACTCTCACTACAAAGGGCGGGAGGGGTTAGAATGTGTCCAAACTTTTTAGTACAAAGGCACACTGTCACTGTACCACAGGTCAGAAGAAGAAAAAGGCACTCTCACTGCCTTAAACAGACTTATATATGAGTAATAAATATGAGTCTGACTGTAATTGAGGAGAAAGAAGTCCAGGATGGTCCACTTCGGTGATCAACTGCTCTGGAGCCAAAGAAAGCCCTGACAAGTCCTGCTGGGCAGCCAAACTGCTGGTCCAAGGCCACTGCTATCAGACCCCCACCCAGGCTCACTTTCCAGCAAGCCTCAGGGAGAGACCCTAGGGGACACTGAGCTAAATCGCTGGCTAACCAGTGGAATAGAGCCTGGATCCTCGCACAGCCACACATCACAGCCCTCCCCCACCCGCAGGATCAGGGCATTAACTCCAGGCACCAAATCAAAGCTGATCTTCATATGCCCACTGCTCCTGGACTTGAACCAAACTGCCACCATTCAGAATAAACTCCTCTGCAGTTAATCCAGAAATGCAGTCTGATAGAATAATCCAGTAGTCTTCACCTTAGGTAACCAAATTCCCCTCTCCACTCTTTCCACTCTGAGTCACAGTATATTCCCAACGTCTTCACCTCAGTCGCACACAAAGCTACAAAATCGGCAACAAACTCAGTAAAGTCTCTGGCAATAAAAATAGCCCCCACAGAGTTTATCGAGGTGAGGAGGCAGTGGCCCGGTGAACCGAGAATGCGGGGGCAGTAACGGGCCAAGACAAGACAGCCCCAGTGCTCACTTTGAAGCAGTCTTTTGCAAACACCCCAATGCTGCTCAAGTGCTTCAGCACACTCTATCTGCAGCACTTCACTTCGAATTTCAACTCATAAAGGCCAAACCACGCAGTAAAGATTCAGGGCAACACTTAAACTCCAGACAGCCCAAACGTAAACAATATACACAGGCAAGCAAATGAATGAATAAATAAACTGATTCCCCATAATGACAGTAAATAACAATAAATAACAAGCATTTGTCAATGCCGAATGTTGTCTCGCTGGCATTGGCATTGGTAGTGCAGTAGTTAAAGATGCATAATAGGAGCAGCAGTGAAGTACTGAACTGATGCCAACCCCACTCCCACCCTACAGAGACTGACATGCATTGGGGTGTGCCTTTGGGTTGTCAGCTGTAACACTCATGCCATTTTACCTCACCTTACCCTGTAGACACTGACAAGTGTCGTGGTGTGCTTTGGGGTCCTTGGGCGTTATACTTACCCCATTCCATAAGGAAATACACTGAGGTGGATGCAGTATAGAAGAATGGGGTGAACTTTGTGGCTGAACACTCCAAGGCACACCTTGATGCCTGTCAGTAGCTGCAGAGTGGGGGTGGTGGTGGAATGGTGGAAGCATTACAGCTGATGATCCCAAGTCACACACCTGATGCCTGTCAGTCTCTACAGGGTGGGGTGTAACAGTTGGAAACCCTAACGCTGTAGGCGTGTGTTGGCATTTTTATTCCAAATTATCCACATGGGCTTTTTGTGACCCCACCTCAAGAAGAGCGGCAGTGTCAACTTGTTAGCGGAAAGGTGATTTTGCACAGTGACTGTGCCATTTGGCATCACAGGTACGTAAACACAGTTTGGGCAGGATGTGAAAAATGACAACTGTATTGTTCACGAGGAGGTGTAAAAAATGGCAATGTTGAAAATCTGAAGTGAAAATATGAAAAATTGGTGAAGTCATGAGCATGCATAGAAACTGCACAATGCATGTCCGTAACCCAATTCTTTTTGGGTTTTTTTAAACCACATTTTCAATATAGGCATTTTGGGACTTCCCCTCATGGACAATGGCACTGTGATTTTCTTAATCTGTCCCAAAAGTTGATCTCCCACAGTGACCACGCCATTGTATGCCACAGGTGTGAAAACACATTTTGGGCAGGATATAAAAAATGACAGCTGTACTGTTCATAAGGAGGTGCTGAAAATCTGGTGTGAAAATATTGCAAATTTGTGAAGTTACAAGGGTGCATGGAAACTGCACAACACATGCTTGTAACACAGTCATTTTATGGACTTTCATCACCAAATTTTCAACATAGGCATTTGAGACCTCTGCTCATGAACAGTGTCACTGTCTTTTTGTCAAACTGTCCCAAAAACTGATTTCGCACAGCGACCATGCTAGTCTGCTCAAGACATGCGAAAACACATTTCAGCCAGGATATGTAAAATGACAGTTGTACTGTTCATAAGGAGATGTTGGAAAATGGCAATGTTGAAAATCTGGAGTGAAAATATTACAGATTCATGAAGTTACAGGCGTGTGTGGAAACTGTGCAATGCACAGTCGTAAAACAGCCATTTTTTGGATTTTTGTCACCAAATTTGCAACATAGGCTTTTTGAGACCCCCCCCCCCATGAACAGTGGCACTGTCATTTCAGTAATCAGTCCCAAAAGGTGATTCCATGCAGTGACCGCAAAATCACCTTTTGAGACCGAATAATGCCATGACAGTGATTGAATTCATGAGGAGGGGTCCCAATAACCCCATGTTGAAAATTTAGTGCCAAAATTCCCAAAAATGGCCGAGATAGGCACCAAAGTTGAAAAAAACCCTATTTATGCTATTATACAGCTTACTGGCATTTCTTCAGTTCACGGTCGGCTTTGAAGAGTGCAGACGTGTTCCCAGTCCACTGAAGATAGTTGCATCAGGCTCTGGAAGTAAGCATGGGGTGAGAGGGTGTGGGGAGGTGGGTATGCAGAGGGTGGGTGCGGATTGAGGGAGGGAGCAGGACAGACCATGAGGGACCATTTTCTGATTTACAGGTGTCAAAAAGCAAAAAAAAAAACATTGCAAGATGTTGTTTTTTTTTTTTTTTACTGGGGCATTTGGCACCCTGGGGTGAGCTCCCAGCATGCCACCTGAGTGTTTTGGGGGGGAGTGCTGTAGCTGATGGGTGATTAGGCTCTCCCGTCGGCACATGTGAAGGGGAGACAAGAGCAGAGAGGGACTGGGCACCCCCCTCGGCACACAACAAATGGGGGGGAGACATTATGCCAACAGGGAATGGGCTCCCCTATCAGCAAATTAAACTGGGAAGGGGGGACTAAAGCTGACAGGGATTGGGGCCCCCCATTGGCAAAGAAAGACTGTTGGGGTGGCGCATGATGCCAATGGGGATTGGGCACCCCCTCAGCACACACATGAAATGGGAGGGAGGGGGCATTATGCTGATGGGGAGTGGGCACCCCTGAAGTTGTCGCTCTGTGCGGCGCAGTCAATGCTGCCATGTTTATTAAACTGGTTCACCAGGAAAGGCATATCGCTGCATGATGAGCCTGGCTCTCATTGCAGCGGACCTTTTCTCTGATCTGGTGGCCAGTTTACGTGTTGCTGGTGTCAGCGCCTGCAGCTGCCTTATTGGGGAATGAGGGACGCACCTACTAGATGCATGCCCTGCATTCACCCACAGTGACCGCACCTCCAAATCTGCTACTCCTGCAATATGTTGTCTGCCTCACAAGAGCTAGCCAACATAAAAATAAACTTAAAAAGTGCTATGTTGTAAAAACGCTAAGCTGTAAGAACAGTTCATGAGATAAAGGGATGCCAAACCAAACTAATAGATGAATAGAAACCACAAATTTTCTAAAAGACATTAAACTGTGTGGTGCTGACAGAGCTGTTGTACTATACCACCATCTTAGTCAGCACCACGTGTTTGCTCTGTCAGCTGAATCAACCAGTCCTATGCTAATGAATGTCACTATCCAGTGTACAGTACATCTACTCTGAATTACATTGTTAGGTCTTTTTCCTCAGGGTTCATTATCTACTGTCTTGATTTTGTCTTGTCAGTCATACAAGCAACAAATAAGCTCACGTGATGATGAGTAGTTAATTTTGATGGTACTGGTATCGACAAGGCACATGCTGTCACACAGTGGTAATGACATAGGACAGGTGAGTAGGCAGGTAGCTAAGGTAGGACAGGTATCCCAGGTAGTACAGGTCACCCAGGTTTGTAAAATGAAGTTAAATACCTTATGAGCTAATAAAAAAAAGTCAGTTTACTGGCCAGTTTGAATACATTTAATTTAAAATCTTGGTGGACACGCAGTCATACAAATCATGCAATAACGTAGCAGTCTAGACCGAATCTTGGAAGACATCATCTGACCTAAGCTTTTCCACTGTGCCACAAGATCAATAAGTAGCCAAGCTATTCATGCTGTATAGTTTTTGTTTCAAATCTTTTCTCCGCTTTACTGCTTTCTTAATGACACAAAACATTTCAAGAGACAACAGAGGAAAGAAATACTATTAAAAACACAAACAACCATGATAATTCGATTATACACTTGATTTGCAGGATGACTGTGGCTTAGTTCACAATTACTGACCATGAAAGCAAATTTTAATCACTCAGTTCCATAATCTACATTTAATCTCTACCAAGCCTGTCAATCAACAGAGCACAGTCTGGATATGTGTGATCACTTTGAACCAGAGATCTGGAAGAATTTAGCAACTTATATCCCTCAAAATTTTTTTCCACTGGCATAACATAGCCTTGCCAGGAAAAATATATTGTTGACTTCATAGATTTAATTTAATTTTCTGCCCAAGAACAAGTTAAGAGCCAGGATGAGGGAAAAACTGTCACTAATGAAACCTTCTTTCCACTGCACACGATTTCTGTTCATTTTGTTTATCTTTTGATACTTTTACATAAACTTCTTCTTAAGTAGCTAGTTACATGCAGCTATAAAATAGACCAAACAAAGATGAATGCCTTCTTCACAAGAGAAAACACTTCAAGGTGAAAAGTCAAGGGTACAACTTAAGAAATGAGTCACTGCCCATTGCAGATGCACTGCTGTTTTGGTTGTCCCTTGGAGTGGGGTCCAGTCATTACTAAAACTGAAAGTACAAAAGGAACTGAAGGGTACCACAAAATTAGTATAAACACTGCAGACTGAACATGCTGATGGGTTGGACTGCTAATATTCATGATCTGCTTTAAAAACAGGAAACCTTAAAAGGGAAGAGAGAAACATCTCTCCCCCCCCCAAAAAAAATTCAGAAATAGTTAAGAGTGTACCATGGATAAGTGACAAAAATGAACAACATGGGGTAATGTGACGTACTGTATATCAATCTAACAGTTTCACTGGTTTTCTTAGCAGTCGACGTATGAACGTAATGTGTATGTGTTGCCTAATAAAGGTTTACCCCACCCATTTTGTGCTGCTACTCTTATTTATCCTTCCTATTCAGTAAATGTCTCCATTATGGTAGTTAAATAGTAGTGATGATGATACAGGTGAAGAACTGCTGCTGCTTTGGTTGCCACTGTTCTTTGTATTCACCATCCTCAGCTTCTGAAAGAAATTGCTAGCTCAGCATAAACTGATAATTAAAGATGAAGATTATCTTTGTTATCTGGTCTTATCATTTTTACTTCTTGTGGTGTGTATCTGATGGATAAGCAGGAGCAGAATTACTGGGAAACAGATACAGCAGTAGACAGCAACTGTGACTTGACAAATTTAGTGGTTTTATTTTTTTGTACTGTGCAAGGAGCTGCTGGTTGTAATCCCACAGAAACTGGGAACATATACTGTGGACTAGGACTAAATATTTTAATAAATCAAACTTCTTGCAAAACACAAGACTGCCAATTGACTAAGTAACACAGAAACATAGAATTTGTTGGCAAAAAAGGGTTGTTTAGCCCACTCAGCCTGTCCAGAAGGTCCCTGCCTAGTCTATCTCCACAGACCCTAACTGGCCTCCTGAGACCCTCCCTCCTCCCTGCCTATTTATTAATATTTTCCTATGTCTATTCCACGGATGCTTGAAGTTCACTACTGTTTTCACCTCCACCACTTCTACTGGCAGTCTGTTCAGGTGTCTACAATTCTTTCAGTGAAGTAGTACTTCCTCACATCCCTCTTAAGTTTCCCCCTCCAGCCTCATTGCATTCCCTCTGGTCCTGGTGCTCTTTCTCATTTGAAAGAGACTCCTCTCCCTCACCCTGTTTACCCCTGTGAGGTACTTGTAGGCCTCTATCATGTTTCTCCTTACTCGCCTCTCTTCCAGGGTGTACATGTTGAGATCTCTCAGTGTCTCCTCCTAGGGTGAAACCTCTGCATCATTTTATTTGCCCTCCTCTGGACTGCCTCCACCCTGTCTGTATCCTTTCTGAGGTGTGGCCTTCAGAACTGGGCACAGTACTCCAGGTGGCATCTCAGCAGCACGCCATATAGTGGTAACACCATCTCCCACCATATCTGCTGGAACTACTTTTCCCAATGCACCCAGCATCCCACTGACTACCAGTCTGTTCCTAACACAAATAGTCACTGAATACACCAGAAAAAACTGTAAATCAGGCACTATGACACTACTTGATTGTGTTCTTGTAACTCACCCAGGCAGGGTCAAAAAGGTCAAAGTTCTGCCTGATACCCTCAGTGATCATTCCCTGGTGCAATGCTTGTGGGAAGTAAGACAGACAAGGCTCCCCTTCTGGTTCATAAACAGACATGTCATAAGCAGAATGAACATGTCAAAATTCCAGTCCTATGTGGCCCAACTAGATTGGAGCTTCTTTGATGCCATTCCTGATATTGATTCAGCCCTAGAATTCTTTATTACAGAATTCACAACTGTCTGCGATAAATTTTCACCCTTATAAAAAGCACAAAGTAAGAGGTAGACCTGCTGGTTGAATCACCTCAGAACTTCTTACCCTCATGAGAGAGAGGGATAACCTGTGGGTGTTGGCCAGGGAGACTGGGTCCCCAGTCCATTAGCAGAAATACAAGGACTCCAGAAATAAATGCACTACTAGGATTTGATTGACCAAATCCAGCTACAACAAGGCTCAGCAAACACAGAATTGGAGCAATGGTAAAAGATTCTAGAAGAATGTCTCAGAACTCCTTGGTAAGGGTGACAAAACCTCACCAAAAATGTTCATGGTTGATTGACATGAGGTACTTGATCTTGTCAAAACTGTCAACAAATTCAATGTTGCATTCACTGGCTTTGGCTCTGTCATCCTCGCTGAGCCAACCCTGCCCTCCTACAAGAGGTTCTAGTCCTGTTGACACACAACCACTGGACCCAGAGCCAGGATATCCTAAATTCTATTTTAAACCTGTCTCAGTAAGAGAGACCTCTAATTATACAAGGAAGGTGCTTGGTAAAACCAGAATTGTGGGGGTGGAGTGATTCAATTGATATGAGGCTATTTGCCCTCGTTGTTGAGGAACTCTCCTACCCCATTTTGAAAATGTACAACTTCTCTCTGTGCTACTCCGAGTTCCCCAAAAAGTGGAAATCCTCACCAGTTACTCCAGTTTTTAAAAGCAATTACCTTGATCAACTTGTCTTGTATCTTGAACAATATGAAATGTGTCCCCAACAGCATGAATTTTGGAAAGAAAAACAGCACCAATACGGCACTAATTGAATATTCCCATTTCATCCTTGAGGCCCTTGACAATTGAGACAAGGCTGGCACCATCTATATCAACTTGACAAAGCCTTTGACTTGGTCAGTCATAAGTTCCTTCTGTACAAACTCCGTGACCTTGGCCTGTCACTAGACACAGTCACCTGGTTCTGGAGTTATCTCACTAATCGCACCAATATGTTAAGATAGATGGCTTCTTGTCAGATGATAAGAATGTATCCATTGGTGTTCCCCATAGCTGCATTCTGGGCCCCCTACTATTTGACTTATTTATAAACCACCTGCCTGATGCCAGGCAGTCTGCAAATGTACCTCTTTATGCAGATGATGCTGTTATCTGTTCCAAGAACCCTGACATTAGCAGTCTTATCTCCATCTTCAAGGGAAATTTTACAACAGTTCTCCCAAAAGAAACTGGTTCTAAATTACAATGAACCTAAGACAATGCTCTTCACAAGCCAAAAATTAAGAGAAAGGTACCTGCTTGTCATCTGAAATGACCTGGCACATGTACTTGAACAGGAGGAAGCCTTTAAATAGCTCAAGGTATTCCAGGACAATACCTTATTTTTTGCTCCCGATGTTGATCACCTCATGTCCATGGTAAACAGAAGGTTGGGAGCCTTGTACCATAACCAGGTCAACCTTACTGCTGATGCTAGATGCCTTATAGTGGCAAGTTCAGTACTGTCACTAGTTGACTGTGGCCTCCATGACTACATAACTGCCTGTGATTCAGTTCTCATAACTGTATCCTCTACACTCAAACAAATTGCTTACCCCTACCCAGCAGAATTTAGTTCCAGACATATCCGCCAGTCAAGAAGGTGCTACTGGGCCTAACCCCCCAGCCCTAACTCATTGCTTCTTTCCTGTTGCCAGTCTCTACAACACCAGGAGCAAGGCTCAGAATGCCATTGAACTGTCTTTTCGACATACTCAGCTGGGCAAATGTTTATTTACTGTTAGGGCCACTGGCTGGTTAAATGAGCGCCTGACACCTTGCTTAATCTACCTAAGTTTGATCAGTTTAAGAGAGCATTGTGGGCAACCCTAACAGTTCAATGTAACTGTAACTGCTAGTTATCCTAAGTCCTTCACAGTATACATTTCAAACTGTGTCAGACTCTGGCTCTGCAGTCATGTACCATTACAGCGCTTGTTTAATGCTGTTTCTGTTTACCTGTCTTATTGTAAAGTTGTATGCAATTGATCTAGCCTATTTATTTGTACTTTAATATTTATTATTTATTTAGTTTTTGTTGACCGGGTAAGTGCACTAGACAAATCCTGCCTATTTTCAGGCACGACCTGGGGAAGGGGGATACAGATGAATGTCAACTTACCTTGAACCAGATTAAGCTGTTGGTGGTATTTTTAGTGAATGAGGGAAATTTGGCCAGGACACTGGGGGAAATTTCCCTTCTCTTTCGATAAGTGCCATGGGATCTTTAACATCCACCTGAACTACCACCAGTCCAGGCGGATGGGACCTCAGTTTAACGTCTCATCTGATGCTCAACTATATTGTACTTGTTTGACTTTATTCCACGGGGACTTGCTTATTGTATTTGTTATGTTGTCTTGCATTCTGTTATTGAAGTGGAACCTTTGTAAAAGAGCGCTTCTGCTCAAAGGTATTCTCCAAATAAATAAATAAATAAGCATTCTGCTTTAGAGTCAGGGGAGGAGCTTTGCACTCTGTTTTAGAAATAACAAAACTGTACGCCTTATAATTTATAAAGTCACTGTAATTTATAAGCCAACTCAAGCGATTTGTAATATATGTTTATATGTGTACTCAGCAATGACTCTTACTGATACAAACATTCTCTGATGCTGCTTGGGGCTGACAGAACCACTCATCTTTGTGTTGTGATCCTCTTGTCCAAACATCACAAGAGAACATTCTTATTGAATAAGAGATACCCTTCAGTGCACACATAATGACGCAGTATAGTAAATGTAAGATGCAGTGTGCATTCAGGTTATGTTTTTTTCAAGGATTCCACTGAGACATCAGGTGCTCTTTAAACTAGAAAGAGAAATTAATAATTATTGGAGAGAGAGATGCAGATAATGCTTGGATGTTGCCAGGTTATATAAAATAGTCCGTAGTGGTGCTGTGCACAGTTTTCAGATTCTGATGGAGCAGAATTCCATGGACTTTCAGAAAAGTACAGCTACGTCTGTGGAATTTTATCAGAAGCGAAATTCTGAAATTCCAAAAGTGGAATTTAAATCAAGGATTAGTGAACACATTTCTGTAAACCACAGAAAACTACTCCATGGTTTAAGCGATCGGTAGAAAATTAATCACTGTTAAAATTTTAAGACTTTCATAATTCTATAGAATTTATTAAATAATTCTGAAAAGTCTTTTGGAAGTTGAATTGCCATTCCACCTGAATCTGATGGTCAAATTCCACATACGGTATAGTTCTTGTTCACATTAAATGCTGAATGACTCTAATAAAGTATGTTTGTCACAACACTTTAAGTGTATGCATTCTAAGACTTACATGGTGTGCTGTTTTTTGTATGCAGTATACAAATAGAATAATAGGCAGCTGTGCATGACAAGGCTGTGTTCCTGCTGAGGGGAATCTTGTCACGTCATAAACCACAAAAGCAAAGCCCAAGTGACCTTTGATGTCACAATATTCCCTGAGACTGGAACACAATGTTGTTGTGTAAGAGTGCCTGTTTCTGGCACTTGAGTGTTGAAAGTAACAGTCACAGTAAATGTTTGTGTGACTATGGTCTGATCGCTTAGTGCTGTTGTACCATCTGTATGAAGTCAGAATGATGCAACAACAGCCTCCTGCTATTAGATTGGTAGAACTACAAGGCTGCGCTATCACAGTTTCCCTTTGGGGGAACATAACTAGCCATACAATGCAGCACAGTTATTTTCAGATCCAGATTTTTTAACATCCAGAAGACCTGTGGAAAGGATCACAAAAGATGTGACACTTTGGTGCTGATGGACATACCGTATATTGAACATAAATACCAGAAACTATTGCAAGTGGGAAAAGTTTCCCGCAAGTGTCCACAAAGCAAGCAATTTTCATAAACTGTAGCATTACTATAAAAGGCCCAGCAAATAGCGGTACTACATTAGCTACAATATGCCGATTTGCAGGTATGTAATGTTGACTGTTGCAAATCTCCCACAAAGTATTTTGTTATTAGATATGAATATAGAATTCTGAAATTTGATACAGTCTGCTACCTGCTGTTGTGTTTCTGGGAGTTGCTGAAGTATTGTGGGCAAATAAAGCAAAATGTGTTTATTTTAAACTGCAACTTTTTTACATATGTTTTTAAATAATATTATTAGTAAAATCACTACAGATTCTAACTATAGAATTATTTTGCTGTTAGTGTCTTTATGACGAATCTGTTTTGTATTTGTTGAATATTTAGAACTACTCTAGATTTCACAAGGTTTGCAGCACTGTGAGGCATCATAAAATAATTTATGTAAAATGAGTACCACCTCCCAAGAAATCAATATATGTTTTAATATTTGAAACCGAACTTTAAGCCGATGATAATATTTTCAATAGCTCTTGTTCTATTTGCAAGTGCATTTTGAAGGAATTAACTCTGACACTGATGCAAAAAGTAAACGACTCTGTGCAAAGGCTATGTGCTTTTAATTCTATAACTCTGTTATTAGTAATGTCAGACAATATTTAACATGTTCTGTTAGAATGAATGCAGAAATTAGAAGCATTGTAAACAAATATGAAAAGCAAATAAGTCAACAGCAGTTTCATGACTGTGACTGCCCATTTTATTTACAACTGGAATCTGAAGTGTAGAATACTCAGAGGAAGGGTCTGGGAAATTGCTGTTTGTTTATTTTTACAGCGCGAGAGTATGACTTCATCAAATTACTGTGGTCACTGGTCTCCTTGGTTACTTCTAGAAAGTTTCTTAAGCAGAACCAGAAAATGCTATTTTAACTTAGGCACACATGAATGGGCTTGATAAAAGAACTAAGGCATTGACAGAACTAATGCAAGGAACAAATAATTTAATGTAAGAAACATATCTTTTACTATTAGGTAAAACAAAGCTTTAAATGGCAAAACGATGATGCTTAGATCAAGAGAAAAGTGATGTCTGCAGCTTCCTGCAGAATTGAAGGGCTTTATCCAGCAAAGAGTTATGCACCCTATGGACACCAAATTTACCAATGTTTAAAGCAGTATGCTGGCTGTAAAGAAAGAGTCCCTCCTGGAATTTCTGGGAGGGTAATTGTCCAGTGGCCATGAGCCAATCATGGGCCACCACCTTCCTAGGTCCAAGGAGCAGGAGGGTGGTGACCAATGGCCTCTGACCCAAAGGTGAAAGGCTAGGAGTAGCCTGGAGCTGAGAGAGGCCAAGGTCAGCATTATAGAGGCTGGACGGCAGAGGGTCTCCCTCTTTCTGACCAGATGACAGCAAGGAACGCTGAAAATGACTCTCTCCATACATCCTAGGTAAGGCTCTGGGGGTCATCCGGCCTTGTAGGCCCCAACCTTGCGGCCGGGGTGGGGTGTGAGGGGGGATGGGGGGACGGGAGAACTGCATCTATAGGACAATCTTTGGGACTCGAATATGCCCCACAAAAAAAACAGCCATCTGTGCAATGAGAATGAATTCTCCAAGCTGGTTATAGGTCCCATCCCAGTTACAGCACCAGCAAGTGAGCGGTGGCCAGACCGGGTTGGATCGGGTGCGGCCTTACGGTTTGGTGAGGGGAACCAGCAGGCCAGCGCTACCTCCTGCCTTATAAGTTTCTGAGGTATGGCTGGGTAGGGGGAATATCAGGAGTTTTGTGGCCACAGCCCAGGGCATCAGCCTTCCTGTTGTTGCCTGCAGGCAGCTGGTACACCTGCCGGGGCCTTGAGAGGTGGTTGGTCTCAGCCGTTGAGCGGCTCCTTACTTGGTGACCATCCACTCGGCCCTGGCTCCCTGTTTCACCAAAAATCCACTCCGCCCTGCTGCTCAGCCCATGCGAGGCTGCCCTCTGTCACCAAGCCCCTGGCTCTGCTAGCCACATCTGGTCCTTGGTGGCAACATGCCGGGTCTCTCCATTAGCACCACCTGAAGTCTGCAGTGGGCTGTTCCCTCCCCTCAGGTATGGCCATTTCCAGGATGTGCAGTCAAACAAAGAAAATGATGACTTTCTAGAGCAAACTGCCAGATACCTAACAACGGCAACAGAACAGAGGGCTAGCAGCCTTATCAACCCAAAAACCACTGCAGCATTCCTGTGGCACTTACCTGCATGGATGGCAGTAGGAGGACGGATGGTCGGCTGCCCCACATTGGCTGCTCTACACCCTCCAGGGCGGGGTCCTTGTGGCCTGCATGGAATCCCAGGTCAGATCATGCAATTCAGCACTTCCACGCTTTCTGTTTTCTGTCCCCTGCCAGTTCAAATCCTCCGTGCTCATGGGCCAATCCCCTCCTCCTATTTCTTGTGATGATCTCACCCACCTTGAGAGGGGGCCTCCAATTGCCCGCCATTTCTCACAAGATGCCGCCCACCATCTTAGGAGAAGTTTCCCCACAGGATCTTCAGGGCAGCAGCGAGATCATGTGCAACTTCGGAGGGATCAATAAATAAATAAATAAACAATTAACAGAAGAAAGACATGGAAAAAATACCTAATAACAGCCAGTTAAAAAAAAAATTAAAATAATAATATACATAGCAGGCAGCATCTCACAAACCCAAGCATGGCCAGTGACACTGAGCATCTTGGAAGGAATCCAAGCGCTGCATGCCTCATACCTTAGAGCCACAAGTCTGAAAGATATTCCATAGCTGGCTTAAGCCCAGCCTGCCAGAGTACAAATCTCCCCTTGAACATTTTGTTATGGTGTAACCCCTCACCCCCGTCTTTTTGCCAAAACGACAGGTGGCATGCTGTTGAAGCTGACAGCAGTGCCTGGTGGGGACCTGGGTTCGGGGAGGATGAGGTTACTCGGCACAGGGGAGCCTAGGTTTGACTACTCTGCACAGGGGCACCCAAGTAAATCCGAACACAGGAAGCAATAACTGTAATGTCCAGAACCAGGAATGGGATTCTTCAGTGTGGCTTTTATTCACATACTAGCTGAACAAAACAAAGCATAGATGGACCCCCATTTGGCTACATTTCCTGGTAATGCAGATTAGAGACTACAGAACACTTATTCACCATTTTCAGCCCTCAGGCTCTGGACCCACCAGGCACACAGCCCAGACTTGCACGCAGCTTTGGGTACACAGCCTGACTTGTACACACTTGGGTTTTCCCCACGGTCCATTGGAAGAATGAACCAATTATCGTGTCGTGGCTCCCCACACCACTTAGAGTCTACGACTCCTACAGAGATTTTTTCTTTACTTGTTGTGACTCCCCAACTCTTACAGAGAATTTTTCCTGCTTGTTGTGGCTCCCCACATCACTTAGAGTCTGCGACTCCTAGAGAGAGTTTCCCTTTTGCAACCCCATGTCTGGGTACTACCCCCATCACTGGCCAAGTGCATGAGGCAAAGTAGCAACCACAGCAGAAATCCGTAGAGGTGGACCTGGTCACTAAAGATGAGGAGTTCGCCCACCTCCAGCTCCCACAGCCCATACCCGGCCATTTCCCTGGGAAAACTGAACCATTCCTTTGCTGAACTGCTAAATGTAGATTAAAGGGTAGATGATCTGGTGCTTCCCCTCTACATATTACTTGAATCACACAACACTCTAGCATTTGACACTACTTCACTTGTTTGGCCCATTTCTCTAGGCTTCCCAAAATGTAGCGCAATCCCTAGATTTTCACACATGTCCCAGAGTGAAGAAAACATTTTGCCCTCTTAGTCATAGCAGACCCTCACCCTTTAGTTGCAGGTGCCCCACAGGCGACTCACAAATCTTCCATCTTTCAAAATAAATGTTGAACTAAACAGGCAGCTTTTCTTCCACTTGGCAGAATTAAGGGGATTGCCCCAGGAATCTGCTAGGGATCTTCACATCCCCCCCCCCCAGGAGGAAGGGGGCACTGAGACCCAAACAGCGGTCTCCACCACTTAAGCACACCTTCACTTACTGAAGACAAACTGGACACTGACTACTACCCTTTGAAAACTCCCAACATTCTATCTAACTCCCTCTGCTGCAGATTCCAATGTGGCTTATGTAGCTGAGAAAGTTCTATTGGTGATGTCATCCCTCAGTCTCAGCTGAGACTGAGAACAGAGTCAGACAGTGTGAAACCCATTTAACTGGAGTTTCACATGCTGCCTTCCCTGCCTACCACTAGGTCTTACTGGGATTCTAGTAACCCCGGGTAACAAGGGGGTTACAATGGCATTAAAGGCACAGCTACCATTTGACAGCACAGACGGCCTTGGGCACTAATTTAAATATCTGCTGCTGAATAAAGGAAAAATAATAGTTCCCCACTCTAACACACTCCAGTCACTGAGAAAGGGGGTAATGCACTGGGAAGGACCCAGGGGGAAGTCTGTGGGGGGGGGATTTTAAGGGGGACCTAGCAAGGTAGGCCCGAACACAGAATTTCACCCACTGCATTCACTAACTGGTCAGTGTTCTCCTTTCTCCACAGATATTTTGTGCAGGTAAAAGGGCTGGCAGATATGAGTACTGGGGCTGATGTGGCAGGGCAGGGAGATGGGGAGGCTCAGGTCTCTACGTCCCCAGGCCAGCGGGGCACCCCCTCTCAGGAATTCGTGGATACCCTGCAGTGGTTGATGGCATTGGGTGGCCCCAATTGACTCCAGATGGCCATGCAAAGCATGCCAACACAGCAACACGGGGTTCCCAATGCCACTAGAGCACCCAAGAGAATGAGAAAACCTTCCAGGAAAATGCAGAAGGCCCTGGCAATGAGAGGCACAAGGAAGTCGGCGGCAGCAGAAGACCAGTGGGAGGTGATAACACAACCTAGTTAGTGTGACCAGGATGTCACGTAGTTAGAGATGATGGTCGAAGGAGGGGAGGATAATGACGAGGCAGGAGAGGGAACCAGCACAGCACCCCTGCCGCGACAGCTGACTGGTGAGTTGAGGGGCGGGTTGGCACAGCAAACCATGGGAGAAACACCAGGAAAGCAGAGGGGTGGGGGCAAACCCAAAAAGGTACCTTTCAGGCAGGAGGGGGGGCAGGAAAAAGGGGGAGGCTACCGCTATAGTAGGGAAGCTATTGCTGGGCAAAGCATTGGATAGAGTGCAGGAAAGGGGCAGGTGTAGGTCTCCTTGGAGGGCTAATGGGGGAGGTCAGCTGCATGGGGGTCACTTAGCAAGGGATGCCCCAGCAGAGGCCCCAGAACCAGCAGTTTCTGGGCAACAAGGGTGGTGGCCATGGCCACTCCCCATATTTCCCCTATATAACCTGAATGCATTCCAGCAAAGGGCTGGGCAGCCTACACCACCCTGTGGAGTTGTGGGGGCACCACCTGCCCCACAACAGCATTCCCGTGGTAGCTTGGGCCCCTTGGGAGAGCCAGCAATTTTTTGGGGATAGTAACATGGGCAACCAGGTTGCTGTGTCCCCAGCACCCACAGCAGTGCCTATCCCTACACCAGGACAGGGGACAGAAGGGGGGGACACTCTCTGCATCAAATGGAGAGCCACGACGACCACATCACAGTTCACATTGGACAATGCAGTGAGGCAAGCCTGGGGGATGGGGATGGCCATGGCAGGACCAAGAGCTGGGAGCAACGAGTCCCCGCAAGCAATAGGGGCCAGGCCAGAGACCACACCCACACTGCAACAGGAGCCCACTGCTTCTGCACCTGCTGCCGCTGGGCTGGATCATTGGGCCTACCTGGGGGTAGATGACCCAATGGGCACTCACCTGACTCCAGCCATGAGGGATAAGATATGGAGGGGGAAGTACATAGAGATCTTTGAATTACTACACAGGGAACTGCCAGACCCGGGAGACAAAGACTGACTCAAGCAAGAAAAGCTGCATCGGCCAAAGGTGCCGCACACTTTCGAGAACTGGGCGGTGGCTTTTGATATCTTTATCTCCATCTACTGTGTAAAGTTCCCACAGAAGATAGGGCAGCTGCTCAAATATAGGAATAACATAAGAACAGCCCACCTGGCCTTCGAAGGGAATGCATGGCAGAGGTACGATGAGCTGTTCTGCATGAGAGTGCCTAGATGCGCTGACATGAGATGGGACAAGATCGACCATGACCTGTAGTGCAGACACATGATGCGGACCAAGCCTACTAATGTGACATACATGGCCAGTGGCCACATGGTCAACAAGGTAGCTTAGGCAGAACAGAATGGGGGGGCACCTGCAGGCAGTTCAATGCTGGGAAATGTTTTCATGAATTTTGCAAATTCTGGCATGAGTGCAGCAGTTGTGGAGGTAAGTACAAAGCTGCCACCTGCCAAGGGGGGGGACACTATAAAAAGGGGGATGGCCAAACGGCTGACAACAAACTAGGGGACAAATATATTAAGTGGCTTGGCGAGGTCCCCAGTAAAAATTTAACACATGGTAGCATGGTTTGACCGCTCCCCTTGCAGAAAAGATGCACAGTACCTTTTTGACGGTTTCTCTTTTGGTTTTCAGATTCTCTGCCAGGGGCCCCGAGTAGCCATCAAGGCAAACAACCTCAAGTCAGCTAGGGCTTTGAAGGAAGTGGTGGCTGAGAAGGTTAATAAGGAAGTGGCCGCTGGTAGGGTAGTGGGACCATTCAAGATGCCACCTCTGAGCCCCTTGAAGATCTTTCTGTTGGGGGTGGTCCCAAAGAAAACACCAGCAGAATTCAGGTTGATTCACTGCCTATTGTATCTAAAAGGGGCTTCAGAGAATGATTTTATCAGCACTGAAGACAGTGCAGTGTGCTATGTGTCTTTTGATACAGCGGTCAAGCTGGTCCAAAAAGTGGGCAAGGGTGCACAATTAGCCAAGAGTGACATCAAGTCAGTTTTTCAACTGCTACTCGTCAGTCCAGGGGATTTTCTCCTATTGGGCTTTTCCTTCTAAGTGAAGTTGTGCTATGACATGGCAATGCCAATGGGTTGCTCAGTCTCATGTGTGGCATTCGAGACTTTCAGACGCTTCCTAGAGTGGGCCACCTGGCAACACAGTGGCAACCAGATAATCACACACTATTTAGATGATTTCCTGTTCATAGGGGCACTGAACACAGCATAGTGCAGAGACATGCTGGCATCATTTGCACAACTCATGGACTGGTTTGGGGTGCCACTAGCACACAAAAAGACCAAGGGGCCAGTAACCCAGCTTACATATCTGGGCATAGAATTGGACACGGTACACATGGTATCCTGAATGCCGCTAGAAAAAGTGGCTCTCCTGGGGAAGCTGGTAGCTGAAGTTCAGTCAGCCAACAAAGTGACCCTTAAAAAGTTACAGACCCTGATCGGCCATCTGAACTTCACTTGCAAAGCTGTCCTACCAGGTAGACCATTTATGCAGCATTTGTCCTGGGCCACAAGGGGCCTTGTACAACCGCACCATCACATCAGGGTGTCGGCTGAGTTGAGAGCAGATTTGGTAGTCTGGGATGCCTTTCTGCAGCAGTTCAATGGGGTGTCAGTGTGGCAGGCCAGTTTTGGACATGATTTCAGCATGGTTACAGATGCAGCAAGGGGCATTGGCTACAGGGGGTATTTTCAAGGTTCATGGTTTGCGTGGCCATGGGATGATAGTTGGGTGGACGCAGGTCTCACCAAGAATGTGACCCTGTTAGAGTTTTTCCCCATTCTGATAGCAGTTTTTGTTTGGGGGATAGGCTCAAACACAAAAGATACTCTTTTAATCAGACAACATGGGGGTAGTGTCCATATTACCTCCAGAATGATTTTGACATCCTCCAAAAAAATCTACTCAACTTGAAACTCCTGCTTAATGCCAAAAAAACAAAGGTCATGATTTTCTCACCATTGGCCCCCATCTCAATAAAAAACCCACAGATAAGGTTCCTCACATAAGCACCATTTTAAGAGAAGCACTGGAATTTGTGGAACAATTCAAATACCTGGGGGTCTGGATTGGCTACAAATTGTTCTTCATTGATCACATTGAAAAACTCACTAAGAAACTGCGTCAAAGGCTTGGTATTTTCTTCAGGATCAAGCATTCACTAACCCAGGAGGCTAGAAAACTCCTAGTCCAAGCTACCTTCTTGCCTCTCCTAGACTATGCAGACTTCCTATATGGCCATAGTACTAGCACATCTTTCTCCAAGCTTGATACCCTATACCACAGAGCCCTTAGGTTCATTTTGGATGCCCCTTATGACATGCACCATCAATTCCTCTATTCTTCTGTAGGCTGGAGCTCCCTTAGCTTCAGGAGGCAAAAGAATGCTATTCTGTGGACATATAAGGCAATCACTCATAAATTACCTCAGTACCTTGCAAGTTGCCTAACTCATGCATCCCTAGTGCCTGTTCTCTCAGAAGTCTTACCATCTTATCTCTGGCTATCCCTAAAGTTAAAATGCACTTTGGTAGAGCCTCAGTAAATAAGATCCAGAAAACCCTAAGGCTCGCTTCCCCTGTCATGTTCTCCCTCTTCAAATCCTTGTTCCTGAGGACCTTCTCAGAAGTCTGTCATTGCTTCAAGTCAAGTTCTTAACATCACAACTTGTTACTGCTGTAAATTCTGGACTTAAACCTCAACCATTGCCTGAGGCGTCATTTGAGTCCTCCCTTCTGTCATTGTCCAAATCAAGGTCCTAACATCACAAACTATCTTTGCTTCAAATATTGGACTTAAACCCCAACCATTGCCTGTGGCATCTGTCATGTTTCTCCCTTTGAACAGTCCTTCCTCCCTAGGCCATCATGTCCAACCCTCTCCTGTCTCATCTGACCTTCCCTCCCCACTCTCTATACCCCTCTCCCCTTCCCACCCAACTTGCCAGGCCATGCCTACAGTACTTATCAAAGGACTCTTACATCTCAATCTTTTTCACACTTTGACGCTAGAGGAACTGCCACTCCTGCTCACTATGACTCCTCCAATGACGTATACTGTATAAACTTTAGCTCATTACCATATGTCCATATATCTGTATCTATGCAATTGTATTTAAATGGCACTACTCCTGTTGAACCTATTGCTATGTTCTGGTGGAAGTATCTTGTTACATGTGATGGTTATATGTTATTATGTTGTTATTATTACTATGTAATTGTTATGTACGTTCACTCAACCTTTTATGTCTTAACCCTGTTGGCAATTGTTTTACGCCAGGTCCATCTTGTAAATGAGCTTGTCTCAATGATGTTCTGCCTGGCAAAATAAAGATTTTGATTGATTAATTGATATTAAACATGCAAACATCCAGTTCAAAGGAAGTGATGCGGGTGCTGTGGGTTTTTATCCTACGGTGCCTGCAACTCAAAGTATCTTTCAGGGCAAGTCATGTGCCAGGGGTTGAAAATGTAATCGTGGATGCACTGTCTCAATTGCAGTTTGATCACTTCTGGTAGATGGCTCCAGCTGCAGAGAAATACCCCGTCAGAGTGCCGGCTTTCCTGTGGCAAACAGCGATCCAAGAACAGCCAACCTGGTATGACATGCTTTGGGCCCCAGGACATGGCATAAGTATAGGGGACACTTAAAATAATTCTGGAATTTCTGCAGGGACACCCATGAGAACTACCAGCTCTTGCAGCAGATTCCGCTACTGCAATGCTTTGTGCTCCATTTGATAGATGAGGACAGGGCTCCAGGTTACAGCCACAGCCACCTAGCAGGCATTGCCTTCATGGCAAAGATGCACAGTTTCCTGGACATGACCGGTTCCTTCACCATCCGGAAAATGGTAGAGGGGTGACACAGAATCAAGGGTATCAGGAAGGACAGTAGACGTCTGGTAGACAGCCACTTGTTAAGGGATATTCTGGACAAATTGGGGGGGATAAGCTCATCGGTCGATGAAGTGAAGCTATTCAAATGGTTGTGCGCCTGTGCCTTCTTTGGAGCATTCAGGGTGTCGGAATTGGTGGAGGATCCTACCATGCAGGCCGGACACTGCATACAGTGGCAAGACATCAGTTTCACAGGGGAGTCGATGCAGCTGTAGCTGTGCCACTCAAAGACGGCGCGGGCTGGTCCCAGAAAGATAGTCACTTTTCACAGGGCTCGGGGGAGCACCCTATGCCCATGGGCTCTTGTCAAGGAATGCATGGCTCACAGAGAGGTCAGACAGGGCACCTTGTTCACCCATGCGGATGGAAAACCAGTCACCAGATACCAATTTGGGGCTGTTTTCAGAAAAGGGGTGAGAGCAGCAGGGCAGGACCCTAGGTTCTTCAACATGCATTCCTTCAGAATTGGGGCCGCCACTGAGGCAGTGAGGCTGGGGGGACAGGAAGCAAAAATAAACAGGATTGTTTGCTGGCAGTCAAAGGTCTATAAAATCTACATTAGGCCGGAAACAGAGGAGTTGTGAAGGGAGCCCGATAAAGAAAAAGAAGTCAATAACTGCTTGATTTGTCTTACAGGTGCACCTACTGACATCAAAACATATTTCATGGTTGGCCACTCTTTTGATAGGAGAGCGCGCTCATGGGCAGTCCAGCAGAGACAAGGAGATCAACTGGGTATCCCAGAGGAAAATGTAGGCATGCACTGGTATGGTGTTGTCAGCATGAGGTGGGGGTACCCTCATACTGGCATTAAAAAAGCTGGGGTTACTCAAGAATCCACTGCAGAGTTTGGTAATACACTAGGGAGGAATGACCTGGACAGCTTGTCCTCGATAGACATCATGAGGGGAATGATGGTGGATCTGGAGTGGATAAGGAGGAAGATGCCAGACACCCAATTAGCATGGTCTAGAATAGTCCTTCGACAAAAATGGAAGAAGGGCCAAGTGGCCAGGCCGCTATGGAAAGTGCATAGGGAGGTAAACAGGGCGGTGTCATGTTTTTGCCTCTCTAGGGGGTATATGGGTCATATGGTATTGGAACATAGTTCCGGGAGTAGAAAGTTATTTTGAGCCAGATGGGTTGCACTTGTCAGACATAGAGCAGGTGATTTTCAACCTGGATATTCAAACAGTTTTGGAATCTTGGATACAGTATCCTACTGGAGCATTGCTAGGAGATTCATAAATGAATTTACAGATCTTATGGTGGACGACTAGTGATTATAGGCTAAAAATGATACTGGATTTCCAGAAAGATGTGATTGGGGATGGCCCAGTGAGGGCACATTCCAGAAGAGGCATTTGCACAGCATTGGACAGAGCCTGCTACTGTGGGGGGTGATGGTCGGGCTGTTGATGCCTGGTGAGGGCACAACAGCTAGGCTATGGCCTAGTGGTATGGGAACATTTGGAGCAGCCTGTCAGGGAAGCTGGCTGACCCTGCATGGGTTTGCCAGGCCTTCTTTGGCCAAGGGTTGGCTCGATTCAAGAAGATTGTTCATAGCCAAGGTCGTCTGCTGCCCCAGGGGAATACTGTACAATATTCTACTTTTGTTATGTATTTCTTAATTTGCATATTGTAACCTATTTTGATTTATAATGTGAATGTTTGCAGTGTATGACAATCATGTCGAAACAAATTTTTGGCCTTTTCTGCCAAAAACCTATCGGTGGTCATGCGTCTCTTTCTGGGATTTGGGTCATGGGTTTATCTGGGCATTGTATTGCCTACTTTCAGTATCGTAAAAGAGTGTCTAGGCTAGTGTTTCTCAGACTGTGGGAACATGCTGCCAGCAGCACCATTTTCTGCTGCCACAGAGCTCTTTAGTGTCCCAGCTACAAAGGTAATAGAATGGATGACATCTGACTTTTAAAAACAGGGGAAATATATTTCAACTGAAAATACTTTAGTGACTTGATGTAATGCATATTGTGTGAAAATAAACTTGTTATATGAGGGTCTGGTTATAACAGGGGTTTGGATGGCAGCAAATAAGGAGTGAGACCACCAGGAAGTTCTGTTGGCAACAATTTACCAGGATTTTGGCTTCAGAATCACTGTAATAGGCTTCATTATAAAATGGTCAAGAAAAATGCAGAAGTCCGATTGGTCAGACTGGATCTTTACACATGTGTAAATTGCACAACAAACACATGGATAAAGTCCCAGCTGACCAGTGCTGACCTCATAACATCTGTTCAAATAGAGATCAAGTGACCAAATGTTGGCAGCCTTGAAGACCACCATTTGTTTTAAAGTTAGCTGGTACCAGTCAGAGACAGTAGTTTGCCAAGCATAAATCTTCCTGCACCCATAAAGACAAGCAGAGAGCTCCAAAAAACATTTAGATATGGAAAGTACCTGTTTCAAGATTTTCTGTGGCTCTGTAAAGGCAATCATGGACAGTTTTTGTGATGGGACCGCCAATCGCGAAGTCACCTCAACGGCTCCGACTGAGCGCAGTAACAACCGTTTGGAACTATAACAGCTGACGGCATAGCACAGCAGATGAACATGGAAAATTTAGAAATGTCGCCAACAGAAACTGTGGAAGTGAGCAGCCCAGCCATTAGTGAACCTGCCCTTCCTCATCCTGTGGAGTCACCCGACATCACTGGCAGCGTTCGTGATGATGCGCCACTGACTCCTCCCTCAGGCAATGCCTCAGTAAGAGGTGCTGACAACTAGGTGGTTCATAAAATTAATTATGCAGGCCCCACCAGAGATAAGGCCAATTCCACCTTCTGCCACACTGTCAATAGACAATACTGCACGTGGGGTAGGCATTAACATATATATATGTAGACATCTCCAACAGTTAATCCAGCTCCTCCAGAAATCTTCCTATCACCTGCTTTGAACCTACATAACTCGGGTGACAGGCAACGGACATTTGCAAGTGCTATAAACACAGACAGAGCTAGTCAGCATACATAGCATTTTAATATGCACAACCATCCTCCTCAATCCACATCAACAGAAAATGGTGTTAATTACAGAGAGGGACAACACACTGCTATAATGAACCTTCCTGCAGTGACAGTGACTCAGCCTAATGGAAGCACAGAAACACAATATAGTGCTCCAGAAGTTCTGCCCTCAACTGTTGCCAGTACTCATGTTACATTTGAAAACACAAGCTGTACAGTTCATATGCAGAACAACAGAATGTTTTTTCTTGGTTTTACAATGACCTGTTTGTTTGTTGATGGGACTGTTTTGTCATATGTGGATGAACAAAATCTTGTATTTCCTGAAAATAATAAAGATATTAATTTATTCTCAATGAAAATCACATTTTGTTTCTTAATTCATTTTATAATTGCAATAATGCACTCAAGGGGGTGTGTTGTGAGATTTACACACGCCTCGGGGTGTTTATGGCAGGCAGCCTGCGGCCTTGTGCCACACCACACCTGAGGTATGTGTAAATCTCACAACAGCACACCCCTTGTTATGCATTATTGTTTACTTACTGAATATGACTGCTGTACAAACAATTATGGTAAAGTAGTTTATTTTTACTTTGTTATGTTTTGTGGATTCAAAGAAAAGAAGGCTCTGGCCCACCCCTGCTGACACTTGGCCAATCACAGTAGGCATCCATTTGGGATGTCTATCACAACTGACCTAGTGCCAGTTTCCTACAGTTCTTCCCTCCATGGCAGGAATCTTTGGGAGGGGGCCATCCTCATCCCACCAACTCAATCAAGATTCAGGGCAGAAGGTTGACTTGATGGTGTGAGGTCCACATTTACCTGCTGTGGCCACCATTTAGATGGAGCTCATGTGTTTTTCCCTATTTTGTCTCCCCTCCACTCTCATGGTGCTTTGGGGTAGCTGTAATTGACCCAGATGACATCCCTTGGGGGAGCCGACTCACTGGATCTTTACTAGGAGCAGGAGAAGTGAGCCAGAGCCAACTTTAGTTTGGCTTTGAGTTGGGAACCGAATATTTAGCTTGGCTTTGAATTAGGGACTGAATATTTGGTTCAGCTTTGCCATTTCAGTGGATCCACTTTGGCTCATGCAATAATTTGCCTAGGGTAAAAACAGACTACAAATAGGAGAGAAAAAAAAGCCCCAAGACCAGCAAAGAGCATGAATTACTGTAGCTTACTTTTGTCTGGTGTTGACATGCAGCTGCTGTTGAATATTGTTAGTGGAATTGTGACAGAGTCTACTCTAGCCTTACTAAGGGGCTCCTAACATTTTCTGCCCCAAAAAGGACCCATAGGAGTGCATCCACAGAATGAGAATTATAATAATAAGAAGAGTAGAATCTGCATTTATATCACACTTTTCATATGAATTGTATCCCACAGGGCTTGACAAAAAGTGAAAGACTGGTAGTCAAGTGACTGTGATTGTGCAGCAGCAGCTGTTTTGCACATGAATGAGCACACACACACATGCACGTGCATGCACACACACACGTGTGTGTGCGCACGCACACCCACACTGCCCTGGACAATTGCATGTACCAGTTTTATGGAAAGAGGAAATGTTGGCAAAGATACTGGGGAAAATCCCCTACTCTGGTGAAAATTGCCTTGGTTTCTTTTACTTCCACCTGGACACCCACAAGGACAGCATTAAAGATGAGCAGAAGGGACCTCAATTTAATGTCTCTAATTTTAAAGAATGGCATATTCCGACAGTACATAACCTCCCTAGTATTGCACTTGGGTACCACTGTTTATTGTACAAGTCCAATTCCGGAGTCAGACTAGAACCCACAACCTTCTGGCCCACCTGAGGCAGATGTGCTACCAAATGAGCCATGCTAACACCTATATATGGATGCTACAGATATACAGCCACATACATGGAAAATACCAAATAACGTGCAAGATATACCAGTAACTTTGCTAAAGTATTGTGATGCAGTTGGTAACTTGCGCTGTTCATCAGTTTGGAAAATCTGACCCAAGGCACATCGGCTTTATTACGTTAGTCAGGAGAGCTGTGTGCAGTGACATTTTTTGTCTAAAAGAGATGTGCTGTTTTGTTACAAAAATGCAAATTATTTTCCCTTTAGTCAGGTTTGCTTCTTGAGAAACTGGATTGTGGCTATGCCTTTTTGGTTGGGTAGGATGATGAAAACGTTACTTGTTTATAGAAGGGTATTCCATCTTTAGGTAAGCAACTTGCCAACTGTAATCCCTTTTACCCACACAAAGCCTGCAAAAACATGTTTTACATTATAGGAATCATCATTCAGGTTCACCAAATCACTGCCCTTGTAAGTAATGCTATATATTTTGGATAGGTTTCACTGAGAAAGAGGGGTTTCTATTATTTATGTTTACTTTGTGTTGTTGGAGTTGTTTGTGTCATGTAATTGTACCCCAAACACGCTAGATTTCTATAGTATTTTAAGGAATTGTATATGTTAAACATCTTAAGGTCATTAACAAGGTGAGCGAGTCTAACATGTTTCAATATAAGAAAAATAGCAGGACAAGAGGACACAGCATGAGATTAGAGGGAGGCTGATTAAGGGGTAATGTGAGGAAGTTCTTTTTCACAGAAAGGGAGGTGGATGCATGAAACGGCCTACCTCAGGAAGTGGTGGATATGAATACAGTGCAAGGCTTCAGACAGGCATGGGATAGCCATAAAGGAGCAATAGAGATGAGTATGAATAGATAGGCCATTGACAGAGTAAAGGCCTATGTCACATTCATAAGGTAGAAAAAAATGGGCAGACTGGATGGGCCTTGTGCTCCTTATCTGCGGTCAGCTTCTATGTTTCTATGTTCTGTTCTGTGAGAGATACAGAGTTTCCCAGGGAGTGATTTTGGGTCCTCGGCCCTCCATAAATTATTTTTCTAACTATTTTCTATTTTTTTATTTTTCAAGCAAGTCTATTTCTGAATGGGGAAGCAGCCAACAGGACCCAGCCAGAAGTGCTATCCTCCCCCCACCTGACTCCACATGTCACAGAGTTTGCAGCCAGCGATACTGTGGCAGATGTTGGTATATCCTAACCCCAATACCCAGTACTACCACCACCAAATGACTCACCAATCAAGTGGCAGTGGGAGAGGGAACCCATGAAAGGAGCTAAAGCCTGTGGTAGCATTAACACTACTGTATCAATGGCTGTGTTCTGTCCTCTTCCACGGGCATGTCATCATCACTGGTATCATCGCACTATAGTTCATGAGCCAGCCGCCAGGACATCAATGAATTTGACATGGTTAAAGGGTTCGATCAGGAACTCCACCATAAGGTAAGTAATATGCTTTAGTTAAAACACTTTTCCCATGTGTCCCCAAACAAATTTTAGCAAAACTGAGTAAGAAATCTAGCAATAAACCAAACTCAGTTCAGTATGTTTTTCTTTTGTTAATTTACTGTTAATCCCCAGGTCACTAGCTGACTTCCACCCACTACTGTGGTGGTGGTAGTTCTGTTGGATCATCCTCCACCTATTTGTGCTCTCTCCTTAGAAGAGCAGATGTTAGGTTTAGTAGCCTCTTCTGGTACTTTCCATTCTGTTGACTCTTTACCCTTTTAGATGACCTTTATGTTTTCTTTCAAGTTTCTCATTTTCTTTTTTTAGATGAGTGTTCCAGAACTGCAAAGAGTATTCCAAATGAAGCATAACCAGTGTTCCGTACAGTGACATGATTGCCTTTTCACTGCAGCTTGCAAATCCACATCTGATGCTTCCGAATATGCTGTTAGTTCTCCAGTATGCTTTTTCATACTGACTGGAACTTTTTAGGTTACTGTTTCTCATTGTAAAATAATTGAGGGAGCATTGATGAAATCCAACCACCTCACTGGCTCAGTTGTACCACATGACAATTGTTTAACTCACCAGTACAAATCCTCTTTAAAACTGTCCATGAAACTGTGTTAACACTTTTAAAGCACTGTCATAGTTTAAAAAAATTACATGTAAACCACAGTCAAAACCATACACATAGTAAGAAAGGAGAAGTTTGCCACAAGGGCGAGGCAGAATAGTTAGGTATGGTGGACAGACTGGGTGGGGGAAGAACCTTCTTCTGCTATCAACTTCTTTATTTTATTTACTATGCTTTTTCCCCCTCCTGCGCGAACTGGCCCACATTGGCCTGAACTCCACCCTCAACCCTGCCACCTGTCCTCCGTATTTACCTCCCTGGTGTTCCTCCTTGGCTTACCCCCCCAGGGTGGGGCCTTCGGGGAGACCCCGTCCTCCATCAGTCCTCTAGCGCAGTGTCCAGGGAGCACCACGGGGCAACAGCATGAGACCTGCAGAGCAAGGCGGTAGCATTCTGCATATTTGGCATTTTCCATGTTCTGTCCCCAGGAGGCATAGCATGCAATGAAGTTAGTGGTGATCACACCAATGTCTGGTGAGCTCTGGCTTTTGGAGCCCTTACTTCCACGAGGGGACTGTCAAGCACCAGCAGCTGACCCACCCTCCCACCCAGGAGGAGGAGGCAGTCTTTAGGATGCTAAATCCTCCTCTCCCCAGCTAGCCCTCTGACTCCCAGGCTCATTCCTGAACCTGGGTTATCAGAATCATAAGCGGCAGCTCTGCCACAGTGCCGGCAGGCCAGCTACCATCCACTTCTATATATTTATGAATCTGTGTATACTTCAACCACAGCCACAAATTCTGACATTGGGCCACCAAACAAATCCCAAAAGCAGTTGTTGCTACAACAAACATACTGTAATGCAGAAATCACATCACAGCTAAGAATGAAAACGCATCTACAGCAGCACCAGAACTGACCTGGCTACAACACAGAAGAAACACACTTCTCTTCCGAAGTCACACCTAGAAACAGAGCATGAAAATAGAAACGCCTAAAACCCTACAAACAATACAATGCCTACCTTGAAAGGAAAAGCTGGAAAAATAAAAATGCTACAACTCTCTCAAACACAAAGCTACAAAATCCTACTGGTTCTCACCGGAATCTTAAGTGCAACTTTGAAATACCACCTACTAGCAACTTTTCCCTGAACAAGTGCTCCCTATTTAAAGTAGTCTGCCATTTCATATGAGACATTCTCTATATTTTTATCACGTAAACCATTTCATAATAGGGTTAGTGCACTTATGGGCTGTGCATCGCAGGAGGAAATGCACTACTGGGGATCAAAGGCACACTTGTGCAAAGGCAGCTAACTGTACCTTTGTGGCACCAGAAGCATGCATTCAATTCCTCAGTCATTCATTATCCCTCTGCACTGCACCGACTGCTGTATGCTAAACCTATATTATGCTCAGATCACTTTCCTCTTGTGATTATTCCATGACAACTCCATCTATTGTAAAGCACTCTGAGACCCTGGATAGGGCGCTATATAAATATAATTTGCCTTGCCTTGCCTATGCTATAGTTTACCTGTGGAACCGCTCAACAATATGTATAATGTTATGTTTTTTGTCAATAAATTTTAGCTTCCATGTGCCTGAAAACTGTTTGATGCTCTCCACATCCTTCTGCATGTCTTTTATACCTTCTTCTGTATCCACCCTCATGCATAGCTTTTTGTTATCTGCAAACCTACTCACCTTGCTGTATATTTCATTTATACAGTATGTTACAAATCAACATACTGAGCAGCACCAAGTGCTGCAGGACCTAATGTGCAACATTTCTTACATATGAAAGCTTACCATTCATTACTACCCATTGAATCCTATCTGTCAGCAAGTTGTCTATCCATCTTGCCAATTTCTCTCCCAGCTCCATTTGACCTATTACAAAGTCTGCCAAAGTATTGCAGCAGATGTTCCCTTTCCTTTGTCCTCTCCCCTGCAATCTGTAGTCAAGCAGGTAGGGTTCTGTCCCCAGGATGGTGGACAAGCCCTGGGACCACCCCGGGGAAGGAACCACTTGGGCAGCCCACTGGGTGGTGGCCATCTGGAGGTGGTGGAGAGTGAGGAGTTCAAAAGAGCTGAAGCCAACAGCTCCCTCTCGCTTCAGTCTCCCTCTTCAGATTAGAGGACTCCAATGCTACAGAAGAGCTAAGCTTGATAGTAGCAAAGGTAAGGTCATAGGATGAGAATCTTCCAGGAAATTATGTTACTAGTTGCCCAAGTTATCTGGGACCTGGGCTGCCCAGCTAGTGAGATCTGTTCCAGTTGGTGCTGTGTGGGCTGGATCTGCCTTTCTAACTTTTAATTGTATCAGGGCACCTGCTACCCTTCTGCTGAAATAGAACACCTGAGTTTTGAGTCTCTGGGGAGGTCTGGACTTTTTTTTTTTTTTGTTTTGCGGTCCTTTTTCACTTCTCAGCATCCTTTCCCATGCTCCTCTGAGGCAAACTATGGTCCAGTTTTTGCCTGATGGAGTCCTGGTTTGTGAGGACAGAGTGATTAAGCAAGTTAGAGGAGCGTGAGTTGGTACCGCACCAGCCTGCCACGTGGCTGACACCACTGGTAGGGCAAGGCTATATAGAAGCACTGGGCCATGCATTTTTGGTATGTCCCACAGACTGCATTCTGCTCCAGCATGCTGAAATCAGCAGCACACCAAAGTGGGCCCCATGGTCACAGCCGCTGGTGGGGTGGAGTCCCATCACAATGCTGAGCAGCAGACTGAGTGGTTTAAAGTACCCCAGGATCCAGAGGTTTTCCAAGCAACAGTGGATTACAGTAGGGAGGGTTTCAGGAGGCATTGTGATCCCCAAAACATTAGCAAGATTAAGCAATGGGTTGCCCATCCACCAAGTGACACAGAAACCTTGAACGCATTAGCACTAGAATACTAATCAGAGGGAGTGTGTCTGTTATTGTATTCTCCAATGTGTAGCCTTTATAAAGGAGTCTTTGACTCAAAGGTATTAATTCCAATATGGTCAATAAATGAATAAATAAAATAAGGCAGGCTTCTATAAAATAAATAAATAAATAAATAAATAAATAAGAATGTAACCCCTAGGTGGCACTACCCCAAAGGCTACTACCCCTGCCTGCTTGACCAAGTGCAGGTTGAGGGGCCTGGGTACTGAAAACGAGTGCCTCCACTTGGAGGACAGGGTTGGTGTTAGCATAGCTGACCTGGGTACAGCCCTCTGGGACACTGTTACCCCCCTCTTTACCCTCTAGTGGCCTAAACAATGTTCTGAACACACAATTACCACAACCCCCAAACAGCAGGTGTACCACCACACTTGTTGCAATTACCACCAGGGCTGGTTCCACCAGCATGGCCTTGGAGATCCCCTGTAAAATAAGGTTAGACACAGCAAGTAGTAGAAATCCAATGCTATTAGTACAGAGATGCACCACAAACAGTTTAAGTGCAAAAAGATTCAGATCTGATTTATTCAGGGGGAATGAACAAGGAAGGGGCGTAATCAGGTTGATTGGTTTAAGTACTGATTCAATCAGGCTACAAGGCATGCACTTTAGAGTCCCTCAACACAGTCACACACACTCTGGGTACCCAGTTGTTGAGGTAGGCTAGCCTGATGTGATGCCTGGGGTAGGCCAGCATTGCAGCTGGTCGGGGACTTATAGGTGGAAAGAAATAACCATGCACAGTAACCCACAATTTGTAATCTGGAGCCAGATGGCTCAGTTTGTGATAATCAAGCAAAACTATTAAATCAGGTGACACACTTTGAGTGAGCTGTTGTTGCAGGGAGCTACCCTGTTACTTATACTACCCAGTACAGGACACAGGATGGATGAAATGGAGACTGCAGGATGACTTGATGGTTTGCCAGGAGAAGCAGTGCCCACACAATGCACCGTGGTGTCATTCCTGTTCGTGATGTTGAGCAGGGGCTGTTCCCCAGGCAGGTCTCTCGTCAATTTTCTTCTCTGTGGCATGAGCAGCAGGCTGGGCCAAGGTGGCAAGGCCCAGGCCAGGTGAACAATTTGGATAGCAGTCCGGTAGGGCTGGATGCAGCTTCCAGCACGTGTGACACAATCAGGCAGTGGGAAACCAAATCGCGACCCACTAACTGCATTCAGCACACTTATAGTAAAGGAAAGAAAGAGTACCACAGTTTGGATGGCAGTCAGATTGCAATATACAGTGCCTCTGCCCAAGCCGATGCTCCCCGCAGTAGTCTCAGGTCCTGACAGGCTGATCGCACTGAGGCAAATCTTCGGTACCCTTCAGGAAGATTACATTTTTCACAGTTCAGAATTTTGGTCACAGCACAGCAACTTCGGAGAAAGTCCAATTTCTCTTTGGCTCATAAAGTTTCCCTCACAAGTGAAGATGAGGCAGACAGGCCAAACACAGCCTTCCCACCAGTTTCTTGTGCTAGTATGCAGGGGGCAGCTGCTCCAATCGCTTGAGCTAGTCACTCTCCAAACTCTACCTCCAGACTGGCTTCAGCTGCAGGCAGCACTGGGACTTCCTTAGAAATCCAAAAGGTTTGGTTGGCTGATCCATCTGTCTGTCACAGGTAGAGCTCCCCCTCCAGGTTCATTTAGGTGCCAAAGTGCAAAAACTACAATTCCTACAGAAATTCACTGCCACAAGACCCCTGGGGACAGACACCATTTTAGGTCCCTAAAGGCACTGATTGGTCCCAATAGGCAGTCCAGAACTAAAATGGTGGTGCAACACTGAAATGTCTAGGCTGCAAAGAAAGGCAGGTTAGACAAACTATAATATTATTATTATTAAAACAGATGAACAGTAAACAGTCATAGTTCCTAGCAGGGCTCCTTCTGCACCAATAGCGATGGCAGAATGCAGCGATAACACTGCAACACGGGCAGGACTCGAGCCTGAAACTACCCGGCCCCTACCCAGATTAATTTTACACTACAAAATAGGCAGCTCTTAAAGAGACAGGCATGGAGGCTAACAGGACACTCATATGCAAACACTTTTAAATCGCTAGGACACAGAACACCAGCCTGGCAGTGGACATTTAGGCAAGCCCAAGAAGACTTTTGGGAACTCCCATTGGTAGGGCCATTACACCCTTCCCCACCTGGAAAGAACTTGGCGTCCACGTCAAGTCTATACCACAATAGCACAGAAGAAGACAATATACTATACGTTATATAGGTGACATTACTATACAATACAATAATGACTAATGCATCAGTAGAACGTAAACTTATGACATTACTATACTTATTCAGTGATCTCTATTCATATACTATATTCATAATGACAACAGTTTTGCATTTCTCATACATTCAATACTGAGTTTACTATGAACTACACAATAACATTACTATATTTTTCATGTAATAGTTTCTTGCACTTTGAATAACATAGAAGGGGGCCCATCCCTATCTGCTAACTTAGGGCTAGATAGGGCAGGGGCATCATGTTCTGAGGGAAGAACAATTAACTTAGAAGTGGCAGGCAGGCTCAGTTTGGGCATTGAGCTCTTGGAAATGTAAACACCCTTGTGGACAACATTGAGAGGCAAATCCACAGGCCTCCCAGGGGAGTCATAGCTAAAGCGCATCACTGGCTTGACAGCTCATCCAGACTTTCTGGGGGGAACAGACACAGGCTCTGGGCAGTCAACACTGGAATTGGTTTCTTCTCCTGTAGTGATGAGGGATGCCTCTGCACTGGCTGAAATGTCCAGGTCGGGAGCACCGTCAGCTCCTTGCTCTGCAGATTCTGTTTCCACAATACTTTGATCATTATTATTATCTTCTGAAGGGGGCCCAGGCTGCTCATCCTGAAGGAACTCTGGGATCATTGAACTTTGTGGCACTGAAGGGGTGCTGTCAGCACTTTCATACTGTTCTGCAAGTTCTGGTATGTCACCAGGGAGATTTACCACATAAGATTCCTCCTTGGATAATTAAAAGAGTTCTGCTAGACACAAAGATTCTACCACTTCAGACGCAATACTCTGCACTTCACTTTCAGGTAGCATGGGCTCCAGGGAAGAAACTGGAGGGTTACGCAGTCCTGAGGGTCCAGTTTAATCCCCATGATTATACATAGGGTTACCTCAAAACAGTTGACCCAGTTCATAAGAAGGGTAATATGCATTGTCAAACTCACCATCTTCAGAGGTGGCCTGACAGGTACTATCATCCTGGGCCTGCCAGGGGGAAGGCCTTGAATCTGTAACAACTGGGGCAGGTTGACTCTGTCTCTTTTTAGCAGCAGCATGAATCACTGGCCACGGAGGGGCAACACCCGATAGTTCAGCGTCAATGATCACTTGGCCAATAGGCAGTAGGTGGTTTCTGCTCATGGTCTTGACAGCTTTAGAGTCATTCTCAGGGTGCACTTTGTACACAGGTAAATCATCCAACTTACTGACTATTAAATGTGGCAGATGATGCTACCTGTCGGTGATTTTATGCTTTCCATGCTGTCCCAAGTTATGTAATAGCACTCGATCCCCACGCAACAACTCTTGGGCTTTCATCCGTTGATCATATCTCTTTTTGTAAGCAAGGTTTTTTTTGGCAGCCATTGTTTGAGCCAGTTGGTATGCATGGTTCAATTGAGCTTTCAGTTTCTACACATATTGTAAATAGTTCTCAAATCAGGCCCCATCCATGGAGACTCCAAAGCAGACATCTACGGGCAACCGGGCTTCTCTCCCGAACATGAGGCGTTAGGAAAAGAACCCAGTAGCATCACTTTTGGTGCAACTGGAAGCGTGTACCTAGGTGTTAATCTGTTGGCTCCATTTGGACTTGTCTTTGGGATGAAGAGTGCCCAACATATCCAGGAGAGTCCTGTTAAAGCGTTCAGGTTGGGGGTCCCCATGTGGGTGGTAAGGAGTGGTTCTAGACTTTTGCACCCCCTACAGGGAGAGCATCTCTTAATCAATCTGCTTTCAAAGTCCCTTCCTTGATCAGAATGGATACTTTGGGGTGCATCATAGTGGACACATAACTTTTCTACTAGCACCTTGGCCACTGTAGAGGCCTTCTGATCCTTGGTCGGGAACACCTGGGCATATTAGGTAAAGTGATCGGTTACTACTAGTACATTGCCAATGTTCTTTTGATCAGGCTCCAGACACAAGAAGTCTATGCAAACCAGTTCCAAGGGGGCACTGGTTGAAATGTTAACAAGAGGAGCAGCTTTCTGGGGCAAGACTTTTCTCTGAAGGCACCTACTGCAGGTTTTGACATGGTTTTCAACATCAGCCCCCTTTTCTGGCCAGTAGAATCTAGACCTCACCAAGTCGAGGGTCCGGTCAATACCAAGGTGTCCCATGTGGTTGTGCAGGGTCCTCAGCACCAGCTGCTTGAAGGATGTAGGTAGCACCAATTGCTTCAGGTCCAACATTCCCCCCAATGATCCACTGTCTCTCGATATAGTAACTGGTTCCGCAACTTTAACCGGGGGCCTTCTTTGAATAATAATGCAGTTCGTAAGTCAGCAGAATGTAATTTAGACACATCTTTCCCAGCACATAGGGCATCAAGTGTGGGACGGATCATGGGATCTTGGGATTGAGCCCACTGAATACTGTCATTATCAAATGAGGCAGGGCACTGATGTCCAATGCAGAAAAATGACAATAGGCTGCAGGTATGCAAGTGTCAGGGGGTCCCAAACAGTCCGCTGTATCTGCAGATGGCTGCTCATCTTTGTCAAATGTTTGGCACAGTGCTTTAATAGAATGTTCTGACAGCCTCACCCAGTTGTCTTGGGGGCTTGGCCGCTGTGAAAGAGTGTCAGCATCAGTATGATTCAGTCCATGGCTGTATTCAACCACGTAATCGTAAGTTGACAGGGCAGAAAGCCACCGGTGGCCAGTGGCGTCCAACTTTGCAGAGGTCTGCACATATGTTAGAGGGTTGTTATCAGTTCTTACCAATATTTTGGCCCCATAGAGGTACTCGTGAAACTAGTCGACTATGGCCCACTTTAGAGTGAGAAACTCCAACTTGTGAACAGGATAGTTTCATTCAGATGGTGTCAAACTTCTACCTGCGAAGGCCACAGGTCTCAGACCATCATCATGATCTTGATACAACACGGCCCCAAGTCCCTTCAGGCTGGCATCTGTATGCAGGATGTAAGGCTTGGTACGGTCAGCATAGGTAAGTACTGGGGCATGAGTAAGCTGATAGATGATCTCAGAGAATGCCGCCTCACACTCAGGGGTCCAATGGGCTCCAAATGGTTCACCTGTTTGAAAATACACCTTTTCTTTTTCCTTGTGGGATCCCTTCTTATACCTGCAGTTGGTAGGAGGATAACCTTGAGTGAGATTAAGAAGTGGGCGGATTACTTTTGAATAGTCTTTAATGAACCGCCAATAATTGCCACAGAACCCCAAGAAATGTTGCAGTTCTTTTAAGCTGGTTGTGGCCAGGTGGTCAGGGACTCTACTTTGCTGGGGTCTGTCTGTATCACCTCAGCTGACACTATGTGTCCCACATATTTTACAGACGTTCGGAAAAACTGACACTTGTCTATAGACAGTTTGAGGCCGAATTCTTCCAGGTGGTCAAGAACTTTGAATAATCTGGTTTCATGCTCTTCGAGGGTGCGTCCAAAGACAATGACATCATCCAAGTATGCTAGACATTCCAGCAGATTCATGTCCCCTACTGCACGCTCCATCAACCTCTGGAAGGTAGCAGGGGTGCCCGACATCCCCGAGGCATCCTCAGAAATTCGTAGAACCCCAAGGGACAAATGAAGGCTATTTTCTCACGGTCCTCCGGGGCCATCGGGATTTGATAATACTCACTTCGTAGATCAAGTACCAAGAACCACTGACTCCCATTTAGGCAATCCAGGGCATTCTGTATGCGGGGCATGGTGTATTGATTTGGTACAGTCCGTCTGTTTAGAGTCCGATAATCCACACACATCCTCACGGACCCATTCTTCTTGCACATGACCATGATGGGAGATGCATAGGTGCTTCTTGACTCTTGAATAATGCCAGCAGCTACCATCTCCTGAAGGTGCCACTGAACATCGTCTATATCAGCTGGTGCAAGGTGGCAGGACCGCTCTCTAAAAGGTCTGTCATCCTGAAGCCTGATGGTATGCTCAGCACCATGGACGCACACCACGTCCCATTCTTTTAGGGAAAACACTTGGTCCCTCTGGATGAGTTTCCTACTGACTCTGGCCTTCCATTAGCAGACAGTGGGGAATCACCAAAGTCGCATAGGTCTGGGGTCACCCCCTCCTTTTCAGTGGAATGTTTGTTGCTAGGCAGTACTGCAGCATCTGCACAGTGTACTGTAGCTAACGTACACCCCTGGTTCACTCGGCTTTCTCGATCCAATACATTCTGTATTTGAACCATCACCCACCATGCATAGGCATGGGCACGGGCAGGCAAGATACTCAGTTTAACCCTAAACCCATCTGGCAGTTTCCCTTCACCAGGTGCATCCAGCATCAATAATTTATTTTTCACATCCTTTCTAAGCCGAATTTCCACATGAATGGTGTACTGAACATTGGGTGGTAGTACCAGAGACTCAGGATCTTTCTTCCACACTATCCCCATTGGCTTGTCTTTGTCCATGTCATCAGTCTGTTTTTGCAGGTCATAGACTCTCCTTATCAAGGCAGGAATTCTTAGGGCCAACCCAGTCCATTGCCCTTGTTTCTCTGGACACAGCTGCGCAAGTCTTCCAAACATGTGTGCATTGGTTCCAATGAGCAAGGGAGCCCCATCATACAATCCTGTAGGAGGACACACCAGTGCTAGCTTCTCTACTTGTTCATCCACTCCAGCCACCACAGTAGGAAAAGACAGCCAGATCCAAATATATCCCAAGTAGGGGTAGGACTTCTCACTTAACCCCCTCACATGCAGACCCTCCATGGGCTGCAGGGGCATATCAGGCAGGTGTTTTCAGTACCAGTCTTGAAACACTATGGTCACTTGTGATCCACTGTCAAGCACGGCCCTTGCAGATACACCATTTACTGTTACTGTGGTCTCCATTGATGGGCCTACCACCTCGGACCAATCAGGTGAAGAGGACTTAGACGTCTGTTTTATGGCAGTCTTAGAGGAATAAGCCTTTCTCATAGGAACCTTCTAAGGCCTTATGTTGCTTCGCCGAATCAATGCTAGCAGCCTTGTAGTAACCTTTCTCAGATTGTCACGCAAACTGCAGTTGGTCCGGGTATGCCTATCTTCTCCACAATGGTAACAAAAGATGGGTTCTTTAGAGTCTCTAGTGGAAGAAGAACCACTTTCTTACTTAGGTGGGGCAGGCAAATCCCAGGGTCACTGTCTGATCCGGGGTTCACTGTCCCTTCTTTCGGAACTTCTCCAAGAATCAGCTACTTGAATGGCCCTGATAAGGTCTCCTACCAAGTCTCTCAATTCTCGTACTTCTTCCATCAGACTACTCTGTTTCTGAGTTTCAGAGGAAATGACATGCACCCCAACCCCTCCAGGCAGGATCTCACTCTTTTGCTCAAGAGGCACTTGACAAGGGTGTGACTCTTTTGCTGCCTCAGCAGCTTGTTGACTGGCCCTCATCTCTTTCAGTTCCTTAATTAATTCCCTCATCTGTTGTAGTTCAGACTCGTCACTTATATCAGTGGTCTGACTGGTGCAGGCAACCCTAGCATAGGGCTCCCACCCCTCTTCATCATTTTCCACTTTGCGAAACTCTTTCATAAGGTAGCAATATTTGGGAGGGTTTGTCTTCCTATCTTGCAACTTCAGCTTCAATATCATTACACTAGAGTGCCTGGGGACTTCAAAATAGGTTCTAATCGAACTCAATTCAGTTCACTGGTAGGCACTCCCTCTTTTCTATGAGCCTTCTGCAGAGCCCACTCAATTCTGGTAACAAACATGGATAACTTCTCATTCTTCCATTGTTTAGCAGACTTGAAACTCCACATCAGGTCATCCCCTGACTCACTGCTACTAAAGACCCCCTCCAGGGCAGAGAGGTACTCAGCAGCAGAGGCCTCTGGGCTGCTGGAACGAAGAAAACGGATGGCCTCCAGTGCAGGGCCCCTCAAGTTCTCCATGAGTCTCTTTCTTTTCTCCCCCTCAGAGCACTGCCACTCTTGGACCAAGGGGTGGCATTGTCCATCCATGTTTCCAGGTCATCCTCCCCCATGGGCACTGGGGCTGTGCCCGAGAAGAGTCTCAGTCCGCGGTAAGAGTTTTATTTTATTTTTATTTATTTATTTCAGTTTAAGATTAATACCTTTGAGTCCAGGACTCATTTTCAAAGGTTCCAAGTCATTGTTGAACAAACATTACAAATATAACAGTGTTTACAGAGAACAGGAAACAGTTACACAGACATTCAAATACCAAAGAAATCTTATATATCCAACTAAAGGTTGAAGAGGATAGGGTAAATAAGGTTCAGCCTTGTAGTTCACTAATTAGTTGGTCACGCTAGCCTAGGGAGGGTAGGGGTTGGCCAGGGATGGCATCGTGGTGGTGGAAGTGGTTTGTCAGCCGAGTGTGCCTCGTTCAGGGATGGGGGGGTCGGTGAGATAAAAGGGGGATGAGAGGGAGAGGGTTGGGTGGCTGAAATTCTGCCATATTAGTGCAGGCAAGCACAATTCTTTTTTGTGTCAAGAAGGTGTCTGAGCCCAGATTTGAAGGTACTAATCTTGGGTGATTCTGTGAGGTTAGCAGGTAACTCATTGTACCATTTTGGTCCTTGGTACAGAATGGAGTTCTGGGTGAGTTTAGTCCTTTTGAAGGGAATCACCAACCTGTCTGTAGCCATGCTTCTTGTTGATTTGGTGGGAACTGCCAGCATAAAGAGGCAGCCCAGTGCAGAGGGAGAAAGCCCAAGAAGCAATTTTTTCAGAAGTAGGCAGGTTTGGTATTTTGCTTTAAGATGGAGTGGGAGCCACCCAGTTTGGTGTAGAGTGTGCAGGTGTGGGTGTCCTGGGAAGCCCCTATAGCTAGTCTACAGGCCTTATTTAGTAGTGTGCTGATCCTGTTTAGGGCAGTTTTAGTGCCTGCCCCATAGATAGGCAGTCCATAATCTATGGAGGACATCACTGAACTACTGATGGCAAGTTTCAGAGCATCTGGTGTCATAGAGTGCCTATGGCAGTAGAGGACCCTAAGTTTTGTATTCACTGACTTGATGACTGAGTCTATATGGCCAGAGAAGGTTAATGTATTGTCAAAGGTGATGCCCAAGTATTTGAACTTTGTTACTTGTTCCAGTGTTTCACCATTATGGTTCTGGATGAGCAAAGGCTGGAACTTCTTTTTGCTTTGGGAGGTAGAGAAGAGTAGACTTTTCATTTTTTTATGGTTTAGTAGTAGCTTCTTTTGTGTGAACTAGGATTCAAGCTCTAGGAAGCTGTCTTGGAGTTCGGTTGTGATGTAGTTGTGATCTTTCCCAGTGATCGATATCACTGCATCATCAGCATAGAGAATAGTGTGTGTGCTGTACATGCAGATGGTGCAAAGTTGATGAAGAGGCTGAAAAGCAGTGGGCCAAGAATAGAGCCCTGTGGAACCCCCAAGGGACACTTCCCTAGCAGATGATAGGGTGTCTCCAATTTTGACTCCTTGTGACCTGTTTGTGAGGTAGCTTCTGAACCACAGTACTGTGTCCGGGGATAAACCTGTTGAATGGAGGCAGTTTAAGAGTAGTTTGTAGTTAACAGAGTCAAAGGCCTTCATAAGGTCGATGAAGACTGAGCCAACTGCCTCCTCATTATCTAAGGTATCATAAAGCTGGGAAGAGTAATCAACAAGGGCGGTAAGTGTGGAGTGCTTTTTTCAGAACCCATGCTGCTGTGGGCAAAGTAGGTTATATTTATCAAGATACTCTGTAAGCTGCTCTGAGACCATTCTTTCAAGCGCTTTAGAGAGGGGGGTGGTAGAATGGATATTGGTCTGTAGTTGGACGTTAGAGTTTTGTCCCCAGCTTTAAAGATAGGCATGACATTGGCTAACTTCCATAGTTTTGGAAACACCCCCCTTCTTAGAGATGCATTAAACACCATTGAGCGGGGACTGGCCAATTCATTTAGGAGAAGACCGACAAGTTTCATTTCCACTAGATCAGCCCACATCCTGGTTTTGCCAAGAACCCTCTTAATGTGCTTGGTGGTTTTGGACTTGGTGATCTGCTTAAAGTAGAATGGTGGTATTGCATCCTTTGGGGGGGTTAAGAGGGGTAGTGGGGTGTTGTTGCCTGAGCTGATCTTTAAAGTAGTCAGCAGGAAGTACTCCAGATAGGTCAATGAAACCATGGTTGAGCTTATTTGCAATGTCAATGGGTTCATGTAGGGGAACCTCCCTTGTTACTAGTAGATCAGGTGGGGCCTTAGGGTCTTTCCTGTTAGGGATTTGATGGAGTTCCAGAATTCCTTACTGGAGTCCCAGCTCTTGCTTAAAGTGATTTACCAAGTTTTGATATATGAACGCATGTACTGCATGTGACTGCATACAGAACTGATTCACAATGTATTTTGATAGATGCATAGCCTAGTGCAGCAAATTAAATCAGGTTTCACCCTCGCAAACCAGGAAGTGTCATTTTGTGTATTGGAGCCTGTATTTGGTGATCTTTGACACTCATTACCTTTGCAATGTCACCACAGGGAGATCTGTGCTCTGCAATTTAAATAAGTTCTTGGTCACAGCAGTTCTGTCTTGATAACAGAGCTCTTGGTCACGGCATGCAGCACAACAATGGCAATGTCAAACAGTTCATTTTCAGGGTCTGTTGATGAAAGCATTATGTTGTCCTGCACTAACAGTGATCTTTTGGAAACTGACATAGTGCCACAATTTGACAGTCGCTGCATAGTAGATCCCCATAGGGATGACCCTATGACAGCAGCGAGAATGATTTGGATAGTAGCTCAGGCAGTCACAGCAGTAGTCGTGATCCATTCCAGTACAGCAGCAAGAGCAGACTTAGCAACACGGACTGTTAATATTATATTTTGCTACTTAGTGTTACAGTTTGGTTCCCATCATTGCTGTCATTTTACTGTGCAAAATCGAGGTATGGTGTGTGTTCTGTTACTCCCAGCATTGATCTGCCCACACAAATGCTAGTGATAGTACTCTGGGTTTTTATATTTCTTTTTTTTGGGTGGGGGGGTTTGCTTTCCCTATGCTAATGAGTTGTTGGCTGCTCCAGCTTGACTCTGAGAACACGGCTCGCTCTGGTGGCATAGCTTGAGCAGGACAAATGGCTCACAATTTGTCCAAATCCAATTTATCCAAATTCCTCACCTGGTACTAGTTAGTAGTGACCTCCTGCCAATTGATTTATCAGTCACTCACTCTGATGGAGCACAGGGTGGAAATTACAAGCAGGCACCTTGTTCCCCAACCTCTCCAAACCTCCCAACTGCACACATACACTTAGAAAAATGCTGCAGCATAGAACTTTTATTATCTGTAAATGTTTTATACTATTTAGGTCTGTCTTTGCCCTAGTGCCAACTGGTTTATGCTATAGCTTTCTTCTCTGTATATGTGTGAGTTTGGGGGTGGGGGGCCTGCTTGTACTTTCCCCCTTAGATGTATCAGTGATTGAGTAACGTGTTGAAGTCACTGGTTCTGCTGTTTACGACATGTTATAAATTTAAAACTACAAATTATTGCACCAGCTTTGTGTTACCTCTAGCACTCAGGAACTATACAGACTGCAGCTGTCATTAGTGTCTGCATAAGCATCTGTAATACCATCCTGGCATTGGCTTATTGCCACTACATGTGTGCCTCCTGGTGCATTATGAATTGAGCAAAAAATACACAGTATAGTCGGCGATCGTCCCCAACCCCCCAAAGTTAAAAGTGACACTACCGATACCCTTCTCATGGAGAAAGAGACTGCATTTATGTTTAGATAGCCTAAGTACTGTTGGATTAGTCCACTACAAAAAGGGACATCCTTGCAGCAGGTACTCAAGTGTTAGACTGTATTTGAACCACCCTTCCTCACTTATGTCAAAATACTACATTACCACTTCGGTCTGTGTCAAGCCATTTGTGTTTTCCCATTTTTTCCATTACAGTGGATCTCTGATACACATACATAAAGTGTACAGCAAATACAACAGATGCTGCACCACACTGTCTCCCATGCCTTACCGATGTCATGGTGCATTGTGTAGACCCCCTGCATGCATTGGTGTGTAGCCCATATTTTGGTTCAGACATTATTCCCTAAGTATGTCAAACTGACTAGCACACTTTGCAATATAGCATCATAGAAGCCGTACATTGGTACCACAGTGTCAGGAGATGATGGCAACTGCAGTCTCTTCTTTTGCCGATGCTCTGGAACACATACAGTGATGCTACAATCTTAATGATAAATAAAGACTGTCTTTACATTAAAATGTTAAAAAACTAAGTGTTTAATTTTGAGATACACTGTGAACTATGTACAGTATTACTATGTACAGTATATAACTGATTTTATTGCATTCATTTATAAACTTAGCGAGATACTGCCAAGCTGGAGAAACAATTCAGTGCACCATGTCCCTTTATTCATGCACATCTAAGCATACTTTGGTGATCAGTGTTATGGTATTTGCATGAGAACACCAAATGAGCCCAAGAAAACGCAGGAGCACAGGAAAAAATAGAAACTGTCTATAATGGTGGTGACAATCAGAAATGCAATAGCAAAGGCAGTTTACTGAAGTAATCACACTGGAAGCAGCACTTGCCAAAAATACACAGTTTATTGCACTGTTCCCTTGGGATTGGACTGCTCAGCTCAGTGCTTATACTCTTACAGCACATTACAGTTCTGAACTGTTGAAAAAGTCATCCATTTAGCATAGACCTCTATGTACCAATACTGAAAAGCTTACTGCAATTTAAAGATCTGCCCAGTTCAAAAGTCGTCCTTTTGTGTCCCAATACGCTACAGATTACAGCTCCACTCAGTTAAAAAATGTATTTTTTATACAGACTTGTTATAATTATCTACTTGCAGCACTTATTAAAACTGTAACACTGTACTCAAGCAATGTAGACTGTGATGTTCCTAGAACCAATGGACCTAGGACACAGAGCTTAGTCAGATGAGTAAAATTGAAAATCGGGAGAAATTACCACTTCTGCAATCCCAAAAGCAAGTATTCAGCTCAGCTGCTAATATAACAAACAGTTTCAGTCATTAGTGCTGTAATTTTTGCCAGTTCAGTTTTGGATCTGGACTCACTGAGGCTGGGTCCAGGAAAGATGAATGAACGAGCAGTGAGAAAGGAGCAGTGGGAACACCTTCCCTGTGTTGATGTCATTCATGCATGTGGATGCACTGCTCATGTGCAAACTTCAAACAAAGGAAAAAACATGCAGAGACAACTGTGGCACAAAAATGTTAAAAAACTAAGCATCTAAATATATTTAATACTTAACTTCAGGGCAGCTGAGCTTTGCATCACTCAATGAAGGGAATGTGATCTGCAAACATGACATTGGGGGAAGTTGGTAAGTCACTTTAAGAGGTCCTTATAGTAAGAAGCTTTTGCCTGCTGAATGAGCTTGGTGCAGGTGTTTCTAGCTACCTTGTAGGCAATGAGTGATGCAGAAGTTCCAGATGATTTTGCAATGTGCCATAGATTGTCTCTATTCTTCATTAAACTGATCAGGGGGTTAGTGAGCCATGGGTTGGAGGTACCCCTGACTTTCTTTGTTTTGTACAGAGCAAAATATCACAAGCACAGTTGAAGTGTATAATGAAATAATTCAAGGCCTCATTACTATCAATACCTCCTGCCAAAGGAGAGCAGTCCAGTTGTGATAGGTACTGCTTGAAATAGTCAAGTAGTCCCAGCCTCAGGCAGCGATTTTTGGACACCTTAGGTGGGTCTTTGGTGAAATTGTTTGTCCAGGTGCACTTTACTGGGGAGTGATCACTGAGGTATCAGGCAGGACGATGACATCTGATATATGCTCTGGATGTGTGGAAAGGAGCCAGTCTATAAGGCAGCTGCTCCCTGTTTTGTAATTGATCTGAGTATTATTAGTTACAATCTGGGTTAAGAATAGGCTGAATATTAGATCCCTGGCTTTTGTCTCCTTCTGGGAGTGCCAGTTTATGTTAAAGTCACCTATAACGATCTTCTCCAAATTAGTACCTGACTGCTGCAGGTTGTCTGCAACTAGTTTTAGTCAGGTAGTTTGGTGCCCAGGTGGTATATATACTATAGAGAGCAGCAGTGTTTTGTTCTGTTGACCTATGCTTAGCTTAAGATTCAGGATTTGGACCTCTTTTGTGTGGAGGCTGGAGTCAAGGGCCCGCACCTTTATTCCAGATTTGGTATAGACTAGGCCCCTTCCCCCAAGTTTAGTGGTTCTATCTTGCCTGAAGGAGTTGTATCTGTCAAGGGAGATTGATGCATCCAGGATTTTCAGGGAAAGCCAGGTTTCTGTGAGTGCAATAATGTCTGGGTTAGTCACCTGTACCCAAGCCTAGAACTGGGAGAACTTGGATAGGAGACTGTTGATGTTTAAAGAGATGATAGTGAGTTGCCCTTTGCATTTAGGCAGTCTAGTGGGGGTGGCTCCAGGGCTGGGGGATCACATTCCCTGATAGAAGCAGCAACAGTAGGACAAGAGAGCAAAGTAGATGGTACATAATGGCACAAGAGTAGGCGCGCTTTTTCCTCGAGGGGGAAGCTTGATGAGCAGTGTAAAAAATGTGGTCAGTTGTTTATCAGTGCAGCTACTTGGATGAGGTAGATGCATATGTAATATAATAATCTTGTCCAAGGTACCAGGAGTCAAATGATGAAAAATAATCAGATCCACAGGAAATGGTGAACTACTGGGGACCAGTAAACTGTTGTTACTGTAAATCAAAGACCCAGAATGTGTTAAATTCCTGAAGATGATGAACACTGGCCTGGGGCATATGCAGGATATAAAAATCATTTGTTAGTGTCTTCCCTTTGTTCTCCAAAATGGTTGTGAATAGACCTCAAAGACAAGCACAGATCTTTAAAGGAACAAGTCAGACAGAAATATGGATTCAATGCAGCACTTCACAACTCAGAGCTTGTATAACAGATTTACTGACCTTATTTTTGCTTTTGATGGCTTCCAAAAAAAGTTGATTTATGATGAGAATGCTAACATCTGGTGGTGATGTTTTACAGTTTCTTAGTCCAGGAAATGTTCATAGATGTCATGTCCAAGAATGGTCCAGTTCCTCCAAGCAGAACCACATGAAAATCCACAAAAATTAAACTACTGACAGAGACAAACACAGACAGACAGCCACATGTTGGCTGGGCAGGGTGGAAGGGAGGGGCAGCTGCAGAATAAGGGGTGCTAGCTGCACATTTGAGCAGACTTGATAGATCTCCAGGCCTTTATCTGCTGGCAAATTTTGTATGTTCATATGTTCCAGAGTCCAAGTGTACTGAAGGTATCACAATAGGGGGGTCACTACAGGGGAAGCTCTAGGGGTAGTAGGAGATGCAATAGGGGTCTGCAGGGGAGTGGTATCTTCAAAAGATCTAACATCTTCACTAACTCTTTTGCAGATTGCCCCTCAGTCACTAGCAGTTTAAGCAATTTGTCTTTAAACCTCTCTACATTTGGGGATCCCCCAGGAGCAGCCGGGTCACTATGCAAATTAATGACTCACCACCCCTTTCTGGGACCTTTCAGGCAAAATGATAGGGGGCACACACTCAGAATCTATGGGGAGGCTACAGGATAGGAGGGCCACCATGGTTTGCTCGAACAGGTCTGAGTCCCTCCCTTTCACCTCAACCTTCCCCAAACACTTAACTTGTTCAACAGTTTCTATAATAGTTGCATTAGTGGCCCCTAATGGGATGTCCATTAACAAAATGGCTTGCTGAGGGTCAACCCCCGTGCCTCGCTACACCCCATCATATGGTGCACTAACAGCTTATGGGGGGAATCTTAAACTTAGACGTAGCAAGTGTTTCCATTTTATTACAATTTTTAAGTGTGGGGTTATAATACCCACTTCTGACCACTAGAAGGCACAAATCCCAGTGTTGGTACCCCCAGTATGTAACCCCTAGGTGGAACTACCCCAAGGGCTACTACCCCTGCCTGCTTGACCAAGTGCAGGTTGAGGGGCCTGGGTACTGAAAACGGGTGCCTCCACATGGAGGACAGATTTGGTGTTAGCATAGCTGACCTGGGTACAGCCTTCCAGTACACTGTTACCCCCTCTTACCCTCTAGTGGCCTAAACAATGTTCTGAACACACAATTACCACAACCCCCAAACAGCAGGTGTACCACCACACTTGTTGCACTTACCACCAGGGCTGGTTCCACCAGTGTGGCCCTGAAGACCCACTGTAAAATAAGGTTAGACACAGCAAGCAATAGAAATGCAGTGCTACTAGTGCAGAAATGCACCACAAACAGTTTAAGTGCAAAAAGATTCAGATCTGATTTATTCCAGAGAAATGAACAAGGAAGAGGCATAATCAGGTTGATTGGTTTAAGTACTGATTCAATCAGGCTACAAGGCATGCACTTTAGAGTCCCTCAGCACAGTCACACACACTCTGGGTACCCAGTTGTTGAGGTATGCTAGCCTGATGCAATGCCCGGGGTAGGCCGGTGTTGCAGCTGGTCAGGCCCTATAGGTGAAAAGAAACGGCCATGCACAGTAATCCACAATTTGTAATCCAGAGCCAGATGGCTCAGTTTGTGATAATCAAGCAAAACAATTAAATCAGATGACACACTTTGAGTGAGCTGTTGTTGCAGCGAGCGACCCTGGTGTTTACTCACGCTACCCAGTACAGAACATAGGATGGACGAAATGGAGACTGCAGGATGACTTGCTGGTTTTCCAGGAGAAGCAGTGCCCACACGATGTACCGTGGTGTCATTCCTGTTCGTGATGTTGAGCAGGGGACTGATCCCCAGGCAGATCTCTCGTCAATATTCTTCTCTGTGGTGTGAGCAGCAGGCTGGACCGAGGTGGCAGGGCCCAGGCCAGGCGAATAATTCAGATTGCAGTCCGGTAGGGCTGGATGCAGCTTCCAGCATGTCTGACACAATCAGGCAGTGGGGAACCAAATTGCGACCAACTAACTGCATTCAGCACATTTGTGGTAAAGGAAAGAAAGAGTACCACAGTTCAGATGGCAGTCCGGTTGCAATATACAGTGTCTCTGCACAAACCGATGCTCCCCACGGTAGTCTCAAGTCCTGACAGGCCAATCGCACTGAGGCAAATCTTAGGTCCTCTTCAGGAAGATTCGATTCATCACAATTCAGGATTCTGGTCACAGCACAGCAACTTCAGAGAAAGTCCGATTTCTCTTTGGCTCAGAAATATTACCTCACAAGGGAAGATGAAGCAGGCAGGCCAAACACAGCCTTCCCACCAGTTTCCCACGCTACTACACAGGAGGCAGCTGCTCGAATCACTCAAGCTGTTCACTCTCCAGACTCTTCCTCCAGACTGACTACTGCTGCAGGCAGCACCGGGACTTCCTTAGGAATCCAAAAGGTTCGATTGGCTGATCCATCTGTCTGTCACAGGTAGAGCTCCCCCTCCAGGTTCATTTAGGTGCCAAAGTGCAAAAACTACAATTCCTACAGAAATTCACTGCCACAAGACCCCTGGGGACAGACACCATTTTAGGTCCCCAAAGGTACTGACTGGTCCCAATAGGCAGTCCAGAACCAAAATGGTGGTGCAATAATGAAATGTCCAGGCTACAAAGGAAGGCAGGTTAGACAAACTACAATATTATTATTATTATTAAATCAGATAAACAGTAAACAGTCACAGTTCCTAGCAGGCTTCCTCTACACAAATAGTGGTGACAGAATGGAGTGATAACACTGCAGCCCAGGCGGGACTCCAGTCTGAAACTACAGGACCCCTACTCAGATTAATTTTACACCATGAAATAGACAGCTCTTAAAGAGACAGGCATGGAGGCTAACAGGGCACTCACATGCAAACACTTTTAAATCTCTAGGACACAGAACACTAGCCTGGCAGTGGACATTTAGGCAAGTCCAAGGAAGACTTTTGGGAACCCCCATTTGTATGGGGGTTACATGAGCTTTTAAGATCTATATTCGTGACAAATACTGTGCCACCATAGTAGACTCCACCAGTATGCTGAAGGAGTTTGAATGTCTGTTAATAAAGGTTCTTCTCCCTCCTACTATGCCCCTTAATATTATTGGTTGCTACTGGCCTCCCTCAACAGGGTTCAATGTGATACAACATCTATCCAACACCATGGAAAAATTGTCCTCGGAGGTCTTCATTCTGGGTGATCAAAGTCTGGACTGGCTTGCCCCTAGCTCCAAGCTGCTTAAGGAATTCTATGACATGTTTTACTATTAAAGGTGATCACAGGGGTGGTGATGCTTCTCCCAACAATCAGTCACAGTTTAAACATAGTGGAAAGCACTCACCCTCGCAGCAGCAACACAAGAAAGAGACTAAACGCACAGTTTTTATAAATGCAGCTCTTCTTTTACTCTCACTTAGACCAACAAGACAGAAATGCTTACGTTTCACCCAACATTTTGGGCTTCTTCAGAAATAGTGAGTGCAAATTACAATGTGCTTTATATATGCTTCACCCGTGACATAATCAAAGTTAGAACCAATCATATAATTAGTATCACAATTCATCCACCAATCACAATATGCCATTAAGGCAATCTGAACAACCCATGTGAACAATGTCCATTTTCAAGGGAAAGACTTCGATTCAAGCCCATCTTGGATCTCACAATCATATAAAAAACTTGTATTTCTTGCTCTCTTTATTTCATGGAGAACCTGTACAAAGAAAAAAAAATTAGTTCAAAAAATATTTTTTATAATGGGAAATTAGATGTGAAATTAACCCTTTACACCACTATTGAAGTGAAAAGCAGTATTTTAAGCAGTTTCAATGTACACATCTCAGAAGGACATATGGGAGAAAGACCATTATGGATCTTACTCTTTTAATACTATTTCAGTGTCTCCACGTTTTTTCTTTTCATAAGGGGGAGTGCAGGTTGTTATCAAACCGGGGGGAAATCATTAAGGATCTTATTCCTTTGATTCTATTATAATTTATACTATTCCAAAGTGAGGGGGGAGGGGGGAAGGTAAGTACTTAAAGGGACTTCAGAATCCAACTCTGATTATCTCCATCTTTTTTTGTAAAAAGGTTTCAACTTGAATTTATCATTTAAACCAGGATGTTGAGTCACACCCAATCTGTAGATCCATTGTTGTTCTTTCTCCTTTAGTACTGCTTCAACATCTCCCCCTCTAACATTTGATTTTACATGCTCCAAACCACACGCTATAACCTTATGTACCCCATTCTTGCCATGCTTTTTTAATGTGGAGAGCCATGGCATATTCTATATTGCCATTCTTTATTGCTAAGATGTGTTCATTCATTGTGAGCCTTGTCTTCCTCTTAGTTCTCCCAACATAAAATTTTCCACATGTACACACTAATCTATAAATCACCCCTCCTGTGTTACATGTAATGGGGCTTCTGATTTGTTCCATTCTTTTTGTTTTTGGGTTAAGGATCCCCTCAGTTTTCTGCATAAATCAACATGTCTTAAAAAAACGTGTGGACCTGAACCATGTTTTTGTACTTTCTCTCGGTCCCTCACTCTGGTCTGATAACTCTGAACCAGGGAATCCTTAAGGTTTCTACCTGTCCGGCAGGAAATTCTTAATGGTTTTTCAAATAGGGTAGACAGTGGTCTAAGCCCCCTCAGAATATTTAAAGGAGAAGTCCACCCAAAACTTGAAAAAATATATGTTGTGCAGAGTGTTTTAATTTGTATGTGAAGTTCTAGTGTTTCCTTCCCTCTGACTGGTATTAGGAGTTTTTCCTAAATTAGCTTGCTAGCTTTAGGGTAGTTTTATGACCCCTAAGGATCTTCATCCCTGACAGCTTAATTGTATTTCTTGTTCCCACAGCGCATCTTGTCTCATGTGACAGTGATATAAGAGAGACCCAACATAGGCCATACACATGCCAAACAAACTAAATATCTTGGAAGCTTTACAAGCTGCACAAAAATTACCAGCAGCAAAGTTTTTCAGGACAGTAAGACCTTTACAATGAAGGTAGTCACTAAGCTGAATTTTATAGATTTTAAAATATAGCCATCTCTACTGTTGTGAACTGATTGTAAAGCAATGCTTTCTGCTGAATTTATGGTCTCTGCTACATCACTGTCACACGAAACAAGGTGCAGTGTGGGACAAAGGAATACAATTAAGCTGTTTGATATTGAGATTTCAAGGGGTCGTAAAACTACCCTAAAGCTAGCAGGCTAATTTAGGAAAAACTCCTACTACCAGTCAAAGGGAAGGAAACACTAGAACTTCACATACAAATTAAAAAACTCTGCACACCATATATTTTTTCAAGTTTTGGGTGGATTTCTCCTTTAAGTTCTTTTTCACAATGTTTATCACTTCCTTAATCCCCCCCCATATGTAGTTACAAAGGTAAAATCCATTCCTGACTCTTTAACCCTCTCCCTAGGTTGTAGTAAATCTGCTCTGGGGATAGCATCCATTGACTCCTTGGCTTTTTGTATATTCAGATCCAAATATTTCCTTTCTCTCAGTCTCTCCTCTAGTTCCTGAGCCCTTAACTGGTATTGCTGTTCACTGCTGCAGTTCCTTTTCACCCTACACAATTGGCCCTTAGGGAGCTTGTTTATTACATGACTTGGATGGCAACTAGTGGCAAGTACCAGACTGTTCCTATCAGTAGGCTTCTTATATAAGTCTATGTGCAGTGCCCCCTCTGTCTGTTTAGTTATAGTCAGATATAAGAAATGAATTTCTTTTTTATCTGCACATACTTTAAATTTTAAATTAGAATTTGTGTTCTCAAGATATTTCACAAATTCATCTAGTTCAATCCTGTTGCCCTTCCAGATTAATATGTCATCAATGAAATGCTTGCAAAAATCCACTTTATCAAAAAATGGATTCACACTCAGATCATAGACGACACTCTTCTCCCATTTTGAGAAATACAAATTAGCCAAACTTGGGGCCAAAGTTGCCCCATCACAGTTCCCTTAGATGGTTTATACAAGTGTTCCTGAAACATAAAAATATTATTAGTTAATACAATTTCTGTCATATCTACTAGCATAGTGATGTATGCTTGTGACAAGGTTGAGTGTTGAAGTAGACACTCCTCTATAGTTAGGGAGTTTTAAACAGGCTCTGAAATCTTTTCTGTGGGAAAAATCCTATGGATGCACTATCTATTGAATTGTATTTATTATGTGGCTGAATTTGTTGGATTTTATTCATTTATTGTATGGTGCCTTGATGCCCGAAAGATGCTTAATAAATAAAGCATATTATTATTATTATATATTATTATTATAGCTGCTAATCCATCTTGATGGGGATATTAGTATAGAGGAAATCTATGTCTAATGTTACCAACAACCAGAAAAACAAATTGGAGAGTGCACAAGGACAAGGTGGTGCTATGGACTAACAAAATGCTGCTTCAAATAAAGTCCTGCACTCACCAACCTCTGACAATAAACAAGGGCACAGGTCTAAAATAAAAAGTGTATTCAAAGCATACTAGTATCATAGCCTGATGTATTTCGGATAAGATTACATCCTTTTTCAAAGACTAAATTACTACATATTAAGAGGCAGTTAAATACAAAAATTCTAATTACATCATAGAAAAAACACACAGTGAATGGTTAAAACAAAAAAACAGTAATAATTAATTCAATCTGTGTGTTCATAAAGTACTAGTCACCAGTATCAATATCAAATCTACAGCTAAATCAACAAGAGAACCCAAACCAAAATAAAATAAAAATAAAAAGGGAAGAAGGGGAAGGGTGAGGGAGGAAAGGGGAAGGAAAGGGGGAAAGAGGAATGGGAAGAAAAGGACGGGAAAGAGTGAGAAGAGGAAGGAAGGAGGGGAGGGGTTGTTGTATACAACAGCACCAGCAATAAATATTATTATAACTAACTATATTGAAAAAAATCACAACCAATTTCTAACTACCATTCAATCCCAAAATACTAATATTCATACTCAAAATAATAAAAATAACTATAAAAGTGCTAGACAGAATAAAGGCTACACATTTAAACATTTTTTCTGCCTGGTTTTCTCCTTTTAAGAAATGGTTTCAATTCAAAACCATAGTTCAGTCCCATGTCCTTATGAGCATTCATGTTGATAATCCAAAAGGCCTCTCTAGTAAGTAGAAGATCACTAAAATCCCCCCCCCTTGCCTTAGGGTTTACACGAGCTATTTCTTGAAAGGTTAAATTGTGTTCTTCCTTATTATTACAGTTTCCCACATGTGCTGCAGTGGCATAAGTCACATCTTTTTTCTTTATTGCATGACTATGTTCTCCTACACGAGCCTTAAGACTTCTTATTGTTTTACCTATATAAAATGCTCCACATCCACATGTGGCCCTGTAAATTATTCCCTCACTATCACAAGTGATTAACTGGTGTATATCATATCTGCGCCCTGTATTCTCACAAATAAAATCCCTGCCCTGTTTGATATAAAGGCATATAGTGCATCTTTTACATTGAACACAGCTCATTATTGGTTTATCTAGCCATGTTTTATTTCTTTCTTGTCAATGAAGTGGCTATGTGTCAATTTGTCACTCAGAGTTGGTGCCTTTCTATATGCCATCCATGGGGGCTCACCAGTAATCTCCTTTAGGCCTGGATCACTAGATAAAATGTTCCAATGTTTCTTAATGATTTTTTCTACACAACCTGCATGTGCTGAGTATGATGTTACAAAATTAAATCGATTAGAAACATTTTATTTTGTTACTTTATCTTTCTCCATAAGTAACATAGTTCTATTTTGTTCCAGTGCAAAATGCTTTCCTACCTCTATGTGTCTCTGACTATAACCTCTCTCTACCAATCTGTTGCTCAAATCCAGACCATCTTTTCTAAATGCTTCATTGGTATTACAATTCACCTGATTCTCAGAAATTGGCCCTCGGGTATATTTTTTGTTACATGTGTGCAGTGACAACTACTAGCTGTTAATAAGAAATTACAATCTGTGGCTTTCCTATAAACACAAGTCTCTGTATTACCACCTTCTTTCAACTGTATATCTAGAGCAAAAAAAATAGTGTTTTCCTGTGAAGCTTGGCCACTAAATTCTAAATTTTTATTAGTATTTTCTAAGTATGTCACAAATTGCAATAACTCATTCAGGTCACTATTCCAAATAAAAAATAAATCATCAATGTATCGTCTCCAATTCAGGATCTTAGAAAAGAAAGGGTTAACAGAACCATCAAGTACATATTTATTTTCCCACAGACCCATGTATATATTTGCAGTCGATGGAGCACATGTTGCACCCATCGCAGTACCTTTCATTTGCAAAATGAATTTCTGATCAAACATGAAAACATTATATTTCAGAACACAGTCTAGAAATTTCAGCAAAAAATCTGTAGAAGGAATCATATCTTGCCCCCTTGTATTTAAATGTGTTTATGGGAAAGCCACAGATTGTAATTCCTCATTAACAGCTAGTAGTTGTCACCCCACACATATAACAAAAAATATACCCAAGGGCCCATTTCTGAGAATCAGGTGAAATTGTAATACCAATGAAGCATTTAGGAAAGATGGTCTGGAGTTGAGCAACAGATTGGTAGAGAGTGGCTATAGTCAGAGACACAAAGAGGTAGGAAAGAATTTTGCACTGGAACAAAATAGAACTATGTTACTTATGGAGAAAGATAAAGTAACACAAGAAAATGTTTCTAAAAGATTTAATTTTGTAACATCATACTCAGCACATGCAGGTAGTGTAGAAAAAATCATTAAGAAACATTGGAACATTTTATCTAGTGATCCAGACCTTAAGGAGATTACTGGTGAGCCCCCACGGATGGCATATAGAAAGACACCAACTCTGAGTGACAAATTGACACATAGCCACTTTATTGACAAGAAAGAAAGAAATAAAACATGGCTAAATAAACCAATGATGAGCTGTGTTCAATGTAAAAGATGCACTATATGCCTTTATATCAAACAGGGCAGGGATTTTATTTGTGAGAATACAGGGCGCAGATATGATATACACCAGTTAATCACTTGTGATAGTGAGGGAATAATTTACAGGGCCACATGTGGATGTGGAGCATTTTATATAGGTAAAACAATAAGAAGTCTTAAGGCTTGTGTAGGAGAACATAGTCGTGCAATAAAGAAAAAGATGTGACTTATGCCACTGCAGCACATGTGGGAAACTGTAATAATAAGGAAGAACACAATTTAACCTTTCAAGAAATAGCTTGTGTAAACCCTAAGGCAAGGGGGGATTTTAGTGATCTTCTACTTACTAGAGAGGCCTTTTGGATTATCAACATGAATGCTCATAAGGACATGGGACTGAACTATGGTTTTGAATTGAAACCATTTCTTAAAAGGAGAAAACCAAGCAGAAAAAATGTTTAAACTTGTAGCCTTTATTCTGTCTAGCACTTTTATAGTTATTTTTATTATTTTGAATATGAATATTAGTATTTTGGGATTGAATGGTAGTTAGAAATTGGTTGTGATTTTTTTCAGTATAGTTAGTTATAATAATATTTATTGCTGGTGCTGTTTTATACAACCCCAACCCCCCTCCCCCTCCTTCCTTCCTCTTCTTGCCCTTCCCTCTTTTTCTTCCCATTTACCCTTTCCCCCTTTCCTCCCCTCACCCTTCCCCATCTTCCCTTTTTATTTCTATTTTTATGTTGGTTTGGGTTCTTTTGTTGATTTAGCTGTAGATTTGATATTGATACCAGTGACTAGCACTTTAAGAACACACAGATAGAATTAATTATGACTGTGTTTGTTTTAACCAATCACTGTGTGTTTTTGTCTGTGATGTAATTAGAATTTTTGTATTTAACTGCCTCTTAATATGTAGTAATTTAGCCTTTGAAAAAGGATGTAATCTTACCCAAAACACATCATGCTATGATGCTAGTATGCTTTGAATAATTTTTTTTTATTTTAGACCTGTGCCTTTGTTTATTGTCAGAGGTTGGTGAGTGCAGGACTTTATTTTTAGTTACCAACAACCACTCTTCTTCAATTTGCATTTCTTGTAGTAGTGTCAGTACACTCGTAGTATCCCCCAAGTAACTTCTTGAGTGTGAAACCAAGGGGCTGAGGAAGTTATCTACAAAGTTGGATATGGGTTCAGTCATCCACCCAATTCTGAATACTATTGGATGACCTGGTGGTATGGTAGGGTGTTTATGTACCTTGGGTAAGGTATAAAAAGCAGGTTTCTTTGGATGTTGCACAGTCATGTAAAATAATTCATCCATTGTTATGAGTTCCCCCATGATAGAAGTCAAGCAGGAATAATTCAATATCCCTCTTGAGTTGGGGTGTGGGGTCAAAGGTCAGATGTTGGTAGAACGAGGTATCTGCTAACTGTCTTTCCACTTCTGCTATATACTGAGAAGTGTTCTACACAACAATGCTCCCCCCCTTTGTCTGCGGGCTTTATAACTATCTGTTACTGGAGAGATTAGCAACTGCTTCTCTCTCCAGTGTCATCGTGTTGCAGAAAGGCAGTCTAGAATTACATCTAAATATCTCCTCCAGGTCTCTTGTGTAACATTCCAGAAAAGAAGAGACCCGTGAATGTAATGGGGGGCAGAAAGTAGAAGGCAATCTAAATCTCTGTATATTTACCCTATCTGACACATTTTCATCAGATTCTACATTCATGTCATCTGTTGAGAAAAACATTTTTAAATTCAATTTTCTAGCGAATTTGTTCATATCTATATATCCATCAAATTCTGTAATGGAAAACGAGGGGACAAAAGACAAACCTTTACTTAATACTTGTAACTCTATTTCTGTTAATACCACATCAGTCAGGTTAATCACAGTCAATAGTGGCTGGCACATTGCTGACCCCATGCTCTTCCTCTTGCCCTTCTTCTTGCCCCACCTTGTCTTCTTCCTCTTTCTCTGTTCTGGCCTTGATCCCTTTGTTCCCCTTGTATCTGAAACCTGGTAACCCTGGTACTCTTCCTGGGCAGAACTTGCCTAGGAGGGCCCATGCTTAAAAAGGGACCCATTTCAGTTTTGCTGTCCAGTTCTGAGGCACTCTATGCAGTGCTGTATTCAGTTGATAAATGTTCTGTTCATTTAAGAATAGAATGTAACACAGTAGTCTCTCCTATACCCAAGTCACTAGTTTCTCCCCTTGTAGCAGACCCAACATTTGCAGTATGCGCAGTGTTTTGTTGCATTTGATTACCCCTCTTCTTTTAAGAAAAACATGATTTTTTGCATAATCATCAGTGCCCCGAACAAACTTCTTTTATTTCTGGGCTTTAATCTTGGATTCATAATTTTTAAGGTAACCACTGAATTTATGTTGACAACGTAAGAAGTCAGGGTGATCTTTATAAGATGCCACTACTTTCTCTTGCTCCTCTATCCCTTGTTTGAGTTCCATGAGCAGTTCATTGCCATCCTCATTAACGAGTTTGATCAGTTCCTGTGAAGCGTTATGCATTACTGCTTCCAATTTTTTGACCAAGTTCTGTCTGGTCTCCCCCGACGCTGGACTCTGTAAAATGCGTAACACTCATGGTGCTCTCTGGACCTGTAAGTACACCTCCATTGCCAACTTCTGCCAGTGTAGTCTCCTACTGTGAGTCGTAAGTTTCTCCAATGTATAGAAGGTAGTTTTAATTGGATCCACTCTGGTGCCTGCATCAGTTCCCTCTGTATGGTGTCCCACTTGTTCAGGTGCCAATAGTAGTATAGGGTTAGTCGATAGGGCCTCGGAAAATAAAGAAGAGAACAAACTCACTCCTTCCATACTTCCCTGAATGTCAGTCCTCATATTTGGCAGTTCCATTGCATTCTGTGAGAGTATATGTACACGTTGCTTTACTTATACGAGTTTTCGTTTCAAACCCATGCTTCACCAAGAAAGATACAACTGTTTTACTATTAAAGGTGATCACAGGGGTGGTGGTGCTTCTCTCAAGAATCAGTCACAGTTTAAGCATAGTGGAAAGCACTCACCCTCGTGGCAGCAACACAAGAAAGAGACTAAATACACAGTTTTTATAATTGCAGCTCTTCTTTTACTCTCACTTAGACCAACAAGACAGATGCGCATACATTTCACCTGACATTTCGGGCTTCTTCAGAGATAGTGAGTACAAATTACCACGTGCTTTATATAAGCTTCACCCGTGACATAATCGAAGTTAGAACCAATCATATAATTAGTATCACAATTCATCCACCATTCACAATATGACACTTTTAGCCTTATTCAAATTATTACTGAAATCACCCATCCTAACATAAAAAACCCTTCCCATTGTACCTTATTAGATCTAATTTTAGTAAATAAACCTCACCTTATCTCACATTCCGGTGTATTCTTTAATGACCTAAGTGACCACTGCTCCATAGCCTGTGTAAGGTCTATCCCTAAAACAGCTTCCACCTCAAGATACACTTTTAAAAGAAGTCGACAAAATTTTGATCTTCAAGCTTTCCTGACTGATCTTCAGTTTTTTCACTGGCAAGATTTTTATTTGGCCACCACTGTGACTGAGGCTTATGAACAATTTCAGAACATAGTCCTTGATACAATAAATCGACATGCACCCTTAGTAAAAATCCACACCAAGAAAAAATCTTGCCCATGGTTTACGGCCAGCCTGATATCTGCACTGAACTGCAGGGATGCTCTATGGAAAAGAGCGTGGCAAACCAAACTCCGTCAGATTAGAAAGCCTTTAGAGCAGCACAAAATCATTGTACCAAACTTATCACAGCCGAAAAAGTGAATTACTTTTGCAGTAAACTAAGCTCTTCCTCTGCTTGTTCAGTTAAATTTTGGTGGACCAAAAGGACATTGAGGGACACAGTCCAGTTAACAACCTTCCTGCAAAAACTCCACTGGTGATTTCTTCGCTACCAACAAACAAACTATCTTTGACCTTCTCAATGACCACTTTCCCACTGCTGGTCTTGCATTCAATTCATCCTCTGCAAACAATCTTCATGCACAGCTTGATCCCCAGGACCCGGTCTGTCTTACCTCTGCCACCCCTGATCATGATGCCCTCTTCTCCCTCCGCCATGTCTCCTTCAAACAAGTAGAGGATCTTCTCATGGAACTTGATACTAGGAAGAGTGCAGGTGCTGGCCTTATTGACCACACTTTCTAAAAATAGGCTATCATGTTTTGACCACCCCTATTACTCACCTATCCAATACCTACCGGGTCAATATCGTGCATGGAATATAGCACAATATTAACCATGCTGTGAAGAGAGTGCTACAAATTACAGCGATAGGGGTACAACAGTGATAGGAAATTACCGCTAATCCTGTCACTGTATGAATTACTAGGAAGGCATCAAATTACTGTGTGCCAGGTGCCTGGTCCAGCTGCTTCCATGGTGGAGCGGTTAAGGCACCAGTCTACTGCATACTTGGGAGACCTGGGGCTATAGTTCAATTCCCCACAGGTCCTCCCGTGCTACTACTTTTGCTGTCATTGAAAAAAAAGTTCCTCCCTCCCAACTTTTTCCCATCTCCTGAGTCCACCCACTCCCGGAGTTTGTCATTTTAATTCTGGGTTGGGGTGGGGTGCGAGGCCCCCCATGTAGGGGGATGTGGAGGGCAAAACCAAAAGTAGCCCATTTATTTAAATGGTGTATTTATAGACCTTATTATAGCACACACCGTTTCGCTTTTGGCATTTGTTGCCATACTATTATTGTATGCGTGGTTATGACCCCGTGCCCTTGAAAACAGGTCAAAATCAACTCCAGATCCATTTGACTGAACAGAAACAGTTCCATATGGGAAGCTCCCAATTCTAAAATATATGATAGTAACAAATGTTCATTAAAAAAGCTGAGTTTCCTACAATAATTCAATTTATATGGGTAATTGCTTAAGCCATGGTAAAAACATTTTCATAACGCACACTGAGCTCTGATCATTAATTACAATTATTATGGTCTGTCACTAATTTCATACCTCAGGGCAAACAATTTTTAAAAACAGGGCCCTACATATAAAAACAGGACTACCCTATGAATTATTTATTATTATAAAAACAGTACATTTCTGGCACCAAAAATGATTAATAAACTGTTTCCATGAAAACCTATGGCAGTTTAGTGGAGGAGTTTTCTGAACTTTCATTGACCTTTATAAATATATACTGTAAGTCTATGAACATTCTTTAATATAACACTGCCATTTAATGAACTGGATTTTCAAAAGCCCAGTTTGCTGGAATATCTACCAGATGCATTTGTATCTGACGGTAACTACTGTGTCTGTCACCCACCTGGATGCAGTGGGTGCTATCTTCAAAACTGCATCTGACTGTTAGAATTAGACATGGTTTCAGACAGCATGGGGAGATACTCAAATATATGCAAAGCGAAGTGCAAAAATTTGCGCTGCGCTTTGTGCTTGCACGGGTGCCCAAAGATGCTATATTCAGTTGAATAACCCACTGGTGCTATTCAACTTAATATTGGGGCATGTCAGCAGAGCACTAAGCCACTTAGTACTGCCCTGACAGAACTCTCACAGTACACAGTTAGAATGGATAATGCCAGAGCACTGTTTGTAGTATTGGTTTGATTTGAATTATTTATTTAATCTGGTAAGACCATGGGCCAAAGACCTGTTTTCATGGGCTACCAGAGTGCATTATGACATGTAGTTACATAACACTTAATAAATACATAGTATTGCAAACATATAGAACATAGGATACAGAGTAATGACACATACAAATAATCCAGATCAGTCAAATACATGTGCAAGACAATCAAGAAGATCAAATTACACAGAACATCTACAGTCACTGTCTGACAGCAAATAATTTCTCAACGCCTTCCTATATCTGCACATTGTGGTTCCAAGACAATTTAACTTAGTCATGATTAAGTTAAAAAAACAGCGGTAGTTTATACAACAGAGTCCTTTGTCCAATTGCAGTTTTCATTTTTGGTACAAGACAGCCGGCCAAGGATATGTATTCAAAGGGACCCATGCAAATGAGCCCATTGGGCATGCAAGACACTAAGGGACCAGTTGCATGCTCATTATGGGTTCATTTGCATGAGTGGCAAGGCAGGTTAGCGAGACGTGCCCCCCCCCAAATTGCTAGGTCCCAGACGTGTATATAGCCCTGGTGCTAGTGGTCCCCACTGATCCCCAGCCCCATAAGTAAAAGTATATTCCCTGGTGCTAGTGGTGTCCCCCCACCCTCCAATCCTCAGCCCAATAAGTAGAGGTATATTCCCTGGTGCTAGTGGTCCCCCCCCCGATCCCCAGCTCTGTAAGTAGAGGTGTAATCCCTGGTGCTAGTGGTGTCCCTGCCCCAATCCTCAGCCCCATAAGTAGAAGTATATTCCCTCCGATTCACAGCTCCATACATAGAATAATATTCCCTGGTGCTAGTGGTGGCCTCCCCCCCCGATTCCCAGCCCAATACATAGAATAACATTCCCTGGTGGTAGTGGTACCCTCCCTCCTTCTGATCCCAACCCCATGTGTAGAATAATTTTCCTTTGTGGTAACGGTGCCCTCCATCCCTCTGATCCCTGCCCCAACATAAAAGTTTATATCCCTGGTGGCAGTGGTCCCCCCCAGTCACAAGCCCAGATGTACAAACAACCCCTCCCTGGCATCCAGTGGTTCCCCTGTGGCATCAGTGCTGCTGCGGGTGCACACGCTGACTGGCACAGCTCTCCTCACACCTCCTTGGCTGTATGCCATATGTACAGGTAGGGAGCATGTCTCTTATTTTTAGGACAGAGTGTGTCACTCTGTCCTATAAATAAGAGGGACGCTCACTGCCTGTACATATATATGGCAGTCAGCTGAGGAGGTGTGTGGATGGCTATGCCAGTCACCATATGCACTTACGGCACCACTGATGAGGATACAGTGAGTGGGGGTGTGCCCAGTGCCACAGGGGGAACCACTGGATTCTAGGGAGGAGTTGTTTATACATCTGGGCTGGCAATTGGAGGGGGGAGAATCACTACCACCAGGAATATAAACTTTATGCCGGGCTGGGATTGAGGGAGGGAGGGAGGGCACCACTACCATCAGGGAATGTAATTCCATGTATGGGGCTGGGAGTTGGTGGGAGGAGGGCACCACTACACCAGGGAATGTTATTCTATGTTTGGGGTTGGGGATCAGATGGGGGGGAACACCACTATCAACAGGCAACATATCTCTACTTACGGGGCTGGGGATTAGATGGGGGGACACCACTATCACCAGGGAATATATCTCTACTTACAGGGCTGGGGAGGGGGGGTACCAGAGACCACAGGGGGCAGTTGTGCTCCTCCACTGGTCAACCGGTTCAGTGGCTGCATTACCTCTGGCAGCCACTAGGGTTGCCCGGAGTTAAGTCTGGGTTTTAGATAAATAATAATTAAATAATATCACAATTTCTATAACAAATGTCCAAACCTATTTTCAGAGGCAGAGTTACTGGGGGTAAATCCAGGAGAATAAAGGAAAAGCTACAGCCATCCACATGCTGAGCCAAAGCATTGAGTTAAAGAATATTCAATCCCCAGCAGCGTAACCTTTGTATAAAAAGTGGGGGAATGTGGTTAACAGTAAGGATGAGGAAATGTATACATAGAGAGTATCCCATGGCTTACGTATCTAAGGCAGCCTTGGTCCCTGTAACATTTGGTGTCATCAGCAGACCTATCCTGAGAGGTAAGCTTAGAGGCATGCTGGATTAAAGAAGGGGGAGAAATGTGAAGGAGTAAAACATGCTGTTGGCCTCCTTCAGTGACTCTAGTAAATACAGACATCACATGAAGGATTTTGGAGGTTCCTGCAACTCCACTCCATGCTCCAGTCTTACCTCACTTAGAATCTTCATCTGGTGGAGGCAGTAGGCTTCCCTTGTTAACCTCCTTGAAGGAAAGTCACAAATGAAAGGCAGGAAAATTGTACACAGCTTTTAGTTACATAGAAACATAGAATGTGTCAGCAGAAAAGGACTGGTAGGCCCTTTTAGCCTACTCTATTGTCGCTGCCTATCACTACTCCTTGAACTCTTATTTGGTTACAGGTGTCCCTCCCTCCTTCCTCCCCCCTTACCTCTATTTTTTTTTTTTTTTATAAGATCTCTTGTCTCCAGAAGGCCCTCCAGCTCACTATCACAGACTTGCCCCCATGGTTTGCCTTCTGGACAGGGGAAGGGGGCTGCCGGCTACGTCCCCTTACACATCCAGGTGTCGGGAGGGCACGGAGACTGACCGGGGCTGAGCTTAGTTTTTTTTCTAGTTATGGGATCAGGAGGCATGGTGTGCAATGATGCAGTGGTGGAGTCCGGCCTAGCATCAGCACACCTCCCAGCATCAATCTCAGCCCCTTGGCAAGCTGCCCCCATGGTCACCCAGGGGTGCTGCACCAGGAGGATGACCCCCTTCCCTCCCCTGGAGATGGAGAGCTCACAATAGCTGCTCGATCCATCTCCCCTCAGCTGACCTTCCAGCCTCCCATGCTCATTCCTGAACCCGGGCCGCTGGCTCCACAAGCGGTGACTCCACCACTGTGCCGATAGGTCGGCCCTTACCTATATTTATTATACTCATGTGCCTATCCCATGAATGTTTGAAGCTCCTCACTGCCTTCACCCCTACCACATCTTCTAGCAGGCTATTGCAGGCATCCACCACCCTTTCTGTGAAAACATATTTCCTCACGACCATCTTAAACTTCCCCCTCAAACTTCATAACATGCTGCCATGTTCTGGTGCTCCTCCTCCTGTGAAAGAGACTTTCTTCCTGCATCTTTTCATCGCTAAGAGGTACTTATAGGTTTCAATCATGTCCCCTCTCACTCTCCTCTCCTTCATAGAGTTCATGTTGAGCTCTCATATGAACATATGTATGAACATACGAAGATGCCAGCAGAATTAGACCTTTTTGTCTATCTAGACTGCTCGTTTTGCAGGGTTAGCAGTTCAGGCTGTTGTCCCTGCTCCCCCCCTCAACCTTTCCATCCTCCCCCCCTTCCATTACCCTTTTCTTCTCCCTATATCTATCCCAGCCTCTCTTGAAGCTGCCCACCATTCTCGATGAGATTATCTCTTCTGGCAGCATGTTCCATTTGCTCACCACGCTTTCTGTGAAGAAGTGTCTTGTAACCTTCCTCCTACCCCCCCAACTTAAGGCTGTGCCCTCTCATGGTTTTGCTGCAGCTTAGCCTGAAGAGACCCTTCCTGTTCCCTCTATTGATTCCTTTCAAGTACTTCAAGGTTTCAATCATGTCTCCCCTCTCCTGTCCTCCAGGGAGTACTTTTAGGGCTCTCAGTCTCTCCTTCTACAATTTGTCCTGCTGCCCTGCAATCATCTTCATAGCTCTCCTCCAGACCGTCTCCATCATGTTGATGTCCTTTTTAAGGTGAGAGCTCTAGAACTGCACCTCATACTCCAGATGCGGTCTCACCAGTGACCTGTACAAGGACAATACCACCTCCTGTCACCTACTGCTGATCCCCCAGCCATGCATCCCAACATCCTGTTTGCCCTTGCCACTGCCTTCTTGCAATGCATGGAATGCTTCAGTTCACTAGTTGTCATCACTCCCAGATCCTTCTCCTTCTTTGTAGAAGATACCCGGTCCCCTCCCAGGTAGTACTGTGTCCTGGGGTTTCTGGCTCCATTGTGCATTAACTTGCACTTCTTGGCATTGAAGCTCAGTTGTCAGATCCCAGACCACTGTTCAAGTCTTCTTAGGTCTTCTTCAAGGTCTTATATCCCCTTGGCTGAGTCCACCCTCCTGCAAAACTTGGTGTCCTCCATGAACAGAAATATTTTGCCCTTGATGCCATTCCCAATATCTTTAATGAAAACACTGAATAGCAATGGCCCTAGCACTGAGCCCTGCAGGATGCCACTTGTGACCTCTCAGATGCTAGACAACTCTCTCCCCACCATCACCTTTTGAGTCCTGTTCCCTAACCAGTTTTCCATCCATCTAACCAACTTCTCTCTGACTCTGAGGTTCATAGAAACGTAGAAACATAGAGGTTGATGGCAGATAAGGACCACAAGGCCCATCCAGTCTTCCCATTTCTTTTTCTACCTTATAAATGTGCCATCGGCCTTTGCTCTGTCAGTGGCCTATCTATTCATACTCATCTGTATTGCTCCCTTATGCCTATCCCATGCCTGTTTGAAGCCCTGCACTGTATTCATAGCCACCACTTCCTGAGGTAAGCCATTCCATGCATCCACCACTCTTTCTGTGAAAAAGAATTTCCTCACATTCCCCCTTAATCGGCCTCCCTCTAATCTCAATCTGTATCCTTTTGTCCTGATATTTTTCTTATATTTAAACATGTTAGACTCTTTCACCTTGTTAATGCCCTTAAGGTGTTTGAATGTTTCAATCATATCAACTCTCTCCCTCCTTTGCTCAAGGGTATACATATTGAGCTCCGTTAATCTGTCCTCATATGTCTTCTGATGCAGTCCCTGCACCATTTTGGTTGCCCTTCTCTGGACTGCCTCAATTTGGTTAATGTCCAACTTTCTGGTCAGCCTCCTGTTGGGTAATGAGTCAAAGGCCTTGCTGAAATCCACATAGAGGATGTCCACTGCTTAGCCCCTTGCAGGTCATCCATCTTATTTCCGAGATTGCATGCATTCAGGGACCCACCTTACACTTTGAGTCAGAACCCCCATCATTTCCTTCACTTTCAGTTTTGTCTTTGTCTCCATATGCTTCCCACCTCTACCATTTTCAAACTGCCCTACTCCCCTTCACCCTCCTGACCCCCTCTACTGTTATGGAGGGGACGTCCATTCATTTCCACCTCCGGGGATCTCCGTGCCCTTGGGCCCATCTGCCACCCCCCCAATAGTTTAAATTAAGTTTATGAGTTATGTACTCCCACAGCTTGTCCCTGAGTACCCTAGAGCACTCCATGTTGAGGTGTAGTCTGTCCTGTGCATAGAAAGATTTATTTGACCAAGTCTCCTCCCTGTCTTCTATGTAGTCAAACCCCTCCTCCTTGCACCATTCTCTCAGCCACACATTGAATTCCTGTATCCTAACTTTCCTTATGGTGCTAGCTCTTGGCACTGGGATTTCCTCCGAGAACACCAGTGACCTTCCCACCTTCTTGCAGATTTTCCCCAACTCCCTGAACCTACTTTTTACCACCTCCACCTTGTTCCCTGCTGGGTCATTGGTGCCTAGGTGACTAATTATCCTTGGTTTCTCCCTCCTTCTCCTTTTTACCACTTCCTCTATCCTTGGACCCAGCTCCACCAAGTCAGTTTGACATCAAAGATATCGACCGACTCTACAGTAAGAACAAAATGCCAATGGCAACCACGTTGCCTGGCAATCGTGCTGACCGACCATTATTACAGCAACACTGGGGTGCATCCCAGCTGTTTGCAGGGGGCTTTGCGCTTTGAACCCCGCCAAATTAATATAATCACCTCCAGGTCAGAGGTGTATGGATGGAAAAGTGCAAAACCCCTCGGGCGGCAAGATGGCCAGCGCTGCAAAATCCCAATTGACAGAATGACTGTTGATCAGGTTGCAGTGCCAACACTGCCATCACTGAAGGGGTTTCACTGTGGTGATGGCACACCCTTGGACCCACTCTCCCTTCTGTAATCCCAGGCATACACATCACTTTCATTTTAGCATTCTTGTCCCCCTTACTTCCCCAGTGAATGCTCTTAATCATGGAGTCGCCAATGATTATCACCCTTCCCTCCCCCTCACCCATGTTCCCCTTTCTCCCATCCCTCATTGCTGTAAAAGTTGTCTGCTCACCCTCCTTCACCATGATTTTGGTTAGTGTCCCCATGCAGTCTTTACTTTCCCTCCAACTGTGCCTCCCTTCCCTTCCAAGCCCCTCTCATTTCTCATATCTGTGCTTATCCCCACTAACCCTTCCCTCCCTCTAAACCAAGCCTTTTTCTCCCTGTCTCCTTCATCTCCTTTAGGCTTGCCTCTTCTCCCCTGCCTTCTTGACTTCTCTGCATTGTCTCAATCTCTCTTTCTCTCTCCGTTGTCTCTCTATCCTCATAGTCCTACCCAGACTTCTTACCTCACCTACTGCTTCCCCTTTCTCCTTTCCAGACAGGGGTCCAAATCTGCTTGATACAGACATTCCTTTTAGAGTTCTTACTCCTTCTGCAGCTCCTGAGTTCCCACCTCTTCCCCCTATCACCTGCCATTCTCCTTCCCTGGGCACCGTAGCCTTCTGAGGAGGGGTTACCCTTGAGTACTGGGTGATCCTGCCTGATCCATTCCCTTGCCTGACACCCCCACTACCCTGGGCACTTCCCCCTGCCTTCCTCCCCACTGCCTTTCTCCTTCAGCCCACCACTCCATTATCCTCAGTTCCCATCTGAGCTGCCTTACTTCTGCCCTTAGCTGCTCTAGGCTCCTACATACTGGACAGCCCCCTGTGTTCCATGTTGTTCCCAGAAAGCCTGCTGCCACACAGTTATTGAAGCACACTACCCTCCCCACTCTATCCTGCTGCCTGTGCATTTCCCTTTCTCCCCACATACTCTCCGCCCTCTTCCCTCTCACTTCCAGATTCTTGTCCTATGCACTTCCAGTTATGGATGCTCCCTGCTTTTTCTACTTTCCCATGATTCAACCTCTCCCACCTGCTACCTGTTCTGCTCCAGGTTAATACAAGATAGGTTGATCCTTGATAGGTTTCAGCTACAATCCTCCTTTCCTGCTTTTCCCATTTTCCCCAATTCACCCCCTCACCCACTACCAGTTCTCCTGCAGGTTTATACAAGATAGGGTGACCCTAGATAGGCTTCTGCTGCAATCCCCTTTCCATGCTTTTCCTACTTTCCCTTGATTCACTCTCCCCACCTGCTACCTGTTCTCCTGCAGGTTAATACAAAATATTAACCTTGTAGGGTGGGGCAGCTGCAAGATGAGGGTGCTAGCTGCACACTTGAGCAGAGTTGATAGACCAGCTGGCCTATTTCTGCTGACAAATTCATATGTTTGTATGTAAAATAGGTTGATCTTAGATAGGGTTCTAATTCAGCCCCCTTCCCTGCTGGTTGGTTGAAAAGTAGGCCTCCCTTCAGGTTTTGCTGCTGTTTCTATCCTTTGCTATTCTTTCACCTTCACCGTCCTGTTTCCTGTTCTCATGCTGGGTAGTACAAAATTGGTTGACCGTAAATAGGGTTTTGCTGCCTACCCCTTACCCTGCTGGTTAGTATAAAACAAGGCTAGCCTTGACTAGAGGTTTGTTGCTATCCCCTTACCTTGTTAGTTAGTGAATAAAATAGGTTGACCCTATATGTAGTATTCCTATGTTCCTCTTCAGCACCCCTCCAGTGCACTCACCTTTCTTGCCATGACAGGCATGGCCTGCAACCTGCAGTCCTCCCTGCAGAAGACCTGTAGATGCTCCAGATGCCTCTTTACTAGAGGCTGCACTCCTGCTTCGTGGCACTCACACTTTGGGGTCACGTACATGAGGGATTGCTTGGCCTCCTGGGTAATTTGTAGGGGCTACAGCCACCCTGTTGGCTGGCTACAGCCATGTGGTCCTACTATCCTTTGAATAGCTCCAGCTCATCTGGCCTGAACTCTTCCTCAGCCCACCCTCTGGTGTCTGCCTCTCTCCACCCAGTTCCCGAGTTCCACACAATTCAATACATTACAGCAATACAGTTTAAAATGAAAAAAAGGCAAACTCAAACAGTCTCAAAGCCACTTATAATTTACCCGATGCTCCCATCTGCCCACCCAATGGCATTCCTTGACTCATCTCTCCTCATATGGTTTCTTATGAAACCCCTGCAGGTGTACACTCTGAGTACACAGAGGGAGTGAAATGAGGAGTTTGCAAACTCCTTTACCCCAAAGGAATGGGACACATGTTGGATATAGGCTCATGTGGTATGCAATGACAGCTGAAGCCAACTGATCAAGAACAAAATCCTGTACAGATGGTACTAGATACCACAGAGGCCATAGTTTTAGGGATTCTGGCTCATAACAGATGCTGGAGTTGCAATGCCTTGGAAGGGACTTTGATCCATATCCTGGGGTCCTGCCCAAAGGTGCATACATTTTGAGTAGACGTGTCACTGGCATGACAGCTTGTGGTGGGGGGTTTGATACCCATGATAGTTTGCTCTTCATGTTAGGAAATACTTCCTAGTTGCTCTCTTTTTTTTTTGCCATAAAAGTTTTTATCAAGAGTTTCATCTATATCCTAGTTGCTCTCCATTCTTGAGCACCATAGCTATATATGAAAGAATGAGTCACTATGTGGCAATCCATATAGAGATCTATTAAGCCACGTGGAGTAAGTTACATACTTCCCCACTTTGCAAGCCACCAGAGGGTGCTGTCCCCCCCAAGGGACCTTCTATTGGCCCCAGGGGAATGACTTTATAAGACACTCAAGAGTAAGTGGGTAACCAAAGCAATACATCTTTTAGGTATAGAAGCAAAGCAGACAAAGGTTATGGATATAGGATACAAATATTTTTGTTGTGTTCTCCAGTTACAATACAGAGAAGAGCTGGTTGTTTTAATGTTTTGAACATAATGAATTACACTGCATGTTTAGTTGTGTGCACTTTCTTTTGTAGTAACTGTTAGAAAACTTCAATAAAACATTTAACAGCAACACAGAAGGGAATCTTGTAAGGAATTATTTCATGTAAGCACCAACTTCAGAAGCAGAATCGGTTAAAGATACTAGAACCTGGGAAGCTATAGGAGTCAAAAAGCCTATCTGGAGCTATGACTACAGGGTATTCTACTTTATCCATATACTTAAGGAGATGCCTTATCAAGCAAATGGCTCTAGCTGTTTCTTTGTGCCACTGCTTTGATCACAAATTGTTCCACCGCCAAACATCCAGGAATATGTTAAGCAGCTGAACTGGTAGGATGTGTGCCTAGAGAGCTTCCCATTGATGTTATATACATGGTTGCTTTGGTTTATGTGACACTTATTGAACTGTTCCCTACTAACCATCCTTTCCTCTCATCACAGCACCATCAGGGACAAAGTCTTCAGCTATGGAACAGCCTTTTTCTGGAATGCAGGACCACTGACTAAAGTTACCTCTTGAAATCCCTTCTTAAAGGGGAAGTAAGCATTGCAGGGATCACTCAAACATTGAAAGCCCATGAAAAGATCTTTCAAATGAGGTATTGGGCTTACTTGTAGGTGTGGGGAGTCTTGAGATGTGACTGTCTAAATATTCTGTAAATCAAAACATTTCATGTAATCTTAAAACAGAAAGTGATGCCACAGAGAGGCAAGCTGTATGTTGTTAATTACAGTTTGACCCTCAGTGACATCAATTTCTGTCTCAAGATTCCATGAAACGGATGCTGCCTTGTTCTGATTTATAGATCATTTAGATATTCCTATATCAGGACTCTTGACACCTACAAGGAAGCTCAGTGCCTCATTTGAAATATCTTTTCATGGGTTTTCAAACTTTGAGTGACCCTTGCAATATTTATTCCCCCTTCAACATATACCTGTAATGTTTTCAGCTAACTGATTCATGTTATTCCTTAAGTATTTCTTTACTGTATTCTGCCTCCTACCTATCAAATTCCAGATAAATATTATGAAAGACATTTAAATAAATTGTATTATGTGATACACCAAAAACATATTTTTTTAGTTTTAATTATCAACAAGCCTCTGATCAGATCATAGTTGTTGACGTTACACATTTGTTCTCTTTTAACCATTTCCAAACAGTACATTTCATATTTGTTTTAAACATATTTAACCAAGTGAGCATGCAAAGACCAGAAAGTGGACTCATTATCAGCTGAGACCTGGGAGTGGTGTGGTAAGTAGCAGAGTCAAGACAATAAAATAACACGAATAGTGGATACAGATCAACAGTGAGGATAGCAAATACAGATACCTGTTGCATGTGGGTATGGAAATATATCATATCATATCATATCATATCATATTGTATCATATCGTATCGTATCGCATCGCATCGCATCGCATCGCATCGCATCGCATCACATCACATCACATCACATCACATCACATGAATGATAGTCAGACAAATCCTTGAGGATTCAGTTAATATATACAAATTACAATGCCACAACACACTCTAGGTGGTGACAGAGGGTGGTGGGATGAGGACAGTTGTTTCCGAAGCATGTAGCACTATGGTGCTGCTTAAGCATGGCGTTCATAGATGCCAAACTGGGTGAGGTACAGTTGCAGCCAGCAACAAGTTGCAGTATATCCAAATATAGTGCGATATATCGCCAGAAATCCCATTCATCTCAATTGGATTTGCTGTGATATAATGTAATATATCTGGATATTCTGCAACTCATCACTGGCTGCATCTGCAGCAATAGTGCTAAGTAAGTAATTCCACATGCATGGGAGTCTGAGACTGTAATGAGTGGACGCTTGCTCAATGTTTCTCTTGCACTGCATGATTTGTTACTTGTTACCCATTTCAGACCAAAGTTGAATAAGATGGGTTACAGGAAGGGGTAAATATTCCATTTAGTGCTCTGAGAGTTTACTAGCCCAGTATTTGGCACCTAGAAGGGAAACATACATGATATGCCTCAGCTTAGGTGAGGCTCAACCCAACTGATGTAACACTGTGCAGTGGTGGGTGTGATAAGGATATAAGGCATATCTGCAATGGGCATTAAATAGCATTTAATTTGGAGTTTGGAGTTTGGAGATAGCTGAGTTGGTAGTAGCAGCAGCACCAACAACATCACTCTATTATACATTTTCTTGTGCTGAAAGGGGAGATAGCCAATTTTACCTTATAGAGTGTACTTAGTTTGGTGTAACACTTAGAAACACAGCTGTTAATTGGGCCACAGTTGTCTAGTTACTAGTCTAGCACTAGACCAAGATATTTGTAACAGGATACTTTTTCATGAGTTGTACCAGACTGGGATCGTAAAATCATGGAATAGGATTTGTTAACTACAGTTTGGAGCCAAAATGCAGTGCAATAGTCTTTTGGGGTTCACCAGCAGTTAGTGAGGAATCATTTCTGAACATTATACAGCATCATGTTAGGGCTGAGTTAGTGATTGTGTCAACCCCTCTCTTTTTGGTAGCTTCTAACTCAGACTCTGTAGCCCCTAAGACTGTGGAAATTGGCATTGCCATGTCAGTTATTGGGACTAAGTTTTTACAGTACTGTTAAAAAAATCAATTTTTTATATTTTTTTAGTTACACATTGTTCAGTTTTATGCTTTCTGTACATGAATAATGAAAAAAGTTACATTTTGAAACTTACTGTTTTTTTAGACCTTGTCTCAGAATAGGGCCTTTTGGTAGTTGGAGAAGGACATCTATTTTAAATTACAATAATAAGTTATTAAGGTATAAAGTTTTTTCAATGTATGCATGCACGAAGCAAAGAAAACATAGCTAAAAAAGTGCAATGATTTTTTTTATCAAGTTATAGTTAGATATAAACAAACCTTAAACTAGAAAACACAAAAAATAATAGTAAATGGTGACATGCAATCATGAGAATACAGACAAATGATATCTCTACGTTAATTAAAGTAATTGTTACTATCTATGTACAAAGTTTGTGAATTCCTTCATGAAATCATCGAACACTGCATTCAGAAACATGTTGAGCACTCAAGTTCAAAGTATATCAAAGATGCCATGTGCATATAATAGAGTGTGCATTCTCTAAGACATAATAACATGATGAAACGTAAAACACTGCAAAAATCCTTTGAACACATGACAAAACAATTAAACAACACATTGATTTTTAACCTTGCAAATTCATGTTTAAGTATTTAAAACTACTGAGCACACAGCAAAACATAAAACAGTGAATCACTTTTTTAGCCTTTCTAAATTCTTTCATGAGTTCTAAAAATCAGTACTTGATGAAAAATAAAATAATGCAATTTTTTTATAAAATTAAATACACAAACAAGTGAATGTACTCAAATACAAAAATTACAAGAACAAATTATTTGAACTACTAAAACATTTAACAGTAGATATTTACTAGAAAGATTTACTACTCACTAGAGCAGAAAAAGCTAAGTACTTCCAATCAGAAATTGACAGTGTCTCTAATGACACCAAGAAATTTTGAAAAACTCTAAAAGACATTGAAGGGTACTCCCCTGCTCACTCTCTCCCACATAAAATCGTTCAGGGTGATATAACTATGACTGATAAACATTTAATGCTTGAACTTCTAGATAACCATTTTGCAGTGGCAGAACTAACTTTTGACACCTCACCGGCCAACACTCTACGATCTCAGCTATGTGAACAAAATCCTGATTGGTTTAAGCATAGCACAGCAAGCAATTGTGCAACCTTCTCCTTCCAGCCAGTCACTGTAAAACAAGTTGAGGACCTCCTCTTGATGCTAGACACCAGTAAAAGCCCTGGTGCAGATCTAATAGAGTTGTGCTAACTAAAGATAGGATATTATGTTCTAGCTGTTACAATAGCTTATCTTTTTAATCTGTCTCTTACTCAAGGATCAATTCCAGCATTATGGAAAACTGTACAAGTGATCCTTCCCTTCAAGTCTGGTAGCTCCAGTGACTTAAATAACTATTGCCCAATCTCCTGACTCCCTAGTCTGTCAAAAGTGTTGGAAAAAGTAGTGAATACACAGCTTAGGCTTCACCTAGAAAAGTATAGTCTACTCAATGACACAGCACAATCTCCGCACTCGCTAAAGTCAGTAATGACTGGCAGTTGGCCTTAGATAATAAAAAGTATGTATGCTCATTATTCCTTGACCTGAGCAAAGCTTTCGACATGGTGGATCATGATCTCCTTATCATCACTCTGTGTAATGTTGGAGCAGACCCACTGTCAATCAAATGGTTCACCAGCTATCTCTCTGGTCATCACCAACAAGTGAAAGCAGATGACAATCTCTGTGCACTTAATCTGTACAAAGAGGAGTGCCTCAAGGGTCTATTCTTGGTCCACTGCTGGTTGCTGTCTATATCAATACCCTAAATGATGGAATATCAGATGCTAAAATCCATCTATTTGCAGATGATACTGTGCTATACCTAGACAGGCTTTCAATGGAGCAAGCTGTAATGACCTCCAACTAGATTTCAACTGTCTGCAGGAAAATCTGCTGCAACTAAAACTATTGCTAAATGCTAAGGCTATGCTTTTTGCCCCTAATTTAGGCACAAATAAAACTAAAGTTCCCCTCACATTCCCTACTATCCAGTCACTTCTAGGTAAGTCCCTTAAATTTGGGTCAAACTTCAAATATTTGGGGTTCTGGGTTGACGACAGGCTATCCTTCTCAGTCCATATTGAAAACTTAGCCAAGAGGCTGAGACAAAGACTTGGCATCTTCTTTTGGATAAAACATTTACTAACCAGGGAAGCAAAAATCCACCTAGTGCAAACTACATTCTTACTGTTACTAGACTATGCTGACATCCTGTATGGACAAGGGACAAGTTTAGCCCTAGGGAAACTTCACACCCTCTACCATCGGGCAATTAGATTCATTACTAATGCATCACATTCTACACATCATTGTACTCTTTACTCAATGCTTGGCTGGAACTCACTTAGTTACAGACAGCACAAAAACGCCATCCTATGGACACTCAGAGCACTATCAAATAAGCTCCCTAATTACATTACTGACTGCCCGCAGCTGTGCCATCCAGGAAGCTGCCTTCTCAGTAGCCTTGCATATTCATCTCTCACAATTCTTAAGGTAAAATCACGTTTCAGTAAAGTAGCCATAAGTTACTACCTGCCCACCACATGGAATAAAATGCAAAAAACACTAAAAATTGTTCTGCCATTGAAAATACCCTCATTTAAAAGCATCTTTGCCAGAGCCTTTAAAGAACATTGCAACTGTCCATGCTAATCTGATTACCATGGAGTCTATCCTCCCTTATTATCCCAGTTTCACCCTTACTCTTATTCTTTTTCTCTAATAGTGGGATAACAGGACTCCAAGGTGGCAACGGTACCATAGGATGTATTTGTCACCTTGTGAACCATCTAAATGCTGCACAGACTGCACTACATTAGCAAGACCTTAGTGTACCACTTACATCTTTTTATTCTAGATTATTATCTGGAAAACCGTGGCTTCAAAGTGACAACTGTACCAAATGATTGTTTTTTCTCTTGCGTACCATGTAAATGTTGTACAGACTGTAACATATTTGTAAGATTGTACCCTTTTATTTGTGCTATGTGTTCTACTACATTTACTTGTCTGTAATATGCTTTCACATGACTCAGGTCCACCTTGTAAATGAGCTGTCTCAATGGTGTTTCACCTGGATAAATAAAGATTGAATGAATGGCAGATAGTCTGACACAAATGTGATGCAGCAAAGTCAAGAATGCTATAGGACACAGGCCCACACATTTGCTGCTTCACACAAGCTATAGGTCCTTAGTCCTGCATGATGGGTCTGCTGCTTCATGCAGGGCCCTGTGTGAAGCAACCTAAGGTGTTAGTTATATATCGTTTTCAAAAAGTAAGAAAATAAATTGCAAAAACAACAATAATGCATCTATAAGGGCTAAAGACCCACAAAAGTATGAAAATATGATGTTAGGGTTTTCAGTCCACCTTTTCCTCCACATCCCCAAAACCTATGATCCAAGGTCAAGCTACAGATCTGGGGTTATTGTTCTAGAGGTGCCTTATTTGACTTAGTGCCATATGCAAAAAACAGCATCATGGGGCATGGCCCCACACCTGTAGCTTGATTAGCACAGGAAGCTGCAACCTCAAAATGAAGCAGTGTACATGTGGTGTATGTCTCAGACCTACAGCTTACTTAGCACAGGGCCCACAACAGTCCTATGGTGCAGAGCCTTAGACATATATTTTGCTTTATGTAGGATCCTGCAGGCCATTCACAAAGCAGCAGACATGTGGTGCTGAGCCCTAGTCCCATAGCTTGCTTTGCACAGGGCTCTGCAGTCTTTACATGAAGCAGCATACATGAAGTGCATAACCTGAACCTGTATCTTGTTCAGCACACAGCCATGTGGGCACTATGCAAAAATAAGACCAATGGTGCAGGGCCCCATAGCCCTGAGGATTGTACAGGCCTGTAGCGTGACCGTGAGTCAAGAGGGTAGGGGATGGGGAGGAGGGTGGGCATTAGTTTTTAAATCCATGATGTCTAATTTCCATACTTTTGTTGCTCTTTAACCTAAACAGATGCATTAATGTAGTCTTTTGCAATTTATTCATATAATCATAGGATCATAGGAATATAAGTCATTTAGCCATTGACCTATTTGACTCGTCAGTTCTTAATAGATAAACAAAGTCATTTTACTACCCAAATATGTATCCAATGCTATTTTAAAGGCATTCATAGAGATGCACTGAATCACTTCCACAGGAAGACTATTCCAGTGGTTTACCACCCTTTGGTTAAACCATCCACCCCTTTCACCTGTTTTGTTGAAATCATCTTTTAGCTGGTAGTTATGTAATCTAGTCTCCCTGTTAATTAATTTCCTCTCAAGCCCAGCACATTCCCAGAGATATTCATCATGAAAGGCTTTATATACTAAACATAAGTTGCCCCTAAGCCTTTTATATTCGAGCGAATATAAATTCAGGTCCATTAATCTATCCCCATAGGTCATGTTAGATACTGTCCTAACACTTCTTGTTGCCTTCCTTTGGACTCTCTCAAATAGACAATCGTTACCTTTAATTTATGGAGCCCAAAGCTGAATGCAGTACTCCAGGTGGGGGCACACCAATGTTTTGTGTAGTGGTATTAGGACCTCCCTATCCCTACTCCTGATGTTACACAAAAATACATCCCATGGTCTTTCTACCCCTACTAGCTACCTCTCTGCAATATTCATCAAATGATTATTTATTTGTGACAATGACTCCAAGATCCTTTTCTCTGTTTATTTCCTGTGTTTTTTTGATATCAAGAAATATGTTACCGTCTTATTTCTGTTGCCAAGATGTATAACCCTGCATTTATCGGAGTTAAAATATAGCTTATTCTTCCTCACCCATATGTCAAGATTTAGGATTTCCCCTTGAAAATGTTCTGTGGCTTTGTTATCATTGACTGTCACACCTGCATATTTTAGCATTGTCAGCAAACTTACAAATTCAAGCATTGAGTGATGTCTGCATAGACAATATATAGATATTAAAAAGGGTAGGCCCCAAAACCAACACCTGTGGGACTCTGCTAGTCACTACACCCCATTCTGAATAATAACCTGTTACATAAACTCTGCCTCCTATCCTCCAGTCATGATAATACCCAGATAATAATATTAGCATTGAACTTTAACTCAATACATTTTTCTATCAATATTTGATGAGGCACCAGGTCAAAGGCCTTAGAAAAGTCCAAAAACAGTATATCAGCTGGAAGCCCTGCATCCAAAGCTTTGCTTATGGGTTTAAAAAAATGTAGTAAATTAGTTAGACATGACCTTTAGAACCTAAACCAGTGTTGGGTAGTATTACCCAAGCCTTCATTTACCATATGCTTGTCAATTTCTTCCTTTATGAATTCTTCCATAATTTTTCCAATAATAAAAGTGAGACTTATAGGCTAATAGTTTTTATGGTCATCTCTTGGTCCCTTTTCATGAATCAGAATAACATTAGCATTTCTCCATGCAGGTATTACCTTTCCTTCTGAAATGGAACTCAAAAGATTTCTGTTAATGATCCAGCCAGTTCCTCTGCAAGTTCTCTCAAGAGCCTAAGATGAAGCCCATCAGGCCCAGGTGATTTATTTGGGTCTAGCTTATATAGTTTATTTTTGACATCAATAACCTTCAATGTTTTACTCTTAGTTTTCATAGTTACAAGAGTATTTTTATGGGTGGAATCTTTAGATTGGTAGATGTTCAAGAAATGAGTGTTAAAGATGTCTGTTATGGCAGTTCCTTCCTTAATCAATTCATGACCCCTCTTTATGGGACCAATTTTTAGCTGTCCATTGTTGGTACTGTTGATATAACCAAAAAAATGCATTTTTATTGTCCTTTGTGTTAGTTGCTAGTCTCAGCTCATACTTTCTTTTAGATTTTTTTGTAATTTTTACACTGCCTAATGCTGTCCTTATATTCCCACCACGTTACATGAGATAGATTGTTCTTAGCTTTTGTGTAAGCCCTTTTCTTCTGCCTAATCAGTCTTTTTGTAGTTTTATTATATCATTTAGGAATTTTACCTATGTTATTACACTTGATTCTCTCAGGTACCACATTCTGAATGCAGTACTGCAGTTTGGAGTACAGTTTGTCCCATTTTTGTTCAAGAGTTTTCCCACAAAAATCATTTTCCCAGTCCCATTCTCTTATATAACTCTTCATATCAGAAAAGCTAGCCTTGGTAATGCACCTAATCATTGTCCTTCTCTTGAATGGTTTCCAATTATCTTTTATTTTAAACTGTATCATATTTTGGTCACTACCTCCCAGGGGCTCCCTTACAGTGCAATCAGATATTTTGTCTTCTATGTTACTGAATATTAAGTCTAGAGTATTAGATAGATAGATAGATAGATAGATAGATAGATAGATAGATAGATAATTGTTATAGCACCCCATTCTGGGAACTCAGAGAGCTTCACATTAACAATTTAAAAACACAATATAAAACTCACACTATAGTAATCAAAATCACAATCAAATTCAGGTGGAGCTATCAGCAATAAATTTAAAATCTATCATTATAGTTTAAATGAATCACTATAATATATTTATAGTTTAAAAGCCTGATTAAATAAGAAGGTCTTTAAACCCTTTTTTAAAGTTGTCCACCGAGGGTGCCTCCCAAAGATGGTTAGGCAGTGAGTTCCACAGGGTAGATGCGGCAACAGAAAATGCATGACCACCTGAGTGCCACAACCTAACCCTGGGAATCCTGAGGAGGCCGATGGGGCACAAGAAGAACTTTCAGGTAGACTGGTCCCCTTTTGTGTAGGGCCTTATAGGTCAGTAATCTGACCTTGAAGGCAATCCTCCACCTAACTGGCAGCCAGTGCAGCTCACAGAGGACAGGCGTGATATGCTAACACTTTCACTTGTCTGTCAATAATCTCGCTTCAGTGTTCTGCACCAGCTGCAGCTGATGGAGATTTCCTACAGATAGCACTACGTACATGGTATTGTAGTAATCCAACCTGGACATGATGAAAGCATGTACCTGTGTGGTCAGGTCCTCAGATGGTATAAGGTTCCAGATCCAGTTGATATTTGTCCGATGGTAAAATCCATTTCTAATGACAGCCGACACCTGATCGTCCAATGTAAAGCTGTCATTGAGGATCACACACAGATCCTTCACCCATGTGGAGGGGGTCAGTGGTACCCCCCCAACTCTAAGCCAGAGGGATCGCCCAACTTCCCCTCCCCACCACAACAACCTGGATCCACCACCAGCAACTCATTCTTGTCTGGGTTGAGTTGTAGCCAGTTGTGAGTCATCCATGTCCAGATCTCCTCTAGGCAGTTGTTAAATACAGAGACCGCCATCTGGTTACCAGGTGCACAGGACAAGTATAACTGGTTATCATCAACACAGCAATGAAAACCCAGCTCATACCACCTGATAATGTCTCCCAATGGCAGCATATACACTGTGAACAACAAGGGCAACAAGACCGATCCCTGTAGAACTCCACAGAGCAGAGGCTTTGGGTTAGAAGAGGCTAACCCCATTGACACCCTCTGCACGCTGCCTGTCAAGTATGACCTGAACCAGTTGATAACATTACCAGACAGGCCACATCAGTACCGCAGTTGGTCAAGCAGCACCTCATAGTCCACGGTGTCAAATGCTGCCAGAGATTCAGGAGGACCAATATTGTATGCTCTCTCTTGTCTCTTGCCATAAGGAGATCATTAAGCACCTTCACGAAGGCAGTCTCCATACTGTGCCCAGCTCTGAACCCTGACTGGAAAGGCTTATAAGCGGAGGAGGGGGTAAGTCACTCTTTGAGTTGGATGGCCAACACTTTTTCTATAACCTTTCCTAAAAATGGGAGGTTAGAAACTGGTCTATAGTTGCTGAGACAATCTGGGTCCAATGAGAGTTTCTTCAATAGGGGTCTAACCAGGGCCTCTTTTAAGGCCAATGGGAAGACCCCACTCCTCAAGGAACTCTGGACAGTCTCAGCCACCAGAGATCCAATCAGGTCCAAACATCTGACCAAAAGTCGGGTTGGACCTGGGTCCAGATCACACTGTGTTGGTTGCAGCCTCAAGACTATCTCCACCACTGCCTTCACTCCAATTGGATCAAACTCAGCCCGTACAAAAAGAGTACTCTGACAAGCCTCAGGATGAGCCCTGCAATCCCTATGAGTGATGCCTATGATGAGGAGACTTCTGCTGTGATAGAGGACACTGTCAGCAAAGAACAGAGCAAATTCTTCACACCTTGTGCTTGAACCTGCTCCTCCCACACATAGACAGGCAGGATGTAACAGCCTGTCCACCATGCAGAAGAGCTGAGCTGGTCTGTTCCTTGCTGCAGCAATCTTCCTAGCTGAAAAATTTGCCTTCTTTCTGGAGATTGCCCTGATAGTCACTATAATGAGACCTCAGGGCCAATTTGTCCTCCATCAAGCCAGATCTCCTCCAACATCTCACTAACCTCTGACCCTTGATCTTTAACTCCCTAAGTTCCCCATCAAACCAGGGAGGTCTCCGGTGAGTAGATAAGGGTTGGACATGAATGGGTGTTATTGAATCAAAGGCGGCAGAGATAGCCCGTTTATAGGCCACCACTGCCTCCTCCATTCTAACCACACACATAGCCTCCACACTCGAGAGATCCAGCACTGCCTGTAGTCCTGTTGGGGACAGTCCCCATAAAGGGTGGTACTGGACCATCTCCACAAAGGATGGACCTTCAGGGGGGCTCAAACCTGAACCCCATGGTGCTCTGACCTGACCAAACTACCAGATCTACACTAAGGTCCGTGATCTCAAGGCCCAACAAAAACACCAGGTCTAGTGTGTGGCCATGTGAGTGGGTCACTAAGGTGACCTTTTGCACCAGGCCCAGTGCTTCCATACTCCTCAGGAAATCACCTCAGGAGATTATCGCCTCTTGTGCTATGCTTTACATGTTGTTCACAATTACATGTGATCATAATTTTTATTGATTTCTTATCAATTGATGTTACACCTGTTTACATACTCCAGTCCGCATTAGGGAAAGTAAAATCACCTATAATCAGTGTCCAGTTACCTGAATTGATATTATCTAATACCTCCAAAAATCAATTATTTTCTTCAGTATTAAGGTCTGGAGCTCTATAGCATACACCCAAGATGATTTTCCTGTTATTCTTTTGATTTACCTGCACCCATAATTGTTCAACATGCCCAGAATTGATACCTAATAATTCAATTGAATTTGCTTCAGTGGTGTCTTTGATATATAACGCCACTCTTCCACCTCTTTTGTTTCTGCGTTTTGTATGAAAAATGTTGTAACCTTCAATTCCCTTGTCCCAGTCATCATCCTTCCATCAAGTTTCTGTAATTGCACAAATGTGACTATTTTCCAAGTGCAGCAGAATTTCAAGTTCTCCCTTTTCTGTTACCAAGACTTCTGGCATTTACTAATAGCCTTAATGGAGTCTTCGGGTTAATATTATGCAGTTTAATCCCACCCCCTTGCATATCAGTTTAAATGCTCCTTGGGCAGTATTTCTTTAAATAGCCTTCCCAGGATATCAGTACCTACACTATTTAAGTGTAGGCCATCCCTGGCATACAAGTGGCTTTCACTGTAAAAAAGCATCCTAAGAATTTATAAAGGACATTCCTAGCTTCTTGCACTAATTTTATAATCATGTATTTATACATTGTATAGTTTTATTTTTCTCTGGATGCCTCTTTGATACTGGCAATATACTTGATATAACTGTTGTTCCTCCCCTTTGCTGAATTATACTACCTATCTCCAAGATTTCATCAACTATCTTTTTCATGGTCTCTTCTAATGTTATTAATTCCTACATGTATTGATTCTGTTGTTTTTCTGCCACTGTTAACTAATAGTCATAGAAGATACTTAATAATGTCTGCAGTCTTTATCCCTGGAAGGCAAGTGACAATCCTATTCTCTTTATCCTGCCCACATATTTGCTTGTCACATCTTCTCAGGATCGAGTCTCCAATTACCAGTACATTGTTATCTACTGGTGATGTTTTATGACCCTCCCTTGTCCCAGAAGTAATTTCTGAGTCCGATAAATTTACTTCTGAGTCAGAGCACTTAGTTTCCATTGCAAGAGGTGAATATCTATTTACTAAGTTAATTTTGTCCCAACCCATTACCTTCCTTCCCTTCTTGTAGGGGTTTTTAGTAACTTGATGCCACATCCCCCCCTCCCTAGGTGCAAAGTCTTCTAATCCCCTGTTGTAAACAGTGTTTTCACTATCCTCCCTGGATCTTTTTTTCTGTCCATCTGAGTATTTCTAGTAGCTGTAGAGACAGGCCTTTTATCTATGGCATTATGACTACATCCAGTTCCATGTAATTTCTCACTCAAGCTTTGTATTTCTTTCAGTGAATTGGCTTGATTCACACATTTGGGGCAAATATTTTTTCTTGGTGTGACTCATTAGCATTCAAAGTACACATAAGGCAACAACAACATTTTGCCAGAGAACCTTCACTACAGAGGATCTCCAGGAAGTCTTCTGATGGATTTATAAATTCCATAACACAATGAAGGAATAACGAAAACATATAGCAACCTACTGAAAACTGTTAAAGAGGGTAGCCTGCCTCCCTCGTCTGATGCCGGAAGACACTGCTTTCCTCTGCCATGCGTTACCTCCACTCATGCTTGGTGCCACTCACTAGGATCCGAGTTTAAATGGTGGATGATGTGGGGGAACCCTGGGATAGCTCGGCCACTCATCATATACAAAGTATAAAATACGATTAAACCACAAACTCCTGATCAGCTAACCCAAACTAGGTAGCTGCCAAAGTCAGTCAGCAAAGAAATAATTAAATATACAGCACTAATCCCTGGTCCCGAGTTTACAGCAGTCCCACGGAAGCTGGGAACTACAGCCCTCAGCAGTCCCTTATGTAGCTGCCTTCGCAAATATCAGCTACACATAGTCCCTAAACATAGAACACATCTCTGTTTATGATATGTGGATTTGATTGTTATAGTGCTCCCAATAGAAGTTGTCTAGCTACTGTAGAGGGCTCTTAGGTGTGCAACCAGTCACACTGTGCATCTTGCTCCAAACTATCTCCATAATCATATTACAGGTTCTAATTTGTAAGTGAAGTAAAGGGCACAGAGGTATTGATTTAAGCTATAAGGCACAACAGGGTATGTGTCATGTTTGGATAATGTCTTACTTTGGGTGGGTTAGCCATGAAGCTGCAGGCCAAGTGGCTTGAACCTCCCAAGAAGTGACTCTATTTCAGCATGACAAAAGCATTAAAGTGCCTTATTGTGATCATGATATGGCTCATTTTGTTTGCTTTGCATGCATGATTTCAAAAATACGTATTAAAATATTATTGTTGATCAATTTGGATGGGTAGTTACAAACAATTACAAAATAGTTCTTAATTCCTGTATGTTACAGTAGGTGGCACTGTTTTTTGATAATAGAGGCCTGACAGACATGACTTTCCTTTGCTGCTTTTCCACATCCTTCCCCAGCACTTAATTCCCAGAAGAAACATTAGGGGCCAGATTCTTAAAGTTCTTGAAAATCCTGCAGCTGCGAGAAAAACTCAGTGCAAGTGGGTTGCCACTTGTGGAACCACGGTTTCTCCCACAGCTACGGTATTCTCAAAAGTGAAGCTAGTTTACAACCAGCTGCACAATTTATGGCAGCTTGCAGCTGGTGTTGCCATAGAAATTCCCGCAGCTGCGGAAAAATGTTACAGCCGGTGGGACAAGCTGTAACATTTTCCAGAGCTGTTGCAGATGAGAATACCAATCTCCACAGCTGCGAAGATTTCAGTCCACAACTGGAGTAGTGGTGTGGGACATAGTCCCAAAACCTTTTTAGAAGCAGGATCTAGGGCTATATCCCCAGGTGGTATCACAGCAGATAAAAATGCATTTTCAGTTTGACTTGTTTCCAAGATTGTTTACGAGGCATGAGAACTGAGATCAGGACAGTTGTCATAACTGGAAATTCAGTTGAAGGCAAGTACTAAAGTGTCTGAAGCACCGAGTATGGCCACTACAGCAGTGCAGTTGAAGGGGATTCTGTGAATTTGCTTGGAATGACAATTGTAATAAAGGAATGGTTGTCAGAAAGGTAGCGGGCAGTATTAGTACTATGAATTTCTATGGTGTGTGGGAAAACTACAAATTTTTTCAGCTGTTTGAGTACTATAATTGTTGTTATGAGTATAGGAGAGAGTATTGTTTAACATTAGGGCTTGTGTACAGACAAATTGGAGCTGACCATTTTGTTGCATCTTGCAGTCATATGTTTACTGGGACTGCATCTGTGTTACTGTGCTAGGGTCAACATCTTGGGTGAAGGATCAGTTAGCCAATCAGATTCTAGTATTTGTTCTTGTAATTTTCCAATGTGATATCATCTGCATACATGGGAATACTAGAGGTGTTGACAGCAGCAGGAAGATCAACAGTTACATTTTGATACAGAAAGAAACAGCACACTGTGCTAAATAAAAACATATTTTGCTACAAGTATCTTCTAATATGGTAAACCAGTCAACCTGATATAAGATTACTGTTTTTTTTTTCCTTAGCCTGGCATTCTGTACTTTTTGGGTCTGACTGAATTTTAGTTAGTTCCAAATGATGTACATATTAGAGTCAGGGGATTTATTCTTTATTTCCGTTGAATTGACTCCAAGCATCATGAGTGAATACAAAAAGAAAATGATTGTTTACATTTCACAGTTATATACAGTTTTTATTTTAAAGTGAACTATATTTAATATATTATGATCGTGGCAGCACTTGACCTTCAAGGTTCCTTTAGAGTTTTTCAGTCAAAACCTTAATATGGCAGAAATCAAGAATACTAAAAAAGCTTCATATAAAGCAGATGTGAACTGTAGGCTTGAACTCACTAAAAAGGCTTTACATTACTTCAAACACACACAAAATATAGCTGCACAAAGTATTATACTGTGCCAGATTTTCACTGTTACTGATGAAAGACAACGACAGAGACTAAAGAAAAAAACAGGTTTCATGGTTTGAATTTCTACTTGCCTAAGGCAAAACTTATGGAAGGAATAAATTACAGGCAGACATTAACAAACAAGACTATACAAAGGAGAATGGCAGCCTAGTTTTCACAGAGGTTTCTGATTTTTCGCTTAAGAAGGAAGACTCCTTCTATGCCCTTTAACTCTGTAGTGCTAGGTTGAACAGGCTAATTTCAGGAAAGCTGGTATTTGAAAAACAGCACGAACTAGACTTTGAAGACTGTTACAGGTTTCATTACTGCTGCACTAGAAATGTAAACAAGAGTTGGCTAGAGCAAACGTACATTCGCAGCCAGCATAACACAAACATGCAGGCGCAAACATAGAGACACACAGCACAGTTACTGACAGAACGAAACACAGACACAAGAACATGAATGTAAACAGACATAATTCACATCATGGCCAATGGGAAGCAGTAATGATCCTGAGGGTAGATAGGAATACTTTTTATAAGGCCTTAGTGTCACCCACCATCCTACATGTCACAGTAGTTCATGATACTGAGACACCAAAGGGTATATGAAAAACATATTTGAGGTGTATTTTCCTTCCTCCTATCAAGTAGATGAATTCAGGAGACTATCTAGGTAATGGGGAGTAGAAGCATAGAGAATAATTGGGTGTACTTGCCTTCTTCCCATTAGGTAGGTGAATTCAGAAGACCATCTGGGACATGTGGAGTTTCTTAAAAACATAGATAATAATGGCATAAAAAGACAATTGGTCCATCCTGTCTACACATAATCCATATCTTACCCTGCAACCTGTTGTCTATATGGTGTTTTCATTCACACTATCTGCTCACATGTTCCCTGCCTTACTGCTATTCCCCTGAGTAACTAAGCCCTTAACTCTCTCCCAACCATGCTTGAAACCATTGATCATTTTGGCACCCACCATCCCAGCTGGCAGACACTTCCACAGCTCAGCCACTTTCTCTGTAAAATAAAACTACTGACATCCTTCCTGAATCTTCCCCTGCAAGCTTTCACTCATGCCCCTGTGTTCAAAATTCACTACTCCTGTTGAATAGTTCCTGGTAGTTTACCTTGTTCATTCCTTTCAGGAACATGAAACCATAAATGAGTTTAAAAGAAAATTAGACAATTACTTTATGGTGAGAAATATAAAAGGATACAGCTAGAAAATTAGTGGCAAGCAAAACAGACTTCAGTCTTCTAAGTTTGTAACAACCTATGAAACCTATGAATGTCTCTATCACATCTCCCCTCTCTCAGCTGGCCTCCAGCGAGTACATGTTCACTGTACAGAGTTCTTTCTCACAGGATCTGCCCTGCTAGCCATGAATCATTGTGGTTATCCTCCTCTGTACCATCTCCAGTCTGTCTTTGTCTTTCTTTAGGTAAGGTCCCAAGAACTGGGCACATTACTCTAGATGTGGCCTCACCAATGATCTATATGTCTTCTGTTGGCACTTTTTGCAGACTGTGTGAGAGGCCTTTTGGTACCATGCATTTCTGCTTAAAGTTGAACCAGCATAATATGTGTGGTGATTTGCATATCCATCCCAGGATGCTTTGCATTAAGGGGGTATGTGTGATTTTGTATTTCTTTGAAACTTGGCTTTCCGGCCAATGCCCTTTGGGGTAATCCTTGCCTCAGTGCTTGCGCAGTAAGGTTCTTTGTCTTTTATATAGAGGTAGTAATTCCTCTTTTCCTCCCACTATTAAAACCCCATCCAATACACCCAAACATCCTGATTGCCTTACTGCAGACCTTGTTACATTGGCTAGATTGTTTAAGGGAGTCACTTATGTTGACTCCTGTTCCCCTTTCCTCAGAAGTAGTGCTATGTTTAACCTCTCCCATCTAGTACTCTGTCTGGGAGTTCTTTCTCACTGTGTTCATCGCCCAGCACTTGCTGACATTTAATTTCAATTGCCAAACCCTGGACCATCCCTCCAGCCTTTGCAGGTCCCTCTGCAACTTCCTTTCCCCCGCCTCACTGTCCACCATACCACAGAGCTTTGTATCATCTGCAAAGCAACACATCTTGTCCTGAATCCCTTCTCCTATGTTGCTGATGAACATATTGAAAAGGACTGGACCCAGGACTGATCACTGAGGGACCCCACTGGTGACCTCTCTGTCCTTGGATTAGACTTCATTTACTACTACCCTCTGCTATCTCCCCTCCAATCAATTTCTTACCCATCTAACTATGCCATTTGCTGCACATATATCATCTAGCTTCTTCAGCCACCTTCTGTGTGAAAAGCTTTACTGAAGTCAAATTAAAGCAAGTCCACTGCATGTCCCTTATCCACTGCCACACTTACCCAGTCAAAGAATACTATTAGATTGTTCTGACTATACCACCCTGCCATGAACCCATGCTGTTTGCTATCCTGGAGCACATTTTTTCTAGGTAGTCCAGTGGGCCCTCTTTGACTAGTGTCTCTATCAGTTAATCCCCAATGGAGGTAAGACTGACATATTTTTAGTTAACTGGTTGCTCCTTGTCCCCACCCTTGAGGAGCAGAACTATGTCCACCATCCTTCTGGCTTTTGGAACCACCCCTAACTGAACGGAGGTACTGAATATCCCTACCAGGGGTTCTGCTATTTCTGATGCCAGTTCCCTGAGCACCCTTGGATGGATCATATCCAGCCCTGGGGCCTTTATCTATCTTCAGGGCTGCAAGCCCTTGTCTGACCCTTCTACTTGTGAATATCTTCTTAATTTCAGGGATCCCACTTTCAGTAGCTTTTATGCCATTTCTGGAGAAGTTCTACTATCCTCCCTTGTAAATACTGAGCAGAAGTAGCCATTAAGAATAACTGCCTTCAGCTCTTCCTCTTGCTCTATTATGTTGCCCCCTCTGTAGCCTGACAAGTCCTCTTCCCATTCTTTATTGTTCCTTAACATATCTGAAGTACTGCTTTTCTCCCTTTGACTCCTCCACAACACACAGCTCTGTGTTTGCATCCCTGACCTCTTGGCTTCCTTAGTTTTGTCTTGCTACTTCCTCCATTCATCATCCCCTGCATTTCTTTGTACCTTATGAAGGCCTTCTTTTTGGCCCTCACTGCCTCCCTGACATTTTCAGAGAGCCAGATTGGTCTTTTGTACCTGTTTCTCTTCATGACCATAGAAACATAGAAAAATATAATATTTTTTGCAGATTAGGACTGCTTGGCCCAGCTAGTCTGCCCAGTTTGTCCCTGCCAATACTGTCACCACAGACCTTACCTTATCTCTGGCTACTTCCACCCCCTCTGTTTTACCACTAAGATTTCTTTACGCCTATCTCATGCATGCTCAAAGCTCACCACTGTTTCTGCTTTCACGATCTCCACTGGCAGACTGTTCCAGTTGTCCACTTCTCTTTCAGTGAGGGGTACTATGTCATAAGGGTGAATAGAAAAGGGCAAATTCACAATGAGCAACAGCAAAAAAGGGTGACCATAAGTTGGGCGACAGACTATTAGGGCGACCAGTAAAAAGGGTGACGCATGGTGAAAAAAGAAACCCCACAAGACATACACAGAAACAATGTCTTATGGGGGCTTTACCCCCCTCACTATAGATAAGCATCCTCAGAGCTGCAGTCACTACCACACAAGTGGTGCTCATATGACCCAGGGCTTTTTTGTCACAGGTCTCCCAAATTACTGTCGCCCATTTGACATCACCCTTTTTGGCATAACCCTTTTTCATTCACCTCATCAGCAGACACCTCAGTGAAGGAGTACTTCCTCACATCCCTCATTAACTTTCTTCCTTCCAGCTTCATTGCATGCTCTCTTGTCCTAGTGCACCTTCTCCTCTGACAAATACTCCCCTCCTGTGTCTGGTTCATCACTGTGAGGTACTTATAGGTTTCTATCATGCCCCCCCCCTTCCAGGGTGTACATATTAAGATCCCTCAGTCTCTCCTCATAGGGCTTTTGATGCAACCCTGCATCATTTTAGTTACCCTCTGCTGAAGAACCTCTACCCTGTCCATGTCCTTCCTGAGATGTCATCTCCAGAACTGGACACAGTACTCCAGATGGAGTCTCACCAATGATCAATACAGTGGCAACACCACCTCTCTGTGTGCTGCACAGAAGGTTAGTACAGAAACAAAGCAACCTTGGGGTTGGAAAGAAAGTGGTAAGCTGGGTATTAAACTGGATTAATGCCAGAAGACAGAGGGTGGTGGTAAATGGCATACACTCAGGTGACAGGAGAGTGATTAGTGGGGTGCCACAGGGATCAGTATTGGGACTGGTTCTCTTCAATGTCTTCATAAGTGATATTTCTGAGGCACTGGAGGGGAAGGTGTTTCTCTTTACAGATGACACAAAAATATGCAACAGGGTGGACACGCAGGAAGGGGTTGAGAGAATGCAAAGGAATCTAGGGAAACTAGAGGAGCAGTCTAGGGCTTGGCAGCTGGGTTTCAATACCAAAACATGCAAAGTCATGCATCGGGGTGTGGAAACTCAGGAGCTGTGTATAAGATAGGGGAGGTACCGACAGTCACCAAGCAAAAAACAAAAACTTTGGGGTAATCATGTCTGATGATCTCAAGGTGGCAGAGCAGTGTGACAAGGCAGTCGGCAAGGCTAGTAGGATGCTGGGGTGCATAGGGAGAGGAATTTTTGACAGAAGGGGGGAGGGAGGGAGGTGGTGTTGCCACTGTATTAGTCACTAATGAAACCCCACCTAGAGCACTGTTTCTACAGGCAGTACCTCCATAAGGACACCAACAGGGTGGAAGCAGTCCAGAGCGGGGCTATCAGAATGGTGTAGGGTTGCACAAGAAGTCATTTGAGGAGAGGCTGCTGGATCTCAATATGTATTCCCTGGATGACAGAACAGTGAGAGAGGACATGATTAAAACTATAATGACCTCACATGGGTGAATACGGTGCAGGTGGGGAGTCTCTTTCAGAGGAGGAAAAGCACCAGAACATGAGGCATGCAATGAAGCTGGGGGGGAGTTTAAGAAGAATGTGAGGAAATACTTCTTCACAGAAAGGTTGGTGGATGCCTGGAACAGCCTGCCAGAAGAGGTGGTGGGGTAAAAACAGTTGAGTGCTTCAAGCATGTGTAGGATAGACACATGGATATAATAAGCAAGGAATGGGAGGCAGGAGGGGCGCCAGTGACCAAATAGGGTTACAAGTGTCAGAACAAGCATGGAAAAATAGGGCAGACTGGATGAGCCTACAGGTGCTTTTCTGCTGACAAATTCTATATTTCCATGTTTTCTATGTGTCTTTCCTTCTGCTGGTGATTCCCCTCCCTATAGAAACATAGACTTTGATGGCAGATAAGGACCACTTGGCCCACCTAGGCTGCCCATTTCCCTACCTATTGGATAAACTGCAGATCCTAGTTAACCAACAGCCTACTTCTTCCTATCCACCACCAGAATTTCCTTATGTCTGTCCCATGCATTCTTGAATGCTCCCACTGTTTTTGACCCCACAGCCTCCTCAGGAAGGCCATTCCATGTGTCCACCACCCCTCTGTGAAAAAATACTCCCCCACATTGCCCCTGAGCCATCCCCCCTCTATCTTCAAATTGTGCCCCCTTGTTCTTGAACATCCCTTTTTCTGAAAGATGCTACCCTCTTGGACTTTGTTAATTCCCTTGAGGTACTTGAAAGTTTCTATCATGTCCCCCCCTCCCTCCTTTCTTCAAGGGTATACATATTAAGCTCCTTTAGTCTCTCTTCATATGGCTTCTGCTGCAGACCCTGTGCCATTTCAGTTGCCCTCCTCTGGACTGCCTCCATTCTGTCCATATCCTTGAGGAGATGGAGTCTCCAGAACTGCACACAGTACTCCAGATGGGGTCTCACCAACTGTCTGTACATCTGTGCACTTCAGCATCCCACCGGCCCTGCCTATTGCCTAGTCAAAATGTCCTGCCACCTTGAGGTCATCAGATATGACAACTCCCTGATCTCTTACCTGCCTTTGGAATGTAAATAGCTCCCATCTTATATACCACCCCTGGGTTTCTGTCCTCAAGCGTGACATTTTTGTTATGAGACTGGCTCCTTTCATTTCTCTCCACCTTTTCTTCACACCCCTGATTCTGTTCACTGCAATGAACGCATCTCAGACTAATTGTATCATCTGGTTGAAGTCTGCTCTTCTAACATTCTTTAGTCTTGCATGCCTCTACTTTATTTATTTAATTAATTTGTATCACAAACTTTCTACAGTCAATATTAAAACTGACAATAACTTTAGTATGCTCTAACATTAGCAACAAAACATATTATATTTCTATCAGCTAAAACCTTTTATTACAAAGTAGAGGAAGACACTGCATTTCCTCAGAGTCTCTTAGTGCACCCAACTCATTCACCATATTCAGTAAAATTTGAGACAGCACTGCACCATAGAGATGGAGATTGTTTGGATGGCCTGAGTGCCTTTTCTCCCCCAATTAGTCTGGGTAAGTGTCCCTCATTTTAAGTACACAAAATATGAAAAAGTTAAATGTTGCAGAATTAGCAAATATCTATTCTTCCTGTTGGACATTACAGGAAACAGCATTTTGGAGACACTGATGTTGAGGTACAGCCCTACCTATTTTATTTTAAATAAAGAATTACAGCAGTGTGTCAATGCAATATGAATTCTAAACAGCAGGCATTTTGAGTAATGGGTGATATATCTTTAGGAGTGTTGTATTAGATGCATTCACAGGACTTATTATTAAGCAGAAAGCATCTTAAGAGACAAAGGTCTCATTGGTAGACTGACTTAGGAGCTTGAATGCTTTAATTTCTGGGTTAGTTGTACAGATTAAAAGAATCATGTATATATTAGATAGTAGGACAGCCATATAGAGCTGTGATAATGCATTGTCCCCTTGTGTTTACCAGCTTCAGCTCTTTTGGATAGATGTGCATTGCAGGACAATTGTCAGAGATGGTGGGGATCGCAGACCAAATCTTAGGCTTGGATAACCCTGATCAAACCACTTGACCTCTCAGAGCATTATCCCCTAGCTGTAAAATCAGCTAAAATTGGGCACCTCACTTAAAACTGAAATTATGCATATACCGATTGCTATCATCTGAAAATATTGTAACTCTGCATGTTGAAGCCTGAATTAGATATATAGGGTGTTTTTTCTTTTATTAGAAAAGTATTACAGACATTTTTTTATTAGAAAATTATTTACTCTGCACTGCCAAACTAACATGGAACAACTTTCTTCCAGTGAGGTCTTGATTTTAGAAACGTGTATGGTGATAATAGCTACTGTACCCATCAGACAATAGAAGATACAGTGGTTTCAACCAATGCTACTATTTAAAACTTTACAGGAGCAACTGAATTGCAGGGGGAAATGTTTTGAAAAATGCTCTCCCTTACTGTATTTCAACACGCTTTAGAGGGCATGATCTACACTAGTTACCTTACCAGGTTGAAATTAATTTCCAGCCTTTAATGGGAATCTTTTGTGTTTTTTCTTGTCTGGGGTTTTAATGGAAAAGGAGAGAGACCTGTGCTGAGTAGCTCTAGAAATAAATGCCTACCAACACATATTTTGCATCTATATAGATCCCTCTTTTACAAATTAATAATTTAAACTTGCCATCCCTTATTCTACAAACCCTAACTAGATGTCCCATTTAAGATTTCCTTTGCCCTCAGAGCCCTGCAAATGGAGAGAATTAGCTTGGAAGCATTTCTTGCATGAAAGGTACTGTTTCAGCTTTCACTTCTTTGTAATGGAACAGGTGAACAGGAGAACTGCAGGAGAGAAATACATGCTTCTCAAACACAATGCCAGCTGATGGTAAATAACTCAGTGAAGTTAAAAGAAAAGTAAAATCACACTCCAGGACAGCAATTATTCTATCTAGAATGAGTGGTGATCATCATCCTGCGATGAAATGGGGAAGTGCATTAAGGCACCTTCCATAACGTAACATTCAACATCACGTTACCACTCCACTGCCTCAATACTGAGTGTCATACTGGGGTACTGCCTTAATACCGAGTGGCATACTGGGTTACCGGTCAAATTTTATTTACATTTTGTGGTGATTTGCATATGTAGCCCATGGTGCTTTGCATTGTGGGGGCATGTGTGATTTTGTGTTTTCTTGAAACTTGGCTTCCCAGCCAAATGCCCTTTGGGGTAACCCTTGCCTCGGTGTTTGCGCACAGAGGTTCTTTGTCTTTTAAATAGTTTTTTATTTTAATGGGTTCACCACAATATATCCAAGGCACACTGCCTTAAGGGTAGCTGGTCCATTCCACTGGGGTGTCAAACAGACGAGGCATACTGATGAGTCCTGGTAGGACGAAACACGTGTCTATGTTTTCTGTTAGCACCCTTTGCAAACTGTGTGAGAGGCCTTCCGGCACCATGTAATTCTGCTTAAAGTTGGACCAGCATAACATTCTGTGGTGATTTTCATATGTAGCCCATGGTGCTTTGCATTGTGGGGGCATGTGTGATTTTGTGTTTTCTTGAAACTTGGCTTCCCAGCCAAATGCCCTTTGGGGTAACCCTTGCCTCGGTGTTTGCGCACAGAGGTTCTTTGTCTTTTAAATAGTTTTTATTTTAATGGATTCACCACAATATATCCAAGGCACACTGCCTTAAGGTAGCTGGTCCATTCCACTGGGGTGTCAAACAGGCGAGGCATACTGATGAGTCCTGGTAGGAAACACGTGTCTATGTCTTCTGTTAGCACCCTTTGCAAACTGTGTGAGAGGCCTTTCGGCACCATGTAATTCTGCTTAAAGTTGGACCAGCATAACATTCTGTGGTGATTTGCATATGTAGCCCATGGTGCTTTGCATTGTGGGGGCATGTGTGATTTTGTGTTTTATTTAACTACCACTGTACTGTATGTCAACAGTGTAACTACTTGCAATAGGGCACAACAGGTTTCTCTGATCAAGTAGCTGTATGTTTTGATTTTTATTTACAGGACATAACTGAATCCTTTATATATGAACCAGAAGACCCATTGGGCCAGACATTCAAAACATAGCCAGTGCACAAACCAGTAGCATGGGAATAGCACTGGCTTAGCGCGGAGCTGCATTATTCAAAGGACTGGATAGCGTGCGCTAACCACAACAGCATGGGGCAAACCCATAATGTATGCAAGGGGCAAAGTGAGGGGGCGGGAACCAGTATACACATGCTACAGGATATTCAGAGTGATATCTCTGCACAAGGCCACATAGCGTGACACATAGCGCAGCACTAGTCACCGCCTATAAAAGGCTGGTCTTATCCCAGGGCAAAACTCAGAGGGGGAGGGACCAGAACAGGAAGTGGCCATGGTAGCAGTGCTGAATGCAGTGTTACTGCACCTAATGGCAGCAGTAGTGGAGGAGAATGAGAGAGAGCAGGGCCAACATGGCCTCAACGCAGGCCAAGGAAATGATATGCTGCACACAGGTGGTACCAGCCCAGAGTCTCCTTCAAGACCCTGCCAAATGAGCACATCACTGGCCAGTACAGGAGGAACAGGGGAATGTTGAGGCAGCTATGTGAACTCCTGCATGAGCAGCTGCAGCCCAACACCAGACGCAGCCATGCCATGATAGTCGAAGAGAAGGTGACAGCAGCAATGTGCTTCCTAGCCACAGGGACATTTCAATGACCAATGGGGGACACCATAGGAGTTTTGCAGTCTGCCACCTCACACCTCCTGACCCAGTTCCTCAATGCTTTCCTGCCACATGTTGGTGAATTCATAGTATTCCCCATCACAGCAGCAGAGTGCAGAGAAACCATGCAGCAATTCCATCAAGTTGCACACCTATCAGCGGTACTTGGTGCCATTGACTGCACCCATGTCCCCATCCGTGCACCACCCGGCGATGGCAGTGAGATGTACATGAACAGAAAGGGGTACCGCTCCATCAATTGCCAAGTGGTGTGCGATGCGACTAGGTGCATCAGCAATGTCTTTGCACAGTACCCTGGAAGTGCCCATGACACCTTCATCTGGCACCAGTCCCGGCTGTGTCAGGCCTTTGAGGAGGGCAGGATATCCAGTGAGCACCTAGTACATGAGTATCAGCATGCAAGGCATGCACACACCACAGTGTTGGCAGGGAGAGGCAGGGGTAAGCAAGGAAGGGGTTCGGGACAGCAACACAGGTGGTGCACCACAGCAAGGGGCAGACAGCAGAACAGCAACACTAACAGGTGCACATTTCTCAACAGAGGACAGCGCCTATCCCCTGCAACCCCGGCTGCTGATACCAGTACCCTGGCTGGCCACAGTGGTTGAGGAGCGGTACACTGAGGCACACGCCACCACTAGAAACATCATAGAGAGGGTCTTTGGCATACTAAAGATATGCTTCTGCTGCCTAGACATGTCAGGCAGTGCCCTACAGTATAGGCCTCAGAAGGTATGCCGTATCATCCTAGCCTGTTGTATGTGCCACAACATGGCAATGAACTGTGGGATACAGGCACCTGAACCTGAGGAACAGGCTGACAGTGACCCAGAACCAGAGGTCAGGGGGATAGTGGAGCAACTTGAGAGGAGAGATCCTTGAATGGCCTGCAGGGCCCTGGAGCACAGGCCTGGCATCATCAGGACACTGTCACAGGCAGGACAGTGAGTAAACACAGCACAGCAACCAGAACAGTACAGTGAAAATGAATTTATTATGTGTAGACAACCACAATAGTGAGGACCACCAACAAAGCATGTGCACAACACAGTGGGAGTGAATGTATGTGGGATGGCAATGTGCACTGTGAGCCGTGCAGGACACGCATGTGACCACGGTTGACAGAAATGGCATGGTGAAGTGGGTGATGCTTGAGGTACTTGATACGAGGTGACAGGGTGGGAAGGGCTACCATGGCTGTGCATGGGTGACCGTGCCAATGACTGCGTGTGTGTGACTGTGTGTGTGCATGTGTGTGTGTGTGTGTGTGTGTGTGTGTGCATACATGTGTGCACATGTGGGTGTTATCTGTGTGCCTGTACATGTCAGCTGTGCCTATCTGAGGTAACCACTGCCATGCACATGGTACACACCATGTGCATGGGACACTGAGCCAGGGGTGCTCTGTGCTGAGGATATATTTGGGGACGACCACAGTGAGGCTGGGAGGGTGGTGTGCCAGTGCCCTGGCTGACCAGCAGATCCAAACAGGATGGGTGGCTGGCTGTGGCACCGCTGGGTGCCAGCTGATGCACCCGATGCAGTGGTGCCAGAGCCCGTGCCTGCCCTGCAGCTGCGTGAGGCCTGTCTGTAGGTCTGCATGCCATGGGCATGCTGTCTCCCTTGCACAGCCCACTGACCACCATGTAATCCATGTATCACTGTGGCGAGATCAACCACAGCGGTCTTGAGAACCACAAAATCATGGTCAAGCATGGCTACCATGCGCCCCATCCTGCCCTCTGCCTGCTGTTCGGCACATGCAAAGCCCAAGGCCACAGTCTCCCACAGCTGCGAGAGCTCATACTACAGCTCATGCTGAAGGGTATGCAGGTCTACCTGGGCCTCCTGCTGGGATGTAAGGGTGGTCTAGAGCAGAGGGCAGAATCCCTGGCCATCCGACACCATGGCTGTGGCAATGCCAATGCCAGCCGGGGGTTGTGCCTGTTGTTGGACATGGTGGGGACACTGTGGTGGCTGCTGTAGTTCCTGCTGCTGCATGGTCCCTGTGGTGTGATGTGTCCCATGCGGGCCCTGCACCCCTCCCCATGGATGGCACCACATGTCCAGAGGTGCACACATGGCACTTACATGGCCCACCATCTGCTTTACCGGACCACCTATGGTGGCATGGCAATCCATGCCCATGGCACCCATGTTGCAGACCCCAGCATGCCCCACCCCTGTGCCACCAACCACAGTCCCCTCCACAGGCAGGTAGTAACCCTGGCCTGAGCCATCTGATCCAAGGTCACTAGTGACTGTCAGGAGGGACCACCTGGCCACCACTCAGATCCTCCTCCTGGGCATCCTCTAGGATGTCACTGGTGTCCAGGTCCCTGCCAGCACCAGAGTCTCCCCCCACAGGCAGGTGTAACCCAAGTCCTTCGGCCTGCCACACATGTGCTGCTGCTGAGGGTCCACACCTGGCACCCAGTCCTGAGGTTGATGGCATATTGTCAACATCCACTGCCTCCAGCTCCACGTCAGCCATCCTAGCCACGTCCTGGTGGACTGCATGTTATGCACCCACTGCTGTGAAACAAGAAAGGACAGTGTCACTGACTGGTACTTGCACAGTGTGCCACAACCACCACCTGTACATGCACACCCTAGGATGCGTGTCACACTCCATGGACATGCACACCACACATTGCAGTCCCATCGACACAGACCATGGCCACATGCACACACCCTCAACCATGGTGCACATGCCTCATAATGATGGCTGTGGTGACAGCCCTGCACAGGCAATGGATACATGCAATACTGCCCATGTATACAATGTGCACAGCATAGCACCCTCATAGTGCACACCATGCACCGGGCCAACACTAACCCCCCAGCACCAGTGCAGACATGCCATTTAGGGTGTACACATGTGGATACTGACCCTGTTCTAGGTGGTGTGAGTGGAATCTCACACACCCCCATCAATGACACCACCAATGGACATGGGTCACATTGTGGAGGTCACCAGCATCATCAGTGGGTCCCCCTGCTGCTGTTGCATGGTCTGTGGCCCTCCTCCAGTCCATAGCCAATCATGGAGTTGTTGTGCCTTCTCCTCCTTGGCCCATCACAGCAGGTCAGTCCACCTCATCCTCACAGCATTGGTGGTACGTCCCTGGCCACCAATGACATTGATCCCTGCTGTGACCTCATCCCACATCTGTCTTACAACAGCATCAGTGGCCTTGTGGTGACATAGCACCTGCTCCCACTCCTTGATGCTGTGGACCAGAGCTGTCAGTTCATCCTGGGAGAACTTATGGGCACGTATCCTGTCCTGACATGCTGCAGGACCTATGGGAGACATTTAGAGGGACACAGGTCACATGCTGTGGTGTGCCTGCAATGCATGGCACAGGCAGAACACTATGTGTATGCCACCCTCGATGCCTGCACTGAACATCCTGTAGTGGCATAGCGCAGGCCCTGTTCAGCATGAGAGGATACAGCACAGACTGCAACTGTGTGACATGGCCACCCCTGTGTGTGACGGATACTGCAGCCATACTGCACACACCAGCTCCCACATGGGCACCGCATGGCCTGTGTCACCTGCAGGCCACTGTGTACCCCCCTTCCCCAGCCCGGTGTCTGCAGGCAGTCCACTCACAGCGGTGACTGCTGCTGTTGACACAGACATGACACATGCCCCGGTCAGCTGTCCAGCAGGCACAGTGGCCATGTACACTGCTATGCAGCACCGTGCTGGCATGTGGGCCTGCAGGCGTATGCTCTGTCCCGTGCATGTTCTGTGGCCGTACGCATGTGTACACTGTGTAAGCCAGGGCCTAGTCACTTCCCACTGCCATACAGCCAAGCCCCAGGCTGCTAAACAGACCTGCCTGTTGCTGCTCTTCCTCCTGTGACGTACTCCTCTGTGTTGGGCCTATTCAGCTGTTGCACCTGCTGAGTCATGCAGTCCTTCAACACAATACCAGTGGAGCACTGTTTGCCCTTAAGTAGCCTAGCTGGGCAGTCCTGCCTGTTAGGCATGCAGATGAGATGATAATGATATGCTAATCACACTGTTTTCCCCTTGCATACACAAGTGCCCTCATTTGCATAGGCTGTTTGAATATGGGCCTTGTTAGCACTGGGCAATCAGCTTAGCGCCGTGCTAATGGTAGTACTGGGCTAAATGGAGTCCAGCAACATGCTGTCCTGTTAGCGCAGTGCTATCTGACATGGCGCAATGTCCACACATGAGTGTGTGACCCTTGTGCCACACTAGCACACCAGCATAGTGCGCCATAGCACCGTGCTATGTCATACAGCATAGCGTTATGTGCATGCATGACCATGATGCTCCAGGGTCATGGAGGGGTCGGGCATGTGCACCGTGACTACTTCCGGGTAGCACTGTGCTATGCCATGTGACTGCGTGCCGCTAATGCACATGTTGCTGTAGGGCCCAGGGTGTAACACAGGCAGTACAGTAGTTCATGTGGCAGGGTACCAACTGTTCCAACTAATGTCTAGGAGGCATAGGCAGCATGCAGTGGTGCACAGGGACAGGCGCTGGGGGGATGCTGAGTCAGCAGACTTGGTGCATCTTGTGCAACAATGGCATGGACACCTGTTTGGGGAGGTCAGGGAGGGTGACCTCCCATGATGCCAGATGTAGGCATCCATTGCACGCCACCTCACAGAATGGATGGGCATCACGAGGGATGCAGAGAAGTGTTGGCACCATTACACGGACCTGCGCTGCTGGCAACACCAACAGCTGGACAGGTTCAAGCAGATGGTGCATGATGGCACTGTGCCAGTGCCAGGTAGATGCTGTTGCACGTTGTACACATATGTCACATGTCTCTCTGTCTGCCAATGTGTGTGTGTGTTGTGTGTGTGTGTGTGTGTGCGTGCATATGTGTGTGTGTGTGTGTCCCTGTCTGTGCACAGGTGTGCTGGCATACCAGGTGGTTGGACACATGTGGCACTGGTTCTGGAGCATACTGCATGGGCACATTGGGTGGCACTATAGTACAGGGTGTCTGGGGGCACAGTTGCCACTGTTGCTAGGTGCCACCCATGGTAGTAGCAGTGCTTGCGTGGTGCATGCTGTGTCCATGGGGGATACACTGCAGTCATGCCATGTGCAGCCGTGACACTTGGCCATGGCATGGGTGGTGGGTCTGGACATTGCAGACAGAGCGACCTGCCACAGGACCATCCTGCAGCCAACACCAGTGTAGTGTGGGGGTGCTGTATCCTGGGGCTCTGTCTGCCTACACAGCTGTGTGTGCATCCAGTCACATTGCACCTGCATCTGGCACTTTTGCAGTGCAGTGCCACCATGCCTACATGCCCTGTGTGACTGGCGCATGCCCCGTGGGCCATGGGGGCCTCTGTATAGGTGTATCCTGTGTTCAGACACTGTCCCTGGGCTGCCCTGTGTGTACAGTATTTTTGATGGTGGGGGTGCATCTTGCTGTGGCAATCGTGGTACATGCTGTGTGTTGCGCTAATGCTGCTGTTACCTCCATTCACTGTAGAATGGATTGAGCAGCCCAGCCCAGGGAGAGGGAGCCAGGAGGTGTCCCAGAAAACATTGCGGAGCAGCCCAAGGGTGCCATCCATGCCGCAGCGGGTGCAGGAGAGCAGTCCTGAGGCCAGGGGCCTATTGCATCAGTACATGTCTGTTTTCATTTGTGCTGTGCCTCTGTTTTGTGTGGTTCCTTCACTGGTCTGCCATTGACTGTGATGGCAGGTTGGCAGCCATGAGCATCATGCCATTGCCGGTGCAGCATTGTGCTGGGTTGTGCACCAGTGTTGCACAGTGCTGCCAATGTCTGGCTGTCTGGCTGCTGTGCCCTGTGGCTGGGGGGGGGCAGTATGGGACAGTGTCGGCATGCATGGCTGGTATTGCTGTGCAGTCCACAATCGCTGCTGTTCATGTTTGGCTGTTCACTCAGTGTGTGCAGGTTCTAGCTGCAGGGCACCGCGCACACATTGCAGTACATGGCCCATATGTGGCGGCATCTGTCGGCCCACTCCTGCTGGTGTGTGCGCCTTGTGAGCTTGCAGCTGCTGTGGGTTTGTTTTGCCCTGGCATGAGTTGGCCATTGGCTGGACACCATGCTTGCATTGTGATGCTCCTGCACCCCTATGGGTTGTTGTTGCACTCTGCTTTCTGGTACATTGTTATCTGACTATGGGCAGCTTGTCCTGATGTGTGTTCTCCCATGTGCATGTTGCTGCATGGCCCACACCCACCGCCATCCTGAGGACTGCCTGTGTATCTGCACTGTCTCACTGTGTGCAGTGCTGGGTTGGGTGGTTTCAACCGTGTCATGGTGTTGTCGAGGCCTGATGTTTCCATGTCTATTGGGTATGAGGTTGTTGCCTGTGTCTTCCAGGCCTGCCCTATGGGCACCTGTCAGTTGTGCCTACCATTGCGTACTTCAGCACCACATGGGCATGGCTGTCAGGACTTTGTGGGCAATGCGGCCGGAGGAGTCAGAAGGCAGTGAGGACCTCCTGAGGTGGATTGTGTGTGCCAGCAGTGCACCATCATTGAGCAGCAAGCGGTGCTCATCTCAGAAACACGGAGGGTGGCCACCGTACTGGAGGCACGTCTTCCAGAACCAGCAAGCTCCCAGCCATGATAGCCTTCATCACACCTTTGTTTGCCTTGCCCCCCCTTACTGGACTGAGATTTCTGTTGCTGCCCTTTTTCCACAAAGTTTGTGTCCACATCCCTGTCCCCTCCTGTGACATTGCTTTTCAGTTTGTTTTCTGCCTCTGTACATGTGTTTTGCACTTTTTCATACCTTAGTTGATGCAGTTATTGTAGTCATAGTTGGTTGTAGTCTAGTCACTTTTGTATTGTAGTTTGTAGTGGTAGTGTTAGCATTAGTGGTGGTAGTAGTAGTAGATGATCCTGTTCTAGTGTACATAGTGGTTGTAATTTTTCAATGCACAGTTCTTTTTCAATGCACAGTTCTCTGATCTTACAAACTATACATCATCCTTCCCAGTTTCATTTAATCCCCATGCTCAACCTACTAACTCTGGACCCAAATTTCATTTCAAGTCTGCCACCTGTCTGGAAGTACTTAGATTGCTCAATAACATTTCCGACCATTCTGCAGTAGGCTCTGACAGTATTGAACCCAAGCTGCTAAAACTTGCTGCCTCTTACATTGCCGTACCTCTAGCAAAGATTTTTATCCTCTCCCTGTGTCATAGCTATTTTCCCACTCTCTGGAAAATGGCCAGGATTACCCCATCTTCAAAAAGGGTAACTGCAAAAACCCCTCCAACTATAGACCTATTGCTATATTGTCTGTCCTCAGCAAAATCCTTGAGAAGCTCACAGCCACCCAAGCCATAGACTTTCTTCAGAAATATGACCTCCTTACCAATGTGCAACATGGTTTCCGTAAGGGTCATAGCTCCACCACTGCATTACTCAAATTCTCATCTGATACCCTATCTGCCATGGACTCTGGTCTCCTAACAGGAGCTATTTTTATAGATATGACAAAAGCGTTTGACCTAGTCGACCATTATATCCTCCTGGCCACTCTTAGTTCACTAGGTTTCTCCCAAAATGCCACAGCATGGTTTGGCAACTACCTATCTGATTGTACCCAGCAAGTTAAATTCTACTCCACCCTATCTGATTCTGCGACCATTAACATAGGCATGCCACAAGGTTCTATGTTTGGGCCTCTGCTTTTCACCATTTTCATAAACGATATTACCTCCAACCTTCTCCAGAGTTCATCCATACTATATGCAGATGACATTTTCCTTTATGCCAGTGCTAAAAACATTATAGAAGTAAATGAAAATCTTTCACTTGACTTTCAAAGAAATCAGCATTGGCTATTTAGCCACAAACTGCTGCTGAACGTATCCAAGACTCAAGCCATGCTATTTGGTACTAAAGCCAAGCTCAAACTCTCTCAACCTACTTTCAAAGTTACCACCTTTAACAGCTCTTCTGTTGATGTTGTATCCTCATTTAAATACCTTGGTCTCACACTCAACCCAACTCTGTCTTTTGATCTCCACATCCAACAATACTGCAAGCTGGCTAACATAAAACTTGGTATGGCCTATCATTCCAGTTATATGCTCACACCTTCAGTAAGGCTTGCCATAGCCCGAGGCATACTCCTTCCGTCTCTCACCTATGGAGTTGTAGTGTATGCCTCTGCGAGTAAAACTATTCTCAGGAAATGGGATGTCACCTACAATAATATCTGTAGGTATGCATCCTCATCACATCGTTTGAAACATTGTTGCCTATTATACTCTGAACTTGGGTGGCTTTCTCCGACGGCATCTAGAGACTTTGCGTTGGGCTCAGTCATAGATAAAATCATCCATAACCAAATGCCAAAACCTTTGGCAGATCTATTCCTCATCCAGCCATCTAAATACGGTCTTCACTCTACTGCTAATACCCCTGTCATTATTCCTAGGCATCACTCCACTAAAGGGCCTAGCGCTTTCTCTTGTTATGCCCTCTCTCACTGGAATTCTCTCCCACTAACTATAAGGTTAGCACCTTCCCATGCCTCTTTCAAGAAACTGCTTCATGATCATCTTGCTGGTTCCTGGTTATGCTCCTGTTTCAAACCACCACAGCCTTTTAGCACTTCCTCGATCCATTCACCCTCTCATCTCTGGTAAGCACTTTACTCGCCTCCATGCATCTACTTGCACCCTTACTTTTTAACTAATTCCAATCCCCCCATTTTCTGCCTTCCATCTTTCGCCTTTTTCTGTGCCTCTCCCTAGCCATATCCTGGCTTTACTCTATTCCTCTATGTATAATTTTACTTTTGGGGGCATCTTTGATTTGTGTATTATACCATTTTCTCCACCTGGATAACTGCTTAATTGGTTTATTTATTGCGCTTTTTTCACTCCATGTTATTGCCTATGTAATTTGTATCATGCTGTTTTATGACTTCTCTGTATTTGCAACTGTCTATGCTTTTACCTTATTGTATTTAATGTTCTGTGTTTTGCCTCTACCCTGTTGATTCAAATGTTAATTTCAACTGTATTGTATCTGTAGCAACCCGGGTCATGCCTGGAAAATAGCTACATAATGTATGACTACCCAGTAAACAAAAACTAAAAAAAAAAAATAATTGTAGTGGTGGTTGCTGTAAGTTTCCTTTTGTTTTTGCATATTGTATTTTCATTACATTGCTGTTTGTTGTGTTTTATATTGTTGTTCACTTGTTGTTTACCTGTTTCCTTTCCTTTGTGTTTGTCACATTATACACACCTTTTTCATATTTGCACTGTGTCCTGTGTCATTATTGGGCTCTTGGCTTTTACAACAGGGTTGTTCTGTTCTTTGGTTCTACTCATGAGTCCTGGTGCCCTCTGGCCATTCACCTGGCTGGGTGTGTATCAGTGCCTGGATTCTGCACTGCTGTCTGCTCTTGGGATCCCTTTCCAGCCTGTGCTCCTTTGCCTGTGGTCCAGGGCCTGGCAGCTCCTTCTGCATTGTGTTCCTGTGGGTGTTTGCACTGCCTGCCTGGGTGCTATATTCAGTGCTGTCTTATTTGGTATTGTCAGTGCTGTCTTATTCCCAGGCTATTTTTGCACTGCACTCCCAGCCCAGTTTGCCCGGCTTCCTTAGCATGATATATTCAGCAGGTTTAGCACCGGGCTACTCCTTTTGACTATGGCAGGCTATTTGGTCAGGGCAATTTTTGCATGCTGGGCAGGGCTATTTTAGCCCCGGGGCAATGTTATGAATATCTGGGCCATTATCACTACTGTTTGGTCAGGTAGGCAGAAAATGGTACCTTAGTAACAAGACAATTTGTCATAATACTTACAAATATTTTTACTATATACAGAATATAAAATTGCATTGAACATATGGCGCTATTGATAAAGAAGTGCATATTAGGAGCAACATTTTATATGTAACACACTGAAGATATCAGCATTCTAGAAAATAAGGCATATTGTTAATTGCAAAGAAACAGAGTTTTGGAAACATTTGAATGAAATACTTGACTAAAGTAATATATTGTTACATAATATATTGCTACATAATATATTGTTACATGCTGTTATGTTTATGTTTAATTTATAGTAACTGCATGCTCTAATGAAGTGGGAATAACCCCTCAGAATGTTGGATGACCATGCAGTGCTGATACCTTTTGGCCCATAAATAAAATATTTTGAATTGAGTTACACTATATTTAGTGAGTGAGATTCATTACTGCAGAAGTGGTAAAAGAGCTCAGTATCTTTCCTGTGGTGAGCAAGGGCAGAGGACTCATGATGAAGGTGATTGAGACAGCTTTGACCCCTGTGAGAGAAGTGAGCCAATGTGGGAGATGTGGACAGTGTAGCTAGGCTCTGAGGTGCCAGATCTGTAAAAAAGTGAAGCAGAGACACAGGTGTAGTCCAAGCTTGTGAAAAATGCAGGAATGATATCAAGAAGGGGCTCTTAGTTGGCACTCACAGTTAGTGCCCAGACCAGCTGCTTGGGTAGATCAGGCAATTCAAATAATCCCTTATCCAAAATCATTTAATAAGAAAAAAACATTTCTGAATAGTTTCAAGATGAAACACAATTTTTCTTTAAAACTAATAATACCCCTTATATTGGTACAGCAACTTATTAGTTACTTCTCACATCTTGAAAAACACAACATACAACTTCAGTGTAAACATACTGAACTTGATTCTTTAATAAAACTTCCTATGAAAAACAACCCAGATTGGGGAATTATTGCACAACATTACATTACTGAAATATGAACTAAATCATATTCTTAGAAATAAACTAAATATGCTTTATTCTAACTAAGACAGAAATTGTGAGAAGCAGGTGAAAAATCAGGGAAATTACTTTCATATAGTTAAAGAGAAAACAAATAATGATATCACTGGAAACATTGAAGCAGCTTCAGAAAAAATGTCGTCAGCAATACTGGACATCAATATAAGCTTCCATTACTTGTATTAATCACTGTTTAACAGTGAGCCCAGCAATTAGGCTACTTATAATTTCTTGGACACAACTCATCTACTTTGTAACAACTTTTAATTGTTGCAGGATGAAAAAAGAAAATTGCTATTTTTTTTCTCATTTTTATTTCTGTGTCTGACTGAATACATGTCTTGTGAGGTTCACCTTGGGTGCAGGCAGGCACTGTGCAAGTGTAATTAAATACTTAAATCAGAATATTTGGCCCAAATGCAGGGATTTAGCATTAAAATAACATGGAGCCTGGTATTTGACTCCAAACCAGCTCAAAATATGGACCCCACTGTGTTTGCTGCTGGTTTCTTAAGGGCTGGTACTTAAAGTAATTGGTTTGTTTATCCTGAGTGAGTCCCTAATTAATACCACCACTGGCACAGGTTTATCTGGTCAGAACTGATTATTAGGCTTGTAAAAAAAACTATAGAATTTTTCCAGAAGTGTGGTCTGAGACCTCTGAGTGATGTCACAAAGACCAGTTGCTATAGATATTCAGATTCAGATTCATTTGGAAGCCAGATACTGTTGCAGAAGCCCACCATGTAAATGGGGAGTACTGGACCTTTGTATCTCAGGTCTGTATAGCAGCAATAGTCTGATTCTTTAGAAGGCCCATAGGGCAAGAAAGCAGAGGCAGAATATTCAAACGATTGCCTGGGTGCAAAGCTGAGTTTGCCTGCACAAACCGAGTTTTGCACTGATGCACAATATTGAAAAGTCCAGTTAGCATGGGCAAACAGAGTTTGCACCTGGGCAAGATTCAGAGGGGTTTGCAAGTAAATGAAGGGGCAGGGACCTGAATATTGGCACAGTCCAATATTCAGAGTATGTTGTGCACCGTGCAAGGCCATTTTGCTCAGTCCCCTTGCACATCGCACATACTGCCAATAAAACCTCAACTTAGTCCCACACAACTCTAGCAGTTAACTTGGTGGAGGAAGTGCAGTGGCCCCCCCAACCCCCAACACAATATTCACTGGTATCTATTGATGCCCCCCCACTGATTGCCATCCTGAAGTGAACAATGAAAGTGTCCCTGGTCTCCAGTGGTCCCCCCTGCTGATCACTGTCCCAGAGTTAGAAATGTAAGTTTTCCTGGTGTCTAGTGGCTCCCCCCACCAACTTCCAGTCCATTGATGAAAAACAACCTTCTTTGGTGTCTAGTGGTTCCTCCCACCAGTCACTGGCCTGAGGTTAAAGCATAAATTTTCCCTGATGTCTAGTGGTCCCCCCTACTGATCACCAGCCCAATGTTAACAAATAAACTTTCGCTGGTGTTCAGTGGTCCCTCCCCTGACCTGCAACCATGCCCAATCAATAACTAATATTCCCTGGTGTCCAGTAGTCCCCCTCCCTATCCCTGATCCCCTGTAAAGTATGGTGAACTCATTCCCTGGTGTCTACCAGATCCCTACTCCTCCACACTGGCAGGTATTGCCCCACCACTCTGCTCCCCCCATCCCAACCCTGAAACAGTGACTAGCACAGCTCTCCACTCTCCACCATGGCTGGTGCTGACTGAGCCATCAATGAGCGCATACTGTATACAGTAAACGCTCATTACTTGACAACTCACTCACTCAGTCAATGAGCACATACTGTGTACAGTATGTACTCATTGACAGCTCAGTCAGCAGCTGGCCGTGGTGGAGAGTGGAAGGCTGTGCCAGTCACCAACGTGGGGTTGGGATGGAGGGAGTAGGTTGGTGGTAGACTACCTGTCAGGGTGGGGGTGGGGGTTGCTAGACACCAGGGAATGGGTTCACCGTACTTTACAGGGGATTGGAGATAGGGAGGGGGAGTCACTAGACACCAGGGACTATTAGTTATTGACTGGGTATGAATACAGGTGGGGGGGGAGGGACCACTGAACACCAGAGAAAGTTTATTTGTTAATATTGGGCCAGTGATCAGTGGGGGGACCACTAGACTTCAGGGAAAATATATGTTTTAACTTCAAGCCAGCGATTGGTGGGGGGACCACTAGACATCAGGGAAACTTACATTTCTAACTCTGGGATGGTGATCAGCAGGAGGAGGGACCCCTAGACACCAGGGACAGTTTATTTTTTAACATTGGGCCAGCGATCGATGAGGGAAGGGGGGGCCACTAGCACCAGGGATAGATTTCTGGGACCGGGCAAATGGGGGGCAGTACCATGCTACATTGCTGGGCTATCCATGTAAATGAGCCAATAATAGGCATGAAAATGGACCCTTAGCACCTTGCATGCCTAATTAGCTCATTTGCATGGGTCCATTTGAATATGGGAAATTTAGCATGGGCACAAGCCATTGTGGTGCCCTATTTTGGAGGACATGTCTGCCCAGTGCCCGCCATGGCCCTATATTAAAGGAGATAGGAGCCCTTCCATCTTCTTTTCCATGCCAGTTGTGTATTCTAATATGCTTTAATGATTTTTTTGATAAATAAATAATCTTGTTTTGGGGTGCCCTCAGATCTACATAGAGTTCCATTCTCCTCATCAGCTACTGCTCTTGATTTTCATAGTTCTGAGGCATTCTATGACGTTGATAACTCCCATTCCATGCTATTCATCTGAATGGCCTGGAAAGGTGTTTGTGATGTCACAGAATGTTTATGCAGTATTAAAAGAGAGAGCAGCAACTGCTGAGGAGAAAGGGATTCAGGGTCCTTAAAAAGGCAATAAAGGTAGATTATTAATTTAACGAAAAAGGTCAAAAACATATCAGAATACTGGGTAGCCAATAAAAGAACAACTAAATGGTTTCTAGAGGTGTACAGACTGTTTTCTATCACCTTTAAGTCGAATAGCGATAGTGTACTATTACACTGAATATAGCATTTTTGGACAACTAGGCAACTACAAGGCACAGCGCTAATGTTTGCACTGCACTCTGCACCTTATTGAATATCAGGCCCTAGATGTTTAATTGAGTTTAGTAAGGTTCTGTTCTGATTGGCTTAGCCAGTTGGATTTTACTATAGGCAAATATATTAGCCAGTCATGCCATTGTGGATACTTACACTGAACGGAGCAGACACTGTGCACCAAGAGATGTTTTTCTTTTATAGGTCTTGATAAGCTGATTTTTTGGGGGGTGCTTGGAGGTGGAGAGGTAGGTGAGGCCAGAGTGGGGCTGAAGGGTCTTGGCAGGTAAGGGGAGGTGGGGACTGTTTTTATGTGGGGGCAAGGGATTAATTACACGATTAGTCTGAAATAGTTGGCAGAGAACTTCACCAGAAGGGGGAAGGAGACAGATTTTTCTGTGCAGAGAAGGGCAAGATATGTTGCATTACAGGAAAGGGTAGGGGTGATACTGGGATGATGACACAGTGGATGGGGGTTATAAATATTGTAAAAAAGTAATTTTCAACAAAAGGAAACTAAGCAAAATTGGTGCAGCTTTTGGGAACTTCAAGGACTTTTACAAAATGTGAAGTTCCCAACGTTGCACCAACTGCGCATGTGAAATTAAACTTCACAACAGCAGTACTCCAGATGTACAGGAGGGCAAGAATTTCACAGCAGCTCTACTCTAGATGTGCAGGAGGGCAAGGACTTCACAACAGCTCTACTCCAAATGTATAGGAAGGGAAGGACTTCACAACAGCCCTACTCCAGATGTGCAGGAGGGCAAGGGCACTTTTGTTGATCAGGCCCTGAGAATTTAAGGATTTTCCCTTTACTGATATCAGTTCTTCATGACTAAATGTATTATTCTGAGCCCAGTGATCTTTAGGAAGAAGGATGAAAAGTTACCTAATAAATGTTCTGGCTTATGGAGGAAGGCACGGGGTCATAATGTCGCAAGACATTATGCCACAACAAAATACCACACTGCCAATACAGCGCACTATATTGCCAGTGGCATGACTTTTCTTTGCAGGGGGGCTCCCCTGCATCCCCCATTATGAGGGGCTTCACCCCCCAAACCCCACCACAACTAAAATATCTAACTCCAGTGGTGGGGGGGTTAACAGTAACTATTGCACAAAGTGCAAAAAATGTAAAAATTAATGTGCCTGGGACCGGGAATTGAAACCCGGCCCCAAACGCACTGCTTGCCTCCCTTGCTGCCAGTGTCTCACCCCGTTGAGCCACGGCAGCTGCTCAGTGGATCCCTGTCCCAGCAGAGGTCTTATCCTCTGCCTGGGATAGTGAAAGGGTGCACTACCGCGAATTCTGCCTTTCGCAGTTTTGCACCCTCTCACTCATCCTTACTGCGCTGTTACTGTTACGTGGTTTTGTCATATACTGTAGAGCATATGACAAAGGGACCCGGTAGGATGACGCCAACTATACTGGGACATCGACAATACAACTGAGACTGAAAATTGGTAGTAGACAGCAGAGTAAGGAGAAAATGTGCAGATAGCTGTTGCTTCCATTAGGCTGACAACGTAGTTTGTGTATTTTGGGATGCAACATATTTTTAAACAGTTTGTTCATAGGAACAACTTGCATTATAAGGGTTATGGAGATATAATATTTTGTCACCTACACTAATTAAAAATGTGACTTCTGCAGTATTTATGGATGCACTTGCTCTGAAAACAAAACATGTTGTATAGACTCTAACAGCAGAGTGCCATGACTCTTACATACCTGCCTGCAAAGTACTAATGACTAATATGGAGAACATATATAGCCTCCCTTTATTTGTAATTGAAAACACAATTATGATTAACAAACATTAAAGTAATGTTCATGTACAGCTAAGGTATGCAGCAGCCCTTTTCTGGCTATTAGCCTAGTCATCTGTGCATATCAAATCTTTCAATAAAAGAGTTCTAAGTATTCCTTACTGCCTTGCTGATGATGTGTCACTACATTAATAACCCAGCATGCCCCCATTTCTAGTGGTAAGTGCAGAAATGCAAAGTTCATTAATCTGTCTGGGTTTCCTTTTGATGTCCGACACTAAAAGCATGATTGTTTTATCAGCTGTTCCCACAGCATCAAGGAATTTTGTAGAACAGGATTAAGTGGAGGATCCAACTATCCTTAAAATGATCCTTCAGTTTAGTTCAACATTCAAGATACCACCAATAATGGTAAGGATATTTTATTTCTTGCCTCACATAACACAACCACGACAACAAATTTTAGTTCAGTATACAGTTATGAGTTGGGAGTTATTTGCTAGAGTACACCAGAGGGAAACATTGCTTAGAATAAATCAGATGTGGTACTTAAAAGGAGTTAAGGACCTGGTATGCTTATGCCTATGGAGTAAATAGAATATTAAACATGGCTTGCTTGAAGTGCTTTTGGTTAATAATGTCTTCTGTACAAGCTGCAGGGAGATCCAGATGGCTGGAGCAGCAACAACAACAGCTTTTCCACCATACACTGCATGTTCTGGGCATGAAAAACAGGTTTAGACTTAGAGTGTCAGTCTGTAGTAGGACTGGGCAAAATATAACCTCCTCCAGTGCAAGTCTGGCAAAATTACAATTCAGGTTCTACAAAGTTTTCTGAAGGTTCCACAAACATTTTATAAAATTTTAAAAGACATTTAATTTTCAGTTATTTCCATCTAATTTTAAAACTACTCATCTAAAGTTCACCACATTTGGCACATTGTAAATCCTTCACCACATGTGTATGTGTGACATGTTCCAGTTCTCTGGCTTGCAGTGGCGTTTAGTTATAAGTGGGCAAATATTCAGAAATGTTTAATGAAATTTCCCAAGTAAACTGTAACATGTTAAGCCCCTGTAACATTAAATCTAGAAAATACAACACAACCAAGTTTGACAGGTTCATGGATCCTACCATGGAGGCTATGTGTGTCAGTTTCGAATAACTAGCTTAAATAATGGCCAGGTTATCAGCAGGCAAAAACTGTAAAATAACATCAGTACTTACGATTAAATTTTATGAGTTTTTATGAAAATTGTGAGTTTTTTTATGATAATGTTTTTGGAAGCTATGTCCATGCATTGTGCCCAGTCACACCTGATCTGACATGGAGTAGGATGCAAAAGGCTGGGTACAGTGGTAAAAAGAAAGCTTTTATAAGAGGGACTACATAGTAAAAGTAGTTGGCACAGTTGAAGGGGCACTGCAGGACCACAATACTAAAAGAGGTAAGATGATTTACGTGGCTACAGTGCAGGTCACATGAGTGGGATCCAAAGCCAAACACTGCAGATAGGTGAGGAGTTGATTGCTGTCCACATTGAGTTATGGCAAACAAGTTCTGAGGCCATGAACATGTGAAGAAGCCTGCAGAATGAGGCCGTTTGGTCTATCTAGCCTGTTCGCATTGCAGGATCCCTAGTTAACGCTACTGACCCTACCCCTTCCCCAATCCTCCATTCTTTCCCATCCACCCCCATGCCCTGTACTTTCCCTTATGCCTATCCCAGCCCCTCTTGAAGATGTCCACTGACTTCATTGAGACCATTTCCTCCAGCAACACATTCCAACTGGCCACTGCCCTCTTGGTGAAGAAGTGCTTCCTAACCTCCCTCCTAAATTCCCCCCCTCCAGCTTTAGACTGTGTCCCCTTGTTGTTCGGCTGCTATGTAGCTTAAAGAGACCCTCCTTGACCACCCTATTTATCCCTTTCAAGTACTTAAAGGTCTCTGTCATGTCCCCTCTCTCCCTCCTCTCCTCCAGGGAGTACATATTCAGGGCCCTCAACCTCTCTTCATATATTTTACTTTGCTGACCCTCAATCATCTTAGCTAGCCTTCTCTGGACCATCTCCAGCAGGTTGATGTATTTCCTAAGGTGTGGGCAACAGTATCTTACTCCATACTCCAGATGTGGCCTCACCAGTGACCAGTACAAGGGCAATATAACATTCTTCCACCTACTGCTGATTCCTCAGACCATGCACACCAGCACCTTGTTTGCCCTTGCAGCTGCCTTTTTGCACTGTATGGAATGTCTCAGGTTGCTAGTGATCATCACCCCCAGATCCTCTGTTGTTGCTACCTGCTCCCCCCCCCGGTAGTACTTTATCCTTGGATTTCTGGCTCCGATGTGCATGACTTTAGACTTCTTAGCATTGAAGCCTAGCTGCCAAACCTTGAATCAGCTCTCAGGTTTTCTCAGGTCTTCCTGCAGATCTTGTATCCCTTATACTGTGTCCACCCTCCCACAGAGTTTGGTGTCATCCACAAAAAGGCATAGTTTGCACTTAATGCCATCCCCGATATCATTAATAAAGACCTTGAACAACACCGGCACCAGCACTAAACCCTGTGGGACCCCACTTGTGGCTTCTCTGGTGCCAGATAACTCCCCCCTACCACCACCCTCTGGGTTCTGTCCTTCAGCCAGCTTTCTACCTAACCGATCATCTTCACCCCTATGATGAAATTGGCCAACTTCCTGATCAACTTCTTGTGTGCACAGAGTCAAAAGCCCTTTTGAAGTCCAGATAAAGGATGTCCATTATCTGGCCCCTGTACACTGACCTAGTGACCCAATCAAAGAAGTCAGTCAGATATGTTTGACATGAGCTCCCTCCAATAAATCCATGCTGTCTGTCATCCTGTAGACCATTATCTGCCAAATATCTTACCAACCTTTCCTTAAGTGTGGTCTGTATGAGCTTGCAGGGGATTGAGGCCAGACTGACCAGTCTGTAATTCCCTGGGTCATCCTTGGGACCACTGTTATGGATGGTCACCCCATGCCCCATTCTTCAATCCTGCAGTACCACACCTGACTCCAGGGAACTATGGAACAGGCCTGCCATTGGCCCCACAAGCTCCCCTGACAGCTCTTTTAGTACCCTTGGGTGTATACCATCTGAGCCTGGTGATTTGTCCACCTCCAGTGCTAGAAGCCCCTCCCTCACTCTATCCTCTCTATCACCATACCTGTGCTCCCTCCCCCCTACTCCCCTTCTACCCCCTGCAGGCACCAGTCCATCTTTTTCCTTGGTGGGGATGGAGCAGAAGTATTCATTCAACATCTCAGCCTGTCCTCCTTTCTCATCTACCCATTCATCTCCTTTCTGGAGTCTTATAATCCTGTCCTTCTTGTCCTTTTTTCACTTATGTAAAAAAGAAGGCCTTCTCCCCCTTTATGATGCCCTTGGCTATCTGTAGTTCCTTTTGTGCCTTAGCTTTCCACACTACGTTACTTGCCACATTGGCCAACCTTTGGTAATTTACCCTATCTACTTCCCTCTTGGTCTTACTGTATCTCATGTAGGCTGACTTCTTGTCCCTCACCACTTGGGCAACCTCAGAGCTGAACCAGCTGGGTGTTTTTGCCCTCAGGTTCTTTTCCTTGATCTTAACATACTCCTCTGTGGTAACCAGCATTCCTTCTTTGATGATGGCCCATTTTTGGTCCATCTCCATATCCACTCCTATGTCTGCCAGGTGCCATTTTAGCACCTCATCCATCTTCCTGAAGTCTGCCCTCCTTAAATCCAGGATTTTGGTCTTAGTGGGGGATGCTTTCCCTGCACATATCCAACCTGAAACACACCGTGCGATGGTCACTATCAAATCATGAAATCATAAGAAAAGTCCAAATCCAAAGAGTCTCAAAAATGTTACAATATAAGGTTTTATGGCCAGTCCATAGACTACTGAATGGACTGCATTTCCCCTGGTCCAAGATTACTAGTCAATTCCAAATGACTCTACATTTGTATCCTGTAAACTCCTTTACTTTCCAAGTCCTTCGAGTATATAATTTATCACATACTATTGCTTGGTGTTCACAGTTCTCCCTCTCCTCTCCTCTCCTCTCCTCTGTTTTTTTGCCACCACATTGGTGCCTTCATTTTATTTATTTAGAGTCTAGGATTACAAGTACCTTTGAGCCAAGGCTCTTTTACAAAGGTTCCACGTCAATTGGGATACAATACAAACATTACACAGACTTGAGTAACAATGCAGAAATGGTGCACAGACATTTTCAAGGAGCTGAAATACATTACACTGAAAGTGAGTACCAGGGGGCAGGGTAGCCAGAAGTAACTGAGGCTTGGAATGTACACAAAAAGAGTGTTGCAGCCGTGGGAATTTGTCAGGCCTCAAAAAAGTGCTTGGGGGTAGGGGGCAATTCATGTATTCCTATGCCCTTTCCTTCACCCTTTTATCCTTCCTAAGTCTGTTTCCTCCACACTACTCTGTACCATGGCACTCTGCTGGTCAAGCTAGTCATCTCCACCCCAGAGCTCGGGCTCAGCTTCAGTATAGCTGCAGCTACAGTATTTTTACTCAGACTCAGTTATAGCTTCTGCTGCTGTGACATATAGCAGACAGTCCATACCGACTGAAGATAAAAGCAAGCCAAATTCCATGTGCATCTCAAGAGAGCAGGCAGGTGCAAGCTCCAATTGAAGTATCCATAACGGGACACTCATATATGTTCTGATGTTTCATGACATCATTTGGTCACTGCTTCAGAGAGAAAAGAAAAGGTCCTTGTAGACTGTAAGCAATACCTGGCTTCTGAAATGTTTATGCACTCTTCATAATAGGACTCCGTAGCATCCAGTCACTACTGAGATCTGTGAACAGAGGTTCCAAAAACACAGAAACATAGTCAATGATGGTAGAAAAAGAACAAGGGTGCATCCGGTCTCCCCGAGTTCTCTATTTAGCTATTGGATCTACTTTCCCTCCAGTGTCTTAGCCCTTCCTATCGTTACCCCCCCATTCCCCTCCCAGCTTCTGCCTTCCTGAACAATCACTATACCCTTCATTCTAAAAGAAACAATGCCAAACAAATGCACATGAATTGTCTGTCTGGACCCTGAAAGGATTGAGTCCTGTTATGAAAAGTGCAAAAGGATATCAAATGTACATAGTAAGAAATTAACAACAGATAACCCTAGCATAGCTATAGACTATATCATATATCTGCACAAGATTTAACAGTAGTGAAAATAAACATTGTCCAGCAATTATGTAAAATAAAACGAGATGTATTGCGCTTAAATGTGAATGTTATATACATTCAGTGTGTGATGCTTGTGTAAACCCTCAAGCTTCACTCTTAGGTTTTATGTAGCATCACTTACCTCAGGTGTGTATAAAATTCTCATTACACACACTACCTCATGCATTTTGCAGGTGCGGCATTTATAGACCTATTCAAGGCCTTCAGTTTAGTTGACCACCATCTTTTCCACTCCACCTTGCAGTACTTTGGCTGCATGGCTCCACAGCTATCTATCAGATAGGTCCCAATCTGTTTTGATAGGCAGAGTGCCTTCCGCTTCCCTACCTATGCACACTGGAGTCCCACAGGGCATCATACTCGGCCCTTTACTTTTTTCTATGTTCATAAACTCTCTCCCAGCCAATAGCATAAACTGTAAGTCACTCCTTAATGCTGATGATGTGGTGCTATACCACAGTGACAAATCCCTGGACTCAATCTTGTCCATTTTTACAACCAACTATGGCACCATGCATGGCTGGTTCCTTTCCAGGAAACTGCCCATTAAAGGAGAAGTCCACCCAGAATGTGCAAAAACATATGTTATGTAGAGTGTTTTGATATGTATATTAAGTCCTAGTGTGTCCTTTCCTCTGTCTGCTATTAGGAGTTTTTCCTAAATTAGCCTGCTAGCTGTATGGTAGTTTTACGACCCCTGGGGATCTCCAACACAAATAGGTTTATTGGCTTTCTTTCTCCTACGATGCACCCTGGTTCATGTGACAGTGATGTAGCTATGCCCCTAGATTTAGCAGGGTCTGTCACAGCCTCAGCCACAAAGATAATACTTCTTTCAGAGAAGAAGTCACATTGCTACATTTTGGGTGAGTGTAATCATTATTATTTTTGATATTAGTACCTTGTCCTGCTATGTTACAACCTATAAGGTGATGTTCAATTTTGCCACTTAATACTGGTGCAAAAACTGAAAGTGACTGAGAGGAATAGAGTAAACAGTGACATGATTCACACACTCACACACACACACACACACACACACACACACACACACACACACACACACAGAAGAGCATAGCAGGACAAGGTACTGATATCAAAAAATAATAATGATTACACTCACTCAAGATCTAGCAGTTTGTCTTCTCTGGAAGAAGTATTTTCTCTGTGGCTGAGCTGTGACAGACCCTGTAACAAGACACTGGCTTACTGCAGGGGCAATTAGACATCACACCAAAGGGCACTCTGGGAAGACTAGAGGCCATAAAAGAAAGTAGAATGGCAACCTCCAAGGGCAATAAAACAGTTAGGGAAAGTTAGAAAATACATCTCTCACAGCCAGAGGAAAAGAAAATGCTAGGAACTGGTTAGAACACAGAAAAAAAGACTACTACATATCTTTTTCTGATTTTAACATGGAGTTTTCCTTTAATGAAAAAAACAAACAAACATGCTCTGTGGCTCAAAGCCTTTTCTAGCCAAGGTCACCAAATCTAACACATCCCTACTTGTACACTCCCCAGCAGGCCCACCCCTCGACAAAGTCTCCTCTTTCAAATACCTAGGTGTGACCCTAGATCCCTCCCTAACATTCTATGAACACATATCAAATACAGTGAGGAAAATACATCAAAAACTAGGTGCAGGCTACAAAACCAAAACATTCCTTTCTCCGAATGCCCGTCTCACCATTGTGCAAAGTAACCTTCTCCCCCACTTGACTACTGCTCCCCTGTCCACTCCTTCTCCTCCTCCTCACTTCGCTCTCAACTCAACACAACTTACAATTCCATCTGCCACTTTGTTCTTCAAGCACCCTACTTTACCCACCACTGCACACTCTACAAAACCCTAGGGTGGCTAAATCTTCAGGGATGCATCGACTATGAGATGGGCAGCTTAATTGACAACTCTTTTAGGAAATGCCAGCTGTCCCCCTACTCCTCACTACTCACAGAGAGAGAGTGGCTCCTAGAAGCCTTAGAGCTTCCTTTATTCCCCCTCTGGAAGTCCTACACATATTTTATGTCATGGGCAGTAAAGCCTTCTCTGTATCTGCCCCTCCCTCTGGAACAGGCTCCCACCATCAATCCACTCTTCCCCCTCCCATATGTCCTTCAAATACAACCTACAAGCCTGGCTTATGACTGAATCTTCCTCCAACTGTTCTCTAGACCATGCTAGGGTCCATGACCCACCCTAGCCCTCCTGATAGTATGGCACTCCTACTGCAGATGCTGTCCTGCCTCTATCCTTGATCCTCTCCCTGATCAGCTTACATCCCTCTTTCCCTAGCCCTGAGCACACTCTTGCATGTTCTGCTGGTAATCCTAAGCCAGCCTATGCAGCAAAACTTCTGCTTTTCAAATTAACTCATCTTTCTGTGGGGCACCTAAACTAAGTTAAACCAAAGCACACTAAGTCTTGCTTGAAATTGCAGCTCAGTTCTAGTTATATAATCCACTGCTCTTGTGTTTGTAAATAATGTTTGCTCTACATAGCTAGAACAACCTAATTGTTATCCAGGATCTTCCTTTCTGCATCCATTTATGTCTGCTGTGTGTACCATCCAAATGGCTCTTTGCTGTATCATGATCATGCTGCTGAACTTTGTATATGTGTACTTGTATTACAGCTTGGCTATGTTCTATGTAATATCTGTCTGATGCCACTTTGTGCCACTTTGTGGCCCAGGTTGTGACTGAAAACAATCCTTTGGATCGGCTCACTTACCTGGTTACCAAAGACATAAATCAATCAATCAATCAAGTCTTTATTTATCCAGGCGAGCACCATTGAGCAGGCTCATTTACAAGGTGGACCTGCGTTACACAAGGTCAAGAATAACACTTTTATGTACAGATAATAAATAGACATAATTACACAGAAATAAAAAAAAATACACAGGGCAGTAAAGTATTTCAGGTATAGGGTTAACAAGGTTAGGGAGAATGGTGTGAGAAGGGGAATTAAAACGTTCTGAAACAGCTAGCATATTAAAACATTTTCAAACAGCACGGCATATCATTGGTCAGGACATATACAAACTTAATGGGCAGATATGGAGGGTAGGGGTACAGGACTGCAGCTGTTCCAGGAGGGGCGCTATGGTAGATGGGCTGGGGACATATATGTTAGGAGTCTGAGGATAAGAAAGGTAGTGGATTAGCAGAAAAAAATGGAGAGTATAGGTGGAGACAATCAAGGGGCCAGGTTAGGTGGAGATGTAGTGGGCAGATAAGCAGTAGGCACCCTAGCATGCTAAGCATGCTGGAAACAGCTGCATAGCTTCTTAACAGCCTTTGGCATACAAGGCCCTGAAGGTGGTAAGACTAACAGGATACTCAGTTTCATAGATTTCTGTAGTTTGTTCCAGAGTGAGGGCAACACAAAGCCTATGGCCGCTCTCCCAAAGCGTGTATTGGCCCTAGGTACCTTCAGTAGCAGTAGAGAATAGCTTCTCAGTGCTTAGTTGCCTACCACATATAACGGCAAACAGTTGGAAATGTATTGGGGTAATTTGTTGGTAACAGCTCTGTAGGTCCAGAGAGCCACATTTCTATTCCTTCTGTACTGAAGGGAGGTCCACCCCCACAGCTGCATATAAGGAGCAGTGGTAGGTGGTGATAGGTAGGCCAGTTATGAATCTCAAGGCTCTGTGGTATAAGGTGTCCAGTTTAATAAGACAGGAGGCATTACACTGACTATAAATGAAATTGGCATAATCAATTAGGGATAGAAACGTGGATTGAACTAACTGCATCTTGGCATCTTTGGTCAGGAGGCGGTTTATTCTAAAGAAGAGACAAGCCTCTGCCTCAACTTTTTCAGCAGATCCTCAACATGCTCCACGAAGGAGAGTCGATGGTCTAGCCAGACCCCTAGGTACTTGAATTTCATAACAAATTCCAGCCTCTCTCCTAGTAAAGTGTTTATGGGAGGTAAGGAGCCAGAGATAGCAGGGTTCGCCGAATGAGTAGCCGGAGAGAACAGCATAGCTTTTGTTTGTTTTTTGCCATTGAATAAGAGTTTTTTATTCAGGTGCTGATTCTGCAACAAGTTGAATTCTGTTTATAAATCTCCACAGGTGGCTTCTGGAGTTGGGTGGCTTAGGTACAACACCGTATCATCAGATTAAAGGTGAATATTGGCCTCCTTGATGCCAACATCAATATTGTTTATATAAATGGCAAACAATAGAGGCCTGAGGATGGATTCCTGTGGAACACCTCTTTTTATTGGTTTGAGTGGAGAGTGCTCCCCTTTGGCCTTGACCTGCTGAAGCCCATCTGTAAGGTAATTATTGAACCAGCACTGAGAGCTCGGGTCCAGACCTATCACTTTTAGGGTGGAAAGAAGCAGGCAGTGGTTGACAGTGTCGAAGGCCTTGCTAAGGTCCAGGAACAAGGCACATACAACTTTTTTGTTTTCCAGCTCTCATTGCCAGTCATCAGTCACTTTGGCCAGAGCCGTAATGGTACTGTGCTTGGCTCTGAAACCAGACTGCATAGGGTTTAGAAGGTTCTTGTTATCTAGGTAGGTTCTCAACTGAGCATTCAAAATTTTTTCCAGCAGTTTAGACAATATTGGTAGGAGAAATATTGGCCTGTAATTATTTAGGTCGCAGGGATCCCCTGATTTAAACAGAGGAATGACATGGGCAATTTTCCATAGGTGTGGAAGAGTCCCCTGGGACAAGGACAAGTTAAATAGGTGTGTGATTGCTACAGCTAGGACGTGGTATGCAATCTTTAAGAAGTAGGGGTCGAGAGAGTGTCAGCACCAGTGCTATTCTTGGTGTCCAACTGTAGAAGGAGGTCTTCGACCTCTTTCAACGGAAGCAGGAAGGAATGAGAAGACTGCATTAGTGGTGCTAGGTTCAGGAATCTGTGCACTAACCTGAGAACGTAACACGGATGCTGGTGAATTGTCAAATGCTAGGCCTGCCATAGCAAAGTGGTTGATGAAGGCCTGGAAAATCTCCTTGCTATTGTTGATAGTAACATTGTCAGAGATGATTTTTGAGGGAAGTACATTTCCAGCTCTATGACCAGACAGCTCTTTGATTGTGGACCAAAATTTAGCTGGGCACCTTGAGGCAGAGTCAAGCTCAGTACGGTAGAAGTTGGCCTTAGCCTCTCTGACCAATTTGGTGCAGGTGTTCCAAGCCTTCCTGAAGAGGCACCAGTCCTCGGCAGTTTTTGATTTGAGGGCTTTTTTCAGAGTTTATCTCTCACTAGTAATGCAGCCTTGAGTTCAGCAGAGAACCAACGGCAAGTTCTGGTCTTTACATGGACTTTTACTAAGGGAGCATGATTATTTATGGCACAAGACACTATTTCATGAAAAATGTCATATGCCATACTGACCGATTTGGCTAGGTAAAAGTTCTGCCAGTGTACAGACTATTTTAACTCATCGATGTAGGCAAATGGGTCAAAAAGTTGTGTCTGGACCTTCTGATGGAGAACTTAGACATTAAGGGGGGATTGGAGTCAGATCTTACACCGGCGATGAAGCAGTGATTGTTGACATCCGAGAAAAATATTCCAGCATAGGAAAAGGACTGTGGCTTGCTTGTAAGAGAGAGACATCCAATATGGTACTATTCCTGGGTTTTTTCTTGTTAGGATGGATAGGTTCTTCAATGAGTTGTGTGAGCCCAAGAGAGTCACAGAAGGATCTGAGGGGTAAGGAAGCCTTGGATAACCAGTTGTATTTGAGATCCCCTAGAATAATAGTTTTGAGGGTCTCATGTCCCTTAATAGCCGATAGGTGAGACAGGAGCTGGGACCCAGCAGATGGAGGCCTGTAACACCCTATAACCCTGATAGCCATTGAGTGGGATGTTTCAACCTTAAGGGACAGACATTCAAAGCCATTTGTGATAGAGGAGGAGTCAATGATAGTGTCTGTATATTTGTCCTTGACATAAATGGCTACCCCACCACCCCTAGTCTACCTGTCAGCTCTGAACTCCAATAGTTAGGGATGTTAGCCTCCCTGTCAGGGGAAGAAGATCTGAGCCAGGATTCTGAGACTACCAGGACATCTGGTTCGGTATGAATGACCCAGATCTGGATCGATGTAAGCTTTTTTAAGAGACTGCAAACATTAACGTGCATAAATCTCATACCTCTTAGCCTTGTAAAGTTGGACGGAGATGACAAGGCTTCTGTAGGACCAGGGTTAAGTTCAACATTGCCTGAGCACAATAGGAGGAGAAACACAATTTAAATAAATAAATACACTTTATAATTAATAATGTATTATGATTATTAAAACAATGATATATATGGGTCTAACCCCTCAGTAGTGGAAATCAATGTGTTATTGCACTGCAAGCCATTCCGTATTCTTAAATATTTATAAATTGTAGTTTGGCCAGCCTAACTAAAAAGCTGTTGTGCCATAGTTCAAAGGTCATAGAATGCTGTTGCACCCTTCTGTAGTAAAACACATTTTTTTAATTAGAATGGAAACTTATGCCACCTGCTTCCTTGTTTTTATTTTTCTCACACACACTGAACTTGGGCCTTCCCCCAAAATACAATCTTCTGTTTCTTCAACATTTTAAACAACAGCAACCCTTTCTATACCTGGCTGGGTTTTCAGCAGCTGAATGCAGATAGGTTTCTGTTTTTCTTAAAAATAACACAAAAGTGAAATTTTTTAGTAAGAAACATCAGAAGTTTTTATTGTATGTTTCGAACCATATACTCTACAATATAACACATGGAAAACCATTCACAACTTGGCAATGTTTCCATCACGGGGTTCTGATAACATCGGGGACCTCTTGAGCTTCACTCTTGAGGTTTCAATATCACAACCCCTTGATGTAAACAAAGCATTGTTGTGTATGTTGCCCATACATTATTCTCTAAGTTGCTAGCCCAAACATAAGTTATTAATTCTTGCTCAGGACACTAACTTCATTTGTTATTATTGCTTTGGAACTATATATTTGAAAATCAGTTGTATGCATCAAAGCTTTTAGAACTAAAATGCATCTTCTAGTTATGTCTGTAGAAACATGTATATAATATCTAAAAGAGATAGTATTTTAGGATTTACATATTGGATTTCATCATCAAAGAGGACCAAATTCATGCTAATGAATTTATAAACATGGAGAAAGTCAATATTTCTAATTTAGGTTGCTGTTAATCTATAAAGATTGAAATAACAGGGAAAATGTCAATACGTAATTAACTCTCACTTTCTGAGTTTTTTTCGATACGTAGTCTTATGATATTTTTCCATTTTCTCCCTGTAACACAGCCCCCTACCTCAAATGCACGCACACATGTGGAGGCATACGGGCGCCACATCCTGAGGTACCCACCCGCTATGTGTCACCCCTGCCACCTATGCTGACCACCAGATCTCCACCCAGTGGCAGTGAGACTACGGGGTGGCAATCACCTCCCAGAGAGGAGAGCTGCCTTCCGGCTGCTCAATCCTGCTATGACCCTTCCCCCCATGCTGGCTCCTCGATGACCCAAGTCCATTCCCGAACATGGGTCACCGGCATGGTGCGAGGTAAGGCATCCTGCACCTCAGCCCTCAGTGCCACCGAGCTGGCCACACTTTATGAGTTTTAACCCTAATCTGAGCTTTCAAAGGAACCATTTTACTTTTTTGAGGAAAGTGCTACCCCTAAACAAAACTGCTACCCCCTTGAAAACATTTCTAAATCTAGTGCTGAATCCATAATGCCCACATTGCAACAGTACCTCTCTCTGTAGATCACAGACTCCCATGGGGCCTGCACTTCTGCAGCCACAGGTACTCATGTATGCTATACGACATAGACACACAGGTGTGGCTGCATAAGCATAGGTTCCTCTGGGGCCTGTGCTTATGCACCAGCAGATAAAAATTCATGAATGTAGCATATTAATGCTACTGCATTTGTGTCATCTGGAAACAGTTGTATGTTGTTTGTCTTACCTGATGATGGCTGTCTGTGGTTAATTGTGTGACCTTGCCCTTTTGCTGCTGGGGGTATGGAATAAGGGTTGGAAACCTTAATACCACATCTCCATACTTTTGTGGCATTAGCGTGAACCCTAACTGGTGCATTAACACAGTTTATTGCAAAGAATTTCCTTTCTTTTTGAGATAGTCAAATTGTATCTTTATTCATGCAGGTCCCTTTGGGACCTCCATAAACAGATGCAGACAAGAAAGTATCTCTGGGCTCTGTACCAAGGGAAGAGTCCATCTGCCTGCAGATGTGGCAACAGATGTCAAGAATTTATGGTGATGTCTAGCAGACTGTGGAAAAGCAGAGCTCTCTGGGCCCTTCACTTCTATGTGAATACAGATATAGACATGCAGAGCAAAGAATCTATATGTCAGCCGAAGTGCAGGGCCCAGTGGCACTGTGGCAAACTGACCTATCCCAGACTCAGTCTGCAACTGTTACCAGCATTCTTGAACCCTTCATTATCTGCCATCACTCAGCATAGACACTCTGTCAGGGTATCTCAGTTCACCCAAGTTAGGGTGAAAACAAACCACGCTTGAAAAAGAAGAGCACAGGCAAAAGGATGGGAGCAAGATGCACAAGAGGCAATTGAGTTGCCCCCCAGATCGCATGCCACATGTTGCAATCAGACCCTCCTGGTATCACCATAATTTTCTGTGGGAGGCTCATCCCCCTGCACCCCCATTACAGGGGGCTTCGTCACATGCACTCCCAAATATATATAAACACCCTCCACCCACCACACATTGTGGACAAGAATAGGTCCACAACTATGGCCCCATCCACCCCACATTTAGTGTAGGCGACTGTCAGAAATCCCAATTGCCAACATCACATTTGCCCTCATCCTGGCATTCGCATTCCAGAGCCCTCGTGCTCCATTAACAGTATACTGGGTATCTCTAGGTCTGAATCCCATCAAAGCTACTGCTGACATAGTGGATAGATAGATATATATTTTATTTATAAAGTGCCCATTTCCATAGATTCTGAGCACTGTACAGACAATTCAATAGCAAAATACATATAGAGAGCAGCTCATCATAAATGAAAAATTCTAGGCATCCCATTAAAAATACCATCAGTCATTAAAAGCCTGCTGGAATAAATACATTTTTAGTGCTTTCTTAAAGGCTTCTACCAAGGGGATCTCCTTTAAATAACCAGAAAAGGAGTTCCACAGAGTGGGTGCCACCACCAAAAATGCCCTATCCCCAGAATGCCGCAGCCTCACTCTGGGAACTCCAAGGAGGCCTCTCCTGGCAGAAAAGAGTGCCCAGGGCAGATGGTAGTGGGCAAGAAGATCTTGCAGATAGACAGGTCCCCTTTCATGTAAGGTTTTATAGGTTAGGAACCCTATCTTGAAGACAATCCTCCACCTGACTGGCAGCCAGAGCAGTCTGCGGAGGACTGGGGTGAGATGATCACTTCATCTCACCCCAGTCAGTAATCTCACTGCTGCATTCTGCACCAGCTGCAGCCTGCAGAGGTTGCCCCCAGATAACCCTATGTACAGGGCATTACAATAGTCCAGCCTGGAAGTGACAAAAGCATGCACAAGTGTGGTCAAATCCTCCAGCGGGAGCAAGGCTCAGATTCGTACAATGTTCCTTAGATGATAAACTCCACTCCTGATGACGGCTGACACCTGAGCATCAAGCATCAAATCATCATCCAGGATCATGCCTAAATCCTTCACCTGTCTAGACAGGGTAAGGGGAACACCCCCCCAACATAAGGTCAGGGGGTAACCCCCCATATCGTCCTCCGCCCTGGTGAACTGGATCTACAACAATTACCTCTGTCTTGTCTGGGTTGAGCCTAAGCCAGTTTTGAGTCATCCAAGCCTGGATCTCACCAAGACAGCTGTTAAATACAGAGTCTGACACCTGGGTATTGGGCGCACAGGACAAGTACAGCTGGGTATCATCTGCATAGCAGTGAAAACCCAGCCCGTACCACCTGACAATGTCCGCCAGCGGCAGCATGTACACCGTGAACAACAAGGGCAACAAGACCGAACCTTGCGGTACTCCACAGCACAGAGGCTTTGGGTTAGATGAGGCTAACCCCATCATCACCCTCTGCACTCTGCCTGTCAGGTATAACCTGAACCAGCTGATGACATTACCAGACAAGCCACACCAAAACCGCAGGCGGTCAAGCAGTGCCTCATGGTCCATGGTGTCAAACGCTGCAGAGAGGTCCAGGAGGATTAAGATGGTCCGGGTCTCTCCTGTCTCTTGCTACCAGGAAATCATTAAGCACCCTCACCAGGGCAGTCTCTGTACTATGCCCCACCCAAAACCCAGACTGGTAAGGCTCATAGGTGGAGGAAGAGGTAAGATGTCTCTCAAGCTGCATGGCCACCACTTTTTCAATAACCTTCCCTAAAAATGGGAGGTTTGAGAAAGGTCTGTAATTGCTAAGGCAGCCCAGTTCTAAGGAGGTTTTTCCAAAAGGGGTCTAACCAAGACCTCTTTCAAGGCCATTGGGAAGACCCCACTCCTCAAGGAACTCCAGACAACCCCAGCAATCACAGGCCCAATCAGATCCAGGTCAGTGTTCCACCAACAGGGGAAGTGACCAATTCCTCTCTGTCACAGCTGAGAACACCTCACTTTAGTAAAAAATATGGGAACTGCATCCTTCTCTTCAGAGGTGGAAACAGTTTTTGTCAGTTTTGTAAATTATATATCTGTACCTCTAAAGACTCAATCACAGAGGCTTGAAGTATATAACAAATCATATTTTAATATGCCAGATATTTTTACATAGAACACATGACACTACACAAAGATATATGGGGAACATAATTCCACAGAAATAAAAAGAACATATTTTGCAAACAGCAGAAAGAAAATACACATAAAAAAATCTAACAGCACTGCCCAATTTTCCCAAAGTAGAAAGGTTTACCCACACAGGACACCTTGGTGAAACAGGGCAGGCTTGAACCTTAGATTTTAGCTATTCAAAATTCCAGCCTAACTAACTCTTTCAGGACCTGGCAGCCCTCAAGACGCTTCAGCTGCCCCCCCCCCCATGACACATCATCCAGTATGTCACTCTAGCATCATAGATTTGACACTTCTTTGTGTCTTGGAAAACCTCTCATATGGAAAGACTGTACCAAACTGGAAACCTTGGTTTAGTGCATTGCAAGGTCCATCCCTCTGTCTTGCCTCCTGTCTCACACAGCAAGAAAGACTGCTTCACTCATTAGATGGGGCCCTCCATGAAATGTGAAAGGGTTGTTTTTGTTGTGAGATCTCCCATTAACTGGTCAGGGGTCCTGTAGTTTATAAATGAGAGACTGTAATCACATTCCAGAGGCATGTGGCATGCCTCTGGCAACTACCTTTACCAGACAGTTTTTATCTCAGCTGAAACACTTGCAAGATGTCTATCAGAAAAAAAAACTTAAACACAGAAACATGAAACAAATACATAAAAGTTGTTACATCTCACCTCCCCAACCCTGGAGAAATGAAAAACAAATTATTTAGCACCACTGAATAATCTTTGTTTTTGTGTAAGCTGGCTGCCTCCAACTGCTATGCCCTCAGTTCACTCTCTGGGTGAACGCCATATTAGTTTCTCCTAGCACTTCTCCTACTTAAAAAAAAAAAAATACTAACTATTGTCTGGAAAGACCATTCATGTTGCTGCTGTGACCCACTGCAGTGCTTAATGTCCACATTATAGGACTGCAGTATCAGGCTCCACTAAATTTTGAGTTCAGTCTGCTGGTCCCATGCAGCCATGTCAGTGGGTTGTGGTCAGTGACCAGGATGAACTCCCTCCCATACAAATAAGTTTGCAGCTTCTGCAAAGCCCAGACAGTCCCTAGATACTCATTTTCTATTGTGGCATATGCCTCCTCTCTGGGCAGCAGCTTCCTGTGCAGGTACATGACTGGGTGTTCCTCTCCCAAGCATGTAACCTGACTGAATTGCATCTAGACCTTGATCAAATGCATCTACATGCAACAATAAACCTAAGAAGATAATCTGGGCTGGTGAGCACACATACCTTCAGCTGGTGGAATACAGTATAGCAGGTTTCCATCCATTGAAACTTTTCAGACATTTTCTTCCTGGTGAAACTGGATAGAAGTTTGGCCATGCTGATGAAACTCAGCAAAGACTTAGAGCACCAAACAGCCTTCCCAGGAAACAGTCATTTTTAAATTTTGGGCCAAAATATATTTTTGGGCCCTGGTGCAGAATTATGTTTCGGCATAGATTTCACAATTTTTAGTACCCGGTTCATGAGATGAGGTAATAAAAAGGCTATGCTGACAATTTGGTTGCTGTTGTTCTACAAATGGAACCATTCTTAGTATAGAACATCACAAGCTTCTGCTCTTTAGTTGTTACCTAACCTTGAGAAGCCTCAGTATTTGGCACACAAACAACTGTCTCAGCAATTTATCTGGGACCAGTCCTGCAGCTGGGATTGGTGGCATATTACAAACAAAACTAACACTCCTAGAAGCTTGTAAATTTTCATGAAGCTTCTATAACAACTAACTGTATAGCAGCATGCACATAAATGATCACTTAGCAAGTCTATATTGCAAGGACAGCTAAAAGGGCACTTAGAACAAGTAAACTAGTAACTTTAACAGTGGATTTCACTAAAACCCAACCAATAGCAGCAAATACATTTCTATCATTAGTAATATACATATATAGAAGGCAAGTATGACAATATGTATATATGACAGCTCACGAGTGTATGCTAACACAAAATATTGATACTCTTCAAAAGAGAACAAAGTAGTACTGATTTACAATTTTTTCAGGCACATAAAATCTCAACATGGGTCAGTGGTCTGCCACCCCAGCTGTAGTGCTACTGCTCATGATGTTGATGACCCGGGTTTGGGGGTGAATCCCGAACCATCAGAGGGTCAATCAGAGGGAGAAGGCTGAAAGTCCAATAGACAGTTCACCTTCTTGGGGGGAGGGAGGGGGAACTCAGCAACATACTGATCCCTGGTGATGGCCATGGATACGTGAGCCTGGGACCAGTGCTGCAGCTGGGACCGGTAGAGGTGGCATTTGTCTGCATGTTGGGGGCATGTCTGACCACGCGCTGACATCATTGCATGCCGACCTCTACTAGGAAAGCAACCACAAGATTGAAAACCTCTTGAACAAGCAGCATGACACTCGAGATCCCTGCCAACGCAGCCTCCACTGTCACGTTGGCTGCCAGTCATCGGATTAGCATCTTGGTCCTCCCCCCTTTGGGTGGAGAGGGAGCCCCACCATGGGCTATCCTGAATCCAGCCCAATAAATCTCAGATGCTTTTGGCAAACAAACAAAATGTTCAGGGTTGAATTATCTCCTTTATATAATTTAAAATGAGGAATCTGAGTTGAAAATTAATTTTACTGGAGTATAAACAACAGTTTAAAGTGAGTACAAGGTTCAAATGAGGGCTGGGCACTGAATGGCCCATACAATGGCTGCAGTCTGTTGCACTAAGTTTTGTTTCATCTAACCAACATTGATAGAACTGATGTATTTGTGAAGTATCTGGCCCCTTTACAGTATTTTGCAGAAAACTGTTTCCATATCAGACCAAATGACCAAAGAGTGAAATGGAAAAAATCATGTTCACCATCTATAAAGTGACACAACTTACATAAAATCCCAAGACCACCACAATAAATAGCGGTGGTATTTCTTTGCCGCAGTATTAAAATGGGCCAGCAATATGCCCCTGAAAATACAGCCCCATGTGTCTGTACTGCTCAGGAGCACAGAGTTAGCAAGCACACCATGGACTGTGGCTGTTGGCAGATAAATACAATACACTTTAATGCTACTCTGACTTGTGCCACATTTCCCCCGTGGCTTAAATAATGTATGTGAATTACAGTCTTGTGTGTTCAACAGGCTTGAGCTGCAATCAAAAGAGATTCACTGGAATTTATGCATATGTTCTTAAAGGTGCATATTGCTATTTTAAAGATACATTTTGTCACCATATTTTCAACTACAATTTTGGAACAAGTTATACATTTAGCTACTGTAATATCAAGTAAGTGGAATCTTCTGTTAAATAGGCATCTCCTTTTTATAAATATCTAATTATTTGAAACCTAAGGCTACTATGTGCTACTTTTCTCTGTTGGCAGGCAGTTGAGGTTCAGTGTTCATTCTCAATGAAAAACCTGCCAACAAGACCAGAAGTTGTCTGTCACCAAAAGCTGCCACTTGGCATATGTACAATGCAGTCAAAACTAAGAATATCCTTCACTATCACACAGTAAACACAAACAGGAAAGTAAACAGGGTCTAGTGACAGACTTATGCTGGTGTTATTACCTCTGTCTACTTCTTTCTCAACTTAAGGTGAAATGACCCATGACATAACTTACTCTGTCTATCAGTGCGGTTTTTCTTAAACTTATTTATCTAGTGGAGAGAATCAGGGTCAAATAAGAATACCTGTATCAAGGCTCCAGAGTTCAGGACCTCTGTATTTTAAGGTGCTGGTCACACTTCTATTAGAATAAGCTGGATAATCCATTTACAACACGTTTAGGTGGTATATTATGAATTAGTATAAAAAATCAAAATACACTATGCCCAAATTCATCCTATTTCCACCATCTTGTGGCTTTACCCCTTCCCCCCATTATATAGAACAACTGCAGTAGCATCTGTATATTAGGGTTAAGTAAGCACTTTAATGTTGAACCCTAATTTATGTCTTAATAACTCTGCCCCCTTTGATCAATTTATTTGACATTTGGTAGACCTGGAGTCTCAGCCATGGTCTCTGGATACTGACAATTTTGTGTCAGTCAGTTTGGGAAGGACAAAGTTACAGAGATATAAAAACACTAACATTCACCCTAAAAAATACTTATTTTGCTCTTCTGTAGTTTAAAAAAATATTTTTTCAAACCCTGAAATGTACAGGTTTGATACAGCCTGACTAAAGAAATATACATACTTTTTCAAGTTTGAAGTTTCAAAATTATATAGTTTTTAAAATATCAGTTAAGAACTGTCCTGTTTTCTGAGCATTCTCGGTTTTAAAAAAATGAACATTTTAAGGATAGCTGGATTTTTGCTTTAACGAAAACTAAGGAAAAAATCACTTTTGCCATTCAAAAATCACTTTTGAACTCTTTCAGTAATGAATGTTTTCAATTTCATAAGTATTACTTTCATGAGAATTGCTTTGGTAATGCAGTAGTGAAACATAAAAGTGAAAAATTTGGTAGTGAAAATTACAAACATGGGAATAATGTTACTGAAAAAACATATCATTTTGAAACTTCAAACTTGCAAAAGCATGTACCTTGGCAGTCCCTGGGCCTGTGCTTCTGTGCAAGTACAAATGCAGCTCAGCAGGTCCCTCGGAGCCCTGTGCAAAGAGAAGAGTTTATCTGGCTGTGGTGTAGCTACAGATGCAGATGCACAGAGCATGAAGACTAGAATCCATGGGGCTGTCTGCGGGGCTTTCCTTGGGGCTGCAGAAGGGCAGAGCCCTCTGGGCCCTGTGCTTTCATGTGACTACAGCTGCAGATGAGCAGGACCATCTGGGCCCTGTGCTGAGGGAAGAGTCCATCTGAGCCCAGCACTTCCATACAGCTATGGATGCAGATGTGCAGGGCCTTCTGGGCTCTGTGTCAAGAAAATAATTCTCTTCGCTATACGATTATTATTTTTACTAATGAACGTTTCAGTAACATTATTTTCATTTTCATGGTTTTCATTAATGACTGTTTTAACTTTTGTAAGAATCACTTTCATGAGAATCGTTTTTGTGTTGCAGTAGTGAAAAATGAGAAAGTGAAAATAGGTCAGTCAGCAACACCAACAGCCAGGTCATCAACACCAATATAGCACCAGCACCACCTGCAGTCCAGCCAACAACACCCCACAGCCAAGCCATCAGTATCTGTCCACATACCACTACCATCACCTGCTGCCCAGTCAGCACCTCACACAGCTAGGTCATCAGCATTCACATACCAACCAGCATCAACTGCTGCCCAGTCAGCAGCCACCCAGCCAGGTTATCAGTAACCATATACCAAACAGTACCACCTGCAACCCAGTCAGCACCTCCCACAGCCAGGTCATCAGTACCATATGCCAAGCCAGCACCAACTGCTGCCTAGTCAGCAACCCCCACAGCCAGGTCATCGGTACCCACATACCAACCAGTACCACCTGCAACCCAGTCAGCATCTCCCACAGCCAGGTCATCAGTACTCATATACTAACCAGTATCACCTACAACCCAGTCAGTGCCATCCACAGCCAGGTCATTATTACCCACATACCAACCAGTGCCACATGCAGCCCAGTCAACATCACCCATGGCCAGCTCATCAGCACCCACATACCAACTAGTGCCAATTGCAGCCTGGTCAATGCCACCAACAGCCAGGTCATCAGTACCCATATAAAAACCAGTATCACCTACAACCCAGTCAGTGCCATCCACAGCCAGGTCATTGGTACCCACATACCAACCAGTGCCACATGCAGCCCAGTCAGCATCACCCACATCCAGGTCATCAGTATCCACATACCACCCAGTGCCACTTGCAGCCCAGTCAGCACCACCCACAGACAGGTCATCAGTACCAACATACTAACCAGTATCACCTGCAGCCCAGTCAGCATCACCTACAGCCAAGTCATCAGCACCCACATACCAACAAGCACCAACTGCTGCTCAGTCAGTATTGCCTACAGCCTGGTCATCAGTACCCACATAGCAACCAGTATCACCTGCAACCCAATCAGCACTACCCACAGCCAGAACATCAGTACCCACATACTAACCAGTATCACCTGCAGCCCAGTCAGCATCACCCACAGCCAAGTCATCAGTACCCACATACCAACCAGTGCCTCCTGCAGCCCAGTCAGCATCACCTACAGCCAAGTCATCGGTACCCACATACTAACCAATATCACCTGCAGCCCAGTCAGCATCACCTACAGCCAGATCATCAGTACCCACATACCAACCAGTGCCACTTGCAGCCCAGTCAGCACCACCCACAGCCAGGTCATCAGTACCCACATACCAACCAGTACCACTTGCAGCCCAGTCAGCACCACCCACAGCCAGGACATCAGCACCCACATACCAACCAGTACCACCTGCAACCCAGTCAGCAACCCCCATAGACAGGTCATCAGGACCCATGGAACTACTATGGAATACTGAAACTCAGAATTCCAAACTCCACAAGATCAAGTTTGGGAGACTGAATTTCAGTATCCCACAAGGCACTGGATCCCAACTTGTGGGATCCCAAAGGCACTTGCATTTAATACAGGGGGCTTTGCCCTCTGCACCCCCTCAACTTAAATAACCAACTCTGAGGGGGACCAGACCGCAGCGTAAAACATTAAGTTAGGGGGAGATGAAAAAAATAACATTGTGGTAACCGGGAACAGAACCTGGGTCTGCCACACCATGCTGGCTGAGCTGCTGGTGGCTTAGCCTTCCACACTATGGGAGCAGCTCGGCCAGCTTCCATAGTTTTTCCTCTGTTGTGGTGCCTGGCCAGGGGTAGGGTAGCGATTCATTACTTCCACTACCTTACCCCTGTCAGCATCTGCTTCTTCCCTGTCGGACATATATGCATCAGGATCAGTGGAGTTGGGATAGTGTAGCTGTTGGGCAGTAGTGCCTGAGCATATGAACATATAAACATATGAAATTTGCCAGTAGATAAAGGCCTAGTGGTCTATCAAGTCTGCCAAATGTGCAGCTAGCACCCCGTATTCTACAGCTGCCTCTTCCTCCCTTCCCCTCCCTTGACTCTCCCCCTTGCCCTGTCCCAGTCCCTTTTGAAGCAGTCCACTGTTCTACTGGATACCACTTCCGCTGGTAACAAATTCCACCCTGCTACCACCCTCTCCATAAAAATGTGTCTCCTCATCTCCCTCCTGAACCTTCCTCCCTCCAGTCTCATATCATGGCCCCAGTGTCCTTCCCCTCCCTTATTTTGAACAGCCCCTCTGTAACTGTTTTGTTTATTCCTTTCATGAACTTGAAGGTTTCAGTCATATCCCCCATCCCTTCTCTCCTCCAGCAAGTATATGTTCAACTCCCTCAGCCTCCTTTCATATGGTAAGTCCCCCAGCCCCTTAATCATCTTTGTCACCCTGCGCTGCTCCCCCTCCAGTAACTTAATGTCCCTCTTCAGATACGGGCACCAGTACTGCATGCAGTACTCCAGGTGTGGTCTAACTAATGATCTATAAAGTGGCAGAATCACCTCCCCCCTCCTCGAGGATCTACCCCTTGCAATGCAACCCAGCATTTTATTGGCCTTTGCAGCTGCCTTCTTACATTGTGCTGAGTTGTTCATTGACCCCGCAATGAGCACCCCCCCAGATCCTTCTCCTCCTCTGTCTCAGCTAACTGCACTCCACCAGCTGGTAAAGCCTCCTTGGGTTTTTCACCTCAAAATGCAGCACCTTGCACTTTTTGGCATTGAACCCCAGTTGCTAGGTGTCTGACCAGGTTTTCAGCTTTGTCAGATCATCCTGTAACCCCTTTCATCCTCCTAGGTCATCCACCACCACTCCCATCTTGGTGTCATCAGCAAACAGACTGGTCTTGCTCTCGATGCCCAATGATATGTCTGCAATGAATATCCCAAAGAATACTGGTCCCAACACCGAGCCCTGTGGAACACTGCTCCCCACCCACCACCAGCCTCTGTTGCCTTCCCAGAAGCCAGTTCCCTACCCATCTCACCAGCTTTTCACCAGCCCCTGTGCCTTCTAACTTACTTCCCAGCCTCCCATTCAGCACCGAACTGAATGCCTTACTGAAGTCCAGGTACAGGACATCCACTGCATGGCCCCCATCCAATTGCCTAGTTACCCAGTCATAGAACTCCACCAGTTTGGTTTGGCAGGATCTGCCACTTATTAAGCCATGCTGTCTGCTGTCCTGTAGCCCTTTGGTCTCCAGGAGGGCCACCAGCCTCTCCTGAGTACCAATGCCCATAGTCTGGGTAACAAACTTCCTGAATTAGTGGCCTTGATGGAGGAGGAACATCTGGATATCATGGCAGTCACAGAAACATGGTACACACAAAACCATGACTGGGACGTAAACATACCAGGATACGCTATCTACAGGAGGGACAGGGAGGGTAAAAGAGGAGGAGGAGTAGCTCTTTACATAAGGGAAGGAATCAAAGCAACAGAACAAAAGGGTAAACAGGGAGGAGAAGAAGCACTGTGGGTAAACTTGGAGACAGGCAATGGCTCCACAACGCTACAGGTAAGCTAGAGCAGACTTCTTCTCAGGGGAGGAAACAGACAAGGAAATGATGAAAGTATACTTAGAATGGCAGAAAAAGGGGAGATATTGCTGATGGGTGATCTGAATATGCCAGATGTTAACTGGAGTGCAGTTGCAGCAGCCACTTTGAAGAGTGGGGTTATTCTAGATGCCCTACAGGAGGCATGCCTTAGACAACTAGTATTGGATCCCACTCAAGAGGGAGCAATCTTAGACCTGGTTCTCTCAAATGAAGATGGAGAGAGGATCACAGATGTAGAAGTGGATAGCCATCTGGGAACTAGCGACCATCGAACAGTATGGTTCACAATAAACAGAGCAATAGAGTCAAGCCATACAAAGGCAAAAGTACTGGACTTTAGGAGGGCTGACTTTGCCAAAATGGGTGAGTGCCTAAGGAATGCACTAGCAAATGGGCAGGAAGGAGGGGTGGAAGAACAATGGGGAATAATAAAAACTGCCATCACAGAGGTAACAAGCCTTTGTGTGAAGCAAATAAACAAAACAAAACAATGTAAGAAACCACTATGGTTCTCAAAGGAAGTGGCAGTGAAGGTTCACGAGAAAAAGAAAGTATTCAGGAAGTACAAGGAATCACAGAAGGAGCAGGACAGAGAACTGTATCAGTTAAAGCAAAAGGAAGCTGGGAAGGCAGTCAGAACAGCAAAGGCCTAAACTGAGGAAAAGATAGCCAACTCAGTTAAGAAGAGGGATAAAACCTTTTATAGGTACATCAGGGAGTGAAGGAAGACCAAGGGAGGGATAGTGAGGCTTAATAAAGGGAGGGAGGGTGGGCAGAGGGTGACTGTGAAAAGGCAGAGATACTAAACAGATATTTTTGCTCAGTATTTACAAATGAAGAGGGGGAGGTACTTAAAACAAACAGTAGAAACACTCTGGATACAGAAGTTGATACCAGCCCATTTACAGAAGAAAGGGTTATGAAAGAACTCTTAAAACTGAAGGTGGACAAAGCAATGGGGCCTGATGGGATTCATCCCAGAATTCTAAAAGAACTAAGGGTAGAACTAGTGACACCACTGACTACCCTCTTTAACAAATCATGGGAGGATGGGATGGTACCCGAGGACTGGAGGAGGGCAGATGTAATTCTCCTTCACAAAAGTGGGAGCAAGGCAGAAGCAGGAAACTACAAACCTGTTAGTTTAACCTCAGTGATAGGGAAAATGATGGAATCACTTCTGAAGGAAAGAATTGTAGAGTATCTAGAGGCCAGAGGGGCACAGGACCCAAGGCAGCATGGATTCACAGTGGGAAGGTCATGCCAGACGAATCTGATAGATTTCTTTGACTCAGTGACCAAAGTAGTAGATCAGGAAGGGGCTGTGGACATGGCCTACCTAGACTTTAGCAAGGCATTTGACACAGTCCCACAAAAAAGATTAATATACAAGTTAGCCAGCCTGGGAGTGTGTCCCAAGATGACAGCCTGTGTAAAGAATTGGCTGAAGAATAGGACACAGAGAGTAATAGTAAATGGAGTCCACTCTGAAGAAAGGGGGGGTTACTAGTGGGGAACCGCAGGGTTCAGTATTAGGACCGGTCCTCTTTAATGTCTTTATAAGCAACATTGCAGAGGGACTGGAAGGAAAAGTATGTCTCTTTGCAGATGACACTAAGATCTGCAACAGAGTTGATGCACAAGGTGGAGTGGAAAGGATGAGAAGGGACTTGGCAAGGTTAGAGAAATGGTCAAATGTATGGCAGCTTAGATTCAATGCTAAGAAGTGCAAGGTAATGCACCTGGTAAACAAAAACCCAGGGGAAGAGTACACAATGGGGATGAGATACTAACAACAATAAAAATGGAAAGGGACCTGGGGGTAGTCATATCAGATGACCTAAAGGTGGGCAAGCAATGTGAGAGGGCAGCAAGGAGGGCTGGGGGATACTAGGATGCATAGGGAGAGGCATCACCAGTAGAAAACAGGAAGTTATTATCCCTCTGTACAGACAGCTGGTCAGACCCCATCTGGAGTACTGCATGCAGTTCTGGAGACTCAATCTCCACAAAGACATAGACAGGATGGAAGCTGTCCAGAGGAGGGCAACTAAAATGGTCTAGGGTCTGCAGCGGAAGACATATGAAGGAGATTAAAGGAGCTTATATGTATAGCCTCGAGGAAAGGAGGGAGAGGGGGGACATGATAGAAACTTTCAAGTACCTCAAGGGAATCAACAAAGTCCAAGAGGGTAGCATCTTTCAAAAAAAGAGGTGTGCAAGAACAAGGGGGCACAATTTGAAGATAGAGGGGCGGCTCAGAGGTAATTTAAGGAAGTATTTTTTCACAGAGAGGGTTGTGGATGCATGGAACGGCCTTCCGGAGGAGGTTGTGGAGTCAAAAACAGTGGTGGAATTCAAGCATGCATGGGACAGTCATAAGGCCATTCTAGGGGGTGCGGGTAGGAAGAAGTAGGCTGCTGGTTAACTAGGATCTGCAGCTTATCCAGTAGGTAGGGAAATGGGCAGACTGGGTGGGCCAAGCGGTCCTTATCTGCCGTCAAATTCTATGTTTCTATGTTTCCTTCAGAATAGTCTCAATTAGCTTACCCATGATGGATTGGCTCACAGGTCTGCAATTCCCTAGTTCATCCTCGGGGCCACTCTTGTGGAGGGGCACCACATGAGTCATCCTCCAATCCTGAGGTACACACCCTGAAAGTAGGGTCAGGTGAGTGTTGGGATTTTGAGCCACAGGGTTTTTATTTATTATTTTATTTAATTTTTGTTTACTGGGTAAGTGAACTAGCCAACATGATGACTATTTTCAGGCATGACCTGGGAGAGTACAGAACAAATTGAGCAAGCACAAGTACATTTCAAGAAGGTAAGGAGCAAACAATACACTTTTCAAGGTGGAGAGCAATGTACATAGATGCAAGACAGTGAGGGAGTAAAAACATAACAAAAGGAGAGGGCAGCAATGACAATTCCCTAGTAGAGAAACAATTTTACAAATGGGAACAATATAAGGAACTGGAGAATAACAGTAGACAACAGCGAACAAGCAAGCAAAAAAGGTAGGAAATGTTGTAGGGATAAAACATAAGATAATACAAGCAAAATACAGTATTGGGAGAAACACAGCTGTCATAACTAACTCTGCAATAAAGTTGAAAGATAAAGGAAGCGGAGGAGGCAGGCAGGTAGGAGAACATTAGGGTAGCATAGTGAGAAGAAGGGAAGGAAGGTGGAGTAGCAATATAGTGAAAAAGAATTGGGGGGAGGTTATATACAGGAGGAAAGTGAAAAAGATAGGAGGCCAGCCATGAGAAAGCAATATAGAGGGAGAGTGGCTGAGGGGAGCTAGAGTGGAGATACAGGGGGAGAAGGGTTAGGGGGAAAAGGATAGGTCTTACCAGGCAGGAAGCCTACAAGACCAGAGAAAAGAGGACAGAACGTGTGCAGAGGTAGGAAAAGGATAAAAGGGCATGGGGCAGACAAGTGTACCAAACTATCAGGTAGGGTCAGATACCGCACCCACATACCAAACAGTGCCACTTGCAGCCCAGTCAGCACCACCCACAGCCAAGTCATAAGTAACCAAATACCAAACAGCACCACTTGCAGCCCAGTCAGCATCACCAACAGCCAGGTCATCAGTACCCACATACCAACCAGTACCACCTGCAATGCAGTCAACATCTCCCACAGCCAGGATATCAATACCCACATATCAACTAGTATCGTCTGCAGTCCAGTCAGCACCACCCAAAGCCAGGTCCTCAGCACCCGCACACCAACCAGCACCATCTGTGGCTCAGTTAGTACCCCCAACAACCAGGTCATCAGCACCCACACACCAACCAGTACCACCTGCAGTGCAGTCAACATCTCCCACAGCCAGGATATCAGTACCCACATATCAACTAGTATCACCTGCAGTCCAGTCAGCACCACCCACAGCCAGGTCATCAGCACCCACACACCAACCAGCACCAACTGCAGCCTAGTCATCACCTCCCACAGCTAGGTCATCAGCACCCACACACCAACCAGCGCCACCTGCAGCCCAGTCAATGCCACCAACAGTCAGGTTATCAGTGCCCACATACCATCTGGCATCATCTGCAGCCTGGTCAGCACCACCTACCATGAGATCATCAGTACCCACATAAGCACTACCCAGAGCCAGGTATCAGTGCTTATAAAATGGGCTTAAAAATATAAAGCACTGATTGGTTGTTTTCCCTTCTCAGCTGTGTCCTTAATAAATGATATTCCATCCAACTGGCACTAACCTCTGCCACACTGCCCCTTGACAACAGCAAATCACTGAGCTGTGCCAAGCAGAAAAAAAAAACACAGCCTGGCACAGCTCAGCGCGAAATCTGTAGTCCGCGGTGACGGAAACCCAAGCGGCAATCTCCCGATGGCATGAGCGTTCATTGTCAATGGAAAACGAGTGGATCTGCCAACATAAAAGACGCTGTCATTCGGGAGCCGTATATCTATCTTCTAAAAAATGGATGTAACTTTTTCACTATCATTAGAAGAAATACTCACCGATCTATCTCCACAGCGAGACAAGCAGCCTCTTCAAAGTACCTCAGCTGAAGCATCTGCCAGCACTGACACTGTCACGGAGACGCAACCCACAGGACCTCTTGAACAGCTGCCTGTAACGGCAGACGTCGACCATCCTCCTTTCACCACAGCAGCCACAGAAACTGAAGCACCAGTACCTAAAAAAAGAAAAACAAAAGTGAAAAACATAGCAACATTCCCAAGCCTAAGTTCACAAGAGCTGGATCAAATAGAGCGAATGAAAGATGAAATGAACACTCAAAAAACAACATCATGGGCAGTAGCAGTCTTTCAAGGTTGGTGCACAGCAAAGCAGATAGCCATAGATTTAAAACAAATAGAAATACAGCACCTAGCAGACATCCTCTGCAAATTCTATGCAGAGATCAGGCAAACCAATGGTACAGAGTACAGTCTAGCTAGCATCATTGCCCTCAGAGCAGGCCTTAATCGCCATTTCAATTCACCCCCACTGTCCAGAAATATCAATCTCCACAACCACCCTGATATGCAACCAGCTAACAATATGTTTTCAGCAGTCTTAAAAAAGTACAGGAGAGAAGGGAAAGATAGAGCAGCCCACTACCCTGCAATAAATGAGAGAGATTTAGAAATCTTGCGATTATCCCCAGTTCTCTCACCAAACACTGCCCGAGGACTACTGTACAAAGTTTGGCTCGATATTCAACTCTGCATGGCACGCAGAGGCCAAGAAGGTCTCAGACAGTTGAAACCGGAACATTTTAAAATTAAAAAAGATGATGAAGGCTATGAATATATAACACTCAGCTTCAACGAATATACTAAAAATCTCAAGAAAAATTACTGCACAAAGCAACAGCACAGAGGCTACATATAAGAAATTCCACACAGCCCTGTATGTCCAGTTGCTTCCTTTAAAAAATACATTGCCAAGTTTCCACCTAACCCTCCTGCCTTCTACTTACACCCTCGTAAAATAGCTAACAATCTACTGCCAACCTCAACTATCTGGTACACTCGTGAGCCATTAGGATTAAACTACCTAGCAAGCCTGATGCCAAAAATCAGTGAGGAAGCAAAGCTCTCAACACGCTATACAAACCACTTAGTCAGAGCTACAGCTGTACAATTACTGTCTACAGCAGGCCTAGACTCCTGCAAAATAATGGCAGTAACGGGCCATCGAGCAGAAAGCAGCTTACGCTCATACTGGGCTGCTACTCCAAAAGACACAGTTGTGGAGTAATATTTTGGCAAACAAAACAAGAGATCAAACATCCCACTCACACAAGCTCTCCAAACAACCGGAATTTTAAATGAGTGGCGATGATCAAACTGCATGCTGCAGCAAATCTCTACCTGCAAACAAAACAACAGACACAGCAAGCAACACAGAAACCCTCTGCAGCTATTTTTCTCCGACGAAACCAAACGAACAACAGCTTCAAACAAATACCTTTGCTGAGCAAGCACAACAGCGAGAAACTCCTGCTTCAGAAACACCATGCTTCACAAACTGCCGAAAAGAGACCGGAAATTCCCTGACGTCCTCAACCACGAAGACAGCAGACACAGCAGACGATCGCAAAAGCCAGCCACTTACACAAGTCATCCAACAATTTAAAGAAACAAACACCAGTTCTCCTTTCCTTATACAGAATTGCTATACGGGACATGTTGAATTTATTAACTACACAAAATAAAAAACGTAGTCACCTATTACATAGATAGTGAACTAGGTCCTGTATAGAATTCAACCAGTAGCTAAAAACTTTGTCAATTTACAATTTTAAATGTTTTAAAACATTAGTATACTAAAAGTTAATGTCTTCTAACGTTTCCAGTTAATTTCTTCTGTTTAAATGTAAAAACACTGCTTTACATAAACCTTTGCAGTTCATTTCTTCTGAAAAAAAAAATTTACTAAACATTACAGCAATAACTCTTTTACAAACTGGGACTATTTAATGTCTACATGATTTCAAACAACAACTGTTTGTCTATTTTAAAAGCTACAAATAAAAAAAACCTGTTCAATTAAATAGTGTGTCCTACTATTTAATAAAGCCCATTTTATAAGTGCAATAACACACTCCGAGGTGTGGTTTATCGCCTCATAAGAGCACGCCCAGGTTATTGCTTGCTTATATACTAACCAGTGCAACCTGCAGCCCACTCAGCATCTCCTCACAGCCAGGTTATCAGTACCCACATATCAACCACTGCCACCTATAGCCCAGTCATTGCCCCCTGCAGCCCAGTCAACATCACCAATAGGAAGGTCATCAGTACTCACAAATGGGCCACTCACAGAGCAAAAATAGTACTTTGCCTCTGTAAATGTATTTATCTGTCATACAAGTATTTAGAAATCAAGAAAATAATGATTAAAACTACAAATAAGTAAGATGATATAAACCGGGTAAACTGCTTCAGGGAAGTGTTTGCCATTCTGAACTCAATATTATGCAACTGTCATTGTTGAAAATGAAAAGTTGAGGATCATTCCGGAAACATAAAGAAAGAGAGCAAGTCCTGATTAGTTGATATGCCTGCAGCATTACCTTTACATTTTATGATGCACCTCCGTTCATTTCATAAATTACCGGAGATGTCTGTGACCTAGTAGTGCACTCTGCTAGATACTTGTCTTAAGAAAAGACATTATTGAATTACTAATTTAATTTATGAAAACCTTAATTAAACAGGAAAACTGAGCATGTTTTATTTATAGAAAGGAGGAATGTAAGTAAAAAAAATCACCTTTATTAAAAAGTGCTCAAAGTGCTTCTCTTTCTGAAAGGAATCTGAGAAAGGCAATTTATTTTCAATCAAATAAGGAAATCCCAGACTGGCCTGCTAGTGGAATGTTGTTCATTTTCAAACAGAGCAATAACGTAGAGAAGTGATATTTTACATTCCTGACACTGTATCGGCCGACAAAACCTGCCTACCTGTAACAATGGAAACTTTCTGCATAGAAGGGCAATAAGGCGATTCACGAATGTGCCAGCAGGATATAAATAGTGGAGTCCTGGCCCACTGTAGAAAAGAACAATGCAAAAGCTGATAATACACTTGGTACTTTCTCAGCCAAGACTGGATAAATCTATAAGCAAGGCAAAGATGCTTATTAACCACTACACAGAGGGAGACAGCACCAGTGGGCTACACAGTCTTCTTCTGTCTTGCAACTCTGGGGCCCGATTCTCAGTTACACAAAATAGGATGTGACTGTGTGCCTCATTATGACTACACACCTAATGGCTATCCACAAAGGGCCTAGCCCACCCCCCACAGCAGTGCCTGAGACACAATGCAATGAAGACAGCCAGATGGTAATGGGTGCAAACATGGTTTGCACCAAATCACATCTGTGGTACGGTGCCTGTGGCCACTGTGGACAGCATAGCACCACTCATTGCAGCCATGAGCACAGGCACTACCATCTAACTTTTCCTCCCACCCCACTACCTGTACTGTAATACCTGCTTTTGGACCCAGCAAATGTTGACCATATTAATCTCTTGACATTATTCATGATGGACTGTAGTCTCTTCCCTAACCCCAGCTCCAAATGAACCCTGGTGTCCAATAGATTTGCCAACCTAGCCCTGTTTCTTGCCACTCATAGTTTTGTATTTCAGTCCCTCACCAATCTACATCCCCTCTTAGGCTTCTCAGTCTACTTGGTTTCTTTAGTAACACCTGTAGAATTGCTTTTAGCCATTCTACTTTAGGGGGTGTCACTAAAGATATGACTGCATCATGTGGGTGTTGATATGGTCTGTGGATAGCACTGCTGGGCATTTGCATAGCAGCTCCAATCCTTTCTCTGCACAAGACTTTTTTGTGACTTCATGGGAAAGGACTGAAACCCCCACTGTATATGTTAATACAGCCGATGAGACCACTCTAACGTATGTAAGAGAGGCCTCACGTTCATTCATAGGGTAAGAGAACCATGAACCACAGGTGAATGGTTCTACTGCTCTAAGAATGCAAGTGACAATACTCTTATAACCGTAAGAGTGGTCTCTTTGGTCATATTAATATATTATTGATCTAGCTCACTCAATATGTATTAAATATTTAAAAAAGCTTTCCCGAACATGCCCATTTCCAGGGCAGCTTTGTGTGAGACACTCTTGACCAAACAAGAGTCTCTTATGCACAGAGGAAGGAGTGCTCCAATTGATTAGGAGTGCTCCTTCGATCTATACTGGACAGCTAGGGGTCTGCAGGCAAAGAACTGCCAAAAAATTGTTGGTGCAACAATTCTGTGACAGTCCCTTGGGACTGTGACTCAGGCCTTATGTTCCTAAGAGCACTAACGAAAGCCTCCATGTAAAAATGACAATCCTGTTTTTCTGTATTACACACACGTGCATGCACACACACACACACACACACACACACACACACACACACACACACACACACACACACACACACTGTAAAGGGCCTACAGTCAAAGTAAAGGAAGAGGCAATTATGATATGGCCTGGTGATGTCCCCGTCATCATTTCCATCTGATGCTTTCTTATCCTGCACCAGATGGCATAGTAAGGCTCAGAATTCAGGATATATTAATCAAGTAAATGTAGCTCAAAAGATGCAGTTACAATAACAATCAGAGATATTGCAGCGATGAGAGAGAATGTTTCTCAGGAGGCTGATTTGCTGTGATCTGCGTTCTTTGAAGAATAGTTAGGAGCATATAATAGATTTCAGTGAGAACATTCACATGCTATTTAGCAGCTTTGCTAATTGTGCTTCTAGCAACACAGCCAGGTATGGCTTTCAGCAAAGGATGTTTGAAATGCATTTGCCCGAGTTGCTGTTTCTCTCTTGAGTTCTGCAGTCTGTGTTTATTCTGCCTCTGTTACTTCCATATGGACTCTGTCATCAACAGCTAACATACTATATGATGTAGGAAAAAAAACTATAATTTCCATGATTAAGTGTTTATAGGGATTTTGTAGGAAAGCAAAATGAAAATAATATACTGACAGGCTTGTTATAGTGAGTACAACACTATGGTATTGAAATGTACTGTGATTGTCAAAGTTCTCAGAGGAAGTTAAAGAGAGATACAGTAGAGACTATTTATGGGTGCTATGCAAGTGAGAAGGGAACTAGTCTGTCAGAGTAAATGCCAATCATAATAAAAGACATACGGTAATGCTTCCTTTTTGTGTGATTAATGAATGCAAGTAGACCCATTCGTGAAATTTCTTAACAGCAGTTTTTCTGGTATGCATTTCAAATGTTAGTTAGGAAAAAAGACCCTGTAAGTGCCTGCATCAGGCAGACTGTTTGTGCCATGCAAACTGGGATGTTAATGCTCGCATGGTAGTTTGCATGCCAGTCACTGTACTAGAAGCTGCAGAATGCATGGCACAAAGCAGTTTATGCAGCAGCACAAAGACAAAGCTGAAGTAGATGCAGATGAAAGCTGGAGTCATGCACACCTCTCACAACAGTATATTGCAAGCCCTGTGACTGTGCTAACTGGTTGTTTGCACAGTGCTAGTTAACACCTGGCAAAAGCATGTTCCAACAGCACACAGACAGCATTGACCATAAGAAACCCATTACCAGAGCCCTATAAAACCCAGTTACTATGCAGAGGGCTGGACAAGCACTTGTAATTTAATGCCCTGCAGTGCTGTTAATGGAGAGTCTAGTCCTTTGTGATTTAAAAACCACACAATTAACTTCAGTATAATGATATACTGATGTAGTGGACCTTAAACGAGCACATTAAAAATGTTATGCTGGCCTCCCTGAATGTAACAATGCATTTATTTCTCTGTAGCCAAAGGTGTGCTGCAGTCACACATCACCTGTTTTACATGTATCTCTGGATAACACCATTGTACTGCCCTGCACAAAACCTCCATCCACCGCGAGGAGTAATGTGCCTTGATAATGACATGTAGCGGCTAGGTAATGAAATGGTAAGGAGGTGTGGGGGATAAGGCCAACTACTGAAAAAGGTAGATGCCTAGCAGCACTGTTCACTATCTAGCACTCCTTATCCCCTCGGTATCAATGGCATCCTTTGCTCAAGCTCCAAGAAAACTCATCTATAAAACATCTGGAGATGGCTTCTACATCTAAAGTCCAAAAGAAATAATTGCAGCTATTGTTTGGCACTGCAGACAAGCCCTCTAACCTGCCTGAGACCAGAGTCCAGGCAAGCAGCATGGCCACTGACAAGGAGAAGACAGCGGAGGTGGTAGGAGAACAAAAGAGCTCACTCTGAGCCCTAATCACTTCTATGCAGACCGAGATGAGGAACAGTTTTACTAATATTAATTCTCAAATGTCTCACTGGCAAACCCTCAATAAAATGTTAAGTAAGACATTGTTGCAGCATGCTACAGAGCTCACTGAAATAAAAAGCATGGTGAACACTATGGAGATCGAGTAGCAGTGTTGCTTAGAGACAGGGACACTTTAAAATCTACTATACAGGAACTTAAAATGAAGATCGATGACCAGGAGAATCAAGCCTGCAGGAAGAATGTGCAGATTATAGGTTTGCCTGAGGAATTATAAGGCCATCAATCAGAATCAGTCATTGCCAAGTGGCTCATTAAAAAACTGGAGCTGAACACTGAGGAGCAGACCTTCAAGGTAGAGCGGGAGCATCAAACACTGGGGAGGGAAGGCACAGACCTAGGGACATACTGTGCTGCTTCTTAGTGAAGTTCCATAGGTGGCAAGACAAAGAGAAGGTACTCAGAGCCTTCAGACAGAAAGGGCCCATCACAGTGGAGAATGGGAGGGTGCTAATATTCCTGGACTATAGCTGGGGTCTACAGAAAGGGAGGCTGAAGTTTAATGTCTTATTTGCATGCCCACGGCACATATGTTAGACTCGACCTTGTGCTGGCTAGCCAGGGGTTACAATGAGGAGGTGAACAGATCAGCCACGGTCTGATGGCAGTGTCTGACTACATAGAAACATAGAAACATAGAATTTGACGGCAGATAAGGACCACTTGGCCCACCTAGTCTGCCCATTTTCCTCCCTAACAGATAAGCTGCAAATCCTAGTTAACCAACAGCTTACTTCCTCCTACCCCCCACTAGGACTGCCTTATGCCTGTCCCATGCATTCTTGAAGTCCCCCACTGTTCTTGACTCCACAACCTCCTCAAGGAGGCTGTTCCATGCATCCACAACCCTCTCAGTGAAAAAATACTTCCTCACATTACCTCTGAGCCGTCCCCCCTCTATCTTCAAATTGTGCCCCCTTGTTCTTGCACATCTCTTTTTCTGGAAGATGCTACCCTCTTGGACTTTGTTAATTCCCTTGAGGTACTTGAAAGTTTCTATCATGTCCCCTCTCTCCCTCCTTTCCTCTAGGGTATACATATTAAGCTCCTTTAGTCTTTCTTCGTATGTCTTCTGGTGCAGACCCTGCACCATTTTGGTTGCCCTCCTCTGTACAGCTTCCACTCTGTCTACGTCTTTGCGGAGATGGGGTCTCCAGAACTGCACACAGTACTCCAGATGGGGTCTCACCAACTGTCTGTACAGAGGGATAACAACTTCCTGTTTTCTACTATTGATGCCTCTTCCTATGCATCCAAGTATCCCCCTGCCTTCCTTACTGCCTTCTCACATTGCTTGCCCACCTTTAGGTCATCGGATATAATTACCCCCAGGTCCCTTTCTATTTTTACTGTTGTCAGTATCTCACCCCCCATTGTGTACACTTCCCCTGGGTTTTTGTTTCCCATGTGCATTACCTTGCACTTCTTTGCATTGAATCTGAGCTGCCATACATTTGACCATTCCTCCAACCTTGCCAAGTCCCTTCTCATCCTTTCCACTCCATCTTGTGTATCAACCCTGTTGCAGATCTTTGTGTCATCTGCAAAGAGACATACTTTTCCTTCCAGTTCCTCTGCAATGTCACTTATAAAGACATTAAAAAAGGACCGGTCCCAGTACTGAACCCTGCGGTACCCCACTAGTAACCCTCCTTTCTTCACTGTGTATTCCATTTACTACTACCCTTTGCGTCCTGTTGTCTAGCCAATTTTTTATCCAGACTACCACCTTGGGACCCACTCCAAGGCTGGCTATCTTGTGAATTAATCTTTTTGTGTGGGACTGTATCAAATGCCTTGCTAAAATCTAGGTAGGCCATGTCCACAGCCCCTCCCTGGTCTACTACTTTGGTCACCCAGTCAAAGAAATCTATTAGATTCGTCTGACACGACCTTCCCATCGTGAATCCATGCTGCCTTGGGTCCTGTGCCCCACTGGCCTCTAAGTACTCAACAATTCTTTCCTTCAGAAATGATTCCATCATTTTCCCTACCACTGAGGTCAAACTAACTGGTCTGTAGTTTCATGCCTCTGTCCTGCTCCCACTTTTGTGAAGAGGAATCACATCTGCCCTTCTCCAGTCCTCGGGTACCACCCCATCCTCCCATGATTTGTTAAAGAGAGTAGTCAGCGGTGTCACTAGTTCTACCCTTAGTTCTTTTAGAATTCTTGGGTGAATCCCATCAGGCCCCATTGCTTTGTCCACCTTCAATTTTATCAGTTCTTTCAGAACCCTTTCTTCTGTAAATGGACTGGTAGCGACCCCTGTCTTCGGAGTGTTTCTCTTGTTTGGTTTAGGTAACTCCCCATCCTCTTCCTTTGTGAATACTGAGCAGAAATATTTGTTCAGTATCCCTGCTTTTTCACTGTCACCCTCTACCCACATTCCCTCCCCTTTATTAAGCTTCAGTATCCCTCCTTTGGTCTTTCTTCGCTCCCTAATGTACCTATAAAAGGTCTTATCCCCCTTCTTAACAAAATTGGCTATCCTTTCCTCGGTTTGGGCCTTTGCTATTCTGACTGCCTTCCCAGCCTCTTTCTGTTTTAACTGATAAAGTTCTCTGTCCTGCTCCTTCTGTGTTTCCTTATATTTCCTGAATGCCGTCCTTTTCTCCTTAATCTTCCCTGCCACCTCTTTGAGAACCATAGTTTTTTTCCTTCATTGTGTTTTATTGATTTGTTTTTACACAAAGGCTTGTTGCCTCTGTGATGGCTGTTTTGATCACTCCCCATTGTTCCTCCACCCTCCTTCTTGCCTGTTTGCTAGTGCTTTTTCTGAGGCACTCTCTCATTTTCCCAAAGTCGGCCCTCCTAAAGTCCAGTACTCTTGCTTTTGTATGGCTTGATTGTATGGCTGTGTTTATCGTGAACCACACTGTTTGGTGGTCGCTGTTCCCAGATGGCTACCCACTTCTAAATCTGAGATTCTTTCTCCATCCCCATTTGAGAGTACCAGGTCTAAGATTGCTCCTCCCGAGTGGGTTCCAATACTAGCTGACTGAGGCATGCCCCTGTAGGGCATCAAGAATGACCCTGTCTTGGATGTGCCTGCAGCAAAGGTGCTCCAGTTAACATCTGGCATATTCAAGTCCCCATCACAATATCTCCCCTTTTCTGCCATTCTAAGAAAGCCTTCTATCATTTCCTTGTCCATTCCTCCCTTGAGATGGGGTCTGTATACAACCCCATACGGATTGTGTGCCATTTCCTGTCTCCAGGTGACCCAAGTGCCTCATCTGCTCCCTGTTTACTCTTTAGTTCTGTTGCTTTGATCCCTTCCTTTACATAGAGAGCTACTCCTCCTCCTCTTTTACCCTCCCTGTCCCTCCTGTAGATTGTGTATCCTGGTATGTTGACATCCCAGTCATGGTTCTCTGTGTACCATGTTTCTGTGACTGCCACAATATCCAGGCAACCCTCCTCCATCAAGGCCACTAGTTCAGGGAGCTTGTTACACAGACTACGGGCGTTGGTACTCATCACCCTCCACTTTTTGATAGCCTTACCTCTTTTAGCCCCATTTCTGTCCTTATTGCCTTTGTGTTTTTTTACATTTAAATCTGTTCTTCTCCCTAATAACTTCTGTACCTTGGTGTTTACCTCACTAATCACCATGTTTTGTGGGAGGCTCGGATTTCCTGCTCCTTTCAGTGCCTCCCCTTGGCTAGTTTAAATGCTTGCAATGAAGCATTTAAACCTCTCACCCAGGGATCCTGGTTCCCCCTGGACAGATGCAGACCATCGCACCAGTATAGGTCTGCATCCCTCCAGATGGCTCCCCAGTCCCCAATGAAGCCAAAACCCTGAGCTCTACACCAGTTTTTCAACCACTCATTGAATTCCCTGGTGAGAAGTGCCCTAGCATCTCCCTTGCCATAGAAAGGCAGCACCTCCGAGAAGGTTACCGTATGCGCTACTTGTCTAAGGCCCCTTCCCAACTCTATAAACTCCTCTTGCACTGCTCTGATCCCATTCCTAGCCAGGTCATTTGTCCCTAGGTGGACAATGACATCCAGCTCCCTTCCTCGTGCAGCTCCTCCCACGATCCTGAGGATTCGCTTCCTGTCCCTCCAAGCCATGGCGCCAGGAAGGCACCTTACCTCCCTCTCCCCTTCCTCCCCATTTCTACCCCCCTAATGATTGAGTCCCACACCAGGAGTTGTTTCCTTCCCCTGTGGGGTCCCATGCCACCCTCCTGTGGGTCTCCTTTGTGAAGGTTCCCAGCATCCTCCTTGGTCTCCACTGCAGGTGCCTCCATAGAGGAACCACTATCCACCAGAAGAGCGAATGAATTGTGGAGAGGTACAGCTGGAGGGATGCAACTCTGTTCCACCACCTCTCCCTCCTTGAGCCCACCTGGTCCAGCCTCTCCTCTTTCTTGGCAACCTCTGAGGTAGTGGCATTGGCCCTGGTGGTCCCTGGAGTGGGGAGGAGGTTTCCTGATCCTAGCCAGGTCAGCCTGGAGATGGGCAACCTCCTCTCTCAGACCAGAGGTGCCTGCAAATAGGGCAGCATCGCAGCCTCCAGAATGTCTCCCAAACACTGCCTCCCCACAGCCATTGCACTGCACCACTCCTATCATGTCTTATTTTGTGTCTCTCTACTGTTTCTCTGGATGCTTACTCTCCTCTCCTTACAACTCTGACCCTTCCTGTTCTGGGACAGCAACTTCCTATCTTCTTCAGTAGCCTCCTTCTTCCTTGCTCAATATCAGACCACCAGCAGCTGGGGGAGAGTGAGCTACTTTTTTACTTTAGGGTTGACAAAACCAATGTTTCTCTATGATCCTTTCCTTCCTACTGCCAAACAGGAAGTTCCTGTTGACAGTCAAATCCAGTGGCTATAAAAGTAGAACTGGCTTTGGGTGGGTGGGATGGAGGGCAATTAGTATGAAAAAAGGCTAGCAACAGGAAGTTGTAATTTGACTCACCTGCTTTTCTAGTGTCTAAACCACACCCCCCAGGTAAGCTCTCTTTCCTCCTACTGGTTTAGCAAAGTCACCTGATACAGTACCTTTCCCTGCACAGAACACACACTGCCTTTCTTTCTTTTCTTTCTTTTAACCCTAAATAAGACCCCTTCTACTTCTAATAAAGTTATCTGTCTACTTAATCTTAACTGACACTGACTCCTTCTGAGATATAAGTTTTAAATTAACAAGAAAATGTAGCTTCTTTTAGTTAGCTGCTTTCTGCTCTACAAGCAAGGCTGGCAACAGACTACGCTCCCAGAGCCTTCCACTCAGGGGCCCACAATGGATGGGAATGTGCAGAGGCAATGGAGACTGGACCCCACATTGTTGCAGGATGCAGGCTTTAGAGCGCAGGTAGTCGAGACACTTAAGGAGTTCCTGGGGCACAACAGGGAGGGGGACACATCAGAATCAGTGAGGTGGGAGACCCTAAAGACTATAGTCAGAGGGGAAATGATATTGTATGCCCACTATCAGAGCAAGCTCCTCAAAGGGGACGTTATTCTATTGCCAGTAGATTGGCAGCTCACAAGCATAACCCCATACCCATGGGACAGAGTGACATCCAGAGAGTCAGGACCGAGTACAGCCTGCTTAATACTCACCTTCTGGAAGGTCAAATAATAAAAGTCAGGGCAGGAGCATATTTTGAAGGGGACAGAATGGTGAAATGACTGGCATTGCAGCTCAAAGCCAGAACCAGTGCTGCTTCTGTTACCAAGACCCAGAAATCTGGGGACAGAACAACAACAGTGCCCTGAGAAACTGAGGAGGAATTCCATAGCTTCTATCAAAAGTTCTATATGCCTCAGACTGTAACAGGAGAGACACGGACATGGTGACTTTCCTTGGAAGGCTCTAGTAAAACAGCCCTCCAGGGAGCAGAGGGAGGCACTGGATACCTCTGTGCAGTAAAGAGAGGTTCAAGAAGCTATCATGGGGTTCTCTGGAAGAAAAATGCCAGGGCTTGATGGTTTGCAAATCAATTTTTACAATGTTTTCAGAAGGAAACATTAGTCATTGCTCACAGGCATGCTAACAGAGAGCGTTTGATTTGGTGTGTTGTCCCCCTCTGCATGGTTAGCCACCACTGCAGTGTTACCTAAACCCTCACTGTGGTCCTCTTACTGCCCCGTATCCTCCCTAACTGCCGACTACAAAATAATGGCTATGGTGATGGCTTTCTGTTTGGAGAAACTCCTCCTGGGGCAGATTCACATGGATCAATCAGGATTCGTTAAAAGGAGGCAAGGAAAAAGCATCATCCACAGAACACTGACTGCATTATGGAGGTGGAGGGGCCGGGGGGGTAGTGAGGATTACTGCCTTAAATAGAGTGAAGCCCTTTCACCATGTGGAGTGGGGGTACCTCCAGTGAGTGTTGAAGCACTTTGGCATGGCCTTGACTTCCAAAAATGGGTGTGCATGCTGTTCAGTTGCCCCACTGTGCAGGTCCTGGTGAATGGGAGGCCCACTAAGTTGTTTCAGCTGAATAGGGGTATATCCAGCAGGGATGCATCCTGTCCCTGCTGTTGTATGTGTTGTTACTAGAACCCCTGGCAGAAGCCCTGGGGAAGGAGCAGGGAACAGAGGGATAGAATGCAGGTGAAACAGAACACAAAAGGTGCTTTTACACACAGGTTTCTGTAACGGAATGACTTTTACGGAAACAGTATACCGTTACATTCCCTGTGTGTAAAATGCATCTGTTCCATTACACCGGTGAACGTTCACCCGAACCGCAATCTCTTCCTTCCTTGGTTCATCCCTTTGTGATCCGTTTCGTCTGGCTGTGTAAAACAGCCATTCCGGCAGCAGTAAAAAAACAGCCATAGAGCACCACACTCCATGGGGGAGCCGAAACACAAATACTGAAAACGGAGATGGGGGGGTTGCTGGAAAACCCTCTGCGTGTAAAGTGAACCACAAATGGAACAGAGTACAATGGTGGCCAACTGGTAACGGCCATTCCGTTGTACTCGCCTGTGTGTAAAAGCGCCTAAAGTGTCTGTTCACAGATGATCTCCTCCTGTATGTGAGATCTCCCAGAAAAGCTCTACCCTGATTGGCCACCTTATTGCAAGAAGACAGAAGTACTGTATATGAGGCCATAAATTAAATTGGGGTAAGCCTGAGATGACGTATGTGGGGAAAGGTGGGGGCAAGAAGGGACAAGCAGGGACAAGCAGGGCTAGCAGTACTGGCCACTGACACTTTGAGGTACCTGGGTATCCACATCCCCCAATGGCTGAACAAACTTTATGAGGCCAATATCTCCCTACTGTTTAAGAAGGTGAGAAGACCAGGGCCGGTGGGGGGCTACCCCCCTCATTGATAGGATGGATCAACACCTTTAAAAATGTGCATTTTCCCATGCTTCTCATACCTGCAGCAAGCATTGCCTATCAGGGTCCACCAGTGATTTTTAAGATAGCTGCAAAGTCTCTTCCATAAATTTCTTTGGTGTGGGAAGCTAGCAAGGATTTGAGCCAACACCCTGCAGAGATCATTTGGAGGGGGGTGGAATCTGGCTCTCCCACACATGCAGTACTATTATTGGGCAGTCCAGCTTGCCTGGCAGACTCAGAGAGAGGGGGAACAGTACCCCAAAAGAGACAGCCAGAAAAACAGGACGTGGAGGGGCTCCCTAATAAACCATGTTTTAAATCCCACCTTGAGGGGACATTATCTCTGAAGGCTCAAAAACCCCTTCACTGCACTAACCAGGAACATTTAGGTGACCACCCACTGGTTTATCAAACATGCTGTGGGGATCTGCCTGGGGGCAACCTTAACCGAAGCCTTCAAAGGCAGAAAGGGTTACACCACCTTCGTCTATCAGGGACTCCTGATTTGGGAAAAGAGAGGCATTACAAAGGTTGGGGACCTTTTTGCTGATGGGAGATGTTGCTATCTTTTGGGTATCTCAGTGAGTGATGGCGCATCCCCATGACCTTGTTCTTTGTATACTTGTGTATGAGAGGCTTATTACAGGCAGATTGGGGGGGGGACTATGCACTACTCTCCAACAGAGTACATAGTGTCAAGACCACAACTGGGGACCAAACCACTATCCGCCTTCTACAAGCTGGTGAGGGCTAGCATCCTTCCAGATATTAGTGACTACAGGGAGGCTTGGAAAAGGGAGCTGGACTTGGAGGTCACTGAGGAGAAATGGTGTCAGGCAATGGCACATACGAGAACATGTTCCAGATCAAACTGTCTCTGACAAATTTAGTATAATTTCTTCTATAGATCTTACCCATACCCAGCCAAGCTCTGTAGTCTCAATCCAGATATTAACGAAACCTGTAAGAAGTGTTGGAGTGAAGTTGAGAGGTACATACACATGGCTCTAGAATGCCCTCAAATCATGGCATATCTGCAAGCGGTGCACAGTATAATGAAAAGGGTCACCGGGTGTGGTTTGCTCAAATCTCCATTGGAGCTACTCTTGGGGGTGGAACCCAAAAAAGTAACCCCAGAAATATTGCCCTTGGGGGGGAACCCCATCAAGGAACCCCAGAAATATTGCCCTTATGGAACCTAGCTTTAATGATGGCCAGGAAAACCCTGGCACAGGTATGGGGAGTGGTGAACCCACCATCGGTGACCCACTGGATTCACAACTTTTTAGACTGCATGAAACTAGAGAAAGCACAACCATACATCCTAGGAGAATAGCTCAACTTTGAGGCCATGTGGCTGCCCATCCTTAGGGGACTGGGTGGGCATACTATCAGTCTGAAGTGCAGTAAGTTAATGTTAATGTGAATCTGACATCTGAGGTGTCTGAGTCACAGGGAGGGGCCTGAGAAGGAGATATAGGGGAAAGCACTTGGTACTGGGTTAAAAAGTTAAGGTGGGTAAGACAGCTTGCCAAATAGCCATTGACCAAACTGGGGGTGAATAGATACAATTTGGTAGAGAAAATCATGAACTCTAGAAACTGTAAATGCCGCTGACTACAGATATATACTATAACAAATGTACACAAACTTTCATCTTGTGTGAATAACTTTCAGTAGTGTTAAGTAGTGTAATGCATGAAAAATATTTTATTTTATTTTTTTTAATTTTTTGAATTGCATATTTACACCTTTGAGCCAGAGGCTCTTTTTACAAAGGTTCCACATCGGGATACATAGATAGTACAAGCTTAGTAAAATTAGCAAGGTAGGTATTTCAGGAATCAATTCACAGTAGAAGGTAACATAAATTTTAAAAAAAACAGCGTACATATACAGAATTATTGAAATCACACAGGCATGGTATATACAGTTATTAATGCAGCCAGTACAGCATTGCCCAGAAGAACTGACAATAGAGTTGCCTAAGACCTAGTTTTAAATTAAACCAGGGCAGGCTATGCCTGAGGGAGGCCTGAGGGAGAAGCAGGAGGAGATGAGGGGGAAGTCAGCAAGATGAAGAAGGGATTACCAGTCAGTGAGTAAGCAAAGTAATGGGGGGAGGGAGACAGACATAGGGGAAAGAGCGGTACCAGGAAGGCGGTAGGAGGGGATGGGGGAAAGGGAGACTCGTTCAAGGGGACTGCCAGGTGGGAAAGGGGTGAGCAGACAATAAAATGGATGGTAGTGGGGGGTGATAGTGGGTGTGAAGAATGGATAGGGATAAGTAGGGATAGGGGTAAGTTGAAAATAAAGTTTAAAAATAAAAGAGATGGTAAGGCAGTGTTCGGGCCTTCCATATTGATTAGGGTCATCAGCATATTATGTACTAATATTGCAGTTCTGCGCTTCAGTGCTAAGGGGTCATGCCTCACAAACTGCACTGCTTCACAATTCAAATCCAATTTGCCTGAGTGATCTGAGCCATGGTTTGGCCCACCACAGAGGTTTGTGCTTTGCACTGCTCTCACGAGGGTATATTGGACATCTGATAGCTCTTGGAATGCTAATACAGCACCTGTTTAAAATATCTCCTGTGATTTTGTATGTACATTTCAGCTCTATAGTAGACCTGTGTGCCTGACTTTGTATACCTTTTGAACATAAGAACCGGAACCCGATATTCAAAAGTTTGCCAAGGCGCTAACCAGTGTTTGCCTGTGTAAACCAGGTTTTGCGCCAGAGCCCAATATTCAAAAGGGTTGGTTGCACTCGCAAACAGGGTTAGCACCCATGCAATCCAAAATATGTAGGGGTATGTAAAGGGAGGGAGGTAGGAACAGGAATGTCGGCACAAGTTGATATTCAGCAGATTTGTGCCACACAAAAGGATTTAATGTGGTTCCTTTGTGCTGTGCAAATATCACCAATCAAAACCTCCTCTTACTTCACATAATGCTAGTGGTTGCTGGAGGTAATGCAGTTGACCAGCCCACCAGCCAGTGGGGGAGAACACCCACCCTCTGTGGTTCATTGAACTCTCCCAATCGCCAGCCCAGCAGATCAAAGATACCTCCCTAGTGCCTAGTGGTCCTCCCTTCCTCCGATCGGTGACCCGTAAGAACAAACAACAACCTTCCCTGTTGGTAGTGGTCCCCTTCCCTCTCATAGCCAGTTTGAAGTTAATAAATCAATCTCACTGGTGCTAGTGGTCCCCCTCCCTCTGATTGGCTGCCTGAAGTTAAGTGATCAATCTCCCTGGTGGCTAGTGTGTTCCCTTCCCCTCAGATAGCCTGCCTGTAGGAATAACACCCATAGTACCCTGGTGGCCCATGGTCCCCCATCCACGCTGCAGGTGGCCAACCACCAACCACATCCAACCACATGGAAACCCAATGGACCACTCTCAACCCCCCTCCAAAACCCAATCCTTGGCCCCGGTACACACATATAAGTACCCTGGGGGAACATCAAGCTGGCAAGAGTCGGGCCCAAATGAAGCTAAATGACAGATTCCCAAAGTCACAATTCCACAGTAGAAACCGCAATCCCATTGATGTGCATACCCACAGTGTCACAACATTCCCTGCTGTCTGGTGGCCCCCAACCATGTCACTGACCACCCACACATCCATCCCCCATCCCCCTTACCAGGATATCTGTGCCACAGGCTGGATAGTGACCAGCATAGCCCTCAGCTCACCACCTTGGCCAACCGCTGTCTGAACACACAGGGAGAGTGCATCCTATTTATAGGAAAGGGATCCTATAACTAGAATATGCCCTCTCTGCCTGTTCAGATGATGGCTGGCTGAGGTGGTGATTAGAAGGCAGTGGCAGTCGCCATTTGGTCCACAACACCAATGTCCTGGTAAGGGGGACAGGGGAGTGGATGGGTGGGTGGTCAGTGTCACAGTTGGTAAGTCTTCTAGATGCCAGGGACTGTTAAGACACTACAGGTACGCGCATTTATTTACTAAAGCATTTCACCAGCAAAAAACATACTGAGCACAAATAGCTCCTTTCCAGATGTGTCCTGGGGGGAGGGGAAAACTTGGGAACAATTTATAGATATAGTAGCATAACAAAGTACAACAAGAATAGTGCAAGTATTATACATAGAAACATAGAAACATAGAATTTGATGGCAGATAAGGACCACTTGGCCCACCCAGTCTGCCCATTTCCCTACCTACTGGATAAGCTGCAGATCCTAGTTAACCAGCAGCCTACTTCTTCTTACCCCCACCCCTCCGAATTGCCTTATGACTGTCCCATGCATGCTTGAATTCCACCACTGATTTTGACTCCACAACCTCCTCCGGAAGGCCGCTCCATGCATCCACAACTCTCTCTGTGAAAAATATTCCTTAAATTACCTCTTGAGCCGCCCCATTATCTTCAAATTGTGCCCCTTGTTCTTGCACACCTCTTTTTTGAAAGATGCTACCTCTTGGACTTTGTTGATTCCCTTGAGGTACTTGAAAGTTTCTATCATGTCCCCCTCTCCTCCTTTCCTTGAGGCTATACATATTAAGCTCCTTAAGTCTTTCTTCATATGTCTTCCGTGCAGACCCTGCACCATTTTAGTTGCCCTCCTCTGGATAGCTTCCATCCTGTCTATGTCTTTGTGGAGATTGGGTCTCCAGAACTGCACACAGTACTCCAGATGGGGTCTCACCAGCTGTCTGTACAGAGGGATAATAACTTCCTGTTTTCTACTGGCGATGCCTCTCCCTATGCATCCCAGTATCCCCCAGCCCTCCTTGCTGCCCTCTCACATTGCTTGCCCACCTTTAGGTCATCTGATATGACTACCGCCAGGTCCCTTTCCATTTTTGTTGTTGTTAGTATCTCACCCCCCATTGTGTACTCTTCCCCTGGGTTTTTGTTTCCCAGGTGCATTACCTTGCACTTCTTAGCATTGAATCTAAGCTGCCATACATTTGACCATTCCTCTAACCTTGCCAAGTCCCTTCTCATCCTTTCCACCCCACCCTGTGCATCAACTCTGTTGCAGATCTTAGTGTCATCTGCAAAGAGACATACTTTTCCTTCCAGTCCTTCCAAGAATGTCGCTTATAAAGACATTGAAGAGGACCGGTCCCAATCACTAATCCCCTGCGGCAATTCCACTAGTAACCCTCCTTTCTTCTGGAGTGGACTCCATTTACTATTACTCTCTGTGTCCTATTCTCCAGCCACCTTTTACCCAGGCTGTCATCTTGGGACCCACTCCCAGGCTGGCTAACTTGTATATTAATCTTTTGTGTGGGACTGTGTCAAATGCCTTGCTAAAGTCTAGGTAGGCCATGTCCACAGCCCCTCCTGATCTACTACTTTGGTCACCCAGTCAAAGAAATCTATCAGATTTGTCTGGCATGACCTTCCGCTGTGAATCCATGCTGCCTAGGGTCCTGTGCCCCTCTGGCCTCTAGATACTGACAATTCTTTCCTTCAGAAGTGATTCCATCATTTTCCCTATCACTGAGGTTAAACTAACAGGTCTGTAGTTTCCTGCTTCTGCCTTGCTCCCACTTTTGTGAAGGGGAATCACATCTGCCCTCCTCCAGTCCTCGGGTACCACCCTATCCTCCCATGATTTGCTAAAAAGGGTAGTCAGTGGTGTCACTAGTTCTACCCTTAGCTCTTTTAGAATTCTGGGATGAATCCCATCAGGCCCCATTGCTTTGTCCACCTTCAGTTTTAAGAGTTCTTTCAGAACCCTTTCTTCTGTAAATGGGCTGTATCAACTTCTGTATCCAGAGTGTTACTACTGTTTGTTTTATGTACCTCCCCTCTTCATTTGTAAATACTGAGCAAAATATCTGTTTAGTATCTCTGCCTTTTCATAGTCTCCTCTGCCCACCCTCCCTCCCCTTTATTAAGCCTCACTATCCTCCTTTGGTCTTCCTTTGCTCCCTGATGTACCTATAAAAGGTTTTATCACCCTTCTTAACTGAGTTGGCTATCTTTTCCTTGGTTTGGGCCTTTGCTGTTCTGACTGCCTTCCCAGCTTCCTTTTGCTTTAACTGATACAGTTCTCTGTCCTGCTCCTTCTGCGATTCCTTGTACTTCTTGAATGCTTTCTTTTTCTCTTGAACCTTCACTGCCACTTCCTTTGAGAACCATAATGGTTTCTTACATCATCTTGTTTTGTTTATTTGCTTCACACAAAGGCTCCTTACCTCTGTGATGGCAGTTTTTATTATTCCCCATTGTTCTTCCACCCCTCCTTCCTGCCCATTTGCTAGTGCATTCCTTAGGCACTCACCCATTTTGGCAAAGTCATCCCTCCTAAAGTCCAGTACTTTTGTCTTTGTATGGCTTGACTCTATTGCTGTGTTTATTGTGAACCATACTGTTCGATGGTCGCTAGTTCCCAGATGGCTACCCACTTCTACATCTGACAATACAGATTGTCAGCAGAGACTAGAAAGGAGGACATGCAATATGTGCATTATATAATGTCTGTACATAGGAGCAAGGGCAAAAAAACAATAAAGCAAAGTGCAAGGAGGCAATTCAATAAGTGCATTATACAGTGACAACAGTTTAGTTATATGCAATATAACAGTTATATGCATTGGAGGGGTGCAGTTTCTAATGTGAGATTGTGACTTTGGGAATCTGTCATTCAGCTTTGCCTTGGCCTGCCTATTGCCAGCTTGATGTTCCCCAAGGGCAAATATGCATGTATACCAGGGCCAAGGATGGGATGGGATCTTGGGTGGGGGGGTTCAGACTGGTCCACCAGGTTTCCACACAGTTAGATGTGGTCGGGGGTTGGCTGCCTCCAGTGGGGAAGGGGGACCACAGGCCACCAGGGTGCAGTGGGTGGGTTATTTATATGGGCAGGCTATCCAGAGGAACGGGACACACTAGCCACCAGGGTGATGTATGTGTGTGTGTGTATGTGTGTGTTATTCTGCTGGGTTGGCTATCCAGGGGGAAGCACTAGCCTCCAGGGAGATTGTTTTATTATCTTTGGTCTGGTAATCAGAGGGAGGGACCACTGCCACCAGGCAGATTCATTTATTAACTTCGGGCTGGTGATTGGGGGGGGCGGGACCACTAGCACCAAGGTTCTGTACTCTTGCCTGGACCAGGCACTTGGGGGGGGTGCTGCTCTACCTTGCCACACTATCCATACAAATGAGACCATAATGGGCATACAAATGGCCTCTTTGTGTGTTGCATACCCATTGGGCTCATTTGCATGGGTCCCTTTGAAAATTGCAGCTAGCACTCCAGTGCCATCCATTTTACTGGCACACTTAGGGATCCATGTCGGGGCAGTGCTACTTGACTTAGCACTGCGACAACATGACCCTATATTCAGTCAACTAGCACCAGTGTGCTATCCGACTGAATATACCATCCTAGGGCACCTGAGCAATTGCAAAGCGCAGTGCAAACATTTGCGCTATGCTTTGTGCCTTACTGAATAGCAGGCTGACTGTCTCTTATCTTGAATGTTTGGGTAATGGTCTGGGTAAGCACTACCTTTAAAAAACATTAGCAATAAGTAAAATAAACATAATAAATAGATATAGGCATTGATAATGCAAAAAACAAAATCACATATTTGAACTGGCACTTGCTTGCAACCATCCTGGAGCCTCTGGTTAACTGACTCCCACCCTCCTTCCCTGGCACCTTATCCTGGCTCTGCCACTAAGAGAAACACACTGTAACTGTGTTGTCAGAGTTTAAAATAAGAGTTTGTGTTTGACTGGAAGGGTATAACTGTGTTGTGAGAGTTTAAAATAAGAGTTTGTGTTTGACTGGAAGAGTATAACTGTATTGTGAGAGTTTAAAATAAGTTTGTGAGCTGGCCCGGTGGCGCTTAAGATTGAGGCACTGGACACCACACCTTGTGCCATGCCAGCAACCCAAATTTGGGCGTGAGCTCGGGCACCACGGGTTGGCAGGGGAGGGAGAGGATCAAGCGCCAGAAGGGCTGCTCTCCTCTCCTGGGCAGAGGGCTCTGGGCTGTCTGGTGTTCCAGTGACCCTCGGTGGAGAGTGGGGGCACTGCAGAACACGGACCACATGCTGGGGCAAGCATGGCTGATGTCGGCAGGGTTGCCGTGCACCATGGTGTCAGGAGGGGGGATGTCACGCTTGGGGGAGAGGAGGGAATAAAATATGAAATTCCATCCAGCCTGGATAGGCGATGGCCATCCCGGTGCCGCTCTGCCACACACCCAACGCTGGTTCCCTGCCACTGCCTCTTCAGTCCCCTCAGGCCCATTAAGGGGCTGGGGCTTGGGAAGAAAGTAACATATTTGAAGATGGCAGGGTCCACAGCGGGGGGTAGAGCACAGCAGGTGAAAGGAGAGGCCAGAGAGAGTTCCGGTGCTGGGGGAGCAGGAAAAATAGTTAAAAAATATATAAATAAATAAGTGTGTTTCACCAGAGAGGTATAACTTTGTTGTGACAGTTTAAAATAAGAGTTTGTGTTTCACCAGAGGGGTGATCTAAGGCAACTAAAGTTTAGAGAGAAGAAATGCAAAGTTCTGCAATTAGGCAAAAGTAACTCAAAGATGGGATATTGGCTAGGGGGTGAAAAAAAATCTGTCCGACCACTGAGAAAAGTTATTTGGGGATCATCATTAATGACAGCAGCTGCAATTCAATGACCCAGTGCAGCAGAGAACTCAGGAAGGAAAAATGGATGCTGGGATGTATAGGGAGACAGTTCTCCACTAGGAGAAAAGAGTCACTGTTGCCCCTCTATGGATCACTAGTAAGGCATCAACTGTAGTACTCTGTCCAGTTCTGGAGCCCACACTTGAAAATGGATAAAGACTGAAAAGACTCTGTCCAGAGGCCGGCTGCAAGGATAATACAGGGTCAGCAAGGAAAATTATAAGAGGGGCATTTAGGCAGCCTGAACAGGTATTCATTGGGGGCTAGAAGGGAGAGGGGGACATCATAGAAACCATTAAGTATCCAAAAGGGACAAAGAGGGTAGAGTGTCATGATCTGTTTAAGCACAGTGCGAGATCAGCATCTAGGTGTACACAAGTATAAACTGATAGGGGGTAGATTCAGGAAGGATATAAACATGCATTTGTCAATGCCGAATGTTTGCTTGCTGGTATTGACATTGGCACTGCATGAGTTAGAGAGATGCATAATAAGAATGGCAGTGAAGTATTGAACTAACACCAACCCCCACCCTGCAGAGACTGACAGGTGTTGGGGTGTGCCTTTGGGTCATCGGCCATAACGCCATGCCATTCCACCTCACCCCACCCTGCAGACACTGACAGGTGTCACGGTGTGCCTTGGGGTCTTTGGCCCTTACGCTCACCCTATTCCATAAGGAAATAAGCTGAGATGGGTGCAGTATAGGAGAATGGGGTGAACATTAGGGCTGAAGACCCCAAGGCACACATCAATGCCTGTCAGTGCCTGCAGGGTGGGGTGGGGGTGGAATGGCATGAGCATTATGGCCGACGACCCCAAGCCCCACCCCCGATGCCTGTCAGTCTGTACAGGGTGGGGAGTTACCGGTGGAAACCCTAATGCCCCGGGTGTTTGTTGGTATTTTCACTCCAGATTTTCAATGTGGGCTGTTTGGGATCCCATCTCATGAACAGTGGCACTATCATTTTGTTACTCAATCCTGAAAGGTGATTTCACACAGTGAATGTGCCATTTGGTGCAACAGGTGCGAAAAGACATTTTGGGCAGGATGTGAAAAATGACTTCTATACTGTTCATGAGGAGGTGTGAAAAAAATGGCAACGCTGAAAATCTGGAGTGAAAATATGAAAAAGTGGAGAAGTTATGGGCATGCATAGAAATTCTGTAACGCACACTTGTAACGCAGTCATGTTTTGGAATTGTTTCATCAAATTTTCAACACGGCCTTTTTGTGACCTCCCCTCATGAACAGTGGCACTGTGATTTCATTAATCTGTCCCAAAAGTTGATTTCACACAGAGACTACACCATTCTGCGCCACAGGTGCGAAAACACATTTTGGGCAGGATGCAAAAAATGACAGGCATACTGTTCATAAGGAGGTGTGAAAAAATGGCAATGTTGGAAATTTGGAGTGAAAACATTAAAAATTGGTGAAGTTATGAGCTTTCGTACAAACTGCGCAATGCACACTCGTAATGCAGTCATTTTTTGGAGTTTTTTCACCAGACTTGCAACATGGGCTTTTTGGGACCCCACCTCATGAACAGTGGTACTGTTGTTTCATTAATTGGTCCCAAAAGGTGATTCCACGCAGTGACCGAGAAATCACCTTTTGGGACCAAGAAATGAAATGGCAGTGCCAATGTTTATGAGGCAGGGTCCCAAGAACCCCATGTTGAAAATTTGGGACCAAAACTCCAAAAATTGGCTGAGATATCAACCTAAATTGAAACCCCCCATTCACTGCCATTATAGGGCTTACCGTAATTTCTTCAGTTCCCAGTTGGTCTTTGAAGAGTGCAGACGTGTTCCTGGTCCACAGAAGATCGCTGCTCCTGACCTTCGGAGGTAAGTATGGGTGAGGGGAGTGTAGGGAGGTGGGGTGTGCAGAGTGAGGGTAGGGGTTGGGGGAGGGGGGCCGGCAGGAATGACGAGGGACCGTTTTCTTTTTTTTCAGGTTTAAAAAAAATACATTGTGGGACTGTTTTCTTTTTTACAGGTGAAATGTTACAAAACAGATTTTGGCACACTGGGTTGGGCTCCCAGTGTGCCAGACTAGTAGAGGTGGGGATCAATGCTGATCTGAGGATTGGGCACCCTGAGGTCGGCTGAAAAAAAGGGGGGCATGAGGGGCACATCCGACACCAGGAGTGGGCATTCCGGTGTTGGAAAAAGATAGGAATTACTTTGGTACATTGGGGTGGGTTCCCAGTGTGCCACAATATTGGGGGGGCATGCTGACACAGGAATTGGGCACCCCATTGTTGGCAAAAGATATGTTTGGGCATGGGGGGGCATACCAACACAGGGATTAGGCACCCCGATGTCGACTTTGGGGGGAGTGTGTGGTGGGCGGCAGGAGCCGCCAATTATGCAAAGCAGTGGCGTGGTTCATTTATTTATTTCACCGGGAAAGACACACTGAGCAAACAAGTTGCTCGTAAGTTCAGCCATGCGTATTACTGTGCACCGTAATGCATATGGCTGGAATGTGCCTGGTTGCTGGGAAGGTGGGGAAGAGATCTGCCGCTGCAGTGACAAAACTGTCTGTGATTGGAGTGACAGATTTCTTTCAAGTTCGGTGTTCACTCTGAAACTGCCGCCATCGGCAGCTTTCCTGTTGATTGGTGGCTGAGGACATGCCCTCGAAAGTGTTCGTTGGATTGGCCAAACACTGCCACACCTCTGTAATACGCTACTAACTTCAATATGTTTCATAGCGTACTACGATTTAAATATAAAAGTACTTCAGAAAAGGTGATGAATAGATCAAACAGTTTGCCACAGGAGGTCTTAAACACCAAGATGATAATGGGTTTTAAGACAGCATGAGTATGAAATCGTATCTCTCAAATTACACCTTCCATCCACTGAATGTCTCACTATTATTGTTGGTTATCGCCCCTCATCTGGTGGCACTGACATCCTCACCATACTTAAATCCTTAATCGCTTCCACCAACACTGAACCTTTAATACTTGAGGATTTTAATAAGGACTGGCTTACCCCCAAGTCACACAGCCTGAAATCCTTCTGTGATGAAGTCGACTTAGCCCAGTTAGTCGGTGAACCCACTAGAACCAATACATCCAATCCTGACAACAGTTCTCTCCTTGATGTCATACTTTCTACGCATCCCTATAAAATTCTTCACTCTTCAGTCTTCCACAGTGACATGAGTGATCATGGGGTGGTTGTTTGTACAAGATCACAAATTATAGCCCGACAGCAACCAACACTCATAACTAAGCAGTCCTTTCGCAAGTTTAATGCATTGGACTACTTTTCCGACTTGAGCAAAATTAGATAGCAAGACCTCTACCTTGCAAAACAATCGATGAGGCAGTCACTGTCCTTAACGACAACCTCACCACACTGACCAACAAGCATGCCCCTTTGATCAAAGTCAGGATGCATAAAACATCCAACCAATGGTTTACATCAGATCTCAAGGCTACACTCCCACGCCGTGATAAACTCTGGGCTAATGCTAGAAAATCCAAATGCCCAGCTGACTGGCAAGCATTCAGAGCAGCTAGAAACACCTTCGTTAAACAGATCTGCGCAAGCAAAGCCAACTATTATGTCTCCCCCCTTGAACAGGCAAAAGGGAATTCCCAAAAATCTGGAAGACACTCAAGTCCATCGAAGGTCGGCCTGTAGCCCCCTCCATCCCTGTGAAGATCCTCAGCAATGGTAGGGCAGTGGAAAACAGCTGCTTAATCCTCAAGGAAATCAACAATCACTTTGTAACTGCTGGCCTAGCTTTTGACTCTTCGCCTTATGCAGCCTGTGGTAGTAACCAAGACTGTAATAACATTGACTCATAAACTTCGACCCGCCTGCTCCACTTGTGCCCGCTTAGCTATAAAGAAGTCGAAGATTCACTTCTTAACATAGACATTCGAAAAAGTGCAGGGGACTGTGGTCTAGAATCTTTTTTTCTTAAACTAGGCTATCTTGACCTCACCGCCCCTATCCTCCACATATTCAATCTTTCCATTTCCACTGCCACTGTTCCCTCCTGCTGAAAATCTGCCCACGTCCTCCCATTATTCAAGTCAGGGGACCCATGCATCCTAAACAACTATTTGCCCATCTCAATCTTACCTGTCCTCTCCAAAGTCCTTTAAAAGCTTGTTTACTCCAAAATGAAACTCTATATCGAATCATCTTCAATCCTCAACCCTGCGCAATCTGGCTTCCGGCCCAACCATAGTACAGTCACTACTCTAGCCAAAGTTACCAATGAATGGATCACAGCCATGGAATCCAAGAAAGTTACTGGTGCAGTATTTTTAGATCTCAGCAAAGCGTTTGACACTGTCGACCACAATCTGTTAGTCTCAAGCCTAATAAAAGTAGGCGCCACCCACCTTGCTGCCCAGTGGTTTACCAGCTACCTATCTGGAAGGACCCAGAAAGTAAAAGCTGGTGGCCTCTTTTCTGCATCCCTCCCAGTTGTCAGGAGAGTCCCGCAAGGCTCCATTTTAGGTCCCATCCTCTTCTCCCTGTACATCAATAACCTTGACACACATATATCCCAGTCCCATCTGCATTTCTCTGCTGATGATACTGTACTGTATGCATCAGGCCCTACACTGGCTGAAGTGAGGGATGTACTCCAAGCCGACTTTGCATGACTAGAAATCAACCTAATCAATGCCAAACTACTCCTCAATGCCAAGAAAACTAAGGCCATAATCTTTGCCCCAAACACCACCTCCACTTCCCTTGCAAACACACACCAAGAATTCATCACTACCACCCTAGGTGAACCCCTTGAAATCACCTCCAAATTCAAATATCTTAGTATGTGGTTAGACGACAAGCTTTCCTTTCACGACTACCTCGATGATCTGGTAAACAGGCTAAAAATTAGGCTAGGTTTCTTCTTCCTGAACAAGTCCCTCTTTCCATTGGATACCAGAACCCGGCTGGTCCATGCTACTTTCTTGCTGCTACTCGACTATGGAGATCTGATCTATTCCTCCACAGCAGCCTCAGGACTCAACAAACAAGATGTCCTCTACCACCATGCCGTACGGTTCATGACAAACCTACCCTACCGAACCCACCATTGTGATTTGTACCTAGTCACTGGCTGGACATCAGTCTCAACTAGATGCATGCTTCATGCTGGTATTTGGACTCTTAAGCTACTTCTGAACAAGCTCCCGGACTATCTCACAACCCTTTTTCGTATTTCCCATAGCGCCTACTCTCTTATGAAAAATGACCTCCTCCTCGATGCCTCGATGTACCGAGAACTTGCACCTCACTCAACAAGTGGGCCATATCGAGCATACTCCCAACTATCTGGAACCAGCTCCAAGGTGTACTGAAGCTTCCCGGTACTGTCCTTGCCAGCTTATTTAAAGGTTGGCTGTAGCAAAAATAAAAGATACGTGCAGCTGTTTCTAAATTCTAGCTCACTGCTCTAACCCTAGTCCACTGCTTCCTCTTACTTACCTAGAAATTAGCTGCCTTGATACTCCGAAACAAGCACTTTGTACCTTTTTTTTGTACTTGTATTTTTCTCTGTCATTGTCATTTTTATGCAACATGTTAATGCTTGCCATAATTCTGTACTTGAATTTGTACTGTTTTTTTCGATTATGCAATCTGTAACTACCTGTCTGTGTCAAAGGACCTCCTTGTGAATGAGCTTGCTCAATGGAGTTTTCCTACAATAAACTTGAACTTGAATGTGAGAGTTATAAGGGGTTGCTGTAGGACTTGGCTGCTATAATTCCTAAATGTTGAAGTGAAAGTACTGAAAGTGAAGAATGCTTAGTCTGAAGCTAAAGTTCAAATGTGAGGCTTCATCGAGAACAGCTGAAGCATGACAATACATTGAAAAATACAAAATCTTGACAATCATACAAAATAAAAAGTATAGCATTAATTAACCCTGTATTTAAAGTTCTCCACAGTGGGATCCTCCCTCTGACCCTGTATCACAGTGACAGTATCCCTCTCATCGTCTATTTGGAGCTCCTCACAATGACAGACTCCCTGTGACCCTGGATTTGGAGTTCATCACAGTGACAACCTCCCACTGAACTTGGATTTGGAAGTTACCCACACTGACAACCTCCCTCTGAAGTTGGATTTGGAGCTGCCCACAGTGACAGCCTCCTCTGATCCTGTATTTGGTATACCCTAATGTGACAGCCTCCCTCTGACCTTGTATTTCCAGTTCTCCACAGTGACAGCCTCCCTCTGACCTTGTACTTGGGTTCCCCACAGTGACAACCTCCCTCTGACCTTGTACTGTCCACACACTGAGCACATCCATCTGATCCTGGGTTTGAGTTCCTCAAAGTGACAGCCTCCCCCTGACTCTGTATTTGGAGTTCTCACAGTCAGAGTCTCCCACTGACCCTGGATTTGGAGTCTGCTGCAGTGACAGCCTCCCCTGACCCTCTATTTGTGGTTCCCACAGCGACACCCTCCCTCTGACCCTGTATTTGGAGTTTCCTGTAGGAATAGCCTACCTCTAACCCTGGATTTGGAGTTTTAACAGTGTTAGCCTTCCTCTAACCTTGTATTTGGAGTTCCCAAAGTGAGAGTGTCCCTCTGACCCTGAATGTGGGGTTCCTCACAGTGAGAGCCTCCCTCTGACATTGTATTTGGAATCCTACACAGACAGCCTCTCTCTGACTCTGAATGTGGAGTTCCCCAAAGTGAGCGCAACCCTCTGACCCTGTGTCACTTTGAGAAAGTCCCTTTGACCTTGGATTTGGGGTACACACAGTGACAGCCTTCCTCTGATCCTGGATTTGGAGTTCATCACACTGACATCCTCCCTCTGACCTTGTATTTGCGGTTCCCCACAGTGAAAGCCTGCCCTGACTCTGTGTATATGTGTGTGTGTGTGTGTGTGTGTGTGTGTGTGTGTGTGTGTGGAGTTCACCACAGTGACAGCCTCTCTCTGACCCTATATTCAGAGTTCCCCCAACTGACTGGCACTCTCTGATCCTGTATTTGGCATTCCCTACAGTGACAGCCTCCTTCTGCCCTGGATTTGGAGTTCCCCACAGTGACAGCATTCCTATGACCCTGTATTTGAAGTTTGCCACAGTGAGAGACTCTCTCTCTGACACTAGATTTGGAGTTTCCAAGTGTGAAAGCATCCCTTTGACCCTGTATTTGGAGTTCTCCACAGTGAGGTCCTCCCTCTGATGCTGTATCACATTGACAGAGTCCCTCTAACTCTGGATTTGGGGTTCCCCATAGTGATGGCCTCCCTCTGACCCTGGATGTGGAGTTCATCACACTGACAGCCTCCCTTTGACACTATATGTGGAGTTCACACAATGACAGCCTCTCTCTCTGAACCTGGATTTGGAATTCTCCACAGTAAAATCCTCCCTCTGATGCTGTATCACAGTGAGAGAGTCCCTCTAACCCTGAATTTAGGGTTCTCCGCAGTGACAGCCTCCCTCTGACCCTGGATGTGGAGCTCATCACACTGGCATCCTCCCTCCCTCTGACCCTGTATTTGGGGCTCCCCAAAGTGAAAGCCTGCCTCTGACATTGTGCTTGGATTTCTCCACAATGACAGCCTCTCTCACCCTTTATCTGGAGTTCCCCACAGTGACAGCCACCCTCTGACCTTAGATTTGGAGTTCCCCACAGTCAAAGCCTTCCTCTAACCCTAGAATTGGGGTTCCCCACAGTGACAGTCTCACTCTGACCCTGTATTTGGAGTTACCTACAGTGACTGCCTCCTCCTGATCCAGTATTTTGGGTATTTTGGGTTCCCAATAGTGGCAACCCTCCCTTTAATCCTGTATTTGGGGTCTCCCCATAGTGACAGCCTCTTTTTGATCCTGGATTTGGAGTTCCCAAAGGGAAAGCTTCCCTCTGACCCCAGATTTGGAGTTCCCACAGTGACAGCCTCCCTCTAACCCTGGATTTTGAGTTCCCACAATGGCACCCTCCCTCTAAATCTGGATTTTGAGTTTCCACAGTGTCAGCCTACTTCTAACACTGGATTTGGAGTTCCTACAGTGAGAGTGTCCCTCTGACCCTGTATGTGGAGTTCCCTATATTGACAGTGTCCCTCTGACTCTGTATGTGGAGTTCCTGCTGAGACAGCCTCTGCCTGACCCTGTATTTGGAGTTTCCCACAGTTGCAGCAGCCCTCCAGCTCTCGATTTGGAGTTCTCCACAGTGAGATCCTCCCTCTGATCCTGTATCACTGTGAGAGAGTCCCTCTGACCTTGGATTTGAATTACACACAGTGATAGCCTCCCTCTGATCCTGGATTTGGAGTTCATCACATTGACATCCTCCCTTTGACTCTGTATTTGGGATTTCCCACAGTGAAAGCCTCTCTCTGACCCTGTGTTTAGAGTTCACCACAGTGACAGCCTCTCTTTGACCCTATATTTGGAGTTCCCCCAAGTGACAGCCACTCTCTGATCCTATATTTGGAATTCCCTACAGTGACAGCCTCCCTCTGCCCTGCATTTGGAGTTCCCCACAGGAACAGTGTCCCTTTGACCCTGTATTTGGAGTTCCCCATAGTGAGAGACTTTCTCTGACCCTGGATTTGAAGTTCCCTACAGTAAAAGCATCCCTCTGACCTTGTATTTGGAGTTGTACACAGTGAGATCCTCCCTTGAACTTTGTATCAAAGTGAGAAAGTCCCTTTGACCCTGGATTTAGAGTTTCCAGAATGACAGCTGCCCTTGGAGCCTGTATTTGGAGCTCCCCAGAATGTGATTCTCCTTCTGACCCTATGTGTGTAATTCTCCAGTGACAGCCTCCCTCTAACCCTGGAGTTGAAGTTCCCCACAGCGAGAGTATCCCTTTGGCCCTGGATTTGGAGTTCCCCATAGTGCGGGCCTCTTCTTGACCATGTATTTGGATTTCTCCCAAGTGAGAACATCCCTCTAACCTTGGATTTGGAGTTCCTTAAAGTGAGAGCATCCCTCTGACCCTGGTTTTGGAGTTTCCTATGCTGAGAGACATGGTCTTGGAGGTGAGAACAGAACATTTTTCAATTGAAAGACCTGGGCCACTAGTAGTTCAGTGATCACCTGACTCCCTATGCCCCATTTTGTGAACTCTGTCTAAGAAGATGAACAATACAAATTAACACAAATTAGATATATGTTTTTACTTTTATAAACAACCCTCCATATATGTATAGCTTGCACACAGAAGATGTTTAACTGTTTAAGTTGCCAAAAATCCTTTATTTCATAATCAGTATACAATATTAAACAGGATATTAAGGTTGTGGCCCACACACTGGCAGACATTTCATGGGGTGCCAACTGCTCTCAGATTGTTCTCAACAAGAATAGTAAACCCATGAGACGGGGATGCTCTTATGCTTCTCATAATGCACTGTGTTATATATGGAGATTTAAAACCTATAGTATATCATGCCCTCTGATATGTTGACTACATCTGAGTTGCCACACTCTTGATCATTCCTCTAGTTTACCTAGGTCCCTCCTTAATTTTTCCACCCCTCCCGGTGTGTTTACCCTGTTGCAGATCTTAGTGTCATCTGCAAAGAGGCATACCTTTCCTTCCAGCCCCTTTGCAATGTCACTTATAAAGACATTAAATAGGACTGGCCCCAGAACTGACCCCTGTGGCACCCTGCTGGTCACCCTCCTTTCCTTGGATTCAGCTCCATTTACCACCACCCTCTGTATACTGTCCTTCAACCAATTTCTAACCCAGTTTACCACCTTGGGACTCATACCCAGGCTACCTAGCTTGTTTACAAGCCTCTTATGTGGAACGGTGTCAAAGGCCTTACTGAAGTCCAGGTAGGCCACATCCACTGCTCCCCCCAATCACCTTCCATAGTCACCCAAAGAAATCTATCAGGTTTGTTTTTGACCTTCCTGCTGTGAATCCATGCTGCCTCAGGTCCTGTGCTCCACTGGATTCAAGATGTTCCACAATCCTTTCTTTTAGCAGTGATTCCATTATTTTTTCCACCTCCAAGGTCAGACTGACTAGTTTATAGTTTCCAGCCTCCTCCCTGCTCCCACTTTGGTGCAGAGGGACTACATCTGCTCTCCTCCAGTCCTCTGGAATCACTCCCATTTCCAGTTATTCATTGAACAGAGCTGCCAGTGGTGCTGCTAGCACCTCTCTAAGCTCCTTTAGTATTCTAGGATGCATCCCATCTGGTCCCATTGCCTTGTCCACTTTCAGTTTTGCAAATTCCTTTAGAAATCTTTCCTCCATAAATGGACTGGTGTCCACCTCCCTTCCCTTATTGCACCTGTCTCTTAATTGTGGTCCCTCACCTTCCCCCTCTTCTGTGAATACTGAACAAAAACATTTGTTCAGGATTGCTGTGTTTTCCAGGTCCCCTTCTGCACACACCCCTTCTTCCCCTTTAAGCCTTACAATCCCACCCCTTGTCTTTCTCCTTTCACTAACGTACACATAAAAAGTCTTGTCCCCATTCTTTACTGCCTGGGCTATTTTGTCCTCTGTTTGTGCCTTTGTGTTCCTGACTACCTTCCCCACCTCCATCTGCTTATCCAGATACACTACCATGTCCTCCTCCTTCTGTGTTTCCTTGTACTTCCTGAAAGCCAACTTTTTCGCTCTTACCTTCCTGGCCACTTCCTTTGAGAACCATAGTGGTTTTCTTTTTCTCTTGCTTTTGTCCTTTTGCCTAATGCAAAGGTTTGTTGCTTCCACTATGGCTCTTCTTAGATAAGCCCACTGTTCCTCAACTCCCCCAGTCCTACCTCCCTGCTAGGGCTTTCCTGAGATATACCCTCAACTTAGCAAAGTCTGCCCTCCTGAAGTCCAGGACCCTCGCTTTCATGTGGCTTGACTCTGCCATTGTACTCATATTTAACCACACCATGAGATGGTCATTGGACCCCAGGTGTCCACCAACCATAACATCTGCAATTCTGTCCCTGTTGGTGAGTACCAGGTTCAAAATTGCATCTCATTGGTGGGTTCTAGCACTAGCTGCCCCAAATGCATGATCATCAAGCTCATGTGCTTGGAGGAACATATAATGTGCAAAATCTTCTGTAGGAGTTCAGAGCTATGGCTCCCCGCAACAAAACCCACCTGATCCATATGGATCAGGTGTTGAACAATCCTATTTAGTCTATTCACCAGTACCTTCACTAGAATTTTGCAATCCACATTAACTAGTGATATTGGGCAATAATCTTCACATAGTAAATCGTCCTTATCTTTCTTTGGGATGGCTTCTCTTAGTGATGGGGAAGTGTGCTGTGATGATAAGTGTGTGTGAAAATTCTATGTAGGAGACAGGCAATGTTTTGAATAGTGAACTTAAAAAATTCCCCAGTTAATCCATCAGGACCTGGCACCTTACTTGAAGGCAAGGACATAGTGGCTTTGATTATTTCTTCCTGAGAGAAGGTTTTATTAAGGGAGGCTTTGTCAACTTCTAAAATTGTTGGGAAGTTCAGGTCATGAAGAAATAGATCCAAATTCTCTGGATCAAACTTAACTTCAGATTGATATAGGCTTGAATAAGATTTTCCAAAAGTATCTGCGATTTGCATAGCAGAGAACAGTATCTTTCCTTCATTATTCTTAATTGCAGCTACCTTAAATGCCTCAGATGCCTTTCTTAGTGTATGTGCAAGTAATTTCCCCTATGCCTCCCCAATTCCCAATAGCTTTGTTTACATCTGAACAGAGCATATGTGGCTTTTTGATTATGTATTGTGTTTATAGCAAATTTGAGGTCCACTATCTCTCAATGTGGATCCATGGCTTACCTTTGGTTTCAATAAAGAGTCTTTCTTCAAGATTATTTTCTAGACTAAGCAGTTCAGCATTCTTGATCTTTTTCTTATGGGAGGCATAAGATTGTATTCTACCTCTAATAAATGCTTTGAAGGAGTCCCACAATATGGCATCGGAGACTTCACCAGTATCATGAAACTTCAAAAAGTATTTGATCACCTCTCCAAGAAATTTGGTGAAATCCCCATCTCTGAGTAGACTGCAATTAAACTTCCATTGTTTTTCTGAAGGGGATACTTGTTCTATTAAAATGCCTGTGGTCACAGAGGCACGATCAGAAATCACTATATTAGCAATTTTGCTAGTGGAAAGACCAAATACTAAAGACGTAGTGATAAGAATGTAATCAAGTCTACTATTTGTGCCATATCTGGTGGATTTTAAAGTATTATCTTTATCTTTCAGGTGAATAATCCTCCAGGAATCAACCAGTCCAAATTCCTGACAAAATTTATTAAAAGTACTAGAAGAGGGATCATGATCTATAGATCCTGAAGGGCTTCTATCAGTAAAAATATCAACCACAGTATTCATGTCTCCTGCAATGACCATGTCCTCAGGGTCATTATTGATATTAGTATTAACAAGAAAAGCAAAAAAAAAAAAGTAGGCTGATCCTTGTCTGGGGCATAAACATTAACAAACATTAATTTCCTGTCCTTTATTTTGATTTTGGTTAGAACAAATGTACCTTCAGGGTCTGAAACATAAGGCGCTTTTACACACAGGTTTTTTTAAACGGAATGAGCATTACCTGTGGCACCGTTGTACTCTTTTGCATTCTTAAGATCCTTTTACACTCCACGAGTTTTCTGGCAACTCCCGCCTCCATTTGTGTTTCGATACCCTCACAGAGCTTGCTGCTCTATAGTTGTTTCTGCACTGCTTTGGAATGGCTGTTTTACACAGCCGGATGAAACGGAATACAACGGGATGAACCGTGAAAAGCTGAGAATGTGGTTCGGGTGAACGTTCACCAAGGGAATGGAACAGATGCATTTTGCACACAAGGGAGGTAACGGAATACTGTTTCTGTAACAGTCATTCCGTTACAGAAACCTGTGTGTAAAAGCACCTATAGGAACCAACATTAACATTTAAGTTTTTATGGAACAGAATACATACACCTCTACTTTTAGAATTATAAGAACTCCCATGAACTATCCCCACCCATGATTTTTTGAGCTTAGCAGGTTCTTCAGGTGAGAGGTGAGTTTCCTGAAGGAATGCTGTATCTGTTTTCAGAGATCTAAGGAAGGCCAGAACCTTAGTTCTTTTTATAGGAGTATTGCAACCTTTAATTTTACAAGAGACAACCTTAACAATCCTGTTCACACTAGACATTGTTATACAATAGAAAATTAGTAGTATACTTCCAACAGCTCTGCCAATAAATCAGGTAGCTAAAATGTTAATTTTGTAACTAGACTAAATAATAAAACAAAGGTGGAGGGAAATAAGTTACAACTTATTCGAGAAAACAAACAAATAAAATAGGTGATACAACAGAATAATATTTAAACACCTAGGCTGGATATTCAGAAATGCACCAAATGCTGGCGCAATGCTGGTGCAGTGCAAGTGAGATGAGCCATTGCATGCCAGGAGCCACATTCAGTGGTTGCACTGGCCAAAATGACCAAGTGCAAGTCGGCTAAATATGGCAAAGATGCATCATGGTGCAACCAGAGATGCGCCAGCACAACCATAGATATAGCAAACCAGAGCAAACACCTATGAAGCAGGGAAACAGCCACCACAGGGATACAGAGGCAAGGTCCCAGAGGGTGAGGAAAGCATGCCCCCCAGCAGGGCACACCCATGAACACAGAAGTAGGATCTGGAGGGCAAACAGGGCACCAGGGGAGTCCACAGACAACCAAAGACCACCACCCCTGAACACGAACCTGCCCAAGGCCTGCAACATCATCCATGCCAATGACAGTGACAGCAACAGACACCACCAAACATGGGCATGGTGCGTGGAGGGCACTGTGCCAGGAACAAGGTGGATGCAAGGGCCCACTGACCAGGAAGGGTGAGGCACAGGCCATCCACCCCACCATGGGTCCATGTAGGATGGACACAGCCCATGCACACATGGCCTGCACTGCAGGGAAGGATCCTCTGACAGTAGCACAGGCCTGTGTGTCAGTGCGCTGCCAGCTGCAACACGGCGTGTCACCAGGCACACCCAGCAGGGCGTCAGTATACATAGCAATGGTGGCCTGACCAGCCACAGGGACATGGGGAAACAGAACCCCAAAACTGCATGGGAGCACAGCCATGGGCAGCACAACAGCATGCTGCCCCAGTCCCCACATGGCTGCACCGTACAGCACCCAGCACGGGCCCCGAACGACACCACACATGGGCCCATGTCATCAGCATCACCAGGGCAGGACACCCCAGGTGCAAGGCACAGGCAGGCAACACTCCCAAGGGCATGTGCATGCACCAGTGCACAGGGAGGGCCACATGATGACAGAGGGAACAGTCCATGGAAATACAAATGCCCTGTGCATAGAAGACACCAACCCCCCAGCCGTCCAACCCTAGCACAGATCAATACACCAGCAACACAGTGACACACCAAGCACGGCCAACCCACAGGCAGACATGGTAGGGCCATGAGCAGCAGCACTGACCACAGTCAGACCACATGTGCCCACCACTCATGAAGTGGCACGGCCCTAGGTGCACCACAGGCACACAACTGCAGCATGGCTCTACATACCACCTACAAATCAGACACTGACACAGGCCCATAGTGAACAAAAGGCTTTATATAACAAGAACATTACAAACAGCAATGAAAAAGGTCAGGAATGGGGGGAGAGGGGGATGGGGACAGGGAGCAGGGGCTATACAGGTGGATGTGGGACAGCAGGGAAAGAGGTCTTCAGAAGGGATGGGGGTTATGTACAGCAGGGAGTTGAATTGCCCATTATCTGTGGCCTCTGATGGACTGCCTCAGCCACTGGATCTCCCTCCTCAATGCTGCCATCTCCCGCATGTGGCACCGCTGCAGGGCAAGGAGCCTCCTCTGGAGTGCAAGAACCCATCCAATGTTCCGGATATGTGGGCATGCCGCCCCCCAGCTACTGTCCTGCAACCATCTAGGGGAAGGGACAGGACAGCCAATCAATGCAAGGACACACAAACACAATCCCACCCACAGTATGCCATGAGTAGGGGACCATAGATGGCCCGCACATGGGGGCCACACCTGTCAGCCATACAGCACACCACAATGGTGCAGCCAGCCAGACGGTACTGCACAGTGCACCAATGTGTGCATGCCCATGGACACATGGCATGGAGCACCGGCACCATGGCAGCACACAGTGTGGGGGCTGTGCGCACCCCCCACCACCAGGCAGTGAAACACCACCACAGTACGTACAACAGTGGCACAGACCATGGCAGGTGTGCTACCACAGTCCTGTGGCCACAGGGCCATGGACACCTTGGCCCGACCATGACACACGGCACTCACACTGTGACAGGTACCAACAATGGAGACACACCTACCTGCCAGGCAATGTCCTGCTGGTGCTGCTCTCTGTGGGCTACCATGACCCTGTACCCCTGCCGTGGCCTCACTGGCCTGCCTGCAGTCCTTGGGCCCTGTGGATGTAAAGGTGAGAGTGGATATGAGTACACAGGCAAGCTTGGCACGCCCCCACCTCACAGCCAGCATGGAGCAAGGCATAACCGTGACCAGCCTGTGGCCCACCCCTCCTGCATAGCTGTGACACATGCAGCAGCAATGCATGGTGTCCAGCAGCCAGCAGGATGGTGTTGCCCCCCACAGTGGGCCGTGTACCACATACCAACAACCACCACAGGGGAGCATAGGGGCATGTATGACTATTGCTGACACTTACCTGGCTGTGGCACTGCACTGTGCTGGATGCACACCTGCATCCTGTGCAGCCACTCCAGATCCCTGCACCACCAGTCCCCATACCTGTGGCGGCATTGCTCAGCACTGCATGCCACGCCTGTGTGGTGCTCCATGGCTGAGGTCACCTGTACCCAGACTGCTGCAGTGGTACAGAACAGCTGGCCCTCAGATGACATCATCACTACCACAAGGTTAACTACCTCAACCTCTGACCAGTTGAGGACCCTCCTAGTCCATGTCTGCACCATGTCCTCCATCAGGTCTAAATGGTGGCCTGGATGGCAGTGCGGCCATGCATATGGGTGCAGTATGTGTGGAATGCATGAAAGGGAACAGAATGCAGTGATCACGCAACATGGTGATGTGCGATGCGGCAGCATTGCTCAGCCACGGACATGCATAGTATGCACATGGCCACTGGGGCGGGGGGTCAGGGGTCATGACCCCACATGCAGACACACATGTGCACGACATGCGCAGCAGACTGCACCAATACAATCACGCATGTGCATGGTACAGGACTGACAGGGGATGCCATGTGATGCACCATGCACCACAATAGTCGATGCGCAATAGCACTGCACCATAGCGGATGTAACACAGGATGCGCAATGGACCCCTGCAATGCCATTCGCACATGTGCACAGCAGGAATGTGCACTGTGCATGCACCAGTCATGCGCAACAGGAATGCTCTGGCGCAATCACATTGTGCATGGAGCAAGTATGTGATATTCAGCCATTGTATGCAAATCACCTCATCAGCATATGCTCAGCACAGTGGGGTGCATTAGCATCTCATTAACATTGCACATCCGCTAATGTGCATGCCATGTACCTGAAAAGCACCGTTGGACAGCACAGGCCACGGACTGGTATTGCAACCTCTAAAAGTAGGTGTATGCTGGTGCAGGACAACAGGGGCCTGAAGAAACAATGTCATGGGAAATGCTGACAACTACACACCATGCTGCCATTGTCCACAGGTAGCTACATGTTGGGACAGGAGGAAGAGAAGGACTGTGGGCCTGCCTGGAAGAGAAGGCCCAATTTCATGAAGGCTGAGACCAATGCTCTGTACGAGGCCTACCTCAACAAGGAGGGGCTCCTCAGCGGTGCCACTGGCACACCCCAGGAGAGGTCAGATGGGTGGGTTGCAATGGCGGACTATGTCAACCAGCATGAATGCCACCAGTGAAGAGCACAGGAGTTCAAGAAGAAGGCTGGGATGGATAGGAGATGCATTAAGGAGAAGGTGGCAGCCATACATGCATCCCACAGTGCCACCAGCAGTGGCCCATCCACCGCGCCCTCCCTGACGGCAACAGAAGAACTGGTGACATCCACCCTCAGTCACACGGTGGTGGAGGGTGTCCCTGGAGGAGGTTTCCAGACAGGTGGCAGCCCATCCCTGCACAGTGAGTAAACACCTGACCAACATATCTGGCATGTGTGTGGGCATGTGGTGCTGCCCACTGCTGTGTGGCATGCCACCTACGTGTAGCGACGTGGGCATGCATGGCCACAGGGTGGCATGTGGCACCCAATGCATGCCCACAGGGTGGAGTGGGACATGGGTCTGTAGTTTGAGCACTGACACACTGTTTCTTCATTGCAGCACCATCATGCCTCCATGTGGATGAGGGGGCAGGGTTGGCACCAGCCATGGCCAAGGTGGACAGTCCAGCCACCTTGACTGGCATGCGGGGACCAGACAGGCTGAGGGCGAGCACCACCAAGCCACCTGATGGCTTTGACCTGGCGCTGGACGTCATCCTGGCTGGGTTCATGCTCGATGATAGCCTGAGTGTGCTGTGTGCAGAGACCCAGCTGGGGGACATGTCTGACTCCGATTTTGACATCACACTGATACTGGAAAGCATTGGGGACATGGTGCCCGACATCCCCATATGCATCACAGGAGGCATCGGGGCAGAGCGCAGTGATAGCGGCTGCACAGCTGCCACCCATCCCTGTCAGCATGTTGGTAGGTGGTGCCACCGATGTGCATGGTGAGGGCGGTGGTGACTGTGTGGCAGACAGGTGTGGTGCTGGCCAGCAGCTGGTAGTGCAGCAGCAGCAGGTCGTGGGTGATGTAGGGCAGTGTGATGCATGGTCTGCCACTGGTACATCTGTATAGCCTGGACCCAATGTACAGCACCCTGTGCAGCGTCCACCAGAGAGGGAGGCTGGCCAGGGTGCCATGACACCCCCTGCAGCCCAGCACCCCAGACAGGGTGCACAGGATGCTGATCACCTGGCTGAGCACACATGGTTGCTGTGAGCATCCGTGGAACACCAGGCGCTGCTTGCCACAGAAATGCATGCACTGCGAGCGGAGGTATGACACCTGGCAGAGCAGCAGGATGGGGCATTGTTCCAATTATGGACAGGCTCAGCCAGTCGCAGGAGGCCATGACTGCATCATTGGACTGCATGTCTGGTGTCATTGTGGCAGCAATGGACTGCATAACCGATACCATCGTGGCGGGTCTGGCATTGTTGGCTGCCACTGGGCTTGGCCATGCACAGAGGACACCTCACAGTGCACTATCCACCCCACAGTCATAGTGTCTGCTGATCCCATCGCAGCGGATGCTGGGATCAGATATTGGCATCCCAGGAACACCAGGAGCAGGCCTATTTGGCTGCCTCTCCACCCCTGCACGAACATGGTCATGGTCCCATGCATTGACCCCTGGGGGGGCCTCATACACCCCCCATGGCAGATGGCCAGCCTGTGGCTGGTGATCAGACTAGGTGCGGCCACCCATGTGGCTGTGGTGGCCTGGGTACCGCACAGTTGGCCTAACATGTCTGCTGCCCTGCACCCTGTCTGCTGCTGTTGCCCTGTGTATGTGTGAGTGTTGCGGGTGCAGCATGCCTGTGGTGTGTCGCTGGCATGCTGTGCTGCATACTCCATGTGTATGCTGGCCATGCCTCTGGGGTGCGTGACATGGGTGTGATGATGGTCATTACAGTTGCTGCCAGCTGTGCCTCTGCACCGGTGTAGTATCTCTGATCCATGCCATGTACCACTGTGTGTCTGTGTGTGTGCGCATGCCTGTGATGTGTGTGTGTGCTGCTGTGTGCCAGTGCCACCACAATGCCAGCTGTGCACCCCCATGCCATGCATGCCTCCAGATGTGCTCTTCCAAGTCTGTGTGTCATGTGCTGCTCTGTGTGCTTGTGCATTTCTGTGTCTCTGTGCACTCACCTGCGGTCGCCATAGTGCTCATGTGCGATGGTGTCCCGGTGGCGCCTTGACTGCGTAGCCAGCCTCAGGTCGTGTCTCCCATGGGGTGGATGCCCATCACCCTCCAGCACATCACTGCCATCATCCCCACTACTGTCTCCATCCTCTGCTTCAACAGCTATCCCACAGTCAATGGCCATGTTGTGCAGTATGCAGCAGGCCAGGAATAGGCCACAAGCATTCGATGGGCTGTATTGTAGGGCTCCACCAGACCTGTCTAGGTAATGGAAATGCATTTTCTACATGCCAAAGACATGCTCAATTATACCGAGTGGGCCAGTCCATTGTATCGCTTCTGTGGGGCCAACGGTCCGCGGTGAGCGGTGAGCAGCCATGGCTGCAGCGGGTATACTCCATCACCTGTGGCAGAATGGACATGGTTAGCCATTTGCAGTGCTGTGCCACTTCCTAGTCCTGGATGCCCACTGCTCACACTGGTATGACTCCCTCGGCAATGCCATGCAGACCCCAGCACATGCCATACTCACCCACTAGATGGCCCGTTGGGATGTCCCCATGTTCGAACCTCTGGCACAGTATGGAGCTGTGCCAGATGAATGCGTCATGTGTGCTCCCAGGGTGTGTGGTGCAGACATTGATGATGCACCCCGTGGCATCGCACACCACCTGGCAGTTCACTAATGGGTAACCCTTATGGTTGATGTAGTCTGGCCCTTCAGGACTGGGTGGTATGCAGATGCCCATGTGGGTGAAGTCAATGGCCCCAATCATGCCTGGCATGCGTGCAACCCTGTGAAAGGCCTGCATGTTTTCTGTATGCTCCACCTGTGTGCTGGCAAAATGTATGTACTCTGCAGTACGTGGCAGCTGAATGTTAAGGAACTGGGTGAGGAGACGGGACATGGCTGACTGGGTGATCCCAGTGGTGTCCCTGGTTGGTCTTTGGAAGGTGCCCGTGGTGAGCAAGCACATCACTGCAGTCACCTTATTCTCCACAGACATGGCATGACTCCGTCTGGTGGGTGCCTGCATCTCATCACTGCACAGCTTGCAGAGCTGCCTCAGTATTCAGGCAGTACTGGCCCACTATCTCTTTATCACTGTAGTTCTCAAATGTGATGCCGGCACGGTACCACCTGTGTTGGGCATACTGCCACCAGGCCCTTCATCGGCCACACTGATGTTCCTCCTGCCTCCTCACTCCCCTCATTATCGCCTCCATCTGGAATGGGCCACCATCCATCTCACCCTCTGGCTCTCCACTGGCTCCCTGCCTGGCTGTCAGTGTGTGTGTGTGTGTGTGTGTGTGTGTCCCTCTGTCACTGTCTGTCTGTCTGTTTCTCTCTCTCTCTCTCTCTCTCTGCACAGTGTTGCACATCCCTGTCTGTGTGTTTGAGCCTGGATTTTACAGGCTTAAGTCGGGGTGGCGCATCTGGGGTCTTGCTCCTCAGTTGTGCCATGGTTTCTGGTTAAATATGCCATTGTGCTGTTTATTCATGGGTACGCCCCCTGCACTCGTGCTGCATACATTACATTTGTGCCTGGTGCAGTGGGATTTGTGCTGCACAGCCACGATGTTTGAATATTGCTTTATGGTGCATTTCAGCTGTTGCACCAGCACAACTCATGTGCGCATTGCGCCACTGCATTGAATATCCGGCTCCTAATCTATATAGTTCTATAAACGTTGTATAATCAGCTTATACATATATTCTATTAGTATATCTGATAATGCTCAGATAAAAGAATCAAGCAAAGGGGTATGAGATAAGTTTGTTATAATATTAAACAGACAATAGAAAGCGTGACCTTTTTACTTTTCTTTAAAACCTTATTTAGATAGCCAATAAACAGGAGCTGCTACACCCAATCACATAGTATTACATAATCAAGAATCACAGTATAAGGAAAGATTGAGCCAACTTTTCTACATAATTATGTCAAATATTGGCAAAATGAAGTTATAAACTGAGAAGTAAAAATAAAATCCAGATATAAGGCTCATATGTACACATTATTTCAACACATGACATACTCCAAATGCTTATATAACTCTAATTCATTTAGTTTGAAAACTAAAGGCAGACCATACCAAAAAAGGGTTCTGTATGATGTGCTTAGTGATGATAGGACCAGCTGCAGTTTGGTTATATCTGGATTATGTAGCATATCAGACCTCACAAAACACAGTGGCCTGGATATCTGTGCGGCTGCGCTTACGCAGGGTTGCACGTGCTCAACCCAAAATGCCACTCGCGATATTCAGAAGGGGCCAGTTGCGCCTTAATCAAACATGCTGAGCAACAGCGCAATGGAAATGAAGGGATGTGCAACCGAAGGGGGCGGGTCCATGCATAAAGTGCGCAATGCGATATCTGAACACTTGCGCAATGCGCAAGAGTGGCTCAGCCGGAGGATGCGCAGTACCGGATGTGAGACAAAATAAAAAGGCTCAAGGGAGCGGCGCAAGAACCCTAGCAGGCCGCAAACTGGGGGAGAGAGACAGAGAGACAGAGAGACAGAGAGAGAGAGAGAGAGAGAGAGAGCAGGAGCAGAAGGGCAGAGAGGGACAGTGGGTCCTGGAGGACAGAGAGGCCAGTGGGGGGTGCCCGGTGCAGTGGAAGCAGCAGTGGGGGCAGTGGGGGTAACACAGGAACAGCAGCTGGGGGCAGAAGCCAGGGAGATGGACAGTGTCAGCTTCCACATGGAAGCTGTAATGAGGGGTGAGACAGCATGCTGCAGGGGACGTGGCCGCGGAGGGCCCGTGGCTGGCGGTATGCCCCGACAGGCGGTATCTGGCCCGCATCAGCTACGAGCTGTACACAGATGTCGAGATTGTGGCCTGCACCGCCTGAACAGGGCAATACTGAGAGACGGCTCAGCGAGCTGTGCAGTGATGTGATGCAGGCACCTCACGACGGAGTCATGCTCTGTCCAGTGGAGACCAGACAGACAGCCTGCATGTGCCTGCTCGCCACGGGCACCTTCCAGAGGCCGACAGGGGACACCACAGGCATTACACAGTCGGCCACGTCACTCATCCTCACCCAATTCCTCAGCGCACTGCTGCCTCATGCTGCGGAGTACATCCATTTCCCCAGCACCGCGGCAGAGCGTACAGCAAACATGCAGGAGTTCCACAGGGTAGCACATATGCCTGGCGTGCTAGGGGCCATAGACTGCACCCATGTGGCCATTCGCATGCCACCTGGCCCCGACGGCCATGCTTATCCAGAACCGAAAGGGCTTTTCCAGTGTCAACTGCCAGGTGGTGTGTGATGCCACTGGGCGCATCATCAATGTCTGTGCCACACACCCTGGCGGAGCACATGATGCCTTCATATGGCACCAATCTGCACTGTGCCATCGATTCGAGAGTGGGAACATCCCCACGGGTCATCTAGTGGGTGAGTACACATGTATGGAATGCAAACTCTGTGCAAGGGTGGGAATGACACAGGTGCCATGGTAGTGGCACACAAGGATATGGGCAATATGGACCTGACATGACACTGATCTACACTATCTCCACACAGGTGACTGTGGATACCCACTCTGTCCCTGGCTGCTCACACCATACCGGCGCCCCACGACCCCAGTGCAGCACGGTTTCAATGAGGCACATGCCGCAACACGGAACATCATAGAGCGGGTGTTTGGGATACTCAAGGCATGCTTCCGATGCCTGGCTGGACACCTCCGGCGGAGCCCTACAGTACAGCCCCCAAAAGGCCTGTGGGATATTCCTGGCCTGTTGCATCCTGCACAACATGGCCAAAGACCATGGGATAGCCATACAGGTCCAAGAGGGGGACAGCGATGGGAACGCCAGTGGCGCCGGTGATGTGGGTGATGAGCAGCCCCTCCTAGGATGGAGGGACCCCCGACTGACACGGCAGGCCCAGCTGCACCGGGACACCATTGCAGAAGAGCACTATGCACAACACAGGTAAATCAAGGGAACATGTGCAGGCAACACTGTCCATGCGCAAACCACAGGCACACAGGGAACACACGTGCATGAAGGTCAGGGGAGTTGAAGGGTCCAGGCATACCAACACACCATCAGAGAGGGTGAGCACCCATGGACACACACACACACACACCAGGCAGCATACAGGGCAGCAGCACAGCACTGCGGAAATGACATCGCCAACACACAGCACCACCAACCACCCCACCACCTGGACTGTCCACGTACGTGTGTCAGGACCTGGGCAACCTGCACCTTGGTGTACAGTGCAATGCAGGCATCATCATCCACATGCACCTGTGGACAGCAGTTGGGAGAGTGTGTAGGTGGTCTGTGTGCAGCTTGGTGAGCAGAGCACCCAGCAGTGCACTGCCCACCATGACACACATTGCACACAGGGCATCACCAGACAGGCCTGCATTGGGAGACAGCTCAGTCAGGAGCACTGTCCCACGGCCACCACGGATGCATGGTGGCCCGCCGTGGCCTAGCAGCACTGGCAGGCTGAGCAGGGTTACATCGGGTGGCGCTAGTGCACCACCAGGGGTCCCAGTGCGCGATCGCGACCTTTGCCCGCGACAGGGTCTGCATCCCGCTAAACAAACTTGCACCAGCGGTGCTCGGGATGCCCACAGCAGAACCCGGAGTCAACAGGCCTGGTGTCGCACGACGCCGGGAACGGGGAGTGGAGTGTGCACTGTGTGGGGTGCGTGGTACAGGGGCACCAGACAGTGTGGTCAATGTGGTCGCCACAGAGACCACTGCCTGGGTCAGCCTGTGAATGGCAGCGGTCACATCCGTCTGCATAAGGACCATCTCAGCTCGGTCCTGAGCACACTCCCTGCTATGCTGCTCCACGGACACAGACAGTGCCTCCACGGACCTTGCAACCCGCCCCTGCAGCTGTACCGACTCCTGCAGCAGGCGGGTGTGCACGTCCAATGGGTACTGTGCCCCAATGGCATCGTGACCCCCAGGATGTGGATGGTCCTGGTGCACAGCACCCCTTGAGGGTGGCCGCTGTTCGTCAGGACCAGGTATGGGCAGATCTAAGGGCGGTGGACAAGTGCCACTGCTTGACGCTGTCCCCCAGGCCTGGTGTGCAACTGCTGCCGCCTCCAACTGCTGAGCCCCCAGGTCCACCTGTTCCACCCTGTGCTGTCAACAGTGCCAGACACCTGCTCAGCCCCGATGCTGCCCCACCGGTGCTGACAGGCACAGCCTGTGACTGTGCCAGCATGCTGGACACAGGTGTGGAGCAGGATGGCCCAGGGGCACGCGTTGGCTCGCCATGTGTCCGCCGTGGGACACACACCTATCACTGGCCATTGCAGGCCTGCTATCATCAATGGTGCCGTGCGCGTTACTGCCATAGGCACAGCATGCTGGCATACCTGCATGCCAGACTGCTGTGACACAGGCTGTGCACCCCTGCACCCGTATCACCGCCGCCGGAGTTGTTGGGCCAGCCTGCATGCTGCTGCAGTGCCTGCAGGCTGGTGGCGGAGGTGGATGGTCCCTCCTCCAGGTCCAGCAGGTCTGCCTCACTGTCAGCACCCACCACCACCACCGTCTCCTGCAGACGAACAGGATCTGTAACAGAAAGAGAGTACATGTGAGTGCATGTGAACAACAGCCCCCCACAACATCACCATGTCATACCGTGCAGTGATGGGCTTCCACCTGTCTGGAATCCTCCGCCTGGAACACCCGCAATGGCACTCGGCTGCATGGCCGCGACCAGTGTCTCCTCAGTCGGGGTCAGCTGCAACACCACTGGTGGTCTCCCACCAGTGGCAGCACGTGCCACCCTGAAGGCTGCCACCTTCTCCTTCAGCCTCCTGCGGTCAGTCTCCATCTTCTTCTGGCATTCCTGCACGGAGCGCTGGTGGCTTCCATGCAGGTTGACGCCCGAGCTACCCCTCCCATGCAGCTGCACGCCCTGAGGGTGCCCCTCCGTCCACTCAAAAGTGGCTCATCCTCCAGGTAGGCCTGGAAGAGGGCCTCAGTCTCTGCCGTGGTGAAGTTCGGCCTCCTCCTACGCCCGCCGTCCATAGCCTCAGCCTGGTTCTCGTCAGTCATGGTGATCTCTATGGGTGGAAGTGGACACCTGTCACTGTGCAGTCCACAGCATTTCCCCATGAGCATAGCTGCCGGCCGGGGGGCAGAAGCCCCCTTTCCTCTCCGCATGGCAGATACTGATGGAAAGGGTGCCCTCTGTCCCTTTCTAAGTGCCTCATCATGCTCAGCCCTCAACCTATATCATCCTCCAGCACCCTGCCCATGAGCATTGTCCTGAGCATCACACAGCATGTAACTCACCTCTCACCTGCAACAACTAAATCTGGCCGCCACAACCCAGTGTCGATTTTATAGTGCAACACATGCAAATGAGGTGTGGCGCAACTTTAATGACATGCTAATCGCGCCACTGTGCCTTTGAATGGCTGATCGACTGATTTGCATATGTCGGTTGAATATCACGTTTTGGCGCCTAGCGCAATACGGAAGGTCTGGCTGGAGCCGATGGCGCATGTTTGTGGCTGTGTGCTACACTGCATTGCGCATGCCCAGACAGGTTACGCACGCCGATCGGGGCTGCAGACCTGCTGAGCGCCGATAGGCGATTCAGGCCATGGCCATCATTGTGCCAGTGGCGCCACAGCACTGGGCACTATATGGCGCTGTGGCACTTCAGCGCCGATCAGTCCACTGTGGCACTGGTGTCTGCTTAGCAGTCGCAGCAGGATGCCTATACATCCTATGGCGCTGTAGCGTAGCTTCCGCGTCATTGCCGCGGACCTTGTGTATGCCCTCTGATCCTCGGGCGCTAATGGCATGCCATGTGTACGTCCCTATTGCGCTGTCTGGTGACAGCGCCATGTAAAGTGACGGCGCTGTTCGAACAGCGCGATTGGAGCCTGTGCTGGTCTATTGCGCAACAACTCCACGTGGGGTTACAGCGCAGCGGGGCACCATATTGCCTGCTGTAAAGTTGGTGCCATGGCTAGGAGGAGGGCGGTGTCCTGGAGCCCGCTTGAAGTGGCCAACCTGGTGGCCCTAGTGGAGCCCCACTGTGAGGCACTGTATGGTGAGGCCCCCCTCACCATGCCTAGGATCCATGTGTGGCAGCAAGTGGCCACTGATCTGGTGGGGGTCACTGGCCGGGGCCGGTCTGCTGAGCAGTGCCGGCACTGGTACAGTGACCTCCGCCGGAGGGAGCCGGACCTGTTGACGCAGCTGCGTTCACGTGCCAGGCGGGGCCTGGTGCCTAGGCCACGTGAGTGTACCATCTATGCACCTATATTCTCTGTAGGTGTGTGTGCTTGGGTGGCTGTGCATAGGTGTGTCAGTGTGTGCAGCTGTGCGATGGATGGTTATGGCTGTGTGGGCAGGCACTCTACTGGGGCAGGGGCACTCTGCTTTTGAGTCACACTGATGTTTGTCTCACCATATGTCTCCCACAGGCCGGATTGTGAGGACACCGACCACGGTGATGTGGGCTATGCCAGGGCCCCGTGCCACGGGATGTTGTGCCACAGCAGCAGCAGCAGCAGCAGCATCAGCAGCGCCAGACCGAGCTGCTGGAGGAGTGTGAGTATCATTACGCCATGGATGCTATTACATGCTGGGGGGCAAGACCACCAACCATGCTGGACACAACCAAAGGGAGGTCATAGTTCCACTATACGAAACACTAGTGAGTCCCCACACTGGAGTACAGTGTACAGTTCCGAGACCATACCAGTATGGACATGGACTGGGTGAGAGGGTTCACAGGAGGCGACATGGATGGTGCATGGATTGCATCACAAGTCCTATGCAGACAGGTTGACGGAACTGAACATGTACTCCCTGGAGGGGAGGAGGGTGTAGGGATATGATGGGGACATACAAGTATTTTACAGGGGGGAACAAAGTGCAGGAAAACAATATTTGTAAGCGTAAAGGATGTTCCAGGACTAGAGGGCATGGGATGCAGTTGGAGGGGGCTCGTTTAAGAGGAAACATGAGAAAGTATTTCTTCACAGAATAGGTGGTGGACAAGTGGAACACCCTGCCAGAGGATGTGGTGGGGGCTGACTTGGTTACGGATTTATGAATGCGTGGGTTAGCCATGAAGGAATTCTGGAGGTCAGGTGAGGGGGAACGGACTTATAGGACAACAGAGTGAACGTACAAGGCCAAATGGCCAGACTGGGTGTCCCATAGGCCCTTATCTGCCGACACTGTCTATGTATCCATGTATGTAGGCATGACACAGGTGACCTGCATCACAGTGCAGCATCACGACACGTCTGTGTATGCATCACAGGTGGTCCAGGCATGCACTGGGCACAAAGCTGTGTAACTGGCATCACACCACGTTGCCACATCACTTGACAGCCTAGTTTGTACTGTGATTGACGTGGGCAGTGTGTGTGGGCGGTGGTGCGCATAGCTGGTGCCGCCTGTTTGTGATGGCCATGTGCATGTTCACTGTGGGTGGGTGCATGCCATCACAGGTGCAGGACATTGGGTTATATGGGTTGCAGGTTGGGTGGTGTTCAGGGTTGTGGTCAGTCTCAGCCATTGACTGTGTTCCCATTTTCCTAGGCCTCGGGGTGCTGAGACGCATGTCACAAGATCTGCGGCGCCTAACCCAGGTCGGACTACAAAACTGGGAGCTCCTGCAGGCCATACAGCGCCAGGGTGAACGGCGGCCACGGCACAGGAGAGGACGCCAGCAGTGGGAGGACCAGGAGCCAGCTGGGCTGTAGCCCGCATTCCGTTCCCACTTCTCCCATCCCTTTCACCCTGCCTTCCCTCTCCAAGTTTTTATTCCTTCCCCCTTGAACACCCCTGCCTTTTTCCCGTCCCCCCCCAACTTGTACATAGTTTCACCTGTTATTGTTTATATGTTGTTTTTGAAATATACATTTCTATTTTGATACAACTGCTTGTGTTGGTGTCTGCTTTGCAACTGGCTATGGGTGCTCCGTTGCAGGGGTGTACATGCCATCTGGGCTGCTATGGTCCTGGGTATATGTGTGTGTGTGTGTGTGTGTCCATGGGGAGGTATCACCAGCATGGCATTGTCTTTCTGTTGGTCTTGCCATCTGCTGCCACCCACTGCTGGGTGCACAGGGTGGGTCTGGCTGGTATGCTTCTCTGCAGCATGGGGTTGACGTGTGGCACGGGGGGTGCATGGTGTTTCCTGCAGTGCCTGTCACTGCACATGAGCGTGTCTTGGGGGCACGGTGCACGCTGTGCTGTGCGTACTGGGGGACTGAGTGCACTGTGGTTGTCAACCCCTGTGTGGCACCTCTGCCTGCCAGTGGTTGTGCTGGGGTGTCATGGCTCTGCTATGCTTTAGTTGGCTTGTCCCCATGGGCACGTGGATCATCCGTCCCACCCCAGTGATGCTGTGCTTGGGGTGTGCCGTGTGGTGGGTTCTGCAGTGAGTTCCTGTGCCCATGTGTGGCATGGCTGGCGGTGGTCCCCAGCCTGCCTCCCTGGATGTGCAGTTCCATTGCTCTGGGGGGGGCTGTGCTTGCGCTATGGCAGCTCTGCAATGCTCAGCTGAGCTTCCATGGTTGCGCCATAGCGCAGCATTTTGGCTCAGCTTCTCCTTCCTGGTTGCGCGATGGCGCAGTATGTGCGATATTGAGACGTTGGTTGCTTGCGCAATTTGCTCTGCTCCATGTTTGAATATCGCACCTGTTGCGCATTTGCACAACTGGTTTGCGCTTGCTCCTACTGTTGCGCCAGTTTTCAGCGCAGTTTGAATATCCAGGCCAGTGAATCAAAGCTAACACATATGGGTTTGCTATCAATGGATCACTGAGCCACCCCAGCTCCCTATAGTTCTCAGGTGAATGCATTGTCTCATTCTTTTAATTTAAGGGATATACCCCATAACATGAGTGAGTCAAAGCAGCCAGTATACAAAGCATGTGAAACTATAATCTGCACAGTCAAAGCCCTCATTTAGAAAGGCATAAAAAAGGCAAGGATATTTATTATGTCATTACATTAAAATAAGCCAATGGTAAGCAGATAAAGTAATGAGATGCACAGATAAAAACATCCAAATGAGCCAATAATTCAGTACTTAAAACAAGTATAGTTAAGTTCAAGACTGGACAAAATTATACTGTCTTCCTACCCTAAATAGTGATAGGATAGTGCAGCTATTGCAGAATACATACATTGTGCACTGTAGTAGCAGGTAAGAACATTTAGTACAGCTTGGAAATATAACCTTAAAATCTCTTTCTCTCTCTGTCTCTCTGTCTCTCTCTCTCTCTCTCTCTCTCTATTATGCTACCATAGTTAGGGTTGAGGAGCCATTTACATGTTAAACCCAAACTTTTGCACCTTAATAACTTTGTAACCGTTTGACGGATTTGCCTGAAATTTGGAATACACAATCAAGACCCATACGTCTTGGGATCTGCCAAGTTTTGTACTGGTTGGATACACGGCTGCAGAGTTATTAAGCGTGATCTGCGTGTGCATTTACGCTTTTTCTGGAATTCTACGGTCGCGCCTACAGGTCGCATGGTTTGCGTGACCGGTCCGAAATCTTCAGTGAACGTGCAACCAGGGTCTCTGATGTGCCTTTTGAAGATTTCATGAAAAAATATTAAACAGTTCAAAAGTTATTCAAAAAAACAATTTAGCATTATGTCAATGGGAAAAGTTAACAAAAAGTTCGACAGTGTCGCAAATGCACTTTTTACTGTCGCAAATGGCCCTTTTACTGTCACAAATCCGCCATTTTGTTTTCAGTTAGTGATCAGAAAAATGCTTGGCATTTAAAATTGGGACCCTCTAGCAACCTAATTCTTTTTGTATTCACCTAGTTGGACCCTGAGGATGCGAGCCATGTCTTTATTTTGGAGTAAAACACCTCAGAAATATGTTTTTCAAATTTCTGAAAAGTACTTTAAAGTAGTGTTGGTAAGTCACGAAAGTGTCACAAATTTTTATGAGCTTTCTCGCGAAATTAAGTGACAGTACTTTTCTAGGCTGTGGGAAATGACAGCAATTCTTTGGCACCCTGCTGCAAAAGAACGGTTTGGTGCTTTGGCCTGAAATTTGGAGGGAACACAGCTGACATCTCACAGATGTGCCTTTTATGTTGTATTGCAAAAATATTACACAGCAGCAAAGTTACAGCACTCCAAAGTTGACACTTTTTCCCATAGGATAACATTACGGCATCCGACACATTGCAGCAATCCTTTGGTGCCCTGCTGCAATATAATGGCTTGGTCTTTTGGGCTGAAATTTAGAGGGAAGACAGCCAACATCCCATAGATGTGCCTTTTAGTAGTTTGGTGAAAAAATATTACACGGAGCCAAAGTTATGGCCCTCCGAACTTCTCTTTTTTTCCCATAGGATAACATTACGGCGTTCGCTGCACCTTTCAGGGCCCGTATCTCAGAAACGGTGTGAGATACGGACTTTTTGTCAAAAAAACACTCAGCCCCCTACCAGGGGCTCAGTATAAAACTAGCCAGGAAAGTCATAAATCATATGACTTTTAAATTGTTTTTCTATGTCATACGGTTCCTGAGATATAAGCTGTTTAGTATTCCAACTCCTCATTTTCTGCTCCGAGACCCATTATTATGCATACATTCTTTGTACTCACTGTCTTTCTCTATGCAGCTTTTGGGGAAAACCAGCCTGTGCACTTAAATTACTGTTACTGTTGCCCTTTCTGCTTGTGGTTCCGTACCCGTTTCACTTACCATTCATGTCTACGCCACCATGTGCATTTTCCTTTGCGTTTTCATTTGCACTTGTATTTCTGTTATTTTTTGCCATTTGTGTCTACAGTACTGTTTCTGTTTCTCTTTCACTTTGTGTCACCATGCTCATTGACATTTCCGTTTGCGGGCACCATGTTACTATGTGACAAGACATCACGTGGCAGACCGTTCCTGTCTATGCCACCACGTGCGTTACCCTTTCTGTTCTCATTCGCGCTTGCATTACCATGTGTGGCACTGTTAATGCTTCTGTTTGCATTGCTGTTCCTGTTACTATGTCACAAGAATCACGTAGGGAGCGCTGGGCCCAAAGCGGCCCCACGGCCCCGCTGCATTATTCTACTATTTCTCATTATCATTCTCAAAAGAAGGAAATTAGAGGCAAAACTCCGCTTAATACTTCAGTTAGGGTTGTTCCACAGCAACAAAAGTGAGGAAATTCGGTGTTAGGGTTGAAAACCCCCTTGGACCCAGCCCACCCCAACTGACACTGAGTGCGCATTGGGGTGTTCGGTCCTAACTGTCACCCCATTCTCCTATACTTCAGCTGCTTTACACATGTTTTGGGGTGAGAGTTAGGGCCGATGACCCCAATGCACACCCCAATGCCGGTTGGGGGGTGGGCTGGGGGGTCCAAGGGGGGTTTTCAACCCTAACACCGAATTTCCTCACTTTTGTCGCTGTGGAACAACCCTAACTGATGCATTAAATGGAGTTTTTCGCTTCTAATATGTATATACTATATATATTATATTATAGTGCCATGGTAGTGCCACTATAGCTATGGTTGCGTAGCCATTTCTATGTTAAACCTCAAAGTTTGCACTTTAATAACTTTGCAACCATCTATCGGATTTGCCTGAAATTTGGAACGGAGGAAGATTTTTGATAGTTCTCCAGATCTGGAAGTTATTATGTCAGTCAGATGTACGGTTGTGGAATCGTAGAATGCTGAAAAATGTGAAAAATCCCCAACACTCCGTTTTTTTAGATGTCCGCTTTGTACTGAAGAAAGTGTCTCAGTAGGTTCAAGTTGGGTGGGCTACATGGGTCTTGGGTCACAGATGTGCCTTTTGAAGATTTCGTGTAAACATCTTGTTCCATTCAAAAGTTATACCATTTTTAGTGTCCCATTATATCCTATGGGGAAACTTATATGTGCAGCTAGAAAATTGTCGCGATAGTATTTTTTAGTGTTGAGCTTGCCAAAAATAGTGTTGTGCTGCTGCCATCTTGTTTTCAGTTAGCGAGTGAGAAAAAACAATATAACTCAAAAAAATACTGCACTTTTCGACATACCAACCATTGGGTTTACCTTTTCGGGGCCTGAGGAACAGGAATCTTTCATTAGTTTTTCACCAGTTGGTTTGGAAATGTGGTTTTCAGACTTTCTCCACCATTTTGCCATTTTTTGATCGCGACACTATCTCAAAGTGCTGCGGCAATATGCACGACCATAAAAAATACAAGCGCAACACTATATTTTACATTCACGGTTGTATTCCCATTATAAAGATAGGAGTGTCACGATCATTTCTTAAATGACTGTGGTAACACTGCAGAGCCACATTTTCTGAAATGCTGTTCTCTTTATCACTTGATTGTGGCAAGCTGGATTGTGATATTTGCCTGAGATTTTCAGGGTCGCATGCCCTATGTCTACAGATGTGCCTTTTAGTGGTTTCATTCCACAACATTCACCACGTCCCTAGTTATAGAATTCTGAAGTTACCAATTTTCCCATTGGATAACATTGTGGGAGTCGTTTTCTTTGTCACTTCATTGTGGCTACACGCATTGTGGTATTGACCTGCAATTTCGGTCTTTCGGATGAGACGTTAAACCGAGGTTAAAGATCCCATGGGACTTATCGAAAAGAGTAGGGGAATTTCCCCGGTGTCCTGGCCAAATTTCCCTCATTCACTATAAATACCACCAACAGCTTAATCTGGTTCAAAGTCAGTTGGCATTCATCTGCATCCCCCTCCCTGGGTCATGCCTGAAAATAGGCAGGATTTGTCTAGTGCACTTACCTGGTCAACAAAAACTAAATAAATAAAATAAAAAAGAATTTCAGGGTGCAAAGCCCTACCACTATAGGTGTGCCTTTTGGTGGTTTGGTATGGAACCATTGAACATGGCCATACTTACAGCATTGTGAAGTTTGGAAATGTACCCATAGGATAACATTGCAGCTCTGGTTTTTCTTTGTTGCCTCATTGCCACAACGTGGATTGCGGTATTACCCTGAACATTTCAGGGTGAAAAGCCCTAGTCTCACAGGTGTGCCTTTTGATGGTTTGCTATGAAAACATTCAACAGGGCCATAACCACAGCATTCCAAAGTTCCAAAATTTCCCCATAGGATAACATTGCAGGCCCCGCAGTGCTTTTGGGGGCCGTATCTCAAAAACGATTAGAGATACAGACTTTTTGTCAGAAAATTTCTTAGCTCCTCACTGGAGGGCCAAGTACAGAACTAAGTTAGAAAGCCATGAAACTCCTGAAATTTGAAATTTTTTCTTGCGTGTATGATTCCTGAGATATTTTCGAATTACTGTTTTAATTGGTGATTTTCATGTGCGTGGGCCACTGTTATGCCCTCAGATTTACCACTCACATTGCATTTTTGTGCATGTATCTCAGAAATGATGCAAGATATAGGTTTGGCTATTGATGGTTGCAGGAACTGCACACTGTCACGACTACAATGACACCTGAATTTTTTTTCTACCTGCTATGGTTCTCAAGATATGGGCAAATTACTGTTGCAAAGCCTCCTTGCCTTATAGGACTGCTGTAAGGCTCCATGCTTATATATATAAGTGGGAGCGCAGGGCCTCAGAGGGCCCATGCTCCCACCCACATTATAGCAGAATAAATAGGTGGCTTGGTGGGAAAACGTAGTCTAAAGGCTCTGTGCTCCCACCAAGCCGCCCATTTCTATTACTACTTACATTACTTTTTTAATAAAAGAAAGGGAATTCTTTGCAAAAACTTTGTTAATGCATCAGTTAGGGTTGTTTCCACGCTGACAAAAGTGTGGAACTTCAATGTTAGATTTACCACCCCTACCACCCCACCCCCACCAACAGGCATCAGGGTGTGTGTTGGGGTCACCGTGCCTAACTCTCACCCTATTCTACTATAATGCACCACCTCAGCTTCTTTACACATGGAATGGGGTGAGAGTTAGGCTGACAACCCCAATGCACACCCCAATGCCTATTGGTGGGGGGGTGGTTGGGGTGGTAACCCTAATGTTGAATTTCCACACTTTTGTTGGTGTGGAAACAACCCTAACTGATGCATTAATGAAGTTTTTGCAAATAATATATATATATATAATGGTAGCACAGTAGTGCTACCATAGTTAGGGTTGAGTAGCACTTTTAAGGTTAAAGGTTCAAATTTTGCACCTTAATAACTTTGCCACTGTTCAATGGATTTACCTGAAATTTGGGATGCATGATTGGGCATGTTAGATCTTGTGATCTGCCCAGTTTCATGCTAGTTGGATATACAGCTGTGGAGTTATTAAGCGACAACCAATTGCAAAATTACGCTTTTTTGTGATTTCTTTGCTCTCACCTACAGGTTGCATGGTTTGTGTGACTGGTCTGAAAACTTCAGGGAACATGCAGCCGAGGTCCCTGATGTGCCTTTTGAAGATTTCGTGAAAAAATATTAAACGGTTCAAAAGTTATTCAAAAAACAAGTTCCCATTATAAGTCAATGTGAAAAGTTAACAAAAAGTTCAACAGTGTCGCAAATGCACTTTTTAGTGTCGCAAATCTGCCATTTTGTTTTCAGTTGGCATTTAAATTTGGGACCCTCTAGCAACACAATTATTTTTGTGTTTGCCTAGTCAGACCCTGAGGATGCTAGGCATGTCTTTATTTTGAGGTTAAACACCCCAGAAATATGTTTTTCCAATTTCTGAAAAAAGTAATGTCACAAAGTAGTGTCGCACTCATGAAAGTGTCACAAATTTTTGAGAAAGTTTTCGCAAATCACGACACTACTTTTTGAGGCTATGGCAAAATAACAGCAACTCTTTGCCACCCTGCTGCAAAAGAACGGTTTGGTCTTTTGGGCTGAAATTTGAAGGGAACGCAGTCAACATCTCACAGATGTGCCTTTCAGTATTTTGGTGAAAAAATATTACAGGGCAGCAAAGTTACGGCACTCCAAAGTTGACACTTTTTCCCATAGGATAACATTACAGCATCCACAGCATTACAAGAATCCTTTGCCGCCCTGCTGCAAAATAACAGTTTGGTCTTTTGGGCTGAAATTTGGAGGGAAGAAAGCCAACATCCTGTAGATGTGCCTTTTAGTGGATTGGTGAAAAAATATTACAGGGTGGCACAGTGATAGCCCTCCGAAGTTAATGCTTTTTCCCATTGGATAACATTACGGCGTCCGTCACGCGTATCTCGGAAACGGTGCGAGACACGGACTTTTCGTCACAAAAATGCTAAGTACAGAACTAGCCAGGAAAGTCATAATTCATATGAAATTTACATTATTTTCTACATTGTACGGTTCCTGAGATATAAGCAATTTAATATTCCAAGCCCTTATTTTCTGCTCCGAGGCTCATTGTTATGTATACATTCTTAGTTTTCATTGTGTTTTCCAATGCATTTTTGGGGGAAAGGAAGGGTGTGCCCTTTCATTACTGTGCCAGTTAGCATTTCCAGTTGCTCGTTACTGTGCTAGTTAGTATTTCCAGTTGCGTTTCCGTTACCGTTTGTGGCACCGTTACCATCTACACCACCGTGTGCATTACTTTTTACGTTTTCGCTTGTGCTTCTATTTGCGTTTGCATTTCTGTGTCATTTGGCATTATTGTTGCTGTTACCATTACCAGTTTCCTTTGCAATTGCGGTACCATGCACATGCGTTATGGTTTGCGTTTCCATACGCGCTTGCATTTCTGTTTTGTTTCTGTTTCCTTTGGCGTCATTTTTCCTGTTACTGTTACCATTTGCATTTACAATTGCGGTACCATGACCATGAGCATAATGCTTTGCATTTCTGTACTCGCTTGCATTTCTCTTTCCTTTGGTGTTATTGTTGCTGTTACCGTTACCATTTGCATTAACAATTGCGGTTCCATGACCATGCACGTTACGGTTTACGTTTCCGTATGCACCTCTGTTTCTGTTTCCATTTCTGTTTCCTTTGGCATTATTCTTCATGTTAGCTTTACCATTTACGTTTACTATTGCGCTACCGTGGCTGTGCGCATTACGGTTTGCGCTTATGTGTGCTCTTGTGTTCGCGTTTCCGTTTCTGTTCCCTTGCACGTTCTTTTTGCTGTGACACTTAACATTTCCATTTAAAATACTGCTGCCATCACTGTTCACATTACCAGTTGTGTTTTCGTACACGCTTCAATGTCCGTTTGTGTTACTGTTTGCTTTGACGTCACCTTACGCTTGCGTTTCTATTAACGTTTCCTTTACCATTTACGTTTCCGTTACCATGTGCACCACTGTTGGCACTTCTGTTTGTGTTGCTGTTCCTTTTACTATGTCACAAGACATTGGGCCCCAGGAGAGATTCACTATTTCTCGTCATCATTCTCAAAAAGAAGGGATATTAGAGGCAAAAAAAATCTGTTTAATGCATTAGGGTTGTTCCGCAGTGACAAAAGTGAGGAAATTCGGTGTTAGGGTTGAAATCCCCCCTTGGACCCCCCAGCCCACCCGGCCGACGCTCCGGGTGCGTTGGGGTCATCAGTCCTAACTCTCACCCCATACTCCTATACCTCTGCTTCTTCACACATGTGATGGGGTGAGAGTTAGGGCCGATGACCCCAACACGCACCCTGATGCTGGCCAGGGGGGTGGGCTAGGGGGTCCAAGGGGGGCTTTCAACCCTAACACTGAATTTCCTCACTTTTGTCACTGTGGAACAACCCTAACTAATGCATTAAATGGAGTTTTTCTTGCCTCTAATTATGGTAGCATGGTAGTGCTACCATAGTTAGGGTTGAGGAGCCATTTACATGTTAAACCCAAAATTTTGCACCTTAATAACTTTGCAACTGTTTGATGGATTTGCCTGAAATTTGGAATACATGATCAAGACCCATATGCCTTGGGATCTGCCAAGTTTCGTACTGGACAGGTACACAGCTGAAGAGTTATTAAGCATGATCTGTGCGTGCGTTTACGCTTTTTCTGCAATTCTACGGTCATGCCTACAGGTCGCATGGTTTGTGTGACTGGCCCAAAATCTTCAGGGAACATGCGGCCAGGGTCCCCAATGTGCCTTTTGAAGATTTCATGAAAAAATATTAAACGGTTCAAAAGTTATTCAAAAAACAATTTCCCATTATAAGTCAATGGGAAAAGTTAACAAAAAGTTTGAGTGTCACAAATGCATTTTTACTGTCACAAATGGCCCTTTTACTGTCGCAAATCTGCCATTTTGTTTTCAGTTAGTGATCAGAAAAATGCTTGGCATTTAAAATTGAGACCCTCTAGCAACCTAATTCTTTTTGTATTCACCAAGTCAGGCCCTGAGGATGCTAGCCATGTCTTTATTTTGGGGTAAAACACCCCAGAAATATGTTTTTCAGATTTCTGGAAAAAGTACTTTAGCAAAGTAGTGTCGCACTCACAAAAGTGTCTCAAATTTTCACGACACTACTTTGCGACACTATGCCCAAAATAACAGTAATTCTTTGGCATTCCTCTGCAAAAGAACGGTTTGGAGTTTTGGGCTGAAATTTGGAGGGAATACAGCCGACATCTCAAAGATGTGCCTTTTGGTGTTTGTTGAAAAAATATTACATGGCGGCAAAGTTATGGTACTCCAAAGTTGATGCTTTTTCCCATAGGATAACATTACAGTGTACGACGCATTGCAGCAATTGTTTGGCGCCCTGCTGCAAAATAACGGTTTGGTCTTTTGGGCTGAAATTTGCAGGGAACACAGCCAACATCCCACAGATGTGCCTTTCAGTGGTTTGGTGAAAAAATATTACAGGGAGGCAAAGTTATGGCACTCCGAACTTCTGTTTTTTTCCCATAGGATAACATTACTGCGTTCGCCGCACCTTTTAGGGCCTGTATCTTGAAAACGGTGCGAGATACGGACTTTTCGTCGAAAAAGTTCTTAGCCCCTTAATGGCAGCTAAGTACAAAACTAGCCAGGAAAGTGATAATTCATATGACTTTTACATTTTTTTTCTATGTCGTACGGTTAGTGAGATATAAGCAATTTACTATTCCAAGTCCTCATTTTTGTGTTCCGAGAGTCATTATTTTGCATACATTCTTTGTACTCACTGTCTTTCTCTATACAGCTTTTGGGGAAAACCAGCCTGTGCGCTTACATTACTGTTACCATTACCATTTCGCTTGCTGATTTCCGTGCCGTTTCACTACGGTTCACGTTTACGCCACCATATTGCATTACCGCTGCGTTTTCATTTCGGTTGCGCTTATGCTTGTTTTTAACATTTCTGTCTACAGTACTGTTTCTCTTTCTGTTTCACTTTGCGTCACCATGCACATTACGATTTGCGTTTGTGAGCACAATGTTACTATGTGACAAGACATCGACGCGTGGCGGGAGGCGTGGGGCCCGCCAGACCCGATGCTCCGCCACGCATTATATTCACTATTTCTCATTATCATTCTCAAAGAAGAAATTAGAGGAAAACTCCATTTAATGCATCAGTTAGGGCTGTTCACAGCCGACAAAAGCGAGGAAATTCGATGTTAGGTTGAAACCCCTTTGCACCTCCAGCCCACCTCCAACTGGAATGGGGTGTGCATTGGGGTCATCGGTCCTAACTGTCACCCCATTCTCCTATTCCTCAGCTTCTTTTCACATGTGATGCGTGACAGTTAGGGCCAACGACCCCAATGCGCACCCCAATTCCAGTTGGGGGGTGGGCTGGAGGGGTCCAAAGGGGGTTTCAACCCTAACATCAAATTTCCTCACTTTTGTCACTGTGGAACAACCCTAACTGATGCATTAAATGGATTTTTTGCTTCTATATATATATATATATATATATATATATATATATATATATATTTATACAATGGGGTGAGGGATAACTGAGTGAGATAACATGTATTATTCTTACTCCCATTGAATAACCACAGTGATGACAACACCACTGTGAGAATATTTACAAATATACAATAGCACTAACCCACGCTAAACCCGTGCAAAGCCGCGCAATCGCGCAAAGCCGCCAACCCCATGCAAGCCGCACAAATTGTACATTTTGCAACAGTGAGGCCCCATTGTATAAATAGGACACATGATGGGCACATCGTGGAATATGAAAAATATTTTCACTCCTGCCTCGTGAGCACTGTATATTCCACTTGTGCCTTCGGCACTCGTGAAATATCCAAGCTCACTCTGCAGGAGTGAAAATATTTTCCATATTCCACTCATGCCCATCATATATCCCCTATATATATATATATATTTGTCAGAATGATAGGACAATATACAATCACAAACCATGAGTAACTGATCCATACAGAGTAGGTTTATCTTTAATTAGAAGGATGACATACAGACAAACATGATGCTCTTTACTGGTCCTAGTCAGGTTACTGATGCAAAATCTGGTTTTGACAGAGAAAATTATTAGAGGAAAACAAAGGTCAGACTGTAGAAATATAAAAAATAAAACAGATTAAAATAAAGGCGTGTTCATTTGAGCAGACAAATGAAGATTGCCCTGAGCAGGGTAAAGATATATTGCAGAGTGGCTGAGGTCACAAAGGTACACCAGAAATAAATAAGCACAGAGTAAACTCCTCCCCTGCCATAGCCTCTGAAGACAATCACATAGGAGTGCGGTGACAGTTGATTTGCAGCTAGGATGGGGTCGAAATAGGACTGAGAAGAAAAGATGGAAGCAGGTTTATTGTTCCTGCACTGTCTACTTCTGCTATGAGCTCTTTTCTTGGGATTACATTTGGGTTGCAGATAGTGGTGAGAAATGTATGTTCTAGCAGAGGGTTTACTTTTTCTTGTGATACTTGAATAGAGGCTAGTCTTTGGCTTAACAGTATTCTTGACAATGTGTGAAAAGGGGGTTGAGGCCTGTATTTTATTAGAGAGACATAGAAACATAGAATTTGATGGCAGATAAGGACCGCTTGGCCCACCCAGTCTGCCCAATTCCCCTACCTACTGGATAAGCTGCAGATCCTAGTTAACCAGCAGCCTACTTCTTCCTACCCCCACCCCCTAGAATTGCCTTATGACTGTCCCATGCATGCTTGAATTCCACCACTGTTTTGACTCCACAACCTCCTCTGGAAGGCCGTTCCATGCATTCACAACCCTCTCTGTGAAAAAATACTTCCTTAAATTACCTCTGAGCCACCCCCTCTATCTTCAAACTATGCCCTCTTGTTCTTGCACACCTCTTTTTTTGAAAGATGCTACCCTCTTGGACTTTGTTGATTCCCTTGAGGTACTTGAAAGTTTCTATCATGTCCCCCCTCTCCCTCCTTTCCTTGAGGCTATACATATTAAGCTTCTTAAGTCTCTCTTCATATGTCTTCCAGTGCAGACCCTGCACCATTTTAGTTGCCCTCCTCTGGACAGCTTCCATCCTGTCTATGTCTTTGGCGCAGATTGGGTCTCAGACCTGCACACAGTACTCCAGATGGGGTCTCACCAACTGTCTGTACAGAGGGATAATAACTTCCTGTTTTCTACTGGTGATGCCTCTCCCTATGCATCCCAGTATCCCCCCAGCCCTCCCTGCTGCCCTCTCACATTGCTTGCCCACCTTTAGGTCATCTGATATGAGTACCCCCAGGTCCCTTTCCATTTTTGTTGTTAGTATCTCACCCCCCATTGTGTACTCTTCCCCTGGGTTTTTGTTTCCCAGGTGCATTACCTTGCACTTCTTAGCATTGAATCTAAGCTGCCATACATTTGACCATTCCTCTAACCTTGCTAAGTCCCTTCTCATCCTTTCCACCCCACCTTGTACATCAGCTCTGTTGCAGATCTTTGTGTCATCTGCAAAGAGACATACTTTTCCTTCCAGTCCCTCTGCAATGTCGCTTATAAAGACATTGAAGAGGACCGGTCCTAATACTGAACCCTGCGGTACCCCACTAGTAACCCCCCTTTCTTCAGAGTGGACTCCATTTACTATTACTCTCTGGGTCCTATTCTCTAGCCAATTCTTTACTCAGGCTGTCATCTTGGGACCCACTCCCAGGCTGGCTAACTTGTATATTAATCTTTTGTGTGGGACTGTGTCAAATGCCTTGCTAAAGTCTAGGTAGGCCATGTCCACAGCCCCTCCCTGATCTACTACTTTGGTCACCCAGTCAAAGAAATCTATCAGATTCATCTGGCATGACCTTCCCGCTGTGAATCCATGCTGTCTTGGGTCCTGTGCCCCTCTGGCCTCTAGATACTCGACAATTCTTTCCTTCAGAAGTGATTCCATCATTTTCCCTATCACTGAGGTTAAACTAACAGGTCTGTAGTTTCCTGCTTCTGCCTTGCTCCCACTTTTGTGAAGGGGAATCACATCTGCCCTCCTCCAGTTGTTAGACCTAAGCTGTTGGACTGCAAATTACTGGTAGTTCATGAGGAATCTTATATTACAGACAGTGTGCTCGTGGTTGGTATTTGTTGAGCTCGCACTGACATGGAATTGAGTGGGGTTTGAAGCTACAGAGTTTATGAAGATGGCTTCTGAGTGACTATATTAATAAAATCCCAAACAGCCTCAGGAGAATCATAAAATGGTGGCTGATCACTTTGTTCCATAACTGCCAATGTGGTGAGATATTTAAAATTATATGAAATGCCCATCCTCTGCAGGTTTTGTTTGACTTCAACAAAAGCACATCTTTTTTCAATGACCACACTAGAAAAATCCTAAAAGATGAAAATTCTTTCCCCTTTCCAGTAAGGCTGTCTCCTTTCCCTTGCCAACAACAACAACAACAAAGTATTTTATTGTTCGGCTAATACGCCATTACAATATACTAAAAAACAAATTCACATAAAATACAGATACACTCTGTGAAAAGATAAAGGATAAAGTATTGCAGTTATACACATTATAGATGACTAAAGTAAGTACATATTCATAGACTGTACATATTCAACATTAACCAATTAGCATTATTACATCTCAGTTTGGGACATCCTATGTATCCTGTAAGTGTGGGAGACCTGAACAACTTAATCATTTAATAATTATAAAAGCATAGGCAGAAAGCTATAAACACAGAAGCTTAGGCAAAAGACTTATAAGAAAAAGCTGTAATCGCAAGCTCTCTAGACACCCTTGTATACATCATTCTTTGGACTTCTGTGTGTCCTCTCTCAAGTTTTGCAGGAAAACACTAAGCTCATTACAGCCAGAGGTACCCCAGTTTATACCCCTTAACTTGTAGATCAGAGCCACAAATGCAGCTACCTATCTTTATAAGCTTTCACTGGTCTACTACTATTAGCGCACATATAAGCCTGCCATTTAATGGCTATTTATGGCTTCATTTCAGGGCCTTCCTCAGTCCTACAATAAAAACATTTCAAAGAAGCTTATATTGTGTCTCTTTAGGTGCTTTTACACACAGGTTTCTGTAATGGAATGACTGTTACAGAAACAGTATACCGTTACATCCCCTCTGTGTAAAATGCATCTGTTCCGTTCCCCTGGTGAACGTTCACCTGAACCACAATCTCTACCTTCCTCGGTTCATCCCGATGTGTTCCATCTCATCTGGCTGTGTAAACAGCCATTCCGGCAGCAGTGCAAAAGCAGCCATAGAGCACCGCACTCCATGGGGGAGCCGAAACACAAAATATTAAAAATGGAGACAGGGGTTTGCCGGAATACCTTCAGTGTAAAATGAACCACAAACAGAACGGAGTACAACAGTGGCACACAGGTAATGGTCATTCTGTTGTATTCACCTGTGTGTAAAAGCACCTTTTGTCACACCTGAATGGGTTTTTCACTTAGGTCTATCCAGGCATACATAAGAGCTGCATTTCCTGTTCACAAGTTAGAGTTTTAACACACCAAGTCACTAAGTAACTATTTTCAGAAGGAACTGTGATATTCAGCCCTTTCAACCATTAAAACCATTAAAGTTCCCATTAAAGCTCTCACCCTGACTCAATTAGGTTGTTTCAGCAAAGTTATTTCAGTCAGTTCACACTGTATTTCTGATATCCCCATAACAGAGCAAATAGCAGCTGTTAGTTAAATCATGAACCACTATACAGTAATTAGTTAGCTTAAAGCAAATTATGTTATTAGACAATACTCCCTAATATGAAAATTTTCCTAATCAAATCTTGCATACAATAGGGAGAACATTTAGATACCTAGTCCATAATAACCACACTAGCATTTTGAAATTACCAAACTGCTCAAAAAAGTCCCCTGGTTACAATTTGAAATGTGCAGTCCAGCTTAACATTTCAAAGTATTGATAATAACTTCAAGGTTTTCTGTGTAAATATCCTGAAATTCATTTTACCAAATATTTAAAAACTTTAAATCAGATTATAGTAATATCCAGAAAAACATTTTTGGGGAAGACTCCATTAATTTCTGGGAGTCCAATCAAATTATAAACTAGAAGAAAAGGTGTGTAGCTCCTATCCTCTAAGGAGTCCGTGCATTTAGAAAGGTTCATGTATCAAATGTCTTTGCGTTTAACTCAAATTAAACTGACTCTCTAGTTTTTAATAAGTATTTTTAAGAGTGTTCCAGTTTAAATACAACTCAGCAGGCTGTATTTTAAATGCTCATGAGGCCCTCTTTTATCCAATCAAAGAGCCAATTCCCGGAGACTTTCTTGTTTCAACGTAGCATTCGCTATTCGCCCTTTCATGAGCCCATAAAGAAAAGAAAAAAAGAAAAGCAAACATCTAGCCCTAAAGGGAATTTGTTTCATCAATAGTTTGGCTCCTCTAACAGGAGTCCTAATTTCTAATTAGTGGCACAGGGCTCAATGAAACAGTATCCAGGCATTGCTGTAAGGAAAACTGAGCTTGCCTCAGAAAAAGTTACCTTTAATCAATGACCATCTGTTTCTGAAACAGCGATGAATTGAATAAAATATATCAGGGCAGGGTTACAGGGTACTCCTCCAAAGCTGGAAACAGCATCCTTAGAAGAAAATGCCACAGTCACCGCCTGATTAAAAATTTACACCTTTCTCCACAAAGAAGTCTCCGTAAACTGAGGGTCCATGAGTCATATCTCCCCTTCTCTCTTCATGGCTGCTGAGTTAGGTCTCCTTTTCTGGGGGGGGGGGAGCCATCTCCACCTCACTTCTCCATCTCTTTAGAACTCAAACCTGTCAAGAAAACAGAGGAAAAACGCTCCTCTGAGCGTAATAACTTCAATAATTCATGATCATAAAACAGCCCCAATCCCCAGGCAACGCTAGCATACCTTTTATAAATTGTAATACGGCATATCAGCAAAGCATGCTACCAAAATTTCCGTCGACTTCCTTTTTCTTTTTTGGTATCCTTAGGTTCCTGATTCCATTATCAATTAAGGGCACGGCAAACAGACTAAGCATGCTAAACAGTTCAACTCAAGAAAGCTCGAAAAAGCCAGAACACCAACTCGGTTCTTCATTCAATGTTCTGGCTCTGGGTACTTAAACTGAGAGAACCTGAGAAAACACAACAAAACTGGGAAGTCGTTCAACACTACTCACCAGCAGCAAGCTGTTACCATATTCACCATTACAGTTTCAGTAACAAAACAACATTAGTTTCATTCAGGAGTTAGCATAGTGAGACTGAAAATAAATATTAAATCTGTAGCAAGAATCCTTACATGGCATGCTGTGGAGCGGAGCAGCAGCATGGCCGTCTTGCTGCTCCACTCCCTCCCGGTCCATTATCCGGTCCTCCTTTCCCTTGCGATTCTCATTATTTCTTCTTTAATTAAAAATTTCAGAAAATTAGCAACAATAACTCTGTGTCTAGCCCTGGGTTGTGGACAAGTAGCAAGGGATTGATGTGTTCTCTCAATTTTGAGGGGCCATGGTCATTCATATGGCAGAATTTTAGGGAGAAAATTAATCAAAAAGTCAATCATGTTATTACCCTCGACCCCTTCAGGAACTCCCACAATCCTAATATTATTTCTTCTGATGCGGTTCTCCAAATCATACATTTTTTGCAGCAGATAATTAATTTTTTCAGATTGGTGCTCTGTTTTACATTCTAGATGCTGGACTGTATCCTCTAGCTTAGTAATATTACTTTCACTGATTTCCACCTTCTTGTTAGTGGCCTCAGATTCCTTCTGTATTTTATATAGGGAGTCTTTCATATCTACAATATCTAGTTTAATTCCACTCAGCATCTCTTTAATTTTTTGTAAGTCTGACTTACTTTGTGAACTCCTTGCTGAGGAAGCTGAAGAGCCGTGTTGAACAATTTTCACTCCGTCAGTAAGTTTAGAGTTTGCTGGATCCATAACAGCCATTATAGAGAAAAACTGAATTTAGAGAGAAAAATAAATAAAACAAGATGGCAGGAGTTAATTTTCATATTGTTCAATAGCAGATGCTATAAGGAATTGAATAAAACAACAAAGTGAACTGATTTCTGGAGAAACACATTTTTTTTTAAATAACAAAGCAGGTGAAGCAGCAGTGATCAAGTTAAGCAGCCATACTCACCAGTGCCAAGCACACACCGAGATACACTTTTTCTTTTCTCTTTCTTTAATTCCTGAACCAAAAAACTGGATTTTGAAGTTTTTAAAAGTTCCCACTCCTGCACCATGTCAGCCGTGAAAATATTAAATATTGTGGTACAATGTTGTGCTGTTTACCATCAGAAATATGTGGTTGCACCATCCTAGTACATCTACCATATGCATCTATTCAATTTAACTTTATTGTTCGACTTATATTAAGTCATTACAAACAATAAATACCAAATGAAAAGATATAAACATTACAATTTTACCATCTAATACTTTAAAACCATAACAATTCATTGAACTTCCTTTATAAACTTGTCTTTCACTTAATCAGGCATAAACATCTCAAACCTGATACATGTGAAGTGTTTTACTTTCAATTACTTTCAATAAAGAAGTCACATGTATTAAAATGTCTTTAGTATTTGCTTTTAAAAGATAGGTTGTCAAATGTACTGGTTCATATTCCAATCCCCCTATAATATTTCCCAAGAATTTCTTTCTGTATTCATTGTATGAAGGACATAATATAAATAAATGTATCAAAATTATCCTGTCCATAACCACATTTGCATAAACCACCCATATCGTCTTTAGTTTTTACATACCTATTTCTATTACTCTGACTAGTAAAACATTCAAATCTAAATTGGATAAAACTCAGCCTTTGACCGGGATTGGTCAGTATATACAGGTATTTTTCCATTTTATGGTTTCTCTTGTTATGTTTTAACCAGTTACATACCTTGTATTTTGTACACTTTTCTAAATCCTGTTGCACAAAAACATCTTTTATTCTATTTTTAACTTACATATTTAAATGGCCATTCAGGTATCTGAGGATGTCTGGGATGCAGGTTAATAAACCATATGGTCTAATGTATTCTTCTACTGTCCTCATACTTGGAAAGACTGTTTTCCTACTGAAGCACAGAATTGCCTCATCTAGGCATGATCTTGGGTACCTGTACATTTCCATGCCATATACTTTCAACCAATAAACTATTAATCTTTGTATGATCTGACATTTTCTTTGTAACTACCCCATATCTCTGCTCTGTATAATATCTGGTTTTTAACTATTGCATTTTTACATTGATACTTCCTTTCACGGATTTCCCTCCGTACTTATAAGAAAATGTATTTATAATAGGAGTAAGTTTTCTTACTTTATTTTGAGTTTCTAAAATATGTTTCTTTTATGTGCCATCCTGCGAGAATATTGTTCCCAAATAGCAGAATTCCTTTACTACTTCTATTCTGTTATTATTTATCATATACGTATATCTATTATTATTCCCTCCAAATACTAAAACTTTAGTTTTTTCATAATTAGTCTCTAGCTCTGCTCGAGCACATTCTTGTTGGAATTTCCTTAATATTCTTTTTATACCAGAATAACTGGTTGAAAGTAGGGCAACGTCATCTGCATATGCCAAATATGGACATCTTTTATCTCCTATCATTGGCATGTGAAACTCTGATTCATATAATGTATTTAGGATGGTATTGAAGAAAACATTAAAAAAAATAGGTGATAATGTACAACCCTGTTTTACTCCTATGTCGGTCTCAAACCAACTGCTAATTTCTCCTTTTGTGTTATATCTAACACTGGAGAAAGTTTTCTGATACAGTATTTTAATTATATTTAGTATTGATCTTTCCATCCCTTTTTCTTCTAATCATTCCCATAATAAATCCCTGTTGACCTGGTCAAAAGCTGATTTTAGATTGATGAAAGTGCAATATAATTTTTGTTTCTTAATTGTTTTTATACTAAATATGCAAGTGTGAAACATTGATCTATTGTTCCATAGCCCATTCTGAATCCTGCTTGGGCTTCATCCAATATCCCTTCTTTCTTCAGTATGCATCTAACAATTATAGACAACAGGTAGCTTCCAGGAAGAGATTTTTTTAAATGGCAAGTGGTGGCCATCTTTAATGATGTGAGTCATTATTACAAAATTAGCTGTAAAAGTTGTTTTAACATATCTGAGAAAACTAGAAAAAAATGAGCATGATTTTTAAAATGTCAGAAATACATTTTTGCTAAAAAAAAAACTATACAATGAAGTTTTTGGCCAACTAATAAATACTGCTTTTTAAATGCTACACCTTGAGGTGCTGTCGACTAAAGGTCTGCATGGCTAAAGCTTCCCCTGGTGCATTGAAGCTCCACCACCTGGTGGGAATACTGCGAGGTACTGCAGGAGACAAGTGATCTACAGAGAAGGACCTCTGCCAGAGATGAGGGTCTCACCCTCAAGATGCAGAATTCAAGGGGAGCAAGAGATGTCTACCAACAGGGAGAACCCTGAGGGCAAGATTCTAACTAAATAATGGCTGCTGAATGAATGATTGATATTGATGGAAAATACAACAACTGAAGAGGTACTGAAATTTGAATGTATATGAAGGTCAAAATGAGAGATAAAGCCCAACTTCAGAAGGAAAAACCTGACAGCTGTATTCAGACTAAGACTAGGTTGGTAAATGCTGAAGCAGACTGACTGAGTAACCTAACTGGAGTGGCTGCCTTGCTAGGAAGCCATGCGAAAGCAACTGAGAAGGAATGCAGTTGCACTAAGAAGTTTGCAAGTGACCTGGTATAAATAGCTCAATGGAAAATTCTAAAACAGCACAAGCCAAAACAGTAGAATTAGATAGATAGGACATACTGTGGAAACTAGTTAGCACATCAAGAACCGAAACAGAAAGAAACACAGGAGTTACATAAAGATAGAAGTGCAGCAGTAGTAGCTGACCAAGAGAAAGAAGGAAGCACAAGTGGCAGCCAGAAAAGGTAGAAAAACAAAATACTGACCTAGAAAGCAGAAGGCACAAACCAAACAGAAAACCCAAAAGCACAAAGGGGAAAGTGGCACACAAACATGTGGAGATGGGGGGGCAGACCCCCAACAGAGCCTCTGGCTGCAGCAAAGAAACAGTGCTTCCAAATGAGGCTGGAGGAAGGTGGCTAAAATGGCTCAGGAATGGTTGGGGCTGGTAGCTCCTGTGCATTGAACTGCAGGCATAGCCTTCATGTTATAAGATGACCATCTCAAGTTCTTTGGTAGAGAGAATTGTGAAGTTCATTGTCTGCTGATACTTTATACAGTATGTACTTATTGACAGCTCAGTCGGTGGCTGGCAGTGGTGAAGAGAGGAGGGCAGTGCATGTCACCGGCTCAGGTTCAGGATGGGGGGAGCAGAGTAGTAGGCCACTACCTGCCAGGGGGGTCCACTAGACACCAGGGAAAAATATAACTTGTAGAATAAGGGCAGATCTGAGATGAGGAAGGGGGAATTTCTTTATTGTATATCGGGCCAGCAATTGGCGAGGTGGTCCACTAGACCACCAGGCACTATCATTATTGTTAATGGGATTAGCGATTGATAAGGGGGGACCACTGGACACCAGGGAAATCTTGCAGTTTTAATATCAGGCTGATAAACAGCAATTGCAGGGGGAGAGGGGTTACCACTAGCACCAGGGACATATATGTAGTTTTTGGATCAGGACAGTGATTGGCCAGGGGGGACCACTACCACCAGGGAAATTATCTGTTATATCTTGGTGGGTACTACTACCATCAGGAACTGTGGCTGCATGTCAGGCAGGGGCTGGGGGGCTGCACCAAGCTCCATGCAGCCTATGCAAATGGGGCCATAAATGGCATGCAGATGGCCACCTAGTGCCTTGCATGTCCAATAGGCTCATTTGCATGGCTGCCCTTGTGAATTGGGAATTAGTGCACCTGCACTATTCATTCAGGGGCCATATTCCTGGCTGCATATTGGGGTAGCACTACTGGGGTATCACTGGCAGTAGTGGGGTTACTGCTGCCTTGAATTAGCCCTATTCACAGTCAGATAGCGCCGTGTGCTATCTAATTGTGAATAGCAATTTTGGACACCTGGGCAAGTACAAAATGCAATGCAAAATTCTGTGTTGCGCTTTGCACTTTTTTGTGAATCTAGCCCCAGAAGTGAAAGCTTAAAAATGCCTGCATCCATACCATTATAGTTGTGTATGAAAACCTCATGCTACACTTCAGTGAGTGACACAAGCATGAATTTTCTTTCACTATGCAGTTGTCAGATGACGTAATGAACAACTATATTTTTATTTAAAATTTGGGAGAAGGAGATTACAGGGCCAGTCAACTGACCTGGTACAATGTTGAAGCAGTACAGATTATAATCATTGTGAAAAAAAAAAAAACAGCAACAAAACTGTAAGAACTCACACAAAAGAAAATTGATACCAACTACAAATAAAAATAATTTCAAGGGAAAAAACAAATATAATACCTAGGAGGTAAATACAGTTATAGCACTCTAGAGATAAATAGGGAAACAACAGGTCTGGGGAGGCAAGGAGTACTCAACCAAAGCTGCTGGCAGAAGAAGACCTGTTGTTAGCTATTGTTGATTATGTTCACATTATACTTTGTATATATTGTATTCCTACTGTTGTGTTGCCATCTTTATGGCTTGGGTCATGCCTGAAAATAGTTTCTAAGATCAGTGCACTTATCCAGTGAACAAACAAACAGACATAAATGGGTGTTGGAGACTTCTCTACTGTTCAGTTCATAATCCAGCTTGGTTGAGCTCTGTCCTCCATGTACATCAAAGTAAATCTGTTTTGTGCTTCCAGGTTGTCTGCTCTGATGTAGTTTACTACCTAAAATGCAAATAATGCCAGCCCATCAGTGCAGCAGTAGAGCTATTGCTGCTCACAATGCCAATGACCCAGGGTTAGGAAACAGCCTGGGTCCTCGGGGCCAGAGAGACAATCATCCCAACAGATGCCCCTCTCCTCTGGGAAGGAAGGCCATTGGCACCTTGTTGTGATACTGCCCCCTAGGTGATCTCAGGATAAGGTGCAGCATAGGACTGCAGGGTGGGCAGGGCACCACCCATGTCAATAGGCACCTGCTCAATGGGCACAGGTCATGACATCTACGAGTGCAGCATCCTCAAGGGGGAAACAAGGAGATAAAATCCCCAGCCATGCAGAATGATGGGCCTCCAACATACAGGTCCCATGCCCGCTGACCCAGGCACTTGGCCCCCTGGAAGACCGGTTCAGGAATCTCCCAAGGGTATTGGCTCAACCTGAGGGCCCTGCCCTGGGGGAAAGCTACAGGGGTGCCACTCGGGAGCATGAAGCAAGCTATGGAAGAAGGAAGTGTGATGGACCAGGACAGGCCTGAGTGGGGGCCACAGGCAGACAGGGTGTGAGGAGCACGAAAAGAAAGCACAAAACAAAAATGAAAATCATAAAAGGATTAATTGCTCACACCTACCATACTAATGTGCCAGTGTTTCAAATCTCACCTTCTAAACCCTGTGAGGGTAGAGGCTGCCAGTTAAATCAGAAATTAACTTCATGGGAGAGGCTGAGTTTCTTAGTATCATTAGAAAAGGCCTTTTGCTTTTCACAGTTTTGCATCAATTGATGAGGTATTCACTGCACAACCAGCAGCTGTTATTGTCAGGTCCCAGTACGAAGCTGCATGTAAAATTAGTTTAGCAGTCTCAGATCGGCCCCTGGTGGCCAGCAATTGGCAATATTTATTTTGCTAAAGCCTGGGACTAAACAAGCAAAGGAAAAATGTATATTGAATACATGCTGAAAAACAATAAGAGTTAGAAATTGCATTTCAGCTATAACACTGTCTTCACGCATGAGTTGTACAGGAAGAAATATGATATAATTGGGTAATGCTTTATTATAGTAATTATCCTTACTCTTTTTTATATTGTTGGTCCAATAAAATGTAGGAAATCACCCATTCTGTTCATCTTTTTGTGCAAGGACCAGTACGGCAACTAATTATTTTTTTATAGAGCAATCCTGAAAAAGAACATGAGTTGGATTTTCAAAGGGTGATATAGGGCTTACATCAAGGGTGACACAGGGTGTGCATCAAGTCCTCCTTCAACCCCATGTTTTGGCGCAGCTGTGCCAAACACATTTGCTGTGACTGCACCTAATTTTCTATTCTTGGGCACAGTTGAGACAGTTTCCTCACTTTATGGTAGCCTGTACCAAATATTTGCCACAAGCCTCCTAAAAAGGGTCCCCTGAATGCTGCAAGCTAGACCAGGGAAAAGCTGGTCTAACTTGTGGCATTTGGTGCATGAGATTGAAAAAACCTGATCACCAAATGGGAGAATGCTGCAAGCCCCATGTGCCCTATGATTAGCGAACCAGGGGCTTGCAACTTTCTTGGGGTTTTGAAATGCAGTCTCACCTGTCCAAAATGTCATTTAGTCTGAGTGAGCACTCAAGACACATCTTTTTTTTCTATTTGTAGCACATAAGTTGCCTCAGTGCTTTAAGGCCAGATTTTGGTTACTTGGGGTTCTTGACTTGGCACACATTCACACCCACAAACTTATATTGGCTAACACAAATGCAAGTGTGGGCTCAATGGTGGCTGGATTGTCTTGCTTTCTGGCAAATAGAGCAGCACATAATGCCCTTTTGAATCCTAAAATGGACAGCTAGATACTCCTGTCTAGAGAAGCTGGGGGAGGTTTGTATTTTCTGTCTAAAACTGCATTCAGAATTGACGGACTGTAAAGGATTTTCTCAACATAGAGTAATGTGTTCTGGGACTGATGAAACACAGTCCCAAATGAAGTGGTTGAGTGCTTAGCTGTGAAACGTTGGGGTAGATTTGCTGTGCCCATTATCGAACTGCCTATTACTAAAAATAATTATGTAATATATCTGGTAACTGAGCAGCCTAATTTTTCTTTCATTGTTTCTTCATTGTAATGGCCAATTAATGCAAATGCAAGTGCAGGCTAAATGCTGGCCTGATTGTCTCACTCTTGCAGGAAAATGATGACACTTGCTGACAGCTGCTGCAGCCTTCAACACTGATCCTCTTGTTGAGAAGAAGCATCTCTTCTCCTATCCAAATTTATTTTGTCCCTCATTCTGTAGGGCTTGGCTGATTGATTCTTGTCTTTCTCATACTCACAGATAATTAAAGTCCATTTCCACAATGATCATCTGCTTCTCTCTCCTGTCACCAACCTTACACTTCCTTGTGCACATAAGTGCTGTTAACCAGAAGCTGGCATGCAGGGTCCCAATGCAAGTTGGAGACCCCCAGCTAGCTTACTTGCCTAGTATCCAGCCTGTTGTTCCCTCAATATGGGGTGTTAATGTGAAGAAATACTAATATCAGTACAGAGTGGTCCTTGCAGATTAGTGGACATTAGAAAAAATCTGCACTTTGTAGCAGCTCTTTTCTAAGGATAAACAAAGGGCTATAGATATTTATTTATTTTATTTATTGAGTAATCGAAATTACAACCTTTGAGCTAAAAGCTCATTTACAAAGGATCCTTGTCAAAAGGGAAGGGGAGAATACATAATTTTGGGAGTCAGTAGCAGCTTAAAAGGCATTGTCAAGAATATCTAATAGTAAGATAATGTAGTCAGTAGCAATCAGTAACATTGGCAATAGCATCACAATATAGGATAACATAGGCAGTAGCAACACATAACCAAAACATGGGTACATAGTATATGGGGATAAGGTTCACATAGCATGCCAGGCAGTTAAGTGCTTAAGTCAGAGTTAAGTAGTAGTTGGAGAAAAATCAGAGGTTGAAGCTAAGCACGATCTTGTAGGGAGTAAACAGGAGATGTAGCTGTTCACCATTACTGATTCCTAATGGTTACTAGGCTACAGCCTGTGAAGTCAGCACAGCTGTAGTAGTCAATCAGGGTAGAGGGAAACTAATCAGGATTAGGTAGAAGAAGAGGAATCTGAAGAGGGGACAGAGATAGGCTCCAGGGTAGGGGGGGTATGTTGGTAAGTAGGTGAGGGCTTGTCAGGGAGAAGGTGAGAGGAGCAGTGAGTGCATTGCAGGTAGACAGGCATGGGCAGGTAGAGATCAGGGAGTTTTGGGCCAATTTGTAGAGTGCATGAAGAACCTTAGCAAGCCTTGGGTTCAGGGGTCTGGTACCTGCTATGCTAAGAGTGGCCATAGCAGTATTCAGGTGGGGAGATAGACTACAATAGCTTAGCCTTGGGAGTACAGTGGCATGCAGGGCTTGTGGGTTAAGAGTGGCAGTAGCAGTGTACAGGAGGGGGATAGACTTCCTTCTTAGATAGACTAGACAAAATGCATGGAATATTTCCTACCTGTAAGAGTGTTAAAATAAAGTAAAAGGGTATAAGCTATAGGACAATCTACAGGCAATATGTACTTTCATAAAACAGGTTAGAAATTCTGAGCAATGTGACTCATAAACATCAGCTCAGAATTACAGAACTTTGGTGCCTATGTACCATTCAGGTCTCCATACATGCAATAGGTACATACCTAGCCCATGCGGCTCCATGCTCATGGACAGGTGTGCAGTGGCCAGCATTCACAATCACCAGCCACCACAGGGTGCCTGTCTTGGCCTTGCCCTCAGTGCACTGGTCCATGTGGGGTGGAATGTGGGACACAGGTGTGCATCCAGTTGGATGCCCGACCTGGTCCCTGAGTTGACCTCTAGCTCCACTGGAGCTGGGGATTGTGGGGCAGTGCTAGTCCTGTATTGACAAAAGGAAAAGATGAGTGCCCAAAGTGGCTCGGCAGGCATGGCATGTTTATTTTTCTTCTCAACATTGCTGGCAGGTGTCTTCTGTGGGGAGTGTGCAGGGGATATGGCAGGGTGTCTGCTTCTGTACCTTATGCCCACCTCACCTAGCACTCTATGCCTTCATGAATGGCATGGCATGCAGGCACACCACCAGCCACTCTCCTGGAGCCTCCATGCACTTATCTGTGTGCAGGGCCAGGGGATCAATTGCAGAAGAGGCATGCACCCCTTTCATGAATGTCACAGGGGGTCCATGGGACCTACGATGTGCTGCGTAGAAACTTAGATTTGCCTATGCACAGCAGATCCATGGTACATAGACATAGTGCCCCTTAGTGCATAGAGATCTACTGGGGAGTAGTCATCATCTTCCATTGTATTCTGCTTGCTCCCGTTGTCCACAGCAGCCCCTATCTGCTTTATTGGGTGACCTCCTAGCACCACCTGCACCCTTTCTGCCACTCACCACTGCCTCCTCTTATCCCTGACTTTCCTGTCCAGGGTGAAGTTGGGGGAGTTCTGGTCAGAGTCCCCTGCCAACAACACACCTCCAGGAAATGGTGGGAATTCAGCTGATTAGAGCCTGAGAACACCTTCAGCTTCATCCTGCATGCCTACAAATTGATTCTGCCTTTTTCCCCATCCTCGGCAACACTGATGACAGAGGCTCAAAACCACATATGCTGACATGTGCCTGAACCCATCTGAGCTATTTGATGTCCCTCCTCCAAGCATACAGCTCGGTCTTGTACCCCTGCCTGGGATATACTATGGTATCCCTAAACTCAGTATCCTGAGTCTCGGGATACTGACCCCAATGGCTGAAAATCCATGCTCTCGAATCAATCAGATGCTTGAAAATATGATTTCAGGCATCTGATTGAAAAATAAAAAAGCAATTCTGGGGCTTCGCTCTGAACCATCCATGTGGGGGTCTCTGCCCCCCATACCACCCATAACTAAAATAACTAACTCAGAGGGGGAGCGGACCACAGTGTTACAAAAAATTAGTTACGGGGGTTTAAACTTTTAAAATGTTGCAGGACGCAGGATGGGATAGAACCCGCACATCCCAGAGCACACTGGCTGAGCTGGCAGTGGTTTAGTCCTCAACACCACCAGGGCAGCTTGGCCAGCTCCCGATTCAGCATTTGGATCCAATCAACAGGGGTAAGGTAGCAAGTCGTCGCATCCACTACCTTACCCCTGTAAATGTCCATCGGGCTTTCTACTGCCGGGATAGTCAGCATCCAGATACTGAACCTGTCAGGCAATACTGCCTGGGCAGGTCAGTGTTGGGATAGTGATTCTCAGCAAATCATAAGGGTACCCCTGCCGGGGGTCACCCTGAGACAGTGTTACAACAGGGTCTGTAACCCACCTTACACTAGGAGGAGAGCATCTCTGGGGTGTTGGATCCTACTTCTCTGCCTGGTCCTCTGATGTCCTGTGCTCATTCCCAAACCTGGCTCACCAGCATCATGAGTGTCAAAGCTGATGCTGTGCTGATGGGCCAGCCTCTTCTTCTTCTGGTCTGTATTGTCCTAACTTTCAAGGCTACAGTACAACTGCCAACTGCCTTCCCCTGGTGCTTGTGGACAGATTTGAAGCACCCTACAAAGCAAGAATCCAGACCCCTCCCACTTGCTTGCCAGTTGCTGTTGCTCACAATATCACTGTAAACACTGACCCTCACGCTTAGCACATGGTCTTCTGTTGCCATGGAGAGAAGCACTCAGGAAGCTGCCCCCCCCGAATTCTTTATGAAGTTAACCTATACCTTGCCTATGCCCAAAATCCTAAGCAGTTTCCAATTCTCCTCTTTACTTGTGTGGGGCAATACACAAGTGTAACCAATGAAAATTTTACATATCTCAAAGCAGACAAATATCTGGTGAGCATACATTTAAATGTTCTGTGTTATATGTGTAAATCCACTAGAGGGGGTTGTCTAATTTATTTCAGTACACACGGGGTTGGATTCACAAAGCTTTCAGAAGGTGCAAAACCTTCCCTAAGTCCCCCAAACTGCAGTAGCTACAGAATAAAGGGGGAGATTGCTTAAGTGCTATTCACAAAAACCTCCGCAGCTGCGGAAAAAAACACTATGGACTGTAGAAGAAAAAGTACAGCTGTGGAAGTCCCTGAGGAAAAAAAGGTGTGAGATAAGTAAGGCAAATCCCCTGAAGGGCTATTCTCAGCCAGGTTTTTTCCGCAGTTGCAGAAAAAATGTTACACACAGTGGAATGAGGTGTAACTCTCCCTCAGCAAACTCAGTACAGCCCCAACAATGTTATGACCACTCCTTCTGAGCTGGCTGAAATATCATTTTGCACCACAAGTGTGAAGACACATTTTGGCCAAGATTAAAAAAAAAATGACAGCTGTCACATTCATGAGGTGGTATGAAAAAATGGCTATGTTGAAAATTTGGGGTCAAAATTTTGAAAATGACGAAAGTTAGGAAAAATTTCAATGTAGGCTCATAACGTTGTTGTTTTTAAATATTTTTACCCCAGATTTTCAATGTTGCCTTTTTATGACCCAAACTCATGAAAAAGGGTGGAGAAAGTTTTCAAATCCTGCCCAAAGGGTGGTTTCATGTGATGACTGCAAAATCACCTTTTAGAACAAATTTGTATAATTTCCCCATCCTTGTTCATGAGGTGGGGTCCGAAAGGGCCATGTTGAAAATCTGTGGAAAAAAGATTTAGAATGACAAAATTTGGAAGACAAGTTAAAATCCCATTGAAATACATTGAACTGCATGCCTTATTTCCTCAGTTTATGGTCTGGTATTGAAGAGTGAAGACGTGTCTCCGGTCCAGTGAGGATTACGTCATTGGACCCCTGTTATGTAAGTAAGGTGTGGGGGGTGAGGGGAGCGGGGTGTTGAGTGGGAGGGTCATGTGGTGGGAGGGTAACAGAAACTGTATGCTGGCGGCTGCAACAGACATCGATGAATGGTTTTCATTTTTACAGGGTATATAAAAATTAAAAAAGACTATGAGGGATTTTCTTTATTTCAGGTAATGACACTAGGGATTGGGCACCCCAGTTTCAGTGTTATATTTGGCAGCACTGGGGGTGGGCTCCCAAGTGTCACACAGTGAAAACAGGTGGGATGAGGGGTATGAGCCAGCACCAGGGATTGAGTACCCCAGTGTCAGAAAATTAAGAAGGGGGAAGCAATGGGAGGTGGGATGGATACTTGACAGAGGGTGGGAGGGATAGTCTTTACATTGGGGGAGGACCACAACAGGCTGATCATGATGCTGATCAGCTCTGCTTGCTGGGCAGCTTATGCAGATCAAAGGAAAAAAGCCGCCCTATAATTTGGTCAGCTCTTTTCTTTGAACTACATGAAGTTTCTGCCCAGCAAGAGCAGAAGAGTGTCATGATCAGCCTGGCTGATGATTGGTCTGGCACTACTGAGTCCTTTGCAGACTGCCCTACACTGGACTGACAGTGACACACCTCTCAAAACCCACTTTTATATTAATATGTGTAAGTGCAAGGGTGAACATAAAAACTGTCCACTAATACAGCACACTGTTAGTTTTAAATACTTGTGTTTTCTGTATTGTCCCGCAAATGCCAATAATATTCATAATTGTTATCCAGTATCCTTCAAGCCTAGTAATAAGAATATGTCAGCACTGTGGATCAGTTTAGCCACATGCTACACAGCCACCAACAGTGTTCCCATGTGACTTAAAAACATAGACAGTAACAGCAGAAAATGTCAGAGCAACCCATCCAGTTTTCTCACCCTACCTAATTACACTGTAAAGGCCCTAGTTACTGTCTTTCCCACTTACCTCTGCCCCTACCACTTAGTTCAGGCATGTGCTTGCCCAACTCCATCTTGGACCCCTCCACACTGATTTAGGTTGTACCACCCCCTCACGCATGCTATTCCAGTAATCCACCACTCTTTTGGCAAAAAAGTGCTTATAGATATCTTTCTTGAACCTACCTCCTGCCAGTTTCAATGATTTCCCTTCTCCTTCCTTTGTTGTTGCTTAAAGTGATTTATGGAAGATTGCCATAGCAAATGGGAGTAGTAACCTGTAGGAGTTGTAAATCAGTCTCCTACCATTCAACTGCCAAAAAATGCTGTTTTCCATGAAAAAAAGTCCTGTGACATCATGCAAGGGAAACAAAATTTTTAAAAGGACACTGTCAGTTTTTAGCTGACTCTTTACATTATTTGCAAGTAGCTGTATCTAGCATTATAACGTGTAGAAAAATTCTAGTGATTTGATTGGCCAAAAGTAGCTCAGAGCCATGTAATCATTGACCCATAATTACACTCCTGAACTACTTACAGACATTCAAGCCCTATAACATAAACATAGAAAGTATCATCACACTCCAAAATTCTGACAGGAGCTGTCATTTCAGACCTGTCGCTTCCCCAGCAGGCAGTAAAAGTGAGACAACATCTATTTACTGTACCCACAATGCCTCACTATGTAAATTAGTATATAGGCTATTATATTTCTGTGTTCACTACAGAAATAGGAGACTACATTTCTCAGTAAATAAATCTTGTCAGTTAGCTACTGTATGTACAATGTCTTGTTTTGAAAATAAACATGTAAGAGTGTATATTGTTGAAGTCACTACAGAAATAGGAGACTGCACCTCACAGTGAGGAAATTGGAAAACAGCTTCATATTATATCCAAAATATATTGCTATGTACATCTACATATTAGGTGCTATACTGCAGTAACCACTACTGAAATAAGAGACTGCACCACTGAGTAAGGAACATTTAAGTCAACTTTATCATTTATCCAGAATTCCTTGCTGCAGTATGTAAAACATTGACAACTCCCTTGCATGACATCATTCTGGCGGTATGGCCATACATAGAAAACTGGAGAACAGCCAGAAACAAAGCCCTGATAAAAACATAAAAAAAATGACTGACAGATTTCTTTTTACAAAACAAATTGCAGCTTCCACATCTGAAGCATGGCTGGCAATGGCATTCTATGTGAAAAGGGCATTTGGGGAACTTCCATAAATCAGTTTAATGTGAAAATGCCATGGAAATGCACCTTGATTATCAAACATGCAGTTACCTGTAAGTTTCTATCATGCCCCCCCCCCCAAATGATCTCTACTGTGTACATGTTAAGATCCTTCAACATCTCTTTGTATGCCTTTCACCCATCCCCAGTGCTATTTCATGTTTGGAAAAGCTGTAAAACGTTGGCTCTAGGGAATTACTTTTTAAAACACAGCAGACACATTCAAACATTTTCCATCCCTAGGTTTTAGTCTCCAGTGCTGTCAAATCCTTTTGCAAGGCAACTTTTAATTTGTGATTTTCAGAAATAATTTAAAATAAACACAAACATACAATCATGGAGTCACTGCACATCATAAGCAACAAGAGTACTTCAAAATCAATCAGTATATCCTCACTGGCCAACTTCTTCTTTACCTGCTCAAGGCTGGTGTCCCCTCACCCCCCAAAATGGAATAAAATTATCAAGAAATGTTTCAAAGTCACCCACTTATAATGGTAAATCAAAATTATATAAGGACTGATATGTGTTAGTAAGGGTTAATAAAATTATAGTCTCTGAACCTCAAGTCAGTCAATCAATCAAATCAATCAAATTTTTATTTCCACAGAATATCAAAGCACTTTAACAAATAAGTTAAAATCAGATAAAAGCTACTAAATAAATAGCATAATGAATTTAAATTAGTAATGTTAATAAAACTATTTTTCTGTTTTAAACAGATTGTAAAATACCCCGTGAACAAGCTCTTAGGAGCGAAACGTAGGGGGCTGATATTGTATTAAAGAAGTGGAATTTCGACACACTTGTCAAGTGTTTCATTGATGTAGAAGAACGCTGTGGACTCCCTGCATTTACATTTTGTGATTTGAATATTGGGCACCTTCAAGGGAGTTACAGTTTAAAGATTTTCACCATTTCTCAAATTGTGCTTGTTGAAGTGGATGCCTTCACCCTGATCATCTTGCACACTCATGTAGCCTGATCTGACTTCTATGCCTAGTGTAGGCTACTATCTGCATATCTTCAGACAGACCAACATATATTCCCTGACCAACTTACATCTAAAATGTTATACACTCCTCCATGAGGTGCTGTTTAGAGCCTTCCTACCACTATCTCCCCTTGAACCTCTCTCAAGCTGCACATCAAGTAGAGGGTTGCCCTAACAGACTTTGCTATTTTTACAACCATTATCAACTGAGAGCTCCCTCTACCTTTAACAATTCCCCCTATGCTTGTTGCCCTTAACCATTTCCCTGTTACCATTTCTGATGTACACAGCAAATGCCAATGTTTTAGACAACATTGCTTGCTGCAAGCTTACCAACTAAATTCCCAAGTAGGGCCACTTACATAATTGATTGTGTACCCATGACCCAATAACCAGTACTGTACCCGGCCCCTGCTAAGCAGGGAACTTAACCAACTATATATTATATGCAGCATGTAGGTCACAATACTTCCACTTACTTCCCCTTATGATGGTCTGGCATCCTTTTTAAGTTGGCCACTGCATAATTTCTAGATTTCCTCCTTATCTTGTGTTTGTCACTTCCCTTCTTCAATGCTGCAAGTTGACAATCCTTAGAAAGTGCATGATTTCTCCTCCCCCCCCCACATCACCTTCCTTGAGGTGCTGATTTTTCAGTATTAATCAGTGTCAGGGTGACAGTTTTAGACTATGATAGATGGCACTCCCCGGATACCCCCAACATAAGCAATCAGTCACTATTGTAGGGTGGTATACTCATGGTAGGAGAGGTGCATCCATCAGCTAAGGTCTAGAAAGGAAACAGCTCTTAGGGGTGCAGTAGTCCTGCCTATTATGACACTGAGCCCTAACTATAAGCCTAGATCCCTTTACTTGGGTACAATACTTCCCTGTGTCTATTAAGAAATTATAAGGAATAGGAGACTCTTCAGGTTCCCATACCTCTGTACCCTTTCCCTAACCGAGAATGGGCAGATGCAAAAGATCACCTCATTTTCATGATGCATCCAGGCAGCTTTACTCCATCATTAAGTGCCACCACATTGCCTCATGCCCTGTTCTATGTGTTTTTTTAGAGTGCCCTACCACAATATCTCTCCCCTCCTTCACTGTGTTAATAGTGACCCACCCATAAGGAGATAATAAATCTCATGGCCTTCTCCCACCCCAGTGGATAACTGGTACTGTTTCTATGACCACATTTCTTCATTTCTGCTCTCTTTCTAAATAGCTACATGAATCTGAGTTGGACCTATGGTATTACTGCAATTCTCTGATTGTTATTGTGAATAACCACCTCCAGGAACACTAATAGATTGCGTAGGGTGACCAGCTCACACTACAGTGCTCCTGACTGGTATGTCCCTGTATATAGTTCTTATTAGTTAATTTATTTATTTGTTTGTTTACTGGGTAGATGCGCTGATCCAATGGACCGTTTTCAGACATGACCCTGGCCTTAAAGATGCCACATAGGTGACACATACAGTACAATTACATTAGAGAATGGTGCAGAAAGCAACAAAAAAGTATACATGGAATGTGTTGAATACAGTTGAATACAAGTACTGCTAGAAGACAATTGGTTGCAATAGGATACAATAGATACAACAGATACATTAGAATACAATAGATACACTAGATACACTAGAATCCAATGGATACAACAGATACAATAGATACAACAGATACATTAGAATACAATAGATACAATAGATACACTAGAAGAAAAAATTACTCACCACAGTGATCTTCTTTCTTCAACGGGGTCCTTTAGCATCAGTAACTTTTTTTCACTTAGCTGGCTAGGTGCAACTGCCCCAGAGGTGTTCTTTTAAAAGATATTTAAATGAGCGTAAATTACTCACCACACTAATCTTCTTTCTTCCAAGGGGTCCTTTAGCATCAGTAACTTTTTTGCAGACTACCCAACAGTACCAAGTGGGAGGTGGGCAGAGAACCTACTTAGGAAAGAGGCTCTGCAGAACTGCCATGCCAAATTTGACATCAGATCTGGTCCACTCATCCAAACTGTAGTGTTTCACAAAGGTGTGCACAGATTTCCAGGTAGCTGCTTTGCAGAAATCCAGTAGGGGAACATCCCTTGCTGCTGCAAGTGAGGCTGCAGTGCCCCTGGTGGAATGAGCCCTGAGCCCCACTGGAGGTTGTTGACCAGCTTTCTCATAGCAGAATCTAATACAAGAGACCAACCAATGAGAAATAGTTCTCTTGGTAGCTGGTCTTCCTCTGCCTACATCCCTGTAGGTGTGGAACAACTGAGTGGAAGAGCCTCTGGACTTTCTAGTATGCTCTAGGTAGCGAAAGATGGCTCTTTTAACATCCAAGCTGTGGAGCTTTTGCTCACCAGGAGTGGATAGCTCAGTAAAGAAGACAGGCAGGGTAATGGACTGGTTCAAGTGAAACTCTGAAACCACCTTTGGCAGAAATGTCCTATTTGTCCTACTCCTGAGCTCAACTTTATCATTGTGAGGGATGATGTAATTCGGCTCAGTGCACAGGGCCTGTAGCTCTGAAATCTTCCTGGCAGATGTCATGGGTACCAGGAAGACAGTCTTCCAAGTTGCAAACTTGATGTGGGCCATGGACATAGGCTCAAAAGGTGGATTCATGAGCCCATCTATGCAAAGGTTCAGGCTCCAAGGAGGAACAGGCTCCCTGGTTGGAGGTTGGAAGTGCAAGAGGCCTTTGAAAAATTGTTTAAAAATGTCATGGGAAAAAACTGATTTCTTCTTTCCCACCAAATGGTAGACTGAAATTGTCACCAGGTGTAGCCTGAGTGAAGATGGTTTCAAGCCTGATGCCTGTAGGTGTAACAGGTAGTCTAGCAGCTGAGGGTCTGAAGCTGATAGGGGTTCGACCTTTTCACTCTTGCACCAGAGGGAAAACCTTTTCCATTTGGCTGCATAAGTCTTCTTAGTGTTCGGTGTTTTAGCCATCCTCAGTACCTTAAGGACCCGTACAGAGTACTGTGAGGATGGAAACTCTAACTCCTCAAGAACCAGGCCTTGAGGTGAAGAGAGTGTATGTCTGGATACTGCACTCCCGTCTGAGGAAGGGTCAGCAGGGAGCGAGTCGGAGGCAGGCGAATGGGCCTGTTGCAGGACACTGAGAGAAGAAGAGGGTACCAGGCTTGCCTGGGCCAGTCCGGAGCCATCATCGATGCAAGCTGCTGTCTGAGTTTCAGCAAAACCCTGAATATCAGGGGAAAGGGAGGAAATGTGTATAGGAACCTCCCTGACCAGTCCAGGATCAGGGCATCCAGAGGAAGTGTTCCCAGAACTGAGGGCCTGCAACAGTACTGAGGAAGCTGAAGATTGAGAGGAGAGGCAAACAGATCCATGTCTGGTGTGCCCCACCACCTGAACACTGTGGCTAGTACTTGCTTGTTCAGTGTCCATTCGCTCTGACCTTGACTGATGCAGCTTAGAGCATCCACCAGAGTACTGACTTTGCCTGGGAGGTGAATAGCTGAGAGGCTGACTCCCAGGGAGAATGCTAGTGACCACAGCTTCCAAACAGAGTATTCCTGATCTGGTATCACCCTGCTTGTTTATGTAGAACATTGCAGTAGTGTCAGTTCAAATTTGAACTGCCTGCCCTTCTGTGCTGGGAGTGAAAGCTTTGACAGCTAGTAAGACTGCTCTGAGTTCTGTGGCATTTTTTTGCATGGTCCACAACTAAAAGACCCCTTACCTTCTCTGTGGTCTGCCAGCCCTTTCAGTTGCTGCTGGTGCTGGGAGTGAGGACCCCATCCGGGTCGTGTGAATAACTAGTCGGACGCATAAAATAAAGAATAAGGCAGGTTTATTCAATTCAGTAGGTGATCTCTTCATGAGGACAAGCCCCACACTGACTAAAATTCTGACTGACAGACCAATATGGCACTGCCAAGCAGTGCAACAATTAGATACATGCAGTTCTGAGTGCTCTTAAAGGGGCGGCAGCTAAACATTAAGCCCCATGCTTAAAGGAAAACTACACCCAAAACTTGAAATAATATATGTTGTGCAAAGTGTTTTAATTTGTATGTGAAGTTCTAGTGTTTCCTTCCCTCTGACTGGTATTAGGAGTTTTTCCCAAATTAGCCTGCTAGCTTTATGCTAGTTTTACGACCCCTGGGGATCTTCATACCTGATAGCGTAATTGTATTTCTTGTTCCCACAGTGCATCTTGTCTCATGTGACTGTGATGTAAGAGAGACCCAACATTCAGCACACACATGCCAAACAAACTAAATATCTTGGAAGCTTTACAAGCTGCACAAAAATTACCAGCAGCAAAGTTTTTCAGGACGGTAAAATCTTTAGGATGAGGGTGGTCACCAAGCTGAATTCTACAGATTTTAAAACATAGCCATCTCTATTGTTGTGAACTGATTGTAATGCAATGCTTTCTGCTGGATTTATGGGCTCTGCTACATCACCATCACATGAAACAAGGTGCATTGTAGGACAAAGAAATGCAATAAAGCTATTTGATATGGAGATCTCCAGGGGTCGTAAAACTATCCTAAAGCTAGCAGGCTAATTTAGGAAAAACTCCTAATACCAGTCAGAGGGAAGGAAACACTAGAACTTCACATACAAATTAAAACACTCTGCACAGCATATATTTTTTCAAGTTTTGGGTGTAGTTTTCCTTTAATGTGTGCTTCACATCACCGCTGGAACAATGAATGTGAGCACCACTCAAACAAGCAATAATCTATGCGTTTCTAAGATTTTTTTAAATAAATAATTTAAGGCAAAAACAAAACATTTTCATGCATTACAAGGCATTAGATTTCACAAAACAGAACATGACTCTGCTGCAGGGAGAGGTGGAGGAAACAACCTGGACTACACTGGGGACCAGTCAGAGTAGCATCAGAGAGGAGGGAAACACAATAGTACTTGAGACTTGGTCATGCCACAAGCGCTAAAGTGTGGGGGAAGGGAAAAGAGAAGAGAGGGAAGGGTAGCAGCAGGAGGATACCCAGAATGCAGGCTCACACTTTAAAAACAATTGCATAAACAGGTGGACTGTCCATTGGAAGAGACATTCCTAAGTGGAGGAAAACGTTAGTGCAGATAAATAGTACCATGGCAACAGTTGCATAAAATGGGTACAAGAACATTTACTGCAAAATAATTAAACACAGATACTACCACCAAAGATAAAAGATTCAGTCCCAAAACACACTGAGTCCAGTAACAAAAGTTCAAGACCTCCGTCAACTTTTCCAGTCAGTGGGAATGGAGTCATGCATGGACTGCACCAGTTCCTGACGGGAAGGGGTCAGGTCATTAAAAGCGACCCAGGAGTTCTGCGCACTATCGAATCCACACCACTTTACTCTGCAAGTCCAGGATCCATTGACAAACTTCTTTCTTAGGATCTTCTCAATTTGGTACACTGGGGTGTGTGGAAGAGAGTTCTGAGAAGAAGAAGAAGAAGATTGAGAAGAAGAGGAAGTCCCAGGCAAATCATCTGGTAAACTGGAATCTGGCTGGAGAGTGTCAGGAGTGGGAAGATCTGTAGGAACTAGCTGCAAGTTATCTGGGGGAATCTCAGCTTCAGAGAGGATTGCTGGCTCAAAGGCAGCTTCATTTGGGGAAGGACTGGGGTCATCTGGAAGGTTGTTATTGAGGTACCCATGCTTTAGTCAGTTTATATGGACTTTGTTGTGTACCAGCTTGCCATCCGACTTGTGTCGTAGATGAACGTGGACCAGAGGGAGCTTTTCTACAATGTAGAAGGGACCAGTCCAGGGGTGAAGCAGTTTCTTGGCAGCACCCAGAACAAGAACAGGACGGTACAAATAGATAATGTCCCCAACAGAGAATGAAGGCTCATGCGCCTTGGCTGCAGACATTTTCTTCATTGCCAATTTTCTCTGGCTCAACGTGGTGATTGCAACTCGTTGGGAAAGTTCCAGCTGTTCCAGAAGAGAGATAATAAAAGAAGAAGCTGACTTAGGCACCTCTAGCAGTGAGAGATCCCTGTCCAGTGGAGTTCTTGGGTGTCTTCCATGGACTAAGAAGAAGGGGGTGTATTCTGTGCTGTCAACACAAGGGCTGGTATTGTACGCAAACTGCACAAAGGGAACAAACCAGTCCCAGGTGTTGTGAGTCTCATCTAGATACTTGGAGAGTGTGCCAAGAATGGTGGACATCATTCTTTCACTCTGTCCATTGCATTGTGGATGGTAACTTGTGGTATGTGTCTTTTTTATGTCAAGAAGTTTGCAAGTTTCTCGGACAATGGTGGACAGGTAGTTAGTGCCTCTGTCTGAATGTAGGTACGATGGGGTACCGTGACGACAAATGACTGTGTTGAGAAATGCATTGGCCACAGTGGTGGCTTTAATGTCTCTCAGAGGGATGAGTTACAAATATTTTGTCAAGTAGTCTACAAAGACAAGGACATACTTGTTACCAGAGTCAGAGCATGTTGATAAGGGCCCAAGAATGTCAGTGCTGACTCTTTCGAATGGTTCAGTGGCTGCAAGCATTGGGATGATGTGTGCCTTTGTTGGTTTGGCTGGAGGCTTTCTCTGGGAGCAGGGCTGGCAGGATTTTATGAACTAGACAATGTCCCTGTTCATGTGTGGCCAGAAGAAGTGAAGCCTTGTCTTTTCCAGAGTTCTGTGTATTCCCATATGACCTCCAGAGAGTGGAGAGGCATGAGTGGAGAGAAGAACCTGAGGGATGAGAGAGGCTGGCACAACTAGCTGTACGTGAGTTCTCTCCGTGCGATGACCCTTGCCTTCCTTTGTCCAAATGTGAAAAAGCACACCGTCATTGAGGAAGTACTGCGAAGCAAGGAAAAGTACATCTTGGCGATATTGCTTTTGTTGCAGTAAGGTTCCAGACTCTAAGTAGGTGATTATGTCTGTAAATTGAGTGTCAGTTCTTTGTTGCATTTTAACAGTTGCCAGGGACAGATCAGATGCAGAGGAGATGAGAAGCTCTTTGGCTGCTTGTAGTAGCTGAGGATTTGTGTGTCTCTCTGAGCAGGCAGTTGGTAGCAGTAAAGCAACTTGAGGTGTTGAAGAAGTGTCCACAGGAAGCACATTTGTGGCATGGAAGGGAAGAGCTTGTAAACAGAATTCGTCATCTGTTGAGGAGGATGCAGAGGGGTATTGTCTCTGGCTTACACCATCAGCATTTGAGTGAACTCGACCTGGTCTGTATTGGATTTGGAAAGTGTAGGATTGCAGCATGGCGATCCTTCAGGTGAACTTGCCTACTGGCTCCTTCATTTCAAATAACCACCTGAGGGCAGAGTGATCAACGATAGCTGTAAAGGAGGAGTAGCAAAGGTAGCAGTCAAATTTCTTCACGGCAAATACCATGGCTAGACATTCTTTCTCTTTGATGCCATAGTTCTGCTCAGCTGAGGAAAGAGAGTGCCTGGCATAGGAGACAACTCGTTCTGTTCCATCTTGAATTTGACAGAGCACAGTGCCCACTGCAAAGGAACTAGCATCTGAGTAGAGCTTGAATGGTTGGTCGAACCTTGGGTAGGCCAATACTAGAGAAGAGATTAGGTTTTGTTTTAAGGTGTCAAAGGCCTCTTTATATTCAGAAGTCCAATTATAGTTACATTCCTTTTTTGTGAGGGCGTACATTGGAGCTGCAATCTTGGCATAGTTGCAAATGAACTTTCGGTAGTAGCCAGACAAGCCCAGGAAAGCTCAAAGGCCTTTGAGATTGTTAGGCTCTGGATATTCCTTGACTGCTGAGAGCTTGTCTGGATCTGGAGAGATGCCTTGAGAACTAACCACATGTCCCAGGTAATGAATTTGATGCTCGCAAAACAACACTTTTCTGGGCGAAGCTTGAGATTGGCTTGTCTGAAACGTTCAAACACTTCTTGAAGATGTTGGAGGTGCTCTGGCAAAGTTCTGCTGAAGACTATCACATCATCCAGGTAGACTAGGTAAGATTTCCAAGACAACCCACATAGTACGGCTTCCATAACATGTTGAAATGTGGCTAGACTGTTCTGAAGACCCATAGGCAGATGTTTGAACTGGAAAAGTCCCAAGTGGCAGCACCATGCTATGTATGGACAAGAAACTGGATCAATTGAAACTTGGTAGAACCCACTCTGAAGGTCTAGAGTGGTGAAGTAAGAAGGACTGGCTGCACCAAGACTCTCTATCGCATCTTCGGTTGTAGGCAAGGGATGAGCATCCTGCACCGTGTAGGCATTGAGTTTTCTGTAGTCTACCACAAAATGATACCCTTTGTCCTTCTTTACCACCAACAAGCAAGGTGCACCCCAAGGACTTGTAGACTCTTCAGCTATGTCTTGGTCAAGCATGTCTTTGATTATGTCCTCGAGGACTTGTTTCTATTTATGTCCCACTTTGTAGGCTTGTTGATGGATTGGTTTCTGGTTGGGTAGTACTTCGATGGTATGTTGCAGGATATCACAACATCCAAGCTTGTTATCTGAACCAACAAAGACATCCGGGTAATTTTCCAGCAATTTCAAAAGTTGTTGCTTTTCTATTGGAGATGCTGGAAGTTTAGAAGAGGATAGATGCTGACTGAGGGGTAACTCTGTTGAAGTTGAAGAGGTTGTGATAGTATTGACAGGAGTACAGTTGGTAGAACCAGGCTGAGGTTCTTGCATGAGATGAAGCTGGTCCCCTGAAGACAAGCAGACAAACTTTCCGATGTTGGCACCCTTTGAAATGACCACTGGCTCATCTGTGAAGCTGTAGCATTTTTGGAAGAATGCACCATCATGCACCGCTGGTAAGGTATTTCCTGGAAGGAGACCTGATGAATGCAGCACAGGGGATCCTGTGATGATGCCAACAACACCTTGTGGAAGTGGTTCACCTCGAATTTTGGCAATCAAAACCATTTCTGACTGAGGAGGCACAGTGACTGAGTCTATAGCTGCGAGTTGCCTCCGAGGATCTAGCGACAATTTGCTTGAGGCAAAGTCTAGGATGGCTTTGTGAGCTTTGAGAAAGTCCAGGCCTAGAATTATTGCAGGTTGAAGATCAGGCATGATATAAAACTTGACAATACCTTGCTGCGAGCCAAAGTGAAGCTTGAGATGGACCGTGCCTGTGATAGGTATTGTATCTGTACTGGCTGTGATAATGTACTTTATGTCAGCTGGAGAGACATTAGGTATGTGACGAACAGCTAGATTGTTTAAAATACTGCTGTTGATAACTGGTATTTCTGCTCCAGTGTCGACCGAGACATGCGTAGACCAATCTCCGATGGTTACAGGTACATAGTTTGCTAGGAGAGGTGAGCGGATGACAGGTACCTTTGCTCCAAGAAGTGACAGTGTGCCAGAGTTCGCAGTTGAAGGAAGAGTTTTGTTTGAATTACGAGAGTCAGAGGGGCAGTCAGTTGCTGTGTTCCCCTGGTGCTGGGAGTAGTTGTGGTTACCTTGCTGATTGTGCAGCAGTGGGCGCCTGTGATTCTCTTGATTTCTGTTGTACTTTAGCTTTCGGCAGACAGCGACAGTATGCCCCCTGAATCCACACCACTGGCAGGTCACTGGTTCTCGTGAAGGAGGAGGTGGATGAGGTTGCTGTCGAATTGGGCGAAGGACATTGACAGAGGTAGTAGAAGAAGCAGTTGAGTTGTGGTGCAGAGTATTGATACTTGTAGTGAGTGTCTCTATCATTGATTGTTGCTGCTGGACACATGTTGCGAGCTTGGCTAACTGACGACTGAGGTGCAGGTACACTGGTAGCCTGGGACATTGCTATGGATTGTTGTGCAAGTCGTGCCACTTGGATTGTCTCCATCCAGGTGGTTGGTTTCTCCTGGATTACATAAAGACAGAGTTGAGGAAGCAGTCCCGAACAAATATTGTGATTTGTTCTTTCTCAGGTTTCTGTAAGCGGTTGCAGTGAGACTCAATGTCCACTGTGAAGGCTTCAAGAGATTCGGTGGGTTGCATTGTATGTTCCCACAGCTGTTGCTCCAATAACCAGGGTGGGTGTGCTTGGAGAAAATGGGCTTTGAAGGTTGTGTACAGTGTGGTAGTATCTCCTTTGACTTGGTCTGGAAGTGCGTTGAACCTGGAAAAGGCAGTCCCTCTCAGAAGCAAGTGCAAGGCATTGGAAATACGCACAGGATCAGTCCAACCATGCAAGAAAATCCACACTTGGAAGTGTTCCAGACAGTCGACAGCGTCTTCATGAGGCAGGGCTGAGAAGGGTACTGGTTGTAGGCTGGTATGGACCGTGGACTGTGGTGAAATGGCTTTAATGTAGGCCAAGTCATCTTGAATAGCTTGCATAGCTGGTGCTCCTTGAGTGGAAATAGAAGACTGGATGTCATGGAGGATTGTTTCGATTTTGTAACCCCACGCCCTAGAGGTGGGTGAAGGTAGGACTCCGGATGCACCGGCGCCCATATCTGTGTCATCGTCAGACATTGTGGTTGGAGATGAGCTTCGTTTCACTGAGCAAAGGTCGTTCAGGTGAGAAGGTGTTGCCGTCATGCAGGAGACAGGACGTTGTGTCGTAGATGAGTTGCCGAGCAAAAATTAATTTTATAGACAAAAGTACAAGTTTTTTTTTTTTTTGGTATCAATGTTCATCAATGATGTCTTAATAAAGGATTTACAACTCAATTCTGTGTTGTTTGTTATTTAAATAAAGGTTTTTTGCAAAAATCAGCTTTTTGTTAGTGTCCATTCATTTCAATAGGACCCCCATTGATTTTAATGGAGTGAGGTCACTTTGTGCCCTTCCCAAGATGGCTGCCGAACTGTGACATGCAGTTCTTGTGGCATTTGACTGCCTGACTGTAAAAAGATGGCTGCCAGCAAGGGGTCAAGGTCCACTTCCTTCCTTGTTGTTTTGCTGTGCCCAAGATAGAGAATTTTTTTCCACGAGGCTACTTGGCTGCTCTACAATGGTCAAAATTGCCGCCTTGAGGTGCTTCTTCCCCACTGCGAGGAACACATTGGCAGGAGTTTTATGGTGAGTGGCACAAAATGCTGGGGAATCTCTGTATTTGACTGCCTTTGGTTTATTTTGCTGTCTTTCTTTTTTCCATGCTCTCATTTCAGCTACTGCCCCTGGTTAAATATTTAATTAGGTCTGTGCCCTTCTTAGAATTCCTGCTGCATTTATTCTGTTTATGGATTTGAATTTACTGTTTGCTCCTCTTTTTTTTTACTCTTTTGCCTGCTGTTTCTGTCTGCCTAGGAGTGCTGTCCCTTATATCTCCAGGGCTCCATTTTGCTGAATTGCACCGCGTACTTGGGGGGCTGAGTGTTTTTTTTTTCCTCCATACTACCATTTATTTAATTATTTAATTTGGGCTGTGGTGGCTACCTTTCTGAAGCATGGCTGAGCTGGGAATAGGGAGCGAAGGCTCTGTTGCAGCTTTTTTTTTCCCCTTTACTTGCCCCCGTTTGTTTATGGCCGAGCGGGAGAGGAGTGCTGAGTTGCAGGCAAGAGGTGTGTGGAGCAGGAGAGCGGATCACTCCTTTGCAGCTGCAGGGATTAGTGGAGCTGGCTCTGGTAAGGAGCTTTGGTGAGGACCCACTGTGGAGGGAAGCCACGGTCCTGTGTAGGGGTCAAGTGTGGGAGTTCCGACTTCGGGAGCAGGTGAGTGAGCGGTCGACTGAGCTGCAGTCTGGCAGCAAGGGAGTCAGGGAGCGAGCTGTAGCTGTCCTGTGGAGAAGCCGACAGTGGAGCTGGCTAGCAAAGCTGGAGGGGTCGAGAGGCCTTTATGTGAGTCGGGGAGCGGGATTGCTTCATGGCAAAAAGCTGAGTGGCTTGGCTGGGGTGAGGCAGGATGGCCAAGTGTGGAGCGGATCACTGTTTTGCAGGTGCAGTCCTCTATTGCTTTGTGTATTGGAGCCATTGTGAGTGTGCCAGTTGAGTGGTGATTTACACTGAACTCAAGGTAGGGAGCAGTTTGCTGTGGGCTGCCGTTGAGATGCAGCATCAGTTTTAATTTGTAGATTTTTTTTTCTCTCTGATTTACTTTAGCAGTCTCATAGTTGGATCCCCACAGTGACAGGTACTGTGTGGAGAGCTGGCTTTACAGAAGCAAGCCATTTTAGATAGCAGGCCTGTTACCACGCAGTTGATACTGCATTTGGGGGGGGGGGGTTGCAGATCACAGCTCCATGAGGCATAGATTGAAGAATTTTAAATTTTAACAGTGCTGTTGGCCAGCAGTGTAGAAAACTTTGACTTCCAGTAGAGGGCTACAGGCTGCTGTACAAAACAGGATACAGTCCAACTTTCCCTCAGTGCAGTCAGGGCTGTATCTAAAGTAGCATTCAGACATTTCAAGCATACTTGGGTAATGACTTGTGGTAATCAGCGACGCAGACAAGCGAGGTGGGGTCTGGACAGAAGAAGGGCCGCATTCTCCACCATGTGTGGCGTTTTTTTGTATGGTCCACCACTAAAAGACCCCTTAACTTCTCTGTGGTCTGCCAGCCTCTTCGGTTGCTGCTGGTGCTGGGAGTGAGGACCCCATCTGGACCGTGCGAATAACTAGTCGGACACATAAAATAAAGAACAAGGCAGGTTTATTCAATTCAGTAGGTGTTCTCTTCATGAGGACAAGCCCCACACTGACTAAAATTCTGACTGACAGACCAACATGGCACTGCCAGGCAGTGCAACAATTAGATACATGCAGTTCTGAGTGCTCTTAAAGGGGCGGCAGCTAAACATTAAGCCCCATGCTTAATGTGTGCTTCACAGTTCCAAAAGATTTATGTGCAACTGTTACTCTTCGGGAGTCCAGTTGCCGCTTACTGAGACACTGTTTAAATGAGCTCCCCAGCCCAAAAGGGAGGCATCTGAGGTGATTACCTTTGTGGGAAGAGGAGCTTGAAAGGGAACCCCTGCCTGCAAATTTGCAGGGTTCTTCCACCACAGCAAGCTTTGGAGGAACTGCTCCGACACAGGTATCAACTTTGAAAATGTGTTGCTTCTCTGAGACCAGTGAGCTCTGAGATAGGCTTGCAGGAGTCTCATCCTGTACCTGAACCCTGGGACTACTGCAGTCATAGAGCCATATGTCCCAGAAACTTGAGGAAATGTCTGGCTAGTCTTGGCTATCCCTGGGTGAAAGAATCTGTCACTGAAAGAAAACTCTGAATTGTTTCCTCCGGGAGGAAAGCATATCCTTTCCGAGTGTCCAGCTGGGCCCCTATAAAGGTGAGCAGTTAGGTGGGTTCTGGGTGAGATTTCTTTAGATTTACCAGGAAACCCAGAGACTCCAGAGTGCATTCTGTGATGGAAAGAGATTCCTTGACCTGGCAAGGAGACTTTGCTACTATGAGCCAGTCATCCAGATAGGGGTAGAGGGTGACACCCAGTCTCCTGAGATGTGCTGCTACCACTGCAAGACACTTGGTAAAGACTCTTGGGGCCGAGGACAGTCCGAAGGGCATTGTGGTGAACTGATAGTGGCCAAAAGGGACTTTGAACCTGAGAAACGTCCTGTGAGATCTTCTTATGGGTATGTGGAAGCAGGCGTCCTTTAAGTTGAGGGAGACTAGCCAGTCTCCCTGCTGTAAGGACTGTATGACCAGTGACAGAGTGATCATTTTGAATTTGTTTGTTTTTTAGATGTTTGTTTAAATATCTGAGATCTAAGATAGGTTGCCACTCCCCAGTTTTCTTTTGTGTCAGAAAATACCTGGGTAGAGGCCCTTGCCCTTCTCATGGGTGGGGACCCTCTCCACTGCTCGTAAAGCCAGAAGATTTTGTACCTCCATTTCCAACAGTGGTATCTGTGTTGGGGACAGAGGTCTTGACACCTGGGTATGCTTGAGGTTTGGCAGCTGCTTGAACTGTAATGACAGACTCTTCTCCACTATCTCCAGCACCCACTTGTCTGATGTGATGAGGGACCAGTGCTGAAGATAGTGAGAGAGTCTGCCTCCAACCGGAAATGGGTAGGTGACCTGGACACTCACATCAGGACTTAGACTGAGAGGCAGATGGCTGGGTAGAGGTGGCTCTTCTTTGGCTCCTTCTGCACCTGCCTCTGAAAGACCTCCTGTACTGGCTAAAGTCAGATTGGGGATAGGGATTGTAAGGCCTGGGAACAAAACTTCTGCCCCTACCACCCCGGGACAGGATCTCTGAGGGGTGGCAAGTTTAGGTTTGGATGAGTGGCTCTGTCAGGAGGCCTTGTACTCGACTTTTTTCATGTAGTCAGTGGTTCTGTAATCAAACAACATAGTTTGATCACAGAGAAAATCCATGGCCTTGTTCTGAGTGTCTGTAGTCAGACTGGTTGTTCTAAGCCAGGCGAAGCATCTCAGAGAGATGGCATGGGCCATCGCCTTAGAGGCTGCATCACTGTTGTCATCTGCCACGTGAAATTGGTACATAGTAGCTTCCAGGGCAGTTTTTGATGTATCCACCAGCTCCTGCACCATAGAATCTGATCCGTTGCGGGCGATAGCCTGGACAGATTTCCAAAGGGCTTTCTGATATTTTGCTGTGAATGCCATGTAAGAAGAAAGCCTGAGAAGTAGGGAAGCTGTGGCATACATTTTCTTTGCTATGAAGTCAATTTTCTTGGAATCATTGTCAGGGGAGAGGGCAACAAGGAGACTCCAGCTTTCTCACAAGCTGCCTGCTGCACTATACTTTCATGGCTAGGGTGTGCAGACATGAACTTGGTACCATTTTTTAGACAATTTATATTTTCTCTCAAGCCACTTATCAACCCCTGGTACTGAAGTGGGGTGTTGAAGCACCTTCATGGTATTTTTTCTAACTGCATTATAGATAGGGATGACCAGGATCTTTGAGGATGAAAGACCCTTCATCTCCCTATAATCTTCATCTTCATCGACATCCTGGTTGGGCTCCTGCATAGGGAGGTCCAGGGTATCCAGCATATTTTGTATAAATGTAAACATAGAGGCAGGATCCTCATGGTCACTCGAGGGATCCCCAAAGTGAGGGTCTGGGAACTCCTGTGGCTCAAGGCCCTCAAAATCCATGTCAGGAGCATCGTAAAATTGATAATCTGCACAGTCTACAGAAGAGAGAATTGTGGAAGAGTGCTTGCCAGCCCCAGTAAATTGAGGACCCATCTTTTGAAGGGTCTGAAACAGTTGCCATGCTTTTTCCATATCTTGCACTGATGGAAGAACCTGCACAGTTTGTAAGTGTTTTGTTTTTTTCTGTGTGCTTTAAGCTGCCTGTTGTCTCACTATTGGCTTTCCCAGGAGCAATGGGAGCATATCTGTCTTGACAGAGTTTCCTTTTAGCCACTTCATCAGAGGCTTGATCAAGCTTCCTTTTTTGTCACTCTTATTATTTTTCAATTTGTGAGGAACTTCATCTTTGGAAGCTTTATTTTTTGGCTGGGATCTGGAGGGTTCCTTAGCACCTCTGTTTTTAGTATTAGAACTTTTGAATGGACCCTCATAGGAAGCCTTTGATTTATCCTCAACCATAATAATCAACGGTTTGTCTGTTATGTTCACCAATTTAAGCAAAGCAAACCAGTTCTGGACCTACGAACAGAGTGCAGGTTTCTGTGAAAATGCCATTGGCCAGTCCTGCCCCAGTTAATAAACTCTGTCTATTACTAGTGCCTTTTTTTTTGGTTTCAAAACGGATCTATACCAGTGCCAATCTTAACAGAAACCCAGTAATACTCAACTGCACACAGGTGGCTGCTGGACCCGTGTGGACAGTCCTGACACAGATGATACCAAGGTCCAGTAATATATCAGAAAAGGTTTCCTTGTAATTGCCAATCTAGAGAGAAAACCCCCAGGCACTGTTTAAATTTGAAATCTACTGCAGGTGCCTCGTGGTAAACCCTGCAAGGTCTGAGGTAAAAAACTACTCAACTGTCCCTAATTCAATGGTTCCCACAAGAATTTGCCCCAAAAATGAAGGAAAACATTGAAAATAAGCACCCGTGAAAATATTAGGCTTTAAATGAAATAGTTGTGGTAAAAATAAAGTCAAAATAGCACCATCACACTAAAAATAAAAACTTTTCACAGCGCCAATGAAAAAGTAAATCTTTCACTCAGCGCACTAAAGGAAATAATTTATGAAGAAAGCTTTTCCCAGATAAGCACTAGGAGGCTGTCAACAAGGCAAGTTGGGAGACACCTCAGAGGCAATATTGCTCAGTCCAGTGGAGAAAAAATTCTGAAGCATTCAACAGCTCTCACTCAGCTCACACCCCCTCCTGTCTTTTGATTGGCTTGGCCCTACGCTCATTTAAATATCTCTTAAAGGCACACCTCCAGGGCAGTTGCACCTAGCCAGCTAAGTGCAAAAAAAGTTACTGATGCTAAAGGACTCCTGGGGTAAGAATACAATAGATACAATAGATACACTAGATACAAATAAAGTGCAGGTGCTATATATATGAGGTATAGGCAGGCTGTGTTAAGAATGCTCAGCATAGTACAACAGGACAGTTTTTTGACATTATTGACATTAGAAGTGGGAGGAAAAGGAAGTTTACTACCTTTACACCTTGCTTTGTTATATACCTCTATTTTAAGTATGACTTTGCCTGTACCCATGTTACTTATGAATAAGGGATGTGGCACCTCAACTCTGATGCACTCTGGTCATCCTACCAATACTTCAATATGGGCTCGCTGGAACCACATGATTATATCTGTCACAGAGTGGCTCTGTGACGGATTGGGGGCCTTATAATTTTGTGCTAGATGCTTTCCTTAATGCCCTGTATGATTAGAAAAGTCATGGGTAAACACCAAAATTAGATAAACGAATGAAGGATTTAATGTTCAAATCAAATTACCAAAAATGGTGTTGTGTAGAGCAACAAGGTATTAGAAAAACAAATAAAGAAAAGGGGGGCTTGCAGTTATAGTGGGTTTCTTGTATTCTTTCCCCTTTGTGGTGTAATTGTAACTGTCTTGTTTTCTGCTGCTCTAAAAAGACACGTTTGTTCGCATTTTCACACAGATCAGCCTTTTTGTTTTAGTGAATGAACTTCCCCTTGTAAATGCTGTAGGTAGCAGGGATTTGCAGTATCGCTCTATGTCTGCTATGTTTTAGAGGGATGGGCATGTAGTGACGGTGCTGGTGCATTTATGTTGAGGAGGGTAGGGAGAGCTGTCTCTTTCCTGATTCTCAAGCCTTTGCTCGACCGGGGTGGTTGCAGAATTTGTGAGCCACCTGCGCTAAATATAAGCTCAGTGATATCAATAGGCTGCAATGGAGAACCTTTATGATAATGTGTCTGAATACAGCCACCAGCCCAAGAATTAAATAAATTATTAAAGATATTTACTTGGATAGATGGGGTCAAATATTGAATTGTAGGGGGGTGTTTTACCGTTGGTAATAGGAGACCTGTGATTGTGTAAAAAGGAATGTCAGTTCTTTTTGGGTTTGGAAATTTTCCCTAAAATGGAAGAAAGAGAAACTAGCGGCTGATTTGTAATGTTGTTAATTTCAGCCGCTGCATGTAGGTGCTTCTAAGCACTCCTGATTAGACCCAGATCTGCTTGAGTGCAAATTAACCTCTTTGGGTCCCAGCGATGATTCTGGATATAGAAACATAGAAACATAGAATTTGACGGCAGATAAGGACCGCTTGGCCCACCTAGTCTGCCCATTTTCCTACCTAATAGAAAAGCTGCAGATCCTAGTTAACCAACAGCTCACTTCCTCCTACCCCCTACTAGGACTGCCTTATGTCTGTCCCATGCATTCTTGAATTCCCCCACTGTACTTGACTCCACGACCTCCTCAGGGAGGCTGTTCCACTCATCCACAACCCTCACAGTGAAAAAATACTTCCTCAGATTACCTCTGAGCTGTCCCCCCTCTATCTTCAAATTGTGGCCCCTTGTTCTTGCACATCTCTTTTTCTGAAAGATGCTACCCTCTTGGACTTTGTTGATTCCCTTGAGGTACTTGAAAGTTTCTATCATGTCCCCTCTCTCCCTTCTTTCCTCAAGGGTATACATATTAAGCTCCTTTAGTCTTTCTTCATATGTCTTCCGGTGCAGACCCTGCACCATTTTGGTTGCCCTCCTCTGGACAGCCTCCACTCTGTCTATGTCTTTGCGGAGATGGGGTCTCCAGAACTGCACACAGTACTGCAGATGGGGTCTCACCAACTGTCTGTACAGAGGGATATGAAGAGAAAAGGAGTTGGCAACTAAACAGGTTTAGTTAACTTCAGCCACCTCCTCTAGTGCTCTTTTCTGCCATGGTTTTGAGAGTTGGAGCTCTAATGTAGATGAAGAGTTGCGATCGCGTATTTTTATTTAAAAGGGGAGAGCCGGCAAATGTAGTTTAAAGAAGCAGGTTGAGAAATTATATTGCTTTAAGAAGTATGAGGGAGGTTGTGCCCCTAGTAGTGAAAGCATCTTGTTTTTCCCCTGTAAAATTAATACTTGGAGCTGTTTTCTTTCCGCAGGCTATTCCCTGTCAAAATGCCTGCAGGTTAGCTCCATTTTCATAAAGAAAACTCTCTGTTTTAAAAGTTTTCAGGGCGCTGAATAGGAAATGCCCTTTTTCTGTCCGTGCATGTTCAAAGGTTTTAAAATAATGCAGAGAACATTGCGGTTCATTTGCTTGTTCCCCAAAACACCCAAATTATGAGAGCTCTCCTGAGATAAGGCTTTTCAGTGAAAAAAGCTGCTGAACTCCTCTACGACAGTGCGAGTGTGAGCTCTGGAAAGCCTGTAAGCCTGCTCGAACATGGGCACTGTCATGAGGATATGTAAATGTCTAACTTCTCTCAGCATTAGACTTTCTTCTCAAAATAAAGATTTAAGCCTTGTACATACCTGTTGCAGTGGAAATGGAGTATTGTTGGGGTTTTCTTGAAGTGCTTAAAACAAAGCATATTAAAACTTCTGGTGGCATCTCAGCACTCCTAAAGCACACCATCTTTAGCTCTAGCAGTATTATAAGAGCCAGCTGGCTGCTCCCTTGTTATGTTTATGCTGCAACTAGAAGTGGGTGGTACTTTCTGACACCAAGAGGTTGTTTTAAACCTTTTGGATATATAGAAATGTACTTTAGAGACTAAATGCAAGTCCCAATTTTGATTTAAATGTGTTTCTGCTATGTAAAATAAATATTTACGCTGTTTATAAAGACGTTATATTTAAGGAAATGTACTAGTGGGTGGAGCTAACCTATCACATGGGCACAGAGTTGTATAAATTCTAAGGTAACAGCTAGAGATGTCAGATCTGAAGAAGGGAGAGATCAGAGAGGATCTGGGTCTGGAGAGAACTCCGGGGAGCTCTGCTAAATGGTTCAAGAAAATGTTAGACTTGGTCTGGTCTAATTAAGGGGCCAATTGCATTTTTATTTTATATTGATTGTCATACCAGTACACTGTAACTAATTTGTCCTGCTATGAAGAAAATATCGAAGTGATAAAATAAACTGTGATGTTTCGAAAACCGCTGCTGTGTCAGACTACCACGTGGATCCACTTGTTCACCCGCACCCTCTCACAATATCACCTCTCAGTGTTGGCTCTGCTTCCTTTCCACATGACAGTCACCCGATTCTTAACTTGCTAAAACACCTGGATTATGGCTGATCTAAAGTTAAATAGTTGGAACTCCCCTTTGAAGAGGAAGCAGGTGTTAACTCAATTGAAGAAACTCCATACTCAGGTGACCTTTCTACAAGAAACCAAGCTTGTATCATCTGATGCTACCAAGCTTCAATGAGATTGGGTGGGACTTGAAATTCATGTCTTGGCTGTGACCAGAAAATGAGGAGTATCCATTCTGCTTCACAAAGCATTACACCATTACATAAAGCAGCAGACCATGATGGGAGATAGGCTAAGGGGGCATTTCACACTGCCTCAGACCCCTTGCTTTTACAGTAAATAAATATGCCCCCAATGAGGATTACTCATCTTTTTTTTCATGATTGCACAGCAAATCTCTAACTTTAACACTGTGCAAGCTCCAGTTCTCATTGGTGGGGATTTCAACCTCACCCTGGACTATACTGTAGACCATAGCCATGGCAGTTAAGAACCCCACACCAAAGCACTTCAGGCAGTTAAGTTATGGCTTTGTGACCAGGCCTGGCTGATGTCTGGCATTCACATTACCCTCATATCTGTAATTACACCGGCTAACCTGCAACACACAAGACTTACAGCAGGTTAGATCTGTGGCTAGCCTCCTAACAGATTCTTCCTATGATTACATTGGTCTCAGTTCAGCCCATTCACATGTCTGATCATGCTCCACTGCAACTGGACATAATCTGAGGACAAATTCAAACACTGATGAAACAAATTTTACATAAAAGTATCCCCTTGTCACCAGACCTGTTTATTCCAGGTTTGCTTTACACAGTTCTCCACCTTCAGCAGCCAGAAATCCAGTGACTCCTTATGGCTGCTGTGGAAGCAAAACACCTCCTGTTGACGCATTGGTGCACTACAGAGCTTCCAGAAATGTATACATTTATATCCAAATTAGTGCAATTAGCCAAATTTGAGTGACTATCTCACATTACAAGCAATTCAATTGCCCAATATTATTGAGTTTGGGATCCTTTCCTAATTAGGAATCAACAGCACTGCAACACCACTGCATGCGCGTACGGACTGCGTTGTTCCAAGGTGGGCATTGACTAAATCCAAACCTCCCACAATACTAGGAACACAGGGATTTCTTCCAATGAGAATGTAGAGTCCTCAGAAAGCTTAGAGATGGGCTATACAAAACCCTCTTTCTCTAGGTGTTGTAATTAATCCTTCTAGCAAGGTGTGCTACTTTTCTTCTCTTTCCCTGTCTGTGGTACTGTTACATTTTATGTTCATGTAAATAATTTTCTGTTTGAGTTAACTCCATTCATCCACAGCTGTCACTGAATACAACTCCCTCCATTAAAAGACAAGCTGCCGGACATACCATCTATTCATGCTCAACATCACCCATAAGACTTCAGTTATGAATAAAATGAACATTTACTGCACATCCCGGACACCTGTGGGTGACTATTGCACCTGGACTGACCAATCTAATTTCCTATTGTAGTTACCAGGGTGTTCCCAGCTACACTTTATTTGTTATTAATTCAATCTTTCTGTGTTGCAGCACTTCATAATTGTCTTTTCATTCTTCTTGATTATTTAGCTGATTTGTACTTATGTTCACTTTAATAGTCTCTTATGACCTATTTTTGGCAATGTTCAGTTTACTAGACAAAGACAAATGTACTGTACTTGGATGAATGGTCTGTTGATACTTTCTGTTGTTTGTTCTTTTTTGAAAATATTCAATATATTCAATAAAAATATTAACTACAAAATAAATAAATAAGTTCTGTTTGAATTACAAAACAGATCAGACATTCTAGGATGCTGTGCCCATAACATTAAAATGATGGGTAACAAAAAGGTTCAAACACAGGATTACTTGACTATATTAGTTAATGAAACCCCAGTTCACTAAGGAACCACACATGAGTAATTGCTTGCTGTTGTCAGAACTTATTGTGTTAAGACCTTGGCTGAGGAAAATTATAATAACATTAAATCAGGTTTAAAGAACCAGCTTGATGAATATCATAGATCCCTTATGAATGATGACAATTATGTAGATAATTTGCCCTTTAAGTCTTATTTAGCTGGCGTAGCCTTTACATTTGACCCGCTTCACCAACATTTACATTACAGTGCTTGTTTCTTCTCCACATGTCTGTCTGACATTTTTTCCCATTTGCCTTTCCTGTGGGGAAAGATTAGGAAGGATAGGAGGCAGTCTGCATTCAGCACTTCCCCCAACTAGAATAAACATACTGCAGGTCATAAGATCAGGCCACATCAAAACTAAATCTGACCCAAGCCAAGCACCAGGGTTTCTATAAGATGCAAGATAAGCAGTCAAAAGCAACATGAACATGACAGTTTTAGTTCTTGTAACAAAAATGTTACTACTATATTCGGTAATGTCATATTCTTCATATGGTTCATGTCACTTCGCTCGAGTTAGTGCAAAAAAAGCAGTCTGCTTCCAATATGGTCTCAAGCTTTACGTTTTCTGCCCTAAATAACTAAAGAACAGGTAACTTAACAAGGGAATAAACAAGGAGTAACCCAATAATGCCACACACAGTGCCCCATCCTTTTACAGCTAAATCATATGCTGCTATCCTTCCTCATTCTGTGGGTGAACCACTTGTACCCTTTCACCAAGCCAGTACAAAGTCACATGTTTATTCACATATAACATGGAAAATAAAAGGGGTTCCAGAAGCACAAGCAAGAAAGCAGTGGTTCTACATCTGCTTAACCAAGTACGCCAACAGAGAGAAATAGAGTGTTTCAAATTTTCTGGCAGGGCACGGGGTCATAAAGTTGCCTACAAAACCAGCATGGCAATAAATGCCGCAGTCACACAGCATGCCCCAAAATAGGGTCAGAAAAAACACTGACTGGAACAAAACAGTGTGCCCCATTCAAATTAATGGGACTTTCTTTTTTTTGTAAGGGGCATCGACCCCTGCACCCCCGATGTAGGGAGTTTGCCTCCACACTGCCTGGACTTTAAATAACAAACTCCGGGAGGGGGTTGGACTTAGGGGATGGGGAGAAACTCGGGAAAGGAGAAAAGTATATTGTCGGAAAAAAAAAGCAACTGAGCAGCAACACCAGGAGACATGGGAGGAACCAAACCATGATCCCAAGTCTCCAACTCAGCACAGCCTGAAAAAAGCAAGGAAGAAATGGGATTACTGATAATGAAATGTAGATGTATGCATTTTTTGCAATGTGTTGAAACCACTATGCAACCACATATTCATGTCAAAAATCATACCATTAATATCTGGTTTTCTTTGTTGAATGTGCATGCGCTGGAAGAGCAGGCAACTAGGGATTTAGTCAGGACAAGAATATGCCTAAAATGTTACCAAAACTTGGAAAAATGCTCATTATAACTCCCACAAGCACTGTATATAGAAAGAGTAATGCTACAGATGCCTGTTGGCATCGTTATTCATGGGGGGGCTAAAAAATGTCAAAAAACTAACAGTGCCCTCTTAAGTGTAAAGAAAGCATTTTTTTTATAAACTTCTCTAAAAGGAATTGCATCAATGTGGTGTTTGTTGAAGAAGGTGTTCAAGGCAACTGCAGAGGACTGTATTGCTGTAAGCAATAAGGAAAAATAGGACATGCCTGCTGGCTAAACAGGAACATAAAGCAATGCATTCTGAGCAAAAAGAAAGTCTATGAATACTGAAAAGAAAAATGGTTGCTTTCAGATGACAGAGGAGTACACAGCAGCACAGAGATATGGCAAAAGTAGAATTAAGATAGCAAAAGGCTGGAAACCATCATAGCAGCAGAAGCTACAGACAACACCAATGCCTTCATCCAGTGCACAAATCAAAGGAAGAAGGTGGGTGAGTAGATTGGGTCCTTTAAAATGGGGGGGACAGAAAACCTGTGAGGAAGACTGGAGAAGAAAGGACTGAAAAAAGCATAACTGAGCAAAAATTAAGGCCAGATGAAACAGCACCCACACCGATGGAACTCATTCACCCCCTCCAACAGCACTTCCTGCTTTTCAAGTACCTTCTTTACAGCTTCTTCCATGGAAGAAACTCTACAGGGAAGTTTCCCCATCTCTGCTCACAGTTGTGCCAGCTCCCCTGTGGTGGTTGTTGGCACTGGTGGTGCTGGTGCTGGTGCTGCCTCATGCCTCCACCTCACACCATGGCTGCTGTTCCCTTGCACACATAACCATTGTGGATGTGGTTGAACTGTGAGCTGCCCCTCAGTGGCACAGAGGATCACTGCCTCCACCACCACTTGCCACCTCCTGTTTTCTGGCCTCCCACTGGCTCAAGTGGTTGATTGTCAGGTCTGTACATTGCCCACTGGTGCAGTGCCTAGATTGCTGCCCTTCTTCCCATGACTGACCAGTATGTTGCACCAATTGCATTTGACAAAACAGCCATCCTTGGGTCTATGGTGAATAATTCCTAAATGAGGGAAGAGCTGGACAGCTTCCTTGCTTGGGGCACTGAGGACCCAAAAGCTGAGGAGCAAGGATGTGGTTCCTCAGGGTGAATAGCCAGTGGCAGTGGGTACCACAGATGGGTACAGGGTGGAGTCAGGCTGTTGCTGGGGAGCTGGGGGCTGTTGCTGCAGAGTTGGGGGAACTGGTGGCTGCTGCTGCACTGGAGGTTGCTGCTTCTACTGCTCTGGAGCTACTGTGGTGCTGTGGGGGGCTGCTGGATCACCTCTCCCACTGATCTTACCTCCTGTGCCTGGACCTGGCACTGTCCTGCACAAGTGTATGCCTCCACAATGAATCCAAACACAACTCTGCCCAAACTTCATCACAAACATAAACAAAAGAGTAAGACAGAGAGAGAGAAAAGGAAATTCAGAGAGAAACAATGAACAAAAGGGAAAATGGAGCTCTATAACTAAAGGTTATAACAAAAAACATCAGCAAATTATAGAAGAAATAAAAACTAAATTACTCCTAAGAACACAAGGAATTAAATTAAAATGAAAAAAAGAATATTAAAGAACTGTTAAAGTAATATAATTTGTTGATTTATCCAACACTTTGCTGTAGAAAGTTTGTCAGGCTCCTACCTCCTCCACTGACTAACACTAAAAAACTGGAAGTAAAGCAGACTGACTGAATAGAGATGTACCATGTGATGTGTTATAGATCTACCATGTGACCTCAAGGAACTATTAGGCCCCTTTACATGCAGTAGTCTGTATTGGAATGACTGGTACAGACACACTGTAACGTTACTGTTTTTTTGTGTACAAGCATTCCCTGCTGCAACCAAAGTGAGCGCTTCCTTAAAACACATTCCCTGTTTTTCTGGGTTCACCGGCTTCTGTTGCATTTTGTTCCATTCTGCCGTGCCATATAAGCATGGCTTTCCACTTATTTTGGTGAACTGGTAGCCTCTCCCCAGTTATACCACCTTCTGCAAACAGATATAACTGATCTTTGGGTGGCCATTCTTCTGGACTGCACCATAAAGTTCAATACAGAATTCATTTAGGGAGGACTTTCCCTGATGAATTCTGTTGAAAACATTAAAAAAATCATCCCTATGGAATAATACTTGTTAATAAATTTGTTCAGTAACTCAGAGGTCTCAGAGTGCACTTTCTGCACATAACTTGGGACAAATTTTCAAATGTTTTCAACAGAATTTGTTAGGGTACATCCTCCCTAAATGAATTCTGCATTGAACATATCATTTTGTTCTGTTATCAATGAAGAATTGTAGCCCAATGTTCCGTTAATTTGAACTGATCCCACTGGACCCTGGATGGGACAAGCTACCAAAACCGGAGTTATGTGTACAAAGTGGCAGAGAGTGCAGCAGGAGTGTAACAAAACCGAGAGGCACAAGTAAGCACCATGTAAAGATGCCTATTGTTTACCATTGGCCTCATTCTATGAAATTTTGCTCAACTGCATCCTATAGGCAAAGTTTCAGGTGAAGTTAATACAGGCAAATTTTCTAGGAAATGGCAAAAATGTATGAATTAATCTACAAGGGCGAAGTTGGCAACTTTGCCTGAAATTGGCCTGCAAATTAAAACTTCACAGACTCTCTACTAATGTTTGATTTTGATGGAGGGATTGCCAATAAGTTTTTGTATGATCATGTTAAACATCTACTCAAGTCTTAAAGCAGCCTGAAAGCAGTAGATAATATACAAAATAAAGCAGATGAACTAAAGAGTCTAAGGGGTATACAACTAGGTCATTGTAGATATTAATTGAAAAAACTATCTTAAAGCATCTATTATGGATACAACTTACATAGTAGAAAAATTAAAAACATTAGGGTCCAATGTCTTGTGAATGTTGTTAGATTGGCACTGTGGTTCCCTGGGGTTTGAATGGTCAGGCTGCACGTATTGCCCTACTGTCAGCATCTGTACACTGTAACCCAAAGAGATGCTTTAAAGCAGCAGTATTTTCTAGTTGGCAAAAAATTTCATCACATAGTTTTGTAGCAAAAATATATTTCTGACATCCTTACAGTCATCCTCAGTTTATTTTCAAATTTCTTAGTTATTTTTAAAACACCTTCTATAACTAATTTTAGTATTTAATGACTCAATTAAAGATTGCTGCCACTTGCAATTTTTAAACATCTTCTCCACTGAGGTTTGTTTTAATGGTAAAAAGCACAGTACCACACCAAAACATTTCATTTTTGTCACGGTGGGCATGTCACACATCTGAGAAATTAAAAAAACACTTCAGAATCCAATATCTTAGTCCGGGTATGAACGAAAACAAAATGAAATGTTGGTACATTTTTGTGATTGCCAGAAAATCATTATTTCTGACAAAACAAATACATGATGACTAACAAACACTGATGCTTTAAAGTAGTTTTTGCCACTAATTTCCTTTCTTTTAGAAACAGGTATATAACAACCTACAGCTGCATCATCTCACACATTCCACTGTACTGTACTGTACAGTACCTGTAGTGTAGCTCACCGGTGTCAAAAAGCAGCTGTACCATCACACACATTGCACTGCATCTTGTTGTCATGTTACCATCTCTTAATCAAAAAACATAGAGTTCAAATTTATCATTTAAACCTGGACCCTTTAATACTCCTAATTTAAAGATCCATTCTTGTTCCTTATAGTTCAACAAGTTATTAAGACACGCTCCTCTGATATTTTTTGGTATACACTCGATGCCTATAGCACATACTTTGTGGGCAGAACCGACTTTCTGAGAATTAACATGCACAGCCATTGCATAATTAATATTTTGATTTCTGATGGCTGATATATGTTCATTAATTCTCAGTCTAAGCTTTCTTTTGGTTCTACCAATGTAGGATTTCCCACAGCTGCATTTCAAGAGATAGATAACTGCCTCAGTATTACAATCTATTCAGCCAATAATCTTCTCCATGCTTCCAGTTTTTCTGTTTAAAATTTCTTTCCTACTAGTCATAACATTACAAGTTTGACACCCACCACAGGGCCTAAAACCCCATTTTGGTTTATCAAGGTGGATGTCATATTCCTTTGGTAAATAGCTGTGTACCAGCCTGTCCCTAAGGTTACTGCCTCATTTATAAGATATTCACAGTGGTTTTTCAAAAAAGGAACTGTAGCTGTGGAGTACCTCTCAGGATCTGCAATTTTTTTTTGTATTACGTCAACAACTTGTCTAGACCCCCCTCCATATTTTGTTACAAAGGTCATGGATACATTCTCCTTTTGTCTCACTTTCAGTGCGAACAGTGTATCTCTCAATACTGTATCAGTCTGTGACCTTGCTTTTTATGTTTGCTTGCATGCATGTGCAAGAAACATAGTGCCATCATCGGAGATTTCGGAGGTGTGTCACCTCCTCCTCCAATTCAGTCAGTGTGTTGGCAGGCGCGGCCCCTGTAAGCCAATGCATGCTGGAGCTGTCTATGACAAGCTCAAAATGCAGTAGCATACAGATCAGGGAGCTATGCTTGAGTGAGCAGCGATAAGATATCACCTGCTCATCGCGGCTCCCCACACACGCCACGCAGGCGTAGTGCCCCGCCCCGCATACGCACGCACTGTATAGCCGACGGGGTGCCCAATCCCCGTCAGGCTGTGCTGCATTCCCCGCCTCCCCCAAACCTTCCAAAATGCCACGCTGGGTGCCCACCCCAGCGTGGCAACTAATATAAGCCGATGGGGTGCCCAATCCCCGTCGGCTCCAGTGTCCTCACCCCCGAGTACTAAGTGCGCCAATCGATGCTTAGGCGACAGGGGTGCCCAATCCCCATCGTGAGCGTCCCCCCAACCATCCTTGTGCCATGCTGGGAGCCCACCCCAGCGTGGCAAACGTCCAACGTCGATCCTTTTTTGTTTTTAACCTCAAAGAAAAACTGTCCTACATAGTCTCCCTGGCCTCCCTCCCACAACCCGCACCCACCCACTGCGCACCCTGCCTCCCCACACCCCCCTCACCCCACACTTACCTCCGGACCTCGGCGCGACGATCTTCGGTGGACCAGGAACACGTCTGCACTCTTCAAAGCCGGCCGCGAACGGAGGAAATGCCGGTAAGCTGTATAATGGGCTAGATAGGGGGTTTTCAACTTTGTTGCATATCTCAGGCATTTTTTGAAATTTTTGCACCAAATTTTCAACATGGAGTTTTTGGGACCCCTTCTCATGAATGATGTCACTGTCATGGTGTTATTCAGGCCCGAAGGGTGATTTCGCAGTCACTGAGCAGTCACTGTGCAAAATCACCCTTTGGGGACCAATACACATGACAAGACATCATCATAATCAAAACCCATGATGAAAATTGTTAAATAAAAAAATGACTGACTATCAGCGCCATTCACAGTTCTACCAGGCTCATAAGTTCAGAATTTCCAATATTTACTCCAGATTAACATTGCCATTTTACCACCTTCTTATGGTAGTATAGCTGTCATTTTTCACATCTCACCTAAAATGTGTTTCTGCCCATGCAGTGCACAATAGCGCAGTCGGTGTGCGAAATCAATGTACGGGACAAATTAAGAAAATCACAGTGACACTGTTCATGAGCAGAGGTCTTAAAATGGCTATGTTGAAAATTTGGTGAAAAAATTCCTAAAAATGACTGTTTTACGAGCATGCGTTGCACAGTTCCTATGCATGCTCGTAAGTTTGCAAATTTAATATTTTCACTCCAGATTTTCAACATTGCCATTTTATTACACTTCCTTATGAACAGTACAGCTGCAATTTTTCATGTGTCACCCAAAATGTGTTTTCGCACATGTAGCGCACAATGGTGCTGTTGGTGTGCGAAAGCAATGTTTAGGACAGATTAAGAAAATCACAGTTACACTGTTCATGAGCAGAGGTCTTAAAATGGCTATGTTGAAAATTTGGTGACAAAAGTCCATAAAATGACTGTGTTATGAGTGAGCGTTGCGCAGTTTCCATGCACCCTCGTTAGTTCATGACTTTGTAATATTTTCAGTCCAGATTTTCACCAGTGGCATTTTTCCACACTTCTTTATGAACAGTACAGCTATCATTTTCACAACATGGCTGAAGTGTGTTTTCACACTTTCAGCGCAGAGAGATGCGGGTCGCTGTGGGAAATCATTGTTCGGCACAGATAAAGAAAATCACAGCGACACTGTCCATGATCGGAAGCCAAAATGCCTGAGTTGACAATCTGCTGTAAAAATCCCCAACCCTAATTATATCAGGTGTGCGTTGCACAGTTTCTATGTCGCCGTGACTTCACCATTTTTTTAATATTTTACTACAGATTTGCAACATTGCCATTTTTACACCTCCCCATGAACAGTACAGCTGTCATTTTTTACATCCTGTTCGGAATGGTTTTGCACCTGTGGTGCTAAATGCCGAAGTCACTGCGCATAAGCAGCTTCCGGCTAACAAACTGATATTTCCCCTGTTCATGATGTGGGTTCACAAAAAAAACATGTTGAAAATTTGGAGTGAAAATATCAATGAATGCCTGAGGTATTAGGGTTTCCAACCATAACGCCCAACCCTGTACAGAATGACAGGCATCAGGGGTGTGACTTGGGATTCTTGCCTGTGATGCTCATACCATTCCACACCCTGCAGTCAGTGAGAGGCATCGAGGTATGCCTTGGACTCTTTGGCCCCAAACTTCACCCCATTCTCCTATATTGCACCCATCTCACCATATTTCTTAATGAAATGGGGTGCGCATAAGGCCAAAGACCCTAAGGAACACCGTGACACTTGTCAGTGTCTGCAGGGTTGGGTGTGTGAATGGCGTGGCCATCATGCCTGACGACCCAAATGCACACCCCAATGCCTGTCACTCTCTGCAGGGTGGTGGTGGGGTTGGCTTCAGTTCAATACTTCACTGCCTTTCCTATTACGCAGCTCTGTAACTTCTACACTACCACTGCCAATGCCAGTAAGCAAACATTCGGCATTGACAAATGCTTGTTAAATATTGCCTTCAGTATATCCCCTCTGTGTTAACCTATTCTCCAATTCGTGTGCACTTCTAGTGTACAATTGTTCATTCCCACAATTCCTACATATTCTGAGGAACTGTCCCTTTGGCAGGTTATTAATTGTATGTCCTGGATGGCAGCTGCAGAACTGTTTGAATTTGTGACATACCTTGAAAAAACAAACTGCAATTTGAGGTTTAAAGTACATATGGATCATAGGAGCATTCATTTTCTAGATTTGACAATAGAAAGTGCAGATGGTACATTACTGATGGATTTGCACAATAAATCTACAGACAGAAATAGTCTGTTACATGCCTTCAGCTGCCATCCAGGACATACAGGTCTGTTTCAAGACCGAATTGGGCCTAACTGGTGTACCAGTTGAGGAAGCCATCTCATTTGAATATACTGTGGTAGCTGGTGTGGGGTGCAGGATAACTCTCATCTCCCGTCCACCTGGTGATGAGAAGCTGTTCCTGCAGGAAGTAGCAGACTTCACTGCCGACATGGCATTGGAGTCACCCAGACTGATAGTTCTGGGCAACTTCAATGCCTGGGTCAACGACGAATCCTCACTTTTTGGTCAGCACTTCCTCCAGGTGATGACATCCCTGGGTTTCACACAGGTTGTTTCCTCAGCTACTCACAAAGGTGGTCACTCTCTTGATTTGGTCTTCCTCCTGGGGATCAAGGCCTCTGAGTTGGTGGTGGAACCTGTCGGTTGGTCCGATCAGTACACCGTTAGGTTCAATTTTTGTGCCCCCCTGGGTTGGCTGGCCCCTGTGGAGATGGTCAGTTATCACCCTTTGCGGGACGTGTTCCTGAAGACCTGATGGTGGTGATTGACCTCTCGCTGATTGGCGAGACCAGCACGGATCCTGAGCTGTTGGTTATGGCCTATAATAGGACCATTTCCTCAGCCCTCGATTTGATTACTCCTATTCAAGTTCACCCCCCTTCCGCTTTGCCCCGGAGCACCATAGTTTGATGGGTCTCTGAGGGAGTTGCTGAGGCAGGGCCGTAGGTTAGAGCATCGCTGGTGGAGGACTGCCTTAGATGCCAACCACCTTATTTTGTTAAAGCATTATAAACTCTATCAAACAGAAATTTCCCATAAGAAGGCAGATTTCCTGTCCAGGGAAATTGCTGTTGCATGGAATCCACTGGCTCAACTCTTCCGAACTGTTGACAGGCTGTGCAACCCAGCCTGTCAGCAGTTCCGTTGATTTTTTTCACAAAATCAGCGTGATGAGATCGCTCATTTCTTTGCGAATAAGGTTGCCGACATCAGGCAGGAGTGCCACCAGCTTCACCCTATGGGGGATGCTGTTGGTCGGTGCTTGGTCATAGAGCCAGGAGTCTCCTGGAGTACCTTTGATGTGCTGGAGTTCATGGACATTATGAGAATTATCCAGGGGATGCATTCCACTTGCTGTAGTTTAGACCCGGGCCCTACTTCCCTGATTTTGGGTTGTAGTGACATCATTGGCCTGGTCTTAGCTTGGATTGTCTGGTGCTCTTTGGATTTGGGTGAGTTTCCTAGCTCCCTGAAGGAGGGGGTGGTGACACCCATTCTGAAGAAAGCTTCTTTAGAGCCAGAGAACCAAGTGAACTACAGGCCTATCTCTAACCTTCCTTTTGTGGAAAAGGTTATTGAGAAAGTTGTGGCGGCTCAACTGGAAAACCATCTAACCATCCATAATTTAAATGAACCTCTCTAATCGGCTTTTCGTAAGAAGCATAGTACTGAGACTGCTCTGGTTCGGGTGCTCAATGATCTCCTGATGGCGAGAGATCAGAGAAACCATTCCATCTTGGTACTCCTAGATTTGTCATCAGCTTTCGACACTGTGGATCATGGGGTTTTGCTCGAGCGTTTGAGGTTCATCTGTGGGCTATCGGGGACAGTTCTCTGATGGTTTACATCTTTCCTCGCTGGTAGAACTCAGAGAGTTGTCTCAGAATATATTATTCTTCTGAGGCTTTCTCGCTATATGCAAGTACCCCAGGGCTCAGGTGCTGTCACCCATGTTATTCGCAGCGTATATGCTGCCCCTCAGAGACATTGTAAGATGGTATGGGCTGAGGTTTCACTGCTATGCTGATGATACCCAGCTCTACCTGTCTTTTGCCCCTGACCAGGTTAGTGCTATCTCAGTATTGAATAGCTGCCTCATAGAAATCCAAGATTGGATGAGTTCCAGTGGTTTAAAGATGAACCCAGGAAAGACTGAGGTTTTGGTAGTGGACCCGGGTCATAGGACAGAGGGGCTGAGGACTGGGTTCCCCTCTGGTTTAGTCTTTGGGGGGGCTCAGATTCTTACCTCTGAATGGGTGCGTGACCTGGGAGTGGTGCTTGACGATGGTCTGACCCTTCGACATCAGGTGTTGGTAGTTGTCAAGCTGGCCTTTTACCATCTTAGGAACATTGCTAGGATCAAGCACCTTGTTCCATCCAGCCATCTGCCTGTCTTGGTCCACGCATTTGTGACATCGCGCCTTAACTACTGCAACTCCCTCCACCTAGGGCTCTCTGGGGTTGATATCTGCCACTTGCAGCTAGTGCAGAATGCTGCAGCACGTTTGTTGACTGGGGTATCCAGGAGAACTCATATTACCCCAGTGCTGCACGATCTGCACTGGCTGCCTATTCAGTGGCGGATCACCTTTAAGGTAGGTTTATTAACTTACAAAACCCTACATGAACAGGGTCCTGACTACCTGAAAGAGCTCCTGGTTCCCTACACCCCTTTGTAACAGCTCCACTCAGCTGTTGAGGAGTTGCTGGAGATTCCGAGGGTTAGTTTAAAGCCATCTGGTGTTCGTGCCTTTGAGTTTGTTGCCCCTACCCTCTGGAATTCTCTGCCTATCAGCTACGTGAGTGCAGGACAGTAGGGTGCTTTAAGCAGGCACTGAAGACCTTTTTGTGGGGCAAAGCTCACCCCGATCTTTTATGATTTTATCTGTATTTATTGTATTTGCTGCAGTTGTTGATTTTATCTGATTGTGCAGCGCCTTGATTTGTGAAAGGCGCTATATTAAATAAAATTTATTATTATTATTATTATGCCATTTTGCATGAATACAATTTGTTAATTTTTGTCACACTTGAGCGCTAACTCATTTGTGCCCCCAGTTCTCATGCTCTGTTTTGATTAACTGAATGCAAGAAGACTATACACCAACTAACTGCATATGTTTTCCAGGTGCTGCATCATCAGATGTGTAGATAAGGAGTTGTAATTTCACATACAAACAGTGAAGATATACTAGAAGGACACTGCCAGGTGGCTGAATAAAGCACTTGTCATGAAGTTGATTAATAATACTATGCTGAAATAATATGGACTGGAATGATCACCAGTATTTTACAGAAAAATGTAATAAAAAGCTGTACTACTGAATGAAATGTATTCTCTGTTGAAGCACTGGAGGGTGTGAAATGTAATATTTTCCTGGAAGCAGCAACAGCTTTGGGCTGGCACTTCAAATAAAAATTAAATAGTACTGAATTAGCAGCAGTCTGTGTGGTTTTGTGAAGTGGTGTGTGTGCTTTTCTGTTTTCCTGAATAGTAGGGATGTGTTAGATCAAGTTAGGTCCAAACACCCCTCTGTAGTATTTGTATTATTGGATATTTTAATAGATTGACAGTAGATTCATTCAGATCCTCTCATGACCTGACCCAGATTGTGATGAAGTCCACAAGGAATGCAAGATTAGACTTAATACTTACTAACAGGACTCCGCTTTTCAGAAACATACTGTTCTTGCCCTGGTTGACTTGTAAGGCCACAATGTGGTGGTTTATCAACCTTTGAGTGCAGATCATCAGATGAGACATGTAGCGCAAAAAGTCCAAAAGATTAAGATCCAAAGAAGTACTGTCATAGATGAGATCAACAGTTCATTGGTTATTAAGAATATATCTCAGTGTGAAGGAAATGCAGAATATGTTTGGTCCAGGTTAAAAAAATGGACTTACTTCATATGTGGAATTCAAATTCTACAGTCACTGAGATGAGTAAAGTTGAAACAGACAAACCCTGAGTTACCAAAGAGTTTAAAGTGTTAATAATTAAATGACAAAATGCTTTTAAAAGTGGTTCTGTTATGTTGTATTAGTGGTATTAAAATAAGGTTAACAAAGCTTGTAAGGCACTAAGGAGATTTTATAATAGTAAGGTAAAGCAACTGCTTACTATGAATCCTAGTAAGTGGTGGTCAGGGGTTAAAAACATTTGGGGGAAGGTGGTCACAGAGGAGAATTGGAGGGTTATGGGATTGGGCAATCTCGAGTCTTAGTGTGATCTGGTAGACTGTTGTAACTCCATAAACTCCTCAGTTTATATAATAGCATCCATCAGTATGGGAAAACTCTCCCCCAGTGTTTGAAAAGAAGAGGTCACATCAAATTTCTTAGCTTCAGTAGATAAAACGTACTAAGAACTACGTAAACTTCAAACAACAAAGACCAGTAGCCCAGATTCCAATGAAGTCTGGGTTTGAAAGAGGTGTACTGAAGTACTTGCCCCTCATATTTGTGCAGTTGTTAACTCTAATAAGCTTCAAGATTCCCTATAGATTGGAAAAAACCTCCATCCCCAAAAACCCTCAAGTAAAATATTTTCTGAAGGATTTGCATCCCATTTTACTAATGTCAGTTAAGAAGTGAAGTTGCTGAAACGTTTGTTTACCACACTACATTTAATCAGACAGTTGATTAAATCAACCTAAATCATTATAGTAATTTGAAATGTAGTTTGACTATATATTTGCTAGTCAATCTTATGGATAACCTACATGTAGCTACTGCCAGAGCATTGACTACTGATGTTGTTGTTAATTATTCAAAAGCTTTTGATTTCAGCCGGCCTGGTGGTGCTGAGGGTTGAAGCACTGGACGCCATACCTCATGCCGTGCCGGTGACCTGGGTTCAGAAGCGAGCTCAGGTCGCCAGGGGTCAGTAGGGGTGGGAGAGGATTGACCATCCATAGGACAGCTGTCCTCTCCCAGGGAGGGATGGGGCACAGTGACCAGCATAGCCTGACACCTAGCGTAGGCTAGGTGTTGACACGCCTGGTCCTGAAAAGATCGGTGTCAGAGGTGGAGAAGCAGGCAGGCACACTCCGTGCAGATGCATGTGTGGCACACTCCTTGCCAGCATTGAATGGTCCACTTCTGAAGGTAGAAAAACAGAAAAAGGGCTGCCCTTGTCATAGCAGCTGGACGGCTGTCTGAGTGTACCCACGCAGTCTCCAGGAAGGGATCACCAGTACAGATCCGGATTTGGTGGGGGAGTTAGTCACCCCCTGCCACCACACCACGGGGGGTAAGCCGTGGGGTAATGGGTGATTACCCTCAGTGGGACACCGGTGCGGGTCAGATGGTGGCCAGAGATACGGATGCGAGGACACCAGGGCCGAATGAGGGCCCCAAGAGGAAAAAAGTAGTAGTAAAAAAAAAGCTTTTGATTTGATCTATCATAACATTCTTATTGAAAAATGTTAGCATTAAATATTCATCCTACCTTGATAAGGCGGCTTTGTGCATTTCTGGGTGATAGGAAATTAAATAAAGATAGCCACCTTCCTAACAAGGAGAGTCACATAAGCAGGAGTGAGCTATTTCTCTCTCACCCTCTCCTCCTCTGAAACCTTGCCACCCTTTCTGGACATTTTGCAACCTCCATGTGCTATATCAGGTACTGGAACCATTTCCTGACATTTGCGGTGGTTAACTTCTGCTAACAATGCTGCCTAGCTTTATAACATGGCTAAGAAAAAGGGGTGTGCCTGATTGGTGCAACTGCACCAGCTGACCATGGATTAGTTCTCAATTAATCCACAGTTCTTATCCAGTACACTCGCCTGAAGAAAAGCAACATTCACTGCTCCAGCAAGGCACAGCGGACAAGAGCCTCACCCTCCAGTTGGCAGCAGCTTCAGGGGTTTCTTACGAACCCTTTTTCTTAGCTATGTTATGTGTGTATTATACATTGTGTGTATGTAACTGACTTGTACGCTGTGCATTTACCGTGTGTATGTATGGTTACACCATGATGTTCATCAGTATTTATGAAATGGGTGAGCAGAAAATCAGTAAAAATGCTGACGCTTATGAGCTTGTATATGGCGTGTGTATGTCAGTGACTTACAATGCTATGTATGCAGTTCAATTGATGGTTACATAGTTATTGATGTGTTTGTATGTGTGTACTGTATTTATCAGTGTATATATGGAGTGCTATGTCAATTACATATTATGCTGTGTACTGTGTATGTATTGCTATACAAGCCTGGTTATAGTTTTCAGTTAGTAAGGAATAAATGCATGATGCGTGTATACTGTATGTCACTCAGTTATCATCTTGTGCATGGGTAGTGTATGCATGTGGAGGGGTAGTGCTGTCAGTACTTGGCTTTCTACGGTCTTGCTCTCTGACCTTCTCACCCCTGTCTTCTCCTCAGTATTCCGTCAGTCAGTGAGCAGTTCTTTCTTGTGCCTTGTCCACACATACTGGCTCCCCCTTTTAATGTTACCCAGCTAAGGGTCATGGTCTGTCTCTGAGATGCCTCTCTTACATGTATCCTGTAGCTACCCAACTTATTCTTTACAAAACTGGCTCACATTTCTTTGTACTCCCAGCTGCAGTTTGTGACATCACTCCATTTTTCTGACTCCTCTTTGCAATGTGGCTAAGAAAAAGCATTGTAGGTCCCTAGCTGAAGCTCTGTGCAGTCTTGCTGCAGTGCCGAACCTTTTTTCTTATCCATGTTACAAGTGAATTAACCCATTCCAGAGCATAGGTTAACTTTAGAACTAATCCACACCTGGGTAAATGTAGGGACTTGGCATGCGGCCTGCAGGCTCTCCCCCCCCCCAGATGTGGATCAATTCTCAAGTAAACCCACGCTCTGTCAAGGGGTTAATCCTTACATGTAACAGATGTAAAACAATGTACACTGATGTGCACATGTATACTGCGATGCATGTGTGTGCAGTCACTTCCTAGATACCATGACCCCTTGGAGCACTAACACCCCCTTCTGATTACAATGGATACCATTGTGAAGGGCCCGCACAATGCCATTAGTGGGGGCCATGTTGTCATCATGCAGTGTGACCACACATGACACGTGATTGCAAAACATGGCTTGCAAACAGCAACTGCGATTGCAAATACATTTGTGACCGTTGATAAAAGGAATACATTGGCAGGTAACCTGCAAATTAGCCTACTCACAAAGGCAAGATGCAAACTGTAATTTGTATGTCATTATTCACTCATTACAAGCTCACTATAACATGGAATCTCCCCCAGGGTTACAATCCACACTGAGGAGAGTGTATTGGGAAGGCTACAGTACTGAGTGAAGTGCAATTGCTGATAGCAGGAGGAAAGGGTAATATGCAATAGGCACAGCTACACTGTGTCAATGTCTCTCAGTTTCTGTGTTCATGTACTGCTACACTGACGTTGTACCCATGTCTTACAGGATGGCATCCACATCATGTGGCACTAGCAGGAGGCTCTGACACCCAAAGTTCAGAGACAAGAAAAATCAGGTAGGCAGATGTGGCATCTTGGATCACATGCTGCTTACATGCACTGCCATGCATAGGTGCTTACATGCGCCACCATGCATAGGTGCTTGCATGTGCTACCATACATAGGTGCAGGTACGGTGGATAGAGATATACAAAGTTGGCAGACTTCACTTTGTGAATTAATTCGCAAAGTTTGTTAAATTTTTAAAGTGCTACCTTGGCGAAGTTTTAAGCAGGTGAAATTGCTCTTTATTTGGGTGAAATCATGTAAATTCACTGGCAAGGTTGTAACTTCACCATACCTTTACCTGACTACACCTGAAAAAGTGCCATTTTCTCAGGAAAACTAAATGTGAAGTGGGAAAGTGGTGAAGTGGAACATTAAATCTTTAGCAAGCTCAATCCTGGCTAATATACAAAGATTTTATCACATTTTATGTACTTTCTTAATTATTTTAAATGTTAACTGTTACAAGGGGGTACACCTTGTGTGTGACCAACATCAAAAGCAAATAGTTATAGTACCCATGCTCCCCCCAAAGCTGGTTAAAAGCCTGTAATTCATTCAAAGTAATTCAATTTTCTTACTTGATTTTCATGCCATCATTTTAACATTTAGAGGGGATCTTAGTCTCATCATTCGGATTTCAGCCAGATCATGATCAGCCAGATCACTGATGGCGAGGTGAGCCACTTATCAGTCGAGAAACGACACTTTAAATTTTAACATACCAATATGAACTGATGTCTCACTGCTACTCTCTTTCTTATGCGGAAAGTGGAAACCACTCTCTGGCTTCATCTTTTAACTTTAAATTTTACTGTATCAATATGAGAAGAGGTCTCTCTGCTTTCTCTCTTTTTTTGTGGGGAAACCATTCTCTGGCTTCATTTTTATAGTATGCTCTGGCCCATAATGGGTAAGAAAACTGAAATGATTTGAATGAATTACAGGCTTCTAAACAGCTTTGGGGGAGCACTTAATTCACAATGTTATTCATGAAGGTGAATTTTGCAACTTCACCAGAACTTCGTTGGAGAAGTAAAACTTCATAGCATTTCTAATGGTGGGGCATGCAGTGCCCTCCCCACCAAGCCTCTTGTACTACCTGTATAACTGTAGGGATGCATGCATGGGGGAGAACTCACCTGTCTGTTCTCATTGGCCCCCACAGGGTGTGTCACTGTTGAGAGAGTAGGGTACATGTGTCACTTGGCAGGTGTACAGGTGCTGGCAGCGTCACTATACTGTTGTGTGAATTGCCTAAATTCGCATGCACTGCATATGTGTACATACTGACCAGCAGTAGGCATACAGGCCAGGCACTGTTTGTGTATGGTGCCTCCTATGTATGGGCCACCAGATTCACCAGGTAGAACAGTGTACAGTGTGCAACCTGTACCTGTCCTTGCTCCCTTAGCCATTATGACCATGTGTGGTATACCCAGGGACGTGAGCAGTACCCCAGGTACTTCTGAAGTGTCACTCACTGGCCACTATGCCAGTATGCCCTATGTGGCCATGCTGTGTGGGGGGAGGCAACAAGGGACAACACATGTGGTCTGTTGTGCAGCACCCAGATACACCTCTAGGACTTGCCTGCTGCTGTTATGTTGTATGTATGCACGTGCATGGTAGTCTATTCCCATGGCACACTTCCACACTGAGGGCTACAGTACTGTGCATGGGCCAGGAAGGATAGGGAGGGGAGGAATGGTGACGGTTGTATTATATGTCAGGAAGACATCAATGCAACAGAAATGCAAGGGAGTAAGGAGGGGTTGGAGGTACTGTGGGTCACCCTGGAGAAAGCAGTCACAGCCTCCACTCATACTGGGATGATTTACAGACCTCAAGCGAAGGGTGAGGAATTAGATAAGGAAATGGGGAAGCCACTAGCAAGATGTCAGATAAAGGGGAGGTGCTGCTGATGGGATACTTCAATCTACCAGAAATTGATTGGAGCCTCCCATCTACATCCTCAGCTAGAAGCAGGGTCATCCTAGACTCCCTGCAGGAGGTGTTTCTAAGGCAACTAGTCAAGGAATCCACTTGTGATGGGGCAATACTGGACCTGGTGCTTATGATCAGGCAGAGAGTTGCAGACATCATGGTGGGATACCACCTGGGGACCAGTGATCACCAGCTGGGGATCAGTGATTATTACAGGACGGTGTAGTTTAACATAAGGATGGCAGTGGAAGCAAACCACATAAGGACAAAGGTCTTAAACTTCAGGACAGCAGATTTTTTTTTAAATGACTGAATGCCTTTGAGATGCTTTGGTGGGGGGGGGGTGATTACCCTGATGGGGTGGAGGAATAGTGGTCCACATATAAGTGTAACCCCTAGGTGGCACTATCCCAAGGGCTACTACCCCTGCCTGTTTGACTACGGACAGGTACAGGGGCCTAGGTCCTATGACGGGTGCCTCCACCCAGAGGTTAGGGTTTGTAGTGCTTAGACTAACTTGGTCACAGCCCTCTGGGACACTGAGACCCCCTTTTATCCCCTCTAGTGGCTCACACAGTACACCAGAGTTACAGCCCCTATACCCCACGTTTACACACTGTTCACTCATATAGATACCACTTACCCTCGAGACTGATTCAGCAGTACGTCTCTGAGGACCCCTGTAAAGTAAGGTTAATCAACATACACAGCAAAACACAATACTGTTTCCATAAGTACCACCACCACAGACAGTATATAGTATAACGACAACGAATCTGATTTATTTAAGGGACAGTAACACGGAAGGGGGAATCAGGTTAATTAGTGGAATTAAATCACAGTACTGTGCACACATACAGGGTCTGAAAAGTCACACTTTGGGTACCCAGGTGGGGGGGGGGCTAGCCAGGTCCATTGCCCGGGGTTGGCCGGCAGGTGCAGATGGATAGGGCCCTGTAGAAGAAAATATATGCACAACACCCAATTGTAACCCAGAGCCGGAGGGTTCAGTCCATGAAACGGTGAAACAACAAGAATTAGATGACACACTTGTGATTGAAAAACAAGCTGCAGGGGAATACCCTCATTTGTACTCACAACACCCAAGCTGGGGATCGGATGGAGAATGTCCCTCTGGATTGCCAGAAGGGCAGGGCATGAGGACAAGGTCCTTGTGACTGGACCCCACTGAAGTTGATAGAAAATGGATGTAGTCCGAATTAAGCTGGGGTTTACTTCCAGCTTCAGCACACAATTCACTGTGCAGGGGATTTGAAATAGCGATTTCCCACAAGTTCTGCGCACGTTTATATGTAAAAGGAAAGTACTATACCAGGCAGGCTGCTCCTCGATCCTGATCGCAATTACTGCAAAATACCCGGGAGCACACACAGCAGCTTCAGTTCCTGACAGACTGAGCACGATTCAGCAATTTATCCAGTCTTCTACAGGATGAGCCTGGTTTCCATGCTTCTAGTGCTTCTTTCTCCTCACAGCTCAGATTCAGTCCAAACTGGCACTCACAAAGGCTGCAGACTGAAACTCAGGGCCTCACACGCGCTTCCCGCATGAAACTATACACTGCAGAAGCACACAGATCCTTCTCTCTTCACTGCCACAACTGATCTGATCTTTCCAGTCACAGAGCAGGGCCTTTCCTTTAGCTCCAAACTATTCTGTTGGCTGATTCAGCTGTCACTCACAATAAGACTCCCTCTGCTGTTAGAAAAAGGCGCCAAGGTCAAAACTACATTTTCCAGAGTCACTGCCCATACAAGCCCCTTGTGGCTGGCTCAAATTAAGAGTCCAAGTTCTGATTCATCCACAGGCTCCATTTTAGGGCTCCCTAAACCCAATTGGCCCAGCACAGCAGTTTAGGTCCAAAATGGAGAGGTAACACACACAGAGTCCCAGCTGCAATAAAGGCAGGTTACACAAACTACAATTTTGCTAATACTTTAAATGATTACAGGCAAACAGTTACAGCTTTCAGATGGGCTCCTTTGCACCTTCAGCGACCACAAAAGGAGCGATTACTCCGCATAGCTCGGGAGGGTTCAGGCATTAAATACACAGTCCCCTATAAACTAATTAAGTCTGCAAGCAGACAGCTCTTAAAGAGACAGTACATGGAGGCTCAAATAGCACTCACTTGCAACCACAGTTAAGCAGCTCAGACGCCGAACACCACCCAGGCTTGGAGCATTCAGACAAGCTCCTGGAAGACTTTTGGGAACCCCCATTTGCAGGGGGTTACACTCTTCCCGGCCTGGAAAAACTTGGCGTCCACATCAAGTAAGTACCCCCATAAGTTTCAATACAACCATATATATTTACATCAGTATCACATTAGGCTTGTACATGTAATTATCAGTCAATATATCACCTTATCATAAACACATTTCTGAAACTTTTCAGTACACCACTTTTTCACAGTATTATACACATATTGTACCATAACTCAAGTTATTACCTCCTGCACATAAAACCTGAAGAGAGGGGGCCCCTCTCTATCAGCTACCCTGGGGCTGAACGGGGCAGGGGCACCATACCTTGAGGGCAACACAAGTAACTTGGAGTTAGCAATGATGTTCAGTTTGGGCAATGAGCTTGGGTACACGTGCACTCCTTTATGGACAACATTGAAAGGCAAGTCAACAGGCCTCCCAGGGGAATCATAACTGAGGTGCACCACAGGCTTTACAGCTCAACCAGTCTTTCTAGGGGGAACGGTTCCAGTCTCTGCACTCTGAGCCTCATTTTCAGCATTGTCCTCACTTGTCAGGGGAGTCTCCATTGGGGTAGAGAGACTAGAACTTGGGGCACTTTCAGCTCCAGAGTTACAATCTCTGAGTCCACAACACTTGGCTCACATGGAGAGATTTTGGACACTGGCAGTGGACCGTCAGGGCACTCAAAATACTCTTCTTGTTCTGGTACATCACCAGTCTGTTCCAGTCCATCATTTCCCTCCTCTGAAAGCTCAAACAGTTCAACCGTACATAATGATTCCATATCATCTGACTTGATGCTTTGCACTTCATTTTCTGGGAGCATTGGCTCCAGGGACAAAGCTGGGGGCTTAGACAGTCCAGAAGGCCCAGCTTCATCTCCAGAATTGACTAGGGGCTTGCCCCGAAACAATTGACTCAGTTCATAAGAAGGGTAGTATTCAAAGCCACACTCACTTTCCTCTGACATGGACTGACAGTCATGTTCAACTGGGACTTGTGGAGGGAAACACTTTAACTCAGCTTCTGTAGGTGCAGACTTTCTTGTATTTTTCTTAGCAGCAGCAGTAGTCACTGGTCCAGAGGGGGCATTTTCTGAAGGCACAGACTTAGTCAAGATTTGTCCAATGGGCAGTAAATGATTTCTATGCATTGTTTTAACATCTTTTGAATTATTCTCAGTCCTTACTTTGTACACAGGCAGATCATCTAGTTTGCCCACTACAATGTGAGGGAGATGGTGCCATCTGTCAGCAATCTTATGTTTGTCATGCAGTCCCAGATTTCTTAGCAATACCGATCTCCCTCTTGGAGTTCCTGTGCTTTCACCTTTTTATTATACCTTTCTTTTTGGCCAGAATTCTTTTGGCAGCCATGGTTTGAGCCAGTTGTTACGCATGATTTAGCTAGGCCTTTAACTTTTGCACATACTGTAATTAGTTGTCAGTTCAAACCCCATCAGGAGAAACTCTAAAACATACATCTACCGGCAGTCGAGCTTCTCTTCCCAACATCCAGCGGTAGGGGGAGAACCCAGTGGCATCACTTTTGGTGCAGTTGTAGGCATGTACCAGGGTGCTAATTTGTTGGCTCCATCTAGGCTTGTCCTTTGGGTGGAGGGTGCCTAGCATATCTAGCAAAGTGCGGTTGAAATGTTCAGGCTGTGGTCCCCTTGGGGGTGGTATGGGGTGGTTCTGGATGTTCACACTCCCCACAGAGAAAGCATCTCTTTGATCAGATGACTCTCAAAGTCTCTCCCTTGATCAGAATGGATTTTTTTGTGGAGCCCCATAGTGAACAAAAAAGTTTTCAACAAGCACTTTTGCCACAGTGGATGCCTTCTGGTCCTTGGTGGGGAAGGCTTGGGCATATCTCATAAAATGGTCAGTGACCACCAGCACACTACTAATATTTCTTTGATCTGACTCCAAACTCAGAAAATCAATACAGACCAGCTCCATGGGTGCACTGGTGGTGATGATAACAAGGGGCGCAGCCCTCTGGGGCAAAGCTTTCCTCTGTAAGCAGCGACTACAACTTCGAATGTGTTGCTCAACATCAGCCCCCATCTTAGGTCAATAGAATCTGGATCTCACCAAGTCAAGTGTTCTGTCTATACCAAGGTGCCCCATGTGGTTGTGTAAGGACCTCAGTACTGAGTCTCGAAAGGCAGTGGGCAGCACTAGTTGTTGTTTGTCTATTTGTCCCCCTCTGTCTACAGCTTCTCTGTAAAACAGTCTATTGATCAGTTTCAAATTAGGACCTTCCTTGTATAACAATGCAGTTCTCAAATCAGTGGAGCGTAATTTTGACACATCTTTCTCTGCATAGAGGGCTTCTAAAGCTGATTTGATCATGGGATCTCAGGATTGAGCCCGCTGAATACTGTCATTGTCCAGCTGAGGCAGTGCACCAATGTCTATTGCAGAAAAGTGGCAATAAGCAGCAGGTATGCAATTCTCAGAGGGTCCCAAACAATCCACCATACAGTCCACTGCATCCATGGACATTTGTTTCTCCCTGTCAAACTTTTGGCAGAGTGCTCGAATATCAGGTTCTGACAGTCTGACCCAGTCATTCCGGGGAACAGGCCTCCAGGAGAGAGCATCAGCTTCTATGTGGTTCAGGCCTGCTCTGTATTCAACAGCATAGTCGTATGTAGATAATGCAGAAAGCCACCTATGGCCAGTGGCATCCAACTTAGCTGAAGTCTGCACATAGGTCAAAGGATTATTGCCAATTTTTACTAGTATCTTAGCCCCGTATAAGTACTTGTGGAACTGGTCAACAATAGCCCACTTCAAAGCTAGGAACTCTAACTTATGTACAGGATAGTTCTTTTCGGATGGGGTCAGGCTTCTACTGGCAAAGGCCACTGATCTCAGGCCATTCTCATGCTCTTGGTACAATACAGCCCCCAAGCCTTGCAGGCTAGCATTAGTGTGCAAGACATAGGGCTTCACTGGACCTGCATAGGCAAGGACAGGAGTGTGGAAAAGTTGATATATAATCTCATGAAAAGCAGCTTCACATTCAGGTGTCCATCTGGCTCCAAATACTTCATTGGGACAGAAATACACTCTCTCAGGCTCAGAAGAAACCAGCCTCTTATATTTTTTGTGGGTAGGAGGGTAACCTTGAGTAAGAATAAGTAAAGGATGGATCACTCTTGAATAGTTCTTGATGAAACGGCAATAGTAGGCACAGAATCCCAGGAATCTTTGCAATTCTTTTAGATTGTGGGGCTGTGGCCAGGTGGACAAGGCCTCAACTTTACTTGGGTCGGTTTCTATTCCCTCGGTGGATACTATGTGTTCCACATACTTTACAGAGGTTTGGAAGAACTGACATTCATCGACAGATAGTTTAAGGCCAAAGTCTTCCAGTCAGTCCAACACCTTGAGTAATCTGCTCTCATGTTCCTCCAGTGAGCTGCTAAACACAATAACATCATGTAGGTATACCAGGCACTCTAATAAGTTCATGTCCCCCACTGCACACTCTATCAATCATCTGAAAAGTGGCTGGGGTGTCTGAAATCCCTTGAGGCATCCTCATGAATTCATAGAAGCCAAGTGGGCAGATAAAGGCTGTCTTCTCACGGTCTTCTGGGGCCATTGGGGATCTGGTAGTACCCACTGCAAAGATCCAGCACAGAGAACTACTTACTACCGTTCAGGCAGTCCAAAGCATCCTGAATGCGGGGCATTGTATACTGATCAGGGATAGTCCGCTGGTTTAAAGTGCGATAATCCATGCACATCCTTACTGCCCCATTCTTTTTTCTCACCACCACAATGGGGGAAGTATAGGGGCTTCTGGATTCTTGTATTACACCAGCAGCTAGCAGCTCTTGCAGATGTCGTCTCACATCATCTATGTCAGCAGGGGCCAGGCGTCGAGACCTCTCATGAAATGGCCTTTCATCATGCAGCTGGATGTGATGCTCAGCTCCTTGCACACATCCTACGTCCCATTCCTTTAAACAAAACACCTGGTCTCTCTTGGCAAGCTTTCTACTGATTCTCATCTTCCATTCAGCTGGCAATGGGGAGTCCCCAAAATCAAACAAGTCGGGCATCACTCTGTCATTCTCCCCCGAACACTTGTTACTGGGTAGCACTGCAGTATCTGCACAATGTACATTAGCCAGGGTGCAACCTCTATTTACTTGAATCTCTCTATCAGACACATTATTAACTTGGACCATTACCCTTCTGGTGTAAGCATGGGCTCTGGCAGGCAAAATACTTGGCTTGACCAGCAGTTCTTCCTGCAATTTCCCATTGCCTGGTACATCCAGCATGAGGATTTTATTCTTGACATCCTTTCTGGTACGTACTTCCCCCTGTAAGGTACACTGGGCATTTGGCACCAGAATCAGAGACTCAGGATCCTTGTTGCAGACAATTTCAACCGGTTCCTCTGGGTCCATTTTTTCAGCATCTCTCTGTGCCTCATAGGCCTTCTTGATCAAGGCCAGGATTCTCAAAGCTCTACCAGTCCTTGACCCTTGTTTCTCATAACACAACTGCTCCAACCATCCAAACATATGCTCATTCATCCCAATTAGTAGAGGAATCCCATCATACAGTCCAGTAGGGGGACACACTAAGGCCAGGGTCTCTACTTGTTCTGCTACTCCAGTCACGGAGGTAGGGAAAGATAGTCAAACTCAGATATACCCGGAGTAGGGGTAGGCCTTCTCACTTAACCCCCATACATGCAGTCTTCCAATGGTTGTAAGGGTACATCTGACAAATGCTTCTGATACCAATCCTGGAACATAATTGTCACTTGGGAGCCACTGTCCAACACAGCTCTGGTTGGCACACCATTCACTTTTACTGTAGCTTTCATTGAAGGGCCCACTATTCTGGACCAGTCTGGAGAGGCGGTAGCAAGGGCCTGGGTAGATTATCTAGCCACATAAGGACATGAGTTAGCATTTTTGGGACCTTCACTGCGGTCATTTTGTGCACCTCTTAACCACTGTTTTGTGCTCCAAAGCTCTCCTTGTAGCTGGCTCACCACTCTCTCTAAGTCTTTCTGAGACCGGCATTCCCTCTTCATGTGCCCATCCTTCCCACAATTATGGCAAAATATGTCTGCTGAAGTTTGGGGTGACCAAGGCATCACATTGGGGGCTGCGGCATTGGTACTATCAATAGAAAACCTTGGTGCCACCTCAGCTGGTGGTGGGTTGGACATTTGGAGACATATCTTCAGTTCCCTCACTTCCATAGTCAAGGCATCAAGTTTTGAACTGTTGTCAGCTTGAGGTGCCTGGGTAGGCACCCCCACCCCATAGCAGAGGCAGTCGGGCAAGTGTCAGTGCCTGTACTGGTAGGAGCGGCCTTCATGATGAGACTGTCTGTTACTTTCCTAATCTCCCTCAGCAGTTCACCCCATGGTGGCACACCCTTTTCCTTCTCAGAGCACTCATTAACTGCCAACCACTGCCCCTGAACTTCACTTGACGGGTCACCCTCAGTCACTTGGGTCGTAGCAGCAGCTATTGGTGCAAGTCCCTCCCAGGGTCGCCTTTTCTCAAATCCTCAAATTTCTCTCATTAGCTCATCATAGGAGGGTGGGGATTCCAGTCGACTGGCCAGGCGTAACTGAAGCAACAGCATTTCTGAGAAGGGGGCAGACTTAAGGATCCTGTCCAGCCTGGTTCGGTCTAATTCAATCACTGACAAACTACCCTTTCTGAGGCATTCTTGCAACAATTTTTGCAGCTGAGATACATACACAGACAACAACTCCCCTTGGAACTGTTGTGCATTTCTTACTCTCCACTACAGATCCTCATTGGAATCTGGGCTCCCATACACATTCTTCAACACCTCAAGATAGTCCTGTGCAGTCGCTTCAGGGTTATTGGCCCATTTGGCATGGATGGTAGCCAGGCCGGGACCTCGGAGGCTCTCACTCACCCTGTTTTACCTTCTGCTTCTGAGCATTGCCATTCTAGCACTTGAGGGGCAACGTAGTCTATCCAAGTCTCCCAGTCATCCTCCCCTTGTGGGGTGGGGAGGGTGCCGGAGAAAATTTTCAACCTGCGGTAAGAGTCGTGACTATTGACAGGTACAGACATAGGGGCTAGCACTGGTATAGAAGGAGGGGCGATAACGGGTGCTGGAGGGGGACAGAGTGTTGGGGGAGGAACGTTCTCAGGTGGCAATAATAGTTTCTTTAAATCCTCCACAGTTTTCCCTTCCTCCAGCAACAACTTAGCAAATTTCTCCTCAAAAGTTTCAGTTAGTGGCAGCGGCTCAATCTCCCTGGGGTCTTTACTGTCTTTGGTTATCACTTTCCAGACAGTGAGGGTTTCCCCTGGGGTAATAGTCTGTGGCACTTTAGAACTGTCTACAGGGTCCTTACACTCTATTAGGACCATGAAAGTTTGGGCGAGCAAATCAGCCTGTCGCTCCACCACCACAGGGTCTCGTAAACATTTGACCTTGGAAAGTACTCCCTCTACAGTGTCTGTACTGGTACCCAGTGGGATATCCAAGACAAGTATAGCATTTTGGGGTTCGATCTCCTGCCCAGTACACCACTTCACCAACTGGTGTACAGCCACTTCTGTTGGGGTATCCATTTATTTTTAACAGTAATTCGTAAATGTGGCCACTAGAGGACGCTAATCCCAGTGGTGCCTCCAAGATGTAACCCTTAGGTGGCACTATCCCAAGGGCTACTACCCCTGCCTGTTTCACTACAGACAGGTTGAGGGGCCTAGGTCCTATGGCAGGTGCCTCCACCCAGAGGTCAGGGTTTGTAGTAGTTAGACTAACTTGGTCACAGCCCTCTGGGACACTGAGACACCCTTTTATCCTCCCTAGTGGCTCACACAGTACACTGGAGTTACAGCCCAAATACCCCACGTTTACACACTGTTCACTTATACAGATACCACTTATCTTCAAGACTGATTCAGGAGCACGTCTCTGGGGACCCCCTGTAAAGTAAGGTTAATCAACATACACAGCAAAACACAATACTGTTTCCATAAGTACCACCACCACAGACAGTATATAGTATAACAACAACAAATCTGATTTATTTAGGGGACTGAAACATGAGAGGGGGAAATCAGGTTAATTAGTGGCATTAAATCACAGTACTGTGCACACATACAGGGTCTGAAAAGTCACACTCTGGGTACCCAAGTTGGGGGGGGGCAAGCCAGGTTCATTGCCCGGGGTTGGCCAGCAGGTGCAGATGGATAGGGCCCTGTAGAAGAAAATATATGCACAACACCCAATTGTAATCCGGAGCCGGAGGGCTCAGTCCATGAAATGGTGAAACAACAAGAATTAGATGACACACTTGTGATTGAAAAACAAACTGTAGGGGAATACCCTGATTTGTACTCACAGCACCCAAACTGGGGATTGGATGAATGTCCCTCTGGATTGCCAGAAGAGCAGGGCATGAGGACAAGGTCCTTGTGACTGGACCCCACTGCAGTTGATAGCAAATGAATGTAGTCCGAATTAAGCTGGGGTTTACTTCCACCTTCAGCACACAATTCACTGTACAGGGGATTTGAAATAGCGATTCCCCACAAGCTATACACCCATTTATATGTAAAAGGAAAGTACTATACCAGGCAGGCTGCTCCTCGAGCCCAGTCACAATTACTGCAAAATACCCGGGAGCACACACAGCAGCTTCAGTTCCTGACAGACCGAGCGTGATTCAGCAATTTCTCCAGTCTTCTGCAGGATGAGCCTGGTTTCCACACTTCTAGTGCTTCTTTCTCCTCACAACTTGGATTCAGTCCAACTGGCACTCACAAAGACTGCAGACCGAAACTCAGGGCCTCACACGCGCTTCCCGCGTGAAACTATACACTTCAGAAGCACACAACTCCTTCTGTCTTCACTGCCACAACTGATCTGATCTTTCCAGTCACAGAGCAGGGCCTTTCCTTTAGCTCCACACTATTCTGTTGGCTGATTCAGCTGTCACTCACAATAAGACTCCCTCTGTTGGTAGAAAAAGGCACCAAGGTCAAAACTACATTTCCCAGAGTCACTGCCCATACAATCCCCTTGTGGCTGGCTCAAATTAAGAATCCAAGTTCTGATTCGTCCACAGGCTCCATTTTAGGGCTCCCTTAACCCAATTGGCCCAGCACAGCAGTTTAGGTCCAAAATGGAGGTAACACACACAGAGTCCCAGCTGCAATAAAGGCAGGTTAGACAAACTACAATTTTGCTAATGCTTTAAATGATTACAGGTAAACAGTTACAGCTTTCAGATGGGCTCCCTTTGCACCTTCAGCGACCACAAAATGGAGCGATTACTCCGCAGCTCGGGCAGGATTCGAGCATTAAATACACGGCCCCCCTTATAAACTAATTAAGTCTGCAAGCAGACAGCTCTTAAAGAGACAGTATGTGGAGGCTCAAATAGCACTCACTTGCAACCACAGTTAAGCAGCTCAGACACCGAACACCACCCAGGCTTGCAGCATTCAGGCAAGCTCTTTGAAGACTTTTGAAAACCCCCATTTGAAGGGGGGGTTACATAAGGGATGGAACTGTGAAGGCAAGAAACCTCTGCACAAAAGAAATGAGCAAAAGCAGGTGGGAAAAGAGAGCAATATGGCTCTTAAGGGAGGTGGTGGCAAGGGTAAGGGCAAAAAGGGCAGAGTTCAGGAGATACAAGGAGACGCAGAGGGTACAGAGGTATACCAGCTAAAACAGAGGGAAGCATAGAAGACAGTGATGGGGCAGTAAGGCACAAACTGAGGAAAGAATAGTCAGGGGGTAACAAAGGGGAACAAGATCTTTTTTAGGTATGTAAGTGAAAAAAAGAAAGACAAGGGGTGGAACTGTGAGGCTGAGGGGTGCATATGGAGACTATGCAGTGGATGATCAGGAAAAAGCAGATATCCTAAACAAATACTTCTGTCTTCACAGTGGGAAGAGGATGGGCCCCATATAGGTTACAGAACCACTGGAGGGAGGGAAGTAGATACAAGTCCATTTGAAGAGGAAAGAATCCTGAAGGAGCTTGCAAATCTAAGAGTTGACAAGGCTATGGGACCAGATGGGGTACATCCAAGAGTACTGAAGGAGCCCAGGGAGGTACTGGCTGCACCTCAGACAGTCCTATTCAATAACTCACTAGATACAGGGGTGGTCCCAAATGACTGGAAAAGGGCAGATGTAGTCTCGCTCCATAACAATGGCAGCAGGGAAGAGGCTGGGAACTATAGGCATCAGTTTGACACCAGAAGTGGGAAAACTAATGGAGTCACCTGTAAAGGAAAGACTGGTAGATTACCTTATATCCAGCAGGTTACAGGACCCAAGGTAGCACAGATTCACAGGAGGGAGATCATGTCAGACAAACCTGATAGATTTATTTGATGGGATGACCAGAGAAGTAGATCAGGAGGAGTGGTGAACGTGGCCTACTGAGACTTCAGCAAGGCCTTCAATAGAATGCCACATCAAAGGCTCATAAAACACTGGGAAGCTTGGGAGTGGAAACCAAGGTGGCACACTGGGTAGGTAATTGGCTAACAGATAGGTGACAGAGGGTGGTGTTAAACAGCACTCACTCGGGGGAATGGAGAGTGACCAGCAGGGCTCCTCAGGGTTCAGTACGGGGTCCAGTCATTTTTAATATCTTTATAAGTGACATTGCAGAAGAACTGGAAGTGAAGGTCTACCTCTTTTCAAATGAGACCACAATCTGCAATAGGGTGGATGCCGCAGACAGGGTACAGAGAATGAATAGAGGCGTGAAAAAGCTTGAGGAATGGTCAAGGACATGGCAGCTGGGTTTCAAAAAAATAAAAGTGCAAAATCAAGCACCTTGGGCACAGAAACTCAGAGACAGAGTATAAAATGTGGGGGGAGGGGTACTGATGATCACCGAACAGGAATGGGATTTAGGAGTAATCATAACAGATGACTTACAATGGCAATGCACTGTGACAAAGTAGTAGAGAAAGCCAGTAGGATGCTGGGGTGCATACGAAGGAGTGTCACCAGCAGAAAAAGAAAGGAGGTGTTGCCACTGTACTGGTAATTGGTGAGACCACACGTGGAATACTGTGTCCAGTTTTGAAGCCCATACCTCAGAAAGGAGATAGACATGGTAGAGATCATCCAAAGAAGAGCAACAAAATTGGTGCAGGGGCTGCATCAAATGTCCTATGAGGAGAGACTGAGGCATCTAAATATGTATACCCTGGAATAGAGGAGGGAGAGGGGGGACATGATAGAGACCTTTAAATGCCTCACAGGAGTGAATAAGGTACAGGAAGGGAGCATTTTTCAGAAGACAATGTGTGCAAGAACTAGGGGGGCATGAAATAAAGCTGGAGGGGGGAAGTTTAAGAGGAATGTGAAGAAGTATTTCTTCACCTAGAGGGTGGTGGATGCCTGTAACAATCTTCCAGTGTTGGTGGTGGGGGCAAAAACAGTGGTGGGCTTCAAGCATGCATGAGATAGGTATAAAGGAAAAGTGGTATCAAAGAAAGGGGAAGGAAGTGATCAGAGACCAGGTAGGGTCTGTGATGGCAGAATAGGGGAGGGGCTTGTGCGTGTACTCAACGTTTCTTTTCTCAATAGGCTCTGGCATGGGAATATATGGCAAAGGAGGCCAATTTTGGAAGTCTGTCCCCTCCTTACTGCAAGCCCTGGCATAGCACAACGTAATGGACAACATTAATGTGGATTGCAGTGGGGAGCAATGTGAAAAAATGACTCCAAGCTGTGGTGCTCTGGAAGCCCTCTTAGACTTTGTCACACAGTTCATGGAGGATGTTGCAGTCCAGTCAGTACCAGTCCACTATCTACTAGTAAGACAGCTCCAGGTAGGTGTGGCAGGCTCTGTGGACCTTTTGAGGAGCATATGGCTCTGTGACACAGCTGTGCCAAGGGACAGCATATGTCTGGACCGCAACTTGGTCCTACATGTGCTCCAGCAGCAACTGGTGCAGGGGCGTGGTGTGTGTCTCTCTTACAGGCCTGGCTGTCTTTTGTAGTACCCTGCACAGGTGTTCTGCATCTCTGTGTTGTTTGGGAATGGATAAGACTAGCTGCTGCTAGACATTACTGGCAGGATTTTCAGAACCCCAGAAATCCACACAGCTGTGGGAAAAATCTGGTGCAAGTGGCTCACCACTTGCAGAGCTGTAATTTTTCCCGCAGCTGAAATATTTTCAAAGGTGAAGCTGTTTTATGACCAGCTCCACGATTTACTGCAGCATGCATCCATTTTTTCAATGCAGCTACACCCAAATATTATATTCGGTGGGACCAGGCATAACATCCTCCACAGCTGTGTCTGCTGAGAATACAGATCTCAGCAGGTGCAGAAATGTTGTCCTACAGTGGTGGCTGTGCAGTGGGACTTAACCCCTAAACATCTGAAAATCCAGCCCAACGTTTGTAATCGCGTTCTTCAGATCTGCACATGTATAATGCTTTGAATATGTGACTGTGCCTCGCATGCACAGCCAGGGACCTCATTTGCAGGTGCTATTCCTGCATGTCAGAAATGAGGCAAGGCCCACTGGCCAGTCACAAACCCATTTTGCGACTTGGAAATCTGATTTTCTGCTCCACCTTTTACTCTTGATTTATATATGTTAGGTAAAGTTTATCAGAGGTTATCTGTTTTCTGTTAACTTTAATTATATTGTCTGTTCAAGTAGCACAGCCTACTAAGTTATATGTGGCTGGGGTGGCTCCTACTTTTGAGATAGCAGTCTGAGGGAAACAATGCTAATTGTGTTGGGGAATGTTATCAGCACCTGTGAGTGGGGTGTAGCCAAATTCTGCCTACCAAATACTGAGGCAGGGACACTCAGAGAGATTTTATTAAAATTAAAGGCCTTATGAAGGATTCATTTTTATACTCCACTGACTGTGACATAGGGACAAATTTATTGCATACATGTTGCTTGACCCTGTGTTATGTGATGTATATGGTATTGTGTCTCCGTGTAATGTCTGGTCTTGCTATGCAAGTGCCAATGATATAAAAACAATTGGTGTGAGTAAACTTAAGCAATGGTCCATCTCACAGCATTTCTCAGTATTGTGTTACTTTGTTAATATAACTATTTTATTTTAACCAATAAAATCATTTTATACAAAAGATAGTACTTTCATATACAAAAATTTCTTTATCAAAAAGGCATCCGAACCTGTATTTTTGGCAGTGTTTTCTGTTTTGCTCAACCACTTGAATTTTTTCTTTAGAAGGTGGGAAACAAGATGGCTGACTGAAATATATGTTTGTTTGTTTAGCTCCAGAGAGCATACCTCTCAACTGTCCCTGATTTTCAGGGACATCCCTGATTTTGCCTCAGAATTTTACTCTGCCCCTCCTAAAAATTGTGTTCCCATGACCAAACAGTAGGGGTTGCAAGCACAGAATAATGCCAAACAATAAAATTACAGACTTGTTCTTCCTTAGAAAATGTATTATACACTAAGGGCCAGATATTCAAAGCGTAGCGCGGGGCACAGATCTGTTGCACTGAACTAGTGCGAAGTGCCCCGGCTGCCATATTTAAAAGGACATTTAGTGCCAGCGCTAGGTGTTAGCGCCGACGCTAAACTATAATGTATGCAACTGAAGGACTGAGGGGAGGGGCCCTGAATGCGGCGCACTGGCATACTCAAAGGTATAACGCCATGCTACAAACATTAGCGCAACCTGTAGCGTGGCGCTGAATACCACTGAGAAAAGGCCGGAGGTAATGTGCTGGTGGTAAGGTGGCAACAGTGCCCCCCCAGTACGTATTCCGACCCCCTTTAAAATATATATACATATTCCCTGGTAGTCTAGTGGTCTCCTCACCCCCATGCATGTATCCCAACCCCCATTCACATATAAAGATTAACAATTTCCCTGGTAGTCTAGTGGTCCCCCCATCCCCACGAACGTATTCCGACCCTGTTCACATATTAAAATTAAATAATTCCTTGGTAGTCTAGTGGTTCCCCCACCCCAATGCATGTATTCTGACCCCTTTGCACGTCTCTATCAAACCCTTTCATTCCTTGGTAGTTTAGCGGTCCCCCCCCACCCGGCAGTAACACCCCGCTGATGCCAAAACAGTCCAAGAACAGAGCTGGCGACTGGCTCAGCCCTCCTCTCACCATCACGGCCGGCTGCCGACTGAGGTGGAAGCTCAGGTCGGCGGCCAGCTCGTGATGAGGTGAGAGGGGCTGGGCTGTCCGCCAGCTCTGTTCTCAGACTGTTTGGCATCAACAGGTACTGCCGGTGAAACCTAGACTACCGGGAATGAGGGTTGATAGAGATAATGCAAGGTATTGATCGTGCATCGTGGTGGGGGACCACTGACTACCAGGAAATATTGTATTTAGATGTGAGCGGGGTCGAGATATGTGCGTAGTGGGGGAGACCTAGACTAAAAGAAAAAGATTGATTTTATTTTTAGCAGGGGTTGGGAGCCATGCTTGGGACCATTGGAACATGAGATGTTTCTGTGTGTTTTGAGGCTACCGGGGGTCGAGGATCATGCTGGCCTGGCTGACACTAGCCTACCAGGGTGTCAAAGGCACACACTGGAACAGGGACCATGACAGCAGAAAAGGACTGCCTGGCCCAACCAGTCTGCCATGTTCCCTATATACTGGATATGCTGCATGTCCTGGTGACCCTACAGCCTATGGCCTCCCATCCCCACCAGGTTTGCCTTATGCTTGTCCCATGCATTGCATCCCCTCACTGTCTTACACCCACTACTGCAGTGGGGTACCTATGTTGTTGGGGTAGGCAGCTTCCAGGTCATGTATGGCCGTGGGCAGTGTGTCTGTTTAGCTATTGATCTGTATATGTATGTATGTATATATATATATATATATATATATATATAGATAACCTACTCTTAGGTGTGTGGTCGCACTCTGATATACACACGCCTTGGTGTGCGTTGTGATGCACGAGGCCGAATGCCGAGTGCATTCAACCACCCAAGGCATGTGTATATCAGAGCGTGACCGCACACCCAAGAGTGGGTTATCTATCTCATAAAATGGCCCTTGTTGTGATAAAATAGTGCTATGTGGAAATGGTATAAGATGAAAGAAAAACAGAATAGGCTGTTTGATATGAATTTCTTTTAATGAATAAACATTGAACAGAACAACAGTGGAAGTGTATACTGTTTAACTTTGCAGAGAACTAGTGGTTCTGTATAGCATTACCATTTCAAGTAGGTAAGGTACTGTGACTTTAAGAGTTGAACATTAACTGTAACTGAATACTGTCACTTTAAGAGTGGTTCATCTTGCAAATAGAACGTGTGGTGAACAGTGCCTTCGAGTGGCAAGAAGTGCTGAAATTTTAACTGAAAGGTTTGCATTTTTTATTTGAACTAGTTACTTCTTTTTTATTTGTAATATATATTGAACTGCAGGTTGCCGTGCACTGTGACATTTTGCATGTATGGTGCAAGTGGATGCGGTCCTGCAGGTAAGTGATGTAGGAGTAGTTGAGGCTCTTCATTTTTTGTTGGACTGCTTTGTGTTGATTTTCTGGATGTGTTTTGTAGCGCCTGTGGTGGCTCTCTGAGTGATGGTTGGAGGACGGCTGAGGTTTGGGGCTGCACTGTGATTTCTACGCAGCTTCCGGGTGCATTTTCTGTGGGGAAATCCGCTTCGTAGTCTTCGGACTCTTTATTTGTCTGGATGGGGTGAGTTTCTGTGTCCTCTGTTCCTCTGTGAGACGTGTCTAGTTCTTTTCGATGTGTGTCTGTAGCAGAAAGTATTTTAGCTTCCAGCATCTCGGAAAAGGCGGGCTGCTGCTCCGCGGTAGTGTACTCTGGGGTCTCCGGTGGTTCAGCTGCTGTTCGCTTGTGAATGTCGGTGGTTTGGGGCAAAGCTGTGGATTTGGGTACTGGTTGGCAGTCTGATGAGCTTGTGCCAGCTAGAATATTTGACCAGTTTTTTCTATCATGTAGCGTGGTTGCCCAGTATGATTTTAGGCTCCCCTCAGATTTGTGGCCTGTTACAGCCATGATCTGTCATGATTCGAGACCCGCTGAGGAGAGCATCTGAACAACTGTTGATCTTAAGCAATGATTTGTGTATCGATGAGACAGTCCTGCTTCCATAGACAGGCGAGGCATGAGAGAAGATAAGTAATTAATTCCCATAGGTACTTTACTGTACCAGGTTTTTTGCTTGTTTAATAAGTCCTGTGAGGCTCTTTTGGGGTGTAAAAAAGCTGTGGTTTCAGGTGGGCATTTACTGAGGTACTTTTTGAAAGAAAGAACAGGGCACAGAGGATCATTTGGCTGTGCAAAAACAAAGCCTCTTAAAGTGGTTTGATTTAACTCTCTGGCATCTTCGTGATTTTTGCTGTCTGGGTTGTACTTTAGGGTTATATACTGTAACCCATTTTCATCAGTTTTTATGTGGAAAGAGTCTCTTTTTAGTTCTCTTTGCCCTTCCCCTTCGAGCCATGAATATTTGTAGGTCGAACCGACCGTTCCAACTAGTCCTGCAGCAGTGTTTGGTGATAGTGTTGGAGAGTGCTTCAACTTTTTGAAGTCTGATTCTGTGAGACATTCATGGTGTTGAGTGCAGTCTTTGCCATCTTTCCTGTATTTTTTTATGATGGACACAAAAACATTGTTTGCAGATTGAAAATCTGTGTCTGTGACAAGATTAATTTGTCGTGATAGAGGCAGTGAATTTAAATGCCTGTTGAGTCCTGCTCTTAAACCAATAAAACTTGAGATGCCATACTGTTCACCTGAAGAGTTTCTAACTGTGGCATAAAATTCTCTCAAGGTTGTGCTTAATTTATCTGGTGTTACTGTTTTTAAATCGAGATCTATTTGCTTTTCTGCTACCCAGTCTGTAAATACTTTTGTTGCCCAGACAGTTTGCTTTTTTGTATTTTTTTCAGCTTTGTCTTCTTCTATGCCATCTATTTCTTCAGGGTCAAGGCTGGCATGTCTACTCACTGTTTGCTGTGCTGGATTCTGAAGTGGCTGCTCAGGTAAGTCTTGTTCAAGTTCTTTGAAGAGATCATCATTGTACCAGTCATCTTTGCTGAGGATTGATTCAAGGTCCTTTGAGGTATGTGGTAATTCTGCCATTTCTTGAAATTTTTCTATCAGATGTTTTGTTTTCTGTCAGAGTGAGGCAGTGGTGTGCTGCTTTTCTTTCACTGGTCTCTGTGTGAGTGATGCTATTGTTTACAGTTGTGGAGTGATACTGCAGTCACTTTGTGATGAGGTTCTGGTCAGAGAGGGAAGTAGTTCAGGTGTGCGGTCGTGCTGGGAGGTGTGCGGTCGTTGGGAAATAATGCACGGTCATGTGATGTGTTCTGTCCAATTGTATTAGTGGGATTTCTATAATTTTACCTACCATATATATATATATATATATATATATATATATATATATATATATATATTAGAGGCAAAAAACTCTGTTTACTGCATCAGTTAGGGTTGTTCCACAGCAAAAGAAAAGCTAGGAAATTGGGGTTAGGGTTGAAAGCCCCCTTGGACCCCCAGCCCACCCCCAACCGGCATCGGGTGTGCTTTGGGGTCATCGGCCTTAACTCTCACCCCATCACATGTGTAAAGAAGCTGAGGTATAGGAGAATGGGGTGAGAGTTAGGACCGACGATCCCAAAGCACACCCCGATGCATACTAATGATGTGGAGTGTTCAGAAACATTTTCTCATATGAGCTATACTTTCTGATATTCCCAGTACTAGTCACTACCCAATATGGAGAGAGGGTGTAACATAGAAACATAGAAGTTGATGGCAGATAAGGACCGTAAGCACCATCCAGTCTGCCCATTTCTTTTTCTACCTTATAAGTGTTTCATCGGCCTTTGCTCTGTCAATGGCCTATCTATTCATACTCATCTGTATTGCTCCCTTATGCCTATCCCATGCCTGTTTGAAGCCCTGCACTGTATTCATATCCACCACTTTCTGAGGCAGGCTGTTCCATGCATCCACCACCCTTTCTGTGAAAAAGAACTTCCTCACATTACCCCTTAATTGGCCTCTCTCTAATCTCATGCTGTGTCCTCTTGTCCTGCTATTTTTCTTATATTGAAATGTGTTAGACTCTTTCACCTTGTTAATGCCCTTAAGGTATTTAAATGTTTCAATCATATCACCTCTCTCCCTCCTTTGCTCTAGGGTATACATATTGAGCTCCGTTAATCTGTCCTCATATGTTTTCTGATGCAGTCCCTGCACCATTTTGGTTGTCCTTCTCTGGACTGCCTCAATTTGATTAATGTCCTTGTGAAGGTGTGGCCTCCAGTACTACACACAGTACTCCAGATGGGGTCTAACCAGTGTCTTGTAAAGAAGGATTATTACCTCCCTCTTCTGACTTGTGATACCCCTACTAATACACCCCAACATCCCCCTAGCCTTATCTACAGCTTTAGTGGTTTGCTTGGATGATTTCAGGTCATCGGTGATGATGATGCCCAAGTCTCTTTCTTCCCTTGTGACTGCCAGCAACTCCCCTCCCATCATATAGGTGACTTCATGGTTTCTCTTCCCTATGTGCATGATCTTGCACGTGTTTGCATTAAGCCCTAATTGCCACTCTTCTGACCATTTTGCTAGCTTATCCAGATCTCTTCTCATTTTGCCCGCCCCATCTAGATCATCTACTTTGTTGCAGATCTTGGTGTCATCTGCAAACAGACAAGCCTTACCCTCCAGTCCATCTGCAATGTCACTGATGAAGATATTGAAGAGGACTGATCCTTGAGGTACCCCACTTGTGACTTGCATCTCTTCTGACTGTATACCATTTACCACCATTCTCTGTTTTCTGCCCGTCAACCAGTTTGCCACCCAGTTGACCAACTTCTGACCTACCCAGAGCCTACCCAGATTATTAATCAATCTTCTTTGTGGAGCAGTATCGAAAGCTTTACTGAAGTTAAGGTAGGTGACATCAACTGCTCCCCCTTGGTCCACCACTCTGGTTACCCAGTCAAAGAAATCTATGAGATTAGTTTGACAGGACCTTCCTTTTGTAAACCCATGCTGTCTTGGATCCTGTGGTTCTATGAATTCCAGGTGTTGCATTATCCTTTCCTTAATGCAACACCTGCCTCACCTAATCAGGGGCCTACTGCTCACTGCCCTCCACTTCAGTCTTGACAGCTATCTCTCCCCACCTTGCCCCCTTCTACCTGCCTACCCCCTTGCCCTCTCTCCCTTTTCTCCCCCTGGGCATTTTCTGACTTTTATCCTCCCTCCCTCCCTTTAGAGCTCTTACCCTCACCCTCTACCCTCTGACAATGGCCTTTCTGCCTGCATACCTCCTTCCCTCTCATCTGCAGTGCTTATTTCTAAGATTGCCCTTGGCTGGTATGTCATGCTACCTAACATTTGGCACATTTTGAATTACTGGAATTTCCTAAGTCAATAAAATAAAATAAGGAGTGCCTCCATAATCTTGCCCACTACTGAGGTAAGACTGACTGGTCTGTAGTTTCCTGCCTCCTCCCTGCTACCACTTTTGTGTAGTAGGATCACATGAACCCTTCGCCAGTCTTCTGGGACCTCTCCTGTGCTCAGAGACTCACTAAACAGTTCTGATAATGGCTCTGCTAGTTCCACCCTTAGCTCCTTTAGTACCCCAGGATGTATGCCATCAGGTCCCATTGCCTTGTCCACCCTGAGCTTATCAAGCTCTTGTAGGACTCTTTCTTTTGTAAAGGGACTAGTGCACACCTCCCTCCCCCATGTGTCCATGGTGCTGAGCTGTGGGCCCTTCCCTGCCTTCTCTTCAGTAAATACTGAGCAGAAGTATCTATTTAGGATACATGCTTTTATATGGTCCTCCTCCTCACACTCCCCCTTATCTCCTTTGATCTTAACAATACCCCCTCTGAACTTTCTCCTTTCACTAATGTATCTATAGAAAGTCTTGTCACCTTCTTTTACTGTTTGTGCTAGTGTTATCTCGGTTTAGGCCTTTGCCTACCTTACTGCCTTCCCTGCTTCCCTTAGGGGAGTTTGGTATGCCTCCTTGTCTCCATCCCGCTGTGTTCCCTTATATTTCCTGAAGTCCAGCCTTTTGGCTCTGACCTTTTCTGCTAATGTTTTTGAGAACCAAAGTGGTTTCCTTCTTCTTTTGCACTTCCTTTTCTCTCTAACACAATGGGATGTTGCTTCAAGTATTGCATCCTTAATGCTTTCCCACTTTTACTGTACCCCCTCACCTGTATTTCTTTTTGTGAGGGCTAGCTTAACTCTGTTGGCCTTCTTCTCAAAGTCAGCTCCTCTAAAGTTCCATATTTTTGCCTTGGAATGGGATGATTTAGTTCTAGTGGCCAAATTGAACCATACCATGTGATGGTCACTGGACCCCAGGTGACCTTCTACCTGGAGATCTGTGATCCTTTCCCTGTTAGTTAGTACTATATTTAGGATAGTCCTGTCTCTTGTGGGTTGTTGTACCAATTGTTTGAGGCCCTTCCCTGCAGGGAATCCACCATGAGTCTAGTTCTGGTAGATGTTCCTGCTGGTATAGACTAATCTGTATCTGGCATGTTGAAGACTCCCATTATCAGAACCTCCCCTTTAGCTGTCATATTTTGTATATCTTCCAACAGTAATGTGTCTATACCCTCCCCCTGGTCTGGAGGCCTGTAGACAACTCCAGTTTGTATGGCTGTCCCATTTCCTGTTTCCAGGGTGGCTCACAGTTCTTCTGGCTCCTTATGTGTGTTATGAATTTCTGTAGCTTTGATATTTTCATTGACATACAGGACCACTCCACCCCCCCCCCTTTTTGCACCTCGGTCTCTTCTGAACAGTACATAGCCAGATACTGAAGCCTCCCAAGTGTGGTTACTGGTAAACCATGTCCTCACTAATTGCTACTATGTCCAGTTTAGCCTCTGTCATTATTGCCTGCAGGTCTGGGATCTTGTTTCCCAGACTGTGAGCATTTTTGTACATGATTTTTCATTGGTCAGATTTCGGTGTGTTAGTTGTTGGGTGAGGTCTGGCATTTCCCATGTGTGTTGTATGGGGAGACAGACCTTTTTCTTAGCTGGTGATGCAAATAAACTGCAAACATGCTGAACTCCTGTTTAACCACTAGCTGAGGGGGGAGGGGTGTTCTTCCCATTTTACGTATGGGGTGCTGCACCACTCTCCCAATTTGCTAGTTTAAATGTTCTGCAAAGACATCAAACTTCTGCCCCAATGCAGACTTCCTCTTTAATCAGTTGCAGTCCATCAAATTTAAAGGACTTTTGCTCCCAAAACTGTTGCCAGTTCCCTACAAATTTGTGTCCTTTCTCCTGGCACCAGCCCTTGAGCCACATGTTTAACTCCCCTATCTCCTCTTCTCTGACCTTCCGTCCATCTGCCCCCCTCTCCCAGACTGGCAGGATCTCAGAGAAGGACATGCCAGACAAAATGGATGATAGTTTGTCACCCAGCCTGTTCAGGTGTTCCTTGGTCTCCACAACTGACTGGCTGGCGATATCATTAGTCCCTATGTGTACCAGGACATCAATGTTTTCTCCTGCTTCCGGAACAATTTAGCAATGTGGTAAGTGTCTCTCCATGCTGATGTACCTGGGAGACAGCTAACCATTACCTCTGGCTGGAGATTGGTATCAACTCCCTGAATCATGGAATCTCCTATGATCAGAAGCTTTTTGGATTTCCTTTTTGCTTTTTTGTTTTGGTTCCTGTTTTGGGCAAGTTTTGTTGTGCTAGCTCCTGTGCTGCAGTGTCCTGCTCTGCAGTGTCCTCTGCCCCTTTGTTTGATTTCGGAGATAGAGGCAGATACCTGTTTGTAGTTTTTATATGGTTTTTGGAAGTAATATGTTGGAGAGCACTGAGTGATGGGGCACCCTAACTTGCCCCTCCTAACCACCTGCCAGTCTCCCAGACCAACTACCCTCTGCGGTCAAGGTACTTCTGTTGGATGTTGGAGAAATGGTGGGTGGTTCTTATAATATATTTCCTCTTGAATATGCAATTTGAGGCGCGCAATCTCTGCCCATGCTGCCTGGGGTAAGAGAGTTAACTTTGAGAATTTTTGGAATGTAAAGGAGATAAGAAGCCAAAATGCATAACATGTTTTAAGAATATCTGCAGTATCAAACTACAAAATTGTATTCTCTATTGTCATTGTTTTATATTTCTGTTCTTAAATCACTATTATTTTTGAGGAACATAAAAGCAAATATATTCAGCTTCAGATATGCCCACCAGACCATCTTTCACTGTGTTTTCACTTCGGTTGTATATTAAGAAGAATTGCTGTAACAAGAAGCCAAGGCCCTAAACATATAAAAGTACAAAGTTCCACATTGAACTGTGCTACCAAAGATGAACAGATGTGCATTAACACATCAAGCTGTGTTGGGTGTCTAATCTGGCAAGATTCTGGAACACATCTGCAATGATGTCATTGGCAGCCTGCTTCCTTAGCTCAACTGTAATCGCTGTAAAATATTCTGGAGTTAAATTGTTTTTCTTGGTAGCAGTGCAAAGCTACAGAATGACTTATCAAATGCACTGACTTGTTTCATTCTTTCCAGGTCTAGAAGACCAAATTCATTTCAGGGTGGGTGAAACCTAAAGGCTTTTTAGGTTTGTAGATTCAGCCTCAGTAATCTATTTATTCACAAGGTAGGACACTGAATGGCTCCTTAAACTAGCAGTTACTTGCAAATCCTTTCACCTCTAGCTCACTGCATTTGATCTGACCAATGTATTGTTATAATGTTTGCTATGTAAAATGAGTCATAGACTGGTCTCTGTTTTGTTTATGTGAACACAGATTTTGTTCTCTAGCACTGACAATATGGCAGTTTCAGAAGCACAAAAGAATGATAGTCATTAAACTGCCCTAAACAGGACTCTACTGGAAATGGGATGTGGCATCTCGGCTAGGCCGTCCTGTGTAATTAAATAGCTTGTAAAGCACTTTGAGATGCAGTGTATCAACAGTACTACATGTAAATGCTATACATTCTTCAGTCCAGGCCCTACTAGTAGTTAATCAAAGTACAAATTTCACTGAGATGTGTCAAAGCTCAGACAAGTAGAAATTAATGACATGTAAAACAAGAGCTGGCTATAGCCAAGGACTTGTTTTTTCAGTGTGTCTATTTGCTATTTATAAGCATACTAAGTGTTTGTCCCAAAAACCTGCCTGACCTTTGCCCAGACCTGTTCTTTTTCCTCCTGCTAAGACCCACAGAAATAAGACGTGGCGTGCCAGAGGGATGTGTTCTGACATCCATAAGGAGGTCGGGGATGCGCAGCTATGTTTTCCAGTAGCTGCAAGTTTCTCGTCTGGCCACAGGACAGGCCATTGTAGAACTCACTATAGTACTTGAGGCACTAAGCAACAGATGCCTACACCAGCATTATATTCAAGAATGGGGTGCAATCTGACTTGTAAACAGCAACCCCCAAGGACAGCCAATGTCTGGGATTCATGGCCTGGACTTTTATCAAGCAATACAGCACTCCACAGATGTAAGCCCTTTATAACACAAGCTGAATCTCATATCAAATAGGTAGCTTTCGTCACTTCAACTCGCTGGAAGCCTAGAACAGACACAGACAGACTTATGCTTGTAGTGAGGAGAAATAGGTAAAATAACTGAAATAAGAAGGAAGAATAACATCATGTATGATAAATAAAATGTAGAAGAATGATAATTTCCAATTTGTGTGCTTTTGGTAAACAGATAAAATTGAAAGCCTGAAGCCCAGCACAAAGCATTATGGGTATGCAAAGCAATGAGGGGGGGCCCTAAGCCAGACAGAAAATATCTCAACTGGTACTGCATTCTGCAGACCATGCAACTATGCAGACCTTCCTGTAACCAGTCCATGCATACTAAAAGGTGACATTAATCTTCCTAAACAGCACAATCTTTTCTCCTACTGAAATCCACAAGAAATAAGATGCAAAGTGCTGGAGTGAGGAGACAAGATGCAGCATTCTGTGCCAGCTGCAACTTGCTGATCTGGCCAAGTGCACTATGGTACTTGAAGTAACATAGGGCTACTGCACCACTGTTTTCATATTTTTAGCTTCAAGAGAAGAATAAAATCTGGCAAAGGTAAAAGCAGCCAAAAAATAAAATATGGCAATGATAAATCCTGCCAAACATAATTAAATCTTGTGATGGTAAAAGCAGCTAAAAGAAAACAAATCTGGCAATTGTATCAGCAGCTGAAAAGAATAGTACTAACTGAGTCATCAGCCCTGCAAAAGAAAATGAAACCAGGGAGGGGTCCTCTTCCAATCTGTGACCATAAGCACTTAACAGCTACTAGATGGACCATGAACTCACTCACCAAAAATGTATTCAAATAGAGTTTATTAAGCAAGCTGAGGATTTGTTATACTATAACCCCTACTAGACTCTAACCGTTCACCCAAAATCTTCACTGGGGAGTAGGATAACAGATATTTGTGAATTCATATAATGAATTATTGTATTACTATGGAATTTTAAAGAACTTAAAAAAAATGAATGTGGTGCTGGGGAAAAAAAACACCAATTACATAATGAAATCATTATTCCAGAAAGAAAGCTGCATTTTCTAATTAGTTACTTTCTCTTAAATATTGTCCATGTGGCAAGTAAAGAAATATACTCTCACAAACCTAGAGGAGAATATATAATCAGAAACAGCAAACACAGAGGAAAATTCACATAACAGAAAACACACACTAAATGTAGCCATATTCTTTAAAATCTGTACAAAAGAGCATGCATGACTGCAACAGGAGCTACACACTATCACTTCCTACCAAAACAACCTGCCTGTCTATATTACTGCTTAAAAAAGTGTGTGTCTTACTCCTGACTATATTGAATGCACCATACACCTGTATGCTGTGGTAAAATATAAGATGGAAAGCCACATTAGCTGTCCTGTTAACCATTCTCTATCATTGTCTCGTTGTTAAAGGGACACTGTCAACGGTTTTTGCATCATATTATTTCTAACTAAAACTACATTTTATGACTGCCTCCATTCTCTAAAATGTATTGATGTTGCTGGTTGTTTTATTTACTTCCTTTGTTAATAGAACTGAAATGCATGCTAATGTACAGTTCTACCTAGAGACCCATGTTTTTCTTAAATAAGAAATAAGAAATTCAAGGTATAAAAAGAAATAAAAAGAAGATAGGTACATGAAAAAAATTACAAAATTGCTTATTATTTTGGCAGAAACTAAATAAATGCTTGCAGGAGTTGTTGTTTAGACTCCATTGTTACCACAGAGATGGTCTGCAAGAAAACGGCTGCAGAATAGTTTGATTCATGGAACCTTTCAAGACCATAGCATAATGCTACTTAATAAAATGTAATATACTAGGAATGTGATTTACAGTGTGTATAAGGTCATATTGAGGTATTTTATGAATGTAAATGTGATAACAAGAAATAAAACCACATTTTCAATGAACAAAAAGAAACAACAAGAAATTCCAGAAAAATAAAAAGAAATATTATAAAAAATAAAAACAATTTCATGAAACTCTAGTTATACCCAACCTTGTTTTGTTTCAAATTCTTGACCTACTCTTATTGCATATTTCCTGAACATTAGAAACACTCCCAAATAGTGCAGCCACTCATGTAAGCATTAGTCTCCTCTACACTCACTGCACAATTTGTGACTAGATTCTGTGTGGGGGGAGGGGTGTTCCTAAGCCCAGGAAAGATGCAATGGGAGTTGATCAAGGAATGTACACAAACATGTTTTTGTGTGGTAACACCAGTATGGTGGGCAGTTTGTTTTTCATTTTTATAAAGAAAAAAATAATTATAATCAAACTACTGGCTACATCAGTAGTCTCTAAAGAATGTGTGCAATCATAACATGTTTTTAAACCAGGGACACTTTTGAGGCCTAAGGGAGTTGACAGTGTCCCTTTAAGCATCTTAAGGGAGTTAGACTAAAAAAAAGGGAGGAAAGCAGCAACATCCAACAATTAGAGCAAAAAATAAAAGCAGCGAGAAGGAGATCATAATAAGAGGATAGGATATCTCAGGTGTTGTGGCAGCAGTAAGAGTTTTGTTTTCCTTGTCCAAAGCCAGAAAGGCGTCACCTGTGACAACTGCATACCGGTAACTGAATACCAGTAACTGCATACCAGTTGCAACTCTTAAAGCCAAAATGTGGACCTAAAAGAGCCAAAGAGCCTCTGGCACGGTTAGGGAAGCACTGGAAATTATTCACAATTCCACTCATATTTCATGTTTTCTTTGTTTTTCTCTGGCACAAAGATATTAGTGCAGGTGAGAGTTCCATAGGCAGCATATTGGAATGGACCATGCATGAGCCTGGGGGACTGATGAGGAAGAAGTTGAAAGAAAAGACTCGTAAGCTAGAACTAGGGTAAGGTCTATATCAGAAAGGGTTACAAGTCATAACTGGGTACAGGGATAGTGTAACAATTTGTTATATATACACATGTACTGTATTCCTTTTTATATAAAATTTTGTCTACAAGTGTAACAGTTCAAATTTAGCAGCTGCTGGGAAAAGTCAGGCTTTCTATCAGTGTCTCTGAAAAGAAAACAGACTATTTGGCTCTGTTGAAAATTTACTATCTAGACAAGACATAGAAACATAGAATCTGACAGCAGATAACGACTGCCTGGCCCACATAGTCTACCCATTTCCTTACCTACTGTATAAACTCCAGATCCTACTTGATCTGCAGCCTACCTCCTGGACAATTCATGATAGGGCTCTGGTGAGAGACAACAATCTCTGTAGACAGTTACTGGGATAGCTGAAGCAGAAAGCATCCCCTTTATGTTTCCTAGAGGAGATGCCCCCTGCAGTGCTAGACAGAACTTTGGACAAGAAACAGACTTCTTTGGTTATCTTTGTATATACCAAGTTCAAGAGTCAGAGCAAGCCAATTATTTGTATGAATACCCAGCTCTCTAGACAAAGGATTTTGAATCTATGATGTCAGAGTGACATACTGGATGACATGTCCGGGGGGGGGGGCAACCGAAGGGTTTTTAAGTCTTGCAGGGGCTGAAAACATCGAGTTAGGCTTGGGATTACCAACAAACTGCCATATAACAGTTTGTGTGTGCCCTAATTCATCAAAGTGTCTTGTGATAAGCCAATCTACCTTGCTAGAAAGACAGAGAGAGATTTATTCTGTGTGTAACCTATTGTTCAAAATAAATTTCTTTCCATTTCTGCACAATTACAGTTCCCTATAGTCTTGTTGTACTATGCCGTATTTGTGTAAATATCTTGAAATATTAAAACAATAATTTTTATATACTTCATGATACTGTGACTGAATCCACTGGCATACAGCCAACTAATTTATAACTATCAATAACTGTATTTCCACCACTGAAGAGGTGGCTACAGTTACCATAAATTGTTTCTAAAGTAAGGTGTTCTCAGTTGTAACAGGGAGGGGTGGGTTGAGTGACCTTGAGCAAGAAGCACTGTACTCTGTGAGCAGTGGCTCTGGAGGGATACAGACATGGAGATTCTCCAAAAGAGTGTCTAAGCAGAGTGGTGGCAGCTACTGATGTATTGAGAAAGCTGATAACAGTGCCATTGGACTGTGATGTTGTGGAGGTACAAGGGATAGTTGTTGCAGACAAGAGCTGGTCATGGTACTGGAACAGATCTGCAGCTTGTCATGGAGGGTGGGAAAAAGTGAGCTTAGAAGGAAGACTGCGGTGGTAGGGGATTCTATTATTAAATTCACAGATAAGGTTCTATACCCAGGATTATGAAAATCATATGGCCTATTGCCTCCTGGGTGACACAGTTAAGGATCTCACAACTCAGATGGATAGATTTCTAGGGGGCAGGGGAAGAACCAGTAACTGCTGTTGCTGTTGACACAGACAGCAGAGAAAGTATAACCCAGAAGTCCTCCATTTAAAATTTATGTAACTGTGGAGAAAGCTCAGGAGGAGGACCACCCAGGTTCTATTTTCAGATACTTCACATGCCATGCACAAGCCAGGATTAGCAGAGTCATCAGATAGACTAACACATGGCTGTGGTTGTGGTGGTAATAGTAGTCAAGGTTCAGATTTATAAGCCTCTAGGAAGGCTTTTGTAATGGGGAGCCTACACAGAAAGGATAACGTGACCTGCACTGAGCCTCAGGACAACTGCTGTACTACTAACCCTTGAAATCTTAGATTCACAGGGCTAACATATATTAAGACAACAGGATGGCACCATAATTTAACTTTTTAACAGATATTCTATGAGTTCTTGAGCTTTTCATCAACTAATATTCCATTCCCTCAGATCCTCTGTCACTCGCACTTTGTTGATCCCCCGTCGTACCACTCTCATCGGTCAGTCAGGCTTTACCCATTGTTTCCCGCAAATCTTGAACTCCCTCTCCAAATATGGCACTCCTCCTCCTCCTCCTCCTCCCACTCCCTTGCCTCTGCCTTACATAACTTTCTCTCATCTAACTGCTCCTGCTTTAACCCTCCTTAAATGTCCTCCTATGCCTCTGCTCTTCTCCATGACTCACATCACCTATTAAACCTTCCACCCCTCCAGCTTGTGTCTCAGCACGCTCTCCTCCTCTTTCACCACTATGTACTATGTTCCTCAGATATGCCACTTGTAATTAAATGCATATTTCACAGGTATGATATATTTAATTGTATGTTATGTTATAAATGTGACTGAATGATTATTTATGATATTTTTTTAACTGCCTTGTTACAAATGTTATTGAATGTTTAATTTCCTTTATGTTTTAAATGTTAAACTGCATGTTTAATTCAGCATCCAATTGTACCCCAGGTCACACCGGGAGATGAGCAACTTGTTGTTCAATGTGCCTTCCTGGTGAAACATTTCAATAAACAAATAAATGAAAGGCTGACTGAATACCATCCAGGCTCTTTACATTCTTTTCTGAGACTCCCACTTTCCTAAAAGGGAGTCTCATCCCCAAGGAGGGTCATTAGTGGGGTCCCTCAGGGATCAGTCCTTGGGCCCCTCCTGTTCAATGCCTATATCTCTGACATAAGGAAGGGTATCAGGAGTGAGATGAGTCTCTTTGCGGATGACTCAAAACTGGGGGCAGTGGTGGATGGGGAGGAGGGAAGGGGAGCCCTACAGGGGGACCTGGAGGCTCTGGAAAGGTGGTCTAGAAAGTGGAAGCTGAGGTTTAATGCAGGGAAATGCAAGGTACTGCATCTGGGAGCCAGAAAATCAGGCCAAGATCACACCCTGGGGGGGAAATGCTACAAGTCTCAATGGCTGAGTGGGACCTGGGGGTGGTGGTGGATGTCAAGATGAACATCTCTGAGACTTGTAGAAGGTCAGCAGCCAAGGCCAACAGGATGCTGGGATGCATCACTAGGGGGATCACCTCCAGAAGGAGGGAAGTGATACTCCTCTTGTATAACTGCTTGGTGAGGCTGCACCTCGAGTACTGCATGCAGTTTTGGAGGCCGCACTTAAAGAGGGACACTGAACTCCTGGAGAGGGTCCAGAGGAGGGCAACCAAATGATCTGGGGCTTGGGGGACAGGACCTGTGGAGAGAGGCTCAAAGAGCTAAATATGTACACATTGGAAGATGGAAGGGACCGGGGGGACATGATAGAGGTCTTCAAGTACATGAAGGGGTTAAATAGGGGAGGAGAAGAAGTCAAGGTGCTCGGAAGGAAGAGGGGGGCAACTAGAGGGCATGGGTGGAAGCTGGAGGGGGGGAGATTCAGGAGAGAAAGGAGGAGGTGCTACTTCACTGAGAGGGTGGTGGAACCATGGAATGTGCTGCCCAGGGGGCTGGTGGAGGCAGAGATGGTAGTGGGGTTCAAGAGGGGGTGGGACAGGTTCAGGGGAATGGTTCTGGATGCAAAGTCCTGTGTAGTGGGAATATCTGGGACTGGGAAGGGAGAAGCCAGAGAGGATGAGAGGGGCAGCAAGGTCAGCTCCCAGGGTGGGGGCTGACCAAACAAGCAGACACGAAAGACCGTTAGGCCTATTCTGCTGGCATTTTAGTATGTTAGTAGTGTTATCTAATGCTGGATTATTTTCTGATCCCTTGGCAATGCCTCCTATCTCAACATCTAAATTTTACTTTAGGTACATTAAATCTGAAGAAGAATTGAATTTGTTGTCTTCATTGAGAGAGGACACTGCCAAGGGAATTGATAATCTAAACAACTTTCTACATAAATCTTGTGCTGACATTTTAGCCCCTCTCTTTACTCATATATTCAACTTATCCCTCACTACCCAAACTTTCCCTTCAGCATGGAAACATTCTGTAGTTGTCCCCTTGCATAAAGGTGGGGACAAAACTTTGGCAGAGAATTATCACCCAATTTCCGAGCTCCCTGTTATTTCCAGACTCCTGGGAAAAATTGTCCTTCATCAGATTTTTGACTACCTTGCCACTTATTGGGTTCTTTCTAATTTTCAGTTAGGCTTCAGACCAAATCACTCTACCCAAACAGCACTGATTGATTTTCATGATTCTGTCTCCAGGGCTTTTGACAAGGGATATCTCATTGGTGCTGTTTTTATTGACTTGTCTAAAGCTTTTGATGTGATCAATCATCAATTGCTTTTGGCTCTTCTATCTTCTTGTGGTTTCTCTACTAATGCAATCACTTGGTTCTCTTCTTACTTACATGGGAGAACTCAATCTGTGCTTTGGAATGGCTGTCTTTCTTCTCCTCTCCCTATTTTCACTAGTGTTCCTCAGGGGCGGAGGTGTCTATACTAGGTCCTATTCTTTATATTCTTTTGTTGATCCCCTACCCTCCATTGTTGACCATTGCTTGGTTTGACTCTACGCCGATGACACAGTTCTTTTCTATGCTCACAAGAATCCCTCTTCTCTTTCCTCAATTCTCCAGGGTGATCTAAACAAAACTGTCTACTGGTTTTCCAATAATCTTGTACTATTAAATAGTAAAAAGACTCAAACCATGCTGTTTGGGCCCCAGACTGCCATGTCTCTGGCAAACCCTTCCTTTTCTATTACTTTAAACAATAACCCTCTTGAACTTGTAAGTGAATTTAAATACCTTGGTCTTATTTTTGATTCAACCCTAACTTTTAAATCTCATATTAACAAAACCATTTTAAAAGTCTGCCAATTATTAGGTCACTTAAAACACACCAGGCATTATCTGTCAATCTTTTAAATATGTTATTGCTCAAGCCGTCCTTCCCATACTAGACTATAGTGACACTATCTACAATCATACCAATGCTTCAAATCTCCTCCCAGTGAACACTGTTTATTATCAGCTTCTACGGTTCATTCTAAAGTCTAAGTGGAATGTATACCACTGTGCCTTATTGTCTCAGTTAAACTGGCTGTCCCCTTCTTCTAGATGCACTTTTCATTGGTTATCCCTAGTTTATAAAGCTGTGAACTAACAGACCCCAACTTATTTATCCGATAGGCTTATAGTTACCACCTACAAATATAGGCTTAGGGATGTGTCCCAATGTGGTCTTTCTCTGCTAAAGTTTCAAACACACTTTGGGAAAGAATGTTTTTACTATGCTGCTCCACTTTCATGGAATAAACTTCCCCCTCAGCTAAGAAATTCACCATCTCTTGATAATTTTAAACATGACTTAAGATAATGTTGCAGGAACAGTTTACATGTTCTTGTTATAATTGATGTTACTCCACAAGTAATGTTATTTCAGTCTGGTAGGAGTAATGAAATTAAAAAAAAAATTGAAATCAGAGCTATCGATGGACGTATCTTGACCCAGACATCAACAAATAAATAGCTCGGCATGGAATTTGATTATTTTTTAAGTTTTGAGACCCATGTAAATAATCTCACAAAAAAGATAGGAATGAAATTGGGAGCTATATGGCATATCTCCCATTGCCTAACTAAAAGTGATTGGTTACTGGCTGCTAATCAACTACTTATTTCATTGTTGGATTACGGGAGTCATATACTGACAAATGGAACAAACAAGGCTTTGTCTAAACTTGATGTGATCTATCATAAAATTGTTAGATTCGTGTTGAGGTGTGACTTGTACACTCATCGCTGTGCACTGTATCAGGAATTGGCCTGGAACTCATTACAAAATAAAAGGAAGTTAGCATGGTCTATCCTGTTATTCAAAATACTTAAAACAGAACAACCCAAGCAATTAATACAATCAATAGAATGGACCAATCACAACTTCTGTCTGAGGAAAAGAAATACACTGCAGATACCTAGGGTTAAAAATAAATTTGGAGTAATGGGCCTGGATATTCAAAAGGGTTGCGCCATGCGCAACAGGGTTGCGCGTGCGCAACACCAAAAATGCGCCATTCTGCGATATTCAGAAGGGGCCAGTTGTGCCACCGAAAACATGCTGAGCAACAGCGCAATGGAAATGAAGGCATGCGCAACCGAAGGGGGCGGGTCCATGCGTAAAGTGCGCAATGCGATATCCGAACACTTGCGCAATGCGCAAGAGTGGCTCAGCCGGAAGTTGCGCAGTACCGGATTTGAGCCAAAATAAAAAGGCTCAAGGAAGCGGCGCAAGAACCCTAGCAGGCCGCAAACTGGGGGAGAGAGACAGAGAGAGAGAGAGAGAGACAGGAGCTGGAAGGGCAGAGAGGGACAGTGGGTCCAGGAGGACAGAGAGGCCAGTGGGGGGTGCCCGGTGCAGTGGAAGCAGCAGTGGGGGCAGCGGGGGTAACACAGGAACAGCAGCCAGGGGGCAGAAGCCAGGGAGATGGACAGTGTCAGCTTCCACATGGAAGCTGTAATCAGGGGGGTGAGACACCATGCTGCAGGGGGACGTGGCCGTGGAGGGGCCCGTCGGCGGTATGCCCCCGACAGGCGATATCGTGCCCGCATCAGCTTCGCGCTGTAAACAGACGTCGAGATTGTGGCCCAGTACCGCCTGAACAGGGCAATACTGAGACGGCTCTGCGAGCTGTGCAGTGATGGAATGCAGGCACCCTCACGACGGAGTCATGCTCTGTCCGTGGAGACCAAGGTGACAGCCTGCATGTGCCTGCTCACCATGGGCACCTTCCAGAGGCTGACAGGGGACACCACAGGCATTACACAGTCGGCCACGTCACGCATCCTCACCCAATTCCTCAGCGCACTGCTGCCTCATGCTGCGGAGTACATCCATTTCCCCAGCACCGCGGCAGAGCATACAGCAAACATGCAGGAGTTCCACAGGGTAGCACGTATGCCTGGCGTGCTAGGGGCCATAGACTGCACCCATGTGGCCATTCGCACGCCACCTGGCCCTGACGGCCAGGCTTATCGGAACCGAAAGGGCTTTTCCAGTGTCAACTGCCAGGTGGTGTGTGATGCCACTGGGCGCATTATCAATGTCTGTGCCACACACCCTGGCGGAGCACATGATGCCTTCATATGGCACCAGTCTGCACTGTGCCATCGATTCGAGAGTGGGAACATCCCCACGGGTCATCTAGTGGGTGAGTACACATGTATGGAATGCAAACCCTGGGCAAGGGTGGGAATGACACAGGTGCCATGGTAGTGGCACACAAGGATATGGGCAATATGGACCTGACATGACACTGATCTCCACACAGGTGACTGCGGATACCCACTCCGTCCCTGGCTGCTCACACCGTACCGGCACCCCACGACCCCAGCGCAGCTATGTTTCAATGAGGCACATGCCGCAACATGTAACATCATAGAGCGGGTGTTTGGGATGCTCTACGGCACTTCGATGCCTGGACACCTCCGGCGGAGCCTTACAGTACAGCCCCCAAAAGGCCTGTGGGATATTCCTGGCCTGTTGCATTCTGCACAACATGGCCAAAGACCATGGGATAGCCGTACAGGTCCAAGAGGGGGACAGCGATGGGGAAGCCAGTGGCGCCGGTGATGTGGGTGATGAGCAGGCCCCCCTAGGACGGACGGACCCCCGACTGACCCGGCAGGCCCAGCTGCACCGGGACACCATTGCAGAAGAGCACTACACCCAACACAGGTAAGGCAAGGGGACATGTGCAGGCAACACTGTCCATGCGCAAAACCACAGGCACATAGGGGAACACACCGTGCACGAAGGTCAGGGGAGTTGAAGGTTCCAGGCATACCAACACACCATCAGAGAGGGTGAGCACTCATATGGACACACACACACCAGGCAGCATACATGGGCAGCAGCACAGCACTGCGGAAATGACATTGCCAACACACAGCACCACCAACCACCCCCACCACCTGGACTGTCCACGTACGTGTGTCAGGACCTGGGCACCCTTGCACCTTGGTGTACAGTGCAATGCAGGCATCATCAAGCACACGCACCTGTGGACAGCAGTTGGGAGAGTGTGCAGGTGGTCCGTGTGTCAGCTTGCTGAGCAGAGCACCCAGCAGTGCACTGCCCACCATGACACACATTGCACACAGGGCAGCACCAGACAGGGCCTGCACTGGGAGACAGCTCAGTCAGGTAGCACTGTCCCACGGCCACCATGGATGCGTGGGCGGCCCCGCCGTGGCCCAGCAGCACTGGCAGGCTGAGCAGGGGCCACATCGGGTGGTGCTGGTGCACCACCAGGGGTCCCACTGTGCGAACGCGACCTTGCCCACACAGGGGTCTGCATCCTGCCAAACAAACTTGCACCAAGGGTGCTCGGGATGCCCACAGCAGAACCCAGCGTTGACAGGCCTGATGTCACACGATGCCGGGAATAGGGAGTGGAGAGCGCACTGTGTGGGGTGTGTGGTACAGGGGCACCTGACAGTGTGGCCAAGGCGTCCGCGACAGAGACCACTGCCTGGGTCAGCCTGTCAATGGCAGCGGTCACATCCGTCCACATAAGGACCAGCTCGGCTCGGTCCCGAGCACACTCCCTGCTATGCCACTCCACGGACACGAACCCAGTTGCCATGGACCTTGCAACCCTCTACGCAGCTGTACCGACTCCTGCAGCAGGCGGGTGTGCGCATCCAATAGGTACTGTGCCCCAATGGCATCGTGACCCCCAGGGTGTGGACGGTCCTGGTGCACAGCACCCCTTGAGGGTGGGCGCTGTTTGCCAGGACCAGGTATGGGCGGATCAAAGGGCGGTGGACATGTGCCACTGCTTGACACTGTACCCCAGGACCTGGTGTGTGACTGCTGCTGCCGCCCCTCCAACTGCTGAGCCCCCAGGTCCACCTGTTCCACCTCCATGCTGACAACAGTGCCAGACACCTGCACAGCCACCGGTGCTGCCCCACCGGTGCTGACAGGCACAGCCTGGGACTGTGCCAGCATGCTGGTACACAAGTGTGAACCAGGAAGGCCCAGGGGCACGTGGTTGGCCTGCCATGTGTCCTTCATGGGACACACACCTATCACTGCCCATTGCAGGCCTGCTATCATCAATGGTGCAGGTGCGTGCCACTGCCATAGGCACAGCATGCTGGCATACCTGCATGCCAGACTGCTGTGACACAGGCTGTGCACCCCCTGCACCCGTATCACTGACACCGGAGTTGTTGGCCCAGCCTGCATGCTGCTGCAGTGCCTGCAGGCTGGTGGCGGAGGTGGATGGTCCTCCTCCACGTCCAGCAGGTCTGCCTCACTGTCTGGACCCAACACCACCACCGCCTCCTGCAGACGAACAGGATCTGTAACAGAAAGAGAGTACATGTGAGTGCATGTGAACAACACCCCCAACAACACCACCATGTCATACCGTGCAGTGATGGGCTTCCACCTGTCTGGAATCCTCCGCCTGGTACGCCCGCAACGGCACTCGGCTGCATGGCCGCGACCAGTGTCTCCTCTGTAGGGGTCAGCTGCAACACCACTGGTGGGCCCCCGCCAGTGCCAGCACGTGCCGCCCTGAAGGCTGCCACCTTCTCCTTCAGCCTCCTGCGGTCAGTCCCCATCTTCTTCCTGCATTCCTGCACGGAGCGCTGGTGGCTTCGTGCAGGTTGACGCCCGAGCTACCCCTCCCATGCAGCTGCACGCCTCCTGAGGTGCCCTCCGTCCACTCAATAGTGGCTCATCCTCCAGGTAGGCCTGGAGAGGGCCTCCGCCTCTGCCGCCGTGAAGTTCGGCTCCTCCTACACCCGCCGCCCACACCCTCAGCTTGGCTCTGGTCAGTCATGGTGATCTGTGTGGGTGGAAGTGGACACCTGTCACTGCAGTCGACAGCATTTCCCATGAGCATAGCTGCCGCCCCCTCGCTTCCTCTCCGCATGGCAGATACTGATAGAAAGGGTGCCTTTGACCCTTTCTAAGTGCCCTTTTCATGCTCAGCCCCTCAGCCTTTATCATCCTCCGGCACCCCTGCCCATGACCATTGTCCTGAGCATCACACAGCATGTAACTCACCTCTCACCTGCAGTAACCAAATCTGGCCGCACAACCCACTGTCGCATTTTTATAGCGCAACACATGCAAATGAGGTGTGGCGCAACTTTAATGACATGCTAATTGCGCCACTGCGCCTTTGAATGGCTGATCGAATGATTTGCATATGTCGGCTGAATATCGCGTATTTGCGCTTTGCACAATACGGAAGGTCCAGCTGGAGCCATGGCGCAGGTTTGTGGCCGCGCATACACTGCATTGCGAGATGCCCAGACTATTTCACGATGAGCGCCTATTGCGCTGGCAGACCTGCTGAGCCGAGCAGGCATTCAGGCCATGGCCACCATTGTGCCAGTGGCGCTACAGCACTGGGCACTATATGGCGCTGTGGCACTACTATGGCGATAGTCCACTGTGGCACTGGTGCTCAGCTTGGCAGTCGACAGGATGCCTATACGTCCGATGGCGCTGTAGCCTTGTGTCATTGCCGCGACCTTGTGTATGCCTCTGCCCTCTGGTGCTGTTCACAGATGCCATGTGTGGTCCCTTATTGCGCTGTCTGGTGACAGCGCCATGTAAAGACGGGGCTGTCAACAGCGATTGGAGCCTGTGGTGGTCTATTGCGCAACAACTCCACGTGGGGTCACGGCGCAGCAGGGCGCCATATTGGCTGCTGTAAAGTTGGTGCCATGGCTAGGAGGAGGGCGGTGTCCTGGAGCCAGCTTGAAGTGGCCAACCTGGTGGCCCTGGTGGAGCCCCACTGTGAGGCACTGTATGGTTAGGCCCCCCTCACCATGCCTAGGACCCACGTGTGGCAGCAAGTGGCCACTGACCTGGTGGAGGTCGCTGGCCGGGGCCGGTCTGCTGAGCAGTGCCAGCACCGGTACAGTGACCTCCGCCGGAGGGAGCCGGAACTCTTGACATGGCTGCATTTATGTGCCAGGTGGGGCATGGTGCCTAGGCCAGGTGAGTGTACCATCTATGCACCTATATTCTCTGTAGGGGTGTGTGTGTGCTTGGGTGGCTGTGCATAGGTGCTGGCTCGGACACGGTTGGCTGTGTCAGTGTGTGCAGCTGTGCGATGGATGGTTATGGCTGTGTGGGCAGGCACTCTCACTGGGGCAGGGGACACTCTGCTTTTGAGTCACACTGATGTTTGTCTCAACATATGTCTCCCACAGGCCGGAATTTGAGGACGCCGGGCGAGGGTGAGGTGGGCCATGCCAGGGCCCCGGTGCCAGGGGGTGTTGTGCCCCAACCGCAGCAGCAGCAGCAGCAGCATCAGCAGCAGCGGCAGACCCAGCTGCTGGAGGAGTGTGAGTATCATTACTTCATGGATGCTATTGCATGCTGGGGGGGGCAAGACCACCAGCCATGCACAACACAACCAAAGGGGAGGTCATAATTCCACTGTACAAGACACTAGTGAGGCCCACACTGGAGTACAGTGTACAGTTCTGGAGACCATACCTACGTATGGACATGGACTGGCAGAGAGGGTTCAGAGGAGGGCAACACGGATGGTGCATGGATTGCATCACAAGTCCTATGAAGACAGGGTGAAGGAACTGAACATGTACTCCTGGAGGAGGGAGGAGAGGGGATATGATGGGGACATACAAGTATCTTACAGGGGAACAGAGTGCAGGAAAACACTATTTTTAAGCGTAGAAGATGTTCCAGGACTAGAGGCATGGGATGAAGTTGGAGGGGGACGATTCAGAGGAAACATGAGAAAGAATTTCTTCACAGAACGGGTGGTGGACAAGTGGAACACCCTGCCAGAGGAAGTGGTGGGGGCTGACTTGGTCCGGATTCGAATGCATGGATAGCCATACAGGAATTCTGAGGTCAGGTAAGGGGCAACAGACTTATAGGTCAACAGAGTGAACTTACAAGGTCAAATGGCCAGACTGGGTGGCCCATAGGCCCTTATCTACCAACACTGTCTATGTATCCATGTATGTAGGCACGACACAGATGACATGCATCACAGTGCAGTATCACAGCACGTCTGTGTATGCGTCACTGGTGGTCCAGGCATGCACTGGGCACATAGCTGTGTAACTGGCATCGCACCACGTTGCCACATCATTTGCCAGCCTAGTTTGTACTGTGATTGACGTGGGCAGTGTGTGTGGGCGGTGGTGCGCATAGCTGGTGCCGCCTGTTTGTGATGGCCATGTGCATGTTCACTGTGGGTGGGTGCATGCCATCACAGGTGCGGGACATTGGGCTATATGGCTTGCAGGTTGGGTGGTGTTCAGGGTTGTGGTCAGTCACAGCCATTGACTGTGTTCCCATTTTCCTGGGCCTCGAGGTTCTCGGAGGATGCAACAGGATGTCCGTCGCTCACAGAGGTCAGCATTGCAAACCACAGGATCCTGCAAGCCATCTGGAGGCATGGACGCCATCAGGGCGGGATGGAATGGGGCGCCAGCAGGGGAGGACCAGGAGCCGGCTGGGCCGTAGCCAATTACCCTTCCCACTTCTCCCATCCCTACCACCCTGCCTTCCCTCTCCAAGTTTTTAATCCCTCCCTCTTGAACACCCCTTCCTTGTACCCGTCCCCCCCTTGTAAATAGTTTTTATTGTTCTTGTTGAAATATGTTTAATATACATTTCTATTTTGATATATGAATACTGTGTCGGTCTCTGATTTGCAGCTGGATATGGGTGCTCAGTTGCAGGTGTGTACATGCCATCTGGGCTGGTATGGTCCTGGGTATGTGTGTGTGTGTGCATGGGAGGTATCTCCAGCATGGCAGTGACTTTCGTTGGTCTTGCCATCTGCTGCCACCCAGTGCTGGGGGCACAGGGTGTGTCTGGCTTGTAGGCTTCTGTGTTGCATGGGGCTGATGAGTACTGGGGGGACTGCATGGTTTCCTGCAGTGCCAGGCACTGCACATGGGTGGTGTCTTGGGGTCACAGTGCAGGGTGTGCTGTGCATACGGGGGGCTGATGTGCACTGTGGTTGTCAACCCCTGTGTGGCCCTCTCCGCCTGCCAGTGGTTGTGCTGGGGTGTCAGGCTCTGCTATGCTTTGTTGGCTTGTCCCCATGGGCACATGGATCATCCGTCCCACCCCAGTGCTGCTGTGCTTGGGGTGTGCGGTGTGGTGTGGGTTCTGCAGTGTGTTCCTGTGCCCATGTGTGGCATGGCTGGCAGTGGGCCCCAGCCTGCCTCCCTGGATGTGCAGTTCCATTGCCTTGGGGGGGCTGTGCTTGTGCTATGGCAGCTCTGGACTGCTCAGCTGAGCTTCCCTGGTTGTGCCATAGCGCAACATTTTGGCTCAGCTTCTCCTTCCTGGTTGCGTGATGGCGTAGTACGTGCGATATTCAGACGTTGGTTGCTTGCGCAATGTGCTCTGCTCCATGTTTGAATATCGCACCTGTTGCGCATTTGCGCAACTGGTTTGTGCTTGCTCCTGCTGTTGCGCCAGTTTTGAGCGCAGTTTGAATATCCAGGCCATGACCTTTAGATATCGCTCTGCAATTACTTGGAATAATTTATGAGATCACTTAAGGGATATGAATATGTCCATAGATTCTTTTAAACTTAAACTGAATCAGAATTTTACACATGAATGCAAATGTTATTAAAGTTTTGCAATAAATTGTATGTTAAATGGATTGTATTATTCAATTATTCTGTTGTGGAATATATGCTTTTTATTGCTTAGAACTGTGACTATAAGTATGTCATCTACATGATTACCTTGAAAACGGCACTTGTGGCCCTATTGTAAAGAAAATTTGCTTATCAAATGATTGCCTGTATAAATAAAAAAGTTTTACTACTGCTACATGTTGTTTATGTCAGCTTATGTATCCACTGTTTTAAATGACTTGGGAAGTTCTGTAAACAAGATTTGTTTCTCATAGAACCTATTCTGTAATTCATCCAACTTTTAAATAAAATAAAATAAATCCATGGGGTCAGCTCAGGGTGGAAACATTGGAAAGGCAGAGCACTTTAGTGAGATCCTGCCGTAGTGACTGAAATCAACCACTAGCGATAGGACCAAAACTGCCAAAGTCAGCTTTAGTACTCATATCCCTTGCTTTTGAAACAGATTAACAGTTAATCCTTTGCATGGAGTGGAGCAATGGACGTGAATTTATGGGGCAAGAAAATTTACATATATCCTGATATCTGTGTGCTCTGTTACTAAGGCAAGATGCACATGTTTTTGCCATTAAGGCCTGAGGTAGCTGAAACTGAAGCCCACTTCTCTGATTCTATCTCTGGAAGGACAGATTGATTTTGAATTACAAACATCTCATTCTTACATCAGTAGGTTAATGATCTTACATTGAAAATGGCCATGAGATCATTTGAATATAGAGGGTGTTATACAGAGGAACTTTTCTTGAAAGTTAATGAGTCTCATACTGCAACCACAGGCACTGCTTTTATGCAACCCCATACCAAATTGAGCACTATGACCAGGTCTAAGTTTAGCCCTAACACAGTGCAGTGTACTGGCTTAGTCCAGGAGTAGGCATAAATAGGGCCCCCACTATTTTGTCAGGGTTCTGAGTCCAAGTCTGAGGGAGGGAGAGAGGGAGAGGGGGAGACAGAGAGAGAGAGAGAGAGAGATATACAGTTGGCCAGACATGCGTCTTATGCAAGTCACCCATGTGATAGATGAAACACCAGGCCTGGAGTGTGCTCTATGTTCCATGTCCGGGAGCAGTTCAGGGTTTCCCCACCAATGGAATTGACAAAAACTGCACTCTGGAATTATAGATAGATGCAGGTGCTACAGAGCACATAAAATGTAATTTCTATTAAGGCAGGAGGACCATGTGCCCCAATGTTTCACACAGTAATGGTCTTCACCAAGGGGTTTCCCATCACTGAGAAAGAAACCCACAAACACCATGTTGGGTCATAAGGCAATGATCATAGTGGGTCCTGTGTAGAGGTTTGTGATTGTCTGCTCACCGGAGAGTTACCAGATGCACTAGCAAACAGGGGTGTACAGAATCTTGTGGTGCTGTGAGAATTTAAGGATGAAAAGGGAAGGGGGAACTGTGCAGAGGGGGACCAAGTAAAGGCAGACATCATGAACAAATACTTTTGTTCAGTGTTCACAGAGGAAGAAGAAGGGGAGGGACCACAAAAAGTAACACAAGTTTTGAAGGAGGGGAGGTGGACACTAGTCCTTTTTAAAGGCAAGAGTCATGAATGGACTTGCTAATCTGAAGGTGGACAAAGCAATGGTGCCAGATGGGGTACATCAAAGGGTGTTGAGGGAGCTCAGGGAAATACTGGCTGCACCTCTGACAGTTCTATTTAACAGCTCACTGGAAACAGGAGTGGTTCTGGAGGACTGAAGGAAGATGGATGTAGTCCCACTACAAAAAAAGTGGTAGCAGGGAGGAGGCTGGCAATTATAGGTCAGTCAGACTGACATCAGTGGTGGGAAAATTAATGGAATCCCTGCAGAAGGAAAGGATTGTGGAATATCTTGGCTCCAGTGGTTTACAAGACCCAAGGCAGCATGGTTTCACAAAGGGGAAGTCATGTCAAATGAATCTGATAGATTTATTTGACTGGGTGGCCAAAGAATTAAATCAGAGTAGAGTAGTGGACTTGACCTACCTAGATTTCAATAAGAATCCAATAGTAGTGCTCACCTACCACTGAAAGTATCAAACCACACAATATCCAGGCAACTCAATTTATTTTGCAGTTTAGTAAAGGATGTGCAGTACAGACCACTTGTCCTAAGCTCTGACCTGTCCCAAGCAGTTCAACTTCAAGGAGTCTTCATCATCCCCTGATGAAGGCTCTTTTTAGTTGAAGCACTGGGAATGGATCAGAACTTAGGACAAGTGCTCTGTACTGCACAGCATTTACTAAATGGTAAAATAAATTGAGTTGCCTGGACATTGTGTGATTTGATATTTTCAGTGGTAAGTGAGCGCTACTATTGGATTCTGTCTCAGAGTTTGGGCTAACTGCCCCAGTAGCTGCTCCTGCTCCTAGTGATATTCACTGCACCTGTTGGGAATGGGCTAAATTTCAGTAAGGCTTTCTACACCGTTCCACATAGGAGAATAGTAAGCAAGCTGGGTAGCTTAGGAGTGAATGCAAGGGCAGTAAAGTAAACAAGAAATTGGCTAGGGGAATAGATGACAAGGGGTGGAGGTAAACAGAGTTCACTCCAAGGAAGGGAAGGTGACCAGCAGGGTGCCTCAGGGATCAGTGCTGGGACTGGACCTGTACTGTCTTTGTAAATGACATTGCAGAGAAACTGGAAGACGACTCCAAAATCTGAAATAGGGTAGACACTCGGGGATGAGCAGAGACATGAGAAAACTAGAGGCGTGATCAAGGGTATCACAGCTAGGTTTCAGTCTGAAAAATGCAAAATAGTGCACTTAGGACACAGAAACCCAAGGGCAAAGTACAAAATGGATGGAGTGATATTGACGACCAACAAGCAGGAAAGAGGCAGTATAGCAGAGTGGTTTAAGGCTCTGAGCTGCAAATCTGGAGACCTGGGTTTGAATCCCACAGACCCCACTTGCATACTGTGTGACCCTGAGCAAGTCACTTAACTTCCCTGTGCTCCCAGGTCGCACTTGTAAACAAGCTTTCAGCTTAGTGTGTCTCTCCTGGTTAAACAATTGAAAAACAAAAAAAAGAAAGAGACTTGGGGTAATCATATCGATGGCCTAAAGGTAGACAGGCAGTGCAAAAAGGCAATAGGGAAGGTGGGTGGGATGCTGAGGTGCATAGGGAGGGGTATGACCAGCAGAAAGAGAGAGGTGGTGTTGCCTCTGTATAGATCACTGGTAAGACCCCACCTAGAGTATTGAGTTCAGTTCTGCAGACCACATCTCTGGAAGGACATAGACAGAGTGGAGGCAGCCCAGAGGAGGGCAACTAAAATGGAGCAGGGTCTGCATCAAAAGCCCTATGAAGACAGACTAAAGGACCTCAATATGTACACCCTGTAACAGAGGAGGGAGAGGGGGATATATAATAGAGGCTGTTAAATACCTCACAGGATTAAATAAGGTACAAGAGGGGAGTATTTTTCAGAAGAAAATGTGCTCAAGAACAAGGGGATATGCTATGAAGCTGGAGGGGGGTATTCAGAAGAGATGGGAGGAAGTATTTCTTCATAGAAAGAGTGGTGGATTCCTGGAACAGCCTTCCAGCGGAAGAGGTGGTGGGGGAAGAAACAGTGTTGGGGTTCAAGAATGCATGGGATAAGCACAAGGAAATCATAATGGAAAGGAACGGGGGAGGGAGAAAGAGCTATAGATCAGGAACGGTCTGCAGTAATAATGTAGGTAAAGAGAAATGGGCAGACTGGATGGACCAAGCGCTCCTTATCTGCCGTCAAATTCTATGTTTCTATGCCAGGAAAAAGCAGAAAGCTGTGCACTCATACAGCACCTCAAGAAGCACACACTGTGTGCAGGAAGGATCAGATCTGTAAAATTCATTCAGTATAAAGACATGGAACAGGCATTCTGACTGTGCTATTTCAGATGGCCCCTTCTCGCACGTCTTGAACAAAATCCTTGTTTCCCCGATTAAGAATCTACATTAGCATTTTGTTTTACATTTGAACTAAAAGGAGCACTTCTTTAAACATGGCTCAGTCCATCTTTTCATCAGTCTCTCTCTTGTTTTTCAGGACCCATTGTTTAACATCACTTTTCTTGTAACTAATATGACCTATCATGCAGCAGGCGCAGTGCTCATGACCTTTTGGGCAAGAGGTGTACCAAAACTGCTGAGAATACTGACGAAAACTTGGCCCAAACTATATCAACACCGTGCTCATGTTATTATTGCAAATATTTAAACAGTTCTAAAGCAGATTCAAAAGGGAGAAAGAACAGCATCATACAGAAAGAGATAAGGGGCAATCTAAAATAGAATAAAAAAGCATAGGTCAAAATTTTCACTGTAAAATGCACTACTGCTTTAAAACAAAAGGCATCAAGAAAGGATTTTGAACCCCAAACCATGGACAGTTATACACAGCATAATTTGCTTGGATGCCACTTTCAACACAGCCGTGGGAGTCAGTTTGGTACTTGCATGCCAAACAACAAAAATCAAACCGTTGCAGTTTGTGGAACAACCTTGGAATTTTTCTCTTGTCAAATGGAGATCAAAAGTACTGTCCCAGAACTACAATCTCTGAAAATGTCCACTTGTTAAAACGTAAAAGTCAGAATAGATTTTTCAGTCTTCTATTTATCAAATTGAATATATTCTCAACACAAAGGCAGTGCTGTCTAGTAGACAGAGCACCAGCTTAGTCAATTAAGAGATTTTCCAAACTCCTCTAGAGCCAAATACTCACTATGGGACCTTGAGTAAGTCGTTTATTTGCTCAATGTTCTAGTTCACCCAGCTGTGGAAATGGGTAATAGAAGTAAGACCCCAAATGAAATGTATTTCAGCAAGAATATTCTGGACAAATAAATTGTGAGACAAACTGTGTTTTAAACCATTCTAATGGTGCCATCTAGTGTTAGAAAACAAAACAGAAATTTCACAATTCCTTCCGCAGTTTTGACTTGCTGAATAAAGGACTTGTGTGCTGAAGTAAATAAAATAGTTTATTTCCTTACTGCAGTAAAGCATCAGTGTGTATTACAGTGAATATTTTCTGCACAGATCATGTTGTTTTATTTTAGATCGCCTTTTTTTCTTGCATTGAAAGATGCCCCTTTCCCCTATTTTGAGCCTGCTGTATCATTTGTTAGATTTGAGATAACTAAATGCTAGTGCACCTTAAAACATGACAATTCCCAGGCTTCCATTAGTATTCTCAACTGTGTTTGAACACCCATCACTTTTCTTGTGGCTAAGGTAAACTAGCATGCACCAGACACTGTTCCCTGACCTTAAGGAACAACAGGGTCCTGATATTCAATATGTACAATAGTGTAGCACAAAGGTTTGTGTTATGCTTGCCCTTCCGCCAGACCCAGAGGTTGCCGTATTCAGTCAGATAGCACACCACTACTATCCGACTGAATACAAGATCATGTCAATGTAGCACTGAATAGTGCTGCCTCAACATAGATCTGGGCTGTATGCAGCCCATAAGGACATGCAGGGAACTGCACCCTAAACCCAACAGTACCAACAGCCATGGTGCGATATTCAGCCCACACCATGCAAATGAGCCCACTGGTCACAAAAAGCACTAAAGGGCCAAATGCATACCCACTGTGAGCTCATCTGCATTGGAAGTGGTGACAGGTTTGTGCCCCTTCTGTGGCTGGCAGTCACATCAGGCATGGTGGTGATCAGCCCCCCCAATTGCCTGTTATCATAATAATCATGATTCCATAGTGTCCAGTGGCCCCCTCACCATCATTGCAATGACATCCCTGGTGTCTACTGGCACCCCCCCACCCTCTGATCACCTGTGTTGGTACTTGCTCCTGGTGTCTAGTGGTACTTCCTACCCTCCAGTCACCAGCCATACCAATACACATGATGTCCTTGGTGTCTAGTGGCACCCCTATCATCCAAAACCCACTGCCATATTAATATGGATATCCCTGGTGTCTAGTGGTATCCACCATGCTCCAAGCAGCCACTGCCACATATGAATGATGTCCCTGGTGTCCAGTGGCATCCTTCACCTTCCAGACACCCATCCCTTTATTATCATATGCCCTGGTGTCTAGCAGCCCACCTGCACTTCCCACCCTGAGCATACCAACCAGCCCCCCCATGTACTGCAGTAGTCATGTCACTTGACAGACGATACACAGCCTTCCTCACACCTCCTCAGCTGGCTTCCATATGGGTAGACAGATAGTGTGCTATATACTGTACACATGTTCCTGGTCATTCCATACAGAAACTAGCCAAGGAGATGTGAGGAGGGCTGTGTCGGTCACTGTACCAGACCTGCTGAGTGACACAGCTACTGTGTTATATGGAGGGGTGGCTATGTGGTGTGTACTGTGCAGGGGGGGCCACCATTCACCAGGGTATATGATCTGTATAGAAGGACAGGTGGCTGGAGGGTAGGGGGTGCCACTGGACACTGGGGACATAATTTGTACTGCAGTGGACACCACTCAGGGGGTGCATGGTACCACTGGACACCAGGGAGTGCAGTATTACTATGGCAGCAGATGACCAGAAGGTGGAGGGGGTACCACTGGACACAAGGGTAGTCCACCTTAATATGGTGGGTGGTGATCAGTGGGTGGGGCTACCACTGGTCAACAGGGTAATTGATATTACTATGGTAGTGGGCAATCAGAGGATGGGGGTGTCACTAGACACCAGGGACAAGAACAGGATGGGCGATTGGAGGGTGAGGGAGTGCAACTAGACACCAAGGCATCCATGGTTTCCATGCACCACAGTTCAGGGGGTGGGAGGTGGGCAGCTGCAGTACCACTGTCTGCCACCAGGGCCTTGCACCTCATCAGGATGGGGGTTGCAAAGGTGGTAAATGGCTTCTGTTTAGGTGGCATTTACTGGCTGTGCAAACCTCTGAATTTGCCACTGCACTTGTATGCAAGGGACAACTCCCTCACTTGCATGGGCACAGTGCGATCTTAGCACTCGTGTATTCTTACATACAATAGTGCCATTATTTAAGACATGTTCTCAATTAATATCCATCTATAATCTGATGATATGTACAAAAAATATTCCAACACCTGTATATTAAGATACATTTTAAGGTGTCATTAAATATTTTATATATTAACAAATGTAAAAGCAAAAAAAAATATTTTGTTATTTTCTGGAACACATTTTGAAACAGTTCTTGAATTTTGGTGCTACTTCAGCCTATTTCTTGAAGATCTGTGTCATGTTTGACTTTCTATACTTTCATCTTACTCTCCCTCAACAGTATTGGAGAATAATAAAAACTAAATTCCTAATGCAAATGGTTCCAAAGTTAGCCATTTCAAAGAAATTGTCAGTGTGAGTGGCTCAGTAGGTAGCACACTCGCCTCTGAGGCTGGGAGATCAGAGGGCTGTGGGTTCAGTTCCCACATCTGACACGTGGGTTAATATCCCAGTACTGACACTGTAGTGCAGCATGAGAGGGGTGCTGCACTTCTGAGGTGCCGTCATTCGGATTAGATGTTAAACCGAGGTCCCATGCCTGGATTGATGGTAGCTCAGGTGGATGTTAAAGATCCCATGGCACTTATTGAAAAGAGAAGGGGAATTTCCCCAGCGTTCTGGCCAAATTTCCCTCATTTCACTAAAAAATACCACAAACAGCTTAATCTGCTTCAACGTCAGTTTGCATTCATCTGGACCCCCCGCCCACACCCACAACCGGCATCAGGGTGTGCGTTGGGGTTGCCAGCCCTAACTCTTACCTCAGCAGATGTGTGAAGAAGCAGAGGTATAGGAGAATGGGTGAGAGTTAGACCCACAACCCCACGTGCACCCCGATGCCGGTTCGGGGTGTGGGCGGAGGATCCAAGGGGGGGGTTTCAACCCTAACACCGAATTTCCTCGCTTTTGTCACTGTGAAACAACCCTAACTAATGCATTAAACAGAGTTTTTTGCCTCTAATTTCCCTTCTTTTTGAGAATGATAATGAGAAATAGTGAATTTAATGTGGCAGCGGGAGCACGCGGCCCGGCACGTGATGTCTTATCACACAGTAACACGGTGCCCGCAAACGCAAATGGTATTGCGCATGGTGACAGAAAGATAAAAAGTACTGTAGACACAAATGGTTAAAATAATGCAAACGCAAGTGCAAATGAAAACGCAAAGGTTAACGCACATGGTGCCATAGACGGGAACAGTAAGTGAAATGGGTATGGAACCGCAAGCAGAAGCGGTAAGGGTAACAGTAATGTGAGCGCACAGGATGGTTTTCCCCAAAAGCTGCATAGAGAAAGACAGTGAGTACAAAGAATGTATGCATAATAATGGGTCTCGGAGCAGAAAATGAGGAGTTGGAATACTAAATTGCTTATATCTCAGGAACCGTACAACGTAGGAAACAAATTTAAAAGTCATATGATTTATGAATTTCCTGGCTAGTTTTGTACTTAGCCCTGATTAGGGGGGCTAAGTATTTTTCTGACGAAAAGTCCATATCTCGCACCATTTCCGAGATACGGGCCCTGAAAGGCACGGCGAATGCCGTAATGTTATCCTATGGGAAAAAAAGAGATGTTTGGAGTGCCATAACTTTGGCTCCCTGTAATATTTTTTCACCAAACCACTGAAAGGCACATCTGTGGGAAGTTGGCTTTATTCCTTCCAAATTTCAGCCCAAAAGACCAAACCGTTATTTTGCAGCAGGCCGGCAAAGGATTCCTGTAATGCGGCGGACGTTGTAATGTTATCCTATGGGAAAAAGTGTCAAATTTGGAGTGCTGTAACTTTGCTGCCCTGTAATATTCTTTCACTGAAACACTGAATGGCACATCTGTGAGATGTTGGCTGCGTTCCTTCCAAATTTCAGCCCAAAAGGCCAAACCGTTCTTTTGCAGCAGGGTGGCAAAAAATTGCTGTCATTTTCCCACAGCCTGGAAAAGTACTGCTGAACTTTTCGAAAGCTTTCACAAATTCATGCGATACTGTCGCAAATGCGAAAGTACTTTGCAAAAGCACTTTTTCCAGAAATTTGAAAAACATATTTCTGGGGTGTTTTACCCCAAAATAAAGACATGCCTAGCATCCTCAGGGTCTGACTAGGTGATTGCTAAAAGAATTTGGTTGCTAGAGGGTCCCAAATTTAAATGGCAAGCATTTTTCTGATGACCAACTGAAAACAAAATGGTGGATTTGCAACAGTAAAAGGGCCATTTGCAAAAGTAAAAACTGCATTTGCGACACTGTCGAACGTTTTGTTAACTATTCCCATTGACTTATAATGGGAAATTGTTTTTTGAATAACTTTTGAACCATTTAATATTTTTTCACAACATCTTCAAAAGGCACATCAGGGACCCCAGCTGCACGTTCCCTGAAGATTTTGGACCGGTCACACAAACTATGCGACCTGTAGAGATGAGCAAAGAATTCCAAAAAAGCATAAACACGCACACAGATCACGCTTAATAACTCCGCAGCTGTATATCCGAACAGTACGAAAGTTGGCAGATCCCAAGATGTATGGTTTCTGATCGTGTATTTCAAATTTCAGGCAAATCCATTGAACGGTTGCAAAGTTATTAAGGTGAAAAATTTTAGGTTTAACATGTAAATGGCTCCTCAACCCTAACTATGATAGCAATACTGTGCTGCCATAATATATGCTGTAAGACTTGCCAGGATGTGTAATTCTGGATCAGTAATCATACTCTGATTGTCTTCTTAGGTACAGGACAGTTGCACCATTATCATTTAAACACACAAGAGGAAAGCGAGATTATCGACTTTAATTACACATCCCTGAAGTCCTGTATTCAACTTACAAAATGGGTCCTATTTAAAATTGTTTTTGAAAGGTATTTTTATGGTTTTTATTAAGGAAATATTTTCATGTGAAATATGAGCAAGAGACAAAAATATAGTTGCAGTTGGGGCACTCTGATATTGTATCCAGTATTGATAGTGTATCCAAACCTGGTGCACTGGCTACAGAGTGCAGGAGTGTAGTTATGGTATATGATAAGTAGAAAGGATCTGTGGACAAAGGCAAGTAGAGAAAAGGACAGTGCAGGAAGCATGCAGAGTCATGATTTCCCAGGCCAAGGCAAGTCTGCAATACAGGATTACACAGAAGATCTAGGGGAATAATATATCCATTTCCAATATACAGGAAAAAAGGGGAGTAAAGGATTAGGTGGGACCTCTGATCATGGTGGGGGGGGGGCACCATATAGGAAGGCAGGAGGTTAGCAGAAAAACTGAATAACTACTCTTTTTTTACCCCTAAGTCAGCAGGTCACAACCCTTGACCAGCTAGGGTGGAAGTGCTGATAATGTCAGAATTAATAGGTAAGCATCTAGATGGTATCCACTTGCATACTGTGTGACCCCGAGCAAGTCAGCTAATCTCCTTGTGCTCCCAGGTCGCACCTGGAAACAAGCTTCAGCTTAGTGTGCCTTTCCTGGTTAAACAATTTCCCCTTTCCCTATGCACCATGGTATTAGTGAGGTTAAAAGGGGTTCTGACTGGGCCTCCTGTGGACATCTTTTAGTACACCTTACAGACATAGACAATGTCAGGGGACTATGAAATAGGAAATCTATTTAAGGAGGGGTTGAAGTCATGCCCAGGTAACTACAAATATGTGAGTCTTACCTTAGTGCAAAAAAGTGGTTCAGCACACACACGAGAATGGGCTGTTCTCTGGCACACAACATGGCTTCACAAAAAAGGTATGTTCTGCCAAGCCTACCTGGTCACCCTTATATTAGGGAGGTGTAGAGGGCTGCCAAGCACGGGAAGTAGTCAATCTGTACTTCAACCATGCATTTGTCACTGCACAGCAACACTCTTGGAAAAAGTAGTACAACATGAAGTAAACAAAATGCATACAAAGGGGATACAAACTGTCTCGTAGGAAGCAGTGAGGGGTGGTGTATTTTCACTATTCAAGCTTTAAGTGGAGGGATGTTCTGAGGGGTCAGTGCTACATCAAACATTTATTAAGACCTGTAGGAGGGGGGTCAGCAATGGGCTGCAGAAGTTTGCTGATAAAACAAAATTGGCAAGGGATACAGTACAGGGGACAAGCACACATTATGGGGGAGATTCACAAAGATTTGTGCTCGGTGCATCTCAGATGTGCTGGGCGCATCCCTTTTGTGAATCTTCCCCAATGTATTTATGTATGTATGTATTATAGTAGTGTTAATACTGATGCACCCTTCCACATTGTACCTGTAAATAGGCATTTTTTGCCTAGTGTACCCCTATCCAGTAAACACAAACTAACTAAATGAATACATTTGGGGTGTTAGCCAAGAAATAGAGGCTTAGATTTAACATGTGGAAATGCATGGTGAAGGTACCACCACTAGGGCAGAGAAATCAGGGTCACATACAGGGACACTGGTTTACTATGATTTATACAAGTTCCATTTTGAAGATGGGAAAACCAGTATTGTCACTGGCGTCTGCAATGCCATAATCAGTTTTTACTGGTGTTCTATCCTTACACCCTTTTCAGATGTGTATAAATATTCAGAATAAAAGAAGGCTAAGTGTACATCAAATTGAATAAAGCAAAATTAAAATAGTACAGGAAAGAATGTAGAGAAAAGTACAATTTCTGAAGATCCACTGATCTGGTAAAAAATTGGCAAATTCTATAAAATGATTTGATTTTATGGGTGTATAGAAAGTCCACATTCTGGAATTTTACTGGATTTCTAGTAAAAAATGAAAATCAGAGTCCTTGGTCATACACATTCCCTGCAGGATGCAACAGTGGACAACACAACCAGGGAAAATTATTTTTAAAGGAATATTGCAGCATCCTTCTCACAACAGAGGAAATGGCTTTGGACAGCAGGCAGAAGCCAAGCAACCAACATGCTGCTTGAGTCAAGAGAGCAAATACAATGTTGGGAGGCATTAGGTGGGGTAATGATTGGGTCAAAGGGGTGATCCACCCACATACAGCTGTGTCAACTCACATATACACATGTATGCAGATGACAGTCATCTTCACCTCTGGTCCTTCCTCTGCAGCTGTAGAAAACCTGCTCCAGTGGGACTTCAACAGTGCCCTCCACTGGTTTCATTCTAACCAACTTAGAGTTAACACTAAAAAAAGACAGTCTCCATGACCTTTGGTACCAGCCAGAAACTAGCCAGACTCACTGCGCCCCCCCGTCTTCACCATTCTGGATGGCAACCCACTTGAAACAGTTCAGTCCTTCAAGTACCTTGATGTGTGGCTAGGCAGTAAGCCTGACTTCTTAGCCTACATTGATGCCATCCATGCCAAGCTCCGTCCTAAGCTTGGTGCCCTCTATTGATACAAAAACTATCTCTGTTTGTCTGTTGGGATATGATTACCAAAATGATGCTCCCTGTTTTCGACTATGGGGATATAGTCAATGTCTCTGCCCCCTCCACTTCCCTTGCCAGACTGGATACCCTCCTCAACTCCTTCTGCCATTTTCTTGCCTCTAACGCTCCTCCAGCACACATCATTGCTCGCTTTACTCTTCCCTTTCCATCCTCCCTTTGCCATCTTGCCAACAGGCCCATTGTGCTATGTTCATCTCCATATATTGATTTAACACCCTTACCTCCTACCTCTCCTCATGCCTAGCCCAAATCCCCCCTGCCTCCTGCTCCTTCTGTTCTAGGAACAACCACATTTTTGCCATTCCTCACCCACACTCCTCTGCTGGACTATCTGCATTCTCATGTAGGCTTCCCTCTATCTGGGACGAACTCCCTTCCTCCCTCCATCTCTCCCCATCCTTTAACTCCTTCATACACCTGCTGAAACTTCAACCCCCCATTTGCTCCTGCTACCCTTCTTCTGGTTACCCTTGAAGCTTTGATTTTAACCCATACAAGTTTTTGGTCATGATTCTAAGCACTGCTAAAGCTCACTGCACTTTAATTGTGGTACATGCAAATTATCTTTATTTATTCTATTATTGTAACACATTGTTTGTCTGTCTGTCTGTTCAGATGTTGTTTTGCTATTATTGAGTGCTGTTTTGCTCCATCTCCCCTTTCGCCGGTTCACACCTGGTAACAAACCTCGGCTCAGTGTGCCATTCTAGTTACCAAATTTTAAATTAGGGATGGGAGAATTGGTTCTGACCCAGCTCTGATTCTGTCTCTGATTTGTTTTGAAAAGGTTCTGATTTACTCTGATGAACTGTAGACCTATTTTAGTCCTATCTGAGTATGAGAAATGCACCAGTATTATTCTTTTAGAGCCCTCTTGTTAAAAAAAAAATAAAATGTAACCTTTTTAAAAAAAACTTTTGTGTCTGTATTTTCATGTCATTTTTCAAGGTCAGCAAGCTGCCAACAGCAGTTAAATAAACTGACTGTTATTCTTGCCAATCGTGTGTGTTAGCTACCACACGAAATTCATAGGAAACAGTGGTCCGGATGCACAAAACTCTTGAAAATCCTGCAGCTGCAGGAAGAACTCAGCGGAAGTGGGTTGCCAATTGTGGAACCGCAATTTCTCCTGCAGCTACAGTATTCTCAAAAGTGGAGCTGGTTTATGACCAGCCCCATAATTAACGGCAGCTTGTGGATTGTGTTGCTGTGGAAATCCCCACAGCTGTGGAAAAATATTACAGCTGGTGGGACCAGCTGTGACACCTTCCACAGTTGCTCTGGATGTGAATAGCAATTTCTGCAGCTGCCAAGATTTCAGTCTGCAACTGGAGTTGCAGTGTGGGACTCAGTCCCAAAAAAGTTTGTGAATTCAGCCCACTGTATGCAGGTCATTTGGGGCTTTGCAGTGAAAGGAGGCAGTGTGTCAAATGTTGGAAAGAAAGAGAGAGCGACCAACAAATTCAACAGCAGAAAAACAACAGCAGAGTGCAGACCTTCACTGAGTCCGGTAAGCTTTTTGGTGGGAGACAGGTAGCGTGAGCAGGATGTCATTGGGCCCCAACCATCCCTCTCACCCTTTTGACTTGAGATGTTATTTATTATGTTATCTTGCATGCAGCGCAGACACCATACTGTGGTTGCTTCAGTGGAGAAGTGGGTGTCGGAGGTGCAGTCCTGCTGCATCCAATGGTGCTACTGCTTTTTCTGGCCAGGCTCTGTGGCGCCCATGGCATAGCACGCTGTCTATGACAGCAATTCAGAAAGTGTGCCACCACCTTGAAAGAAATTAGCTGCTGCAATCAGGGAGTGCCACGGAGCAGTCCTTGATTGCAGGAGCCAATTACTGCTTGCCTCGTCTTGTGTCCCCATCAAGCAACATGGCGGTGATTTCCCCGTCAGCTTCTCATAGTCCCCACAGAAGCTGAGGGACAGCTGCCACCTTTCACAGTCCCAATCCCCCTGTCAGCATGCCCCCTTCTAATTTAACTTGCCGACGGGCATGTCCTATCCCCATCAGCATAGTGTACCCCCCCATTTCTTGTGTGTCAAGGGGATGCCCAATCCCCCTCAGCTCATGTGACTCCTCCCCAACTCTGCATGTGCTGGCGGGGGTGCCCAATCCCTGTTGGCTACAGACCCCCCTCCCATGAAACACACAGGTGGCATGCTGGGAGCCCACCCCAGTGTGCCATATGTCCCTGAAAAAAAAAAATGGTCCCACGATGTGTTTTTTTTTAACCCTGTAGAACAGAAAATGGTCCCTTGTTGAGTCCGTTGCCCCTCCCCCAACCCACCCTCTATGCACCCTGCCTCCCCAAACCCCCCTCACCCCATACTTACCTCTGGAGCCCAGCACGATGATCTTCGGTGGACCAGGAACACGTCTGCACTCTTCAAAGCTGACCACGAACTGAAGAAATGCCAGTAAGCTGTATAATGGCATAAATAGGGTTTTTTCAACTTTGGTGCATATCTCGGGCATATTTTGGAATTCTGGCACCAAATTTTCAACATGTGGTCACTGGGTCCCCTCCTCATGAATTCAGTCACTGTTGTGGTGTTATTCAGTCCCAAAAGGTAATTTTGCGATCACTGCACAGAATCATCTTTCAGACCAAGTAATGAAATGACAGTGTTTCTGTTCATGAGGTGGCCTCCAAAAAGCCTATGTTGCAAATTTGGTAAAAAAATTCCCCAAAATTACTGTGTTATGAGCGTGCGTTGTGCAGTTTCCACACGCACTCATAACTTCACCAATTTGTAATAGTTTCACTCCAGATTTTCAACATTGGCATTTTTCACACCTCCTTATGGACAGTGTAGCTGTCATTTTTCACATTCTGGCCAAAATGTGTTTTCGCACTACCGGCACAGAATAGCTCGGTCGCTGTGGGAAATCAGTGTTTGGGACAGATTATGAAAATCACAGCACACTGTTCGTGTACAGAGGTCCTAAAATGCCTATGTTGAAAATTTGGTGACAAAGTCCATAAAATGACTATGTTACAAGCGTGTGTTACGCAGTTTCCATGCGCACTCTGAACTTTGACAATTTGTAATGTTTTCACTCAACATTTTCAACATTGTCAATTTTTCACATCTCCTTATGAACAGTATAACTGTCATTTTTCAGATCCTGCCCGAAATGTGTTTTCGCACAAGTGGCAAACTATGGCATGGTCCTGTGGGAAATCAACAATCAGAACTGATGAAGAAAATCATAGTGACAGTGTTCATGAGCAGAGGTCCCAAAATGCCTGTGTTGGAAATCTGGTGAAATAATTCCACTAAATGACTGTGTTATGAGTGTGCATTGCACAGTTTCTACGTATGCTCGTAAATTCGAGCATTTTTAATATTTTCACTCAAGATTTTCAACACTGCCATCTCTTCACACCTACCTATGAATGGTACAGCTGTCATTTTTCACATCCTGCCCAAATGGTGTTTTTCCACATCTAGCGCAGAATGGCACAGTCGCTGTGAGAAATCAATGTTCGGGACAGATTAACAAAATCACAGTGCCACTATTCATGAGCAGAGGTCCCAAACACTTTCATAAGGTGGGGGTCCCAAAAATGGCATGCTGCAAATTTGTAGTGCAAATACCAACAAACTACCGGGGCATTAGGGTTTCTAACCATAATGTCCCACCCTGTACAGACTGACAGGCATCAGGGGTGTGTCTTTCCATTGCCACCTGTCATGCTCACACCATACCGCTGCAGGGTAGGGTGAGCTGAAATGCCATGAACATTATGGCCAATGCCCAAAAGCACACCTTAGTGCCTGTCAGTCTCTATAGGGTAATGTGGGGTTTGACATCACTTTCACACTTCACTGCCATTCCTGTTATGCATCTGTTCAACTCCTGCGCTACCGATGCCAATGTCAGCAAGACAACATTCAGCATTGACAAATGCTTGTTTCATTTGTAATTTGCTTGCCTACTTGGTGTTATAGCAAGCAGCATGGCCCCAAACCATTCTACACACTCCTACCTGACTGGCCAATTATTTTTTATCACTTGTGTTTTCCAATTTACTTTTTTTCTTTATCTGGTTGACCTTGCCTTTCCCCAGCACTGTAGTTTTTTTATAGAACTGTTTGGCCCCAACTGCCACCTACTCCTGCCATGAAGCCCATGCACCAGTCCCCAGCACCATCACCCCCCCCCAAGCTGGTGGGGATCCACATGGTACACTTCATCTGGGTTCCCAAACTGAAAAACACATACAGCAATATATATACACCATGACTGCACAAGAAGGAATTTTGTTTTACTTGATCTTTCTGTTATGGTTGTTGACCTCTGTCCTCTGAATTCAAAGAAATAAATTATTAAATTAAATATCACCATCATCTTCAAACACCACCAAGGAAGCACCCTTATTAGATGACACCTGTTGCAGCTGTTAGTCATCATTGCTGCTATGTTCCTGCCACTTTTCACTGACCTGGTAAGAGAATTTGTTGGGACCTTTAGGAAGGTAAGGCACTGTACATTTTCAGGAGTAAGCCTTATGTGGTCATCTGAGACAACATTTCCAGACACTAGTGGGAGGGCAACTAAGAAGCTTAATAGCAAAGGTAGATTGCGTAGGCCAGATGATCCTAGACTTGATAAATAAATAAATAAATAAAAAAGATGTTTTTTCTTTTCCAGCCAGTACTCAAAAGGGTAATCAGTAATATTAATGTGTGGTTCTTGTAAACAGACATCCACAATATCAGACAAAGACAAAGAAGGCAGCTCCATGACAGACAGATCTCAATTGTCAGTTTCCATGAGTTTTGGCCAAAAGGAGAGCGTTATGTGTGTGTGTCAGAATGACATGGAATGCTCTGCCAGAGGAACTGATTTTGAGGGCATCAGTGGGGTGATTTAAGGGGGGGGGGATAAACGTGAGGGCAAAATCAAAATGGGGAAGGGGAAAGGGTAAAACAGTGGGATCAGTTTGTGGGGAGTAGGGTGAGGGAAGGGGCAGCATCAGTGAACAGCACTGGGAGCTGCACACTTGAGTAGACTTGATAGGCCATTAGGCCTTCATCTGCTGGCTTCATCGTATGTTTATATGTACATGTCTTTTTCAAGGGCTGTGAAAGAGGAGTTGATGCAGGACTACCCAGTGTCGATGAAGGAGTGCATGGTGGCAGTAAGTGCAAATTATTGCTGTCACCACCAATATACGTTGCATTGTCAGATGCAGCATCCACATCATGTGATTCACTTGTATTGTCAGATACAGTCTCCTCATTTTCCTATGCAACTGCTGAAATCAGCATGTTTTGTATTCTAGATGAGTCACCAAGATGTGAAGGAGGCAGCTGTTGCAGCTTAAACCGAGGGTCAAGAAGAGCTGAAAGAAGAACATTTTTGTCTGTCATGATATTTTGAAGTCTTCTGCAATTTTGGAATTGCTGCAGTCAGTCAGCCCATGAGGGATAGATCAGATTTGTCTTCTTTTTGTTCCAAACCTCTACACAGCCTCCAGAGTTCCTTGTTCAATAAATTTATGATGGGAATAACCCTAGTTTAGAGAAATGTCGTCTTTGCTAATCTGTTGAGTTGCTTCCTCAGAGGGAATCAAGAGAAATGTAAGATGCTCCATGAGGCCCCACTGGAATGAATTCAGCACAACGCCATCTGCTGCAGTGTGCTCCATGGTATATTCATGGACTGCCTTCTTCTTTTGTGAGAAGTCTCTCACACATGTACAACGTTGAGCTCCACCTTGTTGGAACATCGTTTGAGTTGTCATATTGGCAAGCCATTTTTTTATGTAGGTCAACCAAGATACCACGTGATTTTACAGAGTGACTGTAAGGGCCACAAATTTTCTTTGCAGCTCCCACTAGTGTTATGATACTGTTGTCACTGAAAAGGAAAACTTGTACTAACATATTTAATGAGTGTGCAAAGCATGGAATATGAGTAAAACCACCACATTTTAATGCACTAACAATATTGGCGCCATTGTCTGAAACCTCAAATTCAGTATGAAGTACCAGGGGCTCTAACCACTCAGAATTTTTTCACGCAATTCTTCCAAAATATTGTCAGTGGTGTGATGCTTACCAAACATGCTAATGCAAAGAGCTGCGATTCTTTGTCTACCTTCCTGTTCACTGCTGCTTGTGATGATGTTTGAAGTTGATCATGACACCCAATGTGCTGTGACTCACATGTAATCAGTGGTTTGAGAACTCGTCCACATGTCTGTGGTCTGGTGAACAGAACCACATTCATTGTCTTGAAGAGCTAATTTTATTTTACTTTGCATACATATGTACATTTTGGAAACAGCCACAGTCACAAACTATTTATGGCTTGCTTGATATGTCGCAATGTGGAGCAAAATATTTTAAAAGGGCTTTAAAACTGTCATTCTCCACCACAGAATATGATTGCAGGTCCTTGGCAATAAATTCAGCTATTAACTGCTAAATTTTTAATGTGACTTGATTTGATCTACTGTAGGCAGTTTTTTGTTCAAGCACCACAGTAATGGTCTGCTGTTCAGTTCTTTGGGGGGCGGGGCAAAAACCATGGGATTGCATTAAGCTATAGCTTGTCTAAATACTTTTGCCAGTGTAGTCAAATGTTGTTTTTTTCTGCCCTCTCTGTCGCTTCACCACCACTTTTGTCTGTATGATTATTTTCATCACAGATATTTGCCCCTTGCTCAGGACTGCTGCCCAGCCAAATGGTTGGATGTGTGCTTTGCAAATGCCTTATTGGTGATGTTGTCCCGAACTAGCACCTCACTTTCTCTGTAACCTCTTGTTGACAAAAGCTGCAGAAAGCAATACATTCATTTATGGGACTTGCAGCATATGAAAATAGCTCAACACAACTGAGATGGAACATTTTGTCATCATGTCAGGAACTGCAGCAATTTTGGTGGCAGCTATTTCTGACGTTAATTTATGCGCACTGTGGCTGTCCCCAGGAGAGCTACCTTGATTATTGATTGCTTTGCCGCTACTGGTGGTGTTTGCTGTATGTGTTTTTCCTTTTTGGGTGGGGGAACCCAGGTGGTATCCTCTACCTCACTTTGGAAGAGCATAACTGGGATACATCATGATCGTGATCTTGTTCTTGTACATTTACAACCTCTTCTTCATCAGAGGCATTGCTTTCTGGTGAAGGAGCACGATATGCATAAGTAGCATATCATGGAGTGCCACGTCTAGTGGTGCTGGATACAGCCTTTCCTTCAAAATTGACTTTCTAGGTCTAAGTGTTCTGGCTATCTGTTTTTGTGTTTTAGTTTTATCTATTTTTTTCTCGCAATGCTGACAGTGCTGCACTACACTGATCAGGGGATTCACCAACATTCTTTTCTTTTTCTGATTGTGTTGCTTCATCTGTTTATGGGTGTGTTGTTTCACTTTCATCAATTGTGTTAATGATATCTTCAGCAGTGAATTTCCCTTTTCTGAATTTGTTTTCAGGAAATATTTTGATTGTTACTTGTACCAATTTCAGCCATACCGCTGGTGTTGGCCACATGTTCCATTTCCAAAACAGACTCTGATTCTGAATCCATTTTTGGGGGTCCAACTTAATTGCTTACTTAACAGTATTAGTTTGGACACAGAGTCTGAGATGTGGGGGATACCCCCCTCTCAAAATAGTAAGGCACTATATGACCTAGTACTAGTTTAGGCATAGAGATGGGTAACAGAGTCTGAGACGTGATGCTCCCCCTTCATAATCTGTATGGCACTATACAGAGATGGGTAACACAGGATCTAGGGCAGTATGGCCTTTCAGGGCAGCACAAAGATGGACAATACAGAGTCTGAAACGTGGCACCTACCACTTCAAAATCTGGATGGCACTACAGCACAGAGAGTGGCAACACAGTCTCTAGTCTAGGGCAGTATGACCTTTCAGAGCAGCACAGAAATGGGCAACACAGAGTCTGAAACATGGGTGACACCCTCCTCTCGAAATATATGAAGCACTATATGATCTAGTACTACTTCAGGCACAGATACGGGCAACACAGAGTCTGAAACATGGGTGACACCCTCCTCTCGAAATATATGAAGCACTATATGATCTAGTACTACTTCAGGCACAGATACGGGCAACACAGAGTCTGAAACATGGGTGACACCCTCCTCTCGAAATATATGAAGCACTATATGATCTAGTACTACTTCAGGCACAGATATGGGCAACACAGAGTCTGAGATGTGATGCCCCCCTTCACAATCTGGATGGCACACAGATGAGACACAGAGAGTCTAGGGCAGTATGACTTTTCAGGGCAGCACAGATATGGGCAACACAGAGTCTGAGATGTGATGCCCCCCTTCACAATCTGGATGGCACACAGATGAGACACAGAGAGTCTAGGGCAGTATGACTTTTCAGGGCAGCACAGAGATGGGTAACACAGAGTCTGAGATGTGGGTAACACCCCCTTAAAAATTACTGAGGCACAGCTGGCACTGAGGTGCTGGATGCCACATCTTGTGCCACACCAGTGACCAGGGTTTGGGAACGAGTCTCGGTCATTGGGGGTCAGCCGGGGGGAGGGAGATGGATTGAGCAGCCAAAAGGTAGCTGTCCTCTCCTGGGAAGGGATGTCACCCCTGCAGTCCACCTGCTCCCAGGTGGAGGCCTGAGGGTAGTGTAGGTGAGCAAGCAACAAGAATAGGGAGGATGCTTTGGTACCACAGCATGCGGGTGCCTCCACACCCATACATGTGGCCCAAGGCATGGGGCAAGAAAGTTGGAAAAAAATGGAGCTGGTGGGCTCCATGAAGGCCCCGGCCATGATCCCAGTGATGGGATTGCATGTCCAGGAACAGATGCAAGCACCCCATGGAGGGGGGAGCAGAGTCTGCGTGCCAGCTCCCGGGGGATAAAATGTACATTAAAAACAAAAATTACTGAGGTACTATGACCTTTAGTCAGAGTCCTCCTGTCCTGTCTGATTCTGTTGAATTCATTGGTCTCTAACAAAAATGGGTGTTGTAGTATTTTACTGTGGAGTCTGCAATGTCTGCACTCTGCTATTGAATTTGTTGATCTCTCTCTACTCTGTCTTTCTAATAAAAAAATCCCTTTTTTTAATGAGTACTCACTGTCTGCTGCAACATTTGCAGCACTCAGCTGTTTTCTGCTATTGAATTCATTGACCTCTCAGTCTGTGTTCTTCTAGACTCCTTCTCCAACAAAATTTTCACAATTTGTTTTGGGGGGGGGGATCTCCACTGACAAACACACAACTGTCTTCCATGACTGCAAAGCCACAAATGCGCTCTATACTTGGTTTCCTAGGGAAGTCCTATGGTGGTTAACACAGAGGATTGGTTAGAACATGTGTCAATCACAGAACAGAAACTCTCATTGATTGGATCCCTTCAGTGCCCCAGGATCACGAGGGTTTCCCTTTGTTGGTCATGTGATGTTCCAGGGACTCAAGAGTCTTCAGCAGAGATGGGGGGGGGGGAATGGACACTTTTGTCTGCCTTTTCCTTGCAGTACTGGTGGTGAGAGTGTTTTTCCAGATCAGACTGCACTTCCATACTGTGCCTAACTAGCAATCCGGATAGAGCTACAAAAGGCTTGATTTTCCCAGTCAGAGCCAAGTCGGCCCGGTTCGTGGGGGTTCGGAACTGTACCAGAGCTGGCTTGCCCATCCCTATTTTACATAAATAAAAAATAAATACATTTAAAAGGCCTTAGTTAGATTGCACCTGAAGTCCTGCATCCAGTTCTGGTCACTGCAGTACACACAGGTCAATGAAGAGATCAAGGAGATTCAGCACAGGGTCACCAACTTGACTAGCAGCTTTGGAGCAAGAACTACAAGGAGAGACTGGACATACTGGCATTATTCTGTCTAGAAATGAGAAGGCTGAGAGGGAGAATGATCACAATGTTCCAAGTAATAACAGAGGTAGACAGGGCAGAGTATACACAGATGCATATTCTGGTGAGGGTGAGCAGAACCAGAGGATATGTGCTCAAACTGAGGGGTGTAGTAGTATAAGAGAAAATATTAGCAATCCTTGCTTTGTACACGATAGTTAACATATGGAATAGCCTACCAGGTGAAGTTCTGGAAATTGGCTTTGTTCAGGCTTTCACTGCAGGACACAATGCCTTCCCAAGTGGGACATGGAGGGTTAAATAACATGAGTGAGAAAGCAATCAACTGATAAGCTGGGGGGCATACATAAATTGGTTACAGTCACTGCTGTGTGGCAGGGAGGGGGTCCATACACAAATTGTGTATAGTCACTGCTGTGTGGCAGGATGCATGAACGTAATGGACGCAAAGTCCCTTTTTTTTTTTTTTTTACACTTTCCTTTTTATCTCTCCCCTCCCCGTACCAGTCCTTCAGACCTCTGATCATCCCTATGGGTCCCTCCCACAGAATCTGCCCCTAGAGTACCAGGCTTACTCCTTACCCCTCCTATCTTACTCCTCCTTGGAGTGCCTACACAATGGGCTCTGTCCTGTGGGTAGGTGAGCCAAGGTGGATCGGTCGTCATCTTGGCCCAAGAGGGGGTATGTTTCTGTTTTTCTCCCCTTAGTCCCTCCTTCCCTTGAGGGTGTTGGCACAAAGGATGAACATCCAGTTCTGTGGTGCACTGATGCATGCTGCAGTCAAGTGCCCACAATGTCCTCCCCTCCCTGACTCTCAAAGAGCCACCTGTGCCCCGATGCCCATGCTTCCACCGGCACCAGTACATTGGGTGTGCGAGACACCCCAGGATCCCACCCCTGGAGGAGGAGAGCATCCATTGGGATGCTCAATCCTCTTCCCTCCTGTGACACCTGGCGACCCGAGTCCGTTCATGAACCAGGGTCGCTGGCGTGGTACGAGGTGAAGCAAAATCCCTTTTATCGTCACAATACTTTGTTGCTATGTCACTTCACAATGTCTGAAATTGTTGCTTCCAGGACCTGAATCAGTGTTTTAATGTGTAGATGTCTACTCATTGCAATTAGTAATTGATCATGTTCTCTCTCCTGTTGTTCTCTTTTCTGACAGAAAGATGTTATCTGATCTGATGAAACTGATGCCTTTGATCTCTTAACACATCATTTTCCACGGGAAAAATCACTTTTCAGTCCTGTAAATCATGCTTCTACTAATTGCAGATGAATTTAGCATTCAGCAATGAGTAATTAAAGAAATGCAACTACTTATGTTGTATATCCAACTGAGTAATAATTTTAAACAGGATAACTTTACTGAATGAGGTAATGCAGTAACAGCAATCATTTCAGTATAACTGTAATAGATATGATTAAAAAGCAACTTCTTTTTTGGAAAATGGGACTGCTGATTTATTTTAATGAAGCCCACAAAGCTTCATAAAATTGAATCTGTATTCTCTAAAGGGAGAAGTTGACTTTTTTCAGATCCATTATGTAGAGTCTGAGACACATAATGTTATCAAGTAGCCATATTTACTGCACAGTGCGATGCCTCAAAAAGTAGATGAGACTGAGTTTGAAATGTATTAAACACAGCATCCTTTTGCCAGTGGAGTTGTAAAACAGTATAACAATTATCATATTTACATGTGTTTGCAGATTTATTAAAGCTTACACACTTGTTGGAGGATGTCGCACAATTGTAACTAAGTAACTAGCATATGCACTCTAGAAAATGTAATGCAAGCCTTTTCAAATCTGTACTGTCTGGAATATTTGTGTATTTCTAGAAGAAACAATTGTGGGACATTACCCATGTCACATGATCTCAGTTCTTTATTCTGTTCCACAGTAAAACTGGGTAGAACCCAGATTTCACTGAAAATGCAGCTCAGGATAACAAGAGTTATAAAATTAACACAATAAATAGTTTTACACTCTAGGACAGACTCACGGTCACAAACCAAAAGAAATATGTGACCCGGCCCCGTGGGTTGGCTGCAGTGCATCACATTTCAGTTCAGGAGCCCAGCCCCGAAGCTTGGCTGCAGTATGCCATATTTTAACTTGGTATAAAAGAACAGAAGGAGGCCAAAGCCCATCGAGACTGTTCCCCACACACTGTGGGACTTGAAGAAGTGTTAATAATTGTCCCCAATCCAGTCATCAAGTTTGTTTTTAAAGGAGGTGATATTTTCTAGGTCAATCAATTCCTGTGGTAATGTATTCCATATTCATTGGGGCTCTAATTGTGAAAAAATTGCCCCATTTATTAGTTTAAATGATGTCACCTCGAGTTGCTTATTTAGTTCAAGAGCCAGGCACCAAGGCTTTATTTATTTATTTAGTTTTTGTTTTCCAGGTGGGTGTGCTAGCCATAGAAATGACTATTTTCAGACCCAACCCAGAAGGTTACAAGCAAGACAGTACAGTCACAAAGCACAAGGTGGGATTACAATAGCAAGGGTACAGCTTTTGACAGCAACAGTAAGGTACAATTAATGGATTACAATAGCAAGACATAGCTTTTGACAATGAGACAATTGAATTACAACAGCAAGGATACAGTTTTACAGCAAAAACAAGGCTTAGCTGCGGAGTGTCACATTTCAGTTTAGGAGCCTGGCACCAAGGCTCAGCTGCAGTGTTGCATTTCACTTCAGAAGTCTGGCCCTAAGGCTTGGCTGCAGTGTGTCACGTTTCAATTCAGGAGCCTGGCCCAAAGGTTTGGCTACATTCTGCCACAATTTCAGTTCAGGAGCCCAGCCCTGAGGCTTGGCTGCATTGTGTCACATTACAGTTCAGAAGTCTGGCCCTAAGGCTTGGCTGCAGTGTGTCACGTTTCAATTCAGGAGCCTGGCCCAAAGGTTTGGCTGCATTCTGCCACAATTTCAGTTCAGGAGCCCAGCCCTGAGGCTTGGCTGCATTGTGTCACATTTCAGTTCAGAAGCCTGGCCCTAAGGCTTGGCTGCAGTGTGTCACATTTTAATTCAGGAGCCTGGGCCTAAGGCTTGGCTGCAGTGTGTCACGTTTCAATTCAGGAGCCTGGCCCTAAGGCTTGGCTGCAGTGTGTCACGTTTCAGTTCAGAAGCCTGGGCCTAAGGCTTGGCTGCAGTGTGTCACATTTCAATTCAGGAGCCTGGCCCAAAGGTTTGGCTGTATTCTGCCACAATTTCAGTTCAGGAGCCCAGCCCTGAGGATTGGCTGCATTGTGTCACATTTCAGTTCAGGAGCCTGGCCCTAAGGCTTGGCTGCAGTGAGTCACATTTCAGTTCAGGTGCCCGGGCCTAAGGCTTGGCTGCAGCGTGTCATGTTTCAATTCAGGAGCCTGGCCCTAAGGCTTGATTGCAGTGTGTCACGTTTCAATTCAGGAGCCTGGGCCTAAGGCTTGGCTGCAGTGTGTCACGTTTCAATTCAGGAGCCTGGGCCTAAGGCTTGGCTGCAGTGTGTCACGTTTCAATTCAGGAGCCTGGCCCTAAGGCTTGGCTGCAGTGTGTCATGTTTCAGTTCAGGATCCTGGCCCTAAGGCTTGGCTGCAGTGTGTCACGTTTCAATTCAGGAGCCTGGCTCTAAGGCTTGGCTGCAGTGTGTCACATTTCAGTTCAGGAGCCTGGGCCTAAGGCTTGGCTGCAGTGTGTCACGTTTCAATTCAGGAGCCTGGCCCAAAGGTTTGGCTGCATTCTGCCACAATTTCAGTTCAGGTGCCTGGGCCTAAGGCTTGGCTGCAGTGTGTCACATTTCAGTTCAGGAGCCTGGCCCTAAGGCTTGGTTGCAGTGTGTCATGTTTCAATTCAGGAGCCTAGCCCCATGACTTGGCTGCAGTGTGTCACATTTCAGTTCAGGAGCCTGGCCCTAAGGCTTGGCTGCAGTGTGTCACATTTCAGTTCAGGAGCCTGGCCCTAAGGCTTGGCTGCAGTGTGTCACATTTCAGTTCAGGAGCCTAGCCCCATGACTTGGCTGCAATGTGTCACATTTCAATTCAGGAGCCTGGCCCTAAGGCTTGGCTGCAGTGTGTCACATTTCAGTTCAGGAGCCTGGCCCTAAGGCTTGGCTGCAGTGTGTCACATTTCAGTTCAGGAGCCTGGCCCAGAAGCTTGGATGCAGTATGTCACATTTCAGTTCTGGAGCATGCCCTTGTGGCTTGGCTGCAGTGTCACATTTCAGTTTGTTAAACCAGACCCTTGGCTTGGCTGCATTGTGCCATGTTTCAGTTCAGGTGCCCAGACCCGTGACTTGGCTGCATTGTATCATGTTTCAGTTCATGAGCCTAGCCCCATGACTTGGCTGCAGTATATCACATTTCAGTTCAGGAGCTTGGCCCAGTGGTTTGGCTGCAGTGTGTCATGTTTCAGTTCACAGGTCTGGCCCTGAGGCTTCGCTGCAGTGTGTCATGTTTCAGTTCAGGAGCCCAGCTCCATGGCTTGGCTGCAGTTTGTCATGTTTCAGTTCTAAAGCTCAGCCCAGTGGTATGGCTGCAGTGTGTTATGTTTCAGTGCCAGGGCCTGGCTCCACGGTTTGGCTGCAGTATGTCACATTTCTGTTCACAAGACTGGCCCTGAGGCTTGGCTGCAGTGTGACATGTTTCAGTGCCAGGGCCTGGCTCTGAGGCTTGGCTGCACTGTGTCATGTTTCAGTTCAGGAGCCCAGCTCCATGGTTTGGCTGCACTGTGTCACATTTCAGTTCAGGAGCCCAGCTTCATGGTTTGGCTGCAGTTTGTCACATTTCAGTTCAGGAGCCTGGCTCCATGGCTTGGTTGCACTGTGTCACATTTCAATTCAAGAGCCTAGCCTAAGGCTTGCTAGCAGTGTGTCATGTTTTAGTTCTAAAGCCCAGCCCAGTGACATGGCTGCAGTGTCACATTTCAGTTTGTTAAACCAGACCCTTGGCTTGGCTGCATTGTGTCATGTTTCAGTTTAGGTGCCCATACCTGTGACTTGGCTGCATTGTATCATGTTTCAGTTCACGAGCCTGGCCCCATGACTTGGCTGCAGTATATCACATTTCAGTTCAGGAGCTTGGCCCAGTGGTTTGGCTGCAGTGTGTCACGTTTCAGTTCATGGGTCTGGCCCTGAGGCTTGGCTGCACTGTGTCCCATTTCAATTCAAGAGCCTAGCCCAAGGCTTACCAGCAGTTTGTCATGTTTTAGTTCTAAAGCCCAGCCCGGTGACATGGCTGCAGTGTGTCATATTTCAGTGCCAGATCCCCTTATATCTGTCCCATGCATGTTGGTATCCTTTCACCATTTTGGAACCTACCACTTCTGCTGAAAGGCTGTTTCAGGTGTCCACCATCCTCTCCTTGAAGAAGTATTTCATCACATTTCCTCTGAGCCTCCCCCTATCCAGTTTCATAGCATAACCCTTGTCCTGGAGCTTCTTTTTCTATGGAAAATGCTACCTTTCTGTCCCTTATTAACACCTGTTCGGTATTTGAATGTTTCTATCATATCCCCCCCTTTCCCTTCTCTCCTCCAGAGAGTACATATTCAGTCTCTCTCGAGTCTCTCCTAGTAACCAGAAAGGGTAGCCCACCCAGACTTTGTTTTCTCCAGAATCACAATCTTGGTTCAGTTTATACACCACTGGCCTGCCAGTTCAGCCAGGTAGATGCAAAATACATCTATGATATGGCATGGGCCTAATAAAAATACGCCTGATATGTTACAGGCAGTCTCTATCTCCATGGCATCATGAGTGGTGAAGGCACAAGTGATGTTTCAGGGATCGCATCTGGTGTAGAACAAGGGTGTCTGTTAGCACCCACATTATTTAATCTCTACATAGAAACCTTAATCAGAGCTTTAGAATCGGTGAACATTTTTGCCCCCAATATTAATGGAAATGAAACAATGCTCTACACAGACGATGCACTCTTGCTTTCCCAGACACCACTAGGGCTAAGTAGAGGTATGACTGCTGTGACAGACCATTTCAGAAAAATAAAACCTAATGTAAATATAACGGCAACCAAAATAGTAACATTTGGTGAAAAGAAATTCCAACCCAAAAAGTGGAAGACAGAAGGAAACAGCTTTGAAGAAGTAAAATACAGTTGCCTTGGAGTGATGTTTGACAGTAAATTAAACTGGTTATCACAAATAAACTCTGTCAAGGCAAAAGCCAGCAAAACAACACTAGCAACCAATAGATGTGTTCAGCTTTTGGCTGGAGAGTCCTTCAAAGCTTTAAAAGTAGTATTTAATGCTAAAATCTAGAGCCAGATAAAGCATGATAGTGAAATATTGGGTGTGACTCTGAAAGCCCAGAAAAAATCTATAAAATCGAGTCAATTCAAAACTTCTTCCTTAAGGTTGTTTTAAATCTACCATAAGAAACACCATCAGCAATTTTAAGAGCAGAATGTTGATCAACTGCCATAGAGGCAGCAGTGAAAATCGATGCCATAAGATTACTGGAGAGAATTATAGCTACAAATGCTGGCAAACTGTCAAAGCAATGCCAAGAGTAATTTCTGTTCTATAAAAATGAAAATCACTTTTTCTCAAAAAATGTATATTACTTTGGTAACAAATGAAATGGTGTACATTTGGTGGAGTCTAGCAATGTCAAATACCAATGCATTCATAGCAGAAGCCATTCAGAGATTTAAGGATGTGGCCATACAAAGAGCTTCAGAAACTTTGCATATGCTAGATAGAAATGGTTTATTTAGTCAGTTTAAAGATATTTTGTTTTACTGAAAAATATCTTTTCAAGTGTGAAAACAAAATGCTAAGGGCTGCATATTGTAAATTCTGTTACAGAATCCCGAGAGGATGCTTACCAGATGTAACCCATAAAACTTCAAAACTGGAGGTAGTAAATAGACAGCTCATTACAATACACCACCTCATATTTGATTGTGAGGCATTAATACCTGAGTGCAAAAAATGGATACTGCCAGTATTATATGGCAAAGATTATTGCACAAACAAGGAAAAACAGTGGCACTATTGTTTGCTTGTTCACCAGCCACAATATATACTGTGGTACCCTTTGCAGGAATTGTCACATATAAACTTTAAGACTGTAAATGAATGTACTTTCTATTTCTCTTTATAATTTAAGAACGTATTCTAATGTTTTTAATCTTCAGATTACATATAGAAAGATACATGGGGTAGTGTGTATAATGAAAATTTACACACACACACACACACACACACACACACACACACACACCTGAGGTGTTGGATGCTACACAAATCCCAAGAATGAAGCTCGAGGGGTTTATACAAGCATCCAACACCTAGGGTGGTGTAAAATCGGAGTTTTACACACTACCTCAAGTCTTGTTTTATATAATTGCTGGATAGTGTTTTCTCACCTTGAAAACACTACTCAGCAATTATAAAAAAACAATGGCTCTGGCAGCACAGTCAGAGCTGTGGTTTCACTTTTATTTTATTTTTTTTTTGTTCCTTTTGTGCCCAGAAACTTGATATAAATTAACTTAATAGTAACTATCTTTCTGAAGGAACTTGTGAATACACTTACTGGGAATACATTTACTGTGCGCCACTGGAAGTGTGTACATGAGGGAGGCAGTGTGTGTATGTCTAGAGCGTGGGAACCAGCATGTCTTTTCCGTTATAACAAGCTGGTTACAATGGCAAATTTTAACTGGGTTTCCCTATAGGAGGAAACACTGCCTAGTTATTATATACCTTTAATAAAAAAGAACTTGAACTAGTCAAAGTTCCATAAGCATAACTTTCTAAGTACAATCAATTTCGGAATGAAGTGGTGTCAGACTTCTATTCTGAAGGCCCTAGAGTGAGAATATTTGTGTAACCCCCGGACCCCTGCCTTTTTGCAAAAATGACAGGTGGCATGCTGTTGAAGCTGACAGCAGTACCTGGTGGGGACTGGGTTCGGGGAGGATGAGGTTACTCGGCACAGGGGCCTAGGTTTGGCTACTCTGCACAGGGGCACTCAAGTAAATCTGAACACAGGAAGCAATAACTGTAATGTCCAGAACCAGGAATGGGATTCTACAGTGTGGCTTTTATTCACATCCAAGCTGAACAAACAAAGCATAGACGGACCCCCATGGGGCTACATTCCTGGTAATGCAGATTAAAGACAACAGAACACTTCTTCAATATTTCCAACTCTCAGGCTCTGAACCCACCAGGCACACTGCCCGGACATGCACGCAGCTTTGGGTACACAGCCCGACTTGTACACTACTTGGGTTTTCCCCACTGGTCCGGCTCCCCCGCCGGCCACTTGATCCGCGGTCCATTTTGGGAAATGAACCATTTTTCCTGTTGTGGCTCCCCAAACCACCTTAGAGCCTTCGACTCCTAGAGGGAATTTTCCTTCCAATCCCATGTCTGGGTACTTCCCTCATCACTGGCCAAGTGCATGAGGCAAAGTAGAAATCTACAGAGCAAATTCGTAGAGGTGGACCTGGTCACTAAAGATGGGGGGTCTCCCACCTCCAGCTCCCACAGTCCATACCCAGCCATTTCTCTGGAAACTAAACAACTCTTTTACTGAAAGCTTGGCTATGTAGATTACTGGGTAGATGTATGTCACATCTCCTCTACATGTCTTGACTTCCCATAAGTGCTGGACTTGAACATACTTTTACTTTTTGGCTAAGCCTATTACTCTAGGCCTCCCACTATTTCAGTACTCCAATCCCCACTATCATACAAGTCCCAGGGTGAAAACATAGGCCCTTTAGGAAGAGCAGGCACTCACCCTCTGGTTGCAGGTGCCCCACAGGTGATTCACAAATCTTCTTGTTTCCCAAAAACTCTGGAACAAAAAGGCAGCTTCTCCACTAGTAGCAGAACCAGGGGGGTTGCCCCTGGAATATGCAGGAAACCCTTTCCTGTCCCCATCCCCAGAGGGAGGGGGCACTGAGACCCGAATAAGCGATCTCCACCACTTACAAACTGCTTCTGTGTCTCTCTTTTGGTGGAGACACACACCCTTTTACCTAAATGTAGCCCTATGTCAGGTCTGAGGTTCCAAGAGCCTAACCAGAGCTGCTGTGCTGCTTTCACAGCAAGCTCCCAACTCCAACTGACCTACAGACTACTGTTCAAACCTCCCAACATTCTATTCCAACTCCATGCTGCAGATTCCATTGTGGCTCATGCAGCTGCAACAGTTCTATGGTGATGTCATCCCTCAGTCTCAGCTGAGACTGAGAATAGAGTGAGACAGTGTGAAATCCATTTAACTGGAGTTTCTCAAGCTGCCTTTCCTGCCTACCACTAGGTCTTACTGGGATTCTAGTAACCCCGGGTAACAAGGGGGTTACATTTGCTTTGTCATCCACCTACATTATTGTAGGTCTGAGGAGCAAAATGATCAGGATTATTTGATGCAGTTTATTTGTACAGGCATTGGATAAAAACTGCATGCTTGCACTGGGTCCTCGCAAAAATAACTTTCTGACACATACTATAAAACAGCATTAGTTCTGGTTCTTTAATTAAGCTTCCACATGAAAGCGTACCTATACTGGACTGCAACAGTCCAGTCTGAAAAATTTTTAGATGCCTAAATACTTTAGGGTAAGGGCGGCTGCCTGATCCCTTTTCCTTCCTTGTCCTGATCGTGGCAAGTTCCGCCCGTGCTCCCATATTTTGTGATGTGGAAGTGGGAGTGGGAGTTTATAGAGCATGGGGGTGTGCTGTATTGATTAGAATGGGAGCAGAGTTATTTTTTAATATTTTTGAGGGTCACTGGATCAAATTAAAACCACAGTTCAACTATCAAGTCTCATGTTAGTGGAAATGTAGCTCTGATTCAATCCCAGTGGCCTTCAAAATATTAAAAAGTGAATTGTAAAGTCTGCTGTCATTCTAGTCAATAAAGCATGCCCTTGCACTCTACAGACTTCTATATCACAAAACATGGGAGTATGGGGCAGCATGGGGGGGCATCTTGCTATGATCAGCACCATGAAGGGGAAGAGAGAGAGCAGCCAAGGGGAATTTATGATCCCTTCCCCTAAAGTATTTAGGTATCTACAAATTCTTCAGCGTGGACTATTTTAGTCCAGTGTAGGTAAGCTTTCATGTGGGGTTTGAGGGGTTTCTAAATAATGAGCACAATTGTTACTCTTTATTATACAATGGCAAGAAAAATCCTGTTCTCTGATTGGTCAGTGTGTGACTCAGACAGTGATGATATTAAGCTATAACATCACTGTATTAAGTCCAGGCACACACATATGACCCTATAACAGGAATCATGCTACCACTCCTAAAGTTACCGTTGCTCTGAACGCTCAGTAAAGCTGTGACAGCTTCAGAACCCCCCCTCCCCAAATTTCCTTTCTGTGTCTGCAACTCACACCAAGTACCACAGTTCAGCCCCAGAGTTCAGTTCATAAAATAAACAGATTTTTTGCTAGCATTTTGTTCTCGAACCAAGTGGCTTGAGTGAACCGCACTAATCACAACCTACGCTCACGTGTCTCACTGAAGCTACTCATTTTTGGGACAAAATGATGGCAAAAAGTAACTCTTCCTTGTGTTGTAACCCTAATTAGCCTCTCACTTCTCTAGCTGCCACAATATTGTTTCACTAGTGAAGCCGTCACAGCTTCACACATTCCTGCTGTGCCCTTTGGTCTTCATCGCGACCACAAAATAACAGAAACTGTAAGAAGCACTGTGAGCACTTACCATACTCCATTAACAGCACTGACTGACTTTTCCTACCATGTTCCACTTGCAGATGAGACAGCTTTCTCTTCTCCACAGACAGCGACCACGTTCACAAGATCCCCAATGCAAAACCAAAAAAAGCAACCAAATAAAGCCGTAAAGCCAAACAGCTTTTTACCCTCCCTCAAAAGAACACCTCAATGACAAGCTCCACAGGACTGGGAAAGCAGCATCACTTAAGCAACAGCGTCACCTAGTGTTGCAAAAAAAAAGGGGATTTTTTTTTCGAAATGTATACCTGCCCACATAAAAATCTAATAAAAATTATGCTTTTTTCCTTTCTTCTTCTTTTTTGTTTGCCACACAAGCCATTGTATAATAGCAATAAGGCACTCCAGGGATGTGTGTTATTGTGTATCGCGTCACTCCTGAGGTGGAGAGGCTTTTCGGCCGACTGCGTGCTTCAACCAACCCAGGAGTGACGTTATTCCTAATAACACACACTCTGTCGTGCCTTGTTGCTTAAATGAAAAACGCATTTCCTTCACTGGCTGGTCACTGGAGCCCCTGAGGTAAACAAGTGGCTTGGGTACAGGTAAAGGATGGAGACACAGTTCAGTCTGGCATTTTCATTTCAAATCAAGCAATATATAGTACAAGATTCCTGTGACACTCAATGGCGACTGAGTGTGTGTGTGTGTTTCAACAGGTTAGTGATGGGCAGTGAATACTGAAGGAAGGACAAGACAGCAGCCAGCTGAAGTTGAGGGATGGCTAAACTGGTCACCCACCATGGGACAGATATTAAAGTATTTGACAAGGGAGGCCATGGATATTGCAGGCAAGAAGGCGTGGTTGGGCATGCTGTGCTGGGAAGGGAGGGTGAGGGAGATTCTGACACAGGAACTGTGCATCCCATATTTCGAAGGAAAGGTGGGGAGATTCTGACACAGGGTTGGGCACCCTACATTGAGAAATGGGGTGGGGAATTCTATCACAGGGGTTGGGCACCCTGTGTTAGGATGAGGAGGGTTCTGACACAGGGATTGGGCAGCTCTGTATTGGGAAGGGAGGGTGGGGGGATTCTGTCACAGGGATAGGCACCCTGTGTTGGGATGGGAAGATGAAGAGATTCTGACACAGGGCTGAACACCCTCTACTGGGAAGGGAGTGTGGGGGGAAATCTGACACAGGGGTTGGGCACCCTATATTAGGAAGGGAGGGTGGGGGATTCTGACACAGGGATTGGACATCCCATACTGGGAAGGGAGGGTGGGGGATTCTGACACAGGGTTGGGCAACCTGTATTGGGAAGGGAGGGTGGGGGATTCTGACACAGGGGTTGGGTGCCCTGTATTGGGAAGGGAGGTGGGAGATTCTGACACAGGGTTAGGCACCCTGTATTGGGAAGGGAGGGTGGGGGATTCTGACACAGGGGTTGGGCACCCTGTATTGGGAAGGGATGGTGGGGGATTCTGACACAGCGGTTGGGCACCCCATGTTGGGAAGGGAGAGAGGGAGAGCTGACTCAGTGGCATGGAGGGCTAAGGTGCCGTGTACCTCAGCTCCTGCCACACCAATGACAGGGTTTCAGAAACAGATGTGATTCAATTGGGGACTGGCCAGGGAGGGAGGATTGAGCATCCGTAGGACTGCTCTCCTCTCTTGGTGGGGGGAGTTGCTGTGGCACACTGTCTGCCTGCCACCCACTGGTGGCTGGGTAGCAACATGCACAACATCACCAGAAGGGAAGAGAACCCACGTTCAGAGTGCCAGGGGTGTCTCTGAGGAGGTGCAGCTCGCACATTACACCCATTGCACATCTTCTGAGCCCAGGGAGAAAATCAGTGGAACACTACCTTGGCTGCTGGATCACAACCAACCCCTCGCAGGCCCTGCACCAGTGACCATGCTCCCCAACCCATGCACCCCACACACAGTGCTGTGGCAGAGGATGATGGCAAGAAAGTAAGTCCCCAGGAAGTTGGATGATGGGGCTGGAGGGGGTCAGTAGGAAGGGGGCAGCCAGAGCAGTTCAAGAGACAAACAAATGATGGCAGGAAGGGAGGAAGGGGGAATTCTGACACAGTGCTTGGGTACCCTGTGTTGAGAAGGGAGGGTGGGGGGCGAGATTCTGACAGAGTGATTGGGCACACAGCATGGGGAAGAGAAGGTGGGGGGTTCTGACACAGGGATTGTGCACCCAGTGTTGGGAAGGGAGGGGGGCACACAACAGGGTACAGCAAATGCCCTGACTCTTGTGGCAAGTGGCAGCATGGTGCAGCAGCCCTAACTGCAGAGGCATGGGGCTCTAGAACACAGCAGGCCACAGTAACCTCAACTGTGTACACAGGAGCAGGGAGCAGCAGCCCTTGCTGTGGTGACCAGGGACAGAGGACAGCATGGTACAGAAGCCTCAACTGTGGGGCAGGACACAGGTGGGCATCAGGGTGCAGCAGCCCTGACTGTGAGACAGGGTGTGCATTATGTAGCAGCCCTGCCCATTTAGGGCAATGGAAGTGGATACAGGGTGCATCAAAAGCCTCATCACAGGTGGCCTAGGGCAGCATGGAGCAGGAGCCCCAACTGTGGAGGCAGGGGACCCAGAACTCTAGGGCTTAGTAGAATACAGCAGCCCTGACTGTGGAGACAGAAACAGGGATCAACAGGTGCAGCGTCCCTGACTGTGGGGGTAGGAGGAGCGAGACAGCAGCAGGGTGCAGCAACCCCAACTGTTTAGGCAGGGTGCAGCAGCCCTGATTCTTTAGGGGAAGGAGGCAGTGGGGTGCACAATCCCGAACTGTGTGATAGAAGACAGTGGGCAGCAGGGTGCAGCAACCTCAAATGTGGAGCAGAAGGCACGGGGTTTGTGGGGCAAGGTAGAGGTGGTAGCAGAGTGCAGCCGCCTCAACTGTGGGTCAGAGACATGGTGCATCGGGATGCCATGTAGTGTTTCTATTTATACACATACATGATGATGAATTTTCACATAGAAACCACCAAAGAACTGAAATTTTTGAGTTCAGACAGTACACGTGCTTGAAATAGTAGTGAGACAGGGAAAGGTTTGTCAATCTGACATGAAAAAGATTTTCTTACATAAATGTATTTATGGAGGCTACATCAAAGACAAACTATTTATATGAATAAACAAAATTTAGATTTATTTTATATTCACTAAACAACCCTGTGTTATATAGTTAGGAAAAAAATCTGAGTTTTGATGAGAAAGAACTGACAGCTGTATTACAGACAAGCCTGTCACAGAGAAAGATTTCCACTACTTCAATTCAGCATTGAAACTCAAATATCAACTATTCATAAGAAGGGAATTATAGATTTTAAGTTAATCTATACACAAACCACAGACTGAGTTTGTAAGAAACCTGGTGAGCAAACCATTAACTTTACAGCCAGCTGTGATTGTGAATCTGAAGTAGCAAGCTACAGTACTCCAAGATGATGTCCTCGCTCTCCAAGCCTGACAGAGACAGAAATAACTCCAGTTTTCAGCCACTGTAGAGCAAGTTAACACATGCTGATTTAAAGAAAACCACACAACCAAACAGCATGAAATTTTCAGCAAACTGTAATCATGACACAGGCACTTAAATTCAGGCTTTATTAACAATATGCAAAAACCTTTGCACATAATATTTAGTGTTCTCACAGCTTTATTTGTGTGTTACCTCCAGAAATCAGAGGCACTGTGGTCTAGTGGTTAGAGTTAAATACTCATCATATAACTTTGAGCAAGTGATTAAACCTTTCAGTGCTCCAGTCCATCTAGCTGCGGAGATGGGTAGAAGCAGAACCCCACTAGTAATGGGTTGTATCTCATCTGGGCTTTCCTGGTTACATAAATCTTAAATTCTTGCTATGATATCTATGGCATACCCTGCTGGCCCTTCCTTTTATGTGTATCCCCTACACATACTTGTGGTTCCTTAATGTGTGGGGTAAATGGCTCCAGTCTCCCAACCCCCCAAGTAAAAAGGTTCTACAAAATGTTTTATGGTTACAATATCTTCATTTTCAAATATGTCAACGTGATTTTCAAAACAGAGGAAAATATATAATAAAAGTCTACATAAATAAGATTGAAACAATGAGATTATATAAAAAAGGGGAAAGAAACATCTTAAGTAAAGTACCTCAAAAAGCTCACACTGTAGTAAACTTTGGCTGAATAGCAACAGTGTAAAAGGTTTCATAAAGCATTCTAGGTAAATTGATGTTCACATCATGTCCCATCCAGCAACATTTTATGTATCCTAGCTCTATAGAATGTAATATGGGAGACGGCACATCTTGTTGGAAAGGGACCCATAAACCTTGCTATTAGAAAGCAAGCATGAAAGGTAGCAGTGTCCTCGGCATCCCTTAGAATGCAATTGCAGTATAAATGGATATCCCAGCTCCAAAAATAAAATGGTGATTTGTTTCTTTATGAACTAGTTATCAAGCAACTATAGGCATTGCAGGACGGACCTACAATAAGCCCTCTGCTGACTACTATGTGCTAGAGTAGGCAAATCCTTCTGCCTTCTGCCCATAGCAAGTTAATGTCCTTAAGTGGCAACTATAAATATTGAAATTATTTCAAAATAAATGACAAGAGACAAGTGCAAATGTATCTACTGTAGTATTTAGACAGTTCTATAAACTTAGCTGTGTCCAGTGTGCAATCATGTCTCAGGATTCTTCAAAGGCTATCAGTTATAAATATGCGGCATGCGATTGGAAAGAAATCAATGAATTGAGACTCAAAAAATTTTGGCAGCACAATGATGCAATAATATTTGTCAGATACAGCAAGCAATCATTTTGAAAGTTCACATAGTGGTTGACATTTCCACCTGTTCATACCCACAAGATAAATTCCTTCTCCTTCTAAAGCCTTTCAAACATAGGTTTCCTTTTGACAACCTGCAAAAAAAAGTTTAAAATATTTAGAAAAGGTAAGGTTTATTTTTATAGCACAATCTACTTGATGAAATGCCTTCAGTAAGATTTGTACAAAAGAATTACCCTGCCTGCTCTTTCCTGACTGTGTCTCTTACACTTGAAGGTAGCCTTCCCTTGCAATATGGACATATGAACATACGAACTTGCCAGCAGATAAAGGCCTTATGGTCTATCGAGTCTGCTCAAGTGTGCAGCTAGCAACCCTTATACAGCAGCTGCCCCTCCCTCTTACCCTATCCCATCCCCTTTTTGAAGCAGTACACTGTTCTACAGGATACCACTTCCACAGGCAACGCGTTCCACCCAGACACCACTCTCGCCATAAAAAAAAAGTGTCTTCTTATTTCCCCTCCTAAACCTTCCCCCCTTCAATCTGAGATCATGACCAAGAGTGTCCCCACCCCTCCAACTTGAATAGTCCCTCCGTGCCTGTCTTGTTTATTTCCTTCATGTACTTGAAGGTTTCAGTCATATCCCCCCCGTCTCTCCTCTCCTCTAGTGAGTACATGTTCAGCTCCCTCAGCCTGCTCACGTAGGGTATATCCCCTAGTCCCTGGATCATCTTTGTTGCATTGCACTGCACCCCCTCCAGTAACTTAATGTCCCTCTTCAGGTATGGGCGCCAGTACTGCATGCAGTACTCCAGGTGTGGCCTAACCAGTGACCCATACAACGGCAGATTCATCTCCCCTCTCCTTGAAGATATACCCCGGCAATATAACTCAGTATTTTGTTGGCCTTTGTACCTGCCTTCCTGCATTCTGCTGAGTTGTTCGTTGAGCCTGTTATAATCACCCCCAGATCCTTCTCCTCCTCTGTCATGGCTAGCTGACCCCCCCCCCAAGCTGGTAACTCCTTCTTGTTTTTTTTTTGCCCCAAAATGTAGCACCTTGCACTTTTTGGCATTGAACACCACCTGCCAGGTGTCTGACCAGGTCTCCAATTTTGACAGATCATCCTGCAACCCATGCCACCCTCCTAGGTCATCTACTACTGCTCCCATCTTGGTGTCATCTGCAAACAAACTGATCTTGCTCTTGATGCCCATTGAGATGTCCGATATGAACAACCCAAACAACACCGGTCCCAGCACTGAGCCCTACGGTACTCCACTTGTCACTGACCTCAGAGATGAGAGCTCTCCTCCCACCACCAACTTCTAGTGCCTTCCCCGTAACCAGTTTACTACCCATACCACCATTTTAATCAAAAACATGGGTTTGCCAGAGCATTAAACATCAAGGGCTAGATATTCAAAAAGGTGCAAAAGTGGAGTCCAGAGGTTTGTGCCCAACCCAGAGATTGCTATATTCAGTCAGACAGTACACCAGCGCTATCCGACTGAATATTGGCCCATGTCAGCACCATGCTAAGATAAGTTCCGCTGCTCTGACATGGACCAAGGCTGTATCTAGTCCATAGATAACGGTGCCCTCTGACCAGATAGTGCCAGAAGCCACAGCATGATAGTCAGCCACAAAATGCAAATGAGCCTATTCAGAATTCAAGATACTAAGAGACCATTAGCATGCCCATTATAGTCTCATTTGCACTGGAAGTGGCAGTCCAGTTGCACCCAACCCGATATCATACCTGGCGGCACCTCCCACCCCCCAAACACCTTTCCTGTTCTGTTCTAAAGTTATCCTGGTATCTATTTTTTTATTTTTATTTATTTATTTATTTAGTTTTGGTTGACCGTGTAAGTGCACTAGACAAATTCTGCCTATTTTCAGGCACGACCCAGTGGAGGGGGATACAGATGAATGCCAACTGACCTTGAACCGGATTAAGCTGTTGATGGTATTTTTAGTGAATGAGGGGATATTTGGCCAGGGCACTGGAGAAATTCCCCTACTCTTCTGCACAGGGTGCCGGTGTGCAGCAGAAGGAATGGAGGTTCCCATTTCTGATTCAGGTGTCAGAGGAGGAGGTAGCATGGATGGAGCTCTTGTTAAAGAATTCCATTGAAAAGGGCTGTTTTCAGTCAGTGATGGCACAAGAAATTGCTTCAGATTCTGTTGAGAGAATTGATAATGTGCAGCAGGAAATGGAAATAACTGAGGATGAGGAACGATTATAGTTGGAACTTGAAAGGAAAAAGATCACAACTACTAGAAATGATTTCTGTGGCAGAGCAAGACTTTGTGATATGCAAACAGAAGTTAGAGGGGGAGAAAAAAACCCAGAAAAGGTCCTTGGTGAGTCCGTTGCTAACGGGACACAAAAGGTTGCCTATGTGTACTGAAGATCTGCAGGCATTGGTACTGCCTGCTGAACTGCAAGACAGGCAAGCGGTGAAGGAAGGTATGGGAGGAGATGCTATTGAATGGTCACCAGGAGATGCTCTTCAAAGGGCAGGATGGATCTGACAGCAGAACATCTGGGTCTCAGATCTGGCCATTCCACTTCCCGGTTCACTGGATCGTTTTCTAGCACAGCAGCAAATCTTAGAAAAGAAGATGGTCACCCTACCTTGCCATGATGGTACAGATAATTCAAAGTCCCTTCCAGGTCCCTTTGCATCTGTGCAACATGAAGGTGAGGAAGATGGAATAGTTGCTAAGCCAGACACTGTTCTTGGTGGCCTCATTGATCAGAGGCAGGAGAAGACATGTTCCATATTCTATGCGGATCCCCCATTGACTACAAATGTGGAAAATGGACAGACGGAATGGTCTAGTGGTGCAGTCAGACAAGGTACTGTTTCAGGTTCTATACCAGATCCTCAGACAGGGAGGGGGGTGAAAAGCCTCAGTTCAGGTCACAGGGTCCGAAAATGTATGCTGGATTGTTTAAAAAACCAGCTGAGGCTGCTAAACATAGGTTTCTAGTACACCTACATTATAAAGGTAAAGCTCCTGTGGTTCCAGACCATATATGGGTGGGGAAAACTCTACTAAAAGAAGGTTTGGGTTTCACACCAGCTGAAGTGTATGCCTTTATACACTCACCAGATCATCATAATTATAATGTGAGCTTTTGCACAATGTTGTCATTGGATACATTTTGGAAGTTATATTATGAAGTTAAAGACATGGAAGTTTGGTGTGTGTCTGGTGATTCCTGTTACTAAACCTACGATAAAGATAGTAACAATTCTGTTCCGTAATGCGGGTATAAATATTAACAATATCACTTTCTGGCTTGAAAAGCGTTGCACTATATTTGACTATTCTAAACCAATTATGGATGAAAATGGTTTCTGGACAGGGGGATGGACTATAAGGGTTCAACTTAACCATACTGATGCAGGCATAAATCATTTACCAAGTTATTTTTTTTTTTAGGTCGGGATAGAAGCACTATTTTCTATGCAGGACAGCCAAAGAGCTGCTACAAGTGTGGTTCCTTAACACATTCATATAATGATTGTGACCAAGTGAAATGTTCTTATTGTGGAGTTCTGGGCCACAAGGCTGCTTAATGTGAGGCCCCCCAGGTATGCAATTTGTGTGGGGATAGTGCACATTCATTTGCAGAGTGCCCATGGGTGGCTTATTGTTTCAAGCCAGATGGCCGTTTAGCAGGGCCCCCCCAAGCAGAGGATGATTTTGGATCTTGGGGTAGAGGCAGAGGTAACAGGGGAGGTATGGGCGATAGATCTCAGGTGCTCCCAACTAGAGATTTTTCCTCCCATACCCTTGACAGTAGTAGGCCCACAGGCAATGAGGTCTAGGAAAACTGTAATGCCCTCTCCGGCAGTAAGACCTGAGGAGAAAGATACTCCATATGCTACTCCTCAAGGCTCCCCACATACTAGTAGGCAGATATTTTTAGGAGGGGATTTTAATATCAACTTTCGAACCAGGAGAGAACAGGGTAAGAAGTACTGTGACAAGACCTTTTTAAAACAAATACAAAGCCATGCTGATCTACAGGATACTCATACTAGAGGAACACATATACATATGCCTACATTCTTTAAGGGGGCACTTTCCTCGAGAATAGATTTTATTTTTTCAAAACAAACTTTACAAATTGATAAAGTTATTACCATACTGATAGAAACCTCAGATAATTTGCTTATTGGCATTCACATAGAGTCCCCCCCCAAGCTGTAACAGGGATGGGGTTTTGGAGGCTAAATACTTCCATATTAGAGGATGTAAAAATCATTGTGCAAGATAAAAAGTCAACCCTCTTTCTTTTACGAAGATATTAGCAGATGGTGGGAAGAATTGAAAAGCTGTTTAACAGGGTTCTTCTACTCCATGGGACAGTTACGTGATTGTACCCAAGCTGAAAAATATAAGGAACTCCGGGAGGAATTGGATAGTCTTTTGACAAGGCAAGCTACTGATGATATTATCCTCACTGAGGAAGTAAACCGGGTGAAACAAGAAATGGGAATTTATCGGTATAATAGAATCTGCTCTTTACAGAAAGAACAAACCTTTGGGACACAGGGGAAGTCTGAGCAGATTAACCCTTTCTTGGCAAGCTGCACTCAAAGGAGACAATGGGTCATTACAAGCCTGGTTTCTACACAAGGGGTGGAAAAGTGGGATGATGAAGGAATTATAGGGATTTTGGATAGCTATGTAGAAAAAACATTTGGAGTTCAAATTTTCAAATTGAGGATTCCCAATATACATCGCAGATTCTGCAAGTGGCTGCACTCCCACAGGTGGCAATGGATAAGAGAGCTACCCTATGTGGGCCCTTCACATCTGCAGAATTAGAGACAGTAATATACTCCCTGAGTAAGAATGTGCCCCTTGGTTCAGATGGACTACTAAGTGAACTATACAAAATATTGTGGAGTATTATGCCATAGGAAATAGTAGCTGTTTACAATTTTTTTCTGTCCGACTATTGCTTACCTACACAGACGTACAGTATGAAAGTTTGATGTTTTTTATATTAAAATCAGGGGCTTGGGCAGAAATCGATAATTGGAGACCACTGACATTGCTCAATACTGATTTTAAGATTTTTGCCAAAATATTAGGGAATAGGCTGTCAAAAGTAATGGCCGAGTTAATCAGCCCAACGCAATTTTGTGCGGTCCCAGGGAGACGTATATCTGAGGCTCTTATGTTATTGAGGGAGCTTATGAGAAGGGAATTCTTGGAAAACACATTGCAGGGGAACGCTGATTATCTAGTTATCCTGGACCAGGCTAAAGCTTTTGATGGGGTCTGTACACTCATTTCTATGGGAGTGCTTGGGTGCATATGGGATTCCGGCTGAATTTGTACAATGGTTACAATTATGTTACTCACTGGCTTATGTGGTCCCATATGATAATGGGTGGGGGGATCCAACCATAGGATTTATAAAGGTGTGCGGCAAGGATGCCCGCTGAGTCCCCTATTATACGTTTTTGCACTAGATCCAATGCTACGTATTTTGTGTTGATCCCCTTTGATTTATGGGATAGATGGGGTTTATGAACAACAATGTAAGGTCACTGCATATGCCGATGATATTTGTTTAGTGTTAAAAGATGGTATATCCCTCAGGACAGCATGTAACCTAATACAGGAGATAGGAAGAATTCCTGGTGCTAGGATAAATAAACAAAAAAACAAATGTCTTAGTTTGGCTGGTTTCCCAGGGGAAATGGCGGGGGAGTTGCAGGTGGCAAGGTCACCATGCCGTATATTGGGTATCTATTTTGGAGGAGAAGATATGGCATTGTATAATTGGGAGCAAGCTTTAGTGAAAGGTAAAAACAAAGTGGATATATGGAACAGATGGAAAGTTTCAAAAAAAAAAGGATACATTTTCGTAAGAATTTTTTTGGTCCCAGTCTTTTTGTACATTAGTGTGATTTTTTTTGTTGCCAAAGTCATTAGAGGTGAAGTTGTTTGGGGTCTTTTTTGGATGTTTCTGGGGCAGTAGGCTAAACCCTATTAAGAGAAATGTATTATATAATGGTATAAAGGAAGGAGGGGTGGATATGTTAAATCCTGTGTTGTTCTTTTTTTCAATTATTTTATACAATAATGTAATACCTCTCATAAGAGGTAGTAAGCAGATGTGGAGTAATTGGGGTTTTCCAATTTTAAGGGGAGTCTTGAAAGAATGGGAAGATAATACATTTCTCCATAAGAATAAACATAGCCCTAGGTTATTGAAGAGGTGAGAAGGTGTATTTGATAAAATCAAATTATGGAAAATAAGATATGACCAGGTCCCGACAAGGTCAAGGAAAGCACTATATGTAGAAGTTTTGGACAACTGTTTTAAGGAATGTCCATTTGCTGGATTTTCTGTGGTTCAACAAAATAATATTTTGGATAATATCACAGACAACAGGGTTCCAAAACATACAGTATGTGTAATACTTCATGGTTAGGAGTACATGGAAGGGTTAATGTAAAGGGTAAGCAAAAACATAAGACTCAGCATGAGCAGTACTATCCTAGAGAGGACTGTATTATGAAAAGTGAAACAATGAGCCATATGTATTTTCAGTGCCCTTATGCTATACAATTCTGGGATATGCTTAAAAATCGATGGCAGGAAACAATGGAAATCCCTCCAGAGCTAGAATTGTCATTTTTTGGTATTCACACTAAGGAGATTGGGAAAGGAAGTTTAAGTACCTTAAGGGTGGTTCATGCACATTTTCTGTATTGGTTGTGGATTAGCAGATGTCGTCTAGTATTACAACAGTTTATACCAGTATTAGATTTATTTCATATAATGACAACTGATCTTAGGAATTTGAAGAGGTCCGAACATAAGATTTATGGTGAACAACAATGGGATAAGTTATGGGGATATTATGAAAACATTAGAAATCTGAAAGCAATTTTTTAAAGGACTAAAATAGTAAATGTGTGAGTTGCCAACACAGGTTGATATTTCATCAATTGATTAGTTAATGTTTTTTTATCTTATAGATACTGGATCTCCATGTGTGATGTCTAGGTATAGAAAGGGGAAGGTCTGGGGTAAAATAAGTTCTTGAAGAAGATGGATTTTGGGGTGGTAATTGTATGATGTAATACTTAATTTCTGTTTTTTTTATTCTGCTTTGGTATGACACATTATTTGATTGTGTCTGTCTTTGTTTTTCTTTTATGGATTAAATAAAAAATTCCCCATCTCTTTTCGTGAAGTGCCATGGGATCTTTAACATCCATAGACAGGATGGAGGCAGTCCAGAGGAGGGCAACTAAAATGGTGCAGGGTCTGCAAGAGAAGCCATATGAGGAGAGACTAAAGGAGCTTAATATGCATACCCTTGAGGAAAGGAGGTAGAGGGGGGACATTACTTGGTATTACTTGGTACGAAAAAACAGAAGAAGGCCAGAGCCCATCAAGACTGTTCCCCACACTATGTGGGACATTATTTATCTATTATCCCTCAACCAAACATCTAATTTGTTTTTAAAGATAGTGGCACTAGTTGTCTCTACTAATTCTTGTGGCAAGGTGTTCCATACGATGGATGCTCTTATTGGAAAAAAGTTTCTCCTTTTGTTGGTTTTATAAGTTTTTACTTCAAGCTGTTTATTATGCAGTCTCGGAACATGTCTCCTTTTGGACAGCGTTAGACCACATTTTTCCATTAGATCTGGTGAATTTATTAAATTGAAAACCATAAGCATATCACCTCTTAATCTTCTAGTTTGAAGAGAGAAGAGACCAGTAGCTTTTAATCTGTTCTGATAATCCAAGTTTGTTAATCTTGGAATCATTTTAGTTACTCTCCTTTGAACCTGTTCAAGAATTGCTATGTCTTTTTTTTGGTTTGGATTCCAGAAAGGGGAGCCATAGTCTAGATACAGTCTAATGTATGCCCTATACAATGGAATAAGGCATTGTTCAGTGCAATTAACAAAAATGCATTTTATTTGCCTCAAAAGTCTGTTGGTCATGCAAGCAGTTCTAACACAGTGATCACTTGATGTAAGTTTATTATTAATATATATCCCTAAATCTTTTTCACAATTCGATGAGTGAAGTGGTAGTCCGTTTATGTGATATATCGTTTTTGGATTATTTACGTTGAAATGCACTAATAAACATCTGTTTTGATTAAACTGCATATGATTTTCATTTGCCCAAAGTGTTAATTTTTCCAAATCCTTCTTTAATGCAGAAATATTTTCTTGATTATTAACCTTGCCCCCCAATTTAGTATCGTCTGCAAATTTAACCATGAAGTTATTTGGCCCTGTTTGTAAATCACTGATAAAGAGGTTAAACAATGTTGGTCCCAAGACCGACCCCTGTGGTACACCACTTGTCACACTACCTGAATCAGACAAGATATCATTAATTCTGACTCTTTGAGAACGATTTAACCACTTTAAAGTCCTGTTGACAATATCAGGTGACAAACCTAGATTGTGCATTTTAGTAATGAGATTTTCATGTGAGACTTTATCGAAAGCTCTACTAAAGTCCAAAAGAATTATACCAGTAGGGATACCCACATCTAGTAGAGTACTTATATTATTGTAAAAAGATATCAGATTGGTGGTGCAGGAATACTTGGGAGTAAACCCATGCTGATTTGAATCATAAATTCCTAATTTTTTACAATCTTGATCTATTAGAGACTTCATTACTCATTCCATTAATTTACCAGCCACTGAGGTCAGGCTAATTGGATGATAATTTTGCACAGAACCTCTATTGCCTTTTTTAAATATGGAAGTAACTATTGCTGAATGCCAATCATTTGGTACAATACTTTCTTGTAAGGATTTATTGAAAATAATTGACAAAGGTATAAAAATATTTATAGAGGTTTCAATCAGAAACCATGGATGAATACCGTCTGGGCCCGGACTAGTATTTTTTTATTTTTTTGATAGCCTGTATAATGTCAGTTGGATAGAACCTATGATAATCTATGTGGTGAACTTTAAATGTACTAATAGGTGATTTTTGAGAGAAGACAGAACAAAAGTACTTATTAAAGAGATTTGAGGTTTCTATATCAGATAGAGAAGAGCCATTGGTTATAATGGGACCAATGGTCCTTGATGCACCTTTTTTACTATTTATATAGGAGAAAAGAGATTTGTGACAGTCTTTTGTGTGAGCTAGTTTAAACTCTAGCTTATTTTTTGCCAATTTAATAGAATTTTTTAAGTTTTTCACAGATAGTCTGTATTTATGTAATAGAGTAGTTTTAAATGGAACATAACTATTCTTAAGTTTCCTAAAAAGTTAAATTATTATTTTAATCTGATTTTTAAATGTCTTGTTGAACCAAGGGGGAATTTTTCCTTTATTATTAAATTTCCTCTTAGATGGAATAAAGGTATTTTCCAAATAATGTACAATGTTTTTAAAAAAGTCCCAAGCTTGTTGTGTTGTACAATTAAGAAGATTAGATTCCCAGTTTATGTTTTGTAAGTATTCATTGATTTTAGAAAAATTTGCTTTGTTATAATTTTTTGTATAGTATAACTTCCTTTGTGTAGTTTTAAACTGTTGAATTTTTTTTTTATTTAGTTGTTTAACCAGGAATAGCACACTAAGCTGAAAGCTTTTTTACAGGCGCGACCTTGGAGCACAAGGAAGTTAAGTGACTTGCTCAGGGTCACACAGTATGCAAGTGAAAGCTGTTTCAAAAAGAATAGATGAATGATCACTGGTCCCAAGTGGATCCCAAATGTGTAAATTGCTAATTTGTTGCTCTATGCTAGTAAATAATAGATCCAAAATATTAGGACCTTGAGTGGGTTCAGTAACAAGTTGTTGTAATCCAGTACTAACTACCACATCTATTAGTCCTTTCTCTATATAGGACTGTCCTGAGAATGAGTCCCAGTTAATGAGGGAGGTTAAAGTCGCCAAATATTACAGTATCTTGAGATTCTGAAAAGTGTGTAATTTCTTTAAACATATCAGTTGTGTAATCTGAATTTGCTGATGGAGGTCGATAGATGTTACCAATAGTTATATAGGACTGCTCCTTCAATAAGATTTTAACCCATATACTTTTCAAAGGAAAGGGAGAACACACTTCAAAAGAAGGAATATCATTTCGTATGTACATACAAACTCCAACGCCTTGCTTATCTAATCTGTTTTTATGATATAACTTATAACCTGGAATTTCTCTGGACCAAATGGAGGATGCGTCCCACCAAGTTTCAGTTACTCCCACCACACCTATATTTAAAGTTTTACATTTGGCGTCAAGTTCTGCTAATTTGAGTTGGTTTAAAGATCTTGCATTCAAAGCTAGGAATTTATATTTAATTGTAATATTTTGGTAAGTATTCAGAGACTTGGGAATAGACCCATTCTCCCCCATTGTTTTTAGTTTAAACAATGATTTATGATTTTAGTGATAATTTTCCCCATAAGTGTACTACCCCTACGACTAAGATGTAAACCGTCCCAGCAAAACAAGGAAGAATGGTCTGAAAATGATTCCCAGTGGGTAATACAGGGTATATCCTGCTTAAAACACCACTTTCTCAACCATTCATTTAGGGCTTTGATTTTCTGTGTCATGGTAGATGTTGCTCTCGGGACAGGTAGAATTTCAGATATACATACACAGCATCCCGTTTCAAGTAACAGGTTACATAATGCCACATAGTCCTGTTGTAACTGATTAAATGGGGTGTTGTTTATATCATCAACATCAGCATGTATGATAACCAGTGGATTTTCCCCCGCATTTTGTAAAATTTTAGGCATCATGGAGGTAATGTCAGATACCCTGGCCCCACGGAAGCTAGAACAAGTGCGGTTGCTGCTGTCACTATTGCATACCACCCTGTCAATGTGCTTAATGATTGAATCTCCCAGGACTAACATTTGTTTTGAGACAGTAGGGTACAAGAATCAGAAACAAGTGATTGTTTAACACACTCTGGAGTGATTAACTTAATAGGTATTGATTTGGTAGCTTGAGACTTACTAGGACAAGTATTCATGGGCATTAACTCCTGATTGAAAAGTGTTTTTATACCATTACTATCAACAGAGGGTGATGAACAGGATAAATCATGTAGCACTTCATTATTTGATACAGTCAATTGCTCAAACCTATTACGAGTTTCAATAGGGGTACTATTGTGTATTTTACAGACCCTCGTTTTTTTAAGAGGCTTTGTGACAATGGTCCAGTCATCATTATCATGAGAAGAGGGTGGATAATCATCCGCCTTATAAGAGGGGGTAGAGGCAACAGGTATACTAGTACTAGTTGTTACAATTGTCTCCTCATCAGGAGGCATACAAATGCTACCTAAATGTGAAGGAAATTGTTCATTAGAATGAAGTTGTTCATCCATAAGATCAATGTAACTTTCCAGTTCCCTAATATCAGTAGAAATGGGTTTAATATTAAGCAGAAACGCTATCTCTGCTTCAAGAGTAGTAATCAGATGGCAATTAGCACATACATACTTGCTCCCATACTTTCCCTCACTATACATCAAACATTGCATACACTTACTAAGTTCTTTTTCCATTATTAAAGGTGTATATTTACTAAGTAGAGGATATGCTAAAATTATCTTATCCAAGTTTCTCTAATGCCAGCAGTTTCAGCGTGCCCAGCGGACACAGCAGGCACGTGCAAACGCAAATGTAGCTTCTTTTAGTTAGCTGCTTTCTGATCTACAAGCAAGGCTAGCAACAGGAAGTTGTAATTTGAGTTACCTGCTTTTATAGTGTCTAAGCCACACTCCCAATTAAGCTCTCTCTCCTCTTACTGGTCTAGCGAAGTAAGTTGATACAGTACCCTTCACAGCACAGAACACACACTGACTTTCTTTCTTTTTTTAACCCTAAATAAGACCCCTTCTACTTCTAATAAAGCATCTGTCTTGCTTAATCTCAACAGACACTGACTCCTGCTGAGATATAAGTGTTAAATTAATAAGAAAATGTAGCTTCTTTTAGTTAGCTGCCTTCTGCTCTACAAGCAAGGCTAGCAACAGGAAGTTGTAATTTGAGTCACCTGCTTTTATAGTGTCTAAGCCACACACCCAATTAAGCTGTCTCTCGTCCTACTGGTTTAGCAAAGTAAGTTGATACAGTACCCTTCACAGCACAGAACACACACTGACTTTCTTTCTTTTCTTAACCCTAAATAAGGCCCCTTCTACTTCTGATAAAGTATCTGTCTTGCTTAATCTCAACAGATACTGACTCCTGCTGAGATATGAGTTAAATTAATAAGAAAATGTAGCTTCTTTTAGTTAGCTGCTTTCTGCTCTACAAGCAAGGCTAGCAACAGACATGACATGATAGAAATGTTTAAGTACCTCATTGGAATCAACAAAGTCCAAGAGGGTAGCATCTTTCAGAAAGAGAGATGTACAAGAACAAGGGGACACAATTTGAAGATGGGGGATGGCTCAGGGGCAATGTGAGGAAGTATTTTTTCACAGAGAGGGTGGTAGATGCATGAAACAACCTTCCTGAGGAGGTTGTGGGGTTTAAAACTGTGGAAGAATTCAAGAATGCATGGGACAGACACAAGGCAATTCTTGTGGGGGGGTAGGAAGAAATAGGCTGTTGGTTAACTAGGATCTGCAGCTTATCCTGTAGGTAGGGAAGTGGGCAGACTAGGTGGTCCAAGCGGTCCTTATCTGCCATCAAAGTCTATGTTTCTATGTTTCTATCCACCTGAACTACCACCAGAACAGGCAGATGGGACCTCGGTTTAACGTCTCATCTGAAAGACAGCACTTCAGGACAGCAGCACCCCCCTCATGCTGCACTACAATGTTAGTATTTGGGATATTAACCCAAGTGCCTGGTGTGCAGATAGAACCTACAGCCTTCTATCTCCTGGCCTCAGAGGTGAGTGTGCTACTTGCTGAGCCACTGACACTGCTAGTGGCACCCCCCACTCCCCAAAAACCTCTCCCATTCTTGTACAAGGTTACCCTGGTGTCTAGTGACAACCCCTCACCCTACAATCACCCAATCCACTGCCTGCAAGAGAGTCCCTAGTGGCTAGTGGTACCTCCCAGCTGCTGAGCACCCATCCCTGACATGCCGTCATATGTCCTGGTGTCTACTGGAAGCACCCATATCAGTGCTACCACTGATTCCCTGCTAGCTAGTGGACCCCCACCCAGCTTCCCAGCTCATAGATGTCCCTACCCCCAGGTGTCCAGTGGCATCCCCAAATCCCTTGGCCTATGTACCCGAGCTAATCCCTGGTGTCCGGTGGTACCCCCTGGACTACCAGTCACCACACAGACCACCAAACTGTGGTGGTTCCACGGCCCCAAGCACTCCACCCACTTCCAGCACACCATAGCACCCATCCAACCCCTCCTTACCATAGAGGATGGGACCGTGTAGCACATCCCTCATCACCGACCAGCACAGCCCTCCTCTCACCTCCCTGGCCAGCTGGCACATAAGCTGCAGTAAACATATGTACTACTGTACGCACACTCAGTGCAGCTCATATGGTGACCAGCTGAGGAGGCAAGAGGGAAAGGAGGGTTATGCCAGTTGCTGATAAGGGATGTGCCACACTGTCCCATCTTGCCTGGTCAGGGGAGGGTTGGGATGGATGCTGTGCTGGGTGCAGGCATAGCAGATGGAGGGCCACAGAACCACTAATGTTTCATGGTCCTTGTGACCTGCAGCCCAGAGGGATACCACTGGATGCCAGGGACTGGCTTGGGTACATGGGCCAGGGGATGGGGGGATGCCACTGGACACCTGGGGGGGCAGAGACCTCTATGGGCCAGGAATCTGGAAGGTCCACTAACGACCAGGGAATCAGCGGTAGCACCAGGATGGGTGCTCAGCATGTGGGAGGGCACCACTAGACACCAGGGCATACATCAGCATGTCGGGGATGGGTGCTTGGTGGGTGAGGGTATTGCTAGCCACTAGGGACTGTCTTGCAGGCACTGGGATGGGTGATTTGAAGGTGGGGGGATGCCACTAGACACCAGGGAAACTTTGAACCAGAATGGGACTGATGTTTGGGGGTTGGGGGTGCTATTAAACACAAGGGCAACCTTGGACAGAACTTGGCAGGTGTTCGTGGGGTAGAGGGGTGCCACTAGACACCAAGGCATCCATTGTTGCACTGGGTGGGAGTTCAGAGGGTGGTAGGGTGGTAAATAGTGCCCCATTGGGTGCCATTTACTGCCAATGCAAAGTTTTTGAAATTGCCACTGCACCTGTATGCGGGGAAGGGGACTCACATTTGCATGTGCATAGTGTTAAGTTAGTGCTCGGGCACCAATGGGTTTTGCCCATGCTACAGGGGTCTCTGAATATAGACCCCACCCACAAACCAGGTGCAAAACCTGATTACACAGGCAAACACCCATTAGCAACTATGCTAACTTTTGAATATCTGGCCCCTGGTCTGTACTCTATGGTCAGACCACCGACCACCAAGGCAGAATATCGGGAGGGCAAACCTCACAATATAATGGCTGTTTTAAGGAATGGCATAGAAGAAACACTCTGCCTCTTGTAAGTGGTAATGTGGACTTATATTTTGACCCCCGGATTTTTCCATGCTAATGTTATCAGTAACTTTTTGACATGTCTTGCATTTTACCTTTTGTGAGAGAATTGTTTGTCGATTTCTTCAAGTGACTGGCCTTTAGTTTCTGGTAGGAAGGTATAAATAAATACAGCAGCAGTCACTGCCATAAAGCCATAAAACAGAAATGTCCATGACAAGCCGACAGTATCTAGAGAAGTGCAAATATGTAATTAAAAGGTTATTTATTGTCAGTCATGTAAATGATAGATATATCTTGACAATATAAAGTCATTAAACATGATCCAATATCTATTCCAGTCAATAATCCCTCACCTCAGTAAAATAGGCTATTCCACAAGAGAGTACTTAATGTAAATCCCATTTACACTGACAACTTATGAGTCCATTCCAAAATTACTGACAGCTTTGTTCATTAAAGGGACACTATCAACCCCCTTAGGTCTCAAAGTGTCCCTAGTTTAAAAAACACATTTTATAATTGCCAACATTCTGTAAAGATTGCTGATGTAGCTGATAGTTTGATTCATATGCTTTTCTTTAAAAAAGTGAAAAATAGACTGCCCACCATACTGGTGTTACCACACAAACACAGGTTTGTTTATATTCCTTGATCATCTCCAACTGCATCTTTCCTGGACTTGGGAACACCCTCAGCACAGTCTAGCCCCTCATGATGTAGTGGGAGTTTAGGAGGCTATTGCCTCATGTGTGACTGCACTGCTTGGGTGTGTTTCTAATGCTCCGTAAGTATGTAGTAAGAACAGATCCAGGATTGCAAACAAAATAAGGCTGTTTATAAATATACATTAGCATGCATTTTAGTTCTACTAAACAAGGAGACAAACAAAACAAAGAGCAACATCAACAAATTTTAGAGAGGTAAGCAAACATGAAATGTAGATCTTTAACTAGAAATAATAAGATGAAAAACAAGTTGACATTGTCCCTTTAACTGTACTACCATTTATCATTTAATTAAAAGCAAACATTGTCCTGTGACAAAAACACTAGCTAGGGTTATGGGAGATTTGTTATTGTCACAGCATGTGAGAATAAACATCAGATGGGGCAAATTTACAGGTTTAAAACACACTGTGGTGTGATATTTATTTTTCAAAAAAGTTAGAAAAATACTAAATGAAAACAAAAAAATTGCAAAGAAAATCACTACTTAACATCCGTTATTTCTCACATAATACAGTCCAATACAGAAAAGACCCTTCTCATTTGCATTCAACAGCTTGTCTACAGTAGCACCTCTCTCCTCCTCTCTCAGGGCTGAGCCCCATTGGACTGACTCAACTGCTCTCAGTGAAAAAGTTTTTATCTTTTGGTGGGGTCACTTGACTAAGCCCTTTCTATTTACATGTCTGGACATGTTTTTTCAAAACCAAGGTGGGGTTTGTTTCAGGGGACTTCCTGGTTCAGTTAAAGGCACAGTGTATATCTCCACAGATAATGACTCTCTATATCTCAGATCCACAGTGACTAAGCACTTTTATAAAGCATACTACATTCTTATGTTCAGCCTCATACATAGAACTTTATACAGTAACAGGTCTATAGTGTGGATTTCTGAAAATACCTTAAAGAGCAACTGACATACCAGAAACATGCCAGTAGCGCCCTACCCTGCCTACAGTACCTCCTGGTACAGAGAGTACCGCAAACGGAGGTACTGTAAGGCAATATTTTACTGCAATGATGTGGCGGAGGGCAATGCACGCCCCCGCCACAGCATCAGTTCCCCTTCTCGATCCAAATCTGAGGATGATGTCAGGTCAGGATGGGGACCTGGCAAAATTCCATTTCGCCAGTGAAAGTGCTGCAGAATTAGCATTTCATAAGCGAAAGTGGCATTTCGCCAGTGAAATGCTAATTCCACGGCACTTTTGCCAGCGAAATGGAATTTCGCCAGGTCCCCAGCCTGACCTGATGTCATAGGTTTATAGGTTGTACAAGTTTAAGGGACAAGCCCATAATGAACTTGCCATTGTTTAAAATTAACGATGCTGGAGGAATTTATTTTCACCCATGTATTGATCTAGTTCACATTTGAATTGGTACATATTTTGACTCATTACAACTTCAGCTGGGAGTGAATTCCATAATTGTGGCACTCTTTGTGTCACAAAATGTTTCCTCCATAGGGTTTTACATGTTTCGGCATGCGGTCTTAATTTATGTGATCTGGTACATTCAGTTGGTGATTGTTTCACCAAACAATTAGTTTCAAAAAACAGTTCGCCCCCAAATGCCTTATAAGCCCAGCAGAGTTCCCCCTAGTAATTCTGTATTCTTGAGAAAAGAGATCTAAGTTTCTGAGCCTGTCCTCATATCCCAGATGTGCTACTTTAGAAATGGATTTAGTCATCCTTCGTTGCACAGATTCATATGTTTTTATATCATTAATAGCTGTGGGGGAGCAAAAAGGGGCACAGTACTGTAAATTTGTCCTGACCACAGTAGTATATAGAGGAACAAGAACATCAGCTTCCCAACTCTGAATGTGTTTTAAAATGCATTTAAGAATGCCATGATATTTTTTGGCAGTTGTGTTAATATGATGACTAAACTTCATGTTACTAGTAATAGTAACACCAAGGTCTTTCTCAGTTGTAGTTGTTTGAAGTTTGGAGTTATTTACATAATAGCTAGCTAGTATGTTGTTGCTCCCAAGGTACACCACTTTACACTTAGCTATGTTAAAAACTAGTTTATTTTCAGTTGCCCAGGTATAGAGGTGGTTTAAGTTATCCTGAAGTAATTGTATAGCAGTATTGTTATTTATTATACCTTCTAGCTTACTATCGTCTGCATATTTTTGCAGCCAAACTCCATTATTTGTCTGCATATTAGAGACCATAATATAAAATAATGTTGGTCCGAGCACAGACCCCTGTGGTACTCCACTACTCATGGTACCCCACATTACTTAAAACCTCTTAATACAACACTTTGTTTCCTATCCTCCAACCATGAACATAGCTATTTTATAATTAAAGGATGTATTGCAAGTTTCTGGAGCTGTTCTATTAAAATCTTACTTGACACTGTGTCAAAAGCTTTCTCATAGTCTAAAAATATGACATCAACCGGAAGTCCAGTATCCAGAACTTTACTGACTAGCTCGAAAACACTAATTAAGTTGCTCATACATGACATTCCCTGTGTAAAACCATGTTGTGTTATATCTTGGTTTCCTGTTTAGTGAAGGTGATCAATGGTTTTATACTGTAGTAACTTTTCCATGATTTTACCAATACAAGATGTGAAACTTATGGGCCTGTAATTGCCGACATTATTTTTTGATCCTTTTTTGTAAATAGGAGTAACATTGACTAACTTCCAATCATCCAAGGCAGTGCCTTCTTTTATTGATGTATTAAAAAGAAAAGTAAGCATGCCAACCAGTTCTTTAGAGAGATTCTTTATAAAAATAGATGGAATACCATCGATCCCAGTGGACGAACTAGGTTTAGTATTGTTAATAGCTCTAATAGTATTGCTCTCAGTAAAAAGAATCATAGGACCAGGAGCAGGTAAGTCCTGCATACGGTAGTTCTCTTTTGTTTTAAATATACTAACAAAATATTTGTTAAATTCATCAGCCATTTGTTTTTCATCCATAACTAATGTATCTTGTATGAGAAGAGGTCCTATCCTCAGGTTTGGATCGGGAAGGGGACCTGATGCTGCAGCAGGGGTGCGCATTGCGCTCTGCCGCATCTTTACAGTAAAACACTGCCTTACAGTACTTCCATTTGTGGTACCCTCTGTACCGGGAGGTACTGTAGGCAGGATAGGGCACTACTGGCACATTTCTACCAAGATGTGTCAGTTGCTCTTTAAGGAGTTCTTATAACTGTACTAATCATGAAATTATGGTTTCATATGGCTTCTGAATCTTTTTTATTTAAAAAGGCTTTATTAACTGTATGTATTCCTATTTAAAATAGCTGTCATGTTTTTTGTACTCAAAATACACTTATGCACTTTACATAATACTCCTCCAGGTGTTTGGCACCATTCCAGGGACTGGATGGATGGAAATGGAAAAAGAATGAAAAGACAGAACTAATAGGAAGTTTAGTAGGGATTGTAAAGAGCTACGCTAGGTGACCAACCTAGGGTAGGGGGGAAAAGAAGAAAAGCAAAGGGAAAAGTGTTACCTATTGCGCAACAGAAGTTTTGGTAGCTAGGAAATAAGGAGATAGAAAAGTGGTCCATCAGTCACAGTCAAGGGTGTAGTCTAACTTCACCAGTTATGTCACTTGCAGTTTTAGAACTCTCTGTAAATCAATGCTGTTTTACGGGCTCCATACAACTGGCTAAAGTCCCATCACAGTATTTATATTTAAGTAGCAGTGTGCAAAGTTGCAGAACTTTGGCAAATCATGTTCAATGACAGGCACAATTTGTATATTTATTTACTTGGTAAATTGCCCAAATTTGTACAGTGAAACTATGCGAATTGGGCAATTTGCGTGGTTATGCTGCAGGAATTTACACAATTCACCAGCGACAAACGAGTAAACTGCAGTCTTTAAATTACAGAAAAACCTGCCCACACCCACTGTGGTGTAATTCCCCCCCATCACCTGAACTCTTTGAAATCTTATAATACCTCTCCCATTTCCCCACTAGCACCCTCCTCCCCCTGCCCTAGTAAATTTACAAGTATAAACATATCCTTTCCCCACCTGTGTACCAAGCATACTCCCCCCACGTGACCACACCCTATTTTACATGTATCCCTCACACCCAATCCCTTCTGGTTTCCACCCCCCACCAGCACCCAGAAAATATTTTTAAATTTGGAGCTGTAATAAAGAAAACAGTCCACCGGGACACAAGCGTCTGCTCTGTTCATTGTCCCAATGACTAATGACATGGTCACATGCATGAACAGGTGATGTCTTTGCTTGTAGTAAAAATTGACTGGCAGAAAATTCAGCTAATCAGTTTTTACTAGGAACAAAGATGTCTCCATTCATGCATGCAACAGTGCCATTATTGAGACAGACACTGAACTGAGCAGACGTTCTGCACCAAAGGACTGTTTTCTTTATTACAGCATTACATTAAAAGATATTTTCTAGGTGTTGGTGGGGGAGGAGTGTGATGGGGACTGGGGTTGGCTGGGAATACTTGTAAAATAGGGTTTGGGTGGTGGGGGAGGTGTTTGGTGCATTAGTGGGTGAAGGGTATATTTACATTCATAACTTTGTCAGGGCCATGGGGAGGATGGAGGGGTGCTGTGGGGGGAGGGGTTCTTAAATTTCAAAGTGTTTGGGAGGTGGAATTACAATGCAGTGGGTGGAGGGATTTTATGTTTTTATATAAATAAATTCTCCAGTGAAGTTGGTCTGACTGCTGGGAAATTCGCAAAGCTTTTAGCAAATTGTGAATTTCCTGAATTCGCACCAACTTTGCCAGCAAATTGAAACTTCACAACATCTCTATATTTAAGTGACAGTGTCAGTGTGGTTACTATACAAAGTAATAATCTGACTGTAGAATTCAATAAAGTATGAGGCCAAAGGCTGAGTGCTTTATTTGAATTAGACAATCAGATGATTGTTGCAGATACAGCATATGCATTTTAACAGCACTCCATTTACAATATGTATATATTGTCATCACTGCTCACACAATCATTGGTATATTCTGTATGCTTTTTAATTAATTAGTGAGCATGTCACATTTTTACCGTCAGTTTTGTTACATCGCTGATATCTCTGTCTGTATAAATGGAACAAGCTTTTGTCTTATGCTCTCCCTTGATAAAGCACTTCTAGGTACAAAATGGTGGTGTGTGTTTCAATGACTGCATGGGGGTGGGTTTGCTTACACTGCTCTGCCTCAGCACCTTATAAATGTGTCTGCACTTTATTTAGAGACCGTAAGTAATGAAAGTACATCTTCAATGCTTCTTTCATCTGGCTGGCAGTGTAACATGTACTTGTGTTTGTGCTTTGTTCTGGTTTTTATATTTTAAATGATATGGGTTTGGCTTTGAGTTATTTTCATGACAAATTTCATCTGCCTGGGACAGACACACTCCTCTCCCATACTGTGCTAGTTATAGGTACCCTCCCGTGGGTCAGCCAAGCTTATAACACTATGTAAAGCCTATTACTGTATGTTGCCTAGTGTTCTTAAAAGGCTTTGGGCTTACATGGAGACTTCCTTCATTATAAACGACTCTGATATGGGTTTGACCCTCCCACTCAATTTGTCATCCCTACTCTAAAGCGTGGTTATACTATAACCTCTGACCTCTTGGAGGTTGTGCCAATTTGTAATGCCCATTTTATCAAATGTGCTGAATACCTTCTTTTAAACAATTCCACTTCAGCAGATTCCCCTCCTCTCCCTTTATTTGCTTGCCACACTTGACCATTTTTTATCTGCCAGCATGCACTTTGGTTACCCTGAAGATGCTTAAAGATATTCCCCGGTGTTTTAGCAACCCCATGTCAAATTCTTAATTTTTTGCCCAGTACATAATGGTCATCTAAACATTTAATATACGCAACAAAAACATGGGTTGCCATGCTAGTTTGTAAGTTACATGGTGAGACTTAATCCCTCTTCATGGAAAAAATATGCAGGGAGTCAGATTGTTTTATGTAGTTATAATGTCAATGTTTCAGGTCTCAACATGAATTTGGAAGAAAAAGTTAAACAAGGACACCATTTGTCATGAGGTTTATGTCATTTTTTCTACAAATGCAAAAATACAAACTTACCAATACCATAACACCTTCCTGAATGAACATTCCCCAAAATGGGGGAGACAGATGTATGTTTTTTGCATAAAACCATTTCAGTTCCATTTCATTGTTATAAAACCTTTTTGATGGATGTAGAATATGTTTGTAAATACAGTGAAAGAAAGAAATATAGGTTTTGTCATGCCTCTTTTGGTTAGATCTGCTTTCAGAGTTGAAGTTTAAGAGGTGGACAGCTTAAGACAAAAATAATTGAAAAATCCCAATAAAAAATAAAATTATTCAGAAAGCTATTCAAATAAATTCAAATGTACGAGCATAATGACAAGGATGTTAATATAAAAGAAACACAGTAACCAAAGACAGACAGACATGTACGTACAGCACCTTAAACAGGCCAATGACTGCAGTTCTTAGATGGACATGACATAAGAAGATAAATCATTATTTTAATAATTCTTCCATATATTTAATAATGTACTTGTGCCAGTAAACAGCCTTGAAAATGTTTTTTGTGTGCATCAGAAATATGGGAATTTGAAACACCAGGGAATGTCTAAGCTACTTGATCATGGCAAGGAAAAGTCTTATTGGTTTGGACCCTGCTCTCCATTATCATGTACCCCTGCCAGCGCTGCTGTAACTATTGCCCACTTCAACTTCTTCTTCATCCCAGCAAAGTTCCTGTGGTCCAGAAACAAGCTGAGGTTGTCCTGTTGAGAAGGATGGTACTTCCTCTACACCCACAAACAAATTATCATCCAATCTTCCTTCTCCTAGCTGTAGCTAAAATCCAAGAGTATATGGTTCACATTGAACTTTGTGCCTTCCTTATCTCCGATTTTGTCCATAACCGTCAGGCTCCTGGAAAAATCACCGAACAGTTACCTCAGTACTTAAGCTAACTGGGGATCAGCCAGGTAATACAGCTCACTGCTATGATGACCCAGGCTCAACAACAGACTTGGGCTGCAGGAGGATGCCAGGTAAAAGTGGTGATGATAGTCCCACTGGACAGCTCTCCTCTCTCAGCAAGAGGGGATTCTGTTCTTCACTACTTGACTGTAAGGAGTAGGGACTGCTGCAGACACCGATGTATGGTTTCCAGGTACACCATTGCTACATACAGTGTCACCTCAACTACTTTAAACAGTCTTCTTGCTCGTTAAGAAAAAATGTAATTATTTTTCTTATGAACAATATCAGCATTTGGTTGCTTGATTTTGAACCAGACTAAAGCTTTTAGCAGTTAATTCTGCCAGAAATTTACTTACTGTTTGATGTTTATATTACTGATATTTGTCAAAATGTACTTTTATAAAATGGCAAGAAAAAAATCTAGAAATCTCATTGGCCAAGAGAGATCACCTGACCATACATTAAATCTCTATATGCACAGTCATCCTGGTCCTAAACCACATTACATAATGAGCAAAGTCAGTCCTCCTACAATCAGAACCATCTTCCATCAATCACCCTACAACCAGAACTGATCTTCCACCACAAACATGGCTGCTACCTCTACACTGTAGAAACTTTCAACTGGGCCCTAAAAATGAAACTACCTTAAATATAAAATAAAACAACTTAATTAAATGTTGTTTACCAGATCATCACACTCTCCTTACACACATAAACAAATTAGAAACATTAAGTATTGGTTATAGTTTTCATTACAGCTGTTTCTTTGCTAACAGTGAAAAATTCCCCTTCTATCTTTACCTGTTCATCAGGGAAATCTCTTCTGCTTTCCCTGACAAGCGAGATAATTGAGTCTCTGGCTCTAAACAGGCCTTTGTTGTCTGTGTGTACAGTATATTAATAGAGGAACATTCTGCTAGTAGAACTGAGCAGAATTTTGAATCCCTGTATTCCATGGTAAACATTCCATTTCTTGAATGTGGGAAACAGAGAGAGGAAAAAAAACAGAATGAAGAAAGTAAGCAATACTATTATATAAACAAAGAGAAAAGGTAGTAAATGTCTCACCCAACTGTTTATCTTTTAGGACAGAGCTGGCAGTTCATGATGCTGTCAGTGAGTGTGGCAGTTTTGAACCACACTCATGCTAGCAGCACTGGGGAACTGAGAAGCCTCTGTTATGGCTTCCTTTTAGTTTTGTCTACAGAGTGAGGAGAATGAAATGAAGTAAGGAGGCTATGTGTCATACTTAGAATGAGAAAAACAGCATTTGTTAATTGTTGTAGCTGGCAAGGGAATATGAAGCTTAAGTGGGCAGGGAGGCACATACTGTATAACATTACTTTAATCTAGCACCGATAGGTGGAATAACTATTTTATGTTAAAAGCACAGATTCACTTACATTTTTATTTATTTAAAAAGTGTTTCAAAATAAAAAAAATGCTTCTAAAAATAAAGGGCTATTTTTAGACAATATTACTCTGTTATTACAGGTGATAACCGCACTCCTAGGGACAACTGCACTTGGCCTTCGCCATGAGACTAACTACGCCCCAGGAGTGCAGTTATCACACTGTAATGCACACCCCTTTGTGTCTTCTTGCTTACATACTCAGTACTGTCTTTGCAATTTTTTTGAAAGCAAATCCTCAGGCTGAAGCCTCAGCTACACAGAAGGACCTTGGGCTTATGCCAAGTCTGTGCATAGTGCTGTCATTCCACATTTTGCACATCCTGTTTTTCCCCCAATGGTAACAGCTACAGCACTGTAGAATGTGCATTACTTCTGGTGGAATTCAGGAAGAGTAGTAGTAGTAGTAGTAAAAGTTTTATTCATTTCATTAAATGGATGGGAAAACTCAACTGAGCCAAGGCTCATTTTCAGTGAGATCCATATACAACTTGTTAAGTTACAACATATTATTTAAACAATTACAAGTTACACTCACAATAAATGGATATACATGGACTTCCACATTTCAATACAAAAAGAAAAAAAATAATAATATAATTGTAATTAAATTATATTAAACACTACCTAAAGATTCTGAGATTTTAACCAAAGCCAGGGAGAGTAGCAACTGCACTTTTGAAATGTTTCTCAGAATTTGTTATATATGCAGCAGTATTCTGAATTTGTTTTCATTTACACCATGGATTAGTTTTACACAGTTCACATCAGCTGTGGACAAGTTTCCAGCAGTTTGTGGAATACTAATATACATTTTCTGTAAACCAAAGAATACTCGTGATTCATTTATGTTGACCACAAATAATCACAAACTACTTTCAGATTTCTGCGTCTGATACATTTCTGTGGCATTTTCATAATTCTGTGGAATTCCATTACAAATTGCAAACAGAATTTCAAAATTCTGCCTAGCTGTAGTACAGGCTATTACCTGCAATGGGGAGCACAGCTGTAGTACAGGCTATTAACTGCAGCGTGGAGTACAGGCTATTAACTACAGTGTAGAGCACAGCTGTAGCACAGGCTATTACCTGCAGCGTGGAGCACAGCTGTAGTACAGGCTACTACCTGCAGCGTGGAGCACAGCTATAGTACAGGCTATTACCTGTAGCGAGAAGCACAGCTGTAGCACAGGCTATTACCTGTAGCGTGGAGCACAGCTATAGTGCAGGCTATTTCCTGCAGTGTGGACTTCTCCAATCTACATGGATAAATCTGGACTCTCAGAAAAGAAGAAACAGACTTTGACGGCAGATAAGGACTGCTTGGCCCACCTAGTCTGCCCATTTCCCTACCTAGAGGATAAGCCGCAGATCCTAGTTAACCAACAGCCTATTTCTTCCTGCCCCCCACAAGAATTGCCTTATGTCTGTCCCATGTATTCTTGAATTCTCCCACAGTTTTAGACCCCACAAACTCCTCAGGAAGGCTGTTCCATGCATCCACTACCCTCTCGGTGAAAAAATACTTCCTCACATTGCCCCTGAACCGCACCCCCCATCTAATAACAAATCCATAGGACTGATTTAATTTTCCTTTTTTACAGTAAGCTAGTTAAGAAATGTAAAGCAATTACTCACCAATTACATCCAGAAATGTGAGACTAATAATTAAGTTTGCAGCCCAGTTAAAATTGTTAGCAAATGCAAATGCTCTTCCTCGTATCCCAGCAGGATATATCTCACTCAGAACAATCCAGGTCACTAAAACAAAGAGTAATCATGAAGAGAATATCAGTGTTTTAAAAATATTAGCATATCATTATGCTGATAATTGCAATAACTCCCAAAAATCTAAGTCTGCCCCAAACGTCAGATACACTAGTATGAAGGCTGGCACTTTGATTCTCACTCCTTTACTCCCCCCCCCCCCAGCTCTGCAATGTGAAATTATCATTACAATATGGAGACAAAGAATGCGAATATGGGAAACATTATCAAATACTGTGCCATGATTAGGAAAACCTTATCAAATACTGGTGCCATGAGAACAGACAGCAGCAGAAATGGGTGCTGGACAGCAAATGACAGTAATCCAGGGGCACGTAGACCAATATTAATTTCTGCTTTAAAAATCTGGGGCCTGATATTTAAACATTTGCACGGGTGCCAAGGAGTGTTTGCCCACACAAACCAAGGTTTGTGCCAGATTGCCATGTTCAAATGGGGTGTTTGTGCAGGCAATCAGGGTTAGCACCCATGCAAAATCTAATGTATGCAGAAGGGCAAGGGGAGGGACATGGCCATGAATATCCAAGCAACCCCATATTCAGCAGCTTTGTGCTGCATATATGGGTAGTGTGGTCCTTTTGCATGGTGCAAATATCACCAAACAAATCCCCCTCTTACTCCGTACAACCCTAGCAGTTGCCGGAGGTACTGCACCAAACGACCCAGTTGTACAGTGGGAGAGCGCACCTGTTTCCTGTTATCCATGGCACCCCTCAATGACCAAGCTGGGTATGCTTGAACATATCTCTGGTGGCTAGCATCCCCCCTCCTTCTGATTACTGATCCATACCAACCAAAGGTCTCCCTGGTGCCCAGTGGCTCCTCCACCCTCGGATGCATAGCCCAACCAGTATATCTCCAATCCCTGGTGCCTAGCTGGTGCCAAGTGGTTCCCCCCCCACCCTCCCATGCACAGCCCAACCAGTATTTCCCTGATCCCTGGTGCCTAGTGGACCCCCTACCAAGTGCTGGGCAGCTACACAAATATAGCCCCCCCTAAGTGCCCAGTGTCCTAAACCCCTGTCCTGTACCATTAGGAGTATTAGATGCCCCTGATGTCAAGTGCCCCCCCGTCACCGATCCCCGGCCCCATACTGGAAACACCATCCATTTCTGAGCCTATGCTCTGTGTAAATTATAAGGTACAGGGACAGAACAAACAAGAGTCCCTGGTGTGTCCAGGTACCCCCCCCACTGATCACCGGTACCGCCCGTGTTGCTACAGCAATCCCTAGCATCTCTCCCCCCACCATGGCACCAAAAACCCAATGATCCCCATCCTCTTACTAGCATCTTTGGTGTTGTGGAAATGCAGATGGTGACCGGTGCAGCCCTCCTCATACCTCCTCAGCCAGCCATGGTAAGTCAGTCTGCTCCAGTGGCTGGCCAAGGAAGTATGCAGAGGGCTGTGCTGGTTGCTGTCTGCATTCCTGCAGCACCGAAGATGCTGTTAAGAGGATAGGGGGCGATTGGTTGTTCGGTGCCATGGTGCAGGGCTGCTAGATGCCAGGGATTGCTGCTGTAACACGGGTGATACCGTTGATCAGGGGGTACCAGCACACACCAGGGACTCATGTTTTTTCTGTCCCTGCACGTTACAATTTACACGGAGCATAGGCTTGGCAATAGATAGCATTTCTGGTATGGGGCTGGGGATCGGTGACTGGGGGGCACTGGATGCCAAGGACATCTAATATCTGTAGTGGGATAGGATGGGGGACTATCTTTGTGTAGCTGCTGGGTGATTGGTTGGGGAGGGCCACTAAGCACCAGGGACTGGGGAAATACTGGTCGGGCTATGCATCAGAGGGTGGGGGGACCACTGGGCACCGGGGACCTCTACACATGTCTAGGGCTGGGGAAAAGGGGGGCAGTACCGCTGTGCTAACTTGCCTCCACTACCCATGAAATGGGCCCATAATGGGCATGCAAATGGACCCTTAGCACCTTGCATGCCCAGTGGGCTCATTTGCATGGGTCCCTTTGAAAACTTCAGCTAGCACTCTGGCACTATCCACTCTTGAGGTGCACTTTGAGATCCACGTCAAGGCAGCGCTACTTGCCTTAGTGCTACACTGACATGGCCCCATATTCAGTCAATAGCACACATGTCAGTTTTAGGCTATGTTCCTTGGTAGAGATGGTAATTTCAGGAAGAGTATTACATGCCATTAGTGTGGAGTTGCCCAACCAATGTTAAGGATTTACTTGCATGACATAACTTATTACAACAGCATGAGGTTATCTAGCACAGACTTTCAAAATGTGGAATATGCCACTCTGAGAGGAAGGGAGAGTTTATGTTAAACAGAAAATGTTTTCTACTTTAAAATCATTAAAAAAAAGTTACATTTTATGCTTATAGAGGTAGTACTGCGTAGCTCTTACAGAATAAGAATGTCATCTGGTACTGTTTGGGTGGGAGGATCAGTGAGCAAAGCTCAAGACTGTCTCTGCTGGATACTGCAGTTTGTAGAGTAGTACATGTTTTAGCAATGAAAAAAATGTCTAAATTTATTTTTTAAACAATTAGCATGGTAGGGGTGTGGCCTGACACATGACAAGATAGACGCTTAAATTTTGTCCTCTACATCCCACAGAATATAATCATTTGCCATCTGCCCTGACAATGCGCAGTGTCCTTGCAAAACTTAACAGATCTGTGTAGCTTACGTCATGGAGACTATCAATACCTGCAGTTCATCACTACAAAGGTCAAATAAGCTGGAAATTGATCCACTCTCCAAACCTGACTATCTTCCCCTTGCAGTTGCAACAATTAAGATGGCGATGGGCTGGATTGCTCTGATTGAAGTGGGAGCCATCGAACAAATGTTCCACAGACTTTTGCAAGACATGGATGAACTGAAAGTTACTTCTGCCCACACTGAGCAAACTCTCGCAGACTGACTAGTGTGGAGCAGAAGGTGAGATTTACAATGGGGTGATCTCTAACCTTAAATCAATAGTCGGGGGGGAAGTCAGGTCATCTACATATTACAGGACAAACTCGATGATCTGGAAAAATGCAGACACCACAACAATCTGCAGTTTGTAGGTTTTCCAGAAGGGGCTGAACTTAAAGATGCTGCAGGATTTCTACAACATGCCTTCTCAGCCATGCTCCAGTTGAAAGGTGACCACAAGTTCAACACTGAACAAGCTCATCGTTCATTGGGTCCCCCAAAAAAAAGGCGAATGGCCATGGCCCACACAAGCTCACTTCTTGAGTTACACGAGAAAGGAGAAATACTGAGGTGCTCTCAGAATTTGGGGAACTCCAGTGGCAAGATCACACCATTCGCATTTTTCAAAACTGCTCTAAGGAGCTGTCAGGCAAAGGCAAGGCTTACACGGAAGCCTGCCATGTTATGCATCATTTGGGGCTGCAGTTTCCTCTCCAGTACCCCACAATGATGAAGGTCATATGGAGTGCCATTGCGGTTTACCTCTCCAGATGCAGTGATGGATTTTCTTCATAAATACTGGCCAAAGCAACTTAGTGAACCCTGAAACAGCACACATACAAACTCCTCAGAGGCCCACGAATTGATGGAGACTAGCGCCCCCAAAGCAGGAGAGTCACAGGGCTACAACACAGATCCAGAAGGCTAGCTGCTGCCACAACAAAGCTGCAGGAGGAACTGGCAGTGGCACAAGAAAGCTAAACCAGGCTCTGGGTGTACCCTAGATGCTCCATGGGAAATAAACTTGTTCAGCTTTACTTTAATGCAGCTGCCCCAATGTGTAAAATTGCAGCCAGGTTTCTAGTTCAAGAATGGGGTTGGGGGGCACAAAAAATCAATGTATTCAGCATTTATGTGAAAAGTTTATAGTTGCACTTTATTATTTCACACGGCTTTTGATCTTGACATTTCACCTACAATATAGGCTTCATTAGGAGATGCCTTTTAATATCGATTAATAAATATGCAAAAATCAATGCGCTGTCCACTACATACTTATTACATCCAAACCTACATTAAAATTTCTGAGCAATATTACTACTTACATAATATAGTGCCCACTATCCTTCTGTGTTTTTCAAGTATTATCTACAAATTCAGTTTTTTCCTACAATTAATAAACAAATATAACATGTTTCTCTAATCCCTATTACTTTAAAAAAAAAAAAATTGTACAAATTTACATTCCTCCACCAATCTCTTACCACTAGCGACATTTTTTTTATGCTTTCAGTGTGTAAATGTGCTTATATTACATAATAGCCATATTTTCCTAAAAAACTAAGGATGCCACCTTTCCAGGAATCACAAACCATTAAAAACCCAAATGCAACAACCATCAAGATTCACTACTTTAGCTTCTAACTTGCAAAACATCCTGTCCCAGATATTCAGAGCAGTTGCGCATGGAGTAACTGAGCTGCACCAGTGCAAGTGCGGTATTGCACCAAGGAGCCATATTCAGCGGGAGCCAGTGCACAGCGCAAAATCCATTGCGCCAATGCGCAACTATAATGAATACATGTGCAACAGCAGGGGGGCATGCCCATGAATATCCAGCACAGTGGCATATTCAACCATGAAGCAATGGCACAAGTGTGCAGCAACTTGAAGTTGCTCAGAGCAGACTTTTTCCTATAAATACAGGGCACAAACACACAGACAGCACTTGCGCCAGGGGTGTGAGTGAGAGAGAGAGAGACAGACAGACAGACAGAGAGAGAGAGAGAGAGACTCACACAGAGAGACGGAAGCCCACATATAGAGGGAGAGGGACAGAGGTGGCATTGGAGAGGGAGAGGGGGAAGAGCGAGACACACACAGACAAACAGTGCACCAGGGTGGCATACAGCCAGCAGCCAACTGCCTAGGGGGACAGTGGACAGCAAGGGCCATGGTCGGTGTGCTCTTCATGATGAAGGCCATAATGAAGGGTGTGAGGGGGCAGGAGGAACAGTAACGTGGCCAAGGAAGGGCCCATCGGCGGTATGCCCAACACAGGTGGTATCGTGTCTGCATCACCTTTGAGAACTACAGTGACACTGAGGTCATGGGCTGGTACCACCTGAATAGGACCACTCTGAGGCAGCTCTGTGAGCTGTGCAGTGAGGAGATGCAGACACCCACCAGACAGAGCCACGCCATGTCCGTGGAGATGAAGGTGACCGCCGTCATGTGCCTGCTCACCACGGGCACCTTCCAGAGACCAACAGGGGACACCACAGGCATCACCCAGTCGGCCATGTCCCGCCTCCTCACACAGTTCCTCAACACTCTGCTGCCATGTGCTTCGGAATTCATCCATTTCCCCAGCACACAGGTGGAGCGTACAGCAACCATGCAGGACTTCCACAGGGTGGCACGTATGCCTGGCATGATTGGGGCCATTGACTGCACTCACATGGCCATCCACATGCCACATGGCCCTGAGGGAGTGGCATACATCAATCAGAAGGGGAGCCCAAGTGTCAACTGTGAGGTGATGTACAATGCCATGGGGCGCATCACCAATGTCTGCGCAACACACCCTGGGAGTGCACATGACGCACTCATCTGGCACAGCTCTGCGCTGTGCCACAGGTTTGAACATGGGGACATCCCCATGGGCCACCTAGTGGGGAAGTATGGCACAGGCAAGGGGCGATGGACAGAGCAGACCTGGGGATGGTGGTGGGCAGGGTGTTCATGGTGGTGTGGGTGCCAGGGACAGGCAAGGGGCACAGCAGAGAATAGCAGAGGGTTAACCATGTCAATCTCCACACAGGTGACAGCGCGTATCTACTGAGGCCCTGGCTGCTCACCCCCTACCGATGCCCATTGTTCCCAGCAGAGGAATGGTACAACGAGACACATGCCAGCCCACGCAACATCATCAAGTGTGTCTTTGGCATTCTGAAAGCTTGGTTTCGCTGCCTAGACAGGTCAGGCGGTGCCCTACAGTACAGTCCCTCGAATGCCTGTGGCCTATTCCTGGCCTGCTGCATACTGCACGACATGGCCATTGACCATGGGATAGCTGTCGAGGCTGATGAGGGTGACAGTAGTAGGGACGATGGAGACAAAGGGCCGGAGGGTGGTGGACAGCCACCTCCTGGGTGGAGGGACCCCCAGCTGCTCCAGCAGGTGCAACGCCACTGGGACACCATCTCACAGGAGCACTATGGAGCACACAGGTAGGTGGTGCAGTACACATGCATGGGCCACACAAACAGGTACAGCACACATGCAGGGGCATGCATGGCAATGGGCATGCACACACAGAGGCGGGAGGCGGGGTAGGGGAGTCAGTGGCACACAACCACACACAGCACCACACACACACACACACACACACACCCACATGCACCCACACACTCAGGTGTTGGTATGTGGCATGGATCAGATGCATTGCAGCGGTGCACAGGCGCAACCGGTGCTAGCCTGCCCTCATCATGCCCATGCCACATGGTCCAGTGGCCAGGCAAGCATGCACACAGGCAGCATGCAGCGTGACACACAGGTGCATCACCAGTGGAAGGCAGACACACACACCACCCATGTGCGCACAGGGCAGCAGCGGCAGACAGCGGTCAGGGCAGCCCGCACATCAGGACCACTGCACAGAACCATGGCCACCATGGCCATGGGGATGGGGATGGCTGTGCCAGGGCCGATCGGTAGCCACAGGCTGTGCAGCAGCCTTGTGGGGGGTTGGCAACAGCCCCCCCAGGGGTGGAACCACGGGACCACGACCGTGTTCTCATGGGGGGTGCAGGCGCCCAAACAGGCCAGCCCCAGGCATGCCTGGGATGCCTACATCAGAGCCTGGCATGGAGTTTGATGGGGTCATCCGACCCTGGGTTCGTGGGGTGGACAGCGCACTGTGGGGGGGTCACCTGTGTACGGCCATGCCCTGTGGCAGCCAGCAACGCAAAGCCATCCGTGATCGCAGTGGAAATGCCATCCAGGGATGCAGTTGTGGTCTCCTGCATGCACTACATCCCCACCAGGATCTGTACTGTGCCCCTCTCCTGCTGCACAGCTAACTGGCGCATCTACACACACAGTGTATGCACTCCAGTGGCAAGCAGCACCTGTTGCTGAATGGATGTCCGCAGCAGATGGGTGTGTTCAGCCAGCCGGTCGGCGTCCTGGAGCTCCCAGGTGGGATGCCGATCCTCTTGTGGTGACTGGCCATGCTGCACAGCCCCTCTCTCTCGCTGGTCGATGCTGCACAGTGGGGTCTGCAGGGCGAATGGGCACAGCAGGCACACCAGTGGCTGACCCTGTGTCTGGCTGCCCAGTGGCACCCACAGCCTACTGCTGTTGCCCGGCTGGCTGCTGTACACCACCCAGCACCTGCGCAGCCACACCACCACCACCACTGCAGGGCACAGCTGGAGCAGCGCATACCACTGCACCCACAGTGGTGGCAGGCAGCTGTTCCGCTGCTGGCAGAGCGCTGGGTGTGCTGCCTGTGTCAGAGGCCAGCAGGGGTGTCTCACCCACAATGTTGCCCATGCTGTCCAGGATCAGTGTGATGTCGTCATCGGAGTCAGACCCCACCCCGATCTGTATGTCTGCGCATAGGACACCAAGGCTGGCATCCTGCAGGAACACATCCAGGGCCTCGTCCGACCCCAGGTCCAGAACATCCGCCTGCACTGTGGTGGTTCAGCTGCAGCCTGTCGGGCCCCCAGATGCCAGTGGAGGTGGACAGCTGGTCCTCCGAGGCCGTACCAACATCCAAGGTTACTGCCACTGCCAGCGCTCCATCATCAGCACGGAGGTGTGCTGGTGCTGCAAGAGAAAGAAAGGCATGTCAGTGATGCAATGCCCACATGTGCTCCCCTGTACACTGTCACTGCATGTATCTTGCGGCATGGCATGCACGTGGGTGTGCACACAGGCACATGACATGCATTTTGGCCGCATGCACACCAGCATGCCCATGTATGCACCCTCCGTGCCACTGGCTGTGCGTGGCAGACAGACGTACCATGTAGTGATGGGCTGCCACCCATCTGGAATCCTCCTCCAGGCACACCCTCCATCGTGGTATGGCTCATGGTGGCTGCCACCAACTCCTCCTGCGGCATCAGTGTGGGTGCATCTGCAGGCCCTCCTCTGGTGGTGGTACGGATGCCCGGATGGCCGCCACCTTCTCCTTTATCTGCCACTTGTCCATTCCCATCTTCTTCCAGCACTCCTGTGCCGACCGCTGGTGGCTGCCATGCTGGTTGACGTAGGCTGCCACCTCCTCCCACGCACCACTCAACAGGGGCTCCCTGTCCAGGCAGGCTTCAAACAGGGCATCAGACTTGGCCTTTGTGAAGTTGGGCCTGCGCGTCTGTGCAGGCTCCTGCTCCTCACCCTCCTCATGTGCGGACATGTGCTGCCTGTGGACATGGACAGCACAGTGTGACATGGGCAGCATCTCCCCGATCCGTCCCACCATGCAGTGCTGTTGGCTCCAAGTGAGCTGCAGCAGCATCCACAACTTACCTATCAAGGTTGCAATACCGGTCCATGGCCTGTGCTGTTCCGTGGTGCTTATATGGTGCAACACATGCAAATGAGGTTGGGTACAACAGTAATGACATGCTAATGCACCCACTGTGCCACGCATTGGCTGATGAGCTCATTTGCATGTGGTGTCTGAATATTGTGATACTGCACCATGTGCAATGGGATTGCGCAGGAGCAAGTCACGATGGCACAATGTGCAGGCCCACAGTGCACATGTGCATCATGGCACCAATCACGCACCATGCGTGGACAGTGAGATGCAGCGGTATTGTGCATGTTGTGCATGGGACAGCTATGCATGGGAAGCCATGCCCTATTGCGTACGTGCACAATGCTGGTTGACCCCTGACCCCTGCATCAGACCTCTGACCTTGTGACCCCGTGTAGCCATGCCCATTCTGTGCATCTCCAGCACTGCACGATGTGCAGGCACTGAGCATGTTCTCACGCATCATGTGGCGGGCGCATGGTGTGGACACGTGTGCCTCCTGCCGCCACTGTTGCCACCAAATGCGTTTGGCTGAACATGGTACAGGCAAGATGAAGGAGAGCCCAGAACTAGTCACCTGTTGAGTTGGCCAACTTAGTGGCCTGCGTGGAACCCCACGCCCCCCAGCTCTTTGGGCAGGTGCCCCTGCAGTGGGCCAGGGGCACCATGTGGCAGGATATTGCCACAAGCCTGGAGCTCAGGACAGAGGTGCCCAGGACTGGGGAACAATGTTGCCACTGCTATGGGAACCTCATGTGGAGGGACCCAGAGTGCCTGAGGAGGCTACAGGCACATGCCTGGCGAGGGGCCATGCCACAGCCAGGCAAGTCATCCCATGCTGCATGTCTGCCCTGGTGCTGAACTGTGGTGTTGGCTTGGCTGCCTGCCATGCTCTGCAGAGGGGTACACTGTCATCGTGTGCATCATGGGGTGGCATTGCCAGCTTCCACTTGCATTGCAATGCAGTCATGCGGGACGTGTTGGGCAGGGGCACACCCTTTACAAAGGGGTAGCTGTGGGGGGCAGCTGCTGTGGTTGGTTCCTGATGTGCACCTGTCTCCTTTCCATTCCCAGGACCTCAGAACCGTCAGAGGGCCCAGGCTGCAGCAGTGCAGCAGTCCACAGCAGGACATGCTAGAGTGGGACTGGCACCAGCAGGGCCGCAGAGAGCAGGTAGGCACTGTCATGGTCTTTCGCACTGTGCATGGGGGTGACAGGGAGAGTGGGTGTGGGCATGGCCACCTGTGCCATGTGCCGTGGCAGCTGTGTGCGTCACACTGTGCGTGGTGCATGCCACTGTGGCATGTCCATTGGACATGTGTGCCGGCTGTTGGTGGGGTGGGCGTGCGCCTGGCTACCATTGTTGTTGCTGTGGTGCTGCCGGTGCACTGTGCCATGTGGCTGTCATTGCACAGTTGTGTGGCCATTGTGTGGCAGGGACCACCTCTATGCAATGTCGTAGTGCACCGAGTTGCTGGCTGACGTTAGCCCACCCCCCTGTGGGTGGCCGTGACAGGCCCTCCAGGGGTGTGTGTTCCCATTGCACACTGTGGGTGGGCATGGTTCCTTGGGACATTGCACTGATCACCTGTCCTGTCCCTTGTTATAGGTGTCTGGCGGCAAAGACTGCCACAATCCATGTTGTCCAGACTGCAGTGCCAGACCCTTCTGGTGGCCTCCATGATGCTGGAGGTTGTCATCCAGGTCGGATGGATGCTGGTGGCAGAATGGAGGCAGCGTCAGTGCATCAGGGTGGCCGGATGTGGCCGCCATTAGTTTTGCCCCCGACTACCCCTGTTTCCCCTGCTGTACCTCTCCTTCAGTCCCCCCTCCCACTGTACAGTCCCTGTTCCTTTCTTTAGCTTTACCTACTCTTTCCCAGCCCCTAGTTTTCTTATATAGTTCCTTTCAAATATACATTTTCTGACTTACCTGCCTGTGTCTGTGTCTGCTTTGCAGGTGGCATGAGAAGCCATGCCACAGTGGTCCAGTGCCTGTCCATATGGTGTGCATGTGCAGGGGCACATGTTGTGCTTCCATGGTTCACTGCTGTGTGCTGTGGTGTGTCCCACTGTGGTGGTGTCTGTGCCTTGGGGTGTCCTTGGGTCGGCTGTTGGGGTGTGTGGCAGTTGCATGTGTGGCGGTGGCACATGGCCATGGTCATTGGTCAGGTGCTGTCTGCACACTGTGTTGGGGCCCCTGCTTGGCTTGGCCTGTCCCATGTGGTCTGCCATGCTACCTGCCACCCGGCATGTTCTGTGCCTACTGTGTGGGCTTCCTGTGTGGCGTGTGTGTGCTTCGCTGCATGGTCCTGGGTGTGGCCTGCTTTGGTCTGGGGGGTATGGCCAGCGGCATACGGGAGGGCTCCCTTGGTGGCCCTCCATTGGCACCTCCTGTTGCCTGCTTTCTCTGCCACTGTTGTGTTCTGGGGTCAGGTGTCTGGGTGCCTGTGGGCACCCTGCTGTGCCCTGCTGGTGGCGGCCTCCTGTGGCCTGTCACTGTGCTTCCCTGGCTCTGTCCCTGGGTCTGTTCTCTGTGCCGTGCCCCCCTCTGTTGCTCTGCTCCCACAGTTGTGCTGGAGCATCTCTTTTTGTGCTATGGCTCAACTCTGTTTGCGCCATGGTGCAACTCTACCATATTCAGCCAGGTTGCATTGGTGCAGTTTGGCCTGGCAACCTCTGAATATGGATCCTGTTGCTCCATGGCACATTGGATTTCTGCTGCGCCGGACTTGTGCAGGGCTTTGGTGCATTTCTGAATATCTGGGCCCCTCTTTATAAAGACTTTTTTAATACCTTAAAGAGTAATTCAGAAATACTTGTCCTTACAATTTTAGTAGTGTCCTTAAGGACTTTAATTCCCCAAATAAGGTTGCACAAGATGTGGAAAGTTAATACAATCTTAATGACAATCAAAGTAGTAGAACACTGTCATACTAGCATATTTTGAGGGACAAAAACAACAAAGTGAGCACAGGTCGTAATGCCCTAGAAGTCTAGACATGTATTTCATAGAACCACCATTTTAAGCTGATAAAGGACTTTTTCATTCCTTATTTAGAAGTTATAAGTTGAGAATGATTTAGTAGGACTTCTAGTTTTTTGAGCAAGTAATTGTTACTAGTGTTCATGGTGTCGACGTTTTCTCTAGAGGAAGTGAAATAGAAACAGTATGGGTCTAAGTTCATCAAAGGTAGGAGAGTATTTTAGGGACATGTCATATATGTAGAAATCTGTCTTTTTAACACTAATGTGAGAGAAGATGAGATTTTATTAGTGGAACATTGAATTTTATGAGGAAGCTTATTTAAAAAGTGCTCATGTAAGAAAACGTACCTCTGGGAAGTATACGTTTTAGATATAACAACTGGATGCAATTCTAGCACACTAAAAATGAACTGCATAGATTTAGTCTACTTTTAAGTCACTTAGATTATTTCGGAACATTAAACGGGTTCTTTTAATGATAATTAGGATCAATTTAAAAATATAGCAAACATGTTCATGGATATACCTCTTTCTCAACAGCTCATGTAACCTTATTTGTGGCATAAAAGTCCTTTGACACTACTAAAATAGTGAGGACAAGTATTTCTAAATCACCCTTTAAGGTATTAAAAAAATTCTTTATAAAGAGGGCGTTTTGCAAGTTAGAAGCTAAAGTGGTGAAACTGATGGTTGTTGCATTTGGGTTTTTAATGGTTTGTGATACCTGGAATGGTGGCATCCTTAAAGTTTTTCAGGAAAATATGGCTATTATGTAAAATTATAGTTCATTTACACACTGAAAGCATGAAAAAAATGTTCACTAGTGGTGAGAGATTGGTGGAAGAATGTAATTTTGTACAAAATTAAAATAAATTAATAGGGATTAGAGAAAACATGTCAGCTATATTTGTCTGTTTATTAATTGTAGGAAAAAATGAATTTGTAGATAATACTTAAATGATGCCGAAAGATAGTGGGCACTATATTATGTAAGTAGTAATACTGCTCAGAAATGTTAATGTAGGTTTGGATGTAAGTATGTAGTGGATAGAACATTGATTTTTGTTTATTTTATTAATATGCATTAAAAGGCATCTCCTGATGAAGCCTATATTGTAGGTGAAATGTCAAGATCAAAAGCTATGTGAAATAATAAAGTGCAACTATTAACTTTTCACATAAATGGTGTCTACATTGAGTTTTTGAACTCCCCCCCCCCATTCTTGAACTAGAGACCTAGCTGCAGTGGCACAAGAAAGACTCTCCACCTCCTGCATTCTGATCCTGTAACAACAGGGTATGCCAACTGTACGGCGACACCATAACTGCAAACACGTCGATGCCAACAACATCGACAGTTCACTGTAAAGGTCCACCCAAGACCCTGGCACTCTGTCTCCCAGTCCTGCACCCTCTCTCGAACCAACTCCAACTAGGAGTTGGAATCCTTTAGTTTGGGAGGGTGCAGGGGGACAAAGCCCCTTCATGGGGTGTTTGGGGGGTGAATCCCCCCGATAGAAAAAAAATCGGGGTCTCCATTTGGATTTATGTCTATCACAACATGCAGTCAACATAAATCCCTCGCTGTGATGTCGGTCAACAACATAGTTGTCGAACTGGCATCGTAGAGTCTAATAATAGCAGGGGAGTCTGGAGGGTCATCTGATGGTCTGGGAGCTATTCTGGCTAAAAATAAGTTTGCTCCCCTGAGACCCTCCTCCCTACATCCTCCCTCAAAGCCCATCTTAGCTGAGACACCGGCAAATGTCATAACAGCCCCTGCATATCCTCCTAGAGAGCCACTCCTGAGGGCTCATTTGGCAGATCTGCAGACTGTCCAGGGCAGCAGTGATATCTGCCACGGTCCACTTCCCAACTCAAGCTCCTCGGGTGTTGAAGAAGCCAATGCAGAGAACTCAGATCAACTGGTGACTGCCCCGCCGTCCTTTTCCTTACCAGAGGCATGAATAAGCAATGGAGACTGCAAGTACTGTGAATGCATCTGACTTTGGTTAAAGGTTGGTGTGATGAGGGTGGGGGAGGAGTGCAGCCAACACTTGCCTGATCATTTAGGGCACTAGGTCCGACATGTGCTCCTTTCTGCCTCCCCCATGTTGTTTTCCTCCCAGCCCTCCACTCACCCTTTCCCACAACTTCTAGACTAACCGGATTTAAAATAACAAAGCAAAAAAAGAAAATTAAAAAAAAATCCTTCTTGCACGTCAGGTCCACATGTCCTGGCTAAATAACAGCATGAGAATGATTTAATAAGAGAGTGGGGAGTGATTTAGGACAGGAATAAAAGAGGGGAGGGATAACAGTATACTGTCAAAATAAATATGTTGCAAAGAGGAAGGAACTGCATGTCCCAGATGACATATGTGAAACAGTATGGGCTGAAATAAATATTTTTTAAGGGAAAATCAGTACTCTTAGTAGACTGTTATAGGCCTCCTAAATTCTCTGCCTCTAAAATAAGTGAATTGACCAGATGGTTATTGTCCTTTGCTAAAACGATGAATTACTCCTGATGGGTGATTTCAATTTAGACTATGGCAGTGAAGACAAGCATTTGTCAATGTCGAATGTTTGCTTGCTGGCATTAGCAGTGGAAGTACAGGAGTTAGATGCAGTATAGAAATGGCAGTGATATATTGAACTGACGCCAACTCCACCCTCACCCTGCAGAAATGGACAGGCATTGGGGTGTGCCTTTGGATCATCGCCCATAACAGTCATGACATTTCACTTCACCTAACCCTGCAGACACTGACAAGTGTCGAGGTGTGCCTTGGGGTGTTCAGGCTTTACACTCACTTCATTCCAAAAGGAAATATGCTGAAATGGGTGCAGTATATGAGAATGGGGTGAACTCTGGGGCTAAAGAGTAAAAGGTGCACCTCGATACCTGTCACTGGCTGCAGGGTGGGGGTGGAATGGCGTGAGCATAACTGTCCACAATCCCAAGTCACATCCCTGATGCCTGTCAGTCCCTACAGGGTAGGGTGTTATGGTCAGAAACCCTAATGCCCTGGGCATTTCTTGGTATTTTTACTCCAAGTTTTCAACATGATCCTACTGCATGAACAGTGACACTATCAGTTTGTTAGCCGAAAGGTGATTTTGCACAGTAACTGAGCCATTTGGCGCCACAGGTGCGAAAACACATTTCGAACACAATGTGAAAAATGACAGCTGTACTGTTCATGAGGAGGTGTAAAAAAAGGTAATGTTGAAAATCTGGAGAGAAACTATAAAAAAAAAACTGGTGAAGTCACGAGCGTGCATAGAAACTGCACAATGCACACCCGTAATGCAATTATTTGGGGAATTTTTTGTACCAGATTTTCAATATAGGCATTTTGGGACCTCCGCTCATGAACAGTGTTACTGTGATTTCCTTAATCTGTCCTAAACACTGATTTCCCACAGCGACCGCACTATTCTGCGCCGGAAGTGTGAAAACACATTTCAGCCAGGATGTGAAAAATGACAGCTGTACTGTTCATAAGGAGGTGTGAAAAAATGCCAATGTTGAAAATCTGGAGTGAAAATATTAAAAATTCTCAGGAGTTACGAGCGTGCGTAGGAACTGCGCAACGCACGCTTGTAAAACAGTCATTTTGGGAATTTTTTCACCAAATTTTCAACATAGGGTTTTTGGGGGCCTAACTCATGAACTGTGACACTGTTGTTTTGTTACTCTGTCCCAAAAGTGATTCCATGCAGTGACCGTGAAATCATCTTCCGGGACCAAATAACCAGATGACAGTCACTGAATTCATGAGATGGGGCCCCAAGAATAGAGATGCAGCGAATTTAAAATCCGCCTGTGAAGTGAACGTGAAGTGGCCACTTCGCGATGGCACTTCGCTACGTGGAGTGCCCCATAGGATAGGCTCACTTCACCTTGTTATTATTACTTCGCGTTGTCATTCCGCTTTAAACGCGAAGTAAGGCAGAGTGACAACAATACTGGCAGCATCCCACCCACACAGTCACCAGAATTAATGTGCCTCCCCAAAGTGCTACTGTCTTGTGTCCAGAAAACTCCCCAGTGCTGACGAAGTGAAATGAGAGCTTAGCAAGAAATGCAAAGTCTCCCAGAATTAATGGCGCACTCAGTCATGCACGCAGTGGTCACACACAGAGTCACCAAAATTAATGTGCATCCCCAAAATGCTACTGTCTTGTGTCCAGAAAATTCCCCAGTGCTGACGAAGTGAAATGAGAGCGTAACAAGAAATGCAGTCTCCCAGAATTAATGGTGCACAGCAAATGCAAAGACAGATTAAGATTGCGCAGCACACTCAAGGGATGCATACGAAAAGGCACAACACCACCTAACCAGTGCTCACAAGTCACAAATCCAAATCTGGAAAGGAATACATTTTGCCAGTTGGAAGATTAGTGCATGGCGGTTAACAATCCACTACCAATAAAGATACCACAAAGCAGTATAAAAAATAAATGCAGGTGTGGTGGATAGCAGGTTCACAGTGCTGCAATTACTCTATGGCACAATAAAAGGTGTCTGATTTAATGGCACACATTGCACGCGCACACACACACACACACACACACACACACACACACACACACACACTACAAGTAATGCGTAGCAAATTGAAAACCTTTAGTAATATAACCAAATGTTTTAAACAGACAAATTATACACTGCTGCACCACAAGAATCAGCAAATAAATGTCAAGAATTACTGAAAATATTACTGTGTGCATTAACACAGTTATACAAGAAAAATATGACCAAAACAGAAAGACTGCCTTTTTCTCCCAGTTAATGTACCTACACCACAAATACGCCCCTTCCCCAAAGCACAGTACACAGACTGACTGTTCTAAATTATTCAAAATCCACACACAACAATAATCACTCGATGACATGAGCACAGAAGGGTTTCCTACAATCGATGTAGTAAATTTTGAGCAAAACAAAAAATGACCCAAAAAGGCATTTTAAACAGCTTTTAAAGGTTTTGAATTACAGAGCTCAGAAAGCAAACTGTCTCCAGCTACCACTACACACACACACACACACACACACACACACACACACACTACCCAAGCCAGAACTGAGGCTATGCAGAACAATCTAGAGCCCATGTGACCTGCAATACCATAAATCACTGCATAATTTCATTTGGAGCTCAATTACAAGGTAAAGTGAGGTGAATTACATTGATTTCAATGTACTTCACCTTAAAATTGGTGGAGAAGTGGTTTGGGGAAGGCGGAATAATGCAAAGTCATTGGTTTCAATGGACTTCACATTCCTCATTATGAAGCAAACTACTCCACTTCACATTGTGGAGTATTCCGCGGGTTCCGCGTTACTCCCTTAATCACTTCGTGAAGCGAATTGGGGCCACTTCGCCCACCACTACTTATAGTACTGTAACTCACATGCTGCATAGGAAGGAACGCGAATGCCTATGGCTGTACTTCCCCGATGAGCTGCAGCACAAAACTCCCCGACTTAAAAACACGAATTAATGAGTACAATGGTGGGGTGGTGAAGCCTGGAGAGATACTACAAAACAGGCTTACAATACATCCAAGTAACTAGACAAAAAATTAATGCTGTGATTTGTGATGTGATCGTGAACCGTGATTTGTGACCGTGATAATGAAGAACGTGATTCGGTGTCAATGGTGCGAGATAACCAGTACGAAACTGTATTGGGAACACGAATGCCTACAGCTGTACTTCCTCGATGAGCTGCAGCTTAAAACTCCCAGACTTAAAAACACGTATCAATGAGTACAATGGTGGGGTGGTGAAACCTGGAGAGATACTACAAAATAGGCTTCAATACTGTACATCCAAGTAACTAGTAAAAAAAATTAATGTTGTGATTCATGACCTGATCGTGAATCATGATTTGTGACTGCATTTGTGACCGTGATGATGAAGAACGTGATTTGTATCACGAGTGACTCGTGGTGATGGTCCTGACTTAAAAACGCATATTAATGAGTACAATGTTCACGCAGAATTATGCACCACACCTGTTCAGTACTCTGAAGGGAAATGAAAGAAACTGTGACTTAAGTTACAGATGGAGATTGAGCCCTAAAGAGATGCAAACGCACAGATTAAGATTGTGCTGCACACTGAAGAGATGCAGACACAAAGGCACAACACCTAACCAGTGCTCACCACCAGAAATTCAAATCTGGATAAGAATACCTTTGTTGGCTGGGGGGGGAGTGTACTGCACTGCTGCAGTCACAGTCAGTCACTAGTACTAGTTCCATTAAAGATACCACAAAGAAGTACAAAAATCACACAGCTGCAGTGGATAGCAGGTTCACATTGCTGAAATTATTATGTGGCACAATAAAAGGTGTCTGATTTGATAACATGCGTCACACACATACTCACACAAACACTAAGTGATGCATAGCAAATTGAAAACTTCAGTAATATAACCACATATTTTAAACAAACTAAAATTATGCACGGCTGCACCACAACAATCAGCAAAAAAATGGCAAGAATTATTGAAAATACTACTGTGTGTACATTAACACAGTTATACAAGAAAAATATCACCAAAACAGAAAGCACTGTCTTCTTCTCCAAGTTAATCTACCTACACCACAGATACGCCCCCCCCACAAAGCACACTTCCACTGTCTCTCAGTACACAGACTGAATGTTGTACATTAACATACAAAATCCATACACAAACAGTAAACACTCGATGATATGAACACAGGAGGGTTTCCTATAATCGATGAACTAAAGTTTCAGCAAAAAAAAATGACTCAGAAAGGCTTTTTTTTAACAGCTTTTAGAAGGTTTGAATTGCAGAGAGCTCTCAGAGCAGATGGTCTCCTACAGCTTCCTACACACACTACCCCAAACTGAGGCTGTGCAGAACAATCTACAACCCATGTGACCTGAAATCCCATGAATCACTACAAAATTCGCCTTTGGAGCTTAAAAACAAGGCGAAGTGAGGCGAAGTACATTGTTTTCAATGTACTTCATCTAAATTGGTGGAGTAGTGGTTTGGAGAGAGCGGAGTAGCTAAGTCATTATTTTCAAAGGACTTCACGTACCCAATTTAACTCAGTACTCCGCTCACGCCTCGAGTAATCGTGAATTTGCCTTCTCTCCGCTGAATCACTTTGCAGAGCAATTGGGGCCACTTCCCATCTCTACCTAAGAACCCATGTTGAAAATTTGTGCAAAATTAAAAAATGACAAAGATATGCACCAAAGTTGAAAAAACCCTATTTATGTCATTATAGAGCTTACCGGCATTTCTTCAGTTTGCGGTCAGTTTTGAAGAGTGCAGACATGTTCTCGGTCCACTGAAGATCACTGTGCCGGCCTCTGGAGGTAAGTATGGGGTGGGGGAGGTGGGGTATGCAGAAGGTGGGTGCGGGTTGGATGAGGGGGGGAAAGAGAGTCAACGAGGGACCATTTTCTTTTGGTTCAGGTTTTTGTTTTTTTTTTAACAAAGACGATGCAGGACTTTTGCCACACTGGGGTGGGCTCCCAGTGTAGCACTTGGAAGTTTGTTTGGGGGGACAGTGGAGCCAACAGGGGATTGGGCACCCTCATGTTATACAGTGCAAGGGCGCACATGAGGATGCGGGACTTTTACCACACTGGGGTGGGCCTCAGCGTGGCACTTGGAAGTTTGTTTGGGGACAGTGGAGCCAATGGGGGATTGAGCACCCTTGTTGGCCATACAGGGGGAGGAAGCACATGAGGACACTGGACTTTTGCCACGCTGGGGTGGGCTCCCAGCATGGTACCTGAAAATTTGTTTTTGGGGGGCACTGGAGCCAACAGGGATTGGACCCCCCCTGGACATACAGTGTGCTTGGGGGGGGTGCATGAGCTGAGAGAAGATTGGGCACCCCCTCAGCACACAACAAATGGGTGGTGGGAGATGTAGTGGTGTACAGTTTGACAGCTACAATCAGCAGTGGTGACTGGAAGCAATTTGCATACTGCTGACGCATGGCAGTATGCAAATTGCCTGCACGTTACCACCGCTGATTGTAGCGGTCTTCCTCTTTCAACTGTATGCCAATGCATCTGAAATGCTGTCATAGACAGCTTGGACATTCACTGGTGTGGTGCGACAGTCCTGCAAAAATGATCAGGGCATTGGATGCGGGGTGCCACACCTACGAAAACTCATATGGTGGCACTATGTTTCTTGCACATGCATGCAAGCAAACATAAAAATGTAACAGTTACATAAGGACTACAGCAATTAATAAAAGGAACTCACACATGTCAACCCAAAGTTCCCCTCTACTGCATCAACACTTTTTATTTTATTTATTTATCAGGTCTTGGATTACAATACCTTTGAGCCAGGGCTCTTTTACAAAGGTTCCACATCAGGTTACAATTCAAAACACAAGACATGTAAGTCAGATTACAAATTGAATACATGGGACAAGGTTACAAAAGTGTAAGCTAAACAGAGTTACAAAGCATCTGAGAAACAAAACAAGTTTTGGAGGCTAGGCTACAAGGAGATAGCAGATGAGGTGCAGAGAGGATAGAGGACAAGAGAGAAGAAGAGTAGAGGGGGTGAAGAGCTATAGAGGAGGAGAGCAGCTAGAGGCATTGTTGTAGACATAACATGGGGAAGTGCATGATAAGGGGTAACCAAGTGCTAATAGGAGAGAGAACTGCATAAGGTTAGGGAAATACTGGACTTGATATTCACAAATTCTCTGCATACTTACGAAGATGTAGGAATCATGGTGGACCTAAACAGTAGCCACCATACTATATATTGAGTCAAAGGGAAATTGCAATTAAAGTGTCCACCAAGGTCAATACACTATACTGTAGAGCTACAAAATCCTTTGACTATATACATCTAATGGCCAACTTGGGACAGACAAAAAAGGGAAATATTGCAGTTAATCCCCGACTTGGATTTCACCTGAGAGTATCTTGTCTCAGAATTGAATGCAGTATACAATAAACATTTCCCCCTGAAATGAAAAAAAAAATAACTCAGCAGTCTGGTTTAACAGTTAATTGACCAAGTTAAAAAGAGAAAAAAAATAATATATGGAATATGGCAAATAAAGTGAGTAGTCCAGAAAACTGAACTAAGTACAAGGTAGCAAAGAACAGATGATGTGAAAGAAGTTAGGGCCACAAAAGATATATTTTAAGACAAAAACAAATGAGCTAGTCAGAGACTCAAAGAAATTCTATAATATAATGAAAGTTTTAAATGGTAAAAACAAGACAAGTGGAGAAATCAAAATTACTGATGATGGCAAAAATGTCATCAAGGAGACAGACGTGCCAGATAAATGCAATGAATTCTACAGACCTTCTCAGAAGGGGGCAGTAAACAGGATGAATTCCAGTCTGGTTTCCACATAAACCATAGTACAGTGTTGTCCATGTCAAAGATCTTGGATGATGTCAACAAGGCCTCATAGCTTGGTAAAGTTACTGGGGCTATATTTGTTGACCTCTCCAAGACCTTTGAGATGGTGGACCATAAGACACTGCTAGGGAACTGAGGGAGGTTGAACTGGGAGAAAGGGTTCTGACTTAATTCAGCTGTTATCTTGCTGGAAGAACACAGAAGATCATAGTGAATAGGTGACAGGCTGGAAAAATTATTATAAAAAGAGAGAGTCCATCAGGGGTCAGTTCTAGGCCCATTATTATTTACACTGTGCCTAAGGGGCTCAGGGGAAGGCATCACAGGTGTAGACCACCATCTGTATGCAGATGATATGCTGGTCTACACCTCCGATGCTTCACTGGAGGTAATACAAACATGCCTGTAACAGGCCCTTGATGGCCTTCAGACATTTTTTACTCTGGTCTCTCTGAAGCTGAATGAACATCAAACTATGTGATGTTGCTGTGCACAGTCCAAAAACTAAATTAACTAGATAAAAACTCACTAGTTATCCACTCTGAGGAGGGAAACAGGATAGAGCACATGGAAGGGTACAAATACCTAGGCTTTTGGAAAGATATCCAGTGTCAGGTAACTTGTATGTCACAAAGCTCATAAGCAGAATAGGCAAGTCCTTGAAAGCCCTATATCAGAAGAAGGGGTGCTTGGATTTTGAGGCAAGACTACAAATGGCACAGACACCAATATTTTCCATTTTCGACTATACCGGCCTTGCTCATAAGTTTTGCACAAGGACAAGTTGCATAAATTGGGCATATTGTTCAATAGACTGGCAAGTTTTCTTTCAGTTTGTATGATACTCATAGCGGTGTCTTACACAAAAAGTTAGGCTGCACATCCTTTACTGAAAGATGCAAACTGCACAAAATGATTTTCTCACCGAAATGTTTACAGAGTAAAGTACCAGATTACTTAACATAGAGGCTGGTACTCCAGGAAAAAAGTTCCACTCAGACCGTGGACGTGCATGCTTCTTGGAGTAGGTTACTCCTTGGATGAGCACTACAAGAGTCAGGTACTTCTTCAGTTACTGTGTGCCTCAAGTAAGGAACTCCTTTCCAGACATCTTTAGAATTCAAGAAAAAACAACAACTCGCAAACAAATATAAACATGGTTTATGTCTTCACCTCAAATGCATGTTAAATGTAGGGAAGGTATCATGTAATTTCAATTTCAAAAATCAATTATGAAGTTCCCTGAATGCTGATTACTTGATAACAACTGTTGTTTGAAGTTTTATATATAACTATAATTGTATAATGTATTGCTTAGTAAGCTTTGCTACCACTTTTAAAGTGAGTTTTGTTCTGTACTACATTTAAATATTTATGACGTAACAATGGCATGTAAGCATGCAAGGGGTATCACTGCAAATGAGCCTTGGGTCAATGACTTATCCCTAAAAAAACTTGAACTTGAACACGTGTTGCCTCCACACTGACTCAGGGTTGTCTTGGAACAACGCAAAGACTGTGCAACAGGTTACCATCATTTTGACATTCTTGGTACTCACATAATTCCCTGATGTCATGGCTCTGGAGAACGCACTATAACAGCCCATTGCTTGGGGGTGGGTAAAGGACTCACATTAATGAGACTTCATATGGTATCCTGTAACATTGTTGCACCACTCATTTTACTGATACCATGCTATCACAGTTTTTTATGCACTGTAAAATGCGGTTAATATTACAAATATCAGGGGTAGTTCAGGTCTAATTGAGGGGTCCATTAGCATTTTTTTTCTACAGCTCACTACAGTATGTTGCTCATCCATTGCTCATGAGTATAACACAAAGCTGCATGGAGCTGCTTCATAAGTAATACCAGGACACCCCGCCTGCATGAGTTTTCCCGGAGCCACTCAAATGAGGGATTGATGGACTGTGGCTTTGTCAGTGATCACTTTCCATTCTCCCTATGAACAACTTAATGCTGGTAGCCTCTGTCCATAAGTCTCTGACACAGCCTGTTATGGTACTCAACAACCTTCCCCCCCCCCAGCTGGGCTAGTGGAGATGTTGAATGGGGGCTCAAGATGACTACTGCTCCAAATATGCCTTTGGTCTTAACCCTTGTGAATGACTGGATGCCTCACCTATGAGAAGCATGTAGAGCAGGTTTATCTGGTCACATAACTGTGTGTTCACATGTTTCTTTTGGGGTGATTCTTGTATATCCCCAAACTGTCACATGGCACAAGATGGTTGACAACTGTGATGTTAACCTGGGGGTGGGGGTGGGTCTGAGGAAGGGCTGCCAAGGGCAGGAACTTTTCTTGCTGTGGCTATCTGTTTACTTTTACAGAACGTTGGGACTGGTTATGGTAACATGCCATGACTCCAGGCTATAGGAGAGACTCAGGCCTCAGTTTGAGACCAACTCATATCCTCTACCACTCTAAAGAGAGTATTTTTGTTTCCCTTTTCTTGTTAATGTTGCTATTAAAAGTTACTGTATTCATGTTTTATCTCAGAGGCACCCCCTTCACCATGTATCCATCTCTCAGGATTTCCCCATACCACTTGGTACAGAATCCCCACAACATGCCTTTTCTCAGTGCTGTCCTACCCCTGAGGTGCTTTATGTTCGGATTGGGAGTTCACAACTCTTATGATGCTCTTCCACTCTTACAAGATGGCATGCTAAACTATTACCTTCCTTATTTAAAAATGGGTGATAGTATATGTCACATGTGGAATGTTAGGGGCTGAGCACCCCATCCAAATGCAAACAGGTCCTCTAAAACTTAAAAAGACTCAAATCTATGATTGCATTTTTACAGGAGACAAATCTTTTAATGAAAGATGGGTCTCTACTGCGCAAAGACTGGGTACGGCAAGTTCTGCATGCCTCTGCCCCCACTAGGAAGCATGAGGTGGTTATATTGGTTCACAAATCATTATGATGGTCTGCCCCACAGTAGAGCAGGTAGAGTAGGAACCCCAAGGCTGTAGTCTGGTGGCCCTTATGGATACACCTTCAGGGCCTATAATTCTAGATAATATATATGCCCCAAATAAGGATGACCCAGCATTTTACCATGATTTAGCACAGAAATTTGGAAGTCTGACAACCACCAATACACTGATTCTTGTGGGGTGGAGGGACTTTTACTCTGTCTCTTTGCATGGACACAGGTCATTCCAATCCACAGCCCCATGCATGGAATACTCAGGCTGTACATCTTCTTATGTAGGACCAGGGTCTGGAAGCTATCTGGTGCCTGTTTCACCCCCATTCCAGGGATGACACCTGCCACTCTGTGGTCCACAGCACATGTAGCCATTTGGACTTTTCGTTAACCTACCTCCCCCCAACACAGGCTGCAGTTAGCTCCACCATTATGCCCTTGATAATCTCCAACCACTCTCTAGTCCAACTTCCTTCCTCTGGGGTGACAACACCCCCAAATCCCTTTCCTGAAGGCTGGATCCACTGCTCCTTAAAGACCCAGAATTTATCCCCTAGGCCCAGATAGAAACTGCCCTATTTCAAGCTGAATATCACTTACTAAGCAACAATCAGAGATTTACTGCAGGTTTACAGGACCCTTCTGGGCAGGTTAAAACTTCTCCAGAGGTTATCAACACTCTCATGTGTCAATTTCATGCCACTCTGTATGACTCCCACACCCCTCCAGACCCTGGCAAGGTGCAAACCCTCCCTTCCACCCTCTGTATCCCTAAAATCATGCTGGAACAGGCAGCTGAACTGGATGAACCACTAATGACTGAGGAGGTCACTAAAGCGCTTCTATCCCTAAATGATGGCAAGGCTCCTGGGGTTGACAACCCTGTGGAATTCTTCAAGCCACTCAGCTCCACGCTATGTCCACTTTTATGTCAAGTTTACCAAGACACAGAACAAAAAGGTTCCCCTCCCCACCAACTCTCCGGGAGGCCACAATCACGGTCCTCCCAAGGAAGACAAAGATCATACTCTACCCTCCAGTTATTGCCCCATTTGTCTAATAAACAATGACAGCAAAATTTACGCTAAAACCCTGGCTACTTGACTTGACCCCATATTGCCCCAGCTGATGCATGCATCCCACGAGGGCTTCATAAAAGGAAGAGTTAGCTCAGATCACATTCACTCCTTTTTAAACATTATGCATGTTGCCAAAAGGTACCCCACCCTCTCTGCTGCTGTGGCCATCAATTCTGAAAAAGCCTTTGATTCAGTGGAGTGGGCATTCCTGCATCAAGTCTTGACCCATCTGGGACTGGCTGTTCACTTTCGATCCTGGTTCCAGGCATTATATTCCTCCCCTACTGCTAGGGTGCTAACCAACTCTATCCTGTTATCCCATCTCTTTCTCCACAGAGGCACTCACCAGGGATACCCGTTATCCCCCCTATTGTTTGTACCAACAGTGGAGCCCTTGTCAGCTGCCACTAGGCAATGTGCTCAGATCAGTTGAGTCCACACTGGTCAGACCTGCTATTCCACCATGATGCATGCTGATGATCTACTGGTGGTACTGTGGGATGCACAGTCATCCATACAGCCCCCACTGAACCTGCTTGCTCATTTCTCTGGCTTATCAAGTCTAAGGCTAAATCAATCCAAATCATAGGTCCTCCCCTTTAACCCAGCCTGCCAAGCCCTATTTTTTTTTTTTTTGAGTCCTTCGGACTTAGATGGTCATCTGCTCTGATTACCAATCTGAGCATTCGGGTCGACAGATATGTCCAAAATGTATAAGTCTAATCTCTCCCCTTGCTGAATGGACTCAAGACAATTCAACAGATGGAGATTGCTTCAGTTTACAATGGCAGGTAAAATTGCTGCCATCAGAAGGGTCTCTGCACCTAAACTGGTCACACCTTCCCATACATATACCTCCAAGATGACTCACCTAAGTGGATACAGTTTTAAGTAGCTTGATCTGGGAGGGTGCCTGCCATATATAGTTGCAATAAAATAAAGGTGCATTGGTCAGTGGGTGGGTGGTCTCCCCTGGATAACAGGCTACATTTTCATTGCCTACCAAACTCTCCAGTGGTTCAAACCCCTCACTGAAGAATCTCCACTTCTGGGGAAGACAGAAACAGGAATTGCCACTGTACAGGATATAGCAAATGATGCTGGTTTGGTGGTAGATGCTGGAGGGGTTAGATTCAGGTCAGATGTGAGGAAGTACTTCTTTGCAGGAAGAGTGGTGGATTCCTGCAATAGCCTTTCAGCAGAGATGGTGAGAGCAAAAACAGAGGTGGGATTCAAGAATGCATTGGATAGGCATAAGGGAATCTTAGTGGAAAGGAAGTGGGGTTAGGGAGAAAGCGCCAGAGATCAAGTAGAGCCTGCGATGATACTGTGGGTAGGGAAAAACGGGCAGACTGGGTGGGCCAAGTGGTCATTATCTTACATCAAATTCTATGTTTCTGTGTTTCTGTTTCCACAGTGGCTCCATACCAAGGTGGTTCAAAACAAAGAATAGGCCCCAACTCTGTTACTACACCCCCCTCCAGCAAAACAGAAACACTCCCACTATTGTGCCCACCTTTCAATACTGGTACAAAATGCACACATAGCTAGGATTAAACCCCAAATCAGTTACCCATGCACCACTCTGGGGCAACTGGGATATTACAGCAGATAAGAAACCCTTACTCTGGCTTCATGGCAAGCAAAAGGAAATGAAACAGTACAGTACAGGCTATATTAAGTGGGAGTGGTTTGGTGTTAGATACTATTCAAGACATTGTAGGATAGCCAGGGTATCTCCCGGGCTGTTTTCTGTAGATACCTACCATTACGTAGCACTGTGCAGAAGTTACTGAGCTTGGCAAGGAACTCAGCCCTTCCATCCTCCCCTGTCTCCCAATGGTTAATGTACAAAAAAGGGTTTAGCAGGAAAACTATACAAGATAATCAGAGATACCATCCATGATCAATCCCTTCTGTCCAAGGCTAAATGAGATAAATGTTTAGGTACCCCAGTTCAGGATCAAGACTGGGAGACCTGCTAGTCTTTCTGTCATAAGACCATCAGAGATGCATGCAGCAACTTAATTCAGAACAAAATTCTATACTCCTGGTACAGGACACTGGCAGTCATGCACAGACTGCATCTAACCCATGACGACAGTTGCAGGCAGTGCGGTTCACCGGGGAGAAGCCTGCTCTATGTATTATGGTCCTGTCCCCTTCTCCAACCATTATGGACAAAGCTTTGCCATTGGCTCTATAGTGTTAAAATGCACAGTTCTCTCCTTTTTTGCCCTCCTTATAGTGGGCATCACTGGAGAAGCCCCTCACTTTACCTCTGAGGGACATAAATGACTAGCCCTCCTTGGTATACAAGCCAAGAGACAATTTTCTGCCACTGATGTACCACTGAAATTCCCACTTACTAAGAGGTATTTGCCAGCCTGGCCAAGACCGCTTCCTCTGACCACCTAACATATTTGACCTCCAGCACTATGAGTAGATACTATGCTTGTTGGGAACCTTACCTGCAATACCTGTCCCCTAGATCTGAAACTGACTGTACTAGGATACAAAAGCTACAGGAGGGACAGGGAGGATAAAAGTGGAGGAGGAGGAGTAGCTCTCTATGTAAAGGACGGGATCAAAGCAACAGAACTAAAAAGTAAACAGGGAACAGATGAGGCACTCTGGGTCACCCTGGAGACAGGAAATGGCACCACAAGCCACATGAGGTTGTATACAGACCCCCATCTCAGGGGGAAGGAATGAACAAGGAAATGATAGAAGGCATCCTTAGAATGGCAGAAAAAGGGGAGATATTGTTGATGGGGGACCTGAATATGCCAGATGTTAACTGGAGCACCTTTGCTGCAGGCACATCCAAGAGCAGGGTCATTCATGATGTCCTACAAGGGGCATGCCTCAGATAGCTAGTATTGGAACCCGCTCAGAAGGGAGCAATCTTAGACCTGGTACTCTCAAATGGGGATGGAGAAAGAATCTCAGATTTAGAAGTGGGTAGCCATCTGGGAACAAGCGACCACCAAACAGTGTGGTTCATGATAAACACAGCCATACAATCAAGCCATACAAAAGCAAGAGTACTGGACTTTAGGAGGGCTGACTGTGGGAAAATGAGAGAGTGCCTCAGAAAAGCACTAGCAAACAGGCAAGGAGGAGGGGTGGAGGAACAATGGGGAGTAATCATAACAGCCATCACAGAGGCAACAAGCCTTTGTGTAAAGCAAATCAACAAAACACAATGAAGGAAAAAATCTCTATGGTTCTCAAAAGAGGTGGAAGGGAAGGTTAAGAAGAAAAGGATAGCATTCAGGAAATACTGTATAAGGAAACACAGAAGGAGCAGGACAGAGAACTTTATCAGTTAAAGCAGAAAGAGGCAGGGAAGGCAGTCAGAATAGCAAAAGCCCAAACCGAGGAAAGGATAGCCAACTCTGTTAAGAAGTGGGATAAGACCTTTTATAGGTACATTAGGGAGCGAAGAAAGACCAAAGGAGGGATACTGAGGCGTAATAAAGGGGAGGGGATGTGGGCAGAGGGTGACAGTGAAAAAGCATATTTCTGCTCAGTATTCACAAAGGAAGAGGAGGGGGAGGTACCTAAACCAAACAAGAGAAACACTCTGAAGATGGGGGGTCAATACCAGTCCATTTAGAGAAGAAAGGGTTCTGAAAGAACTAATAAAATTGAAGGTGGATAAAGCAATGGGGCCTGATGGGATTCACCCAAGAATTCTAAAAGAACTAAGGGTAGAACTAGTGACACCGCTTACTACTCTCTTTAACAAATCATGGGAGGATGGGGTGGTACCTGAGGACTGGAGGAGGGTGGATATGATTCCCCTTCACAAAAGTGGGAGCAGGGCAGAGGCAGGAAACTACAAACCAGTTAGTTTGACCTCAGTGGTAGGGAAAATGATGGAATCACTTTTGAAGGAAAGAATTGTTGAGTACCTAGAGGCCAGTGGGGCACAGGACCCAAGGCAGCATTGATTCACAATGGGAAGGTCGTATCAGACAAATCTAATAGATTTCTTTGACTGGGTGACCAAAGTAGTAGACCAGGGAGGGGCTGTGGACATGGCCTACCTAGATTTTAGCAAGACATTTGATACAGTCCCACACAAAAGATTAATACACAAGTAAGCCAGCTTTGGAGTGGGTCCCAAGGTGGTAGCCTGGATAAAAAATTGGCTAGACAACATGACGCAAAGGGTAGTAGTAAATGGAGTCCACAGTGAAGAAAGGAGGGTTACTAGTGGGGTACCACAGGGTTCAGTACTGGGATTGGTCCTTTTTAATGTCTTTATAAGTGACATTGCAGAGGAACTGGAAGGAAAAGTATGTCTCTTTGCAGACGACACAAATATCTGCAACAGGGTTGATACACAAGATAGAGTGGAAAGGATGAGAAGGGACTTGGCAAGGTTGGAGGAATGGTCAAATGTATGGCAGCTCAGATTCAATGCAAAGAAGTGCAAGGTAATGCACCTGGGAAACAAAAACCCAGGGAAGAGTACACAATGGGGGGTGAAATACTGACAACAGTAAAAATGGAAAGGGACCTAGGGGTAATTATATCAGATGACCTAAAGGTGGGCAAGCAATGTGAGAAGGCAGTAAGTAAGGCTGGGGGGATACTGGGATGCATAGGGAGAGGCATCAATAGTTGAAAACAAGAAGCTGTTATCCCTCTGTATAGACAGTTGGTGAGACCCCATCTGGAGTACTGTGTGCCGTTCTGGAGACCCCATCTCCACAAAGACATAGACAGAGTGGGGTCTGTCCAGAGGAGGGCAACCAAAATGGTGCAGGGTCTGCACCAGCAGACATATGAAGAAAGACTAAAGAAGCTTAATATGTATACCTTTGAGGAAAGAAGGGAGAGAAGGGGACATCAGAGACATCCAAGTACCTCAAGGGAATCAACAAAGTTCAAGAGGGTAGCATCTTTCAGAAAAAGAGATGTGCAAGAACAAGGGGGCATAATTTGAAGATAGAGGGGTATGGCTCAGAGGTAATGTAAGTATTGTTTCACGGAGAGGGTTGTGGATGCATGGGACAGCCTCCCTGAGGAGGTCATGGAGTCAAGAATGGTGGGGGAATTCAAGAATGCATGGGACAGACATAAGGCAGTCCTAGTGAGGGGTAAGAGGAAGTAAGCTGTTGGTTAACTAGGATCTGCAGCTTATCTGTTGGGTAGGAAAATGGGCAGACTAGGTGGACCAAGCAGTCCTTATCTGCCGTCAAATTATATGCGTCTATGTTTCTTACTTGGCTGCAGCTCCATCTCTATGCTGTAAATAGGTATGTATTACTTATGTCTTTATTCCTAAGTTTGAGTTATTATTGATTGTATAATAGTTTGTTTGAGTTATTATTGATTGTATAATAGTTATTTTGTTCTTTGAGTTCTGGCTTTGTACCATTAGGCTGACATGCATATCCTCAGGTACACTCTACTTTTATATACAGATAACTGTAACATGTAACTGAGTCTACTGTTATACCTGGAATACTGCCCTGTGAATCCTGTATCAGTTTTCCCATCAGGTAAATGAGTAAGTGTGCTGACATGAGCAACTGTGAGAGACAGTGACACAAAATGAAGTGGAATTCTGTCAGCTGGTACACAGGAGAGTACAGCTATAGTGCTGATTATAGAGTGTGAGAGCACTTCCAACCAAAGCACTCCGCTATGGATATCAATTTCCCCCTCAATATAGCTTTTATCGTGTCCCATAAGAGTGGCAATGTTATATCCAGAGTAGTATTCTCTTCTATGGCCTGTTTGATAGCGTCTGTCACCTGTTGTTTGACGTCTTTGTCCTGCAACAGGGAAACATTTAGTCTCCAGAATGTTTTTTTCTGAAAGTCTCCCAAGTCTAGTTGGAGAAAAATCGGGGTGTGGTCAGATAGCACAGCATTTCCTATCCAACTCTCTCTTACCCTATTCATTAATTATTTTGGGAGCAAAGAATAATCTAGCCTTGAATAGCTCTTGTGTGGTGGAGAAAAGAAGGTGTAATTTTTTTTGTTTGGGGTGCCCCAATCTCCAAGCGTCCACATATCTTATTTCCCCCATCAGTTACATTTTTTTTGAAGTCCCCCTCTCCCTTCGACCCCCCAGAGTCATACTATCCATGTTCGGGTCTAAAGTTATATTTAAATCCCACCCTAAAATAACTTGTCCTTACACCCATTCCTGTAGTTTCAACAGGATTGTTCTATATACAGTATCTGACAGTTTGAGCCAGGTGGTACATACACCAATGCCAGCGTTAACATTTTCCCTTGAAATTTGCCTTTCAGAAACACACATTGTCCCTCTTTATCCGTCTGTTTGTCTATTACTTCAAATATAGTTTTCTTTGGTATTAATATAGAGACCCCTCTCCGTCTTCCTCACCCATAGGATGCACTAACTTCATAATTAAAACCCATTTTCCCTAATTTACTGTGTTCTGGAGGGGAGAGATGCGTTTTCTGCAACAAAATAAAGTTAGGGCCCTCCTTTCTCATCGCAGCCAGTACCTTGCTCCTCTTGATCGGTTTCGTCAGTCCACTAACATTGAATGAACAAACCACTGTTGTTTTATCCATTTTTGTATTCTTTCATATCCCTCAATGCTGTAACAATCCCTTTGTGATGTTTCATTTGAGACATCTCATAATAGATCATTTTTAGGTAGCTTAGTCTATTTGCATTTACATACGTATTATTTCCATGCAATTTAGGCTTATCTAACTCTAAAATGAACATTAAACACATTTCAAAAAACAACTGAGGTATCTCAAAACAAGAGACCCACAACTCTTTGCAAACCCAATTATATGAAAATATAACCCAGAAAAAGTTTTAGAGACAACTACTTTTTGATCTTGTTACTTCCAAGGTAGGGGATCCCAACAACGTGGATCCCTAAGTCTGCCCTTGCTAGATTGGGCTGCGAGCAGCTATGAGAGTTATTAATCTCTTCTACCCAGAGATTTCCCTCGCATGAAAGCCTCCCTTAAGAGTGGCTTTACCAAAATGGACGCCTCGGGTGACCAAGCAGCACAGATTCGTGATAGAGAGTGTGCCTTTCCTTCCCTCCTCACCTCGCTTATTTCTTATTTATCGCACTTCCCCAAAGTACTTTATGCCATTTCAACATCTATTCATCCTCATTTCTGATTTCTGGGGAGTTTTAAAAGTCAGCGATCACCTCGCCCTCATTGAATTATCTGTCACCTCCCTCAAGTTGCTTTCCTATCTTTCAGCCAGTCTATCGTATATTCCCCCCCGCACCCCTCTTTCCAATTTATTTGCTTTGACTGATTCTTCTTCCTCCACTCCTTCTCTCTTCACTATAATATAGACTGCAACTCTTTTCCTGTTATCACCCTTTTTCTCATTCATGCCATTAGCTAGGGACCCCTAGTTCAAAGTATGTGTCACCTTCGCAACACTTCTCATTATGTAACATTCCTGCAATGTTAAATAGGGAGATAGAGAAGTTATAAAACCAGTAATGGAGAAAAGACAAAGATTTGGGGGGGGGGTTACATATTGTCTTGCTCAGTTCCTTTGGATTGTAGTTTCATTTCTGTATGACCCAATGTCACTCGTGGAAATGTGAAGCAAGAAAGATAAAGAGAGACATAGTCACCAATCGATCAGTCCTTGCTCATCCCTCATTTTCTGGAATTATGTGAGCACCTTTCTGTGTTCCCTTCTTCGCCAACCCCTTTATTTTCTCAAAGGTCTCCTGTAGCATCCGTGTTGTGGTTCCCCTCTGCTGTGTTCTTATTTGAACCAGTCCGTCAGAGTCGCCTCTCTTCTGTGTATTCGTTCCGCATCTTCAGATGCCAACACGATTCCCCTCTGTTTCAGCACCTCCAAAACCTTCTGGGGAGATCCATAAACATGTGTGCCCTCTTGACAAAACACTTAACTTTGCGGGGTAGGGGGTTTGGAAACGTATCTCCTTTTCCTTCAAAACACGCAGAATCGGCATATACTGCTATCTTGCTTGCTGAATTTCCCTCGGGTAATCATGGTCTAATGTTATCTTGGAGGAGAGTTATGTAAGATCTTTGTTAGCCCACGCTCTACGCAGGATGTCTTCTTTCACTTGGTAACTAGCCACTAGACATATTATAGAGCGTGGACGTGCTTTTGGGTCTTGTGGCTATATTTCCAGTGAGCGGTGAGCTCTTTCTATTTTTAGATCGTAGTTTGGTGGAAGCTCCAAGATATCTCTTAGTAGGTTTTCTATGAAGGCTGCCACTGGATTTGTCTCTGCACCTTCTGTTAGGCTGTAAAGTCTCAAATTATTTCTTCAGGATCTGCTCTCTAAGTCAATGTTCTTGGCCTTTAACACCATAGACTGCTGTATTAGAGCACCAACAGCACGGCTCAGGCAAGTAGTCACATCTTCCACCTCTGATAATCTCGTCTCTGCTTCAATTCTGTTGTCTAGCTTCGCTAATTGTGAAGAGAGACCTTACAGATCTTTTTTAGTCTCCAGCCTGGATGTACGAATCTCTCTCAGTATTGTTTCATACCGCAATTGAGTCAATTTGTCCTGCTCCCCTTCGGTATCGTAGTCCGATACGCATGTACTGCTGGGTGAGCGGTTCCGGCTGTGCAGCCTATGTCCTGCAGTAAGTTGATCTCCATCTCCTGGCTTCTGTGCCACTCCACTCTTTGATATGCCTCCCTTGTCTCTCTTACATGCTTCTTTAGACATATTGAGGGATATTTTTAGTTTGCAGTATTCAGAAGAGGAGTAGATTTTTAGTTTTCTCCAAGTGAGGTGAAGAGTCTCCAAATTGTGCTGCCTAGCTGTCCATGGTGGAACCGGAAGTCCTCCAAGGCAGTATTAGCATTCAGAGGTAGGTGTGTTCTGCATACTGTACTGATAGGCTGATTTGAGTCTAGCACTTCATAATAGTTGTAGTATGTTACTAAGTACTCAGAGATCTGTCTACTATATCTTGTGAAAGTTTAGGCGGGCAGAATGATGAAGCTTTGCTATGTGGTCCTCATTCCCAAACTAGGACAAGATGACATTCCTATGATAAGGCGCACATCTTGGAGCAGTTATTAACTAAAAGCATACATCTTGTATCCTATGAGACAAGAAATAGCATCCAGATTGGGATTGTAAACAACCACCATCCATTCTGTAAATTTAGTTTTATTCAGAAAACCCTTAATATTTAGCCACATTTGAGTTTTACTGTGCATAATCACCAAACCTTTTGTCTAAAGTGACCATGGCTTTGCAATGATTCCTGCTATCAGAGAAGCAGAAATGCAATACTATATTCTTAGCTTGCTTTCGTGTAGAAATCAGTTAAGCAAGGGGTACTTGATAGTCAATGGATTGGTAATGGGTTAAGGAGCCTTTCTCCTCTAGGTCACTGGTTCAAATCCAGTACAGGTTAGTAGTGGCTGAAAGTCAGTCACCCAAGAGCTGTTCAGTGGCATATGTGAAATAAGTTGGGGTGGTCTCAGTCCAGCTCCTTGTGGGTAGGTGTCCACATCACAAAACTACCAACACAACTGACACTAACTGGCCCTCTGGTTAGCAGCCTCACATGAGCGGCCAAGGACTAAATGCACATGGAATCAGAATTAACCAGTCACATATGTGCTGGTCCCTCCATAACAGAGTTGAGAAACACTGGCAGAGCAGTGTGGGGAAGCTGGCACTGTAGTCAGTCATATGGTATATGTCTTGTGGATAAACAGTAGACGTCAGTTCTAAGTGCTGTCAATCCATCACCTTCCACAAACACTAAACTCACACACAGGTAAATAATAACAAACAAAGTTAATTGAGCAGCTATGATGAAGACCCACTACTTTGTCATAAGACACCGATGGCCACAGGGTCATTAAAATAGTAATGTATTAATGTACTTTTGTTTTCAAAAATAATTTTATTATTGGACATATACATAACAGAGAAAATACATATGCAAAAAGTAATTGATCTCATATTCCTACATATAGTGGTGCAAGGTGTTTCTAACTTATACATCTGAGCCCGGATATTCAGAGCAGTTGCACCAGTGCAAGTATGGAGATGCGCAGAGCAGCGATATTCAGCGGGAACTGAGGCGCAGTGCAAAACCCATTGCGCCAATGTGCAACTATACTATATGCCACACAAGTGCAGGAGGCGGTCCCATGAATATGTAGTGCAAATGGTATATTCAACTGTGAAGCCATGGTGCAAGTGTGGAGCAAGTCGAAGATGTGCCAACCAGACTTGTTCCTATAAAAACAAGGTACAAAACACACAGACAGCAGTTGCACCAAGATTGAGAGAGAGTGAGAGTCAGACAGGGGAGAGGGAGAGGGAGAGGGAGAGAGGAAGAGAGACAGAGAGACACAAACACACACACACAGAAAAACAGTGCACCAGTGTGGCACACAGACAGCAGTGAACCACCTATGGGGACACTGGACTGAAGGAGTGATGGAGAGTGTGCCATTCCTGATGGAGGCAGTAACGAGGGGTGTGAGGAGGCAGGAGGAACAGCTATGTGGCCGCTGAAGGGCCCGGCGGTGGTATGTCTGAAACAGGTGGTACCATGCCCGCATTACCTTTGATAACTACAGTGACACCGAGATCGTGGGCTGGTACCACCTGAACAGCTGTGCAGTGAGGAGATGCAGGAACCCACCAGATGGAGCCACTCCATGTCTGTGAAGACCAAGGTGACCGCTGTCATGTGCCTGCTTGCCACAGGCACCTTCCAACGACCAACAGGGGACACCAAAGGCATCACCCAGTCGGCCACATCCCACCTCCTCACACATTTCCTCAATGCTCTGCTGTCACATGCCTTGGAATTCATACATTTCCCCAGCACACAGGTGGAGCGTACAGGAAACATGCAGGACTTCCACAGGGTGGCACGCATGCCCACCTGATTGGGGCCATTGACTGCACACAGGTGGGCACCAACATGCCACCTGGCCCCAAGGGAATGGCGTACATCAACAGGAAAGGGAGCCTGATCATCAACTGCCAGGTGGTGTGTGATGCCACGGGGCGCATCATCAATGTCTGCGCCACACGCCCTGGGAGTGCACATGACTCATTCATCCGGCACAGCTCTGCGCTGTGCCACAGGTTTGAGTACAGGGACATCCCCACAGGCCACCTAGTGGGTGAGTATGGCATGGGCAATGGGCATAGCAGGACTGGGGAATGGGGGTGGGCAGGGTGTGCATGGTGGCGTGGGTGCCAGGGACAGGCAAGGGGCACAGTACAGAATAGCATAGGGCTAACCATGTCATTCTCCACACAGGTGACAGTGCATACCAGCTGAGACCCTGGCTGCCAAACCCTACCAGTGACCGGCGTCCCCGGCAGAGGAATGGTACAACAAGGCACACGCTAGCACGTGCAACATCATCAAGCTCGTCTTTGGTGTGCTAAAGGCATGATTCTATTGTCTAGACAGGTCAGGTGGTGCCCTACAGTACAGCCCCTTGAAAGCCTGTGGCCTATTCCTGGCCTGCTGCATGCTGCACAACATGGCCATTGACCTCGGAATAGCTGTCGAGGCAGATGAGGACAACAGTAGTGGGGACGATGGAGACAATGGGCCGGAGGGTGGTGGACAACCACCCCCTGAGCGGAGGGACCCCCGACTCCAGCAGCAGTCATGACGCCACCGTGACACTGTCGCACAGGAACACTTTGGTGAACACATGTAGGTGGTGTGGTACACATGCATTGGTCACATAGACAAATACAGCACACATGCAGGGACATGCATGGTGAGGGGCATGCACACACAGAAGCACGATGCAGGGGTAGGAGAGGCAGTGGCACACAACCACACACAGCAACACACACCCACACAGGCTGTAGAACGTGGCGTGGATCAGATGTATGGCACCGGTGCACAGGCACAACCAGTGCTAGACTGCCCTCATCATGCCCACGCCATACGGTCCAGCAGCCAGGCATGTATACACACAGGCAGCATGCGGCATGACACACTTATGCACCACCACAGGTATGGTGCACACACACCACCCATGGGAGGACAGGGCATCAGCAGCAGACTGCGGTCAGGGCAGCACACAGCTCAGGGCAGCTGCATGATACCACAGCCACAGGTGTGGCCACACTGGGACCGATCGGCAGCCACAGGCTGCACATCAGCCACGGGGGGCGCCGGCAGCCCCCAGGGGTGGAAGTGTGGGACCGCGACTGTGTCCTCGCGGGGGGGGGGTGTAGGTGGCTAAACAGCCCAGCCCTGGGCATGCCTGGGATGCCTACATTGGAGCCTGGTGTCCACTGTGTTGGGATCACCCAACGCCAGGTCTGTGGGGTGGACAGCACACTGCAGAGGGTTGCCTGTGCACAGCCATGCCCTGTGGCAGCCAGCAATGCAACGTCATCCGCAATTGCACCGGCAATGTGATCCAAGGCCACAGTCGTGGCCTCCTGCATGCGTTGCATCCCCTCCAGGATCTGCACAGTGCCCCTGTCCTGCTACTCACCTAAATGGCACACCTCCACCCACAGTGCATGCACCTCAGTGGCAAGCAGCACCTGATGCTGAATGGATGCCCGCAGCAGCTGAGTGTGCTCAGCCAGACGGTCCGTGTCCTGGGGCTTCCAGGCGGGCCACCGATCTTTGGTGGGTGGCCTGCCATGCTGTACAGCCCCCCCCCCGGTGGATGCTGTACAGTGGGGTCTGCAGGGGGAATGGGTACGGCAGGTGCACCAGCAGAGGACCTTGTGTCCGGCTGCCCGGTGGCAGCTGAAGCCTGCTGCTGTCACCCATCCGGCAGCTGTATGCTGCCCTGTGCCTGCACGGTCACACCACCACCACTGCAGGGCAAAGCAGTGGAAATGCACACCACTGCACCCGCAGTACTGGCAAATGACTGTGCCGCTGCTGGGCCCTGACACTGCCTGTGATGCCGGCAGGGGTGACTCTCCCACAACGTCGCCCATGCTGTCCAGGATCAGTGTGGTGATGTCATTTGAGCTGGACTCCGCTCCAATCTATGTCTCTGTGCACAGGATACCAAGGCTGGCATCCTACAGGAGCACAACCAGGGCCTTGTCTGACCCTAGGCCAAGGACACCCACAGGCACCGTGGTGCTGAGCCGTGGCCTCTCGGGCCCCCGGATGCTGGTGGATGTTGACTGTTCATCCTCCTGGGCTATCCATGGGTGCTGCATCTGCTGCCGGTGCCCCATCCTCTGCATGGAGGTGTGTTGGTGCTGCAAGAAAAGGATGGAGTATCAGTGATGCATTGCCCACTTGTGGCCCCCGCGTACACTGCTGCCACATGTGTCCAGTGATGTGGCATGCATATGGTGTGCACACGGCACATGAGATGCAGAACAGCAGCATGCACAACAGCACACCCACACAGGCAACACCTGTGGGGCCGACATACATACCATGCAGGCAGTGATAGCCCCACACATCTGGAAGCCCCCTCCAGGCACACACTCCACCGAGGAGCGGTGGATGGTGGTTGCCACCAACATCTCTGCTGGCGTCAGTATGGGTGCATCCACTGGCCCTCTTCCGGTGACATTACGGGATGCTCTGATGGCCACTGCCTTCTCCTTAATGCACTGCCCATCAGTCCTGACCTTCTTACGACACTCCTGTGCTGACCGGTAGTGGCTGCCGTGCTGGTTGACATAGGTCGCCACCTCCTCCCATCCAATGGCCCTATCCTGTGGTGTGCCTGTGGCACCACTCAACAGGGCCTCAATGTCGAGGTAGGCCTCGAACAGGGCATCGACTCTCCCTTAGTGAAGTTGGGTCTGCACTTCCATGCAGGCCCACGCCCCTTGCGCTCCTCCTGTCCCGACATGTTGCCTCCTGTGACCATAGACAACACAGTGTGATGCAGCAACTCCCTGGTCTGTTCCACCTTGCAGTGCTGTCTGTGCCCAGTCTGCTGCTGCAGCATCCCCCACCTACCTGTCAAGAATGCAATACCGGTCCATGGCCTGTACGGTTCTATGCCGCTTATGAGGTACAACGCATACAAATGAGGATGTGCGCAATGGTAATGATATGCTAATGTACCACACTGCGCTGCACACTGGCTGATGAGCTCATTTGTATGTGGCATCTGAATATCACAGACATGCGCCGAGCGTAATGGTATTGCGCCAGCACAGGCCGGGTCACAATACCCATGCATGCATGGTGCGCAAGCCTGCAGTGCGCATGTGTGCTACACTATCATGGCTCCAATCGCGCACCATGCGTGGACTGCGCCACGCATCGGCACTGCATGTGGTGCATAGGTGGCTATATGTACAACTCTGAGCAAGCTGTCACGCGTCAGACGCACACTTGCACAATGCACGCACTGGTCGGTGCCCTCTGACCCGATACGCCTACATGACCCTGATGGGTCACGTGTAGTATGCATGCCCAGCAATGCACGATGGTCGAGCACTGCGCATTCTCCCTTGCATCATGCATCCTGCACCTGTGGCAGCCACGTGCACCTGTCCCTGCCATTTTCACTGCCACACCATGAGGATAACATGGCACAGGGTAGGAGACACCATTCCAGTAACTGGAATGATTTGGAGGTGATCAACCTCGCGGCTTGTGTGCAGCCATACAGTGACCAGCTGATCGGCCAAGTGCCCCGCAGCAGGCCAGGGGCAGGGTGTGGCACACCATAGCCGTCCACCTGGAGAGAAGGAAAGGGGTCCTCCAGATGGCAAAGCAGTGCAGGCACCGGTAAGGTGATCTGCAAAGGAGGGACCTAGAATGGCTCCAGAGGTTCCAGGCACGCGTCAGGCATGGTGCAGTGCCACAGCCAAGTAGGTATATACATGTTGCATGTTTGCCCTGGCACTGTACTGTGGTGGTGGCATCGCTGCCTGGCATGCCCTGCAGTGGGGTACACTGTCGGCGTGCACATCACTGACTGTCATGGCCAGCTACTGCTTATGTTGCATTGCTGCTATGCGGGACATGGTGGGCAGGGGCATTCTTTGTGCACAGAGGGCTGTGTGGTGGTGGGGGGGCTGCTGATGTGGGTGGGTATTGATGTGCACTTGTCTTCTTTCCATCCCCAGGGCCAGAGTACTGCAGGCGGGCCAGGACAGAGGCTGAGCGCAACCGGGAGGTGCACCCCTGATGGGGGGCCGACCCACACAAGCTGCACTGCAGGGAGCAGGTAAGCACTGTCATGGTCATGGTCATTCTCACTGTACATGGGGGGTGGCAATGGGGAGTGGGTGTGGGCACAGCCACCTGTGCCATGTGCCATGACAGCTGTATGTGTCGCACTGTGCAACGTGCATGCCACTGTGGTGCATCCATTGGACCCGTGTGCCGGCTGTTAGTGGGGTGGGCATGTGCCCAGCTGCCACCGTTGTTGCTGCAGTGATGCCAGTGTAGTGTGCCATGTGACTGTCACTGTGCGGTTGTGTGGCCATTGTGCAGTGGGGACTGCCTCTATGCAATGCCGTGGTGTGCCATGTTGCTGGCTGGCACTGGCCCACCCCCCGTGGGTGTCCGTTCTGGGACTTCCAGGGGTGTGTGGTCCCGCTGACCATTGTGCACTGTGGGTGGGCATGGTTCCTTGGGCCACTGCACTGATCACCTGTCCTGTCCCTTGCCACAGATGTCAGGTGTCCAGCGTGGAGACCACCTTGATGGATGCTGTCATGGATGCGGCAGATGTCCCTGGTTGTGTCCAGTATTCTGGAGGTGGTGGTCACTGTCCAGCAGATGGTGGCAGTGGACAGAAGAAAGAGGAGGCTTGCTGGGGCAGCCAGATGGGGCCGCCACTGATGTTTATGTACATGGCCCCTGTTTTCCCTGTTACACCTTCCCCTACAGTCCCCCCTCCTGCTGAACAGTCCCGGTTCCCTGTCCCCTTCCCTTGCTGTACCTACCCTTTCCCTGCCCCTGTTATCTGTTGTTCAAATTTACCATTTTTATAAAGCTTTTCTCACATACCTGCCTGTGTCCGTGTCTGCTTTGCAGGTGGCATGTGGAGCCATGCTGCAGTGGCTCAGTGTCTGTCGATGGTGTGTGCATGGAAGAGGGCACATGTTGTGCTTCCATGGTTACCTGCTGTGTATTGTGGTGTGTCCCACTGTGGTGGTGTCCATCCCCTGGTTTGGTGGCTGTGCTATGGGGTGTCCATGGGGCGGCAGTCAAGGGTGTGTGGCAGGTGTGTGCATGGTGGTTGCACACGACAATGGTCACTGTTCCGGTCCTGTCCACACACTGTGTTGGGGTCTTCTGCTTGGTGTTGGTCACCTGGCTTGTGTGGTCTGCCACACTGCCTGCATCCTGCCCCGTTCAGTTCCCAGTGTGTGGGCTCCCTGTGTGGCATGTATGTGCTTGGCTGCATGGTCCTGGGTGTGGCCTGTCGTGGTCATGTGGTGGGGGGCACAGCCGGCAGCCTTCCTGTGGGGGGGCACCCTTGGTGACCTTCTGTTGACCCCTCCTGTCGCCTACTGTCCATGCCACCTTTGTGTTCTGAGGTCCAGTACCTGGGTGCCTGTGTGTGCCCTGCTGGTGGGGGGCTCCTGTGACCGCTGTCACTGTGCTTCCATGGCTTTGTCCCTGGGTCTGTTCTCTGTGCCCTGCCCCAATCTGTTGCTGTGCTGCTCTGCATTGCCATGGTTGTGCCAGCGCATCCTCGTTTGTGCCATGGTGCAACTCTGCCATATTTAGCCGCATTGCGCTGGCACTGTTCGGCCTGCGCAACCTCTGAATATGGCACCCATTGTACCATGGCACATCAGAGTTGCGCTGCACTGGACTTGCACCGGACTTTGGCGCATTTCTAAATATCTGGCCCCTGGTTCCCAGGTAAAATTAAATGTACAATATATCTCATGTAATTTGTTCAGCTTCAAACCAGTACAAAATCTTGCTTGGTCCAGTCCTCCGGCCTTTTTTTCTGTAGAGTTTCCAGATTAATTCATAATCAGAAAAGTGGTTATAATTGTAAAGTGTACTTAAGAATAGCTGTTTCCACTCTACTATTGGAAACCTTATATTAACTGTTGGATATTTCTAATTTTGTAAAATTAGTCTTTTGATTGCCATCGTGTTTGCTTTAAATATGGTTCTAAAATTTTTCTTTATTGATTGTTGGTTATACAGCTCCATAATTATAAAGGGATAATTTTTCCAATTTTGTAATTGGAAACCAATATTTTTTTAAAAGGGCGAAGGACTGCTCCCACCATAACTTAATACAGTTACAATACCAAAATATGTGTTTGAAATCTGCATCCGCTGTCCCGCAATGCCAGTATGTATTTGTAGGTGACAGGTTCATTTTATAAAGCCTATCGAGGTGTAATAGGCTCTGTTTATTATTTTAAATTGCATAGCCTTATCTCTTGTTAGTTTGCAATTATGTATTTGGGATAGTATCAGATTCCATTGTTGTTCAGTTATTTGATTGTTTTTCTCTTTCTCTTATTTGTTCTTTGTACTTCTATAAATAATAGATGGAGACTTACTAATTTTAAGAATTATCCAAGAATAAAGCCTGACCTTGTGCTTAGAGTTCAGAATACCCACCAGTTCTGAATCAATAAATTTATTGTTAGGGGCCCTCTCTCATCTTGGATAATCTTTTTTTATAAATGCTACAAAGTTGACTGTAGTAGAACTGATGTACATTTTCCAAGTGAATTTGAGTCTAAATTCGTACCAAGGCATTAGGATACTGTCGCCCCATTTCTCAATACCTGATTTGATCAATGATTTTTGTGAAGGGTTTTCCCTTGTAATGTGAAGTTTGGGTTGTCCCATATATCGTTTAGCTATTTGCCATTTGGTTTTATTAAAATATTTCTGAAGAATAGGACTTAAGTTTTTAATAATAATACTTTTAGATTTCTTCCCCTTTGGTGCCAGGAAAAGTAAATGTTTTATGTTAATTTTCTCATCAAAAAATGTTTTTAATAATTTGATTTTCCAATTGTAGATTCATTTCTGGATTGTCTTTTAGAGCCCAATTTATCATTATTTTAATAAGATAGACATGATGGCAACATTGAATATCAAGGCAGGCCAGATCTCCATATTCTTTTGACAAACACAGTTTGTCCCAAGAAATTCTAAGTGTTTTGTTATTCCAGATAAAGTTACTGAAGAGTTTTTTTTTTTTTAAACCACTGGGGGGATAATAGGAACCAAAATAGACTGGAACTTATAGGCTAAAGTTGGAATGGCAGCCATTTTTATAAGTTGAATTTTCCCCGAAATAGATAGAGGGGAATTTATTCCATCCCCAAAATTGTAGTTTTTAAGGCAGTATATAAATGTTCAAAGTTTATATGGTGCCAATCCTCTATTTTCTTTGATACAGAAATGCCAAGATACGTCATCTTTTTTTCATGGGTTATAGCATTTATTATATTTTTGCATGTGTCTGGATGTTTTATGTTGAACGTAATCATTTCACATTTTGCCTCATTTTTCTTGTAACCAGATATTTTAGAAAAATGTTCAATCAATCAATCTTTTTAGCTCTGTTAACCTTGAGTCTGCCAACAGAATCATAACATATAGGAATTCTGGACTGCTATATCAGTCCGCGGCCCTACAAGTGTTAAGCTACGTTCTGGGTCTTGAATCAAGCTTAATAAATCATCAGCGTAGGCACTGAATTTGAGTTCTAAGGGGGAACCTTAATACTGGAAATCATTTTGTTTGCCTCTATCTCCTTTAGGAGCAGTTCCAGGCCTATCACAAATGGTGAGGGGGACAGGGGACAGCCCTGTCTTACCCCACGGTATATATGAAAGAGCCTGTATAAATGTCCATTTATTTTATTTAGTATATAAGGATTATTATAAATACTTTGAATTGATTTTATGAGACGGTCAGGAAAATTCATTATTTTCAAAGCTTGAAACAAATACTTCCACTCCAACATGTCAAATGCCTTGGTGGCATCTAAAGAAAGAAACAGAGCTGGGGTACCAGTATTTTGGAGATATTCCACTATGAATTGCAATCTATGCAGTCCAGACTGAATGAGCCTACCGGGAAGAAAACCAGTTTGATTTATATTTATGATTTTGTAGAGTTACGAACATATTAATGTGCCAAAAGAAACAGATCACCCAGTCTATCCAAGTCTGCTCGAGTATGCAGCTAGTACCCTTAGTTTGCAGCTGTCCAACCCCCTCCCCTTTGTCATCCCACTGCCACCCCACCTCCCCACCCTACTTTCCCCTGTTCCCTGTCCCATGCTCCCATGCACTTTTAAAGCTATTCACAGATTTACATGATATCACCCATTCTGGTAGTGTGTTCCATTTTGCTATCACCTTCTCTGTGAAATAGTGTCTCATTTCTCTCCTAAATCTTCCCCCCTCTATTCTCAGCCTGTGCCCTCTGGTGTCCCTCCCCCTTCTTAGTTTAAAGACCCCATCTGCCCCATCCTTATTGACCCCCCTCAGACACCTGAATGTCTCTGTCATGCCCCCCCATCCCTTCTATCCTCCAGGGTGTACATATTCAGGTCTCCAAGCCTGCTCTCATAGTCTCTCCCCTCCATTCCACATATCATCTTTGTTGCCCTCCTCTGCACCCCCTCCAGTAGCCCGGTATCACACTTTAGGTACAGCCTCCAAAACTGCACACAATACTCTAAGTGTGGCCTTACCAGTGACCTGCAGATGGGCAAGATCACCTCTCTTCACCCGGACAAAAAAAAAAAAAACCTCGCTATGCACCCCAGCATTTTGTTCATTTTTGCAGCTGCTCACCTGCACTGGGCAGTGCTGTTCATAGTCCCTGTTATTACCCCTAGGTCCTTCTCCTCCTCAGTGATCTCCAGCTTAACTCCCCCCAGCCAGTATTCTCTCCTTGGGTTCTTCACCCCAAAGTACATAACCTTACACTTCTTTGCACCGAACCCCAGCTGCCACCTCTCTGACCACTCCTCTAGCTTGCTTAGGTCCCCCTGCAGCTGCTTCCATCCATCCACCACTGCTCTGATTTTGGTGTCATCAGTAAACAGACTTACCTTGCTCACTACCCCATGTGCAATGTCTGATATGAAGAGTCCAAATAATACTGGCCCCAGCACAGAGCCCTGTGGCACCCCACTCGTCACTGGCCTTAGAGTTGAGAGCTCCTCTCTCACCACCACCCATTGCAGCCTCCCACTCAGCCAGCTTGTAATCCAGTTCATAATTTCTGCCCCTACCCTACACCAGTTAGCTTCCCCCCAAGCCGCCCATGAGGCACCGAATCGAAGGCCTTGCTGAAGTCTAAGTAAAGAACATCCACCGCATGACCCTTATCCAGCTCACCTGTCACCCAGTCATAATATTGTATCAGGTTGGTTTGACAAGATTTCCCTGAAACAAACCCATGTTGCCTCACATCCTGGAGGCCATTGTCCTCCAGGTATGACACCAGTCTTTTCGTTAGTATTGCTTCCATGAGTTTGCACACTATGGAGGTGAGACTTACTGGATGATAATTGCCCGATTCATCCCTTGATCTGCTCTTGTGTAATGGTACTACATGTGTCATCCTTCAATCCAGTGGTACACATCCTGACTCCAGTGAGATGCTGTACAGATCTGCCAGTGGCTCCGCCAACACCTCCGCCATCTCCCTCAGCACCCTGGGGTGGATACCATCTGGCCCTGTTGCCTCGTTTACCTTCAGTGCCCTCAGTCCCACTAGGACTCTACTTGCCTCAATTCTGTCACCTCCTCTCCCCCATCCCAACCCTCCCAGCCCATGGTGGTAGCGGTCCCCTTTTCTTCCATGAACACTGAGCAAAAGTATTCATTCAGTGCTTCCACCTTCTCCCCTTTCCGTCCACTCCCACCCCTATTTATCCTCACTATTGTCTCCTTGCACTTCTTTTCTCCTGATGTATCTGAAAAGTACTTTCTCCTCCTTTAATTCCCTGCACTAATCACAGCCTCTGGGCCTTGGCTTCTCTCATTTTTCTGGTCACCTCCCCGGACCATCTTACATACTCCTTCCTGTCCCCTTCCTTCCCCGTCCTCCTATACCTCTGGTGCACCTCTCGTTTTGCCCTCACCACCTCCACTACCTCGCTGTTCAACCAGCATGGTTTCCTTGCTCTGCTCCTCTTACTCTGTGTCTTGGTGCAGGCTTCTGTTGCCTCTGTAATCCCCCATTTAATAATATCCCATTTCTGCTCTGCATCCATCTCCTGCCTTATGCCCTCCAGTTTCCCTTTCAGTACTTCCTGCATCCTTCCAAAGTCCACCCCCAAGTTTACCACCAGTAACTGATTTCTCTGGCTCCCATACATCATGAATTAAACCACACGTTCCAGTGATCGCTTGCCGGCTAGTGGTGGGTCTCTGCAAGCAATAATACCCGACAGGGTTGGACAGTACTAGGCAATACTGGACCGCCCAGGGGCGAATGAGGCCAGACACCGTAGGCGGAGGGCCTTATAGCCCTGGTCCGTATTGCCCATACCCACCCAATTGGAGGGTATTATATTGCGCTTTTAGAAAATGGGCACCTTGAAAAAAATGCTTAATTAAAAATGTCTTTTCAAAACTAGTTCAAACTGAGTTTTTTAATAAAATAGTTCCTCCACCTGTATTTTTCATGGTCACACACACACACACACACACACACACACATTGCCCCCACTGTGTTTGCTTGTCATTGAGACAGGCATGAAACAGCGCTGGCAATCATCTGCTGCCCCCACACACACACTTACTTCTAACAGCAGAAGTCAAGAGACACTCCAGAATTTTTTGTTTCACCTTTATTTGATCAAGGAAATCCATTACTTAAGTGACCAATCTGCAGCTGCAGTTATCTGTGCACCCTGGTAACATTTGAATATAGGAAAAGGTTTTTGGGTGGTGACCATCGAGTAAATCTAAGCACTTTAGGTTTTGTTAGTGCTTTTGTAATCTTGGGAGGTCCAGGAAGCAGCAATTCTATGTTGCTGCTGTGAGGTGTCTCGCACCGCATGTCAGGCACTTCGCAGTGACATCGGGTGGTTGCGTGGCGCTTAATTAGTACAGCGGCTTCTATTTTGTTGTCCTTTTTTGTATTTGTGGCTGTTACTTCAAATTCTTAAAGGAAAGGCAGACTTAGGGGGATGACTGACTGACTGGCTGATGAGGGCAGCATAACTCTCGGAAGTGAGCGAGCGGGTAGCCGGGCAGCTGGCTAGAGTAAGAAGGAGAGAGAGAGAGAGAGAGAGAGAGAGCGCGACAGAGCGCGTCATTGGCTCTCATACAACAGGTTGTGTAATGAAATAGAATTTAAACAAAGTAATTATAAAGGGAATCCAGCTGAGATTATGTGGCTGGAGTCAGGAGCTGGTATTGGGGGGACAGTATCTCTCGTTAAGCGAGAGAGAAATATCGTGGCATTTAAAATTCAAATGAGGGGCTTTTAGCCAATTAGGGAGCAGGGTGGGGACTATGATTCTTCAGTGGGTGAGGGGGCATGACAGTCTGGTACTTTTTATTTCCTGGGCATCTATTGAAAGTTAATGTACCCCACTGGCAGGGGTACAAGCCAATCAGATGCCAGGAAATAAAAAGCCCATTTTCTAACCACCTTTATTTCCCTTACTGCCTCCCCATTCGACAATACCAGATCTAAAGTGTTCTTTAGCCTAGTAGGTACACTAATCAACTGTGTCATGAGACCCTCCTGTATCACGTCCAGGAGCACTTGCTTCCCCTAGCACTGGGCGAATGCTCAGTCAGCTTCAGCAAGTTGATCCCCATGATGACCATCTTCCTTTTCTACATACCTTTCTGATTTGTCCCACTAATTCCCTGTCAAGCTCCTCAGACTGGGACGGAGGCCAGTATACCACCCCAAACCTGTTTCCAATTCCTACCCCTTGAGTCTAGCAGCTGCAGCAAGATTGCCTCTGTTCTCCTTTCTTCCCCCTTGACCCTTGTGCATTTGATCCTGTCCCTCACATAGACTGCCACCCCACCCCCTTCCCCTCCTTATGGTCCTTCCTGTATAATTTGTATCCTGGGATTGCCAGATCCCAGTCCCGGTGCTCAGTTGCCCACGTTTCTGTGACACCTGCAATATCCACCCTCCATAGAATTTGACGGCAGATAAGGACCGCTTGGCCCACCCAGTCTGCCCATTTTCCTACCTAACAGATAAGGTGCAGATCCTAATTAACCAACAGCTTACTTCCTCCTACCCCCCACTAGGACTGCCTTATGTCTGTCCCATGCATTCTTGAATTCCCCCACTGTTCTTGACTCACACTCCACACTGCTAAGAGTGCCTGTAGCTCAGCTGATTTGTTGCCTAAGCTTCTTGCATTTAGCAAGACCACCCTTTATCCTGCCCCCTTCCCTTCACCAGCCTCCATCTACTCCCTCCCTTTTTGGCCACCCAGAGTCCTTCCCTGCTAGCCTGGGGGTAGGCTGTGACTCCACTCTATCGGATCCTTGCCTACCTGCTGTCCACTTGCCACCCATCTAGTTTAAATCCACCTTTGTCACAATATACCTCCTTCCCCTCCCCACTCGGGTGCAGCCTATCCCTTGCAAACAGATTGCTATTATCCCAGGTACTGCCCCAGCCACCCACAACCCCATACACCTCAGTTTGACATCATTCTACCAACCATGTGTTCAACTCCTTAATCCTCTCCTTTCTCACTGTGCTTGAGCAGGGTACTAGGAGCCCCCGGGAGAAGGCCACAGACTCCCCAGTCTCCTCACACAACTTACCCACTTCCTCAATCCTCTCCCTTGTTACCTCCACCATTTCCCCTGCTAGGTCATTTGTCCCCACATGTACCACAATGTGTGGTTTCCTCCTACCCCTCCTTACGCACCTTAGAATTGCCTGTCCTGCCTTGTCTGCCTTTAATCCTGGTACGGACTCCGTCCATATCCGACTGTGCCTCTCCCCCTGGCTGCCCCATCCGATCCCCTTGAGTATGGAGTCCCCAACACCAGTACACCCCACCTCCTCTTTCCGCCTGGCCGCCATTCCCCACCCAGGTTCTCATTCCTGGGGCCACTCAAGATGGTGCTTTTGCCATTTGCCCCAGTGTCTTCCCCTGCCCCTCTCAATTGAGACCCTTCCCCTCCTCCTGTCTGACTGCCAACCTCCTCTCCTCCCTCACCTCTCCAAGTATTATCCCTCCCCACCATGCCATGCTCAATCTCTCACTAGTAATGCCCCACTCCTCCTCTTCGTGAGTACTATCCCTTGTGCAGTCTCCTCCTGCGTCCTCTTTCCCATGTGCTGCTAGTACAGCAAACATGTTTCCTACCCCCCTTTGCCTTACTATGTGTTTTCTCCTCCCTCTTACCTACTGCTGCTCCTCTTTTTCTAGGTCCTACTAGAATCCACCCTTCATCAGCTGGCTTTCTGTCTAGTTTGCCCCTTCCCCCTGACCTCCTCCCTTGACCCACTGTTCCTTCTCTGTGGTGCCCTCACAATACTCTCAGATGTCAGCCTTCCTACCGACGCAATCCTCCCCTCATCCCTCAACCTCCCCAGCTCCCTGCCAAGCCACTGAACCTCTTCCTTGAGCCTCCTTAGCCTGTGGCATATTGGGCACCCTCCCAGCCTTTACAGTATGTTCATCTGCATTGCTGCCCCACAACCACTGCACCCTACAATCCTACCCATGGTCCACACTACCTCTACAGAACAGTGAAGTACAGTTTCTCTATATTGATTGCAATTGTTTACAAACACAATTACAAACCCACCAATAGCATTCTCAGGTCTCACAAACACAGACAGTCCAGAACTTAGATGTTTTCCCCAGGTGCTCTTTAGGACCATCCCCCCAGCTTTAAGTGGTGCCGCTGTGCCCCTGCTGAGCTTAATTCCAAAAAACACAGCCATGGGGACCTTTAAGGTAAATTCAAAAGACACAGCCACAGAAACCTTTAAGCTAAATAAAAGAAGGAAAAAAAATTAGCAAAACTTACAAAAACCCTCTCCACCCTAACTCTCCCTACAGCAAATAGAATTAACTAATCCTAGCCTAGCCTCTAACAGAAATCTTAATCCCAAATGCCTTTGCATGCAGCATAAGACAGCCAACTACAGTACTTACTGGAAACTAAAATCCTACTCATAAGAACTATCGTCCTACTCATAAGTTATATATATTTATATATCTTTAAGAATTAGCTTACATGGCTGTTCCTTGTTTCCTCCTTCCTGACCTGCTCTGAGGGCTCAGGTCTATTTGCAGCTCCCCAAGCTCCTCCCTCACAGCCTTCAAATCCAACCCCCAGTGTTTTTTCAGTATTTATCTCTCTCAACAGCAAGTAGCATTAGCTAATCCTTCTCTCCTGTAGTTTAAAAAACAACTGCAAAACTTACAAAAATGTTCTCCACAGCAAGCAGACTTAACCAATCATTCTCTCCTGCAGTTTGACGGCTTTGTCAGAATTTAAAGGTTTTGTGAGTAGGCAAGTCTGGGCATGCCCTATGCAGTCACTCCAGCCACAGAAACCTTTAAGTTGTGTTAGAATTCTGTTATTAAGTATTTTGGCATAAATTTTATAATCAACGTTTAAAATGGCAATGGGCCTATAATTTTCTGTTTTAGATAGATTGTTCCCATGTTTTGGAATCAAAGATATATACGCATGGCTAAAGGAATCTGGTAGGATAGGGAAGGACTGAATTTGATTGAAAAGAATTTGTAGCCATGGGCCCAAAAGTAGTGTATTAGTGTACTGATTACCCACACTACCCAGAAAAAGTATTAACATAAGGAGCATTTTAAGTATATTTTAATTATGTTTTGCATGTTCCTCTTTTTGCCCCTCACTAAGCATACCTTCTGGTCCCACTTTGCATCCAGCTGAACCACATCCAAGAACTCTACTAAATGCCTTTTGCCACTTCAGTTCCAAATATTATGCCATCACTGCATCTCGGCTTGCTGCTTTAGGTGATGCCACCCCCTTTGGTATACTGTAGTTGGGGGTAACATATTATAGTGGCAACATAGTGATGGGGAGGGGTTGAATATTTGCATATCCATAAGGCGCAGGCTGCCATGGGCCCATGTCATCATCCATGCGGTCAATAGTGGGCATTTTGCTCTTTTTATGGACCCACCCAACAAGAGTGTGCATATACCTGCAAATGCCTTGAGGTGTGCCACACAGCACATGGTCACCTACACTACCAGTGGTGGCTCCACCAGGCCACCCCTAGGTGTCATTACTGAAACAGCACTACTAAGCCACCCCCACCGTGTGAGGAAAGTATCCTTGTAGAAGTTCTTCACCCTCCCTACCTGCTTCCACTCCTGCTGTCCCAGCTAGGGGCATGAACCTGGGCTGCTAACATACCAGAGAGGCCCATAATGTCCCAGCACCCTGCAGCTGGAGCAAGTATTTAATTATGGGCAGACACAATGAGCCAGCAGGCCTTCTTCTGCAAACAGATTTTATGTTTCTATGTTAGACGTTAAATAGAGATATGCAAAGGAAATCATGCACTTACTTGGTCCAAATCCAGCAGAGAAAGCACTGACAAATGCCATCATGCTAATTAAAGTAATCCAGTTAAAAACGGCATGCTCTCTTGGCTTTGAATAATCAAGCAAAGAACTACTGTTTGTTGCTTCTTTCAACTGAATTATTTGACGTTGTGGAGGAAGCAGAGTACAGTTTGTTGTTAGTCCATTCAAATTGGTGGTTTCAAGGTCAGAAAAGTCAGTGGTTAGATTTTGTGGAACACTAATTAGATACTTTTGGTTATTCTGATTGTGATTATCATTTGAACTAGCATTCAGGAATGTCATATTTGAGTCAGACATAAGACTGTAAGAAAAATTTGAATGCATTGCCTTGCATGTCTTATTACCATCCAGTGAAACAGTCTGGCTTAGAAGTCCAATTACAGTCACCGAGACAGACATCACAATGCATCCACCAATCAGCAATACTTTTCTTCCAACCTTGTCAACACAAGCCATGGCAACTAGGGTGGCAACAACTTTCACAACGCCTAGTCCCACAGAAGCCAAAGTAGCAGAAGAGTTGCTTTGAAAACCCACTGAACGAAATATGGTTGAAGCATAGTAGAGGACATTTGGCTGTCCAGTAAACTGCTGCAACAGAACAAGTCCTAAGCCAACAAATGTTCTGCTTCTCATGTTGTCTCTGGACCTAAACAAGTCAAGGATGCCATAGTGTTTCTCATTTTTAATTGAATGGTTTACTTCTAAAATGTCTTCATTATTTTCAAACTGAATGAGACCTTTTAATGCACTGTCATCTTGGTTCAATCTCTTTGTTGTGACGGGGCCAGGGGGAAGAAATAAGATACAAAAGAACTGAATAACTGCTGGTACTGTAGCCAGTCCAAACATGTATTTCCATCCCCCAGTAATACTGGATAATAAGTAATTTACTGCATAAGACACCAGAATGCCAGCTGTGATGCCAACTTCATAAAGAGACACTAACAAACCACGGCGATGAGGGCCCACTATCTCCGATATGTAAATACAACAACCCATGGATGATAAGGATATAGCAAATCCAGTGGCAATGCGTCCAATAACAAGCAATACAAACGAAGCGGAAAATGTCAAGATAAAACTGCCTCCAAATACTATCAAGTTGCTAAGCAGTATTGAGGTCCTTCGGCCATGGAAATCAATAATGAGTCCTCCAACCAAGGAGGCCAGAAGAGCCCCAATAAGAAGGGCACTGACAAGGACTTCTTCTTCAGCACAGCTAAGCTGGAAATCCATTTTCAGCTGCAATATGGCCCCAGAGATGATTCCCAACTCGTATCCAAATATCAGCCCACCCAGCACAGACACTGCAGCAGACAGTAGGAGGATGTGAGGAGTCTGGTCTAAAATAAATAAATAAATAAATAACACACACAGTAAAAAAGTACATTGATTAGGATAAAAGTACATTACTCATTTGTCTGGCCTAACTCAGACTGCACATATAAAACATACAGCATGTTAAATGGACACTGACAACCCCCTTAGGCCTCAAAGTGTCTCTAGTTTAAAAACACATGTTACGATTGGTCATATTCTGTAGAGATTACGGATATAGTTGGTAGTTTAATTTTGATTATTTTTTTTATTTTTAAAAGTGAAAAACAGACTGCCCATAACACTGGTGTTACTACACAAAAATGTGCTCATTTACATTCATTAATTAACTCCTGTTGCATCTTTTCTGAACTTGGAAACACCCCCCAGCACAGTCTAGCAACTCATGATGCAATGGGGGGGAAGACAAGACTATGGCATCACAAGTGGTTTGCACTGTTTGGTGTTGTTCCTAATGTTCAGGAAGTAAGCAATAAGAGTAGATCAAGGTTCTACAGCAAAACAAGGTTGGGTGTAATTATACCATTAGCATGCATTTCAGTTCTACTCAAAAAGGAAGCAGAAAAAAATAGTGGCATCAATGAATTTTAGAGGGGATAAGAAATCAGAAAATGTTGGTTTTCAATTGCAAGTAATATGATGCAAAAGGGATTGGCAGTGTTGGCATGGCTGGAATATGAGTCCTGTTTTTTTTCCAATAGTGTGAACTTCAATATAAGTGCTGAGGTCTCCTGGCTGGCAACTACTCCAACAAAATCTAACAAAAATCATTAAAACATTGTTTTTTCATAAAAAACAAATCACTTAGATTCAGTAAATAAAAAAATTCATATAAAGAGACTGTAGACATTTGATTCATATGGAAAATCCTGGTTAAACAATTACAAAAAAAAATCACAAGCTACTGAACCTTGATTATGTGAGATGGATTATTATAAAGAGGGCCTGAGAAACAGAGTTTTCTGATTCGCTATAAGCATTTAACAGCCTTATGTTAATCTTTTGTTAACATCTATGTAGATCCTGATCACATGCTGAACAAGGCACAACACCATTTACAAAGAGATGTTATTATAATGACAACAAAGCATTCCCAGGGGTTATGTTACTGGTTGGTTAATTACCCTCTAAGGGCATGTAGTGCTCAGCTACACCTCGTGCACATCATGCCCCTAGAGGTTGGTTAAAAGAGGATAAATATGGGTCTGGGTGTGTAACGAATTTAACACACTGAGAGGTTTATCTACATAAACCCCAAGAGCAAAGCTTGAGGGGTTTATGTGTAGCATCAAACCCCGAGCGTGCGTATAAATTCAAGTTTACACTTACCCAGACCCATATAATTTATTTTATATAATTGTTGGGTTTCTCATTTTCGCCTCAACAATTATATAAAATAAAAGAGGCTGCTGTGCACCGCAGTCTAACTACGGCATGGCGCGCTGTCGGCTTTCAGTTTTATTTCAAACATTTTGTGGGCAATCCAGTAGCAAATGTGGTACAGTATATTTTAGTTATTTTACAATGTTACTCACGAGTGTCCCTGGCAGTTTTTAGCCATGCTGGGTTTGCGGTTTGGGAGACAGTCACCGAGAATCGAGGAAGTTCAAGCGGGCACATGCGCAGAGTGGGGAAAACTGTGTGTATGTTTGCCGTTATAAATGCTCCTTTATAACGGCAAATTATGCCACGGTTTCCCTATGGGAAAAAGAGGAAGCCGTTAATTATTTAAGCAATAAGACACGATGGGGTGTGCATTATGGTGTGATAACCGCACTCCTAGGGGCGTAGTTAGGCACGAGGCTGAAGGCAGAGTGCCGGTCGTCCCTAGTAGTGCGGTTATCACGCCGTAATGCACAACCCTGGAGTGTCTTGTTGTGCTTATAAAATGTCCCTTTATTTTTCGAAGCAGATTTTCTATTTTTAAAAACACATTTTTACTTAAGTGAATCTGTGCTTTTAACATAAAATAGTCCTTCCGCCTACTGTGCTAGATTACAGTAGTGTTATACAGTGTGTGCCTCCCTGCCCACGTAAGCTTCATATTCCCCTGCCAGCTACAACAATTCACAAATGCTGTTTTTCTCATTCTAAGTATGACACATAGCCCCCTTATTTTATTTCATTCTCCTCACTCTGTAGACAAAACTAAAAGGAAGCCATAACAGGGGCTTCTCAGTTCCCCAGTGCTACAAGCATGAGCGGGATTCAAAACTGCCACACTCACTGACAGCATCATGAACTGCTCGCTCTGTCCTAAAAGATAAACAGCAGGGTGAGTCATTTACCACCTTCTCTCTTTTCTCTATAGTATTATTGCTTACTTTCTTCATTCTGTTCCCCCCCCCCTGTGTTTCCCCACATTTAAGAAATGCAATGTTTATCATGGAATACGGGGATTCAAAATTCTGCTCAGTTCTACTAGCAGAATGCTCCTCTGCTAACATACTGTACACACAGACAACAAAGGCCTGTTTTAGAGCCACAGACTCAATTATCTCACTTGTCAGGGAAGGCAGAAGAGATTTCCTTGATGAGCAGGTAAAGATAGAAGGGGGATTTTTCACTGTTAGCAAACAAACAGTTGTAATGAAAACAATTAACAATATTTAATGTTTCTAATTTATGTGTGTAAGGAGAGTGTGACAATCTGGTAAACAACATTTAATTCGTTTTACTTTATATTTAAGATAATTTTATTTTAGGGCCCAGTTGAAGGTTTCTACAGTGTAAAGGTAGCGGCCATGTTTGTAGTGGAAGATCAGTTCTTGTTGTAGGAGGACTGATCTGCTCATTGTGTAATGTGGTTTAGGACCAGGATGACTGTGCGTATAAAGAGAATTAATGTACGGTCCTCTGATCTGTCTTGGCCAATGAGATTTCTAGATTTTTTCTTGCCATTTTATAACAGACCATTTACATAACCTCTGATCATGCCTTATTGCTTAATAAATTACTGGTCAATAGATGTAGCTAGACAGTAAGATATGGGAATGACAACAACTTCTGGAATTTCAGCCTCATACCCCCTCACTTAAGAAATCCCATTGCTGGGAATCTTACTGGTCAGAGTTCAAGGTGCTTATATAAGGAGGAGATTCAAGGTTTTTGATTCTGAAATGAGGGATGGAAGATTAACACTATCCCATATGGAAACAGGCTCACTTAAAGTACTAGATACTTTAAAACTAATTTTATTCACCTGTCCATTTATTAGTGTTCAAAGAGACCAATATCTTGGCCTTTTAGTGGGGTGACTTTTTTAAACCAGCCTTCACTGTTGTTCAAATGGCTAACTTTTAATGATTTACAATGCATTATAATGGTCTCTTTATTCATCAGAAACTGTAAACTACTTAGAGTCAGACTTAAAAATGTGTGTTCCATTTGAGGATTAGTTATTTTCTCTCAAAATATTATGTGGCGATTTAGAAATCAAATTGTTTAGTTACCAGAATGCATGCATGTACTGTATGTTATATATGGCATTTTTAAATTAAATGTATTTAAACACTGTAAAATACTGTAGTACTGTACACGCTTACAGTATTTGTTGTGTTTGTCTCCAGTGTAAAGTTATATACCAATAAAACTTAGCTGAACTACTGTAAAAGAATCAGATAATTAAAATGGTTATACAGTACCTTTAAGACCATTGCACTGTACTGAATGGTTTTACTAACAATGTACTGTACTTCTTTTGGTGTATAATCTTGGTCACAAACCCCAATATTACTTACAAGCTACATTACTTGTCCTCATCACTTGTGGACAAAATAATATTGGTGCTTGACTAACCTATTTGAGTGGAACACTATTAGATAAAGGCAAGCACTGCTTCCCTCACAAAGCTAAAAAGCCAATCCGCTTAATAACTAAATCCATTTTCCTCCACATGTAACCCCATCTCCTTCCCATATTGCTGAGAGAGTCACAACACAGCCCTGTGAGCTCCTGCCTCAGACTGACTTCATGACATATGTCAGTGTCCTACATGATGAGTACTGTTGTACTGAGCAGTCTGAGACACCCCTCCGGAGCCTCTATGGTCCTTTGCAGTGCTACTAGTCCCTCACAGACTTGGGAAGGATTCTAGGCCTCCCACTTGGCACATAATGTGTACCTTCTACACCACTAGGCCATACTGTACCTCCCAAACCTCTGGGTCATCCTGGGCCACCTGTCACACAATTGGGCCATCATGGGCTTCTACACCATTGGGCCATACTGGACCTCCTACACCCCTGAGCCATCCTGGGCTACCTCAAACACATTTGGGACATCCTGGGGCACCTTCTATACTACTGGGCCATCTTTGACATTCCATGCCTCTGGGCCATCCTGGCCACCTATACCCTTAGGCCACCCTTGGCCACCTCCCAGACCTCTAGGCCATCATGAGGCAGCTTCCACACCACTAGCCCATCCTGGGCATCACATACCTATGGGCCATTCTGGGTTTCCCACACCTATGGGCCATTCTGGGCCACCTTCTGTGCTGCTGGGTCACTCTGGACCTTCCACTCCACTTGGCCATTATGAGCTTCCCACATCACTGGACCATGCTGAGGCACCTTCCATGCTGCTGGGCTATCCTGGGCCTTCTGCACCACTAGGCCAGCCCAGGCCTCCCACACCACTGAGCCATCCTGAACCACATCCAAAAGTGCTTGGCCATCCTGTAGCACCTTCCACACTACTGGGCCCTCCTGGAGCACCTCTCACACTGATGGACCGTCCTGAAGCATTTCCACACCAATGGGCCATCTTGGCACCTCCCACACCACTGAGCAATCTGGAGGCACCTCCCACACCACTGGGCCATCCAAGGGCACCACCCACACCACTGGGCCATCTGGGGGCACCTCCCACACCACTGGGCCATCTGGGGGCACCTCCCATACCACTGGGCCATCTGGGGGCACCTCCCATACCACTGGGCCATGCTGGGGTATCTCCCACACAAATGGGCAATCCTGGGGCTACTCCCACACCACTGGGCCAACCTGGGGCACCTCCCACACTGGTGGGCTATGCCGGGGCACCTCCCACACCACTGGGCCATCATGGGGCACCTCACATGTAACTGGGCCATCCTGGGGCATTTGCCAAACAACTGGGCTGTCCTGGAGCACATCCCATACAACTTGGTTGTCCTGGGGCAATTCCCAAACAACTGGGCCATGCTGCGGCACCTCCCACACAACTGGGCAATCCTGGGGTACCTCCCACCCCACTGAGCCATCCTGGGGCACCCCCCCACCCCACTGGGCCATCCTGGGGCACCTCCCACCCCACTGGGCCATCCTAGGGCACTTCCCACACTGACAAGACATTCTAGCCATCCTGAGCCACCTACCAACTGCTAGGCCTTCCTGAGCCACTTTCTATACTACTTGACCATCATAGGCCTCCCACTTGGCACCACAACGTTCATATTCCACAACACTGGGCCATCTCAGAAATGTAGTAGTTTTTTTTTTTTTTTATCTCAATGTCAGGTAGACAGATAGATAAACAGTCTCACAGAAATATTTGTTCCATCTAGTTGGTAGGCACCAAATAGAATTCTCAACGGTGAAAGACTTTAGAGACTTACCCATCTTTATGCAACAGCTCTAGTTACTTGACGTACCTGGAGAGAGTTAAACGCAACACAATATTAGCAAAATGCAGTATATTTCCAATAATATCTATTATAACTAAGAAATGCATTGTGTAATTCATAAACCAATTAAACAAGTTCCGTTTACTATGAAATTTTAGAATATCAAGACACTGATGTATCAGTCATGAAAATGCTGAAAAGAAGCAGATTACGGACCCAAGATGAAATAAAGCGAGGGCCACTAAGAGCACAGAAAACAACAGTGGGCAGGGAAAGCCTTGAGATAGATGAATGAGAGCTAAAGGGTTTTGTAACCATGACAACTCATTTGTTGATGCGATTTTGACAAAGTATTAGGCACTTCCATGTACAGTAGCGGCCTAGGAAGCTGAGCAGCTGCAAATTATTTTGTTTGTTTACTAATTGCTTAATATGGAGTACAAAATTCAGCAAGATAGGAGATGGGGATTGTAATGTTTATTTTTTACTTTATTTTGTATTCTGGTTCTCATAGGAATGCTTTACTTTCATGCTGTGAAAACAAAAGAAGCAGTTGGTCAAACACTAAAGTCTCCCCTTTCATTCAATCTAGAGTTTGATAAAACTGCATCACAAAATTCAGAAAAAGGCTACTGTGCATTTAATAATAATAAACTTTATTTTTATGGTGCCTTTCAAAGACCAAGGCGCCTTACAAAATTTAAAAAACACATCAAACAGTTCAAATCTTAAAATATATAAAACAGCTGACGCAATTGGGCAGACAAAATAAATCACCGAATGCTTGAGACCATAAATGTGTTTTCAGGGCCTTTTTAAATCCCTCCATGGTCACGCACTCCAGTAACTGATGGGGTAGAGAATTCCAGAGGCTAGGGGCCGCATGCATAAATGTACAGGCCCCAGAAGATTTCAAACACACCCTCGGGATCTCTAGCAACCCCTCGTCATCTGAGCAGAGCGATCGCCCAGGGAAGTAAGGGACCAGGAGCACTTTCAGGTAGTCTGGGTCAAGTCCACGTATGGCTTTGAAAGTCAGAAGACCAACTTTAAATGTGATCCACCACTGTACTGGTAGCCAGTGCAGTCCATGCAGCACCAGTGAAATATGAATGGACCAGGAGTTACCAGTCAAAAGCCAGGCTGCTGCGTTCTGCACCAGCTGGTGGTGGTGATTTCCACCTCAGGAAGCTCTAGGTAAGGGGAATTGCAATAGTCCAAGCATGAGGACACAAAGGCATGGACCAGCGTGGGAAGGTCGCCAGATGGAACAAGGTGTCTAATCCTGGAGATATTCCTCAGATGGTAAAATGAGGACTTAAAAAAACGGCAGACACCTGTGAATGCAGAGTCAGCCCTTCATCAAAAATGACCCTCAGGTTACGCACCTATTCAGAGGTTAGGAGTGAAACACCCCCAAGATAAATCCCAGAGGGTGAACCAACCCCCGGCCCCTCTATCCAGCGCACCAGATCCACAACCAACACCTCTGTCTTTTCTGAGTCAACTTCAGCCAACTCGAGTCCATCCATTCCTGGATTTCTTTGAGGCAGTTATTAAAGACTGAGGGAGCTCCATCCTGGTTGGGTGCAAAAGAAAGGTAGAGCTAAGTATCATCAGCATAGCAGTGAAACCACTGCCCATACCTTCTTACAATGTTTCCAAGGGGCAGCATGTACACTGCGAACAACATGGGGGACAACAAAGAGCCCTGAGGAACCCCACAAGACAGAGGAAACTGGGCCCAAGGAATAAACCCCGGAAACCACTCTCTGTGTTCTTCCAGTGAGGTAAGATGTAAACTACCTGAGGACTACACCCGATAGTCCACAGATGACCCTCTGGCGCTCAAGTAGAACTCCATGGTCCGCAGTGTCAAAAGCCGATGAGAGATCCAGAAGAACCAAGATGGAATGGTTCTTCTGGTCCCTGGCCACCAGGAGATCATTGAGCACCCAAACCAGTGCTGTCTCAGTACTGTGCCTCTTTCGAAAACTGGACTGAGGGGGGTTCATAGATATCACGGATGGTCAAATGGTTCTCCAGCTGTACGGCCACTACCTTCTCAATCACCTTCCCTAAAAAGGAAAGGTTAGAGATTGGTATGTAGTTTGCACAGCAGTCAGGGTCCAAAGAAGCTTTCTTCAAGAGAGGTGTTACCAGTGCCTCCTTCATGGAGCAAGGAAAGTCACCTGTTTCCAAGGAGCACCACACTACCTGTCCTAGGACCGGACCGATGGAAATCAATGCAACCCAAAATCAGGGAAGTTGGTCCAGGATCTAAACTACAGCACATAGGGCACGCACCCCAGACAATCCACATGACATCCAATCGGTGGAAGGTACTTCAGGAAAGCTGAAAAGCAGCAGTGATGCACTGATCCAAAGCAACACCCAGAGTGTGTTCTGGTTGGAGTGCCGCCCTAATGTCAGCCACCTTAGTTGCAAAGAATCAAGCAAGTTCATTGCACTCTACTTGTGAAAAGGCCTTTCGGACTTGTAGGCAGGCTGGGTTGCACAGTCTGTCCACAGTGCAAAAGAGCTAAGCTGGTCGATTCTGAGCAGCCGCAATCTCCCCGAACAGGAACTCTGCCTTCTTAAGGGTGATTGCAGATTGATAGGCTTGATAATGCTCCATGAATCTAAGGTGGTTGGCATCAAGGGAGGATCTCTGCCAGCAGCACTCTAACCTTCGACCTAGTCGCCGCATCTCCCTCAAGGTTCCATCAAACCATGGGGACCGAGGGCGAAGGTAGAGAGGGTGAACACGGGCAGGAGCAAAGACATCCAGGGCCACTGAGATAGCCGTGTCATAGGATACCACAAGGACATCTGGGTCACTGTTTGCCACTGGGAGGGTCGATAGGTTAAGTACTGCTGCCAGGCCTTCACAGCTAACATCTCATAAAGGGCAGTACCTGACCATCTCCACAGGGCTCGGCCTACGAAGGGGGATGCTAAAACTAAACCCCACGGTGTAGTGATCTGACCATCCAACTGGTTCCACCCCCAAATCAGAGGCCTCAATCCCTAGGAGAAAGACTAAATCAAGGGAGTGACCATATTTATGGGTAGCAGTGGTAATTATCTGTGTAAGACCCAAAGATGACATCAACTGGAGGAAGTGTTGTCCAAACTGCAAGAATTCATCATCGACCCAGGCATTGAAGTTGTCCAGAACCATCAGTAACCAACACCTGCTACCATGGTACACTCAATTGATTTAGTCTCCTCAACAAGTACACTCATGAGGTGGAGTTTAGTCTTAAAAACAGACCGTAATCCCCCCCCCGTGATCCAATCTTGGGAGGAAAATCACAGAGTACCCGGCTGGAGTTAGAGCCTCCGAAATGGGGCCAGAATTCTCATCCAGCCAGGTCTCAGTGATGCAAGCCAGATCCATCATTTCTACAAGATCTGCAATAATTGCAGTCTTGTTTTTAATGGACCTGGCATTGCATAACACAGCCAGAGTTGGATGAACCTCCAGGGTCGCCCAAAGCACCTGCCTACCAATATTGGTAGTGCCCTTGGGTATGGAAACCAGACATTGTGAACCATGTTCTAGGTTTCATTTCACCCCAGGGCATCTCCAGGGTCTCACGACCCTGATGCGGTGGCCCCGCTCATTCACCCTCCACTGTTCACCACCTCCCGCCCAATCAAAGGTATGGAGACAGTGAGATTTAATGGTTAAGGCTCCAGCTTAGGAACCAGGTTCAAACCCCTAGAGCCAAATACTCACTGTGTGAGCCTAAGCAAGTCACTAAACCTCCTAGAGTTTCAGCCCCCCACCACCTGCAGAAATGGGTTAAAGCAGGGCTCCACTGAAAACAAAATGCTGCATTTCAGCTGCGACATCCTGCTAAATAAGTTGTAAAAGCAATCAACTGAGAAAAAACACAATATGGTCCTGTGGTTCTTCTCTCAACTCACATCTATTTCTCTGGCAGCCCCTAGAACCCCTTCCTTGTTTCTCTTCATGCTAACTTTCTTTGTTTAATCTCTTGCTGATCTCCTTCAATTACTGGTTCCTCAGTAGACTGCCACAGTGTTGCAACATCCCCTACCACCAACTTTTTGGAGGTTTTAATTTTTTTATTTCATTATTCTTCAATATGCCCAGTCATGACCCCCATCCAATTGGCTAACATGCAACCCCATTGCCAATCTAGACTGCAGAGAATTCCCCTTACCTGCCTTGTGCCAGCAATGGCCCCTATCCGACTGGCAACCACACAGCCCCACTGCCAACACAGACTGCAGAGAAACCCCCCTTACCTGTTTTCTTTATTACATCATTACACTGAACGATTTTTTCTGGGTGCTTGTGGGGGGGGGGATACTTGTAAAATAGGGTCTAGTCAGGTGGGGGGAGGTGGGGAAATGTGTTTAAGTGCATGGCTGATGAGAAGGGTATATTATTTTCATAAATTCACCCGGACTGGGAGGCAGAAGGGTGACGGCAGCAGGGATGGGAAGGAGTAATAAAATTTCAAAGTATTTAAGAGGTGAGGGAGATTTAGCCACAGTGGGTAGGGGGAGGTTTTCTTTTTTGCAATTTGAAGTCCAAAATGTGCTTGTTTGCTGCCAGCGAACTGCACAAATTCATGCAATATAATTGTGTGAACTGACCATTTTGCCAGAAAATTGGCAATTCGCACAGTTTCTCCATGTGAATTTAGGTAATTTGCTTGGAGGAAAAAAGATGCTAATTGCGATCATCATCCAAGTGAATTTGCAGAAATTCACAAATTTTTTGGCGAAGCAAATTTCAGCAGCTTTGCACATACATGAGGGTGGTATATAATGAGGTTTTTTTGTTTATATAGTCATCAAAATCCAAAGATGTGTAAAGAATCAAGTTATACACAAACCCCCTATGCTTTTATTTTCTTATTGCTGTTGGAGTGATTTTAGTCAAAATGGCAGAGTGTTCATTCACCAGAATAAGGGAATACGTTATTACAAAACAGTTTTAAAGATGGCATTCAATTTATTTTGTTGTTTATCAATTTAAAATGTTTGTGCTAAACTTCATTTGATTTTGAGATGGTTACAGCAAAGTAGATTTTCTTTAGGGTAAGGATGCTTGCTGAACTAGGAGTTGTAGTCCTGTGCTGTTCATCTTGTATGTGAATAGAACGTACTGTGGCTTGTGGTGGCCATTACACATGGAAAACCAGTTGCAATGTAAAATTATACATGTGGTTTTCTATGTGTAACAAGGGGACACAAGTAATTGAATAATACATGGGGAGATGTGTATAACAAGAATTTTATACATACCTGAGGTGTGGGGTGCTACATAAACCCTGAGAGTGAAGCTTGAAGGGTTTATAAAAGCATCCCACACTGAGGGTGTGTGTAAAACTTATGTTTTACACATCTCACCATGTTTTGTTTTATATAGTTAATGGGCAGTATTTTTTCACCTGGAAAACACTACCCAGCAATTATAGAAAATAGTATGGCCAGTTGTTCTGGTAGCGCTAGTTCAATAATGTTGTCAGGCTGAAGCATAGTCTGTGCACGAGGCGGTAGTGTGGGCATGTGTGGAGTGAGAGAAAGCCAGGGAGTGTTCGCCATTATAATGGCGAATTATAACCGGATTTCCTTATGAAAGGAAATGCCACCCAGTTACTATAACTCACTTATCAATAAAATATAAATTAACGTCCTTACAAATGGCCTGAGATCTGCACCATTCCAGCTCCAGAGGGGGACAAGGCAAGGGTGCCCACAGTCTCCACTGTTATTCGTGATGTCCACAGAGCCCCTGGCTATAGTCATTCACCATCACTAGCTGCTGAAGGGGATTGGTGAAGGGGGACAGGAGTATCAAGTGCTATTAGACGCTGATGATCTCCTCATACTTCAGTAGGATAGACAAGCCACTCTGGATCCCCTCCTGGGGCTATTACATGACTTCACTATTGTATCTGGACTAAAAGTTAACCCAGCTACAACCAAAATCCTACCCCTCAATCCTTCTGCCACATCTGAACCCTACTCAATAAAGGGCTTTAAGTGGACCACACAGTGGATAACCTATCTGGGCATCACTATTCACCCACAATCTCAAAAATGACCCACCACAATCTGACCCTTCTCAGAGTCCTCGAGGGCTGAGCTAGCAAGATGGAAACTGCTGAATCTAAGCTTGGTGGCACGATAGAGGCCTTTAAAATGATGGTAGCACCATGATTCACACATGTCCTACCTCACTTGCCCTGTGCCCTTTCTCCAAAGTGGTTCCAGAAAATGGACTGTAACAGGGAACTTACTGTGGGAGGGTAAACTGCCCCACTAAGCCTGGTCAAGTTAAGGAGGCAATGGTCTAGGGGTGGATGGGGATTGCCATAGTTCTGGGCTACCCTCTGGCCTTTACAACTGATCACACCAGCATAAAACACAACTCCTTTATGGCTATGCATAGAGCAAGATACACACCAAAACCCTCTAGCAGCCACCTATCTGTATGCCTCAGTACCCTTACATGTTAATGACCATCCCACAATCAATTTATCAAAAAGAATGTTGCTATAGTTCCAAGGACATGCCAGACTCCTCCTTCCCTGGCACCTTTGTGGGGAAATTCTACCTTATGGATAGGCCCATAACCACCTAAATGGATGTCTTGGGTACAAAGAGGCATTGTCCTGGTCTAGAATGTTCTCATGCAGGAAGGCAGGCATGTACAGGCCTCCAGCACCCTAAAAATGAATTTAGATCTACCCAAGCAGGACTTCTGGAGGTGTCTCCAGATCACAAGCATGCTATCCATGATAACATACAGGAAAAAGGAAGAAGCAGAAGCTTCCACCATATCCATGATACACGCAGTCAATGGGCTGAAGAGAAGGAAGGCCAACTACATCTACAGCAGCCTTTGGAATAGTCAGCCAGATCAGGCCCTCTCCTCCAAGGTGGCCTGGGATTAGGATTTTGGAGGAGATATGGAGTGGCTGCTTACACAGAGCCCACACAGTATGCAGAGTGGAAGTAGTCACCTCATACAAACAAGGTTCTGCTCAGATGGTACAGAACCTCTACTGCATTCCTCAAAGGGGTGGGGATCTCAACAATAAATTGTTGAGATGAGAATGTTATTGGATTTATACTTTGGGTGCTGTCCCTGCAGAGGGTTTAAATAGAAAGTTTAGTCTTAAGCCTTTTCTAAAACATTGATTGAAACCGATTGTGGTTTCATGTAAACAAGCATTTGTCAATGCCGAATGTTAATTGCGTTGGTCTGTTGAGCTCGCTCAGTGGCCCTCTGTCACTGGCTCAGTCTGTTTGTCCCAGTGCTGCAGGCTGCACTTTTGTAGTGGGCTGCTGCCTGCATTGGCACCCTGTTCTGCTGAGGAAGAAATATGCAGCTGTCCTGACAGAGCTCCATTGAGGTGACTCACTCCCCCTCTCTGACTCACTCATTCTGTTTCTCCTGGTGCTGCAGGCTGACCTTCTGTACTGGGCTCCTGCCTGTGTTGGGGGCTTTTTCTACCCACAAAGAAAACCACAGCTGTCCCAACACAGCTCCGTTGAGGTCGCTCACTCCGCCTGTCATTCACTCATTCTGGTTGTCCTGGTGCTGCAGGCTGCCCTTTTGTACTGGAGCTCCTGCCTCTGTTAGCACCTTTTTCTGCCCACAAAGAAATGTGCAGCAGTCCCGACAAAGCTCCGTTGAGCTCACTCACCTCCTTCTCTCACTCGCTCATTCTGTTCTGCCGGCGTTGCAGGCTGCCCTTTCCTACTGGGCTCCTGCCTGCATTGCTGCCTTCTTATGCCCACAAAGAAATTTGCAGCAGTTACAATACAGCTCTGTTGAGCTCACTCACTCGCTCATTTTGGTTTTCCTGCCACTGCAGGCTGCCCTTTTGTATTGGGCCCCTGCATGCATTGCTGCCTTTTTCTGCTCACAAACAAATCTGCAGCAGTCCCAACAAATCCCTGTTGAGCTCACTGACTCCCCCTCCCTCACTCACTCGTTCCGTGTCTTCTGGCGCTGCAGGCTGCCATTTTGTACTGGGCTCCTGCCTGCATTGGTGGCTTTTTCTGGCCAGAAAGAAATCTGAAGCAGTCCAGACACAGCTCCACTGAGCTCACTCCTCCCCCTCTGTCACTCTTCGATTCCATTTCTGCTGGCGCTGCAAGCTTGACCATTTGTACTGGGCCCTGCCTGCGCTACCATTACTTTCTGCCCACAAAGAAATCTTGGCAGTCACAGTACAGCTCCATTGAGCTCGCCAACACGCCTTGTCACTTGCTCATTCTGTTTCTCTTGGCCAAGAGATCTGCTTTGTATGGGGCTCCTGGCTGCGCTGGCACCTTTGTCTGTCCACAAAGAACTCCACAGCTGAAACCTGCAGAGTTCGCTGAGGTCGCATAGCCCTCTCTCATCGCTCATTCTGTTTGTCCTGGCGCTGCAAGCTGCCCTTTTGTACGGGGCTCCTGCCTGCATTGGCGCCTTTTTCTGCCCACAAAGCAATCCCAGCTGTCCTGATAGAGCTCCGTTGAGCTCACTAAGTCCCCTTGTCTCACTCGCTCATACTGTTTCTCCCACCGCTGCAGGCTGGCCTTTTGTACTGGTACCCTGCCTGTACTGACGCTGTCTTCTGCCCACAAAGAAATCCGCAGCAGTCCTGACAGCGCTTTGGTGAGTTTGCTCACTCCCCCTCCCTCACTCGCTCTCTCATTCTGTTTCTCCCAGTGCTGCAGGCTGCCCTTTTGTACTGGGCTCTTGTGTTGAGGCCTTTGTCTGCCCACAAACAAATCCGCAGCAGTCCCGACAGAGCTCGGTTGAGCTCGGTCACTCTGCTCTCTCACTCGGTCAATCTTAATCTGTCCCAAATACTGATTTCCCAGAGTGACCGTGCTATTGTCCAGCAGGAGTGCAAAAACATATTTTAGCCAGGATATGAAAAATGACAGCCGTATTGTTCATAAGGAGTTGTGAAAAAATGCCATTGTTGAAAATGTGGCGTGACAGTATTACAAATTTGCGAAGTTACTAGGGTGCGTGGAAACAGTTCAATGCACGCTTGTAACACAGTCATGTTATGGAGTTCCGTCACCAAATTTTCCACATAGGGATTTTAGGACCTCTGCTCATGAACAGTGCCACTGTCATTTTCATAATCTGTCCCGAACACTGACTTCCCACAGTGACCACGTTATTCTGCGCCGGAACTGTGAAAACACATTTTGGTCAGGATGTGAAAAATGACAGCAGTACTGCTTATAAAGAGGTGTGAAAAAATGGCACTGTTGAAAATCTGGTGTGACAATATTACAAATCTGCAAAGTTACATGGGTGCGTGGAAAGTGCGCAATGCACACTCGTAACACAGTCAATTGATGGGCTATCATCACCAAATTTTCAAAATAGGCATTTTAGAACCTCTGCTCATGAACAGTATCATTGTCATTTTCTTAATCTGTCCCGGACAGTGATTTCCCACAGCGACCATTGTATTCTGCGCCGGAAGTGCGAAAACACATTTCGGCCAGGATGGGAAAAATGACAGCTGCACTGCTCATAAGTAGGTGTGGGAAAATGGCAATGTTGAAAATCTGGAGTGAAAATATTATAAATTCGCGAAGTTACGAGCGTATGTGCCAACTGCGCAACACATGCTCGTAACACAGTCATTTTATGGAGTATCGTTACCAAATTTTCAACATAGGCATTTTAGGACCTCTACTCATAAACAGTGTCACTGTCATTTTCTTAATCTGTCCTGAACACTGATTTCCCACAGCAACCACGCCATTCTGCGAAAACACATTTCGGCCAGGATGTGAACAATGACAGCTGTACTACTCATAAGGAGGTGTGACAAAATGCCAATGTTGAAAATCTGGCATGAAAATATTGTAAATTCATGAAGTTACAAGCGTAAGTAGCAAATGCGCAATGCACGCTCGTAAAACAGTCATTTTTCGATTTTTTCCACCAAATTTGCAACATAGCTTTTTGAGAGCCCTCCTCATGAACACTGGTACTGTCGTTTCGTTAACCGGCCCCGAAGGGTGATTCCGCGCAGTGACCGCGAAACCACCTTTCAGGGCCGATTAACACTATAACAGTTCAAGAATTCATGAGGAGGGGTCCCAAAAACTCCATGTTGAAAATTTGGTGAAAAAATTCCCAAAAATGCCCAAGATATGCACTAAAGTTAAAAAAAACCCTATTCATTACATTATACAGCATACCAGCATTTCCTCAGTTCGCGGTCGGCTTTGAAGAGTGCAGACGTGTTCCCGGTCCAGCGAAGATCATCGTGCTGAGCTCCGGAGGTAAGTATGGGGTATGGGGAAGGAGTGTGGGGAGGCAGGGTACGCAGTGGGTGGGTGCGGGTTGTGGAGGGTGGGCAGGAGAGCACAGGGACCGCTTCCTTTTTACAGGTTGAAACTAAATTAAGACATCGGGGACCGCTTTCCCGATTTAACAGGTGCTTTGGCATGCTGGGGTGGGCTCCCAGCGTGCCATCTGTGTGGGTGGGTTAGCCGACGGGGGATTGGGCACCCCACCTGCAAACAAGGCAAGTGGGAGGAGGTGCAGGAGCCAAGGAATTGGACCCTCGCTTACAGCAACGGAAGGGGGTTTCATTATGCAGACGGGGATTGGGCACCCTGTCGCAGGAACAAAACGGGGATAATCATTATGCCGACGGGATTGGGCACCCTGTCGGCAGGAACAATGGGGGAGGAAGAGATAATCATTATGCTGATGGGATTGGGCACCCGTCAGCAGGAACAAAAGGGGGAATCATTATGCTGACGGATTGGGCACCCCCTCGGCAGAAACAACCGGGGGGGTGTTACAGAATGCCGACGGGGAGTGGGCTCCCCCGCCGGCAAGTAAACACGGTGGGGGTATATTGTTTGTGAACATGGCGGCAACCCGCTGCTATGTTCACAAACAATATCAGGGATCCCACATCCCGCCCTGCAATGACGGGTCGCTCCCTCATTGCAGCTGATGGCTGACGCTGCAATGACGTGGCGGCCCCTGATTGCAGCGGCTGATTTTTTAGAAAGTTGTGGCATGCTGGCTGAACTAGTGTCAGCAGCAGCATGCCACAGCATTGGGGGGCGGGGGAAAAGCCTTTGCAGGCTGTGGGGGCATTGGGCACAACAGTGCCACACCTCCACAACCTGCTTCTGCAGAAACCTGCCGCAACATGTTTCTTGCGCATACGCGCAATCAACATAAAAAGTGAGTCTTTTAAGAAAATGTGTTAACATTTCCTTGTTCTCCTTCTCTGTTTATAGTTGCCAAAGTGATGGTAACAGAGTGGGACATTTGTTTAAAGCATTGTTCTGCATTCCAGTACTGGATTACATCATGGTTGCTACTGATTACAGAACCTAGAATGAAGAAGAATTATGGACTCCGCAGTTTGCATTTTACATGATAATACAGAAGTACTATTGTATCTCTGTATTGCTGGACACTTTGTTTTTAAATTGTGCAATATATTTACAGACATGCAATATTGTTATCATTGTAGTAATTATTGGATTCACTAAATATATTAGTATTGTTGGGGGTTGTTGCTGTAGTAATGCACATTTCTAGGTGAGGAATGTGAACTGTGTTATTGATCACCAATATTATTTAAATGTGATTTCTCTGACCATATCTCAATGGTCCTCTTGATAAAGTGCTATGCACGACACTGTTGAGGCTTGTCGTGCTATCTAAGGCTTGTTATTCCTTCACCCATTTTGTCAGCCTATACTTAGCCTGGGGGTTAAGAAGCATCACTGGCAATGGGACTTTAACAAGCTCCTAGCTGCTTTACAACCAGTGGAATCCCTCACAGCTCCAACCTGTCATTAATATCAGCAGCAGGGAATTCTGTGATGTCAGCAGAGAGTAGCAGTACATATGTCAGGGCAGGGGATGGCATGATGAACCAGATATATGTAAACATTTCACAAGCCACTGCACTTAAAAATGTTCATAAAAAAAAAATGCTCATTTACTTAAAACTAGCTAATCAGGGGCAGCACCAGTCAGACACAGTTGTGGGGCTTGAACTAATGTACGGTCCCCTTCTTAGGGAACATGAACCTGCCTTTCTCTTTAATATAATTGGGAATTTGGGCAACTGTGTGCTTTCTCCCAATCCTGTACTTTGCTTCTTTGGTTCCATTTGAAAACAACTTTGCCCTTCCCCCCCATGTACCATTGCTGATGCCTCCCTCCATCGGATATTTAATGCTACAATACTGATCCATTCCAGAACCTGGAGACACCATCTGGGTGCAGGAACTGATCAATAGCTATAAAAATAAATATCAGGCAGGAAAAACATCATTAAGTACAAAGTACCCTAAAAAGTGGGGAAAAAAAAGATTTCAAAGCGAAAAAAAGAAAAAGTACAGGAAGGAAAAGAGGGTTATGGGCTATTGTTACTTTGCACTATGCATCAGTATTTTCAGTATGTACATACAGCCCAGTTTGTATCCTTGCACTATACTTGAACGCTTTTTGCATGGCATCTTATGGTCCTACATCATATATAGTGTAAGACTTACATAAGCTGTGTAATCATCATTCAGTTACATCTCTACTACTATTAGCCCCCCTTCTACACGGGACATAACAGGAAAGGAGTCATTTGCTCTTTGAACCTTCCTGTTCAAAATGTAAATAGATAAAATATTTGCATACATTTCCATTTATATTATTATAAAAAGGTTAAGCCAGGGTTTGTGTTTCCTTGAAAGGAAAAATCCACTTATGGAAATATTCACCTTCCCTAAGGCTGCTGATTAGCAGTTTAATTTATGTGTATACATATATACAGCATGAGCCAAATGATCACTGTATAAACAATACAGCATGCGTCCACTGCTCACCGTATGCTGTACACAGCATGCGTCCACTGCTCACTGTATGCTGTACACAGCATGCATCCACTGCTCACTGTATGGCATGCGTCCACTGCTCACTGTATGCTGTACACAGCATGTGTCCACTGCTCACTGTATGCTGTACACAGCATGCGTCCACTGCTCACTGTATGCTGTACACAGCATGTTCTGCACTCCTGACTGTATATTCTATACAAATGTTCTGCACTCTTCACTGTATACAGCATGCACCCACTGCTCAATATATACTCTTTACAGCATGCGCTCACTGTATACAGTAGGTGCCCACTGTTCACTGTATACAGTGTGCACCCACTGCACACTTTGTACTGTATACAGCAGATACCCACAGCTCACTGTATACAGCAAGTGCCCACTGCTTACGTTATACTGCACATAGCAGGCAACCACTGCTCACTGTATACAGCATGCACCCACTGCACACTGTACTGTATACAGCATGTTCCCACTGTATACTGTATGCAACACATGCACACTCACTGTATACTGTATAGAATATGTGCACATGTATACTGTACACAGCATGCACCCACTCAATATATACTGTATACAGCATGCAGCCACTGCTCAGTGTATATTGTAACCAGCATGCACCCACTGCTCACTGTATATTGTAACCAGCATGCACCCACTGCTCACTGTATACAGCATGCATCCACTGCTCAATATGTACTGTAACCAGCATGTGCCCACTACTCACTGTATATTGGACCATGTATCTGCCCACTTTTCTCTGTATCTAATAACCAGCATGCACCCACTGCATACAATGTGCTCCCACTGCTCACTGGATGCTTTATAAAACATGCACCCACTCACTGTATACCATATAAGGCACATGCATGCTGCCAATTGTACACTGTACACAGCGTGTGCTCACTGTATACTATGTACAGTGCACAACCACTTCTCAGTGTATACAGCATTCTCCCACTGCTCTCTGTATACTGTAAACGGCATGTGCCCACTGCTCACTGTATATTCTCTACAGCATGTGCCCACTGCTCACTGTATACTGTATTCTCCCACTGCATACTATAAATGTCATCTGCCCACTACTCACTGTATATTCTAAACATGTGCCCACTGCTCACTGTGTACCATATACAGTATGCACCCATTGCTTGCTGTATGGTTACACAGCACATGCCTACTGCCCACTGTATACAGCACATACTCACTGTATACTCTACAGCTCACACCCACTGTTGACTGTTGTGTACAGCATATACACACAACACGCACCCACTGCTCACTGTATACAACATGCTTCCACAGCTCACTGGATGCTGTAGCCACCATTCGCCCACTCTCACTGTATCCTGAATAAGGCATGTGCCCACTGCTCACTGCATACTGTACACAGCATGCACTCACAGTATACTATGTAGAGAGTGCAACCACTCCTCAATGTATACAGCATGTTCCGTTTGTATACAGCATATGCCCACTGTTCACTGTAGTGTATACTATATATAGCATGTGCCCACTGCTTACTGTATACCATATATAGCAGATGTTCACTTCTCACTGTACACCATGTGCAACAGGTGTCCACTGCTCACTGTATACAGCATGCATCCACTGCTCACTGTATACAGCATGCACCCATTGCTCAATGTACACTGTACACAGCATGCCCCCATTTTTCACTGTATACAGCATGCATCCACTGCTCACTGTATACTGTATACAATGTGCTTCCACTGCTCACTGGATGCTGTACACAACATGCACCCACTCTCACTATATCCTGAATAAGGCATGTGCCCACTGCTCACTGCATACTGTACACAGCATGTGCTCACAGTATACTATACAGAGAGAGTGCAACCACTCCTCAATGTATACAGCATGTGCCCACTGCTTACTATATACTGTATATAGCATCTGCCCACTGCTGATTGTATACCGTATATAGGAGATGCCCACTCACTGTACACTATACACACACACACACACACACACACACACACACACAGACACACGGTGCCCACTGCTCACTGTATACGGTATGCAGCATGCACCCACTGCTCACTGAATACTGTATACAGCATGCACCCATTGCTCACTGTATACTTACACAGCACATGCCTACTGCACACTGAATATACAGCTCACATCCACTGTTGATTGATACTGTATACAGCACATACACACAACAATATGTGCCCACTGCTTACTGTATACAATGTGCTTCCACAGCTCACAGGATGCTGTACTCAACATGCACCCATTCTCACTACATCCTGAATAAGGCATGTGCCCACTGCTCACTACATACTGTACACAGCATGTGCTCACAGTACACTATATAAAGAGTGCAGACACTCCTCAATGTATACATGTTCCCACTACTCAAATACAGCATGTGCCCACAGCTGATTGTATACTGTATACAGCAGGTGCCCACTGCTCACTGTATACAGCACGGACAGTGCTCACTGTATTGTGCAACCAGCAGGCACACACTGATCACTGTATACTGCATTTACCCTCTGCCCTTTCAATACTGTATACAGAAGACACCCACTAATCATTGTATATTATACACAGTATGTTTCCGCTGCACCTGGTATAAATGTGCCCACTGTTCACTGCAATCTGTATACATTCACTGTATACTGTATACAGCAGGCACCCACTGCTCACTATATACTGTACCCAGCAGGCATCCACTTCTCACTGTGTACAGCATGCCCCCACTGCTCACTGTGTACAGCATGTCCCCACTGCTCACTGTGTACAGCATGTGCCCACTGCTCACTGTACACTGAATACAGCATGTGCCCACTGCATACTGTATACAGCATACTGAATATATGTGCCAACTGCATACAGCATGTGGCCACTGCTCACTGTATATGATATACAGCATGCATCCAATACTCACTGTATACAGTATGTGCCCTTTGCTCACTGTATACTGTATACAGCACAAACACACTGCTCACTGGATACTGGATACAGTAGACAGCCACTGTTCACTGTATATGGTAAACAGCAAGGACCCATTGCTCATGGTAGGCTGTATACAATACAGCATCTGCTTACTGCTCACAATATACTGTATAACCTTGTGCCCACTGCTCACTGTATATTGTATACTGCATATTCCACTTCTCACTGGGTACTGTATACAGCACATGTCCACTGCTCACTATGCACTATTCTGCACTGCCAGGTCTGTGTTTGTGGGCAGCTGCTATTAGCATATAGTGTGCTGTAGAATCATATTGCATAAAATGAGATTGTGATGGGTAGCACGGAACACAGAGCTGTCATGCAGTTAATTACAATGGCACAGTTAAGAGAAACTATTTGCTTTTACCTAAAAACAGCTATTTGACAGTGTAACCTTTGGGGGCAATTAGTGGAGTTCTCCTTTGTTTGCCATAGACATTTGGGCACCCCAGCATGCTATGCGACTGGTGCTCTGCCATGCCCAAATGTTGGTGGGAGCTGCGCTTCCAGTGTTTGCAGTCACAGTCACCATCTGTGACCACAAACACCTTGCGGTCCACACTTCAGCACACATATGTAGAATACAATTACATTTTTTATAGAATCAACATTTCCCTCATTTTGAACATCTCCCATGGGTTTATCCATTCTTGTCCAATCTCGTCACCCTTAGCACTCCTCACCTGTCCTTTCTACTCTTCAAACCCTGGTCTCCTATAGGTTACCCTAGAAACCTTTCTGAAAGTGGAGGACAATTCTTTAGCAGTCAACATGGTCTGAACAACCTTTATGCCCCACTCCAACAAGAAATGATAATAGTTTTTGCTTCCAAAAAGCCACGGGTTCACTGTATGATGCTGGGCTAGCCACATGACCTCTCTGCACTAACACTGGCTTTAAGCAAGACAACCCTGAAAACTAGAAATTGCTTCACAGTTGGGTTATCCTGTGTGACTAAATAGCAAAAAACAAGGAAATGATAGTAGCACTATTACACTCCAGCCACCAAATTCATCAGCCCATTCCCCCAACCCAGTCTTCCAGCCCACTATTCAAATCAGGAATTTCACTGTTTCCAGTACCCAGAGTTTGCCTCTGCCTATAAGCAAGCAATGATGTTTCGATTATGTTACTGTGTGAAGTTTGCCTGATTTTTGTATCTTTTTTGTTTTGCTGCACAGTATCATAAAACATAAATCAACATAGAATATAAAAATAGTTTTGAAGAAAGCAAACAATGAGACAGGACATGGTGTGGGTTGCAAGAGGATAACTGCATGTCCAGGGGTGTAAGGAGACACAAGGTTGGTGAGTGCCTTCAGTCTCCAGGAGTGTGGTTATGCCAGTACAGCCCACACCTGAAAGTGTTTTATAGTGCTTATAAAAGGGGATTCATAAAAACATTACATTTTAAAATAAAAATAGTTTTAATCTGTTGTATCTACAAGTAGTACAAAATAGTTCCTTAGATGCCTGGCTGTCACTAAGGGGTGCTAGTGTGGCAGCCTGCAGTATGTATTTCAAGCTGAATGCTAGTTGTATTTTTTTCCATGGATTCCTTGTAGAGGAATTATCTGATTTTTTCTGTGTTGCACTGGACAGTTGGAGAACTGAGCTATTGACAACCATGCCCTCCTTAGGATGTTGTGCACTGGCAATGTGAAAATTCAGTGACAGCACATTAGCAGTTCAAAGCATGGTCCTGGGAGAAGTTGCTTCTCAGCTTGATAAAATATGGTAATTTGCCAGTCAGAGGTGATGTCCGTGTGTGACATTGTAATTTGGCCGAGTGCAGTAGGTTGCTAATGTCACCAAACCATTGCTAATAGAAGAAACCAGTTAGTTTACAGCCACTGATTTGGTAGTGACACTTATTCTTGGTGGCCAGACAATTATTCACATTTAAACGGTTTATTGCAAACACTGTGCTGTTGAAATTAAGAAAACTCATAAATAGTACAAAAAAGATTTACTGGATGGTTCATTGACTTGGGTCAACTATGAAAGTTTGCATTTGGGAAGTACTGTAAAAAATGGCTGCCATTTAAATATGAAAATCTGAATTTAGTGGCACATCATTTTGGCTCTCTGATGTATCCTGGTTACAGGACTTGCTATTTGCCATTGGCTGTAGTGTGCCAAGGACATGGCTGAGAAATGGAGTCAGTCAATCAAGAAGCTGCAGAACTTTTCAGATCCATTTTACATGAAGTATGTTTCATCCTGTGCTTCTTACTCCTTCCCTACCCCATCTCTCCATCTCATCCTCCCTTTCCCTCATGTTCTCCTCGTCCCGAACCACTCCTGTGGCTACCCTCTTACGCCTGTTGGCACTCAACCTCTCAAATGCAAGTCTTTGATACACTTTATCGCAAACTTCTTTCATCTCTAAGCTCCTACTGCATGGCTTCCCCCCTTCTTTGCCCTCCTTAAACTCCCCTTCCCCATTCAATGGTACAGTTCATGATGTTTGGAAGAGGGTTAAAGTTTTTGCCCTTCATAAAGTGGGTGACCCCTATGCCCAAGTAACAACCACCCTATCTCTTTTGCCCTGCTTTGGCTAAACTATAGAAGCATCTGGTACTCTCTTGGCTCTCTTCATTCCTTGACTAGTTTTCCAAAGCCTTTTACAGCCTGGTTAAAGGAAGTCCCTCTGTGCTGTTTTCTTTGTTTTCAGGCTCAGCCAACAGAAATAATCAGAATGGGACAAATCAAGCCTCATCACATCTGCCATCTTTGCTGACCTGGCTAAAGCCTCCAGCCCTGTTGCTCACCCTCCTTGTGGTCGAACATATGAAGGTTGGACCATAGGACCTTTCGGTCAAATTGTCCTGCTCCTACCTGGCTAACAGGGACCAAGCATTCCTAGGTGACACCCTCTGTCATATTCATCCAGTGTACCCCAAAGCTCTGTCCTTGGTTCCACTCTGTTCTAAGTTTTTCTAAGTGACTTTCCAATGGAGTGTTCCTTTCTTTCACATGCAGGCAGTAAGCATTGTGCTTTTTGCTTGAAGTCCCCTTCACAAAAGTGGGAGCAAGACAGAGGCAGGAAACTACAGACCTATCAGTTTGACCTCTGTGGTAGGGAAAGTGATGGAATCACTTCTGAAGGAAAGAATTGTTGAGTACCTAGAGGCCAGTGGGGCACAGGATCCAATGCAGCATGGGTTCACAGCAGGAAGGTCATGTCAGACAAATCTAACTGATTTCTTTGATTGGGTGACCAAAGTAGTAGACCAGGAGGGGCTGTTGACAAGGCCTACCTAGACTTTAGTAAGGCATTTGATACAGTCCCACACAAAAGATTAATAGTCAAATTAACCAGCCTGGGAGTGGGTCCCAGGGTGGTAGCCTGGGTAAAACATTGGCTGGACAACAGCACACAGAAGGTAATTGTAAATGGAGTCCACTCTGAAGAAAGAGGGATTGCTAGTGGGGTACCGTAGGGTTCAGTATTGGGTCCAGTCCTTTTTAATGTCTTTATAAGTGACATTGCAGAAGATCTGGAAGGAAAAGTATGCCTCTTTGCAAATGACACAAGATCTGCAATAGGGTTGATATACAATGAGGCATGGAAAGGATGAGAAGGGACTTGGCAAGGTTGGAGGAATGGTCAGAAGTATGGCAGCTTGGATTCAATGCAAAAAAGTGCAAAGTAATGCACCTGGGAAACAAAAACTCAAGGGAAGATTACACAATGGGGGAGGTAGTAACAGCAACAAAAATTGAGAGAGACTTGGGGGTAATCATATCAGATGACCTTAAGGTTAGCAAGCAATGTGAGAAGGCAGCAGAGGGCTGGGGGGATACTGGGATGTATAGGAGAGGCATCACCAGCAGAAAGCAGGAAGTTGTTATCCCTCTGTACAGACAGTTGGGAGACACCATCTGAAGTACTGCATCCAGTTCTGGAGACCCCATCTCCGCAAGGACATAGACAGGATGGAGGCAGTCCAGAGGAGGACAACTAAAATGGTGCAGGGTCTGCAAGAGAAGCCATATTAGGAGATACCAAAGGGGCTTAATATGTCTACCCTTGAGGAAAGGGGGAGAGACATGATAGAAACGTTTAAGTACGTCAGTGGAATCAATTAAGTCCAAGAGGATAGCATATTTCAGAAAAAGAGATGTGCAAGAATAAGGGGACACAATTTGAAGATGGGGGGGAAGGCTCAGGGGCAATGTAAGGAAGTATTTTTTTTTCCACAGAGAGGGGGGTGGATGCATGGAACAGCCTTCCTGAGGAGGTTGTGGGGTCTAAAACTGTGGGAAAATTCAAGAATGCATGGGGCAGACATAAGATAATTTTTGTGGGGGTAGGAGAAATAGGCTGTTGGTTAAATAGGATCTGCAGCTTATCCTGTAGGTAGCGAAATGGGCAGACTAGATGGGCCAAGCGGTCCTTATCTGCCGTCTAAGTCTATGTTTCCTTAGCCCTTGAACTGAACGTGCAGTACACCTGTACTGCTCTAGCGCTAGCCTAATGTGACTAGCATCTAGTGTGAATGCAGTTCCAATCAGCTTATCAAGCCTCCCAAAAGTCTACATAACTGACTTTGGCACCAGTTCTAAAATTCAGAGTGTGTATGTGTGTGTATATGAGACAGCGTGCGTGTGTTCGTAGGATTCCGCAGATATCAAGCGTGTGTGTATCGTGGTGGTAGGATTACGCAGCAGGTATCAAGCACTTTTATGAAAATGTAAGTGCCAAAATAGTTCTTCTAATCACGAATTTGTCAGTTTGGACTTCCAGACCCCATACCAGTTATAGGGGGCCATGAATACTATAACCTTTTGTAGGAAATCAATTCAGACGTGAAGAGCCATTCGCTTTACTTGTTCACCAACTCTGCAAGTTTTCCCGAAAATGCTAAACTTTGCTCAGCTTCAATTCATGCTTTGTTGGTAGGTACCTCTTACTTGAGTCTTGCGATGTCAGTCGTTTGCTAGAGAAAGACTGAACTGCTGTAGCATTTACGCATATGAATGTAACTGTTCACTGGCAAAGTCCTTAGGAATGTATCATCCGTACTTTTTTCCTGACAAACTGAAAGCATTGTCAAAAACATTTACATTTTCAGTCCCCGTGTCTGTTGGAATTTCATTGCCGATGTTTCCGGCTACAGAAAAATCAGTCGACGTGGCAGAAGTTTTGCTTAAACACAGTTTGATGTTGCATTAGAAGACCTGAGCCGCACGGTGGCGCTACTGCGCAACCCTGAGTGCAGGTTGGCGCGAGGCAGTCTAGGCAGAGACCACTGTGAGGATACATTTCTACCTAGTTCGTGGGCCTGGACAGATTTCTATGGGATTGCATGTCCGAATGAATAAATCCGGTTCCTCAGTTTCGTGTTTCCGATCCAGAATCCGGTAACTTGAAAGTGAAGCAGACTAACTCCTCCACTGTAACGTCACATGAGCAGACTAAAGGGGAGTTACAAAGGAAAGCGAAGGATCATCGGCACCTGTTGTGATAACACCTGCTACAACCCTCACCGAAACCGAAGGGACTAGCTGTTGCTATTTTGTTCACGAAGTCCACAACGCCAATGATCTGATATTTAGAAAATCACAAGCATAGGGTTACCACCTGTCCTAATTTTCGCAAGATTGTCATGATTTGGACAGCTGTGTCCTGCAAAAAAACCCATAAAAAATACTGCACGTCCTGACCTTGTAGTAGAAAAAAATATTTTCTAACTTTCGTCTAAATGCTGCAGAAAACTCTTAATACATTATTAAAATACTTAAAAATAATAAGAAACAGTAGAAGTAACTAAAAAAACTCCAACGCTTAGTCTTGATTCTAATTTAGAGAACACAAGTTTGTGACATTGGTCTAGATTACATATCGTCCAGCAAAAAAATCATGGTTCAGTATGAACTGTTCAACTTTGGGCTTCTTAAAAGGTGATAACCCTAAGTGGGGCAACTGTGGTTACTGTAAGACACAGAGCTATTTGGTTCAAGATGTACTTCGACTGTGGAACAAAATAGGACCTTAAAAACCGAATATTTTAATTAGATATGCTCGAATGTTGACCTATTAGTAAGAGGCTGGAGGGAAATGGCTATCTTAGATGGTAGTTCATGAGTGCCTGCACAAATATTATCAATAGTACAATTTTAACTAGTAGTTTATCCTGAAATACTTAAACCACCATGGGCTTCTTTCAGTAGCATCCATATACTGTGATGAAATAAAAGAAAATTTTCAATATCTCTGGTTCACTGTGTTCTGATCTTCTCTCCAATATGTTGTTGTAGGTTCCCATTTTGTTTGATGTCCATTTACTCTCTGAACAAAAAGAGGGCAGTATCAGGAAGTGGGCTGTACGCTCAACAGAAGATGTGAATGTGCTGAAAACAGAACATGCATAGGCCCAGATATTCAAAGTGCTGCGATGGCGCAACAGTGTTGCACCATAGAACCCACTGATGCTCTCACGCCAATATTCGTAAGGGAAAGTGCGCAGCACAACCTGGCGCGCCAGAGGCAATCAGTAATGATGTGCAGGCGCAGGGTGGGTATGTCCATGCCTAACCTCACAGCCCGATATTCAGCCCGGGATGTGCAGAGCCATGCATGCTCAACCTCCTACCTGTGCCAGCACAAAGTTGATCCAGAAAAAAAAAGGAACAACTGATGGCCACCCACAGGTGAGCTGCGGCATTGCAGGGCGCAGCACGGCAGCTGCCACCTGTGGGTGGCCACCCAAGTTCTGGCTGCATCTGGTGGTGCCCCCCCATGCCCAATCGTGGGCATTTGTAGTAAAAAAAATGAATTCCCCAGTATCCCTGGTGGTCCAGTGGACCACTATCTGTCCGATCGCGGGCATCTGTATAAAAAAAATAATTCCATCCCTGGTGGTCTAGAGGTACCCCACACCGCCCACTGCTCACCACCCCGCCCCGGTCAGCCGGCAGGCAGGCACCCCACCCACCTGCTGCCCCGCTGCCCGCCGATCGAAACTCGGAGGGCTGTACGCCCATTGGTCCACAGCGTGAGCCAATGGGCATGCAGCCCATATTGTTCAATACATTACCAGATATGTGAATGATCCCATTCACATATCTGGAATGTGTACGGTGATGGGCTGCACGCCATTGGCTCACGCTGTGGACCAATGGGCGACAGCCCTACCAACAGTGTCAGTCGGCAGGGCAGCAGGCGGGTGGAGTGCTGCCGCCCGCTGGCTGACGGGGAGCGGGGTAGTGGGCCTCAGTGGACGGGTGGGGAGGGGGTACCAGTAGACCACCAGGAATATTGGACGAATATTTCTTTTGTTTTGCAAATGCCCGCGATCGGGCAGTTAGTGGTCCACTGGACCACCAGGGATATAGGACAAATATTTTTTCTTTATACAGATGCCCGCGATCGGGCAGATAGTGGTCCACTGGACCACCAGGGATATAGGACGAGTATCTTTTCTTTATACAGATGCCCGCGATCGGGCAGATAGCGGTCCACTGGACCATCAGGGATATAGGACGAATATCTTTTCTTTATACAGATGCCCGCGATCGGGCAGATAGCGGTTCACTGGACCACCACAGACATAGGACGAGAATCTTTTCTTTATACAGATGCCCGCGATCAGGCAGATAGCGGTCCACTGGACCACCAGGGATATTGGACTTATTTACTTTTATTTCTACAGATGCCCACAATCGGGCTGTGGAGCACATTGCCGGCTGCAGGGGGCGTCGGTTACCGATGGCTGCTGCCTGGCAGGGTGCCAGGTGCAAGTCATCGGGGATCGGCGCACCTGCATGCAACAATATAACAACATGCAAATGGCCCCATGTGCGCCTTGCAAACATTATGGCTCCATTTGCATGTTAACTTTTGAATATCATGGTTGCTGTGCATGGCGCAATGGAACTTGCACTAGCGCATCCCCATGCTCAACTCTGGCCACTTGCGCTGGCACAGTGCCACTGCGGGTGGCCAGGGTGCGATATTCAATGCTGCTGAGCCATGGCGCAGCTCTGTTGAATATCGCCCAGTCCACACCCCTGCGCAGCTAAGTTGAGCTGCGCCCAAGCTTGCGCCACAGCCTGGTGCAGTTTGAATATCTGGACCATAGTCCATAAAAATGATTTCATTACCCCTTCACTTTTAAAAATACACCATGGCCAAGGCCACTGTTTTTTTTTTGTTTTTTTTTTTACTAGAAAACCCAGTAAAATTCCAGAATTTGGACTGCCTGCTCACAGGTAATCGCAAAGAATCTCACAGAATCTGGCATTTTATACTCTATCAATAAATCTAAAGAGCTTAATTATTCTGATAATTGCTTCCTGTACTGTTTCAAGTTGCTCCTTTTAATGTTCTGTATATAAGGCCATCTTTTACTCTGATTATTTATATACATACTAAAAGAAGGAGAGAAGAATCCTGGTGACATTTGGAAATTGGACTAACTATCACCTGTGCAATTCACAGAATTTGAAGTCATGAAAACAGAATGTCATTACTTTAATCACCATGAATCATTGGCCTTGCAGTTTGCCAAATGCTTTTATACGTTATAGCTTGATAAAAAAAATAGACGTTTTAAGCTAATAACATATTAGCATGTGATTTACTTAAACCTTCCAACATAATCCAGGAAATTTACTTTGATAAAGACCTTCTTTGAACAACTTGGATGAAGACCTTTAAACAACATTAAGATCTGTCAGTCAGTCTTTAGCTGAGAGTACTGAAAAAATGAATTAATAATTACATTACCTTGTAATGTGTAGACAAATTTAGGTGATTTGATTGGCTGAAAGTACTTCTGAGCCATGTAATTATTGACCCATAATTGCATGCAAGAACTAGTTATAGCTATTCAAACCCCATAACATAGCCAAAGAAGTATTACTACACTCACGAGCACTGCAAGCAAGAAAATGACACAGCTTAGTAGGAGCACTTTTAAATTGTTTTTCAGCATGTAGCATCCAGAGTCTCATTGCCTATGTACCTGCCTGACACTCTACCTGTGACCAACCCCCCCTCCAAACAGTAGCTGCAATGTGGCCACATGGTAAGAGTGGGTACTGTTCTTTCCCCATGCAGCCCTTTACCTAGAAAAATCAAGTCCTCCTCACCTCTCACGAGCCGCTCACCCTAGCGGCAACACTTGTTATGGCTGGCACCTGGCAGCCTACTGCATGAGCAATCGCAGTGGAAAGATGGAAACCAACTCCACATCACACTTACACTAGCTGGTGGCCAACTGTAGGCACGATCGCGGGGGAAGGTGGAAACCAAGTCCACATCATGCTGACATCACTCAGCAGCTGCACGACTGATCGAGGCAGCCATTTCAGGGAAAACTGAAAGCAAATGAGAAGCAAACTGTTTTACAACACTTCTTCCTTCTATCAGTGACTGCAGTATTCACACAGTTCATGCTGATTAAGTGACTACTTTATGGCCATACACAGTTCCCACAGTAACACTGATCAGTGTTTCTAAAACCAATACCTTGACTTTTTTTGAGAATGTTTCTGCATGTTATATAGAGGATAATGTATGGCTTTTGGTTAACCACACTGTAAACACTTTGAGAGGTTGCCATGGCATCATTGTAAACCTCGAGAGTGCAGTTCGAGAGTTTTTCAAATGTCATGGCAACCTCAAGAAGTGTTTTCAGTACGGTTGTTAACCGAAGACCATACATTATATTTTATAGTGTATGGGCTACCAAGATTGTGTAATTGTGGATTGAATTACTTTACTGAATTACTGTGCAGAACATTGATTGTTGTGAGCATTCCATTTTGTTAGAACATTCATTGTTGTGAGTATTTCATTTTGTTATACCATTGATATGACGTACTCAGGAAGGGTAAACAACAGAGTGATGTCATAACAATGGCATAACATAGAGAATAATGTATAGGGAGGTGGTTATTATGAGAATTTTACACACACCCCCGAGGTGTGGGATGCCCTATAAACCCCGAGGGCGAAGCCCAAGGGGTTTATTTAGGCATCCCACACTGGGGGTTTGTGTAAAATTCTCATAAATAACCACCTGTCTATTACTTTATTTTTTATAATTGCTGGTCACAATTTTTTCAGCAGTAATATATTCAGTTTGCAAAGAAATGAGTAAGGCAGTTGTGGTATAATGAACAATTTATTTGTGGTGTTTTATTACATTGCAGTTTTTAATGATTTGTGTTTTTAAAACATCTTTTTTATGTTTGGAAAAGAAACATTACAGTAACATTACAACATTTGTCAGCATCTTTCAATGTTATAACTTCCAGTTTGTGAATGAAATTACGTTTGTTTTAGATGGCTTCATTCATGTGGTGGAACTGTGAAAGGTTGTAAACAGTTAACGATATGAAAACTCTTGAAACTTTTAAACTAAGAGTTCAAACTGTTAATTTTGTTATGTGGTGTGGCTCCAAGATGTGTTGGCGCTGATTTTCGTTTGCTTGCTGTGTAGTTCTGCGTGTCGCGTTGTCTGGGAAGAGAAGAGGAAAGCGTTAGGTCAGCGTGGGTTAGGGAGTGTCTGAAAAGTGTATGGTTTTTGCTTACCTCTAGTCATCGTCATCGGAGTCTTCTATGACGAGTGGACATTTTCTGTACTTCATTTCAGGAGCATTATATATCTTTATGGAGACTGCCTCGTTGAAGGTGCAGTGTGGACCAAAGATGGCTTGAAGTCTGTTGGAAAAAGGCTGCTCGGCTGTGTTCTGGAGTTGTGAAGTGGCAGCATGCTGAGGATCTTTGCAGGAGGTAGATGCCTGTTCTGTGTCAGATGTGGAAAATGTGAGGAGCTCGCTTACTTTTTGTTGTTTGGCTTCAGAGAGTATGGAATAATTATTAATAGACTGCACATTTCTGTGGCCTGATATTTGTTGTACTTCAGTGGGGGCCATGCTACAGTCTAAGAGCCTCTGGATCGTCGTTTTTTCGAGTAGAGTGATTGGTTATTCGTTTGCAGTCTGGAATTCCAGACTGCAGTTTCATGGTTGTCATCATGGCTCTTAGTTTGTTAAGTCCTACAGTCATGTTTCTGAACCAGAGGGATTTTGGTTTTTTATTTATGTTTGGGGCTAAGTAGAATGGGGAGTCTTTGCTCAGTATTTTGGGTGGTCTGTTACTTTTGTAGAGACGGAAAGCTGCTATTGTGTCTCTTTCTGGATTTTGTTAATTTTGATAGATTCGGGGTTTAAGCAGTCTTATATTTCTAGGGTTTTCCCCAGTTCTCGTTTTAGTTTGTCTTTCATTATATTCCAGAAAGCTATTGCCTTATGTGTCTGTCCCCTCAGTAATGTCACCCCAGGTGAGGTTGTACTGTTCTTTTGTTCTGAGTGAGAATTGTAGACCAGTGTTGAAGAATAAGAAATTGAGCAGACCAGTTGGGTCGTCAAGAGACAATGTGCCTGAACTGTAAAGCAGTTCAATGTCTTGCTCTGTGAGCGGTGAAGCTTTTCATGGTCTGTTTCCTTTACCTAGTCGCTTTAGATGTTTTTGTTTAGCAGCAAGTGTTTTTCTGGTTTGGATAAAATCGGTCGCTAGCCTTTTAAATATACTATGGGGTTACTTATGGGCTGCTAGATGCCTGTCTATGCTGGCGATGATGCCACGGATTGTTCCTGGCTCATATTCAGAGCCATCCTGACATTTCAGACAGTAAATGAAGTTCGCAATGTGTGTATCTAGCTCTTCTGCAGTAAAGGTGGTAAACTCGTTTTCTAGTGACACTTCTGTGAGGAATTTGCGGAAGAGACAGAGGTCACTGTCTGTTTTTCGTTTCATATTTTTATTATCCTGCTCTATTGTAAATGCTTCTCTTACAGAGGAATCTACTATGTCAAACCTGGTTTCCATGGTTGAAGTACTTTGTGCTGTTGTTGTCGCTATTTCTTAAGCACTTTTTCTTTTTTTTAGGTGGCAAGTATATGTTGTGCCTGAGAGCACATTGCTGGATCTGACAGGACACCTGGAGCTGCAAGAGTGTGAGTCAGTCAGTTGTTTTCTTCGCTCTGCAGTTGTTTGTGTCTCGCGCTTCTCTAGAGCACAGTGGCACGTGTTTGCCATTATAACTGGCTGAGGTAGTTATAACGGCAAATTATAACTCGATTTTTGTATTGCAAAAATTGTGGCCAGTAATTATATAGAAAATAATGTATGGGCAACCATACACAACAAGGCTGTGTTTCCATCCAGGGGTTGAGATGACAGCATATGAACCTCCAGAGCGAAGCTCGAGAGGTCCATGCCATCATCTCAGCCTCAAGATGGAAACACATGCCGAGTTGTGTGTGGTTGACCATATTTTATTTTTTATAGTATATGTTTTTGGTTTTTTTTTTTACACTGGAGTGACAGTCCCCCACTGAAGTGAAAACAAAAAATCTTGCCATTTCATTGTTCTACTCACATAACAAAATCAAATTTCCAGATTTTTGAAAGGCAAAAGATATGACTTTGGGCACTGGGTGGTTAATAAGTAGCTTGGTGTAGAATAAATGAGAAATTTAAAATTGTAAGACCTTTGAACTGTGCATAACAACTGTTCGGAATGCACATAACAACACTTTAGAATGCGAATAACGGTTTAGAATGTGCTTAACAAGGATTTTGAGCAGGCTGATTTTTATACATAACAAAGGCTAACCATAATACTATAAGGTTGTAATCTACTTGATTTCAGTTAATAAGGGCTTCCCATACATTATAAGTGCAATAAAGCAGTCTAGGATGTAACCACACACCTCTCTCGAATGTTGTAAAGGCACTCGGTGCAAGCTCCTCATGCCGAACAACACCCTTGAGAAGTATGTAACTGTTGACCCATAATCACACACCCTAGACTACATTATTATTTACTTAATTATAATGTGAATAAATAGGAACTCCAAAAGATTATGATTGGATGTGCAAAGGATGGAAACAGAAGGGACACTACCAAAGTATATCTGCTTTCCACTGGAAAATTGTATATGTTGGGCAAACCAATTTTACTTGAAAGCACTTGATTGCTGGCACACCTGGAAACAATTACCTGTAAATGTAATCACATGTGCTAGCAAATGAAGGACTAGCTGTCAACATGAAGGGAAGCTGCACCTTTGCCTGCTGAGCCAAAGAAAAGGCTTCTAGGTGCATTTGGAGCATTCCAAAAGCCAAGCTGTGTGTACATAGAGCATTCCAGTTGCCAGGATCTGCACATTTAGAGCAATCCAGCTGCCAGAATCTATGCATTTAGAGCATTCAAGTTGCCAAGCCCTCCCTGAGAAAGTAATCTTTTTCATATGCAGCCAGCAACTTTTTTTAAGGTACTACTCATCTGAGATATAATAGTCCCTGGTGGGGCACATTAAATTACTCATTAAATGAAACTCATGGTGTACAAAGGTGAATATCAAACAACAAAAGGGGTAAAACTAAAAACACCCTATCAAGGGTAAGGGTACATAAGTATTTCCAAGTAACATAGGGAGAGTAGAAATTGGAAATGCTGGGAGTGGTGTAAGGCAGTGGCTGTGGGGGGCAGTTTTCAGAGAGAATGTCTGCAGACTGCAGTGCTGGCCCATCTACATGCACCTCTCAGAGTAGAGGGAAGAGGTTGCTAGACTCCAGGCTGAGTTGGCCAGGATCTGGGGGGCATTCTGCACCACTTAGGGGCCACCAAGTCTGCCACCATTACCTCAGAGAATGCCATAAAGAAGGAATGACTGGACTATAGTGGGCTCTGAAAGGGTTTAGGTGGTGGATCAGAGACACGTTCTTCACCCAGTAGCACTACAAAATACCTGTGCCATCCGGGGGGTGGGACGGCCAGGAAGACGCACCCATGGTAGTGGCCAAGGGTGTGCTGTTCATACTGTGAAACCCTTACAGTGACGGCAATGTGGGCACTGCATCCTGACTGACAGTCATTTCGTTGATTGGGATTTTGGCCCGTCCACTGTCTTGCCGCCCAAGGGGTGTTGCACTGTTTCCTCCCTACACCTCCAACCTGGAGGTGATTATATTATTTTCTGGAGGGTGCAGGGGGTGAAGCCCCCTGTGGCGGGGGTTGCAGGGCTGACCCCCCACCCCCACAAACAGCCAGGATGTGCCCCGGTGCTTTGCCGTAATCGTGGTTTGATGGCACGATTGTGATGCAATATGGTTTCTATCGGCATTTTCTTGTCAATGTAGTGTCAGTCGACGGCATGGATGTTGAACTAACATGGTGCAACCGTGGCCTGGGAGGATGCGGGGGTCCTCCATAGTGGAGACCCCAAATAGGCTAGGAGAAGACTCCAGATGAGGAGGAAGCAACTCCTCATAGGGGAGTTTATTGTCAGAAGGATAAATTTGGGACTAGAAAGGGGGACAGAGAGGGAGGTCAGGTGCCTGCATGATACTGTGGCCTGGAGGGATGGGAAGTGGATCCTGGGGATCGCTAGGGCAGCAGAATGGTAAGGGAGTGGATGTCATTGCCCACCTGGGGACCAAAGACTTGGCTAAGGATCAGGCTGGGATAGTACCAGTGGAGTTTAGGGAGCTGGGGAGTGGTCTTAGGTAGTGTGCTCAGTGGTTTTCTCTGAGGTGCTACCTGACTATGATGGAGAGAGGGGAAATGAGAGGGATCTCTGCACCAGCAGCTTCAACTCATGGCTGAAGGAATGGTGCACAGAAGGAGAAACCACAGCTCTCGGTGACTGGTTTAAAAGTTACTTTAATGAACATTTAAACTAGGCGAGGGGGGGTGGCAGAAGAAATCATGGAGGCAGAAACTGTCCCTCTTTAGGCTGAAGTACAGAGTTGTGGAGAATCCAAGGGGACAGAAATATCCCAGGGTACAAATTAATAAAGGAAGAGAGGTGATAGACATGAAGTGGGATAGAAACAGGAACATTAAAAAAATGAGGGGGAAGAAGTAGAGCAAAAAGAAACAAGCATTTGTCAATGCTGAGTGTTTGCTTGCTGACATTGGCATTGGCAGTGTAGGAGTTACAGAGCTGCATAATAGGAATGGCAGTGAAGTATTGAACTGAAGTCAACCCCACCACCACCCTGCAGAGACTGACAGGCATTGGGGTGTGCCTTTGGGTCGTCAGGCATAACGGCCATGCCATTTCACCACACCCTACCCTGCATACACTGACAAGTGTCACAGTGTGCCTTGGGGTCTTTGGCCCTTATGCTCACCCCATTCCATCAGGAAATACAGTGAGATGGGTCCTGTATAGGAGAGTGGGGTGAACTTTGGGTGCGAAGAGTCCAAGGCACACCTCGATGCCTCTCACTGGCTGCAGGGTGTGGAATGATATGAGCATTACAGGCGAGAATCCCAAGTCACACCCCTGATGTCTCTCAATCTCTACAGGCTGGGGCGTTATGGTCGGAAACCCTAATGCCTCAGGCGTTCATAGGCATTTTCACTCCAAATTTTCAACATGTTTTTTTTTGTGACCCCCACCTTATGAACAGTGGCAATATCAGTTTGTTAGCCAATAGCTGATTTCGCACAGCGACTATGCCATTTGGCACCACAGGTGCGAAAACACATTTCGAACAGGATGTGAAAAATTACAGCTGTACTGTTCATGGGGAGGTGCAAAAAATGGCAATGTTGAAATTCTGCAGTGAAAATATTAAAAAAACTGGTGAAGTCACGAGCGTGCATTGAAAATGCGCAACGCACAATCATAATGCAATTAGTTTGGGGATTTTTTACAGCAGATTGTCAACACAGGGATTTTGTAACCTCCGCTCATGAACAGTGTCACTGTGATTTTCTTAATCTGTCCCGAACAGTCATTTGCCACAGCGACCATGCATTTCTGCGCTGGAAGTGCGAAAACACATTTCAGCCATGGTGTGAAAAATAACAGCTGTACTGTTCATAAGGAAGTGTGGAAAAATGCCAGTGGTGATAATCTGGGACTGAAAATATTAGAAATCCATGAAGTTACAAGGGTGCGTGGAAACTGTACAATGGTTGCTCGTAACACAGTCATTTTATGGACACATTTCACCACATTTTTAACATAGCCATTTTAACACCTCTGCTCATGAACAGTGTCACTGTGATTTTCTTAATCTGTCCCGAACACTGATTTCGCACACTGACTGCGCCATTGTACGCTACATGTGCGGAAACACATTTTGGCCGAGATGTGACAAATGACAGCTGTACTGCTCATTAGGAGGTGTGGTAAAATGGCAATGTTGAAAATCTGGAGTGAAAATATTGAAAATTCACGAAATTATGAGCATGCGTAGGAATAGTGCGACACATGCTCGTAAAACAGTAATTTTGGGGAATTTTTTCACCAATTTTTTTACATAGCCATTTTAACACTTCTGCTCATGAACAGTGTTACTGTGATTTTCTTAATCTGTCCCAAACATTGATTTCGCACACTGATTGCGCCATTGTGCGCTACATGTGCGGAAACACATTTTGGGTCAGATGTGAGAAATGACAGCTATACTGCTCATAAGAAGGTATGGTATAGTGGCAATGTTGAAAATCTGGAGTGAACATATTGAAAATTTGCGAACTTAAGAGCGTGTGTAGGAACAGCGTAACGCATGCTTGTAAAACAGTCATTTTTGGGAATTTGTTCACCACATTTTCAACATAGGGTTTTTGGGGGCCTATCTCATGAACTGTGACACTGTCATTTTGTAAATCAATCCCAAAAGGTGGTTCCACACAGTGACTGCGAAATCACCTTTCGGGGCGGATTAATGCCATGACAGTGACAGAATTCATGAGATGGGGTCCCAAACACCCCATGTTGAAAATTTGGTGAAACAATTCCCAAAAATGCCCCAGATATGCACTAAAGCTGAAAAAAACCTTTTTATTGCATTATACAGCTTACCGGCATTTCCTCAGTTCGCAGTCGGCTTTGAAGAGTGCAGACGTGTTCCCGGTCCACCAAAGATCGTCGCACTGAGCTCCAGAGGGAAGTATGGAGTGAGGTGGAGATGTGGGGAGGCAGGGTGCGCAGTGGGTGAGCACAGTTGTGGGTGGGTCAAGACAGCAGCGAGGGAAGGTTGTTTCTTTCAGGTTTCTTTTTTTTTTTACCTAAACTATGCAGGACATTTGCCACGCTGAGGTGGGCTCCCAGCATGGCAGCTGAAAGGCCATGGGGAGGCCGTGGAGCTGATGGGGGATTGGGCACCCCCGTCCGACATACGATCTGTTGCCACACTGGGGTGGGCTCCCAGCGTAGCACCCTGTAGTCTCTTGGGGGTGGACAGTGGAGCCAACGGGATTGGGCACCCCTGTCGGCCATACGATCTGTTGCCACCTGGGGTGGGGTCCAAGCGTGGCATCTGGAACTCTGTTGGGGGAGCGCGGCACACCGCCGGCTATACAGTCTGTGCATGGGGGGGGGAGCACAAGCACCAGTGGGCGTGGCGTGTGTGTGGGGGGGGAGCATGCATGAGCATGTGATATCTAATTGCTGCTCACTGAAGCGTAGCTCTCCCTTTCAACTGTACAGTCACTGCATTTTCAACTGCTGCCATAGACAGCTGCAGCATTCATTGGAGAACTGCAGCTGCGCCTGCAAACACACTGACGGAATTGGAAGTAGGCTGCCACACCTCTGAAAACTCAGATGATGGCACTATGTTTCTTGCACATGCGTGCAAGCAAACATAAAAGGGGGTAACAAGCAGAGTGCTAACAAAATCTTGAAGGCCATGTGTGAGAATGTTTTTAGTCTAGGAAACAAGATTCTAGACCTAGAGGCCATCATGGCAGAGGCCAACCTGGACATTGTGGTCATTACTGAGTGAACTGAAAACTATGACTGGGACATTGTCATATCAGGCTCTACTCTGTTCAGGAAAGACAGGGTGGGAAGGAAATGGGGAGTGCGGTGCTTTAAATGAGGGAAACATAAAAGCAATGGAGATACAGAGAATATGGGGGGATCAGAGGTATTGTGGTCACCCTGGAGATGGGGAATGAAGCCACTATTCACACTGGTGTGATTTACAGACCTTTGGCATAGTGCGAGGAGTTAGATAAGGTATTGGTGGATGCCGTTGGCAAAATGGTAGCAAAGGGGATGTGCTGTTGGTGGGGGACTTAAATCTGCCCGATGTAGATTGGAGCTTCCCAGTTGTGGCTTCAGCTAGAAACAGGGACATCCTGGAGTCACTGCAGGGGGAATTCCTAAGGCAATTAGTCAGCAAACCCACTTGTAATGGGGCAGTACTGGACCTGGTACTCATTAACAGGATAGCATTGCAGACGTCAAGGTGGGAGGTCACCTGGGGACTAGTGATCATTGTACAGTGTGGTTCAATATAAAGATAGCTGCAGAATCGATCCATGCAAGAGTGAGGGTCTTGGACTTAAGAACATCAGATTTTATGATGCTGGATGAATGCCTCAGGGATGACCTAGTGGGGGAGGAAGTGACCGGGGGTGGGGTGGAAGAACAATGGCAAAGCTAAAAGGGGACAAAGTAAAGGTGACAAATCTCTGCATCAAACAAGTAAGCAAAAGCAAATTTAAATAACCTTGTTCAAACACTGAATGAGCACCTCTCTTTTGGACCACACATAACCCAGTTGATCAATAAAATACACCAAAGACTTGGGCTCCTGTACAGGATCCATCAATTTCTCATCCCTGAGACGAGAACGTAGCTTGCCTCCAGCTTACTCCTCCCGTTCCTGGACTACGGGTCCCTCGTTTTCTCACCCTCACCTAACTCCACCAATTTTACTAAGCTAAAAGTGGCATACTACAATAACATAATCAGATTCGTCACTGGGCTCTCCATCACACCCACAGCTGCACCCTTTATGAAGCTATCAGATAGTTCTCGCTTGATGATAGGTTTACCTGGAAGAAACACACACACACATTCATAAACAAAATTCTCAACAACCTCCTCCCTCACAGTGTTTCTTCTGTTTTCAGAAGATCTGACCCCGCTCGCCATACTAGGAGTGCATTCTCCTCCCTCTTTAGGGTCCCGTTCTGCAACACCTCTCTGGGAAAGAAACTGCTCTTCTTCAAGGGCACATAACTATTCAACACTCTACCACCTAACCTTGCAATTTGCTCCTCCGCAGATAAAAAGAACTTGCTCAGCAAACCCCGCCCCCAGCAACTGCTTCTAGCTACTCCTATCAAGAATACATCAACTACACCCTCCCCCACTCCTCCATCTGTCTCAAACACGCCCTTACTTTACTCCCTCCTCCTCCCTTTCTCTCACCCCCTTCCCCTACCAGTCTGCTGTGTTTTTCTGTACATATGTGCATTAAGGCCCTTGCTCATTTGGCTATGTGCACAGATTTTTGTGCTTTAATGTATGTCTCTGACATAGTGTCAGTACACGTATCAAGTTCACAACCTTGTTATTCTGTCATGAATGTTTTCATGTAAATTGGATTCTTCTCTAACCATGTATATCTCCACCTATCTAATTAGTGTATCTCTGAAACATGTTACTCTCTGTAAATGTGTATGTACCTAATGTGTAAATGTGCAGGGTTTTATTTAACTCTAAAAATTGATTATCGTTTTGCTCATAAAAGTTCTAAAACATTGTGAAAATGCATAGCACTTGCCTCACTATGTTTGAAAAACCTAACGCTTCTAGAAAACCTATATAAATCCTTTACGTACAGTTAATATTGTCCCAAGAAAAAAAGTGCTAATAAATTATTTAAAACCCTGATGTGTATATGCCTACCCATGTTTTGTTCCAACTGGACACTTGTGAAAAATGAGCATTTCTACCCATATGCCTTTCCAGTATAAAATAAAAATAAAAATGAAATGAAATGAAAAGCGAGAGGAAAGAGATGGCTGTGCTTCTCGAAAGAAGTGGCGGAAAAGGTAGAAGCTAAAAGGATAGCATTCAGAAGGTATAAGGAGATGCAGAGGGAGGAGGAGGATACCTTGAGTACTGTGTCCAGTTCAGGAGATAACATCTCTGGAACTACATAGATGGAGATGGTCCAGAGAAGGGCAACCAAAATGGTGTAAGGTCTGCACCAAAAGCCTTAAGACAAGAGTAAATAAGCTCAATATGTACACCCTGGAAGAGAGGAGGGAGAAGAAGATATGACAGAGATACCTAAATAACTCATGGAGGATAAATAAGATACAGGAGGGAAGTATTTTTCATAAGAAAAGGAACTCAAGAACAAAGGGACATGCTATGAAGCTGGAAGGTGGTAGATTCAGAAGATGTGAGGAAGTACTTCTTCACAGAAAGAGTGGTGGATTCCTACATCAGCCTTCAAGCAGAGGAGGTGGGGGGGGGCAAAGACAGTGGTTGGGTTCATGAATGCATAGGCTAGGCATAAGGGTACCTTAGTGGGAAGGGAGAAAGAGCCAGAGATCCAGTAGGGTCTGCGGTGATGCTGTAGGTAGAGAAAAATGGGCAGACTGGGTGGGCAAAGTGGTCCTTATATGCCATCAGATTCTATGTTTCTATATTTCAAATAGAGTCATGTTATTTTGTGTTTATTTAAAACAAAATTCCACTAATTTATAGCATACTTTTTGTGTGCTACTATACAAAAACAGCATTTCAGTCAGTTAAAACTGTATTTATGTAGACTGTTGTACTAGTGGTTTGTGTCATATTGGTCTCCTTTTTGGAGTACTCCTGTAAAACACTTTGAGTCATGTCCTGTGTTGAAGCATTTACACAAAATTACATTGTATTATAGTTCTTTTGGGTGTAGGAACCAGCACACAAACTGTGTGATTCTGTATTATTTCAAAAAGATTATAATAACAAACACAGAAAGGAATTCGGCCTTGTTTCCAAACACATCCTTGAGGGAGATAGGAAATTATTTTTAAATAGTTATCTGCCCTCCCATCTTCCTTTCCATGCCAGTTATGTATTGTGATATGCTTTGACCCATGTTTGATAAATAATCTAGCTTTAGGGTGCAGTTAAATCTACACAGAGTTCCAGTCTCCTTACCAGCTACTGCTCTATCTTTTCATATTCCTGAGTAAGCAATAATACCTGACAGAGTGGGCAGGGTTGGGGAATGCCGGAATGCCCAGGAGCATAATGAGGCCTGACGCTGTAGGCAGAGGGACTTATAGCCCCTGGAAGGTCTGGTATTCCCCAATACTGACCACCCTGCAGGGTATTATTACACTTAGAAAATGAGCAACTGTGTTATATGTATATTAAAAAAAAAGCATGTTAAAATGTTAAACTCAAGTATTTTATTTATTTTATAAAAAAAAAAAATAGTTCCTTCACCTGCATTAAAATGTTTTTGTTGTGTTTTTTGAGCCATGTACCTTTGTCCTACTTGAGCTTCTGTAGATGTGGCTGTTGTGACTGGTTGTCATGTTTACCCCCCACACACACACAGGGCTCAAAAATGGTAACATTGTTTTCTTCTACTGTTTTTATATTTATGTATTTATTTTACTTTGTTTATTGCATGTATTGTATGTTTATTATTGTTGTTGTTTTTTTTGTCTATTGAAGTGCTCTCCTAGGGAGATGCAGCCATTACCTCGCGCATGCCCAGAAGACGTGACACTCGGAAGTACAGTATGGAGGGATGGAAAGAGGCGGCAGATCAATAAGTTTTTATTTTATTTTAAACTAAAGTTGAGACGTGACGTTTATTTTTAATTTCTTCAAAATGCAGTGGGTGCTGTATGCGACCGGGACATCAGCAGTGGCGCCGAGTGGGACATCAGCAGCGGTTCCATTGATTAGCTGGCAAAGATGTTTTTGTGGTACAAAGTAATTGGTTTTCAATTTAAAATGAGAAGCAAGTGTTATGTGGCAACTGCCTGAACTTTTACATTGTGGCAGTAGAAGTCAGGTGGGTGGGTGGGTGGGGTAGTATCTCGCTCGCTAAATGAGATAAAAACATGGCGGTGTTAGCCATTCCAACATTCTTCTGGCCCAGTAATATTTAGAATGATATGAGGGAACAGAGACTGGGACTAGTTATTTCCCGGTCTCTGTTGTCTCATTCCGGACTGGTAGATGACAATACTGGCTAGAATGCACTAAGAGGCACGGTTCCAACATGACCTGTCAGGCTGGCAATGAAGAATGCAGCAGTGTTAATAGTTACAGTTTCAAGGTATTCTGCCAGAGCAAGAAACATCATTTGCAAACCCAAGCAGACTTCCCCCTCCTCTCGAGCCAGCAAGAAAGGACACATGCCTTTGGACATTCCCAGTACTGCATCTTACAACTGACTTACTGGGTGGAGAAGCTGAGGCAGTTCTAAGCAGGGTATATGTTACACATCCAGGTGATGGTCCAAAGTGGCCCCAAGTGGGCTGTGTATTACTCTTGCCCCACCATATGGGGGTCAGAGATGGCTCTGGATAGCCATGTTTTACATTTGGCCAGCCATTTAAGTTTGACACATAGGGAAAAGAGTGGAAGGGGGAAAATCTGTGCCAGAATTGACTGTTGATTATTTTCTAAATCTTTTTTTAAGTTGCATGTGTCCGATAATTGTTAGAGAGCATGGTAGACCAGCAGGAGGACATGGTGAGTACCCCTAGTGTTTACATTCATGGACATCATGGCAGTCAGGAATCTACTACTGTTGGTTTTAGGCTGCAATCAAAGATGATTGACACTACACATTGGCTCTGATCTTTGTGTAACCCCTAGGTGGCACTATCCCAAGGTCTACTACCCCTGCCTACTTGGCTAGGAGCGGGTTAAGGAGCCACACTTCTGAAATGGGTGCCTCCACCCGGAGGTCAGGGTTGGTAGTGGTCAAGCTAATCTGGGCACAGCCCTCCGGGACACTGTAGCCCCCCTCTTTCCTTACTAGTGGCTGGAACAATACACAGTAATCACTGTCACAATACCCCTGATACACCACACAAGTACCCACACTGTTTGCACTTACCACCAGGGCTTTCCTCTGGCTTGACCCTGGGGACCCCCTGCAAAACAAGGTTATACACAGCAAATAACAGTAGTACAGTACTCTTTCGCAAACTGGAACCACAGTCAGGGTAAATGCAAAAAGAGTTAGATCTGATTTATTTAAGGGACTTGAACAAGGGAGGGGCGTAATCAGGTTAATTTGCTTAAAGGCTGTATCAATCAAACAGTTTTGCATGCACTTCAGGGTCCATAAACAGTCACACACTCTGGGTATCAGGTGAAGAAAGGCGGGCTAGCCAGGATCGCTGCCCGGGGTAGGCTGGCATCGCAGCTGGTTGGGGTCCTGTGATGGAAGAAAACAACATGCACCATACACACTAATTGTAATCCGGAGCCAGAGGGCTCAGATCATGAAGAAAAGGAACAACCAGACAATCAGATGACACACTTAGATTAAGCTGTTGTTCCAGGGAGCTACCCTGATGGTTACTTACGATACCCAAGACTGGACACAGGCTGGGCGAAAATTGAGACTGCAGATGGTTGCTCTGGAGTGCCAGGAGAAGCAGGGCCCACACGATTCACCGAGGCATCATTCCTGTTCAAGCGTGGAGCAGGGCGCTGATCCCCAGGCAGGTCTCTCGTCAATGGCTTTCTCTGTGCAGTGGGGTAGTCTGGCAGGGCCAGTGTGGCAAGGCCCAGGCCATATGGAGATGAACGCGGATTCAGTCTGGTCAAGCTGGTTACAGCTCCCAGCAAGCAGAACACAATTCACACAGTGGGGAACCAAATCACGACCCACTATAAACACACAGCACATTTACATGCAAGAGATTCTACCATACCAGGCAAACTGCTCGCTGGTCACAATCACTAAGTCTCTGCACACACCAAGAGTTTAGAGGTAGCTGGAAATCCTGACAGGCCGATGCATTCAGCAAATCTTTGGTCTTCTTCAGGTTGATCCTGGTCACAACTCAGTGGCTTACTTCATTCTCACAAACTCGGATTCAGTCCGAACTGATTCTGTTCTCCCTCTCAGGAGTAGCAGACAGGCATGCAGGCCAAAACTCAGGCCTTTCCACAGAGACTGTCTGGAGCTGTTGCTTCTTCAGCTCCTAATTTAGATCTGACTCAACTGCCAGCAAGCCTGGGAATTTCCCCAAGATTCAAAAGGTTCAGTTGGCTGATTCATCTGTCAGTCACAACAGGAGCTCCCCCTTCAGGAGCAAAAAGGCATCAAAAGCCCAAAACTACAATTCCTACAGATTCTGACTCCAGACAGCTCCTGTAGTCCGGCTCAATTTTAGGTCCAACCAGTACTGATTGGTCCAATTCGGCAGTCCCGGGACAAAGTGGTGGGGATAAACAAAACAGTCCTTGCTGCAAAGAAGGCAGGTTAGACAAACTACATTATCATCACTCTAAATGATTTTCAGCAAATAGTTACATCTTTCAACAGAGCTCCCTCTCAGATTACTTAAGACTGCAATCCAGGCAGTTCTTAAAGAGACAGTACACAGAGGCTATACAGGCGCACTCTGGCAATCACATTTAAACTGCTAAAACGCAGGACACCAGCCTGGCAGTGAGCATTTAGGCAAGCTCAAGGAAGACTTTTCAGAAACCCCTTTTTGTAGAGGGTTACATTTGTGTTTGAGGTCAGAGTTGAAAACCTGGTTATTACACCGGTGCTGTAGTCTCACCTCCACCTTGGGTGTGTTTCAGTTTTTCGTTTGGGGCATTTTATCTCACACCCCCACCCCGCAGCTGTCCCACAGTTTAGATATTAGTAGCTCCTGGAATCAAGTAGATTTCTGGAATGACTTAGAATGGAAAACCAGTTGGGGGATGACTGGATATTGGTCAAAAGTAGGTGGATAAGATGGTGGAGTACTATAACAGTACTCTCCTGCTTTTTCTGGATGATGTTGCACCTGTCTGTATTAGTTTTGCTGTTTGAGCTCATAGAACATCATGGTTCAGTGGTGATCTCTGGGCAGTTAAATGGCAAGTACAAGCCTTAGAGCTTAGGTAGTGGTCAACCACTTGGAGGACATAAACATACCTTTAAAACTCGAGTACACACTCTTTGGTCTCACCTTCATTTGGGTTCCCCGTTCTCAGAGCAGGGGGCAGGCAGTGCTGAGAGGCTCCTCAGCTGCAGGAGCACTGAATGTCCTTTCTCCTCTCATCCAAGGGCTCACACCCTATGACAACTCTCTCTGAGTGCCTGCTGGAACTAATAGTTTGGGGCATGGCCCCAAAGATACCTTCTGTGTCTAGGGATATGCTACTGGTGCCTGCTTGCCAGAGGTCTCCCCAGTAAAGTCACTCCATATTTCTCAGGTTAGCTCTTATACATGATATCACTTTCTTCACTATTTACACTAACGTGATCTTTACTTGGATTTGTCCCATGGGTGCAGAAATAAACACTCTGTTATCATGTTTACCAATATATTCTGCAGTTACTCTGCAGAGTCACTGTCCCCTTAATGCTCTTTTGGTCAGTACTAACATTCACGCCAAATTGAGCCAAAGCTGATTCCCAGTGGGGTCCAATTTTGGGGCAGATGGCAAATAAGTGGCACAGATGTTAAATATTTTGCACAGTGTTTAGACCTAAGGATAAAACATCCATACTGAAACAACAAGATAGTAACACCCTGGGAATAGAAATTGAGGTAAATGATATTACAACAAGATTAAGAAAGATAAATCCAAACAAGGCTCCTGGCCCCGAAGGCCTGCATTCTAGAATACTTAAAAACTGGCAGATAACTTGTCGGGACTAGTAACTAGAATATTCCAGCTTTCCTGGACAATGGAGAAGGTGTTTTCAGCTAGAGAAAAGCTACAGTTATCCCGTTATATAAAAAAGGCTGCAAATCATACAGTAGTTGTTATAGACCAGTTAGCTTGACCTCAGTCCTAAGAAAGGAACTGGGGGGGAAAAGAGAAACAGAAACATGTTTACATACAAACAACCTGATTGATGCCACACAACATGGATTTACAAGGGGCAGGTCATGTCAGATCAGCTTTTTGAGTATTTTTGATAACTTGAGCAGGGCCCTGGATAGAATGTAACTAGTGGATGTAATTTTCCTGGACTACAGCAAGACCTTTGATACGGTGTCACATCCTGAACTGATAGGCAAGCTGGTTTAAATGGGGTTAAACAAAAGTCTGGTTGACTGGACTGAGTCCTGGCCAACAGACAGAGAACAAAGGGTTTCACTGAAGGGAGAATACTCAGAATGGAGGGCGGTGACTAGTGGGGTGCCGCCAAGATCCGTGTTGTGGCCATGCTTATTCGATATTCATGTGTCATCCATGACTAGTAATAAGTCAGTTTGGCTTTCAAAAATTTGCAGATGACACCAACATAGGTTCGGTAATAATAATAATAATAATAAATGTATTTATAAAGTGCAATTCAAACAATTTCCAAAGGGCTGTACAGAGTTAAAAACATAAATAAAACAATAACATATCAGAAGTAAATCAATAAAATTACATATCAGATTCAAATATATTAGTTTCCAAAAGCACAGCTAAATAAATAAGTTTTTAAGGCCATCTTGAAGCTCTTGAGGTTCAGGTACTCTCTACTCAGTAATCAGTCAGAAATAGTACTGACATTGATAATTTAAAGAGAAAACTGTCTAAACTAAAACAATGTGCCCAGGAACATAAGCTGGACTTCAACATGGAAAAGTGGTCTGACCTGCCAGGGCAGCGGTAGAGCTACCACTCCCGATGCTAGTGATCTGGGTTCAGGAACTAGCCTAGATCACCAGAGGACCAGCTGGGGAGAGGAGGAGGATCAAGCGCCCTAATGGCTGCTCTCCTCTGGGAGGGAGGGTTGCCACACCCGCTGTACTATTGCCACCTGCTGACCACGGATGGCAGTAGAGTTATGTGCACCATGTAGGGAGGGGAAGACATCGGCTGGAATCCTGAACGACGGCACACCTCGGCATGCGCATGCCTCCTTGGGCTCCCATGCATGCAGTTGTTCTCGGGGAGTGGGACCTAATGGGGAAGCTGACCCCCCACCGATCATTAGGACCTCCTTGGTCAGTGGCCCCCCCGACCCCTGGCATGGCCACTGCAGGACCACAGTAGTACAGAAATGTCCCTTGGGATGGCCCCAAAAAGAGGGGGTGAACCCGCGGGGTTGTTGTCCTGAAGTTGGAGTGTGCGCAGGTGTCAGTGGCAATCCAGGGGTGAAGTTGTGGGCAGGAGAAAAAATATAAATAGAAAAAAAAACACGGAAAAGTGCTTGATAATGCACCTGGGTAACAATGACAGAAAACCCACATATGTATTAAAAGGGAAGGTATTTACAGAAACACGAGAAGAGAAGGATTTGGGAATATCTAGAATGGACAATTTCAGCTTTACAAAACATTGTAGCTTGACACAAAAAAAATTTTATGGTATACTGGCTGCTTGAGAAGCATATACTGTAAATAGCAGAGATAGAAAAGTGATGATGCTGTTACACACTTCATTTCGGAGACCACATTTGGACTACTGTAGCCAGTTTTGGGCACCATATTCTGGGACAGGGATTTAGACCCTGGAGGTGGTTCAGAGAAGAGCAATAAAGATGATAGCAGGTATGCAGACACTGGGATATGAGGATAGCTTGGATAGACTGGAGCTATATTCGCTGGAATATTGCAGGATGACAGGTGACATATTTGGTGTGTGGAGCTTTTAATAATCATGATCTATGGGATTGTATAGGGCTGGACATGAGAGACATGAAATATAAAACTAGATTACATTTGCTACAACTTAATAGTGAAAATAATCATATAAAAAAAGAGGGATGTGGTTTTCTCAAAGGGTAGTGACATTTTGGAATAGTCTGCAATTGGAAGTGGTTGGTAGTGGAAACATGACAGAGTTCAAGACCAAACTGGATAAATATTGTAAAGAGAAAAAAATGAGAGGTATAACCTTTGAGAAAAGGTGAGCAACTAGGGGCAAAATTGTCTAACTATGCTTGGAAAAAGACCTATGAGACCAAGGAAAATGCCAGTGGTTGAAGTTATACCTCAGAACAGAGTCTTTCTGTTCTGTAGTCTGAATTTACCAGATCCCTCAACTTACATACTAACATAATAAAATGCCAGCAGAATAGGCCTAACGGTCTTTCGTGTCTGCTCGTTTAGTCAGCCCCCATCCTGGGTGCTGACCTTGCTCCCCCCCACCGCCTTCTCTGGCTTCTCCCTTCCCAGTTCTGGATATTCTTGCTGCATTGGATTTTGCTTCCAGAACCCTTCCCCTGTACCTGTCCCACCCCCTCTTGAACCCCTCCACCGTCTCTGCCTCCACCAGCCCCCTAGGCAGCGCATTCCATGGCTCCACCACCCTCTCAGTGAAGTAGCACCTCCTCCTTTCTCCCCTGAATCTTCCCCCCTCCAGCTTCTACCCATGCCCTCTAGTGGCCCCCTTCTCTTTCCTTCGAAGCACCCTGACTGTTCCTCCCCTACTTACCCTATTCATGTACCTGAAGACCTCTATCATGTCCCCCCCGGTCCCTTCTCTCTTCCAATGTGTACATGTTTAGCTCTTCGAGCCTCTCCTCATAGGTCCTGTCCCCCAAGCCCCAAATCATTTTGGCTGCCCTCCTCTGGACCCTCTCCAGGAGTTTAATGTCCCTCTTTAAGTGTGGCCTCCAAAACTGCACGCAGTACTCAAGGTGCGGCTCACCAAGTTGTTATACAGAGGAGTATCACTCCTCCTTCTGGAAGTGATCCCTAGCGATGCATCCCAGCATCCTATTGGCCTTGGCTGCTGCCCTCCTACAAGTCTCAGAGTTGTTCATCTTGACATCCACCACCACCCCCAGGTCCCTCTGAGCCATCAAGACTTGTAGCATCCCCCCCCCCCAGGGTCTACACTTGGCCCGGGTTTCTGGCCCCCAGGTGGAGTACCTTGCATTTCCCTGCATTGAACCTCAGCTTTCACTTTCTAGACCATCTTTCCAGAGCCTCCAGGTCCCCCTGTAGGGCCACCCTCCCCTCCTCCCCATCCACCACCGCCCCCAGTTTTGAGTCATCCGCAAAGAGACTCATCTCACTCCTGATTCCTGTCCTTATGTCAGAGACATAGGCGTTGAACAGGAGGGACCCAAGGACTGATCCCTGTGGGACCCCATTAATGACCCTCCTTGGGGATGAGACTATCCTGCCAACTATGACCCTCTGGGTCCGGTCCTGGAGCCAACTGCCTATCCATCTGATCATCTGGTTCCCAACCCCCATTTCTCCCAGCTTATCCAACAGGCCCATGTCAGGAACAGAGTCAAATGCCTTGCTGAAGTCTAGAAAGAGGACATCCACTGGTCTACCCAGGTCCAAGCCACTCGTCACCCAGTCATAGAACTCCACAAGGTTTGTCTGACATGATTTCCCCGGGACGATGAACTTGCTGATCACTTTTGAGTTACACACTTTTCACACATACAGTGACACCTTGGCATTGAGTCAGCTGGTGCATAAGAGGCAGCACTGCTGTAGGAATGTTTACTTAGAACTGACGGCCACCCCATATCTGGGTGCCACTGCCATACCCTTACTGAACTCTTAGGCCCTGTCCACAATAGCACTTTTTCAGAGTTTAAAACAGTCTAAACTGTTAAAACAGTTTTACAGTATTGTGCCCAGTTTGTAGCACAGTAAAACCAACACAGTCTGTGTTCAAAAACTGTGCTAAGACCCTGCTCGAAATAGGGCTCTAGCATGGTTTTAGATGGACATGGTTGCCTTGAACCATGTTAACAGCAGTGCGAATGCGATCCATGCTATAACACAGTTTAAGGCAACTGCTGCTGTACCACAGTTTTTGTTTTTGGGCTAGAACATACGGTAAAAAACCCACAAACATTACCAAGCTTGCAGTGAGCTCCTGAACCAAACATTGTAATCCTACCCCATAGCCATTGCTGCCAACAGTCACAAGTATCCCGGCATGCAGAGCAGCACCTGCAGTGCTGTGCAGTACTGCCACAATTATGCCTTGGAAATCAAGCAAGCAAACACGATGTCAGAGCACAATATGGACACTCTGACAGCTGTGCTCAATGAAAGAAATTAAAACCTTTTTTAAAACTTTTTTTTTAAATTGATGCCAATGTGGACAGGGCATTACTCTCACGGGACAGTGTGCTGGGTAGCAGTGTGATTGTACCCATCTCAGCCTGCCATCTTGTATCAGATGGCAATCTCCCTAGGCCCTCTGCCAGAGGCAGCTTTTCCAACCCACATCCCAGCATGAGGCCCCTCAAAAAACTGTAGGCATATTTCCTACCTGCATCAGCAGCTTAACATCTGGCACCAGCGTGCTCTCACCATCTTCTGCTTCACTGGCAGTTTCTTTTTCTCGTAACAGGAGTAGGACTGATATCCCTCAAGGGAAACAACCTCTTTGGTGTCATTCAGGGTGCACCACAAGGCCATTAGGAACTTCCCTTGAAGGTCATCCCCTTAGGATACTCACTCCCATCCCAGTGATCCTTACACTTCCACACAATTAATGTCAATCTACACTCAATCAATTTCAATCAATCAGTTTTTTATTTATAAAAAGGCACCTTTCTAAAACCAAGGCGCCTGTACAATAAAATGCATAAAATACAAAAAATAAAATAAATTATTATAAACAACATATAAATTCCAACAAAAAAAAGTATAAAACCACATAACGAATAACCACATCAATCAATAAAAGCCAGGTTAAAAAGATAAGTTTTTAAAGCAATTTTAAAACTCTGAACGGTTAGGCAATCTCGTACCCGATGAGGTAGAGAGTTCCACAGGGACAGAGCAACAAAGCTAAATGCCCTTGCTCCCAATGTCTGCAAACATACCCTGGGAACCTCTAGCAATCCCTCATCAGTGGATTGGAGAGGACGGGAGGGACAGTAGGGACAAAAGAGATCTTTCAGGTAACTCGGTCCCTGGTCATGTAGGGCCTTATAGGTTAACAAAGCAACCTTAAAGGTGATCCGCCACTTAATCGGCAGCCAGTGCAGACCGCGGAGCACAGGCGTTATATGACTGGCTCTTGAAACACCAATCAATAGCCTGGCAGCTGCATTCCGCACCAGCTGCAAGCGGCGGATATCAACCCCTGACAGCCCTAGGTAAAGGGCATTGCAATAGTCAAGGCAGGAGGTAATGAAGGCGTGAACCAACGTTGGAAGATCATTGGGAGGAACCAGATGTTTCACCTGGGTGATATTTCTCAGATGGTAAAAAGAAGTTTTAACAACTGCTGACGCCTGTAATTTCAAGGTCAGACAGTCATCAAACATAACGCTCAGGTTCCGTACTCGGTCTGAGGTGGCTAGCTGGACACCTCCAAGCCACAAGCCCGAAGGTGAACCTGCCAGCACACCCGCTTCACGATGACCTGGGTTCACAACCAACACCTCAGTTTTATCAGGGTTCAACCTCAGCCAGCTCATATTCATCCAGGCCTGGATTTCAGTCAGACAGCTGTTGAGCACCGAGACAGCATCATCTTGTTCAGGGACAAAAGACACGTATAGCTGAGTATCATCTGCATAGCAGTGAAAACTCAAGCCATACTGTCTAATAATCGCTCCTAATGGCAGCATATACACTGAAAACAACATGGGTGCTAAAATGGATCCCTGCGGAAACCCCACAGGGCAGGGAGAAAGGAGCTGAGGTACAAACCGCAGACACCACTGTCTGAGTCCTACCCATGAGGTAAGATTGAAACCATTTGAGGACAGTCCCCGACAGTCCACAGATAAGCCGCAGGTGATCCTAAAGCACACCATGGTCCACAGTATCAAATGCTGCAGAGAGATCAAGAAGGACCAAGATGGAACAGGTCCTTCGATCTCTCGCTATCAGGAGGTCATTTAGTACCCGAACAAGAGTCATCTCTGGACTATGTCTCTTCCTGAAACCAGAATGGAGAGAATCATAGATATTGTGGCTGGTCAAATGGTCCTCCAGCTGTAAAGCCACCACCTTCTCGATAACCTTACCCAAAAAGGGAAGGTTAGAGACCGGCCTGTAGTTTGTAAGACAGTCAGGATCCAAGGAGGGTTTCTTAAGGAGGGGCCGAACCACGGCCTCCTTAAGGGGAGCTGGAAAAATTCCCATCTCCAAGGATGACCAGACTATCTCAGCAAGGACTGGGCCGATGACATCGATGCAGCCAACAAGCAAGCGTGTTGGGCCTGGATCCAAACTACAGTTGGTAGGACGTAAAGTATGGATAACCCATCACAATATCACTGATTGTAGGCTGGCCAAAGTCGCACCACTCAAACCAGGCATCCGACATCTCCTGCCAACCACTGCTACTCCCTAGAGAAAGGATCAGGCGGATATCAGACCTGATTGTGGCAACCTTATCCGCGAAGAACTGAGCAATCTCCTCACACTGCCCTTGTGAAAAAGCATTTCTGGGCTGAAGACAGAGTGGATTGCACAATCTGTCCACAGTCACACTACATGGCCTCAGACTCCAAAATCCCCAGAGTCTTCACTGCTATCCTGGTGTGTGTCTCTGGGGGCTACCACTCACCCATACAATGAGTTATTTTCTTCTCTCATACATTGGATCCACAGACAGCTGCTACTAATGAGGCATTTGTAGGCAATAAGATTAGCACCATCAACAACAGGACATTGCACAGCTTGCAATCATTTGACTTTATTTTATTGTGCAGTTATGCAAACATAGTGCAAAAACATTTATATGTGGTCATTTCAACTAGAGATGCAGGCAGCAACAAAACAACTTCAAAACAGCTTTGTACATTAGCATCATCAGGGAGTATTGAATGATGTTGAAAACAAGGGGACCGATTCCAAGACATATGGCGCAACTCACTGGCAGATGGGAGCTGCCCCTTGTTTTCAACATCGTTCAATACTCCCTGATGATGTTTCCTGGAGCCTTCCACAAGTTGCAGGGCAGGTTTGTTCTGACCTGCAGAGTCCCCGCAACTCACTCATGCCGGGACCTCTGCACCAGATTCCAGAACAGGCAACCTATGCCCTGCAACTGGCGGAAGCTCCAGGGTTGTCGACAGGAAGTGGGCGATCACCTGGGTGCTGCAATGAGAGATGCCCTCCCACAGGACGAAGCAGCACATGTCATGGCTCCCCAAAGCCCCGCACTCCAGACAACATGACACTGCCCAAGGTTGGGGAGGGTTGGGGGCCACAGGACTACTGTGGGGAGACTGGCATGCAGGGTCGGGTAATGCCCCTTGGGGTACTGCTCGGGGATGGGGGCGAGGAGGTGCCAGCTGCCTACAGAGGGCTGCCTGCCACTGGGGATGGGGTGGGAACCTATGGGGGACTGCGGGGGGGGTTGGCTGTAGGGGCACTAGGCAGGGTGGTGCAACCCCAGTGGACATAGGGTATGGTTAGACCAGCTATAACTGTACTTATGCCATTGTCTGCTGGGGTCCCACTTGGGATCATAATTTGCCATTCCATCGGCTGCCCACCTGGAATACGGGCGTAACTGATGCCGGAAACCCCCTTGCACCATGTCGCAGGGGGTTGCTGGCATAGCCCATTGCTGTGGCACAGGTGGTCTGCACTATGTCACAGGCCGCCTTTTTGAATTGCAGATGAGGATGCTATGCTGAAGCGCACTTGCGTTATAGGTTTGGGCGCAGTCTTCGCGACATGCATAACCAGTCCTGGAATCGGGCCCTAGCACTTCAGATCTGGAGGTAATTTTCTAAGTTGAGCATGAGTTAATGTCAGCTGGCCTCAGCAAATGTGTATACGTATTCTAGCAGCAGAGAATTACTTACTTTTCATATGCATTTCAAATAATGGAAACTAGGATTTTATACTGATTTTGAAATTACAGAATAAATTTAGATACAGAATGCAACAGAATTTAATGCAAATCAAGTATCTTGTATTATCTCTCCATAAACTAAATGTGCTCCTTTGTGGAGGGGTTTACACCAGAACCTTTTATGACTGTGGAGAATGAAGACTTGGAAGAACCGAAGACAAGATAACACTACAAGGGAAGCACTGTATAATTCAAGACTGCAGTACTGTCGTGTGAACAGGCACATGTGGGTGGGGCAGCAGGTAGAAGGGAAATGACTGCTGGAGACATTTCCCACTACTATGGGGGGGAGTGGGGGAAGTTGTGGGAGGTCAAAAGGGAAATGGAGAAGGGGGCAGTTCCGTTTCTAAATACATAGGGAGCTGCACAACTGAACAGACTAAATAGATTGTATGGCCTTTATCTGCTGGCATGTTCGTATGTTGGTATGTATGTTCATATGTACTAAGCAGGTTTTGGGCAGACTGGATGGGTTGCAAGGCCTTTATATGACAACAGTATCTATATTTCTATGTGCTTGGGTAAAAGATGCTTCCTTAACAGAGAAACTAATACACAATGGAGTTTGTGTTTCTGATCTAGTACAGATTTAAATTTATAGTTTGAAAGATTTTTGAGGGATATATTGCAGACGAATAGTAAGTAAGTAAAATGTTTATTTCTTGAGCGCCCATTCCCGGAGTCTCTGGGCACTTTACAAAAGAAGAGATGCAGAAAACATATACTGTACAGTATCAACAATGGCAATAATCAGGGCATGACAGTCAATAAAATCAATAACTAAATATCAGTAAAAACAGTATGTCAGTAATAAGTAACCTATAACTGGGTACTGAAAGTTTCTCTAAATAGATGGACCTTCAGACCCCGCTTGAAGGCTTACACTGACAGAGCCTCCCTCAAGGATCTTGGTAGCAAATTCCACAGGGCTGGGCCGGCCACCTCAAAAGTGTGATCTCCGGAGGTTTTCAGCTGGGCCCTGGGAACCGCCAGGAGGCCCTCGATGGAGGAGCAGAGCGAGCACATAAGGCAGACAGGAGACAGGAGGTCACGCAGATAACCAGGTTCCGAACCGTATAGGGTCTTATAGGTGAGCAATATTATCTTGAAGGCAATCCTCCACCTCATTGGCAGCCAGTGCAGGTCACACAGACCTGGGGTAACATGGCAGGACCTCGGGAGGCCTGTTGGCAACCTGGCTGCTGTGTTCTGCACCAGTTACAGGCAACAAAGAATCCCTCCACTGACCGCGAAGTATAGAGCGTTACAGTAGTCTAGCCTTGACGTAACAAAGGCGTGCACCAGTGAGGGCAGGTCACCAGGTGGAATTAAGGCTTTAATCCGGGTGACATTCCTTTAGTGGTAAAAGCCACTCCAGACGATTGATGACATCCATCGTCAAGGATGATGTCCTGATTTTTCACCTTAGTGGAAGCTACCAAATGGGTGGGGCCCCCAAACAGCCCCGTTCCCAATCCAGCAGCAACCACATCATGCTGGCAAACTCACCCAGTCACTAGTACCTCCATTTTGTTGGGGTTGAGTTTCAGCCAATTAAAGGAAATCCAGTCGTGGATCTTGGCCAGACATCTGTTTAGCACCTCGACAGCATCACTCGTCCCAGGAGGAAAGGACATATACAGCTAGGTATCATCTGCATAACAGTGAAAACCCAAGCCATAATGTCTAATAATTTCACACAGTGGGAGCATGTACACCACAAACAACATAGGTGACCGGATTGAACCCTGAGGAACTCCGCAAGGCAGGGGCTTTGGGCAGGAGGAAAAATTACCCATCACTACTTGTTGTGTCCCGCCCATAAGGAAGGACTCGAAGCAGTTGATGACAGTACCGGTGAGTCCACAGAGCTACCTAAGGTGACCCAAAGGGTGCTTAGCTCACAAATACTGCAGAGTAACTGTAACAACTGTACTGTTCATGTAACTGTTTATTGCTAAAGTATCTGAAAGATTGTGAACTTGCTAAGAAGCACCAAGACTGTATTGTATATGGATTGTGGTTATTTGCCCCTGGTTGTCTGAACTATTGCCCTAAGCATCTGAACTATTGCTCCAAGCATCTGAACAATTGCCCCACCTGCAATTATTACCCCTAAATTTATAACTTGCCTTCCCCCTGGCAAATTATCTGATCATTCCGCAGTTCTCTTGGCATTTCAGAAAGGTGTACCTTTTAACTACATTGTTACCAGCGTATGGGGACAGTCTCAATCTTCTACCACACTGAAGTCCCATGGTGTGGTCTGTAATCCCACGTACTCAGAATCAATCTCTACCCAGAAGGGGACGTCTTTTTCATCATTCTTCACCCAAGCGGGTTCGACCATCAGATCATCTCCTCCGTCTGTGTCGTCCGCCGAAGTCTTGTCCGTCACCATTCATACAAGTTGTACCCGCCATTTCTTGTTTTACACAGCTCGGAGTTACGTCTGCTGAAGTTCAAGCACATCACGACAGCCGTGCCAGTGTCATTTCGTATGGTTCCTGATCCAGATGTCCTGAAGTTGGTCACCCTTCACAGAAGAGTGTGCACATCCTGGAGAACCTGGTCTGCTCCCCTGGTCGTTCGCTGAAAGTTGAGTCCGTCGAAGCCCAGTTCTGGACGCGTCCACCGTTTCTTTATTTTGTTCTAGTTTCTTGTGACAAGATTGTAAAACCAACCATCCTCTCTACAGATTCTTCTGGTTCCTGGTCCTATCGGAGATCCTTCTTCACCCCAGATCCTTCAGAGTCTAGCTGGCCCTTGGAGTGCTGCAGCATCGTTCAGGTCGTGGTAGTCCTCGAGTGGATTTGTCGCCACGCAGATCCTGGTTCCTCCTCATCCTTGGCAGCCCTGAAAGTTGGTTTTGGCCAAGGTATCCTTTGTTTTCAGTTTGGAATCTGACAGCCTGTAAGTGGGTTTTTCCAGGAACCAGTTGCTCTGGTCCTTTCTTTCCGGCAACCTTGGAGAGAGAGTGGACTTTTGCCGAAGAATAATATGGTCTGTTTACCAAACCTCTCACCACCCAGTGGCCTTTACAAGGTTCCTGCTGGGAACTGTGTTTAGTATCGACCGTTCTGTTTGCTCCCCTTTGTAGCTACCATCGTAGAACGATGGTGTACATGAAGACGTCAGACCTTTGGACTTAGGTGACATTTGGACTTTGGTAGAACTCTGTGGTCATAGTTAAACCAAATATTGTTGTGGGTAGTACATACCATCTGATTCTTGCCTAAGTTTAGTAATAAGTATAGGAACTGTTGAATAATCATAGAAGTATAGTGGCAATAGGCTGTGGTGCACCCATAGAGAAGAATAACATAGAGTTTAGACATTTTAGAGTTTCGTTGCAACTGTTTAGATATCCATAATGCTGTCCATACTCCCTACTGTTTTTGTGGTTGGTATGTTTCTGTACGACCATGTTCTCCGTCCCCTCCTGTCTAATAAATGTCCTTGCTTCATCCAATCTCTGTGTACGACTCCTGCCTCTCCTTGTCGGGTGATTCCACCAGCCCAACCCCATTCGGACCTCAAGCGGCCACTCACCATCCCACCTGCTGAGGGTGTCGCTGGTGCTGCTGGTAGTGAGACAGTTCCCTTCGCCACTCCGAGTGAAGAACCCCGAGGTCTACCAGTTCAGCGACCATCACACAGGATTGTGTGGCACTGCCCAGTGCCAGCCAGTGAGACTGTGAAGTTAGTCAAGTGGCTAATGCCTGTTTGAAATGGGTCAGAAGATGCCCCTGGAGTCCCCACCCGTGCAGCAGGGTTGGGGGACTACTTAGGTGTCAAAGCCTCCAGCAAGGCCAAACTGTGTTAAAAACTGTACCCCATCAGGGTTGACTCCAACCCCAAAGTATTCAAGAAATGATCACCCTGTGGTGCAGATATGAACTGTGCAGGTTGGTGGAAGTACTATCGTATGTGAGCTCAAGTGGAGGAATAAAGGATCCTGTTTAACACCCCCACCCCTGTTTTTTGTTCAGGTTCTGCCAACCCTTTTTATCCACAGCTTTGTAAAACCTGTTGTGTGTCAGTGGTGCCCTGGAGGTCACTCAGACTCGTGAGGTCATTTATTTATTTATTGAATTCTTGGATTACAACCTTTGAGCTAAAAGCTCATTTACAAAGGTTCCATGACATTAACAGAATAATTTGAAAACAATAACAGGTGATAACATACAGAGATCATGGGATGTCCCCAGGCAAAAACATTATTGTAAACACAGCATAGAAGGTTGGTACAGATAGTAACACATAAATGACTGTATAAATATGAATAGTAAAATCAAGAGCTTTTTAGTGGACTGACTAAACTCAGGGAAAGGAGGGATTAGGATATTCAATGCAGGAAACCGGCTGGGCCAATTTCCTTTGTCAAGGGGAATGGGTGGAATGAAAAAGGATGTAGTTAGTAGGAAAGCTTAGAGTAGTGGAGGAGGTAGCGTGAGTGCAAAGTGGGATGGGAATAATACAAAAAGTGGGATGGAGCAAAGGGGAAAATATGGGTAAGTAGCTATTTTGGTGTGTCTAAGTGCTATGACTGTAGGTTCGATCAGGATGCAGGATCTATTCAGAGGAAATTTGTACTCCATGCGGGTTGAGAGATAAGTACGGAGGTCAGGTAAGTGGTTTTGGCAGTTTTCTTGTGTGGTCCCCTCCTTGGCAACCATACCACCTAAAATCCCTAGACAGCTAGGAGGGAGGGTGACCTTACTATTGGATTTGGGCTGGGGGAGGAGCGTGGGGGTTGTTTCTTTTTCTCTTTTTTGAAACAAATAGTATTGATCAAATTCGAAATGCACCCTATTTGGGAAGGGCTCATGGATATTTGTGCATTCTACTATTCATGGTATTTGGGAAATAATATTTGGTCCCTGTGCACCCTTACTTTAACCCTCTTCTGCCATATTACTATTATCCTGGGCAAAGGGGTGCAAGGGACACCATTCTGGCTGTATTGGGCACCCTTACTGGAAACACTGGGGACTCTGGGTTATTACAGAATTTGATCTTGGAGTTGGACATATCACTAGTGGCTACGCTTTAATCTACCACTCGTAAGATTAGCTCACGTGAGGTCAAACTGAACTTGTGCAGTAAAACACATCACACAGGAACGGATCCCTTTGCAAATCCCATATTTATGCCACGCTTAATTCGACGGCTTTTGCTGCCAGTGTACTGTTATATTTACAACAGAGATAGAACCGAAAAGAGAAAGCGCCGCTTTCCACCCGGATACTTCTAGGTGTTGTACTCCCTGATCCCGTGCTACGCTCAACATGCGATTCGTTGCGTAGTTACACCAGCATTTTAACGCAGCTCCCATTTACCACTTGATAGATACGTAACTAGCGTTGGCGCTTCTTTGAGGCAGCTGCAATGGAGTTGGAGGTAGAAAAGGTTTCTCGCATGCGAGTCCAGACTTTTCTTGAGGGCTTAACTTTAGTTAAGCAAGGTGCTGAGGCTCGTATTTATCGCGGAGTTTTCTTAGGGCGGCCGGCTGTGGTAAAGGAGAGGTTCCCCAAGTCGTACCGGCACCCGGTATTAGACGAGCGACTCACCCGCAGAAGAACGGCCCAGGAGGTGCGCTCAATTTTAAGGTGCAGGAAAGCAGGTTCGTGTGCCGGTGGGCGGTTTGTCCGTCTGTCTCGGTGTGGAGGTTTGCAAGGCATTTATAAGTGGCGACGTGACTGTTAAAACTGTGGATGAAAGGCACGTTTTGGGTCCGCCAGTCCCACTCGCTGGTTTGGGATCGCCAGGATTATTTGTAATGCTTTGCAGTTCGAACTTTGTTGGTACTTCGGCAGTCCGGGGGGTCGCGGTGGTAGTAGTGCTGTGACTCACGCACAGAAGGGATCACTTGGTCCTCATGTAGCCTGCAGGTGGTCTGGTAGTGTCATATTGCATACCACTGTTGTTGTACTCCTATTTCATAATGCCCCGAAAAGTCACGGAGGCTGTTGGAGATGGCACGAGTACCCTACATTCTGTTTTAATAGTCATTTACCGCCTTATATATGATGCCATTTGGAGACTGAAAACATATCTAATTTTTTTCTTTTTCTTTCTATTACGATCCCAGCCTGCCCTCTGGCCATGTACTTTTAGCACCGAAGGGAGCACTGCTGTTCTGTGGGAACCGTGCCAAGGCTTCCCTGATCTCTGGGAATAATCTTTACCCAGTGGGGCATGCAGCTATCCCATCTAGATGCTTGGCGCCGAATACAAGGGGAAGAGTTGGGGCCTTTATAGGTCCCAGCTGGGTGGGTGTGATTAGTTGGTGACTGCCCTTTATCTACCCTTCTCAACATTCCCCGGTGAAGCTTGGATTCTGACCACCTCTGGCAACCCTCCACCTTACCCCTGTGGGCCATCGCTGACTCTCTGTAGATAGCAGTAGATCGTGCTAAAACGGAGGATTATACATTCCCATCCTGGGGGGGTGAATCCTCTTGTAGCTATAGGGAGGTACTGAGCTGGCTGTGGACACTTTTCTGCTGCCATCTCTGTTTCTGAATGGCTGCGAGTGGCATGCTGGGCTTTGGGCACAAACCCACATCACTGGTTCAGCATGTGGCTCTCCAGTTCCTACACCATCAGGTGGGTCAGAAGACATGTTGTAAGCTTTCTTGAGTTTCAGTGCAGTAGGAGGTAACAGTGGCTACTGACAAGCCTGTCTGGTTGGAATTGAGCCTTCTCTTCCCATATAGAACTGATGCTTACCACCTCCACACTGGTTGAACAACAGGTGAAGTTCGGAGATCCCTTTGGGGTCTTGTGTATGCCAGTACTGAATTCTCACACACCCAAACTATTGATTGATGTAACATTGTGGTATTAAAGCATTGCGGTATTATCTTCACAGGTGTTGTACTGTGACATTATTTTTCACTGGTGTTATAAGTGCCCTTGTTCCTCATGAACAAGTCCTTACAGTTAAGGGCAGCTGGCAAAACTCCGCACACATCCCAAAATCGTGTAAAAGATCGAAACAAGGTAGAGTATAAAATTTACTCACACTTGACCAACATTGCCATGGTGCCTGGCATATCATGGTGTTGCCTCAAGGCTTGCACAAAATCCTTCAACAGTGTTTTGTGCCCTAGCATGGAATTTTCAGAAGGGTTCTGATTTTGTGAGTAAAAATAATTTTATACTGCACCCTGTTTCTGTCTTTTATATTGTTTTGGATAGGGTGCATGTGGAGTGTTGCCAGTTGCCCTCGTTTGAGTATTTTACTCTATGCACCACTAGTCAGTGGGCAGCCTCTTCCTTGTTTGGTGTGGTCTTTACAGTTTACCCTGTTTATTCCTCATTAGAACTTTTCTGTTTCAACTATACCCTCTTTCCCTCCTTGTCGTCACTGTAACATCTGTTAAGGTCTAGCAACCTTTTTGGTCAGGATCTTCCTACGATGCCCCTGGTCATCTTTGTGGCCCTACTTTATTCAGTCTCTGTGCAGCTCTTGGCTTTCCTGTGATGCAGACTCCAGAACTGTGCACATTACTCCAGGTGCAGTCTTGCCAGGGGGCTGTACAGGGGCAGTATCATCTCCTTTTTCCTACTCTCAAATCCCCTTTCTACATCCCAGTGTCCTGTTTGCCTTCCTGTACTCCTTGTTACACTGAGTTGTGAACTTGAGGCTGTCACAGGTCTTTCTCCTCTGTCATTTGCCTCATGCTTACTCCTCTATGCCATGCAGTAGCCCGTTTTTAAATCTGTCTCACTTCTGGAAATTCCTGCATGTAAAGAAACGTATAGTCTTGACAGTGGAAGGGAAGAAAAAACAGTTACTTAACCAGCTGCTTTTAAGCTACAGAATAAAAAAAAGAAGAAAAACAATTTTTATGTTTAAAAGATATTGAGAGATCAGTTGAAGCTTTGCAAAGTGAGAAACTACCTTGATGTATTAGCAAGCAAAATACATTGGTACATATTTATTCAAAGCTGTTATATGTAAGGTTAACTGTCTGGTGGATACAATTGTGTTAACAGGCAGTTACTTACTATGAGATTGTACTCCCCAAATGTTGGGGCATTACAGGCTCCACAATAGTTGGTCACATAGTCTCACAGGCCAACAGTACTGAATAAGTCCTTGTAACTTGGTTAAAATCAGAAGAGCAAAAACAAGGAAGCTAATTGGCCTAAGTGAGTCAGCTGGTACAAAACGAACACTGCATTAATCCATGATACATGCCGTGTTTGAATCGGGAGCGAGCACAGAAAAGCATTGAAACACGGTTCTTGTTGTGCACGAGCTGCGGCAGTTTAGAGCGCGGTCTTGAGGACATGTTGGAAACAGATGGGTAGAGCTGCCGGCAGGAAGTGATGCAGAAAAAGAGTTCAATACTATGCCGGTAATTAAGTAGGAGGTGTCAGAACAATGTTTGTGCTAGGGGGACTGACACTGTTAGCAGTGTTCATCGTCAAGAACAGGGAAACAATTGGAGCATTCTGGGAAGAGAACGAATATTTACATATCATGCTGTGTGCACTGAAGTAAAGCGCGACATATGCAAATATTCCTCATCTTCCTACAATGCTGTATTACAGTACAAATGCAAGCGAAAGAAAAGAGGAAAAACAGCCGCCCAGATCAAAATGAAACCGAGTGTATGAGGTTAGATGTGCCATGATATTACTTGTAAACAGAAGTTGCTAATGGTGAAGAAAGAGCAGTAGCAACATAAATAGCGACTTCCCTCTGGACGTGCATGCGCCCGTAACAGATGTAGTAAAAAAAAAAAGCAGACAGTTCAGCAGCACGCAACTTTATGAAGTGGTGTTACTGTATCTGCTATATTAATGTGAGATTTAAGACTACTGAGTGACCGCTTGCCATGTTACAAATGCATTAACCCACTCCGAAGGTGGCATCTAATGGGATTAATGCATGGTTGGGCCGTTGTAGGCACACGGCCTGCGGCCTCATGCAACAACCCTCCCAACCATCCATTAATCCACCATTAGATGCCACCTTCGTCGTGGCTTAATGCTTACTTGTGGCAGATACGGTTTCAAAAAGGAACATGCTTGGGAGAAACAGTTAAGGGCACAGCTTAAACATTTTAAAGGCACGTGCTGTACACACAACACAGTATAACTAGAAAGCAAAGTTCAGTTAGCAAAGAAATAGAAATACTTGTCCCTTAGTTTGAAATCAACCCCTGAATTTGGCTGCCTGCTTCGTTTAGTCTAACTGGAAAGTTCAGCTGTAAGGCCCTCACCCCTGCCCTTTTTGCAAAACGACCGGTGGCATGCTGTTGAAGCTGACAGCAGTACCTGGTGGGGACTGGGTTCGGGGAGGACTAGGTTACTCGGCACAGGGGGCCTGGGTTTGGCTACTTTGCACAGGGGCACCAAAGTAAATCCGAACACAGGAAGCAATAACTGTAATGTCCAAAACCAGGAATGGGATTCTAAAGTGTGGCTTTTATTCGCATCCAAACTGAACAAACAAAGCATAGACGGACCCTCATGGGCTACATTCCTGGTAATGCAGATTAGTGACACAGAACACTTCTTCACTATTCTAGCCCTCAGGCTCTGAACCCACCCGCACACAGCCCAGACTTGCACGCAGCTTTGGGCACACAGCCCGACTTGTACACTACTTGGTTTTTCCTATGACCCGCTTCCTCCACGCCACTTGATCGCGTCCATATGGGAATGAACCAGTTTTCCTGTTGGTGGCTCCCCAAACCACCTTAGAGCCTTCAACTCCTTAAGGGAAATTTCCTTCCAATCCCACATCTGGGTACTTCCCTCATCACTGGCCAAGTGCATGAGGCAAAGTAGAAATCCACAGAGCAAATCCGTAGAGGTGGACCTGGTTACTAAAGATGGGGGGTCTTCCACCTCCAGCTCCCACAATCCATACCTGGCCATTTCTCTGGATACTAAACAACTCTTTTGAAAGCTTGGCAATGTAGATTACTGGGTAGACGTATGTCACATCTCCTCTACATGTCTTGACTTTCCCTTTATGCTGGACTTGAACATACTTTTTCTTTTCGCTAAGCCTATTACTCTAGGCCTCCCACTACTTCAGTAGTCCAGTCCCCACTTTAACACAGTTCAGGATGAAACATGGGCCCTTTAGAAAGAGCAGAACTCACCCCTCGGTTGCAGGTGCCCCACAGGCGAATCTTGAAATCTTCTTGTACTCCACACACTTGGGAAAAATAAGGCAGCTTCTTCTCTAGCAGTAGCCAGGGGTTGCCCCTGGAATAGCAGGCAAACCTTCCTGCTCCATCCCCAGAGGGATGGGGCACAGAGACCCGTATCAGCGGTCTCCACCACTTTAAAGAACAGCTTACTGTGTCCCTCTTTAGGCAGAAACGCACACCTTTCCCTAAATGTAGCTCTATTTCAGAGCTGAGGCTCCAAGAGCCTGTGCACAGAACTGCTGTGCTCCTCTCACAACAATCTCCAACTACAGACTGCTCACACTGACTGTTCAAAACTCCCAACATTCTAATCTAACTCCCTTCTGCAGATTCCAATGTGGCTCATGCAGCTGTGGTAGTTCTATGGTGATGTCATCCCTCAGTCTCAGCTGAGACTGAGAACAGAGTGAGACAGTGTGAAATCCATTTAACTGGAGTTTCACAAGCTGCCTTCCCTCCTACCACTAGGTTTTACTGGGATTGTAGTAACCTCGGGTAACAAGGGGGTTATACAGCAATACACACAAGGTCCACTTCTCTGGTAACAGAGCCAAATTTGGTTTTCACCAGCTGTTTACCAGCCTCCGATGGTTTCCCAAATAAGGTTTGCTGAGCATGTGAAAGTCTCAGTTTAGTTGGTAAATGTAGAGGGAGTGTTTTTGTAACCTTTTATGACACAAAAAGAACAGCACTTCTTTGTGGCATTTATTTATATAGAGCAGAAAAGGACAGGACAGGACAGTACGGCCTGTTTTCAGCCTGGCACACCAACTGAAGTTGAACCAGATTAAGCGGTTGGTGGTTGTTTTAGTGAATTTAGCCAGGACACGGGAAATTCCCTACTTTTTTTTTAACAAATGCCATGGGATCTTTAATGTCCACCTAAACAGCCATCAGAAAAGACAGGTAGGACCTCTGACTAATGCCTCATCTGAAAAATGCCATAACTCTGGTCTGGGTGGGTGGAATATATTTGCTATCTCTGTCCCTTTTTTATTTTTTTTTCCAGTATAAAGAATTATGTCCCCTTCATGTATACCTCCAGAGGTTGACATTATAGTACTTGGTAGTTTGACATTGTTAGAATGCTTATGGGGAGTAATTGGGTTAACTGTACCTCTCACTAAATTTTTAAAAAGTACCTGCGTTCAGTTGTTGGCAAAGTTACCGTGTCCTCTGCTTCCTCGCACTTGTGTAACCTAATGACCCCCATGTTCATAGCCCTGGCATTATTCGATAGATGGTCTAGCCTTAGCTTCAGAATGTTATTCTCTTTCACAGCCTCCCCAGTTGCCTTGAGGGATTTAATTTGCGCAGTCGGTTGCTGTTTTATTTTCTGCTGCCAGAGTCTACTTTAACTTTTTTTACATTTGTTTATTTTTTTTATGTAAAAATAATTCTGTATTTTCTTCTTTCACATATAGCATCATCATATTAAGGAGTGTACAAAACCTCTGAACACACATACTTCACTTTAGAGACTGTGGAGCTGTACATGATCTTAGAAATGCCTTGGAGGGAAACCATGCTTTCATAGTAGGATCATCTTATAACAGTGCCAGACCATCAGTAGAGCAGTGGTGCCCCACAAATAACTAACATCAGTTTAATATAGTATGTACTGTCATCCATGACTGGCACTTCACGCTAACCACCCGGGAGAGTGCTGGGTGGAAATATGACATCGCTTTCCAAAGACCTGCTCTAGAAGATGGAGATGGATGCCAAATAGGCAGTACATAATGTACTCCCTTTCCTCCCACTAAAACGAATACAGATGCCTGCTTAACCTCTGCCAAAAAAAAAAAAAGTCAAATCAGCACAAGGCAAGTAACTCAAAAACCATCAAACCCGTAACCTTGGCAACTCCAAGAACCTCTGATTGACTGTGAACTCCCTAATTACGCCTGGAACCAAATAGAACACCATAAAACTGGAAGTTGGGGTAAGAACCTTCACTGACCCATTCAAAGTGGCCGAAGCCCTTAACACTAAATTCGCAGATCAGTTCGACTGTCTTGTTAAACTCCCCCTCCTCCGACCTCACCTGTGGTCCTGTTGGATGGGTCACCAACAACTCTAGTGTTTCACCCTTTCACTTTAAGGCCATTTCCCTGCAGAAAATTTGTAAGAAGCTCTTCATGACCCTCCCCAAACGAGGTAGCACCAGCAGTGATGGCCTTTGCCCGAGATTTCTAAAACTTGTAGCCCACATTATTGTCAAACCCCTGGCTATGATATTTAACTTATCCCTTATCTCTTCCTCCATGTCCCCCATCTGGAAGCTAGCCAGAGTCGTCTTTACCCTATGCTCATTGACGGTTATTGTCTTATCTTCATCCTCTCCCACCTGTGCACAGTCCTTGAAAAGACTGTTTTACAGCAAATCTCAGACAATCTCCTCTCTCCCCAATAGTATGGTTTTGGAAAAGGTCACAGCACACCCACTGCACTAGCCTGCTTCACACTGACAATGTTTTTCAGAGGCACAGATGAAGGCAAAGTAACTGGCATCATCCTTTTGGATCTCACCAAGGCCTTCGACCTGGTGGACCATAACATCCTGCTAGGTAAGCTGAGCAGTATTGGGTGTTCTACTGTGACCACAGCATGATTTTGTGACTACCTTTCGGGTCACACCCACCCAGGTGGTCTGCACGGGGAGGGCAAATTCCATCACCTGGGTGGTCTGAACTGTGGTCCCACAAGGATCCATACTTGGACTCGTCTTGTTTTCCCTGCTAATGAACTCCATTCATAAGGATAGCATCATGTGCAACTCGCTATTATGTGCCAGTGACCTTACCATACCATAGTCCAAAGACCCCGGCTGAACTGTCATCCACACTTATGGAAAATTTCAGCACCACCCAAAAATGGTTCCTTGCCAACAGTCACTTTAGTATATGGCTGGAAGACTAAAGCCATGCTGTTCTTGTCGAAACCCAGACTATCAATCAGTCAGTCAGTCTAAACTTTATTCATAAAGTGCCCCTTCCCGGGGGCTAGGTAGGTGATACTACCACTTTTTTACATCCTGTCCCCTGATGGCTCACCCCTTGAGTTAGTGACGATCTTCAAATGTCTGGGAGTCACCCTCAGCCCCTCCCTGTCATTCTCTGACCACATCAGACTCACTGTCCAGCACATGAACCAGAGACTAGGAGTTGGCTTCCATCTCAGTGATGTTTATGATCCCTGACGTACCATGGCACAGGCAATTTACTCCCCTTGCTGGACTACTCTTCACCCATCTACATGCAAACCTCATCCTCCTGCCTGTCCAGACTCTAGAAAACCTACAGTAGCATCTGTAGGTTTTCCCTAATGGCCCCTTACTGCACACATCACTGTTCCCTGTACCAGGCCTTAGGCTGGCTCCCATCCCTGGCCAGCCAAGATTACCACCTTGGTTGCTTTGTAGATGGGTTAATCAGGAAGAAAGAGCTGTCACCCTTCTCCTCCTTACTAAGGCCAGAGCCCTGCCATCAAGCCCTCCTGTTCTTCTCCAACTTATTAGAGTGCCACAAGTTACCACATGTATGGGATAGAAGGTCTTCTCCTATAGCTGTCCCAAGTCTTTGCAACAGCCTACCTGCCCCACTACAAAGTGTGAGATCACACCCCCAGTTTCTATCTTACTATAAGACCTTCCTCACTGCTACCATTTTCTGTAATTGCCCCCCCATATGATATGATCTCCTCCACAGGCAAAGCATCTGCCCCCCCCCCCCATCTCGCAACACCCGGCATGCCACAGTGACTCTGTAATTTGTTTTTGTTATGATGATATATGTTAGGCACTGTGCTGCTACACAGATTTTGTGTACTGTAATAATTAGTGTGCAAGAAGTGGGTGAAACCACACCTAGGAGAGGCAATGCCATGGTCAGAAAATACCAAATGTAAAGCTGTCTGTGAATCACAGTGGGACCGGCACCTGCCAAAGGCTGACAACATACTTAAATCGTACAGCCTGTTAAAGATAGATGGAAGGACTCGCCCGATGCCGTTTTCAAGACGTGGTGCAAAAAAATTCCTTTATAAAAGTAATGCAAGTAATTTAAAGGTGCACTTGTGCAAAACAACACAGTACAGCAACTTCAAATGAGGTGGTATTCACTTCCTTCTTTCTACCCGCGCCCAACGTTCTATGTCATTCCGTGGTCACCTGATGGATTTCACAAACACTTGCTTTCTCGAAGGTGACCATGGAAATTACGTACCAGTGCTTAAATACAAGAAATACTTGGAGACATTGTCACATTAAAACCAACTTATATAGAGTTGTTGCATACTTGGATTGTAGTATACCATCAAAAAGAGATCAGATAGTTATTTATATCTAATATAGTAGTGCAGGGTAAAAAGTTGCACTTCATTGGTGTTTTAAAGAGATGATAATAAATATAGTTATAAAACGGTAATACTATTCTCCGACCAGCTTAACAACATTTGCAATACATAAAGTGCATCAGTTCATCAGATATTAAAGCAGGCATGGTAGATAAGGTATTTTACCAAGGCATCTATTCCTGATAACAGTACTTCAGAAATCGAACTATAAATAATCAAATCTGAAAAGAATTGGACAGCCCAGAGAGACAGCACAGTTTTTTAAGGAAACATTTAACACAGATGGTTGCTGGTGCATATCTGCAAAATTAAAAAAGAGAACCTCAGTGAGTTAATAGATCCCAAGTAACACATAAATACCTTTTACAGTACAAGCTAAAAACACTATTAAAACCAGTAATGCTAATACATACATGATAGACCACATAGGTAATTGTAGTATTCATTACTTTTTAAGGAATGGTTTGACTTCTGTTCTTCTATTTAGTTCCCTTCCCATCCATTGCTTAAAAAAAAAAAATCTAGTATTGCTCGTTTTGAGCAGAAGGTTGTTGTAATCCTTTCCCCATCTTGACATAACTGTTTTTTCAAGACCTGTAAACACAAATCCACGTTCAGATTTATTTCTGCTTTTGAGAGTGTGTAATGCTAAGGCATTTGTTTCATCAGCATTTTCAGTGGCCCGTGTGTGCTCCCCTATGTGGGCCTTAAATGCCCTTTTAGTCTTGCCCACATGGTAGGAACTACACCTGCATTCTGCCAGATAGATGGGTCCACAGGTGCTGCAGGTCTTAAAGCCTCTGACCTTATTTTCTTCACCTTTGGTGGGGTTCACAAATGTTTTAGAATTTTTAACTTTCGGACAATATTTACAATTACCACATTTGTTACTCATGTTGTCCCTTCTGGGCAACCACATCCTGGGATTTTCCTCCAGGTGTTGTACGGAATGAACCACTATATCCTTAATACAGTCGCCCTTTCTGTAAACAGTTTTGGGTCCCCCTTCAGATCTTTCAATCCTGGGTCTTGCAATGCTATATGCCAGTGCTTTTTAATTATTTCAGTTATTTGCTTGGACTGGGGGTTAAAGGTGCTTACAAAACAGAGCTGGGCATCCTGCTTTTTCTCTCTCTCTTGGTTTGCTTCTCTTCCAGTAGTGTATCCCTAGGTAATTCATCTACCATTTCTTTAGCATTCTATATCATAGTCTCAGCATACCCCCCTTTCCACTAGTCTCTGTGTTAGTTCATTCGCTCTCTCCTCATATAATTTCTCTGAGCCACAATTTCTTTTTGTTCAAACATATTGCCCCTTAGGGATAGCGTTAACAATGTGATGTGATGTGAATGATTACTGCTTGCCTGCGGGAGGGTATTCCTTTCGGTGGGCTTTCTAGATAAATCTGTGGTCAGACCACCCATCTCATCCTTCGTAATAACCAGATCAAGGAAATTAATCCTATTGATGTCACTGGCGACGGTAAATGTTAAATTTTGGTTGCTCCTCTCTAAATACTCCACAAATTCGGTAAGTTCATCCGTGGTGCCCTTCCAAATGACGAGTATATCGTCAGTGTAGCGCCTCCACATTTCCACTTTGTGGAAGTGTGAGTTGATTCACTGTGGGCGAAATCATTCTCCTATTTCGCCATGTATAGATTGGTGAAATTGGAGGTGAAACTCACCCCCATGGCTGTCCCTTTCTTTTGCAGGTAAACGTCTGTTTTGTAAAACAAACATACTATACTCTAGTTAATTCAACTAATACCTGGGGTCCAAAGAATTCCTGATGACCAAGTAAAATCTGAGGGCATCCAGTCCCTCAGCATGAGAAATGTTCTTGTAAAGGGCTGTGACATCTAAGGTCACAAGCAAACTATTTTCCTCAGTTCTGATGTTGCTTAATAGGCGGAACACATCCCCAGTATCTTTCAGATATGCTGGTGTCCTCTTAACCAGGTCAGCTATATTATGTTCAACATACTTTGCCAGTAGCTCAGTGAGAGAATTATTCCCTGAGACTTATCTGTCTGCCTGGAGGTCTCTCTAAGAATTTATGTACCTTCAGGAGACAGTAAAAATTTGCTCTGACTGGGTGGTTTACGTTTAGGTATTTCATAATGTGTAAAGGTAGCAACTCATTTTCTAACACATGTTTTAAATATGCAGCTATTTCATTTTTGTAACATTTGGTTGGGTCATATTTTAGCTTAGTGTAAAAATTGTCCCCCAATTGTCTCAAAACTTCCTTTTCGTAGTCAGTGCTGTTCATAATAACAATTGCCCCTCCCCCTTTATCTACTGGCTTTTTAGTTAATTTTTCATTTCTTCCAAGTTCATACAGTGCATTAGATTCTTCATTACTAATATTATAATAGAATCTGTCAGTTTATTCAGTTTATCTGTATCAACCTCACAGCTTTTAATGAAAGTTTGTAGGGCTAGGGTCATGGGGGAGGGGGCAACACTTAGACTGTGGTTTAAAAACAGAAATGTGACCCCCATTTCTTCGGTTACCTCACTTGTCCCTGGGTCTGGCTGGGTCTCATCAATTACAAGGTCCTGGTCTTTGCGGTTAAAGAATGATTTGAGGCTCAGATTACGCCCCATTCCGTTTGTATCAATCACGGTCTCAGAGGGGTCAAGTCTTTTAGTAGGGGTGAAAGAAAGCCCTTTACTTAAAACTATTCTCTCCGCTTCTGAATGTGAGTAATCTGAGAGATTAACAATATTGAAAGTGGCGTCCTCCCTTGTGCTTGTCGTCCTCTCCAATTCCTTCCTCTGCCAGTTTCTGCACCTCTTCTTCACCTCCTCTTGGTGCCTCTTCTACCAGTAGAGAGTTGCTAATGAGACTGTTATTGATGTGACTAGAATGGGGCATAATCTGAGCCTGAAATCATTCTTTAACCACAAAGACCAGGACTTTGTAATTGATGAGACCCAGTCAGAGACGGGTGAGGTAACCAAAGAAAATGGAGTCACATTTCTGTTTTTAAACCACAGTCTGTTTTGCCCCCCCACCACTTGACCCCAGCCTTACAAACTTTCATTAAAAGCTGTGAGGTTGATATAGAAAAACTGAATAGAGAAACTGATAGATTTTATCATAATATTAGTAATGAAGTATCTGATTCACTATATGAACTTGGAAGAAATGAAAAATTTAACTAAAGCCAGCAGTTGGGGGGGCAACTGTTTATTATGAATAGCACTGACTACGAAAAGGAAGTTTTGAGACAATTTGGGGACAATGCATATTTAAAACGTGTTAAAAAAATGACTTATTACCTTTACACGCTATCAAATACCTAAACGTAAACCACCTAGCCAGAGCAAGTTTTTACTGTCTCCTGAAGGTACATAAATTCTTAGAGAGCCCTACAGGGAGACAGTTAGTCTCAGGGAATAATTATCTCACTGAGCCACTGGCAAAGTATGTTGACCATAATATAGCTGACCTGGTTAAGAGAACACCAGCATATCCGAAAGATACTGGGGAAATATTGCGCCTATTAAAGGACATCAGCATTGTGGAAGATAGCTTGCTTGTGACCTTGGACATCACAGCCCTTTTATACAAACATTCCTCATGCTGAGAGATTTTACTTGGATACCAGGAATTCTTTGGAACCCCTACTGAGGTATTAGTTGAATTAGCTGGATTTGTGCTAGAGTAATACATATAGAATAATGGATAGGCAAGTGTGTGTTATGGATTATTTTTACACACCTGAGGGGTGTGATGACCTGTAAACCTTGAGAGTGAAGCTTGAGCGGTTTACACAGTCATCACACACCGAGGGTGTGTTAGAAAAAATAAATTCCTTAACACACACTTGCCTATCTTTTATTTTTTATAATTACTGGTGTTTTGTGCAGCTTTGCGCGACTTTGTGCGGGTTGATATGACTTTGCCATAATACCTATTTAGGTATTACGGTTTTTAATACACAGATTTTTACATTGAAAAAAACAGAACCCATTAATTATATTTATTTACAAAACAGACTTTCACCTGCAAAATAAATTGATAGCCATGGGGGTGAGTTTTTGCCCCCAGTTTTGCCAATCTATACATGGCAAAATGGGAGAATGATTTTGTCTGTAGTGAACTCAACCAGCACGTCCACAAACTGGACATGTGGAGACACTACATTGACAATGTACTCATCATTTGGAAGGGCACCATGGATGATGTTACCGAATTTGTGGAGTATTTAGAGATGAGTAACCAGAATTTAAAACTGTCACCTGTGACATCAATAGGATTAATTTCTTACCCCAGGAGTCCTTCAGCATCAGTAACTTTTTGCACTTAGCTTTGCTTAAATTGGCAAACATAGCAGACAAACCTTTGATTATTATGGCTGAGGATAAATCAAAGGCTTCCGACGAGGGGCCGTTCAAAAGTACTAATACCAAAAGCAGAGGTGCTGAGGAACCCTCCAGGTCCCAGCCCAAAAATAAATCTTCCAAAGATGATGTTCCTCATAAATTGAAACACAAGAGTGACGAAAAAAGGAAGCTTGATGAAGCCTCTGATGAAGTGGCTAAAAAGAAACTCTGTCAAGACAAATATACTCTTGTTGCTCCTGGGAAAGCCAATAGCGAGACAATAGGCAGCTTAAAGCATACAGGAAAAACAAAACACAAACTGCGAAGGTTCTTCCATCCGTTTAAAGATATGGAAAAAGCATAGCAACTGTTTCAGACCCTTCAAAAGATGGGTCCTCCATTTACTGGGGCTGGCAAGCACTCTTCCTCAGTTCTCTCTTCTGTAGACTGTGAGGGTTACGCAGATGACGATCATTGTTATGATGCCCCTGACATGGATTTTGAGGGCCTTGAGTCCCAGAAGTGCTCAGACCCTCATCGTGGGGATCCCCTGGGTGACCACGAGGATCCTTTCTCTGTATTTACATTTATACAAAACATGCTGGACCTCCCTACGCAGGAGCCCAACTAGGTTATCGAAGAAGATGAAGATTATAGGGAGATGAAGGGTCTTTCATCCTCAAAGACCCTGGTCGTCCCTATCTATAATGCATTTAGAAAAAATACCGTGAAGGTGCTTCAACACCCCACTTCAGTATCGGGTTGATAAGTGGCTTGAGAGAAAATATAAATTGTTTAAAAATTGTACAGAGTTCCTGTCTGCACACCCTAGCCACGAGAGTATACTGCAGCAGGCAGCTTGTGAGAATGCTGGAGTCTCCTTGTCCCTCTCTCCCCCTGACAAGGATTCCAAGAAAATTGACTTTATAGCAAAGAAAATGTATGCCACAACTTCCCTGCTTCTCAGACTTTCTTCTTACATGGCATTCACAGCCAAATATCAGAAAGTCTTATAGAAATCTGTCCATTCTGTGGCCTGCAACAAATCAGATTCTGTGGTGTAGGAGCTGGTGGATGCATCAAAAACTTCCCTGGAAGCTACTCTGTTCCAATTCCACATGACAGATGACAACAGTGATGCCTCTAAGGCGATGGCCCATGCTATCTCTCTGAGGCGCTTCGCCTGGCTTAGAACAACCAGTCTGACCACAGACACTCAGAACAAGGCCATGGATTTTCCCTGTGATCAGAATATATTATTTGATTACAGAACCACCGACTACATGAAAAAAGTCGATGAGTACAAGGCCTCCTGGTAGAGCCACCCATCCAAACCTAAGCCCGCCACCCCTCAGGGATCCCGTCCCAGGGGCTGTAGGGGCAGAAGTTTTGTTCCCAGGCCTTACAATCCCTATCCCCAGTCTGACTTTGGCCAGTACAGGGGAGTCTTTCAGAGGCAGGGACAGAAGGGGCCAAAAAAGAGCCACCTCTACCCAGCCATCTGCCTGTCAGTCTAAGTCCTGATGTGAGTGTTCAGGTTGCCTTCCCACTTCCGGTTGGAGGCAGACTCTCCCACTATTTTCAGCACTGGTCCCTCATGACGTCGGACAAGTGGGTGCTGGAGATAGTGGAGAAGTGTCTGTCATTACAGTTCAAGCAGCTGCCAGACCTCAAGTGTACCCAGGTGTCAAGACCTCTGTCCCCAACTCAAGATACCGCTGTTGGAAATGGAGGTACAAAAACCTTCTGGATTTACAAGCAGTGGAGAGGGTCCCCGCCCATGAGAAGGGCATGGGCCTCTACTCCAGGTATGTTCTGTCACAAAAGAAAACGGGGGAGTGGCGACCTAGCTTAGATCTCACATATTTAAACATTTCAGGTTACTATCGGTTCACTGCAATGCCCTTTGGTCTGTCCTCGGCCCCAAGAGTCTTTACCAAGTGTCTCGCAGTGGTAGCAGCACATCTCAGGAGACTAGGTGTCGCTCTCTACCCCTATCTGGATGACTGGCTCATAGTATCAGTGTCTCCTTGCCAGGTCAAAGAATCTCTTTTTCTCACAGAATGTTCTCTGGAGTCACTGGGTTTCCTGGTAAATCTAAAGAAATCTCACCCAGAACCCACCCAGCTGCTCGCCTTCATAGGGGTCCAGCTGTACACTCAGAAGGCATCTGTTTTCCTTCCGCAGGAAAGAATTCAGAGTTTCCTTTCAGTGGCAGATTCTTTCGCCCGGGGACAGTCAAGACCAGCCAGACATTTCCTCCAACTTCTGGGACATATGACCTCTATGATTGCAGTAGTCCCAGGGGTCAGGTACAGGATGAGACTCCTGCAAGCCTGCTTCAGAGCTCAGTGGTCTCAGAGAAGCAACAAATTTTCAAAGTTGATACCTGTATTGGAACAGTTCCTCCAAAACCTACTGTGGTGGAAGAACCCTGCAAATTTGCAGGCAGGGGTTCCCCTTCAAGTTCCTCTTCCCACAAAGGTGATGGCCACAGATGCCTCCCTTTTGGGCTGGGGAGCTCATTTGGACAGTGCCTCAGTAAGTGGCAGCTGGACTCCCAAAGAGTCACAGTTGCACATAAATCTTTTGGAACTCAGAGCAGTCTTACTAGCTCTCAAAGCTTTCACTCCCAGCATAGAAGGGCAGGCGGTTCAAATTCTAATGGACAACACCACTGCAGTGTTCTGGTACACCCTGTTTGTTTATGTAGATCAGGAATACTGTTTAGAAGCTCTGAAACTCTGGTCTCTAGCATTGTCCGTGGGAGTCGGCCTCTCGGCTGTTCACCTCCCAGACAAACTCAGTACTCTTGTGGATGCTCTTAAGCCGCATCAGTCAAGGTCAGAATGAATAGACACTGAACAAGCAGGTACTAGCCACAGTGTTCAGGTGGTGGGGCACACCAGACGTGGATCTGTTTGCCTCTCCTCTCAATTTTCAGCTTCCTCAGTACTGTTGCAGGCCCCCAGTTCTGGGAACACTTCCTTTGGATGCCGTCATCCTGGACTGGTCAGGGAGGTTCCTATATGCATTTCTTCACTTCCCCTGATATTCAGGGTTTTGCTGAAACTCAGCAGCCTGCATCGATGATCCTAGTGGCTCTGGACTGGCCCAGGCAAGCCTGGTACCCTCTCCTTCTCTGTGTCCTGCAACAGGCCCATTCCCCTGCCTCCACGGGAGTGCAGTACCCAGACATACACTCTCTTCACCTGAAGGCCTGGTTCTTGAGGAGTTAGTTTCCATCCTCTCAGTACTCCGAACAACATAGAAACATAGACTTTGACGGCAGATAAGGACCGCTGTCCCTTTTATTTATTTATTTATTTATTTATTTATTTATCAGTTAAATGGTTGAAGAAAAAATCTGAAATCAAAAAGTAGAATAAATAAAAAGGTGAATATTGAGAACTTAAACTATAAATGATAAAGTAGCACTGTTTGTTACAATTTGGAGTATGTAGCACTTGACCTAAGTGTTTTATTTATTTTTAAAGTGAACATATACAGGAGGCAGTTCTTGAGGAGACTTGGTAGATGTTTGGCTTTTGCTGATATTGTTAAAAAGTAAGGCAATGAATTTTTCATACATTTATATTGGTGGCATCTAGGGCAAAATGTATAAGAATTTTATGACTGTTAATGAATGTAAAGGATAACCAGGTGGTTAAAATATCATTTTGGCTTTAATATTGCTTTAATAACTACAATTGAAAGTTGGTACATCCAGTCATTTATGACTAGCATAGTCTAATATGAAAAAATATTAAAAATTGAAAATTAAAAAAAAAAATTATTTTCAAATGTGAAATACAGTAAATATTTGTTTTTAAATCTTTTTACAGTTCCCCAGAAGAAGCCTAATACTAGGCGAAACGTTGGGACTTTATAAAATAAAAATAATGAACTTTAAAAAGACTTTGTGTGTAGTAGCATTCATTGCTCGAGCAGGCCAGAACTTTGTTGTTGGATTTGAATGTACCAGAAACTTGGCGAGCTCCACCAGACACCTTACTGAATCATTTGTACAAGACTGGTGATTTCCCTGGGCACACAAACTTTTTGCACTTACTCCTTTTGCCCCATCCCTGTCCTTTTTGCCTTTGTCACTTTCTCCATTTACCCCTGCCCTTCTCCCTATCGACACCTCTATGTTGGTGTTTACCGTACTTACTACCGCGATTTTTTGGGGGCTAGGATTTCCCTGTTCTTTCCAGTGCCTCCCTGGCTAAGGTTTAAAATGCTTGCCAATGAAGCATTTAAACCCATCACTCTAGGATCCTGGTTCCCTCCTGGACAGATGCAGCCCATCATGCCAGTATAGGCTTGCATCACTCCAGGTGGACCCCCAGTCCCCAATAAAGCCAAATCCCTGAGCTCCACACCAGTTTTTCAACCACTGATTGAACCCCAGCAGTGCGGAACACCCTAGCCTCTCCTACGCCATAGATGGGCAGCACCTCCGAGAAGGTTACCGTGCATGCTACTTGTCTAAGGCCCCTCCCCAATTCCACAAACTCTTCCTGCACTTCTCTAATCCCTTTCTTAGCCAGGTCATTTGTCCCTAGGTGGACAATGATATCCAGCTCCCTCCCCTGTGCAGCTGCTCCGGCAATCCTGAGGATTCACTCCCTGTCCCTCCAAGCCATGGTGCCAGGCAGGCACCTTACCTTCCTCTCCCCTTCCTCCCCCAGTTCTACCTTCCTAACAATAGATACCCCCACCAGGAGTTGTTTCCTTCCTCTGCGGGGTCCCCCGCCAGCCTCCTGTGGGTCTCCTTTGTGGAGGTTCCCAGCATCCTCCTTGGTCTCCACTGTGGGTGCCTCCATAGAGGAACCACACTTTGCCAGAATGGCATAGAAATTGTGGAGAGGTACAACCGGAGGAATGTGCCTCTGTTCCACCACCCTCACCCTCCCTGAGCCCACTGTGGTCCAACCACTCCTCTTTCTTGGCGACCTCTGAGGCAACGGCAGTGGAACTGGTGGTCCCTGGATGGAAGAGGAGGTCCCACAAATCCTGGCCAGCTCAGCCTGGAGATGAGCAACCTCCTCCCTCAGCCCAGAGAGGTGCCTGCAGATGGGACAATACCGCATCCTCCAGAACGTCTCCTGGAAGACTGCTGCTCCACAGCCATTGCACTGCACCACTCCCATCATGTCTTATTTCTGGCCCCTTAACTGTTTGCAATCCTTACTGTTTCCTGTGTTTTTTTTTTCTCTCTCTCTCTCTTACCTTCTGCCTGTTTGCCCTTTAAGCTCCTGATTGTCCTGTTCTGAGACAATATCCTATATTTCTCAGTGTACCCCTTACTTGCTCAGAGGCAGACTTCCAGCAGCTAGAGGGGGCTGGAGAGCTATTCTTGCCCTTCTAGGATGGTGGGTCTTTGGTGGCTCTGTGATCACTCACTTCCTGCTCCCAAACAGGAAGTTCCTGTTGTCAGTCAAATTCTGTGCCTATAAAAGTAGAACTAGCTTTGGGTGGGAGGGAAGGAGGGCAATATAGTCCCAGTAGAGAAGTCCAGTCACACAGCAGTCCTTTCTCCTGGTGTCTTCTGCCAAGCTACTAGCAAAATCTTTCTAAGGCAGTCTTTAAATGTAGCTTCCTTTTAGCTAAGCCACTCCTCCTACTTATTAGATCTTTCTACAAGTAATTTAAACCTCACAGCTATCAGGTCCTTTCAATTACCTGAGATTTACACCTAGATAACTGTACAGGTCCTTACGATACTGAGGGTTGTTAAAAAACCGAACACTAAGAAGACTTATGTAGCCAAATGAAAAAGGTTTTCTCTCTGGTGCAAGAGCATAAAGGTTGAACCCCTATCAGCTTCAACCCTTCAGCTGCTAGACTACCTGGTACACCTACTGTACAGGCTTCAGGCTTGAAATTATCTTCACTCAGGGTACACCTGGTGGAAATTTCTGCCTACCTTTCGGAGGGAAAGAAGAAATTAGTTTTTTTCCCACGCCATTTTTAAACAGTTTTTAAAGGCCTCTTGCACCTCCAGCCTACAACCAGGGATCCCGTTTTTCCTTGGAGCCTGAACCTTTGCATAAATGGGCTCACAAAGCCACCCTTCAAGCCTATGTCCACGGCCCACATCAAGTTTGTAAGTTGGAAGACAGTCTTCCTGGTAGCCATTACATCTGCCAGGACGATTTCAGAGCTACAGGCCCTGTGCACTGAGCCGAATTACATCATCCCTCACAATGATAAAGTTGAGCTCAGGACAAATAGGAGATTTCTGCCAAAGGTGGTTTCAGAGTTTCACTTGAACTAGTCCATTACTCTGCCTGTCTTCTTTACTGAGCCATCCACTTCTGACGAGCAAAAGCTCCACAGCTTGGATGTCAACAGAGCCATCTTTCACTACTTAGAGCATACTAGACAGTCCAGAGGCTCTTCCACTCAGTTGTTCTCACCTACAGGGATGTAGGCAGAGGAAGACCAGCTAGCAAGAGAACTATTTCTCATTGGTTGGTCTCTTGTATTAGATTCTGCTATGAGAAAGCTGGTCAACAACCTCCAGTGGGGCTGAGGGCCCACTCCACCAGGGTCACTACAACCTCACTTGCAACAGCAAGGGACATTCCCCTACTGGATGTCTGCAAAGCAGCTACCTGGAAATCTGTGCACAGCTTTGTGAAACACTACAGTTTGGATGTGCAGACCAGATCTGATGCCAGATTTGGCAGGGTGGTTCTGCAGAGCCTCTTTCCTAAGTAGGTTCTCTGCCTACCACCCTCTTGGTACTGCTCGGTAGTCTGCAAAAAAGTTACTGATGCTAAAGGACTGCTGGGGTAAGAAGAAAAAATGACTTGCCACAGTAATTTTCTTTCTTCCAAGGGGTCCTTTAGCATCAGTAAGCTCCCACCCTTCCTCCCCGGTTCACCTGTCGGAGAAGGGCTCTTTATGACTCCTTTTGTCAGATTTGGAGGTTTCTTATTGATGAATTTTTAGCTCGTGTTGCTGTTGTTTGTTTCGACTTTTTGTGGACATTTGTATGTTTTTAGAATCCTGTTGATTCTTTTTCAGGACAGTTGCCCTTGTTTTTCCTTGAAACAATTCTGATGCATTCAACAGCTATCACTCAGCTCACCCCACTTCCTGTCTTTTGATTGGCTTGTCCCTAATCTCATTTAAATATCTCTTAAAGGCACACCTCCGGGGCAGTTGCTCCTAGCCAGCTAAGGGCAAAAGTTACTGATGCTAAAGGACCCCTTGGAAGAAAGAAGATCACTTCGGTGAGTAATTTTTTCTTATCGGCTCTTAAAAAATGCTAATGAAGTGCAACTTTTTATCCTGTAATACTATACTAGATATAAATAACTACCTGATTTGTTTTTAATGGTAAACTGTGATCCGAGTATGCACAAGCTCTATACATGTTGGTTTTAATGTGACACTGTAACACTGTCTCTTTAAGTCTATGTAATTTCCATGGTCACCTTTGAGAAAGCAAGTGTTTGCGAAATGCATCAGGTAACCACGGAATGACATAGAACACTGGGAGCGGGTAGAAAAAAGGAAGTGAGTACCACCTCATTTGAAGTTACTGTATTGCGTTATTTTGCACACGTTTCTACCTTTGGATTATTTGGATTACTTAAATAAAGGAATTTTTTTGCACCACACTTTGAAAACCACATCGAGTGAGTCTTTCCACCCATCTTTTACAGATTGTACAATTTAAGTGCATTGTCAACCTTTGGCAGGTGCCGGTCCCGGTCCCACTGTGATTCAGGCAGCTTTACATTTACTTCAATAAATACTTGCACTAATGTAACTGTTACCCAGTTGTTCATTTTCTGTGCCCTTTGTTTTATATTACTTAATATATTGTAGCAACTTACTATACTTTGTATTTCATGTACTTTTTTTTTATTATCATTTATCTTGTTTGTGCTATCTTTATGGACCTGATCATGCCTGAAAATGGTCCCTGGGATCAGTGTACCCATCTGGTTAATAAATAAAATATAAGCTACTTACTTATACTGCTGTCACCACTTTGCATATGATGGTAGATTTTAGCCACGTGCACACCATCTACCTCATTCACGGTTGCGTTGTGGTGCAGGCTTCTCTGTTCAAGCTGTAGCAGTGCGGCTCCCATTCACACAGCAACCCCCTGCTTCGGTGCAGCTGATCTGCTGGTGTTTTGGCTGAACATCCGTGGGGCGGAGGAGACCAAATAGGGCTGAAATTTTTCTTCAACACTTGTAGCATGATTATGGTAAGCCATACTTATTTTTTCTTGTTTTCGGCATGACATCTGTACCAAGCTCATTTACAGCTCGTTATGCTAATCTCTAGGCTATACTGTCAGCTCAGCTCTTCTGTAACTTAAAATCCAGGATTGATGAATGAAACTTCCACCAACCCGATACAGTCACAAAACTACATATTGTGCCATTCTTACTGGGTTACTGGCTTGCCTTTCTGAGCTGGAGACATAAAAACAGAATGCGAATGTCCATGTTTGTGTACAAGTTTGAATGCAAGAAGGTGGCACAGGTTTTTGTAAACCTGTGCTGGCACCATTGTGAGTGGTGCCAGCTGTTTAGATGGCTGTGTGAAATGCCTACACCACTACGTGATCCCAAGAAAAGAGGGATCGTGGTGAATGCAACACGTGCAGACACTGCGATGTGGATTGTGATAACATGACAAAAACTGGAACGCTGTAACAGCTCTGCACCACTCACAATGGTGCAGAAAATGCAGTGTGAATGACCCTTTTGACTTTTCCAGAAGCTCCCCATGATTTCTCCTACAAAATCTCTTGGGTGGCTTTTTTTTTTTTTTTTTATAAACAATAAACCAACACTTTTCATGTAGAGAACACTTTATAGAAATAAATTACTTGCATAGAAGGTGTAGTAATTGGTATTGTAAAGACATTGAACACATGGCCTAGTGCCAGCATAGTGTACGAATGCTATCTAGTGACAAGAAAAGTCAAGTTATGTCTCAAAATGAGATGCTGTGCTGAGCTCTGGAAAGGAACGAGTTAAACAAGGCAAGCCAAGGCTATTCAGCATGGGAAAACAAAAATATACTGTGAATTTGCTGCCATCTTGTGGGGCTGCCAAATATTTATCTAAGAAAATATTCTCCTATTTTGTCAATATTTACATTGGGTTCTTCCCAAATTAAAATTTTAAGTAAAATAGCAAAGCATTCTAGTATTCTTAGAAATGTCAACAGAAGGCAAACCTTTACCCCTCACAGACAACCACCAGCAGTCAGCTGTGAGACAAAGTCAAAGTTCATCCCATCAGTCTTCGTGGTCTTCGGCTTCATCTTGCTCCACCATTTTGTATTTAAGATTATACAATGGGATTTCGAATGAAAGAATCTGACTGGCTGGTACCTTTCTAGTATGGTAAATCCTAGCATAACCCATGGAAAAGGTGTCAGTCAGTCGGTTCACCAATCCAAACATCAAATAATTCCTACGCTCCCCCTCCCCCAAAAAACACAGAGAATAAAACTGTCATTTTACTGTCCCGATAAATCGCGATGGAGAAAAAAAACGCTACTTTTAAATATGGAGTGCATCTTTGACACTGAAACAGAAGAGCTGCTTGTGATTTTTCAGCTCCCAACCCCACTTCAACACCAAAAGAAACACTTGTCAGTATAATTCCTTTTACAGTTGTACCTCCCTCACCTCTCGGACCATTTTTTTCCAAAATGAGTTGGCTCCACCTCTGCGATCAGCTGCCTGCCACTCCTGAATACATTCACACCTTCACTCAGTAGTAAATGTCCTGATACCCTCCAGTACAAATGCTGGTTTCCTGATCACATAAAAGAAACAAAACAAAAAAAATTCCCCTGAGTCACGCTATTGTTTTCTTGCGACAGCGAACTGATCCCGGAAGCACAAACTCGGGGGTGGCTGTCCATTAGCGCTCACACCATGCGGATACACACCACAAAGTAACAGCAAGTCAAAATCTAAAATGTGTCAGGCTGTTACTTTGGAGGGGGGACATGACTCACTTTCGGGGATGGGGGAGTAAAAAAAAAAAACAAACAAAAAAACTAAAGCCTCAGTGGTGGTGCATTATTCTACCTAGCAACAGGGAACAATTTTTAATTTTTTTTTGGTGCAACAATTAATTCAATAAAAATTACTTAAAGTGGCCAAAACTGTATTTTTCTTGTTACAAACAGTGAAGGGAGCCATTTTATAATCGCAGTAAACTACTCCAGGGTGTGGGTAATGCTGGGATTTACCCAATTCTGGGGCCAGATTCACAAAACTTTGCTCGGGTGCAAACCTAGTTTGCCTCGGGCAAACTGGGTTTTGCCCAGAATTGGTATTCACAAAGCCCAGTTTGCACCCAGGCAAAGTAGTGGGGGGGGGGGGGGTTGCAATACAAATGAAGTGGAGGGAACCTGCATATCCCAGCAATCCCATTCACTAAGGTTTTGCTCCATGCAAGGGCCATTGTGAAGGTCCTTGAGTGGCGCAGAGTACCACTGGCAAACTCCTGACAGTAATCCGCACAACCCTAGTGGTTGGCGGAGGTACTGCGGGCCCCCCACCCCCAGTCCCTAAGCACCAACCCAATAATAAAAAAATAAAAAACAAACTTTTTCCATAGTGTAGGGTCCTTCCCTGGTCCCCGATCTCCCACCCAGTAATGAAAAAACAGATTTTTCCTTAATATAGTGGTCCCTCCCCGATCACCAATCACCATCCCCAAATGAGCAAATCCTGTTCCCTGGTAGTCTAGGGTCTCTCCTCCCACCCCATCCAGTGTGACCCACAACCCCGCCGCCATCCAATTTTTCAATCATGACCAGCACAGCCCTCCTCTCACTACCACAGCTGGCCAGCTGACTGAGCCCTCTTGGAGCGCAGGCTGTCTGTGCAGCGCTCCAAGAGGTCTCAGTCGACAGCCAGCCGCGGTGGTGAGAGGAGGTTCATGCTGGTCGCTGACCAAGATTGGGATGGGTCACATTGGATGGGTTGGGGGGAGGGACTCTATGGGATTTGCTCATTTGGGGACAGCGATCTGTGACTGGGGAGGGGGAGGGACCACTACAGTATGGAAAGGGTTTTTGTCCTTTTGAGGTCGGCGATCAGAGAACCGGGGCGGCACTACACTTGGGGACTGCAGCTGCATGGGGCATGGGCTGGTGGGGCAGGCTGTGCAATGCCACACTGTCATGCAAATGAGCCCATAATGGACATGCTAATGGGCACTAGTGACTTGCATGCCCAGTGGGCTCATTTGCATGGCTACTTTTGAGAATAGCACTTTAGTGCATGAAGCGCTACTGACTGCGGAGCTGTTTTCCTGGCTGGCTGTGGGGGAGCGCTACTGGTATCCTGGTGCTTTTCCTGGTTTATCGCTGCCCTCTTCGGCCCCTGTTCACAGTCGGATAGTGCACCGCGCTATCTGACTGTGAATGGCACAATTGCCCTTCAGCGCAACCACAAGGTGCTATGCAAACTGTTGCACAGCACTTTGTGTTTTTTTGTGAATCCTGCCCCTGGTGTGGTTTAGTCACTTGGCTTGTGGCCTCTTAACCGAACCAGGCCTTGCGTTAGGGTTGGAAATCAAGGGGTCAGTCTGACCCCCTGCTTTCAAAGTAGGGGGTCAGAAGCCAAAATTTGAAGGTCAATGCACTGAAATTATAAATTTTCGTGAACACCAAAATAAATGGCTTTTATTAATTTGGCTTGATTCTTACAACCTCCACTTATATACTCTGCGACTCTAAGCAAGTCACTTAACCACCCAGTGCTCCCAGGTTGCCCCTGAAGACAGGCACATGTGCCTAGTGGGCCTTACCCAGTTACCAAAGACAAAAAAAAATCTAGAAAGAATATTAAAGTCAGTAGAGAGAGACAGTGTACCACTTTAGCCAGATTGTGCTGACTAATCGGAGAAATGCAACGGTTACTCAGAAATTCAACATCCAGCCCCCAAGACTAAAGTCTGAGTTATACAGACTGTCTTCTTCAAATCCTGAGTGCTTTGCCAAAAAGCAAGCTGTTTTTTTAAGAGTCACTTTTCTTTGCCTCGTTTGTTTTTTTTTTGTCAGCAAGTTACATCCAAAGTCAGAAATAATGTGTATTAAAAAAATGAAAATAAAAATCTGGTTTCTGATCTGTTTCACTGAGGCCCCTATTCCCTCAGACTCTGCTACACTACAGTCATGCTGTTAGCCTTCGATCTGTCTCAAAAAGCTGTTGTCCAGAGTAATTCTTTTTATCAAAAAAACTCCGACAGGAGAAATAATATTTAGAATGAGTTCTTCTCAGGAGGAGAAAGTTTTAACGTTTTTAACGCGCCAAATAGTTCAGCTGCCCTGCACTGCTAAAGGAGACCCTTCTCCAATGGCTGAGTAGCTTAAAGTAACTGCGTGTTAATGCATAGTAAATGAATTAACCGATCTGTGTACCACGTGTGCGTATGGAAGACTGAAAAGAGGCACCACATGATGCAGACTTTCTGTTCATGAGCATGCATGTTGGGCAGACACTTACTGGAACCCCTGCCTTTCATATCCGAGTCATAGCACTTCACTGAATATGGCTAAATTATTGCATGCTGCTGTGTAATTAATACCGCTACTAGAGCCTGCATAGTGCATCACACATCTCCCCCCCCCCCCCAAACTCCAGCATTGCCATCCCTCCAGGTAGGTCTCATTACACTCGCTGCCTCCCAGTAAGAGAAAACGTTTTAGCCCAAGTTCCGTCAATCTGTTACGGCAAGTTCAACCTAAGTCCTCCTAGTTGGGTCAGCACAGTAAGCAGCGTGAAGATCGGAGGATGCAGGCAGCTGATGTGCGAGTCAGACACGAGTAAAAGCTGCTCTGCTGGCCGTGAAACAAGAAAAAAATCTGGGCTGGCTGATTTTAAATGGCAAGTCGTCAGCAGCGCTGTTAATGCCGCACCTTCAGTGAACTGTCAAGAGAACAGCAAAAAAACACCAGCCCCTGATGCAGTACAAAACACAGAAGGGTTAATAATGAACCCATCTATGTTGTGTAATACATCAGGCGCTGGTGTGTTTTTGCTGTTCTCTTTACATTAGACTGAAGGTGCGGCATTAGCAGCGCCATTGATGACTTGCCATTTAAATAAGCTAGCCTGGAATTTTTTCTGTAGTTACGGCATTGGGCAAGTAGAACACCTTTCTATGTCTGACTCAGCACAGCTTGCGGAACCCTCCTTCACGCTGCTCAACCTCTGCTCTCTGCATTGGCCATCCGATCCATCATGAGCCTTGCCGCGGTCCTGAGTAAATGAGGACCCCCCACCAAACACACACCAGCAGAACCCAACCCAAAAAGCACCCATTTAGTCTGTCTGTCTGTCTCTCTTTACCCGTGTGCACTCAGAAAATTAGTGGGCTGACAGTCGCTCTCTTCTTCGGTACTCCTCCTGCCAGACTCCCAAAACAGACTTAGCAGGTGCAGCATCACTGGACACCACCGCATACACCAAAGCATTTACCATCCAACAGAAGGCACATCGGGGAGAGGAGGTATTGCAGAGGTCGAAATAAGGATTTAATGGCCAGGTGCCTGGAATAGCTCCTGGGTATCGGCACTTTCTAGCCAACCAGGAGCTACTTTGGCAAAACTAGGGCTGACTTTTAAATCTGAACATACATACTGAAACTGCCAGCATAAAAGGCCATTTGGTCCGCTGAGTCTGCTAGATTTTGCAGCTAGCACCCTCATCTCAGCTGCCTCTCCCATGACCCTCCCTTTCCCTATCCCAGCCCCTCTTGAAGCATCCCACTGTTTTATAGGCCACCACCTCTGCTGGTAGTGTGTTCCATTCTGTTACCACCCTTTCTATAATGAAATGCCCCAGATTTCCCTCCTAAACCTTCCACTGTCCAATCTCAAATCATGACGATTGTCTCCCCCATTCTCCTTGAACAGTCCCTTTGTGTCTGTCCTGTTTATTCCTCTCATGTGCTAAGGTTCTCAGTCATATCCGCTGCCCCTTCTCTCCTCCAGAGAATACATAGTTCAACTTCCTCAGTCTAACCTCATGGTAACTCCAGGACCCAGGTTCATATGTTGTTTGGCACTGCACCCCTTCTAGAAATCTAATGTTCCTCTTTAGATAAGGATGCCAAAACTGAATGCAGTACTCCAGGTGGGGTCTGACCAGTGATCTGTGTTGGCAGAATCACCTTCTTCCCTTACAAAATGTATGCATTGAGGCAGTGAGGTCTGTTAGGAGACTTGTGGGTATCTTAAGGTTAAGTCTGTGGGTTATAATGGTAACACTGGTCTGGGAATTTGGAGACCACAGGCTCAAACCCCACTGAAGCCAAATACAGACTGTGTGACTTTAAGTTTGGTCAAGCAATTTCCAATTGTTTAACCAGGAGAGACAGACTAAGCTGAAAGCTTGTTTACAGGTGTGACCTGGGAGCACAATGAAGGACTTGCTCAGGATCACACATGTCAAGTGGGGGCACGGATTCAAACCCAGGGCTCCAGATTTGTAGCTCAGAGCCTTAAACCACTGTGTTATACTGCCTCAAACCTGCCTCCATTTAACTTCTCAGTGCTTCCGTCCACCAAGCTGCAGGAATTGAAAGAAGCAGGACCACACAAGAAACAAGATGTTGAATCCAGGCTGGGCTTTCCAGGATAAAAAGAAAAATATAGAACTTTTTTTAAGCTCTCTGACACAGTTGTGCTGTTTATCATAATTCTATTTTTCACAATAACCTGGCTGCCATGGGGAGGGTGTGTCTACCAGCTTATCTGTTTCCTCTACTGTACCAACGCTTCTGTGCATTTTATAGGGGTGTGTGTGTGTGTGTGTGTGTGTGTGTGTGTGTGTGTGTGTGTGTGTGTGTGTGTGTGTGTGTGTGTGTGTGTGTGTGTGAGTGTGTAATATATCCTTCCCTGCTGTAGTATGCAAGGTTATTTGGCAGTGGTAAACACTTACACAATACCTGTAACCTGCCACATTATGATTTATTTCTCCGACTGTAAAAGTACATTACATTCTCAGGCTATTACACAAGTGTCACACAGCACACTCTGTACCTATACCAGCAAAACTGAAACTGTGGTAAGGACACAAGAGCCTGGTAGGGTACAGGTCCATTGAAGCCAGTGATAGCCCCCACCCACCCGTATGCTACTTAGCTTAGACTGTTCATATTTGAACTGGCTTCCTCCCATGACATTTCCAAATTGCAGCTCATCACTATTTGACTACTTCCCCATTCTCTATCCCCAGTCTTGTGTTCCATCTGTTTACATACTTTCCCAGTCCCTACCTCTTTTCACATGCACTCGCTCTAATCATTTCTTTCTTCTGGCTTTGCAAAGGAATTTCAGTTCTCCAGCACGTTTTGCATACTTCACTCCCCTTCAGTTTTCAGCTGGCTGACTCGTCCGTCCGTATCCAGTTTCAGCTATCCAGCAACATCGTTTGCATATATCACGCCCCTTCCATTTTGTGCTCACTGACTAGTCTGCATGCAGTTTCAGCCCTGGGAATTTCAGCTTTCTGGAAACATATTTAAATATGTCGTGCCCCTTTCCTTTTCTGCTTGCGACTCTCCGCATCCGATTTCAGCACACTGTGCCGTTTTGCCCCTCCTGACACTGCAGACACACAAGGAGCTTTTGGAAGTACCCTTAACATGCTGCCGCTTTCAACCCCTGTATTGTAATGATGAGAGCTGACTCGCGATCCCGAGCTCAAGCAGTGTAATTAAAAGGGTTAAGCGCTAGCTGTGCACTTTGTGTGGTGGCTTTTTGTATTGCAGCTCAGAGGCAAGCAAAATAAATATTTTTTCCCCTTCCAGCTGCGATTAAAAGCTAGGGAGTGCTGCGTCAATCAAGATGCACTGAATCCTAATCAGTGCGTCAAAAAGATAAAATTTCTCCGATGAGGACATCACTAGTGTGTTATCGCGACCCCTGCCGAACCACACCAGGTGTGGGTAAATCCCACCATAACCCACGCCCTGTCGTGGTTTATTGCTGAATTTCTTTTGACGACCCATTTTCCAGCCTGCTTTGGGTCTGTATAGAAGAAAACTTGTCTTACATGTGATCCTGAGGCGTACCAGCATCAGCAAGTAGACAACTCCCAGACTGAACGCTTGGGCTGCCTGCTGTCAAAGCCTTTCCTTCTTGTCCACACAGCAAATGAGACATGTGGAAATGGGTAAATTGCTTGTTCCCCGTGTGACAGTGGGAAGTGCTACTGTGCTGCCACTGATATGGGGTCTCTCAGACCAACCCCACATATACCTAACATGATGGTGCGAGGGTTGTTACTGGCAGTAGCTGTGTGTTGTGTGGATAAATGATTCACCAGTTTTAACGGTCCTATCCAGTTGCAGAAAAGTCAAAGCCAGGATGTCACAGAAGCCCCCAGGTCATCTGCTTGCTTTTCCTCAGCAAGATCCATGATTAATATTCCATGACCTCTGCACATTTTTAGTGTTTTTGTCTGTATCTTGACCAAGTGTGTGTTTGCAGGGTTTTATTTAACTCTAAGAATTGATTAGCGTTTTGCTCATAAAAGTGCTAAATCTTTGTGAAAATGCATAGCTCTTGCCTCACTGTGTTTAACAAACATAGCACTTCTAGAAAATCTATATAAATATTTTCTGTACAGTTAGTATCATCCCAAGAAAAAAACTGCTAATTATTTAAAACCCTAGTTTGCACAAATTTTGTAGTGGCTTTGAGTGCTGCTGTAGACCTCATGTCTGCCGATTTGTGCTAATTCCATAGCTACAGTGATTTTTGGAGTCCTGGAGCCCCATTCTCTCCAAGGTAGTCTCTTATCTTTTGGTCCATAGCACAGACTGTAGCCAACACCGTTTTGCTAAGCCTGCTCCGCCTGGGATTCAGTGTTATTACTGTGTACTACTGCTCCAGTGGCCTCTAGTCAGCCTGAGAAGTTTGTTGATCTTCATGTCTCACAATTATTTTCCACTGCAGGTTCTCAACAGTCCACTGTAGCTCACAGTCCTAACATTTCTTAGTATTAGTTAACAAAAAACACATAATTAGAGCCATTGTGATATTCTTGCAGAGAGCTCTGTGAGAGTATGTCCTTTCTAGATGAGGCTCTAGCACTCCCCCATGTTTACCTCTGAGGTTGAAACTTTATATTAAAATCTTTGAATTTACAGTCGAGCTCTCGGATCATCTGCAGGATGGCCTTAATGGTCAACTCTGGTGTCCCACTGTCTCTGTGAGGTGTTCCTGCTGTGCTGTGCCAGTGTCATCAGTCTAATTTAGCACTTTGCCTATCCAGCTGTTCTCAGCTGCCCTCTGTTTTGGTCTTCCCATGATATGAACTGCAGCAAAGTTGGAAGAGTAACTTTCTCTCAAATACCCTTGAGTGCTAGTTAAAATTAGCTTTCTACTGCTGTAAAGTAAATTTTAATGTTGCTCACATTAAGCCACTGAAAAACACTACTTTCTGTGTAGGCTGCTAGCCCCACCCCCGCACCCCATGTACTGGAAAGATGGTGTCTTTTGTGGGAGGGATTTGAATGTCTACCAGTGCCAAGGAGTACCCAACAGGGCAGTTGTCCAGCTTCTCAAGGTGACAAGGTGGGGGAAGAAGTTGATTGCTCAGAAGTGATTTTATTTCTCTCCATAGAAACCCATTTTTCATATTCCGTTCTGCGTGGTTCTAAGATATTAGCCCATCTTGTGAGTGGTTTCTGAAGGCCATTCTTCTTGTTGAACCATCCAGAATTACTTTTTCAGAACTTAAAAACTGGGCCCCAGCCAGTCTAGTTGGACTTCATCAAGGCCTGTAACAGTGCAGTTCACAATCAGCTTCTGTTCAAGGCTCTTCACTGCAGTCAGTATACGCAGTGCCTGTCAGTGCCAAAGCAAATCAGTGCGGTATATGCTGTGCCCCTCGGCGTGGTATGCGCAGTGCACACAAACAGGACTGCTAACTGGCTTGGACCTGCTGCAGGAAACAGGGTTGTGGTTGATGGGGAATTGCTCCAAGTGGTTAGGAATATGCGGCAGTGTCCCTCACACACTAGTGCTGGGGCTACTGTTTTGCAACATTTTCATCAGTGATCTGTAATCTTGAGTCTCCAGCAGACTGCTTCAGTTTGCTGGTGATACTAAGCTGGTCAGGGTGGTAGACTCTGTTGAAGAATTGAACAAAACTTTGCTCCACTTGCTGTATACTGCTGATGGGGCCCTGCTAGGCAGTTACATATGTTTACATGTAAATCACCACATACTTTAGATTTGATAGGTTTTCTGTATTTCTTTTCCTTTTGTTGTTTCTTACTAGTTTTACTTTCACAAGGAAACTGGATCATTGTCCCTCACTGTGGATCTGCACCTTCTGTTTAGTCCTTTGCTGAAGTCACTGTCCTCTGTGATGTCGTATTCATTTCCACAGCAACAAACTGTAGTATCATAAACAGAGGGTCACAGAGAACTCTAAGGGACATGGATTCTGTTTCCAGGTGAAAAAGCCCAGTATTAAAGAACAGTGGGACAAGAAGTGCAGAAAATACTGAAAAATGTAAGCTAAATTTTATCGAATTATTAAGGCCAGGATATTGGAAGGGATTTAGTAAGCACTAACAGGGTTTGTGCCTCACATATAGTGTTTAGCACTGTGAAAGCAGGGAACTTGCAAAAAAGTGTTATGTTGAAAGGCACCATTAGAAAGGCAATAACCCGTTAGCGGGCAGCACTAAAGTATGCCAAGGCACCTAGGCAGATCACATGAATGTGATTTGCATACAGGCACACTGGCATACCCACATTTTTGTGGAGCACTAAAACAGCTGTTAAATCTGTGCTGTTCAAGGCCTCCACAGATGTGGTGTTATTGCTGTGGCATTGCCCCCTTGCCGATCAGTCTTGATTGGTATGACTGTAATCCCTGCTAGGCCATTTGCCCTGCAACTCCTCAGTTGCCTGTCCAATCACTGTAGCAATCCCTCTCTGCTAGTCTAGTGGCTCCTTCTGATTGTCAGTCCAATCATTGTTGAAATCCTTCCCTGCTAGTCTAGTGGTTCTCCCCATCCCCAAGTGCCAGTACAGTTATTGTTGAAATGCTCCTCTGCTAGTCTAATGTCCCCCCTTTGCCAGTCTGATCATTGTTTGAATTCCTCCCTGCTAGTCTAGTGGTACCCCTCCCCCGTTGCCATGCCGTCACTTACCTGCTCCCTCGTAGTTCAGTTGCCGTGCCACCCCAATCACTGTTTTACTTGTTTAGATTTCCCTTCCTTGGTAGCCCAGTTGCCCCCACTCCTGATCACCATGCTGATACAAACCCGCTGTCTGGTAGTCCAGTGTCCTCTTGTCATTGTTATTTCCTCTTTTTCTGGTAGTATAATGGTTCCACTACCCCTTTGTAACCCGTGCCCATAAGCTTCTGTTTAGAGCAATTTCAAATCCCTTTTTGTTTTAGGTTTCATGTTGTATTTTTATAAGAATGAACTATGCTTGGTGTGAGTTGTATTTTCCATGGTCATACAATATTTTTATCTGTAAATTTGTGTAACTGTTTTTTCATGCTTTTTTTAGGAATTCCAGCACCCGTGGTGTACTTTGTAGACTATGCCTCGAACTGCATCTACTTGGAAGATCTTGTAGACTCTGTTACAGTTCGGGACTATATCACTTCTATTCAGCAGTCTGGAAAGGATAATGAGAAGCTTCAGAACTTGGCTGAGAGAATGGGACAGATGTTGGCTAGAATGCATGATGAAGATGTTATCCATGGAGACCTCACCACCTCAAACGTGCTTCTTTGTCCACCAGTGGATGCTGTAAACCTGATACTGATCGATTTTGGACTGAGTTTCATCTCTGCCCTCCCAGAAGATAAAGGGGTGGATCTTTATGTATTGGAAAAGGCCTTTCTAAGCACCCACCCAAACACTGAGAAGATTTTTGAAACCTTGCTAAAGAGTTACTCATCAGCTTCTAAAAAGTCAGGGCAGGTGATCAAAAAGCTTGATGAGGTGCGACTTCGAGGTAGAAAGAGATCAATGGTTGGATAAATAATTTTAATAAAAAGGGTGTGATACTACTTCTGTTAATACTGATATATTACTGTACAAAATCTGGAACATTTACAGAGTTACACAAATCTTTAGTGCACGCAAGTTGAATGAAACTGCAGGGTGAGTTTTACAGATGGCTTTCATTAACCTTTTATGTGGCGTGGCCTAGTAGTGGTGCCTGTCCACATAGTAGCAGTTCTGCTTCTCATGATGATGCCTGTAATAGGGTGTGGGATAACAGATGGACACAACAGTCTGGTATAACATTCAGTGCACCATTGGCAAGGCGCAATGTTTGTTCCAAAACCAACAAAAAGGAAATAAAGTAAAAAGCTCAAACTGTGAGCAAAATAAAGGTTATATAAAGTAAATAACATTCTGTACCATTGTGGCAAACTTAAGCATTCAGTTTCCACTTGTGTTGTGTGATAAGGTCTTATCAACCCTTCTCACTCCCTGGTCAGAAAACACTGACCCTTATCTGGCCAAATGCTGAACAGGTTATCTCTTTTATACCCGCCACACAATCGTATGTCTACAGCATCATCATGTTCATATGAGTTTGTTTTTAGAGCTCCATTTAATTTATATAATATAGAGAGCTCATATTAATATTCATTATATCAGGTCTGTGCAAACATAACATATTTTTAGTTCGGAGAACTTTAATTTCAAAACAGAAAACATTTCGTTCAGGTCTAAGGTAAGGTGTTGCAGTATAAAGTTGGACACTAGAGGCCACTGCCACCCTATAATGCGGGCACACAGCAACTAGACAAACAACAGAGCACACACCCTGCTTGCAGGAGTCTGCAGAGCTTCACTTCTTTTGGGAGTAAGTTTTAACTTAGTTTGCTTTCTTTCTCGACTCTGTCTGGTTATTTATTATTTAATACAATAATGCCTTGTTACCAAGCAAAGGAGACTAGCTGAGGTTTGTTTTTAAAACTTATTGGGGGGATTCACCAGTGCCGAAATTTGCACTTCCCAGTGAGAAAAGCTTAATTATATAGCTCTGGTCAGAACAGCTGAGGAACAGGGAAGTAGCTAAAAAAAAAAAAAAAAAAAAAAAGGCTCCTGAAGGAGTTTTTCCCCCTTCAAAATGCAGCCTGTACGTTTCCCTTTTAAAGTACTTATATTTTAAAATAATAGTGTGGTTCCTGTTGCATTTTAACCAGTATGCTTTGGGAGAAACACATTTATTTAGCCCCTTTCTGATGACTTTTGTTTCAGCTAACAACCTGAGTGTTACTCTCACACTCTAATGGGGCTGTAACTCAGGATGGCCTCTCCCATTTCATTTCAGCAGGGGAGTAGCATTATTTTATTTAAACAACCCACTGTTAAGTCAGCAGGAGCACATATTTGCTGGTTGCTATGTGCTTTTACCTGTGCACGTGATAAATACCTATTTGAGGTTTGTTTGGTGTAAAGCCCAAAATATGAAAAAGCTCAACACACTTAAAGGGATTGTTTCTCAAGACCTGTTTCTGATAATATAGCACTAAATGTAGGTACTTCAAAACTTTTAGCTACGGGTTAAATACCAGTCTGATTTTTAAATTACCACACTTGTTAATACAGTGAGGTGGCTTCTGACGTTCAGAAATTTAACTGCCAGGCCCTTTTCTATCACCATGTTTTGACTGCACCTAGCCTTATTTTTGGACCACAGGAAAATTGAAAAACAGCGGAGACAGAAAAGCTTTTAGATGGGGGCTCAGTGGTGGCCAACCATCTGAACTAATAGCATAAAGGACAGTATAAAGACAGGCAGAACTGTTGCAACAGTAGTTTTTAAAGAGTGAGAAGGTCCAACTCAAGGAGCAGGCTTACTTTAACCAGTAGAAATCTACCAACTCCTTTTGAGAGGTTTTGTAACACACTGTACCATTCTATATTTCCCCTGTAAGGGCTCTATGTTAGCCTCTGCATTTCTAATTGTTTCACTTAATTTAGGCACTTTAAACACTTTAATTCCTCTGCACTTATGAAGTTCACAGCTGCCCATTTATGCGAGCAACAAACATTAACCAGAACTTCTCTTGGGGAACAGAAGAATTCAGCCTCCTACCCAGGGCCACCCTCTTACATATCTCCCCCACCCAAGAGGGCAACCGTCCCACGGTTGTCCGATACTGTCATACCTACCCACTAAGGGTGCAGTGGCAAGAAGTATCCCCTTCACTTTCCCAGGAAGGGGATGGAGCTATGGCCCACCCTCTCCATAAGCTCCGTCTCAGGGTCCCTACACATTCAGAATTAATTGTCTGGAGACATACATTTGCACAAAACTATTACTAGAACCCTGAGACACTTCGAACAAGTAGACCTAGAGAAAATAGTTCCTATTTTTATTTTCCAAAACCCTGCTTCAGTCTAGTTTTACCATGGAAATTCTCAATATTATATGTACACCCTCTAATACAAGAAGAGTTATACTATAACCTGCTGCATGTAAGGAGAATGCAGTTTAGCGTAGACTACCACCTAGTACCATATGACCTATGAGTGCGAGTCCCCCTTTTCCATGGGTGCCATTTCCTATGGCCCACCCACCTTTGGGTCCTCCCTTCCACCCATCTGTCAGATACTCTGTGATATACTGTATTGGCTTCTATGTAGGCAGCCACCTGTCTATACAGCCCAGGCCAGTAATACCTAGAAGTGATGTCTCGTAGTATTTCCCAATGATGTGAGGACCAGGTGTGTTTGGAACAATGTCCAACACCTTCCTCCTATGAGACCTGGGTACTACCACCCTTACATATTTTTTGTACAGGGATTAGGTCTGATGTGGTAAAGAATACCATGTCTCATTTCGTACCACATTAGCCCATCTCCGATACCACCATTAACTGGTCTACCTTCCTTAACCTTAATGTGATTCCCTAAATGGGTAATTTCGGGTCCCTCGACTGCAACAGTCTCCAATCTGGTTCTGGAAAACATTCACATTTTACAATAGGGGTTTCACAACAAGTCCCTTCAGCCTTGTCGGCCTTTTCAATGTTGCTTGGTATCTTCACCCCAACAGGCACATGTCCAGAGTCGGTCTTACCTGGGGACTTCTCCTCTTGCATCTCGCTTTCTACCCAAATAGCAACCGGGAAAAATTGGTAATGTAGGCAACAATGATGCACTCGGAATGTCCTCTCCCTCTGGGTTCCTTGATTCCTGGTCATCTGCAGCCTTCAATTCCACCGACCTGGAACTTTCCAACAGCACCTGGTATCGGTGCTCAGCCTCCTTCCGGCGCTGGTCCACTTTAAGCCATTGTCCACTGAGCCAATTTATCAATCGTATCAGGTCAGCCACACGATCTGCATACTCCATCCCAGATACTTCGTTCAGGCCACCGACTCCTTCCATGGTCCTTGGAACTTGTCCACCTGGGATACATTTGCCAGTATCCGCCGACAACTAAGTACACCTTCCCTGGCCAAACGCAGTTGGCAGTTATCCCACTTCTGACACCAAGTGTAATAGGGTGTGGGATAACAGATGGACACAACAGTCTGGTATAACATTCAATGCACCATTGGCAAGGCGCAATGTTTATTTGTTCCAAAACCAACAAAAAGGAAATAAAGTAAAAAGCTCAAACTGTGAGCAAAATAAAGGCTATATAAAGTAAATGACATTCTATACCATTGTGGCAAACTTAACCATTCAGTTTCCACTTGTGTGATAAGGTCTTATCAACCCCTTCTCACTCCCTGGTCAGAAAACACTGACCCTTATCTGGCCAAATGCTGAACAGGTTAGCTCTTTTATACCCGCCACACAATCATATGTCTACAGCATCATCATGTTCATATGAGTTTGTTTTTAGAGCTCCATTTAATTTATATAATATAGAGAGCTCATATTAATATTCACTATATCAGGTCTGTGCAAACATAACATATTTTTAGATCGGAGAACTTTAATTTCAAAACAGAAAACATTTCGTTCAGGTCTAAGGTAAGGTGTTGCAGTATAAAGTTGGACACTAGAGGCCACTACCACCCTATAATGCGGGCACACAGCAACTAGACAAACAGAGCACACACCCTGCTTGCAGGAGTCTGCAGAGCTTCACTTCTTTTGGGAGTAAGTTTTAACTTAGTTTGCTTTCTTTCTCGACTCTGTGTGGTTATTTATTATTTAATACAATAATGCCTTGTTACCAAGCAAAGGAGACTAGCTGAGGTTTGTTTTTAAAACTTATTGGGGGGATTCACCAGTGCCGAAATTTGCACTTCCCAGTGAGAAAAGCTTAATTATGTAGCTCCGATCAGAACAGCTGAGGAACAGGGAAGTAGCTAAAAAAAAAAAACTCCTGAAGGAGATCTTATCTGTGTCAATCTTCACCATTCATCACAGATGGGTACTGGGCCAGAGATCAGGACCCCGCGGGAGCCTTTTTTTTTTTTTAAATTTTTTTAAAGGGATAGGCGGAGCCGGCCGCAGCATCGGCGCCAGCCCTCGGTGTCAATGTACTCGTGGGCGCTGAGGATTAGCAGTTAAGCTGTGTCGACTCCGCCTGCCTACCAGTTCTTCAATTCCCCGCTGTCGAGGTCGCCGTGGGAAGCCTGTGTAGAAGATTTTCAAAGTTTTAGGCCTTAGCCTTTTGTCGTCGACAGTCCGTCGGTTCCTGCTAGTTCTAGTCTGCCATACTCGGCGTCGCTGGTAAGATCTTTCCATTTATTTTACAGTTTAGCGATGTCGAGTCTGTTTTGGTGTTTTTCCCGTTAGGTCATAGTCGGCGGTCGGAGGGCAAAAAGTGCGTCTAAGGCGGGGCAGCCCCATCGTCGGTGCCCGTGCGGCCGCCGAATACTCCGTTACCGACCAGCATGACCGTGTCTCTCGTGTCTTAGCCCGCTTCCGACATGGATTCATGCGACACCTGCTTCTCCATGGACCGCCGCGTCCTCGAACAGCGTGCGTTTAAAGTAGGGCGAGCTCCGCCAACTTTCGGGGGTAGGTCTCACACTCGTCGGGCCAAGCCGTGCTCTCTCGGCCTTTCCTCTGGGTCCCCTCCCGGTTCTGTACGGACCGAGGAGGAGGGAGCCTCGACCTCTCGTAGCCTAGCCTTGGCGAGCCTCCTTCCGGGCGCCGGAGGCCCGTCCGCTTCCTCCGGGGCCGGGCGGGGAGGTGCCCGCTATGGCAATCACCCTTCCGGGGTGAAGCTCCCAGTGGCGCTCCCGCGATCCGGAAGGCCAGGTCGATGCCGTCGCTCAGGGCCGTCGGCGCCGTTTGCGGCGCCGTGGAGTCTGTCGGCACCGGCAATGGCACCGACTCGTCTCGGCGCCGTGGGCCTTGTCGGCGCCGTTTACAGTGCCGACCCTGCTCGTGGCGCCGTGACCCTGGAATCGGCGTCGCCTTTCGCCATGGAGGATGCCACCTAGGTTGAGCACGGTGCCGTGGGGCCTTCAGAGTCATCCGAAGGGCCTGGCGTCGGCGTCGGCACTGAGGCTGTGGCTGGGGTTTCTGTCGGCGCCATCTGTTACTGGTACTGCCCCTGGTGCCGGTGGGCTTGACTGTGCCGCAGCTGGCCCTAGTTCAGGACCTTTGGCCCGTGCTGCCCTGCCGCCTTCTGCCAGCACCGCTTGTGGGGCTGTGGAGGGTGCAGGTGCCGCCTTGGCCACTGCTTGGACTTCTGGGCCCTTTGGTAAGGTCGCCCTCCCTCACCCTCCTACCATCTGGCTTAGAGCCTCAGACTCTACCTCGTCGGAGTCGAGCGGGTAATCATACCCTTCAGGGTTGTCTGCAGAGGAGGATGAGCCGGTGGTCTCCACGACGAGTCTCAGTCAGCCCCCTTCTGAGGTGCATCTGGTTCCCCCCGAGGTTAGGGTCAGTGGTACTGACCAGCAGGCTGTGGTGCGTGCCACCATTGCCATGCAGCCTGGCCTTGGGGGGGTTCCTTGACTTCTCGGCGGTGGTGCCCCCTCCGGTGGTGTGTCTCAATCGCCCAACTTTGGGGCCTATCGGGAAGCCCACAGGAGGGAAGGGTGCTGCTCCCTGGGTCTCCCCTTCGGGTGCAGCCCAGAGCTGCCAGCTTCCTAGGCTGGCCCTTTCGAGGACTAGGATTCTCTTGGACTCCGAGGGGTGTGGGGTCGGCGCGTCGACCTTTCTCAGGACCACCCGGGCCCTGGGCGGCTTGAGCTGGGACTTTCGCCTTCCCTTCTGGTTCCTTGGGGGGTCCCATTCTTTGGAGGCAGGGGACCATCCTTCTGGATCTGTACGGCCCCGCTCACCTCACTTGGGGGATTCTTCTGGGAGCAGCCTAGGCAGTACCAACGTGGTTGTACAGCTGTCGGCTGCGAAGTCTTCCAGGGCACCCTCCGCGGGGGTCCTTGGTCCGCTCCCTAGCCCTGGAAGAGGTCAGCCGACTTCCTCTCTCAGCTCTGCCCCCTCCCCTCTGCTGCCTTCTTTAGCGTTCCCAGGTATTCTTGGTCCTAGCGGTCCTCTCACCTGGGAACAGTTCAGAGCAATGGCTGCTCGGTTCCCTGCCTACGTTAGGGCCATGGACAGCCAGGTTTTTCAACCTCCCCCCGAGCAGCCACTCTCAGAGCGCATGGTGACCTCCAGCTCCTCATCCCCGTCTTCAGGGGGAGAGGAACCCTTTGTCCATATCTCTCCTGCCGCTGATCTTCTGAGTTTCAGCATTTCCTTGTGAGGATGCTGGAGGACTTTCACCTCTCTCCCCTTTCCATGAGCAATCCTGAGCATGCGGCACACCTTTCTAGGCGATTTCGGTGCGGCCACCCTTGTGGTGCCGCCTGGCCTGCTCCCTTTCGGGAGGCATCCATGCGTTTCTGGCAGAGGCCCTTCTCCGGAGTTTCTGCCCCAGGGACCTCAGCCAGAGGTATTGCGCTCCCCCAGAGTCTCCAGGTTCTATGCCTCATCCACAGTCCGGATTGACGCACCTGGACACTCCTGACGAGCTTCGCGCCCTCCACCGTGACCGGCCCCCAGATCAGGACTCTTCGGATTTTGATTTCTGGGGGAGGAGGACTTTCTACCCGGCACGGTTGCTTCTCTCCATCTCCGCTCATCAGGCCCACTATGCAGCCTACAACAGGTTCTTGTGGTTAGCGCTGGGTCAGATCCTAGCTGCTTTGCCTGACTCAGAGCAAACCAGGCAAGCCATCGCACTCGCTGCACATGGCCTGGAGCTAACAAGGCACCAAGCAAGGGCATCTTACGATGCCAATGAGATAGCTACCAGGGTAGTAGGGACAGCGATCTTCACCAGGAGAGCGGCGTGGCTTCACCTTTCCCGGTTGTCACCCTTGGCCCCGCATAGGGTGATCTGCTCCGCTCACCAGGGAACCTATCTCTTCCTCAGAGGGCAGACGAGACGTTTGTCGGGCAAATTCCTCTCTCCTCGGGAGACCCCGGCTCAGGCTTCCCACTCCTCTGGCCTCTTCAGGCCCAGAAGGTTCCCTTAGTGTGTCACCCACTGAGGACTAAGGGGCAGTGTCCCTTAGGGTGCAATTAATCAACCCCTTCGGGGCTTGTATCACCTATCTGTGATGAATGGTGAAGATTGACACAGATAAGATATAGAAATTACGTACTTACCGTAATTATGATCTTTCTGTGTACTTTCACCATTCATCACAATCCCACCCGTCATCCCCCTGGGGCTCCAGTCTCTGGATCCTCCTCCCTCTGTGCCTACCCCTCTTTGAGCGGGGTAACGTTGGGAGGAGTCAGCAGGAGCACATATTTGCTGGTTGCTATCTGCTTTTACCTGTGCGCATGATAAATACCTATTTGAGGTTTGTTTGATGTAAAGCCCAAAATATAAAAAAGCTCAACACGCTTAAAGGGATTCTTTCTCAAGACCTATTTCTGATAATATAGCACTAAATGTAGCTACTTCAAAACCTTTAGCTACGGGTTAAATACCAGTCTGATTTTAAATTACCACACTTGTTAATACAGTGAGGTGGCTTCTAGCATTCAGAAATTTAACTGCCGGGCAGTTATACAATGCCAGGCCCTCTTCTATCACCATGTTTTCACTGCACCTAGCCTTATTTTTGGACCACAGGAAAATTGAAAACAGCAGAGACAAAAAGCTTTTGGATGTGGGGGCTCAGTGGTGGCCAACCATCTGAACTAAAAGCATAAAGGACAGAACTGTTGCAACAGTAGTTTTTAAAGAGTGAGAAGGTCCAACTCAAGGAGCAGACTTACTTTAACCAGTAGAAATCTACCAACTCCTTTTGAGAGGTTTTGTAACACACTGTACCATTCTGTATTTCCCCTGTAAGGGCTCTGTGCTTAACCTCTGCATTTCTAAGTGTTTCACTTAATTTAGGCACTTTAAACACTTTAATTCCTCTGCACTCATGAAGTTCATAGCTGCCCATTTATGTGAGCAACAAACATTAACCAGAACTTCTCTCTTGGGGGGGGGGACAGAACAGAAGAATTCAGCCTCCTACCCAGGGGCCACCCTCTTACAATGCCAGTGACCCAGATTTGTGCCCCGATTGTGGATTATTGGAGAGCTGGCTCGGGGTAGGGTTCTCAGCAGTAATGCTGGATGGGGCATGTGTTCTTACACTTCGTATGATGTGGCACGAGGCACACACAAGTGCCATAAACCTAACGACAAGTGGGTAAATCCCACAAAAACATACGTCCTGAAGTGCAGTATTGTAATTATAAAATGGACCCTAAGGAGAAAAGATGAAATAAACCACTAATTAAATTAAAACGTCATATATGCAGCATGTGATTGTCAGAAAGGACTTTACTCATGTGTACGTTGTGAGATTTACTCACTGGTAAGGACTGATCAGTTGGATTGCAGGATTTTTCTTGTCCAGTTAATGAGCATCTTGGAAACTATCCTGCTCTGAGGAGGTTGCATGCCTGACTCTGCTGTTACATTGCCATCGTGGTGACCACAAATGGAATTGCAGGCTGGAGCAGCTAAGAGGGAAGGATGTTGTCTGACTCTGCATGGCTGCATGCAGCTGTGTGCATATTGGAGCCCTAGCTGCTGACCTCTTCTGAGAAGGAGAGAGAACCAGCAGGAATAAACTCACGCTGGCAGGAAGATATCCAGTACAGTTAGGCTCTTCACTGCCTCCTGTAGATTTCTGCTTTGGAAATGGGGACCTGCTCCACTTCAGTGGGCAAGGAAGGTAAGAGAAGGTCTTTGGGTCAGGATGACATGACGATGGGTGGCTGGGGCCAGTGGGGGGGGCTGGTAGGGGTAGTAGGTTGGGTGATTTCTGCGGCAGACAGGGATGCAGGTAGGGGGGATGTGGCTGAGTGGTTGCTGAGCAGATGACAGAGCAGGTAGTAGTGACGGGCTGCATAATTGCAGATGCATATTTTGTTTATTGAATTTTGTTGACTGGGTAAACCAACTAGGCCTACAGGAGTCCCTTTTTTGGGGGCAACCTGGAATTGATTACAGAGATACTTGAGAGTACAGTCAACAATTGATTACAGAGCAACATTAATTGGACAATCTACATACATCAACAGCTTATAAGATTATGACAGTGCACCATGACATATGGGGCTGCAGATAGAAGTGACAGGCTGGGTACTTGCCGGGGCAGATGGGGCTGCAGGTGGGGGTGATGGGGCTGGATGGTTACCATTCATATGGTGGCACAGTTGGAGACAGGGCTAAGTGGTTTTCGGGCACATGGGGGCCCAGCTAGAAGTGATAGGCTAGATAGTTGCTGGGACAGATTGAGGTGCAGGAAGGGATGATGGGGATGGGTGATTGCTGGGGCAGATGAGGTGCAGGTAGGGGTGGTGAGCTGGGTGGTTGCCTATGACCAATAGGGCGTGCAGGTAAGGATGATGGGTGGATGTAGGGGCAAATGGAGGGCACAAAGAATCTAGGGAGAAACTGCAGATAAAAAAATCTATTACACAGCAGTCCTCAATCTGGCTCTTTAAAATTGCAAATCCCACATAGGGCATCTTTCTCAATTTTACAGAAACCCAGTGAATGGGTGTTTATTGTCCTCTAAACCTGTCACATTTACTGGATTGCTGTAGGGGAGAGTTTGGTCTCTCACAGCTTAGCATCCTGAGGATAAATCCAAAATAGGAGGGTATGAGCAGTCAGTATGAGAGGCTCAAACATAATCATTAGAGCAGTTAATCGGACCAGCTGGAATATTGCACTTCTGTAGATTTGTCTTATGTTCTGTGGTTCTCACTCCCTTCTACTCAACATTTTGTAGAGAATGCTACTAGTAGCATGTTGAAAAATATTTTTGCAGAAGTAACTTGGAAGGGTTGGAAGACCAGGGACATTCCCCTACTGGATGTCTGCAAAGCAGCTACCTGGAAATCTGTGCACACCTTTGTGAAACACTACAGTTTGGATGTACAGACCAGATCTGATGCCAAATTTGGCAGGGCAGTTCTGCAGAGCCTTTTTGCTGAGTAGGTTCTCTGCCCACCTCCCACTTGGTACTGTTCGGTAGTCTGCAAAAAAGTTACTGATGCTAAAGGACTCTTGGGTTAAGAAGAAAAAATGACTCACCGCAGTAATCTTTCTTCCAGGGGGTCCTTTAGGATCAGTAAGCTCCGGCCCTTCCTCCCTGGTTCACCTGTCGGAGAAGGGCTCTTTGTCACCTTTTACCAAATTTCAAGTTTCTTATTGATGAGTTTTTAGTTTGTGTTGCTGTTGTTTCTGTTTCCACTTTTGTGGACATTTGCATGGGTTTTTGAATCCTGTTGATTCTTTTGGGGCATTTGCCCTCATTTTTCCGTGAAAAAAATTCTGAAGCTTTCAACAGCTCTCACTCAGCTCACACCCCCTCCTGTCTTTTGATTGGCTTGGCACTAAGCTTATTTAAATATTTCTTAAAGGCACACCTCTGGGGCAGTTGCACTTGGCTAAGTGCAAAAAGAGATACTGATGCTAAAGGACCCCTTGGAAGAAAGATTACTGCGATGAGTAACTTCTTCATCTCTGCTACCTGTCCCTCGCCCCCCCACTGTTTATGTGTGGCCAGTATCAGGACGTCTCTGTACTTAAGCACCATTAGTACAGCAAGTTGGGTATCTACACCTGTGATAGCAGACTGAGAATCCAGTCATTATTTTTGGGATGGAGCACAGCTGGATGGGCCCATTGGCCTGCTTGCAGGGCCAAATGTGTCGTGTGTAGCTCAAGATGCAGTGAAAAAGAACAGTTAGTCATGAGGTGAAGCAGAGTTTATAAATGCTCCTAAGAAGTATGATTCTATATATGTCCTAGAGTGTATTATTGGTGATAGATCCTAAAGGTTGCACTTTTCACCTCAAATGGGGTAGTAAACAGCCCGCCCTCCTCTTTACCCAGGGGCAGTGCATCACCTTACCGCGCAGATGACCCGGGTTTGCGAGCGAACGTGAGATGCTGGGTCTGAAGGCAGGCGGGGTTGCGGTACCTGTCGTACGTCATTTGAAAAAGTGGCTGGGCTGTGCTTGTGGTGCTGGTATGGTGCACGTTCATCATGACTAATCCCTGCAAACTAACCATGGGAAAACTTTAAAACAGAACATGCATGAGGGGAGGGGTAGGCAGTAGGTTATTTGAAGCTGTATTTTACTAAACTGGGAGACAAAGGATTCAAATAACAAGAAGGACCACTCCTATTTATTTCAGTAATTTATTGGCTGGTCCTACAGACTTCCCCAGAGCCCCAAGTAAAGTGCTGTAGTAAAATTACATGTGGCAAAAAATACACTGTTAAAAAAAGTTCATTCGGTACTGCATTTGTTGATAGCTTCTCACATAATGTGTGAAAATAGCTGTGCATACAAAAGTGATAGATGCCTTCCCCTCAAAAAATTAATAAAAAAATGCACTTCCTTTGAAAAGGCAGTTTCATCAGGGGATATGGTTTTGTGGTGGTGTTGAGACTTGCATATCTCATCAACGGGTCACGTGACTGCTGCATCCAATTGGAAGCCGTTAAGCCTCAGCCAGGGAGGCTCGATGGCAAGCTCTGGTGCTGTAGCAACCACTGTGGCTGGCTAGGGAGCTTGCTTCTGCTGCAAGGAGTGTGCTGCATGCGTATGTATGAGGCAGACTTAGGCTGTGCTCATATTGGGGAGGTGGGAGGGACCAAAAAAGGAAAAACCAACAGGCATCTAAATGATGGTATGGGCTTCTGATTCCCCTGGGTCCAAGTAACTACTGGCACTTAAACCTAGTTCAAATGGACTGCCTGGGGAGGGGGTGAATATTGGTATCATGTCCCCCTCTCCATTTTGGTTTCCAGTAAGTACATCTTAAATGTCCATGAGCCTTTCCTCATAGGACCAGCCCTGCTGCCCCTGTATCATCTTGATAACCTCCTCTAACCTAACTCCACCACATCCTGCTCCACATGAGTATAGAACTGTACGCAGTACTTTAGGTAGGGACTCGCTAGGGATCTCTACAGGAGTAGTATCACCCCCTTGCGTCTACTGCTGATCCTTCTGCCTGTACATCCCAGCATCCTGTTGGCCTTGCCTATTGCCTTATTACAGGAGCAAATTGTTTTTAATTTATTAGATATTTATTTGTTGAAAAGGTTCACCAGGAAAGGCATACTGAGCTTAAATAGCTTATTTCCAGATGCATCCTGGGGGAGGGTGATACAGTATAAATTACGCACAAAGCTACATATATACAGTACTATGTACTCTAATTATTTTAAATCAGTAATTAAAAAAAAGTCCTCAGATGAGCAACTGTGAACCATGAATAAGTGAGGCAACTGAGGAAGGATATAACTCCCAGATCCCTCCCTTCATCTACTCTACCCTCGCCCTCCCCATTCAGCATTCCATTCTCTGATTCTTTGCTCCTATGTGCATGGCTTTCACTTCTCATTGAACTTCACTTGCTATACCCAGCAGTACATCTCCAGCCTCTCCAAATCCTTCTTCATTACCTTTATTCTGTTCTTGCTATCTACACTCCTGCAGATGTTTGTGTCATCTGTGAAGAGGGAAATCTTGTCCTGAATATCTTCCTCTGCAACGTAATGCACTCGGGGAAACAAAAATGCAGGGGAAGAATACACAATTGGGGGGGGGGGTGATATACTAACAACAAAAATGGAAAGGGACCTTGAAGTAGTCATATCAGATGACCTAAAGGTGGGAAAGCAGTGTGAGAAGGCAGTAAGGAGGCCTGGGGGAATATTCATTCATTTACGTATTACAATACCTTTGAGCACAGAACAGCTCATTTACAAAGGTTACTCATTGTTATGGGAGGGGTTAAACAAAGACAAGGGGGAAAAACAAATTATTTACAATAATAAAATCATTAATACATAGTTGTTGGTAGTCAGAGTGGAGGGAGGTAGAAGAGTAGGTAAGGAGAGGGGGAAAGTTGTTGCCAGGTGGCATTGTCGTGTGAAGAGAGGTTAAACAGAAAAAGGATAGGAGGGAAGGAGTGGAGGTAAAGTGGGTGAGAGAGGATGGTAGGATGGAGGTGGTGGAGGAGGCAGGGTGAGGGTGGGGAGAAGACAGAGGGGCTGGGAGGAAGTCAGTAGCCAACCAATGCAGATTAAGTGAAGGGCATTCCATAGGGAAGAGGAGGTGATGGCAGGGTCAGGCAGGGGGAGGAAATAGAGGTAGCCAGAGGTCTTGTCATTGAATAGGTCGTACTATGGGCAAATAGTGAGCAGCTAGTGCGATTATATGGGACAGTCACAAGCATTTTTATTCATAATGTACTGGTGAAGGAGATGTTTAAACTGAGCAAGATGAGGTGTATTAGTTCATGGACCAGGCAATTTAGCCAGTTTGGGGCTCTGTAGAGGAAGGATCATTGGCACTGGGTGGTCCTGAACCTTGGTACGAGTAAGAGGTCGGTGTCAGAAGTCCGAGTATGGCGAGCCTTTAGGGATCTGGGTAGAAGACAGGTGATGCCAGTTGGCAGGGTTCCTTGAAGCACCTTTTTTGCAAGTATACAAGAATAATGCTGGATTCTGCCTTGTAGATTAAGCCATCCTGTTTGTGCATAGAGATCACAATTGTGGGTGCAGGGCTCAGCACCAGTGAGTAGTCTACAGGCTTTGTTTAGTGTTGTGTTTAGCCTTTTGAGGGATGTGACTGAGGCAGCGCTGTAAATAACCAAACCGTAATCAATAGTGGCTAGAACCGAACTGTTTGGTTGTTGGGATGCATAGGGAGAGGCATCGCCAGTAGAAAATAGGAAGTTATCCCTCTGTGGGAATAAACATCAGACGAGGCAAATTTACAGGTTTAAAACACACCGTGGAGTGATATTTATTTTTCAAATATTAGAAAAGTAATAAATGAAAACAAAAAAATTGCAAAGAAAATCACTACTTAACATTAGTAGTTTCTCCCATAATACAGTCCTGGATCTTACAGCTCCTGAGACCCTTCTCATCTGCATTCAACAGCTTGTCTGCGCAGACAGTAGAACCTCTCTCAGGCTGAGCCCTACTGGACTGCACTAAAGTGAACTCAGTGAAGAGGTTTTTATATCTTTTGGTGGGGTTACCTGACTGAGCCCTTTCTGTATTTACATGTCTGGACATGCTGTTTCAAAACCAAAGTGGGGGTTTGTATCAGGGGACTTCCAGGTTCACTTAACGGTGCAGTGTATATCTCCACAGATATTGACTTTCTATATCGCTGATCCACAGTGACTAAGCACTTCTATACATAGAACCTTATACAGTAACAGGTTTATAGTGTGAATTTATGAAAATGCCTTAAGGATTTCTTATAACTGTACTAATCATGAAATTATTATTGTTTTATATGGCTTCTAGTCATTTTTTTAAAGGCTTTATTAACTGTATTCATTCCTGCTATCTAAAATAGCCTTCATGCTTTTTGTACACGAATGCACTTATGCACTTTACACAACACCTCTCCGAATGTTTGGCATCATTCCAGGGACTGGATGGATGGAAATGGAAAAAAAATGAAAAGAGAGAACTGGTAGGGATAGTAAAGAGTTACGTTAGGTGGCCAACCTAGGGTTGGGGGGGGAGAAGAGAAAAGCGTTAACTGCTGCTAGGCAGTAAGGAGATAGAAAAGTGGTCCATCAGTCACAGCCGAGGGTGTAGCCTAACTCTGCCTCAGATCCCATCTGGAGTACTGCATGCAGTTCTGGAGACCCCATCTCTGCAAGGACATAGGATAGAGGCTGTCCAGAGGAAGGCAACTAAAATGGTGCAGGGTCTTCATCAGAAGACATACAAAAGAGACTAAAGGAGCTTAATATGTATACCCTTGAGGAAAGGAGTGAGGTGGGACATGACAGAAACTTTCAAGTACCTCAAGGGAAACATCAAAGTCCAAGAGGGTGGTATCTTTCAGAAAAAGATGTGCAAGAACAAGGGGGAACAATTTGAAGATAGAGGGGGGATGGCTGAGAGGTACTGTGAGGATGTATTTTTTTCACGGAGAGGGTTGTGGATACATGGAATGGCCTTCCTGAGGAGGTTGTGGAGTCAAAAACAGTGGGGGAATTCAAGAATGTATGGGACAAACATAAGGCAATTCTAGTGGGGGCTAGGAGGAAGTAGGCTGTTTGTTAACTAGGATCTGCAGCTTGTCCATCCGGTAGGGAAATGGGAAGACTAGGTGGACCAAGTGGTCCTTATCTGTCATCAAACTCTGTGTTTCCTCTGTGTCACAAAAGATGTTGACAGAGCCCCAGGACTGACCCCTGCAGTACCCCACTAATGACAACCCTTTCCTGAGAATTCCCTGTGGTGGGCAGGCTGGGGGCCCAATGGCATGAAGGGCTAAGGTGTTGAATGCCTTACTTCCTGCCATGCTGGTGAACCGTGCTCAGGAACAAGCATAAGTTACTGAGGGTTGGTGGAGTGAGAGAAGATTGAGTATCCTGGGGACTGCTCTTCTCTCCTGGGGGTTGGCCAAGTCATCTTGGCCTATGACCGCCACTGGGTGGAGGCCCGGTGCTACTGCAGGCATGAGCAACTCAGATGGGTGGGACTGTGTAGGCTGTGTGCGCCTCCATGCATACGTCCTTGCGTTGCAGCAGGGAGAGAACAAGAAAAGTGGAAAAACTAGGGATCAGGGTTTTGTAAAGCCATGCCCACATCTCTGTGACCCACTCTGCCACTCCAGTCCCGGAGCAAATCTGGATGTGTGTACTTTGGGGGTGGGCAAACGGCCTTCCCTGTCTCCACTGTAGGGGGAATCGACAAGGGAACTGAGCTCCCAGAGCGGAGGGAGGAAGAGACTGTTGCTGAATGTGGGGATAGGACTGAGGAGCCACCCAGGTCTGCTAGAAGAGGATAAAAACCTTGTAGAGAAAATGGTGGCATGCTGGATTCTGCTGTCAGTTGCCCTTGTTACCAAATCAGAAGAGTCAAGTTTATCTGGCAGATATTCTGGCAGTGAGCCTTGTACTGCCTACTATTCTGTAACCTACTTACCTTTAGGAACTCCACCAGCCTTTTCTTAAAAACAGCTGCCTACTTCTTACTTTCTATCATGTTATCTCGAGCAGGATCTACCACTGAGCCCGAGTACCACAACCACAGTTAGCAATCAACTTCCTCTGCATAACTGAGCTGTCTCAGTACTGCTACCACAGCAAATTGCTTTCATTGCACCATTGAGCCTCTCTCAGTACTTCCACAGTTATCCACCTGCTTCTGCTGCACCACTGGACCTCTCTCAGTACTGCTACCACAGCCACCCACTTCCATTGCATTGGTGAGGCTGTCTCAGTACTGCTACCACAGCCACCTGCTTCCATTGCACCTGTGAGCCTGTCTCAGTACTGATACCACAGCCATCCACTTCCACTGCATCAGTGAGCCTGTCTCAGTTCTGCTACCACAGCCATCTGCTTCCACTGCACCAGTGAGCTCTCAGTACAGCTACCACAGCCACCCACTTCCACTGCATCAGTGACCCTCTCAGTACTGCTACCACAGCTCACCTGCTCCCACTGCAACAGTGAGCATGTCTCAATACTGCTACCTCAGCCACCCACTTCCACTGCACCAGTGATGTCTCAGTAATACTACCACAGCCACCCACTTCCACTTCATCAGTGATCCTATCTCTGTGTTGCTACTGCAACCACCTGCTTCCACTGCACCAGTGAGCTGTCTCAGTACTGCTACCACAGCCACCCACTTCCTCTGCACCAGTGAGCTCTCAGTACTGCTTCCACAGCAACCTGCTTTCATTGCACCATTTAGTGCCTCTCAGTACTGGTACTACAGCCACCTGTCTCCACTGCACCACTGAGCCTCTCTCAGCACCTCTACTACAGCCACCCACCCACTTCCACTGCACCACTGAGCCTCACAGTAATGCTGCTACAGCCACCCTCTTCCACTGTACAGCTGGACCTCAGTACTTTCACTACAGCCCCTTGCTTCCACTACACCAGTGAGCTGCTGTCTTCCTGCATACTATAAAACTAACTTAGTCTCACATGAAAAACTGATTGTTCTAGTTCCTATATTTTTATTTACACAAAACCCAGATTTCTGTACACATTTTGATCTTCCTCTCAGTCATACGCACAGTTGCAACATTCGTGTGCACTGCACTGCTATCAGAAACTGAAAGGGGAGTAAAAAAAAAAAATGTATCAGTAAATAAAAACAGACAATTCTAATTCTTCTTTACTGAACCTACACTGGGGGCCACATATGTGAACTATTAGCACCACTCAAACAGGGCTAAGCTGCATTAACCATGCTTTTCACTTACAAACCGTCATATTTAAAGACACAGATAATGTTGCTGTAAACTGTTAGTGTGTGAGCACTAACAGTGCCCAGATGCATACTCAAATCACTATTATACATTTTTATTTTATTTACATTTTATCTCCAATTTGACCCCTGTTTTATAATCGTGAAACCTGATTAGCTAAGGGCCATCTTTACATGTGCTGTTATCGCAGCAGAGCGGCACTGGATAAAGATTCAGTAGCCTTTTCACACTAAAAATCAATACTGACCACACATCCCTGATTGCCACCACAAACATGGCTATTACCTGTACTCACTAAAACCTTCAACTAGGCCCTAAAATAAAACTGCCTTAAATTAAAAAAAAGTATACATCTCTTATCTATCTTAAAATCTATCATTTGCCCTCATAATTCTCTTCTTACAGACACACACATATATAAAAAATGTAGTACCACAGTACTTACAATTTTAATTTCTGATGTTTCTTTGCTGTCTATGAAAATACCCACCTCCTATCCTCATCTGCTTACTAGGGAAATCTCTGTTGTTCAGCGTGCTACAGATAAAACAAAAGCCCTGGTTCCATCTGAGGCCTTCTGTTGTGTGACTACAGGAGTAAACGTTCTGAGTAGAACTAAGCAGAGATTTGAATTTCTGCATTCCATCCATAGTAAACATTCCATCTGTTGAATGCAGGAAAGACAGAAAAGAAACAAGTTGGGGAAAAGGGAAGGCATAATATCAAAAAGAAAGAGGTGTGGAAACAGGTACTTTTTTTTATTTTTATTTAAAATTTGGTAACCGGGAAAGGCACACTGAGCCAAGACTTGATTCCAGGTGCGACTCTGGGAAAGGGTAACATATGGAGAGCAAAATAATACATGCAATAAAATATACAGCGAGCAATACACAATGCAAATAAAATAAACCGTGAGCAAAGCCAGGATTACAATAGGACGAATCATAATTCAGGAGTAATAAGCGCTTGTATTGGAACAACAAATGCCTTCAGGAAAATGAATACAAGTTGTTTGGGAAAACTAGCAGAGACTAATTTAGGCCAGGGTTGGGCACTCAGTCCTGCCCCATGGAGAGGGGATTATGAGGGAAGGTGACAGTAAGGCATAGGCAACTGAGGAGGGGCTGCTCAGGATGCAGAGGAGTTGTGGAACAATGTGTACTCAATGGAGAAGGGAGAGACTTTTACTGAAGAGGAGGAGGAGGAGGATAGGCTGAGATCTGGAGTCAGCTTATTCCAGAGAAGTGGAAAATGGTGGAAGGCTGATTGGCCAGTGGCAGAGTGAGGATAGAGGATAGAAAAGGAGTGAGGGTCTCTGTGATGTAAGGGGTACATTGAGGAGGTAGCCTGAGAGAAGCAGGAGGAGAGGTAGCAGGGCAGAGTTCCAAACCAGAACTTAGTGACCAAGGAAGCACAATAAACCATCCTCCTGTGAGACAGTGGTGCAAAAGAGAGCAGAGTAGAGGAGACTGTGGTGAGTGAGGGGAGAGGTAGCAGTAGCAAAGCAGCAGAAAGAATTTAGGTGTGTCCAGTCTGGAGAGAGATGTCGCAGGTGCAGTGCCGTAGACCACATCGGCGTAGTCGATGATGGGTAGTATCATTTTAGATACCAGCTCGCAATGGGTAGGGAGAGGAAGACTGTCTTTATGGTGATAGACTACTGCAAGCTTGGGTCAGAGTTTGGTACAGATGGAGTCTATGTGGCTGTCCAGCCAGTCCCTAAGGTATTTGAAAGCTGAGACCATCTCTAGGGGGAGCTGTCCAAAGTGGAGAAGGCTAGGGTAGAGTGGAGGGAGGCCAGCTTTTGTCTTGAGCCGAAAGACATGGCAAAAGTTTCTTTTAGTATTGTTTCAGGTGTGAACGGAACCAGGTCTGTACTCTATTAAAGTCTTGCTGTAGAGGGGACTGCACACTGATATATGAGACTGGAGGTAAAGATGACAGTATCATCTGCATACATGTATATATTGGAGGTGCTACAGACAGCGGGGAGGTCGTTAATGAACAGTGAGTAAAGGATGGGGCCAAGGATAGAGCCTCGGGAGACTCCAGTAAGGATGGGGAGGAAAGTGCAGTGCCAGTTTGGACAGGTTGCTGCTTATGTAGATGGGAGTGGAACCAGTTCACTGTAGGGTCTGCAAGGCCAACACACTTTAGTTTAAGTAGCAGGAGGGTGTAGTAGACTGAATCCAATGCCTTTGCTAGGTCTATAAAAATGGCGGCTGTGATCTGACTCTGGTCCATTGCCAAGAAAATTGAATCAGTGACCCGCAGCAGGGAGGAGATGGTAGAGTGTTGCATGCGAATCCCCCACCGCACAGGAGAGAGAGAGAGAGAGTTGTTTGAGGCAAGGAACTCGGAGAGCCTAGAGTGAATGAGAGACTCCTGACGTTTGGCTAGAGAAGGGAAACATAACATAGAAACATAGAATTTGACGGCAGATAAGGACCGCTTGGCCCACCCAGTCTGCCCATTTCCCTACCTAATGGATAAGCTGCAGATCCTAGTTAACCAGCAGCCTACTTCTTTCTACCCCAACCCCCTAGAATTGCCTTATGACTGTCCCATGCATGCTTGAATTCAACCACTGTTTTTGACTCCACAACCTCCTCTGGAAGGCCATTCCATGCATCCACAACCCTCTCTGTGAAAAAATACTTCCTTACATTACCTCTGAGCTGCCCCCATCTTCAAATTGTGCCCCCTTGTTCTTGCACACCTCTTTTTTTGAAAGATGCTACCCTCTTGGACTTTGTTGATTCCCTTGAGGTACTTGAAAGTTTCTATCATGTCCCCCTCTCCCTCTTTTCCTCGAGGCTATACATATTAAGCTCCTTTAGTCTCTCTTCATATGTCTTCTGGTGCAGACCCTGCACCATTTTAGTTGCCCTCCTCTGGACAGCTTCCATCTTGTCTATGTCCTTGAGGAGATTGGGTCTCCAGAACTTCACACAGTACTCAGATGAGGTCTCACCAGCTGTCTGTAAAGAGGATAACAACTTCCTGTTTTCTACTGGTGATGCCTCTCCTATGTATTCCCCAGCCCTCCTTACTGCCCTCTCACATTGCTTACCCACCTTTAAGTCATCTGATATGACTACCCCCAGGTCCCTTTCAATTTTTGTTGTTAGTATCTCACCCCCATTGTGTACTCGTCCCCTGGATTTTTGTTTCCCAGGTGCATTACCTTGCACTTCTTAGCATTGAATCTAAGCTGCCATACATTTGACCATTCCTCTAACCTTGCCAAGTCCCTTCTCATCCTTTCCACCCCACCTTGTGCATCAATTCTGTTGCAGATCTTTGTGTCATCTGCAAAGAGACATACTTTTCTTTCCAGTCTCTCTGCAATGTTGCTTATAAAGACATTGAAGAGGACCGGTCCTAATACTGAACCCTGCGGTACCCCACTAGTAACCCCCCTTTTTTCAGAGTGGACTCCATTTACTATTACCATCTGTGTCCTATTCTCCAGCCAATTCTTTACCCAGGCTGTCATCTTGGGACCCATTCCCAGGCTGGCTAACTTGTATATTAATCTTTTGTGTGGGACTGAGTCAACTGCCTTGCTAAAGTCTAGGTAGGCCATGTCCACATCCCCTCCCTGATCTACTACTTTGGTCACTCAGTCTAAGAAATCTATTAGATTCGTCTGGCATGACCTTCCCGCTGTGAATCCATGCTGCCTTGGGTCCTGTGCCCCTCTGGCCTCTAGGTACTCAACAGTTCTTTCCTTCAGAAGTGATTCCATCATTTTCCCTACCACTGAGGTTAAACTAACAGGTCTGTAGTTTCCCTTCTGCCCTGCTCCCACTTTTGTGAAGGGAATCACATCTGCCCTCCTCCAGTCCTCAGGTACCACCCCATCCTCCCATGATTTGTTAAAGAGGGTAGTCAGTGGTGTCACTAGTTCTACCCTTAGTTCTTTTAAATTCTGGGATGAATCCCATCAGGCCCCATTGCTTTGTCCACCTTCAGTTTTAAGAGTTCTTTCAGAACCCTTTCTTCTGTAAATGGGCTGATATCAACTTTTGTATCCAGGGGTTTCTATTGTTTGTTTTAGGTACCTCCCCTCTTCATTTGTAAATACTGAGCAAAAATATTTGTTTAGTATCTCTGCCTTTTCACAGTTACCCTCTGCCCACCCCCTCCCGTTTATTAAGCCTCACTATCTCTCCCTTAGTCTTCCTTCGCTCCCTGATGTACCTAAAAAAGGTTTTGTCCCCCTTCTTAACTGAGTTGGCTATCTTGTCCTCGGTCCGGGCCTTTGCTGTTCTGACTGCCTTCCCAGCTTCCTGTTGCTTTAACTGATACAATTCTATGTCCTGCTCCTTCTGTGATTCCTTGTACTTTCTGGATGCTTTCTTTTTCTCTTGAGGAGGCAGATGGTCCGCTAGTTCCCGGGAGTAGTGGGGTCACCACCCTTATGGAGAGGCAACACATTGGCAAACTTCCATGTTTTGGGAAAAGTAGAGGTAGAGAGGGAGAGGTTGAGGATGTGGGCTAAAGGGGCAACTATGGCAGGGGTGGAGAGATGAAGCCTAGGGTGGAGACCATCAGGGTTGGATTTGTTTGGGTTGAGGGCAAGGAGGGCAGTACAGACTTCTTGAGGGGAGAAAGGAGGGAAGTGGAACATGGAGGGAGGATTGGCAGATTCAGGAGGTGGAGGAGAGGAAACAAGTGGGGAGGGAGAGGGGTCATCTGGGAGTGCACAGGTGGCAAAGAATTTGTTAAAAGTCTCTGCTGCTGAGGAGGGGTCAGAGGCAGGGGAGCCATCAATATTAAGGATTGGGAAGGCCTGTTAAGTGTATGTTTGGGGGTGGTAAGAGTGTGTACACTCTTTCCACAAGATGCAGGTGTGTTTGGCCCGTGTTGCAGGTGGGACCTAAAATATGTGGCTTTGGAATGGCAAATTGCTTTAATGCACTTATTTCTGAGTGTTTTGTAGGTTTATAGGTCTATCTGAGTTTTGGACACTTTGTATGGTAACTAGGCTTTATCTCTGACCCTGCATTTGACAAGTAGGTCAGGTGTAATCCAGGGATGATGGTGTCGTTTTACTCTAGCTTTCTTTAGTGGGTAAATGGGGGTGGGTTGGGAAAATAAAGGGTTAAAGGGCTAATTAAAAATATATGTATTTTTGCTCTGCATTAATATTTGAATCTGAGATAGCATGCCAGTACTGGGATGCCCTGGGACTATTTTGCTGGGATGGATGACCATATTTAAAAGTCATACTTTTTTTTGTGTGTGTGTGCATTTAAAAAAAGATTCTTGGGCCCATTTTATAATAAAAATAAGACAATCCAGGATGTGCGTTGTGGGATAATGACACTTCTCTGGTGGTTGAAGGCACTCGGCAAGGCCTTGTGCCTCACAACCCACACGTGATGTGCCATTATCCCACCACAACGCACATCCTGGAGTATCTTATTGCTTAATTTGCAACTTGCATACAGCACAGCTGGAATATTCGTAAGTTTTTGAAGGCACTAAACAGCTATCAACACAGCAACAGTTAGTGCCTGTGAAAACCTAGTTTTAATTTAGCACAATGAGTGCCCCCCCCCCAGCAGTCTCTGGACAACACATCAGCAGAGAATTTTGTTAAGAGTTCTACTTAATTTCGCTTGCAGTACCTAAGTTTAAGTCCCGCTTTGGTAGGTCTGCCATTAATCACGCTCTACCCGCACTATGGAACAGCCTGCAAAAAATCTTGCGACCGGCATTCCCAATCAAACTATCAGCCTTCAAAGCACTATATTTGCGTTCATTCAAGGAATCCTATAACTGCTTCCCCTGATGTCACAGCCTCCCAGCGTCTCCCCCCCCTCACCAATTCAGTTTCTAGCCCTGTCAGGAGCATTCCATTCCTGGTACTCATACCCCACTACTCAGTATGTCTGTGTGTATTTGTACCCCATCTGATAGATCCACACAATCTAAGTTGGAGTCTCCCTCTCTTGAGTCATCCTGGCATCTACTTATATTACACTCTGCACGTCACCCTTGGCCCTGTTCCTGGTGTATTGCACCTAGCTTATAACCGTTGCCACCTGCCCTGGTGCTCTAAAGCCCCTCAGGCACACCTGCACTTGTGCTGTCATTCCCGAGTTCCTCCCCCTTCCTCACCCGTGCCCCTCCTTGCACTATATACTCAATACTTGAATCCAAGCCTGCCCCATGAAAACTCTGTATATATGATTGAATAGGTTTACTCTGTATCTTTTGTAGCACAAGTTCTGTAGCACATGGTATTTAGCTTTCTGTCTTATTTTATAAATGTACTTCAGTGCTGTTATTAACCTCATGTGTGTAATCCCTATTCTATTTAATGACTCCGTAAATTGGTATTCCTCTTTGTGTATTGTTTATCCCAGGTCCATCTCGAAAATGAGCTTGCTCAATAGTGTTCACCTGGCTAAATAAAGATTTTGATTGATTGATTAGGGTACCACTTCCTTAAAAAATGCAAACTGCAGTCCTTTATGTTCAAGTTTATCTAGGAATAAGTCACTGAGTGAAAGCTCATTTGCAATGACATCCCTACATACACACACACCACCATTATAACATATAAAAGATTTACGTACAATACAAAGATCACTTTAAAAAACAGTAGCACATTTTTGCATACAGTATTTACAATCATTATATAAATAAATTTAAAACTCATAATAGGCTGAAACAACTACTGTTTGCTGGCCTAAGGGGGGTAGTGGGTGCTACTTGGCTACACACAGTGGTGGCCATCCTAAACTTCCCTGTCACCTCAGAACTCAAGTACCACATTAAAATACTGCAAACAGTATTCACACCTACACTAACTGCCACTCTTATCACAGAAACCATAAATGCAATAAGGTAATACATAAGCTACTAAGGTCCTTCCCACATGACAGCCCCTCCCCCACCAGGGGGCAGTCATGCAATGGAAGGAGGTGCTCTCCCAGAGGTGGGAGGCGTTCAGTGGATGCCCGAATCCCACCTCGCCATCTGGCATCAGCTGCTCTGGGCGCGAACCCAGGTCATCTGGGTGGCAAGTGGTAACTCTACTGCTGTGCTATCTGACAAGCTTATCGCAAGGATTTCTGATCAACTGCAATGTTGTTGTACCACAGGAGGTTATAGCCATATTCCATGACCTTTAAACTGTGTGTGGTATAACAGCATTTCTGCTGGCATTGAAATCCATGCAGAACAAACTCTCATTATACACTATGAACCTGTGTTACACAACATGCCAATTCTGCATTATCTTGTCTTTGTAATGCACATTGTCTTTGCTGGCCAGTCTGATCTCCCTCCTACATGGCCTGCTGTAGTTATTGTAGTGGAAACATGAACCAAAGCACCTCTCCCTGTCTTTTTCTGTGCATCCCAGTAAACATAGAAAGTCCCACATGCCACAGTACCAGTAGAGCTATGTGTATGTTTCCTGACATCCAGTGGTTCCCCTTACCCATCCCAGTTCTTGTGACCCCTCTGCTAAGTCCACCAACACCTGTTTCCCAACACCTGTTCCCCATCACAGTGTCCAGCACTTACCTCCCCAGTTGGCTACAGTTTGTTACAAACAAATCTCTTAGCCATATGACATCATAGAGTTAGGAAGACCTGGGGACCATCGAGAGTTAGGAAGACATAGGCAGCTGTGCCACTGTTCGGAGTGCCTGGGCAACAGTGAGAGTCAGGAAGGCCTGGGTATTGGGGATCCTAGTAAGCCTCTTCTTAGTGCTAAATGTCTTGGAGACTGTGTTGGCCTTAAGAGTGCTGGTTTGAGCTGAACCAGCATTTGACATTGTCAAAATCCCCCATACTCTCTTCAAGTCCTACTCCAGGACTTTTCCACACACCTGTATCTTGCCCCACTTTGTCCCTCTTTTCCTCTAGCAGCCGTGGTCTATCCTTTTGTCCTGTAGCCTCTTTTCTGCACCCACTTTTTCTTGCACCAATGCACATCCTACCTATACAGTGTACATCTTCCTGCGCCAGTCTCTTCTCACTTGCTTCCCTCTGCCTACCCATGCCTCCACATTTTTTATGCTCTCAGTCTAATACTCTCACACTGATGTAAACCCTGCCCCCCCACACACGCACACACGTGTGCACACACACACATACATATTTTTCTCCTGTCCTTTTGGGCTACTCTTGCAGTACTCTCTTTAAGAATTGGCACTTTTCCAGCATTTGCACCTTTACTTAATTTCTTGTGGTATTGTTCTGGTATTTGATTCAGTTTGCACGTTACCTGCATACATACGTCTCAACTGTCCCCAGTTATGAGACATATCATTCATTTTATCCCTTAAAATTGTTCTGTCCCTCCTGTGTCCCTCATGGAAAAGGTACTGCCATCACAGAAAATGTGCTGTAAATTCAAACTTTAAAGCAGAAATTCAATATTCTAAGAGGCTAAATCAAAAATAAATGTAGAAGTAAACACAATGATTTCCACAGTGTTCTGAGCTTGTAGCTCCATGTTTGAGGATGCACCCTTCATTCTAGGGGTTAGGGCCCCTCCTTGTCTTTCATTATGAGTGTCCCTGTCCCTTATTTCTGTGACAAAAGGTTGAGAGGTGTGTCTACATTATTGTTTTCTTTTTTTGTTACCTATTATTTTTACCTCCTTCTGGTGTTCTGCATCCTTAGTTTACACTGTTCCTCTCGTATAATTATGTATTTGTGTAATTTGTTGCACTGTACAAGTATTGCTGCTGTCTCCACTTCATTCTCCTTCCCTGGGTTGCACTGGGAAACGGTCTTCCACTCAGTGACAAGAAGTCAGATATTTCTGTATGTAGTAGTGATGCATTATACAAACAAGGACGTTTGAAAAAATTAGTTGTTTTAAATATGACACACACTTCCGCCTCCAACACACACACATGCACGCACATACATACACACACACACACACACCAATAAGAACAGCATTACTTAAAACAAGGCAACAGAAATATGGGCATATCTATATAAGACAGGAGTTTTCATTTGTTATAACAGTCTGAGCGGTGGGCATGGGGAGGGGTGGGGTGAGGGTTGTGGGCATGATCATTCTGAAAGACTTTATAATGCTTTCAGCTTCTAGTACAGAGGTTAGAGCAGCAGAGACTCCATTGCAGGGGTTACTGGATTCTAATTGTGTTTGTACCCAAACTTTCTAGGTGATAAAAAGCAAGAAGTCCAAGCACCACTGGCTTTCTGCATGCCTCCTGTGTACTACATGCTTGCTAGAAGAAGAATATCATAGATCAAGTGCTCAGTTCCTTCACTCAAGGAGTTGTAGTTCCACCAGTCCATGAACAGATATTTTCCCAGTCTATCTACCTTATTGAATTTACAAAAATATCACGTCATATAGTTGTTCACTATGACTTCTTTCAGTACCAGCCAGTCGTAGCTAAACACTGCAGATCCGTGTTTTATATTGACCAATACAGAAAAATACAAATCGACAGTAGCAGTAGTATGGCTTTATTCATGGGTTTGGTAAAACATACAGCAGTCCAAAGGAACTGGTAATTCCTGCTTCCTACTGTTAAAAGCTTTGAGCGATGCAAATGTTAATAACATACAAAACCACAGCTCATTGTGACCTGAGAACATCACCAGCCTATATCATTCCACACCCAGAGCTATGATCTCTGCTCCCCTGTTTTACTCGGCATGGGTGGCTATTAACCGGTACAAGTACTGTATACGGACTACATTTGCAAAGTGTAACTTTTGCTTGCTAAAGTGTCTGCAGAAAGGTGGCATTAGAAAAAGCTGCTGTGGTTGGCAAATAAAATGGTTGTTCTGCACTGATGCACCCAATAGAAAAGGGATGCAGGTTGCTGCTACTTATACAGATGCTTTTAATCACCAAGTGACTGTTTAAAGCCCTCCATTGCAGAATGCCTCCTTAATTGGTATCACTAGAGGTTGCTGTAGGTGTACTTGATTTTTCCTTAATATGTATGGTTAGTGGTGCAATAACATATAAAGCTCCTTTTTATTAACAAACAAAAAGTTACATCACTCTTGCGTGTACACCTGCTTTATTTTCCTTTTTCTTTTCCTCGCCTTCCCTCCATCCTTCCTTTTTCCTGTCTCACCCTTTTTTTTGGTGTGAAGCAAAGCACAGTGTATTTTACAGGAATTCACATTTAAATGTCATACTGAACATACCACCAAGTCACTGCATCAGAAAATTGGGCTGCTGTATCACCTGATCAGCCCCCCCTCAGCCTTAGGGATGTACTAGTCAAAAAAAATACAGCAGAACAGGTCCTCCAGTCACACTCTCATAGAGATTTCGAGGGCAAGGTGTTCTGTGGGACAGAGAGCCTTTACACATCTCCTAGTGGCTTCAAAAAAAGGCTCAAGGTATTTCTCCTTGAGTGCAATCTGTGTGTTTTGTATATGCTGAAAGGTTACATTATGGTCAGCACTTGATTTCCAGTGTCATAGGTAGTTGTGAAGCAACGTGAACGTGCCTTATCCTGTACATCCTACTGCCCTTCTTTTACTTGATTCCTTGTTGATGGTATCCCGTGATTAGAGCGCTGGGGAATGGGCACCTATAATAACGGCGACCCACTCCCCAGCGCATTTCAGGGACAGCTACGGGAGGGTAGGGTGGCTGGGTGGGGTGGGCGACTATAGAAACAGGATGTCACTATACGTATGCCCGCAGGGGTGGGTGGAAGCAGGCACACACAGTGAGGGATGTGAGGGATGGTGCTGTGGTGGGTGGGTTGCCAGCGTCGGTTGGCAGCATACTGGGTTTGGGTTTGGGTGCTGGAATGTTTTTGTTGCACCTGGCCTGAACCTTTCTTTTTAATGTTTCCATCCCTCCCCCCCTGACTTGCAACCCCCCCCTGGAGTTGAGAATCCTTCAGAAGGGGGGTGCGGAAGGCACTGCCGCCCACAGAAAACAATAAAAAACTAAGACCCCTGCACCTGTTTGCTGTGCGCCGGGGTGTCAGAGTGCCAAAACAAATTTTCAGCACTCTTGACTTCTGCATAATGGTGATCGTCTTTAAGCTTTTCCATTATGACATAGAACCTTGTTGGGTCTGTGATGCCCTTGTAAGCTGTCTGCCTATCATTTGTAATCAGATGTTTACAAATTTTTGTATTTATACCTTGTTTTTGCTTCATATGCATTTCCCATTGTCTCCTGCTTGTATACTATGTTATGTTTCTAGATATTTGTAATTAATCCCAGGTCGCCTGAAAAAGAGACTTTCAGTCTCAGTGAATCTACCCATTCAACAAAGGTCAGTAAATCAATATATAAATAACATTTTGCTGCATTATATTATATGCATCTCAACTGCTCTGGACATGCAATTTACCCCCCCACCACCACCATCTAGCCAATGTTTTTCTGTATTTACAGTTTAAAGTTGATCTCATTCTTAATCTCTTCTCTTGTCTCTCCTCCTCTCTTTGTTGTCTCAATCCTAATCTTTTCTTTTTCACTCACGATCTCTCTTTGTGATCTCGTCATTACTAATCTCTTCATTACTAACCTCTTCTCTCTCTCTTTGAAGTCTCATCCGTAATCAGTTTTATCCTATCTTCCTCTCTCTCTTTGTTGTCTCAGTCCTAATCTCCTCACATCACTCATGATCTCTGTTTGAGATCTCATTACTAAACTCTCTCTTTGAGGCGTCATTCCTAATCTGTCTCTGTCTCTCTCTCTCTCTTAGTCTCTCATTGTGATACATAAGAACATATGAACATGCCAACAGATCAAGGTCTTGTGGTCTGTCTTGTCTGCTCAAAGGTCCAGGTTCCCCCTGTGTTTACAATGGGACCTGTTCCCCTCCCCAAATCCCCCCTCATCTCCCTCTGTTCCCCTCTCCATACCTAGCAACTGTTCCCTTCCTTCTGTCCATCCTGTCTTGAAGCTATACACTGTTTTCAGAGAGACCACCTCCTCTGGCAACTCATTCCACTTGGTCACCACTCTCTCGGTGAAAAAGTGCTTCCTCTCTGTTAAATCTTCTCACTACTAGTTTTAGGCTATTCCCCCTAAGTAAACTTTTTCTTATTAAGAGCGAAGAGGCCCTCTGTATTCACCATATTAATACCTTTAAGATATTTGAAGGTCTCGATCATATCCTCCCTCCCTTGTGTCCTCAAGGGAGTACATGTTGAGCCCCTTGAGCCTCTCTTCATAGGTGTTGCCCTGCTGGCCCTAAATCATCTTGGGCACCCTTCTCTGGACTGTCACCAGTAAACTGACATCCTTCTTAAGAGGCACTATACTCAAGGTGTGGTCTTACCAGTGACCTGTACATTGGTGGTATAACCTCTGCCTTCTTGCTGGTAATTCCCCTGGCTATGCAGCCCAACATCTGATTTGCCTTTGCTGCAGCTCTCTTGCAGTGTGCCAGGTGCTTTAGGTCACTCTTGATGATAACTCCCAGGTCCTTTTCTTCCTCACATTTAGTGACCACCCAAGCAGTATTTAGTCTCTGGTTGTTCACCCTAAGTGCATAACTGCACTTTTTAGCATTGAACACTAGTTGCCAAATGCCAGACCACTTCTCTGACCTAGCCAGTTCTCCCTTATTTCCTGTCTCCTCCTCCATGGCCACCCTCCCACACAGCTTTGTAGCATCCACAAATAAGCAGATTTTACCTTGATCCCATCTGCAGTGTCACTGATGATGAAGTTAAACAACACCAGACTGAGCTCTGATTCTGTGGGACCTCAGTATTCACCAGCCTAGCTTGAGAATTCCCTCTGACCACCACCTTTGGGCTTCTGTTCAACCAAATTTTGACCTCATCTAGTGGAGCTTGGCCCCATCCCCAGATTCTCCAGCTTCCTGACTATTCTCCCATGAGGTACAGAGTCGGAGGCCTTGCTGACAGGACATCAACTGCTTGGCCCCTCTCCACTACCTTGGTCATCCAGTCGAAAAAGTCAATTGGATTAGTCTGGCAGGACCTCCCTGACACAAATCCATGCTGCCTTTCATCTTGCAGCCTGTTTTCCTCAAGATAGCCCACCCATTTCTCCTTCAGGATAGTCTCCATCAGTTTCCTCATTACTGAGGTCAGATGACTGGCCTATAATTCCCTGCTTCTTACCCCAGGAGTCTTTTAGCATCAGTAGCTTTTTAGCAGTTAGCTGGCTAGGTGCAACTACCCCGGAGGTGTGCCTTTAAGAGAATTTTTATTTAAATGAGCTTAGGGCCATAGCCTGTCAAAAAACAGGAAGGGAAGTGAGCTGAGTGAGAGCTGCTGAAGGCTTCAGAATTTTTTCACAGCTGGACTGAGCAACATTGCCCCTGAGGTGCCTCTCAACTTTCCTTGTTGACAGCCTCCTAGTGCTTATCTGGGTAAAGTTTTCCTCATACTTCATTTTTAATAGTGTGCTGACTGAAAGTTTTTCATTTTCGTTAGCGCCGTGCTAATTTTTTATTTTTAGCGCACCTGCTCAATTATGACTCTATTTTTACTGTGACTGTTCATTTCTGATGCTGTTTTTATCGCAGGTGCTTAATTTCAGTGGTTCATCTCTTTTCTGAACAAATTCCGGAAGGAACCGTTGAATTAGGGACAGTTGCATTGTTTTTTACCTCAGACCACACGGGTTTTACCGCGAGGCACCCCAGTGGAATTCAGACCTCAACAGTGCCTGGGGGAGTCTCTCAGGATTGGTAATTATGAGAAAACCCGTAGTTATATAAGGAAACTGGACCTATGGTGTCATCTGTCACAGGACTGTCCATAAGGGTTCAACTGCAACCTGTGCACAGTTGACCAATATTACTGGGTTTTCTATTAAGATCGGCATGGGTATAGATCCTAGCTCTACAACCAAAAAGGAAAAAAAAGGCACTTGCAATAGACAGAGATAATGAACTGGGGCAGGAGTGGTCAGGCCAGTGGTATTTTCACAGAAACCTGCACGCAGTTCGTAAGGTCCAGGGCTGGTTTGCTTTGCTTAAATTGGCAAACATAGCAGGCAAACCTTTGATTATTATGGCTGAGGATAAATCAGAGGCTTCTGATGAGGGGCCATACAAAAGTACCAGTACTAAAAATGTAAGCAGAGGCACTGAGGAACCCTCCAGATCCCAGCCAAAAAATAAAGCTTCCAAAAATGAAGTTCCTCACAAACTAAAAAATAATAGAAGTGATGAAAAAAGGAAGCTTGAGCAAGTCACAGATGAAGTGGCTAAAAAGAAACTCTGTCAAGACAAAAATGCTCCCGTTGCTCCTGGGAAAGCCAGTAGTAAGACAACAGGCAGCTTAAAGCATATAGAAAAAACAAAACACTTACAAAGTCTGCACAGGTTCTTCCATCTGTGCAAGATATGGAAAAAGCATGGTAACTGTTTCAGACCATACAAAAGATGGGTCCTTTATTTACTGGGACTGACAAGCATTCTTCCACAGTTCTCTCTTCTATAGACTGTAAGGGTGATACAGATGATGAAGAACAATTCTATGATGCCCCGACATGGATTTTGATGGCCTTGAGCCCCAAGAGTCCCCGGATCCTCCTCTCGGGGACCCCCCAGGTGACCAGGAGGATTCCTCCTTTCTGTTTACATTTAGACAAAACATGCTGGACACCCTGGACCTCCCTACGCAGGAGCCCAACCAGGATGTCGATGAAGACACAGATTATAGGGAGATGAGAGGTCTTTCAACCCCAAGACCCTGGTCATCTCTATCTACAATGCATTTAGAAAAAATACCGTGAAGGTGCTACAATACCCCACTTCAGTAACGGGTTGATAAGCGGATTGAGAGAAAATATAGATTGTCTAAAAAGGGTACCGAGTTCCTGTCTGCACACCCTAGCCATGAGTGTATAGTGCAGCAGGCAGCTTGAGAAAGCTGGAGTTTCCTTGTCCCCCTCAAGCCCGGACAAGGATTCCAAGAAAATTGATTTTATAGCAAAGAAAATGTATGCCACAGCTTCCTGCTTCTCAGACTTTCTTTGTACATAGTGTTCACAGCCAAATATCAGAAAGCCCTTTGGAAGTCTGTCCTGCCCATTGCCCACAGTGGGTCAAATTCTATGGCGCAGGAGCTGGTGGATATGACAAAACTGCCCTGGAAGCTACCAAATACCAATTCCACATGGCAGATGACAACAGTGATGCAGCCTCTAGGGTGATGGCCCATGCCATCTCTCTGAGATGCTTCGCCTGGCTTAGAACAACTAGTCTAACCACAGACACTCAGACCAAGGCCATGGATTTTCCCCTTGATCAAAATACATTGTATGATTACAGAACCACTGACTACATGAAAAAAGTTAATGAGTACAAGGCCTCCTGACAGAGCCACTCATCCAAACCTAAGCACACTGCCCCTCAGCGATCCTGTCCCAGGGGCGGTAGGGGCAGAAGTTTTATTCCAAGGCTTTACAATCCCTGTCCCCAATCTAACTTCGGTCAGCACAGGGGTCTTTCAGAGGCAGGGACAGAAGGGGCCAAAGAAGAGCCACCTCTACCCAGTCATCTGCCTCGCAGTCTAAGTTCTGATGTGAGTGTCCAGGTCGTCTCCCCGCTTCCGGTGGGAGGCAGACTCTCCCACTGTCTTCAGGACTGGTCCCTCATCACTTCAGACAGGTGGGTGCTGAAGATAGTGGAGAAGGGTCTGCCATTACAGTTCAAGCAGATGCCAGACCTCAAGCATACCCAGGTGTCATGACCTCTGTCCCCAATACAGATCCCACAGTTGAAATTGGAGGTACAAATCCTTCTGGCTTAATGAGCAGTGGAGAGGGTCCCCATCCACGAGAAGGGCAAGGGCCTCTATTTCAGGTATTTTCTGACACAAAAACTGGGGAGTAGTGACCTATCATAGATCTTAGATATTTAAACAAACATCTGAGAAAAAAATTCAGAATGGTCACTCTGTCACTGGTCATACAATCCTTAGAGCAGGGAGACTGGCTAGCCTCCCTGGACTTAAAGGATGCTTACATCCACATACCCATAAGGAGATCTCACAGGAAGTTTCTCAGGTTCAAACTTCCTTCAGGTCACTATCAGTTTGCTGCAATGCCCTTTGGTCTGTCCTCAGCCCCAAGAGTCTTTACCAGGTGTCTTGCAGTGGTAGCAGCACACCTGAGGAGACTGGGTATCACTGTCTGCCCCAACTGGATGACTGGTTCATAGCAGCACAGTCTCCTTGTCAGGTCAAGGAGTCCCTTTTCCTCAAAGAATGCACTTTGGAGTCTCTGGGTTTCCTGATAAATCTAAAGAAATCTCACCCAGAACCCACCCAGCTGCTCACCTTCATAGGGGCCCAGTTGGACAGTCAGAAAGGATATGCTTTCCTCCCACAGGAAAGAATTCAGAATTTCCTTTAAGTGGCAGATTCTTTCATCCGGGGACAGCCAAGAACAGCCAGACATCTCCTCAAACTTCTGGGACACATGGCCTCAATGACTGCAGTGGTCCCAGAAGTCAGGTACAGGGTGTGACTCCTGCAAGCCTACTGACTTTTCAAAGTTGATACCTGTGTCAGAGCAGTTCCTCCAAAATCTGCTGTGGTGGAAGAACCCTGCAAATTTACATGCAGGGGTACCCGTTCAAGCTCCGCTTCCCAGAAAGGTGATCACCACAGATGCCTCCCTATTGTGCTGGGGAGCACATCTGGACAGTGCCTCAGTATGTGGCAGCTGGACTCTTGAGTAACAGTTGCACATAAATCTTTTGGAATTCAGAGCAGTCTTTCTAGATCTCAAGGCATTTGTTCGCAGCATAAAAGGGCAGGCAGTTCAAATTAGAATGGACAACACCACTGTAATGTTTTATATAAACAAGCAAGGTGGTACCAGATCAGGAATACTCTGTTCAGAAGCTCTGGTCTCTAGCATTCTCCCTGGGAGTCAGCCTCTCAGCTATTCACCTCCCAGGCAAACTCAGTACCCTAGCTGGTGCTGTGAGTCACATCAGTCAAGGCCAGATCGAATGGACCCTGAACAAGTAAGTACTAGCCACAGTGTTCAGGCGGTGGGCACACCAGACGTGGATATCTTTGATTCTCCCTCATTTCCAGCTTCCTCAGTATTGTTGCAGGCCCCAGTCCTGGGAGCATGTCCTCTGGATGCCATGATCCTGGACTGGTCAGGAGGTTCCTATGTGCATTCCCTCCCTTTCTCCTGATACTCAGGGTTTTGCTGAAACTCAGACAAAAGCCTGCATCGATGATCCTAGTGGCTTTGGACTGGCCCAGGCAAGCCTGGTACCCTCTCCTTCTCTAAATGTTCTGCAGCAGGCCCATTCTCTTGTCTCCAACTCACTACCTGCTGACCCTTCCTCAGATAGGAGTGCAGTATCTAGACATACATTCTCTTCACCTCAAAACCTGGTTCTTGAGGAATTAAGTTTCCATCCTCAGTACTCTGAACAGGTCCTTAAGATACTGAGGAATGCTAAAAAACTGAACACTAAGAAGACTTACGCAGCCAAGTGGAAAAGTTCTTACCTCTGGTGAAAGAGCAAAAAGGTTGAACCCCTATCAGCTTCAGACACTCAGCTGCTAGATTACCTGGTACACCTACAGACGTCAGGCTTGAAATCATCTTTCCTTAGGCTTCACCTGGTGGCAATTTGCCTACCTTTGGTGGAAAAGACAAAATCAGTTTTTCTCCATGCCATATTTAAACAGTTTCTCACAGGCCTCTTGCACTTCCAACCTCCAGTCAGGAGACTGTTCCCTTTGAGCCTAAACCTTTGCATAGACAGGCTCATGAAACCACCCTTCAAGCCTATGTCCGTGGCACACATCAAGTTAGTAACCTGGAAGACAGTCTTCTTGGTAACCATTACCTCTGCCAGGAGGATTTCGGAGTTACAGGCCCTGTGCACTGAGCCAAATTACATCATCCCTCACAATGATAAATTTGAGCTTAGGACAAATAGGAAATTTCTGCCAAAGGTGGTTTCAGAGTTCTACTTGAACCAGTCCATTACTCTGCCTGTCTTCTTTACTGAGAAATCCACTCCTGGCGAGCAAAGCGCCACAGCTTGGATGTCAAAAGAACCATCTTCTACTACCTAGACAAAGCATATTAGACAGTCCAGAGCCTCTTCCACTTAGTTGTTTCTCACCTACAGGGATGTAGGCAGGGAAGATCAACTACCAAGAGAACTATTTCCCATTGGTTGGTCTCTTGTATTAGTTTCTGCTAAGAAAAGCCGGTCACCAACCTCCAGTGGTGCTCAGGGCCCACTCTACCAGGGCACTGCAGCCTCGCTTGCAGCAGCAAGGGACATTCCCCTACTGGATGTCTGCAAAGCAGCTACCTGGAAATCTGTGCACATTTGTGAAACACTACAGTTTAGATGTGCAGACCAGATCGGATGCCAAATTTGGCAGGGTGGTTCTAGAGCTCTCTTCCTAAATTGGTTCTCTGCCCACCTCCCACTTGGTACTGCTCGGTAGTCTGTTAAAGTTACTGATGCGAACGGACTCCTGGGTAAGAAGAAAAATCACCGAGTAATCTTTCTTCCAAGGGGTCCTTTAGCATCAGTAAGTTCCCACCCTTCTTCACCTGTTCACCTGTCGGAGAAGGGCTCTTCATCACATCTTTTACCAAATTTGAGTCCTTTTGATGAGTTTTAACTCATGTTGTAGTTGTTTCTATTCCCACTTTTGTGGCCATTTGCATGTTTTTTGAATCCTGTTGATTCTTTTTCAGGGCATGTGCTTTCCTTTGAAAAATTCTGAAGCCTTCAGCAGCTCACTCAGCTCACTCCCTTCCTGTTTTTGATTGGCTATGGCCCTAAGCTCATTTAAATAGAAATTCTCTTAAAGGCACACCTTCAGGACAGTTGCACCTAGCTAGCTAACTGCTAAAGTTACTGATGCAGACTGGCCTGGTGGCGCTTGAGGTTGAGGTGCTGGATGCCACATCTCGCTCCACGCCGCGACCCGGTTCGGGTATGAGCTTGGGCAACCGGGTTGGCTGGGGTGGGGAAAGGCTGGAGTGTCTGACGACAGCCTTCTCCGGGGTGGGAAGGCCTTACAGCCCAAAGTGGTGACCCCTGGTGGAGGCTGGGGTGCAACAGCAAGCTGGAGCCACTGGGGCATGATTGGTCACAGGCGAGGTCTGGGACCTATCGGCTCCTGGGGCAGCTCCATCATGGAAGGAGGGAGGGACGTTGCAGACGGCATGCGCACCTTGACATATGGGCATGCAACGTCCCACAGAAAGGGAAAACCGCTAGAGCCGAGAAGACAGGCGAGCTGGGTCCATTGTGCCAGTGCCTGCCTGCAGTCCCGGACCCTGACAAGGATCACAAGATTGGGGTTGGCCCTACCCTGACTCCCACCCGGGGTTCTGAGGCAGGATTGAGGGACCGGGGGTTGTCGGGTAAGGCACTAGGCAGGGACAGGCTTGTCATCTCCCGATGATGCGGCTCTGAGAGAAATCGAAAGGGTAAAAATAGAAATTTCAAAAATAAAAGTTACTGATGCTAAAGGACCCCTTGGAAGAAAGATTACTGTGGTGAGTAATTTTTTCTTCATCCCTTGGAAAGCTTTTATGTAGAGGTACCATGCGTGTAGTTCTCCAGTCCAGGGGCACATTCCTGGACTCCAGAGAAGTGTTTAACAGGTGTGCCAGGGGGCATGCCAGCACCTCTGTCAGTTCCCCTTAGGACACTTGGGTGCTCTCTGTGTGGCCCTGGGGATTTGTCCACCTACAGGGCCTTTAGGCCTTCTTGTCCCTGTCCACCTGTATTATGCCGTCGGTGACTTCCCTTTCCTTGTCTCAACTACCTGCTGCCTTGTGGCACTGGTCTGTCCTTCTCACTAAGAAAATGGAGCAGAAGTACTTGTTAAGCACCTCCGCTTTCTCTACACTTTCTTCTGCCCAGCGCCTTCCTTTTTTAACCCAGCGATCTCATCTTTAATGTCCCTATTTTTCATTATATATTTGAAGACCTTCTCATTCAATTTTACTCCCTGTACCAGCTGTACTTCATTTGCAGCCCTTGCCTCTCTGACCACTCTGCTCACCACCCTTGAGTCAGCACTATAGAGCTCCCTATCCTCCTTATTCTGAGTATGTTTGTACTTCTGCAAGGCTGCTTTCTTTTAACTTATCACATTTGCCACTTTGTTTCTGAACCAGCCAGGCTTTTTGTCCTTAGATTTCTTGCTGCTGATTTTTGGCACACTCGCTAGTGGCCTCCATCAGTCCCTCCTTTAATATGGCCCATTTCAGTTCCACCTCCCTCTCCTTACCAGCAAGGTTTCCTACCAAAATTTCTTTCAGCTTATTAAAAAGTCATCCTTCCTGAAATCCAGAACCCTAGTCTTGGTTGGGACCATCCCTCTGTCTATGTCCAGGTGGAACCACACTGTGTGATAATTGCTCCTGAAAGTGGTGTTTCCACCTTTACATCCTGGACATGCCCACCATTGGACAGGACCAGGTCCAGTATGGTCTTTTCCCTAGTGAGTTCCATGACACCCTATATCAGGAATCTACTTTGGAATGCTTCCAGCAGTACCTCCTTCTTGGTGCTGGAGGTAGCCAGGATTTTCAAATCTACTCCAGGTAAAGTGAAGTCCCCCATTATTACTACCTCCCCCTTGCCTGCCATTTCCATGATTTGAGACCCCATTACCTTATCTAACTCCTCATCCTGTGAAGGTGGTCTGTAAATTACCCACATTCTTAGTTTCCTTCCCTTAGTGGATGGACCTTCACCCATAATGCTTCTGTCTTCATCTGCCCTTCTCTCAGGTACAGGTTGTCCTCTCCTTTGCATACAGAACCGCTCCCCCCTTCCCATTTTCCTATCCTTCCTGTACATTTTGTACCCAGGGACTGCAAGGTCGCAGTCATGGTTTGGTGTGGCCCATGTCTCTGTGATGACCACTTTGTCCACCTCTCCTTTGACCATTAACATCTGCATCTCAGCCATTATATTTCACAGGTTTGTGGCATTCAGAAACACTGTCCTCCACCATGACTTGGCCCCCCTTTATCCCTGTCGTGCCTCCCTCCCTGCAGTCCTTTCTTCCCACTTCCCCCCGTCTAGTTCCTCCCTATTCTGTCCTGATTGGGTGGGAAGCCTATCAGCCTCCTCCAACATGTGATGGAGGGTATTTTGCACCCTACTGTCCCCTACTTTGTCAGTGTAAATTGAGGTCTTTCCCAATTAATTATTCTAGCTTGCCCTTCATGACCCTTGTGCCCTTTTCAGTTATATGTAACCTGTCTGGTGCATACAGGACTTTCTTCTCCCAGGTCCTTTCCCAGTCACCAACTACCCTGTACCCCTCTGCCTTACACTACCCTCTGAGCCGTATACTGAATTCCTCAATTCTAACTTCCCTCGCAATGCTGGCCCTTTGGATTGGTAGCACTTCTGAGAAGGCTACTGCACTCCTTGCCTCACTACAGATTTTCTCAGCCTCTCTAAACCTTTCTTGCATCACCTGTACCTCATACCCTGCAAGTTTGTCTGTACCAAGGTATACTATTATGTGAGGTTTCCCACCCTCATGCCCCACGTGCTTGGCTCCGAGATCCCACTCTCCTCACCGTCATCCTGGTCTTACATTCTACCCTCCTACGGTTTGCTCTTGACTCCTTCCCCCACTGCCTCACCCCCCATTACTACTGAGTCCATCACCACCCTTCTCCCACCTTCCTGGGTCCCTTCCCCCTCTGCCCATTCCCTCGTGCCCCTTCTTCCCTTCTGCACATCCTGTACTTTCCCGCCACCCTCACACCAGCTACCCCCATCCCAACCCTCTCTTCCTGACCCTCAGTTCCCCTTGGCACTCTCCCATCCTTTCCCTTCTGCTTGCCCCTCAGCCCATCCCCTTGCTCACCCTTCCCCACCACCCCCTCCCTACTTCCCTGCCCACTCCCTCTCATCTGAACTTTTTTCCTTTCACCCCCTCTCCCTACTGTCTCTGAAATTCATCCTCTTACTGCCTTTTTCCTTCCCCATCTCACTGTACTTACCTGTCCCTCCAGGTTCCCCCCTCCTTGCTGTCCAGCGGTAGGAAATTTTTCTGTGCCAGCACCTCTGTTTGTGTTCCCACTGGACACCCTCCCATCCCTGCCTGACACTTTCCCCTTACTGTTATCTACCTCCCACCATGGGCCTTCTTTCAAGCCTGGGGGTGGACCCTGGGGACATGCATACTCCCTTGCTCTTCCCTCTCCTCCTTTGTGGCTCTCTCCTCGCCAAGCCTGCCTTGCTGTTCTCTCCCCCATGCCTGCCTCCAGACCCTTTGGCTCCTGTGCCTCTCTCATGTATACCCTATGGATCTTCTCTCCCACCAGAGTACCTGTCTCCTGCCTCAGCTGGCACACCTTCACCCTCAGCTGCCCAGTATGTCTGCAAACTAGGCATCCTCTCATCCCAGAGAGCTCCCAGGAACATCACTGTCCCACACCTTCTGCACTTCAACCCTACCTGCCACCACGCATTGCCCCTCTCCCCTCTCCACAGCTTACATTATAGGCACTCCTTAATAATGCATTTAGCTATCCAGTTACCCTTATGGACTTTACCACTCCAGACACACACCCCAGATAGGTGATCTCATTCAGGGCTGCAACTACAATTTTGGGGCCCCGGACAAGTCATTTGAAATGGGCCCATGTTTCCCAAACCAGCAATGCCAGGGGTAATGCCAGCTCCTCGGTTGGGCCCTCCTGAGCTCAGGGCCCCGGTCACTTCCCACTTTCCCCCCATTACTGTGGCCCTGATCTCATTACTAATCTCTCTCTATCTTTCCCTCTTGCTCTCTGTCTGATCAACAATTTAGTTCACCTTTCTAAAGACCACTTACCTACACATTATTTATTCCACTTCATGTCTCAGCTTCTACCCTGACTAGTTACTTAACATTGTCTTTCTTCCCAGTAATAAAGTTATTTACACTTAGATGCAGTATCTCACTTTCAGGAGGGTCCTGAGTCAGCCCAAGTTTACTGCTGGAAGAACTAAAGCTCATGGAGGTCAAATAAATTGCTCAGGGCCACACAGTGGGCCTACTGAATCTGGTGCAGTTCAATCATATAATCTTCAGGTGCCCTATTCAGTGCCCATTATTGCTTGTACATCATACCCACCCAGCCACTGCCAGATCGACTAAACGATCAAGCTGTAAATCACCTTGGGCCAGTTTAAGGTGAACAAGAATAAGAAAAAAACTTGTTCTGGGTCAGCTGTCCTCAAACTGTCTCAGCGCAAAAGGAATTTAGTCAAGGGGTGAGTTTTATAACCTGGACATGCTGGCTAGTGACTACTATTCTCTCCCATGTGCTAGAATGGTACCTGCAAGGGATTTAGCTGGCCATGGAACTCGGGCATGTTTCAATCATTTAACAATCTTCTTTTAAAAAAGAAAACAGATTGAAGGGTAATTTGTTTAACCAGGAAAGGCACACTAAGCTGAAGCTTGTTTCCAGGTGCAACCTGGGAGCACAAGGAAGTCAAGTGACTTGCTTAGGGTCACACAGTATGCAAGTGTGGGATGATGGAATTTAAATCCAGGTCTCCAGATTTGCAGCCCAGTGCTCTTAACCACTACGCTATACTGCCTCCTTGAAAATAAGTGACAGGAGGGGATCTGGAAATGTGTTTGTGGGGAGTGGTGGCAAGTGTGCCAATACTATCAAAAGTGCCCTTATTATTGGACATTTCCCAACTTCCAGCCAACAGAGGAGATAGCAGCATTCCTGACTGATGTTACTAGACAAGGAAACCAAACAGTACAGTCCAGGATTCATTATGTGACATGTCATAGCAATAAGAAAGTAGGTTCTTCAACCAACCTGGAAGGGGTAATTGCGTTAAGTTTGTTTCAAATGGAGCCTTTGCCAGTAGCCCCTGATTCTGACCCTTATGAGTAGGTGAGAGACATGTAAACCATGTTGAGATTGTTTGAGTGATATGAAACTGTCTTGTTTTATTGAGCAGGAAAAAGAAAAATTGCAAGATGTATTCAGGAATGTTGCTGTCAAGACTGAGTTGCTTAGCCTTTTGAAATTACTCCTCAGAGTCTTAAATGATTAAAAGCTAAACCCAGTGGGCGGAAACCCAGTAGCAACAATACTTAACTTGTGTCAAAGCCAACCCCTTAGGGTCATGTAGTTGTCAGTGTATTAAACTCCTGTGACTGACTGATTTGGTACTTTCACGGAAAGCCATGGACAAGATTACTGCATTTGTTAAGAAAGTGTGGTGTGTAAAGAAACATTTAGTTTTGATTTTAACACCTTTAATACTTCTGCCACTGCTTTTTCTTCTACCTCCTAAGGTAAGAATCAAGAATGTGCTTATAATGTATTTGCCAATTAAACTTTGTTGCATGGAAAGTGGAAATGAATTATAAAAGTTTCAGAAACACACAGTAACTTTTTTCTTTACATGCCCAACAGCTCGCATATTGTAGGGTAAAGGGATAATTCACCAAGATACTGTGTTTAAAAACAGCAGTGGAGTGTGTTACTGACATATGACTCAGACTTGAAGAACTCCTGAGTTTATAACAATAAATGTTACCATTCTACTTGTATGAGGTAAAAGCAGTCAGGGTTGGTAAATGATATACAAATCTGGTTGATTTTAGATTTGTCATTATGTACTAATTACTGGACATAGAGTGGGGTTAGAGGGCACGGCCCTGCTTTAGCAGTTTGTAGAACATGATAAGAAGTACAAATAGAGTCAAACCCGCATCCAAACTGAGTGAGTGCATAAATAAATCTTCTTGAAAACTGATATAGGAAGTAAAGTTAAACAACAGTGACAGTTCACTGAGGATGTTGACATGGGGTAGGATACTGCAGTTTGTCAAAGAGTTAGAACTCCGTGGAAAATAGATTTCCAGAAATCAGGGTGGTCCTTTTTGCTTCAATATGGGGTGGGGGCATAGAAAACTGAAATATCTCTATTGAGATGTATATCAGAGTCCTTATTTTTTTTTAAGGAAACAAATTATGTATTTTTTCATTTTAATGCAGCCCTAGAGCATTTTACAATTAAAAAGGGTAGCAAGCATTAGGTGGACAAAGGAATGGAGACAGAGTGACAGTAGAGAGCTGATGGCATTAATCATTTACACGATTCTGCTTATATTTGTTTTCTATTTTTATTTATTTATTAACAATGAATGTATGTAATTGTGTACATCCATACAGATGTATTTTTTTGGGGGCGGGTGACTAAACATGAAAATATATAATTGTGAGAAAGGTTTTACTTCAGCACCCTTTCTCTGGGGCTCAGGGTGCTGTATAGGATACAGGGAAATAAGATAATGTTGTAAATAGATTAACAACATAAAAAATCAATAAATATAACAGCTAAAATCAGAAAAGGAAGGGGATCACAATATCCCAAATGCTTCTCTGAAAAGATGTGTGTTCAGACCCCATTTAAAAGCTTCCTCTGAGGGGCCTCCCTCAATGACCTTGGGAATGAGTTCCACAGGACCAGGCTACAACCTCAAAGAAATGGTCATCCGAGGTTTTGAGCTAAACCCTGGGAACCACTAGGAGGCCCTCCTCAACAGAGCAGAGAAAGGGCAGAGGGAGGGCAGGAGTCAGGAGGCCATGTAGGTAGCCCAGACCTATTCTGTATAGGGCCTTATAGGTGAGTAGACCCACCTTGAAGAACATTCTCCACCTTACATGCAGCCAGTGCAGGTTGCACAAGACCAGGGTCACATGACAAGACCTGATGGCCCTCAGCAACCTAGTTGCTGTGTTCTGCACCAGCTGCAGGCAGTTCAGGACCCTCCACTAACTCCACCATAACTGTAACGTTAACTGTCATGCGGTGATTAGCTAAATATGAATATATGTAACTGCATGCCCCCACATAACTGTAACTATACCAGAGGTGACTAGCCGAAGATAAATATATATTATTGCATACCTCCACATAGCTGTTAACTGTCATGGGGTGAGTAGCTAAACATGACGATATGTGATTGTGTAACCCCCATGCTACTAACTGTCCCAGGGCTGACTAGTTAAACATTAGTATGTTTAACTGCATATACCCAAATATCTGCAACTGCCAAAGGGGTGCAATGCTAAATGTGAACATATGTATTTGGATACATCCACATATCTATAACTGTTGCAGGGTTGACCAGCCAAATGTGAATATATGTACAGTAAGTTCATACTCCACATAGCTGTAACTATTGCAGAGGTGACCCACTATTTAAACATACATAAAGGTATACATTCACATAGCTGAAACAGCTAATGGGTGACCCACTATTTAACATACATAACTGTATACATTTACAAAACTTTAACCATTGCAAAGATGACCCACTACAATTATATGAACATACATACAGTAATTGTTTGTTTACTGCAGAGGTGACCCTCTGTTTGAACATATATAATGCTGTACTACATTCACATAGCTGTAACTCTTGCAGAGGCAACCCTGTACATTCACAAAGCTGCAACTATTGAAAAGGTGAGCCATTGTTTGAACATACATAATGGTGTACATCCACATAGCTGTAACTGCTATTGGATGACCCACAATTTGAACGCACATAATCGTGTACACTCACTTAGCTGTAAATATTGCAGAGGTGATCCACTATTTGAACATGTATAATTGTTTACATTCGCATATTTGTAACTACTGCAGAGATGACTCACTGTTTGAACATATATACTTGTGTACATTCACATGACTGTAACTATTACAGAGGTGACCCACTACTGAACATACATAATTGTGTACATCCACATATCTTTAATTGCTAATTGGTGACCAACTATTATAGTTAGGGTTGCACTGTCACTTCTGTGTTAAACCTAAATGTTTGCACTTTAATAACTTTGGAACCATTTGTCTAATTTGCCTGTAATTTTGCTTGCATAACAGCCAACCATATATCCCTGGATCTGGAAAGTTTTGTTCCAGTTGGATGTACGGTTGCGGAACCATATGGCATTCAAAACGTGTAAATGGGTAAACTTTTGTGCATTTTTTGGGTCAGCCATTAGGGACTGAAGAATGTATTTCAGTGGATTCAGATTTGTTTGTCTACATGTGGCCTGGGCTGAACTGGTGCCTTTTGAAGATTTGGTGAAAAATATTGCTCCATTCAAAAGTTATTCAATTTTTCATGTCCCATTATAGCCTATGGGAAAATTTATATATGGATTGTGAAACTTTCAGCTCACATTTTGTTTTCGTGTTCCTGAATTTGTTTTCGTATGCTGCCATCTTGTTTTCAGTTAGCAAGAGGCAAAAATATAGTAACTTAAAAATAATGTGCTTTGGTGAACACTATTAGTTGTGTTTACCTAACTGGGCCCTGAGCAACATGACCTTGGCATTAGTTTTTCTCTAGTTGGTTTGGAAATATATTTTTCAAACTTGTTCCACCATTTTGCCATTTTCTGATCATGGCAACATTTTTTGTTGCCGCAAAAACAATCACAATAAAAAAAAAGTAACCTTGATAACATTTTTCTGTGCACGATAACATTTCCGTTATAGAGATTAGAGTGCCATGAAAACTTTAAAGCAATCGCGATAACACTGCACGAACACATTTTCTAATGTGTTGTTTTCTTTGTCACTTCATTGTGCCAAGGTGGATTGTGCTTTTGGCCTGAAATTTGCAGGGTGGCAAGCCATGGTCCGACAGATGTGCCTTTTGGTGGTTTGGTACCAAAACATTGAATTGGCCCATACTTACAGCTCTCCAAATCGAGAAATTTCCAAGGGTAACATTGGGTGCCCGAGGCACCTTTTCAGCCACTGTATCTCGAAAACAGTCTCATGAGCACGGATTTTTCTTATTACAAAATTTTTAGTCCCCTATAAGGGGCTACATATAGATGTAGGTTTGAAAGTCATGAATACCACTGAAATTTGATTTTTTTCTGTATCTTGTACGGTTACTGAGATATCTGGACATTAGTATTCCAGATTTTATGTCTGTAGGCCAGTATTACACCCACAAAGTTAGCACCCACAGTGCTTTTCGGTCCCCATATTTTGGAGCGATGAGAGATATGGATTTCATTGACTTATCGCACATAGAGGTCTCACTGTCATGATTACAACACCACTGAAATTCTTTTCATAGCTGCTATGGTTGCTGGGATATTGGCAAATTATTGTTACAGCTGTTCCTTGCCCTATAGGGCTGTTTTATGGCTCCATAGTTATGTGTAAGTGGGAGTGCAGGGTCCAGAGGGTCCCACAGACAAATATACAAACAACATGAAGTCTTGCTGTATTCAGACATAATGCAGTTAGCCCCAGCATGAACTGCCCCAGAGGAAAGCATTAACTCTATGCAAAAGCATAGAATGTTGAGCCTCGACTCGGTTTTCAAACCTTTGTCTGTGGTACTTCCCAGTGTAATCATCAGATTCTTTACTTCACTAACAGTGAAATCGCTCTGGAGATTTCTCTCTGCTTGGTTCGTAAAAGAAAAATAAAAGCATTTGGTTTTAACTGCATTTGTTTATTATTTCGATTTCAGCCTCTGTCTACAGTACAGGTAGTATGTAGATAGGTAGTGACTGTGTTTTATTTTGCTAAAGAGTGGAAATTGTCTTTCTTCAGTTTCTTTCTGGTTGGTCCAGTTCGGAACCGACTTTGTTAAATTTTTTCTCTTTTTCTGGGATTAGTGTGGTGTTCCAGTACCGATCAGTTTCAAAATAACTGGACTTTTGCTGGTTCTTTTAAAAAGCCTGTGACACGGTTTGTAACTGATCATTTGCTTATTACCTGGCTTGAAAGCTGCTATAGGGTAATTGTTAGGTTGGCCATGTCTGAGAAACCCAAGAAAGAAACCAGTCCCACTGGGTTTCAACACTGTACTGATTGTGGGGAGGTCTTTGCTAAGGTCAACCCCCACCTCACCTGTGTTTATTGTGGGGTTTGAACACCTCAAGTGAGACTGCCAATCTGTAAGAACTTTCCTAAACCACTCTAGATAAAAGACTGAGTAGGTTGAAGGAAAGGGAGGCTGAGAAGTCCGTAGATCCGGATGGCCAGCCCGCTCAGTTGCGGTCAAACCTGAGGAGGAGCCTCTGACCTAGACGTATACCTCCTTGGGCAAAGGAGAGCCGATTCTGAGGGGTTGGTTCCATTAAAGAAAAAGCGCAAATTTGCCAGTTCGGATCCTGTATCCCTCTCTCAACCACGGACGAAATAGCAAAAGCGATTAGTATTGTCCAATAGCGTAGACCGGTTCCATCTGAACCGACACTGCCGGTTCGGCGGTCGGTTTGGTCGGATCTGTCTCCTCCGGATTATGACCCAGACGTTTATTATGAGGAGTGGGAGGGAGACGAAGACTATCCCGGTGTTGACGATGAAGGGGGTCTGGATGTGCCCATTGAGCCGGACATCTCCCCAGACAGGCCCTCAGGTGTCTCTCCTCCCAGGCTTTCTGAGTCCCCTTCACACTTTTGTTCTACAAAAAGGTGGCACAAACCCTGCAGCTTCCTTGGTTGAAGCAGCAGAGGAGGAGGAGGAAGAGCCTGATTTTGTGGAGATGATGGACATCCCAGAGTCCAAAAAGCTGTCTGTCCCTCTTCATAAATCTTATACCTCCTGTGGACAAGAGAATGGACAGGAGGTATTCGATATCAGGCTCAGCTGTGGAGTTTCTTAATAGTCATTGCAGCCATGTTGGGGTAGTGCAGGCTGAAGTCTGTGACAGGGCTAACATTCCTTTGGCTTCACACCCCCCTGAATAAGTACTCCAGGAAAGTGGATGCCATGGCCAAAAAACAGTATTTGGCATCCTCTTTGGGACTCAGGCAGGCTACTTATATGGCCTACACAGTCAGGTACCAGAAATCCAGATGGGACAAAGTTCTGGAACTGGCTAAACAGGCCTTTCCCCAGCTAGCCAAGGAGCTGGAGGAGGTGGCTGCTGATGGAATTGAGGCATCCAAAATGCAGTTTCATGCTGCTGTGGACTCCAGTGATGTGGCATCTAGAGTCATGGCTACATCTGTGTGTCTCAGGAGACATGCTTAGCTCAGATGTACTAGCCTTTCGCAGGATACCCAGACTAAGGCTATAGATTTTCCTGTAGTAGGTAACTCTCTGTTTGGGGAGCAGACAGAGGCTTACATGAAGAAATGGATGAATACAGGACCACCTACAGGAGTGCACAGGCCAAGGAAAGGCAAGCTACTCCGACAAGCAGCAGTCTGGGGCAGGGCAGGCCCTTTCAAAGGCCTTTTACCAAGCTCAGGCCTTCTCTCCCTTCCCACAGAGGGGGTTCTTCAGAAGGAGGGAATGAGCAGAGCTGCTCCTCCTTCTCTCAGTCCAAGGCTCCTGCCAAGCAGACACCCTGATGTGTCAGCCTGGGTCGACTCCCCATTTCCAGTAGGAGGCAGGCTGACTTACTACTTCCAGGCCTGAAAGTCTGTGACCTCAGACAAGTGGGCCCTAGAAGTAGTAAGCCGGGGACTGGCCCTCAGCTTCAAAACATTTCCAAAAAAGAGGGCCAAGTCTTTTCCACCTGCATCAATCTCAGAAACCCTTGCCCTAAAGGCAGAGGTTTCCTCTCTTCTAGCTCTCAGAGCTATAGAGAAGGTTCCTACTCAGCACAAGGGAAAAGGACTGTACTCCAGGTACCTCCTTACCCCAAAGAAAACAGGGGAGTGGCGACCCATCCTAGACCTAAGGTATTTGAATAAACACATTGTAAAGCCAAAATTCAAAATGGTAACTCTGGGAATAATCCTTCCCTCTATAAGGCCAGGGGATTGGCTAGCATCTCTTGACCTTAAGGATGCCTACTTCCATATTCCTATCAGGTGTTCCCACAGAAAATACCTCAGGTTCGAGTTGCCTTCAGGCCATTACCAATTCAGAGCCATGCCATTTGGTCTAACATCAGCTCCAAGGGTGTTCACAAAGTGCCTTGCAGTAGTGATGGCTTACCTTAGAAGACAGGGTATCACCATTTTTCATATCTAGATGACTGGCTGTTAGTGGGTCAGTCTCCTTTACAGGTCAGGTCAGCTCTTCAAACTACCCAGGACCTATTCAGATCCTTGGGCTTTCTTCTCAATCTTCCAAGTCTGTGCTCAAACCAGTTCAACTTCTCACCTTTATAGACATAGGCATAGAGCTGGACACTCAGCTACAAAAGCCTTCCTTCCCCTGGCAAGAGTAAAGGCCCTAGTGGATCTCGCCTCCTCTTTGACCTCAGGTCTCCTGCCCAGCTAAACAGTTCCTCCAGCTCCTGGGCCACATGGCAGCTTCCACGGCAGTGGTGCAGGGAGCAAGGTTCCAAATGAGGGACATTCAGTTTCATATGAGGTATTTTTGGTCTGAGAAGAAGGATTCACTTACCAAACTGATTTCAGTGACTCAGACACTGGTCCAAGCTCTCCAGTGGTGGCTGGACCAGGACAACCTCAGACAAGGGGTTCCATTTCTCCCTCAAGTCCCATCAGTAGTTTTAACTATGGATGCTTCTCTCCTAGGGTGGGGAGCCCACCTGGGAGCTCTGACAGCTCAAGGGCTCTGGTCTCCACAGGAGTCTCTCCTTCATATCAATCTTCTGGAACTCAGGGCAGTTTTCTTAGCCCTGCAGAGCTTCTCAGATTCCATCAAGGGCAAGGTGGTCCAAGTCAGAATGGACAACACCACCACAATGTAGTACATCAGCAAGCAGGGAGGCACTCAGTCTTCGGCCTTGTGCACAGAGGCCATGAAGCTGTGGTCTCTGACCTATTCTCTTCAGACTTCCCTGGTGGCAGTTCACCTTCCAGGGAAGGTCAACTTACTAGCAGATGATCTGAGCAGAATTTCTCAGGGTCGCCACGAATGGTCCCTGGATCCTCACATACTGGAGGTCATCTTCTCAGCCTGACATCGGTGGTGGGCACGGTGATGGAGGGCATTGTCAAGGAGAGACTGGGGGGACCTGGAAATGTTGAGGTGCCTGGATGATAGACAGCATGGATTTGTCCCGGGGAAATCGTGTCATACAAACCTTGTGGAGTTCTATGACTGGGTGATGAGTGCCTTGGACCTGGGTAGACCAGTGGATGTCCTCTTTCTATACTTCAGCAAGACATTTGACTCTGTTCCTCATGTGGGCCTGTTGGATAAGCTGGGAGAAATGGGGGTCTGGAACCAGAAAATCAGATGGATAGGAAATTGGCTCCAGGACTGGACCCAGAGGGTCGTAGTTGGTGGGATAGTCTCATCCCCAAGGAGGGTCATTAGTGGGGTCCCACAGGGATCAGTCCTTGGGTCCCTCCTGTTCAACGCCTATGTCTCTGACATAAGGACAGGTATCAGGAGTGAGATGAGTCTCTTTGCGGATGATTCAAAACTGGTGGCAGTGGTGGATGGGGAGGAGGGGAGGGTGGTCCTACAGGGGGACCTGGAGGCTCTGGAAAGATGGTCTAGAAAGTGGAAGCTGAGGTTCAATTTAGGGAAATGCAAGGTACTGCACCTGGGGGCCAGAAACCCGGGCCAAGTGTACACCCTGGGGAGGGAATGCTACAAGTCTTGATGGCTGAGAGGGACCTGGGGGTGGTGGTGGATGTCAAGGTGAACAACTCAGAGACTTGTAGGAGGGCAGCAACCAAGGCCAATGGGATGCTGGGGTGCATCATCACCTCCAGAAGGAGGGAAGTGATACTCCCTCTGTATAACTTCTTGGTAAGACCGCACCTTGAGTACTGCATGCAGTTTTGAAGGCCACACTTAAAGAGGGACATTAAACTCCTGGAGAGGGTCTAGAGGAGGGCAACCAAAATGATTTGGGGCTTGGGGGACAGGACCCATGAGGAGAGGCTCAAGAGCTAAATATGTGCACATTGGAAGAGAGAAGGGACCGGGGACATGATAGAGGTCTTCAGGTACATGAAGAGGGTAAATAGGGAGAAACAGTCAGGGTGCTTCAAGGAAGGAGGAGGGGCCACTAGAGGGCATGGGTGGAAGCTGGAGGGGAAAGATTCAGGGGAGAAAGAAGGAGGAGGTACTACTTCACTGAGAGGGTGGTGGAGCCATGGAATGCGCTGCCTAGGGGGCTGGTGGAGGCAGAGATAGTGGAGGGGTTCAAGAGGGGGTGGGACAGGTACAGGGGAAGGGTTCTGGAAGCAAAATCCAATGCAGTGAGAATATCCAGAACTGGGACGGGAGAAGCCAGAGAAGGCGAAGGGGGCAGGAAGGTCAGCTCCCAGGGTGGGGGCTGACCAAACAAGCAGATGTGAAAGACCGTTAGGCCTATTCTGCTGGCATTTTAGTATGTACAACACAACAAGCTTGGGACTTTTTTAAAAACATTGTACATTATTTGGAAAATACCTTTATTCCATCTAAGAGGAAATTAATAATAAAGGAAAATTTCCCTTGGTTCAACAAGACAATTAAAAATCAGATTAAAATAAAAATTTAACTTTTTAGGACACTTAAGAATAGTTCTGTTCCATTTAAAAGTACTCCATTACATAAATACAGACTATCTGTGAAAAACTTAAAAAAATCTATTAAATTGGCAAAAAATAAGCTAGAATTTAAACAAGCTCACACAAAAGACCGCCACAAACCTCTTTTCTCCTATATAAATAGTAAAAAAGGTGTATCAAGGGCCATTGGTCCCATTATAACCAATGGCTCTTCTCTATCTAATATAGAAACCTCAAATCTCTTTAATAAGTACTTTTGTTCTGTCTTCTCTCAAAATCACCTATTAGTACATTTAAAGTTCACCACGTAGATTCTCATAGGTTCTATCCAACTGACATTATACAAGCTATCAAAAAACTTAAAAAAAAAATACTAGTCCGGGCCCAGATGGTATTCATCCATGGTTTCTGATCGAAACCTCTATAAATATTTCTATACCTTTGTCAATTATCTTCAACAAATCCTTACAAGAAAGCATTGTACCAAATTATTGGTGTTCAGCAATAGTTACTCTATTTAAAAAGGCAACAGAGGTTCTGTGCAAAATTATTGTCCAATTAGCCTGACCTCAGTGGCTGGTAAATTAATGGAACGAGTAATGAAGTCTCTAATAGATCAAGATTGTAAAAATTAAGAATTTGTGATTCAAATCAGCATGGGTTTACTCCCAAGTATTCCTGCACCACCAATCTGATATCTTTTACAATAATATAAGTACTCTACTAGATTGGGTATCCCTACTGATGTAATTCTTTTGGACTTTAGTAGAGCTTTTGATAAAGTCTCACATGAAAAACTCATTACTAAAATGCACAATCTAGGTTTGTCACCTGATATTGTCAACTGGACTTTAAACTGGTTGACAAATCGTTCTCAGAGAGTCAGAATTAATGATATCTTGTCTGATTCGGGTAGTATGACAAGTGGTGTACCACAGGGGTCAGCCTTGGTATCAACATTGTTTAATCTCTTTATCAGTGATTTACAAACAGGGCCAAATAACTTCATGGTTAAATTTGCAGACGATACTAAATTGGGGGCAAGGTTAATAATCAAGAAAATATTTCTGCATTAAAGAAGGATTTGGAAAAATTAACACTTTGAGCAAATGAAAATCATATGCAGTTTAATCAAGACAAATGTTAGTAGTGCATTTCGTGTAAATAATCCAAAAACGATATATAAATGGACTACCACTTCACTCATCGAATTGTGAAAAGGATTTAGGGATATAGGTTAATAATAAACTTACATCAAATGATCACTGTGTTAGAACTGCTTGCATGACCAACAGACTTTTGAGGCAAATAAAATGCACTTTTTATGATTTATGATTTTAGTGATACTTTTCCCCATAAGTGTACTACCCCTACGACTGGGTTGTCAGGGATCATCTGGGGAAGGAGATGATCGAACGTCCTGAGGACTGCTCTCCTCTCTCAAGGTGGGTGGATTGTCAGTCCCACTAAATGACTGCCACCAGGTGGAGGCCTAATGATAGTGCAGGTCTGGGGTGACAAAGATGGGCATGTGCTATGGGATTCTGCAGCATGTGGACACCTCCACGTGCACATGCTGATGTGTGCACCCCAGCAGTGGGGAAGGGAGAAAAATAGAAAAGGGGCATATGCAGTCTTCATGAAACCCTGACTCTGCTTCTGCCTTCCGGCACTCCCTGGGATAATGGGATTATTCACTGGGGGGGATGGCTGTCCCTTCCCTGGCCCTGCCACCGTGGGAATCTGTGGGGAACATGCCTGGGAGAGTTGCTGAGTCAGGATGCGGCATGAAGGGGTGGAATTGAACCCTGTCAAAGTGGAGAACCAAAGCCTTGCCTGCTAGCCTCCCACAGAGGAAAAGTAATTGAGAAAAAATGATAAAAATTGAAACAACTAAAAAACTACAACACTTACTCTTAATTCTGATTATTGAGAGAAAACAAGTCTGTTGCATTGGTTGAGGTCACATATATTTTTTTGTATAGTCTGTTTCTACTCTGGGGACTAGGGCATCTCTCAAGAATGCCCTCACAGCCACTGCCTCTACTCTCAGCCTGAAACCTGCCATCATCCTGCCCCCCCCACAATGTCCCGTTCACTTGTGCTGCCTCCAGTGTTCACTGGAGGCTGCTACAGTGCTGGGAACACCCCACAACCCACCCTGAGAGAGGAGAGCAGTCCTCTGGACACTCTTTCCCCTGCTAACCCCAGACAGCCCAGGTCCTTTCCGGAACCGCGGTTGCCAGCGTGGCATGGTGTGTGGCATCCAGTGCCTCAGCCCTCAGCGCCACTGGGCCAACATGGTTAAGGTTACATATTGTCCTGCAAAAAATCATGTTTCAGTAAGAAATGCAAGACCACACAATATTTGCCTCTCAACCCAAATAATCGAGACAAATTGATATCAGAATTTTTCTTTTTTCTTATTTATATTACATATTGCTTTTCACTTTGCTCTTTTCTTCCTTGTAGTAATCTTTCAGAACAGTAAGTTCCTTTATCAGACTAATGAGCTTTATAATCTGTTATTGTACTTGAAATATTCCTCTTTTTTTAGATAATCGAAATTAAATCATTTCCATAGCAGTTTCTGTTGAAATGACATATAGAAAACAATAAAAATGTGTTAATACTACTGTCTGTGTTATTTTTTTCTGTTTTATATTATAATTTCAACTCCCCAAATTAAGTGAATAAATTTAAAACATAAGAAATACCCCAGTTTGAGCTTCTTAAAAGGTGGTAACCCTAACTTTTTGGTGCAGGGATTTAGAACCATAATCAATATGGGTTCTGAAAGAGACTTCTTGGTCCAGGTATACATCTAGGTATTTAATTGCCTTGGCCATCTCCATTTGGTTACTATCTGATGTGAACAGGTCTAGCAGGTGCTGCCTGGCTCCACCCAAATATCTGGGGCCAAACAGTATGACTTTAGTCTTTTGGTGTTAAGGACCAATTTATTGGGCAAGAACCATCTTTCTAGTATCAGGAAGTGCTTAGCAAGTAAACAGTTAATGAGCGGGACATCTGTGGAACTCCTATATAGTACTGCATCATCAGCATAAAGCTGAATGCATTCCCCCTCCACAATATGTAGGTAAATGTCAGTGTCAGTGGCTCAGCAGGAAGCACACTTGCCTCTGAGGCCGGGAGATCAGAAAGCTGTGGGTCCTATCCTCACACTAGGCACTTGGGTTAATATCCCAAAACTGACACTGTAGTGCAGCATGAGGGGAGTGCTGCATTCCTGAGGTACCGTCTTTCAGATGAGACGTTAAACCGAGGTCCCATCTGCCTGTTCTGGTGGTTGTTCAGGTGGACGTTAAAGATCCCATGGCACTTCTCGAAGAGTAGGGAAATTTCCCAGTATCCTGGCCAAATTTCCTCCATTCACTAGAAATACAACCAACAGCTTAATCTGATTTAGTTTCAGTTGGTTACCATCTGTATCCCCACCCCGGGTCACCCCTGAAAAAGGGACTTCTAGTCTCAGTGGGATTACCTGGTCAACAAAATTCAATAAAATAAATAAATAATAATAAATAAATCATTTACAAATAGGGAAAAGAGCAATGGCCTAAAATGGACCCATGAGGACACCATCAGTTATGGGACATAACATAGAATTCATGTCTTTCCATTTCACTTTCTGAGACCTGCCAGTCAGGTAATGAGTGAACCACTGGCAGGACAAGTTATCTAGGCCAAGTCTCCCAAGATTTTCTAGCAGGAGACCATGACAAACTAGATCAATTGCTTTAGTAAGATCTATAAAGATTGTCCCTGTCATGCTCTTTCCATGTCATCCAGGAGATCTGTGGTCAGTCTAACCAGAGCCATGGAGTTTTCTGAAACCATGTTGCCAATCAGTCAAGCAGTGATGTTGCTCTAGATATTCTTGGTTCTGGTTGTATATTAGTCTTCCTTGTATCTTTGCAAGGGAGCTAAGTAGGGAGATGAGGTGGTCATTTTCTATTAGATCCCTAAGGCCATCCTTATGAACAGGTATTACGATGACAACCTTCCAGCTGTCAAGGATTCTCTCCTTCTTAAGAGACTTGTTGAATAACATAGCAACTGGGGAGGCAATTTCAGGAGCTGCAGTTTTTAGCAGCTTAGTATCTAGTTTATCGAAACTATCCAAGGCATCTACTTTTAGTTGATTTAAGAGAGTTAGAACCTCTTTCCTGCTTATTTGTCAAGAGTGGAATTCAGGTTTAGGTATCTCTATTTCTTTCAGATCTGGGGTGTCTGAAGGTGTTTAGAGGAGGGAATTTTTAATCTGTTCAGGTCTGTGATAAACTTGTTAAAAGCATTGACAGTTTCCTGATTGTCACTAATTAGCTTACACTCAGCCAGAATGTTAGATTATGAGTGGCTAGGTCTACCCTTTAGAAAGGCATTGATGTGGGACCAGAATTGTTTTGGGCTGACCAAATTATTGTCTTGCAGGTTCCTGATATATTTTCATTTGGCAATCTTTAGGTTCACTTTACAGGTATTCTACTTTCTCTGTATTTGTTCCAGTCAGCTATGAGGGCAGCGGTTTTAAATATTCCCTACACTTTGTATCTCAGCCTCAGTTGTTTTCTAAGATCTGCCTCAAGCTATTTAGACCATTGGCCTTTTATCCTGATTTGTTTATGTAGGGCATGTGGGTTGACAGCAGATAAAAAATTATTGGTAAAGAAGTCAAGGGTGGCATTAATATCAGGGAGACATTTCACTGATGGCAGATATACGGGATTGCCCTAAACCTGACCACCTCCATCTCCCCATGTCTACGGATCGAACTCTGTCTGTCACCCCTGAGCGTGCTCTATACCATGACAATGGATATTTCTGTCCAGCCTTGGCCAGCGACTAACTCGTGGGCATGTCTAGCGCCATTGCCCTGAAATGCTATGCATATACCTGCAACCTTTATTCCAAGCTCTATTTTTTTTTTATTTTCTGTAATCATCTGCAACCATTCTGTAACCACTGTGTTTAACTACTATGTTACTTGTTACTCTGTACATTGTTGTCTGTTCTTACGTATGATATGGAACCTTTGTAAAAGAGTCTTTGACTCAAAGGTGTCATCCAATATTTATCAATAAACAATAAATAATACACTGGACAGGGTTGTTTTTGGAAAGAAAATTGCATATCAGTTTGAGAAATCTTTGGTAAGGAAAATCCTGGGTAATGTTTGGGAACACAGTTTTTCCAAATGTAGACTATTCGGGAGTGGTCACTGAGGGCATCTGCAAAAACTGCCTGCAGCTTTTCTTCTAACAGGATTTGATATGAGGACCACATCAAGCAGTGCATGGTACCTGATCTGTTGTTTAGTCTGGTAGGTTCACAGAGGATTTGAGTGACCTGATTCTCCAAGACAGCATCCCTAGGCCCCTCTTTCATGTCAAGGGTCCAGTTTTAATTTAAATACCCAGAACTATTAATCCACCAGGTGGGTGATCTGTGAGACCCTTTAGGAGGGAGGCAAGTGTGAGGATGCTGCTTTTGGGGGGTTATGAAGGCAACCCATGTAGAGGGGTTTAGTGCCACCAAGAAGAATGTTGGCAATCAGGATCTCTCATATTAAGGCGTCTGACTCAGTGATGGATGCTAGAAAAGCATTAAGAGAGGACTTGATATAGAGGAATATTCCAGCACCCTTCTTTCCAGATCTGTCCTTACAGAACATTGTGAATCCATGGAGTTCAGCCTCATGGGAAAGCACTGAAGGCTTTAATCAGGTTTCTGATATAGCTAATATATCAGGGCATACAAGTCAACCCAGCTGTCCAGTTCATGGATTTTAGGGTTGAGGCTAGTAATGTTCATGTGAGTGATTTTCAGCCCCTTTATATTAGACCAGTTTGTGTCAGAGGGAGAACGATCTTGAAACTGGGGGGTTGTCAGGGCCCAGGTTCAGCTCTCTATGTTCTCAGACAAAGCAAAGTACTGGCAGTATTCTAATAAGAAGGCAGATATCTACCAACATAGGCTGCCATTTCCCCTCCTGCAGGTAGGAAAACAGATTATAGCAGTTACCTTTTCTGTACATGTCATGGAGAACAAGTTGGAAAGGGTCCACAGCACTGGGGCAAGGGGTGGCATAACAGATTGTTTGTTTGGGTTTTCCTGGTTAGGCCAGCTAGGTGCACATATAATTTTATCTAGGCTAAGAACAGCACTCATGCACAGTACTGCTAAGGATCACCCCACTTGACCAAGTTTGTAGGGGGCAGGATGGACCCTAGAAGCATTTTGTGGGAAATATATTTGCCTGTAGAGCAACTATTTAGAATGAGGATTGTAATACTTAGAGGTAGAATTCTAGAGTTTTAAGTGAGCCCCCTACCCCTGTAGAATATTGGGTCTTGATCAAGCAGGGCTGCAAAATGCCAAACTTACTACTCCAAAAGGGTGCCAATACTATAAAAGGCAGGTACACAAGGCTACCAGAAAAATACAGAATGGGCACCTCACTCACTCACTTTGGGTATGATACTCATGCAGGGCTGGTCCTTGTTTGCTTCAATGTATAGTGACTCAGTGTAGCATTGTATTACTTTACAGCTGAGCCCAGTATATACCTTTCACTAAAGACTATCTCAGCAGTTCTTTTATATATAGTAACTCAGTGTAGCATTGTACTGCTTTACATTTAACTCAGTATATAACCTTCACTAAATAATGTTGCAACAATGCTAGTAAAACAGTTGAAGAACGGCTGGTCCCTCTTTGCATTTCCATATAGTAACTAAGTATAGCATTGTACTACATTACAGCTGAACTCAGTATATACCCTTCACTAAAGAACATTGCAGGACTGGTCCTTGGTTGCTTCTATGCACATTAACTCAGTATTATTAGGTACAGAAACATAACATACCTGGATAAATTTGTAGTAACAGTTTAAAATTTGCAGTGGAAATACAGCAGGGTAATAATTGGCAACTATTTTTCAAAAACTAATGGGAGAGGAATAGTTAACCCCCCTCCCCCCCGGCTTCCACGTAGGAATTTTAAGTTTGCAAAGCATGTATCACTCACTGCATCCAATTTATTGCTCTCCTAATTTCTCCAACTGAGATAAGCTGTTTGCAGTCCTGTAGTACACTGCTAGGTAACTATTTTGTACCCCCCACCACTCTTTTCTCAGAGCTGTACTGCTTGTCCCACAGATGTCCTCCTTGTTCTTCAGAGTGACACCTTCCCTTCAAAAGCAAGTCACCTACACCTTGTCCTGTCAGACCTAGTCATTGGAAAAAGCTAGAATTCCTTCTTTGCTGTCCTGTCATTTTCTTCCCCCAGAAGGTCTCTGTGAGTGCCTCCAAGTTCTGGTCTTAAAGATAATCAGGCTCTCAAGTTGATCACTTTTGCTGGATTTGATTCTGACATGACCTGCATTGAACTGAGAATTGGTGCTCCTCTGTGCAGCTTTGTGCCATTTGGTGATTTGAGATTCTGATTCAAAAAACTGCATAAGATAGATAACAATGGATGGTATTCATTTATTAAACAGTCGTTTACCATAGACAAATATCTCTTGTTCTGTGAGAATAGAGAACACAGAAATGCTGAATGCAATGTGAGGCTCGTTTACTAACAGGAACGAGACTAAATGTCTTAAAAGATAGAAGGAATAAACAAAGAACTCTACTGTGCATGTAATACAGATAATCATTCTTATGCACAGCATTTTATATTTATTTACCCTGCTTTTTCACAAATTGGATGCTACCTTTGCTTAGTACAAAACATTTTCAATCTGAGCCTGAAACATAGAAACATAGAATTTGACGGCAGATAAGGACCGCTTGGCCCACCTAGTCTGCTCATTTCCCTACCTGATGGATAAGCTGCAGATTCTAGTTAATCAACAGCTTACTTCCTTCTACCACCCACTAGAATTATCTTATGTCTGTCCCATGCATTCCTGAGTTCTCCCACTGTTACTGACTCCACAGCCTCCTCAGGAAGGCTGTTCCATGCATCCAACCCTCTCTGTGAAAAATACTTTCTAACATTACCTCTGGGCCTCCCCCATCTTCAAATTGTGCCTTTGCTTCTTGCATCTCTTTTTCTAAAAGATGCTACCCTCTTGTACTTTAATTCCCTTGAGATACTTGAAAGTTTCTATCATGTCCCCCACTCCCTCCTTTCCTCAAGAGGATACATATTAAGTTGCTTTAGTCTCTCCTTGTATGTCTTCTAGTGCAGACCCTGCACCATTTTGGTTGCCCTCCTCTGAACAGCCTCCACTCTGTCTATGTCTTTGCGGAGATAGGGTCTCCAGAATTGCATGCAGTACTCCAGATGGGGTCTCACCAGTTGTCTGTACAGAGAGATAACAACTTCCTGTTTTCTACTGTTGATGCCTCTCCCTATGCATCCCAGTATCCCCCAGCCCTCCTTACTGCCTTCTCACATTGCTTGCCCACCTTTAGGTCATCTGATATAATTACTCCTAGGTCTCTTTCAATTTCTGTTGTTGTTATTATGTCACCCTCATTGTGTACTCTTCCCCTAGGTTTTTGTTTCCCAGATGCATTACCTTGCACTTCTTTGCATTGAATCTGAGCTGTCATATAGTTGACCATTCCCCAACCTTGCCAAGTCCGTTTTCATCCTTTCCACCCCACCTTGTGTATCAGCCCGTTGAGATCTTTGTGGGCAGATCTTTGTGTTATCTGCAAAGAGACATACTTTTCCTCCAGGTATCTCAATGTCACTAACAAAGACATGAAAGAGGACCGTCCCAGTACCAAACCCTGCAGTACCCCACTAGTTACCCTCCTTTCTTCACTGTGGACTTTGTTTACTATTACCCTTTGCATCCTGCTGTTCAGCCAGATTTTTATCCAGGCTACCACCTTGGAACCTACTCCAAGGCTGGCTAACTTGTTTATTAATCTTTTGTGTGAGACTGTGTCAAATGCCTTGCTAAAATCTAGGTAGACCATGTCCACAGCCCCTCCCTGGTCTACTACTTTGGTCACCCAGTCAGAGAAATCTATTAGATTTGTCTGATACGACCTTCGCATCATGAATCCATGCTGCCTTGGGTCCTGTGCCCCACTGACCTCTAGGTACTCAACAATTCTTTCCTTCAGAAGTGATTCCATCATTTTTCCTATCACTGAGGTCAAACTAACTGGTCTGTAGTTTCCTGCCTCTGCCCTGCTCCCACTTTTGTGAAGTGGAATCACATCTACCTTCCTCCAGTCCTCAGAGACCACCCCATCCTCAGTTGATTTGTTAAAGAGAGTAGTCAGTGGCATTACTAGTTCTACCCTTAGTTATTTTAGAATTCTGAGGTGAATCCCATCTCCCCATTGCTTTGTCCACCCTCAGTTTCAAGAGTTCTTTGAAAACCCTTTCTTCTGTGAATGGACTGGTATTGACCCCCTATTCAGAGTGTTTGTCTTGTTTGGTTTAGGTACCTCCTTCCTCTTCCATTGTGAATACTGAGCAGAAATATTTGTTCAGTATCCTGCTTTTCACTGTCACCCTCTGCCTATGTTCCCTCCTGTTTATTAAGTCTCTGTATCCCTCCTTGGTCTTTCTTCGCTTCTAATGTACCTTCCTGCATCCTTCAGCTTTAACTGATAAAGTTCTCTGTCTTGCTCCTTCTGTGTTTCCTTATATTTCCTGAATGCTATCCTTTTTTCTTTAACCTTCTCTTTCACCTCTTTTGAGAACCATAGTGTTTTTTTTCTTCATTTTGTTTTGTTGATTTGCTTCACACAAAGGCTTGTTGCTTCTGTGATGGCTGTTCTGATTATTCCCCATTGTTCCTCCACCCCTCCATCTTACCCATTTGCTAGTGCTTTTCTGAGGCACTCTCTCATTTTCCCAAAGTCAGCCCTCCTAAAGTCCAATACTCTTGTTTTTGTATGGCTTGACTCTACGGCTGTGTTTATTGTGAACCACACTGTTTGATGGTCACTTGTTCCCAGATGGCTACCCACTTCTGAATCTGAGATCCTTTCTCCTTCCCCATTTGAGAGTACCAGGTCTAAGATTACTCCTTCCCGAGTGGGTTCCAACACTAGCTGTCTGAGGCATGCCCCTGTAGGACATCAAGAATGACCCTGCTCTTGGATGTGCTTGCAGCAAAGGTACTCCAGTTAACATCTGGCATATTCAGGTCCCCCATCAACAATATCTCCCTTTTTTCTGCCATTTTAAAGATACCTTCTATCATTTCCTTGTCCATTTCCTCCCCCTGAGATGGGGGTCTGTACACAACCCCCATGTGGATTGTGGTGCCATTTCCTGTCTCCAGGGTGACCCACAGTGACTCATCAACTTCCTGTTTACTCTTTAGTTCTGTTGCTTTAATCCCTTCCCTTATAGAGAGAGCTACTTCTCCTTCTCTTTTACCCACCCTGTCATTTGTATGTTGACCTCTGTTGAAAACAGGGTGCTATATGCAGCTGCGCAGTTTGCTAGTAAAGTCAAACACTGCCTACTAGGATAATGCTTCTGTCTCTTCCTTTTTTATCACCAACTTTAATATGTTATACACAATGAACAATTTTAGGTGTATTTTTAAATGAATGTGAATATATGCGTGTAGAGTATATATAGCTTTGCCTTTACATGTGGTGTAATTATTGTATACGTGTGAACATAGATAATACCCAACATTTTATTGTGTATTAAATGTTATAATTCTTTATGAATTCTATACATTTCAAATAAAAATCTGAATCTGACATTTGGTGGTCTGCTCTTCTTGTGCTGCACAGCTCTGTTCTTCTTCCCTTGGTGAACCCATGCATCTAACTCCTGCTACTGGTGATCCCCAGCACTAGCTTCCTCTCTTCTCATTTATTTTCAATCCAAACTGACTGCTCTGTCCATTCTACTGACCGTTATATGCTACCTCTTGGTGCACCTGCAACCAATCTTGGGCATGCAGGCATTTCTCCCTCCAGAATGCCCTCCAGTTTTCCAAGAAAGAAGAACCTCTCTCTTTCAACAGGCTCTTAGCAAGAGGTACTGTAGCTTGTCTAATAATCCTCTGCTATTCTTTACTGGTCCCAGGACTATCAGAATCTTGGAGAACATCAGTCTGGATACCTTTCCCTTTAGGAACATCCCAAGTTCTGTAAATGAGCTTCTCATATCTTTAGGACTTGTGAACCATCTGTCATTCATGTCAATATGAAGAGCAACAGTCAGCTCCCCTCTCTGTCTGCAGTGTCTCACTGTTTGACCTGTACTGCAGAGAGGCACATCACGTTATCTGTATGAACACCATGGTCCTGCAATACCCCTTCACCTCTCCTGTGTTTATTATGGAACCCCCATGACTGCTGCATTATTATCTGTCTACCCTGCCTTTTCCTTCCTTCTTCATGGCAGATCAGATTTTTAGTACCATGTTATTTTGCAATATTTGGATGCATTTAACTTGCCCATGCTTTGAACAAGTGATTAGAAAACTGACTCACACAGCCTCCTTGTAAGGGTACAAACTCTTGCCAAAATTGGAGACATAACATTATCTATTTTTGAAGTCATTAGGGCTTAAAATCTCTATGTTTACATGCAAAACTTTATGAAATTATTTAGAATATTTGGCTGCTTATAATACAGTCATGTTTAAAGTTATAGATCTAACATGTAGCATGCATACTTATTTAATGTAGTACCTCACCTTTGCAAAACTTTATATTTGGATGAGTGGTTTTAAAATTAGATGGAAAAAAATGGAAATTAAAAGTTTAGCTAAACTTCATGAAATGTTCGCAGATGTGGAACTGTAAGTTTGATTTCATTGGTGGAATGTAAATTTCACGCAGTTCTACAAATTCCCTTTTATTATTGAGCCCGTTATTCAACAGTATCCTTTAGCATCATACAAACAATAGTGCCACATGCAAAATAGCACAGCTGTCAGAATGACATATATTTCTACAGTGTACCATGTCCAGTGCCTGCTGTCTATATGGAGCTATGACAACACCACCCAAAGTACATATTTATTTATTTTTATTTAGCTTTTGTTGACCAGGTAAGTACACTAGACAAGTTATATGCCTATTTTCAGGAACGACCCAGGAGAGTACAAACAGGTAATACAGGGTACAATGATACAGCAAAAGTTAGGTGAACAATTACATCTCATACTAGTTGAAACGATTACATATACACTTAGTGGTTATGCACAATGAGTCGATAATGCAGCGAGCACTATACAGTACAGGTAGAGTAAGACAGTGATAATAGAATACATAATGAGTTTGGCATTGAACAACATTGACTATCTGAAGCTTAAGGAGGTGCAGAAGGAGAGCTGGACAGGTGAACAATTCTATATAGCCATCTGCTGGCAACACACTCCAGTAAATGGAGACAGTGCGCCTGAAATGGGACAGCAGCTTTGTTCCTGGGAACCTTATTCAGGTTCCAGTATGCTGATTACCACAGATGGTGTGCAACACACTAAGGGGCCACTGCATGCCATTATGTGGCCATTGGTAGCTCTGCACACAAAAGTGCGGAGATATTATGTAGAGCCTCAGACAGCATCCCACCCTCACCTGATCCCTAACTAAGCATCCCTCCATAGTCTAGCCATCATTCAATCCCCAAGATAATGTTAGAAATTTCTCTGGTAATCAGTTGCCCCAAATCCTGAGATAATGTCAGAAATATCCTTTATATACAAGTGCCCCGAACCCTGAGAGAATGTCAGATATTTTCATGGTAGCCTAGTGCCCCATGTAAAGTCCAGTTGAATGGAAAATAACCCTGCTAGTTCATACTAACCTCTTCCCAAGACAACCTCCCTACTTCTCATCCACCCCCAACTCACTCATCAAAATCCCTTTCTAGTGTGACATCAGATCCATAGATGGTGACCAGCACAGATCCTCCACATCACCTTGGCTGACTGCTGTCTAAATGATAGGGTATGAGAATGCATTTATGGTAGGAACAGCTGCTATTACAGTATGTGCATGCTTATCCCTGTCATTCAGATGATGGCCAGACAAAGTGTGTGTGGAGGGTCTGTTTGTTGCCATCTGCAGATCTGCTGATGAACCAGGAAATCTCTTAATGGATGAGTCCAGGCAGACAAGAGTGTGAGATGTGTGCTGAGTGGGTGAGTTCAGGAGGGAGGTGTGGTTACAGATATTACAGTGGGGTTCAGGTTGGAGTGGGGGGTACCCTGGGAGTACCAGGGATGTTTTCTATCCAGCCAGCAATCAGACAGAATGCAATGCACTTACACTACCAGGGTAATTTCTGACATTATTACAGGTTTTGGAGGAGCAGTGTGCAAAGAAGCCTTTGAATATGACTCCTACTAGTTCAGATATGCTACACCTGGTTAATATAGTGCTATTCATGCAAGCACTGGACTACACTTTTGAATATCAGGGCTATTATCTTTCAGTCTTTCCATTTTAGTGGTGTTTCTCTTTGTACAGTACTTTCTTTGGCTACCACTTGTCTTTGGAGTTTAGTCCTTTTACTCTTTCACCCATTTCCATTTCCATTCACTGTTTCAAATATTGACTCTGCCCAATTCTGCCCTTCCTCTATCTCTCCCATTTATTTCCTGTCACTGTTTCCCTTCTTTATTTCAATTTTCACTTTCCTGACCTTCTTTTGCTAAAATATTGGTAATTTTGGTTTGGCATCTGGCCTGGCCACCGAACAGAAATAGATCTTGTAAAAGTGGTCAGAGTTCTCTGAACAATGGACAGGGATCACCCATAGTAGTTGGTTCTTATAGAACTGTACAAGTTAATAGGGCATCTAAGGGGAGGGTATCTTATAGTGTGAGACACGGAGCATGAGGTCTGAGTGAGAGGACCACAAAGTGAAGATGTGCGGTTCTGTATGCCCAGACTGCACAAGAGGTATCTCTTATTCCATAACAGACATCCCTCGGAGGCCCTTTTAACTAATTATAAATTACTCAAGTTTAGATCAATTGATTTTATAATAGGTTAGAAAGAAAAGTGGAAGTTCTTACCATTGAATGCCATTTTATTGCACAAAAGGATGAGTTAGAATACATTCTGAAAAAGGAAAATATACAGCTGTGTATAAGTAATGGAAACCTGGTGACAAGTAGAAGATAAATGGGACAGAAATATAAAGGATTACAACCTTTTAGTAGAGAAAGGACAAATAAAGTTGGTGGGGTGTAGCCTACACATTTCAGAGACTATTGAAACTGAAATACTAGAAACAGGGAATAAAGAGCACTTGGAATAAGTTTGGGTTAAGGTATACCTGAAGTCAGGGAAAAAGATTATGATAGGATTTGTATATAGGCCACTATCTCAGAGATTTGTAGATGACTTAGCACCTTACAGCACTCTCAGTAATATCAGCCCAGATACAAATATCATCTTAATGGGAGACTTTCATATGCCAGGCATAGACTGGAAAGAAATGGATGGTAAAACACATTCAGAACGAAGTTTCCTTGAGGTAATTAACAAACTAAATCTAGAACACTATGTAACAAGTGGCACAAGAGGTGATAATATTCTAGATTTAGTAAAAAGTAACACGGCGGAACAAATTATTAATTGTAAAACAGTTGAGCCACTTGGAAATAGTGAGCATGATATGGTACATTTCATAGTTAGGGAAACCACCACAAAACTAAAAGGCTAGACGAAAACTAAAGGTTTTGGTAAAGCAAATTTTGAAATGATGACACAGGAAATAAGGCAATGGAAGTGAGAGGTTGACTATGAGCATATGGATCACAATGACATGTGGAGCACTCTTAAAGACAAACTTAGTTATTTAGTGGATAAGTACGTGGTACGTGCCAGAACATGTCAACTATAACAAGTCTGGTAGAGTACCAAAGTGGTTTGATAAGAGTTGCAAGATTACTAAGAACAAGAAAAGGGGCATATAAACTGACAAAAAAAGGCCAAACACAGGAAATCTGGATGAAATATAAAGCATTGAGAATATCAGTAGTAGTGCACGACAAAGGCATTCCTACTGATATCATTCATCTAGACTTTAAGAAAGCCTTTGATTTAGTTTTCCACTATCTACTAATTCAGAAATTGATCAGTTAGATTTAATGGCGCCACCATACAATGGGTGACAAATTGGTTACCAAAAGAACATAGTGTGTTAAAATAAGGGATGCTGTCTCACGCCAGTGGCTTGCACTAGTGGGGTACCACAGGGATAGGTGCTGGGCCTTGCTCTGTTTGGCATTTTACTGGTGATTTACACATTGGGGTAAACAGCTCAGTTACCAGATTTGCAGATGGCACAAAAATGTCAGCAGAGGTTGATACAGAAAATAAAATATCCCAATTTAAATCAGATTTGCAAACAGTTGAAAAATGGGCTTATTCAAATAAAATGGAATTTAACACAGATAAATGTTCAGTCATTCACATGGGGCAAAAAATCCAAACACCACGTAGTTTTAATGTGGAAGTAAAATTAACTCAGTAATTACTGAAAAGACTTAGAGGTCATAATAAACAACCAGTTAACACCAGGTGACCAATGCAGGAGTGTTAGCCACTGGAAACCGAATTATTAATGCTATTAAAATAACTTTCTTGTGCAGGAATGAAGCCTGCATTATGCCACTTTATAAAGCATTCATTAGACCTCACATGGACAATGCTGTGTCATACTGGGCTCCCTACCTTGTAAAAGACAAAACAATTATTGAAAGCTCACAGCGTAGAACCTCTGAGCTTATTCTGATACTCACCAACTTTGCCCTATCCAGACAAGATAAAAGTTCTTGGGCTCTATGATCTCCAACTTAGGAGAGATAGAGGGGATCTGCTGTTGCTGTACAGTATTCTTAATGATCAGGATCTTATGAAGGGATGTAAAATTGTTCAAGTTAACAAAACAGCAAACTTGAGATCCCACAAGAAACAGATTTTCATTCCAAAATCTACAACAAACAAACGTAGACACTTTTTTTTACGATTGGGGCCTCTGAAATGTGAAATGTTCTCCCTAACCACATAACAGAAGCAAGCAATAAAGTAAAATTTAAAAAAGCACTGGATGTTTGCCTACTTCAAAGGGAAGGCTAATATCCCCCAGCCGGTGTGGAGATACATAGATACATAGATACATAGACAGTGTCGGCAGATAAGGGCCTATGGCCCACCCAGTCTGCCCATTTGAGCTTGTAAGTTCAGTTTATGTTTTCCTAGAATTCTGTTGCCCCTTACCCCTGACCTCCAGAATTCCTTTATGTCTATCCCATGCATTCTTAAATCCCGTGATTGTTTCAGCCCCACCACTTCCTGTGTGCAGGGTGTTCCACTTGTCCACTACCCATTCTGTGAAGAAATTCTTCCTCACGCTTCCTCTGAATCGCCTTTCCTCCAACTTCATCCCATGCCTCTAGTCCTGGAACATCTTTTCGCTAAAAGTAGTGTATTCCTGCACCCTGTTCCTCCCTGTAAGATACTTGCATGTCTCTATCATATCCCTCTCTCCTCCCTCCTCCAGGAGTACATGTTCAGTTCCTTCAACCTGTCTTCATAGGACTCGTGATGCAATCCATGCACCATCCTTGTTGCCCTCCTCTGAACCTTCTCTACCCTGTCTATGTCCTTACATAGGTAAGGTCTCCAGAACTGTACATTGTACTCCAGGTGGGGCCTCACTAGTGTCTTGTATAGTGGAATTATGACCTCCTTTTCCTGCTGGTGATGCCCCTGCCTATGCATCCCAGCATCCTATTTGCTTTACCTGCTGCCTTGTCACACTGTTTCCTACCTTGAGGTCATCAGAGATGATAACCCCAAGATCCCTTTCCTGCTTGGTGCATGCTATATCTCACCCCCAACTGATATATTGTGCCAGGGTTTTGTACCCATATGCATTATCTTGCACTTCTTGCATTGAATTTCAACTGCCAAACCCCTGACCATTCTTCAAGTTTCTGCAGGTCCCTTCTCATTCTGTCTACACCTCTGGTGTGTCTACTCTGTTACAGAGCTTTGTGTCATCAGCTAACAGTGAAATTCTGCCTTCTAGGTCCCATGCAATGTCACTGATGAAGATGTTGAATAGGACCAGTCCCAGCACTGATCCCTGTGGTACCCCACTGGTCACTCTTCCCTCTGTTGAGTGACAGCCATTTCCATCACCCTCTGTGTCCTGCCACCCAGCCAGTTACCTACCCACCACACTACTATCCTGCCCACACCCATATTCCCCAGTTTGTGTAACAGTCTTCTATGTGGCACAGTGTCAAAGGCCTTGCTGAAGTCCAGATAGGCCATGTCCACTGCCCTCCCCTGATCCACCTCCATAGTCACTCAGTCAAAAAATTAAATGAGGTTGGTCTGACATGACCTCCCCCTGGTGAAACCATGCTGCCTTGGGTCCTGTAGTCCATTGACAACCAGATGTTCCACCAATCTCTCCTTCAGTAGTGCTTCCATGATCTTCCCCACTACTGAGGTGAGGCTGACTGGTCTGTAGTTCCCCGCTTCCTCTTTGTTCCCACTTTTGTATCGGGACTACATCTGCTGTCCTCCAGTCTTGGGTACCTCCCTGTTTCCAGTGATCAGCTAAACAGGATAGCCAGAGGTTCAGCTACCACCTCTCTTAGTTCTTTAAGGACCCTGGGTGCACCCCATCTGGCCCCATTGCTTTATCAACTCTTATTACTTCCAGTTCCTTCAGGACCCTTTCTTGTGTAAAGGGACTTGTGTCCATTTCTGCACCATTCTCACCCCTTGTACCCTTCAGACCCATTATCCTCCTCTTCCTCAGTAAAGACTGAGCAGAAATACCTGTTCAATATGTCAACTTTACTGTTGTCATCCTCCACAGCCCCCATCCTCCCCTTCAGTCTCACTTATCCCTCCCTTTGCCTTTCTTTTTTCTTATGTACCTGTAAAGATTTTGTCCCCACCCACTGATTTTGCAATGTGTTCTTCTTTCTGAGCTTTGGCTTCCCTTACTGACCTCCCTGCCTCCCTTTGCTTCTCCTGGTACTTCTCCCTATCCCCTTCTGCCTGTGTCTTTTGTATTGCCTGAATGCAATCTTTTGGCTTTCACATTCTTTGCTACCTCTTTGAAAACCATAATGGTCTCCTCTTCCTTTTCCTCTTGCTAACCTGCTTAATGCATAATTCTGTTGTTCTTGTAATCCCCATTTTAAATACTGCCCACTATTCCTCAACCCCTGATTCCTGCCCCATTTCCTTTAGTGCCTCTTTCAAGTATCTCCCCATTTTTCCAAAGTCTGCCCCTTAAAATCCAGGATACGTGTTTTTGTGTGGTTTGGTTCTGCTCTTTCTGTGATTTCAAACCACAATGACTGGTGGTCACTGTTCCCAGGTGCTCCCCACTGTTACCCCATCACACTGTCCCTGTTTGTGAGCACAAGGTCCAGTATTGCCTTCTGCCGAGTTGGTTCCATGACCAGTTGTTGAGGAAGGCACCTGAAGGAGTCCAGGATAAATCTGCTCTAGTTGATGCTGCTGCTGGGATGCTCCAGTCCACGCCTGGAATATTGAAGTCTCCAACCAGTACTACTTCATCCTTGCCTGCCATCCTTTGGATGGCTAGCATCAGCTCCCTATCTGTTTCTTCCTCCTGGGCTGGTGGTCTATAGACCACACCTGTGTGGATGGCTGGCCCCATTTTCCTTTCCAGCTTAATCCACAGTATCTCTCCCCCATTTTGTTCTTCCTGGATCTCTGTGGCCCTTATGTCATTTTTCACATACAGTGCCGCTCCTCCTCCCTTCCTGCCCGCACTGTCTCTTCTGAATATGTCATAGCCAGGTATGGCCATTTCCCAGTCGTGGTTATCATTACACCAGGTTTCAGTGATGGCCACAATGTCCAGGTCTGACTGCACCATGACAGCCTCCAGATCTTCCATCTTGTTGCTAAGGCTCCTGGCATTTTCACACATGGCTTTCCATGATTTGACCTCCCTAGACTGTTTCCTGTTCTACTCCAGCCCTTTCCTTGGTTGTCCTTTATCCCTGGTTCTCCTTGCTGTGTGCTCTGCTGAATTTTGCCCCTTTCTGCTCTATCCACCTCTTGGCGCTAATCTCCATCTTTTGCACACTGCTTTGTAGAGATAGCCACCCTCTGGTTCACTGGTTCCACTGCTAGCTGTGGGGTGAGCAAGTAGGTACCCTCCTTGCTGGCCTGCCACCCCCTTTGCTAGTTTAAATGCTCATCAATGTAGCATTTAAACTTATCATTGAGTGCTTGATTCCCTCCAGGATGGATGCAGGCCCAGGCTCTAACAAACCTCCATTCCTCCAGGTGGGTCCCCAGTCAGCAATGAATCCAAACCTTCTCTCACAGCACCAGTTCTTCAACCATGAGTTAAAGTTCCTGGTGCATGCACCCTATGCTCCCCTTGCCTGTCGAGGTAGTACTTCTGAGAAAGTGACAGAAGTAGCTACTTGCTTGAGACCCCTCCCAATTTCCTAAACTCTTCCTGAACTTCCTTTGGCTCCCCATTTGCCAGGTCATTAGTTCCTAGGTGGATAATGACATCCAGCTCACCCTCCCGTCTTGCCTTCCCAGTGATCCCCAGGATCTTCCTTCCATCCCTCCATGCTGTGGCACCTGGTGGGCACCTCACCTCCTGTCCTCCCCTCCTGTGTTTCCTAGCTGATCCCTCTTATGATGGAGTCCCCACCAGGATTCACTTCCTCCTCCTTTGGGTCCACTGCTTTCCGCGCTGAGGTCACCTCCTAGGCTAACCTCCACATCCTTTCCTTCCACTCTCTGGGTACCTCTATTTGGTTGTCCCCATTTGCCAATGTGGCATATGAGTTCTTGAGTGGAATAGGATCTGGGAAGTGCCTCTGCCTGACGCTCTAACCCACCCTGAGCCCACTGTCATCCAAGTGCTCCTCATTCTCAGCATCCTTTGAGGCAGTTGCATTGGACTGGGTGGTCTCTGGATAGGGTGATGGTACTCCTGACCCAGTTTACTTCTGCTCTGAGTCTGGCTACCTCATCCCACAGTCTAGAGATGCATGCAGATGAGGCAGCACCTCAGTGTCCAGAAGGTCTGCCTGAATATGGCTGCCCCACAGCCACTGCATTGCACACTCCCACATTATACTGCAATTATACTGCTATTCCACTGCTTGTCTGCTACTGAAGCTCTCCTAGTTCCCTTTTTAGGAATTGACTGTCCTAAAATCCTGCTACTGATCCTCAGATAATTTTCTTTAAAAAAGAAAATAAACCAATAAATAAATAAATGAGTCTAAACACTTGTCATGCTGAGGATGAGCTTTCCCCTTATGCCCCTTCTACTCCACACCCCTTACTATACCCAGTGTTTAGCTCCTGTCAATCAGATTTAACAGGGCATATAATTAAGCAATTAAAGACAGCACAGAAATACACCACCACTACATTTTAAATTGTCAACAGCCCAAAAACAATTCTAAGTAAAGACAACAAAGAAAGTATAGTGTCACTAAAAGCCCACAATCTAAGTTTAAAAGAAAAATAGCAATTACCAGTTACTGTAAAGCACTGAATTGAATATGTTTCCTTCTGGATGGGCTAGAAGCCTACTTCCACCTTAAACCAAGTAATACCTAGTAATCAGTAAGGAAATGTAAGAAATGCATTAAAAATGCCAAAAGAGGTTATGAATTAAAACTGGCAACCAAAGTCAAGGACAATTACAAGTCCTTCTTCAGCTATATTAGTTACAGACATGGGGATATTGTTTAAGTGGTCCATGCCAGGACAAAAAGGGCAACCTGGTCAGAGAGGAAAATTAAATGGTACATTTAAGTGACTATTTTTGCTCAGTATTTAGCAACTAATCAGACACAATTACAACATTCGATCTCGACTTTGGGGGAAATCAAATCAAATTAAATATAAATGATATTAAAGGAAGATTATGGAACGTCAGTCTAAATTAAACACCAGGCTCTGATGGAATCCACCCCAGAATAGTCAAGAACCTTGGATGAATTGACTGGACCTATTACAGTTCTTTTTCAAAATCATTAGACATGGGAGTATGGCTGAATGTTGGAGCAAGTGACAGTAGTTCCCATCTACAAAAAGGGTAGTAAAAAGCTTGTGACAAATTATCATCCCAGAAGCCTGACCTCTGTATTAAGGAAGGTATTGGAGGGTATAATTAAAGACAAAATTGAGAAACAAATCAAGGAAACCAGTAGGACAGATGACACTCAACACTGTTTTAAGAGAGGTAGACTGTGTCAGACTAATTTGATACAATTTTACAATAAATTTAGTAGGGCTCTGGACAAAAGCTGGCCAGTAGATGTTGTATTTATGGACTATAGCAAAGTGTTTGACACAGTGCCTCATAATGAAATGGTACAAATTCTTTTACAAGCAGAAATTAAATATGAACATAGTAGCCTAGATGCATTTCTGGTTAGAAAATTGTAAATGGAGGTTGAATATCTGTGGGGTGGCTTCAGAGTGTGCCAATGTGACCAGTGGAATCCTTCAGGGCTCTGTACTAGACCCCACCCTATTTAACTTCTACATATCTACTATCCAGTGTAGAGAGGAAATCTGGATATTTAAGTTCGTTGAGGATATCAAAATTGGTACCATGATTAACAGCCCTGGTAAGGCAGAAATGTTGCATACTGAATTAGTCAAGTTAGAAAAATGGGCTGATGAACATAAGCTGAGGTTCTAGATAGTTGTACAGTAATGCAGCTGGGTAGATAAAACTTAGGGTTAATTACACTCTCAAGTCTAAAGTTCTTAAAGAAGCAACTGAAGAGTGGGATTTGGGGGTTATAATCACAAATTATCTTAAATTCAAGTCCCAGTGTAATATGAGTGTAAATAAAGCAACCAGAATACTCAACTGCCTAAGAAGACACATTAGCAGTAGAGATAGAATGGTGGTTATACATCTGTAAACAGCTTTGGTCAGGCCCCACCTGGAGTACTGTGTCCAGTTTTGGGGACCAAGTACTAAAGTAGAAATTAAAACCCTCAAAAGAGTACAGCATATACGATAAGAATGATCACAATTTAAGTTATGATGAGAGGCTTAGAAACTTAAATCTATTTTCAGTGGAATACAGACGTTAAGAGGAGACCTTTAATAAAATAATAATAATTTTATTTATAGAGCGTAATCTCTAAATAAAAGTGCTGTACAATTCACAAACAGTTAAAAATTAAAACATAGGTATCAAAGACAGTTAAAATCACATAATAAAAATACAAAACAAGCAGGAGCATATAACATGAATAATCACCGAATGCCTGGCAGAATAACAAGGTCTTTAAAGCTGTTTGTCTGCTTTTGGTTCACTAACAAATGATGATCTTTGGAAATGTTTGGGGTTTAATTAAAGGATCATGCCTACATAACAAGAGCACACAACCTACAATTAAAAGGAAATATGCTCCACAAAATAGAGAGCCACTTGATATGGCCAGAGGCGATTGCAGTCTGAAATGGTCTCCACATGGAAATAGTGGTAGCAGGGACATAAACAAGTTTAAGAACAGACTTGATAGACATTTCTCATTCGATGCAACAGATACTCTGCTTATGTACTAGGGCGAGCTTCAAATAGGTCTTTCGGCCTCATTAACTATGTAAAACTATGAGAAAAATGTTAGAGCCCATTTTTTTACTTTACTTATGCTGTCCTTCCACTGGCACTGAAGTGGAGCACTCTCCCCTAATGCACCCACATAACAGCGCACTCTACACAGGATAAGATGTACAGTGGCTCTGTGCTGATTGGCTGAAATCATTAGTAATTTATAATTAGTAGTATTTGACATGCTGGATCATATCATCCTGATAAATTATATGCAGAGCTATCCTGGGTCAGAGGGTACTGTTCTACAGGAGTTCTAGTTCTATACCAACATGTTCAACAGATGATGTTACTGTAGCGGTTGCAGTCAGCTGTGGGCCAGGGTTACAGGAGCTGCGAGAGGAGGGGGCATCAGGGAGGATTCCCGGCGGCTGCAGTTGGCAGTAGGCCAGAGTTAGAGGAGCAGCGAGAGGAGGGCATCAGGGAGGATTCCCGACGGCTGCAGTCGGCAGTAGGCCAGAGTTAGAGAAGCAGCGAGAGGAGGGCATCAGGGAGGATTCCTGGTGGCTGCAGTTGGCAGTGGGCCAGGATTCGAGGGAGCTTCTGAGCTGGTGGACCAATCGGGAGAGAGGGCGCCAAATTTAAACTGCGCCTGGACTGCAGAAGTCAGACCCAGCCACCTCACTCAGAAAGGAGCTGTAATTGTGTGCCACACCACCCACCCTGGCCCCGACCTCTATTAAATGATCTGTGAGGGCGGATCCTTGGGGGAGAGTATGGTGTAATTGACTGGGACTGAGCAATAAGTAGCTTGGATTGGTTGCAGGATTGAGGGGGTAGGGCATTAGATTAACAAATCGAGTTGCTGGGTACTTGTTACTTGTTGCAGGATAGAGGGGGAAGGGCATTGGTTTAACATATTGTGTGACTGGGTATTGTGTGTGGGGTTCATACTGTTCTGCACTCCAAAATGAGGGGGTGTGGGGAAATTGACTGGGCAATTTTGGAAGGTGATTGGGCTGCACGGGATGTGGGGCAGCCATAATATTGAACTGGGCATGGAGGTTTGGTGGGTGCCCAGTATGTTTTAAACTGGCGGATTTTAGGGAGAGATCAGAGGGATCAGAAGGCAGCTGGAAGGAGGGAGGGCGAGGGATGGGAGATAAGGTGGGTATGGATCATGTGAGTAGACGTGGTCAACATCTGATTGGCATATATCAGGGGCTAGTGGACAAGGCAGAATGAATTTATCTCAGATTTTGGGGGATCAAATGGCTTCTGGAGGAGTGGGGACAACATCATTTTAGCAAACCTAGGGTGACTAGTGGACATGGAAAAAAGGATTTATATCACTGGTTGGGGTGGATCATAAGGCTACTCTGGGGGTGTAGGGTGGAGTAAACACATACAGGAAGCATGCTGTAGGAGGGACTGCTCAGTGGAGAGGATCAGGGAGGGTGAGTTAGAGTGAGCAAATGAGGTAGAGCATCAAGCTATAAACCGTTTCACCATACTATTCCTGGGTGATGAAGTTGAGGAAGATGGTGGGAGGGGAGCAAGGGATAGGGAGAGTTTGTCAGAGCAGAGGGGAGGGTGACAGGAGGAGCTTGAACCAAAGGAAAGGATGGAGGAGGGAGGGACACGAGGCTGTGTTGGAGGGTAGTGTGATGGATGGGGGGGCACTGAGAGAGGATAGGGTGGAAGGAGGTAAGATTGGAGATAGACCGGTGACCAGGTTATGGAATTTAATCAATGAGGAGGGAACGGTAGGGAGTTCCCTAGTTAGGTCAGATTCCAGACATGTATCGCCAGGTGAGGTGGAGATTAGGGAAGGGAGGAATATAGCAGGTGGGGTGGGAAGTGCAGGTCCAAAGGAGTGTGGGGAAGCAGTGAGAGGTTATTCAGGTGGGGGATTGGGGTTTTTTAGATCAAAAAGGGAGACAGGGATGGATCTGGGGTGGCAAACTTTGGACACCCAGGAGATTGGGGGGTAAGGAGTAAACTGGCAGTTGCAGGTAAATGGAGTAAAGTAGGACCTGCAAATGAGGGTGGCTCCCCGGATGATGGGGAGGGGAGGGACAAGCAGGGGGTTGTTGACAGAAGGAGGAGCCTGGATAGTATTAAACGGGATAATAAAGGCCCTCAGGTTGATGGGAGAGGTAGGAGCAAGCAAGGGTTTGATGTTAGAAGGAGGATTCTGGAAGGACTAAAGAGGGCTAATAAAGTGGGAGGTGAAGTGAAGGTGATATTGCTGGGGGACTCCATATTCAGGGGTATTCAATGGGAGGAGGAGGGGGAGAATAGTAGCAGATCTGTCAAGGCTAAATGTATGCCAGGTCTATCCGTACACAAGGCCAAATTTCACCTATACTCGGCATTGGATTGTGGGGGATCCCCAGACTTCCTAGTACATTTGGGGACAAATGATTTGGAAGGGAATAGTGAGCTAGAAATACAGGCTAGATTCAGGGAGCTGGCAAGGGTTTGTCACTGTATAGGAAGTAACATTTCTTTCTCTGAGCTTCTGCCAGTACCTAGGGCATCTGCTGAGACTAAGCTAAAACTTAGAGAGGTAAATAAGTGGCTCATGGGCTGGTGCAGGGCAGAGGGGTATGGGCTGGTAGGGGACTGGGGGCATACTTTGGAGGATAAGGGGCTATATGCCAGGGATAAGTTACACCTCAATTTGGGGTTTAAACTTGTAAAGGGGGGGTCTAATATTAATAAAAAGGCCCCAGGGGGGCTGTTTAAGGGTCCAGGTCTAGTGCATGTGAGGAGTGGGAGAGACTGTGTTAAGAATTCTAGGAAAACTGGGCAGAAAAGGGATTGCGCAGGGTTGAGGGACTGGGAGAGGGAGAAGTTGGGGTGGAGGACAGTCCTGATCAACGCCAGGAGTATGAGCAATAAAATGCCTGAACTCCAAGCTATGTTGGCTGAGGGAACAGCGGATGTGGCAGCAATTACAGAGACATGGGCCACTCAGAGAAATGAGTGGGACCTAAACTTAGAGGGCTACAAGATATTCAGAAAAGATAGGGGTGTGGGAAGAGGGAGAGGGGTTGCGCTGATAGTCAGAAATGACATAATGGTTAGTGGAGTGGAGGAGGCTGGAGGGGGTGTGGAAGCAATTTGGGTAATGTTGCAAGTGAGGGAAGGGAAGAAATTGAAGATGGGGTGGTATACAGGCCCCCTGCAATAGAGGAGGCTCTGGAGGATAAGTTGGTGGAGAACATCAAGGCTCAATGTGACCTTGGAAAGGGAAGGGTGGTTGTCATGGGTGATCTTAATATGCCGGTGTGGACTGGGACACCATGACATCCTCTGTAGCCAGGATCAGAGACTGATGGATGTCTTTCAGGATGCTTTCCTGATCCAGCAGGTTGGGGAACCATACTAGAGATGGATGGATATTGGATGTTTGCTAGCGGACAGTGAACAAATTAGGGACTGAGGGTGCAGTCCACTGGCGGGTGGAGACCATGCCATGGTTTGGTTCCTGCTGTATTTAGGAGGAGGAAACTGCACCATACAGTAGTGGTTGATTTCAGGGAAGCAGACTTTGTGGGCATGGGTAGGATTCTAAGGGAGAGGTTGGACATGGCTGGACCAGGTATGGATGCTGGAAGATTGTGGGAGACCATTAAAGAAGGGGTACAGGAGGCTACTAAGTCCTGTACTAAAGTAAGGCATAAGCATGGTAGACCCAGCAAGCCATGTTGGTGGACCAGGGAGGTGCAGGAGGCGGTGAGGGATAAAAAGGCTGCCTACGTACATTTCAAACATTCTAGGGGGAATAAGGAATGAGGGGAGTATGAACTATTGGCCAGGAAGGTCACCAGTGTTGTGAGGGGCACTAAGACGGATGGAAAAAAACCTGGCTAGGGATATTCGGGGGGGGGGGGATTCTATAGATACATAAGAGAGAAGAGAAAAGAGAGGACACAGATCAACAGGATTAAGATTGTGGGGGGATGGGCTTAGGAAGCAGGGGAACAGGCAGGGGTGCTAAACAAGTACTTTGCCTCAATATTTGCAGTGGGTGACAAGGGATCTCTATAGCCTGATGGGAGAGATGAGGAGTCAGTAAAAGCGAGAGGTCAGTCTCAGTCTGAGACCACAGGATGGCATGAGACTAGGGCACAGGCTAGACGAGACCAAGAAGGTGTAGGAAGGTTGCATGAGGGAGTGGATTGAGGGGGAGAAATCACAGTGGATAGGGTGAGGGAGGGAGGCCCTTCAGAATCTGAAAACTGATAAGGCACCGGGGCCGGATGGAGTACATCTGAGGGTTATGAAGGAATTGGCGGAAGTGCTGGCAACCCCACTGGCTGCACTCTTTAACATCTCTCTGCAGATGGGATGGGTGCCACAGGACTGGAGGGTGGCTTATGTAGTGTCTATACATAAGGGGGAGTTTAGGAAGGAAATGGGGAAACTGTAGGCCGGTCAGTCTAACGTCTGTAGTGGGCAAAGTAATGAAGGGCTTTATCAAGGAGAGGCTTGGGAGGCAGTTGGAAAGGTTAGGGCACCAGAATGATAAACAGTATGGCTTTGTCCCAGGGAGATCGTGGCCAGACCAACCTTGTAGAGTTTTATGATTGGGGATGAGGGCCTTGGATAGACATAGGCTGGTGGGTGTCCTATACCTGATTTCAGCACGGCGCTTGAGTCAGTGCACTCTCAATGGACTGATAGCAAAAATGGGAGAGATGGGGGTGGGTGGACAGGAGCTAAACTGGGTTGAAAATTGGCTTTTGGGGTGTTTACATAGGGTAATGGTGGGTGGGATAATATCCTCCCCCAGGAAGGTAATCAGTGGAGTCCCTCAAGGTTTAGTATTGGGGCCACTTTTGTTCAATGCCTACATCTCGGATATGGGGGGGAGTTAGGATTATTCAAAATTGGGAGCACTGATGGATAGTGAGGAAGCAAGAGAGGCAGTCCAGGGGGATTTGGATACCCTAGAGGGATGGTCAAGGAGGTGGGGACTGAAATTTAATGCCAGGAAATGTAAGGTACTTCATTTGGGGGTCAATAACCGGGGCCATGTATACACCCTGGGTGGGGGGTCACACTGCAAGCAACATTGGGAGAAAGGGATTTAGGGATGGTGGTAGACATTAAAATGAATAATTCTGAAAATTGTAGAAAAATTGCAGCCAAGGCAAACAGGATATTGGGTTGCATAGCCAGGGGAATTATGTCCAGAAGCAAGGAAGTGATCCTCCGTTTATATAATGCCTTGGTCAGGCCGCAGCTTGAGTATTGTGTATAGTTCTGGAGACCTCATCTGAAGAAGGACATAGCGCTGCTGGAGAGGGTCCAGAGGAGAGTGACCAGGATGATTCGGAGCACGGAGGGGAGGCCTTATGAGGAGAGACTGGAAGAACTTGGGCTTTACTCACTGGAGGAGAAGAGGGATGGGGAGACATGATAGAGGTTTTCAAGTATGTAAAGGGAATAATTTGGAGTGGAACCAGGGAGTTGTTTACGCTGAAGAAGGGGGGAGTGACCAGGGACCATGGGTGGAAGTTGGAGGGGGAAATTACAGGGGGGAACATATGAGGCATTTTTTCACAGAAAGAGTGGTGGAGCCATAGAATGCACTTCCCGGGAGGCTGGTGGAGGAGGGCACAGTGGAGGGCTTCAAGGAAGGGTGGGGTAGGTTCAAGGGGAAACTGAATCTAGAGAAGACACTCTTGGGAGCTAGAGGGGGTGGTGAGGCGGGCAGCCACTAGGTTGCTGGCTTTCGAGTAGACATGACAGACTATTTGGCCTATTCTGCTGGCTTTTTAGTATGTTAGTATGTTAAAAGACAAAGAACCTCTGCGTGCAAATACTGAGACAATGGTTACCCCAAAGGGCATTTGTCTGGGAAGCCAAGTTTCAACGAAATACAAAATCACACATGCCCACACAATGCAAAGCATCATGGGCTGCATATGCAAATCACCACAGAATATTATGCTGGTTCAACTTTAAGCAGAATTGCATGGTGCCCGAAAGGCCTCTCATATGGTTTTCAAAGGGTGCTAACAGATGACATAGCTGTTAGTATGTTAGTCCTCATTCCATAGCTATGGTGGATAGTTCCTGTTACTGTAGTACCCTTATTCATTGGCTATGGTTGGCAGTTAATGTTGCTGTAGTACCATTATTCAGTGGCTATGGCTGACAGTTAATGTTGCTGTAGTACCATTATTCAGTGGCTATGGTTGGCAGTTAATGTTGCTGTAGTACCATTATTCAGTGGCTATGGCTGACATTTCCTGTTACTATAGTACCCTTATTCATTGGCTATGGTTGGCAGTTAATGTTGCTGTAGTACCATTATTCAGTGGCTATGGTTGGCAGTTAATGTTGCTGTAGTACCCTTATTCATTGGCTATGGTTGGCAGTTAATGTTGCTGTAGTAACATTATTCAGTGGCTATGGCTGACAGTTCCTGTTGCCAGAGTTGAGCATTAAACTTGCGGTGGCGCAAGTACCATTGCGCCATGCGCAAATTTCCGATATTCAAAAGGTGACATGCAAATGGGGCCATAATTTATGAAGTGCGAGGGGGCCATTTGCATCTATTTATGGGTCCATTTGCATGCCATTTGCATGTAGGTGCTACCATCCCGAGGACTTGCTCCTGGCCACCCTGCCAGGCAGCAGCCGCCGGGACCGGTGCACAATGCAGCCCGATCGCGGCATCACAGTTACATGACACCCCCACACATCTCCCACAGCCTGATCGCGGGCAGAACACGCACATGTCGCCCCACACACATTTCCACAGCCCGATCGCGGGCAGACTACTAAAGTTTTGCTGTGATCTGAAATACTACTCTAACAAAATGTTAAGTCGATAAAAATTTGATTGACTGATAAACATTCCAGTCAACACCAATACTTTTAGCACATCAAACAAATCCTTTTTAACAAAAACAAACAAAAAAAGTTTTTAGGCAAGTATTTTTCATTCATTTGAAAAGCCATATAAAAGTACAGTTAGACGTTTCAGGTATGCCATACCATTATGGTCAGTAATCATGCTTTTCGGGCATGACATTGTTGTGTATTTATTTAACTTTTATTTCAGGTAAATGCATAAACAAAATACCTATTCTCAGGCAGGAGCCAGGAAGTTACAAGCAGGCAAATGAACAAAGCGATGGTTTGTAAAACAGTGGTAAATAACAGAAAGTATAAACGTTACTAAACGACCAAAAAGAATAGGCAGTAATGGGTACAAATGATTAATACATACAATAAAGTATGACCAAGAACAAACAATAGCAAAACAACCAAACAATTTGTGATCTAGAAATAAATAAATGGATGCAGTACACAGTAAACAGAACAGAAAAACAGCTGTCAGGAAGGGTAGTACATCAAGTAAGTACTAACAACATCAGGCAAACCACCAAAAGTTAACGAATTGCTAGAACAAAGCAAAATGAGAAGAAAATATACGCATAAGAGATATAAACAGGGAACCAACAAGGCGTAGAGATTTGGAGATGTCAGGAGCATTTATCAAAGATGATGATATAATTGAATAATTTCCTCTTAAATGTAAAGTAAGCTTGCAGATCCTAAGGTGAGAGGGTGAGGATTGGCCCATGATTACATGCCATGTCATGTCTTATTGTATGTGTTCCTTCCGCTGAAACTACAGTAATTCAGATAATATTAACACATTGAGCTTTTCATGCATATTATAAGTGGAGACAAGCTCACACCGAGAGATATGGAGTGATGTAATAGCAAACTTTCCACATGGTTGAAGCCGTCAAAAGCTCTGACACATCCTGCCTCACAACCCACACAGGGGTGTGGTTGTAACAGAATCACCACCTTGTTGTTTGTTCCCTTTATGCAGTAATGCATGACAAGAGTGTGGCTTAGGGTGAAATTATCCACACCACCGTGATGTTACAAGGCCACAAGTCAAGTGACTTTAACCAAACCAAAAGTAGTAGTAGTAAGTGACTGCTTTTGTACAGGATAAAACTATGGAACTAGAGCCCCTATTTACAAAGTTATCCTGTTATCAAAGCATAAGTACAATGATAATTCATGATGGAACTCACAAAATAACACATAGTTAAATTTAACAAACAATAATCAAAATCAACCAATTACAGTAAATATTACATCATGGAATCTCACCATAACCTGCACCTTGGGTGCATGATTGTAACAAACAAAAGAATATTATTAAAATATTAATTTTTAAATGTCTTATAATAGCTCCCTCAGGTGAAATAGTTCCCACTCAACAGCTGGCTGAAGAGGACATGGATGTGTTGACTGTGTGTGTGTGTGTGTGTGTGCTGCAGCAGCAGTTATAGTTTTATTATAAAAATTGTAAGTGCCTTTAAGTTGTGAGCAAGAGTGAGAGTAGGTCAGACTGGGAAGCGAGTCGTGAGCTGTTTTGTGAGAGAGAGGCATCTCCAGCAGGAGAAGGGAGATGGTGGTGTCACTATATTGCTTGCTGTTGAGACCCCACCTGAAGTACTGTGTCCAGTTCTGGAGGCTGCACCTCAGAAAAGACCTAGACAGGGTGGAGGCAGTCAAGAGGAGGGCAACTAAAATGGTGCTGATCGGAACACTAAATGATGCTATGGCTGCAACGTACTGTACTTTATACAGCTGTTATTAATCACTGGGCTGGATATTCAAACTGCGCCCAAAAAGTGCACAATAGCAGAAGTAAGCACAAGTCCATTGCACCATGCGCAATAGGCAACGATATTCAAAGAGAACCAAAAGCCAAATAAGCAGCAGCTAGCGATCTGAATGATCGCACAACCTGCGCCATGGTGCAACTAGGGAGGAAGCTGTGCAGATACAATGCGCTATGGTGCAACAAGGAATATCAGCTAGGCAGCCCAGAGGTGCCATAACGCCAAGTAGAAGTCCCCCAGCAGCAGAGCAATGTAACTGCACAACCAAGGAGGTAGGTGAGGGGCCCACCACCTATGCACAGATGGGCACAGGAACACACACAGCAGAACCCAGCATTCCCCCACCCCAAGCACAGCACAACTGGGGAGGCTGGAATCCTCTGGCCCATGGGGACAAGCAAACAATGCACAGCTGGGCCATGGTGCCCCAGCACACCCACCCGCAAGCTGAGACTGCCACACAAGGACGCGGCCACCCATTGCCACCAGCCTCCCCCAGTGTACAGCACTCCCGCACGTGACCCCAAGACACCCCATGAGCAGTGACCACCACTGCAGGAAACCCCATGCATACCACCAGCCCCACTGTCCACTGTAACCTTGTGTACCACAGAACCATACAAGCCAGCCCCACCATGAGCACCCAGCAGTGGGAGGCAGCAAATGGCAATGCAACAATGGCAGACACAGTGCCAACATGCACAATTCCCCTGAGGCACAGCTGAGAGACTGACCATGCCCCGGGCAAGAGGGTACCCACACGGAAAGGAGCGTGCCCCTGACACCACCACCATTGATACAGCACCCTGCACAGTAGAACAAGTGACATCCCGACCCACCACTAGCCACAACACCAGCACAGACACCCACAGTGGTGCCATGGAATACACATCACACGGATGTAACACAGTGCAGGGCAAACACACCCATACCCATAGGGACAACACACAGGGCGCCTTGATAGTGTGGCAACCAAGCCCCAGTGTGGGCCCATGAAAAACTGAGCACACACAGCCTGCAGTCCTCCATGGCACAGGAGTGACACCCACCCTCTGTAGGCACTGTGGACCCGTGCGCCACCATCATATGCCTGGAGTACAAGTCACAGATAGTGGTGCACAGCCCTTGCAACACACACAAGCCACAGCATAGAGGTGGGACAACAACTGTGTAGGCCACAGTGTCACCCGAGGCAAACATGCACCACTCCAGTGAAAGGAGGCAACCCAGCATTGTGACAGTTACAGTGGATGACCTGCGTGAACAGCCACCACTGACATGGCAGCAGACCTTGCAGGCCACAGACATGCAAGGGTGTCAGCTGCACAGGCCAAGGATAGGTTGACAGGGGCACAATGGACACAGAGCATGCACCATGGACCACTTCATACAGTCATCCAATGAACAGAGAACAACACACACACCGCAGACACCGACATATAGCTACTCCCACACCATAGACACTTCCCCAAGCACATACACACATACCGATGACTGCACCACCCCAGATGCCATGCACACCACTGCAGCTGAGCACATTAGCCAGCTGCAAATCAGAGACCACCACAGTATTCATATCAAAATAATTATATTGCACCATATTAAACAAAACTATATACAGAACTATGTACATATGGGGGAGGGAAAGAAACAAGTTGAGGTGGAGTGCAGGTGAGAGGGTGAACATATGGGAGAGGAAGATGGAGTGTGAGGGTGGGTCAAAGGGGGGAAGGTGTCATTCTGTGCATGGGGACATCAATGGCCAGCCTGGTCCTCCTCCTCTTTGCGCTGTCATCTTGGCCTCCTCCTCCTTCTGACCTCATGTTGGTGCATGTCCTGCAAGATCTGCAGGGGCTCCCCACCACCTGCAGAAGCTCCTGAATAGCCTGCTGTATCTGCAGGAGTTGACGGTCACCTAGGATGAGGGATCAGAGTCAATAGGTGTGACTTCCATCCCCCTTTAGCCCACCCATTGTGCATGGCATACAGCCATGTGCTACACCCCTGTGATGGTGTGCACCCACCCACAGTGACCGTGTCCACAAGACCTGCCAATCCAGGCAGCAACAGCCATGTGGACCACTGCACACACTCACCGCCCATGTCCTGCACAGCACCACCAAGGCCGTACAGTAACGTGGCTATGCAGTGTGCAGGCAGTGCCACAGCCATGTGCCCAGTGCATGCATGGACCACCATTGATGCACTCCCAGACATGCAGTGCCACTGGACAGTGCTGACCATCACAAGTCACATGCATGGCAGTGGTGTCCATGGATGGTGACCATACCCTGCTTCCCACCCTGTTACACAGCATGCAGTAGTAATCATGGTGTCATGGCATTCACCCTCATCAGGCTGGTGATGTCGGTGGTGCTGGTCCCTGACTCTCCTGGGTGCTATATCCTCCTCCTCCCTCTGCTGCTGCTCCCCCAGCCACCATCACTCGTCCACACCTGTAGGGGGAAACAAGGAGAGAAAAACATCAGTACAATCCAAAAGCAAAGTCCCCCTGCCCCAATGTGTGTGCCCTACCACAGCCAGACCCACCCACCCCATACCCTGTAAACACCACCACAGCCAACCCTAGACTATCCCTTCCCTATGTGCTGGACACATAAGACAGTGTTACCCATATGGACAATACAAGTGTGTAGACATATCACCCACCTGGACGAGGCACCATGCCCCTCCTGGCACGTGACCGCAGATGGGCAAGTAGCTCTGGCTCCCTCCTCCTGAGGTCACGTTCGTGCAGTGGAACCCCTGGTGGACCATCGGTGCCACCTCATGAGGCCCGTGGTCAGCCTGCCAGTGCTGCTGAGTCTCAGCGGGGCAGCCCACATCAGAGGTGGACGTGGCACTGTGCCACAAGACTGATCTGTTTCCCAGTGTGGACACTGTCTGGTGCTGCCCTGTGTGCATTGTGTGTTTTGGTGGGTGCCCGGCCCTGCACGCAGACACATGGTCCACCTGCACACCCTTCTGGCTGCTGTCCACAGGTATGTGTGCATGATGATGCCTGCATTGCTCTGTACACCAAAGTGCAATGGTGTCCAGCATCTGACACACGCACATGGACAGTCAGTGGACGTGGTGGTCTGTGGACATGTGTGTTGCTAGTGCTTGCGTTCCATCTCTGCTTTGCACCTGACCTCTGTGCATGTTTTGTGCCTATTGTGTGTGTGTGTGTGTGTGTGTGTGTGTGTGTGTGCATCCATGTGGTGTGTTACTGTTCACCCCTCCCTGGTTGTGTGTGTGTTCTTCTGTGCCCTGCCACATCCCTTGCCAGCATGCACCCCTGGTGTGTTTCCATGCATGTCTGTGGGTTGTGCCCTAGCCACTGGTGGTTGCACATGGCACCATGACTTACCTGTGTTGGCTGAAGTGCTCCTCTGTGATGGTGTCCAGGTGCAGCTGTGCCAGCTGGATCAGTCGGGGATCCCGTCAGCCAAGGGGGTCTGCCCATCCCCGTCGTCCCCATCGCTGTCCCCATCTTTGACCTGTATGGCTATTCCACAGTCTTTGGTCATGTTGTGCAGGATGCAACAGGCCAGGAATATCCCACAGGCCTTTGAGGGGCTATACTGTAGGGCACCACCAGAGGAGTCCAGGCAACGAAAACGTGCCTTCAGCATCCCAAACACCCACTCAATGATGTTGCATGTGGTGGCATGTGTCTCATTGTAGCGTTGCTGTGATGGGGTCGTGGGCCACCGGTAGGGTGTGAGCAGCCAGGGATGGAGTGGGTATCCACTGTCACCTGTGTGAAGATAGTGGAGGTTAGTGTCGTGTTCAGCTTCAGACTGCCCCAAGCCCTGTGGGCCACACCCATGGCACCTCTGGCCATACCCACCCATGCCCACGATATGTCAGTTCTACATACATACTCACCTACTAGATGACCTGTGAGGATGTCCCCACTCTCAGATCAGTGGCACAGTGCTGACTGGTGCCAGATGAAAGAATCATGTGCTCTCCCAGGGTGCATGGCACAGACACTGATGATGCACCCACTGGCATCACACACCACCTGGCAGTTGACACTGGAATATTCCTTGTGGTTCATGTAGGCAGCACCCTCAGGGCTAGGTGGTGTGCGTATGGCCACATGGGTGCAGTCTGTCGCCCCTAGCATGCCAGGCATACATGCTACCCTGTGGAACTCCTGTATGTTTGCTGTGCGCTCTGCCACAGTGCTGGGGAAATGGATGTACTTCGCAGCATGTGGCAGCAGTCCACTGAGGAATTGGGTGAGGATGCATGATGTGGCTGACTGTGTTATGCCTGTGGTGTCCCCTGTTGATCTCTGGAAGGTACCCATGGCGAGCAAGCACATGCAGGCTGTTACCTTTGTCTCCACTGACAGAGCATGACTCTGTCGTGTGGGTGCCTGCATCACATCACTGCACAGCTCACAGAGCCACCTCTGTATTGCCCTGTTCAGGCGGTAGCGGCCCACAATCTCAATATCTGTATACAGCTCAAAGCTGGTGCGGGCTCGGTACTGCCTGTTGGGGGCATACTGCCGACGGACCCTTCCATGGCCACGTCCCCCTGCCGCATGCCTTCTCACACCCCTCATTACAGCTTCCATGTGGAAGGTGGCACTGGCCATGTCCCTGGCATGCGCTCCCCCCCAGCAGCTGTTGCTTTGTTCCTCCCGCTGTCCTGACTGTTACCTCCCCTGCACCGGGTACACCTACTGGCCTCTGCTTTGTGTTGCCCCACACACCTTCCCATGCCCCTCTTCTGTGGTGTGGTTTCCCTGGCCTGCCCTCTTTCACGCTGCTTTCCTGTGCCTGTCTCTCCTCCTGCCTCATGTGGCTTCCCTGTAGTGTTCTTGCACCTCTTCCTTGCTCCTTTTTATTTTGGCTCATTTCCGCTATGACGCAACTTCCGCCTGCTCCACTGTTGTGCATTGCGCAAGTCTTTGAACATCGCACTGTGCCCTTTATGCATGGTTCCTCCCCCTTTGGTTGCGCATGCCTTCATTATCATTGTGCTGTTGCTCAGCATGTTTTCAGTGGCGCAACTGCCTCCTGCTGAATATCACAGAATGGCGCATTTTCTGACTTGCGCTGGCGCAACCCTATTGTGCATGGTGCAACCCTTTTGAATATCCAGCACACTGTGTATTGTAGTATAACACCACACCCTTTAAAAATCAAATGGTAATAGTTTAAGTATCAGCATGTGGTTGCCAATATCGGGAGAGCCTTTGCAGCAAACCAGTAATAGCAGACTAAATATCAATGTAAAATCAAGAAAAGATTTGTTTCACAGATGTTTTGGTATTGATGACACATTTTGAATCCCCCTCTGGCCTGGTGTATGAGGTAGGGCTTTTAAATAGGTGTTGAACTGTGTACTGTGCCAATTCAAGTTCAGACATGAATACCCTACTTCTTCTGTCATCCCAGCTAGGAGTTGAAAGCCTTTCTTGTATTGCTTTTTATGATCTGAGCATTCACAACTGCCAGCGAGTTATTTGGTTTACTGTTTTGCAATCTGTGCAGGTTGCTGATGATCACATATGGAGTTTGAAATTGCTGCAGCTTAATTGGGTTTGTGTAAGAAGTTAACTTTTGTAACTTGGTGTGCTTTGTAGGTTCTGTGTATGACACGTAAGAGTGTTTGCAGTTATTTAGCACACCCACTGTCTGGTCTGAAGGCTGCTGACTTGTATCTTTCAAGGCTTACCATGCACAAGCAGACAGCTTCATAGTGAACAGGCTGTAGTGGCTGTCCAGCTCACATTGCTGAGAACCAAGGATGTTGGAGCGGTGTAAAAAGTGTGGGGGCTGTTGTTTGAAATGGCATCTGCAGCATATGGCAGGCTTAGTTCTGAACAGACACTTTATGCCTGAAAGGCTTCAAGGGCACAAGTGTAAAATAGTGGGGAGGAGGGGGCCTATGGGTCCAGCATCCATGCTGAGAACCATACCTTTCAACCTTTTGTCACTGAATGAATGACATGGACATTTTTGGACACTCAGAATGAGGGACACAGACCCTCAGAGTGAGGACACATCCTCAGACATGGAGTTACAAGCTCAGAACCCTGGGAAACCACTGTGTTTACTTGTACAAAGTTTATTTTTGATTTAACATCTTAGAATATTATGAATTTCTGGTTTGAAGTCTGAATTTATAGCACAGTCTGTGTATGGGCAGCACCTATTCCATGAGGGACAGATTAGGGACAGAGCAATTTTAAGGGGTAAAATGAGGGATGTCTCTTGTAATCATGGACAGCGTAGAGGTATGTTGAGAACCGTGATGTAGGATCTGTTTACCAGGTAAGCTGAAGGAGAGCTCCACTAGCTGAGTTAGTAGGAAACTGTTATACTGAAGCAGATCAGAGATTGGAGAGATCAAATTGGAAGCAGTATAGCGTTGTGGTCTAGGGCTCTAAGCTGCAAACCTGGGTTTGAATCCCACAGCCCCCACTTGCATACTGAGTGATCCTGAGCAAGTCATTTAATTTCCTTGTGCTCCCATGTCACACCTGGAAACAAGCTTTGGCCTAGTGTGCCTTTCCTGGTTAAACAAGTTCTCCCCTCCTTAGATCACCCATAGTATCCTGGAGAAGCATCACCATTTACCCTGTGTGCTGGTATCCCCACCATAGCTTGTAGGATGTGCTGTGCTGTGCTGTTGGATGAGATGAAAAAGCAGACAAAAGTGGTTGCCTCAGTGCCCTATAGATGACAAAGACCCCATGGCACTTTCCAGGGAAGTGCAAGGAGCGTTAATGCTGGTACCCAGAGCAAAAGTTCCCTAAGAAGCTTCACTTCCTCACACCAGCATGGAGTATAGCGTGGGCCTTTTGTAAGCAAGGAAGTTTGCTGTGAGGGATACCCTAAATAAATGTCTTCACTGATGGTAATATTAAACTCAGCTCTCACTGACATATTAGTACAGTTTTAGCCGCAGCATGGCACTGACCAATGGCTTTAGGATCAGGACTGTCCAGGTTTTGGCAGCTTTGTCCTGTGAAAAATCATGAAACATCTGATCTTATGGTAGAAAAATACTTCCTTACTTTCCTCTAGAAGTTGCAGAAAACTGTGATACCTTAACTTAAATACCTTAAAATGATAGCAAATCATGTGAACAACTGAAAAAAACTACAACTCTTAGTTCCGATTATTTGGAGAAAGGAAGACTGTTGCATTGATTGAAGTTACATATTGTCCTGCAAAAAATCAAGTGCTGGTATGAAATATCCTACTTTGAGCTTCTTAAAAGGTAGCAACCCTAAACAGGTTGGATTCAGAGCACAAAGCAGGCATGCATGTTGTGTGTTGCAGTCTCTTGGGAGATGACAATAAACAACATTTTTCTTAGCAGCAGGGAGCAGTTCATTTAGCCATCTGATATCTGTCAAGTCAGCCAGAACTATTGTGTGTAACTATGCACTTGATTACATAAAGCGATGTCTAGATGATAATATGGTTCAAAATTAAAACCAAGAAATTCAAAATAAGATAACTGCAGCTGAGTAACTGAGTTACAATATTTTTAACTCAGTGGCCCATTTTGTCCAATTTTTTCTGATGTTTCTAACTATGAAGGGTAATATTACCTTTGACATGTTTTCCAGAGGATGTACATGTAAACTCATATTGGCTGCGATTCATGAATGCCATGCAGTGGTGCTCTGTGCACTACTGGCAGCAGTCACTAATGGGTGTATTAGCACCCCACACAATGGATTCCTGATTGGCCATGTGGCACGGTGCCATGGGTGGGATGGGGGCATATCAGGGGAGTGCCCTGCATGGCACCTATTCACAACAGCACCGCGTGCCATTCTGGGCTGCATCCTCTACTAGGGGGCACAGGCATAGCTGTTGTGCCCCCCTCACAGTGCCACTGCTGGCTGTGGCAATTCATTGCTGGCCCCTTCTCCATGCTGCCTCAGCCCCATGGACCAGAGGGGGGCTGGGGTGGCTGCCTGGGCACTCATCTGGTATCCCAGTGAGGATGCAGTACACAGGTCTGACAACTCCCACACTGCATGGGGCCAGGGATCTACTAGCGGACTGGGTATGGGCATCCCATTGGCTGCCCACCGATCTGCTCCCTCACACCAGCATGCTAGAGGGGAGGGTTCATGGTTGGGAGGCACATGGTGGCCGGCGATCGTGAATTCTGGCCACTACTCACCCGTCCATGAGAGTGGAACCTTTTCGCGTGGGAAACCTGCCCATTCATGAATCGTGGCTATCATGAAATCATATTGCCATGCTTTGAGAAAGAAGGCCAAAGTTAGGTTTACTTGATAAGTCTGTCCTTTCTGATGAACAGACTTGCCAGGAGCCATTACTGGGACTCAAACAAGGGACCTGAAGTCTCAAAGATGACACCTTTAAAGCAGCAGTATTTGTTGGTTAGCAAAAAAAGAGTTTGTTTTTAGCAAAAATGTTTTTTTCTGACATCCTTAGATTCATCATTAGTGTATTTTTCATCTCCTCAGATATTTTTAAATTAGCTTTTATTACTGTTCATGCAGTTATTGTCTAGATGGCCGCCACTGCCAATTTCTATAAATCTCTTCCACTGAGGTTACTGTTTTATTGTACAAACTAGATTTGTCCTGTAAATGTATTAGGATGACACTAGCACACAGTTTGGATGGCAAATCACATAACATTACACATGGATGTTTAATTTATCTACTAAAGACATGGCAAGTGAACAGGAACATGTAAAAATATCAAACCCACATATCTTGGGTCAGGAATTAAATAAAATGAAAACAAAATAACATGGACTTTTATATGTTTTGCCGCCAATATATTATTATGAAACATTATGAAATGACATTTTTCCCCATTAACAATTGCTGCTGCTTTCACTATTTACTGTAGCTAAAGGGAAATTCTTATCAGCTCGGAGGTTTGACAGTGCCTTCAACCTTCTGCTATCTGTGTCTCACAAGTAAAGGGTGCAATTTGGTTATTATATACCTTTAGCCTTCTCCTGCTCTGTCTCAGAACTAAAAGGTGCAATTTGGTTTATATATATATTTGTGTGTGTGTGTATATAAATATATATATATATATATATATATATATATATGTGTGTACATATATATATCTATACCGTGCTACCATAGTTAGGGTTGAGGAGCCATTTACATGTTAAACCCAAAATTTTGCACCTTAATAATTTTGCAACCATTTGACAGATTTACCTAAAATTTGGAATACACGATCAAAAACCATAGGCCTTGGGATCTGCCAAGTTACGTACTGGTCGGATATACGGCTGCGGAGTTATTAAGTGTGATCTGCACGTGCGTTTACGCTTTTTCTGGAATTCTACGGTCGTGCCTACAGGTCACACAGTTTGTGCGACTGCCCCGAAATCTTCAGGAAATGTGCAGCCAGCGTCCCCGATGTGCATTTCAAAGATTTCGTGAAAAAATATTAAACAGTTCAAAAGTTATTCAAAAAACAATTTCCCATTATAAGTCAATGGGAAAAGTTAACAAAAAGTTAAACAGTGTCACAAGCAGCATTTTACTTTACATAAAATGGCCCTCTTACTTTACGCCAAATCCATGCTCTTGTTTTCAGTTAGTGATCAGAAAATGCTTGGCATTTAATTTAGGACCCTCTAGCAACCTAATTCTTTTTGTATTCACCTAGTCGGACCCTGAGGATGCTAGCCATGTCTTTATTTTGGGGTAAAACACCCCAGAAATATGTTTTTCAAATTTCTGGAAAAAGTACTTTCGCAAAGTACTTTCATGCTCAGGAAAGTGTCGCAGATTTTTGTGAAAGCTTTCACAAATTGCAACAGTACTTTTCTAGTTTGTGGGAAAATAACAGCAATTCTTTGGCACTCTATTGCAAAAGACTGGTTCGGAGTTTTGGGCTGAAATTTGGAGGGAACGCAGCCGACATCTCACAGATGTGCCTTTCAGTGTTTTTCGTTGACAAAATATTACACAGCGGCAAAGTTACGGTACTCCAAAGTTGATGCTTTTTCCCATAGGATAACATTACGGTGCACGACGCATTGCAGCAATCGTTTGGTGCCCTGCTGCAACATAACGGTTTGGTCTTTTGGGCTGAAATTTTTAGAGGAAACAGCCAACATCACACAGATGTGTCTTTCAGTGGTGTGGTGAAAAAATATTACAGGGAGGCAAAGTTATGGCAGTCCGAACTTCTGTTTTTTTCCCACTGGATAGCATTATGGCATTCGCCGCGCCTTTCAGGGCCCATATCTCAAAAACGGTGCGAGATACGGACTTTTTGTCAAAAAATTTCTTAGCCCACTTTTACGGGCTAAGTACAAAACTAGCCAGGAAAGTGATAATTCATATGACTTTTACAATTTTTTTTGTGTCATACGGTTACTGAGATAATAAGCAATTTACTATTCCAAGTTCTCATTTTTGTGTTCCGAGAGTCATTATTTTGCATACATTCTTTGTACTCACTGGGCTGGATATTCAAAAGGGTTGCACAATGCACAATAGGGTTGCGCCAGAGCAAGTCAGAAAATGCACCATTCTGCGATATTCAGCAAGAGGCAGTTGCGACACTGAAAACATGCTGAGCAACAGCGCAATGATAATGAAGGCATGCGCAACCGAAGGGGGTGGAACCATGCATAAAGTGCGCAATGCGATGTTCAAAGACTTGCGCAATGCACAACAGTGGAGCAGGCGGAAGTTGCGCCATAGCGGAAATGAGCCAAAATAAAAAGGCTCAAGGAAGAGGCGCAAGAACCCGACAGGAAGCCACATGAGGCAGCAAGGGAGAGAGAGCAACAGCAGCAGCCAGGAGTAGTAGGACAAACAGTGGCAGCTGAAGGTGTGTGGGCCACAGAGTATGGAGATCAGTAGGTGTACCGGTGCAGTGGAGGTAGCAGTCAGGACAGTGGGGAAACAAAGCAACAACAGCTGGGGGAACACAAGCCAGGGACATGGACAGTGCCACCTTTCACATGGAAGCTGTAATGAGGGGGGTGAGAAGGCATGCTGCAGGGGGACGTGGCCGTGGAAGGGCCCGTCGGTGGTATGACCCCAACAGGCAGTACCGAGCCCGCACCAGCTTTGAGCTGTACACAGATGTTGAGATTGTGGGCTGGTACCACCTGAACAGGGCAATACTGAGGCGGATCTGTGAGCTGTGCAGTGATGTGATGCAGGCACCCACACAAAGGAGTCATGCTCTGTCAGTGGAGACAAAGGTAACAGCCTGCATGTGCTTGCTCACCACGGGTACCTTCCAGAGACCAACAGGGGACACCACAGGCATAACACAGTCAGCCACATCACGCATCCTCACCCAATTCCTCAGCGCACTGCTGCCACATGCTGCGGAGTACATCCATTTTCCCAGCACCGTGGCAGAGCGCACAGCAAACATACAGGAGTTCCACAGAGTAGCACGAATGCCTGGTGTGCTAGGGGCAATAGACTGCACCCATCTGGCCATTCGCACACCACCTGGCCCCAATGGGGCCACCTACATGAATCGGAAGGGATATGCCAGCGTCAACTGCCAGGTAGTGTGTGATGCCAGTGGGAGCATCATCAATGTCTGTGCCATACACCCTGGGGGAGCACATGATTCCTTCATCTGGTACCAATCGGCACTGTGCCATCGATTCGAGAGTGGGGACATCACCACAGGTCATCTAGTGGGTGAGTATGCATGTAGAACTGACAAATTGTGGGCAAGGTGGATAAGCCAGAGGTGCCATGGGTGTGGCACACAGGGTTTGAGGCAGTCTGAGCATGAACAAGACACTAACCTCCACTATCTCCACACAGGTGACAGTGGATATCCACTCCGTCCCTGGCTGCTCACACCCTACCGGCCGCCCATGACCCCATCACAGCAATGCTTCAATGAGGCACATGCCACCACATGCAACATCATTGAGCGGGTGTTTGGGATGCTGAAGGTGCGTTTCCATTGTCTGGACACCTCTGGCAGTGCCCTACAGTATAGCCCCTCAAAGGCCTGTGGGATATTCCTGGCCTGTTGTATCCTGCACAACATGGCCAAAGACTGTGGGATAGCCACACAGGTCGAAGAGGGGGACAGCGATGGGGATGACAGTGACGCTGGTGATGATGGGGGTGGGCAGCCCCCCCTTGGCCGATGGGACCCCCGACTGATCCAGCTGGCCCAGCTGCACTGGGACACCATCGCAGAGGAGCACTTCAGCCAACACAGGTAAGTCATGGGGCCATGTGCAACCACTAGTGGCTAAGGCATAACCCATGTACACACATGGAAACACACCAGGGGTGCATGCTGGCAAGGGATGTGGCAGGGCACAGAAGCACACACATACAACCAGGGAAGGGTGAACAGTAACACGCCACATGGATGGAAACACACACATGCACACACAATAGGCACAAAGTGCACAGGGGTCAGGTGCAAAACAGAGCTGGAACACAAACACTAGCAACACACATGTCCACAGGGCACCACGTCCACTGACTGTCTATGTGCATGTGTCAGATGCTGGGCACCATTGCACTTTAGTGTACAGCACAATGCAGGCATCATCATGCACACGTACCTGTGGACAGCAGTCAGGAGGGTGTGCAGGTGGACTGTGTGTCTGCGTGTAGGACTGGGCACCCACCGGTGCACTGCCCACCAAAACACACAATGCACATAGGGCAGCAACAGACAGTGCCTGCACTGGGAGACAGGTCAGTCTTGCGGCACAGTGCCATGTCCACCTCGGATGCGTGGGCAGCCCCGCCGAGACCCAGCAGCACTGGCAGGCTGAGCACGGGCCTCATGGGGTGGCACTGATGGTCCACCAGGGGTTCCACTGTGCAAACATGACCGTGCCCGCACAGGTGTCTTCAGCACACCGAACATACCTGCACCAGGCGTGCTCAGGATGCCCACAGCTGAACCCGGCATCGACAGGGTGGGTGTCACACGATGCCGGGAACAGGGAGTGGATAGTAAATGTGCGGTGTGAGCAACACATGGACACCTGACTGTGTGTCCATTGTGGCCATGACAGTGACCAACGCCTGTGTTTGCCTGTCAATGGCAGTGGTCACATCCTCCTGCAAATGGTCAATCCGTGACAGGATCCTATCAGTGTCCCTGCTGTGTCACTCCTTGACCCACTCCAGAGCCACACACAGTGCCTCCATGGACATTGCAAGCTGCATCTGCTGCTGTACTGATGCCTGCAGTAGGTGGGTGTGCTCATCAAAGAGGTCGTCTGCCACCTCGGCAACCTGTCCCTCAGGGTATGGAAGGGCCTGATGTTCAGCACCCCTTGAGGGTGGGCGCTGCTCACCAGGACCAGGTGTGGGCAAGTCCACAGGCAGTGCACAGATGCCACTGCTGAACCCTGAACCCCCAGTCCTGGTGGGTGACTGCTGCTGCTGCCCCTCTGCCTGCTGTGCCCAAGGGATCGGTTGTTCTGCCACTGTGGCCACAACAGTGCCACTGACCTGACCAGCCACTGGTGCTGCCCTACCGGTGCTGACAGGCACAGCCTGGGACTGTGCTGACCTGCTGGCACACACGTCAGAACCAGCCAGGTCCATGGGCATGAGCTGGCCTGCTGTGTGTCGATTCCATGACACACACATGTTACTGCCCATAATGGTCGTTGCATCATCAATGGTGCAAGTCTGTGCCACAGCCACAGCCACAGCCACAGCCACAGCCACAGCCACAGCATGCTGGCATCCTTGGATGCCAGACTGCTGAGACACAGGAAGGGCCTCCCCCACACCTGTCTCAACAACATCAGTGTTGACAGCCAGGCGGACCCACTGTTGCAAAGCACGCCGGCTACCTGCGGAGGTGGATGGTCCCTCCTCCAACTCCAGATGGGTGTCTGCAGTGGACAGACCCTCCACTGCTGACCCCTGCAGATGCACAGGATCTGTAACAGAAAGTAAGGACACGTTAGTGCATGTGATCTACCCTCCCCCCCGACAGACCATGACGTACCATGCAGTGATGGGTTACCATCTGTCTGGAAGCCACCTCCTGGAACGCCCTCAATGGCACTGCACTGCATGCTTGCAGTGAGCCTGTCCTCTGCCAGAGTCAGCTGCACCACCTCCGGCTGGCTCCCGCCTGTTGCAGCATGTGCCGCCCTGATGGCAGCCACCTTCTCCTTCACCCTCCTCCTGTCCGTACCCATCTTCTTCTTACACTCCTGCACAGAGTGCTGGTGGCTGCCATGCAGGTTGACGGCAAATGCCACCCCCTCCCATGCAGCAGCATGGGCCTGAGGGGTGCCCCGCCATCCACTAAGCAGTGGCTCCTGATCAATGTAGGCCTTGAAGAGTACCTCCGTCTCAGCCTTGGTGAAATTGGGCCTCCTCTTCCACCCACCATCGTCCTCCTCACCCAGTCCTCGCTCGGTCATTTTTCAGTCTGCATGGATGACAGTGGTTACTTGTGACTGTGCAGTACAAAGCAAGTCCCTGATATCACAGTTCAGAACACCACACAGCATGCAACTCACCTATAAACTGCAGTAACCGAATATGGCCACTGCAGAACAGTGTCACATTGTTATAGCGCAATCCATGCAAATTAGGTGTGGAGCAACTTTAATAAGATGCACATCGTGCTGCTGCGCCATTGAATGGCTGATCGGATGATTTGCATATGACGGCTGAATATCGTGCTTTTGCGCTTTGCGCAATTGGGTTGAATGTGCTGAGCCAATGGCACAGTTCTGTGGCCTGCGTAGTACACCGCACTGCACCTGCCCAGGTAGCTTATGCAGGCATGTGCCGTGCTGATGACGTGCTGTGCGCGGTAGGAAATTCAGGGCATGGCCACCATTGTGCCAGTGGCGCTATGGCGAGGGTCACTACATGGCGCTGTGGCACAACTGCACAATAGTTCACTGTGGCAATGGCACAGAGACAACCAATCACACTAGATGCATAGATGTCCAATGGCACTGTGTGTGGCCTTGTGCCAGAGAACCATGACCCTGTGCCCGACCTTTGCCCCCAAGGCGCTATACGTCTGGCATGGCTGCACCTCTATCGTGCTGTTCGGTGACAGCATGATAGGAAATGGTGGCAATGTACCATGCAGCACTTCCACATGGGGTTGCCGCACTGCAGAGCACCCTATTGCCTACTATAGCATTAGAGATGGCACGCAGGGGAGAGCCCCTCAGTGGAGTGCCCTTGAGCTGGCCAACCTTGTGGCCATTGTGGAGCTATGGCCCACTGTTTGGTGAGGTGCCACTGGACAGGACCAGGACCCAGGTCTGGCAAGAGGTGGCCACTAACTTGGAGGTGGCCACTGGCTGCAGGAGAATGGCCGAACAGTGCAGGCCCACCGGTATGGGGACCTTAGATGGAGGGAGCTGGAGCTACTTGCATGTCTGCGGTCGCATGCCAGGAGGGGCATGGTACCTCATCCAGGTGGGTGATACATCTACACACTTGTATGGTCCATATGGGTTACACTGTCTTATGTGTCCAGCACATAGGTGAGGGATGGTCTAGGGCTGGCTGTGGCAGTGTTTACAGGGTATGGGATGGGTGGGTCTGGCTGGGTGGGTGAGCACACACATATTGGGGCAAGGGGAATATGCTTTGGGTTTGTACTGATGTGTTTCTCTCCTTTTGTCTCCCACAGGCATGGCAGAGTGGAGGAGGAATTTGGAGTGGCAGCAGAGGGTGGAGGACGCTGCACGGGGGCATGTCAGGGACCAACCCCAATGCCAGCAACATCCCAATGAGGGTGAGTACCATGACACCATGATTGCTATTGCATGCTGTGTGACAGGGTGGGAAGCAGCGCATGGCCACCATCCATGGACACCACTGCCATGCACATGACATGTGACAGTCAGCACTGTCCAGTGGCACTGCATGTCTGGGAGTGCGTCAATGGTGGTCCATGCGTGCACTGAGAACATGACTGTGGCACTGCCTGCCCACCGCATAGCCAAGTTACTGTACGACTTTGGTTGTGCTGTGCTGGACATGGGCAGTGGGTGTGTGCAGTGGTACACATGGCTGTTGCTGCCTGGTTGGGCATGTCTTGTGGACATGGTCACTGTGGGTGTGCGCACACCATCACAGGAGCGTGGCACATGGCTGTATGCCATGCATAATGGGTGGGCTGCAGGGGGATGGACAGTCACACCCATTGACTCTGATCCTTTGTCCTAGGTGTGGGGATACTCCTGTGAATTCAGCAGTCCATCCAGGATCTTCTGCGGGTGGCGTAAGAGTCCCTCACCATCCTGAGGGATCTTCAGCAGCATGGGGTGAGGAGGAGGAGGTGACCCAGGCAACAGCCCCAGGCAGCAGAGGACCAGGCTGGCCGCCAGTGACTGCAGACAACCTCCCCCCTTTGACCAACCCTCACACCCCGCCTTCCCTCTCCCATATGTTCACCCCTGCCCCTTACCCACCCCCACCTTGTTCCTGTCCCTCCACCCCATGTTTGTACATAGTTGTAAATAGTTGTTGTTGTTATAATTTTGAATACAGTTATTTTGATATGAATACTGTGGTGGCCTCTGATTTGCAGCTGGCTATAGGTGCTCAGTTGCAGTGGTGTGCATGGCATCTGGGGTGGTTCAGTCATGGGTATGTGTGTGTGTGTGTGCGTGGGGAAGTGTCTCTGGTGTGGGACTGGCTATCAGTCGGTATCTGTGGTGTGTGTGTTGTTCTCTGTGCCTTGCATTACTGTGTGCAGTGGTCCATGGTGCCTGCTCTGTGTCCATTGTGCCCCTATCAATCTGTCCTTGGCCTGTGCAGCTGACACCCTTGCATGTCTGTGTCCTGTGAGGTCTGCTGCCTTGTCAGTGGTGGCTGTCCCTGCAGGTCATCCACTGTGACCGTCACAATGCTGGGTTGCCTCCCGTCAATGGTGTGGTGCATGTTTGCCTTGGGTGACACTGTGGCCTCCACAGTTGCTGTCCCACCTCCATGCTGTGGCTTGTGTGTGTTGCAGGGGCTGTGCACCACTGTCTGTGACTTGTGCTCCAGGCATATGCTGGTGGCGTACAGGGCCACAGTTCATGCACAGGATGGGTGTCACCCCTGTGCCATGGAGGACTGCAGACTGTGTGTGCACAGTTTTCATGAGCCCACACTGGGGACTTAGTTACCACACTACTGCGTCCCTGTGTTATAGTCCCCATGGGTATGGGTGTGTGTTTGCCCCTGCACTGTTTTGCATCCAGTGTGCTGCATGCTTCCATGCACCACTGTGGGTGTCTGTGCTGGCTGCTGTGGCTCATGGTGGGTCAGGCTGTGACACTTGTCTACTGTGCAGGGTGCTGTATCAATATCAGTGGTGTCAGGGGCATGCCCTTTCCCATGTGGGGTACCTCTTGTACTGACACATGTTCGATCTCTCAGATGTGCCTCTGGGGGATTGCGCATGTTGGCACTGTGTCTGCCATTGTTGCATTGCCAGGTGCTGCCACCCACTGCTGGATGCTCATGGTGGGTCTGGCTTGTATGGTTCTGTGGTACATGAGGTTGCAATGTGGCAGTGGGGGTGGTGGTATGCATGGGGATTCCTGTAGTGGGGGTCACTGCTCATGGGGGGTGTCTTGAGGTCATGGTGCAGGGTGTGCTGTGCACAGGGGGGCTGCTGTGCCATGGGGTGGTCCGCCCTCCTTATGTGGCAGTCTCAGCTTGCTGGTGGGTGTGATGGGGCACCATGGCCCAGCTATGCTTTGTTTGCTTGTCCCCATGGGCCAGTGGATATTCCAGCCCTCCACCAGTTGTGCTGTGCTTGGGGTGTGGGGGTGCATTGTCAGTTCTGCAGTGTGTTCCTGTGCCCATCTGTGGCATGGGTGGTGGGCCCCTACCTACCTCCCTGGTTGTGCAGTTACATTGCTCTACTGCTCGGGGGCTCCCTGCTTGCGCTATGGCACCTCTGGGCTGCTCAGCTGGACAGCCCTTGTTGCGCCATAGCACATCATATCTGGTCAGCTTCCCCTTCCTAGTTGTGCTATGGTGCAAATTGTGTGATATTCAGACGTTGGCTGTTGGTTCAGTTTGGCTTGCTCCTTTTTTGAATATCGCGTCTCTTGCACATTGGCGCATTGGACTTGTGCTTGCTCCTGCTATTGCGCACTTTTTTGGTGCAGTTTGAACATCCAGCCCACTGTCTTTCTATATACAGCTTTTGGATAAAACCAGCCTGTGTGCTTATATTACTGTTACCATTACCATTTCTGCGTGCGGTTCTGTACCCGTTTCACTTACCGTTCATGTTTACGCCACCATGTGCGATATCCCTTTGCGTTTTCATTTGCGGTTGCGTTTGCATTGTTCTTAACATTTCTGTCTACAGTACTGTTTCTCTTTCTGTTTTGCTTTGCGTCATCATGCGCATTACGATCTGCGTTTGCGGGCACAATGTTACTATGTGACAAGACATCACGTGGTGGGATCATGCTCCCGGCGCTGCATTATATTTACTATTTCTCATTATCATTCTTAAAAAGAAGGGAAATTAGAGGCAAAAAACTCTGTTTAATGCATCAGTTAGGGTTGTTCCACAGCGACAAAAGCGAGGAAATTCGATGTTAGGGTTGAAACCCCCCTTTGCACCCCTCCAGCCCACCCCACAAATGGAATCGGGGTGTGCATTGGGGTCATCGGTCCTAACTGTCACCCCATTCTCCTAATCCTCAGCTTCTTTCCACATGTGATGGGGTGACACTTAAGGCCGATGACCCAATGCACCCGAGTTCCAGTTGTGGGGTGGGCTGAGGGGCAAAGGGGTTTCAACCCTAGCATCAATTTCCCACTGTCACTGTGAACAACCTAACTGATGCATTAAATGAGTTTTTGCCTCTAATATATATTATATATACATATTATAGTAGCACGGTAGTGCTACCATAGTTAGGGTTGAGGAGCCATTTACATGTTAAACCCCAAATTTTGCACCTTAATAACTTTGCAACTGTTTGATGGATTTACTTGAAATTTGGAACCCATGATTAAGAACCATAGGCCTTCAGATCTGCCAAGTTTCATACCATTTAGATACACAGCTGTGGAGTTATTAAGTGTGATCTGCGCGTGCGTTTACGCTTTTTCTGAAATTTTACAGTTGAGCCTACAGGTCGCATGGTTTGTGCTACTGGCCTAAAATCTTCAGGGAACATGTGGACAGGGTCCCTGATGTGCCTTTTGAAGATTTCATAAAAAAATATTAAACGGTTCAAAAGTTATTCAAAAAACAATTTCCCATTGTAAGTCAATGGGAAAAGTTAACAAAAAGTTCGACAGTGTCGCAAATACATTTTTACTTTCACAAATGGCCCTCTTACTTTCACAAATCCACCATCTTGTTTTCGGTTAGTGATCAAAAAAATGCTTGGCATTTAAATTTGGGACCCTCTAGCAACCTAATTCTTTTTGTATTCACCTAGTTGGACCCTGAGGATGCTAGCCATGTCCTTATTTGGGGTAAAACACCCCAGAAATATGTTTTCAAATTTCTGGAAAAGTACTTCATGCAAAGTACTTTCGTACTCATAAATGCATAAATTTTTGCAGCTTTCACAAATTGTGACAGTACTTTTCTAGTTTGTGGGAAAATGACAGCAATTCTTTGGCACTCCATTGCAAAAGAACGGTTCGGAGTTTTGGGCTGAAATTTGGAGGGAACGCAGCCGACATCCCACAGATGTGCCTTTCAGTGTCTTGTTAAAAGAATACTACACAGCAGCAAAGTTACGGTACTCCAAAGTTCATGATTTTTCCCATAGGATAACATTACGGAGTATGATGCATTGCAACGATCATTTGGTGCCCTGCTGCACAATAATGGTTTGGTCTTTTGAGCTAAAATTTGCTGGGAACACAGCCAACATTCCACAGATGTGCCTTTCAGTGGCTTGGTGAAAAAATATTACATGGAGGCAAAGTTATGGCAGTCCGAACTTCTGTTTTTTTCCCCATAGGATAACATTACAGCGTTCGCCGCGCCTTTCGGGGCCCGTATCTCAAAAACGGTGCGAGATACAGACTTTTTGTCAAAAAATGTCTTAGCCCCCTTGTGGGGCTAAGTACAAAACTAGCCAGGAAAGTGTCATACGGTTACTGAGATATAAGCAATTTACTATTCCAAGTCCTCATTTTTGTGTTCCGAGAGACATTATTTTCCATACATTCTCTGTACTAATAAAATGGGCTAAAGAAATCAAGCACCCTGGTTGGCTACTATATCATCTGAGCTGTGTCCTTCTCAGATGATATAGTAGCCAAACGGCACTACTCCCCACACCTCAGCCCCACAACAGCAGGAAATCACTGAGCTGTGCCACCGAAAACACAAAAAGACTGGCACAGTTCACAACATCACATCTTTGTCATTGAGCTCCCAGTCTTCTGCCACACCTCCACAGGCACAACGCAACCTCCAGTGTACAAAAAAAAAGCTAGCAAAAAACATTTAACAAACTACCTCAAAGAACAAAAAAAACAAGCGACTCGGCACATCACAGACATCAGTTTAATGCATCTAATCTTCGCTACGTTTAAACTTGCTGGCTATGTGAACAAAGAAGCTTTCTCTTGTCCCGGCACAGCATCAAACTTAAACTACTCAGCAATTCCACAATTTTCCCTAATGGTAAACACTGCTAATCATTACAGAAACTGCCAAGCTCACCTTCATTTTAATTTCCTGACAAGTTTCTGTAATGCCTGCAATCTTCATTGCTGCCACCGCTACTTAAACGTACCATCGCCTTCTCCGGTCATGACAATGTACCACGGTGACAGGCACCCCCTCCGGAATCAGACAGACTCTAAATCCCCATATTCTTTTTAAAACAAAACTAAATGAAGTTTCCTTTTTCAAATAAATAACATGGTTTCTCCAATGAGAACCAGGAAATGGCAGACTACAGTGGCTTGTAACAGACATGCTCGCTCTCACTCAACCTGCAAGCTCCACGTAACTACAACTCCGTGTTCAAAGTAAAACAAAATAAACTTACTTTTGGGTGTTTCTTTCTCTGTCTGTGTTTCTGTTGACATAAGAAACACAGACAAACACCACTCAGTACTACTAAGTTTTAATGAAAAACCTCCATTCTAACATATAAACAGGGACTACTTTCTTTTTTTTCAAACTACAAAATCATATTTTTTCTAATATCCCCCTATGTAATTTTTTCTTTATAAGCTTTATTACCGGAAGCCCATTTTATAAGAGCAATAAGACACTTCGAGGTGTGGGTTATCTCCTGATAAGAGCACGCCCAGGTGCATAAGGCACCTGGGTGTGCTCTTATCAGGAGAAAACCCTCACCTTATTGTGTCTTATTGCTTGCTCACTGACTTTCTCTATACAGCTTTTATGTAAAACCAGCCTGTGCGCTTACATTACTGTTACCATTACCATTTCTACTTGCGGTTCCGTACCCGTTTCAGTTACCGTTCACGTTTACGCCACCATGTGTGTTACCCTTTGCATTTTCATTTGCAGTTGCGTTTGCGTTGCTTTTCACATTTCTGTCTACAGTACTGTTTCTCTTTCTGCTTTGCTTTGCGTCACCATGTGCATTACGATTTGCATTTGTGGGCACAATGTTACTATGTGACAAGACATCACGTGGCGGGACCACGGGGCCCGCTCCCGCTGCCGCATTACATTCACTATTTCTCATTATCATTCTCAAAAAAAGGGAAATTAGAGGCAAAAAACTCTGTTTAATGCATCAGCTGGGTTGTTCCACAGCAACAAACACGAGGAAATTCAATGTTAGGGTTGAAACCCTCATTGCACCCCACAAGCCCACCCCCCCAAATGGAATTGGGGTGTGCATTGGGGTCATCAGTCCTAACTGTCACCCCATTCTCCTATTCCTCAGCTTCTTTCCACATGGTGGGGTGACACAAGGGCGATGACCCCAATGCACAGATTCCAATTGAGGGGTGGGCTGGAAGAAGGAAATTCAGCCTAACAGTAATTCCTCACTTTTGCTGTGGAACAACTTAACAATACATTAAACAAAGTTGCCTCTAATATATATATACTATATATGTATATATATATATATAGATAGATATATAGATATATTGTTATATATATATATATATATATATTTATGCAAAAACTCTGTTTAATGCATCAGTTAGGGTTGTTCCACAGCGATAAAAGTGAGGAAATTCGGTGTTAGGGTTGAAAACCCTAACTCCAAATTCACCACTCCAGCACCACACACTCACAGACACATACACACACATATGCAAGTACAGGGGAGGACCAAGGCAACATGACCAATGACAGACAACCAGCAGCAGGTGCAATCAGGGATGTGTACGTTTGGTGCACATGACCTCAGTTTTGCTGTTGATCTCCACTGAGTATGCAGTACCTGGTCAGGTGGGTGGGGATGTCTCGTAGTACATTTAGACAATTGTTTATTTCTGTCACCTGCTGCTGGTTGTCTGTCATTGGTCGTGTTGCCTTGGTCCTCCCCCATACTTGCATATGTGTGTGTGTGTGTGTGTCTGTGTGTGTGTGGTGCTGGGGGGTGAATTTGGAGTTAGGGTTTTCAACCCTAACACCGAATTTCCTCACTTTTGTCACTGTGGAACAACCCTAACTGATGCTTTAAATTGATTTTTTTTGCCATAAATATCCTGTCTTTTTGAGAATTATTACTAACTATAGTATATGATTTATTGTTCTAAGAGTACTGCACATACATACTAAAAATGTACCAAGATGAAGAATATTGCAACTCTGGTAGTACTATTTTCTGTTATTTACACTAACAGCACTTCCATGTGAACCACATTGTTTTTTATATTAATCTATTAATTTTCACTGAGTGGAGCATGCAATGATGCCAGCAGAGGGAGTGTGCATGCATCCGCAAGTGCTCCTCCAGGCATCTGCCCCATCTCCGCTCCTCTTCTGCGGTGTCAGCACATTGCCCCCTAGCCTCTGCTATGGGGCAGTCGAGCGCCGATCACTGGTGTCCTCCATCCCTGGAGAAGGAGAGCAGTCCCTCAGATGCTCAGTCCTTCTCTTCCCCTGCCAACCCACACCGGCCCATGCTCGTTTCTGAACACGGGTCAGCAGCGTAGTGTGTGGTAAGGTGTTCAGCACCTCAGCCCTCTGCACCACTGGGCTGGCAATGAGCCCATCTTTTAATGTTTTTCCGGTGTCCTCAGTGCTGCCTTTTTCAGTTCCCAGTCCCTGTGATCCTGGCTGCTGTGGCAGTACTCTTCATTTCAGTGGTATGGGTGGGAAAGCCAAAGCAGATGCCAATGCCTTTTGGTTAGTTAATAAAGGGTTCGCAAAAACTGAGGAGTCAATGCCTGCTGTCCCATGTATCTGCCTCAACTGCATCATGCGCTACTTCTCCAATGAGCAACTAAATGACTTATCTACCTTACACCTCCTATAGTCCTTTTGTACATTCATGGTCCCTTATCTATCGTCAATCTAGACAGAGGTAGTGTAAGTACCCAGTCTGTGAAATGTATATGTTTTGTGCTTAACTTGTTTCATGTATATTGTTGGACATGGCAGAAATCCCATATCAGAATCCTAATGCCATAACCAATGGAAACCAGCTCCTCATCCTGATATTAATCCGAAAATATCTAACTCCTTCCTCACTGTTTGTCAATCCTGTGGCTTCTGTGGGTTATTACTTCACATCTAACCAGCATCTGACTATGATTTTTCTGTAAGTGAGGTATCTCAGTTCCCACCTAATAGTTGTACCTATTGAAAGGGTAGTGCATATGAAGAACATGTACATGTATGTGTAGTCACAGGTACCCTCTTGTAGCCAATCCCCTTCATGGGCACAGTTTTAATTGGTGGTCCCTGGCTTGGTGAATAAAACACACATATGAATTTAAAGTGTTGTAAGAAAGTTCACTCCTATTATGCAGGTACTGTATATAATCTATGTTGTATGTAAGTCAATTTAATGGGCACTTGGAATGTATACCTAGAGACCATCAAACATAACACAAATGAACCCCACAAGAGGTATTACCAGAATTTTCTGGAATGACACATCCTTCATTAGGGCAGATGTGCACTTTTATGAAACTTGGGTGGTCATACAGAATAAGTCAATGGGTATTTTATGCAACAAAAATCTATATTTCTGCAACAATCTACACAACTGATGCTAACACGGTATGTACTTTTTTGTTAATCTATGTGCATGCATTTATTGGACTGTGGTTTTACTTTTAATACTTTCTAAGTGATTTGTTTCAGAATTTTTTGATGGATCTGTCTTTAGCATAGTCTGCAGCCCTGAAGAGTGTATGCATATATGTGTTTCTTTTAATGAATTGCTCCTTCAGTGTTAATGCATTTTCTTGCCTCACAGTTTGCCGCAAGTTGTGGATTTCTCCATTCATTCAAATGGAACACTAGCTGCAAAGATTTAGGTAGCCACATTAGCAAATAGTAAAAACCTAAACAGCCACATTAGTAAATAGTAAAAACTCTTCACCCACTGATGTCCTTCCAAACTGGATTGCATCCTCAGACCCCATGTGTCTGCACTTTGCTGATGTGGAACTGCACAGTGGGATGGGGCCTACGGTGGGTCTGGACCAGGGACATCCAGTGGGATGTTGGTAGCACTCCACAAGTAGATCCAGCATGTATAGGGAGTGAGGACAGTTGCAATATGGCAGTCTTTCAGTGTTTCCATATCCTCACCAGCAACATTTCAGTGTCAATTTTACACTGGTCAGTGCTGGTGATGCCCTCATCCTGCTGTGGAGGTTTTTTGAGATAGGGGCTGGTAGTGTGTGTGTGTGTCTGTGTGTGTGTGTGCACGTGTGTAGGATGAGTGGGCTGAGAACTGCACTTGTGGCCAGGCATAAGAGTAAGATCACCTCTTCTGTAGCCCCTAGTGCTGCATAGCTTCTTCCCCCTTTTCTAGCTCTCCACACCATGGAGAATGTCTGGAGAAAATAATATGAGGCATGCTCACCCACACCCCTAAACCCATGTCTGTCACACCCATCTGCTCAGCCACTTGTGCAGACAAGTATCAGGTACAAAGGTGCAAGGATCCATCAGTGTGGCTATCCATATGTGTGGATGGACAGATCCTAGCCCAGTCAATTCAGAGGAGATAAGAGAGGAATTAGGTAAACTGAGGGTGAGCGAGGCCATGGGCCCAGATGGCCTACACCAAAGGGTGCTCAGGGAGTTAAGGGGGTTAATGGCAGAACCATTGGCAGGGCTATGTAAGTGTACAGGGTGGGTACTGGAGGACTGGAAGAAGGCAGACATGGTGCCAATCCATAAGAGAGGCAGGAGGGAAGAGGTGAGCAATTATCAACCAGTCAGTCTCACATCAGTGGTGGGTAAGTAATAGAGACAATTTTGAAGCAAAGCGTGGTCAGCTATCTGGAGGAAAAGGGCTACAAAACATCTGGCAACATGGCTTCATGAGGTTGGCCATGTCAGATGAACCTGATCAAATTCTTTGATGAGGGAGGAGGGTGGTTAATCAGGATGCGGCAGTGGATGTGGCCTACCTGGACTTCAGAAAGGCCTTCAACATGGTACCCCACAAAAAATTGGTCAATTGGGGAGTCTGGGGGTGGGGCAGAAAATAACAAGATGGGTGGAGAGGTGACTGATGGGTAGATGCCAAAAGATGGTAGTCAATGGGGTGCACTTTAGGGAGACAAGGGTTGCAAGTGGGGTCCCCAAGGGGTCAGTGTTGGGGCCCATTCTGTTTAATATCTATGTCAGCGACATAGCAGAGGGCTACAGGGGAATGTCTGCTTTTGCTGATGATATGAAACTCAGCAACAGGGTGGACACCAGAGGGGAGGCAATGAGAAAGATCTAAAATTGCTGGAAGAGTGGTTGGAAACATGGCAGCTAAAGTTCAGTGCCAGGAAATACACAGTGATGCACATGGGAGGAGGAATCAATTGCCACCTACACACTGGGAAATAATGGCTGCAACCAGGCAGGAGAAAGATCTAGGAGTTATAAGCACAGATGACCTGAGGTTGGGGATCCAGTGCAGCAAGGCACTGGGCAAAGCTAACAGGATGCAGGCATGCATAAGGAGGATAACCAGCAGGAGGGAAGTGCTGATGCCACTGTACAACTCCATGGTTAGGCCACACTTAGAGTAAGGGGTACAGTTCTGGAGGCCTCTTCTACAAAATACATAGCTGGCATAGAAAGGGTGCAGAGAGGGCCAGTAAAATGGCACATCAGCTAAGTGGTGAGTCATATGAGGAGAGGTTGAAGGAGCTGGATGTGTATCCTCTGGAGACAAGAAGGAAGGGAGGGGCATGATTGAAACATTCAAGTATGTGAAGGAATCAATAAAGTGGAGGGAGAGCCTATTTACAGGAAGGTAGATACAAGAACTAGGGGACATGAATTGAGATTGAGGGGAAGGTTTAATTGAAACATTAGGAAATATTACCCCACAAAGAGGTGGTTCAGCCCTGGAATGGACTGCCAGAGGAGGTGATGGGGCCAGTACAGTGGAGGCTTTCAAGAGGGCCTGGGACAAACACAAGGATTGTCAGGGGTGGAGGGAATCTTGGATGGAGAGAGACAAGTAGGGGTAATGGGTAGACTTGATGGGCCAGGAGGGTCCTTTTCTGCCAACGTATCTATGAATCTATTGTGGATAAAAGTGTGGATGCCACAGAGTGCCCCAAAGATGCCCTTCACATGTGTGGATGGGTGGGAACAATTTATGTATTGGGCTCTAAATCTGTAAACTCCAAAGATTTACCTGCAATCTTTCATTATATTAAAGTCCAGGAACAAAGTAATTTAACTATTTTGTAAATATCTTTGAGCAACACTGGACTCAACTGTTAGGTATTTCTCCAGCTGGCATCACTTCTTGATTGAGGGACAAACTCTGCAGAAATAAGAATTGATGGTGTGAAAAAAAGATTATTTTAAGTAACAAACAAGAAAACAAACAACAATGTTCGAACTAGAGCCAGCAGTAACAGCATCAACAATTGCAGTCAAACTGAAAAGTAAACACATAACTAGATGCTTGCCCTTTAAGGCCTGCTTGTGGACCAAAGTCTTGTCCACCCTGCTGGGCCACATCTGGGCTTCCTGGTAGCCCAGTGTCCCCTCCTTAACACCAGCTGGGGTTCTCTTCCTGTGACAGATGGATTCCCTCCATAGCTCAGTGTGCTTATCCATTATCATTCCCATTTTACTGCTTCTTGGCTCTTTAGAATGGATATGTAGGACAGCACAGGTTGTCCCTAAACATGCAGACATATCTTGTGAGGTCAGTGTGGTCTGTGGTTTAGTCATTTGGCTATTTGCTTTGGGGCATACCTCTCAACTGTACCATATTACGAGGAAGGTTCCTCATTTTACTTCACAAAGCTTCTTGTTCCACATTTTGAGGACTTGTTCCACATTCAGTATTGATTAAAGTAAAAATCTATAGTAATGGATGCAAAATATATTATTCAATTAATAACAGACTTTCTGAATATAAATCATTTTAACAGTGTTCTGAGCTTCCTAGGTAAATATTTGATTAAGTGTTCCACATTTTGCCCATTTATTCCACATTTTGGGAGGCATGTTCCACATTTGGGGCACAAAAGTTGAGAGGTATGCATGGGGGTGGGCGGGCTGATCCCTTTCCAGCATGGTGGCAAGGCAGTTCTTGTCCATGCAGGCAGAACTGAAAAACCCGTCAAACATCCTCATAAAAAGGCTCCCAAACTAGTTTAAGGTGCTCAAAGGAAGTTTGTTGTGTGGGGCTAGCTGTACAAATGGCAAAGGAACACCCCTGCGCTTACACTTCCAACAGTGAAAGTTCTTCCTCAGGGGGTGGGCTCTGACTGTGAAAAACAACTATTTAAATCTATGTCTTAAAGGCAAAGACCATATTTACCAATACGCTAAATAGACACATATGTCAATTCGTGAATATTGTTAATAGAATACAAAATGTAAGCCCCTCCCCCCCAAAAAAATAGTGAACAAATGTCAGCTGATAAAATCCACAGGCATATATAAATGTAACACACTAGCCCATATAATAAACTTCCTTTGGGCACCCTACACTGTCTTGGGAGTCTTTCTATGAGGACAGTGAACGTGATTTTTTTCCAGTTGTGTATGCTGTGACATTGTGAACCACTGCTCTTTTTCACTTATTAATGTGCACTTGAGTTTTGTTCACACTGGTTGTCCATGCAGGGATGGGATGCAACCATCCTTGTGAATAATTACACTAGGCCATCACAGACAAGAGACTGCCGCAAAATTATGGCCAACGATTTTGCCTCACACTGTGGACAGCATCTAGTGTGCTATAGTACTAATCACCTGTGTGCAGAGCAGAAGCATCCGCTGAGTTTATGAACAATCCAGCAGAGATGAAACAACATAAGGGTATCTTCTGTTTTTAAAAAAATAGCTCCTACAGAAAACAAAGTACAACAGATCAAGTGCAATTCTCCTTGCAGAGTTCGTTACACAGCATAAAACAATAAATCCCTTAAATGTATTTAATGCTACAGATTGTTTAAGATTTTGTCAAAAAGTAGCAGTGTGAAAATTCAAAAGAAATGATTTAAAATAAATACAAAACTGTAATTCAATGAAAGTGGGAATTCTAGGACATGATATTGCCAGTACTGTATGTTGTAGCAGAGGGATGTGAGCCCTGCCTGCAGTATTAGTACAGATCCCCCTATATTTCTATTCACTGTGCTTGCTACACCACACAGATATGCAGCCGAATCACTGAATTGTAGGTCTCTGATGGTAAGAGTGCTGGATTTTTCATCTTTGTTTAGAAGAGAAGAAAATCGATTGCCAGTGACATTTCTGTCATGGTTATCACCACCAGTGTATTTTCTGAATAGGAATATCAGTCCCTCGCTTACAGTTTGTTTATACCACTAGACATAATAGCTAGCGTAGCTGGTAGAAAATCTGCACTCCAGCGTGACAGACTGCATTTCCCCTGCAGTTTCAATAACCTCTTCTTCATTGCTCAGTCCTGATGGGGAAAAAATAATACAACATCAGTATAGTTAATATTTTATCCCCGCTCAAGTTGAAAACGAGAAATAAAATGTCATTGCTATGGCACTGAATAACACTCCTATGCATGCTTTTTCAAAGTTTCACTGTTTGAAATAAATACCTGAAAGGACTGAAAGCATAACTGCAGCAAGTAAGTAATTCATTGCCATGGATCAGTGTTCTTAAAATAATGTATTTCAATTTGACATGTCTCATTGAAATTATTATTCCACAGATACTGACAGGGGTTCCCGCTTCTCATAAAAAGTGCTCATGTCACATGATTCAAATGATCTTATCACACATTGCTCTCCATCCTTTTTCTCATTTGGTGTTAGACATCACAGTTGTAAAAACCCAGATAGGAAAACATCGAGCACCCAAATCAATGTGTGTTTCCACAGACACAAGAAACTTCAGGCGCACCAACAAAAAAAGGCTGCAGAACTCGGCAAAAACTACAGATAACAAAAAAAAAGATGCTTTTTTTTCAGACATACATGAAAGCATGGATAAACTTGCCTATGTGTCCACATATGTCTGCAATAAATCATTACTTTATTCTCTGCAACAACATCCTCACAAAAACAAAAAGTCTGTAGTCTCAAGAGCCATGGATAAGCACTGATGATTCCTTTTGCAGACCTTAAGAAACAGAAATTGGACTGTGTGCGTGTGTGTGTGGGGGGGTGCACTTTTGCCCATTAGCATTCACTGTGCCCCTTTTATGCATGCAAGGTGCGAAGGGAAGCAATCATGGTCGCATTTGTAATTCCTACAGCCCCTCCTCCACACTGCGAATACTGTGAAACACCATAGATGATCAAAAAGGAGTTTTATTTTGAAAAGTTCACAATGAAAGAAAAGGGGCTTATTGACAATGTGCCCTGAAAAGGAGTAGTACTATAAACAGGAATCATCAGTCTGGACCCAAGAACTTCAACCTGGTGCCTAGCAATTAACAGGGTGATCCTCAGAATTAAACAGTCCGGCCTCTCCTATTGTTTGCATTCCCAGATAGTGCCTTAATTGGGCACAGAAAGAGGATGGGGCACTCTTGCCAAGGTCATGCTATGAGATGAGGAAATAATACTGCCATGGCATGCCATGCATCCCATTGCCCACCATCATCTATCTCAGTGTCAAGGATGGGGCCTGGTGCCTGTGTTACTCTAGACCCTCCCACCAAGGTATCTTTCTCTAAGTCCAAGCACCTGCCACTGCAGATGAACAACCATTCTTTTGCAGTGGAGTGCCAAAGAATTTCTGTCATTTTCCCACAGACTAGAAAAGTACTGTCGCAATTTGCGAAAGCTGGAATAGTAAATTGCTTATATCTCACTAACTGCATGACACAGAAAATTTTTTTAAAAGTCATATGTATTATCACTTTCCTGGCTAGTTTTTTTCTGGGGGCTAAGAAATTTTTTGACAAAAAGTCCGTATCTCGCACCGTTTTCGAGATATGGGCCCTGAAAGGCGCGACGAACGCCATTATGTTATCCTATGGGAAAAAACAGAAGTTTGGACTGCCATAACTTTACCTCCCTGTAATATTTTTTCACCAAACCACTGAAAGACAAATCTGTGGGATGTTGGCTGTGTTCTCTGCAAATTTCAGTCCAAAAGACCAAACCGTTATTTTGCAGCAGGGCGTCAAACGATTGCTGCAATGCATCATACGCCATAATGTTATCCTATGGGAACAAGCATCAATTTTGGAGTACTGTAACTTTGCCGCCATGCAATATTTTTTCAACAAAATGCTGAAAGGCACATCGGCGAGACGTCAGCTACATTCTCTCCAAATTTCAGCCCAAAACTCCAAACCGTTATTTTGCAGCAGAGTGTCAAAGAATTGCTGTCATTTTCCCACTGACTAGAAAAGTACTGTGGCAATTTGCGAAAGCTTTCACAAAAATTTGAGACACTTTCATGAGCATGAAAGTACTTTGTGAAAGTACTTTTTCCAGAAATTTGAAAAACATATTTCTGGGGTGTTTTACCCCAAAATAAAGACATGGCTAGCATCCTCAGGATTCGACTATGTGAATACAAAAAGAATTAGGTTGCTAGAGGGTCCCAAATTTAAATGCTAGGCATTTTCTGATCACTAACTGAAAACAAGATGGTGGATTTGTGAAATAAGAGGGCCATTCTTGCGAAAGTAAAAAATGAAATTGCGACACTGTTGAACTTTTAGTTAACTTTTCCATTGACTATATTAGGAAATTGTTTTGAATAACTTTTGAACCGTTTAATATTTTTACACGAAATCTTTGAAAGACACATTGGGGACCCTGGCCACATGTTCCCTTAAGTTTTCAGGCCAGTCGTGCAAACCATGTGACCTGTAGGCGCGACCATAGAATTCCAGAAAAAGCGTAAACGCACACGCAGATCACGCTTTAATAACTCCGCAGTCGTATCCAACCGGTATTTAAATCCTGGCATATCCCAAGTACATATGGGTCTTGATCATGTATTCCAAATTTAAGGCAAATCCGTCAAATGGTTGCAAAGGGTCCCGCGCTCCTGCCGCTGCATTTTATTCACCATTTCTCATTATCGTTGTCAAAAAGAAGGGAAATTAGAGGAAAAAACTCTGTTTAATGCATCAGTTAGGGTTGTTCCACAGTGACAAAAGTGAGGAAATTTGATGTTAGGGTTGAAACCCCCTTTGCACCCCTCCAGCCTACCCCCCAACTGGAATCAGGGTGTGCATTGGGGTCATCGGTTGTAACTGTCACCCCATTCTCCTATTCCTCAGCTTCTTTCCACATGTGATGGTGTGATATTTAGGGCTGATGAGCCCAATGTGCAACAGAACAGTGAAAGGCACATCTGTGAGAGTTCGGCAGCGTTACCTCCAAATTTTAGGACAAAGCACCAAAGCGTTCTTTTGCATCAGGGTGGCAAACAATTGTTGCCATTTCCCCACAGCCTAGAAAAGTACTGTTGCAATTTGTGAAAGGTTTTGCAAACATTTTCGATACTTTTGTGAGTTCGACACTACTTTGCTAAAGTACTTTTTCTAGAGATTTGAAAAACACTGTACAGTAGTTAGGGCTGAGGAGCTGTTTACATGTTCACATGTTTAAATGCAGTATTTTGAACCTTTATAACTTTGCAATCGTTCAACATATTTGCCTGAAATTTGGAATACAGAATTAAGACTGATACACCTGCTTAGTACATTAGTTAGGGTTGTATCACAGCGACAAAAGTTAGTAAATTAAATGTTAGGTTTGAAGTACCCACTTTGAAGCCCTCCAAACCACTGTGCTGTATTATGTCCAGGAGGACAGGGAAAAAAATATATAATTCTTAGTGGCCAAATTCAACATTGTCCATGGGTCTTAAGTTTAGAGTCTCCTGGATCTGTTTAATGGCTGTTTGTGCCAAGGTACACATTAGCTCAAGAAAGAAATGTGGATCTTCTTGGTTAGGGGCCTTCTTGGTTGACAGTACTATGTCACTTTTGTCAAGGAGGTCCTTAATAATGAAATATCTCCACTGCAGACTTCCTTAGTTCTGTGAGTAGTTGGAAAGGAGTTGCTCTAGCTAGTAAGATCACAACTTCAGCTCTTTTAGAGTCCATTACCACTTCAAATATGTGCCCTACCTAGTGGTTCCACAGTTGTAGGAGATGTTTAAACCTCAAGTGGGTTTTCTGGTGAAATGTTACTCCAGCACCCTTTGTTTTAAGTGACTTAAGATGCTTGATTGATCAATAGGCAAGGAAATAATGTGCATTGGTGGACTAGCCATTTATAATTACTGTCATGCATAAGCAGCACTCATTACAGCACAGCACAGCACCTCATATTGTTTCTGTGTGAGGAGAGGGGGTTCTAGTAGTAGTGCATAACTTTGTATGTTGCAGCCATCCACTGGTCTTGTATACATGGGCTCCCTCCAACCCGTTTACTCACCACTTCTCTGTATCCATTCTACACCCCCCCAAAAAAAACACCTAAACTACATAGACACCACCTGGCACTTTGTTTGTTGAACATTCCTACAAAGAATAACAAACAGTAATATAGTAATCAAGATGATAAAGCATGTATAGGTCTCTAGGGGCTGTGGGCTCCCCCTCACACCCCTTACTATTGCCTAAAGTGGGTACATCTCTTGATGTCTGTCTCCTCTCTGTCTCCCCAGATACCTTGATAACAGTTGGTTTCAAGTGTGATATTTTGCCAAATAAGGTCATAAAAAGTCATTTTTAATTAGTTGTTATACCTAAATATAGCAACTATTACTTTGAAACTGTAATAGCTACAGTGTAAGGGATAGACTAGTAATCTACCATGGAGTTGCTCTTAGTCAAAAATTAATCCTTAAAACTGCAAATCAGCTAGTATTGTGTTTTACAGTATTCTGAAGCATGAACACATTTCCTTTTCCATGTGTGGAGGACATCACAGTTTTAATCCCAGGAATATTTAGAACCCTTTCAGGAAAATAAAAATCCAGAGTGATAGAACCACACCCAAGTAGATGTATCTGATAAGTGTTTTGATTTTACAAACTTCATTTTTGTTATATATTTATAGATAGATAGAGAGATAGACAGACAGACGGAGAGAAGGCTATGGACCTGAACATCTTCTTCTGCTCAGATTTCACCAAGGAGAATACTAAACTGATGGCTGGAAGTGGCCTCAAGGCAGCTGGAAAGGTTAACCCCAAATGGGATTATTAAATATTACCACCAGCAGGATCAGGTAGGCATTGGAGCACCCAATGGCAGACAAAAGAACTGGGCCTCATGGACTGTATGCTACCATGCTGATGGAGGTGGCTGAGGAACTGGCTGGCCTTTTGGCATGTTTGTTTAACTGATTGCTACAGACAGGAGAAATGATGGGTGACTGCAGGAGAGCAGGTGTGGTACCACTCCACAAGGGTGGGGAGCATGGGTGAGGGTGGCAATTATAGACCAGTTAGCCTCACTTTAGTCATGGAGAGATTTATGAAGACCCTGATCAAGCAGTACCTCATGGAATACCTGGAAGGGAATTGTCTTCAGGATGGCAGACAACATAGGTTTGTGGCAGGTAGTTAAGTTTCTTAGGAATTAGAGGACATTTGTAAGCCAATGTATGAAGAGCTAGTCCACATATTGAACAGTGAGTTAATAGTACAGAATAGGGAAACAAATGCTGGTAAACAGTGTGATGGGTGACTGTTTTTCTATAGCATTTGCTGTATCGTAAGTGAGTGGCCACAGTAAATGATAGTGAATGTACATCAGGTGTACAGGTCTCTGATAACAAGAATAGTTCTGTTAGCCTTTTAAATGGATTCAGGGAGCCAATGTGTGTACAAATGTGACAGTAGGTAGTACATAATATTTGTAGATGCAGATGACAATTCAGAGTAGACACATTTCAATGAAGATACACAACACAGTTGAGTATGTGCACAGCTATGCCACACATGACTGAACACAAAGAAACTGTATTTACGTTTGTTAGGATTTGCATGGATTTAGGCAGCTACAGGTTTTGTGCCTCACAATATTTGTACTGCATTATGACTAGTTTTCTATAGGAATGATATGGGACTGGAGATCCATGGCACACCTCTGTAATTCCAGGCATAGTTAACTTACCACAGTTGGGAGTAAGCTTAGACAGGGAATTGAAGTACACATAGCAGTGACTGCATACTAAGTGTATTGTCACAGCTGCGTACTGTTGGGTGCAGATGTGCGGCACCTTGGCACAGTAATTCCTGCATGATGATTGTATAGGCAGAGGAAAATTAACTACATTGCTGAGTTTTACACACTGTTAGGAATTATGGAAAGTGTGACTTGCAATGTGGCACATCGTTGCCTATGTTGTGATACTGACTGGACATCATAGCTAGCAAAGAAATTCATGGAGATATAGTTGTTGCACTATTTGTTGACATTTGTTTGCATGCTTAAGAAAGACAACACTTATTTTTAATGTCGTTATGCTATTTGAAGTAAAGACTCAACACAGGTGGTTATGCTTGAAAAAAATTTATTGCCTATTTGTTAAACTGAAAAAGGCCCAATCAAGACTGCAATTTTGTTTACAGAAGCAGTCTCACAATACAATCTTTGTATGTGTGTAATCATTGCTTGCCATATATGTAAATGTGTGATAATAATAGCAACTGGATTATATGAATTGGAGCAAGTATGTGATATTATAAGAAAGCATAGAAAAAGGTAGCATAAGAAGGTAATTTGTTAATTTATTGTGATAGTTTAACATGGTACACATATTGAGGTTAGGTATTTGCTATCATTGCAGTGTTGTGCCATCTTTTGCTGTCAGGCTTGTTATCTGCCTTGTATGCATATACCTGCTTCCTTACAAGGTGATCACTGTCTTTAATTAGGTGTTCTGTGTTTCCAGTGATGTTTCAGTGTTCACTACTCTTTCTGTTAAGAAGTGCTTTCTGACATTCCTCCTGAACTTCTGATACTCAAGCTGAACCTGTGGCGCTTCATTATATATTTACTATTGAATGTGAAGAGACTTTGCTTACAAATATTAAGTATTTTTTAAAGTGATTGTATGTCCTAATTATGTGTGGTGCATTACTTGTGTGCTATGTTAATAAGGGTATGTCAGTAGCTTGTAAACAGTGATTACACACATGATACAGAAGTGTTCAGTTGTTATTGTGTGACTGCTGATGTGGATGTTCCTGGGGTGGATGAAAAACCATATGCTAACTGTTAAAGTTATAGAATATAAAAAAATGTTACTTCAGTGACATTTGATTACTGGCATTTATTGATATGTCACTGACTAGGCGCAAATGGAAAATTCCCAACCGACCCCTCAATTGAGGCAATCATAAATATTGTCAGGAACAGGTATGCAGTGCGCTGTGATCAGTAACAGTGTCTGATTTACAATTCTTAACATTTTTTACATTGGTTAGAATTACTTATATGACAAGTACAAAAAAAAAAGAATATTCTTACAAGAAAAAGTAACATTTTTTCAATTGTTACATTGGATTATATGTTCATTCTTAACTTGTAAATAAAAAAACTGTGTATGGCATGCATTTTTTATCAAAGATATGGTTAATTAGATGTAATCAGTATAGTGATGTATTATATGTTAAATATTCATTTGTACTTTAGTCTTATACTAATACTTTTAGTACAACTATGAAAGTAGTTAGTAACAATGTCAAGGTGAATAAAAATGTTAATATTATGTACAAGTAATTACAAAGACATGGCAGAGTCAGTTAATAATATGATACAATTGTTTGGTATTTACAGTTGCATTATTCAGCTTCTTGCTTTATGAATAAAGGCTGTTATTTTTACATATGTACAGTATCAGTATTACAAATGAAGGTGGGATAGTCCTACACTGTTGCATAGTGAACGAATGATGTTGTCTACATGGCAAGAGTCAATAGACAAATACAAGTGTTGATAGACAACTTGTGACAGAGTTCAATGTTTGGTGAATGGTAGAAGTGTTGCTCAGTTATTTACAATGATAACTGAGAACTTATCTTTATTTGCAAAGAGTAACAGTTTAAAACTGATAGCAAGTTGTTGTTATGTATGAGTATGATACACTAACAATAAAAGATATGTACAGAAGAGGAGAGAAGTAAGACCTCAATTTTGAGATGTACAATCTTTGATAGACATCAACCATTGTTTCTCTAGTAACTGTGAACATTGTTGGTGCTGACTGAAGCCACTACAACAATTTCCATGTAGTCATTGATCCACACAAGATCTTAGATGTCATAGTGCATGAAATGTATCTGTCAGAATAGCATTTTGTTGAAATGTCATGGTTTATTCAGAGTCGTAGATTAGAAGCAATTGTACTGACCTATGAATGTTTCTGTCACAAAGTAGTCATTTTAAAACATCAACATGTTCTGTCCTATTCTTCTGAAATATGAAGGTCATCATAATTCTTCAATATTAGAAGATATGCATTTTTAAATGTCATGGCAGTCTCTGTTTAAAACTGCTTGTAGAGTCATCACCTCTACCCATCCACTTCTGTACCTTAGTAAACAGGTGTAATGGCCAGAATGCATGGATTGACCATGGTGATAGATTATACTGTGAGTGCCAAACACTGATTGGTTGATGACTATTCTACCAGTTGTGTAATCTGTGATAGGAGTATCAACTCTGAGCCCATTGGAGTCAAACCTATGCAAGATGAGCAACAGATATTGAGATGAACTCCTGAGAAGTATGGACTGAGTGCATCTGCCTCAACACCTTGCACAGGCATGCCCACATTGAGCATTGGTGAATAGCTGTCGAAATTTGACACTTTTGGTTTGAGGGACAAAGAGAGTAATCCACAGCATGTCTTCTGTGGTTTCACGCTGTGAATGGCCACATGAAACACATACATATTTTGTTACATATGTTACTGTGAAGTAGTGCCACATTGGGGTGCCGTCTTCATCCAGGTTGTTTATGACAGCCATCATAAACTCACTAGTGTCTTGCTGTATGTCTGCAGCAAATGTACTACATCCATCATATGTACCTAACACCTGTCGTAGTGGTGTTAGTGAGTGTACATTGTTAGACTGGTCAGAAGTCATGTTGACAATCTGCTTCAAAGCGTTTGATAGGGTACTGTCTTTTGAAGCAGATATTGCCTGCACAAAGTGTGGCATGTGTAGAAAAACTTGCATAGCTGAGTTAGCATAGCAGTTCACTCTAGTGCTGTTGTCAAACACTGGTACAGCAGCTACACCAACTGATTTCTGATGAATTGCTGGCTGTGAATGTTTACATGAAGTTGTGACCTTTGTTGAACTCTTTTGAGTTGAATCACTTCTGGAAGCTTGTTGCTGTTTGTTGATACCTGTAGATGTGACTGAATGATGTGAGACAGCCAGATATGTAGGCAGTGGTATTAAAGACATTTGTGGCTGATGTAGAGTACATAACCTGTTGTACTCAAGAATACATCGCTTGTCAGCTCATATTTTCTGAGGTGCTAGAGTACTGATGTGCAAACCACAAAGGCTGCGGACACGTGAAAGTGCAACGTAGCTCATGCCATCTTTGAAAATGCCTGTACCTATGTCCATCATTGCTGAATCCAAACTTAAGCCCTGAGATTTGTGAATGGATACAGCATATGCAACACATAATGGAAACTGTTTCCTGTTTACATAGATATCATAAAAACCTGGAATTTTACACAGGTACATTCTATGTGTACAGAGTGTTCTATGTTGTCAAAGTGAACTACAAGCATCTCGATATATGTCTTCTGAACATTGTAGACAAAGTCAGTGATGTTTCCCATGGCACCATTTACCATGCCTTGTTCTACATCTAGATTACATCGCAGCATGATACGTGCATTCTTACAAACTGTGAGAACAGCTTCTAGGCCAGCTGTTCGTGAAACATCTGACTTCAGTTCACTTAGTCGTTCAGTCATCTTTGCTACTAGTTTTCGACTAAGAATAACGCCATCAACTGTATCAACTGCATGCAGAGTTACAATCTCTTGGTTTTCTCTCTGCAGCATTAGATTGTTGAATTCAGTGCATTTCTTTAGTCATGGCATAAGACACACTATGTGTATCCTGTAGAGTATACATCACTGAAGACATTACATGCTGTTTCTATGCATGCAGTATCTACTGTGATTCTCGATCGTTTAACATACAACATGTTCTGGTGATAGAGAACCTGTCGAGCTTCATCTAAAAGTGATTTGTAAGCTAGATCACCACTTTGGCGCATGTTCTCAGACAACTCAACATAGGTAAATAATTCCCATGTTATAGCCTGCAATGCAACAGGATATTCTTAGCTTGCTTGGCAGTTAGAGTTGTAAATACATGCTCTGCATTGACTGGTGCAAGCTGTAAAGGTCTCCCAACACAAGTATACTTTTGCCACTAAATGGCACTCCATCATCAGTACCTAAGATCTGCTGTAGACGTAGAGTGAATACAGGCAAGCATGACATTGGAGACCATGCTGATTTCATCAATGATGAGTAACTTCATCTTTGTGAACATGGAACGGAGCTGAGGTGCAATGTCAAATGACCGTTTACGATACTCTCCAGTTCTCCCATGTTCCACTGGCAACATAAAAAGATGGTGTAATGTAACTCCACCAATGTTGTATGCCGCTAGTCCTGTGGGAGCAGTAACAGCAACAGACATTGAGACCCTGTCAGTATCCATACTTCAGCAGTGATGGCTTCAATAAGGAAACTCTTTCCTGTGCCAGCTGAACCACTAACAAAGATTAGTAGTGGCTTATAGTCAAGCAGTCACATTGTTTTGTTTCATGTTGTAGGCCATGTTGGACAGCTTCAACTACTTGAGAGTGAACTGTATGCTGCAGCTGATTTAGTCTTTCTCTCAGTCAGCTGGGTTGACCATAGAGTGTGTGCCATGTTCCATGGCTGTCTCAATTTCTGACATTAACAGTTCTGGGGCATTTAAGGGCAGAGGTCACCTAGAACAGCTTGTCCTTCTGGATCAAGTTGTCTTGTGAACTAACAGGAGTGTCTTCCTGAAGCTGCTTCTCTGCCTTCTCAAGCTGTTCTTTCTCAGCCTCTAGTCTCTGTATGTATGTCTCTGAGTATTCAGTTTTGAAAGTCTCATAAGTGAGATTGAACTGTTCTTCAAATGTGTCACAGTCACCTTTTAATTCAGACTCACTCCTCCAGGGTCTAAATAGGAATAGGAGAGCAAAGTAGTAATGTTCTCTGCTCTCTGATGTGCCTAGATGCAATTTACAGTGGTCTATGAGCCATGGCTTGTGTCTCTTTATGAGACAGCCATCTACTCCATTCACCTTGTAAATCTGGCATGTTGAGTCAGGTGATACATCTGCCTTGTAGTCATACCACTTAGCCACCTGAAAGAGACACATATCATTCATGTCATTGTGTCTACGGGGGTAGTATGTGTCTATCAGGTTATTCTTCAAGATATGTTTTGAAGAAGGTCTATTGGCAGAGCTCCTCAATTTCGAGCATGAGGAATCAGTACACATTGCGTTTCTCTTTGTAGTTTACACTGAGAAACAGACAGCATCAGACTTCCCGTACAGATGTGTACCCATTAAACGGTCACTGGCTTCATAAGCTCCACATTCTCTGTGTGAAAGAGTCTTCAAGCCCAATGACCACGGCTGAGATGTCAGGCTTTTGCTTGAACTGGCAATATCTTCCCAAAGATCTTGCAAGCTAGTCTGCTCATGTTTGGTTATATGCAGTGATGTACGAACCAGGGCCAGTGAGTTATCAGCCACAAACTGAACATCTATGTTTGCTTGCCACATTAGGAGAAGAGTTGGGTTGTAGTCATTGATGTACACCTCTTTTTCATCTCTGGGTAACTCGTATACCCTCTTGGTTGATTTTGCCTTCAAGTGGTGTTGCATTGCTGAGAAAAGGTCATTCATGGCACCTTCCTGACAAACTCGTCTAGGAAATCCAAAGCGACATCATGTGTACCAATTAGATTTGTTCTTTACTACTCGCTGGCAATATTTTGTGCAAATATGTCACTGGAACTTTTGTACCAACTTCCATAGTGTAGGACTGTCATACTTGTCTGGAATGTGACAAGTGATATATTTCTTGATGAATGCTAGCACTTCTGCTGCTTCATGTTCACCAATGCATGGAGCATCCTTGATCCACAATAACATATGGATATGAGGGGCACCCCTTGCTTGATATTCTGTCCTCCAAAAGTAATGTTCCACAATACCAAGAGGTGGATTGTCCTTTGACAAGATGAAAGTCAGAATGTCATGGAACCGCTTGTGAAAATGTCTTGTGACAGACACAGGATCAAGTGAACACATTTCTCCGACAGTCATTGATGAAATGCCATCAACATCAGAATTTGCCCACTTCAACAGTTCAATGAGCTCGTCCCAGGCATATTCAGCACAACTAAGTGTGACAAACCATGTGGCTGCACCATACTCTGCAGCATTGTCATCACTTCAGAGTGTCTGTGATACCAATATTCTTTGGTGCCACGAAGACTTGAAAGTATGGAAGACAGATTCACTTGCACATTTTCATCTTTCTGCTTTAATTTCTCTAGAAATTGAGCAGCTGTTATTCCATCTAGTGGACTTGTGAGACGAATAGTATGTGCTATAGACGCAGACAGAATGCTAAGTTCACTCTCCCAGAGGAGATGGAACAGGTACTGTATGTTACGTCTGAATTTGCCATCTTTGCTGAGCACACGGCTAGTGCGGTACTCAGCACCCTGTACACATACTTCTCTTTCATCTAGGCGTCCACCTGACCCTTTTGGAAATAAGTCTGGGAAACAGCGTGCTTCTAGTGTTGCCTCCCAAATGCTGACAGGCTCACCTTCCACCTGCTTCATTTGATAGAGATCAATGTTGTCTCCTAATGGATCTCTGCCATGTAGTGGGTGAAGTGTGTACTATTCATACACATTGTCACTTGTCTGCCACTGACCTTCTCAATGATTGGTTTACTTTTTCTAATAGATCATGTTGGACAGAGAGACTGGCCATCTGATCTATGTCAAGGTCTGTATAAAGGATTGTTACTCTTTAAATAAGTAGAGCAAGCTTTACCTTTTGCACATTGACAACATCTTGCCAGATGACCTTGGCTTTTGGAACACCATTACAAGAATCACCAAACTATTTTCTGTTGAGATTGCTTGAACATTTTCCTGTAGAGGAAGTGGTAGATACATCACAGAACCCTTTAGAGATCTAACAAGCTCTTTCTGTGGAATGTTCCGTGTCTTTGTGTTCAGACGTAGAATGGTTTGGAATGGTTTCATTGTCTGAATTAGAATGCGTTCAAACATATTCAATGTTGAAATCTCACTTGGTGTAACATCTGCCTCCATATTATTCAGCAGTGACCTTGCTGGCAAAATGTTAGACTTCAGTTTGGAGAAACAGTGTTTGCATAGCACAATGGTGTCTTGTAAGTGAAAGTCAGATTTCAGCAGCAAGAATGCTGAGAGTCAGAACCACATGTCATTGTATGGTGACAAGGTTTCTAGGTTGACTATGACTGTTTGTTTCTGTAGCACAAACGGTCGCATGACACACATACAGAGTCAAACTTCTGAGACTTTGCCAGCTCAAACTTGCAATTTCTTTGCCGTACTGTCTCAGTATGTCATTTCTAACACTGAAACAGATGTTTCTGCAGAAGTGTTAAACTGAGAAATTGTTGTGTCTGGTACAGAAGTAATGTGTTGCAGTTTTTTGAGAAATGTGATGGCACCCTGCATGTCACCTGACTGCAATAAGTCATTTAAACAAGTGTACTGATGTACAGCTCGCTGTACTTCATATACTCTGTAGACAAAGTTTTGCATGCCTGTTTGATGCACTGCAAGCATCCGCATGTTGTGAAAAATACTATCACAAACACCACTATCGAGACATGCAAGTGAGTGACCCATGAGTCCAGTATGTGGATGAATTTCACAATGGTCAATTGTGTTAAACAGTTTACGTCTGTCTTTGCGATCTGTTATCACAAATAGGTTGACAAACTGTTCAACTTTTTCAAATGACGATTGCCTACGGTTGCAGGTATCATCACATGCCCATGCCAGACAGTGCCATTTATTGAAGACTGTGGTTGAATCACAGTCATCATCTGTATCCATTGGATTGTCATCACAGATACTGAGGACATTTACTAGTTTGCCGTACTCATCAATGGTGAACTTGTGTTCTTTTTCAGGGAATAATAAGATTCTTCCCAAAAATATGCCTCTGAGTGCTGTGTGTGCATCCACTGACCTGTGAAAACATCACAGAAGTTGTCGACAGTCAAAGAAGGATACTGTTGTAGCCTTTTTTTAATGGCATACACAACTTTCCTGAATTGTTCAAGCACATGAGACATCTTACGCCACAATCTCTGCAGTACAAACACTGCTCTGTTGACAAAAGTGCGCACTTTGAGATGCAATTTCATCAGAGACAGATGACTCTTTGTCTTTTTGTGGGTGTGTCTCATCACAGCAGCAATAAGTCTTTCGATCTTAGCTTTACTTGCTAGTGATCGGAAATACTTTTTCTTTCTCAGTTGAAATCACCAGGTGTGAGTTATGGCATTGTTTTGGAGTTTTTGATGGTTGCACTCACAATAGTTTGTTTTGTCTCAGAGATCTACACAACATTGTGAAGTGCACCTTTTTCTTTGCTGTTGAAGCATTTGCTTTTGCTGCACAGTGAGTTCCTGTAGGGCTCACTGTTGCAGTAAAGGTCTGTGTATGTTCATTTTCTGATGTTACTTTACTGTTTCTTTTTTTGTCACCCTTATACAACAGTGCAGTACTGTTATACCTTTCTTGTTTTCCTATACTTCTACGTCTGAATTTAGTTGGCATGTTTTGCTATTATGGTTCACAGTGGCAGTAAGCAATCTAACAGAAGTATCAGGCACCTGTATGAAAGACAGAGAAAAAAAACAGTGTTAGAAAATGGCTCTGTACATTTCTTATTACAGTGTGCATTGACAGAATTGTAAGTTAAGTATGTTTAAAATTTGTTGCAAAAATTACTAAAGAGTACTGTTTTATGAATGTGCATTGCATAGTTGCTATGCACGCTCATAAGTTTGTGCATTTTCAATATTTTCAGTCCAGATTTTCAACATTTTCTTTTTACCACACCTGCTTATGAGTAGTACAGCTGTCATTTTTCACATCATGACCAAAACATGTTTCCGCCCATGTAGCGCGTTATGGCACAGTCGGTGCGTGAAAGCACTATATGGTACACAAGGAAAATGAGAGTGACAGTGTTCATGAGCAGAGCTCTTAAAATGACTATGTTGAAAATTTGATGGAAAACATGGTAAGAATGACTGTTTTATGAGCATGTAGAGCAGTTGCTACGCATGCTTGTAAGTTTACGAATTTTCAATATTTTCACTCCAGATTCTCAACATTGTCTTTTTAGCACACCTCTTTATGAGCATTGCAGCTGTCATTTTTGACATCTTGCCCAAAACATGTTTCCGCACATGTAGTGTGCAATGCTGCAGTCGGTGTGCGAAATCACTGTATGGAACACATTAAGAAAATGACAGTGACACTGTTCATGAGCAGAGGTCTTAAAATGACTATGTTGAGAATTTGGTGGAAGAATTCCTAAAAATGACTGTTTTACGAGCTTGAGCAGCGCAGTTCGTATGCACACTCGTAAGTTTGTGTATTTTCATTATTTTCACTCCAGATTTTCAACATTTTCTTTTTACCACATGGCCTTATGAGTAGTACAGCTGTCATTTTTCACATCATGGCCAAAATGTATTTTCACCCATGTAGCACATTATGGCGCAGTCTGTGGGCAAAATCGCTATATGGTACACATAAAGAAAATCACAGTGACACTGTTCATGAGCAGAGGTCTTAAAATGGGTATGTTGAAAATTTGGTGGAAAAATTCCTACAAATGACTGTTTAACAACAGTGCATTGCGCAGTTCCTATGCACGCTCGTAAGTTTGCAAATGTTCAATATTTGCAGTCCACTGAGTTCGAAATACCTACACAGCACATACATGTGTTTATTATAGAAAATGTTGCTATTTTGCCATAAAGGCTGAAATTGTGGCAATAAATAGACACTTTTGGAAAATTACTGTCAGATGCATGAAAGTGTCGCAAATAGTACTGTCATGCATTCGGCAGGGTCGCAAATTGTACTTTAGTGCATTTGACAGTATGATGAAAAGTAATGCTGAAGTTCGAAACTGTCGCAAAATTTACTTTCGTGCATTCGAAAGAGTCGCAAATTTAACACTTGGGGAGTGGCAAATACTTTCATTATCAAATCAGATTTGAGTGTGTTTGACTGACAGCTGGTTCTACTAATGTAATGCAAGATTTGTCAGGCCATGTCAGACAACCAATCAGAGATGGACAACACTGAAGAAGAAGTCAACAGCAGCCATCTTAGTTAATTCTGAGAGGCAGCACTTTCATAACTGTAAGTACAGTATATTTTATAAATCATTTTTCTAGTATGATAAAAAATGCTACCAACATGTAAATACTATTAATCAAAATGTTTTTCAATGCTGAATTTCATTATGTTAGTTGTTAAAATCTAAGGTGCTGTATTATTTAGAGAAAACAGTTTAAAGTCAGATAGCATTTTAGTACTAACTTGTACAGATACAGCTGCAAATAGAGGGAGGTAGGAAGGTGCACGTGGACCCCTAACAGAAGACGGAACCAATCAGACATGTTTCTGCTTTTGTAATTGTTTAAAACTGTCTATGAAAAGCATGCATTTTTCCCACTTCTCAATGTTTGCAGATTTTAGCTGGAGCAGAAGTCTAGTAATAATCAGTGCATGACTTACATTGGTTTATGAAGCCAGAGCAGTAGGCAATGTTTATTTTTCATTTGTGTATTATGTCTCAGCCCAGTGAAGCTGGCTTGAAATAAGGAGAGAAAATATCAGTTTTACTTTCACTACTGCCTGATCACTGCAAGGTGAACACTGACTTTCTTGGTAGCTCTCTGTACACTTCTGAGTGTAAAAACTTAGAATGGCAGAAAATTGCAAAGGGACTTTGTGGATAGTTGGAAGCAGTTTCGTGAGACAAGCAGCTGAGTATGCTGTTCATAGTGATTTAGGGAGGGACCTGCAGCTCCCAGATTGCTATGTAAGATGGTTTGGTCGGGGTGGCATGAGATGGGAACATCTTATGCCAACCATGCACAGACTTTTGAGAACTCACTCTCCTCCTGACATACTGCTAATACATCTTGGAGGCAATGATTTGGGCATGAAACATTGGGTAGATTTAGTTACAGAGGCAAAATTGGACCTTGCTTCTATCATGAGTATGTTGCCTGCCTGTATAATCATTTTTTCAGATATTACGGAGCGTAGAGTCTGGCAAGCAGAACATCATATGTATCTGATTGACAGAGCTTGCAGAAAAGTCAACGTACAAATATCTGCTTTTCTATGCATGCATGGAATGTATACCATACGTCACCCAGAAATTAAGTACTGTAATGATTGGCTATTCCTACCAGATGGTGTACATTTCTTGCATGCTGGCAATTGCCATTTCCTGGGAGACCTTTGAGATGGAATCCTCAAAGTCCTCTAAGATTGTCAGACTGTTTGAGCAAATATTACAGTGCACACAAAGGTTCTTCTCAGAACCCTATAAATGTGGTCAAAAAATAGATCAGCTGCATGCATCAGTCACACATATGGCACACATATGGGTTGGGAATATTCATATTGTGGGATGCCGTGTAACAATACTGGGGAGACAGCAATAGGAATGCATTGTGTTGTTCTTTGTACACAATTGTATGATGTTATTATATGTTAACATTTTTATATAGTTTCAGTCTGTAAAGTTAATGCAACATTCACTGTGATATTACACTATTGTACCTGTAACAGGATGGTATGGGTGCAACAACAGTGAAACACAGTGGTAGAGGTTTATGTATAGGTTTATTTAGTGTTATGTCTGGAAATAGAGTTATGTTGAATGGAACACATATGTGAAGTTATTTTTATGTGTGCTTGCATGAATGTACAAGAAAATTATGATATCACGTGAGTTTCGGCAGGTTTGTTAGCCCTCTTCAAATTTAGTCAGTGTGTTTGCAGGTACATGCACAGTTCTGTAATGTGTGGTTGAGCTGTGTATGACATCAGTTTACAATGCAGTGGTCTATGGTTGAAAGGTAAAGTTATGGTTAGATGAACAGCGGTAGGATATCACGTGTTCATGTGTGCTACCCACCTGCACACACACACATGGACACATACTGTGTGATGGACCCTCAGACACACTGTATAGCTGAGGGTGGTGGGCAACTGCTCGATAGCTGTGGTGCGACACCACAAAGCAGAGTTGTACAGCCCACGCTGCATGACCACTCCAGCATGGTACACATGCATAAATGATGGGGGAGGGCAATCTGCTGTTGGGTGCACTATCCACCCCCCTAGAGTACTGGGTGGCATGCTGGTGGCACACCACAGCATGGCAGCAGATGTTGTCAGTGCTGGGGGTGCCAAATGCCTTATTGGGGCTGCATACCACTAATGAGCTGTCTTTCTGCCATGCTGAAGCAGCTTTGAGTCTTTCATTTCATAAGTACTAAATGGAATTAATTGAAAACAATCATTGATACTGGTAGATGATAGTAATGTCAATGTTTCCTTATGTTTCTATTTCAGAACTGAATAAGAAAGAAAAAAATGAGGCAGTGGACCTTGCGAGAGGTGTGTGCACTGCTTGAATCAAGTCAAGTGACGGGAATGCCGCATTTAATGCGGACATGAACCGAAAGCTGAGATTCGATGTGGACGCGCAATTGCTTCCTGCGTTGTTCTTAAGGTTAAGAATAAGACAATTGTGCAGCTGAAGCAGAAGTGGAAGCTGTTGCGCCAGCATTTCTATGTGTTGAAACAGCGTGAGGGGATACCGGACAACGACACGTGCTGGTACTACCTTGCATATGAGCTGTGGGAAGCTGCTGGCAAGCCAGCTGCAGGGGAGCGCCTTACTCACCGTAAGTAACTCAGCAGAAGTTTTAACTATGCATGTGCATTTATTCAGATTTTCTAACAATCATGCCAGACAGTATAATACTTTAGACTATGGCCCGGATATTCAAAAGGGTTGCGCCATGCGCAAGTCCAAAATTGCGCCATTTTGCGATATTCAGAAGGAGGCAGTTGCACCACCGAAAACATGCTGAACAACAGCGCAATGAAAATGAAGGCATGCGCAACCGAAGGGGGTGGATCCATGCATAAAGAGCGCAATGCGATATTCAAAGACTTGCGCGATGCGCAATAGCGGCACAACCGGAAATTGCGCACTAGCGGAAATGAGCCAAAATAAAAAGGCTCAAGGAAGCGGCGCAAGAACGCTACAAGGCTGCCAAGTGGGAGAGAGAGAGAGACAGACAGACAGACAACAGACAGGCTAGGGCAGGCAAGGAAGCGTGGGCCACAGGCTGTAGAGGCCAGCGGGGTGCCGGTGCAGTGGAAGTAGCAGTGAGGACAGCGGGGTAACACAGCAACACCAGCCGGGGTCAGAAGCCAGGGAGATGGACAGTGCCAGCTTCCACATGGAAGCTGTAATGAGGGGTGAGAATGCATGCTGCAGGGGCGTGGCCGTGGAAGGGCCCGTCGAGTATGCCCCAACAGGCAGTACCGTGCCGCATCAGCTTTGAGCTGTACACAGATGTAGAGATCGTGGGCGGTACCACCTGAACAGGGCAATACTGAGACAGCTCTGTGAGCTGTGCAGTGATGTGATGCAGGCACCTCACGATGGAGTCACGCTCTGTCGGTGGAGACCAAGGTGACAGCCTGCATGTGCCTGCTCACCACGGGCACCTTCCAGAGGCCGACAGGGGACACCACAGGCATCACACAGTTGGCCACGTCATGCATCCTCACCCAATTCCTCAGCGCACTGCTGCCACATGCTGTGGAGTACATCCATTTCCCCAGCACCGCGGCAGAGCGTACAGCAAACATGCAGGAGTTCCACAGGGTAGCACGTATGCCTGGTGTGCTAGGGGCCATAGACTGCACCCATGTGGCCATTCGCATGTCACCTGGCCCTGATGGGCTCGCATATAGGAACAGAAAGGGATTCTCCAGTGTCAACTGCCAGGTGGTGTGTGATGCCACTGGGCGCATAATCAATGTCTGTGCCACACACCCTGGTGGAGCACATGATGCCTTCATATGGTATCAGTCCGCACTGTGCCATTGATTCGAGAGTGAGGACATCCCCACAGGACATCTAGTGGGTGAGTACACATGTATGGAATGCAAACTCGGGGCAAGGGTGGGAATGCCACAGGTGCCATGGTAGTGGCACACAGGGATATGGGCAATATGGACCTGAACATGAGACCGATCTCCACTATCTCCACACAGGTGACAGCGGATACCCACTCCATCCCTGGCTGCTCACACCGTACCGGCGCCCCATGACCCCATCACAGCAATGCTATAAAGAGGCACATGTTTCCACACGCAACATCATAGAGCGGGTGTTTGGGATGCTCAAGGCATGCTTCCGATGCCTAGACACCTCCGGCGGTGCCCTACAGTACAGCCCCCAAAAGGCCTGTGGGATATTCCTGGCCTGTTGCATCCTGCACAACATGGCCAAAGACTATGGGATAGCCGTACAGGTTGAAGAGGGGGACAGCGATGGGGACACCAGTGGCGCCGGTGTTGATGGTGATGAGCAGCCCCCCCTAGGACGGCGGGACCCCCGACTGATCCGGCAGGCCCAGCTGCACCGGGACACCATCACAGAGGAGCACTATGCAGAACACAGGTAAGTCAAGGGGACATGTGCAACCAACACTGTCCATGCGCAAACCACAGGCACACAGGGTAACACACCAGGGGTGCATGCCGGCCAGGGGTGGAAGGGTCCAGGCATACAAACACACCATCAGGGAGGTGAGCACTCATGGACACACACACACACACCAGGCACAAGCTACATGGGCAGATGCACAGCACAGCAGAACCGACATTGCTAACACACAGCACCACCGACCACCCCACCACCTGTACTGTCCAAGTCGTGTGTCAGATGCTGGGCACCCTTGCACCTTGGTGTACAGTACAATGCAGGCATCATCATGCACACGCACCTGTGGACAGCAGTTGGGAGGGTGTGCAGTGGTCCGAACATGCGGGTGAGCAGAGCACCCAGCAGTGCACTGCCCACCATGACACACATTGCACACATGGCAGCACCAGACAGGGCCCGCACTGGGAGACAGCTCAGTCATGTAGCACTGTCCCACGGCCACCGCGGATGCGTGGGCGGCCCCACCATGACCCAACAGCACTGGCAGGCTGAGCAGGGGCCACATGGGGTGGCACTGTTGCACCACCAGGGGTCCCACTGCGCGAACACGACCTTGCCTGCACAGGGGTCTGCAGCATGCCGAACAAACCTGCACCAGGGGTGCTCGGGATGGCCACAGCAGAACCCAGCGTCAACAGGCCTGGTGTCGCACGACGCCGGGAACAGGGAGTGGAGAGTGAACTGTGTGGGGTGTGCGGTACAGGGGCACCTGACTGTGTGCCCAATGCATCCACGACAGAGACCACTGCCTGGGTCAGCCTGTCAATGGCGGCGGTCACATCCGTCTGCATCGCACCAGCTCTGCACGGTCAGAGCACACTCCCTGCTGTGCCGCTCCACAGCCACAGACAGTGCCTCCACGGACACTTGCAACCCGCCTCTGCAGCTGTACTGATTCCCGCAGCAGGCGGTGTGCTCGTCAAATGGGTACTGTGCCCCAACAGCATCCTGTCCCCAGGGTGTGGAAGGTCCTGATGCACAACACCCCTTGAGGGTGGGCGCTTTCGCCAGGACCAGGGAATGGGCAGATCAAGGCGGCGGACATGTGCCACCGATTGACACTGTACCCCAGACCTGGTGGGTGACTGCCGCTGCTGCCCGCCAACTGCTGTGCCCCAGGGTCCACTCATTCCACCGCTGTGCTAGCAACAGTGCCAGACACCTGCACAGCCACGGTGCTGCCCCACCGGTGCTGACAGGCACAGCCTGGGACTGTGCCAGCATGCTGGTACACAAGTTGGAACCAGAAAGGCCCAGGGGCACGTGCTGGCCTGCTGTGTGTCCGTCATGGGACACACACCTATCACTGCCCATTGCAGTCCTTGCATCATCAATGGTGCAGGTATGTGCTACAGCCGTAGTCACAGCGTGCTGGCATGCTTGCATGCCAGACTGCTGAGACACAGGCTGTGCACCCCCCGCACCCGAATCACCGACACCAGAGTTGGCAGCCCAGCGTGCATGCTGCTGCAGTGCCTGCTGGCTGGTGATAGAGGTGGATGGACCCTCCTCCATGTCCAGCAGGTCATCATCACTGTCTGGACCCACCACCACCATCTCCTGAAGATGAACAGGATCTGTAACAGAAAGAGAGTACATGTGAGTGCATGTGAACAACCTTCCCCCCAACCCCCCCAACACCACCACCATGTCATACCGTGCAGTGATGGGCTTCCACCTGTCTGTGATCCACCTCCTGGTACGCCCTCAATAGCGCTCTGCTGCATTGATGCAACCAGTGTCTCCTCAGCCGGGGTCAGCTCCAACACCACTGGTGGGCCCCCACCAGTGCCAGCACGTGCCGCCCTGAAGGCTGCCACCTTCTCCTTCAACCTCCCGCGGTCTGTCCCCATCTTCTTCTTGCATTCCTGCACGGAGCGCTGGTGGCTTCGTGCAGGTTCACGGCCCGAGCTACCCCTCCCATGCAGCCGCGACGGGACTGAGGGGTGCCCTCCATCCACTCAGTACTGGCTCCTCATCCAGGTAGGCCTGGAGAGGGCCTCTGTCTCTGCTGGGGTAAGTTGGGCCTCCTCCTCGCCCACCGTCCTCACCCTCACCTTGGCTCTGCTCGGTCATGGCGATCTGTATGGGGGAAGTGGACACCTGTCACTGTGCAGTCTACAGCATTTTCCCATGACCATTGTCCAGAACATCACACAGCATGCGACTCACCTCTCACCTGCAGTAACCAAATCTGGCCAGCGCAGCCCAATGTCGCACTTTTATAGCGCAATGCATGCAAATTAGGAGTGGAGCAACTATAATGACATGCAAATCATGCCACTGCGCTTTGAATGGCTGATCAGATGATTTGCATGTGTCTGCTGAATATCGTGAATTTGCACTTTGCGCTAATACGGTTGAGTCGGCTGAGCCAATGGCGCCAGATCTGTGACTGTGTGGTACACTGCATTACGCATGCCCAGATAGCTTACGCAGGTGTCTGCCACGCTGCTGACGTGCTGTGCACGATCGGCAATTAAGGTCATGGCCACCATTGTGCCAGTGGTGCTACGGCGCTGGGCACTATATGGCACTGTGGCACTATTGCGCAATAGTCCACTGTGGCACTGGTACACAGCTGGTCGGTCGCGCAGGATGCGTATACGTCAGATAGCGCTGTGCATGGCCTTGCGTCATTGCCCATGACCTTGTGTCCGACCTTTGCCCCCTGGCCCTGTTCGGCTGCCATGTGTACGGCCCTATTGTGCTGTCTGGTGACAGTGCTATGTGAAGTGACGGCGCTGTTCGAACAGCGCGATTTGAACCTGTGGTGGTCTATTGCGCAACATCTCCACGTGGGGTTACAGCGCAGGGGGGCGCCATATTGCCTGCTATAAAGTTGGTACCATGGCTCACAGAAGAGCAGTTCATTGGAGCCCAGTCAAACTGGCTCAACTTGGTGGCTCCTAGTGGAGCCCCACTATGGGGCACTTTATGGTGAGGCGCCCCTCACCATTGCCAGGATGCAGGTGTGGCAGCAAGTGGCCACTGACCTGGTGGGGGTCACTGGATGGTGCCGGTCAGCTGAGCAGTGCCGGCACCGGTACGGTGACCTCCGCCGGAGAGATCCGGATCGTCTTGGATCGGCTGCGGTCACGTGCCAGGCGGGGGCAGTGGTGCCTAGGCCAGGTGGGTGTACCATCTATGCACCTGTATTCTCTGTAGGGTGTGAGTGTGTTTTGGTGGCTGTGCATAGGTGATGGCTCTGCCATGGTTGGCTGTGTCAGTGTGTGCAGGTGTGAGATGCATGGGTCTGGCTGTGTGGGCAGACACTCTCACTGGGGCAGGGGGCAGTCTGCTTTGGAGTCACACTGATGTTTGTCTCAACATATGTCTCCCACAGGCCGGGATGTGAGGATGCAGGCACGGGGTGAGGAGGGCCATGCCAGGACCCCGGTGACGGTGGGTGTTGCACCCCAGCAGCAGCAGCAGCAGCAGCATCATCAGCAGCAGCAGACCCAGCTGCTTGAGCAGTGTGAGTATCATTACTTCATGGATGCTATTGCAAGCTGGGGGGGGAAGACCACCAGCCCTGCACAACACAACCATGCAGGAAAGGGGAGGTCATAATTCCACTATACAAGACACTAGTGAGGCCCCACCTGGAATACAGTGTACAGTTCTGGAGACCATATCTACGTAAGGACATAGACTGGGCAGAGAAGGTTTAGAGGAGGGCAACAAAGATGGTGCATGGATTGCATCACAAGTTCGATGAAGACAGGTTGAAGGAACTGAACATGTACTCCCTGGAGGAGAGGAGGGAGAGAGGGGATATGATAGAGACATACAAGTATCTTACAGGGAGGAACAGGGTGCAGGAAAACACTATTTTAAGCTAAAAGATGTTCCAGGACTAGAGGGCATGGGATGAAGTTGGAGGGAGGGCGATTCAGGAGAAACATGAGAAAATTTCTTCACAGAGCAGGGTGTTGGACAAGTGGAACACCCTGCAGTGGAAGTGGTGGGGCTGAAACAATCACGGGATTTCAGAATGCAGGATAGACATAAAGGAATTCTGGAGGTCAGGGTGAGGTGCAACAGACTTATAGGAAAACAAAGTGAACTGACAAGCTCAAATGGCCAGACTGGGTGGGCCATAGCCCTTATCTGCCGACACTGTCTATGTAGCTATGTATGTATGCACGACACAGGTGACATGCATCACTGTCCAGTATCACAGCACGTCTGTGTATCGTCACTGGTGGTCATGCATGCACTGGGCACATAGCTGTGTAACTGGCATCGCACCGTACGCCACATCACTTGACAGCCTTGTTTGTGCTGTGATGGACATGGGCAGTGTGTGTGTGCAGTGGTGCGCATAGCTGGTGCCGCCTGTTTGTGATGGCCATGTGCATGTTCACTGTGGGTTGGTGCATGCCATCACAGGTGCGGGACATTGGGCTATATGGCTTGCAGGTTGGGTGGTGTTCAGGGTTGTGGTCAGTCACAGCCATTGACTGTGTTCCCATTTTCCTAGGCCTCGAGGTTCTCTGGAGGATTCAGCGAGACATTCGGGGCCTGACACAGGTGTCCCTTGAAAACCAGGCCATCCTTGAGTCCATCAGGCGCCATGGCCTGCGGAGGAGGCGTCACAGGGGAGTGCGGAACCAGGCAGGATGACCAGCCGCTGGGCCTTAGGACAATACCTCTCCACTTCTCCCATCCCTACCACCCTGCCTTCCCTCTCCAAGTTGTTCATCCCTACCCCTTGAACACCCCTACCTTGTACCCGTCCCCCCTTGTAAATAGTTGTTGTTTATTGTTTTGGTTATTTACTATTTGAAAATTTAAATATACATTTATATTTTGATATGAATACTGTGTTGGTCTCTGATTTGCAGCTGGCTATGGGTGCTCAGTTGCAGTGGTGTACATGCCATCTGGGGTGGTATGGTCCTGGGTGTGTGTGTGTGTGTGTGTGTGTGTGTGTGTGTGTGTGTGTGCGTGTGTGTGCATGGGGAGGTATCTCCAGCATGGCAGTGACTTTCTGTTGGTCTTGCCGTCTGCTGCCACCCACTGCTGGGTGCACAGGGTGTGTCTGGCTTGTATGCTTCTGTGCTGCATGGGGTTGACGTGTGCTGGGGGGGATGCATGGTTTCCTGCAGTGCCAGTCACTGCACATGGGTGGTGTCTTGGGGTCATGGTGCAGGGTGTGCTGTGCGTATGGGGGGCTGATGTGCACTGTGGTTGTCAACCCCCTGTGTGTGGCACTCTCAGCCTGCCAGTGGTTGTGCTGGGGTGTCATGGCTCTGCTGTGCTTTGTTGGCTTGTCCCCATGGGCCAGTACATCATCCATCACACCCCCAGTGATGCTGTGCTTGGGGTGTGCAGGTGTGGTGTTGGTTCTGCAGTGTGTGCCTGTGCCCATGTGTGGCATGGCTGGCGGTGGGTCCCAGCCTGCCTCCCTGGATGTGCAGTTCCATTGCTCTGGGGGGGGCTCTGCTTGCACTATGGCACCTCTGCACTGCTCAGCTGGGCTGCCCTGGTTGCGCTATAGCGACATTTCTGCTCAGCTTCTCCTTCCTGGTTGCGCTATGGTGCAGTTAGTGCGATATTCAGACGTTGGCTGCTTGCGCAATTTGTTCTGCTCCATGTTTGAATATCGCACCTGTTGTGCATATGCGCAATTAGTTTGTGCTTGCTTCTGCTGTTGCACACATTTTGGGTGCAGTTTGAATATCCGGGCCTATATGTAAGGATGTACCATGAAAACATGTAGATTAATTTTTGTATTTATTAAGTGTGGTGTTGTTGAGTCACAAGGCAGAGGCTAGTGACATACATGTTCCACAAATAGTACATCCATCCAAATACGCAGTTCCTATGATGGTATGTTGTTAGAAAACAATATTTAACTGTTTATTTAGTGTAATTTAGTGCTATGACAGTTGGAACAGTGTCATACTGTGTATATATCAAAAGTTTGCTTGCACGCATGTGCAACAAACACAGTGCCATGATATGACTTTTCAGAGTTGTGCCAGTCCTGTTCCAATTCAGGGACTGTGTTTGCAGGTGTGGTCACAATTTTACAATGCCTGTTGGAGGTGTATATGACAGCTCCAAAATGCAGTGGCGTACAGGTAAAAGGGGGAAGTATGTTTCAGTGAGACTCTATAAGATATTGCATGTTCATGTGTCCTCCCCCCTAGACACACACACAGACACAGAGACACAGACACACAGACATGCACGGATGCATACTGTGTGCTGCCCCCAACCACACACTATGTAGGCAATGGTGTGGTGGCCCCCCAAAAAATCCACATGTCACGGTGGGTGGCCACCGTAGCAAGGCAACTTGTTGTATAGCTGGCGGGAGGTGGGGAATGCCCTGTTGGATCCACTGTCTTACCTCACCCCACCCACACACACTGCAGGGTTGCACGCTGGTAGCACATCACAGTGTGGCAGCAGATGCTATGGCTGACGGGGGGTAACAATTGCCTCTCAACTCCACAGTCGTCAAAACTACACATCCTTGTTACATGCTGTAAGCAGACCCCAGCGTGCAAAACGTCCTGTGTTGTTATTTAAAGAAAACAAAAAAACTACTAATTACAAACTTTACCTCGACGCTTATGCCTGGCCATCTCCCAGAACCCGTACACACCCACTGTGCACCCTGACTACCCATGCCCCATTCATGCCATGCTTACGTCCGAATTTCGACATGATGATCTTTGGTGGAACTGAAGCATGTCTGCTCTCTTCAAAAGCAACCATGAACTGAGTAAATGTATTTCTTATTGTAATATGTTGCCACAATGCTTGTGGTGTGCATAATGAGAAGCAATGTTACCTATATAATGCATCTTTTACTGTTGCTGCAAGTGTTTTAAACGTGATGTTATTCAAATGTAACACTTACATATGTGGTTTCTTTCTGTTTTATGACAGGACAACATAGGTCTCCCCCAGCTTCCAGTGAGGTAGTGCCAGCACAGCGTGAAGCTGTGGAGGGTGGTCAGTCAGACACAGACAGTGTCATAATCGTTGAGTCTGATGGTAAGATTATGATAGAAATAATTGTAGTTTGTCATTGAGGTGCTATGAGGATATGATGTTATGTGTGAGGTGCAGAACTTAAGGCTGTATTTTTTTGTAAATACTATTTACTGATTAAGTATTCCTTGAACCATGTGGCCCAGATATTCAAAAGGGTTGCGCCATACGCAATAGGGTTGCACCTGTGCAAGTCCGAAATTGAGCCATTCTGTGATATTCAGCAGGAGGCAGTTGCGCCACTGAAAACATGCTGAGCAACAGCGCATTGCTAATGAATGCATGCTGAACTGGAGGGGGAGGAACCATGCATAAACTGCACAGCCTGATATTCAGCCGGGCTGTGCAGAGTTGTGTAGGCGCAACCCCCAACCTGCGCCTGCACAACTTTGAGCCAAAAAAAAAAGGATCAAGTCGACGGCCACCCACAGGTGAGCTGCTGCATTGCAGGGCACAACACAGCAGCTGCCACCTGTGGCTGGCCCTCAACCTACTCCCTGTGCCCCCCCTGCAGCCCGATCACAGGCAAAAGTGTAAAAAATCCTCCCCGACTGGCCCGATCGCAGGCAAAAGCAGAAAAGTCCCCCCTCCCGACTGGCCCGATCACGGGCAAAAGCAGAAAAGTCCCCCTCCTCCGACTGGCCTGATCGCGGGCAAAAGCAGAAAGTCCCCTCCCGACTGGCCCGATCACGGGCAAAAGCAGAAAAGTCCCCCTCCTCCGACTGGCCTGATCGCGGGCAAAAGCAGAAAAGTCCCCCTCCCCGACTGGTCCAATCATGGGCATGAAACCGTCCACCCCCACCAGCCCGATCGCGGGCAGCAAAGTGTTCCCGAACATATCTCTGGTGGTCCAGTGGAAGCCCGATCGTGGGCTGAAGAAGTGTAAAAACTCCCCTGAATGTATCCTGGTGGTCAGTGGAAGCCTGATCGCGGGCTGAAGAAGTGTAACAACCCCCAAACCCGAAAGTATCCCTGGTGGTCCAGTGGACTGCTAAGCCCGATCGCGGGCTGCATATAATGGTGAAACCCCCGCCCCAAGACCATATCCCTGGTGATCTAGTGTCCCCCCACCCACCCACCAGCCCCACCACCGCTCCCCGCAGCCAGCGGGTGGCAGCATCCACCCACCTGCCGCCCCGCGCCCGCCAACTGACTGCCCGGTAGGGCTGCACACCAGTGGTGCAGGCATGAGCCAATGGGCATGCAGCCCTTACCGTACAAGGCAGTCCAGATATGAATCGGCGGCCGGGCGGCAGCGGGTGGGATACTGCCGCCCACCGGCTGCAGGGGAGCGGGTGATGGGCCCGTGGTAGGTGGGGTGAGGGGACACTAGATCACCAGGGATATGGTCTTGGGGTTGGGGGTTTGTCACATTATGCAGCCCGCGATCAGGCTTAGTAGGTCCACTGGGCCACCAGGGATACGTTGGGGTTGTTACATTCTTCAGCCCACGATTGGGCTTCCACTGCACCACCAGGATACATTCGAGGTTATTACACACTTCTTCAGCCCGCGATCAGGCTTCCACTAGACCACCAGCGATATGTTGGGGGTTGTTACACTTCTTCAGCCCGTGATCGGGCTTAGCGGTCCACTGGACCACCAGGGATATGTTCTGGGGGACACTTTGCTGCCTGCGATTGGGCCAGTTGGAGGGAGGATTTTGATGCTTTTGCCTGCAATTGGGCCAAAATGGGGTGGGGATTTTATACACATTTGCCCGCAATCGGCTGCAGGGGTGTCTGTCCCAATGGCTACTGCCTGGCAGGTGTGCCAGGTGCAAGTCCTCTGGGATTGGTGCACCTGCATGCTAATGGTATGCAAATGGGGCCATAAACAGATGCAAATGGCCCCCCCTGCACCTTGCATGAATTATGGCCCCATTTGCATGTCACTTTTTGAATATTGGAAATTTGCGCATGGCGCAATGGTACTTGTGCCACCGCAAGTTGAATGCTCCACTCTGACCACTTGTGGTGGTGCAAGTTCCATTGCGCCATGCACAGTGGCTGTGGCCGGGGGGGGTGATATTCAAAGGAGTTGCTCAATGGCGCAACTCCTTTGAATATCGCTCTGACCACACCCTTGCACAACTATTTTGTGCAGTGCAAGGGCTTGCGCTACAAAATAGCGCAGTTTGAATATCCGGCCCTGTATGTATTATTTGTAGTTGTGGACTGGGTTAAAAACATTGTTTTAGATCATTGAGTAAGAGAAATAAAGAGCCAGTCTGTCATTTGTCAACAGAGACCACTTAAGAATGACTCTGCGTCTCTGCAGTGTGATTAGGTATCACATCCTTGGTGTTACACAATCTTTATTTGTTTCATGCAGCAATGTTTCTCTTAATATATCTCTTTCGTGTTCCATTGTACAACAGGCTGTGTGATGATACGATAGATTAATATTACATTGACTACTGAGTGTGTTGCTACACTGGAGGTGTATGACTGCTGACAGTCTCAGATTACATTACATACACCTGTTGCATTGGTTTCTGAAGTTCAGATGTGTGGTGTACTCTGAAAGAATACACAAATTACAGTAATCTGCTAAGTGTGTTATTTAAGTGTAATACAGTGGTTGACAGTGAAGTAATATTTGCTGTTATGCTTCTGCCACATTTCCGAAGTGTGAGAATTAGTAGTTCAGCAGCCACCTGATTGTAACACCAGTGAGACAGATGTATGTCCATAGTAACAGACTGTTAACGTATGGTGACGCAGCATATATTGTCCCGGATTCCCCCCTTTTCCCTCACAAAAAACACAGCGACCATTGTTTGTTGTTGTGCTCAGATTGGCAATTAATTTATTTATATTCATAAATCCATATTCCATTTTCCATTTCTTTATTATCATATTTCCATAATTTTCATTTATTTCCATCCATATATCACTCTCTGATTATACATCCCCCAGGCGAAAACCTGGGTGCCTTCTTCTTCTCCTTTTCTGTTAGGTAACGGTGAAAACCAAGACTGCTTTCTCCTTCATCTTCTTCCTCCTCTTGTGTTATTCATTTTTTCTTCCCCTCTCCCATCCTCCCCCCCTTTTTCCCCACTAGCCAGTCTCTAGCTTGCGTTGGATGACTGGCTTCCTCCCAACTAAGGGTATCGTTCTCCCTTACCTCAGGGATGAAACTTCCTTTCCCCCCTTTTTTTTATATACCAGCTTCCGTCTGTTTCCTCCATTCCTCTATGAAACCCATTGTTTCCACATTGAACATGTCTATTGCTATATCTGACAAGTGTACCCCATCTGACCTGTAGAAGTCATCCACCCATTCTTCTACTCCCCGCAGTATCACTTGTTCCCCCATCTGCCTTATCAATGTCCCCACCCATCTATTCATCTTTCTCCTGGCCCTCTCCACTGTCCTGTGGCTGTGTTCCTGTCTCCATACCCTTCGTGGTATCATATCTGACCAAGCAAGGCATACTCGAGGCCACCACTGTCTTATTGCCACAAGGTCCCTCTTTATCTGTAAATATGTGTGCACCCATGGTCTGCCTGCCAGGTTGTTGCCCCCTAGGTGTATAATGATTAGGTCTGGACTGGGCCATTGTCCCTTGAGTTCTTTAAAAGTGGGCAGGAGCTGTGCCCATCTCATCCCCCGTAGGCCGTGCCATACCAACCTACACTGTCTTACATCCTGGTACAATTTTTTTCCCCCAGCTTTTTTCTCTGCTCTCTTACCAGCTCAGTAAATATAGGAATGGCCCCAGATCCAGACTTCTGTGCTCCTCCCTCTACCTATGGGGTGCAAAGAAAATTAATTAATTTACACACACTCTCAGTGCCCTCATAGTATTATCCCCCACCCCCTTTTTCTTTTTTTTTTATTTCAGAGCTCTGATGTATCTTTTATAACTGGCTGACTGCCAGAGCCCTTTTTCCAAAATGTCCTTCACAGGTTCACCCATTGCTGCCCACTGTGAGGCCGCCCCAATCCATAGGGAATGGGAAGAGTAATTAGCTGGGTTCTCCCCCAGAAAACCCATGCCCTTTTTCAGCACTGCTGTAATTTGATAGCCGGTGACCCTTTTCCCATCCCCATGTACAAATAACTTCCCCGTCCTGGTCCTCTGCTCTGCGGTGAAATCCCACAGGGCCTGTACTGGGCATATCGCAATCTCTGACCACCCTTTTAGTGTTATCATGCACCCTTGCCCTTTTTGGTCCGTCTTTGACCTCTTTAGCTTGATTTGCATTTCTCTTATCCCCCAACTCACACCCTCCCATTCCACACCTCCTTTCTTGTCATCTTTTCCATGGTCTACCACTTCACTCACTCTCATAGCCCCTGCCAACATTATCACATAAATTGTGTGAAATAGCTGTGCCTCCCCCTTTGATCTGCATATTGCCGGCAGCACCTCTTTTAGCTTTATTAGCCACTGCTCATCTATTGGCCTTTTATTATCGCCTGGTTCTCGTTTTAACCTACCCCATCCCTGCATCATTCTCCTGATGAGCATTGATTTTGTTGGGTCATTCCATCCTTTTTGGCTGCAGATCACACTGTTTCTTGCAAGATAAACCCCCATTGTGGCGTGAGCAGTCCCTTTCTGCCATTGTTCACTGTGAACATTCCCAACTGCTCCTCAGAGAGCGGCCCACTTACCTCCATCTGGTGTTCTGCCCTGAATGTTTGAAAAACCCTCCAGGCCCCATCGTAGGCCCTCAGAGTCTGAGGTGCCCATGAGCTGCGAAACAGCATTTCTACTCCTTCCTGCCAACGTCCCAGATGTTCGTTGGTATGGACGTTTTGTGTTCTTCCACTGCTGGTGCCAGCTTCCGGAAACGGTCCAGCTGCAGATGGGAAAGGCTGTCATCCAGGGTATTGTGTACCCCTTCTATGTGTTTCGCTCTGACAGACATGTTCAGCTGCAAAGCCCTTAACACTAACTGTCGTACTACCTGTATGACTGTTTCTGATTTGGCTCCCCTGTTGTTTAGTGCATGAACCACCACTCTATTGTCACACCAAAATGTCACCTTCTGATCCTGCAATTCCTCCCCCCACACCAAGGTACATGCCCATATGGGCATGATCTCCAGTAGTGTTATATCTCTCACTTTCCCATCCTTTTTCCAACTGACTAGCCATGGTTCTGCAAACCACCTGCCCTTAGGTAACTCCCATGCCTGACCCTCCCACTGCATCCGTGTAGAGGTCAAGGGTCTGTATTGTACAGCCACTCCTCCTGCCAGAACAAACACCCATTGTAATCCTTTAAGAATTCTTCCCATATACTAAAATCCACCTTGAGTCAGATCAACCCAGTGATGTGGTCTGGTGACCCCTGCTGGAGCTCTGGCTAATCTCCTTGTGAATGCCCTTCCTGGTCCTACGGCCCTACATGCAAAGTTCAGGTGCCCCAGTACCTGCTGAACCAATTTTAGTTGCACCCATCTCCTGCTGGCATGTACCCGGATTAGTTCCTTCAACCTCCTTACTTTTTTGTCCGGTAACCTAAAAACTTCACTCGTGGCATCTATCTCTGTCCCCAGGAATTCCATAACCTTGCTGGGCCCTTCTGTTTTTTCTGGTGCCAATGGGACTTCCAGCTCCCGGCACAATTCCTGAAACTTACCCAACATCCTCTGTGTCTCCCTTTTGCCCTCCCCAATGAGGAGAAAATCATCCAGGTAATGGATGACTGATCTATAACCTGTTTTTTCCTAGAATATCCACTGCAAACATGTGCTGAATGCCTCAAATGTAGCACATGCTGTGGAACACCCCCTTGGCATTGCTTTGTCGAAATAATACTGTCCTTCACTTTTAAAACCCAATAAATCCTAGTCTTCCCTCCTGACCGGAAGCAGTCTGAAGGCGGACTCAGTGTCCGTTTTTGCTATCCATGCATCCCCTGAGGCCTGGATTATCCAAACTGCATCCTCTAGGGTCACGTATGTTACCCTACTATGTTCCTCACTGATAAAGTCATTCACCAACTCCCCTTCCGGATAAGACAGGTGGTGGATCACCCTGTATTCACCTTCTTGTTTCTTGGGTACCAAGCCCAAAGGTGATATCCGCATATTTTCCAATGGGGGGGTATCAAATGGGCCCTCCACCCTGCCTGCTGCTTTCTCTTTCTCAGTCTTCTGCCTTAGCATTTCCTCTTTCCCTTTTACAGACCCCAGGTTTCTTGCCTCCCTTGCTTGCCTGGGTCCCCTAGACTGCAATGAAAACCCTGTGTTAAAACCACTTAAAATCATCTCCCGTATGCTCGTGTCTGGATATCTGTCCAGGCAAACTGTCCATGCTGCCAGGTTGATGGGGCTTCTGGCCATATCAAATTGCTCCTTGTTGTACCACCCATCCCCCTTTCCTGACCCCTTCCTTCCTTTCTGTCTGACCTTCCTTGTTTCAGTGGTTTTGGCCCCCTCTATTCCCATTCCCCCTGCCCATCCCTCCCTTGTTCCATGCTTGCCCTTTAAACCCCAGGCCATCTCAAAAAAACTGCTGGCCTGATCCTTGTCCCCCATGCCCTTGTGCTCCTTGTACTCCTGCTGTTCTGCACTTGCTAGCCGGGTGCTCCCTCCGCATTTTGAACAGGCATGTCGAAAATGACACTGAGGCCATGAGCAGAAAGCCCTGTTATAAGCCCAGCAGCTTCTCTGCGGCATAAACCCCTTTCTGCCCCACCCACCCTCGGGTGTGGACTGATCTGTCACGTAATCCATCCATAAATCTAGTTGCTTGGTGTCCCATCTTACATTCCCGAATGTTGCCATTCTCTGTCGAAAATATTCATCGTAATATATCCAACCTACCCCACCTTTTGCTTTTGCTCTCCGTATTATCAATGAATAGATAATGAGTGGGATGCCTAGCTCCGGCCTCTTTTCCAGAACAATGGCTGAAAAAGTGGCAAAACCTAGAAACCACCCATCCCAGGTCTTCCCTTTAGTGAACTTTTGTCCTCTTTTCTTCCTAAGAGCACTGTGGCAGCTGCCATCTCACTCTTACCTATGCTCTCAGTTTCTTCATATTTTGCCACCACCTCCTGGCTCACCAAAGCAAATATATCCACATATTCTCCTTTCCATATCTTTTCTTTCGTGACTAATGGCACATGTTCGCCTGTTCTCATCCCAGGCACACCTACCTCTCTTGTACCTCTTCCTTCCCTTTCGGCTCCCTTTACAGTATCTCCTGGTACCTCTTTTCCTGTCCTAATTTCTGCCAGAGCAGATTCCATCTGCCCCAGCCCTCCTGTCCCCAGTGCCGCCACAATTTGCCCTATATATTCTTTTATACTATCGCCCACTGCATTGGATGTGTTACCTGTAACCTTTTCCTGGCCGAGCTGCCTGGAATCCTTGAAAGGTCCCCTTGCTTCTTCTTGTGATTGAGGTGGAGGTGGAGGGTGATTTACTGGGGCCTGTGGGCCGGACCTCTTGTTCTGGGCTTCATGTCCGGGTTCCACCGGGAGGTTCCCCTTTCAGCTGGGGTGGGTACTGGCGTCACGGGTCCACAGGCTGCGTGGGTACTGGGTTGCCTACCATGGTCTGCCGGCTATCACTGGAAGTTGTTCTTTATGGGCTATGTAACCCTCTCTGCTAGCTTCTTTCCTTGCCACCTTTTCCGTAGACCGCTTCCTCTTTTCCCGGACCTTCCCGGTCTTCCCCTCCACCAGTTCCCACATTTTGTTCGCTTTTTCTGCCAGGTCAATTATAGCCTTGTAGGCGTCCTCCTTCGATGGCCTGATCTTTTTGGGTGCCATGTTCGTCTGTGAAAACAACTATGGGAAACGAAAACAGGGTTATTTGTATATCTGTATCTCCAGTATGTCCTCCTCCTGTCCGTCGAGCCACCCACCATGCCCCCACGGACCGGAGCCACCCATGTTGGACCCCCCTCCCGCCTGGCAGGCCGCCATCTCTTAGCCGGTTCCACCTTCCTGTGATCCCTTCCCTTATGTGGGACTAGTGGCGTGTGGCCACCTCCTCGAGATCCCTTGTCTAATGGCTCAACCCTGCTCCAGGGCCCCCCTTCCTCCTGCCTGCTTGCTATGTATCTATCACCCATTTTCTATGGGTTATATAATTATTAGTTATTATTATACTTCCCCCCCCTTATATATTTTTTTTTTGAAGTTCCGTAAGGAGCAATCATCTGCAGATTTTTTGAGAAAAATGGAACATTGTGAACCAACCACAGCTCCCCCACAGCCAAAACCAGTCTTAAAGAAACAACCCCTGGCGGTAGCCACTAGGTTCCCTTGAGGTGGGGAAGTGTCCTGGTGAGGGCTTAAGGAGTATTTATCGATTCCGCCATTTCCCTTTTCCCCCCGGCCCAACTGACATGCTTGCCCAAATATGAAAGCCCCCACAGTAACTCATCTATAAAAAAGAAAAGAAAAAGAGCTTTATTGTGCCCCTTCCCTGGCGTGTGACATCACGCCACGTGGTCACCGTTCCATATTTCCCTTTAAAACCCACCCCTCTGGGCCTCCTTCAGCCTGCAAATGGGCCAGAAAACCTTGTGAACCAGCCTCAGGCCAGGAAATGGAGGGGGGAGAAGTCCTCAATGCCCCACGTGGCGTGGCCTGCCGTGCCACGTGTTCCCACACTCACGCTCTGGCTCCTTCCCTTTAAAGGCCAACTATTAACTCCTTACGAAAAACAGGCCCCAAAACTGTTGCATGTGGCCACAACAAACCGGAGCAGGTCTCGCCATGACCCCAGCAGTGCAGGCCGCCACGCCACGGGTCCCCAACTCGCTCTCTCATTCACCAACTCAAAAGCCCAAACCAGGCCCAACACTCCACAAGCCAACAGTCCCAAGAACAGCAAGCCACCCAACCAATGGGGCAATGTCCATTGCGATCCCCACAAGACATGCGACACCACACAAAAAACGCCCTTGTCCTCAGCCCAGGCCGTCCCCGTCCCACCATGTGCTTCCACAACTCCACATGCTTGGAGTCACACCAAGCATCTCCATTTGACCCAAAAAACTCAGTGTTTTTCTCCCATGGCCATGCAACACCTGCAACTGGCAAATTTTGCCACGATCTAGCTCTCAACTCTGCACATGCTCCCATCCAGAGGATTAAGCTGCACGATCCAACAAAATGCACCCAAAACTGTTGGGAGCATCGCTAGTGAATGACTAAACCCAAAATTGGCTGTCAGGCATATTCACACTGGGAATTCGCGTGCCCCATCCCCAGCTACAGCCCACATCTTGGGGACTCCACAGGCCAAACTGCAGTGTTCTATGGGCACTTCTTTGGGAGTGGCTGCTCCAGATCATGCCACCTCTATACAAGGCTACAAGATATTCAGGCTGGATAGGACCTTGAAAAGGGGTGGTGGGTGTGCAGTCTACATAAAGGACTACCTCACCTGTCTCCCTGGTTCTTACCCCACCACAGAAACCTCAGTGCAACTCCTCCCTATCAAGATACTACTTGGTGCCCAAAACAAAGTCCTCACGATTGCTGCTGTCTATATGTCACCAAAAGATCCTGATTCTGGCCTACAGGCTGTCCTCGAGTTCATAAGTACACAACCTTCTGACATCGAACTCCTTCTCCTTGGGGACTTTAATATAAATTGGCTTGCTCCTGATGTAGGGTCAAACAAAGATGCTATCCTAGCAGCAAATTTAACACACGTGATAAACTCCCCTACCAGGAAAAACTACAAATCAGGGACCAGCACCCTCATTGACTGGATCCTTACCAGTCACCCTACCCGATATAACCAATGTAAGTGTTCTCCCTGACTCGCTCAGTGATCACTCTCAATAATATGTACCTGGACAAATAAGTTTCGTAGCAGCCTCAAAAACCATCTATAGCAGAGTCCTACCTTATGGCAACCTTACTCATCTCAAGACCTGTCTTAGGCAGATAGACTGGTCCTTGATTTACAAAACTCAAGATGTTGACCTAGCCCTTGATTACTTATTACTACTTTCAACACTGCCTGTGACACCTATGCACCAGTAAAAGCTCAGAATCAAAGCACTCACAAATCCCTGGCTCACAGTGAAGCTATTGGCACAACTCAAAAGTAGGGATCACCTCTGGGCCACTGCAAGAGCTACTGGCACTCTGTCGGACATCCAAAAATATAAACAGGCTCGCAACCACTGTACTAAACAGATCTGCTTGATGAAGAGCTCCTACTTCAAGAATGCCCTCTCCAACTCCTGGGATGAAGGGAAATCCTTCTGGGACAACATAAGAAATATCATGGGTCAGCAGTCCAAATCCTCTCCTACAATAATGAATGTGGATGGAACCACTACATTGGACCCAGAGATCATTGCAAACACCCTAAATGATACCTTCATGGACCTTAGTGGTGTCCTCTCATCTGACTTCTTCACTGATGCTGACCCTCCAATTTCTACTTCTACTACTGCCTCTCCAACCAAACCACCCTTCCATTTCAAACTAGTAAAGGCTCATGAAGTCTATAAATATGTAAAGAAGGCCATATCTAAGTCCCGAGAAAGCAGCGACACTACTGACCTTAAACTTCTGTCCCTCACTCTGGAGGAAGTACTGCTCCCCCTCACAAAAATGTTCAATATCTCCCTCTGCTACAGCCAATTCCCTAGGAAATGGAAGGCTGCAGTTGTCACTCCGGTGCACAAAAGTGGTGATAAGTCACTGCCTGGTAACTATCGGCCGATATCAATACTACCACCTCTCGCTAAGGCCCTTGAACGCTTGGTGGCGGACCAACTTTCAGACTACCTGGAAAAGTACAACATCCTATGCACTCAGCAGCATGGATTTAGGAAAGGGCACAGCACATCGACTGCCCTTCTTTGAATTCTCAAGAACAATCCACAATGCCATGGACAAAGGAAACCTAACTGGAGCAGTCTACATTGACTTAACCAAGGCATTTGATACAGTACACCATGGCCTACTTATCAAACAACTACTATCCCTAGGGCTCTCTGAGGGTCCTGGTGACTCGGTAAAAATTACCTTGCTCAGCCTCAATCTTAAAAGTAGCTGGAGTTCTCTCAGACTCAAACTGGTTCGCTCAGGAGTTCCCCAGGGATCCATCCTGGGCCCCTCCTTTCAGCCTTTCCTAAACTCCTCCCCAAATCCTGCCCTGAAAAAATAATCCTCTATGCCGCGATGCCGTGATTCTTGCCACTCATAAAGATCCAAACCTCTTGCCCTCAACCTTCAGCATGCTTTTCCAAAGTTGAGATGTGGTTCCTTGAACATAAGCTGGTTCTAAACCACAAAAGACTAAATCCATGCTCTTCTCTAACTCTTAAAACAAGACAGCAAGTCCCTCACCATTAATACATACCTGGAAATACCCTGGAACAAGTGCCAATTTTCAAATCTCTTGGAATCAACTTTGATCAAGGCCTAACCTTTGCAACTCACATTGATAGTACAGCAAAAACTATTAATCAGTGAATTGGGATTCTGTATCGGAACCGACAGCTCCCTACCCATTCTGCACTGAGGATTGCCATCCAATCCTCTGTCATCTCAGTCATTGACTATGGCTTAGTTATATATGGATCTGCCACTACTACAGCACTTAGTTGCATTACAGCATCCCTAAATAAGGCCTGTTGGCTGCTCACTGGTGCACATCGACGTACCCACACATGTGAACTCTATGCTGACTCAGGTTGGTTGCAACTCTCAAACCAGATAAAGTACCATACCTGCCCGATGGTGAAAAAATCCACTCTGGGCCTCACTCCACCTTGTATCCAAGACCTGTTATGCCTGAGCGCTAGCACCCGTTTTACCAGAAGATCAGAACACCAGCTTCTCCAAGTCCCCCAATGCCGGACTTCTCAGGGACAAAGATCATTTGCCTATCGTGCCCCCAGCTGGCTAAATTCCCTCAGCACTCATATTACTGCCTCCACCTCTCTAGGTATTTTCAAATCAAGGCTGTTCTCTCACCTTGCCACCTCCATCTCCTGTGACTGCCCTGATTAAACCTCTTATTTTCTCACTACCCACTCTGTTCCGTTATTTGACAAAGACATGTTTGGAAACCTTTTCTCCTGCTATTGTCTGCTCCCCACCTTTCACTTACCCTCTCTGTTCTGGACTTTTTCCCTATTTGTTTCTCCTAATCTGGCATGACCTCTTTCTTGTAATAATAATGTGATTATTGATATCTCATGTCCTTTTGCACAAATGATTTGATATGTATTTGTGTATGTTTTCTCGCTCTTGACACAGCACAAATTGTTGTGTTATCTATGTAACCTTTTTTGTACTGTACCTAATTGATGCGGAACCTTTGTAAAAGAGCCTCTGGCTCAAAGGTAGTAATTCCTAGAACAATAAACTAAACTAAAAAAAAATTACAGGCTATTGTCTCCTAAATGTACCAGCTAGGCCTCAAACCCCCCTCCACTGCTGGGTAGTTGCAATGGCCCAAACAATGGGGCATCTTCTTCCCTCGCACCACGTGGCGTGTGACATCACGCCACGTGGCCTCGGTTCGCGATCCCATGTGCCTCCTTTCAGGCCTCTTTCAGGCCTACTATATTCACCATAAATCACACACAACACCATTTTTTTTGTCCCCAAAAGCAAACCTCCTCAGGCACACCAAAAACTTTGAGCCTGGCTCTTCACTCCCAAGCAATCTGTGCCTGTGCATTCCAGTATTGAACATGCTATTGCAGCCCTCCTTACTATGAGCTCCCATAAACATCTCACCATGCCTGCCCTGCTTTCTCTTTTTTTATCCCAATTCCAGCAAAACTGGTTCTCCTTCTTTACAACACTGCTGTTTCTCTCTGTCTTCCATCATATCCCCCTCCTCCAAACTAAACACTGCAAAGGTAACCTTTTTTTAAAACAACTCCGCATACTTTCCCAACACAATTTCATAACCTTACCTTCTTCTCCCAGTGACCAAACCTCAAAATTAATGCCAATCCGACATGCTGCAGTTAATGTGCAATCAAAATTCCAGCAAAAAGTGGCTGAGGCCCCCTTGTGCTGTCCCTTATGTACCTCCCTTCTCCCCTCCCCTTCCTGCTACCTGCCCATTGTTCTGGCTCTTGGCCCCTTCCCTTCCTTCTCCCCTCCCTTCTGAGCACAACCATTCCCTAATGGAGGGAAGGGGTGCACCAGGACAACCTGGTCTGCCCCTTAAAGGACAAATTCCATTATCAAAGAAAATGGAAAGATGTCAATTGATCAATGAAAACATGTCTAATGTGTAGTAAGATATGAGTGTGATAACATTTTTCATGTATGTTACAATGGATGTACGCCCATAGGACTACTTGATGGTCCATGTGGGCTGCTGGGGGGGTAGCTGTAGTCCTCCACTACTTTTGGTGGTGCACTTTCATGTTCAATGAATCATCCATTAGCAATTGGTACGTTGCTGGTGTGTTATTGATATTCAGTAGTTGTAGTGTGTAATTATGTGTTGCTGAGTAACACATGACCCTACATGGTTATTATCTGCTCGGAAAGCCTTCTTTCTATTATTTAAATATATATTAATGAACAGTATGGACACTGTCTACATGTTTGTAAATGAACGAATAACATAAGTTTTTGACAATGTTTGTACTTGAGCAGTAACCTTGAAATGGTGACACCCTTGGTTTTATTAAGGTCTAAGACATTAACAAGGATTGTTTTAATGCTGTGTTAATAACCCTCTACGGGTATAGTGTTGAATAACACACAAACAACTGCCATATTCTGGTAGAGGGTGAGTAACTGAACAGTAACATGATACATATGACTGCCTTTGTGCTATTATAATTAGAGATTTTTCAAACTGTGTTAAATGCAGTTCATCATATGGTGATGTCTACATGTATGTTAATAAAAGATACACATAAGGTTGTTAGAATGTTTGAAAGAAAAAAAGATGCATTCTCAGAGTCTTGTTATTATTGCCATTAATGGGTAGGTGTTGGGTGTTGTGCACTGCATACTAGCAATTATAGATTTCTGTTTTTTTTTTTTACTGTAATTGGACAAACATTGTCAGGGAACCACCAGAAAAAATAGGATTGTTTTATATAAAGTCTGTTCAGGATTGGATGCACATTTCTGTTGGAAGAACACAGACACAGGCTTTCATTATTTCAATTTAGTGTACCTTTGGGCTGTGGCCACAGTAATGTGCTGTACGTGGTTTGGTGTATAAGGGTTACTGACTGTAAGTACAGCAGTGGCAAGTAATGTGGTATATTGTTCCTGCCACAGTAAAAGTCAATGGGGTGGATATCAGTGAATAAGTATATGGACATCTACAGCATTGTACACTTATGGTGTAAGAAGCACAGTACATCGTACAATAATGATGTGTCAGTTTTTTTGTAATTATGTATTTTACTTTTTATACTGTTTTTGTAAGGTGCTTGATCACTCTGCAGATGAGAAGAGTGCTGTATGCATGTTATAGTTACTTAAGAACATAAATCCATCTAAACACAGAACTGTTTTTGTAAAGAGACATGTGTTCACATGTTTGCTGTACACAATGATGGAGTATTAGTAATGTAGCTTCATAAGAAATAAAGTTGTAGCTTGCTATTTCATGTATATCTTATCATGTTTTCCATTTGTTTTCTTCCATAGAGCCTGGGGGAGCTGAGCATGTGGAACCAGTGGAGGTGAAGCAGGAGGCCGGCGCCAGCTCAACACGTAAGTGGAATCTCAAAATGTTTTCAAGCAAGATAGGGAAGTTGATGCTAAGGGGAAAGCGTACAGGGTGAAAATTCTGAATTCAAGGAGACTGGAGGGGGAAAAGTCAGGAGGGGCTGTTGTGCGGAAGCCTAAAACAGCAGACTGTGGGAAGGGAGCTCCTAAGGTGAACAGTGCAAGAGAGGAAGAAGAGGGTCAGTTTAGAGATGCAGTCAGGGGAAACTCGGGTTACTTGATGGAGGCTGACATAGAGTGTCACAATAAATTTGAGATACTAAGCATCCTAGAGGAGGAAGGGTTGGTGGAAATGAGGAAACTTATACAGAGGCCGGGGAGGAGTCAGATACCCATAGGGCATCACAGAACAGCTATGGAAAGGATAGACATAGTCCCAGAGGAGAGGGAAACATATATGTTAAGCAAATGGGGAGATGCAACATATTCCAGACATGAGGGAGGAGAGCATGATTGGAGAGGAACTGGGAGACAAGGAGGTGGGAGAGGAGCCCCTTCAGCAGGAAGGTCAGTACCAAGGATGGGGCCCTAGCTAAAGGGGACCCACAGAGAGCCTCTGGAGACAGGGGTACTATTACAAGGGGGATGAGGGTCAGGAAGAGGAAACCATCAGGGCCAGGATAAATGGTTCAGATAAGAGTGGGTTAAAGGGACACCTATTCAGAGGGGTTTGAGTTAAGTGGGCAAAATAGCAGGGAGGCAGAAAGGGAGGGTGACAAGGGGTCTCTAATAAGGCAGGAAGACTCCCATGAAATTGTGATCATGAATAAAGTGGGGGGAGGGCTGAGAGGGCATAGTGGAGGTAACCACAAGGATGATGGCGGTGTTAAGGTTCTGTTACTGGGAGACTCGATGATTAAGGGTATCCATTGGGAGGGACAGGGGATGGATGCCATAGCCAGGTGAAGGTAGTGAGTATCTCTGGGCTGACAGTGCACAGAGCAAAGTTCATGGTGTATGAAATGGTTAGGGATTGTGGAGGAAACCGGTTCCTGGTGCATTTGGGAACTAATGATCTAGAGAAATAGCATTATGAAATCAAGCAAGGTTCAAGAACTTGCCAGGTCTGTCGGGATAATGGATGCAACATTTCCTTTTCGGAGATATTGCCAGTACCAAAGGCCTCAGTGGAGAAAAAAATGAAGCTCACAGAGGTTAATGAATGGCTCAGGAAGTGGGGTGAAGAGAATGGGTTGGGGGTGTTAGGGAACTGGAATGGAGTTTGGGAGGATAAGGGACTATATGCCAAGGACAGGTTTCATCTTGCCCCATTAGGGAAGGAAGTCCTTAAACAGGGGATGGCTGACTACATACAAGAAAGGTGGGGTTTAAACTTGTAAGGGGGGGAAGGGATAAGGAGGGGCTGACAAAGCCCTCCCTCCAGATGAGGGAGTAACCTTCAAGCCCAAGGGAGGGAAACAGACTGGAGGTGGAGGTTTCAGGAGGAGCAGAGGGAGGATGGAAGTATAAGGAATCTGGGTGGGGTTCGACAAAAGGATCAGGGATAAGGGTGGGGTTAGTGTTAGTAAATGCCAGGAGTTTGGGAAACAAGTTGCCAGAGTTCCAGGCCATGCTGTTCGAGGGTGGATGTGGCGGCAGTCACGAGCGTGGGCCAACAAAACCATGACTGGGACCTAAATATGCGGGGGTACACTATGCTTAGGAAGGATAGAAAGGAGGGCAGAGGGGTGGAGTGGCTATGTTCATTAGAGATGACATAGAAATTGCTATGGTAGAAGAGGCAGAGGGAAGCGTGGAGGCCTTATGGGTCACCTCGATCCCCAGCAGGAGATAAGGTCAAGCTGGGTGTAGCATATAGGCCCCGGGATGAGTGATGTTCTAGAGGATGGTTTCTGGACAACATCATTGCCCAGTGTGGTCCAAAAGGGAAGGAGTGGTGTTGATGGGGACCTTAATATGCCAGGTACTAACTGGGAACCATGTCCTCTAAGGTGGCCAAGGAGCAGAGGCTGCTGGATGGCTTCCAGGATGTGTTCTTAACACAGCATGTGATGGAGCCCACAAGGGAGGGGCATGTCCTGGATGTGGTTCTGGCAGATGGGGATCTGGTAAGGGACATGGTTGTACAGGACCCCTGACTGGGAGTGACCACAATACTGTCTGGTTTCAAATAAGCATTGGGGAGTGGGGTGAGATCTAGGACACTGGCAGTGGACTTCAGGGGCAGACTTTATGGGCATGGAAATATTCTCAAGGATCACTTGAAGGGATTATCTCAACAACAAGTGTGGAAAGGAGATGGGAGGTCATAAGCAGGGGACTTCATGAGGCAGTCAGGATCTGCGCTAAGTTGAAGCGTAAGGAGCAAGGTCACATAAACCATGCTGGTGGTCCAGTGAGGTCCAGGTAGCAGTCAGAGAAAAGAAGGCTACAAAAATATAAAACAACAAGAGGATAGGGATAAGAAATGTACCAGCTTGCATCTAGAAAAGTCACCCGTATGGTGAGGGAGCAAAGTCCAGTAAAAGGCATCGGCTGGCACAGGGATACATGGAGGAAAGGGGTTCTTCGGTACATTGGGAGCGGAGAAAAACTAAGGGCCATCTCAGCAGATTGAGATCAGAAGGAGGGTGGGTGGAAGAGGCGAGGGACCAGGCAGAGGTATTTATCCAGTACTTTGCCTCTGTGTTCACTAGGAGGGGATGGGATATCTACAAAGCAAGGCACAAAGGGATAGAAGCGGCAGGGAGTGGGATCAGGGAGCAGCAGAAATGGAGCAAGGGAGGAAAGGTACCCCAGGGTGTCACATCTGGATAAGGATAAAAGACCAGTAAGGTGGAGGGACGGATGATGCCATCCCCACCAAAGGTGTGGTTGCCCTCAAGGCCCTAAAGAAAGACAAATCTCCTGGGCGGATGGCATTCATCCGAGAGTACTATGGAATTGGCGGACATACTGGCTGCACCCTGGCGGAGCTTTTCAACAGGTCACTTGAGACAGGAGGTACCTAGGGATTGGCGAGAGGCACATGTGGTACCAATCCATAAAGGGGGTCGAAGGAAGTACCAGAGAAACTATAGACCCATCAGTTTAACCTCGTGGTGGGAAAATTAATGGAGAGTATACTAAAGGAACGATTGGGGGTTTACTTGGAGGAGGTGGGAGGTCTGGATAGTCGGCAGCATGGGTTTGTGCCAGGTAGATCATGTCAAACCAACCTTGTGGAGTTCTATGAATGGGTAACATCAGAACTGGATAGGGGTAAGCCTGTGGATGTATTATTCTTGGACTTCAGCAAGGCGTTTGACTCTGTCCCCCACAATGGTCTGGTGGAGAAACTGATGGGGTTAGGAGTAGGCCCTTTGATGGTCAGATGGATTGAAAACTGGATAGCTGGACGCACTCAGAGAGTAGTGGTCTGTGGGGAGCTCTCGAACCCTACAGATGTTGGTAGTGGGGTACCACAGGGCTCGGTCCTGGGTCCAATCCTGTTTAATGCTTACATATCAGACATCAGGGATGGTATAGGGTGTGAAATGAGTCTCTTCGCGGATGACTCCAAGATGGGAGCAGTAGTTGAGGGAGAAGAGGGGAGGTTGGCCCTGCAAGGGGATCTGGACACCCTGGAAAGCTGGGCTCACACATGGAAATAAATTTCAATATCACCAAGTGCAAGGTGTTGCATCTTGGTCGGGAAACCCTAAACACAGGTACACCCTGGGAGGAGGTGCTGGAAGCCTCAACAGGGAAAAAGACCTAGGGGTCATGGTGGATACATGTATGAATAACACTGAGCAGTGCAGGAGAGCAGCTAGCAAGGCAAACAGGATGTTGGGATGCATGCAGAGGGATCACCTCTAGGAGCAAGGAAGTGATTCTGCCACTGTACAATGGACTGGTTAGACCACACCTTGAGTACTGTGTACAGTACTGGAGACCACACTTGAAGAGGGACATACAGCTCCTGGAGAGGGTACAGAGGAGGCAACAAAGATGATACGAGGGCTAGAGATTTGACTTACGAGGACAGACTTGAGGAGCTCTGCCTGTTTTCATTGGAGAGAGGAGAGACAGGGGACATGATTGAGGTCTTCAAGTACCTCAAGGGAATAAATAGGAGTAAACATGGAGGGATCTTTAGACTAAAGCAGGAGGCATCACCAGAGGCATGGTTTGAAGTTGGAAGGTGGAAGGGTGAGGGGAAAAGAGGAGGAGGTTTTTCACTGAGAGGTGGTGGACCCTTGGAATGCTCTGCCTGGTGAGCTGGTTCAGAGATCCACAGTGGAAGCTTTAAGAGAGGTGGGACAGACACAGAAAGTGGATGTATCAGATGATGGCCTGTCCCGGGGGGGTGGGGATGGATGATAGGGGTTTCTGGAGCACAAGGGATGGGAGGGTCTCGGCACCCAACTAAGGATCTAGGTTCGAGCAGACTTGATAGACCATAAGGCCTAATCTGCTGGCAAATAGTATGTTAGTATGTTAGTAAGATGTAGTGTCACAGTATCGTGAACTCAGAATGTATGTTATTATGATTGTGTCTCAGTTGAGCAGTTGTGTAATGACTTATGTTATTTAATAGGAGTGTTTACCTTTTTTTATATTGCCTTGTTGCAGTTGCAAGCCAACATGTAGGGAGAGTGCAGATTTGGGAGCGTGCCCGCTGTTGGGCGAATGCAAGTTAGGCATGAGTAGGTGCGTACCTGATTCCCCAATCAGCCTGCATGCCAGCGCCACACCATGCATACATAATTGGGCGAGCATATTTAAGCAAAGGTCTACTGCAATCTGAGCAAAGCTTGTCATACGCAGTGGAGCATTTGGTTGCGTGTTCGCCGCTATTATGAGCTTGCTCAGTGAGCGGCCTATGACTGTCGACATCGGTGGTGCTCAATCCCCCTGTTGGTAATCCCACCCCGCTGCTTTACTGTGATGACAGGGGCAGCCCACTCCCCATTGGCATACCCCCAAATGTTGAATTCTGAGGGGTGTGCCCAACACCCCTTGGCTAGCGACCAGCTACCGCTATCTTTGTTTGACAATGGGGGTGCCGAATCCCTGTTGGCATTATTCCCCCTCCTTGTGTTGTGAGCTGACAAGGGTGCCCAATCCCTCGATGGCTACTGACACCCCACCCAAAAAAACAGGTGCCATGCTGGGAGCCCATCCCAGCATGCTAAATGCTCTGCAACACAAAAACTGTCCCATGATACTTTTCTTTTTTTTTCCCGCTGTGAAACTAAAAAACATCCCTCGTAGTTTTGATGCCCCCTCGTCCCACCTGCACCCACCCACTCCGCACCCTGCCTCTCCTCACCCTTCTGCACCCCATACATACCTCCAGAGTGTGGCATGATGATCTTCAGTGGACTGGTAACATGTCTGCACTCTTCAAAGGTGATCGTGACTGAGGAAATGCCGGTAAGGTGTATAATGGAGTAAATAGGGTTTTTTCAACTTTGCTGCATATGTGACACATTTCTTGGAATTTTGCCACCAAATTTTACAATTAGTTTTTTGGGGCCCCTCCTCATGGATTCTTTCAGTGTCATGGCATTAATCGGCCTCGGGAGGTGATTTCGCAGTTACTGCGTGAAATCACCTTTCCGGACACATTGACAAAATGACAGTGGGAGTGTTCATGAGGTGACCTCTTAAAAAGCCTGTGTTGAAAATTTGGTGAAACAAAATGCCTGTTTTATGAGCGTGCGTTGCGCACTTGCTACGTAGGTTCGTTACTAAGCGCATTTGTAATATTTTAATGCCGCATTTTCAGCATTGTCATTTTTGTACACCTCCTTGTGAACAGTACAGCTGTCATTTTCCACATCATCCCTGAAATGTGTTTTCACACTTCCGGCACACAATAGCGCAGTCGCTGTGGGAAATCTGTGTTTGGTCCAGATTATGAAAATGACACTGACACAGTTCATGAGCAGAGGACCTAAAATGGCTATGTTGAAAATTTGGTGATGATACTCCATAAGACGATTGTGTTACAAGCGTGCATTGGCAGATTGCATGCATGCTCATACCGTCGTGCATTTGTGATATTTTCAGTCTGTATTTTCACCATTGCCATTTTTCTACACTTCTTGATGAACAGTACAGCCCTCATTTCACATATAATGTCCAAAATGTGTTTTCGCACTTTCACTGCATAATAGCATGGTCGCTGTGCGAAATTACTTCTTGGTACACTTTGAGGAAATAACAGTGACACTGTATATGAGCAAAGGTGCTAAAATGCCTATGTTAAAAATTTGGTGCCGAATGACCATTAAATGGCAGCATTGCAAGCATGTATTGGATATTTCCCATGCACTCTAGTAGGTTCACAAATTTTGTATATTTACAAGCCACATTTTCAACACTGCCATTTTTTTACACCTCCTAATGAACTTTACAGCTGTTATTTTTCACAGCCTGGCCGACATGTTTTCCCGCCCTGCACTATCTAACACCTAGAGGGACACGCTAATGCCTGTCACTCTCTGCAGGGTGGGGGTGGATTGGCATCAGTTCAATACTGTGTAACTCCTGCACTACCAATCCCAATGACAGCAAGACAACATTCGACATTGACAACTGCTTGTTTCATAATGTCACATAATACATTTTAAAAGTTTCTTACTGCTGTACTACATTGTCTTTAACACTTCTACCCTGTGTCCGTGCAACAGCACACTGATCACCACATTACATGGATCCAACACTGCACTAATGAAGTAAATCTGCTTCTTTTACCCAGATTTTCCCATACTCTAGTTTCAGTATTGGGTTAGTCATCTGAATTTCTTGAAGTTATGGTAACTGCCAATCTGTTATTTATCCTCTTCCTGTACCTGAAGATGTCTGGCATGTCTGTTGACTACATTTTGTCTGCTAATGTGTAAATATGTAGGTTAGTGAGTGTACATATAGGCCGTGTTCTGCAAGACAGAATTGTTTAAATTTCCCTGTTGTGTGCAGTTTCCAGAACTTAAGTCTATGTCTTTCACTGTGGCATCAGAAGCTGCAAAGAGTACTTTAGATGTGTTATGAGACTATGTGTTAGGCACATCTGTAATATTTTCACATGTTCTGGAGGTAGTCACACTGGTGATCCATACACCATCCTGTTGTCCTTATCTGTTGCCATTGTACAAGTGTCAAGAGTGTTTGTCTTAACATAGAAGAACAGCTTAAAGTCCCTGAGAGCAATGAAGTGTTGTACTATTTAATCCCCTCCAACATGGATGAAGACTTACTATAGTTTGTCTGAGTGATGTGCACTACATCGCAGTTTACTACATTTTTTTTAATAGTACTGACTGTTATACATTAACCTGTTGGGACAGGTCAGTCTGTTGACCCACCTGGCCATTCTGCACATACACTAACAATTACATTTTACAGTGATCTGCAAACAGTGCAATATTTGTGATGATATCTACCCTTATGTCACACATGTAGATGGTGAGCAGGAGGTTCCCATGTATTGATGCCAGTAGAAAGTACTGATAAATCTCCTTGTAAATTAAGCTATCCTACCAGTTATTAAGCTGTGGGCTTGTTGGTGGAGACAATTCACTATCCAGCTGATGTCTCACTACTCCCTGAAGTGTATTTTCTTTTTTATGTGACATTGCATGATAATACAGAATTATTCTGTTGTAGCTTACAGTTTTAGTTAGAGTGATAATTCATTGTTTATCAATACAACTTTCTGACATAGGAGAAACATTCTATTACTATGCTGTCCATGGTGTAAACTTTCATTTCTTGCACACTACTTCTGAACACAGCTCCTACTATCTATTCATATGCTGTGTGAAAAATGTATTATCGTAACTAGTTAGGTAACTTACTGAGGTCTTGAATACTAAATCAATGACATGGTTTCAAGTATTAAAAAAGACTGAGAGAGATTGTATTGACAATTTTATTAACATGGAAATACTGGTTATAGTAATGTGTCACAACAAAATATTGTGAAGTACATTCTATGGTGTAATACTTTTAATACTGTTAGTAAGTTGTTTCATTATAAAAAAGAAGTAAGAAACTTTGAAAGATGTATTGCTAGTAAGTTAATCATGACATAGGAGATTTTGGATTTTGGTAACAGTCTTTGTAACCATGCGGATGCACACTATGTGAACATACAATTCTAAATGACAGCTTGTTCATGGTGTTTTGCTGAATCAATGTAATATCAGTAACTAAATTATTTGAAAAATTTATATGTGTAGAGGAGCTGAATTAGAACTCGAAAGCTGTTTCTTTTCAAACAATCATGAAAGTGGTCATGATGATGTATACAAAAAAGTGTCTTATGATAGTGTTTGTGTGAAGGTAGTTTCATATTCTATTGCAGAGATGACTAGACATTATAGCCAGACATGGTAAAGTTTCAGTTCTCACACATGATGAGGCTCTACTTTAACTGTATGGGACTGTACTGTTTATTATGCTAAAGCATCTAGATACTGAATATTTATGTCTAGTCAATAAAAGAGAAGAATAGCATAGTAAACCAAAAGTTACTACAAAGTTTTTATGCTGTCATCTAATGAGATAATATAGTTAATAAGTATTATACATGAACAGACAAGACAACAGTGTACATTTGCATCAGACTTCTATATATTATTATTAGTGTCAGATTAATGTATTAATGATACTGCAGTAGCTAGGAAATATTTAACACTGAATGACTGAAAGTCCATCACTGTTTTTTTAGTCTCATGTATTGATTTATTTATTTTGACTGTTTGTAGGGCGCCGGTGAGAAAGAAGATGTACTGGCCACTGCAGTTGCTATTGTAGGCTCGAGCGCGAGATTGACGGTCTGAGGAAAGACAATGTTGCACTACTTGAAGGACAGCGGAAAATGCTGTCCTTCTTGGAGGTGCAACAATGGACCGTCAACCTCATGCTTGAGCCTGTGGTAGCAGCGGCTGATGGCAGTGCGGCCAGTACTAGTGCTTCGCCTCCACTAGCACCACCTGTTCCTGCCAGCTTCCCTAGGATGAAGTGACCACCCTTCACAGTAGTCCAGTATCTCCTCTGGAGGGTGCAACAGCTTCCACTTTCTTTGCGCCTCCATATCGAATCCAGTTTCCAGCTTGGATTGCCTCAAGCAGCACACACACCTCTTGCAAGTCTTGGCTAAAGACTTTATTTGTACAAAGATTTTCTGTGGTATTTTATTGTTTGTTATTTTTTTATTTAACTAAAGAAAGAGATTTTTTTCGAAAAGTATTTATTTTTGTATGAAAATAATACAAAGTTTCTAAACTATATTTTTGTTATTTTTTTCATAGAAAATTGGTATATAAAATATTTTTGTATGTTTTTATAAAAATAAATTTATTTTTGTTGACATTTGCTTTTAAATATCTGTAATATGTTTCTACAAATACATAAATTGTGAATTTATACTCTTTTGTGTTTGTTGTGTTATTGTGTTGTGGGGATGTTTATTTGCAATATTTGTGAGAAAGATTTGCACAACTGTTATTTCATAATTTGCTGAAACATTATACCACACTCATGTGGTATTACACTTGTGGTTCTCCATAGAAGTTACTGAGATGCGTGACAATGGTACCATGCACCATCTGTGGCAAAATGCCATTGTCTCATATACCTAGTGCTACAGTATGTCTCTATGTGCATCATGATGAAGATGAGCATGTCCCCCCTAGTTCAACAGTGACATTTCCGTGATAGTGCAGTACACCAATCACTGTGTGATTGTATTGATCAGTATCTCATAAAATACTGTAACACACTGGTGGTTTTGTGTGCTCACACCCAAGTCATCTAGTGAGCCCCACCAACCCACTCCCACCCCTCTTCACCTGGTTGGTGCCACCACCTCACTTGGTTGCCACCCCAATGCCTATCAAATGACAAGTTAGTAGGGTACCATACCCATTTGTTCACAGGATGACCTAATGGCTATCCGCCTCATATCATATACTCTATTCAGATATGTTAATTAATTCATTTACATATCTGTTGTGAGTAGTAGGGCATGGGCTGCATGCCCATTGGTTGATGTTGATAAACAATGGTCATTCAACTCTACTGACCTGTTAGTTGGTGGGTGGCAGGGTGGAAGCCGGGTGCACTACTGCCATCTGTCAAGTGTTGCAGAGTAAATAATGGTGTTAGGATTCATTGTCAGGTGTGCTCTGGTGTACGATACACCATCAGGGTTTTAGGGGTATTTTATGAGGTACAGATGTTCATGATCAGCCATCAACTGGCCCCCTGGATCATAAACAATATTGTACTTTGTAGTAATGTATTAATGATGACTGCAATTGGGCTCACTGCACTACACTACACCAGGAGGGCTATTGCACTTTTGGGGGGTGGATTAATGATGCCTATTATTGGGTCACAACAATACACTGAACTATGTGTAATATTGCATATTTTTGTGGGTGTTCATGAATCCCTCTGACTGGGGTGCATGCAGTGTTGTTCCTTTTGACTGGTAACTGTGAGGGCGCCACCCACAACTTCTCAGAGAATGGTAGTTCTGTATGCTAGTCACATGCAAATTGGGCTGTAATAAGATTTAAATGTTTCTCTGTGTGTCTTGTAGAGATTATGAACCCATTTGGATGTCCCATTGTGAATTTGTGAGAAGCAGTGCATTGTGTAATGCCACTTCCACTACCGGGTCTGCATGATACACTCTGGACACTTGTGTTGTAGCAGTACTACTACAACATGCACAATTAAGGTACCAAGGCTGTGCTATTCAAACTACTACACCATAGTGCAGGTCTGTTGAATGTCACCAGGACACACCCCTGTGCAAGCAACTTCTGGTGTGCCGAGGCTTGTGTCATACCTGGAACACTTTGAATATTCGCCCCATACAGTGCTACATTCATCATGTGTCTGAACAGTAGTTACATTGAATGCACAAAGAAAAAGAGTAACATGCTGCAACATAAAAAGTAAATAATACAATAACAGTGAAAAGTGAAAATTAATAGAGTAATATAAAAAACAATATGGTTCACATGGAAGTACTGTTAGTGTAAATAACAGAAAATAGTACTACAAGAGTTGCAATATTCCTCATCTTGGTACATTTTCAGTATGTATGTAGCTACTCTTAGAACAATAAATCATATACTATAGTTAGTAATACTTCTCAAAAAGACAGGATATTTATGGCAAAAAAACTCAGTTTAATGCATCAGTTAGGGTTGTTCCACAGCGACAAAAGTGAGGAAATTCAGTGTTAGGGTTGAAAACCCTAACTACGAATTCACCCCCCCAGCACCACACACACAGACACTCACACACATGCAAGTATGGGGGAGGACCAAGGCAACACGACCAATGACAGACAACCAGCAGCAGGTGACAGAAATAACAAACAATTGTATAAATGTACTACGAGACATCCCCTCTCACCTGACCAGGTACTGCATGCTCAGTGGAGATCAACAACAAAACTGAGGCCATGTACACCAAGCACACATCCTGATTGCAGCTGCACAACGTACCACACTTAGTAGTTGCATGGCCTTACCTACCGATGCCTCAACGACCACACCACATGTGGTGGGCCACCTGAACAATACAGTTGAGCAAAACCAAGGAGTAGTACAGGTATAATATCTCTATTATAAAAGGGTCTGAGAATGCAGCTTTCTGATTGCTGTAAACATTCTAACAGCCTTATGTTTAGTTTTTATTAGCATACATGTAGAGCCTAACCATATGATGAACATGGTTTAATGTTGTAAAAAAAAAAAACAGTTTTATCATGATAGCAATAAGCCACTCCTGGGTATTATATTAATGGGCAGTTTATCACTGTCTAGCGACATGTGGCACTTAGCTACACCTCATTCAACATTAAAGCACTATAGGGTGATTAACAGATCATTTAACATAACTGTTGGTCATCCCTTATTGCTTAATGACCTTCGTGTGTAGATACTCTCCCTCTGCTAGACACTGCAGGAGCTTTGCAACACAGTGTGCGACCCAGTTACACCATGCAATGTCTAGTTACTGGAGAATAGCTGCGAATATGAACTCATGAAGATGAACAGTGTAACTTAATCATTACAGTTATTGAAACCTTAGTGTGATTATAACTGACAGAGTCAGTGATAGAGAAAAAACTCTGCTGTCCTATTACACTTATCCCATTGTGAGTTAAATCAATACTGAAAGACATTCTATTTATATGTACAGTATACCTACTTGATTTGTGTTGTAGCACAATTAACATAGTTATCACTTTGATAGCATCAGTGACAGAATTGTATCAAACCCAAACACTAGGCTTACAGACTGAGTATGAAACAACTGTTAAAAAAATTAGCCTCTGTACATAAGTGACATAGATCACACATTGTAACAATAGTAAATGTATCTGTATTTCAATAAGTTAGTCATCACAAATGCAATGACATTGTCTTTATCAGGTACAACATACTACTAAGTGGCCTAGAGAAAATCTATCCTACAGACATGTCCGATATAGCGCTATGTCATTGTTGCTCAGTAGTGCTATGATATTTAGTAGTTGCTTGGCCTGATGCATGCAATTACATTGTTTCTTACAAAGAATACTTACTGCATCTTTAGTATTCAAACACACTGAAGGTATATGTGTGTACATCAGCAGTACACCTTCATCACTAAGAATGCATCTGATACTGGCAGTCAGAATTTCACAGCGTTGAACAGGCAATGATTTTTCATACATTTACATCAGCCTCTCAATCTTCAGTAAACAGTAGCAGTAAATGTACTATTATATAAATCACATGCTAAATGCAACACTACTTTTGTCTTGATCATGGCTGTGTCTTCTAATTAATGAATGTAGTTCTTGTAATTTATGTATACTCACTAGTGTTAAAACCTTTGTACAACTGTGATCATGCACCTTCATAATTTATATTGAGTAAAGGCACAGTACCTGGTCTGGTGTGCTGTGGGGCATCGGTAGGTAAGGCCAAGCAACTGCTAAGTGTGGTACGTTGTGTGCAGCTGCAATCAGGGGTGTGTACGTTTGGTGTACAAGGCCTCAGTTTTGCTGTTGATCTCCACTGAGCATGCAGTACCTGGTCAGGTGGGTGGGGATGTCTCGTAGAACATTTAGACAATTGTTTGTTATTTCTGTCACCTGCTGCTGGTTGTCTGTCATTGGTCGTGTTGCCTTGGTCCTCTCCCATACTTGCATGTGTGTGTGTGTGTCTGTGTGTGTGTGGTGCTGGGGGGGGTGAATTCGGAGTTAGGGTTTTCAACCCTAACACCGAATTTCCTCACTTTTGTCACTGTGGAACACCCCTAACTGATGCATTAAACTGAGTTTTTTTGCCATAAATATATATATATATATGTACTTTCACTTACCACTGCTATGTCAATACTAAGTCATAATGTAACAGTGTTTTACTCATTATCTTTTTGCAATCAATGTACCTAGTTTTCTGACACATAAAGAATGTAGTACTCTATTTGCTAACAACCTCTTAAATATTCATATTTTACATCTTCCTCCTCTGTGTCTGTTCTAGGCAAAAAAAAAAAATTGATAGAACTCATAGTTGGTTATGCACGTACAAGGATGTTGTAATGACACTTCAACGCCATAGCATTACAAGAATTCAAATGTACTATCTGTTTAAAGCATGAATTCTTTCTATATAAATGTATTTTTGCTGAAGTAGGTAAGACGAATGGTTTCTTATACAATATATAGACAATATAAATGCCCAGCAGTTGTACTTATGGGCTGTTAATCACCTGCTGCTGGTGTGCAATAACTCAACGTGTACAGCCTAACAGATATACTCACAGGCTGATTAACTGTCCATTGACATAATCCCTTGATGACCCCTATGGACACAATCATGAGGCTTATTTAAAAAAGTGTGTCACCTTTTTAGGAATATAGTAGCCTACATATCTATGTAGATTTAAATCCCACATCAATCTGCTAGAATGTTTGAGGTTATGATAAAACCACAGTTCACTAACCCTTGTAACAAATATTGATGATAAACATTACTCAGAATTGAATAATAGCACAAGCGAAAAGTGTCGTTGACAAAATATTTTTTTATAAAAGTAAAAAAATACTTCTTTAAAAACTCAAATTAAATATCTTATTGTTTAGAAAATACATTATTAAAAGAAAAAGCATTCATATATAAAATAAACAGAAATAAAAATAGAACTATTCAGAAACTTGTAAAAATGTAATACATAAAAATATAGATGATTTTTTTTTAATTTTTAGTGTTATTATACATAGAAAAAAAATTATATAGGTCTAAAAGTGTTCTCTGTAATATCTGTTGCAGCCACTGCTTGTGAGAGATGTGCTGCTGCTTGAGGTAGTCCAAGCTGGAAACTGGATGCAATGTAAAGGTGCAATGGAAGTGGAAGCTGTTGCACCCTCCGGAGGAGATACCGGACTGGTGGATAGTGGTCACTTCACCCCGGGGAAGCTGGATGGGACAGGTGATGGTGGAGGTGAAGTGCTGGTACTGGCCACAGTGTCAATGGCCGCTGTCACCACAGGCTCAAGCACTAGGTTGAGAGTCCACTGTTGCACCTCCATGAAGGAAAGCATTCTCTGCTGTCCTTCAAGGAGTGGAACATTGTCTTTCTTAAGACCGTCAACCTTGCGCTCAAGCCTCCAGTAACAGCGGCAATGGCCAGTACAGTGTTTCACATGGCAGGGCCCTACAGCGAATCAAAAAACATTAATCAGTACATCAGCCTAAAAACAGTGATGTCCTTTCTGTGTTTCACCTTACAATATGCATGTAACAAAGTATTCTTAAAATCATCTGAGAAATTGAGCTTACTGATTGGCTGTGAACATTGTATAAACCCTATGTAAATGTTTGAGTAGCACACATGTACACCCTAATCATATACTGAACAAGGTGTCACATTATGTAGAAACATTGTTATAATAATAGCTATAAAGCACTCCCAGATGTTATGTAAAATGGTCAACTAATCACCCTCTGGGGTATGTAGCATTAGACTATGCCTCACACCACATTAAACTGCCAGGAAGTGCTGAACAGACCATTACATAACCTTTGCTTATGCCTTATTGCTTAAATAGTCACACATTTTGTTGCCACAACTAACACAATTTAGAACTGTGATACAAATATAGATTCTTGTTTTTTTCTGATCAGCAATAATACTTCCGTAGTATATTATGGTGTGTGTTTAAACATTTGAAAAGTAATTACAACACTCAACTTTCTATAATATCCTGTTATTTTGCTTACCATACAGCAATATTCAGTATCTAAATGGTTTGGCATAATAAACAGTTCATTGTTATACAGTAAGACAAGCTTTTCATAATATGTGAACAGCTATACTTTAGCATATGTGGCTGTATTGTTTCGACACACCTGCAAGAGAATATTCGAGTGCCTGTACACCAACAATATGTTAAGATATAAACATGTGTTCATGATCATCATCATTGTGACGGGTGCCACAAAAGACACACACGTCAAGTTGTTATTCAACCTCTGCACATATTTCCATATGTATAACTATTGTTTTATCAACATAGCATTAATTAAGCAGTAATCCATTAAGAAAATGTCATTTGCATGTTATTCTGGTGATCTGTATGCCTGTAGTGTGGTGAAAACTGTTACTAAATGGCACAATGTCCTAAACCATGATTAACTTGCCATCAACACAATTAGTGAAAGTCCTTATTTCTATTTTAATTAAGCACCTCTATAACATGCTTAAACCTTCTTCACTACATAATCAATTTGACAGTAGTATTTGTGATAGATGTTTATGACAAGTAAGAATGATCACAGCTGATTTTTCAGTTCGTGTTCCACAATGGTATTCTAATACTTGAACACAACTTACAGATTTAGTAACTAGGGGTTGACTGACTTTACCAAGCACTTAATGTAACATTTTGTTGTCAAAGTATGTAAATAAATAGTAGGATATATGTTCAAAAGTGCTGGACAAGAAACATAACTGTTACACCATGAGGAACACAGTTATGCATGCTAGTGCACCATTTAACTGTGTCATAGGGCACAGTTGATTACCATTCTATCTAAACAGAGCAGTAGATAATGGAACACAATTAGCATGCTCATTCTCATGGCATGTAACATAGAAACCCAATGTGCAGCATACGATGTAGGTACACATCAGATTGATAGCAAATTGTCTCCAGAACTGAACCCAGAGCTTCATAATTGGCAGGATAGTCTCATTTCCAAGATGGTCAGTAGTAGGTTCCCAAAGGTGCCAGTACTTGAGCCCCTATTGCTCACCACCTATGTTGTCGGACATAAGGGCAGGTATCAGGAGTAAGATGACTCTGTTTGTGGCTGATTCAAAACTAGGGACTTTGGTGGAAAGTGAAAAGGGGCAGTTGGGCTGCAGGCTACACTGGAGGCTCTCAAAAGATGTTCTAGAAAGTGAATGATGAGGTTCAATGCACTGAAGTGGAAGGTACTGCACCTGGGACACAGAAACCCATACCAAGTGTCCATGGGGGGGTTGAAATCTTACAAGTTTTGACCGCTAACAGGGATTTAGGGCTGTTGCTGGATGTCAGCTAAACAATTTGAAGACTTGTTGCAGGGCAGTAGCTAAGTACTACAGCATGCATCACTAGTGCGATTGTGTCCAGAAGGAGTGAAGTGATAGTACGTCTGTATAAGTGGGTGATGTGACGTCATCTCAAGCACTGTATGCAGTTGTGTGCGCTACACTTAAAAAGAGACATTAAACTCCTGGATAGGGTGCAGAGGAGGGCAACAAAAGTAATGTTGGACTTGGGAAATAGGACCTATGTGTAGAGGCGCGAAGAGCTAAATAAGCACACATTGGCAGAGACAAGGTACCGGGGAGACATGATAGAGTTGTTTATGTACATGAATATTGTAAACAAGACAGCACCAGTTAGGATGCCTAGAAGTAAGAAGCAGGGTGCAACAACAGTACATGGCTGCAAGGCAGAGGAGGAAAAATTCTGGGTGAAAGCAGGAGGTACACTTCACTAGGAGGTTGGTAGATCCATGTAATGCGGTGCCCAGGGGGCTGTTGTAGGCAGAGATGGTACAGTACTTTGAGAGGATGTGAGACACTTATAACGGTAACAGCTGCAGAGTAAAAATTCAATGCGTTCACAATATGTGGAACTGCGAAGGGATCAACCAGAGAACCTCAGGGGAAGGCAGTAGGGTCAGCTAACAAGGCAGCAGCTGTTCAAATGAGGAGACACGATAGACAGGTACAACTATTTTGATGCACTCTCACTATGTTACAATACATTCAGAAGTACTGCTTGTACTTGAATGAGTCAATTTTAGTCAGTTAAATGTTAAACGACTGTGACTCACAGCTTGGGTACCACATCAAACCGTCCAACATGACAGCTGACAGCTGTAACTGACCTGCCAAGTTACAGCTGTACCTTCATCCTCCCCCTATGCTGACTGTGTGTACATACATTGTTGGAGCACTATACTGGGACACTATGTTTAGCATAAATATCTGTTGTGATGGTACTTGCATGGAGAGCTGGTGCCTGGCTCCTGCTTCACCTCCACTGGTCTCTCAACCTCAGCCTCCCCGGGCTCTATAAGCAAATAAGTAAAAAAAATTATTACACATACCACTAAATATTTAGGTACACATCTACTTTTAGTAGTAAAATGATTTTTTAATACTGTGTCGTTGTGCTACTGAAACATGTAAACACATCCCTGTTTTCAATGACACTTCTGTGTTTATGTCATGTAACATTAGTATTCAACAGTGACATGCACACAGCAACTCCTCTCATTTGTACAGGTAGACAGTGACTTACATGAACAGTATCAACAATGGTATAGGTAATTCCTACAACTTGTGAATGCATCATTATTCAAAGCCACACTGTGATGTTAACAGTATGTGTGTACATTACTGTACATGTTTAGGCACGCATTTAGTAATGTCCACCCCATTCCCTGCTTGTGCGGCAGTGTCACCACACACATACAATACTGTGCATTGACAACTTCACAGATTCTGTAAATATATAACAACAATAAAACAGTTTCAAAATCATGATCTGCGACATATACATGGATCATATCACCGGACTTCATAAAGAAATAAAACATTTTTTTTTATCTCAAATCACTATCTGCATAACATAAATTTTTTTGTGCATTTTGTATCTGATGACATCAGTATGTATCACATGAGTGACCAGTAAAGCAATATTTCACAACTGTGTTCATAGACTACTCAAAATCTAGGTTACATATATAGCGTAGTTAGTGGCTGTATTAGTAATTCATGATTACATAGCACACAAATACAATTCAAATGTGTACTAATATATTCTCACACTGCAATGACAACATTTACTTATGTAGCAAATCAAAAATAATACTACGTCAGTATTGTATATGTTATTTTAACCCACAACTGATATGTACAATTACTGTTTATTTTCAGCTAAACAAGTTAAGTGTATGACTGATGTCATACCTGTGTATGATACCTGTTTCTAAGAAATTGTTATAAATATAATGAAGTACCATTGTTTTTCTGTTACAATTCCCAAGTAACATACTGAAACATGGTCTTTGTTCACTGTGGATGTCTCATGACTGCTGTAGTTCAGTCACAAATGACAAGTTGGACATAAGCATGAAACATGTGACACAACCCTAGTATATACATCCTCCTTTTATTAAAATATTGTATTAGGGCGGCCCATTGGCACAGTGGTTGGATTTCTGCATGCGGTGCCAGCGACCTGGGTTGAGGCGGACCTGGGTCACTGGAGGGCGGCGGGGAGATGGATGGGCGTCCCATGGACTGCTCTCCTTCTCCGGGGGAAGGTGGGGAAGTGCCCGGAGCATCGGTGACCCCTGGCGGAGGCCAGAAAGTCACGCAGCTGCCGGCACTAGCACGCTCAGGAGGCGGGGAAGACGCTAGGTGTCATTGCATGACTCCGCCTCCCCAGAAAGCCGGAAAAAGAAGACAGCTGCCTGCCGCCTTCCATTAAGACCACCATGGCTTCAATTAGCTCCTCAGGCCAGCCCTCCGACCTATTCCAATGACTGCAGCATGCAAGGGGGAGTGCCGCAGGCCCGCCGTGGGGGGTAAGCCACGGGTTTTGAGGGCCTGCTGATTGAGGAGTGGAAGCTCGTGGTCCGTGACCAGGCAGATAATACCAGGCAGCAGGTAGCTCAGAAGAAAAATAATAAATAAAAAAAAAAATATATTGTATTACAAGAAAAACAGACATTCAAGCTGTGTCAGTCTATGATGTAAGCCTGGGTACAGCTAGGCATGTCTGTGCAGTAATGTCCACTGGAAGATGTTCAGCACAGGTGCACCATGTCCAAGCGTTGTTGAATACTGCATACTGGCCATCATTTGTGCACACAGCACAGTTGCAGCACACCAGAATCAGCACCCAGAATGCACCATAGTGATACAGTACCACTAGTTGCATTTTTTGTAGTTGAAGTAATAAGAAATATATGAAACTTTACTTAAAAATGGGGCACAATACATGCACAGTGCAAATAGGCAAGTAGATGTCATTATTAGACCATTTACATACATATCACTCCAATACCACAAAACTTGACCCAGATACACTGGCACTCAGCAGTTCTTGTACAACAAACTACCTGCATAACATGAATGTACCTACAGAGCAAATGAGCAGCTGAACTACAATAACATAAAGCTATATCACTGCAGTTACAGTGGGCCCGTTAGATCCAATCCTGTGAAAAAGTTCATATAAAATTTACGTATATCTGAGGTGATTCTGTGGACATATCTGGCCAATCACAGGTAAAAAAAAAGAAAACCATCATGGTTAGTATGCAATGGACACCTCTCCCCACCCACCCGTTAACCCCTAACATCCAAACACCCCCACCATTAGCGATGGACAACAGTCACCTACCCACCCCGCCATATGGCAAGTTAAATCATTGTTAGGACTGTGGATCCATTGTCAGACACTGCAATCTAATGAACGCACAGGACATATTGTAGTACACATTAGAGATATGTGAATTGATCAATCCACAGATGTGTATTCTGTAGAACAACATGTCATGCATGATGATTGGCTGACACCAATTAATTATGAAAATACAGCCATACTGCCAGTGCCAGGCAGCAGACCACAGAGCAGCAGCTGGGTGCTGAATTGCCCACCATTCATCAAGAGGGGGAGGAAGCATGTCAGTGCGTATTTCTCGCCAGCTAAGGAGGGCGTCCACTGTACTAACACAGGTAACAGTTAACTGCAATTTGTACTTTTATGCACAATTGAGCACACATGTCAACTGTAGTAACAGGGGAAACAGATGATTTTTCTGTAACTTCTGGCTGCAACCTGTCAGATACCCACAGTACAGCACCAGGGTTAGTGGTAAATGTTATATTAATGTTACCAATGGTCAACTGGACAGTCATCCAGTGGGACACCAAGGATATTGAGAAATTTACTTTACAAACATACTCACATGCAAGGTACAGAGAAACGTCAACCACATTATCAATGTACTGTACAATTGGCAAGTGGGTGGAATGTGTAATGCGATGGTTTACACACCCATCAGTTCCACGCTGTTCATCAGCGGGCATACAGCCCTACCAAACTATCAGTCAACAGCCGTTGATGCCATGAGGAGGGTGGGTTCTGCTGACCCATGGCTGAATGGAGATGAGTGTTCTGATGTATCTCAGTGGACAGGTGGTGGAGGCACCACCACACTTCCAGGTACACTGAAACTATTTGTTGCCACAAATACCCATGAACATGAAGATATCGTTCCAGTGCACCACCAGGTATATTGTACAAAGTCTTTTTCATTATACAGATGTACGCTGATTGGACAGATAGTGGCCAACTGTACCACCAGGGATATTGGGTAATTCTACATTTATTTTACAGATATCCGTAGTTGATGGAATAGCATTCCACAGCAGCACCAAGAACATCGAACAGAATAGTGTTTGTTTTAACTGCAAATGCCCGTGATTATGCTGCTCATGGTGACGGTCCCCAACACCTGTTACCTGGGTGGGCATCAGATGCAAGCATGAGGGAACAGTGTGCCTGCATGTGAATGGGTCCAAAATGTCATGCTAATGGACCGATGTGCACCGTACATGCATCATGGCAGATGTACATGGTAATTGTTCAATATTTTGGTTGCTGCCCATGGCAAAATGTGACTTGCATCACTGCTTCCCTATACTGTACTCTAGCCACCTATGCTAGTGCAGTTGTGCTGCACCATGCATATGGGAGGGAGTGCCTAGGGTGCAACATTCAACGCTGCTGACCCATATCATAGTCCTGTTGAATATCGATCAGTCTGCATCCCTAAGTTGCAAAGTCAAGTATGCCAAAGCTTATGCCACAAACTGGAATACTTTGAACATTTGAAGTATTATTGTCTGTTTCTGCAGTGCTCTTTGCATTTATTTCTTTGCTGGGTTAACACTGATGAGTAACAGTGGTGGTGCATGAGGTGTTTGACCCTAATGAGGAATCACCACTTCCAACATGGTATTTTCTGTTTTACTACCTGAGCTAAAAACATGTGTGTCACAGCTAAGTCAGCGGGCAGCCAAAGGAACATATGAGGCATGTGCAATTAAGACCTGACAGGAGGACTGAGTGTGACACTGCTATGCCCAATGTATCTATGTGTGTATGTTTGTGTGTTTGTGTGTGTACCTGTGTGGGGTTCACGTACATGGTAAGAAAAAAACAGTTGTTTTTTGCAACATGAACATTCTATTTCAGCAATGAGTTGGAACCTAGTCAGGCAGTATACACAAGGACTTATTCTTCACTGGTCTGTATTGCCTGATGGCAGCCTGGCTGTCTGGTTGCCTTACTAAATCAGGTGAAACAATTCCCCAAACCCATTTTTCAATACCAAATACTACATAGATGCATCAAGTAATACTTACTCACTACATAGTAATTCCTAAAAAGAATTGAGGTAAGCAGCACAGCTCACTCCTTACATGACACCCTCATACCACCCCAATTACATAGTACAATTATTTATATCTGTATCTTACCGTTGGACTCAGCAACAATTACAGAGTCAGTGTCTGAGTGACCACCCTCCACAGCTTCACGCTGTGCTGGTACTGCCTCGCGGGCAGGCTGGGGAGTCCTACGTTGGCCTGTGATAAAAGACAAAAATATACCTACTAAGTCTTGAGTGTTAATTGCATCACATTTTAACAACATTTGATGCAAACATTAAACCTGCTTCAAGTAGTTGACATTGCCTCTCATCTGGCACACCACAAAAATTGTGGGTACATATTCAATTGCAAGTGCTGTCAATGTGTAAAATAATGTTTCGAGAGCAGTACAGAACAACAATACAATCAGTGGAACTAGTTGTTACAGTAACATGGACAACATTTTAACAACAACTCAAGACATTAACAATAGCCTAATAACTACTAATAGGGATTTAACCACATTCCATATTAGATACCTAAACACCATGTATAACGCTACATGTTAAAAATAACACTATTTGCATTACATCTGTCAGAATTCTGCAACTCGTGTACATTGTGTTTTTGTAATAACACAATCTCAAAGTTTACAACGTTATTTAACAGCTTGTGAAATACTAAAATTACCATTACTAAGTAGCATAACTGTATACTATGGCACCTCATACACACGAGTCATATAGAACAAAATAAAGTTAAAAAAACAGCATGAACTGACTACAGTCACAAAACATGATAGCTATATAAAATGCACATGAAATAAAATCTTGTTTACATACAATGGATGCTATATAGTCACCACACCATTATCATCAGCTATTATGCTGTTATCTAGTCACTCAGCTAGACCTCACAGTTGAAGTATGTCACAATGTACTGTGAACTGCCATAGCATATGTAATGGTATCTATCTAAAGCTGTAGAAAGACACATGCATTATAATAAGTTCTGTTGAGAAACTTATGATAGGTTAACCACTCCCGCAGCTGGTTTCCCAGCAGCCTCCCACAGTTCATATGCGAGATAGTACCAGCACGTATTATTGTCCGCATCTCCTCCCACTGTTTTAATACATAAAATGCTGGTGCAATTGCTTCCACTTCCTCTTCAGTTGTGTGATGTTTTGTTTTGAGCTTTAACACAACATGTTGGTAACTATTTATGTGCCTCCACATTGCATCCATTTTCCAGTTTGTGCTTCACATTAAGATGTGGGCACTCCCCTCGCTGGACTGCCTCAAGCAGCAGACACACCTCTTGCAAGGTCCACTGCCTCATGATGTTAGCTGTTTTGATCTGCAATGGAAACATAAAATATATATACATCACTGTAATGTCTCATTGTAAAATGTATTTTGATATTTTGTATGCAATTGTGTGTTAAAATGACAAGAGCACTTTCCACTATGCCATCAAGTACCTTGGGTCAGAAATGACTTAGTACATGTCTTGTTTTGTGGAACATTATAACTATTATGCAGGCTCAATACATACTGCTATTGACCATGTGACACCATTAGTATCTCCAACCAAGCTAGACCTAACAATGTGATAAACCATTACTTTAAGGAAACACTACCCATTTTAACATGATAGGCAACCCTAAACTGTACTACCACCATTTGTTTTTAAAACAAGCATTTGTCAATGGCAAATGTTGTGACACTGGCATTAACAGTGGGTGGCGTGGCTAAAGACGCATAGTGATGTGAATTTGTCAATGTGTGTAAAAAGGCGACATCGCACAGCGAGCACACCATTGTGTGCCACAGCTGCAGAAACAAATGTTGGGCAGGCTGTTAAAATGTGGCAGCTGTACTATTGATAAGGAGACATGCCATTTTGAACCATAGCTGTGAAAACAGATTTTGGTCAGGATGTGAACAATGACAGATGTACTTTAATTAGGAGGTGCAGAACAGTGACACTGTGGAAAATCTGAAGTGAGAATATTGGAAGTTTGCTAACATACGACCATGCATGCAAACAACACAACGTACACTCATAACACAGTCATTTAATGGAGCATTGTTAGAACATTCTCAAAACAACCATTTTAGGATCTATGCTCATGAGCAATGTCACTGTCATTTTAGTAATATGTCCTGAACAACAATGGGGGAGGGTATGCCAACAGGGAGTGGGCTCTCCCATCACCACACAAAGACAGTAGGAGGGTTAAACTGACACCAAAGTCAGCAGACGTTAAGCGGACGCCCACTCGCCAACCATCCACATAATGTCGGCAAGCACGGCAAGAAAAGGACTGCTGATTCTGATGAGCTTTGCTAGGATTGCAGTGGACCTTTCTTTAGATGTGTTCACCCCATTATGTATGCATAGTGTTGCACTGGCCTGCAGGCTTATTGGGCAATACAGGACGTACCTACTGGTGCATGCCCTGCATTCGCCAGACAGTGACCACGCTTTCAACTCACCACACTCTCGAAAGATGTTTGCTGCGCTAGCGTGGCAACATACAAAGAAAAAACATGCTGTAATACATTACTAGCAAGCTACTGGGAGGACATTACTAGACAACAGATCCTGAGTCACTCAATACAAGGAAGAACTCACTAATAAAGAGGACACCTGCATACCAATAATGCCTTAAGATATGCAAAATAACTGTGTTTATGCCTTGCATGTATAATAGTTCCATTTGTACATATAGTACTAAATAGTGCAATGCATAAGCCTACCACCACTAGCCTTCACTGATCTGACATCCTACTCCTCTCTGCCCACCTACAGTTGTGCAGTGCCACAGCAACATGTTCAATGTGCCTTACAGACTGAAACATTTAACAATTCTAATCAAACCACTACATCATGAAATTGTGTACTAACAACAACATACTGCATTTCTATTCCACTTTCCCAGTGTTGTAACACAGCATGACACAATCTAAAGATTCCCAACCCACGTGTTACATGTATGTGGCTGATGAATGCAACTGATCTGTTTTTTGCCCACATTTTTTTGGTTCTGAAAAGAACCTTTGTTAACACTTTGATATTTGATCAAACAGTCTTATATTCTTAGAGGACTTTGAGGATTGCATCTCAAAGGTCTCCCAGGAAATGGCAATTGCCAGCATACAAGAAATGTACACCGTCTGGTACGTATAGCCAATCAAAACAATACTTAATTTATGGGTGACGTATGGTGTACATTCCATGCATACGTTGAAATGCAGATATTTGCATGTTGACTTTTCTTTGAGCTCTGTCAATCAGATACATATGGTGTTCTGCTTGCCAGACCTTGTGCTCTGTGATATCCAAAAATATGATAATACAGGCAGGCAACATACTCATAATAGAAGCAAGGTCCAGTTTTGCTTCTGTTACTAAATCTACCCAGCGTTTGGTGCCCAAATCATTGCCTCCGAGATGTATCAGCAATATGTCAGGATGAGGCTGAGTAAACAAAAAGTCTCTGCATGGTTGGCATGAGGTGCTCCCACCTCATTCCACCCCTACCAAACCATTTCACAGAGCAATTTGGGAGCTGCAGGTTTCTCCCAAAATCACTATTGTGAGCATACTCAGACGCTCGTCTCACGATACTGCTTTCAACTATCCACAAAGTCCTTTTGCTATTTTCTGCCATTCTCAGTTTGTAAACTCAGAAGTGAACAGAGAGCTACCAAAAAAGTCAGTGTTCACCCTGCAGTAGCTAGGCTGTTGTGACAGTCAAACTGATATTTTTCCTCTTTAGTTCAAGACAGCTTCACTGGGCTAATTAATAACACACAAATAAAACAAATCATTGGCTACTGCTCTGGCTTCATTAACCAATGTAGGCTATGCACTGACTATCACTAGACCTCTGCTGCTGCTAACATTTGCCAACATTGAGAGGTGAGACAAATGCATCCTTTTCATAGAAAGTTTTAAACAGTTGCAACCACACAGCCATGTCTGATTGGTTCCCTCTTCTGTTATGGGTCCACGTGCAGCTTATTATCTCTCTCTATTTGCAGCTGTATCTGTACAAGTTAGTACTAAACTAATATGGACTTTAAGCAGGTTTATCTAAATAATACAACAACTTAGGTTGTTACAAGTAACATTATCAAATACAGCAGTAAAAATGTTTTAATTAATGATATTAACATGTTGCTAACACTTTTTAATGCTAGGAAAATGTTTTTAAAAATATACAGTACTTACAGTTTTGAATAATGCTGTCTCTCAATTAGTACTAAGATGGCAGCTGTTGCCTTCTTCCTCAGTGTTGTCCGTCTCTGATTGGTTGTCTCACATGGCCTGACAAATCTTGCATTGCATTGGTAGGACAATCTGTCAGTCAAATACAATGAGAACTGATTTGATAATGAATGTATTTGCCACTCCCAAGCTTGAAAATTTGTGAAACTGTCGAACGCATGAAAGTAATTTGCGACAGTGTCGATGGAAGCACTTTTTGTGACACTTTCAAATGCACGAAGTAACTTTCTCTGTAAATTTTCAAGTTCGGACAATATTTATTGCCATACTGCCTAACCATCGAAAAGTAATATTTTACACTGCCTAATGCATGACACTCACAATTTGTGACAGTTTCAATCATTCAACAATATTTTTTGAAAATTGTCTTTTTTACCACAATTTGATGCTCAATGACAAAAATAACAATTTTTTGATGCTGAGCACTGCTACACAGCTTTGGGACTGTCACAAGTGGACACGATAGTATTGTAAGTCTGTAAACACACCCACAAAGAGGTGGTAATCTTCAGTGACAGCGCCACAGAGTAACTGACTTGTGTAATGCATTGCTTCCCATCTGCTACACCCTCACAAAGCAATCATTTGTATGCACCATTGACAGATAATTTCAACAATGTCATCTTAGGATGTAAATGCAACATTCCCAAGCTGATCTGGAGATACTATAAACACACAACTTACAAATGTGTCTAGTGAAGTCCATATGCACACTTACATAAACAGTCATATAACAGACTATCACTACTAAATTTTAGACATACTAATTTCCACACCTCTGCTCATGAACAGTGTGACTGTTATTATAACAACACGCTCTGAACAGTGTTTTCACACAACACCTGCAACGACGGTAGCTGCAGCTACATAAAAAGCATCTCATATGCATCTTTGAAATGACAGCTGTGTAATTTAATTAGCAGTTGTGTTAAAATGGCAACCATGCCAATGTCACATGTAAACATACATATGCATTAACTCCAACTAAGTTCACTACGTTGACTTAGCAATGTGGCACTAATTGACAGACAGAGCATTAATAAAGTCATTGTGTTACAGGCAGTGTGACAGCATCAGCTATGTCTACGTATATGAATAATAGAAATTATCAAAAACTTAACATTGAAAATGATACGAAACAAAATCTAGATGCTATACTGAAAAAGATATGCAAGACAATATAACAGAAACAAAATGCAACTGTTACAATGTTAATACCTTATGTGATAAAAAGCTTATAAGACTAGATTATTTTAATTGATGTGATACTTAAATCAGATGTATCAATGAACAATGTTATAAGTCATGAACAGAGCCATATTGTAACATTGTCTTTTTCTCTGTCTTTCATACAGGTGCCTGATACTTCTGTAATATTGCTTCTCCCACTGTGGCTGTCATAAGAAAAAATGCTAACTAAATACAGACGTAGATGTATAAGTAAATGAGACAGGCACCATAGTACTTCACTGTTGCTAAAGGCTGTTAAAGATAACACAAATTTGACACCAGAATATGAAGAGAAAGAGAAACACTGCAACAGTTACCCCCACTATAACTCATTGCACAGCAAAAGCACATACTGCCTCAAGAGCAAGTAAAAAATGCTTACCTCTGCAACAGTTGTGTAGATCTCTCAGATGAAACACAACTATTATAACTGCAACCATAAACAGACCTCCAAAGCAGTGGCGTAAACTCACAGCTGGTGATTTTCATCTGAGAAAGCAAAAGTATTTTCGATAACTAGAAACTAAAGCTAAGATTGACAGACTTATTGCTGCTGTGATGAGACATGAGCGGAAAAAGACAAAGAGTCATCTGTCTTTGATGAAATTGAGTCTCAAAGTACACACTTTTGTTAACAGAGCAGTGTTTGTACTGCAACGTTTGTGACGTAAGAGGTCTCATGTGCTTGAACAATTTAGAAAAGTTGTGTATAACATAAAAAAAGGCTGCAACAGTATCCTTCTTTGACTGTCCACAATTTCTATGATGTTTTCACAGGTCACTGGATGCACACACAGCACTCTGAGGCATACTTCTGGGAAGAATCTTATTATTCCCAGAAAAAGGAATTCAAGTTCACCATTGATGAGTCCGGTAAACTGGTCAATGTCCTCAGTATCTTTGATGACAGTGTAATGGACACAGATGATGACTGTGATGCAAACACTGTGTCCAATAAATGGCACTGTCTGGCATGGGCATGTGATGACACCTGCAACCGTAGGCAATCGTCATTTGCAAAAGTTGAGCAGTTTGTCAACCTATTTGTGATTACAGATTGCAAAGAAAGATATAAACTGTTTAACAAAATTGACCATTGTGAAATTCATCCACATACTGGACTTATGGGTCACTCACTTGCATGCCTCGATAGTGGTGTTTGTGATAGTATTTTTCACAACATGCGGATGCTTGGAGTGCATCAAACAGGCATGCAAAACTTTGTATACAGAGTATATGGCGAAGTGAGTTGTAAATCAGTACACTTGTTTAAATGACTTATTGCAGTCAGGTGACATGCAGGGTGCCATCACAGTTCTCACACAACTGCAACATGTCACTTCTGTACCAGTCACAAAAATTTCTCAGTTTAACACTTTTGCTGAAACATCTGTTTCAGTCTTAGAAACTGACATACTGAGACAGTACAGCAAAGAAATAGCAACATTTGAGCTGGCAAAGTCTCAGAAGTTTGACTCTGTATGAGTGTCATGTGACCGTTTGTGCTACAGTAAACAAACAGTCACAATGAATCTGGAAACCTTGTCACCATACAATAACATGTGGCTCCATCTCTCAGCATTTTTGCTGATTAAATCTGACTTTCAATTAGAAAACACCATTCTGCTGTGCAAACACTGTTTCTCCAAACTAAAGAGTAACATTTTGCCACCAAGGTCACTGCTGAATAATATGGAGGCACGTTACACTAAGTGAGATTTCAACATTGAATATGTTTGAATGCATTCTAATTCAGACAACGAAACCATTCCAACCATTGTACGTCTGAACACAAAGACATGGAACATTCCACAGAAAGAACCTGTTAGATCTCTAAAGGGTTCCGTGATGTTTCTACCACTTCCTCTACAGGAAAATGTGGAAGCAATCTCTACAGAAAATAGTTTGGGATTCTTGTAAATGGTGTTCCAACAAAGTCAAATTTCATCTGGCAAGATGCTGTCAATGTACAAAAGGTGAAGCATGCTCTTACTTATTTAAAGTGTAACAATCCCTTTTATACAGACCTTGAGATAGATCAGATGACCAGTTTCTCTCTCCAACATGATCTATTATAAAAACCTAAACCAATCATTGAGAAGGTTAGTGGACACACAAGTGACAATGTGTATGAACAGTGCACAATTCACCCACTACATGTCTCCAGTAGGAGACAACATTGATCTCTATCAAATGAAACAGGTGGAAGGTGAACCTCTCAGCATTTGGGAGGCAACACTAGAAGCATGCTGTTTCCCAGATCTATTCCCAAAAAGGTGAGGTGGATACCTTGATGAAAGAGAAGTGCATGTACAGGGTGCTGAGTACCGCACTACCTGTGTCCTCAGTAAAGATGGCAAATTCAGACGCAACATACAGTACCTGTTTCATCTCCTCTGGGAGTGTGAATTTAGCATCCTGTCTGCATCCATTGCACATACTATTTGTCTCACAAGTTCATTAGATGGAATAACAGCTGCTCAATTTCTAGAGAAATTAAAGCAGAAAGATGAAAATGTGTAAGTGAATCTGTCTTCTATTCTTTCAAGTTTTCGAGGCACCAAAGAATATTGGCATCACAGACACTCTGAAGTGATGACAATGCTGTGAGAGTATGGTGCAGCCACATGGCTTGTCAGACTTAGTTGTGCTGAATATGCCTGGGATGAGCTCATTGAACTGCTGAAGTGGGCAAATTCTGACGTCGATGGTACCTCATCAATGACTGTCAGAGAAATGTGTTCACTTGATCCTGTGTCTGTCACAAGACATTTTCACAAGGAGTTCCATGACATTCTGGATTTCATATTGTCTAAGCACAATCCACCTCTTGGTATTGTGGAGCATTACTTTTGGAGGACGGAGTATCAAGCACGGGGTGCCCCTCACATCCATATGTTATTGTTGATCAAGGATGCACCACGCATAGGTGAACATAAAGCTGCACGAGTGTTAGCATTCATCAAGAAATATATCACTTGTCACATTCCAGACAAGTATGATAGTCCTACACTATGGAAGTTGGTGCAAAGTTCCAGCGACATATTTGTGCTAAATACTGCCGGCGAGTAGTCAAAAACAAATCTAATTGGTATACACGATGTCGCTTTGGATTTCCTAGAAGAGTTTGTCAGGATGGTGCCATGAATAACCCTTTCTCAGCAATGTGACACCACTTGAAGGCAAAATCAACCAAGAGGGTATACGAGTTACCCAGAGATGAGAAAGAGATGTACATAAATGACTTCAACCCAACTCTTCTCCTAATGTGGCAAGCAAACATAGATGTTCAGTTTGTGTCTAATAACTCATTGGCCCTGGTGAGGTATGTCACTTTGTACAGTACCAAACATGAGCAGACTAGCTTGCAAGATCTTTGGGAAGATATTGCCAGTTCAAGCAGAAGCCTGACATCTCAGCTCTGGTCATTGGGCCTGAAGACTCTTTCATACAGAGAATGCAGAGCTTATGAAGCCACTGACCGTTTAATGGGTACACATCTGTACGGGAAGTCTGACACTGTCCGGTTTCTCAATGTAAACTACAAAGAGAAACACAAACGTGTACTGATTCCCCATGCTGAAATTGAGGAGCTCGCTGCCAATAGACCTTCAAAACAGATCTTGAAGAATAACCTGATAGACACATACTACTCCCATAGACATGACAACATGGATGATAGGTGTCTCTTTCAGGTAGCTAAGTGGTATGACTACAAGGCAGATATATCACCTGACTCAACACATCAGATTTACAAGGTGAATGGAGTGGATGGCTGTCTCATGAAGAGACACAAGCCATGACTCATAGACCACTGCAGATTGCATCTAGGCACATCGAAGAGCAGAGAACACTACTACTTTGCTCTCCTATTCCTATTTAGACCCTGGAGAAGTGAGTCCTGAATTAGAAAGTGATATGGCTATTCAAGGAAGAATTAAATCGCAGTTACTATATTTCTCTAAAAGTCAATACTCAGAGACATACACAGAGACTAGAGGCTGAGAAAGAATAAATTGAGAAGCCAGAGAAGTAGCTTCAGGAAGACACTCCTGTTAGTTCACAAGACAACCTTGATCCAGAAGGACAAGCTGTTCTAGGTGAACCTCTGCCCTTAAATGCACCACAAGTGTTAATGTCAGAAATTGAGACAGCCATAGAACATGGAACACACTCCACTGTCAACCCAGCTGACTTGAGAGAAAGATTAAATCAGCAGCAGCATACAGTTCACTCTCAAGTAGTTGGCGCTGTCCAACATGGCCTACAACGTGAAACAAAAAAATGTGACTGTCGTGACTATAAGCCACTACTGATCTTTGTTAGTGGTTCAGCTGGCATTAGGGAAGAGTTTCCTATTGAAGCCATCACTGCTGAAACACGGACTGACAGGGTCATCAATGTCTGTTGCTGTTACTGCTCCACAGGACTAGCTGCGATATACATTGGTGGAGTTACATTACACCCGTCTCTTTATGTTGCCAGTGGAACATGGCAGAACTGGAGAGTATCGTAAACTGTCATTTGAGGTTGCATCTCAGCTCCGCTTCCATGTTCACAAAGATGAAGTTACTCATCATTGATGAAATCAACATGGTCTCCAATGTCATGCTTGCCTGTATTCATCTACATCTATAGGAGATCTTAGGTACTGATGATGGAGTACCATTTGGTGGCAAAAGTATTGCTGTTTTGGGAGACCTTTTACAGCTTGCACCAGTCAATGCAGAGCATGTATTTACAACTCTAACTGCCAAGCAAACTAAGAATATTCTCGGCTGCATTGCAGGCTATAACATTTGGGAATTATTTACCTATGTTGAGTTGTCTGAGAACATGTGCCAAAGTGGTGTTCTGGCTTATAAATCACTTTTAGATGAAGCTCGCACAGGTTCTCTATCACCAGAACATGTTTGCATGTTAAACGATCGGAGAATCACAGTAGATACTGCATCCATAGAAACAGCATGTAATGTTTTCAGCAATGTCTACTCTACAGGGACACACATAGTGTGTCTTATGCCAAGACTAAAGAAATGCACTGAGTTCAACAATCTAATGCTGCAGAGAGAAAACCAAGAATTCTGACTCTGCATGCTGTTGATACAGATGATGGTGTCATTCTTAGTTGAAACCTAGTAGCAATATGACTGAACGACCAGTGAACCCAAGTCAGATGTTTCACGACAGCTGGCCTAGAAGCTGTTCTCACACTTGTAAGAATGCATATCATGTGCTATGATGCAATCTAGATGTTGAATGAGGCGGCAAACAGTGCCATGGGAAAACATTACTACTTTGTTCTCAATGTCCAGAAGACATTATCCCGAGGCACTTGTAGTTCACTTTGACAGCATGGAAGCAGCCTGTACACATAGAATGGACCTGTAAAATTCCAGGTATTTATGATATATATGTAAACAGGAAACAATTTCCATTATGTGTTGCATATGCTGTGTCCATTCACAAATCTCAGGGCTTGAGTTTGGATTCAGCAATGGTGGACATAGGTACAGACATTTTCAAGGATGGCATGAGCTACATGGCACTTTCACGTGTCCGCAGTCTTTCTGGGTTGCACTTTATAACTCTAGCACCTCAGAAAATATGAGCTGACAAACGATGTATTCTTGAGTACAACAGGTTACGTACTCTACATCAGCCACAAATGTCTTTAATACCACTGCCTACATATCTGGCTGTCTCACATCATACAGTCAAATCTACAGGTATCAACAAACAGCCACAAGCTTCCAGAAGTGATTCAACTCAAAAGAGTTCAACAAGGTCACAACTTCAAGTAAACATTCACAGCCAGCATTCATCAGAAATCAGTTGGCAGCTTCGCTGTGCCAGTGTTTCGACAACAACAGCACTAGAGTGAACTGCCATGCTAACTCAACTATGCAAGTTTTCTACACATGCCATGCTTCTGCAGGCAATATCTGTTCTACAAGACAATGCTCTATCAAAGGCATTGAAACAGAAAATCAACATGACTTCTGGCCAGTCTCACAATGTACAGTCACTAACACCACTTCGACAGCTGTTAGGTACCTATGACGGATGTAGTACATTTGCTGCTGACATACAGCAAGACACTAGTGAGTTTATGATGGCTGTCATAAACAACTTGGATGAAGACGGCACCCCAATGTGCCACTACTTCACAGTGTCATATGTAACAAAATATGTATGTGTTTCATGTGGCTATTCACAGCGTGAAACCACAGAAAACATGCTGTGGATTAATCTTTTTGTCCCTCAAGCCAAAAGTGTCAAATTCCAACAGCTATTCACCAATGCTCAATGTGGTAACTCCTGTAAAAGGTGTGGAGGCAGATGCACTCAGTCCATACGTCTCAGGAATTCATCTCAATATCTGTTGCTTATTTTGCACAGGTTTGACTCCAATGGGCTCAGAGTTGACACTCCTATCACAGATTACGCAGCTGGTAGAATAGTCTGTAACCTATCAGTATTTGACACTCATTGCATTATCTATCACCATGGCCAATCCATACATTCTGGTCATTACATCTGTTTACTAAGGTACAGAACTGGATGGGTAGAGTGTAACGACTCTACAAGTAGTTTTAAACAGAGACTGCCATGACACTTAAAAAATGCATATCTTCTAATATTGAAGAATTATGATGACCTTAATATTTCTGAAGAATAGGACAGAACATGTTGCATTTTTAAAATGACCACTTTGTGACAGAAACAGTCGTAGGTCAGTACAATTGTTTCCAATATACGACTCTCAATAAACCATAGCATTTCAACAAAATACTATACTGGCAGACACATTTCATGCACTATGACATCTAAGATCATGTGTGGATCAGTGACAACATGGAAATTGTTGTAGTGGCTTCAATCAGCGTCAACAGTATTCACATTACTAGAGAAGCCATTACGCTACATGTCTATCAAAGATTGTATATGTCAAAACAGAGGCCTTACTGCTCTCCTCTTCTGTACATATCTTTTATTGTTACTGTATCATACCCATAATAACAACAAGTTGCTGCCAGTTTGAAACTGTTACTCTCTGCAGATAAAGACACATTCTCAGTTATCATCATAAATAACTGAGCAACACAAGTCTCATTCACCAAACAGTACAGTCTGTCAGAAGTTGTCTATCACCACTTGTTTTTGTCTATTAACCGTTGACATGTACACAACAACATAATTATACTCACCATGCAACAGTGTTGAACTATGCCTCCTTTACTTGTAATACTGATACGGTACATATGTACAATAACAATCTTTATTCATTATACAAGTTAAATGAAGCAAGTGTAAATAATGAATGATTGCATCTTTCCATTTGTTGAATTTGTCATGGCTTTGTAATTACTTGTAATAATATTTGCATTCTTATTCCACCTTGTCATTGTTGATAACTACTTTTATTGTTCTACTAAAAGTATCACTATAGGAGTAAAGTACAAATGAATTTTAACATATAATACACTACTATACTGTTTAAGTTCAGTGCACCATGCCTTTGATAAAGACAGCATACCATGACATTTTTTTTACTTAGTAGTTCAGAAGTAACATATAAACCAATGTAACAATTGAGAATAATGCTTTTGTTCCTATTATAATACGAATTTTTTGTACTTGTCATACAAGTATTTCTAGCCTATGTAAACAATGTTGACAATTGTAAATCAGACACTGTTACTGATCTGGCGCATTTCTACCTGTTCCTGTCAATATTTATGATCACCTCTATTGAGTCGGGTGGGAATTTTCCATGTGCGACTTGTCAGTGACATATCATTAAATATTTAACTGAACATGCGGTAATCTAATGTCACTGAAATCAGATTTCTTAAATATTCTATTACTTAAACACTTAGTGTATGGTTTTGCCCACCCAGAACATCCACATTATCAGTCACACAATAACAACTCACATTTCTGTTTCATGTGTGTAATCACTGCTTATAAGATCCTGACATACCTTTATTAACATAGGACACAAGTAATGTATGACACATAACTAGAATATTCAACTTCTTTAAAAACTGGCAACATTCTTAGACAAAGTCTTTTCAAGATTGGTATCAAATATACAATGAAGAACCACAAATAAAGCTTGACTGTCACAACTACGAGAGGAATGTCAGAAAGCACTTCTTCCCACAAAGAGTAGTAAACACTTAAACATCACTATAAACACAGAGGGCTGGATATTCAAACTTCGCCCAAAATGTGCGCAATAGCAGGAGCAAGCACAAGTCCATTGTGCACATGTGCAATAGACACGATATTCAAACATGGAGCTAGGCAAATTGCGCAACCAGCCAACGTCTGAATATTGCACAACCTGCACCATAGCGCAACCAGGAAGGGGAAGCTGGGCAGATACAATGCGCTATAGTGCAACAAGGGCAGCCCAGCTGAGCAGTCCAGAGGCACCATAGTGCAAGCAGGGAGCCCCCCAGCAGCAGAGCAATGGAACTGCACAACCAGGGAGGTGTAGGCCACCACCCATGCCACAGATGGGCACAGGAACACACTGCAAAACTGACAATGCACCCCACAGCCCAAGCACAGCATAACTGGGAGGGACGGAATATCCACCCGCCCATGGGCACAAGCCAACAAAGCACAGCAGGGCCATAGTTGCCCCAGCACACCCACTGGCAAGTTGAAATTGTCGACACAAAGGGGCGGACCACCCCAGTAGCCATCAGCCCCTTGTGCACAGCACACCCTGCACTGTGACCCCAAGACACCACCCATGAGCAGTGACCGTCACTGCAGGAATCCCCATGCATCCCCCATCACACTGCAACCTCATATACCACAGAACCATACAAGCCAGACCCACCATGAGCACCCAGCAGTGGGTGGAAGCACACGGCAATACCGTCTGAAAGCCACTCCCACACCAGAGACACCTCCCCATGCACACACACACATACCCATGACAATACCACCCCAGATGCCATGCACACCACTGCAACTGAGTACCTATAGACAGCTGCAAATCAGAGACCACCACAGTATTCATATCAAAATATATATTTCAAATATAACAAGATTAAGAATAACAACAACCATAACTATGTACAAATATACAAAACAGGGGTGGGGGCTACAAGGTAGGGGTGGGTGGGGGCAGGGGTGAATAATCAGAGAGGGAAGGCAGGGTGTGAGGATAGGTAAAGGGGGAGGTGATGGGCAGCTACTGCCTGCCAGCCTGCTCTCCTTCCACCTGGTGCTGGTCCCAGGGCCTCCTCCTGTGCCTCACACCGTGTTGCTGCAGGTTCTGCAGGATGGCGAGCGAATCCATCACCACCTTAATCAGCTGCTGAACCGAACGCTCAATGCACTGCAGGATCCAGACACCTAGGACAAGGGATCAGAGTCAATGGCTGTGACTGTCCATATCCTTGAAGCCCACCCATCATGCATGGCATACAGCCAAATGCCCCGCTCCTGTGATGGACTGCACCCACCCACAGTGACTGTGCACAAGACATGCCCAACCAGGCAGCAACAGCCATGTGTGCCACTGCACACACTCACCGCCCATGTCCAGCACAGCACAACCAAGGCTGTACAGTAACCGTGGCTATCGCAGTGGGAGGGCAGTGCCACAGCCATGTGCCCAGTGCACGCATGGGCCACCATTGATGCACTCCCAGACATGCAGTGCCACTGGACAGTGCTGACTGTCACATGTCGCGTGCATGGCAGTGTTGTCCATGAATGGTGGCCATGCCCTGCCCCCCCTCACACAGCATGCTATAGCATTCATGATGTCATGGCACTCACCCTCATCATGCTGCTGCTGCTGCTGTCATGGTTCACCACCACCACCACCACCATGCTCAGCCACCACTGCCACCACTCACTGCATCTCAGCCCTGGCCCTCCTCCACTCTGCCACACCTGTGGGAAACAAAAGGTGAGAAACACATCAGTGAAATCCCAAAGCAGATATCCCCCTGCCCCAATGAGTGTGCCTGCCCACCCAGCCAGACCCATACATCACATATCCTGTAAACACCACCACAGCCAACCATAGACCAACCCTCCCCCATGTGCTGGATACAATAGACAGTGTTACCTATATGGACCATACTGGTGTGTAGATGGCTCACCCACCTGGCTGAGGCACCACGCCCCTCCTGGCATGTGACCGAAGTCGTGCCAGTAGTGCCAGCTCCCTCCTCTGCAGGTCTCCATCACCAGTGCCTGCACTGCTCTGTGGACCTCCACCGGCCAGTGGCCTCCTCAAGGTCAGTGGCCACCTGCTGTCACACATGGGTCCTGGCCATGTTGAGGGGTTCATCCCCAAATAGTGGGCCATAGTGAGGCTCCACTATGGCCACCAAGTTGGCTAGCTCAAGTGAACTCCACTGGGGGGGCTCTTCTGTGTGCCATCCCTGCATGTATAGTAGGCAATATGGTGCTCCACAGCGCAGCAACCCCACGTGGAATTGTTGCACAATACAACGCCGCTATTCCCTATCATGCTGTTGGTATAGCACCGCCAGTCCCTATTGCGCTGTTACCGAACAGCACGATAGAGCTGCAGACATGCCATACGTACAGTGCCAAGGGGGCAAAGGTCAGGCACAGGGTCATGGGTCTCTGGCGCAAGGCCACACATGGCGCCATCGGATGTCTATGCATCCAGCGTGATTGGTCGCCTGTGTGCCATTGCCACAGCGGACTATTGCGCAGTTGTGCCACAGCGCCATGTAGTGACGGTCACTGTAGCGCCACTGGCACAATGGTGGCTGTGCCCTGAATTGCCTACCATGCACAGCACGTCATCAGCATGGCAGACACCTGCGTAAGCTACCTGGGCATGCGCGGTGTGGTGTACCTACGAGTCACAGAACTCGTCATTGGCTCAGCCGGTTCAACCGTAGTTATGAAAGCGCAACAGCGCTGATATTCAGCGTCATATGCAAATCATCCGATCAGCCATTCAATGGTGCAGCAGCCGATTGCATCTCATTAAAGTTGCTCCAGTCCTAATTTGCATGGATTGTACTATAAATATGCAACACTGTTCTGCAGTGGCCATATTCGGTTACTGCAGCTGATAGGTGAGTTGCATGCATTGTGATGTTCTGGACCATAGCCTCAGAGAATTGCTGTGTACTGCATAGTCACAGGTGACCACTCTCACCCATACAGGCTGTGAAATGACCGAGCAAGGACTGGGTGAGGAGGATGATGGTGGGCGGAAGAGGAGGCCTAACTTTACTAAGGCTGAGATGGAAGCACTGTTTGAGGCCTACCTGGATGAGGAGCCACTTCTCAGTGGACGGTGGTGCACCCCTCAGGCCCATGCTGCTGCATGGGAAGGGGTGGCACGTGCCATCAACCTGCACGGCAGCCACCAGCGCTCTGTGCAGGAGTGTAAAAAGAAGATGGGGACCGACAGGAGGAGGAGGGTGAAGGAGAAGGTTGCAGCCATCAGGGCGGCATATGCTGCAACAGGCGGGGGCCAGCTGGCGGTAGTGCAGCTGACTCCAGCAGAGGACATGCTCGCTGCAAGCATGCAGCGCAGTGCCATTGAGGGTGTTCCTGGAGGTGGCTTCCAGACAGGTGGTAGCCCATCACTGCATGGTATGTCATGGTTGGGGGAGAAGGTAGATCACATGCACTAACATGTCCTTCCTTTCTGTTACAGATCCTGTGCGTCTGCAGGGGTCAGCAGTGGAGGGCCTGTCCACTGCGGACAGCAATTCGGAGTTGGAGGAGGGACTATCCTCCTCCGCAGATTGCCAGCGTGCACTGCACCAGTGTGCATGCCTGGCTACCATCACTGATGTCATTGAGACAGGTGTGGGGAGTGCCCTTCCTGTGTCTCAGTGGTCTGGCATGCAAGCATGCCAGCACGCTGTGGCTGTGGCTGTGACACAGACCTGCACCATTGATGATGCACCGATCACTATGGGCATTGACATGTGTGTGTCACAGAATGGACACACAGCAGGACAGCTCATGCCCATGGACCTAGCTGGTTCCGATGTGTGTGCCAGCATGTCAGCACAGTCCCAGACTGTGCCTGTCAGCACTGGTGGGGCAGCACCAGTGGCTGTGCAGGTCACTGGCACTGTTGCGGCTACAGCAGTGGAACAACTGATCCCTTGGGCACAGCAGGCAGAGGGGCTGCAGTCACCCACTAGGACTGAGGGTACAGGGCTCAGCAGTGATGTAGGTGCACCACCTGTGGACATGTCCATATCTGATCCTGGTGAGCGGCACCCACCCTCAAGGGGTGCTGTACATCAGGCCCTTCCATAGCCTGAGGGACAGGTTGCCGATGTGGCAGATGACCTCTTTGATGAGCACACCCGCCTGCTGCAGGCATCAGTACAGCAGCAGATATGGGTTGCAACATCCATGGAGGCATTGTGTGTGGCTCTGCAGTGGCACAGCAGGGACAACGAGAGGATCCTGTCCTGGATTGACCATTTGCGGGTGGATGTGACCGCCGCCATTGACAGGTAGACACAGGCATTGGTTGCTGTCATGGCCACGTTGGGCACACAGTCAGGTGCCCTGTTGCGCTCACACTGCACAGTCGCTATCCACTCCCCATTCCTGGCGTCATGTGACACCCACCCTGTCAACACCAGGTTCAGCTGTGGGCATCCCGAGCACCCCTGGTGCAGGTATGTTCCGGTATGCTGCAGACCCCTGTGTGGGCAAGGTCTCTGCTACGCACAGTGGGACCCTGGTGGTCCATCGGTGCCACCCCATGAGGCCCATGCTCAGCCTGCCAGTGCTCTGGTCTTGGGCGGGGCCACCCACGCATCCGAGGTGGCCTGCACTGTGCCGCATGACTGAGCTGTCTCCCAGTGCAGGCCCTGTCTGGTGCTGCCCTGTGTGCAATGTGTGTTTCGGTGGGCAGTGCACCAGTGGGTGCCCTGTCCTACACACAGACACATGGACCACCTGCACACCCTCCCGACTGCTGTCCACAGGTGCATGTGCATGATGATGCCTGCATTGTGCTGTACACCAAAGTGCAAAGGTGCCCGGCATCTGACACATGTACATGGCCAGTAAAAGTGGAGGTGGTGGCCTGTGGACGTGTGTGTTTTTAGTGTCTGTGTTCCTGCTCTGTTGTGCACCTGACCCCTGTGCACTTTGTGCCTGTTGTGTGTGTGTGTGTGTGTGTCTGTCCATGTGGCGTGTTACTGTTCACCTCTCCCTGGTTGTATGTGTGTGCTTCTGTGCCCTGCCACTTCCCTTGCCATCATGCACCCCTGGTGTGTTTCCCTGTGTGTATGTGGGTTGTGCCCTAGCCACTGTTGGTTGCACATGGCCTCATGATTTACCTGTGTTGGGCGAAGTGCTCCTCTGTGATAGTGTCCCAGTGCAGCTGGGCCAGCCGGATCAGTCGGGGGTCACGCCGTCCAGGGGGGGCTGCTCATCCCCATCATCACCAGCGTCACCAGCGTCCCCATCACTGTCCCCCTCTTTGACCTGTACGGCTATCCCACAGTCTTTGGCCATGTTGTGCAGGATACGACAGGCCAGGAATATCCCACAGGCCTTTGAGGGGCTATACTGTAGGGCACCGCTGGAGGTGTCTAGGCATTGGAAGCGTGCCTTCAGCATCCCAAACACCCGCTCAATGATGTTGCGTGTGGCGGCATGTGCCTCATTGAAGCGTTGCTGTGATGGGGTCGTGGGCCGCCGGTAGGGTGTGAGCAGCCAGGGACAGAGTGGGTATCCACTGTCGCCTGTGTGGAGATAGTGGAGTTTAGTGTCTTGTTCAGGATCATATTGCCCCTAACCCTGTGTGCCACACTCATGGCACCTGTGGCTTACTCAGCCTTGCCCCCGATTTGCCAATCCTACATGCATACTCACCCACTAGATGTCCTGTGGGGATGTCCCCACTCTCAAATTGATGGCACAGTGCCAATTGGTACCATATGAATGAATCGTGTGCTCCGCCAGGGTGCGTGGCACAGACATTGATGATGCGCCCACTGGCATCACACACCACCTGGCAGTTGACACTGGAAAATCCCTTCCGATTCTGATAGGCAGCCCCATCGGGCCAGGCAGCATGTGAATGGCCACATGGGTGCAGTCTATTGACCCTAGCACACCAGGCATCGTGCTACCCTGTGGAACTCCTGTATGTTTGCTGTATGCTCCACCACAGTGCTGGGAAAATGGATGTACTCCTGACAGTATGGCAGCAGTCGCTGAGGAATTGGGTGAGGATGCGTGATGTGGCCAACTGTGTTATGCCTGTGGTGTCCCCTGTTGGTCTCTGGAAGGTACCCGTGGTGAGCAAGCACATGTAGGCTGTTACCTTTGTCTCCACTGACAGAGCGTGACTCCATCGTGAGGGTGCCTGCATCACATCACTGCACAGCTCACAGAGCCACCTCAGTATTGCCCTGTTCAGGGGTACCAGCCCACAATCTCAACATCTGAATAGAGCTCAAAGCTGATGCGGGCTCGGTACTGCCTGTTGGGGCATACCACCGATGGGCCCTTCCACGGCCACGTCCCCCTGCAGCATGCCTTCTCACCCCCCTCATTACAGCTTCCATGTGGAAGCTGGCACTGTCCATGTCCCTGGCTTGTGTTCCCCCCCTGGCTGTTGTTGCTCTGTTACCCCCGCTGTCCTGACTGCTAGCTCCACTACACCGGGTACACCTACTAGCCTCTGCACTCTGTGGCCCCACACACCTTCCTTTGCCCCTCTTCTGTCCTGTGCTCTCCCTGGCCTGCACTGTTTCTCCCTCTGGCCTTGTCTGTATCCCTGCCTCATGTGGCTTCCCTGTAGCATTCTTTCACCTCTTCCTTGAGCCTTTTTATTTTGGCTCATTTCCACTATGGCGCAACTTCCGCCTGATCCACTGTTGCGCAGTGCACAAGCCTTTGAATATTGCATTGAGCACTTTATGCATGGTTCCACCCCCTTAGGTTGCGCATGCCTTAATTAGCATTGCGCTGTTGCTCAGCATGTTTTCAGTGGTGCAACTGCCTCCTGCTGAATATCACAGAATGGTGCAATTTCAGACTTGCGCTGGCTCAACCCTATTGCGCATGGCACAACCCTTTTGAATATCCCACCCAGAACACTTAATTAAAGACAGTGAATAGCAATTAAAGAACCAGGTATATGCGTTGAAGGTAGATAATAACCCCACCAGCAAAAGATGGAAGAACACTGGAGGGATAGAAATCACTTAACCTTAAGATGTCTATCCTGTAACACAATCACAATAAATAGAACAAAGTACCTTCTTATGCCACCTTCTCTCTATACTGTATTACAATATCACATACTTGCTCCTATTCATATAATGTAGTTTCTATTAATGTGACACATTTACATATATTCCAAGCAATGATTACACACATTCAAGGATTGTATTATGAGACTGATTTTGTAAAATTAATACAGTCTTAATTGGGCCTTTTTCTGCTTCACCAATTGGCAATACATCTTTTTAAAACATAACCACCTGTGTTGGACTTCCGGTTCCGCCACGGACATCTAGGCAGCGTGAGAGAGTAACTCCCTTCCGCATCATGGAAAATATAGTTTTAAAAACTCATTCCCAGATCTGGTAGTAAGAAAAGAACCCTCAAATATGTCAAAAGAAGCCAAGAAGAGAGATAGGGGAGCCACCCCAAAAAACAAACTGCAGTTCAAGGTGAGAGATGGAGACAGAATGGATCCAGACCATAGGCCTCGAAGCCACAGCCATTCACCGAATAGTATGCGTGGCTCTGACTATGATACAGACGGAGAGCAGGATAAGTTATCGAGGAACCAATTTGAGACTATAATAAAAGAGATCCGTAATTCAAGGCTGGAGACTAAGAAAGATATACAGGGACTGGCGCAGCAGATTATGAAACTTGATAACCAGATTGAAGAAGCAGAAGCCTGAATTGCTGCGGTGGAGGATACAGTGACTACCATTAATCAGGTAGCGGGAACCCTGATACAACAAACGTTATGGCTACAGGCGAAAACTACTGACCTGGAAAGTAGATCTTGCCGTAACAACTTAAGGCTGTATGGTCTGGCAGAAGGTGTAGAGACAGCCCCGATGTCAGCATTTATGGAGAACCTCCTATCAGATATACTGGAGCTCCCACCAAACTATGGGCTAAAAGTAGAATGGGCACATCGATCGCTAAGCCAGAAACCACAAGCTCCAAAGGCAAGACCATGATCCATAATAATTCTGCTCTCAAGTTACCAAATAAAAGAGGATTTATTGCGCAGGGCCTGGGTGAAAAAGGAGCTTTCTTACTTAACATTCAAATTGATGATGGATCACGACTACCCTTTGGAAATTCAGCAGGCGAGACAGCAGTATGCTCCGATCCTGAGAGCGCTGAAGGCGAGAGGGAATAAATTTCAGACTCTGTTCCCAGACAAAATAAAGGTACACTGGCCTGAGGGGTGGCAGCTGTATGGTTCACCAAGTAAAGCACTGGAGGCCCTAGTACAGAAAGGAATATCAATATCCGTGGAGGAAAGGGAATGAATTACTAAGAGCCAGAGGTTCCTACCTGACTTTTTTCAAGTGGTAACGCAACGTAGAGGAGCTCCACCAATGAGAACGCTCAAAGAAACTCTCGAGAAGCTGAGAAGGATGGAGAGGTATGCTGAGAGAGATGACCATAGGGACATGGGAACAGAAGGCTGAAAGTTAAACTTTTTTGCGTTCAGGTATTGTTAACTGACTTGGAACTAGAGCCAAGGAGAGTCAATGTGAAATGCATTGCAAGTATGAGAGTACGCTAAGACTGCACGTTAAGATGGATCTGGACTTTGCAAACCCATGGAACTTTTAAAATTGTACATTGAAAGGTTAGAAGAGCTGTGGACTGCTACTAAAACTATAATTCAAACTGATGAGGGGGGCACAATGTGCCGGGCTTTTACTTGAGGCAGGATATTAAGGAAAGGCCCCCGAAAAAGGAAATAAACGGCAAAGGGTTATAAGCTGGACATGAGTTCAATACATTAATAGAGATAAGACAAATGTGGGGAGGAGGGGTGTCTCCTGGGTATTAAAAGGAGAACATACTAATGAAGGGGGTTTGAAACACACAACGAAGCTGGGAATGAGGAAAAGAAGGGTATACTAAAGAATTTGATGGGGAGGGAGGGAGGGATTGGCAGGAGAGGGACTTTACTTATATTAATCAAGCAGCGCTGGTAGTCGATCTGTGGGAGGGTAAAATAGATTAAAAGCCACTCTGTATAGAGAGCTTTTTTCGAGGGAATACCCCGGGAGCATCGGGATTAGATCCACTCGAGACTGTCCTCAATTACAGCTCTAGAGGGCAGCGGAAGGAACCACAACATTGGGATCCACTGCTTTGGAAGCAATACACTAGTTATTCCCTTCTGTGACAGGAGGGGAAAAGTTGTGGTTTGTGGTTGGGTTGATATAAGTGTTTAAATACTATCTGTTTAAAGGAATGTTTAACAGGTCGTACTGGGAGATCAAGATGCTTGCTCACCCAGATGGGCTTGAAAATTGTTACCGAGTTATGCAACAGTTAAATAAGCCTGAAGTGTGTGAAATGAATGTATGTTACCGATGGGAGGAACTCAAACCGGGGGGAAGGGCAAGAGAAGTATCTGGGGTAGAAAAGGGAGTAAAATTAAGATAATCAAAGATGGATAAGACAACATTGTTTTGCTCATTCAATGTTAATGGGCTTTGCAATCCTATCAAAAGAAGCAAGATACTAGCCACACTGAGAAAGGAAGGACCTGATTTTATTTTTCTCCAGGAAACGCATTTAACACAAGAGGAGCATCATAAGCTAGGGAGAATGGGCTTCTCTCACGAGGTTAGTGCCTCATATAGGAGGGGCAGAAGAAGGGGGGTTTCAATACTAATACCAAAAAAAAACAGTATTTGAGCCAGTGGATAAATGTATAGACAGGGAGGGGAGGTATGTATTTTTCAAGGGTAAATTCCAAGGGAGAATGCTAACCTTGGTGTCGGCTTATATTCCACCGGGCTCACAATATCAGGTATATAGATTGATTCTGTTGAAATTGCAGGAATGGGCGGAAGAACAAGTTATACTTGGAGGGGATTTGAACATAGCACTGGACCCTTATATGGATAGCACGGCCATGGGGGGGCGGAGAGAAAGGGAAACCTCGAAGAAATTAATGAAATTTTTGGGGGAGATAGGATATGTGGACGTATGGAAGGTAGGACATCCCAAACAAAAGAACTTTACCTTCTTTCATCTCCATGTAAAGTTACTCGAGGTTAGATTATTTTCTTATGCCGAAGGAAAAGATGGCTGAGGTGAAGGATAGTTGGATAGGTAGACTGTTTTATCCGACCATGCCCCGATTTACTTACAAATGCGATTAGGAGACTTTAGAAAGAAAACATTTTGGAGGCTAAAGGTCTCGTTGCTCCAGGATAAGGAAGTCAAGCAGGGAATAATAGATACCATAAAACAGGCTATTGAGGAAAATACAACGGCAGAAACAACAACAGCTGTACTGTGGGATACGTTAAAGGCCATCCTGAGAGGGAAGTTGATAGCTATTGCAGCACATAAAAAAAGCAGAGGGATAGGAAAATAGAGATACTAAAGAGTGAGCTGAATACTATAGAAAATCAACTTAAAAGGAAATATAACAAAGAGCTGGCTAGGAAGTTAGAAGTCAAGGAAGACCTGAATAGAGAACTAGACTATTACATCGAACAAAAGTTAATGTTTGTTAAACAAAGATTCTATGGGGGGGGGGGCCAAAGCTACTAGACTGTTGGCAGCTAGATTAAGGTCCCAAAGAGCAAAAGCACATATATCCAAGGTAATACATCCACAGACTAAAAAGGGGTTACAAGGCATGCATGAGATAGTAGAAGTATTCAGAGAATATTATAAAGATCTCTACTCAGCCCCTACTTCTCAAAAGGAACAGGATATGGTACAATACTTGGACAATATTAAGTTACCTAAGGTTACGGAAGAAGAACAAAGACAGCTGATGAAACAGGTGACTAGGGAGGAGCTGTTAGGGGAGATAGCTAGGTTAAAAACAAATAAATGCCTGGGGACAGACGGGTCTCCAGCAGAAATGTATAAACACTTCCAGAATCAGTTTGTACTGCTGCTATTAAAAGTTTTGAATGAAACTCTCTCAACAAGTAGGCCCCCTCCGGAATCTTAGTCCAAAGCCACAATCTCTGTAATATATAAGGGAGGTAAAGACCCCAGTCAGTGTTCCTCATACAGACCAATTTCCCTCCTAAAAACGTATTATAAATTATTTATGTCAATTCTAGCCCAAAGGCTTCAACAAATACTCCCCAAATTAGTACAAACAGATCAAACCGGCTTTATCCCAGGGAGACAAGCGCAGGATAATTTAAGGCGAACTGCACACATATTGGACCATTTGAGCCTGACTAAACAACCAGCGGTCCTGCTTAGTTTAGATGCCAAAAAGGCTTTTGATAAAGTGGATTGGGGATTTTGATGGGTGTTAGAGAATTTTGGCTCAAACAATTTAACGAACTTATAGGAAAAATCTATGAAGCACCCAAAGCTTATGTAAGGGCAAATGGACATCATTCAAACTCCTTTAGTTTGACGAGGAACAAGGCAGGGTTGCCCGTTATCACCATTATTGTTTGCGTTATATCTGGAACCATTGGTGCAGGGTATCAGAGACAACCCAGCAATCAAGGGAGTGGAGGTAGGGGATGCAGCAGAAATTGGCACTATCTCGATGATATACTTATGTTCATAACCGAACCAGAGAAACCATACCACATTTATTTAAACACTTAAGAACATTTTCGGAGCATGCAGGCTACACCTTGAATGATAGCAAGACTGAAGTGTTGAAGGTAAACTATTCCCTTTCCTTGCAGATTAAGAAGTTACACCCAATGAGATGGGACTTACCCCATATGAAATATTTAGGAGTGAAATTGGATATGACAGTTTCTAGGATGCCCCAGATAAACTGTCCGATACTGGTAGAGCAGATACGGAGAGAGATCCAGAAATGGTGACTTCTCCCACTGACGATATCCATGTGGATACAGGCAGTTAAAATGAGTGTACTTCCTCGTTTCTTGTTTTTGTTTCAGTGTGTTCCAGCTCCTCTATCCCCCAAACAACTGGGAATATGGCAGAAGAAGTTAATGGATTTTATTTGGTTAGGTAAAAGGCTGAGGGTTAAGAAGCAGACTTTATACCTTTCTAAAAAAATGGGAGGATTGGCGGTTCCTATGTTAAAGGGATACTGGATAGCAGTACAGGCTAGAATAGTACTTCTACTGCTACATCAGACTTATATGGCCAGATGGAAAGAAAAAGATCTCAAGGTTCCCCTGTCTCCCTCATTAATGGCACAATGCACGGTCCTAAACCCGATGAGGAATGGACAAGTACGCCATATCTAGGCACAATAACAGTAATGCAGGGATATAGGCAAGGATTGGCAAAAGGCTCTACTAGAGTATGTGGGTGGAAATATACTTGCTGGACTGTGAACAAGGAGTTCCCCCCAGCAGCTGAAGATCCCTGGTATAGAAAACAAGAAGGGCTAGGGTGTAGAGCCCTGTGGCAATTCCTCAAGGGGGAAAATGTAATCTCATTTGAGGAAGCACAAAACCAATTTAATTGGACAGGGAAGGAGCTTATTCGATATTATCAGATTAGAGACTTTATTGGGGGACAGATGAATAACTCAATTAGAAGAGCAGGTGGGTTTGCAATTCCCAATACATTTGAGCGATATGGAACACAGTAGAGGTGAAAAGAGCTATTCTGATTTTGTATCAAAATCTATATTGGGGATCTCCAGCATCGATGAATTATCTTAAAACCAAGTGGGAACAAGAGTTTGGGCTCAAATTAGATACTCGGGAGTGGCTAGTGATATGGCAAAATACATGGTGTACCACGTCCTCACCGGAGTGGAGAACATTTACATGGAAATTGAGATCAAGATATTTTAGGGTACCAAAGCAAGTAGCCAAATGGTGCAAGAACATCACAGGTGACTGCTAGAGAAGATGTGGCTTGAAGATGGCTAATCAAGCACATGTTTTTTGGGACTGTCTGGTGTTGGGAGAATATTGGGGAGGTATACGGGGGGATTTGTGTAAAAGATTTAGCTTAATGGTACCGCTAGGACCAGAACACATGGTGTTGGGGGTCTACCCACCGGAGCTGAAAGGAAGTGAAGCTAAATATCTTTGGAGGATATTGATAGCAGTGGCAGGAAAAGCCATAACAAGGAAGTGGCTGTCCCCAAGCCCGCTTACAGTGAAAGAATGGAAGGAGGTGGTGGAAAGGATAAAGACGATGGAAAGAATTACATATTCTTTGAGGCAAAGGATACCACAATATCAGAATAGTTGGTTGCGATGGGAGATGGAACAGGATTAGAGGGGAGGGTTTTTTTTTCTGTCTCTCCCCTGGGATTGAAAAGGAGAAATAGGAAAGAAGATATCGGATTCTGCTACCCCACTAACAAACCTAACTTAAATTAACTTTTAAGGTGGGCCCCTCCTGCACCCCTTCTCCTCCACCTCCTTCCATAATTTTTTTAGGCACTCCAGAGCATAGAAAGTGTGTAAATTGTTAGTAAAAAGTGGTAGAGGGGATGTTAAATAAGCAGAAATCTAGACCTGAGTTGAATATTAGGATATAAAGAGTGAAAAAGAGAAACAAAGTAGCTGGTGAATACATTCATTCATTATAACAAACTTAAAAATAGTAAGCTGAAAGATGTTTAAAAGAAAAATGGACACACAGTAATAAGGCTTAAGTTTTTTTTTTTATTTTTTGGTATTTTATTGAATAGTGTATACTGTAGATCAAAATGGGAAAGACATGAAGTTTATGTCCTGAAATCTGAGAAAAGGAGAGATAAGAATGTAATTGTCTTGAAATGAGATACGTGAAGCTGACTGTGCTTTGTATCTACGTAAGACAGATAAAGCACAGTATAAAAAAAACACCTGTGTTGAGTCTTTACTGAAAATAGCATAACAACATCAGAACATAACTGTTATTTCTATTAAGCATACAAATCAACTGCAACAAAAAGTGCCACAACTATGTGTCCATGAATTTTTTTGGCTGCTATGCTGTCCACTCAGTATCCACTACATAGGCAACGATGTGGCACATTGCATATCACACTTCCCATAATTCCTAAGAGTGTAAAAAACCCCGCAATTCACTTACTTTTTTTGTGCCTCTACATTCAGCATGTAGTAATTACTGCAGCAAGGTGCCGCACATCACCACCTAACACTATGCAGCTGTAACTATACACTTAGTATGCAGTCACTGCTATGTCTCTTCAACTCCTGCTTAAGTTTCTGCAACTCCTAACTGTAGTAGCGATCACTGACTTCTAATTACAGAGAGTGTGCCATAGATCTCCAGTACCCTATGGTTCTTATAGATAACCAGTAATAATGCACTACAAATTTTGAGAGGCGCAGCAGATCTAGCTACCTAAATCCATGCAAATCCTAACTAAGTTAATTTCAGTTCACCTGAAATCAGTGATGTGTGCCAGTCACATACAAATACTCACCTGTGTTGTGTGTGTGGACTGACATGTACATTCCCCAACTTGTGTTCTGTATCTGCACTTAAAATGTAGTAACTAACGTCACATTTGTAGACACATTGCCTACCTGAATCCATTCACGTGGCAACTGTGCTAACTGGACTATTCCTGTAATCAGTGAGCTGTACAACTGATGTACATTGCGTATCATTTCCTGTGGCTGTTTACTTAGGATGCAGCAAGTACTGTGAAACAGCAGTTCTCAGATCACATTAACCTCCATGTTTGTTTCTGTTCTGTACTGTCAACCCTGTGTACAATATGTGGGCTAGGTGTTCATACATTGAGTTACAGATCTCCTGTGATTCCTAACTAAATTAACTACCATGTACCGCACTTACATCTCCTGTCAGTCTACAGTCAGAGTGCAATACCTGGTCTAGAGAGCTGTGTGACACTCAGCCTAAGCACATGCAGTTGTGACTGTACAGTCAGTATCAGTAACTGGTATGCATGTGTAAATTGCCTGTGTGAATCCATAGCAATCCTAACTGTGCTAAGTTGTGTGCATCAACAATTGCAGAACTCTACCATTGATGTTGCTTGCCTCATTCTTGCTCCATTGGCACTCATGATGCAGTACAAAATTTGGGGTAGGGGTTATTACCTGTGTCAGCCAACACAAACACTAACTGTACTAACTTGAGTGTCCCTGAAATCACTAATGTCTACCATTGATGTCCATACACTCAACTGTGCTGTGCGTCTCTACTAAGGATCTAGTACCTGGTTTTGCAGTTTGAAGAGACATTACCTGGCTGAAGCCGTTCAAGTGACAACTATGCTAAGTACACTTTACCTGTAATCAGGGAGTTGTACAACTGATCTGCACCATCCTTCTTTGCCTCTGGCTCTTCACTCAACATACAGCAAGTCTGTGATTGTTCCTGTTACCATGGCTCCCCCCCACATCCCTCTGTGTCTGTCTCTCTCTGTGTGCCACTGTTGTTCAAGAGGAATATGTGCGACGTCATGTCTTCACACATACTAAAACAGTGGCACCAAACAGAAATGTAAATGCACATGGTAGCACAAATCAAAATACAAAGATAAACAATTCTGAAAAATACTGAATGTAATAGAGTGACATTAGTGCAGTTCCCTTCAAGCCCAGAGCTCCTCCAACACAAAATACTAACATCAACAATACTGAAATACAGTAAAGGTGAAACAGCAGCGGGAGCGCAGGGCCCTTCCAACCCCATGCTACCACCACACAAAACACAAACATATACAGTACTGTTAAATACCCCACGCTCCCAGCACATCATGCAGCAGTGGAATTGGGGTGCACGTTGGGGTCATCGACCCTAACTCTCACCCCATCACATGTGGAAAGAAGCTGAGGTATAGGAGAATAGGGTGACAGTTAGGACTGATGACCCCAATGCGCACCCCGATTCCAGTTGGGGGAGTGGGATGGAGGGGTGCAAAGGGGGTTTCAACCCTAACATCGAATTTCCTCGCTTTTGTCACTGTGGAACAACCCCAACTGATGCATTAAACAGAGTTTTTTGCCTCTAATTTCCCTTCTTTTTGAGAATGATAATGAGAAATAGTGAATATAATGCGGTGGTGGGAGCGGCTCCTGCCACGTAATGCAGCGGCGGGAGGCACCGCGCTCCCGCCACGTGATGTCTTGTCACATAGTAACATTGTGCCCGCAAATGCTAATCGTAATTCGCATGGTGATGCAAAGTGAAACAGAAAGAGAAACAGTACTGTAGACAGAAATATTAAAAACAACACAAATGCAACTGCAAATGAAAACGCAAAGGGTAACACACATGGTGGCGTAAACGTAAATGATAAGTGAAACGAGTACGGAACCGCAAGCGGAAATGGTAGTGGTAACAGTAATGTAAGCGCACAGGCTGGCTTTCCCCAAAAGCTGTATAGAGAAAGACAGTGAGTACAAAGAATGTATGCAAAATAATGACTCTCGGAACAGAAAAATGAGGACTTGGAATAGTATATTGCTTATATCTCAGGAACCGTACGACATAGAAAAAACATTTAAAAGTCATATGAATTATCACTTTACTGGCTAGTTTTAAACTTAGCCCCTTAAAGGGGATAAGTGTTTTTTTGACAAAAAGTCCGTATCTCGCACCATTTCCGAGATACGAGCCCTGACAGGCAAGGCAAATGCCTTAATGTTATCCTATGGGGAAAAAAACAGAAGTTCGGAATGCCATAACTTTGCCTTCCTGTAATATTTTTACCAAACCACTGAAAGGCACATCTGTGGGATGTTAGCTGTGTTCCCTGCAAATTTCAGCCCAAAAGACCAAACCGTTATTTTGCAGCAGGGCAACAAATGATTGCTGCAATGCGTTGTACGCTGTAATGTTATCCTATGGGAAAAAGTGTCAATTTTGGAGTACTGTAACTTTTCCACAATGTAATATTTTTTCAACGAAACACTGAAAGACACATCTGTGAGATGTCAGCTGCGTTTCCTCCAAATTTCAGCCCAAAACTCCAAACCCTTCTTTTGCAGCAGGGTGCCAAAGAATTGCTGTCCTTTTCCCACAGCCTAGAAAAGTACTGTCGCAATTTGTGAAAGCTTTTGCAAAAATTTGCAACACTTTCGTGAGTGCGATACTACTTTGCAAAAGTAATTTTTCCAGAAATCTGAAAAACATATTTCTGGGGTGTTTTACCCCAAAATAAAGACATGGCTAGCATCCTCAGGGTCCGACTAGGTGAATACAAACAGAATTAGGTTGTTAAAGGGTCCCAAATTTAAATGCCAAGCATTTTTCTGATCACCAACTGAAAACAAAATGGTGGATTTGCAACAGTAAAAGGGCCATTTGCGAAAGTAAAGACTGAATTTGTGGCACTGTCAAACTTTTTGTTAACTTTTCCCATTGATTTATAATGGGAACTTGTTTTTTGAATAACTTTTGAACCGTTTAATATTTTTTCACAAAATCTTTGAAAGGCACATCAGGGACCCCGGCCGCACATTTTCTGAAGATTTCGAACTGGTCACACAAACCGTGCAACCTGTAGGCGCGACTGTAGAATTCCAAAAAAAGCGTAAATGCAAGCACAGATCATGCTTAATAACTCCGCAGCAGTATATCCAACCAGTACAAAACTTGGCAGATCCCAAGGCGTATTGGTCTTGATTCTGTATTCCAAATGTCAGGCACATCTGTTGAACGGTTGCAAAGTTATTAAGGTGCAAAATTTGGGTTTAACATGTAAATGGCTCCTCAACTCTAACTATGGTAGCACGGTATATATTATATATATATATATATATATATATATATATATATATATATATATATTAAACAAAAACTCCATTTAATGCATCAGTTAGGGTTGTTCCACAGCGAAAAAAGTGAGAAATTTGGTATTAGGGCTGAAGCCCCTTATACCCAGCCCACCCCAACTGGCATCAGGGTGCATGTTGGGGTCATCGGCCCTAACCCTAATACTGAATTTCCTCACTTTTTTCACTGTGGAACAACCCTAACTGATGCATTAAATGGAGTTTTTTGCCTCTAATTTCCCTTCTTTTGGAGAATGAAGATGATCCCCGCGCTCCTGCCATGTGATGGCTTGTTACATAGTAACAGGAACTGCAAAGCAAATGCAAGCAGTAATGGTAATGCACATGGCAAAGCAAACATAAATGGTAAAGCAAATGTTAATAGAAATGCAAGCGTAAAGTGACGCTGAAACAAACCGTTACATAAACAGAGACATCAAACAGAAGTGCATACAGAATGCAACTGGTAACACACACACATTCATGGTACCACAATTGCAAATGCAAATGGTAACAGTAACAGCAACAATAATGCCAAAGTAAAAAGAAACACAAGCATGAACGAAAACGCAAACTGTAACTCACACACTCGCAGAACCACAATTGTAAACGCAAATGGTTATGGTAACAGCAACAATAAAGCCAACAGAAACGCAAGCACATACCAAAACACAAACTGTTACATGCAAGGTCATGGTACCGCAATTCTAAATGCAAATGGTAACAGTAACAGCAACAATAAAGCCAACAGAAACAGAAATGCAAGCTCATACGAAAACGCAAACCGTAACGTGCACAGGCACAGTACCGCAATTGCAAATGCAAATGGCAATGGTAACAGCAACAGTAACATGACACAAAACAGAAACACAAGTGCAAATGAAAAAGCAAACTGTAATGCACACAGTGGCATAGACAGGAATGGTGATGGGAATGGTAACAGAAGCGCACCTGGAAATGTTAACTGACACAGTAACGAAAGGGCACACCCTTCTTTCCCCCAAAACTGCATTGAAAAAACACATTGAAAACAAAGAATGTATGCATTATAATTAACTTTGGAGAAGAAAATTACGACTTGGAATACTAAATTGCTTATATCTCATGAACTGTATGATGTAAAAAAAAAAATGTTGTATAAATTATTACTTTTCTGGCTAGTTTTATGCTTATCCCCCATTTGGGGGCTAAACAAATTTTTGATGAAAGTCTGTATCTCGCACCGTTTCCGAGATTTGGACCCTGAAAGATGCAACGGACGCCATAATGTTATCCTATGGCAAAAAGCGTCAACTTCAGAGTGCCTTCACTTTGCCGTTCTGTAATATTATTTCACCAAACCACCAAAAGGCACATCTGTGGGATGTTGGCTTTCTTCCCTCTAAATTTCAGACCAAATGACGAAAGCATTATTTTGCAGCAGGGTGGCAAAGAATTCCTGTAATGTGGCAAACACCATAATGTTATCCTATGGGAAAAAACTTCAACTTCATAGTGCTGTAACTTTGCTGCTCTGTACTATTTCCTGACCAAATGAAAAGACACATCTGTGGGATATTGCCTTTCTTCCCTCCAAATTTCAAGTCAAAAGACCAAACCGTTCCCAAGATATTCAATACCAAAGTTTACAAAATTTCCCTATCAATTCCATTATAAAAAATCTGGCCATCTTGTCCCTCCATCATGATTAAAGATGATGATCAAAGAATCTCACAATCAAAGAATTTGCAGGCTCATGATCAAAGAATTTTCAGGCTCATGAACAAAGATTTAAAAACCTTATAAATCAAAAAATTAAGGAACTACGGTACACCACCACCATGGTTCAACAGAACGAAGCCCCATGAGTAAAACCCACCCTCATTTGACTTCCTACGACACTCCTGGGCTGAGAAAATTGTTTTTTTAATTGGGCCATCTTGTCCCTCACTCACGATGCACAATAGCGATCAAAGAATCTCACGATCAAAGAATTTGCATGCTCGCGATCAAAGAATTTTCAGGGTCATGATCAAAGAATTCAAACTCTTGAAATTTATAAAATATACATAATCACAATAAATCACCACCATGGTTCATCAGAACAAAGCCTCCTGAGTAAAATCCACCCTCGTTTGACTTCCTACGACATCTCTGTGGTGAGAAAATTGATTTTTTTCATCGTGTCGTCTCATCTGTTGCTCGCGATGCATGATCGCAATCAAAGAATCTCGCGGTCAAAGTTTTTGCATCCTCGCGATCAAAGAAATTGCTCGCTCACAAATAAAGAGCGAGGGAGGAGATGGCCAGATTTAAAAATTCATTTTCTCAGCCTAGGGGTGCCCTAGACTGTAAAATGAGGGTGCATTTTGCTCAGGGGGCGTTGTTCTGCCCCATCTGCATACTGAAAATAAACTTACAACTATCCCTGGTAGTCTAGATCCCCCCCAATAAAATATTAACATCCCTAGTAGTCTAGTGGCCCCCAATAAAATATATTAACTTATATGTAGACCCTGGTAGTCTAGTGCCCCCCACCCCCTGTTATTTCTTTTGAGATCCCTGGTAGTCTAGTGGCCCCCGAGCTGTATTCTCTTATTATAAGTACATGTTAATATCACTGGTAGTCTAGAGCCCCCACAGAATAATGAAATACATAATGATGCAATATTATACCTGGTAGTAGAAATATTTTCAGAGTGCCTCTTTGCATTACCGCTCATAATGCAGACAGTCAGTGGCTGGCTGAGGAGGAGAGAGGAGGGCTGTGCCAGTCACCAGCTGGTGAAGGGTGGGGGTGCTGGGTGGGCTGGGATAGATGGGTAGGGGGTTGGGGGCCACTAGACTACCAGGTATAATATTAAATCATATTACATTATGCTGGAGGGCCACTAGACTATCAGGGAATTTGACATTTATGTATAAGAAGACAATACAGCTCGAGGGGGCCACTAGACTATCAGGGATCTCAAAACTAACAAGGGGTTGGGGCACTAAACTACCAGGGCTTTACATATAAGTTAATATATTTTGTTGGGGGGCCACTAGACTACCAGGGATGTTAATATTTTATTGGGAGGGGCACTAGGCTACCAAGGATAATTATAAGATTATTTTCGATATGCAGATGGGGCAGAACAAAGCCCCCTGAGCAAAAGACACCCTCATTTGACAGTGTAGGCCACCCCTGGGCTGAGTAAATCAATTTTTAAATCTGGTCATCCTGTTCTTTGCTCACGGTGCATGATCGCGAGCAAAGATTCTCACGATCAAAGAATTTGTCGGCTCACGATCAAAGATCATTAGCGTGCCGGGAACGAAGAATGTAAAACCTAAAAACTCTATTTAGGACCAATTTGGATGGAACCAAGGGCATGGTTCGATAGATTGGGGTCCCCTGAGTAAATCCCATCAAAGTTTTACTTCAGAAGTGACCCCTGAGCCGAGATATTTGATTTTGTGCAATCAGAAAACTAAAAACAAGATGGTGGACCTCGTGGTCAAAGAATTTTTGAAATTCCTCAGGATCAAAGATTCTTGAACCACGAGGCTGCAAATTCTTTGACCGCCAGGTGGGACAAGATGGCCAGAACCCCCATTCTTTGATTGCAAGATATACATTTAAATTTTCCCATTGACTTATAATGGGAAGTTAAAAGTGCCATAACTTTTGAATGACTTAATATTTTTTCACCAAACAAAAAGCAGCATGTTTGGCCTCCAAAGCTCTTTCAAACAAGTCATCCTGCAGAGCAGCACACCACACAACAGACATACAGGACCACATTTAGAATGCCAAAAGGTGCCTCCAAAAATGGATAATTTTGCATTATTCAGCACTTTCGTACACAAAGACTGGCACTCCGACCAAAACACAATTTGACAAATCAAGAGATCTACCATACCTCAATGTGTGTACCAAATTTCAGACAAATTCACTGAATGGATCCAAAGTTATTAACGTCCAAACTTTTGACTTTAGTATGCAACTGGCCACTCAACCCTAACTATAGTGGCACGACTGCGCCACTATAAGATGGATAGATAGATAGATAGATAGATAGATAGATAGATAGATAGATAGATAGATAGATAGACATATTCATTTTACTTATATTTCTCATGCTTTCTTTATGCTTACTGTTACATTTACTTATATTCTGTGTGCCTTTCATGTTTTGTCATATATTCTCATGTCTACACTGTGTACAGTTTACTCATGTTTGCCAAAGTTCATTTCATATGTATTTCTGTTTATTCTGCACTTTCTTTGTTCTTAGTTTATAGCTGACACTGCATTTCCTTTGTTCTGAGTTTATTACTGACTTTACATTTTCCTTGTATAATATAATGCTCAAGGGAGCCACCTTATTATTGTTTCTTAGTCATTAGGGCTTATTTACCATATCTAGAAGTGTAGCTGCTATCTCTAGTATACAATTGTTTGCATGACCAGCCTCTGTGAGAGAAAGACTAAACACCTGAGGGTTGGGGAGACTGTCTCCCTTGTGACTACTTTGCTTCACTTGTATTGGCATTAGTATCTGTAATAAATTGTTTTTATTACATGCCAGAAGTCTGCTTGTCATTGTGTTCTTTGTACAGTTCATCACAATCCAAGAAACTGAGGTGTGAGCTTGTCACACATAACAGCACTAGTAATCATATCAGTTCTGTTAGTCAGAATCTAGTCAATGGAACTTCTTCATGTATGAGGGGCTTCTGACAACATGTCATCTTAGTGTTAGGTGCTGGTGGGTATCAGATTTAATTCATCTGCAACTCTCCTCCTGCCCTAAAAGTTTGCTTGGCTAAAGGACAGCCTGATGTTGCTCCTTGCCCATGGTGTGGGTTAGTATTTCAGAATCCAATCAGCCTATGCCCTTCCCTTTCCTAACTATATATCCCTCAACCTTATTCATCTTAAACCCATCAATTCTATATTGCTTAAGTCAGTTATTTGATATTGTGTACACTTCAGTGTTCAAACATTGGAAGCAGTTTATGATGAGTGGAGATTTTCTCAGTCTCATTATGTCCAGTTACATTATATTAATTTGTTGAGGGTATATTGTACATTTGACTTTCTTCAATGGCAGACACCATCCCCCTTCTCTTAATCACAATGTTGGCATATAGTGAGACAAACAAAGGTACTCTGATGTGCTGTTCTCAGCTGATGAATGATGGTGTAGGCTTGGGATCCCCCCATCACCCTGATCATGACGTCTGCTTTCTGCTCAGTCCTCTTTTCTTATCTGGGTGGTGCCACCCTACCAGTAATTCTTTACCTTTCTGCTAGTGAGCTAGGTAGGGCCTGGCCATGTGTTGACTAGACAGTCAGGGGAGTGTGTTGTTTGTTAATCAGTTTCTGTTTCCTTGAGATCTGTTTTAAACATCTCTGTGCTTTATGAGCATGCCTTCTTTTCTTAGAAATTACTATGCCATTTCTAGTATCAAACTTTTGGGGTGGCCAAAGCAGGACCCATCACAGTAGCAGATCATCTTTATTATGAGGTGATCACCATTCACAAGCCACATGGCATTGCCACATGTTGTGGTCTGTAATAACCACTCCCCCTGCTAGGCCCATGCATCATGATGTGTTAAACTGTCTAGGTACTGTTCTGGGGATCAGGGATTGAAATTAGAGGGTAGTGGTGCTTGATCACCCGGCTTGTTTAATAGACCAGTTTGGAAGATTATTTATCACAATGCCCTATCTGCTAGCCCTCCTTTAATGGTGGTTAGGGGATACCTTTCGATGGGGATCTGTGCACTTTCTAGGCTTGGTGGGATGAAGAACCAGGAAGATCAGGGAACACTACTAGTAGAAAATGTAAGCATCAGGCCTGGCCTGGTAGTACAGAGGGCTGAGGCACTTAGCACCTTACCTCACCCCTACTGGCAGCCCAGGTTTGGGAACAAACTTGGACTGCAGGGGATTAGACAGGAGGAGAATTGATTGAGCATCCTAATGGACACTCTCCTTCTCTGGGCAGGGAGGACAGCTGGATCCACTGCTCTACTGCCACCTAGGTGGACACAGGTAACAGTGCAGTTGGAGAAGCTAGTGGGGGGGGGAGACAGCAGGCTCTGCATGCCACATGCACACATGGAGAAGTGCTTGGTGTGCCCTTGATGCCGACATCCCAGGGGCTTGGGGTCAAGGAAAAATATGACAGCAGAATAAAGTCATTCCAGTTCACAGGTCCGCACCTGGCAACTCAGGTACGGTCCCTCCATAACTGGATCTAGTCAGTGATGGAAGGTAATAAAGGCCTCTGTCACCTCCCCTCTTGAGGGGAAAAGCTCTGGGAAACAAGAAGGTACACACGAAAGTCTTGGGGGACACCATGGTGATGGGGCTGGGACCAAGGATGGACAGAAGGGGACCATCAGTAGAGTAGGAGGAAAAAAAAAGAAAATGTAAGCTTCACCTCATGTCCATTGGAGTGTTTAGTCTGAATCTCTTTCATCCCTTCAGCTCGGTTGGTGTGTCTGCTCCCTGCTGGCAATTCTTGTGGGCCTCTCACTTGATTAACAGATCTGCTTGATTGTGTCTGCAGTGTGCTTCATTGGTATTTTTTTATCTGCCATTTCCTCAACGCATGTTTGGCCACAGGGGTAGTGGAGGTGGCATTCTCCGGCATGTTTGGAAGCAGAATACCTCTGGGTTGGAGTTCATCACTGGCTGCTTCAACGCTGTTGAAGGTGTGGTCCTGCCTCCAAAAATAAAACAATTTGTCTGAGTATGTGGTATGGAACTGTATTTGTTTGTCCTTTAGTGCCTGCATCACTGACTGAAAGGCTCTATGACTGGCTGCCATGGAGGGTGGGCTGTCATTATCAAAGTACATTCATGCTCCATAATGGGTTATTTCCTTTTTTGTCAGGCTTTGTAGAGTGGAATCTTTTGGTCTGGATATTGGAGGAGACTTAGTACTACTAATCTTAGTCGGTCCCCCACTGCAGGTTTTGGGCCTAGAGCGCAGTGCACTCTTACTGTTTTGATGGTAGCTGTCAATAATCCCAGTGGTTTTATTAGATAAGTCTGAAGGAACTGTGCTATATGAGCACCTTCTGCATGTTCAAGTAGGTTATAGATCCTGAGGTTGTTACATCAGTTTCTGCATTCTGCATCTTCCAACTTCTCCTCAAAGCACTAGACTGCAGAGTGCAGCTGTACTACCACACACTCAATGACATTCACTCTCCGATCCATTTCTGTCAATTGTATTACCACTGTGTTTTTTTTTATTTTATTTTGTCTGTGTTGTTGCAGAGAGCTTTTACTGTTCACTTGCTCTACTTTATAAAGTCTCTTAATTTGCAAAAGATTCCATCTACTTGTTTTTGCACCATGAAGGGAGCCTGGTGGGGCATTGGACTGAGGTAAGCAGCAGATGCAAGATGTCAACAAGGTTTGGCCCTCACCATTATACCTGTCCTTGTTGAATCCATCACCTTCATGAGTCATAGGGGACTTGGCTTGGTTGGGCTTCCCCATTGCTGTCTCTTACCTCTGGGCTTGTTTATGCAGTTATTTCTGAAAGGTGAGGTGTTTTACAGGTTTTTATGGGATGAGGAGATGGAAGTTCCAATCAGTTTGAAGTCTCACACTCTGATGGGCATTTCACACTGATGTGTGTGTGTGTGTGTGTACTAACCCTAAGTGTTTGTGGCCTCCTAGGAGGCTCTACAGTAACTCAGCTGCTCTAGGCAAAGTAAGACATTTTAAGACTATATTCTAGGTAACAGCCCCACTACACACCAGGTTCTACTAGTTTTAAACAGTTCTAATATGTATTATTAGCTTTGCTGGCTTGCATTGTGCACTAACCCAGTGTATTGTTAAATAAAAAGTAAAAACTGGTTTACTGTTTAGGGGAGTGTTACAGCACTGTTCATAATTACATGGCCTTACCCCTCCTGTAATTGCCAAAAGCAGTGGATGGAATCTTAAGTTTACCAGGACCTGTCCTCAAGAGAATCCATGGGCACCATATTTGGGGATTAAAATGGCATATCCTTGTCCCTCCTGTAATTGTCACTGTCAGTGGGTCACATGTTGAGCTACTCACTAGCTTCTTTAGACAGATAGGTGAACACCATTTGTTGACATTCATATGGGCTTTCTACAGATGATGACCATGCTGATTACCAAAACCCTTGCAGCTGGGAACCAGTCCATGTCACCAGTCTGCTAGGTTACCCACATTATAGGAGAATCCATCCTTGACTCTTTTTATTCCTTCTCAATTTTTTTCTGTAAAGAACATGTCTGGAAATATGATGGCCTGGATACCCCCCAGATACTAGTGTGCCACTAATCAAGAAGAACAAAAAGGGATGGCACCCACATACCATGTCTCCCCTCACTAGAGAAATTAATGGACTACAGTACCCAGACAAAGAAAACACTACTAACAGCTGCTGCAGAGCTGTCTACCAAGGCATTACAGAGTAGATGGGAGGGCTCTCATCTGAGGGAACCTTGTGGACAACCCTTGATGACCACTTGGTGAAGCATCATCTACTCTGATGACCTACCATCTAGCCAGTTGGACAAACAGTACAAGGGAGATACTATAACTGTACATGAAGATTTTTCCCAATAAAGAGATAAGTTTATACTTCTGCCATACAATACAACCTTTTATAAAAAAATCTTCCTCTGGGTCATCTTCCATGAACAAGTGGCACACTACTGCTAATGCCACTCAACTCTCCATCCCTCCTTCCATCCCTCCCTCCACTGAGGGAAGATGAGGGGGTGTATTTAAACTAAGATCAGAGCTTGACATTTTATGCAAAGTGGAATGTTCTCTGTCTTTAAATCTGCACAACTTTGTATTTTTGTCTGCTTAGGTGTTCTGTGTATAATTCCATGTTCGATTATTATGAAAGGTTTTTCTTACTGTCTTTCCATTACAGCAGGAAGGACATGTCAGACAAATCTAATTGATTTCTTTGACTGGGTGACCAAAGTAATAGACCAGGGAGGGGCTGTGGATATGGCCTACCTAGACTTTAGCAAGGCATTTGACGCAGTCCCACACAAAAGACTAATAATCAAGTTAGCCAGCCTGGGAGTGGGTTCCAGGGTGGTAGCCTGGGTAGCAAACTGGCTGCACAACAGGACACAGAAGGTAACAGTGAATGGAACACATTCCGAAGAAAGGGGGGGTACTAGTGGAGTACCTCAGGTACTGGGTTCAGTCCTCTTTAACATCTTTATAGGTGACATTGCAGAGGGTCTGGAGGGAAAGGTATGCCTCTTTGCAGATGAAACAAAGATCTGTAACAGAGTGGGGGTAGAAAGGATGAGAAGGGACTTTTCAAGGTTGGAGGAATGGTCAGACATATGGCAACTTAGATTAAATGCAAAGAAGTGCAAAGTAATGCACCTGGAAACAAAAACCCAGGAGAAGAGTACACAATAGCAGGGGAGCTACTAACAGCAACTAAAATGGAAAGGGACTTGGGGATAGTCATATCAAATGACTTAAAGGTGGGTAAGCAATGTGAGAGATCAGTAAGGAGAGCCGGGGGATACTAGGATGCATAGGAAGGGGCATCACAAGTAGAAATAGGGAAGTGGTTATCCCTCTGTACAGACAGTTGATGAGACCTCATCTGGAATATTGTGTGCAGTTTTGGAGACCCCATCTATGCAAGGACATAGACAGGATGGAAGCAGTCCAGAGGAGAGCAACTAAAATGGTGCAGGGTCTGCATCAGAAACCATATGAAGAGAGACTGAGAGAGCTTAATATGTATACCCTTAATGAAAGGAGGGACAGGGGGGACATGATAGAAACTTTCAAGTACCTCAAGGGAATCAACAAAGTCCAGGAGGGTAGCATCTTTCAGAAAAGAAGATGTGTAAGAACAACGGGGCACAATTTAAAGCTAAAGGGGTACGGCTCAGGGGTAATGTGAGGAATTTTTTTTTCATGGAGAGAGTGGTAGATGCATGGAATCGCCTTCCTGGGGAGGTTGTTGGGTCTAAAACAGTGGGTGAATTTAAACATACATGAGACAGACATAAGGCAATTGTAGTGGGGGGTTGCAGGAAGTAGGCTGTTGGTTAACTAGAATCTACAGCTATCCAATAGGAAGGGAAATGGGCAGATTGGGTGGGCCAAGTGGTCCTTATCTGCCGTCAAAGTCTATGTTTCTATGTTTATGTATCAAGTTGTTGCAGTCATTTTCTGTTTATGTCTAACACACATCAGGTAGCTACTGTATAACTTTTGCAAACAGACACGTGTTTCCTGTGTCTGAGATGATAGATAATAAAGCAGCAAGGCATGACAGGGTGTGTGTTATTGTGTAATAACATCATTCCTCAGGTGGCTGAAGTACAAGCCCACAGGCCTAGTGGGTTAAACATCTGAGTAGTGACATTATTACACAATAACACACATTCCTGGAGTACCTTATTGCCATTATACCATGTCTCATTTGTTAATTAGAAAGAACAAAGAAAAAGATACATTTTTAGCCATATTTTGTTTGATTTTTGTGAGTGTTAGGTATGTTTTCTTTATGAAAAGTCCAGAATATTTCTTCCAACACAAGGTGGAGCTGCTGTCAGAATGATCTTGTCTGCTGAGTACCCAAAGCTTTCTCTTTTTTTCCTGCTATATCATATCATTGTCCTGTCTGCCTTTTCTAGCCATTGGATTACACCTACTTGTGGACAATGTTTGAAGGGGACTGCGTTTCAGATTTCATTGTTTCATTTTTAATTCAGTCCATATCGTCTATGGCTGACAGGTACTTTGGCAAGTGTACAGCATTATGCTGAAGTGCGCATGTGCTGACATCATCTTGACGGCAAGCAAGAGAAGGAAGAGCCTTTTCTCTTTTTTTACTGTTCACTTCATTTTGAGTTTCACTTTTTTTTTAGTTGAACTTGATGTTCAGCCAAATGGGTGGCAGAGCACGAGCATCCATCAAGTCCATTATGTTAATGATGGAACCAGGACAAAGTGGCAGTTGAAGGTATAACTTGTGATTTTAAGAAGCTGAAGGCTGTGCTGTCTGAGGAATGACTTGCGGTTTTGGCTTAACTTGGGGTTACAAAAGTAAAATGAGATTTGGGGAGGAGGGTTGGTGATTTGAATGTGAGCTGCTAGGAGCCAGGAATGGGGGAAACTTGTATATGTACAGGTGAGCCGTGTTGACTTTGCAGTAGTTCAGCAGGGAAAGATATGATTTAGTGTAGTGTGGTCTTCTTTCTGCCTGCACTACATACAGTGATGTTAGTGTCTACATAGGAGTCGGAAGGGGGGGGGCCACTAGGACCATGGCACTACCACTTTCATAAGTGGCCCTGTCATTTTTTGTTATCATGGTAATATAGTTAATAGGGGAAAATGTACCCCTTACGTCATTGGCCCTACCACTTTTCAAACTGTTCCAGCACCACTGATTGTCTAGTAATATTACTTTCTCTAGGGATCAGCAGCAAATCAGGTTCCTAGAATGTTTCTTGCCATTGTATAATTCTTAGTATGCTGGTGAAGGGAACATGAAGTTATAGGTTGAAACATCCCCAGTTTGACCTCTGAAAGGGTGGCCCACCATCTGGTGCTGCATCATGCACCAGAAGGTCTGCTTTCACTGGTGCTGGTCTGGATTGCCCTTTACTATGGAGAACCCTTGGGCTTCTCTTAAGATAATTTTTTACATACTAGTTGTGGGAAATTTATTGCTGCCACTACTTCACCTTTGGACATTATAGGTGAACTTTGACCCTATTCACCCCTCACCCATCCTTCCTCACTTGCCCTTCCTACCCATCTGAAGTCTTGGTGGATTCTCTACAGAAGCCCTACTTAAACTGGGACCTGCCTCTTGAGGGGCATTGCTATTGTGCTTAGTTGCCTGCACTAGCCACTGTAGTTTAATTGACAGCCTGCCATAGATAATTCTCTTAGCTACCCAAACTGCTAAGGCCCATAGATTATGGTGAAGAATAACACAGCTGTATAGTTATATTCCTATTGAATTATAAGAACTTCACAAAATTACTTATGTTTAACCTTATGTTTTTTCTTCCTAATCTGTAGTCTCCATATTCCTCCTGCACTTCAGGCCTAAACCTGTCTTCTCTAGGACTTTTCTCCTCCTTTTCTGCCCCCATGGTGTGGCTATTTTATCAGGGCTTACTCATGGCCCCTTGAGTCATGCAATCCAGTGTCTCTTAAACTTGATTTTGTTCAAGAGTCAACAACCAGTACAAACATTTGCATAATTCACTTATAATGACCATGTGGGTTATGGACTTGCCGGCAACTAGTGTGCAAACAGGACATATGACAGCTTATTTTCTTGTTCCTTCCATTGGGATATATATTATATATTGAACTGCAGTGTTTGCTAAAACGTTTCAGCCAAGCAACAACTTCAATTAACATGTACCCATGGAGTGCAAACTTTTCCAAATTAACCTTCACAGCATGTAGATGATTTTGCCTCATTGGTTAAATCCTAAGAAGCCATGCATGTCTCTGATGAGAATGTGATCTTCCACCCCCCCCCCATGGTCACAGCCATTGTACATAATCACCCATGGTCACAGCCATTGTACATAATCCAGTTCTCAGCTCTGATTGTCCCTCTCAGGAGTTTTCAGAACTTCAAATGTCAGGTCTCCAACGTAGTCCAAAATGCAAAGGGTCCGAGGGTAATAACAAATGTTCTTAGTGCAGTATGGGGTGGAGCATGGTTGGTAATGGTAAAAGTTCCAAAGGAAATGTTTGAGCGACCGCTCTGGCTAAAAACAGCCCAACACAAAAGTTATTCTTTCAGGTTCTTTTTTTCCTTTATTCAAATAACATGACTTCTGCTTCTATGGATGCCACATGCCTAGTTTTTTTTTCTTGCATCACTTCAGAATGTTTGCTTTGAAGTGGCACTTCAGAAGAAAGCAGAACACAACAGAAGCTGAACATTCAAAGGCCATTATATAATGAATATCAAAAGAGTGTATCAGGAATGGTGGTGAAAACTAAAGAAAATAAACCAAAAGACACAGGATATCAGTTTCTGAAAAGCACAAGCAAACATTCTGAAGTGACACAAGAAAGAAAGCTAGGCATGGGGCAGCCATAGAGGCAGAAGCCCAGATAATAAATTCCCCAGAAGAAGCTGAATACGGTGAAACGTTGGGGCCATGCTATTTGAATAAAAGAAAAAAAGAACCTGAAAGAACAACTTTTGTGTTGGGCTATTTTTAACCAGAGCAGTCACACAAACATTTCCTCAGGTCTCCAACATAGCCCATCTTTCAAAATGTTTTTCTAGGTTGAGCCTCAGGATGGCAGTGATTCACTCCATTTTACACTTTTCTGTCACTCACACTTACCATGAGGGGGTGAGTCTGCCTGGAGCCAGTAGTTGGTGTTTCCCTTCATAGATGCAGTGGACAGAGCATGGAGTAGACCCTGCTGTGCCTAATTTCCCAACTCAGGGACCTGCTTCCCCAACACCAGATGTTCAAAGTTAAGTGGGACATCAACCTTCCAGAACTCTTCTAACCTACTGTGCACCTGAGCCTAATATGATTTAATGATGGGGCACTCCTGAAAGATATATAAACGTGATTTTACTTCCCCACATTTCCTTCAGCATAGGTTAGAAGTCACCATCCCAAAGGAGGCAGTGTAGCACAGTGGTTTTAAGGTTCTGAGCCGCAAACCTAGAGACCTGGGTTTGAATCCCACATCCCCCACTTGCATACTGTGTGACCCTGAGCAAGTCACTTAACTTCCTTGTGCTCCCAGGTCGCACCTGTAAACAAGCTTTCAGCTTAGTGTGTTTCTCCTGGTTAAAAAAAAAAGTGGTGCATGAAGGTCAATGTGTGGAAGAAACCACATTAGGCATTTCCACCTAAATTACCTCCACCCCAGTGATGCGACACCCTTCCACCCCATTTTTTTCAGCTTAGACTCATCTTTTGTTGTTATACTTATCTGAACTTCTCTTGAGCTGTTAAAACTCTAGGGCCCAGATATTCAGAGCAGTTACGCATGGCACAACTGAGTTGCACCAGTGCAAGTACAGAGATGCGCTGAGGAGTGATATTCAGTGGGAGCCATGGTGCAGCAGAAAACCCATTGCGCCAATGCGCAACTATAATATATGCAGTGCAAGTGTAGTGGGCATTCCCATGAATATGCGGCACAATGGTATATTCAACCGTGAAGCCATGGCGCAAGTGTGGAGCAACTCAAAGATGTGCCGACCAGACTTGTTCCTATAAAAACGGCACAAACACACAGACAGCTGTTGCACCAAGAGTGAGAGTGAGAGATAGTGAGACAGACAGACAGACAGACAGACACAAGAACAGCCACAGAGGGAGAGAGACAGAGGTGGCGTGGAAGAGGGAGAGAGGGGCAGAGACAGAGAGAGAGAGAGAGAGACGCCAACACACACACACACACACACACACACACAGGACAACAGTGAACCAGTGTGGCACACAGACAGTGGTGAATCACCCAGGGGGACACTGGACAGATGGAGGGATGTAGAGTGTGCTGTTCCTGATGGAGGCAGTAATGAGGAATGTGAGGAGGCAGGAGGACCAGCTACATGGCCGACCAAGGGCCCATCAGTGGTATGCCCGACACAGGTGTTACTGTGCCCACATCACCTTTGAGAACTATAATGACACAGAGATCGTGGGCTGGTACTATCTGAACAGGGACATTCTGAGGCAGCTGCGTGAGCTGTGCAGTGAGGAGATGCAGGCACCCACCAGATGGAGCCACGCCTTGTCCATGGAGACCAAGGTGACAGCCATCATGTGCCTGCTCACCACGGACACCTTCCAATAATCAACAGGGGACACCATGGGCATCATCCAGTTGGCCATGTCCCACCTCCTCACACAGTTCCTCAACAGCCTGCTGCCACGTGCTTCAGAATTCATGTTTCCCCAGCACACAGGCAGAGTGTACAGTGAACATGCAGGACTTCCACAGGGTGGCACGCATGCCCGGCATGATTGGGGCCATTGACTGCACCCACATGGGCATCCACATGCCACCACTACCAAGAGAGAATGGCGTACATCAACAGGAAGGGGAGCCTGAGTATCAACTACCAGGTGGTGTGTGATGCCACAGGGTGCATCATCAATGTCTGTGCCACACACCCTGGGAGTCCACATGATGCATTCATCTGGCACAGTTATGCACTGTGTCACAGGTGTAAATGTGGGGATATCCCCACAGGCCACCTAGTGGGTGAGTATACTATGGGCAAGGGGTGATGGGCATAGCAGACCTGGGGTTGGGGTGGGCAGGGTGTGCATGGTGGTGTGGGTGCCAGGAACAGGCATGGAGCATAGCACAGAATAGCATAGAGCAAACCATGTCATTCTCCACACAGGTGACAGTGCATACCTGTTGAGGCCCTGGCTGCACACCCCCTACAGGCGACCATCATCCCCAGCAGAGGAACAGTACAACAAGGCACACGCTAGCATGTGCAACATCATTGAGTGTGTCTTTGGCATACTGAAGGCATGATTCCATTGCCTAGACAGGTCAGCCTGTGCCCTACAGTACAGCCACTCAAAAGCCTGTGGCCTATTCCTGGCCTGCTGCATACTGCACAACATTGCCATTGACCATGGGATAGCTGTTGAAACATATGAGGGCAACAATAGTGGGGACAATGGAGACAATGGTAAAAAAGAGGGTGGTGGACACCCAACCCCTGGGCAGAGGGACCCCCGACTCCAGCAGCAGGCATGATGCCATCACAACACTGTCGCACAGGAACACTTTGGCGAATGCAGGTAGGTGGTGCGGTACACGTACATGGGCCACACAGACAGGTACAGCACACATGCAGGGACATGCATGGTGAGGGGCACGTACGCACAGAGGCACAATGCAGGTGTAAGGGAGTCAGTGGCACACAACCACACACAGCAACACACACATACACATATGCACCCACCCACCCAGGTGTTGGAATGTGGAGTGGATCAGATGGATGGCACCAGTGCACAGGTGCAACCAGTGCTAGACTGCCCTCATCAAGCCATATGTTCAGCGGTCGGGCATGTACACACACACAGACAGCATGCAGCACATCACACAGGCATACCACGAGTGGTATGGTGTGCACGCACACACACACACACACACACACACACACACACACACACACACTGCCCATGGCACACAGGGCATCAGCCGCAGACTGTGGTCAGGGCAACACTCAGATCAGGGCAGCCGCACGGTACCATGTCCACCATGGCCATGGGGGTGGCCTCGCCGGAGCCAATAAGCAGCAACAGGCTGTGCATCAGCCAGGGGGTGTCCAACAGCCCCCCAAGGGTAGAAGTGCTGGACCACAACCGTGTCCTTGTGGTGGTGTGCAGGTGCCCAAACAGGCCAAACCCAGGCATGCTTGGGATGCCTATATCCGAATCTGGCATTGACTGTGATGAGGTCACCTGATGCCGGGTCCGTGGGGTGGACAGCACACTGCGGGGGTCTCCTGTGCATGGCCATGCCCTGTGGCAGCCAGCAATGCAAAGCCATCTGCAATTACACTGGCAATGTTATCCAAGGACGCAGTCATGGCCTCCTGCATGCATTGCATCACCTCCAGGATCTGTGCAGTCCCCCTGTCCTGCTGCTCAGCTAACTAGCTCACCTCCACATGCAGTACAAGCACCCCAGTGGTGAGCAGCACCTGTTGCTGAATGGATTCCCACAGCAGCCAGGTGTGCTCAGCCAGACAGTCCACATCCTTGGGCTCCCAGGTGGGACGCTGATCATCTGGAGTGACCTGCCATGCTGCACAGCCCCCATCTCTGGTGGATGCTGCATAGTGGGGTCTGTAAGGGAATGGGTACAGCAGGCACACTGGTGGCCGACCCTGTGTCCGGCTGCCTGGTGGCAACCACAGTCTGCTGCCATCGCTCATCTGGCCACTGTATGTCACCCTGTGCCTGCACGGCCACACCACTACCACCAACGCAGGGCACATCCGTAGCACTGCACATAGCCACACCCGCAGTGGTGGCAGGCAGCTGTTCCACCACTAGCATTGCACTGGGCGCTGTAACTGGCTGTGCTACCAGCAGGAGCGACACGCCCACAAAGTTGCCCATGCTGTCCAGGAGGTGTATGAAGTTGTCTTCAGAGTCAGACCCAGCCCCGATCTGTGTCTCTGCACACAGGACACCAAGGCTGGCATTCTACAGGATCACATCCAGGGCCTCATCTGACCTTAGGCCAAGGACACCCACAGGCACCGGTGCCCCATTCTCTGCACGGAGGCATGCTGGTGCTGCATGAGAAGGATGGCATGTCAGTAATGCATTTCTCACATGTGCCCCCCCATATACTGCTGCCTCACGTGACCTGCAGCATGGCAGTGTGTGGGTGCACACACGTGCCCATGATATGCAGGATGGATGCATGCACACCAGCATGCCTGTGTACACACCCTCTGGGCCACCAGCTGTGCGTGGCTGACATACATACCATGCAATGATGGGCTGCCACCCATCTGGAAGCCTCCTCCAGGCACACCCTTCACCGAGGTGTGGTGGATGGTGCCTGCTACCAACTCCTCCATTGGCATCATTGTGGGTGCATCCACTGGCCCTCCTCCGGTGGCATTCTGGAAGGCTCTGATGGCTGCCACCTTCTCCTTTATGTGCTGCCTGTCTGTTCTGACCTTCTTGCAGCACTCCTGCACTGACCACTGGTGACTGCTGTGCTGGTTTACATAGGTTGCTACCTCCTCCCATGCCACTGCCCTGTCAAGGTAGGCCTTGAACAGGGCATCCATCTTTCAATTCGTGAGGTTGGGCCTGCACTTCCATGCAGGCCCCTGCTCCTCGCCCTCCTCATGTGAACAAGGACAGCACAGTGTGTCAGTGGCAGCATCTCCCTGGTCCATCCCACACTGCAGTGCTGTCTGCTCCAAGTGTGTTGCTGTGGCATCCACCACTTACCTATCAAGGTTGCATTACTGGTATATGGCCTGTGCTGTTCTGTGGTGCTTATGAGGTGCAACGCATGCAAATGAGGTTGTGTGCAATGGTAATGACATGCTAATGCACCCCACTGCGCAACCCATTGGCTGATGAGCTCATTTGCATGTTGCGTCTAAATATCGAGAAGTTGCGCCGAGTGCAATGGTATTGCATTGGATCAAGACGGAGTGCAATGCCCGCACATGCGCGGTGCGTGGGCCTGCAGTGCACTTGCGTGGAATGCTGTCATGCTGTCAATCGCACACCATACACAGACAGTGCGATGCATCGCCACTGTGCATGCTGTGCATGGCCGGCTACACACATGGTCACTCATGATGGCATGTGCCCTATTGGGCACTTGCGCAAGTGTGCACTGGTGGGTGACCTCTGACCACTGGGTTGCCTCCATGACCCCACTGGGCCATGCCTACTGCATATGTACAGCACTGCGCAATGGCCGGGCACTGCACATTCTCCCGCACATCACGCATCCGGTGCCTGTGGTGGCCACGTGTGCCTGTACCCACCATTTTCCTGTTGAACCAAGCAAGAGCCATGGTGCAGGGTCAGGGATGCCGTGCATGCCATTGGAGTGACCTGGAGGTCATCAACCTGGTCGCCTGTGTTGAGCCCTACAGCCAACAGCTGTCTGACCAGGTGCCCCTGCCGCAGGCCAGGGGCAGTGTGTGGCAGACCATTTCTGTCAGCCTGGAGAGGAGAACAGGGGTTCCCAGGACAGTGAAGCAGTGCAGGCACTGCTATGGTGACCTGATGCAGAGGGACCCTGACTGACTCTGGAGGTTACAGGCATGCATCAGGCATGGTGCAGTGCCACAGCCAGGTAAGTCTACCCATCTGGCATGTCTGCCCTTGGCAATGCCAGCTGCCACTTGTGTTGTGATACAGCTGTGCTGGCATTTGGGACATGTCAGGCAGGGGCACACCCTGTGCACAGCGGGCTGTGGGGTGTGCAGCTGGTGTGGTCAGGTACTGATGTGCACCTGTCTTCTTTCCATTCACAGGGCCGGAGGACTGCAGGCAGGTCAGGGTGGCCACGGAGTGTGACCAGGCAGTGCACCCTGATGGGGGTGGACCTGCACAAGCAGCACCACAGGGGGAAGGTAAGCACTGTCATGGTCTGTCCCACTGTACATGGGGGGGGTGGCAGTGGGGTGTGGGTATGGGCATGGCTGCCTGTACCATGTGCCATGGCAGCTGTGTGTGTTGCACTGTGTGTGGTGCATGCCACTGTGGCATGTCCATTGGACACGTGTGCCAGTTGTTGGTGGGATGGGCTTGCGCCCGGTTGCCACCATTGTTGCTGCGGTGCTGCTGGTGCAGTGTGCCATGTGATTGTCACTGTGCAGTCGTGTGGCTATTGTGTGGTGGGGGAACACCTCAGTGCAACACCGTGGTGTACCATGTTGCTGGCTGGCATTGGTCCACCCCCCTGCGGGTGTATGTTCCGGGCCCTCCAGAGGTATGTGGTCCCACTGCCCATTGTGCACTGTGGGTGGGCATGGTTTCTTGGGCCATTGCACTGATCACTTGTCCTGTCCCTTGCAATAGGTGTCCAGGGTCCAGTGCAGAGAGTGCCACGACGAATGCTGAGCCGTCTCATGTGGCAGAACCTGCTGGTGGTCTCCAGCATCCTGGAGGTAGTCGTTGCCATAGGGTGAATGTTGGCAGCAGAGTGGAGGGAGCGACAGCTTGGTGGGGCAGCCGGATGGGGCTGCCACTGATGTTGCTTTTCTTTGCCCCTATATCCCTTGTTGCACCTTCCCCTACATCCCCCTGTCAGCTGTACAGTCCCTATTTCCTGTCCCCTTCCCTCACTGTACCTACCCTTTCCCAGCCCCTGTTATATTTGTAAATAGTTCACTGTTCCATATAAATATTTTCGAACTTACCTGCCTGTGTCTGTGTCTGCTTTTCAGGTGGCGTGTAGAGCCATGCTGCTGTGGCCCAGTGTCTGTCCATGTTGTGTGCATGGGAGGGGGTGCGTGTTGTGCTTCCATGGTTCCCTGCTGTGTGCTGCGGTGTATCCCACTGTGGTGGTGTCCATCCCCTGGGTCGGTGGTTGTGCATTAGGGTGCCCATGGGACAGCAGTCGGGGGGGTGGTGGGTGTGTGCATGGTGGTGGCTCACGGCTGTGGTCATTGTTCGGGTACTGTCCACACACTGTGTTGGGGTCTTCTGATTGGCACTGAGTGGCCTGTCTCATGTGGTCTGCCATGCTGCCTGCATCCTGGCCCATTCAGTTCCTGCTGTGTGGACTTCCTGTGTGCCTGTGTGGTGTGTGTGTGCTTGGCTGCATGGTCCTGGGTGTGGCCTGCTGTGGTCTCATGGTGGGGGCATGGCCGACTGCCTGCCTGGGGGGGCTCCCTTGGTGGCCTTCTATTGACCATTTGCACTTCCTGTCACCTGCTATCCATGCCACTGTTGTGTTCTGGGGTCCAGTGTCTGGGTGCCTGTGTGTGTCCTGCTGTGCCCTGCTGGTGGAGGCCTCCTGTGGCCGCTGTCACTGTGCTTCCATGGCTCTGTCCCTGGGTCTGTTCTCTGTGCCCTGCCCCCCTGTTGCTGTGCTGCTCTGCGCTGCCACAGTTGCACTGGGGCATCTCTGTTTGCACCATAGTGCACCTCTGTTTGCACCATAGCGCAACTCTGCCATATTTAGCTGCATTGTGCTGATGCTGTTTGGCCTGCACAACCTTTGAATATGGCTCCAGTTGCACCATGGTGCATTGGATTTGTGCTGTGCCAGACTTCCGATGGCCTTTAGCGCATTTCTGTATATCCGGGCCCAGGCGTTCCTTCCCAGGAAGGGTTTTGCATGCCCCAAGATCAAGCTCCCATTCCTGAAAGTATGGCTCTCTGGGACATGAGTTCTTCCAAAGCTTTAAGCTCTAATATCTCTACCCAGTTGCTGTACCATATTCAGTGACATCAGGTAACGCCTCACCTGTAAATATATGAAATTATCTTGTGTGGGTAACCTGGACTTTTGCTGCGGCTAGAGGAATGAAATGCAAGAGCCATCCTGAACAATGTTTCAGTATCTCATGACTGTTTGCCTGTTCCACTTGAAAAAGCCAGGATCAGTGTGAGGTTAAGTGAAACCTGGGTACCCAGTTATTTTGGAGAAATGGTCTACCTCATTTGAGGTATTCAGAGAAGTTTGACCTTTAGGAATATATGTAGGGAGTACTTTGTCTATGGGTTAAGTATCTCTAACCAGATTCATGGAGAGAGGCATGTCTGTGAGATGGCAAACAGTGGAGCTAGGAGGGGCTGATTCATCGTCATCTCCTACAAACCTGTATCCCCTCTCTGTTTCATCCACATAATGACTGGTGTCAGCTGTGCTGTTAAGCAGTACAGGCACAAATCAAGCATTCACAGTCTGCCAATTTCTCTAGGTAAGTACAGGAGATGTCTACTGACCCTGTGTCATCCTACAGTCCATAATCCAGTGTTTTGAGGAGGACTGTCACAGGCAGCAGTGTAGGACATACATGGAAGCCAGTGTTACCTAGACATGGTCAAACTTTTTCCACTTTTGCTTACTGCCACAGAGGATGGCACCTTCTTGGTACATCAGAGTCACAATAACTTTGCAGTATAAATGAGGGATTTAACAGAACAGGTTGCATCCTATGATGAAGCCTCAGCATGAGAGGCAATACATAGGAGACAGATACAGATTCTTCATCCTGTAATCCTTTGGAAACTCTCCAACTTCCCACATGCTTGCACTCATATCACCAGTTTAACCAAAGAGTGAACAATTTCCATACTGAAACTGTTCTGTTCTGCTAATAACTGTCTGCTCCATGTTGGTTTTTACCCTTCCTATTAGTTAGGAATTGACTGTTGTTCAATTTCTACTCACAACTTTTGTCTAATATTAATTTTGGTCACAAACCCTAGTAGTAGAAATGGTGTCAATACAATCCAATACTTATGGTTGCTATGACCTACACTTATATAGCTATATTGTGTTTGTTTTAGCATATAAAGATGTTATGTTAGAGGTGACATATCTGTGCTTCAGCCTGTCAAAGGAAGGTTCCTATGAAAACCATGTGACTCTCCTACATTAAAAAAGCAGGACAGTAAATATAATAGTATACGGTACTAAACCTGGGTGAAAGAAGACCACCCTTTGGGGGTATTTAATGAAAGTCACACTGGATCTAAACACTTTTAAATTAATTATTTATAAGTGGAGATAAAAACATGTATATTAATGTTAGCGTGCATCCTGTACAGGACTCTGTTATTTGTATTCTGCTACAATTAAGGTATTCATTAGTGGGGTGTCATTTAGGGGTAGCTAGGGGTTGCGTTGGAGACACCTATGATTTCTTTGTGAAGACTATGGTGTACATCTCAACCCCTAGGTACCCCTAAAACAAAGTTTCTCTAGCATTTGTTGATATAAACCATGGTGGGCGAAAGTGTTTTGCAACCTCTAAGGTTCTGCTGAAATTAGGTTCTGCTGTTCGTTAGATCATATACAATCAGATAGGTGGAATCTAATTCCCCAAATGCTTTATAAGAATATGGCAGGCCACGTTTGGAACAGACAACTCCATGGTGATCAAATTCATTACTGGTTTTGTAACTCCTCCATGCTGTTTTAAGTTTTTCTGGGTTATGTGGACATGCTGGAATCTTGTACTTTTCCACTAACAAGTTTAAGTTTATATATTTTGGTCTCAAACAGTTAATGCCCTTGTGAAGACTTTATCTTATACTCATAAATTGTACAAGTTCTTTCAAAAAGAATTATATACTTTAAAGTGGGACATAGTGCCTCATGATATACTGTAAAAATTGATTTGTGTCTCTGTTTATCACATTCCATTAATGGTTTAGCAACTTTCTGAACTTTGAATTTGAGTTGGAAAACATTGTTGCTGTTCATACAAACGTTTATTGATTGACTAAAGTTCATTACAAATATAAATGTTAGGCCAGCTCATCAGTGCAGTAGTAGCACTACCACTTGTGACACCAGTAACCCAGTATAAGGGGTGATCTCCAGTCATCTGGGACTGGTCATGCAGAGGAGGATCAGGCATCCCAAAGGATGCTCTCCTCCTCTAGGAGGGGAGGGAGGGATCAGGCTCATGCTGTGTGACTGTCATCTGGGTGTGCCAGGTGGTGGTGCAGGCAGACACACCATGTCAGGTGGGAGGAGATGCCAATTAATTGATGGGGCTTGCTCTGCATGAACATAACCACACTAGCAACACCTAGCAATTGTCCCATGTTCTCTGACTTCCCACCTGCCCCCAGAACTGAGTAGTCAGTGGAAAGCCTAGGTAACTCTACAATGCCTCACCTCAGTGGGGCAAGTTCATAGGTGAGAGGGGGAAAGGTAAGAGACACAGATGGATAGGATGGGACTGGGGCTGGGAGATGGGACAGTGCAGCTAGGTGCAGCTAGGGGTGGAGGGGTTAAAACAGAGAATAAAAAAATGCAAATGGTAAAAAATAGACAAGGGACACACATGGTAAAGTTGAAAAACAATTTAGATATTTGCGAATATTGGGCCCAATGCACAAATGTGCAGAGTGCCTATGCACTGCTTATCTGTGGCATGTAGCCACCCTGCACCCATTGCACCCCCTGCATGGGATGCATGAAAGGGGCAAACATCCCATACATACCTGATCCCCCAGCTGCGCAGACAACAATGTGCTGGAGGCGGGTGGGGGGCATGCAAGCATTTTGTGCCATTCACAAAGGTGTGTGGTGCTGCTCACAGTGGGGTGTAGGGCTGAGCAGGTTACAGCAGTGGGTGACCCTTCTATAACTGCAGTACACACCAGAGCACCCACAGTAGCTGCTGCTGGCAAATCCACTGGCCCAACAGCATCCCCTCCCCCATCCCATATGCCAGGGCCCCCTCCCTGCACACATTGGTGCCCCGGGCCTGACACAATGCAAAGGCATCCCCCAACACATGCAAGCCCCATCTCTGGTAGTCATATGCAATGCCCCACCACCCCACACATGGCAGCACCATTGCCTGTTGTGCAGAGGCATACACCCACCCCACTCATGTCAGCCCCTACCCCAGTAATGCACAAGCCCCCCCCCACACACACAGATGCCCCAGTCCCAGTGATGAATATGAACCCCTGCACATACAGGTGCCCTGATCCACACTATCCTGTTTCCTGACTCCCATACCCTGCCCTCTCATCAGTGTTCAGTGGTCTCCCCACCACCAGCGGTACTAACACCACCCCCTGATCTCCGTACCTGCATGTCGGTGTCATGGCTCTGATGTCCAGTGGAACAACCTCCTCACACCTTCATGGCTGCCGTCATCCAAATGCTGCTGAGAGTATATATATATATATATATATATATATATAAAAAAAATAAATATATATATATATATAAAAATATATATATATATATATATATGTATATGTATATATATATATATTATGGTAGCATGGTGTTGCTACCATAGTTAGGGTTGAGGAGCCATTTACATGTTAAACCTAAAACTTTGCACCTTAATAACTTTGCAACTGTTCAACAGATTTGACTGGAATTTGGAATACACAATCAAGAACCATGTATCTTGGGATCTGCCAACTTTTGTACTGTTTGGATATATGGCTGCGGAGTTATTAAGCATGATCTGCGTGCGCATTTACGCTTTTTTGAATTCTTTGCTCTACCTACAGTTCGCACGGTTTGCACGACTGGTCCAAAAACTTTAGGGAACGTGCGGCCGGGGTCCCCAATGTGCCTTTTGAAGATTTCATGAAAAAATATTAAACGGTTCAAAAGTTATTCAAAAACCAATTTCCCATTATAAGTCAATGGGAAAAGTTAACAAAAAGTTCAACACTTTCGCAAATGCAGTTTTTACTTTCACAAATGGCCTTTTTACTTTCACAAATCCACCATTTTGTTTTCAGTTGGTGATCAGAAAATGTTTTGGCATTTAAATTTGGGACCCTCTAGCAACACAATTCTTTTTGTGTTTACCTAGTCGGACCCTGAGGATGCTAGGCATGTCTTTATTTTGAGGTTAAACACCCTAGAAATGTTTTTCAAGTTTCTGGAAAAAGTACTTTTGCAAAGTAGTGTTGTACTCATGAAAGTGTTGCAAATTTTTGCGAAAGCTTTCACAAATTGCGACACTACTTTTCCAGGCTATAGCAAAATGACAGCAATTCTTTGCCACCCTGCTGCAAAAGAATGGTTTGGTCTTTTGGGATGAAATTTGGCAGGAATACAGCCAACATCTCACAGATGTGCCTCTCAGTACTTTGGTGAAAAAATATTACAGGGCAGCAAAGTTATGGCACTCCAAAGCTGACACTTTTTTCCATAGGATAACATTACAGGGTCCGCCGCATTTCAGGAATCCTTTGCCACCCTGCTGCAAAATAACGGTTTGGTCTTTGGGGCTAAAATTTGGAGGGAAGAAAGCCAACATCCCACTGATGTGCCTTTTGGTGGTTTGGTGAAAAAATATTACAGGGCGACACAGTGACGGCACTCCGAAGTTAATGCTTTTTCCCATTGGATAACATTACAGCGCCCGTCGTGTCTTTCAGGCCCCGTATCTCAGAAATGGTGCAAGATACAGACTTTTCGTCTCAAAAATGTTTAGCCCCCTAATAGGGGCTAAGCAAAAAACTAGCCAGGAAAGTCATAATTCATATTAAATTTACATTTTTTTTCTACATCGTATGGTTCCTGAGATAGAAGCAATTTAATATTCCAAGTCCTCATTTTCTGCTCCGAAGCCCATTGTTATGTATACATTCTTTGTTTTCATTGTGTTTTCCAATGCATTTTTGGGAAAAGAAGGTGTGCCCTTCGTTATATGCCATAAGCGTTTCCAGTTGCATTTTCCATTACTGTTTGTAGCACCATTACCCGTCACGTCACCGTGTGCATTCAGGTTATGCTTTCGCTATGCTTGTGTTTCTGCATCGTTTGGCGTTATTGTTGCTGTTACCATTACCAGTTTCATTTGCAGTTGTGGTACCATCCACGTGCATTACATTTTGCATTTTCATATGCGCTTGCATTTCTGTTTCGTTTCTGTTTCCTTTGGTGTTATTTTTGCTGTTACTGTTACCATTTGCATTTACAATTGCATATCTTGCGATCAAAGAATGGGGTTCTGGCCATCTCATGGCCACCCTAGCGGTCAAAGAATTTGTAGCCTCATGGTTCAAGAATCTTTGTTCCCAAGGAATTTCAAAAATTCTTTGACCACGAGGTCCGCCATCTTGTTTTCAGTTTTCCGATTGCACAAACACAAATATCTCAGCTCAGGGGTCACTTCTGAAGTAAAACTTCGATGGGTTTTACTCAGGAGACCCCGATCTATTGAGCCATGGCTTTGGTTCCATCCAAATCAGTCCAAAATTAGAGTTATTAGCTTTTAAATTCTTCATTCGTGGCTCGCTAATGATCTTTGATCGCGAACCGACAAATTCTTTAATCGCGAGAATCTTTGATCGCGATCATGCACTGTGAGCGAGGGATGAGATAAGCAGATTTCTAAATCAATTTGTGTAGCCCAGGGGTGCCCTAGAGTGTTAAATTATTGTGGGTTTTGCTCAGAGGGCTTCGTTGTGCCCCATCTGCATAACAAAAATAATGTACTAACTATCCCTGGTAGTCTAGTGGCCCCCCCATCACAATAAAATATTAACATCCCTGGTAGTCTAGTGGCCCCAAAATAAAATATATAATCCTATTTAGTGCCCTGGTAGTCTAATGCCCCCCACCCCTGTAGTTTTAACATCCTTGGTAGTCTAGTGGCCCCCCTAAGCTATATAGTATTATTATAAATGTTTATATCCCTGGTAGTCTAGTGGTCCCCCCAGCATAATGAAATAAATAATGATTTCTATTACCTGGTAGTCTAGTGGCCCCCACCCCCATCCATCCATGCCAGCCCACCCAGCACCCCCACCACCCTTCGCCAGCTGGCGACTGGCACAGCCCACCTCTCACCTTCTCGGCCAGCCACCAGCTGTCTGCATTACGAGTGGTAACGCAAAGAGTCACTCTGAAAATATTTAATACTATACAGCTTGGAGGGGTCACTAGACTACCAGAGATGTTAAAAAATACAGGGGGTGGGGGGGCAGTAGACTACCAGGGCACTACATAGCATTATATAGTTTATTGGGGGCCACTAGACTACCAGGGATGTTAATATTTTATTGTGATGTGGGGCCACTAGACTACCATGGATAGTTAGTACATTATTTTGGGTATGCAGATGGGGCACAACAAAGCCCCCTGAGCAAAACCCACCTTGATTTAACATTTAGGGCACCCCAGGCTATGCAAATTAATTTAGAGAATCTGACACTCTCAGTATCGCTTCTTATTCATGAGCGTAGCACTTTTGATCATGTAGCATGCAAATACTTTGACCACGAGATTCTTTGATCGCGATCATGCATTGCGAGCGAGGGATGAGATGACCAGATGAAAAAAATCTATTTACTCAGTCTAGGGGTGTGCTATGAAGAGAAATGAGGGTGGGTTTTACTCAGAGGACTTCATTCTGATGAACCATGGTGGTGATTTACTGTGATTCTGTTTATTTTTTGAATTTGAACACTTTGAATTCTTTGATCGTGACCCTGCAAATTCTTTGATCGTGAGCCTGCAAATTCTTTGATCGCTAGATTCTTTGATCGCGATCGTGCATCGTAAGCAAGAGACGAGATGGCTCAATTAAAAAATCTATTTTCTCAGCCCAGGTGTGTCATAGGAAGTCAAATGAGGGTGGGTTTTACTCAGGGGGCTTCGTTTTGTCAAACTGTGGTGGTGGTTTACTGCAATTCTTTCAAGTTTTTGATTTATAAGGTTTTGAAATCTTTGTTCGTGAGCCTGCAAATTCTTTGATCGTGAGCCTGCAAATTCTTTGATAGTGAGATTCTTTGATCGCCATCTTTGATCGTGAGGGTGGTACAAGATGGCCAGATTTTTTATAATGGAATTGATAGGGAAATTTTAGTAATCTTTCATATTGAATATCTTGGAAACAGTTTGATCTTTTGACTTGAAATTTGGAGGGATGAAAGGCAATATCCCACAGATGTGGCTTTTGGTACTTTGGTCAAGAAATAGTACGGCACTACAAAGTTGAAATTTTTCACATAGGATAACATTACGGCGTTTGCCGCATTACAGGAAATCCTTGTCGCCTTGCTGCAAAATAATGGTTTAGTTGTTTGGGCTGAAATTTGGAGGTAAGAAAGCCAACATCCCACAAATGTGCCTTTTGGTGGTTTGATGAAATAATATTACAGGGCTGCAAAGTGACGGCACTCTGAAGTTGACGCTTTTTGCCATGGGATAACATTATGGCGTCTGTTGCGTCTTTCATAGCCCGTATCTCAGAAACGGTACGAGATACAGACTTTTCATCACAAAAATGCTTAGCCCCCCCCTCCAGCTGAGGGCTAAGTATAGAACTAGCCAGGAAAGTCATAATTCATACAAAATTAAAAAATTTTTCTACGTCGTACGGTTCCTGAGATATAAGCAATTTAGCATTCCAAGTCGTAATTTTCTGCTCCGGAGTCAATTATTATGCATACATTCTTTCTTTTCAATGTTTTTTTGGGGAAAAGAAGGGTGTGCCCTTTCATTACTGTGGCAGTTAGCATTTCCAGTTATGCTTCTGTTACCGTTCGCATCACCATTCCCGTCTACGCCACCGTGTGTGGTACAGTTTGTGTTTTCATTTGCACTTGCATTTCCATTTTGTTTTGTGTTATTGTTGCTGTTACCATAACCATTTGCATTTACAATTGTGGTTCTGTGAGTGTGTGCATTACAGTTTAAATTTTCGTACGCGCTTGTGTTTCTGTTTACTTTGGTGTTATTGTTGCTGTTGCTGTTACTGTTACCATTTGCATTTACAACTGTGGTACCGTGAATGTGTGTGTTACCAGTTGCATTCTGTATGCACTTCTGTTTGATGTCTCTGTTTACATAATTGTTCAATTTGGTGTCAGTTTGTGCTTGCATTTCTATTACTCTTTGTGTTATCATTTACATTTGCATCACCATGTGCGTAACCCTTTGTGCTTGCTTTTCAGTTGCACTTACTGTTACTATAGTAACACAAAATCATGTGGTGGGATCCCACCAACTTGTGCAACTTTCTACTTTTCTGTTCTTTCTTAAAAAGTATGGAAAGTCTATGCAAAAAACTTCATTAATTGTATCAGTTAGGGTTCTTCTGCAGTGAAAAAAGTGAGGAAATTTGACATTAGGGTTCCCACCCCTTGCACCCCACCCTGCCCCCACCAACAGGCATCGGGGTGTGCGTTGGGGTCGTTGGTCCTAACTCTCACCACATCCCATGTGTAAACAAGCTGAGGTGGTGCAGTGTAGGAGAATGGGGTGAGAGGGACCAATGACCCTAATGCACACCCCGATGCCTGTTGGTGGGGGCAGGTGGGGGTGGGGTGCAAAGGGTGGGAACCCTAATGTTAAATTTCATCACTTTTGTCACTGTAGAAGAACCCTAACTGATGCATTAATGATGTTTTTTGCATAGAATAGGCAGCCCACTCACAGCATCAGTTGGACAGTTGGCGGCCAAGGTGGTATGTGGAGGCTGTGTTGCTAGCTGTCTAGAGCCGTAGCACTGACATGCAGGTACAGGGATTGGGGTGATGTTTTCAGTGCCACATGTGGTCGGGGGAGGTCACTGAACACCAATGAGGGAGCAGGGGTACAGGAGTCAGGGAACAGGATAGTGTGGACCAGGATTGAGGGTGATATTGTCAGTGCTGCAGGGGTCAGAGGAAAATCACTGAACACCAATGAGGGGGCCGGGGTACTGGGGTCAGTGAATGGGATGGTGTGGACTGGGGCACCTGTGTATACAGGGGGGTCATATTTGTCACCAAGACTGAGGCACCTGTGTGTGCATGGGGGGGGTTCATAGTCATCACCAGGACTGGGGCACTTGAGTGTGTGCGTGGGTTCATGTTCCTCACTGGGACCAGAGCACCTGTGTGTGTGGGAGGGGGTTCAAATTCATCACCAGGACCAGGGTACCTATGTGTGTGGGGGCAGGGGGTTCTTCTGCAACATATGGACCAGGGCACCTGTGTATGTGGGGGTGGGGGTTTCTTCTACAACATCAGGACCAGGGCACCTATGTGTACTGGGTGCTATTCTACAACATCAGGACAGGGATATCTGTGTGTGCAGGGAAGGGGGGCGGTTCTTCTACAACATCAGAACCGGGGCAGCTGTGTGTGCGTGGGCAGGGGGTCTGCTTATGCATTATGGGGACTGGGGCATGGATGTGTCAGGGTGGACTGCACTCTGATGGGGATAGAGCTGCTCTGTGTGCCAGGGGGGTCTATCAGGATGGCAGGACTAAGAGGCATGGGCACGCAGGTCTGGATGCCTGCGAGTGGTATTCACTCACCCGGTCCTTCACCTTGGCAAAAGGGATCCGGCCTGGGACCCAGGATGGGCATCCAATTTAAATGCCTGCCTGGGTCCACTACCACTCCCTGGCCAACATGCACAATCCTGTGCACCAGGGGGTGGGGCCACAGACAGATGCCCCACGGGTACTTGGGGCAGTGAATACCACACACCTTGCACCTGCCTAAGGCCTCTGACCTATGCAGGCAGAATACACACCTCCAGCACATATTTACCACCCATTCATGTACAGGCACCATTAAGCATATATTTAAAAAAAGCATTTCAGCAGCTGATGATGGTAAATGGTCAGTATACAAAATAGGTTATACAGAAAGACTTACCAATGGAGATTCACCAAGAGACCTGCAGTTTCATTTTATTTTTTTATTTAATTTTAAATAAATAACTTTTTTCAGTGTTAATTTGATCAGTGTTATTCAGCAAAATAATTACCAGATCAATTGAGAAAATGCTGTACCTATAAATAGTTAAATATAAACTAGGTATCTGAGAATTATTTTTCATACCACTTGCAAGACCAAAGTCATATATATATATAGCAAAGATATGCCTCGGAGTGTGATCTGGACAATTGTATAAATACCCATTTCACCAAATTGTAGCCACAACTTCTATTAGATTCACTTGTTAAAGCAGTGGTTACAATTTGATGGTGGCTTCAGTCTGGGGGCAGATTCTATTAAGAAGCATTCAGCAGAGCAAGTCAGTTAATGGTAATTTAATCAGCTGTGCTTAGCTGATCACTTGCCTGCATAATTAGGACACTCCTTCATGCTGCCAGCAGCAGCTGCACAGTGACAGTTATTGCACTGCTTGAATTCCTACAGAGACAGGAACAGCACTGGGATCCAGTTTGCGGAACAACTTTTTTTACTGAAAGCAACAATGGATCTGACCTAGATGCAGAGTCAGTTAGCCAAGATGATCTTGACAGAGTAACACTGAGGGATTTCTGCAGACTCTATTGTTTTCTTTATTTCTTACATCTTCTTTGTCCAGCTTTAATAAAGGCTTTAAATGCCTAAAATGACTTCCTTTTGATAACTGGTAACAGCGAGATAACTTATATCTCATATCGCTGAACAAGGACAACACAGCTGTGTTTCACCTAATTGTAGCTTTCACTACAAAATGAGGACAGCTTCTGTTAGGATAATTGAATTTAGGTGTGGCTTCAGTTTGGCGGTGGCTTCTATTCAAGGTTGGCTACAGTGCAGTGAAATACAGTAAGCCTCATATCTGAGTGCAGTTCTGATCTCAGGGTACCACATGGAAATTTTGGACAAATTGATTGTTTCCATATCTGTTTATCCGGTAGCCCGTGATGTGGGCGACTGCAATTGAGTGACCCACTAAAGGATGACTCAATTGTGATGTCCATCACAGGGATTACTGGTTAATGACAGCGACCAGATGGGGGGGGGTGAGTGACCATAGTGACAGGAAGTCGCTACAGGTACATGCGTGGGGGTGGGTGGGAGCGAGCACGCATGGTGAGGGGTGGGAGAGGATTTGAGGAGTGGCGCTGCAGTAGGCTGCCAAGCCAGCCCCATGGTGTGTAGTGGGTCAGCTCACGGCCTTGGGAGCTAGGGTGCTGGTTTCGGGTCTGGGTGCAGGTTCTTTTTTGCTGCGCCTGGCCTGAATGTAATTTTTTTTACATTTTGCTTCCTCCCCAAGATGCACCCCCCTGGAGCTGAGAATCCTTTAGTAGGGGGCACAGAAGTGCAACCTGCTGCATAAACATAAAAAAGCACAAGTTCCTGGTGCCGCTTTGTTGAGCACTGGGGAGTCAGAGCACCGAAATCAATTTTCGGCACTCTGATTTCGCCATGACGGCGATCACCCTTTGACGGTCACCATTATGACATAGAATCAGTTATCCATATCCATAAACAGTCTATGTTTAATAACTTTGATGTATTCTTGTTAATTACAGTCACTTGCAATATGTCCATAGATAGTGGAAAATTGAGATGTACATTTAGCCATGGAGACAAAAACCCTTGCTGAGATAAGTACAATTTTCTTTTAAACATTCAATAGAGCATGTAGTTGACTTTATTTTATGATATTAATTTGTATCCAGTATCCAAGTACTTTGGCCATAGCTATTGCTGATATAGATACATAGACACTGTTGGCAGATAACAGCCTAGACCCACCCAGTCTGCCCATTAGAGCTTGTAAGTTCACTTTATGTTTTCCTAGAAGTCTGTTACCCCTTTCCCCTGACCTTCAGAATTCCCTTATACCTATCCCATGCATTCTTAAATCACAAGATTGTTTTAGCCCCCCCCCCCACTTCCTCTGGCAAGGTGTTCCACTTGTCCACCACCTGTTCTGTAAAGAAATTCTTCCTCATATTTCCTCTGAATAGCACTCCCTCCAACTTCATCCCATGCCCTCTAGTCCAGGAACATCTTTTTCACTGGAAAATAGTGTATTCCTGCACTCTGTTCCTCCCTGTAAGGTACTTGTATGTCTCTATCATATCCCCTCTCTACATCCTCTCCTCCAGGGAGCACATATTCAAGTCCTTCAACCTGTCCTCATAGGACTAGTGATGCAATCCATGTACCATCTTTGTTGCCCTCCTCTGAACCTTCTCTACCCTGTCTATGTCCTTACGTTGGTAAGGTCTCCAGAACTGTATACTGTACTCCAGGTGGGGCCTAACTAGTGTCTTGTATTGTGGAATTAAGACCTCCCTTTTCCTGCTGGTGATGCCCCCGCCTATGCATCCCAGCATCCTATTTGCTTTACCTGTTGCCTTGTTGCACTGTTTCCCTACCTTGAGGTCATCAGAGATGATAACCCTAACATCCCTTTCCTGCTTGGTGCATGCTATGTCCTCTACCCTCAACTGATATGTTGTTCCAGGGTTTTTGTGTCCCATATGCATTATCTTGCACTTCTTTGCATTGAATTTCAACTGCCAAACCCTTGACCATTCTTCAAGCTTCTGCAGATCCCTCCTTATTCTGTCTACACCCTCTGGCATGTCCACTGTGTTACAGAGCTTCATGTCATCAGTGAACAGGGAAAATTCTGCCTTCTAGGTCCTGTGCAATGTCACTAATGAAGACATTGAATAGGACTGGTCCCAGCACTGATACCTGTGGTACTCGACTGGTCACTCTTCCCTCTGTGGAGTGATAGCCATTTACCACCACCCTCTATGTCCTGCTGCCCAGCCAATTACCTACCCACCACACTACTGTCCTGCCCACTTCCATATTCCCCAGTTTGTTCAATAGCCTTCTATGTGGCACAGTGTCAAAGGCCTTGCTGAAGTCCAGATAGGCCACATCCACTGCCCTCCCTGATCCACCTCCCATGTCACCCAGTCAAAAAATTCAAAAGGACTGATCTGACATGGCCTCCCCCAGGTTAAACTATGCTGCCTTGGATCCTGTAGTTCTTGGCAACCAGATGTTCCACCAATCTCTCCTTCAGTAGTGCTTCCATGATCTTCCCCACTACCAAGGTCAGGCTGACTGGTCTATAGTTTCCCGCTTCCTCTTTGTTCCCACTTTTGCATAAGGGGACTACATCTGCTGTCCTCCAGTCTTTGGGTACCTCCACTTTTTCCAGTGACTGGCTAAATAGGATTGCCAAAGGTTCAGCTACCACCTCTCTTAGTTCCTTTAGGACCCTGGGGTGCACCCCATCTGGCCCCATTGTTTTATCGACTCTTATTCCTTCCAGTTCCTTTAGGACCCTTTCCCGTGTAAAGGGACTTGTGTCCATTTCTGCACTGTTCCCATCCCTTGTACTCCCTTCAGGCCCATTACCCTCCTCTTCCTCAGTAAAGACTGAGAAGAAATAGCTGTTCAGTATGTCAGCTTTTCTGTTGTCATCCTCCATTTGGCCCCAGCCTCCCCCTTCCGTCTCACTATCCCTCCCTTTGCCTTTCTTTTTTCACTGATGTACCTGTAAAATGTTTTGTCCCCTCTACCCACTGATTTTGTGATGCACTGTTCTGTCTGAGCTTTGGCTTCCCTTACTGACCTGCCTGCCTCCCTTTGCTTATCCCGGTACTTCTCCCTATCCCCTTCTGCCTGCGTCTTTTTGTATTGCCTGAATGCAGTCTTTCTGGCTTTCAGTTTCTCTGCTACCTCCTCGGAAAACCATATTGGCCTCCTCTTCCTTTTCTCTTTGCTAACCTACTTAATGCATAATTCTGTTACTCTTGTAATCCCCATTTTAAATATTTCCCACTGTTCCTCAACCCCTGATTCCCATCCCATTCCCATTAATGCCTCTTTCAAGCATCTCCCCATTTTCCCAAAGTCTGCCCCCCTACAATTCAGGATACATGTTTTTGTGCGGTTTGGTTCTGGTCCTTCTGTGATTTCAAACCACAGTGACCGGTGGTCACTGTTCCCCAGATGCTCTCCCACTGTTACTCCATCACATGGTCCCTGTTTGTGAGCACAAGGTCCAGTATTGCTTTCTGCTGAGTTGGTACCATGACCAGTTGCTTGAGGAAGGCACCTTGAAGGGAGTACAGGATAAATCTGCTCCTGGTTGATGCTGCTGCTGGGAGGCTCCAGTCCACATCTGGAATATTTTGTTTTACCTAACAACCTAACACATTGCTGGATTGAAATAGACAGTAGCATTCCTCAAAGTTCATGACTTGAACTTAATTTTGTAGGGTTAGAGTTATGATGAATGTCCTTTAATTATCTGGATAGATAAAGGGAATCTGTACCATTACATTCTACTTTACATATAGCTGACCATTGCCACCTGATCCAGCCATAGAACATAAAAGGCTGGTGCTACAAGAACCACAAAATGCAGTTTTATAGATGTTTACAGCCCACCAGCACTGTGTCATCTTTTCTTTTTTTTTTTGTATCATTTTTCCCGGAAGGCCTCCATCCTGTCTCTGCCCTGGTCATGGCCCCCGAGACTTCCACCAACTGCCAAGTGCCGCAACTCTCAGTTATCCCCAGCTTGCCCCCGGAGGGTGGGGCCACGGTGCCAGTTCCCCTAATTCCGGCGCCGTGGAACTGGTATCTAGTTGGGAGTGTGGCGGCAGTGGCTAATTGAAGCCCCAGGGAGGGCTTCATGTAGACAGAGGCTCTCCCCTCCATTTTCTTTAGTTTTCCTCGAGGCAGGGACCTGCAATTATGTCCAGCATCCGCCCTGCCTCCATTGAGTGTGAGCACTGGTGTTGTGGGATCCCTGGCCTCTGCTAGGGGTCCATCACATGCCGGACACTTCCCCACCCTCCCCCTGGAGAAGGAGAGCTGTCCATAGGACACTCAATCCTTCTCCCCCCCCGGATGGCCCTCCAGCAACCCAGGTCTGTTCCTGAACCCAGGTCACTGGGTGACATCTTTTTTGAGTGATCTCACACATTTGTGGTGCCCCGAAGGTGGTAAGAAGGATAGTAACATGTGCTGGGTTTCCACATCAGTAAAAAGGGGTAATAAAGCAACTGTGTCAATGACACCAGTAACTTGCACACAAATTACTAACATAGGTCCAAAAAGGGGTGGATGCTGGCACCAGACAAAGAGGGGCGAGAGTCCAGAAATAGATTCTAAATACTTCACAAGGTTTTATTTATACCAAACCAAGGGAAAATGCGGTCATGGGGGGGATACTTACACTTATTTTCACTCTCCTGTATGAGGAGGACTCTAAATAAATGGCTGTAACAGCTCCACTTTTGCACTTTATGAGTGGCCTACACTCTATAATCAGCAAATCACTATATAATCCTTTCAATACTACCCTGAGGTGCACCTCTACTTAGGGTCTATTACCTGGAGCACTCCACTTTAAGGAACTCTATAGCATAATACTGTAAAACTCTACTTCAGTCATAAGAGGCAGTCTGTGCATGGGTAAGCTTTCTCTGTCATCGGGAAGAAATTGAGTTGCAGGATAAAACACAAGGGGAACACTTTGGTGACTGGGCTAACAACTAATGGACTGCAGAGAGGATTTTGTACAGGCCATGAGTCTCTCGGCCACACTCCACCTCTCTAGGGTTGCCAGACTTGTTAAGAACAAAGCAACAATTCTCTCAGCTCAGAACCCACTGAGGGCCACCGGAATTGAGACACACCAAACCCAGCCACAGCCCTCTTCCAGACTGCCAGGATAAGACTAAGAAGAAGAAGATGTTGACCAACCAGCCCAAAGTCCTCTTCTGGACTTGCCGGGACATGAGGAAGAAGAAGAATAAATTGCTGACCAACTGGCCCAAAGTCCTCTTCTGGACTGCTGGGACATGACGAAGATTCTGAAAAAAGGAAGTCTGTGAATTGGAAGCACCAACAGGGTTCTGGGCACCAAGGCTGGATAAGCCAAGGTCTATGTAAAATAAGAAACAGGATGATGATACAAAACACTGCAGCAGAATATCTAGATAGCACTTCGATACGGATGGCAAAACAAGAAAACGGACGGTACCTTTGTACCAGACCAGGCCGTACTTTGGGGAAACTTTGAAGAGTGGAAAACAATAAACAGGATGTTGCAAATGACTGTGGCACAGTTCCTTGAAAGTCTGCTGCTGGCAGCTTTGAGGATGCACTGGAGACAACTTCCGGAGTACTTTGAAGAAGATTAATCTGGGTACCAATGGTGAACAGATTCTGGAAAGCTCTGGAAAACTGATTCAAACACCTTGCAACTTGGAAGGCTGGCAACAAAGCAATACTTTCTGGCACATTCACTGCTTGTAGCAATAGTTGCATGCAAAGTAAAGTCTCAGTTCTTGTTGCAGTGGTCTGTTATTCTGTCTTAATGTTCAAATCACAGTAAATACACAGGCAATTCACTTTTCTGAAAGAGCCCTAGCACTGGTGGCCCTAACTAACAGGGGTCCCTCTGTCTAAATTGTGTTCTTCCTGTTACTGCAGCTCTGTATGGCTAGCTAGACTCCTTAAACATCCGGGGTCACTAATGCTGCTGGGCCCCTATAACACCTGGGGAATCTAAATGGCTAGCAGTGGGCCTAACTTGCCCCTTTAAATGGCAGAGCACATGGGATGGGCCTAACTTGCCCCTTTTAAGAACTGGTGGGCCTGACATGCCCCTTTAAGAACTGGTGGGCTACCCTTGCCCTTGAAGAACTGGTGGTCCTGACTTGCCCCTTTACACAGTGGTGGGCCTAACTTGCCCCTTTAAGAACTGGTCGGCTACCCTTGCCCTTTTAAGAACTGGTGAGCCTGACTTGCCCTTTTGCACAGCAGTGGGCCTAAATTTCCCCTTTAGGAACTGGTGGGTTACCCTTGCCCCCTTTAACTCGCGTGGGCCTAACGTGCCCCTTTAAGAACTGGTGGGCCTGACTTGCCCTCTTTAACTAATGTGGGCCTTACTTGCCCCTTTAAGAACTGGTGGGCCTGACTTGCTCTCTTTAACTAGTGTGAGCCTAAATTGCCCCTTTAAGAACTGGTGGGCCTGACTTGCCCTGTGGGTCATAAACTACCCTTGCCCCTTTAAATACACATGTGTGCTTTCCTGAACTAAGCCCCTTTAAAATCGCTGGGATTCCCTGTAGCCTTGGCCCCTTTAAACACTCTGGGCCCCTTTCAACACACTGGTTCCCTTTAAAACGCAGGACTTGCTTGTTTCAGTCCCTTTATACACACACACAGGTCCTTTTACTGTTGGGCTAGCTTTCCCTTTTTAAATTCAGGGCTTGAACAGATCTAGCTGTCAGTCTCTCACTAGAGCCACTCCTTCCTACTGAATATTTATGACCCTTCAGAGGCCTTTCTGTGGCTGTTCCCTCCACTGTGAGTGTCACTATGCCCCGAGGGCTGTAATTATTTAAATTAAGGGCATCTGACCCACCCCTTCATGGCATTTGGACATTTTCTCTTGCGCCTAGCGCAAACTGTTTAAAATAATTAAATACACTCTTTGTACAGTTCCAGGGTGAACAGCATGCAGCAGTGTGCTGTCACTAACTCACCACACCAGCAGGAAGTAGAAGACTTAGGTAGGAGGCGGGAGGTGCGGTTTTGAGAGGGAGCTTTTGAGCAGGTGCAGGACAACTGGGGACCTCATGAAAGGTGCTGGGGCAGCATGAACGATGTGACTGTGCGATCGTCACCTCCGTGGGAATGAAACATGAACTTTTAAAATAAAATGGGCATCAAGCCCTCCCAGGGACACACCGGGATGTTTCTGGATTTCACCAGTGGCTCAAAATGGCACAGCAGACCGAACAAGCTTGCAGGTACATTTTCTTCAGTGACTGGAGGCAGGAGGCACACAGCAAAGCTCTCAGGGACAGCTTCAACCCTTCTGGCAAGCCCTTCTCATTCCTCCTCACCTTCTGTGTCCTCAGTCCTCCACAGTCACCACAATTCTCCCTAATGGTAACTTATTTTTTCAAACTGCAGCACTGTATTCTGGTTCTGGAAGCATGGCAGGTGCCACACAGTGGGCATTCCATTAGCTCAGCTCAAAATTCCATTAGCTGCAGCATGGCAGAAAGGCTTATTTTGTGCATTATTTCTAAGCTATTTACAATATTTTTGACAGACTTTGTAACAGGGATTTGTGTTGACATTTTAAACTGGGCACCTGGGCATTTCTTGGGCACCTGTTTACTGTACTGTACTGAGGCACCTATAGCTGAGTATTTTTCTATTCTTTATTTTTCTGTGGTGCCCCCAACTCTGGGGTACTACACATTCCCGCATAATGTCTCTTGCGATGACATCCATGACTCACCATCTGATGAGAGCATGAATGTCTATCCATCAGAAGCCTCATGTATTTCAATGCACAATGTACACCTATGACAGCTTAAGTTCTGATAACAAATGCACACATACCAGTGTAAAATGTTGAATGCTCACTTTTCCAGTGCCCATCAGTGTGTAATGTTACTGTTGGTTGTAGAAAGCTCACCACCCAGTTCACTTCTATTGTAGCAGTGCCACTTGCACACGCTGCCACACTGCTCTGAAGTGAGCATGCATGCCTGCTTAAGGTAGGCTGCCAAGATCCCATTCTACTACTGTTAAATGGGGCAAAATATAAATAATGTCTAATTCCTGCATATCCTAATAAAGGACATGTACCGGAACTGCTAGAATAGGGTGGAAAGTAAAAATGAGCACTGGATAAGTAAATGCAGCCATTTGAAACTGAGTACTGTGAGCATGTGCACATGGTAATACATTTCAAGTAGTTAAATTAACTGAGCCCATGTTAACTTTTACTTCTGACCCCATTCTAGCAGTTTCTGTACACGTCCTTTACTAGGACATGCAGGAACTACAGTGGTAGTTGTTGCCACTTTCAAATATATTGTACGTTATAGTTTACAACAATGTGCTGTCAGTCCATCAATGTACCATCTGATGTCAGAGGAGCAAATGTTGAATTTGTAATTGTTTAGCCCTTTGATTGATGTCTTGTGTTCTGTTGTTTGACATGGTTCCATAGTCATTGGTGATACAGAGTACACATTCAAGATGCAACACCTAATAACCAGTACACATTTGTGCCTAATAGCCCTTGTTTTTGTACTTTGTGTAAGGTCACCCCTGCAATGTTCCTACCCTCCTCTTACTCTTCACAGTGTCTAGCTACAGGTAGTCTACCAAGCCAAAAATCAACAACTACGTTAAACAGCAAATGATTAATAAAATATATTTATTGGTTGACCCCATTTATCACCTGCTGGCAGTGGTTGGCAAACTCCGTTATTTACACACATGAATAATGAATCATCAATAACTGAGTTTGCCCAAGCACCTTGCACAAACCTTGTGCCAACGTGGGACATGCCAGTTGAGCAGTTCCATGGGTCCTGTCCATCATGCTCTCACCTTGTGCTGCATAAACCCTCACATGGCAAACACCTTACTAGGCAGGCACCACATTAAAACAGCACAAAAGAAATTTCATTAAATATCGCAAGCCTTGTGTCAACCTACGGCATTCCCGCTGAACACCTCCGCAGCTCCCTTCACTCGTGCTCTCACCTTATCAGAACCTGTCAAACCACAAAAAACTTTCCTCTCAGGCACCAAATCAAAAGTTCACAAAAACCAACATAAATCAAAACCAGAAACCTTGTGGCAAGCTCGGAGACATAAGCTCAGCAGCTCCTCAGCTCCCTTCCCTTGTGCTCTGACCGTGCGCTGCACAAAACCGCCAAAGGGCAAACAATTCTCTTGTCAGTCAGCACACCAAGTGGCAAAAACTACTTGAAACAAATTCAAAGGCAAAAGGAAAAAAAAATTACAAAAAATGGCAACCTCTTCCCGCTTCACACTGGGCATCGGATACAAACATCAAAAATTCATAAAGGAGCAAGAAAATAAAAACACAATGAAGAAAATGAAAAGTGACATCCGCCTCTTTGAAAAGTTCCTGTCAGAAACTGGTGAGTCAGCACATTTCCTCCATATGCCAATGCCAGAACTGGACACTAAAATAGCAAATTTCATATATATTTTTTTGTTACTTTCTTTATTCCCTCCTCGGCTGGGGGGTGTTACCTATGGTTCCCCCTCTATCAGTCCAGATCCACGGCCACACACTACTCCCAGTACCTGAGCTCAACCCACTCCTCCCTTCCTCTTGCTGGCTGCTTCACAGTGGGTACATACCCCACCACCACGGAAAGCTGAGGGTCTGTATCTGGAAGGAGCTATCTTGAGTCGGAGTGGTGTGGCGCTGATGTATGGGACATCATGAAGCATGCCAGAGGATTTTACATTTTTGAATCCCCACCCCACTGCATGGACATGCAAGGCACTGCTGTGCATGCTTCCGTGCACTGTACATCCAATGCCATCCATGCCATCCCCTCAGCAAAGTGCCTGCCTGTACTGACCCCCAGTCACCACCGTGAGCCAGCACAGCCATGGCAGTCCCACCCCTCCCTCCCCAGAGGAGGAGGAGGAGGAGGAGAGCAGTCCCTGGGATGCTCAGTCCTCCTGCCCCAGCCGACCCTCCGACACCCCAGGTCGCTCCCGACCCTGGGTCATCAGCGTGGCATGAGGCATGATGCCCAGCACCTCAACACTCAGCACCACCTTCACTAAAAAAGGCAGATGGTTCTAATTATGAGCCCTGTACATAAACACCAGGGTCATAATATTCAAAAATGTACAAAGAGGAATGCAAAAATGTGTGCTTCGCCTTGCAGTTGCCCTGGTGTCCAAAACTGCTATATTCAGTGGAATAATGCACCAGTGCTATTCAACTGAATATAGGGCCCTTGTGGCCCAGTGCTAGGTCACTTAGCACTGAACAGACATGGCTCCCAAAATAGGGCATAATAATGGCTTGCACCACACTGAATTTCAAGTATTCAAATGGACCCACGCAAATGACCTCATTGAGCATGCATTATGTTAAGGGTGCATTTGCATGCCCATTATGGGCTCATTTGCATGGGTAGCCCCATAATTTAGCACAGCACCACCCCCCACTTTCCTGGTCCTCGAGAGTTATCCCTGGTGCTAGTGACTCCTCCTCCGCTGATCGATGACCTGTTTTGTAGGAGACAGCATCCCTGGTGTTAGTGGCTCCCCCCTGCCAATCGCTGGCCCATTTTGTAATGCATAGCATCCCTTTAGCTAATGATAACTTCCCATCTGCTGATCGCCAGCTAGTGTTGTAAGTCAAAGCATCTCTGGTGCTACTGGTAACCCCCCTCTGCAAATCACAGCCCAATGATACAGAAAAAGTCATACCCTGGTGCAAGGGGCCCCCCACCAATTGCCGGCCTGATGCTACAAAAAAATATTCCCTGGTATCCACTGGTCCCTCCCCATACCTGCACCTATGTCCGATATTTCTATGAGTATTCCCTGGTATCCAGTGGTCCCTCCCTCCACCTGCACCCATGCACAATGTTGGAATACTTAGTCCCTGGTGTACAGTGGTACTTCCCCCCACCTAATCCCTGATGCCCTGTATAATATGGTACATCCATTCCCTGTTGTCTAGTGGCCCCCCCCTCCCTATTCCTGATCCCATGTATAATAAGGTAGCACTATTCCCTGGTGTCTAGCAGACCCCCAAAAGACCCCCTACTTGTACAAGTACGTGCTTATGGACAGCCCAGTCAGAAGGCTGCCATGGTGGAGAATGGAGGACTGTGGGATTGAGATGGGGGAGTGGGGTGGTGGGACACTACCTGCCAGGATGGGGGATGGGGGATACACGAGACACCAGGGAATGGCATTATGTTATTATATTGGGGATTGGGGATAGGGACAGGGTCCACTACACACCAGGGAATGGGAGTACCATATTATACAGGGGATTGGGTGGGGGAAGTACAGCTGGACACTAGAGAATAAGTATTCCAACATCAGGTACAGGTATGGGTGGTGGGAGGGACCCCTGGACACCAGGGAATACTTACAGAAATATTAGGCATGGTTGCGGGTGGGGGAAGAGATCACTGGACACCAGGGAATATTTATTTGTAACACTGAATCACTGATTGGCACATGGGCCACTTGCACCAGGGTATGATTTTTTTTTTGTAACATTGGGCCATGATTGGCAGAGGAGGGTTATCACTAGCACCAGGGATGCTATGATCTAAAACACTTGCTGGAGATCAGTGGTGGGAGGTGATCACTAGCTACAGGGATGCTATGCATTACATCACGGGCTGGTGATCGGTGGAGGCGGGGTTTACCACTAGCTATAGGAATGCTATGCATTACAACACAAGCCAGTGATTGGCGGAGGATGGGTTACCACTAGCACCAGAGAAGCACCCTATTTCAAAAAGAGCTGGCGATCGGTAGAGGGGGGATAACTGCTAGTACCAGGGCTGCAATCTGTTTCATCACAAGCCGGCAATCAGTTGAGCGGGGGGAGTAACTGCTAGTGCCAGGGATACTGTCTATTATAAAATAGGCCAGTGATTGGTGGAGGAAGTGCCGAAGACCACAGGGGGCAGGTGTGCTCCCCCAGCAGCCAACCAGCTAGGTGGCTGCATTGCCATCCATGTGGCCACTGAACTGCAGAAAAACTGTGGCAGATCCCCTTGGGCTGTGGGGGATTGCCTGTCGAGATCTGGGGCTGGCCCTGCCTGCTCCAGGCTATCAACATAGGTCTGGTCATCATCCTCCTCCTCCTCCTCCTCCAGGGCTTCCTTGCTGAAGTCCTCCAGCTAGCAGTGGGAACAGCACACACCAGGATGGTCCTGCAGTATCTTTCTTTGGGTCTGACTCCATGGTGACAGCCTGTAGGGTTTCCCAAAGTAAGTCAGGGGTTTTCTTCAGCAGTATTTGTGCCATGCAAGAGGACCATGGAAAATGCCCTTGCATAGTGCAAATACTCAGAATATTGGACTGTGCTTATATTCAGGTCCCCACCCCTTCATTTGCATTGCACCACCCTCCAAAGACAGGAAACAGCTCACTCACCAGGGACAGAGTGGACTGTGGGAGCCTGTATAAGGTAACTCAGCTCCCTTCCAGCAGCTTTCTGAAGGGGTGTTAGCCCACCCCAGCCACCCTCCCACTCTCCCACCCAGGGGCATCCCCTAATGTATTATTTACTTCCTGTTACGTGATCTGTAGGCTAAGTGTCTACATTTCTCTTAGCAGCTTATCACGCCTCACCACTAGGTGGCAGCAACACCCTATCCCCTCTCTCCATCTGTTCTCTCCTCCCCCTCTCTCACCACTAGGAGGCACTTCTCCCTGTTGTTTTTTCTCTCCTGTTTCTGTATTTCCTCTCCATCTCCACTGCCTCCCCCTCTCCCCCCCCCGGCCCGGCTGCCCCGGCTGCCCCCTCGGCTCTTCCTCCCAGGCTTAAACCCAGTACCTTCAGAGCCAAAGCCTGTCACCCTACCACTGCACTATCTTAGCAGCCCCACTAGTGGATGTACTTTTACACCCTTTCTTTTTCACTATCTCCTAGACCACTACTCATGGACCAACTACGGCTCACAGCTACTTATACTTCTCTCACTCTCCTCGCAATGTGCCTTCCCTTATCCCACATGCAGTCCCTCCTCAGCTGGGGCACTTGCCACCCCCGCAACACCTGCACCCCACGATCACACTGGCCTCCCCCTCCCCCCACCCTCCACCAATACCCACTGACCCCCATCACAATAATCTCCTGGACACCTCCTGGCCTCCTCCCTACCTCTCCATTCCACACATCCAGGTGCTGCCAGTTCCTGTCAGTACCCCCCTACCAACTACACACCTCCTTTCAGGTCACTGCTGAAATAGCCAAATACGCAACCTGATTCTGCTTACCATCTCACTTTTCCTCCTTATGTCTGGTAATATTCACCCTAACCCAGGCCCCCCCAGCCCACTCAGCCTAGCTCCTCCTCCTCCCCTGGACTATGCATTGCTATGATGAACATATGCAGCCTTCCTAAAAAATGTGACTCCCTCCTAGCATGGATGGATCAACACCAGTCAGACATTCTCTCCTTAGTGGAGACGTGGCTCTCCATATCCACCCCTGACTCAGCTATCTCCATCCCCACCTACACCCTGTATTGGACTGATAGAAATGGAAAGCGTGGGGATGGGTGTGCCCCCTACCTCCAATATTCCCCTCCAGGGGCATGCTATCTCCCCCCCACCTGAAGTCTGGGGCACAGGCCCTAACGCTCAACCTCACATTTAACATCTCTAGGGCCCCATTGGTCATCACCACAGTCTACATTCCCCCTAGAGACCAGAAAACCACATTCCATTCTATCCTGGACTACCTCTGCACCCTCCCCCCCAAGTCCAAACAACTAATTATGGGCAATTTTAACATTCACTGGCTCTCCCAGTCAGCCTCCCTCTACAAGGATGCCATAGCCACCCTGGATCTTACTCAACTCATCACCTGCCCCACACGCATAAATCCCACCACAGGCATCACTACTCTGCCGGATTTCGTGCTCTCAAACTGCCCCCACAAAACAGTGGAAACCACAGTACTCCCAAATGCCCTCAGTGACCACTCCCCTGTCCTATGTACATGGCCATGTAAAACTATGAAACCCGCTCCTAAAACAGTCTTCCAGTGACTCATCAAGCCAGGTAGGTTGGACCACTTCAAAGATTTCCTTGCCCACTGGGACTGGTCACCAATTACCCATGCTCATGATATTGACATGGCCCTCAACTATTTCATCAGTTCTTTTAACCATGCATTTGATATTTACACCCCTCTCACCAAGCATACCTACAAGGGCCAAAACCCCCAGCTATCCCAGGCACTATTAAACATGATGTGGCTTAGAAACAGCCTTTGACAAAAAGCCATTGACTCCAGCAAGCCAGCCAATATGCAATGTTACCATGCTGCATGTAGTAAATGCACTTGGGCTACTCGCAAAGCCAAGTCCAAGCACTTTAAAACCACCCTTACAGCCACCTGGAGCTCTGATTGAAATTTCTGGGCTAACATGAAAGTTTGACCCAGCTAATCATCAGAGGCTTCTTAACCACTGACCCCAAAATCGTTGCAGAAGGTCTCAACTCATTCTTCCCGGACCTTTTTTTTTTTTAGTCTTTGGTAGCTGGGTAAGGCGTGCTGTCCTGCCACCTAGCTTCTTTGACCCCTCAGCCCCCCCACCTCGCTCACCCCACTTTTCACTTCAAATCCCTTATACCCCTTGAAGCCAGGCCATACCTCCTCAAAGCTCTAAGTGGCTCTTGTCACAGTAATGACACCATGGACCTCAAACTGCTATGCCTAGTGCTGGACGTGGTCCTCTCCCCCCTTACCTGCCTACTCAACTGCTCTCTCTCTCTGCTTTAGTAAATTCTCCTCTGTCTGGAAAACCGCTTTCATTACTCCCATCCACGAGAGCGGTGATCACTTGTCCCCTGGAAACTATCAGCCAATATCTATCCTCCCTCCCCTCTCAAAAGCCCTTGAGAGTATAGTTTTAGACCAGCTCATGGACTATCTTGCTAAGCATGACCTCCTAGCAAATAAGCAACACAGTTTCTGTCAGGGTCACAGCACCACCACCACCACCGCCCTCCTGGAACTTACTAACTGCATACACAACGCACTAGATAACAGTAGTCTGGTTGGTTCTGTCTTTCTAGAACTGTCAAAAGCTTTTGACACTGTCAATCACACCGTCCTGATTAATGCCCTATCCAACCTGGGCCTCTCACAGGATGTTACCACCTGGTTCAATGACTACCTATCCAACCATACACAGTGGGTCAGAATAGGTAACACCCTCTCAAACCCCCTCCCGGTCCTCTCTGGTGTCCCTCAGGGCTCCATATTGGGAACTATTCTTTTCAGCCTATTTCTCAACTCCCTACCCAAGTCCTCCTCAGACAAAATCCTCCTTTACACCGATGATGCTGTTCTCTACTGCTCCAACCCCGACCCCTCCTCCCTTCACGTGGCACTCCAGAACGCCTTCTCAGAGGCCAAAACCTGGTTCATTGACCACAAGCTCGTCTTAAATCAGAAAAAAAACAAGGTCATACTGTTCACCCACCACCAGAGCAAGAACAAAGAGGCCCCTCTCTGTATCCAAACCAACCTTCTCCAACCACTTGAGCAAGTGAATACGTTCAAGTACCTGAGTATCACCCTCGACCCTGCCCTCACCTTCCAATCCCACATTCACCAACTCAGTACAGCAGTCAACTCATGCATTGGCATGCTCTCTCACCATAGGAACTGCCTCCCTTCATAAGCCCTCCACCTTGCTATCACATCATCAATCCTGTCCCTTATAGATTACGGGATCGTAGTCTACAGAGCTGCTGACATCACGGCACTGCAAATAATCAAACTCTCCTTAAATAAGGCATGTCGGCTAGCCACAGATTGTTCTACACTAACTGACACCTGCAATCTTTACAACTTGGTCACCTGGCTAAACCGTGAAGAAAGACTAATGTACCAAACATGTCCTCTTGCCAAGAAGATCGCCAGCAACAAGACCCCTCCTGGGCTCTCCCATCTTATCCAGCACACACCCAAAACTATCGCTACATGAAGCTCAACTAAATCTAATCTGTTAGTCTCACGCCTCACGACTGCCCTGGGCCAGCGCTCCTTTTCTTATAGAGCCCCCCCTCCTGGTTCAGCTCCCTTCCCAGTCCTGTCACCCTTGAACCCAAGTGCCGCCTCTTCAAGTCTCTCCTTCAGGACCATCTACTTGCCTCTCATACCTGCAACTGCCCTGGTTAACCCTTCCCCCTCCTCTCTTACCCTGACAAAGGTCCCCTGTCCTGTCTTCCTCTTTTATTGCCTAGCTCTCACTACTGTGACAGCACCTTGACAAAAGACCCTCATTCTGCCTTCCTCTTTTATTGCTTAGCTCTCACAGCAGTGACAGCACTGCCCACTGGCAACGTTTGTCAATGCTTACTTGTCTAATAATGTATTGCCACCTTAATGTATGTACTCTCATCTTGTTGTCTGTAATTGTACTTTGCAACATTACTTGCAACATTTGTCAGTGCTTACTTGTCTAATAACGCATTACTGCTTTACTGTATGAACCCTAATTTTGCTGTCTGTAATTGTATTGTTCTCTATGACGTGGAGCCTTTGTAAACGAGTCCCTGACTCAAAGGATTGTAATTCCAATACTGTTAATAAATAAAATAAATAAAAATAAAGTTTGCCCGAGTGCAAACTCAGGCTTTTCAATATAGGAGATCTATGCAAAATCCAGTTTGTGTTGGCAAACTGGGAATTGTGCCTTGGCTGGGTCCTGATATTCAAAAAATTGTGCCGTGCACAAAATGATAATGCAAGTATTATGCAGATTTTGCCCTGGAATTCTATATTCAAAGGGGATTGCAGAGCATGCTAAAGCTGATAGTACCCACTCACAAAGAAAAGGTATGCAGCATGCAAGGAAGGGGCAGGATAATATTCAGTGCGGTAGTGCTACATAATGAGGTAGCACAGGACACTTAGTACCATGCTATTACAGCCTATAGACAAGTCCAACTTAAACCAAGGCAAACCCCAGAGGTGAGTGGAGACACTGCAGCAAACAAGTCAAGATGGCGTTTGGGGGAGCACACCTACTGCACATGCTGCAGGAGACTGTACAGTAGGAGGACAGGTCACATGCCCACCCTGCACCCATACATGGGCTGTGAAGGTGCTACGCTGCACACAGATGTTACCATCGACAAATCACATTCAAGTTCCTAAGTGATAACAAACTCATGGGCTGGTCTAAACTCAGCAAACTCTTACTGAGGCAGCTCTGAGAGCTCCTGCATGTCAGCACCACAGTGATTCCCAGCACAGCCATGCATTGCTCATAGAGCTGAAGGTGACAGCCACAATGTGTATCCTGGTCATTGGATCATCCCAGACTCCAGTGGGGGACACCACTGTGTCTCACAGTTGGCCACCTCATGCCTGTTGGGACAGTTACTAGACGCACTGCTGGAACATGCTGGTGAGTTCACCATATTCCTCAGCACCCCAGCAGAGCGGACACCAACCGTGCAGCAGTTCCATTGAGCTGCGTACATACCAATTATAGTCAATGCAATTGACTGTACTGATGTTGCCATCCAGGCACCCACTGGTGATGGGGTGGATGCCTGCCTGAATAGGAAAGGTATCACTCCATCATTTGCCAGGCAGTGTGCAATGTTACAGTGTACATCACCAGTGTCCTAGCACAGTACCCCGGCAGCACTCAGGACAACTTCATATGGCATAATTCCATCCTGTGCCAGAGATCTGAAGGCAGGGACATCCCCAGTGGATACCTTGTTGGTGAGTACATGCTCTCCCCCACCCAAGAATGCTCCACAAGGTGTAGACCCACATATACACACCAGGATCAGGGTAAGCTAGGGTTGAGAGGTGCACAGGATGGACCAATGATGGGTGGTGGGTGTCATCGCTGTGCAAGTGACTTAGCTGTCACATCACATTAACATATGCCTTTCCCTTCGAGGGGACAATTCCTATCTTCTGTGACCCTGGCTCCTCACACCTGTCCTTTGCCCTGCATCCATAGCAGAGAACAGGTACAATGTGGCAAATGCCACCATACACATCATAGAGTGCATTGTTGGTATGCTCACGATGTGCTTCCGGTGCCTGGACTGGTCTGGTGGTGCCCTACAGTATACCCTCACAAGGCCTGTGCCATATTTCTTGCCTGTTGTATACTACAGAACATGGAGCTCGCCCATGGAATATGCCTGCCAATCATAGAAGTAAAGAGTGCATCAGATAAAGAGCCAGAGGAGCAGGGATACCAGAGCAGCTTGCCAGACCAGATCCCAGAATGGCCAGGAGAGCCCAGGATTACAGAGACTGCACCATACGTGACATCTATGAACCTGGCAGCTGAGCACAAACCAGATAGGACACTTGCATGGTTCAGTGATGTATTACAAGACAGGGCACCACTAACACCATCAGCAGCAGTAATGCAAGCAGTGCAGTGTGCTCAACAAAGAGAAAAACGGTGTGTGTAAGACAAAATACCATGCTACTGATGAAGGAGGGTGGCAATATGGAACACAGATGTTGCCAGCCATGGATGCTGGTGGTTCTGGGGCTGCCAACACTGTCACATGGGAAACACAGACATAAGCAATGTGGTGAGGAAACATTAAGGTTAACAGGAATACCTACCAGCCAGGCGGGGTTGGAGCTGTATGCCAAGCCAGCCATGCTGGGGTTGGACAGCCATGGCCATAACACATGACAGCTGGAGGTGTGGTGAGGTGCTGTGGGGGGGGGACACTTTGGTGGCAGGGTGGCCATGAGCCACTTTTATCTGTCCCCAAGCACCATCCTGGGTATGGACCAACTGTCTGCGCAGCCACCAGTGTGCCAGGGTGGACTGCAGCAACATTATGGTGATGTTTATGATGATGGTGTCACCTGTCTTGGGGTGCAAGTCCGTGGGGTACTGTCCCAGGATAGGGTGAGGTTATGACCTAGAGTTTTTTCAATATCGGGTGGGAGATTGGGGAGGGGGAGGGACACTACACTACGGAAAAGGGATTTTGCAATATTGAGTAGGAGATCGGGGAACGGGGAGGCACACTACACTACAGAAAAAATGTTTTTCAATTTTTGGTGGGAGATCAGGGAATGGAGAGGGACACTACACTATTTGATAAAGGATGGCAGAACATCCAAAACGCGTCAGGCTGTAGCCTTCATTTTCTTGTTTTTCATGTAGTAATAAATTGATATTGACCCGCAAGAGACTGGTGCCCTGGTTATTTTGGAGGTTTGTGTGTGCTCTGCTTGTGTATGGTAAAAATAGTCTTTTTTAGTATAGAAGCACCACTTTCCTTGTGCACACTCTGTTTGTGTTTAACTATGGAAACATTTTTTTTCAATATCAGGTGGGAGGTCGGGGAACAGGGGACTGCAGTACCACCGCAAACCACTAGGGTTACGGGGATTACTGCCAGTTTTTTGACAGCTGTATTTTTTCCACACAAGGGCTGTTGCAAATGACCTTTGTGTGGATCACAAGTTTTGTGAATGGGATTGCGAGGATATGCAGGGCCCCTCCCCCTCATTTGGATTGCGGCCCACCTGACTGCATTGCCCAGGTACAAACCAAGTTTGCCTGAGCAAACTGGGCTTTGTGAATACCACCTCTGGGCAAAACCCAGTTTACCCCATGCAAACCTGATTTCAATTTTATCCTCACCTCAAACCCTGGCACTGTACCCAATGGACTGCTATGATGCAAGCTTGAAGGGACCCACCCCCCACAGAGTCGTGGCTCACCTCCCAGGTGGGGACAGAGTGGGAGCGGGCAGCCAGGTCCTCAAGCCACCCCTTCTGGTTCCATACATTAGTCTTCATTTGGGTCCTCACTCCTGAGCAGCTCCAGCTGGTGGCAAGGACCAACCTAGCCTTCTAGTCAGTGTCATGCAGGGCGGTATCCTATGATGTGGGCAAGCAGAAAGTGGACACCTGCCAAAACGGTGACCCACTTGCAGCTACTGCACCAACAGCAAGGGTGTGGGTTGGCAACCAGATAGGGAGTGCATAAAGGTGACAGGATGTCACACGTATATACATGCAGGGGGTAGGCCCATCCAAGAGGAAAGGAGGGTTTGTGAGGGATGGTGCGTGGGTTGCCAGCAAGCTGGCATTGTGGTGTGTGGGGTGAGTGCTGGCCTGGGGTGGCAGGGATACAGGGTTCAGGACGGGTGCAGTAGAGTTTTGCTGTGCCTGGCCTGAGACAGTATTTTTTTTATGATATGCACCCCCAAATACACAACCTTGGAGTTGAGAATCGTAATTTAGGGGGTGCGGGGATGAGGCCTCCCCCCAACATAAATGCAAAAAAAGATTTGTTTTGCACCGCTTTTACTGGCGCCAGGATTCCACATCGCCGAAATTCAATTTTGGTGATGTGGAGTTGTGATGAGGACATTCGGCATTCCAAATTCACCCTTATCACATAGAACCATGCTAGGCCAGGGCATTTTCAAGTGTACATCTCTCCAGAGACATGGCATGCGCTTTAATGCCAAGGCTAATACCGGCGTCCGACATGCTCTACCCCTCTGTATGGCTTGGGCATGCCAAACCTCCAGCTGCCATTAGAGGTCAGACATGCACCAAGCTAAGGTTCCCCCTTCCCCTGGAGGAGACAAGAAGTCCATAGGAGGCTCAGCGTCCTCCCCCCTGGCTGGCCCTCCGGCAACCTGAGTCCGTTCCTGAACTCAGGTTGCCTGCGTCACAAGCGGTAGCGCTATCGCTGTGTTGGCGGGCTGGCCATCCCAGGTAACTTTTTTTCTGCCCATAGATGAGCAAAAACAGGGAAAAATTTTGCTTCAAACCTTTAGAAGTTTTCCAATCCACCACAGGCAGATGTTCAGAAACTTCCGCAAAGGTTGCAAAATTTTGTAGATGTTCTGATAAGGTGGAATAAACAACTTTCACACACCTCTGTCAACCAGTATTGACTGTTTCAAAAAGAACCTTGATACTATTATGGACAACTGGGAACACATATGGACTACCACTGCATAGTGTAGGAGTAGGCTAGAAGTGCATTGGTGCACCCCCTACTCCAAAAATGCCAGAATAGCAAAGTACAGTACTGTAGTTTATTAATTTCTGATATGAAATCTCTGGCATCATGGTATCATGTACACCATTTAAACTCTGAAAGTCTATGCATTTATCTTCTTAATTTCTAATTAAATGGGGTATGTGAGCAGGGGTGTAATTATAGGGGGATGGGGGACAGGTCCCCCCCCCAACATTTCATCATTGTAGTCTTGAACAACTTACTGTTGAATCCTCTTATGGTTGTTTCACCCCCAGCTATTACACCACAGTTACTCCACTGTATGCAGGCAGCGTACAGTAGGTAAATGTACTATGCAAGACATGGAGTAAGTATCAAATATTCTTCACAGACATATAAGGTCAAGTTTAATCTCTGAATCCAGCCCCAGGGGTGATGGAACTCTGATTGCAATGTAGAGGCAGTGTTCCACATTTGCACAATACACAATCATGCACTACCACACTCAGTGATATAGTACCTGTTGGCTGCTGATCAATCAATCAATCAATCAATCAGACTTTATTTAACCAGCCAAAATCATCCTTGAGCAAGCTTATTTGCAAGATGGTCCTGGACAAGTAGGAAATATACAACTACAGCAAAATTACCAGATAAGCAGTGTACACACAATGCGCAAATAAAAGGCAATTACAGAGAAACAACTAAGATCAGGGCTGGGGAGTACATATGGTGAATACTATCCGGGTTGATAATTGACTGTATATATAAAGGATTCCCTCAAGACATGGGATTATTCAGACAAAGGTCACAACATTACAATAAGACGAGGGCCAAATGATGCTGCTGCTGAGTCCAGTTCCACCTATTATATTTTTTTTGGGGAGGGGGTACTGGGACAGGTGCTAGCATTTGCACAGTCACATGTAAAAACACTGAACTGCTCCTCTGTGAATGAGCTTGATACATCAAGCAGACCTGGGTTTGATTCCCACAACCTCCATTTGCATACTGTGTGACTCTGAGCAAGTCACTTAACCTCCTCAATGCTCCCAGGTCACTCCTGAAAACAGGCATTTTTGCCTAGTGGGCCTTACCCGGTTACCAAAAGACTAAAATTAAAAACAAAAATCCATGGGTTGATGGTGCATGCTTTACCTGTTTGTGTATGTGTGTATTGTCATTGATGTTGTCTTCATCTTTATGTCTCCAAAGAATTTCAATGGATGTCCAGGACAGATAGTCTCAGAGAGGCAAGACCAACCCAATGGGGCAATATCAGTGGCCATGGCCATTCTTCATCCTAGACTTCTTGTCCTGGATGGTGGGCAACTGGGATGCCCACTATAAAAATGATGTTGAGGAGTTGTGAACCATGGAGGAGCAATCAAAGGCATGTGTGTGTGTGTGGGGGCACTGTGTGCCAGCTGTATACAGCAGCAGGCTTGCAGGAGCAGCTAGCTCATAAATGTCATCTGTGTTCTTCTCATTTCAGCCCTACCGTGGCCCACTTAGAAAAATCACCAGCAGATTCCCAGGAGGAGGAGGAGGACTGGAACCCCTTTGTTCTGCTGTATTTTTACCATCCATTGAAGGGAGTTTTATTTTGTTTTCTATAAATGAACATTTCAATACTGTACTACATTTGTCTTGTTTTTATTCTGGCAGGCGATGACACACCACTTGCCAGGTCTGTCATACTGTACTCAGCTGGGAATGTTACATAGGGTTTCCAAGGGCTCCCTCTCCTAAACTGAGAATGTGACAGAGTATTTCTAAATGCCCCTTCTCCTCAACTGGGAACCTAAAAGTTTGAGAGGTCTGCACCTCTCTTCAGTTGTTGCTGTACCCCCTGGCCTTCTTAATCATTAGTTTTCAGATGGAAATGGCACAGAGTGTTTGCAAAAGACATCATGCTGTCCCCCTGGATATTCCAAAGTATTACGGTATTTTATGACCTAGATCACCTATGACGTAGTGTGCCTCTGCACTGCTGTCCCAGACCATGCTCAAGGGAAACACATGCACAGCATAAATGCTGAATAGTGACATCTGCAGGCCACTGTAGGAATGTCTGTGTCTGAAAAATTGACCTATTGGAATCAAATGAAAACAAGCATTTGTCAATGCCCAAAGTTCGCCGTTGGTATTGGGCACTGGTCAGCAGGACTACAGTTGCCAGCAGCCTCTGCTGCTGGCTTATGTACATGTGCTTTTGAGTGTTTTTACAAAACAACTTTTGTGGTCCCTCAGGTCCCTCCCTCATGTCTCCGGACCCTGATTAGGTGATTAGGGGGTCTAGCAGCTGTGAGCACGGGGAAGAACCTCCATTTTGTGGCAGAAGAGGCCTACTTAGACATTCTTAATAATGATGTTACCCCCTCAGTCTCAATCTGTCTCTCTATCTATATATATATATATATATGTATATACTGTATATATATTATAGTGGCACTACCGTGCCACTACAGTTAGGGTTGCGGAGCCATTTTAAGGTTAAAGGGTCAAAGTTTGCACCTTAATAACTTTACCACCGTTCAATAGATTTGCCTGAAATTTAGTATGCATGATTGGGCATGGTAGATCTTGGGATCTGCCAAGATTCGTACGAGTCTGGTATACAGCTGCGGAGTTATTAAGCACCAATGAAATGTGCGTTTACCCTTTTTTGTGAATTCTTTGCTCTCCCTACAGGTCGCACGGTTTGCGCAACCGATCCCAAAACTTCAGGGAACATGTGGCCAGGGTGCCCAATGTGTCTTTTGAAGATTTCGTGAAAAAATATTAAACAGTTCAAAAGTTATTCAAAAAACAAGTTCCCATTATAAGTCAATGGGAAAAGTTAACAAAAAGTTTGAAAGTGTCGCAAATGCAGTTTTTACTTTCACAAATGGCCCTTTTACTGTCGCAAATCTGACATTTTGTTTTTAGTTGTTCATCAGAAAAATGCTTGGCATTTAAATTTGGGACCCTCCAGCAACCTAATTCTTTTTGTAGTCACCTAGTTGGACCCTGAGGATGCTACGCATGTCTTTATTTTGGGGTAAAACACCCCAGAAATATGTTTTTCACAATTCTGGAAAAAGTACTTTCGCAAAGTACTTTCACATTTGCGACACTGTCGCATGAATTTGTGAAAGCTTTCGCAGAGTTTGACAGTACTTTTCCAGGCTGTAGCAAAATGACAGCAATTCTTTGCCACCCTGCTGCAAAAGAACAGTTTGGTCTTTTGGGCTGAAATTTGGAAGGAACGTAGCCAACATCTTACAGATGTGCCTTTCAGTATTTTGGTGAAAAAATATTACATGGCAGCATAGCTACGGCACTCCAAAGTTGACACTTTTTCCCATAGGATAACATTACAGCGTCTGCCGCATTATAGGAATCCTTTGCTGCCCTGCTGCAAAATAACGGTTTGGTCTTTTGGGCTGAAATTTGGAAGGAAAAAAGCCAACATCCCACAGATGTGCCTTTTGGTGGTTTGGTGAAAAAAATAGTATGGGGAGGAAAAGTTATGGCACTCTGAACTTCTCTTTTTTTTCCCATAGGATAACATTACGGCAGTCGCCGTGCCTTTCGGGGCCCGTATCTCGGAAATGGTGCGAGATACAGACTTTTTGTCAGAAAAATGCTTGGGTGCTAAGCACAAAACTAGCCAGGAAAGTCATAAATCATATGACTTTAAAACATTTTTTCTACGTTGTACGGTTCCTGAGATATAAGCAATTTAGTATTCCAACTCCTCATTTTCTGCTCCGAGACCCATTATTATGCATACATTCTTTGTACTCACTGTCTTTCTCTATGCAGCTTTTGGGGAAAACCAGCCTGTGTGCTTGCATTACTGTTACCCTTACCGCTTCTGCTTGCTGTTCTGTACCCGTTTTGCTTACTGTTCCCGTCTACGCCACCATGTGCGTTACCCTTTGCGTTTTCATTTGCACTTGTGTTTGCATTATTTTAATCATTTGTGTCTACAGTACTGTTTATCTTTGTGTTTCACTTTGTGTCACCATGTGCATTACCATTTGCGTTTGCGGGCACCATGTTACTATGTGACAAGACATCACGTGGCGAGAGTGCAGGGCCCAAAGGGTCCAGCGCTCCCGCTGCTGCATTACATTCACTATTTCTCAGAATAATTCTCAAAAAGAAGGGAAATTAGAGACAAAAAACTCTGTTTAATGCATTAGTTAGGGTTGTTCCACAGCGACAAAAGTGAGGAAATTCGGTGTTAGGGTTGAAAGCCCCCCTAGGACCCCCCCGCCCACACCCAACTGGCATCGGGTGCATTGGGGTTGTTGGTCCTAACTCTCACCCCATTCTCCTATACCTCTGCTTCTTCACACATCTGATGGGGTGAGAGTTAGGGACGACAACCCCAATGCGCACTTCGATGCCAGTTGGGGGTGTGTGTGGTGGGTCCTAGGGGGCTTTCAACCCTAACATCAAATTTCCTCACTTTTGCCACTGTGGAACAACCCTAACTAATGCATTAAACAGAGTTTTTGCCTCTAATATATATATATATATATATATATATATATATATAGATGATACAAGGGCTAGGGGATTTGACTTATGAGGACAGACTTGAGGAGCTCTGCCTGTTTTCATTGGAGGAGAGGAGAGACAGGGGACATGATTGAGGTCTTCAAGTACCTCAAAGGGAATAAATAGGTAAACATGGAGGGATCTTTAGACTAAAGCAGGGAGGTATCACCAGAGGGCATGGTTTGAAGTTGGAAGGGGTGGAAGGGTGAGGGGGAAAGAGGAGGAGGTTTTCACCGAGAGAGTGGTGAACCCTTGGAAAGCACTGCCTGGTGAGCTGGTTCAGAGATCCACAGTGGAGGGCTTCAAGAGAGGGTGGGACAGACACAGAAAGTGGATGTATCAGATGATGGCCTGTCCGGGGGTGGGGATGGATGATAGGGGTTTCTAGAGAACAAGGGATGGGAGGATCTGGCACCCAACTAAGAATCTGAGGTTCAAGCAGACTCGATAGACCGTAAGGCCTAATCTGCTGGCAAATAATATATATATATATATATATATATATAAATATATATACACACATATACATGAGCTGCTACAGGAGAGAGACTGACACTGGCAGCTGGCATATCACATCGGAAGATAGGAGGTGGAAAAGAGAGAGAGAGAGAGAAAGAAGGAGAGAGATATACTGACATCGGGAGCTGTCCATTCACCCTGGAATTCAAACAGGCTGACACCAGGAGTTGGAAATGACAGCGATACTGCTGAGAGTAACATCAGCACACTAGGAGAGATAGAGAGCTAATACAGGTACAGAGAGCTGTCAGATCAGAGACACAGTAATACTGGGATGTGCATTTGCAAAGCAGGACAGGCACTGGGATGGTGGTGCTGCTTGAAATTTAGGTTATACTTGCATGCAAAGTGTCAGTGCACTCACCCCTTCTGAATGACCACAAATGCTTCTGTTTTCAATGCATAAACATTTTATTACAGCTTCAGACCCACACTGATAGCTGCCAAGGAAAATCTTACATTTCACACACTTCGGTACTTTTATTTATTTATCTAACTTTTGTTTACCAGATAAGCACACTAGACAGTCAAGTGCCTATTTTGAGGTGTGACCCGGGAGAGTTACAAAGATACAGGCAATAACAGTACAGATGCTAGCAACAATTTACACAAGGTACAGTCAGAATACAAGCAATAAGGACCAGCTGAAACAAAGTACAGAGACTTGGGTGCAACTGTCAGGCATGGTACAGACAGGTAAAAGCAAACAATTATAGTCAGGTAACAGGCAGAGAACAATTTAGTGCAATTCAGTGTGAGGCATGACAACCCAGGGAGGGCAACCAGGGAATTAAGACCAGTGTCAGCAGCAACAACATTTGTGATATTTGTTTATTTGTTATTTTTGGAATAAGTGCACACCCGCAGCCAGGATTTTCACAGGCACATCATGGAGGGTAGGATGACGGGGGACAGAGGCAGCTTGAAGCTTGTTTTAATTAACCCCAGAGGGAGGACCTGAAGCAGCTATGGGAGGGGGCAGTTCTTACATGAGGAGGAAGGAGGTTCCAGGTTCTAGGGGCAAGAGTCGAAAAGGCTCGATCTCCCACAAGGGAGTGAGTCTTAGGGACCATAAGTGCCTGGGATTCAGTGGACCTCAGCTGATAGCCAGAGGGGGTGGGCTGGAGGAGGTCAGGAAGTGCCGGAGGAGTAGATGACCGGCTGATGTTATCCGTAAAGTTGCCTATAATGAATGATTGATGGTTACTAGGGGAGAGCCAACCCAGTCTAGAGTAAAGTAGGCAATGATGGGTGAGATGAGTGGCTGATAGGGTGAAGCGACATATGTTGTTATACAAGGTGTTCCATTTGGAGAGCCAGGCTCTGGGGGCATTCATGAAGGAGATGAGCCCATAGTAAAGTGAGGGGAGGAAGACCCCTTTTGCCAGGGTGAGTCTGGCAGCTGGGGTGAGACAACTTTTTGTTCTGTACACTAGTCCCAGTTTGAAGTTTGTGGCCTTACAGGAGTTAAGTATGTGCAGGGAGAGATCCAGTTGGGGGTCAAGAGTCACCTCCAAGTACTTGAATGAGTCCACCACCATCACGGAGATGCCATCATTGCCAATGACTCTGAGCTCAGCCAGGCATGCTCTCACCTTGGGAAGGGAGCCGAATAACATCGCCTGCATCTTCTGAAGGTTGATGACAAGCTTACTTGCCTTAAGCCAGGATTGGATGCGATCAAAATCAGAGTTGAGTCTAGAGTTTATGTCATCAATATTTTGTTAATTGGCGAGGAGCACCATATCATCAGCATATAGGGTAACATGTCCAAAAGGTTGGGATTAAAGGCAGCTGGTTGATAAAGAGGGAGAACAATAGGGGACCAAGGGCCGACCCCTGAGGTACCCCACAGGCTACTGGTGATAGCCCGGAAATGGCATTTTGGAACCTTGTGTACTGTTGCCTACCCAAGAGATAATTAGTAAATCAAGCTAGGATGAGGGGGTAGAGGCTGAAAGACTGGAGAACAGAGCCCAGGAGGGTGTGATCAACCAAATCGAAGGCCTTGGACAGGTCGATCAAGACAGCCCCCTTGAGTTTGCCTTGATCAGTCGCAGTTCTGATTTTGGAGGTGACCTGTGCGAGGGCAGTGGAAGTGCTGTGTCCTTTTCGGAACCCATGCTGCTCAGGGGAGAGAAGGCCATATAGGTTTGGAGGAAGAGGGCAATCTGGGAGGCCACTACTTTTTCGAGCAGCTTATTAACTGCAGATAGAATCGCTATGGGTCGATAGTTCTTGAGTAATTTGGGATTGTCATGCTTGAGGACAGGGATCACATGGGCCACCTTTCAAATGGCAGGGACAGACCCTGATATGAGCGAGGAGTTAAGAATGTGGGAGATCTGACGGGCCAAGAAGAGGACCCCCAGGTTGAGCAGTTTTGGCACAAGGTTGTCGTGCCCAGCACTGGAGTAGGGGGAGAGACCTACTAGAAGCTTTTGGATTTCTTTGAAGGAAACAGACTTAAAATAGAAGGGAGGGAGAGGAGGGTGGGGTAGAGCACCAGGAGTAGGACCCAGATCCTTTGAGATTGAAGGCACAGAGGTATAATCAGACAGGTCCGAGAACAGGCCATTAAAAGCATTTGCTATCGTGTGGGAATTATTGCAACTGACTCCGTTTATTAGCAAGTCAGTAACCTGCTGGCAGGCCGGACCATTTACGGTGTGTTTAATAGTGCGCCAGAAGCTCCTTGGGTTCTTGGCAGACACTTCGAGGGATGATTTGCAGAAATCACTCTTTGCTGAATGAATTGCCCATTTGCATGAATTCCTAAGTTGCCTATAGACCTCAAAGTCAGATCTGTTCCCAGAGGCCTTATATTTTAGCCAGCTTTTGTCCCTAAGCTTCATCAGGGCAAACAGTTCCCCTTGTAACCATTTTGTGACTGTGCCCCTCACTCTTCTTTTAATAAGTGGGGCATGTCTATCTTGTAATGGGGCAAAAATAGTTAGGAAGCAGTCAAAAGCAACCAAGAGGTCAGGGTCTGCATATACTGGGGACCAGTCCATCAGACTGAGATCGGTATGGAAGTTGTTTAAGTCAAAGTTTGAGCAATCTCTCATCTGTATGACTTTTGGTGGGACCCTGGAATTAAGAAACTTCCAGATACAGTACGCAGGGGAATGGTCCGAGATCAAATCGGGGAGGAGGCCAGAGGCTGATATTCGGTCTGGCCTATTACACAGCATCCAGTCAAGGAGAGAGCCATTTTCCCAGGAGGAAGAGGGTCTGGTGGGTTTGGTGATGAGTTGGCTGAGGATGAGGCCAGATAGAAGGGGTTCATAGGTTTTAGCATTCCCACTCAGCCAGTTGAGGTTGAAGTCCCCAAACATTAGGAGTTCACTAGTCCTCACCTTAGGGCTGAGGCAGTCAAAGAGATAGGAGAGGCCACGAACACCACGTTTTGGTGGATTATATACACAGGCCAGGTGAAGCTTCTTAGTGTTACCTAATATGAGGAGAGCATGTATAAACTCACAAGAGGGAGAGGGGGTGGGGTATGTCATTCACTTTTAGATGAGATTTGTAATAGAACAACAACCCACCCCCATGTTTTATACCCGCCCTGTCCTGTTTGATCACAAGGTAGCATGAAGAGCACAGGCAGAGTCGGGGTGTGCAGGTTTGAGCCAGGTTTCGGAGACCCCGAGGATGTCTGGTTTGTAGTAGATGACCCATGCCATTAGATCTCAGTGATTGGCAAGGATGCTACGAATACTGAGGTGGGCAATCTTTAGACCCTTTACCTCCTGCCACAGAGGAGGTGACATGATGAGTTGAGAGGGGGTTGGTAGTAGGTTTAAGGCTGTAACCGCAAGCACCAGTCAGCTGGGTTAAGAAGCAACAATAGTAAGTGAGATCAAACAGCAATTTTGCTGTAACTGATTTGGTAGGATAAGGACTGGGGCACTATAGGCAGGGATCATGTTAAATTGGGCTTGGTATATGCAATTTGTTTGGCCACCACAGGGAGGACAGAGGAGAAGTGGAACAGGCTGAACACAGTATTATTTTAGTTCAGAGCAATTTATTACAACAGGTCCCTAATTAGGACAGGGTATGGGGCCATGATGAGCTGAGCTTGTTCAGGAATAGTTTTACAGGCTTTTCCCCCACCTGCTCTGATGAGCCAAGCTGCAGCCTGATTAGGAAGAAAAAAGGTCCTTCCTTTCAGCCAGCTATTGAGGATAGAAGGGAGAGAAAAAGTGAAATGCGACCACTAGTGGAGAAAGCTGAGAACCTGCAAATGGGAAAGTGAGCTGATAGGTTATAGTTGATAGGTTATAGTTGATAGGTTATAGAGCTCACATGATCTCAACTATATAACTAGATGTTCACCAAGGGCGGTGGTGGGGGTGGTGGACAGCCAGTGCGGACCGCCGGCGGGGCTTCTACTACCAAGTTCAGAGAAGTAGGAGCAGCTGTGCTCTGTGTGTGCATCCATATCCGTCTGGTTTTCTGCAGGGAGTTGAGTCGGCAGGGGTCCGGCTTGGGGGGAGGGCAAGGCAAACAAGGGCCCTCACGACCACCACAGCTAAGAGAAGAAGAGAAAAGCACCAAATTTATACACAGGTAGACAGAGGGAGGGGCTGAGAAAACAGAGTGTGCACAACTGTACTAATTCAAATTGTGCCTGGAATAGCTGCTTGAGCTCCCAAATACTTTGTGTGAGTTAATTAAGGCTCCTGAGGCAAACGGAGACTTTACCAGCTTAATCAAGACTTTTAGCAGCTTAATTTTAACTAAAATGATTAAATTAAGGCACCTGAGTCAAATGGAGACTTTCAGCAGCTTAGTTCGGACAATATTTGCTTTAACTTATGCTGTGTAAATTAATTAAGGCTCCTGAGGCAAGCAGAGACTTTCAGCCACTTAGTTCAGACAATATTTGCTTTAACTTATACTGTGTAAATTAATTAAGGCTCCTGAAGCAAGCGGAGACTTTGTACAGCCTGATTAACTTCACTTAAGGTTCCTAGGCAATTGGAGAAGTTGCAGTATAAACTGAGCAGATTAGGAATTGAGAATGTTACAAAAACTATCTTCACTACTCTGGTGACTTAAATTTAGCAAGTCCTTTAAAAATGGCACCAAAGATCCAGGAGCCTTTGTCCTCTTCTACTACCAAGTTCAGAGAAGTAGGCGCAGCTATGCTCCGTGCATGCATTCGTATCTGTCTGGTTTCCTGTGGAGAGTCAAGTCGGCAGGGGTCTGGCTTGGGGGGAGGGCAAGACAAATGAGGGCCCTCACGACCACCACAGCTGTCTGGTTTCCTGCAGGGAGTCGAGTCGGCAGGGGTCCGTCTTTGGGGGAGGGCAAGGCAAACGAGGGCCCTCACGACCACCACAGCTGTCTGGTTTCCTGAGGGGAGTCGAGTCGGCAGGGGTCCGGCTTGGGGGGAGGGCAAGGCAAACAAGGGCCCTCACGACCACCACAGCTGTCTGGTTTCCTGAGGGGAGTCGAGTCGGCAGGGGTCCGGCTTGGGGGGAGGGCAAGGCAAACGAGGGCCCTCATGACCACCACACCACTTCGTCAGAGACTACTGGGATGTGCTCACTTGAATCCAGCAATACCAGCATTCCCATCACAAAAGGAGTTCTGGTGTGTGCATGTCACAGAGGCTGTTACTGTTGCTTGCTTTCTCTCTCTCTCGGTGACTGCAGAAACACATAGCAACTGAAAACATTTCCCCCTCCCAGTCACAGTCTCACACAGCACTGTCTTCTGCTCAGTCTCTCTCTCTTTCTCACCGATAGACACCCAACCAAGCACACAGAGAAGCAAGGAGGGGAGAGGGAATGAGCGTCACACTATCCAAAGCAGAAACAAATTGGAATAGCTAAGACAGCAGTGACTTACACAAACATAACTGCTGGTTAGCAGCTGTCCTCCATGCCTTGACTGACACGTACATCCAGCGACCAGGACATAGACACTCAGTGTCTCCATCACCCCCCATAGAGCACCCCGTCAGTACACAGGACACTCGGCAACCTGATCAAGAGTCTTAATGGCCTAGAGTGGGGCAGGAGGGCTCCTTTAGGGAGGCAGCCATTGCGGACAATACAGCAACAGACAAGGCATTCTGGTATTACTGGCCACAGAGGGGGTAAGTAAGTCAGGGAGGAAAAAAAACACGTTTCCCCAAGTGGGTGACATCAGCCAGGCTGATCAGTACACCGAACAGCTGTTTGCTGGGCAGTGTCCTGCAGACAAAAGGAAAAAGCTGCCACGTGATTGGCTTAGCTTTTTCTTTTCAACTAGACAAAGTTTCTGCCTATAAAGGCGAAATGGTGTTACGATCAGCCTGGCTGATGATTGGTGTGATACTGTTGAGCCCCTTGCAGACCACTTTTCATTGGACAGACAGTGTCATATGCCTCAAAAGCCATTCTTATAGCAAGAAGTTCACTGTGCATGCACACACAGCAAACTTAAAAAGACACTGTAAGTTCAATGCCCAGAGCTATGACACAAAATCTTTGAAAATGGCAGCAGCTGCTACTGTAGATATTGTTTATATTTTGCCCCATTCAACAGTAATAGCATGGGATCCTAGCAGCCTATCTTACGCAGGCATGCACACTCATTTCAGAGCGGTGTGGTGGCATGTGCGTGTGGTGCATCTACAATAGAAGTAAACTGGGCAGTGAGCTTTCTACAACTGGTACTAACATTATACTACTGTGGACCTTGGAGAAACAAACATTCAGCATTTTACTCTGGTACGTGTGCATTTGGAATTGGAACATAAGTTGTCATGGGTGCATATTGTGCACTGAAATACAAGAGATTTCTAGTGACTAGATGTCCATGCTCTCACAAGAAGGTGAGAGCATGGACATATTCAGAAGGGACATTATGTGGGAATTTGTGATGGCACTAAGAAAAGATGGCAGGGTCTTCAAGGGACTGTGGGGCTATAAAAGTTTATAAAACTGCATTTGATGGTTCTTGTCACGCCAGCCTTTTTTGGTGGTTCTTGTAGCACCAGCCTTTTTTGTGCTATGGCTGGATCAGGCAGTAGGGGTCAGCTACATGTAAAGTACAGTGCAATGGTACAGATTCCCTTTAATTTTATACTGTGTACATTAGGGTGCAGATGCAGAGGTACATGACAAAGGAATATTTTTGCTGTTAATATGTCATTTATTTGGATAGTTATTATTATATATTGTAGTTCAGGATGCAGATGCAGAGGTATATGATGAAGGAATATTTTTGCCATGAAGATGTCATGAACTAATTATACTCAGTGAGCTTCAAATCATCTCATCAAAAAAGAAAGCTTTAACTTGAAGAATATGTAAGTATAGTTTGACTCATATAGAGTGCTTAGCTGCAATAGTTTCACTAATAAATATGCGGTCTATGTAAAACAGTCTTTGTCTCTTCATGATGATCTTTATTCAACATGCATTTGCCTCAGGAACATTCTTTGCTGTTGCAAGATGGGGATAATGAGATTACTTTATAATAAAAGCCTGCAGTTCACAAAATGTCATACTGGGAAATCATATGTTACTGCAATGCAAATATGCTGAAAGCTGCTTTTATCCTTCTTAGTGCATAAAAACAATGTGCGGCCTGGATAAGAATGCAAGATAAGTTAGGCAGCACCTTTACAAATTCATAATACACTAAACATTTGATTTATAACTAACCATTTGTGAATGGCACTTTTGAAACATTTTATTCCATTTTTTGAAACAATGTATTTACAATCAAGATCTTGATTGGCCTACTGTCCTATTACTATACCACAGAGGCTTGTTTCTATAAAGTTCTCCAGCATTAAGGAATTTTGATGGAGAACATCCAGATCAGTTTTCCACAGAATCTATAGGAATTGTGTGCCCTAGTGGGCTGTTAATTCTAGAGGTTGTGCTCCCAAAAATGTAAAATCTATGAGGGAAACATTGAAAGTAGTGGACTATGAAGAAGAAACAATGTTCTTTTTTTAAAAAAAAAAAGAACAATGTTGTAATCCCAGGCAGCACATTTAACAATTGAGTTTTCTTTTCTAATCTGCAACCTTGCAATTTTAAACATACCATCAATGGATGACAGCTAAGTGTAAATACATGATACTTATACTACACTTAAAGTTGTACAGTAGTGCACCTGTTACTAGGGTTGAGTAGGCAATTTAATGGTAAACCTTGAATTATTCACCATGAAGGTGCCTCTGTCCTTAAATTAAAATAGCCTGAAATTCGACATATGCATAATTGGTGGCAGGACTGGAAAATTCTGTAAATCTCAGATCTGTTACTTCAGCAGTTCAAATGTTCCAGAAGGTTGAAAACTGCAAAAATGATTTTTTTTTATATTTCAAGTTTATTTATTGTTGTTTCCATCAGTTCATATATTTCACATTCTTATACAAACATTGAACATGGCACTGTTCCAGTATTGTACAGTAGATTCTAATGGGTCATTTCCCAGTTCCAGTTTTATAGTTTAGGAAACAACTCTCTGTCTATGTATCTGCCATATAGCATTTCTTCTGTTATCTTATCCTAAACAGTATCTTTAAACCACTATATATCTATTTAGAAAATTAAACTTACACTCTTTGTAACTTATCTTATACAGGTATGTTAAGATAGTCTACCTATATTCATGTCACAACCAATTAAGATGACATAACATAAATAAAAAATATTAAACTGAAATACCAAAAAGTTCTGTACCAGGATTTGCAAAAGAATCTATCTATTAGGGCATCATTACATTAGCCATCATCCCCGAGTGGCTGTTTATTCGGTTCTCCTTTACTGAAAACTCTATGCATACCTTATTCATTGAGTCAAAATCCTAACACATTTCTTTTAAAAGACATCAGTATAAGTTAATTCAACTCAGTTTAGCTAATCTAGGTGCTGTGCCCCTTCATAGAGTAGCCATCTCATCCATCTATTCTGGTATAGTGAGGTTTGCTGTCTTAGATCATAAGTAATTTTCTCCATTCTGTGCAAAGCCTCCATTCACTGAACCCACTCATAGATAGTAGGGGGATCACTCAAAAGCCACCTCCTTGTTACCAACTTTAGTGCTGTGGCTAGCATGCAAAAATGAAATTGTTTTTAATACCTTTTTTAATTTTTGCCCAAAGCTAGGACATAAAATAGCTACCAGCTGAGAACTGAAACATTCAGATTAGAGTTTGGCCCAAAGATGGCTATTTGATTGGTGCTATTACTCAGAAGTTTACAGATTTTGAATTAGAAATAAAATAAAATTAGTAGTTTGGACATGCGCTGAATGTTTTTCAACATTTGAAGGATAATAGGACGTTTGCAAAATTGCTATGTACCACTTTTTGAGGAGGTCTGCATTATCATCACTTGAAACCGTCATTTTCATGCAATTTTTTTTACCACAGTTTGGGTAGCAGGTATGAGCAATTACAAATGTCTAGGGTTTTTTCCTGTACCCTGATTTTACCATGCTCTGTACTAAGCCTTCCAAGGCAATAAAGTTGTCAACAGATTATTATACATGTTGGGTAAAAAATGAACATGAATGTACTGGTTTCTTGCAACATACATGACACTACTGATGAACAGTGAGTACTGTATGAACCTCTAATAAATCTTAAGCTACTCCACTAACAACTTACTGACTATAAATATGACTAATGCATTATATATAAATAAATACAGAAACACATAATGATTTAAAAGGTCAGACTTTTTAATAAACATTTACAAAATACATTACAAATTAATTTACAATCAAACTGAATTTTTGAACAAGAAAATCAATATGTGTTAATCAGCCTTTCACTGAAAGCAAATTTTCATGTAATGATGAACATTATGGGTCTGTGTGTTTGTTTTTTAATTTGATCTTCAACCATGTTTCTAGTAACACAATGGTTTGACTTAAAAAAAAACATTCCATGACCCATGGTGTAACAGGATACAATCTCAAAAACACTAATAACCAGAAACTCATTGGGTGTAATAATTTTATTGTCATGCCTAAAGTTCTAGTTGTGGTGTATCTGTAGATAAAAATGATGCTACCTAGTACCATGTTGTATTTTGCAGATGGTTTAAACTGGTACAAATGTTCAGAGTTTAGGGTAGGTATACGCTAGCATGCTCCACAGGACCAAAGTATGGGTTCTTCCCTCACATACATTTCCTTTTTGTCTCTCTTTATCGTTTTCATGGTAAAGCCTTTCAGAACCTCTTGGACAGAAAACACAATTTTGTAAGTCTGCATATGATGTGATGAGCTTTTGTAATAGTGCTGATGGGACAACAAAAAAACAGAGCCCAAGTAAGGCTGAGCCATGGAAGGACTGACTTAATCTGCATGATCCCACTTTCAAAGGATTCAAATTGTTTTATAAAATGGGTAGATTGTTTTCTATGTCCTGATTTGCTGAAAGGGTTTGTAACTCAGTTCTTATGGGGTGGTAACTGAATTTTTGGGAAGCCTTTTAGCAAACCAAGATGGAGCACACTGTAATATCCATACATCTCACACAACTTTTTTTTTTAAAGTCTTTGTAACCTCCACCATGGGTTAGAGACCCCCTCCAACTTGCCCATAGTTATTAATGCAACACTTTAATACATTTTCTAGCCTCCTAATCTCTCAACAACACCAGCAACATACTGTTTAATGTAATAATTTCAATAAATGTCACAATGTCTTTTTTTTTGCGGTTTCTGGTAGGCCTCAAAAGCATCACTGCCAACACCAAGATATTCCAAAGCAGCTGGTTGATTTCTCCTGCATGAATTTCAGCTTCCACCTGTCCTGTGCCACCCTACCCCACTCTGCTCCATTTATGCCCACCCACCCAATGTGAGTGACTCACTCTGCTTGCCCCATGTGATAGGCTTATTTCACCCTTACCACCTCGCTCACTCACCTGAACAACCAAACTGTTTTAAAGAAAATTAGCAGTTTGTCTTCAGCCAGAGCTACCAGCAACACTCACATAATAGGCAATGCTCTCTCACTGCTACACTGGCAGACTACAATCCATACTTCCTTGCTGTCTGTAAGATAATGTTCTCAACTGGCCACTCTGTTCTCTCTCTCGCTCTTGCTCTCTCTGACAGTAAACAGCCAACATAGACTCTCTTGCTAATGACACACTCTCTCTCTCTCTCTCTCTCTCCTACAAAGCATACAAAAAAAAAATCCAGAAAAAAACTACAAAACGTATAAGGCTTTAAAAATAAATTACAAAACAATCCAGAAAAAAACTGAAAACATGTAAGTATAAGGCTTTGAAAATAAAAAAAAATCCAGAAAAAGCTATTAAAGCATAAGGCTCTAAAAATAAACACACAACAGCATCACAAAGTGGGCAAACTTGATCAGGGACTACTAGACGACCTAGAACAAGTACTTTTATATATTTAATATAACTTTAAAATTCATTTTTTCTTATTGCATTGTTTCTTTATATTTCCATTTTTTGACCTAGAAGACCCATTTTATAAGCACAATGAGAAATTCCTGGATGGTTGTTGCCATGGGATAAAGACCCTCCCAGGTGCTGAAGGCCCTCACCCCAAGCACATCGGGCCTCACTATACACCTGGTTGGGTATTTATCCCATGACAACCACTTCCCCATCTTATCTCATTGCATGCACCACAAATTGTTCTGGAGTGGGAATAGGCAGTTACAGTCTAATCTGAAAGTCATTAAAGCAAAGAGAAATGGAGCTGTCTTGTAGGTGATGCTGTATATAGGTATACAGTAGGTGTGTCTGATGCCTCCAGATTACCACAACTTGGTTTGCAGTAGCCATCCAAATACTGTGTTCGTTATTCTCTACACAGCAATTAAAAGTCAGAGATAAAAAAATAGAACCACATAAACCACCAGAAGATTCAGTATATTTTGGATCATTAGCTGTGCTGACTTAAGAGGAGACTCCGAATTGGATAAATGTAGAGATTACAGTGGCACTGAGATATAAGAAGTGATATGACACAAAAAACTGCAGCAAAATCACATTTGTTTAAATGGCACACAGTGATATACTGTTACGTATCTGTAGTGGCCACTGTAACTCATGTTCTTAGAACAAAACCACATTGATTCATTTCATGCAGTTTATGGCATGTGACTAAAAGAAGGTTATATGCTCTAGTAATGTTTGTCATTTACCATCCTTGAGTACACATCATTATAAAGAAACTTAAAAATTAAATGCTAGGACAAAAATGGACAGCATTTTCACGTAGTTGAAGACTGGTATAAAACATGGTAAAAGGACTTTAGCCTTTTCATAGGCCACAGTACTCTAAATATACTGGAAAAGAGCAAATATCAACAAGATGTCTTTGCAGTCCTCATAAACTGGGGGAAAATTATTTGTACATAACATCCTTGAGTTAAGTTAGCAATAAGCCATGACAGGGTGTGGGGTTATAAGCATTTGATCCACACCTGGGGTGCGTTATGAGGCATGAGGTCACAGGCTGAGTGTCCTCACAGTGTCTCAGGTATGGATTAAATGCTTACAACCCCACACCCTGGAGTGGGTTATTGCACTTATAACATGGGTTCCTCTGAGGACAGGGTGAGACCCCCAAAACAATATCTTTCCCTTGTTTTCAGGGGAAAAAGGGACTGTATCCTGTCACCTTGAAAAAGAGTTCCTTACAAACTGATGGCTACTGTTGTTTCTGCTGCAATGGCACTCGTGCTGACTGTCACACACACACACACACACACACAAGCACACACAGTGAGTATACAAGAGAGTGCAAGATTTGTACATGACTATCACTCAATCTTTCATTTATGTCACTCTCTTTCTCCTTATCTCTGTTTTTGTCTTGCTGTCTCTCTCGCTGTATCATGCTGGCTTGCTCTGTGTGAAAACCACTGTGACAGTGAGCGCTGCTCAACAGAATTCTACTTTGCCCACTGAAGACAACGGAACAGTGACTGAGCTCTGGCAGGTGAATGACACTTCTGCTCATGGACTGCTGTCTGGCTCTATACTTTTTGCATTGCTGGGAGCCCTGCTTGTACCTCCAGGTGTGGCAGTTCTGGACTGGGGGGGTGGCAGAATATTCTAGGAAGGACCACTCCTCAAGAGAATGCTACTTTGCCTACCAAAGACAACTGAATGGTGACTGAGGTCTGGTGGGGGATGAGACTGCTGACTGCATTTGTGCTTTCCAGGCCACTGGCAGCCAAGCTTCTACCTCCACAGGAGGCAGTTGGGGGGAAAGAATAGTTAGGATTGGGGGAGAACCAAGTGCACTACAGCACTGCCCATTTGGTGACTGCAGGTCCGCAGGGTGGGTGGCTGGGACATCCAGTGAGTTTGGCCAGGGGAAACACAACCTTCTGAAATGGAGACTAAAGAAGGAGTACTGCAGGACTACCATGTCTTCGGAGCTGATGTCTAACATTTTAATTTCTTTTACATCTCAGAGCATGGCTTCCCCATCGGGGAATCACACATTTAGCCAGGTGACATCACTCTGTACTGCTTGGATGCAAATATGACTCTTGTGTACTTTGCTATAGTAAGGGGCATCAGTGTACAATGTTAGCTGACTGATGACAGCCATCTTTGAGTAATTTTTTATTTTGTTCCTGGCCACGGCTTCTGTCTCAGCACACTGGTGATGATTCATTCTTTTGATGTACTGCTGCCAGTAACCACATTATCTTTTTGTATCATGTAGGCTAAAGGTGAGTGTGCTCACTAAACTAAAAAGCAATATGGCTGCTGTTCAAAACAGAGCTGATCAAACTTTGCAGATCCCTCCATGGTGTGATCAAGCCTACACCTCTTTTACAAAGAAGATCAGGCACCAAAACCATGGATTAAAAAGGAATTTAATCCATGGACACCTGACAGCTCTCCTCCAATCACATTAACTACTGCAGGTAACCTATGTTATAAGTTTGCAATAAACAACAGTATAAAACTTTCTCTTGAAAAAAAGTTTTATAAGAAACTGAGAAAAAAGACTTTGTTCTGTGAGTGTGGATATTGCAAAGTTGGTGTCCCACCAAGAATACATTTGTGAAATGTATTCCTTGTAAATACAAACTTGTAGAATTAGTCATGCAAATAGCTGTAAGCTTTGCAAAATCTTCCACAAAATGTTTACATTATGACATTTTTTCACAGCACTAGGAAACAAGAAGGTTGACTCTCACAATTGTGGTATCCCTCGGAATCCCTAAATAGTTCTGATAGTTTGATTTTCACGTTTTTAGGATATTGATATTTTGCTAATCTTAATTCAACAGCTATTGTTTCATATAAAAATATATCATATTTAGAACATGCATCACCTTGAATTATTGTTTATAACCAAGCAATAGGACTCAACAGGGTATGAGTGGGCTAAAAAAACTGCATGCCCTGGTGGGTTAAGAGGCCTATAGTGCAGCTACAGTGAGTGCCTTTCACACCCTGGAGTGCACTTACTACAGTGAAATCCACAATCTCAGGGGGCTGATATTTAAAGAGGAGCAAAGCGCAGTGCAAAAATTTGCCCAAAGATGCTATAGTCAGTGGAATAGTGAACCTGTGCTGTTTAACTGAATATAGGACCATGTCAGCCCAGTGCTAAACCAGTTAGCACTGGGCAGACATGACTCTCAAAATAGGGCACCACAATTGCTTGCATCCCTGCTAAGCTTTGGATATTCAAACGGAACCATGCAAATGAGCCCACTGTGCATGCAAGGCACTAAGGAGCCATTTGCATGCCCATTATGGGCTCATTTGCATGGGGAATGAGGCTGGATTGTGTGGCACCAACTCCCACTTGCCCAGTCCCAGAGAACTACCCATGGTTCTAGTGGTTTCCCCCAACAATTGCCAGACTGATGCTAAAAATAAATCTTTCCCTGGTGTCCAGTGGTCCCTCTCCTCACCCGCCCTCATACCCGATGTTTATATTATTATTATTCCCTGGTGTTTAGTGCTCTTTCACCCCACCTGCCGCCATGCCCAATGTTGAAATAAATATCCCCTGATGTCCAGCAGTGCCCCCCTTCCTGATCCCCTGTATAAGAATATTAAACCATTCATTGGTGTCTAGCAGACCTCCTCCCTAGCTCTGATCCCCTGTATAAGACAGTAAAGCCATTCCCTGGTGTCTAGTGGGTCCCTCCACCCCCACCTTGGTAGGTACTGCCCCACCAACCTGCTTCCCCAAACCCAAACACAAGCTGGAAACCAGCACAGCCCTCCATTCTCCACCATGGCTGGCTGCCAACTGAACTGTCAGTAAGTGTGTACTGTAACTGCTGCTTGTACAGTATCTGCTAATTAACAGCTCAGTTGGTGGCTGGCCATGGTGGAGAATGGAGGGCTGTGCTGGTCAGCAATCCGAGGTTGGGTTGGGGGGAGCAGGTTGGTGGGGTACTACCTGCCAGTAGGGTTGGGGGTGGGGGGTCTGCTAAACACCAGTAAATGGCTTTACTGTCTTATACAGGGGATCAAGGGTAGGGAGGGGGATCTGCTGGACTCCAAGAAGTAGTTTAACATTCTTATACAGGGGATCGGGATGGGTCAAGAACTGCTAGACACCAGGGAATACTTTTTTCAACATCAGGCATGGGTGCAGGTGGAGGGAGAGACCGCTAGATACCAGGGAATAATAATGTCAACATCGGACATGGGTGCGGTTGGGGGGAGGAACCACTGGACACCAGGGACATAATAATGTGTATACAGGAGTGGGATCAGAATGAGGGGCCACCACTGACACCAGGCACTACTGTGTTGGGGGTCAGGGGGGGCCAATGCACTTCCTATGCCAACCACTAGGGTTGCACAAAAGTAAGTCATGTCTTTGGTAGGCGGTATCTGCACCACACAAGGGAACCCTGCAAAACAGTCTTGCGCAACACCAACATTTAGGTCCCCACTGCTTCATTTGCATTACATCCCTCGACAAATATCACCCGGGCCCAACCCTGTATGCCTGCGATAACTGGGCTTTTGAATATGGGACATCTGTGCAAAGCCAGGTTTTTTTTTATTTATTTGTTGAAATGCTTCACCAGAAAGGCACACTGAGCAACAAGTCACTCGTCTCCCGGAGTGACCTGGGGGGAAGGGGTACAACTGGAATGAGACATTAAACATTCAAGTTACAAGATCAACATTAACATACAGTTGTAAGGCAAGTGTTACAAACAGTGTTACAACAGTGTTGTGAATAACACGTAGAAAAAGTAGACAATTATAAGTGCCGGCTTAATAAGTAAACAAGTGCTTACATGAAAGAAAAGGGCGAAGGGGGTGAGGTGGGGGGGGGAAGAGTCATGTCCCTGGAGACCCCTTCAGGATGCGAGGAACCCTGCAAGGGGATGGGGAAACCAGAGAGAAGGGGATAAGGCATTGTCCCAAAAAGACCCCTTTAAGATGGTGGGGGAAGGGAGTAGATGAGAGATGCAAGTCCCTTGGGGGGTAGGAGAGGGACCCAAGGAGAGCATTTGGGATCCTTTACATTCTGTGAGAGATCAAGGGAGGCCAGCAAGGGGAAGCAATTTGGGGGAAGAGGAGGAGGGCTAGAGATTTGGGGTGTGTGTGCACAGGGTAAAATGAAGGTGAGGGAAGGGGGGGTAGGGTTTATCCAGGGCTTAGAGGAGGGAATTAGGGAGGGACATGGCAGGAGCAACTAGGAGCAAGGTAAGTATTAAGGGCAGAGCTGATGGAGTAGGTGGAGGATGAGTGCCAGATTTGGGGAGGATTCCAAATTTTTGGGAGGTGGTGAGAGTAACCAGATTGGCTGATTTGGGTGGATTCATGGGACAACCAGGGCATGGGAGTCGGTTGATCTAAGGGAATGGGAGGAGGGGGGTTGTTAGAAAGGAGGAGGTGAGGTAGGAAGGGAGCTCACCCAACCAGTGCTTGGCGGTGAATTTAGCACAGTAGGAGAGTTGCCTATTTGTAAGAGAGGGGAAGGATAGGGCACGATAAAGATCACAGTGATGGGTGCAAGGGGGGGCATCCAGGGCAAAGCAGCAGAAGGAATTGAAGAAGAAGTCCAGTCTGGCCAGAGAGGACTTAGTAGCAGCAGCATAGACTATGTTACAGTGGTAAAAAATGGGCAGTATCATCTTCTGAACAAGTTCACACCTAGCCGTAGGAGGAATGCATCTACAGTTCCTAAACAGGGCACCAAGCTTGGGATGCAGTTTTTTCTGGATGACATTAATATGTCCAGAGAAGTTTAGGTGTTGGTTCAACCAAACACCTAAGTGCCTGAAGGAGGATGTGTTCTCAAGTAAAGTCGCCTCAAGAATGTGAAAAGTGGGTAGGGAGGAAAGCCTAGAGAGTCTCTGCCTTGTGCCAAAGATCATGGAGACAGTCTTTTTGGTGTTGAGGAAAAGTTTATGGTTGCTAAACTAGAGCTTTATCTTGTCGAAGTCTTGCTGTAAGCTGGTTGTAATCTCAACAGGACAGGAGCCAGATGCATACAGGACTGTGTCATTGGTATACATATTTATAGCATAGGATGGGGAGCAAAAACAGGGATTGGTATACATATGTATAGCATAGGATGGGGAGCAAAAACAGGGAAAGTCATTTAAGAAGATGGAGAATCAACCAGCCCGGTGGCATAGAGGGTTGAGGCGCTGGACACCACACCTCGCTCCACACTGGTGACCCGGGTTCGGGAATGGACTCGGGTTGGTAGGGGAGGGGAAGGATTGAGCATCCCATGGCTGCTCTCCTTCCTCTGGGGAGGGTTGGGGCACTGAAGCACACTGTAGCAGTGACTGGTGGAGGCTAGTAGCACTACAGCAGCGAGCAGCAGAATGGGGGGGACAGCACGGCGGGCATCGGCACGTATGTGCCTGGACACCATTGCATGTGCAGCTCTCCAGGGCAAGAAAACCAGGTGGAAAATGGCAGAGCACAATCTCGATGGCTGATGGCTGTGCCCGGCGCCCCTCAGTATCCAAGATGATCCTGCAGTCAGAGCAATGTGAGCAATAATTGCTGGCTCTGTCGGGGTGCCAGACCAGGCCCAGGAGGTGCAGGTGTGTTGCGGCTGGGGGATTACGGGGGTCTGCTCTGTGGAGGAGGATAAATAAAAAGAAGAATAAAAAAAGAAGATGGAGAATAGGAGGGGCCCTAATACTGAGCCCTGGGGGACTCCAGTGCTAATCAGGAGGGGAAGGGAGGTGAAGTGGCATCCAAGAACTTAACTGATTGGGTTCTACCAATAAGGTAGGCCTTGAACCAGTTTGTGGTACAGGCAGATAGGCCAGCTACTGGGAGTGAGTTGAGGAGAAGGGAGTGAGAGATGGTGTCGAAGGCCTTGGCCAGGTTGTCAAAAATGGCAGAGGTAATTTGGCCACTGTCCATCCCAGTTAGGATGGATTCTGTGTGCCGTAGGAGAGAGGTGGTGGTTGAGTGTTTTTTCCTAAAACCAGACTGGAAAGGGGTGAAAAAGGAGGTGTCAGATAGAAAAGAGGTGAGTTGGGAGGGAACAATGTGTTCTTGAAGTTTGGCAAGGGTAGGGAGGAAAGAGATGGGACGATAGTTGCCAGGGGATGAGGGGTTACCCCTTTGGGTAGAGGGAGGACCACAGCATGTTTTTCAATGAAGAGCGGACTAAGGCAGTAGAGAATGAGAGATTTAGGATTATTGAGAGGGGCTAGGCAATGGCCAAAGCGGAGAGGGAGAGGAGTTTGGGGTCAAGGTCATCAGGGTGGCACCTTTAGAGGGATTGATGGTGAGGAGGGCACTTAGGGCATCGTTTGGGGTTACAGCAGCAAAAGAGAAGGGAAGGTGGGAAGGTGGTGGAGGGGGCATACTGGCAAAATGTGGGGAGGGGGAGGGTAGGAGGGGATGGATTTCAGTAGCTCAATGGCACAGGAGGTATAGTAGGAGTTAAATTCCACAGCTACAGCTGGTGGGTCGGACACTAGTGAGGTATTTACTTTAAGTACCGGGGCAGTGGGCAAGATGAGGGGGTAAATAGGGTGTGCACCACCTTCCAGAACTTTGAAGGGGAATTTATGTTGGTGATGAAGGCATATTCAAACTTGGCTAACCTTGTAGCCCTGGTGCAAGTGTTTCTGAGCATGTGGAAGTTTGTGAAGTCACTAGGATGCTGGGTAGCTTTATGACACTTCCAGGCTCGATCTCTAGCCCTGAGGCAGGCCAGAAGTTCAGGGGTTATCCAGGGTAAGTGGTTACCTCTGGCTCTGGTTTGTCTGAGTGGGGCAAAGGCATTCCAGTTTACGAGAAAGATTTCTTTGAAGTAGGCAAAGGCCTTATCAACTGAGGGGAAGGAGTTTAGGGGGGACCAGTCAGAAGTGGCAAGGTTACTCAAGAGAGGTTCATGGTCAAGAGACTTGAAAGAGTGTAATTGTATGGTTTTATGTGGCGATTTAGTTCTGTGGACTTTCCTAACTATGAATATTGGGTAATGGTCACTGAAAGCATTGGGGAGGATGCCAGAGGTGATGACATGGTGAGGATGGGAGGTAAGGGCCCAGTCGAATAAGGAGTGTTGTTGTGTCTTGTGGTTTGGGTGGGTGGGTTTGGAAATCAGTTGGGAGAGCTTTAGGGCTCTGATTTCATGTTTAGTTCTGGTAGTTTTAGGTGACAATCAATTTATATTGATGTCACCTAGGATGAATAATTCCCCAGAGCAAGCAAGGGAAGTGATGGAGGTTAGGAGGCCTAAAGCGACCAAAGGATGAGCATATGGGCAGCAGTATATGCTGTCTATGATGATTGGGAGAGTGAAGGAGAGGGTCACATGGATAGCTAGGGCTTCATGGGTCTCAGGAATGGAGGATGAGTAGATGGTGGAATATTGGATGGAGGCTAGGACATAAATGGCCACACCACCACCCCTGCCAGCACAGTCTTGCCTTAGTAGTGAATAGCCAGGACTGGAGACAGAGTGGTCAGGGATACTGCTCCTTAGCCAAGTTTCTGAGATGATTAGAAAGTCTGGTTTTAGAGTGCACACCATGGTCTGAATCTGGTCTATTTTTTGCAACAAGCTGCAGGTGTTTAGATGTAAGATCTTTAAGCCCTTTGGAAGAGCTGAGAGAAAAGAGTGGGGGAGGTAGTAGAGGAGGAGGCCCCAGAGGAGCAAGGGGCAACAGAGCCTGGGTTGGGGTGGATATCCCCAGCGGAGAGCAAGAGGAGGGTGAGTATGAGTGAGGGTGAGTGGGTTTGTGCACATAAACTAGGCTTTGCGCCCTACCAGACTTTTGAATATCTGGCCCCAGCTGTCTTACTGCACGTTTACTCAATGCTGTCTCTAAAATAAAATTAAAAACAAACATTTTATTTGAGAAAGCTTTTTCACTTAGTTTTGAACAATAAGGAATACTAAACTAGAGTATTACATCAATGGTGTGAAAGTGGAACAATCTAGGGAAGAAATAGACTTGGGAAAATTCTCTTTGACAATATGAAGGCCCCCCTTCAATGAATCAAGGCATGTGGGAAGGCCAGTAGAATGCTGGGGTGTATAGGGCAGGACTTTGAATGGTACAGGAAAAAGAGGATTTTGCCACTTTACAGGTCTCTGGTGAGTAGATATATTGTAATTTTTTATTTGCCTGTGAAGTTGGCACAAATCTACATTATTCACATTCATGAAAAATTTGCAGATTCTGTGGCTGACCTGGCCGAGTTCAGTGGCAGATTTTTTTAACAAAATTTAAAAAACCTCTTCCCACCCACTGTGCTGTGTAATCACCTCCTCTCCCCACCCAAGGACATAAAAACTGATCAAAATAACCCCCTGCTGGCACCCTCACCCCAATTCCTTGGCAATCATCACACTGCTGCAACTCAGCTGTAAAAGAAAAGGTGATACCTTCCTCCCCCACACACGCCCAATACACTCCCCCACCTCCCACCACTTGAGTCCCACTATCTTTTTTACTCCAAATCCTCCACACAAACCACTCTCTGGTCTCTATCACCCTTCCCCCCCACCAGCACCCACAAAATATTAACTTGTGAATAAAGAAAATGGTCCCCCAAAGCAGAGCATCTGATCTGTTTGGTCCCAACTCCCAGTTCTATCTCACAAAAGAGCATGAATGAATAAATGTAGATGCCTTTGCTCCTAGTAAAACCTGATTGTTTGAATTTAGGTGCTAAGATGTCATCATTCATTCATTAAGGCTATTATGAGATGGGAGTCAGGATTCAGCCCTGAACAGAGCAGATGCTCTGCACCATGAGACTGTTTTCTTTATTTGAAGCTTAATATTTTGTGGGTGCTTGTGGGGGGAAGAGGGTGGTGGGGACCACAGAGGGGTTGGGTCTGTGACTGGGAGTTTTTAAGACAATGGGACTTGTGTGGGGAGAGACTGGGGAGGGTATTCGGCATGTACATAGGGGGAAGGGATTACCTTTTCTTTTACAACCAAAGCAGCAGGCAAAATGTTTGCTGAGGTGGGTGGGAGGAGGGAGAAGGGTGATGGGGGGGGGTTGGGGGTAATGTTTTGCAATACCAAATTCACCTTGTTATTTGCTGATGAATTGGCCATTCAACAGGTGTATTTTGGTCAATCTGTCCTGTGAATAACAAGGTGAATTGTAGTCCCCAACTCCACAAATGTGCCAAAATTTGCTACATTTTTCACAGAGTGAATTTCAGCAACTTCACACATCTCTACTCAGGTGAGGCCTCACCTCAAGAACCATGTTCAGTTTTGGAGTTTGTGCCTGGAAAAGGGACAGTGGACTGGAGGCTATACTGTGGAGGGCCACTAAAATAGTCCCAGGGCAACAGGGAAAACATATGAGGAAAAATTGGTGAGTCTTACTATGTCCTTTTTTAAGGCAAGAATGGAGAGGGCCATATTACTGAGACCTACAAGTTTGTGTAGGGATACAAGAGGGCTGACAATTCAGACTTTTTTCAAGTAAATAAGAACGTGACTACAAGAGCTCATAACCTTAAATTGGTGGGGAGACAAACCAAAAAGGAGGAAATTCTCATTGTGTTCATTGCGCTGAAGCAGCCACTGTGTGAAGCAAGAGAAGAAGAGCAAACATATCAACAAAGTCCAAGAGGGTAGCATCTTTCAGAAAAAGAGACATGCAAGAACAAGGGGACACAATTTAAAGATAGAGGGGGGCGGTTCAGGGGCAATGTGAGGAAGTATTATTTCACAGAGAGGGTAGTGGATGCATGGAACAGCCTTTCTGAGGAGGTTGTGGGGTCTAAAACTGTGGGAGAATTCAAGATGCATGAGACAGACATAAGGCAATTCTTGTTGGGGTAGGAAGAAATAGGCTGTTGGTTAACTAGGATCTGCGGCCTATCCTGTAGGTAGGGAAATGGGCAGACTAGATGGGCCAAGCGGTCCTTATCTGCCGTCAAAGTCTATGTTTCTATGTAACAAAAAGAAATGCAGCTTTTCTTTCTGATGACATTTGCAGAATTAAATGTTGCTGTGACCAATACAGTGGGGATCGTGTGTGGAAAGGGGAGGAGGGAGGAAGCCACTAGAGGAATGGTGAGGCAGGGATGCACTAGATGCCATAACCCACATGCTATAAGCCAGCCAATATGGCAACTGTAGTTCTTTGGTTATAAAGATGCTGAGTCTGTAGTCCATTCTCATTGTGTTGAAGCTACTGCCCAGTGGTGTAAGAGAAGTGTTGTTTTTTTTCCTGGGGGCATTTGAAGAGTTACATGTTGCTATGACCAATACTGTGACAACTGTGTGTGGGAAAGGGAAGAGGGAGGAAGCCGCTAGATGGAGGTTGAAGGAGGGACTTACTAAACACAATAACCCACTTGCAACAAGCCAGCCTATAGGGTAGTTGTAGTTCTTTTATAAATCCCAGAATTCCAAGTGACTCCTTACATGAGCAACTCTGAAGCATGAGTGACATGAAGCAGAAGTGTGGCATCTACCAAAGTGGTATCTGTGGCTTTTGGCAGGCCACAGGCCTTGCTGGTCAGTGGAGGGTAGGTAAGTGTAACGGGATAGCAGACAATATACTGTAGGATGTCAGTAAGGGGTTTGCAGCTTTGCAGCTGATCCCTATCTAGGGTCATCTTGTAACTGTATAACAGATTAGGGGATTGCTAGGGAGGGCAGCCAGCTCCTATCTGAGACCAGCCCACACGGGTACTAAAGGCAAAGAAGTGCAGCTGGTCCCTGTCAAGAGTCAACTCATATTTGTGCTGAAGACTAGCAAATTGGTCAGGCTGCAGCTGCTCCCTATCTAGGGTCATCTTACAATTGTATTGAGATTAAGAAAATGATGGGGGCTGGAGCACCTAGGGTTCACTGCCTAGGCAAGAAGAGAATTGTAGCTTTTACAGTCATCTCAAAATGGATTATATATGGAAGTTACTATCTGGAGGGTGAGTGGGCTAGGGGATGGGAGGATGTGGGGGAATAGGAACATGTAATGGCATTAGGTTAGTGGGAAGAGGATGGTGTGCTGTAATAGTTGATGGGTGGCAATATTTCTGGGACAATGTGGGTAAAAGATGTTTGTCCAGTGTGTAGGATCCTGGAGCACCTAAATACAGAAGTAAGGCAGCTCAGATGGGAGGTGGGGAGGCTGGTGGGAGTGTAAGAGGGGTAGGGGGAAGCAGATAGGGGATGTCCAGGGGACAGATGCCAACATGCAAGGGAGGGGTGCAGAGGGGATCAACAACATTCCATGGGTACTGCTACCTCAGAAGGTGGGGGGCCCAGGGATGGGGAATGGCAACTGGTGAAGGGAAGTGGTGGGACCATGACAGGTGCAAGAAGAATTGGATCATTCAGTGGGGTGCCTTTAAGGAATAGATTTTAGCCACTATCTGGAAAAGGGGTGAGGACTAGGAGGTTGGGAGAGAGGCTAGGTGCAGGCATCAGGGTTAGGGGAGCAAGACAGGAGAAAGGGAGTAGGACAGTACAAAGTAGTCACAGTGGAGGAAGAGAGAATGGTTGGCAGGGAAGAGAGAATGGGAAGAACGGAGTGGGAGGCAGGGAAGGGGGAAGATGACAGGCGGAGGGGACAGGGTGTGTGTGGGTGGCAGAATGGAAAGGTCAGGGAGGGGGTAGAAAGGCTGGTGGAGGGGCAAGTAGGGGCTGTGCGGGGATCAGCCAAGCAGGGGTTGGGAATAATAAAGGTGGATGGTGCCCATGATGGAGGGGGAGCAGATAGGTGGGGAGAAGCTCACAAGGGAGACAGAGAAGTAAAAGAGGAAGACAGGAATCTGGGGGAGGGAGTGGGGTAGTAATCCTGGGAGACTCTATAGTTAAGGGTATTTACTGCAGGAAGAAGGGGGACCGAAACACAGGGAGGAAGGTGATTTGCATGCCATGGATGATGGTAGAGAGGGTCTGCCCAAAGACTAGGGAGTTGGTGAGGGGAGTTGGGGGAACTACATGTAGTTATACATCTTGGTACCAATGACCTAGCCAGGGGGGAGGAGGTGGGTGTTGTACAGAAAAGATTCAGGGTGGGAGGGAAGACCTGCAGAGAAGTAGCCAGATCAACTGCATTCTCAGAAGTGTTCCCAGTATCAAAAAACAACTCACTCAGGAAAACCATGATAGAGGAGTTGAATGACTGGCTGAGGGAATGATCAAGGAGGAGGAAGAGTAAGAATGCATTGGGGGTTGGGAGAGGTCTGGTCACATAAAATACTTTTTGCCCTGAGAAAACTGCACCTCAGTGGAGGGGGATCAAGAGTTCTTAGGGATAAGCTGGGGGGTATATAAACCCCTATAGATGTAGCGTACCTGGATTTCCGCAAGGCCTTTGACACCGGCCGACACAAGAGATTGCTAAATAAATTGGGGAACCTGGGAGTGGGTTCTACGGTGGTAAAGTGGGTTGGTAACTGGCTATGGGACAGGACTTAGAGAGTGGTGGTAAGTGGCATGAAATCTGAGGAGATGGAGGTGACCAGCAGGGTGTCACAGGAGTCAGTGCTGGGGCCAGTCCTATTCAATGTCTCCATTAGCGACATTGCAGAGCATCTGGAAGGTAAGGTGTGCCTCTTCGCAGATGACACCAAGATCTGCAACACAGTGGACACACCAGAGAGTGTGGAAAAAATGAGAAAGGACCTAAGCCTATTAGAGGAGTGGTCGGGTGTCTGGAAGTTTTGTTTCAATGCTAAAAAATGTAAAATTATGCACCTGGGTCACAAGAATCCAAGCGAGGAGTACAGGATTGGTGGGGAAATTCTAGCCACCACAAATGAGGAGAGAGACCTGAGGGTTATCATTTCTGACGACCTGAAGATGACAAAACAGTGTGAAAAAGCAGTGGGGAGAGCAAACTGAATGTTGGGGTGCATAGGGAGGGGCATAACAAGCAGGAGGAAAGAGGTGGTGATGCCATTGTACACATCACTGGTGAGGCCTCAGCTGGAGTGCTATGTCCAGTTCTGGAATCCACATCTCCAGAAGGACATTGGCAAAATAGAGGCAGTCCAGAAAAGGGCAACAAAGATGGTACATGGACTGCACCAGAAGCCCTACAAGGAAAGACTTAAGGACCTTAATATCTAGTCACTGGAGGAAAGAAGGGAGAGGGGAGATATGATAGAGAATTTCAAGTACCTTAGGGGACTAAACAGGATACAGGTGGAAAGCATATTTCAGAGAAAACTCTGTACAAGAACAAGGGGGCATGAAATGAGGCTGAAGGGTGGAAGGCTCAGGGGTAATGTTAGGAAGTACCTTTTTCACTTAGAGGGTGGTGGAGCCATGGAACAGCCTTCCAGCAGAAGTGGTGGGTGCGAAAACAATATGGGTGTTCAAGAGTGCATGGGATAGACATGAGGGTACCCTTGAGATGTGCAGAGCAGGAGAAACACAGATCAAATAGGATCTGGGGCTGCAGCAGTGAGTAGGGAAATGGGCAGACTAGGTGGGCCATATAGTCCTTATCTGCCGACAGAGTCTATGTTTCTAAGTTTCTAATAAACTTTAATTTAAACTACTAGGGGGTGATTGGGGCTACAGGCTCAGAGTCTCTGGGAAGAGGAGGTCAGCAGACCTTCCCCCAGGGTAGAGGTGGAAGGGGAGTGAGAAGGTTAGCAATGAGAGGTGAGGGGATACAGGCAAACAGGAGTATTGAGAAAAGCAGACAGGCTGGAGGGAGGCTCAGACTCTAGGTGGAAGGTGGTGTTCCTGAATGCACAGTCTTGGAAACAAGATGGATAACCTGCAGGCGTTGTTAATGGAGAGGGCTGTGGACATCACGGTGGTCACAGAAACATGGGTATTGAGAAAACCACACCTAACTATGACTGGAAATCTTGATCCCTGGGTTTACATTATGCAGACGGGTGTAGGGAAAAAGAGGGATGGCAGTTTACATCAGGGAGGGTATAACTTGAGGGAGAAGTTGGAAGAGGGAAGGGCAGAAGCAATGTGGATTCAACTACTGTTGAACAAAGGGAGAAAGGTGAGATTGGGGTGGTTACAGATCACCCATCCAGAGGAGGAAAGAGACAGGGAATTGAGCTTAGTAATACAGACTGCTGCAGGTAAGTGAGAGATGATAAAAGTGGGAGACTTTAATCTGCCCAAGGTGAATTGGAGGGTCCCGGCCATTACCTGTGTCAAGAGTCAGATGATCCTAAATGCACTGCAAAGTGGATTTCTGACACAGGGCATCAGAGAACCACCAGGGAGGGGCAGTCTTTTACCTGGTGCTGTCAAGTGGGGACGACATCCAGAATATCAAGGTCAAGGAGCCCCTGGGTGGGAATTGAAGATCACACAGTGTTGTTCCAACTGGACATGGGCAGGGAAAAGGTCCCCACTAAGACTAAAATCCTGGATTTTATAAAGGTAGACTTTAAAAGAATGGTCAAGCTGCTAAGGAGCCACCTGGCAAGCATCCGAGTGGATACAGGGGTAGACCAAAGGTGGTCCACCATCAAGAAGGGAATAATGGAGGCCATAAGGGAGTGCATTACGCCCAATGGGAAAACTTGCGTGCCAAAGCACTCAGTTGGTTTAGCACAGAGGTTGCCCAGGCGGTAAGGAATAAGAGGTCAATCTACAAGAAGTTCAAGAGGACCCAGAGGGAGAAAGACTGGGAGGACTACCTGAAAATGGATAGTGTAGCAGGTAGGGTAGTCTGGCAGGCTAAAGCTTGGAAGGAACTGTAGCTAGCTGAGCAAATTAAAAAGAGAGAAAAAAACTTTTTTCACTATATTAGTGAGAGAAGAGACAAGAAAGATGGTACTATTAGGCTCAGGAAGGGGGGGCAGGTGGGTAAAACAGAATAGGGGCAAAGCAGAAGCAGCAAATGAGTACTTCTGTTCAGTCTTCCCCAGAAGCAGAAATGGACCAGTGCCACTAGGGGGGAGGAGAGGAGACGGGGTGGGCACATGGATGATTTGAAAGAGGTGGATAGGCTGAGGAAAGGGTCGTGAGTATTAAGGGTATATCAATCCTCAGGCCTGGATGGTATACATCCAAGTGTGCTGAGGAAGCTGATGGAGGAGCTTGCAGGTCCCTTAGCTGACCTGTTCAGCAGTTCACTGGTGTTGGGTGTGGTACCACAGGACAGGAGAAGGGTACATGTAGCTACCTGCAAGATCTTCTGTGCCTCTACCACCTCATCCACCCACTCTGCTCCACTGATGAGGGATTGCTAGAGGTTTCCAGGGTCCATTAGGGGGGATAAAGACTTCTGGGTGTATACTTTTGCCTTCATGGCTCCAACCCTGTGGAATGTTCTACCTCATCAGATTAGGGAGTGCCAGACTGCTGATATCTTTAAAATTGGACTGAAAACATATCTTTTCAGCCAGGCATTCCCTGATAAGAGTCAGGTTTAGGTATACTATACTATACTATGCTCATATATTAATTAAGTTCATGCTTATTATAGTGCGATTTTAACCTTTTTATGACTGTATTAAATTTTGTTTATATTAAGATGTAAAGTGCTCTGATCTACTGGAAGAGCACTGGACAAATAAACATTTGGTTGATTGATTGATTGACAAGAGTGGCCCCAAGGACAACCTGGGAACTACAGATCGAGCATTCTGACTTCAATTGTGTTCAAGTTCATGGAAACCATACTTAAGGAAATATTAGTAGAGTATCTGGAACAGAATGGCTTCCAGGATGGGCAGTGACATGAGTTTATTGGAAGGAGATTATGTACCAAACAAATCTGATTGACTTCTTTCACTGGATCACTAATACAATGGACAGAGCCAAGTGGTGGACATCCTTTACTTGGACTTCGGCAAGGCCTTTAACTCTGAACCCCACAAGAGGTTGACCAAGAAGTTATCAGATCTAGCGGTTGGTGAGAAGTTGACCAGGTGGGTGGATAACTGGCTAAGGGGTAGAACTTGGAGCATGCTGGTGGGAGGTGAGCTCTCCAGCACCGGGGAGGTCACTAGTGGGGTCCCACATGGCTCAGTGCTTGCACCAGTGCTGTTCAATGTCTTCATCAATGATATTGGGGATGACATTAAGGGAAAAATTTGTTTATTCATGAATGATACTAATCTCTGTGGGAGGGTGGACACAGCAGAAGTCATACAAGACTTAAGGTAAGATCTGGAAAAGCTACAGATGTGGTCCAGGATTTGGCAACTTGACATCAATGCAAAGATGTGCAAAGTTATGCACATTGGAGCTAAGAACCCAAGGACTGAATACAGCCTGGGTGGTGCATGGGCAGCTACATCTGAGGAAGAGAAGGACCTGGGAGTGATGATCACTAGTGGCTTGAAGCACTCCATGCAATGTAGGAAAGGAGCAGCAAAGGCAAATAAAATGTTGATCTGCACTGCCAGGGTATCAGCAGTACATGGGAAGAAGTAATACTGTTCTTGTACAGGTAATTGGTGAGACCACATTTGGAGTACAGCCTACAGTACTGGTGCCAATACCTTAAAAAGTATGTAAATCTGCTAGATATAGTCCAAAGGAGTGCTGTTAAGATGCTCAGGGGCCAGGAGGGTGGAACATATGAGGAGAGTTTGGAGGCCCTGAACACATACTCCCTGGAGGAGAAGAGAGAGGGGACATGATGGAGGCCTTCAAATATTTAAAACAAATAAATAGAGTGGACTTGGAAAATCTCTTTAAGCTCATTGGGAATCAAAACACAGAGGGGACACAGTTTCATGTTGGGGGGAGGTTTAGAAGACAGGCTAGGAGGCATTTCTTCATGGAGAGGGTGATAGCAGGTTGAAATAGGCTTCCTGAAGATGTGGTTTCATTGAAAACAGTAGGCAGCTTCAAGAGAGACTGGGATAGAGTTACTGGGAAAACATGGATCATGAGGGGGGAGGATGGAGGAGAAGGGATTATTGGGGAGGAGGGTCAGTAGCTGACGCTGACCCTGCAATACAACCTAATGACTTTGCTGGCTTCATAGTATGTTCTGATGTGTGTGTGTTCTTCTTCACAGAGAGTGATGGGTAAGTGGAAAAGCTTGTCTAGCACATGAGTCAATGCAGGGACCATTACTGAGTTTAAAGTCAGCTTGGATGATTTTAAAGGGCTAATCAATGGGATGAAAGGGTTGTAGAAGTGTAATAGTTTCAAGGTAGAGATTCAAATGCTGGATTGCTGCTTGTACGTTTCTATGTTTCTGTCATCATCATCATCATCATGCTGTCTTCCTCCCACCACATGCATATACACTCACTTGCACACTTTTAATTTCTGTCTCTCTTTCATGCTCACTCTCTTTCTATGTCTTGCTTTCAGTCTCGTTCTCTATCTCTTGTTCAAGTATTAAAAAACAACAAAAACATTAAAACTGCAACCCATCTAAGAAATTTCTTGAGACAGACTGCACATTTAAAATTCTGCTTCTGTACATCAGTTAAAGAGTGATTTCTTGGTTCTGTGAAGAATCTTAATTTTCAGAAGTCAAGCTTTTGGTTTTACACTCAAGGATATAGACACTTCTGAATATCATAGTTTAACACTGAAAGTTCCAGCTAACCATGATATGTATAGTACTGACTACCAGAGCTGGGCAGCATTTTGCACGGTCAACACTCAGGTCATGATGTGTTTAGATAAGAAATTTGCAGAATTGGGTTCACATTGTGAAATTGCCAGAACGTAATGCAAGAGCAGTGACATGTTCTCACATATCACAATACAGGCAAGTTCTGCTGAACTAACAGAATGTCTCTATAGTGCATTCTTCCAGTAGAGCTAAACCCAGCAGTGTCCTCTGTTTCAGTGATGATAAAGAAAGAAAAACATAAGTGTTTGTAAAGTGCTTACAGGTTCTAGTAGCATCATTTCTGGCCATAAAAATCAGAAATACCTTTGGTTCTGTTGGGTGCATTATCGATGTGAAGTAATATATTGCAAACAAGTTATTTCTGTGACTGTAACTCCATGATTCATGAGTTTATCCTGTGATATTAGATGGATTTAGAGTACCATTTGCTATACTCGGAAATAATATGGTAATGTTAGTACTACCATGAATATTTGCCCAGTCAGGGTACGTAGCAAGGTCAAAGATGTACCAGGCCCAAGTGTTCATAGCCAGATTTAAAACCAATACACCAATAATGTTCATAACCACTCCAGTCTTCACCTGCAAAATAAAAAATAATAATTAGCATAGTTATCATGTAGGGATACAGTATTATTGCATAGACAATAAGAGCAATCATTTATATTTTACGAATGGAATTTCTGTAAAGGAAGTTGATATCCTATAAACTGATATGACTTCTTCATTTACAATTTAATGATTAGACAAAAAAAATCATATTTGAGGCTTTGTTTTTAAAATTTAAATAACCCAAGATAGGTTTTCTGACTTGCACTAGGTAACATGGTGATAATAAACTGAACAGGACAAAATACCTATAAAAAATGAGTCCTATGCCAGCCCAGTGGCACTGAGGGTTGAGGTACTGGACACCATCCTCACACCACGCTGGCGACCCAGGTTCAGGAACAAGCCTGGGCCACCAGGGGTCAGCGGGGGAGAGAGGAATGAGTATCCAGAAGGCTGTTCTTCTCTCTTGGGGGGAGGAGGACTAGTTGTCCCATGTGCTGACTACCCTCTGGCAGTGGCTAGACGGCAGTATGGTCGGGAGGCTTGCCGCCGTCATCCTTGCATCGGCAGGGAGGGGGCTGGGTGAAAACCAGGGAAAAGTGAGCCTGGCAGGCTCGATGATGGTCCGCTGCTCCCAGGAATGGATCCCCCTAACCCAGATTCTGGATTGGGTCTCTGGGAGGGAGGAGAATCCAGCAACCTCCTCCTGGCCCCACCGCAGGGGGTAATCTGTGGGAAAACTACTGGGGGTCCACCTAGCACGGGAGCAGTGGGACTGGAGAGTGAGTCCCTCCAATCAGAGGGCCATAGTGCCTGCCAGAGCTCAGGAGGGATAAATTGTAAATGAAAAAAAAAATTAGTTCTGACCACCAGATAACCCCATAACATGTAATACAAATATAAAATCATTGCACACAAAGTTTCAAAACATTAAAACCAGGGTGCGCAAAAAGTATTTAAACAATGGCTTTTCACAAAACAGTGTCAAAAAACAGATAAAAGACCAAAAATTGACCCACCACAAAATATTTTATTATATGAGCTCTTGTCAGTGTTCAATGATGAAATACCTTTCATTGGCAAAACTGCTTATGAGACCTTGTCTGATTCCTGAACTACAACCTTCTGTTGGCTCCTTAGACAGCATCAATGCTACTAACTCAGCCAGAACTCTGATTGCTAACATGCTAACTGTATTTAGAGAGCTACAACCTTCTGAAGCTAGTTAGTGAGCTGCAACCTCCAGAAACAGTATTTATTGAGCTGCAACCTGTAGAAACTGTAATTAGTGAGCTGCAACTTCCAGAAATGGTACTTTGTGACTTGCAAGCCCTAGAAACTCTAATTAGTGAGCCGCAACCTCCTGAAACTGTAATTAGTGAGCTGTAAGCTCTAGCAACTCTAATTAGTGAGCTATAACCTCACCTGCGGGGTTGTAATTAGAGTGCTGCAAGCTGCTGAAACTAATTAGTAAGCTTCAACCTCCTGAAAATATAATTAGTGAACTGCATGCTCCAGAAACTATAATTAGTGAGTGGCAATCTGTTGTAGGTCACACACACCAACAGAGCTTACCAATGCTTTATCCAAGCATGGAGAACTGTAGAGCAAGCTCCCTTTTCATAAAGAATACAGCCCTCTGATTGGTTCCCTCGAATTCATAGAGCCTTCCTTAATCTTTGGTTAACATACATGCAGAGTCTCATGACACAAAAGCATCTACTAACTCTCTGAATTCAAAAGTAGCTAATTTCTTTATGCAATCTATTTTCATACTAGCAAGAAGACACTTCAGTGGGTTACATTAGCAGCCAGTTAATCATCCCCAGAAATATATGGCATGAATTGTAGCCCCTAAGGGGTGACAGTCTATAAATGTAGTGACTGGTCATGCCTTATTGCACATATAGTATGAATCTGAGAACTTAGGGCAGAGATAGAAGTGGTAAAAACACAGTTTAGTGTCACACTTAAGCATTATGGGCTTGGAGCACAATAATTAGGTGTAGAGACACAGAACAGGGTGGAGCATGTGCCCAACTGCAATCACATACCTAGCACATGTCCATAAAGTTCTGACTTAGTCATCAGGGGAAAAATACCCCATGCAACTAACTCACAATGTAACAGAGGGTTGTAACATGCTAGTAAGTGTCAGCAAGATTTGCACTTCCTAATACCTGATTTACTATATTAAAAGACTTTAATGCATGACTTAGCCCTGTAGCATGGTGTTCTGCTATTCATATATGTCCATGGCACAGTCACTGCCACCTAATTTAACCCACCAGCTCCTAAGCAGATCATTAAAGCCTGCATGTGGGCTGAAGTTTCTTGGTATCTTTTGGGCCTCTTCTGTCCCTCCTGGTGCTTCAGTGCCCCCACTCCCTAGCTTGTCCATAGTTCATTGTATCCAGCAGGACCTGCCCCATTCCCCACTCCCCCACTCACTTAACCCTCACTCACTTGCATGCATTTAATTGGCATCAAGTCACTCTTAGATCTCCATTCCCCATTGGCTCTTAGTGTCCACATTGCGCTTTAGTGACACCTCGTGGAAGTGCTTGTAGGACTGTGCATGCATGCAGACGAAGATGCCAGCTTGAACCAGGAGCTCTGATGCCAATTAAATGTCCTACTAAATTAAGTAAAAAAAACTGTCATCACAGCCAGTATAAGTCAACGGCGCTTGTAATCGTGGTCCTGAATACCTAAAAAGTAATTCCTGATCATCCAATATTTTTAAATAAACACATTCCAAAAATCCAGCAGTCCATTTTCAGTATGACACCTGGCAATAGTAAACAAAACTTGGCACATGGCAACTGCCAGAGCGGAGCAGGTGCCAACTTCTTTCCAGTGCTCCCTTCAGAAAAACAAACTGCCACAGGTAAAAACAACAGTAATACTAAAAATGACAAAAGTGATATGAATTTCGTCAAAGATATGCTGGTGTCCATCAAAGAAGATACAGCAGATTTAAAACTAAAAGATAATACCACAAGTAAAGAGCTGACAGAGGTCACCTCTCATATGGACTCTTTTGTAGAAAGAATGGCATTTATGGAGGAATTGCTCACTAAATTGGAAGATTTTATGGAGGGGGAGGCAAGGCAAATAGGTCAGGTTACTGAGAAACTAGATGATTTGGGGAACAGAGGGCACTGAAATCATTTGAGATTTGTGGGAATTCCTGAGGGGCTGGAAGGACCAGACATGATAAGATTTTTACAGGAATTTCTCCCTGCCCTATTAAACTACCAGTGGACTTGGCCAATTGAAATTGAGAGAGTCCACAGAGCTTTGACATCCAGTCCAAAGCCGGGCCAAAGACATAGAAACATAGAAATATAGACTTCAATGGCAGATAAGGACCACTTGGCCCACCCAGTCTGACCGAAACCCATCATTGCAAACTTCTTAAGGTTTATAGTTAAGGAGGAGGTGCTTAGAGTGGCTAGAGAAAGAAAGTCATTGAGCTGGAATGGGTAAAGGATTTACATTTTCCAGGACTTTTTGGCTTAGACAGTTGAAAAATGAAAGATGTTTGCTCCTGTCAGAGCAGTGCTTCAAAATCTGAATATTAAATACTTTGTTAAATATCCAGCTGTACTAGTAATCTAGAAAGGGAGGCGCTTACACTCTTTCAGTAATGTGGGGAATGCCTGGAATTTCATCAATAGAAATTGGCCTAACAGCTCTAGTCTGAAAGATTTGTCCAGGCAGAGTGGGAATCAATGGTCACCCGTTTGTGCCTCAGGCTTGAAGCATCTTTGCAAGACTGCAGCCTCAGCCTCAGCTAGCAATGCACAGGAGCTTGCAAATCAAGAACTTTACAGCCACTCTCTTCCCACTATGCACAAAAGCTCTTCCAAGGCCACAACACCACTACAAGTAAATACTAAACCACTACCTAAATCTCTGACCTGGTCAGCTAAGTCATACAGGAAAGCAATCCCCATATCAAAAAATAAATACAGATCTTTAGAGGCTGCATCCAAAACAACCAATCAGCAAAACAGACCTAATGCAAAAATTAAAAAAAAATGGATGTGACTCACTGCCCTTCCTCCCCGATCAGCCCTCAATTTTTACAGCCTGACTTTGAGGACTCCACAGTCCTGGAAGACACCCCTTACCTGCAAGAGGTTTAAAGACTTAATTTGAAGCAGATCCATGGTCAGCGCATCGACAAATTTTTGAAGATCAAACAGAGCCCCCAAATGACTGCTGTAAAGTTTATCTGTTTTTGGGTGGAAGACGTCACACAGCCTTGCATCTATCTGATTTGTCCCCTCTGTTCATAGGACTCCACCCAGGAACAATAATGATGAACAGAGTGGTAGAAAGATGAACACAAAAGACTGTATGCTGCCATGTGAGGCTCCAGCTGGTGTCTGCAGAATGCCTCACTTGAATTTGAGGTAGTCATTAGTAGAATAGTGTTGCAGTATTTTTGGCTCCCAAGAAAGTGGGACAAAACACTCCTACACACAGGAAATCTAGTATGGATTGTCACTGTGCAGAGAACTTTACTAGAATGCTGTTTGCTGTGGTACTAGTGCCATCAAAAGACTTAATGTTTAAATGTCAGCTTAGTTAATTCTATTATCAATATGCCTCATTTTTCAGGCACAAATTAGTGACTGCTGGGAGGAAAGAATTCCCGCCCCCACCCCCCATTTCAAGACAAAAAGTCCTGGCTGTCTGGCATATTTTTGTGAGTCACCATTGCTGTCAGTCATTGTCTCTTCATGGGAATGTGTCCAGGTGGAAGGACATTAGATCGGTGCTGCTCACCAGTGGATGACATTTGAGTGAGTGAGTAATGTACTAATGACACCTATCTTGACAAATTCTGCAGACCTTAATGAACATACGTACCTACAACTTTTTGAAGGTGTTTTACCTAATTGTATGCATCCCAGCTTTCTCACTGTCAGCTATAGTGTGTTGAGATAACCATCGGTACATAAAGGTGTACTAATAGAGCCGTTACCAGTGTGGTGTTGAAATTGAAGCAGAGGAAGAATGGCATTTTTGATGTTAAGCACCCATTTGGCTACAACTAGAGTGACCATTGATTTGGGAGAATCCTCTATTGCTACTACACAAGACGGTACTGATGAAGGTATGATTAAAAAAATATTTTTTATGCTGGAAAAGGCAGTGCTTAAAGAGGTGACTTTACATCTTAACATTTTATCACTTCAAAAATATGTGGAGAGAGAAATGGTCCCCCAAGGACTGAGTCTAACTAAGTTACCTGCTTGTGGACTTGAAAAAATGTTTTATAAAGATAAATGGGAAAATAATCTGAAACAAGGCTCATTGGAATTAGTAAAAATTCAAATAGAAGAAGATCAGCATAATAGGACTGAAGTTTTGCAGGAAATAGAGAACTTACATCAAGAATGGTTACCCTTTAGTTCTAATACTCTCTTGCAAGAGCTTGGTAAAAAATTAATGGCTAAAGCTAAGAAACTTGAGAAAGAACTCATTGAAAGAAAGAAAACAAAGCTAATTTGTGATGAGAAAGTCTATCAAAATAATCGCTTGTATAAATGGGAGAACCAATGTCATGGTCGAGAGGGAGAAGAAAATCAAGGGGATGATCAACTTCAAAAACGAATGTTTTTTTCCTCAGCTTAGTCTTTTTCTCAGGATATATGAATTTTGAGTCCTGAATCTCCAACAGAGTAATTTGCCAGATTTAAAAAAAAAGAAAAAAATAATGATGGGGGAGCCATGGGCAAAGTAGAACAAGAAGGAGAGTAACTGATTACATGAATGATGAAGTGACTGCACCTACAGCTAATGGACAATCGTTAACAGTTGTTAATCTATGTAGCAGAGTATTAACTGAATCACAAATTAGCCTGTTATCACTGGGGTTGTCCTTTGTGCAATTTCAATATAATAGTGTATTTGAAATGTGTTGTGATTTATTTAAACTGTTTCAAAAATTAAATTTGAGAAAGTTCTTTGCTTCTAATGACAATGAAAATGATGCGAGTGAAGTAAGTGAAACACATGATGGTAATGAGATGATTGTTGATCCTGTATCATTATTAGATGTCATTACAGAGCATAAACTAAATGATTTGAGTGCTGCTGCTAATGATCTAGAGAACGAGTAGATGGCAGGTGGTGAAGTGTGAGAGGGTGATGTAAATTTACAAGCAGCCAGACCAAGTGTTAAGAAAGCATCAAGATTTGTACCTCATCTCCAGATAGTGAAACATTAAAAGTTTTTCAAGAATTAATATTAAGAGATGTAGCTGCTTCTATTAGAAATTCGAAACAGAAACATCACTGGGATAATTTGAGTACAGACCAAAGAGAAGCACTAGATAAATTGCACTCCTTTTCCAATGTCATTATTAAGGCATCGGATAAGGGAGGCAATGTAGTCATTATGGATAGAGAAACGTATAGGGAGGAAGCCTTAAGACAACTTGAGGATGTGAATGTTTATCAGAAACTGAATGGTAATCCTCTTCCTGAAATGAAGGTAAAGCTCTTTTCATTCATGCAGGACGACTTAGAAGCAGGATCAATCGCAGGACAGGAATATGATTACCTGAGATGTGATGACCCTATAGTTCCTGTATTTTATCACTTGCCAAAAATTCACAAGGATCAGGCTAACCCTCCTGGACGCTCAATTATTTTGGTCTGTGGGTCACTAATGGAACCTCTGGCAGTATTTTTAGATGGATTTCTGTAGCAAGAGGTACACAGGCTTCCTTCTTTAGCAAAAGACACTATAGCTATGTTGCAGGAACTGGGGGACATCACTTGGAAAGAAAGTTATAGGTGGCTAACAGTTGATATTTCATTTTATATACCTCAGTCTCACACAATCTGGGGATCCAAGTGGTAAAAGAACAACTAGAGAACTCAAGGTTGGAGAATTTACAATAAAAGCACTGTCTTTGATTTTGGAGTCTAATTTTGTTCTTTTTGAGGATGTGTTTTATTTACAACAGTGTTGAACCACAATGGGTTCCTCAGTGGCCCCCTCCTACGCCAGCCTCTTTATGGGGTGGTGGGAGGAGGCCATCCTGGACATAGAAAAATCTATTTTTTGATAAAATTGTTAAATATAAGAGATTTATAGATGATTTTATTTTTATTTGGGATGGAACTGAATAGGAAATAGATTTATTTCTTCAATTTATTAATGAAAATTACGTGGGTTTAAAATTTATAGGTAGAAGTGATTGTAGTGAGATTGACTATTTGGATTTCACTTTAAAAGGGGTTCCATGTCAAAGAATAGAAACTAAGTACTTTAGGAAATCCACGTCAGGAAACAGTGTATTACATGCCCGCAGTTCCCACCTAAGAAAACACTATTTTGAATCTCCCTTATGGAAAACAAATTAGTTTGAAAAGAAATAGTTCCACACAGCAAGAGTATTTAAAATTAAGATAAGATTTGTTCATGAGGTTAAGATAAAGGGGTATGAGAAGCATGTGCTACAACATGCATCAGAAAAGGTGGATTTAATAGAGAGACAAGATCTGTTGAAATATAGGGCACCAAAGTCAAGACAGGAGCAAGTGGTGTTTGTGTCCACTTATGGACCAGTTTTGATGGATCCAAGATCTATTGTATGTAGACACTAGATGTATTAGGTCTGGATAGGGATCTTAAAAAAGTGCAGGAAAGTGGCCCCCTTATAACTTTTAGGACAGGGAAAAGGTTATGTGAATTCCTGACTAAAAGTGAATTCAAAATAGAGACTGATAAGGGGTCATGGCTTGGAAAGAAGCCGAGTACAGGCTATGAGTTTTGTGAACTCTGGACCCTTGGGAATCCAGGAAGCGACTGTCAGAAATTTCATAACCTGCAGTATGAAACATGTAATGTATGTCCTGTGGTTTTCTTGTGGCAGGGTGTATATTAGTCAGACAACCAGATTCTTGAAAGAAAGACTCCAAGGACACTGCAGGGCACTTCATAGGCAAGATGAAAGTCACCCTATAGCAAAACATTTATTGGAAATGGAAGATTTAAAACCCCATAGAATTAAATATATGGAACTAAATCATGTTCCTTTGTGATTGAGAGGGGGGATAGGGACTTAGAATTAGATGAAAAAGAATCAGCTTGGATTTTTAAATTAGGAACTTTAAAACTACATGGATTTAATGATTATATTGACTGGAAACCATTTATATACTGTTGGAGGGCTAATTTTGATTTATGCACCTCTGGTAAATGGATTAAATATTGTCTGCTTGACTACAGGTGTTTTTCTGTGTAAATTGTGGCATATTCTGATTAACTGATTTACTAGGGGGTCCCCAAATACTATGGTGCCATAGTATTCTTCTATTGGTTACTTTGTTAAATTTTTGAGGTGCAAGCTTTTAAATCACTGAGAAAGTTTGAAGTGTAATTGTTGCTCTGTATTTACACTGTTATGATTTATTCTGCACTGGTCTCTGCAGTGGGGCAAGTTCTTTAACAAGGAATTACCTTATAAAAATTCAGCTTTGAACTGGAATAAGATCTTGATCCACTAAAGAGAGCAGGGACAAAAGCAAATACTTTCATTCAGTCTCAATAATGGCTAAATTGATTTCATTTATTTTATTTCATGATTTGCACCTGTAGGGCGAGGTATTTATTAACTGTTGAATCATGTGAAGCCACACCTCCTGATGAAGGGGTAGGAAACCCCAAAGTGCCGAGGTTTTGAGAGCACTTATGTGGGAGTCTTAATGCACTTTAATACACTGGATTGTGTTCAAACTGTGCACTTTATTTGTTGCTTTTGTAAGTACTAATTTTGTAAAGTACTATTTACACATCCTAATTAAAAAATCTTTCTACTGAAATTATTTGCCTGGAGTGCTGGCCTTGTATTAATTGTTGGACATGTGAGGTTCCTAGATCAACAGGTATGGATTGTCACTAAAGATGTTACTGGACATGTAAGATCCACAGTTCTACAGATAGTGGGCATCACTAAAGATACTACTGAACATGTGCGGTCCACAGCTCTACAGACTGAGGGTGTCACTAAAGATGCTACTGGACATGTCAGGTCTCTAGTTCTACAAGTTCTACAGGGAAGTAGAGTTACTAAAGATGCTACTGGACATGTCAGGTCCACCATGACTTGTGGATGGGTGAGAGGGCCATTAGCATGGTAAGACCACTTCCTCACATTGTCAATACCGAGTTCATAACTGCATGGTGAAGAACTGTGACCCCCTCCAAGGATAGTTGAGGAGGATCACAGACAAAGGACTGGTGCTACACTGCAGGTGCTATGATTTTGTGATATCCCTAGTGACTGTGCATCAGACAATTTTTGTTAAAGTACGTTTATTGAATTTTCCAGGTTACAGGAAAACAAACATATAATACATCACATAATATTCTCTTGCCAGACTTATATTGCATGTCCCTTGTTACACCTACAATGCTGGCTTGAATCCAACTTGTTTTCAAATAGCTCATTAGAACTCAGTTATCTACATAACAGCAACCTGGGTCAAACCTTACCCAACAAATGAACATAAGCACATTGTTATTTCATTCTACCATACATCTACATATTTTGATTTCAGAGGTGAAATGAGACAGTACTAAGTGACAATAGTGAATGCAAAACAGCACAGAAAAAAACAGTAAGTGCAATAACAGCACCAGTATATCAAAGTGAGAAGTAAAAACAACTACACAGGCTAGCACATGTAAAATGGGGGGCTTCATCCCCTGTACCACCCAACTGGAATATAAATAGACTCCACATCACACAAATCAGAGGTACAGTACAGCAGTAAAGTTAGAGACAGTGCCCAAATGACTCGTGCTGTTTTTGTGCCTGTCGCTATTTTCACCTGCACTGTTACTTCCACATTGTTTTCACTGGACACCAAATGAGACAGTCAAGAGAACAACCTCTTCACCAAAACTGATTGGTTTCAATTATCTAAACTGACTTAGCACTGCTAAGGATACTTCCCAGGCCCCTCAGTCAGCAGATCCCATGGGTATTGAATCTCAGTATGGGCCCCAGGCCCTTTCAAATATATCCGCTTGATACCTAAGGGTGTAGGTAAGCTTGTTTAGTGTTAGCACCTTAACTATGAGGTCCTCCCACTGTGAAAGTGTGGGGATTTGGTGTGACACTCACATGTTCTGGTTGCAGTGTCTGGCTCAAGCTTAGTAGCAAATGAACATTCCTATTATACTCCCAATATAGCTCCCAATGTGTAAAAATCAATGGAACACTTGACCCATCCACTCAGGGGTACCCCAGGGCTCCATCCTGGGGCCCCTACTCTTCTCTATCTATCTAAACACCCTACCTAATGCCTGCTCTGGCAATATTCTAATGTATGCCAATGATGCCATCATTTTTGCCACCCACCGCAATCCCATCTCCCTCCAGGACACTCTAACAATCATATGATGATGCCGAGGCTTGGTTTAAAGAACACAGACTCATCATTAATCTTAAAAAAATCAAAACAATGTTTTTCACACATCCCCAAAACAAAGTCTGCAACTTTCCACTCCATATCCTCCCTAGTACCAATCAACTGCTTGAGCAAGTCTGCTCCTACAAATACCTTGGGGTCACCTTCGACTCAGCCCTCACCTACCACACCCACATTGATGCCCTTGCATCTGCCACTAACTCATGACTTGGCATCCTCTACCGCCATAAAAACTGCCTCCCACCTGACACTCTCCAACTGGCAGTTACATCCTCAGTACTGTCCCTTGTTGACTATGGTGTGCCAGTCTATAATTGATGCTGACACTACACGCCCTCAACAAAATTCGCTCACCTAAACAAGGCCTGCAGACTGATTACTGGCACCCCCAGGCTCACACATACTTGTATTCTCTATGAGGACACAAAATTGCTAAACCTTGATGAATGGATACATTATCAAACCTGCCTCCTCACAAAGAAAACTCTACTCGGGCTTCACCCCAGAGGTTACAGCCTCCATCCACCACACCGAACCTTCTATCGCAACCCGAACCTCAAGCAGGATAAGTCTAATGGTCCCCAGACCGAGGACCACCCATGGACAGAGGTCCTTCTGCTACAGAGGCCCATCTTGGTTTAACGCTCTCCCTGCTCCTATCTCCAAAGCACCCACAATCTCCACTTTCAAAACTGCCCTTGAGGCCAACTGTTTAGCACCATAGCATATCATCTAGTAAATTGATCCCTCCACACTTGACAATGCCACTAGCACTCAAACACACACACACACACACACACCAATAGCCTAATGCCTCTGTTATTACTAGCATGTTCTCAGCTGTAACATTGTAATGTATATCAAACTGTTTAACATGTATGTCGTATCATTGTAATTGTCTACCCAAATTGCTTAAGATGTACGCCACCACCATTATGTAACCCTAAATATGTGACACCTATGCTGTAACCAAAAACTTATTCTTTGTTCTAAATGTGACGTGGTGCCTTTGGAAATGAGCCCCTGGCTCAAAGATTGTAAACTGATGTACAAATAAATAAATAAACAAAATACAGTAGCCAGTCCAGGACTAGAAGCAAATGAACATTCCAATTATAAAATGGCCAGTCCTCATTCTCTTGGTCCTCAGTTCCCAAAACTATGGACACTGGAGTGACTGGGATATGGCAGCTATGCACTTGCCCCACTCTCTCTGAGATCTCCTGCCAGAATGGCTGCTGTTTATCACATGCCAATAAATAGTGAATATAAGTGCCTATATTTTATTGCAGTTTCCACACATGGGACAGATCTCAGAATGAAATGTATGCACTATCAGGAATGACTGGTACAGTCTGTTTATGAATTTATATTGTGCCTCTTTGCATTTATTACAGATAAACAGACCCATATGGAAGGAACATATTGTTTGTCAGACTTTTTCATGGATGGGGGATGCCAGGTTGGCCTCCCATCTCAAGTGGACCTTCATAGAAGGGTCGGCTCCAGGGACTGGCCTGCTTCACTACCCTGGAGACCATCTTCCTGGGATGTTGGCATTTGCCCAGCATCACTTGCTTTAGGGGACCTATTTGTGCTGTTATTCAGTTTGGCCTATCTAAGCCCTGTACATAATGCCTCAGCTGCAGATTAAAATATAAGTGCTTGTTTGATTTTCTTAAATTATCAGATCCCAGCCCCTGTCATGACATCTCCAAGGCATTGTATTCACCTAGATTGCCAGTCTTTGCTTACCTCTCCATGTTTGGGAGAAAGCCAGCATTGTCTGTTGTTGGAACCAGCCATGTGTTCTCCCCATCCCTTGCCTTCCCTTGCAGAAGGCCTGCCAGGCCATCAGGGTCCATTCCAGCAGCAGGTTTCTGTCTCTAAGAGCTCTATAATCACACAGACCCCCAGATGCCAGGTATGTTTGCGGGTGATGTGGTGCTCCATCCATCTCCAGATCAAACCACTGATCCCTATCCAACTATGCAACCCAATTCTGAATGCAGCTACTCTTCAGTGCTGATTGTATATCAGGATACTTTAGCTCCCCCTTTCTGATCATTCCTTTTCAGGCAGCTCAAGCTGGCCCTTGGTGTGCACCCAGCCTATAAAAATTGGTATCCCGTGACTTTGGCGACCGCGATTGGGCATCTACCCAAAGGGTGACTCAATTGTGGTGCCTGTCATTGGAGTGACTGGGGGATGTGGGCAACAGGATGGGGGTGCATGAAATAGTGACATCCTGTCACTGCATGCCTATGCATGTTGGGGGGGGCAAGCATGCTGAATGTGGGGTGGGAGAGGATGGAGGGGTTGTAGGGGGTGGCACCATGGCGAGCTGCCTAGCTGCTTCTGTGGCATGGTGGGTGGGTTCAGGGCTGTGGTGGGAGTTGTGCTGGGTTCAGGTGTGGCACAGGTACTTTTTGTTGCACCCAGCCTGGATTTTTGTTTTTTCTGCATTTGCACCACCCCCGACATGCACCCCCTAGAGTTGAGAATCCTTAAGTACGAGGGTGTGGGGGGCACAGCACCCTGCATAAAGCACAACACCCCAACTCCCCGGCACTGTTTTGCTGTGTGCCAGGGAATACATCTCCAAAATATTTTTTCGGCGATCGCCCATCAGCAATCACCGTTATCACATAGATCCATAAAAATGTGATGTATGCTGCTTCTATCCTGCGACTATCAGCACAAGTAAGCTGCATGGGAACCATCTACATGGGGTAGAGAATTTAGGGAAGTGTATTCATTTTTTTCCATGTAATATACTTTACTGAAATTTTCAATGAAAAAACACGCAAAACTTCTAAGATATTGCAGTAGTCACAATATCCAAGGTACCAAACAGAGTATCACGAAAGGAAGGAACAAAGAAACAAAAAACAGTAACACCTCAAAGTGTAATCATTTTAATCAAATTCAGTCACACCAGCCATGAGAGGGGTGGGTCCTTCCATCTCTCCAAAGCAGCTGGTAACTAGAGCAAATTTTATTCTGCAGTTTAATAGATCATGCCACAATACATGTAATCACTTCCAGTTCAGTGATCAGTTCTGTGGAATTTCTTTCTGCAGTATGTTAGCAATAACACAACAGGGTATGGGGTTATAGGCATTTAATCCACACCTCAGGTGAGGTTGTGAGGCATGGGCCACAGGCAAGTGCCTTCATGGCACCCGAGGTGTGGATTAAATATACAACAATACCTAAGTGGTGTGCACTTACAACATGGGTTATGTTTTAAAAAAAAATAACATAAATGTGTTTTTTCCATATGTCAGTAGGAGAACTTGAACTGCATTCTGCCATACTGAAAAGAAGTCTACAGAATTAATGCACTTGTCAGTTATTTTATGAACATAAAAATACCAGAACTACAGTCAGTCCTGAAATTATTTCTGGCATTTTTAGTTCATAAAATAACAACATATGCCTGTTTCAGACACTTTGTTTCTTTCCCGCTGAGCTGCTCAGTAGCTTTGGGGGAGAGTGGGACACTCCGAGAGCTGACAAGACAAACAGGAGTGGGGCAGCAGGGGAACACAAACACTGGGAGCTGTCTCTGTGTCACTGTCTCCTCCTTCATGGACTATTTGTGTCACTGGCCATGGCAGGTGAATTTTACTGCCTGTCTCGCTATGTTGGTTCAGAGCACAGTATGACTGTCAAGATGTTGGGGGATAGTTCTCTCCCCCCCTCTCTCTGTAGAGGACGGGACATATTCAGCTCACTGCACAATAATATTGCTTTTCACTTATTTTGGACTGGGAATGTTACTATGTGAGTCTCTCACTGTATAGCTTGCTGTGTCTCTCTGTCTCTCTCTCTCTCTCTCTTCTCTCACTACACCTCAGTCTCTCTCTGCAGTGCACTATGGTGCTTGCTCACTGTCTCTCATGCGGGGATACTGTAGAGAGAAACTTTAAGGTGGGGGCAGAGTTTTACACAAGAAAGCACATCCTGATGTCATTGTCACTATCTCTCTCTCTCTCTCTCTCACACTCAGGCATGATGTATGGGTGGGTGTTTGTTTGCTTGTTTGTTTTCCTTCTCTAAAGAAACATATCTGAGGATCAGTGGCAGGATTTTTAGGACAGTAAATTAATAAAAAGGGAACTAAGAGCATTTCAGTAACAAACAAGTATTGGAATAGCAGTATAAGTGCAGTATAATGTGGGGAGTAGTGCATTGCAGTAGCTGCGGGGCAGCTGTATTTAGGCAGACCCTGTGGATGCTGAGGTGCTGGCCTATCTGCAGGCATCTCTCCGGACTGTGGGATGAGGTAGCAAGACTCAGAATGGATGTAAACTGGGTCAGGAGTACCTTCACCCCTGTCCAGAGACCACCCAGTCCAATGCTGCTGCCTCAATGGATGCCAAGAACGAGGAACACATGGATGACGGTGGGCTCGGGGAAGGCTAGCACAGTCAGGCAGAAGCACATCCCAGATCCTATTCCACTCCAGAACTCATATGCTACTCTGGCAAATGGGGACAACCAAACAGAGGTACCCAGAGAAGTGGAAGGGAAAGATGTGGAGGTCAACCAAGGAGGTGACCTCAGTGGGGAGAGCAGTGGACCACAGAGGAGGAGAAAGTGAATCCTGGTGGGGGACTTTATCATAAGAGGGATCCATCTCAGAACACAGGAGGGGGGGCAGGGAGCTGAGGTGCCTACCAGGTGCCATGGCATGGAGGGATGGGAGGAAGATCCAGGGGAACACTGGGAAGGCAAGATGGGAGGGTGAGCGTGATGTCATTATCCACCAAGGGCTTGGATTCATTGGTGACTGGGGACCCACTTGGAGGGATGGAATCTTGTTCAAGCCTGACAGACTGCATCCATCCTGGAGGGGAATCCAAGCATTCAATGATAAGTTTAAATGTTACATGGACAGGCATTTAAACTAGCCATGGGGGGTTGCAAGCCAGCAAGGAGGGTACCTACTTGCTCACCCCCCACAGCTAGCAGTGGAACCAGCGAACAGGAGGAGTGGATATCTCTACAAAGCAGTGTGCAAAAGATGGAAATAACCATCCAAGAGGTGGATAGGCAGAAAGGTGGCAAAATTCAACAGAAGGGCAGACAGCAGGGAGAACCAGGGATAAAAGACAACCAGGGAGGGGGCTGGCGTAGAACAGCTAAACAGTCCAGGGAGTTCAAATCATGGAAAGCCATGTGTGTCAATGCCAGGAGCCTTAGCAATAAGATGGAGGATCTGGAGGCTGTCGTGGTGCAGTCGAACCTGGACATTATGGCCATCACAGAAGACCTGGTGTAATGATAACCACAATTGGGAGATGGCCATACCTGGCTATAGCATATTCAGAAGGGACAGGGCAGGTAAGAAGGGAGGAGGAGTGACACTTAATGTGAAAGATGGCATAAAGGCCACAGAGATCCAGGAGGAACAAAATGAGGGCAAGATACTGTGGGTTAAGCTGGAAAGGAAAATGGGGCCAGCCATTGCACAGGGGTGGTCTATAGACCACCAGCCCAGGAGGAAGAAAAAGACAAGGAGCTGATGCTTGCCATCCAAAGGATGGCAGACAAGGGTGAGGTGGTGCTGGTTGGAGATCTCAATATTCCAAACGTGGACTGGAGCCTCCCAGCAACAGCATCAACCAGGAGCAGATTTATCCTGTACTCCCTTCAAGAAGCCTTCCTCAAGCATCTGGTCATGGAACCAACTCAGCAGAAGGCAATACTGGACCTTGTGCTTACAAATGGGGACAGTGTGATGAGGTAACAGTGGAGGAGTACCTGGGGAACACTGGCCACCAGTCACTGTGGTTTGACATCACAGAAAGAGCAGAACCAAACCGCACAAAAACACGTATCCTGGATTTTATGGGGGCAGACTTTGGGAAAATGGGGAGATGCTTGAAAGTGACATTAATGGGAATGGGAAGGGAATCAGGTTGAGGAACAGTGGGCAATATTTAAAACTGGGATTACAAGAGCAACAGAATTATGCATTAAGCAGGTTAGCAAGGGGAAAAGGAAGAGGAGGCCATCATGGTTTTCCAAAGAGGTAGCAGACAAAGTGAAAGCCAAAAAAGACTGCATTCAGGCAATACAAAAAGACGCAGGCAGAAGGGGACAGGGAGAAATACCAGGAGAAGAAAAGGGAGGCAGGGAGGTCAGTAAGGGAAGCCAAAGCTCAGACAGAAGGCGCATTGCAAAATCAGTGGGTAGAGGACAAAACCTTTACAGGTACATCAGTGAAAAAGAAAGGCAAAGGAGGATAGTGAGACTGAAGGGGAGGATGGGGCTGTGTGGAGGATGACAACAGTAAAGCTGACATATTGAACAGGTATTTCTGCTCAGTCTTTACTGAGGAAGAGGAGGGTAATGGGTTTGAATGGAGTACAAGGGGTGAGAATGGTGCAGAAATGGACACAAGTCCCTTTACACGAGAAAGGGTCCTGAAGGAACTGGAAGGAATGAGTTGATGAAGCAATGGGGCCAGACGGGGTGCATCCCAGGGTCCTACAAGAACTATGAGAGGTGGTGGCTGAGCCTCTGGCAATCCTGTTTAGCCGTTCACTGGAAACAGGGGAGGTACCCAAAGACTGGAGGACAGCAAATGTAGTTCCCTTATACAAAAACAGGAACAAAGAGGAAGTGGGGAACTACAGACCAGTCAGCCTCACCTCAGTAGTGGGGAAGATCACGGAAGCACTACTGAAGGAGAGATTGGTGGAACATCTGGTTGCCAAGAACTACAGGATCCAAGGCAGCATGATTTTACAAGAGGGAGGTCATGTCAGACCAACCTTACTGAATTTTTTGACTGGGTGACAAGGCAGATGGATCAGGGGAGGGCAGTGGACGTGGCCTATCTGGACTTCAGCCAGGCCTTTGACACGGTGCCAAATAGAAGGCTATTAAACAAACTAGGGAATATGGGAGTAGGCAGGACAGTAGTGTGGTGGGTAGGTAACTGGCTGGGTGGCAGGACACAGAGGGTGGTGGTAAATGGCTGTCACTCCACAGATGGAAGAGTGACCAGTGGGTACCACTGGGATCAGTGCTGGGGCCGGTCCTATTCAACGTCTTCATCAGTCACATTGTGCAGGACCTAGAAGACAGAATGTCCCTGTTTGCTGATGACACAAAGCTCTGTAACAGAGTGGACATGCCAGAGGATATAGACAGAATGAGGAGGGACCTGCAGAAACTTGAAGAATGGTCAGGGATTTGGCAGTTGAAATTTAATGCAAAGAAGTGCAAGATAATGCATATGGGGTACAAACACCCTGGAATAACATATCAGTTGGGGGGGTGAGGATATAGCATGCACCAAGCAGGAAAGGGATTTTGGGGTTATCATCTCTGATGACCTCAAGGTAGGAAAACAGTGCAACAAGGCAGAAGGTAAAGCAAATAAGATGCTGGGATGCATAGGCAGGGGCATCACCAGCAGAAAAAGAGAGTTCATAATTCCACTATACAAGACACTAATGAGGCCCCACCTGGAGTACAGTGTACAGTTCTGGAGACCTTACCTACGTAAGGACATAGACAGGGTAGAGAAGGTTCAGAGGAGGGCAACAAAGATGGTACATGGATTGCATCACAAGTCCTATGAGGAAAGGTTGAAGGACTTGAATATGTACTCCCTGGAGGAGAGGAGGGAGAGAAGGGATATGATAGAGACATACAAGTATCTTACAGGGAGGAACAGAGTGCAGGAATACACTATTTTCCAGTGAAAAAGATGTTCCAGGACTAGAGGGTATGGGATGAAGCTGGAGGGAGGGCTATTCAGAGGAAATATGAGGAAGAATTTCTTCACAGAACGGGTGGTGGACAAGTGGAACACCTTGCCAGAGGAAGTAGTGGGGGCTAAAACAATCATGTGATTTAAGAATGCATGAGATAGACATAAGGGAATTCTGGAGGTCAGGGATAAAGGGCAACAGACTTCTAGGAAAACATAAAGTGAACTTACAAGCTCACAAGGGCAGACTGGGTGGTCCGTAGGCCATGATCTGCTGACAGTGTCTATGTAGCTATGTATCTAATGAACTTCAGGTGCCTCTGTCTGTCTTCTCTTTCTCCCTCTCCAGATAGAACCCAGACACACAAAGTCACAGAGAGACGCAGAACATAAAAGGAAGTGATCGCCTCCAGTGATGATGTATGTCGGGGTGCGGCCGTGAGGGTCAGCTTGCTCACTCTCTCCCGCCTGGGTATCTCTTTTCTGTCTCTCTCTTCTATCTCTCTGTGTCTTGGTAGGACCATGCTGAGCTGCTCGGAAATGCTGTGTGAATGTTTTCCCTAGGAGACAGCCAGACAGTGCTACTGGCACTCACTGCATGCAACTACCCACCCTGTTCTCTGTTTCTTTAGGCAGGACTTTCACACAGTGACAACAGGTCGAAGCTCTCTCCCACATTTCATACACTTACCTGCATATCTCTGTCCCGCTGTTACTACTGTGTCCCATAACTCCTGCTTCCCTACTGTTTGAATTGCTGGCTGTCACTGCTCACTTGACACAGTCCGATGTGTGACACTGAAAGACAGAGAGAGAGAGAGAGAGAGACAGAAAGAGAGACAGACAGACAGACAGACAGAGAGTGCACTGCATGCATTCTGCATTAAATGTCCCAGTCTCTCTCTCCCATTGCCAGTGCAGGTGCTCAACAATGATGTACAGGAAATGCGGAGGCTTAAATGGCTGTCTTTTACTTTTGGGATCTCCAGGGCAGAACATGTCCTAACAGCAATTTCTCTGACTCCCTCCACCAAACTCCGGATTAAAAAGAGAATTTAATCCACTGTCAGGTGATGGTGTTTAGCCACTCACATTGCTGGCTGCTCTGAACCCATGTTATAAAATTCATTAATCCACAGTTCATACATTCATCTCAGTTCAGTGACTCTCTTGATGCCAAGCACCCCTATGTATTGTGTTAAGCAGATGCCTCATATTATGGTAGGACAGCCAGCCTCAGACAAAACCCATCTGGTCATGCTGCATTAGCAAGCTCTGGGTAGCCAAGATCTTGGCAAAGATTTTGTTGTATTTCAGAAGTATAACTGGGTGATATGAACCACACTCCATGGATCTTTTCCTGTCTTGGGGAGCACACATATCATTGTCTCCATACTGGTAGTGGGCAAGGATCCCTCAGCCTTCGGCTTTGTAGATACCCCAGCAAGACAGTCATTGAGAGATTCTCTGAGTTGTTTAAAAAAATTCTCAAGTAGCCAGCAGGGCCACAAGTTTTCCCCCTTTTCAGTGCCTGAATTGCTCTGCCAACTTCTGCTGGAGAAATGTCCTACCCTAGCACTTCTGTCAGTTCCTGTGAAATTTGTGGTACCAGCAAATTGTCTAAGAATCTTCTAGGCTGTTCAAGGGTATCTTAGTACTTTGAGGTGTACAGTGCTATGTAGAATTTAGCAAAGGCCTTCCCCATTTCCTGCACCTTATTGACCAGAGTTCCCTTGTTGGTCCCAATGGTAGCTATCATGTTTGAGCATATCCAGCCTCTGACCAATCTGGCTAGCAGTGTGCCAGGTTTATTCCTCACTCATTTAACCTCTGCTTTGTATAGAATAAGAAAACTCTGTCCCCCTCAGTGAAAAGTATATTAAGTGCCTCCCTGGCTGCTGCCAATTTCCTAAAAAAATTGGGCAGCTTGTCAATATAGGACTATTTTTCCAAATCCTTGAGATGGGCCTCAAGTGCTTTCTGCTTTGCTCTACAAGCTTTATGCTTAGCAGCCTCATACAAAATTACCATTTCTAACATAAAAGCCTTCTCTGCTTCCCAAAAGACCTTAGCTGAGGGGGCAGAACCCTTACTGGCTGAGTAGTGAAACACCCACTGGGATGACACATATTCCCTGAACTCTCTAAGGTCAGTAAGTGCATTGGAAATTGCAAGGCCAGCACAGGGCCACTGTCACTATTTCAATTAAGAGACACAGACACCTGAGTATGGTCTAATATAGCAACCTCACTGATGTCTGCCTTAGTCAGCCTACAGTACCACTGACTTGGGATGAAAACTTAGTCTATTCTAGACCAGATGGATTAAGGAGTAGAGAAAAATATGTACTCTCAGAGAGATGGGTGGGAAATCCACCAGGCATCTACTAGTTCTAAATTCAGGAGTCCCTGCCTCCAGTGCTCCACCTCCAGTTCATTCCTGCATGCCTCCATATCTCTATCAACCTGTGGCTCTAGGGCAGTTAAAGTCCCCCCAAAATAGGCCTTCAAACCCTTCTTTGTGAATGAAAGCTAGTAAGTCTGGAAAAAACAGAGTCGTAAACGCTGCTGGCACATACACAGAGGCAAAAGTGACCTACTGATCCCCACCATCCTACCACAAGTACATATCTATCATGGCAAAGAGTAGGCAGCTTCAAGAAATGGCACTGGACTGTTGCCCAAGGCAAAACAAACTACAAGAAACTTCTTCAGCTCGGCTCACAAATCTCCACTCCACAAAAACACATTCATTGTGTAAAGGATAACGTTTATTCAGATTATACATATCTGCCCTCCATCAGGTCAGCTACCACCCTGTCATTGACAAGTGGCAGAGATCTGTGCAGAAGAACTGATAGTCCTCTTTTGTGAGAGTTATATGAGGCATCATAACATTTCCCTATCCAGTTTGTTTCAAGTTTGTGGTGCTCTGCAGGGCTAAGGTGGGTTCCCTGCAGAACTGCCACTTGAGTGGTCCTCTTTTTGAGTGAAGGCAGGATCTTTTTCTCTTCAGAGGTGTGGAGAACACCTAGATGTTCTAGGTTATTACATGAATTGCATCAGTAGACATAAGAGACTTGGAGGTCAGATGGGAGCCTAGGCTCATCAACCCAGAATCTAACACCCCAGCATCCAAGGAATCACTCTCCCCTGAAAAGAACTGCTGTCCTCTCATTATAAAGGGAGAGTAAAGGTGTAGTTGAAATCCATTCAATAACATTAATGTACATTAAAGAAAATAACCTAAAAGAAAAATTTAGAAAAACAAGAGCAATAAACAAGAAATACAACAAACGCATGAATAGCATCAGTCTTTGTGGTGTGTCAATGGGGCTGCGAAAGCTTAACTGACAGTTCCTGTTGACACCAGGAAAAGGTTAATCCAAGCCACTTTCCTCCCTCTCCTGGATTATGCAGACATTTTATATACCAACTGCTCAGCCTCCTACCTCCACAAACTGGATGTTCTTTCACTAAGCCATTCGCTTTATTCTAAATGCTCCTTCAAGGACCCATCACTGTTCACTCTATTCTGCAGTAGGCTGGACGTCCCTTGCTACCAGAAGGATGATACAAAGCTGTACCTGGGCATATAAAGCTCTGTGGAACAAACTCCCTCTATATATTTCGTCCCTATTCAACTGCTCCCATAGTTGCTATTCGCTTAGGAAAAATTGCAGTATTTTATTAGACATATCCAAGTTCCGCACCTGCTTTTGAAAAGCTGCCATCAGCTACTCTATACCTTCTGTCTGGAATAAACTCCAAATCACCCTTAGGCTCTCTGATTATGTCTCTCTTAATGTTGCTAAATCCTTAATAAGCAGTTCCCTCAAGGAGGACTGCTTCTGCCATACCAGTTAGCAGGACCACTACGTTACATATATACCCCTACTAGGTACTAAGCACTATATCTATTATTTATGGGACTATTCTACCCATTTGTCTTGTCATCACTGTGCACTTACTACTTTTACTCCCTGTTCTGTTAGTTGTGAATGATTGTTCTATATCATATGTGTATGCCGTTGTCAAGCTATTGTTGATTTCTTTTCAGTTTTTGATTCTGTATTGTATACCTACTTGAACATTGCTTTGTATTATGTATCGGCTGTATTGTTTTCCCTGTGGCAGGACCTCCTTGTAGATGAGCTTGCTCAATGGAACTTACCTGATGAAATAAATTTAAACTTGAACTTGAGAAGTGCCCCATCCATCTGTCTGGGGTAGGGCAGCTAAAATCATGATGTTAAACAAAGTGCTGTATCTCCTCTCCAAACAACCTCAAATCAAACCCACAATTGTGCAATGTAATACATCACTTTTACAGACCCTTTCCTTCCTGCTCCATGGAAAGTCAGGAGAATAATAATTTAAAACCTTAACCTGAGCGTGTGATTTCCTGCAAGGCATTCCCCCACTGACTTAACACTACCCTCCTTTCAGGTTACACCCAGACATTGAAAAACTATAGTAAGTCCTGCATGGGACCAGGATCCCCAAAGATAGTCCCTGTCATTACAATTCCCTGCTACTATACCCTCTCCCCCAGACATCACAGAATGACATAGCAGTCCACTGTGTGCAAGGGCATTTACAACACTACACCAAGCTTCTCAGTGCTATGCCATAGCTACGGTGACAATTTTACCATGACCGACACTACAGCGACAACAGTGCCAGGTCGCTGCAGTGTCAGCACGGGACCCCGGCACTGCTTTCTGGGGGTCTTGTACCCCCTCCCCTAATTAAATTTGACTCACAGTTGATTAATTTAGTTACAGGATGTGGGGGGCAGAGCCCCCACATGGGTAGCTCAGGGGGCTAACAAAACACAGTCCAAAGTGACTGCCTTTATGCTGACTGCAAATGTGATTGACATAAAGGTGTTGCTGTAACATCGTTGTTGACCGACTGTCATGGATCCCTTCTCAATCAGCTTTAGCTTGTTCTGCTCATCTCCTGCATGCACCCTTGTAAGTGTACATCAAGAGTGTATGCACTGGCTGAAAGAAACAAACTCTGGTCAGAGCCCCTACAGCCGCCCAGAGCAATTGTGCGGCAAGAGTGATTAAAAGTTCTGAGCTCTCACCGCACTGGAGCTTGCCTTGCCATCTACAAGATGGCAGCTCTGACAGATCTGCACATGTGCAACACTCATGCATGTGCAGTTTGAAACAGAGCTGCCGCATCACTTCTGTAGTTGTGGAAAGTAGTGATGAGGGAGGCCACCACTGCGGAGGGGAGCTGTGTCCACAGAAGAAAGGTGATGGGGACTGCATCGCTGTGGACAACAGATCACATCACTGTAAGAGAAGACAGCAATCGTTTCTGCTTCTTCTACAGTGATGTCATCCTAAAATGACTGCATGGCTCTGCCCATGCAGCCGTAAGAATTATTCATCTGTAGTAATGTTGTTTCTTCTGAAGGGATCCCATACTAGGTTTAACAACTGCAATCAGTCCCCTGAATTGAGCTTGTCCAAGAGTATAGCATTATATGCAAATTAAGGAATCTTAGAATGAAATTCAAAATTCTGCTGTGTGTCACACTCACCTCTGCCCTCTAACAACAAATTTATTTCTCAAGCTGAGGTGAGCAGTGACCACCAATGCTAGCTAAATGACTATCAAAAAGTACCCATAAGAGGTAAACATTTTGGAAAAAACTTACATTATGGCAGAAAAAAATATTGAAACTGTAACAACCACTGAATATAAGTTGTAAAACACTTCAACAAGTAATGCTATAAAAATTAAAAAGAAACTGATTCTTGTGAGAATCTTTTACAGGTTCTAGAAGGGGAGGTAGAGGTGAGATTGATAAATCCAGTGAGACATCCCTTCAGAAGAAACAACATTACTTTAGGTGCATTTTTTTTCTTCAAACCACAGGAATTCCTCACTAGTTGTTTAACAACTGCATACTCCATAGCAGTACCTTGGGAGGCTGGGTACAGAACCTATTTAGTGAAAATGTTCTGCAAGACAGCAGTGCCAAAGCTGGCATATCTTCTGGATCGAATGTCCAAACAGTAGTACTTTGTAAAGGTGTGTACTGTCTTCCAGGTAGCAACTTTATAGATCTCCCGAATGAAAGCATCTATGGATCCTACCACAGAGGCAGAAGTCCCTCTCATAGAATGGACCTTCAGCACCTCTAGCAGAAGCTTGCCGGCTTTGCCATAACAGAACTGAATAGAGACTAATACTAAGAAAAAGTGTGCACAAGGATGGAAGTGCACCAAAAAAATCAATCTAATAACTTAAGGTTCAGGCACTCGCCAACCTCCACAGAAGGATGCCACAATTTAATCTCCGGATTTACACCCTAATTTCTCTTTGAGAAAGGACCACAAAGGATTAGAAACACATCAAGTAGGATGTGTGCCTTCAATAAAGGATGAACTTTTGACTGAAGTATAAATTGCGGCATCCCTCTGTAGAGGTTGGCGTGTGCCTGAACCTTGACTTATCTGAATAGAGGCTACTATCCAGCGAGAAATGGTTCTCTAAGATGCTGGTTTACCTTGACCTGCCTCACCTTTGGTGACAAAACTGAAAATGTGTGGACCTGACATCCATTGTGTGGTCCAAGCAGTACCCCAGAGCTTATTCAACATCCAGACTGTGGAGCTTCTGCTCCCCTGCGGGTAGAATACTCTGTAAAAAACACTGGAAGAGTGATTGATTGGTTCAGATGAAATTCAGACACCACCTTGGGGAAGAATTTTCTGTTAGTCCTCAGTTCTACCTTGTCTCTGTGGAATAAGATATACAGTAGTTTGGATCTGTACAAGAGACTTGCAGTTCACTCACCCTCCTAGATGAGGTAAGTGCCACCAGAAAAAACAGTTTTCCAGGTGACATATTTCAGAGCAGCAGTGGTCATCGACTCAAATGGAGCCACCATCAGCTGTACAATACACAGATTCAAGTCCCAAAGAGGGAATGGATCCCTAAAAGGAGGATTTAGGTGAATAAGACCTTTTAAGAGCCTCTAAGAAATAGCTTGTGAGACTAGAGAGAGATATCCTTGCCTGCTGAAACCTATGCTATCACTGCTGCCAAATGCACCTTCACGGTTGAAGGCCAGAGGCCCAGGGACTGCAGGTGGATCAAATAGTCCAAAACAGTGGACAAGCCTGCCTGAAAGGGACTGAGCTGCCTTGACAAGCACCACAGGGAACATCTTTTCCACTTGAAAATGTGGTTTTTCCTAGTTGCTGGCTTCCTGGAAACTTTGAGTGCATGTAAAACCTCTTCTGAGAGGTTTAGTCCTTAGAGCACAAGATACTGGGATACTGGAAAACAGGTAGAGCAACTTCATCAGCATTCTTTTTAGAGTCAGATTGAAATGTTCGATGAGCCCATCAGTCTGGGGATGGTAAGGGGATGTTCGTAATGCAACAATACCCAGTAATTTATATAATTCTTTCAACAAGGTGGCATTGAAATTACTCCCCCTACCTGATGTACCAGTGCACTCAATCTACAGGAGGGACAGGGAGGGAAGAAGAGGATGAGCAGCTCTCTATGTAAGGGAAAGGATCAAAGCAACAGAACTAATGAGTAACCAGGGAGGATAGGAGGCACTGTGGGTCACCCTGAAGACTGGAAATGGCACCACAATCTGCACAGGGGTTGTATACAGACCCCCATCTCAGGGGGAGGAAATGGACAAGGAAATGATAGAAGGCATCCTTAGGATGGCAGAGAAAGGGGAGATATTGTTGATGGGGGACCTGAATATGCCAGAAGTTAACTGGAGCACCTTTGCTGCAGTCACATCCATGAGCAGGGCCATTCTCAATGCCCCACAGGGGACATGCCTCAGACAGCTAGTTTTGGAACCCACTCAGGAGGGAGCAATCTTAGACCTGGTACTCTCAAATGGGGACAGAGAGAGAGGATCTCTGACCTCGAAGTGGGTAGCCATCAGGGAACAAGCAACCACCAAACAGTGTAGTTCACGATATACTTAGCTGTAGAGTCAAGCCAAACAAAAGTGAAGGTACTGGACTTCAGGAGGGCTGATTTTGTCAAAATGGGAGAGTGCCTCAGAAAAGCACTAGCAAACAGGCAAGAAGGTGGGGTGGAGCAACAATGGGGAAACATCAAAACCACCATCACAGAGGCAACAGGCCTTTGTGTGAAGCAAATAAACAAATCAAAATGAAAGAAAAAAACACTATGGTTCTCAAAAGCAGTGGAGGGGAAGGTTAGGGAGAAAAAGATAGCATTCAGGAAGTATAAGGAAACACAGAAGGAGCAGGACAGAGAACTGTATCAGTTAAAGCAGAAGGGAGCGGGGAAGGCAGTCAGAATAGCAAAGGCCCAAACCGAGGAAAAGATAGCCAACTTGGTTAAGAAGGGGGATAAAACCTTTTATAGGTACATTAGGGAGCAAAGAAAGACTAATGCAGGGATACTGAGGCTGAATAGAGAGGAAAGTGACTGGGCAGAGAACAACAGTGAAAAATCAGGGATACCGATCAAATACTTCTGCTCAGTATTCACAATGGAAGAGCAGGGGGAGATACCTAATCCAGTCAATAGAAGCACTCTGGATAGGGGGTTGATATTAGTCCTTTCACAGAAGAAAGGGTTCTGAAAGAACTCTTAAAACTGAAGGTGAATAAAGCAATGGGGCCTGATGGGATTCACCCCAGAATTCTAAAAGAACTAAGGGAAGAACCAGTAACACCACTGACTACCCTTTTTAATAAATCATGGGAGGATGGTGTGGTACCTGAGGACTGGAGGACGGCAGATGTGATTCACCTTCACAAAAGTGGGAGAAAGACAGAGGCAGGAAACTACAGACCTGTCAGTTTGACCTCAGTGGTTGGGAAAATGATGGAATCACTTCTGAAGGAAAGAACTGTTGAGTGCCTAGAGGCCAGTGGGGCACAGGACCCAAGGCAGCATGGATTCACAGCAGGAAGGTAGTGTCAAACAAATCTAATTGATTTCTTTGACTGGGTGACCAAAGTAGTAGACCAGGGAGGGGCTGTGGACATGGTCTACCTAGACTTTAGCAAGGCATTTGACACAGTCTTGCACAAAATATTAATAAACAAATTAGCCAGCCTTGGATCGGGTTCCAGGGTGGTAGCCTGGGTAAAACACTGGTTGGACAACAGGACACAGAGGGTAATAGTAAATGGAGTCCACAGTGAAGAAAGAGGGGTTACTAGCGGGGTACTGCAGGGTTCAATACTGGGACCGGTCCTTTTAATGTCTTTATAAGTGATATTGCAGAGGGACTAGAAGGAAAAGTATGTCTCTTTGCAGATGACACAAAGATCTGCAATAGGGTTGATACGTAAGGTGGGGTGGAAAGGATGAAAAGGGACTCGGCAAGGTTGGAGGAATGGTCAAATGTATGGCAGCTTAGATTCAATGCAAAGAAGTGAAAAGTAATGTACCTGGGAAACAAAAACCCATGGGAAGAGTACACAATGGGGGGTGAGATACTGACAACAACAAAAATGGAAAGGGACCTGGGACTAGTCATATCAGATGACCCAAAGGTAGGCAAGTTATGTGAGAAAGCAGTAAGGAGGGATGGGGGATACTGGGATGCATAGGGAGAGGTATCACCAATAGAAAACAGGAAGTTGTTGGCCCTCTGCACAGACAGTTGGTAAGACTACATCTGGAGTACTGTGTACAGTTCTGGAGACCCCATCTCTGCAAATACAAGGACAGGGTGAAGGCTATCCAGAGGAGGGCAACCAAAATGGTGCAGGGTCTGCACCAGAAGATGTATGAAGAAAGACTAAAGGAGTTTAAGGTGTATAGCCCGAGGAAAGGAGGGAGAGAGGGACATGATAGAAACTTTCAAATACCTCAAGGGAATCAACAAAGCCCAAGAGAATAGCATTTTTCAGAAAAAGAGATGTGCAAGAACAAGGGGGCACAATTTGAAGATAATGGGGGGACTGCTCAAAAGTAATGTGAGGAAGTATTTCTTCACAGAGGGGGTTGTAGATGCATGGAACAGCCTTCCTGAGGAGGTCGTAGAGTTAAAAACAGTGGGGGAATTCAAAAATGCATGGGACAGACATAAGATAATTCTAGTGGGGGTAGGAGGAAGTAGGCTGTTGGTTAACTAGGATTTGCAGCTTATCCGTTAGAAAGGGAAATAGGCAGACTAGGTGGGCCAAGTGGTCCTTATCTGCCATCAGATTCTATGTTTCTATGTTTCTTTGGGTATACCCACCCAACTAAACAGTTTGACTAGTTCTTCTGCTATTTTAGAGGTGGTTGCTGTTCGTAAGGGAATTGCCTCAGGGTATTTCATTCCATAGTCACAAATGACTAGGATGAAACAATTTCCTCTTGAACTCTTAACCAGGGGACCCACTATGTCAATTCCAATACATTCAAAAGGGGTGTTCACCAGCAGGAGTGGCATTAGAGGTGTCATCTCTTTATGTTCTGCTTGGCTTATTTGTTGACATTCTGTACAACTCTGACAATATTTAGCCACCTCCTCATGAATACCAAGCCAATAAAACTACTGCAATATCCTCCCCAAAGTCTTGTCCCACCCACCTGCCAAAGGTATATCGTGTCCTAGGTATAAAAGGTCTTGTCTGTAAGGGGTGGGAACTAGAAGTTGTTCTACGTGTTCTCCAGTATTCCCTTTTGTACATATTCTATATAACATACTATTTTTTGTTTACAAACCTAGGGGCACCTGGAGCTTGATTCTGTCCAACCTGTTGAAATAAGGGGGTTAGTGTTTTATTAGACATTTGTTCCTTAGCTAGATCACATTTAATAAAAACTGAAGACAGGGTTTCAGGAAGTCCATGTTGTTTTTCATTCCATCTCCTCTGTAACCATCTTTTGGCATTCTGAGACCTCTTAGGTTTACCAGGTTGCTTAAAAAGTTCTTCTTCAAAAGGAAACAAATCCCCCAGTTGTTGTAATTGTTTACTTTGTGCCCTTGTGGTCACTGCTGACACCAACCCTCTGTTCTTTAGGAGATTTAGATGATTCTGGTGGGTGGGGGCTCCCCTTCCGATAAGGTTGGTGTGCTGTCAGGAAGTCTTCAGCCAGGGTTATGGTCTTGTCTGATGTCTCAGGTTTATGTTCCTTCACCCACATCTGAACATCGTGGGGACAGAGCTGTAGAAATTGTTCCACCACAAAGGTTTCCATTATTGCTGTTACTGATTTCCCCTCTGGTTGGATCCACTTCCAACATAATTCCCAAAGGCAGGTAAAGGTCTCCCTGGGATTATCCTGGGGATGATATTTTAGTGTGTGAAACCTCTGTCTATAAATCTCTGTACTTATGTCATACCGCTTCAGCATCTCTGTTTTTACCAGTTCATAACTGTCTGCAATCCTGGTGGCCATATGGCTGTAGGCCAATTGTACCCTCCCAGTCAAGTAAGGGGCCAGATGTACTACCCATTGGTTTTAGGGCCAATTACAGGCTCTGGCCACCCTTTTGAAGGTCATTAGGTAGGTCTCTATATCATCTGCATAAGTTGTTTTTGTTAATTTAATGTCTTTAGGGTTGGAAGTAGCCCCATCCCCACCAGTACCAGAATTTGCCCCAAGAGTTTGTAGAACTTTTACAGTTTTTGGCCACCTTAATTCTTGTTGCTTCCTTTTCTGTCTTCTTTCCTGGGCTTCTATGTCTTGTTGCCTTTCAATCTCAACCTGGCGGACCGCCAACCATAGCAGTAGTCCAGCTAGATCTTCAGGTGGTTCTTCTCTGGGTTGTACCTGATGCAACTTCTCTTCTATCTCTTCTTCACTTTCTTCCTCTTCCTTAGCCCTGGGTTCCTTCTTCCGGACAGTCTGCTCCAGACCTGGATTCAAAGAGTCCCCCATCAAGGCCGTCTGAGTTTTGGTTACCATTCCAGCCTTCTTGTCACCCCCTCCGGATGCCATCTCTGCTCAGAGTTATTGGGATACCAGATCAGATACCCTACTGGTTTCTCCCTCGGAGCCACAGACAACCAGTAAATCCCACTTCTAACACCAATTTGTCATAGGGTGTGGGTAAGACAACTCAATATAGGCACAGCAGAGACGTGACACAGTACTTGAGGTTATGACACACAATAATTTCTTGCGTGTTGTTTTATTCAAAATAACCAAATTAAAACTCAGACAATAAGTTTAACTCACAAGTAAAATACAAAAGAAAAACCTAGCTCACCAAGAGCATAGATATAGACATAAACATAGAGTGGAAATGACAGGTAGCAGAATTCCACTATCTTCTATGTTCAGCACCCATAGGAGAGACAGAACTACCCTCTCCTACCTCTCTGACTCAACTGAGATCTGAGAGTACTTTTATGTGTTTTAAGACAGGCCTTATTGGACATGTGGTCTGATTTGATCTGCCCCTAATACTAATAACATATAATTCCTAAGCTAATACATAAAAATGGGGGATCAAACAACCTTGATATCATAAAATCATATTTCATTACTGTACAGTTAATATTTCATAACATAGTACTTTATGAAACAGTAAAATAAACCACTTGCATATCTAGTAGCCTTATCTCGAGAGGCTCCTCCCATTGTGTGACGTCATACTTTCTTATCTCCTATAAATAAGCCTCTTTTTGGGTGCTCGCCTCTTAATAGGAGACCTTTCAGCATAGCAACGGCCACTCCGTAAGAACATTATGCTAATACTTTTCATCCCACCTATCTCACTATGTTCTAGAATATACATTAATGGTTGTCACATAAGGGGGAGTTTTGTTTTTTTTAACTCCATGTCTCTACGGCCATCCAGAAAGTAACAGTTTCCTGTGACTAATATTTAATGCAAACAGACGCAGCCTGTTCTGAACGGTCTGCAAGCCAAGTGGCCGTCTCGTGTTGTCTGGGGAACTGGGCAGCTATGCAAGCCATTACAATTTGCTTTCTGCATTGCAAAGGACGAGACCACCATGAAAAAAGTTCCCAGACTGAAGAGAAGTGTTTTAGGTTAATATTTTAATCTTGAATGTCCTAATGCTTTCTGCAAGAACCAGTCGCTCAGCAAAGAAAGACTATCAGAGTGAACCACGGCATGCCGAAAGCTACACTTTCCTTCTGGGTCCTTTTAGCTTACTATGCACATGCGGTGCTTCTGGAAGGCACCCTTACATCCGCAGAAGTTTTTAAAACATTGTACTTTCTGAACATAAAAACAAACAAAAAAATCCCACTTTGCTTGTGTTTCCATATGGGGCACTTTATAACACTCTAACACCCCCCCTTTGTTTTCGACTCCTGTATTCTATCATAATATATGAACTGCTCGTCACGGGTAACATACCTGTCCCGTATAGCGTTTGCTGACAGAAACACCCATTGAGGATTCTTTAGCTACAGTGCCACAAGAGCGACACGAAAGCTTTTATTTTATGATACCAGGTAACTAATTTGTAGTTATCAAATGAAAGTGAGATGCTTAAAAAAAGCATCTCTTCCAGAAGAGGACTAACACTTAATTTACTGTCCTTCTTCTCTATTAAGACTAGGGATACAGAATTACAGAATCTCAAGGCAAACAGAGAAAATAAAACAGGGGCAGAAAAGAAGGAGATGCTATAGTAGGAGGCCACCCTACTACAGAGTTAATAGTGAAAAAAAAAGGTTTAGTTTATAGAGTGACTGCTGCAGCAGATTTGTGAAATAAAGGAAAAGCAGAGAGAGGGAGATGCCTCGAGGTGCCTTCAGTAATCCTACAAAAAAGGCAATTCTGCCACAGCTATCTCTTCTAGTACCATACTTTGAGGCACAGGGTTCTTGGTTCTGGGAATGTTATCCTGCCCGAAGACAGGATCAGGAAATTGTGACTCTAGAGAGGAGACAGAGTCAGCAGATTGTGACTCTGGGGAGGAGTAGGGAGAACCACGCCTGCCTGGCCCAGTCTGGAACAATTAGAATCATTGTTGCCGGCTCCCTCCTGAGTTTCAGCAGTACTCTCAGTAGAAGTGGGAAAGGACAGAATGCATAAAGAAATGTCCCAGTCCATGACAGGACTAGTATGTCCTCTGGGACTGTTGCCACCAGAAGAGGCCTGCAACAAAAGTTGGGCAGATGGTAGTTTTCCCATGATGTGAACAAGTCCACCTCTGGTGTGCCCCACCATCTGAACACTGCAGACAGCACTTGCTTATTCAGTGCCCATTTGTGGTTTCTTTGACTGATTCTGCTTAGAGAGTCTGCCAGGATATTGTCCTTGCCTGGCAGGTGAAGTGCAGATAACGGTACTCACAAAGAATAAGCCAGACTCCATATCTCCATTTCATCTGTGCACAGTTCAGAAGATTGTGTTCCTCCATGCTTACTGATGTTGTACATAGTCATGATATTGTCTGTCCTGATCTGGACTGGCCCCTGATATGAGAGGACAAGGTATTCATTGCCAAGTACACTGTTCTGAGTTCCAGAAGGCTTATATGCTCCTGAAATTGCAGTGGGGTCCACACCCCACTTATGGTAAGATCTCCTAGATGGTCTTCCCATTCCAGGTTGGAGGCATCCCTAGAGAGTAGCACCGTGCATAACTACTGGAGGAAGGGAACTCCTTCTTGAAAGTTCTTCTCCTCCTCCTCCCTCCACCATTTCAATGCCCTTAACAGGCACTTTAATATGAGCACTTACTTTGACAGAGGGCCACCTTTGAGACCAGTGAGCCCATAAGTGGTACTAGGCATCTCTTATCTGAAATCTGGCCCCTGGCACCACTGCTGTGAAAGAGACCATGTGGGAAGCATTTTTTTTAGAAAAAAAAGATGCTCAAGAACAAGGGGACATGCTATGAAGTTGGAGGGAGACTCAAGGGAGATGTGAGGAAGTACTTCTTCACAGAAAGAGTGGTAGATGCCTGGAACAGCCTCCCAGTAGAGAGTGGAGGTGGTTGGGGCAAAAATGTTAATAGACTTCAAGAATACATTATGATAGGCATAAGGGAACCTTAGAGGTAGGGAAGGGGGGTGGGTAAAGCCAGAGATCAAGTTGGGTCTGTGGTGTTTATAGTAGATAGGGAAAATGAGCAGACTAGGTGGGCCAAGTGGTCCTTATTTGCCATCAATATCTATGTTTCTATGCCCTAGTAACTGCAAGAAGTCCCTGGCAGGCCTTGACTGCCCTGTTTTGAAGGATTTTGTCAGTTTTATTAGAATGGCCACCCTCTCCTGAAGGATCAATCCATTTCACTGAACAGTATCTAGTTCTGCTCCTATAAGGTTCAACACATGTACAGAGTCTATTTGAGACTTCTGGAGGTTTATCAGGAAACCCAACTCCTCCAGATTATGTTGGGCGAGAGAAAGAGAAAGGGTTTGGACTCTTGGTAGGACTGACCTGAAACCAACCCAGTCGTTCAGGTAGGGGATGACTACTACACTTTGCATGATCAAATGTGCTGCAACTATCACCAGGCACTTTGTGAAAACTCTGGAAACTGATGAAAGGCTGAAGGGAAGGGCTGTGAACTGGTAGTGTCCATCACTTGCTCTAAATCTGTGATATTTTCTGTGAGAGGGCCTCACTAGTATGTGGAAGTAGACATCTTTCAGATCCAGTGACCCCAGCCAGTGTCCTTGTTGCAAGAATGTAATTACTGTTGTCAGTGTTGTCATCTTGAACTTTTCCTTCTTTAAATGTTTGTTCAAACATCTGAGATCTAAAATGGGTTGCCACTCCCCATTTGTCTTGTGGCTCAGGAAGTATCTAGAGTAAATCCCCTCCTGATTTTTGAGGGGGAACTGCTTCCACTGCATTTGTCAGTGGCATCTTTTTTGCCTACAACTCCAGCAGGAGGTTTTCTGCTGGGACATGAGGAGGAAAGGCTCTGTGACTCTGCAGCTTTAGAAATCTCTTGAACTGCAGACAGAGACCCTAACTCAATATTTCCAGAACCCACCTGTCTGTGGTGTTATTTTTCCAAGCCTGAACATAGTGAGTTAACCTTCCTCCCACTGGCGATGTTTGGGTGACCTGGGCACACGTTTCAAGGGTTTTGTTTTGTCAGGGCATTGAGAGTCAGAGTGGCACCTACACATCTAGGACCCCTTCTGCCCTGCACCTACACATCTAGGACCCCTTATGCCCCTACCTCTAAAAAAGCCCCTCTGGGATGAGTAGTCATAGATTACATAAGCACAGGGGTAGTTGCCATGGCCCCTACTTCCCCTTCTGTAATATCTCTGGAAAGTGGAGGCCTTTTCCTTCTCAGTGTTGTTTTTGTAGGTGCTTTTGTATTCAGTCACTTTTTTCATGTAAGTCTCTGTCTTGTCTCCAAAGAATTTCCTTCACAAGAATAGTCCATGGCTATACCGACCCAGTGGCACTGAGGGTTGAAAAGCTGGATGCTACTCCTCGCACCATGCTGGTGACCCGGGTTTGGACACAAGAAAAAATTACTCACCATAGTAATGTTTTCTTCTAATGGAGTCTTGCCATATGCAGACATAATGCAGTTAGCCCCATCACTTGAACTGCCCCAGAGAGGAAAGAGTTAACTCCATGCAGAAGCATGGAACGTTGAGCTCAAGCTCGGTTTTCAAACCTCTGTCTGTGGTACTTACCAGTGCACCCGTCAGATTCTTACGAGCAACTAACTAACTTGGCAGTAAAATGTGGAAATTGTTTGAACACATAGCCAAAAGGCAAAATACTTTTTGGGGTCCAAAACAGACTCAAGTCAAGAACCCAAGAATAAATAATGTAGTGACAATTCAAACTATGCAACACAAGAAGGAAAAACATAACAGTTACCCCACCAAGAAGAAGGGTACAAGGTACACCTCTGAGGTGCAACACTGTGCCTGCCAACCCACTTCCCAAAAACAGGTTCTGAGAGGGGAGGAGGTGGGGGAGGAGGTCTGAATACAGCAAGACTCCATTAGAAGAAACATTACTATGATGAGTAATTTTTTCTTCAAACAACATGAAGTCTTGCTGTATTCAGACATAATGCAGACTACCAAGCAGTTCCTTATGGAGGAGGGATCGCTGAACCTACTTTGGGAACAGGCTCTGCAGTACCACTGTGCCAAACCTAGCATCACTCCTAGACTTGATGTCCAGAGACTAATGCTTGGTGAATGCATGTACTGTTTTCCAGGTGGCTGCTTTACAGATCTCTAACAAGGGTATATCTCTGGCTGCAGCTAGAGTAGCAGCTGTACCCCTAGTTGAGTGAGCCTTCAGGCCTGAAGGGGGTATTCTACCCAATTTGTCATAGCAAAATTGTATACAGGAAACAATCCACCCGGCAATAGTTCTCTTAGTGGCAGGCTTACCTTTCCCCACTTCACCATAAGTGAGGAACAATTGAAGACAGTCATTTCTGTGTGCCTTAGTATGCTCTATGTAGTAGCTAAGTGCCCTTTTAACATCCAAACTGTGTAATCATCTTTCCCCTTGGGAAGAATGGTCAGTGAAAAATACAGGAAGAGACACAGACTGGTTTAGGTGAAAATCCAATACCACTTTAGACAAGAACCTCCTATTAGTTCTTAGGACCACTTTATCCCTATGGAAGGATATGAAGTCAGATTCAACTTACAGGGCCTGTAATTCGCTAATCCGCCTGGCAGAAGTAATAGCTACCAGGAACACAGTTTACCAGGTCAAGTACTTCAATTCAACCGAAGCCATATGCTCAAATGGTGGCTGCAAAAGCTGAGCAATGCAGACATTAAGATCCCAAGGTGGAGTAGGCTCCCTAAAAGGAGGGTTAATGTGAACCAGACCTTTGAAAAACTTCCTGAAAACAGGATGAGATGCCAGGGAAGAGCCCTTTCCTGCTGAAAGGAATGCATAGACAGCTGCTAGATGAACATTCAGAGTGGCAGGCCTAAGGCCTAGACTATTCAGATGAACTAGATAATCTAAGGTTGTGGAAATGCCTGCAGAATCAGGCACAATACCTTTCTGAGAGCACCAAATACTGAACCTCTTCCATTTGGAATTGTAAGTTTTTCCAGTGGAAGGTTTCCTGGAGACCTTCAGAATATCCAGAACTCCCTGAGAGAGATGTAGAGCTGCATATTCTAACTCTTCAACAGCCAGGCCTTAAGGTTGAGAGACTGGAGATTGGGGTACCAGATCCACACTGGGAGGAGGAGAGAAGATTGCATCTCCTGGGAAGAGACAGGAGATGGGAGACAGCCAAGGACAGCAGTAGAGGATACCAGGGTTGTCTGGCCCAATCTGGAGCCACCAGTATCACTGTGCAGGGTTGAGTTCTTATCTTGATCAGAACTCTGAACAAGAGAGGGAAAGGAGGGATTGCATAGAGAAACCTGCCCTTCCAGTTCAGAATGAGGGCATCCTGGGGAACTGTCTCCAGGACTGGAAGTCTGCAGTAAAACAGAGGACGTTGATGTCCCACTTGGAGAAAATTATCCTCAGAATGTGAAGATTCAAGGACTATTCGTGATGCCCCTGTGAAATCCTGCTCAGGGCATCTGCCAGCACATTGTCCTTCCCTGGAAGATGAACTGGCACCAGGGAAGTCTGAAGGGAATAGGCCAGAGACCAAATCTTCATGGCCTCTGTGCAAAAGGCCGTGGACCAAGTGCCTCCCTGCTTGTTGATGTACCACATTGTGGTAGTGTTGTCCGTCCTGACTTGGACCACCGTGCCTTTGACTGAATCCAAAAAGGTCTGAAGGGCTAGAAAAACTGCCCTGAGTTCCAGGAGGTTGATATGAAAAAGCTGTTAGGGCTTCCAGGTGGGCTGCCCAACCTAGGAAAGAAGCATCCGTAGTCAGTACTACTGATGGAAGTTGAGGGAGAAATGGAACCCCTTGTCTGAGGTTGTCCTGGTCCAGCCACCACTGGAGAGCCTGGACCAGAGTTCCAGTCACTGGAATCAGTTTGGTGAGAGAATCTGTTCTCTGTGACCAAAAGGACCTTAGATAGAACTGAATGTCCCGCATCTGAAATCTGGCTCCCTTAACCACTGCAGTGGAGGCTGCCATGTGGCCCAGGAGTTGGAGGAACTGTCTCACAGGAAGAGAACCCTGAGGCCGAAAGGAGGAAGAGAGGTCTGCTAAGGCCTTCACCCTTGCAGAGGAAGTAAAGCTTTTGCTTGGGTAGTATCCAGTTCCACCCCATGAAGGTGAGAAGCTGTACTGGTTCGAGGACAGATTTTGGCAGATTGAGAAGAAACCCCAAGGAACTGAGCAAGTCCTGAGTGGTTTGCAGAACTGACCTGACCTGGTCTAAAGACTGCCCTACTAGGAGCCCGTCGTCCAGATATGGAAAAATGGTGATACCCTGTCTTCTGAGGTAAGCCACCACTACTGCAAGGCACTTTGTGAATGCTCTTGGAGCTGATGTTAGGCCAAAAGGCATGGCCTTGAACTGACAATGGCCTGAAGGCAACTGGAACCTGAGGTATTTTCTGTGGGAGCACCTTATAGGGATATGGAAGTAGGCATCCTTGAGGTCCAGTGATGCTAGCCAATCTTCTGGCCTTAAAGAGGGAAGCATTATTCCCAGAGTTACCATTTTTAACTTGGGTTTTGAAATGTGTTTGTTCAGATACCTTAGATCCAGGATGGGTCGCCACTCCCCTGTTTTCTTTGGGGCGAGGAAGTACTTGGAATACAGGCCTTTTCCCCTGGGTTGAGTAGGAACCTTCTCTATGGCTCTGAGAGCCAGGAGAGAGGAAACCTCTGCCTCTAGGGCAAGGGTTTCTAAAACTGATGCAGGTGGAAAAGACTTGGCCCTCCTTTCTGGGTACCTTTTGAAGCTGAGGGCTAGTCCCTGGCTTACTACCTCCAGGACCCACTTGTCTGAGGTAACAGACTTCCAGGTCTGAAAGTAGTAAGCCAGCCTGCCTCCTACTGGGATTGGAGAGTCAACCTGGGCTGACACCTCAGGGTGTCTGCTTGGCAGCAGCCTTAGATTGGGAGGAAGAAGCAGCCCTGCTTATCCCCCTTCTACCCCTCCCTCAGAAAAAAAACCCTTTGTGAGTAAGATGAGGAGGCCTGGGCTTGGTAAAAAGGCCTGTGAAAAGGCCTGCCCCTTCCCCTGGACTGCTGCTTCTGAGGAGTGGCTTGCCTTTCCTTGGCCTGTGCACTCCTATAAGTGGTTCTATGTTCGTCCATTTTCTTCATGAAAACCTCTGTCTACTCTCCAAACAGAGAGTTACCAACTACAGGAATAATCCATAGCCTTAGACTGGGTGTCCTGTGATAGGCTAGTACATCTGAGCCAAACATGCCTTCTGAGAGACACAGACGTAGCCATGACTCTGGATGCCACATCATTGGAGTTTACAGCAGCGTGAAATTGTACTTTGGATGCCTCAATTCCATCTGCAGCCACCTCCTCCAGCTCTTTGGCTAGCTGGGGGGAAGCCTTTTTAGCCAGTTCCAGAACCGTATCCCACCTGGACTTCTGGTACCTGGCTATGTAGGCCATATAATTTGCCTGCCTGAGTCCCAAAGAGGATGTCAAGTATAGTTTCTTGGGCATGGCATCAACTTTCCTGGAGTCATTGTCTGTGGGGTGTGAAGCCAAAGGAATGTTTGCCCTGTCACAGGTTGCAGCCTGCACTACCCCAACATGGCTGCTACGTGAATAAAGAAACTCTGCAGCTGAGCATGATAACATGCATCTCCTGTCCATTCTTTTATCTACAGGAGGTAAAGAGTTAGTAGTCTGTAGAATCTTTTTTGTGTGTTTCCCCAAGGACTTGTGAAGGGGAATAGACAACCTTTTGGACTCTGGGATGTTCATCATCTCCACAAAATCAGGCTCTTCTTCCTCCTCAGCAGCTTCAACCAAAGGTAGCTGGAGGGTTTTAGCCACCTTCTTGTAAAACAAGAAGTGAGAAGGGGACTCAGAAAGCCTGGGAGGGGAGACATCAGAGGGTCTGTCTGGGGAGATGTCCGGTTCAATGGGCACATCCAGACCCCCACCGTCGTAGTCATCGTCGGGATAGTCTTCTTCTCCCTCCCATTCCTCATAGAAAGCATCCAGATTGTAATCCGAAGGAGCCGGTTCCGACTGAACTGACCGCCTAACCGGCGGCACCGGTTTGGACTGAACCGGATGAAGCTATTGGACAATACCAATCACTTTGGCTATCTCGTCCGTGGTTGGAGTAAGCGGTACTGGATCCGAACCGGCAGGCTTTCATTTCTTTTTTGACGGAACCGACCCCTCAAAGTTGGTTCTCCTTTTGCCTGAGGAGGTGTCGCCTTGGTCAGTAGGCACCTCCCCAGGTTCGGCCGTAACTGAACCAGGCTGGTCATCTGGGTCTACGGACTTCTCAGCCTCCCTTTCCTTCAACCTACTCAGTCTGTTTTCTAGAGTGGTTTTAGGAAAGTTTTTGCAAATTTGGCAGTCTGACTGGAGGTGGTCAAACCACAGACAATAAACATAGATGAGGTGGGGGTCGGCTTTGGCAAAGGCCTTCCCACACTCAGTACAGTCTTGAAACCCAGTGGGACTGGTTTTCTTTTTGGGTTTCTCAGACATGGCCAACCTACCAAAATTACCCTATAGAAGCATTCAAGCCAGGTAATACCAACCGATCGGTAACAACCATGTCACAGGTTTGGAAAAGAACCAAGAAAAAGCCTGGTTTTTTTGAAACTGAATGGTACCAGAACACCACTCTAAAATAATAAATTTCAAATTAGAAGGAAACACAAGGTTGGTTCCTAACTGGACCGACCAGGAAGAAACCGAAGCAACCAACAATTTTCACAAGTTATTTAAAATAAAATACAGTCACTACCTATCTACCACACTACTTGTACTGTAGACAGAGGCTGGAAATCCAAACAAACAATAAAGAATAAGTTTTAAACTGAACGCTTTATGTTTACTGAACTGAGCAGAGGAATCTCCGGAGCTACTTCACTGTTAGGCGGAGTAAAGAATCTGACGGTTGCACTGGGAAGTACCACAGACAGAGGTTTGAAAACCGAGCTCAAGCTCAACGTTCCATGATTCTGCATGGAGTTAACTCTTTCCTCTCTGGGGCAATTCAAGTGCTGGGGCTAACTGCATTATGTCTGAATTCAGTAAGACTTCATGTTGTTTGAAGCCCGGGTTGTCAGGGGTCAGCAGGGGAGGGATAGGATTGAGCATCTGGAGGACTGCTCTCCTATGCCGGGGAGGGTTGTGAGCTGCCACCGCTCTGCAGCGGCCATTGGTGATGACTGGGGGCACTGACAGAGCTGGTGCAAACTAGGGGCGTAGTGCAGTGGATGATGGTACATAGTGCCTCTGACGTCATTGCACATCTGCACTCCAGGGGAATCTGAGGAGAAAAATGGCAGCACTGTCTGCAGCAGCTTGATGGCCGCACTTCCTTGTTTGGTGAGGCCCAGTACGCATGGGCACACACTGGTATTGGTTCTTGGCCTGGTGCAGGGATAAGGGGAGGTCCCTCTCAAAGGTACAGCTGCATTAGCCAACTGGTGTGTGGTCATGCCTCTGTGGTTGTCGGTGGAAGTGGAGTGGTGGCTGGATAATGGCAGGTCAGTGGCTGCAGGAGGATAAAAATAGATGTGATAAAAAAAAAGAATAGTCCATGGCTTTTCTTTGTGTGTCCATGGTAAAGAACTGTAGTTCTGAACCAAGCAAGCATTCTGAGGGACACTGCATGCGCCATGACCCTGGAAGCAGTGTCACTGGTATCCATGATGAAATTAAATTGGTATTTGGTGGCATCCATGGCAGTTTTTGCTGTGTCTGCTAGATCCCAAGCTAAATCTCCAGGTGTTTTTTCACTCATGGCCACTACAGAACTCTAAAGTGCCTTTTGATACTGAGCAGATGCTGATATGTAAACATTTTTGCCCATGCTATCCGGTTTTCTGGAATCTCTCTCAAGGGGCTGAGAGGAATGGGGTATCTTAGCCTTGTCACAGGTAGCAGTCTGAACCACTCCTTCATGATCAGGGTGATTATATAAGTACTCAGCACCCTGTTTATCCACCTGGTACTTTTTCTCTTTTTTCTTGTTAATGCCAGCAGCAGAGGTGGGGGCTGACAAGACTTTGAAGGTGGCTTTCTTTAGAGACTTGTGGACAGGCAAAAACAATCTTTTTGTTGGAGCTATGCCCATCATATCTAATAATTTAATCTCATCCTCATCTTCTGCCTTCTCCTGGGTTGAGATATTGATGGTATTTGCCATTTGCCTCATGAAAGTAAAGTGAGAAGTATAGTCCTCTGAAGACTGAGAAGGGGAACTAAACTGCTCAGGGGAACCATCCAGTTCTATAGTTTACTCAGTTTACTCGGTTGGAATACACATAAGAAGGCTTACGCCCATCAAGAATGTCTCTCATGACATTGTGGGAATATTGTGTGTTACATTTTGTGCCATCCTAAGTAAGAATCTAGTCTACTCTTAAAGGATTCAAATGAAGGGGCCATAATTATATACCATGCAATGTATTCCATTCTCTCACTGTTCTAACAGTGAAGAAGTTATCTCTTTTATTTGTATTGGCTCTTGGTACTTTCAATTGTAAATGGCTTCATAGTTGCAGCACTCAGTTCTGGTATTGAAGGTCACAGAGATGTCGTAACTCTGAATGTTTCAGTAGCTTATATAGTTGGAGCAAGTCTCCTCTCTTGCATCTATCCTCTAGAGAAACTAATCCTATCTCTGTTAGCCTTGTCTCATAGGGGAGGTTCTTTAGTCTAGGAATCAATTTAGTTGTTCTCCTCTGTACCCTCTCCAGAATTTCTACATCCCTCCTCAGATATGGACTCCAAAACGGAGAACATGTATCAAGATAAGGTTGTATGTATGATTTGTATAGTGGCAGAATAACCTGATCAATTTTGTTAATAAACAGTCTCTTAATACAGTTTATCAATCTGTTATCTGTATGTGCTACTTTTTTACAGTGGTCCTTAGATGATAGTTGGGTGTTTATAATTACCCCTAAGTCCCTCTCCTTATCTACTTTGGATAAGTTCTGATTATACATCTTGTACTTTGGATTGTTGTGTCTGAAGTGCAGTACTACACATTTATCTAAGTTAAATATCATTTTATTTGTTGTAGCCCAGGATTCTATTTTCATTAAGTCTTCTACCAGGGATTCATAATTTTCAAGAGTAGTTACTGCCCCGCCTAGCTTTGTGTCATCGGTGAACTTAATTAGTGTGTTCCTAATATCGAAGTTAATGTCAGAAATAAAGATATTAAAGAGAGCTGGTCCGAGGACCAAGCCCTGAGGAATACCACTAGTAACAGGGCTTAGATTGGATAAAGTGTCATTTACCCGAACTAACCGTGTGCTATCGGGTAACTAATTTGCAATCCATTTAATTGTTTATCCATTAATGCCCATATTACATAGTTTGTAAATTAGTTCTTTATGTGATTTTATAGGATACCCTTTATCTTCGTCCTCCTCCTCTTCATCATAATACAATTCTGCCTCCTCCCCAACAGGTATCACCACAGGTATCAGGGTCTGTGGATAAGGGCTGGCATGATCATATAGGCACTCATAACCTGAAAAGCCTGGAAAAATTTTCATGCTTTAGTCATATGTTAAAATGAGGAAAAATTACTTTTGCTCACTGGTGTCTCCTTTACCTTTTCAGAAGGAGGGGCAATGCCATGTTTTTCTTTTTGTGTTTTCTTAGCAGGTACTGTTTCTGATGCCTGCTCAGTGGCTCTTTTAGTTATTGTGGTATCAGAGCTCCCCATTTCAGATGCCCTGGTTTCTGTGCTGTCTTTAGCAGGCTTGTACTTCTGTTTACTATAAGGCTCTGGACCCTCACCTGAGCCTTGTTGAGATGAGGAGTCATAAGGTGAGGCTATCATTTATTCAAGATTGTGAGCCCTCTTTTCAATCATTTTTGGGAAAAACTCAATGCACAAATTCAACTGGTAAAATCATAGCCAGGCTCCTAAATCACAAATCATGGTGATCTGCACTCACCAGAAAAACAAAGCATTTTTTTAAAGCCTGTGGGTTCTGTTCTTTCCTTATGTCCTATGCCTAAGGAATGGTTCCCAAAAGAAAAACTACAATTGTGGTTCAGTTCCAATAATAACAGGAACCAATTAAGGTTTAAATAATATCATGAATAAAAACTGAAAACACAGCCCAAATAGAATATCATCCTGGTTCTCAAAAACAAAATGGAACCAGGATTAAGAGCAAGGACCACAAAAGCAGCAATTACCAAAAGAAACACTTGTTGAAGTTCCCCCTTTTTTAACTGTAAAGTGGATCCCAAATAAGGATGCTACATTTCAGCAGGTCATTTCCAGTTCCCTGGAATTGAAAAAAAGGATCCAGTGGTACACACTGCAGAAATATTAACAAAAAATTAACAAAAAAAATGTCCTAATACCAAGCTAAATGTATACTTAAACACAAGTAAAATCTAAAGTAATGAAAACATCATGACTCTGAAGTGGGAGTAACTTTGGGGCAATGCTTCTTCTCAGGTGGAGAAATAAATCTGCCATTTGATGGCAGAGTGAGTGTGACCACACAGCAGAGTTTTGTTTTCATTCTAAGATTCATTAATTTGCATAAAAGTCTATACTCCAGGGCAAGCTCAATCCAGAGGACTGAGCACGGTTGTTAAATCACTAGTGAGGGATTCCTGGGGTTCAAAAGAAGATGTAGTCTGAAGGAGAAGGAGGCTGAAACCTATAATGCAGTGAACACAGCCATGTGATCTGACACCCCAAAACAGTTTTTCTCCCTATCCAGTCACTCATACTCTGGACCTACCATCAGGCACTGTATGGACCCTCAATAGAGAAAGTAGCAACAGTACCTTGCAGGAACTCATGCCCTTCACAAATCCACAAAACATCCTTTAGTTCTTGAGGAGGGCGTATCACGAGGGCAAGTGTATTGGGGTGGGTATGCTTGTAGACCAAAGTTTGGACGCAGACCACATTCCACTGGGGAATGGAGAAGAAAGGGAAACATGTGGGTCAAATCATATACAAAACATGGGGGAATCAAGTGGAAGAGTAGACCGGGGAAACAGAACAGTCTAAATAAGGGAATGAAATTCAGGAGACCAATAGAGATTATTGAGTTACCCAGAATGAATAGCAAATCCACCAGAGATGTCCCAAACTTCACTGCATGTCCACCATCTCACAAATGAAGCACTTCACCTTAGCTGTCTCCCAAAAGGTGTAGGGCACTCCATCAAACTTAAAGCATAACACAAGCAGAAAACCAAAGGTAAAATCTATTTTCTTCAAACAGAGATTATTCATTATGGGCCAAAGCTCTGCCATTTTTTCTGGACCTTTGGGAATAATCTTGTTAGCTGCCTATACAACATCAGGATCCTTTGCTTATCAAAAAATTACTTAGTTTGAGTATAATTTGTCTAGGTGGATTTCCTGTTGCCATATTCAGGGCCAAGGCATGGTGGGTTCTATCAAGTTTGATGAGGCCCCTTTTTTCATTCCAGATTCAGTAGTTTAGGTAGGAACTGCTCACAAAAGGACAACACATCCTCCCCTTCCTTATTTATTTATTTTATTTATCAAGTCTAGGATTACAAATACCTTTGATCCATGGCTCTTTTACAAAGGTTCCATGTCAGTGAAATACAAATTATGGGGAACATCAAGACAGGCATTACAACAATGTGGACATTGCAAACAGAGTACAGATTAATACAATTCAGGGGTAGCATTGTAACAAGGCAGCCAGTGGCATTTGTCCAGAGAAAATAGACAACAGATAAGAAGTGCCAGAGTCATAGAGAGAGGAAGAGGGTGGGGGAGAAGGAATGTAGGAAGGGTGGCAGAGGGTGAAAGTGCAGCACTGGGTATACCAAGATGTGAGGGTAGAATCCAGTGAGGAGGGGAGGGAGGGAGGGGACAACTAGAGCAGAAAGGGAAGTGGAGAAACAAGGTTAAGTTGGGCAGTCTGGGAGCTGTTGGTAGTGAGACAGTCCCGGGCCTAGTTTAAACATACCAATAGCTGGGGCAGAGGAGATGGTTGGGCTGAGGTCATTGAACCAGAGTGGTGCTCGATAAGCAAAAGAGTGTTGTCCCTGTGAAGTGTGACAGTGGGGGACTTTCAGTAGCTGTAGCGTGGATCTCCTAAGGCACCATTTGTTAATTCGGTGTTGTAACAGAGTTCAGACCCCAGAAGATGCAAGGCCAAGGTAGATTTTTTTGACCATGGAGCAGGTGAGAAACTTTATGCGGTTTGATAGTTGGAGCCAGCCGGTCTGAGTGTACAGGTCACATGTGTGGGTGAGATGGTGAGCACCAGTGATGAGCTGACATGCTTTATTTAAGGCAGTTGAGAGGCATCTAAGGGCTGTGGTTGTGGCCGAGCCATAAATGATGAGACCATAGTCTATTACAGAGATCACAGAGCTCAGGACTGCAACCTTCAAAGCTTCTGGGCGTGAGGTGTGGTCTGTGTTTGTACAGGAGACCAAGCCGTGTATTAGCAGCTCTAGCTACATTATCTACATGAAGTCCATAGGAGAGATTAGGGTCAAGCTGTATCCCTAAGTATTTGAAGGACACTACCTGATCTAGAGTGTTCCCCTGGGTGGTGAAGATAGCCATGTGGTGTAGCTTGTGTGGGTTATGAGAGCTGCAGAAGAGCATAGATTTGGTTTTCTTGTCATTGAGGACCAGTTTATGACTAAGAAACCATGTCTCTACAGAACTGAAACCAAGTTGAAGGTTGTGTTGAAGAGTTGCAGGATCTTTGTGAGTGGAGAATACAACAGCATCATCGGCATATAGTATGAACTGCTCAGAGCAGTGGTAAGGAAGTGCTCTCAGGGAGTCCCCAGATGCTGAGATTACTTCTTTATTTAATGTTATTTTTTGTCTGTCCAAGGACTTCTCAAGCTCTTACATGTTCTTTTTCAGCCACTGTAATTTAACAGGTAACAGCTCTGTGCAGTCCTCAAGCATAGAGACCCATGTCTCCACTTCAGCAATCTTTTTACTTTGCCCAGAAAGCTCCATAGTAAGTACCATAAGTCTTTCTGAAAGGCCATCTAGTTTGGGGGTCAGAGCAGCCAGCACCTGGACCAAGACCATCTGCCCAAGTGCCACCATCACCTACTATGAGACCTCCTGGTTGCCACAAGCCTCCAGTCCCACTCCCTCAGCCTGCTACTTCTGATCCCTCTTGGCCACAGTTCACTGTTGTGCTGAGGCTGTTAAAACTTCCTCTATTGTTCTAGAAATTAACAAAGCTGTTTCCTTTGGAAGGTGCAATTTTTCAGGTCTTTTGGGTACTTTGTGCCAAAGAATAGTGTTTATTTGTTCAGAGTGGAGGAGACATGAGGACATACATCATCTCTGTTCAATTGCTCATTAGTGATATGGGCCATATTTTTTTTTAAATATGAATATTTTGTTAGAAATAATCCTCATTGATGAAAAAAACACAAAGTACATTTTATATTTCTATTGATCTTTAGCCTTCAGTTTCTCTCTAGATCTGTACTGTTTAAATCTCCTTGTGTACCTGAGATGGCACCAATGTGCTTTACATTTAAGGAGAGGGAGAGGAAAGTGCTTAGAGATACAGGTTGTAAGAAAGGCATTAAATAAAGCCACATTCATTTCCTTTCCTGAGTTGTTGCCAAGTCAATGCTCTAACCACTAGACGACACTGCATCCATATCAAGTGTAGGTTAGGGTGCCAACCTTATACCAGGGCTGGAATGTTGTCTCTCCCCTGCTAGAAAATAATTATTTCACATCCATGTCCCCACAGGCAATTTTAGACTTCAAACCCATGTGACTGGTGTAACTGTGTGAAGGGAATCAAAATCATGGGTCACACAGCAAGCCATCTGACTTGGCAGATATGTTGGTCAGTTAATATTTAGGTAACCTGAGATTACTGGGACACTGTAAGCATCAAGTCATGTGATGTAAATACAAAAATTGCTTGAGAAGTCTCTGTTTTCACAAATGATTCACTGGCTGAGTTCAACGCTCCTTTAAGGCAACTTTGGTAATTTAATTAGTCAGTATGTAAAGTACTATAGATAACATCCACCACAGAAACATAATATGAAAACTTAGGGCAGACAGCCCTCAATATCCATTTGAAGGAGACTTTTACTGAAAAAATACAAGTATTTAACCTTTGGACTCCAGGCACAGTAAGGGTCTAACTTATTACTTAATCCTTATCTTTTTAAACGTTTATGATTTAGTTAACTATGAGGAAACATTATTGCTTTGGCTTTGCATCTTGAATATTTTAAGGTTATGATGATTTGCACCTGACATTGGATGACCTTATGTCACCAAAGGTTAACTTACAATCATATGCCCACACAGACCTTGTTAAATATTTGTCCTGTTCAGTAAAGCTGGGCAGAACTGATTTATAGTGTATAGTGGAGTCTTGTTCTGCATAGAATTCCATCCCTTTCAAAATGCTGTTGTACCACAGTTCAAAGTTCATGGAATGTGATTCTACCCTACTGTGGTAGAATAGCATTCTAGAACCTCTAGAGACTGCATGAGTCAGTTTCATTTTGAAAGCAAAAGAACTCACAAACACATATTTCACATAGTACTATACACTATAAAAAATATAGGAGGAGCAACTCTACGCACAACCAGGGAATCAGAACCCCTCTGTGGCAGAACACACTGGTTGTGCATAGTTGCCCATCCAGTATTCTCTATATTTCCCTCTTTGTTCTCCCTGTCTACCATTCTAATTATTAGAGAGCCCCTGTCTGCCACCCAGATGGTCAGGGAGGTCATAACCACCACACTGACAATCAGAGAATCAATGTCCTTCCCATGTTCTGTTTGTCAACCTATTTTGGATGCATGCCTGCATACTCTGTGCCCACTTGATAGCAGCCATGCGCTACTTGTCATGTTTCCAACCCCTGTTCATTATGGGAGAAGACGATTTCCTGAATCAACCATATTCATGGATATACCCTTTTCCCCAACACTGAAGTATTTTATTTTTAAGGATTTCACACTTTCAATTAGGTGTTTCTAAAAGTATGCTAATCTCCCCATGCTAATTATTTTTTTTAAGATGGAGAATCTTAGTGAGTCAGATCCATAGGCATAACCAGACGGTGGATGTTCCTGGGTGCCCAGAAACCCCCTTTCATTTGACTTCCATTATGTTTTTATAATAAATGTTTATATACCAAGACTAAAGAATAGAATTTCTTTGGTGGAAACCCCCTAGTCCCAAATTCTGGTTACACCCCTGAAATCTGTACATCATTGTCTCATTCTGCATCATTAAGTAATAGTCACAATAAATGCTATATTTAACTAATGTTTATATACTGTAAGTTATTTATTGCAGACAACCTGGCTGAGATGCAACTACACATTTTCAGTGGGGTCCTACAGTACTTTTATCTCTTTTACAGAGAAATGGACTAGAGTACAGGGAAGCTTGGCTACTACCCTAAACTAAGCTGAATGTTGTTAACTAACAAGGGAACGATGGTTACCAGTCATCAACTCATTAAGTCATTCATTCATCTTCTAAAGTAAGGTGATATTTACACAGAGGGATACAAAGTTACTGATTATAAGAAAGCAACTGGCAAAGGTTATTGATTAGAAATCAACTGCCAGTAAAACAAGAGTACACTCAGTACAGTTAACTGAGTGCAATGTATTTGTGTAGGAACTAGGGACATCAGTTGGCTTTTCATGAACTCTGTTTACTGTTATTAGATTAGTGGATAAAATTCAATCACCAGCTTTTGAATTCCACCTGCTCTTTTAACATGTAAGGAGACCAGTGCAGGAGTGTTACTGAGGACAGGTAATGCTTGAGATCTGTGGAGAGTAGTCCAGGCAATGTAGATGTAGGATGTTCTGTAAATGAGCCTTGCTTCTCATAGAACTTATCCCATAGTTTTTGCAAGTTTTATATATATATATATATATATAGAGAGAGAGACAGAGAGAGAGAGAGAGAGAGACAGACAGAGAGAGAAAGTAGGAGTCCAAACTAGGAGAACTAGGAATAGGCCTTAGAGACCTGGAAGTCTACTTTGGAACCATTCTATCAGGACACAGTGCTGGGGATTCTGGTGGACGCTGTTCCTAAAGAACATCAATATAAAAGCATTGAATCAAGGGTTATGCCAAATCATACTGGCAGTAAAGTCAAGTTTAAAAGTGCCTAATGTAGCCTTGCTTTAGTGCTTTTGTACAGAGCTGCTTGACTTATAAATTACTTTTCTGCTTTGAGATCACCATGACCAAAAGCAATGTCAACATTAAAGTTGCTTATTGTGTGTCCTTAGCTGTAGCAACAGCTGTATCACATTAAAGAGTCCAGAGCAGGACAAAACACATGTCTGTGGTTTGCTGTTTTAGTCTTTGCAGACTGTTGGAACCTTACAGTCCTGCTTAAAGCACAACCACTCCAATCAATCATGATTTCAATATATATGCAGTAATGCCTTACCTACAGGGTGAAGTGTAAAACTGAGTCCCTTTCCTCAAAGTTATAGTACCAGCCAGGTGGTCTGACAATGTGCCTTGTTTTTGTGTGTCCAGTGGTGGGGTGTATAAGGATATACAGAGGGTATTTTATTACTTATTTTCTCTTTCATTAGGTGTAGGCCAGTGCCTGTGTTGCATTTCAATAGCCAATGCTAGTGAGACTTCTCCAGCCCATTACTAAAACCATTTTAAAAATTTGACTTTACACAGATGTAGCTGGGCCACTTCCAGTTTTGTGTCTTTGTACCCCGTGTTACTGGACCTTTCCTAACCCACACAAAAAAAGCATTTAAATTGTTTTACTAGCCATTTGGTTTTATTTTGGTGTGGACAAGTGCTGGTTTAACATATAAAATAATAAATAAATGTTACAGAAAAGGGAATGCCGAAAGAAATAAGCAAGCAGGTTGTATGCCCTGCTAGCTGCTACTTGTTCTACTCAACAAATCAAATCTGACTTCCAGAACCAGTAGTAACTCCACACTGGTGGAATGCACTCCTGTCACTAGAAGAGCGTAAAACATAAGCCACATATCAAGAGTAACTATAAATGTGCAACAGGCAGAGTAGTGGACAGAGGGCAAATGAAGGTGAGAAGGGGGAGGAAGAGGAGGAGGAAGAGGAAAGAAACTGAGACACAGATCCAGATTCAGGGTATATAACAGATGCAAAACTCATTATAAATAGCTGTTTAAGGGGGTTGGGGAGATGAACAAGATATTAGCAGGAACTGACAAAGAGAAAAAGCCCAATATCATTTCCAGGAAAAGGGGATTAATGTGGCAGAAGAACTAAGATACCAGTGAAAGAGACGTAGAAGATAAGAAGGACAGTCACATACCTTGGTTTGGGAGAGGCAAATGACATTGAGATTATGGCAGTGCCTAACAGATTGGAGCAGAAGGTGGAAGAGGATGACAACAGTGACTGTCCCCCCACCCCCAAGTGCTTCAGAGGGCAAGAAAAAGCCAATTGGCTGTGGTACTTATTTTCCAAAGATGTGTCTGAAAGCAGTGTTCATTTTGAGTTATAGTAAGGAAGGCACTCAGTAGGAGACATCAACCATGACAAAACATTTGAAGAAGAGTCATATCTCAGCAACAGAATGCAGTTGAACAGAGGCTGGCTATTTCATCCACATGTTAAGATGATAAAAACAGGGATCTACTAGAAGAATCTCTTGAGAGGGGTGATGGTGAGGAAAACTATTCTTCCTCTGGCAGTCCAGTAATTGTAGCAGTTTGTTATTTATATAGCACTCTTCAAAAGCCCAGAGTGTTTAGAAATCCAGTAAGTCCAAGTAAAACATGAGAGAACCAAAATGCATTAATAAACTATGTTGACAAATCCAGAAAAGATAAAAGTGCAAGCGAATAATGCAATTTATCAACACTGATATCAATACGTAGTACATAAATAACAATTCAGACTAGAATAGACTGAGGGGGAGAAAATGGCAACAACCGGGCAGGAGAAGGGTCTAGGGATTATAATTGCAAATTACCTTAAGGTGGGGACCCAGTGCAGCAATGCAGTGGGCAAGGTTAACAAGATGCTGGCATGCATAGGGAGAGGGATAACCATCAGAATGAGGAAGCTGTTGATGCCACTTTATAGCTCCATGGTGAGGCCACATCTGGAGTATGGGGTACAGTTCTGGAGGCCCCATATAAGAAAGTACATACTGTAGATGGCATGGAAAGGGCGCAGAGAAGTGCTACTAAAATGGTGCATGGGCTAAGAGGGATGGCACATGAAGAGGGGTTGAAGGAACTGGATTTTTATCCTCTGGAGATAAGAAGGGAAAGAGGGGAAAAAGTGTTTGTATGAGAGTGCCTTAATGCCTCTGTGCTCTGTCTCTTTAAGAGCTGCCTATAACATGGTGCTTATTTAATTTGGGAGGAGGCTGAGAGTTTCTATGCTTCAGTCCCACCCGGGCTGCCAGATAATCACTCCGTTCTGCCATCGCTATTTGTGCAAAGGGAGCTCTGTTAGAAGCTGTACTTATTTGCTGATTATCTATTAGAATAGTAATGTTATGGAAGTTTGTCTAGCCTGCCTTTTTTGTAACATGGACATTTCGATATTGCACCACCATCTTGGTTCTGGACTGTTATTGAGAACCAATCAGTACCTTTGGGGACCCTAAAATGGTGTCTGTCCCCAGGGGTCTTATGAGAGCAAAATTCTGTAGGAATTGTAGTTCTGAGACTTTGGCACCCAAATGGACCTGGAGGGGGAGCCCTTGTATTGACTGACAGATGGACCAGCCAACCGAACCTTTTGGATCCTGGGGAAAGTCCCAGATTGCTTGCAGCAGGATTCAGTCTGAATTGAGGATTGAAAGAGTGAACGGCTCGAGATATTCAAGCAGTAGCTTCTGCATAGTTTGCGCAGGAGATCGGGGAAAGGCTGAGTTTTGGCCTGCCTTCTGTTGTCCCTTGTGACGGAGCTCTCCAAAGAATTAGACTGCATCTGAAGTTGTCAGAGAAACTTAAGCCACTGAATTGGTGACCAGGCTTGAAACCTGAATAAGACCAAAGATTTGCTGAATGCGATCGGCCTGTCAGGACCTGTATTTACCGCTGAACTCCCAGCTGTGTGCAGAGACTCTGTGATTGCGACCGGACTGTCATCCACCTGGTATAGTAGTGATTACTTTACTATAAATGTGCTGTGTGCTGCTAGTGGGTCACGATTTGGTTCCCCACTGTGTGTGTAACTATGTCTTGCTTGCTGGAGGCTGCATCTAGCTTTCTCGGACTCACATCCAAACTGTTCCTTGATCTGGGCCGTGTCACACTGGCCCAGCCAGATTACTCACGCCACAGAGAAAACCATCGATGAGAGACCTGCCTCCAGATCAGCCCCCTGCTCAATGCCTTGAACAGGAACAACGTCTCGGTAATTTGTCTGGGCCCTACTTCTCCTGGCACTCCACCTCATCAACCTGCAGTCTCAATTTTGTCCCTCCTGTGTTCTGTATTGGGTATCATGAGTAAACACCAGAATAGCTCCCTGCAACACCAGCTAAATCAAAGGTGTTGTCATCTAATTTACTTGTTGTTTTCTCATCACGAACTGAGCCAGCCGGCTCCAGATTACAAATTGTGTGTGGTTGTGCATGTTTCTTTCTTCTATCACAGAGCCCCAACCAGCTGTGATGCCGGTCTACCCCAGGAAACGTTCCAGGCTAGCCCACCTTATCCCACCTGGGTACCCAGAGTGTATGACTGTGTGGGGACTCTGAAGTGCATGCATGACTACCTGATTGATTTAGCCTTTAAGCCAATCAACCTGATTATGCCCATCCCTTGTTCAAGTACCCTAAATAAATCAGATCTAACTCTTTTGGCATTTAACCTGACTGTGGTTCCAGTTTGTGACAAAAGTAATGCACTGTTGTTATTCGCTGTGCATAACCTTGTTTTACAGGGGGTCTCCAGGGTCGAGCCAGAGGAACCAGCCCTGGTGGTAAGTGCAGCCAGAATGGGGAGTTGTGTGGTGAACAAGGGTTATTGTGAAAGTGTTTACTGTGCATTGTCCAGGCCACTAGAAGGGAAAGAGGGGGGTTACAGTGTCCTGGAGGGCTGTACCCAAGTTAGACATGCTACCAACAACCCTGTCCTCTGGGTGTAGGCACCCCGTTTCAGTACCCAGGCCCCTTAACCTGCAACTAGCCACGCAGGCAGGGGTAGTAGCCCTTGGGCTAGCGCCACCTAGGGGTTACATTAGGAAGTATTACTTCACAGAGAGAGAGTGGTTGAGCCCTGGAACAGACTGCTGGAGGAGGTGGTGAGTGCCAGTACAGTGGAGGGATTCAAAAGGGCCTAGGACAAACACAGAGGGTTGTCAAGGGGAGGACGAGGGGAATCTTGGGGTGGGGGTGACAAGCAGAGGGAGTGAATGGGCAGACTTGATGGGCCAGGAAGGCCCTTTTCTGCTATCACATGTCTATGAATCTATGAATATAATAGCAGAATATAACAAATCATTTCCATTAATAGCCAGGGAAGGCCTGATTCAGCAGATGTTTTTTCCATATAGTTTGTTTCCCTCAGGGGAAGTGGGCAACTCTCAGCCCCTTCCCCACCCACCCAAAACTGAAGTTCGCCTCCCTCACTCACACCACAGGCCAAGTGCCTCATGAATTCCTCCCCCCATGGAAGGTGGAAGGGGGAGAGCCATCCTTACCCTCAGTCAATTATTTAGATTGCCCTTGATGGTTTAGGAGCAGTCTGGGCCGTGAGGAAATGGGTGGGGCTTCATGAAGCCCATTCTCCCCACATTTCCTGATTTTCTCCTCTACTGACCTTTGCCCTGGCAACACATCAATACATGCATGTGAAGCACTGTTGCCTCCCTTTGAGCTGATCACCACCTGCACTACCACAGGCCCTTCACCCGGAGACAGTCAGAGGCTGAGATGGATGGCCACCCCTCCCTGGGAGAGGAGAGCAGTCCCTGAGATGTTTGATCCCCTTCTACACCACCAACCCCCTGCAACCCATACTCATTCCTGAACACAGGTCAACGGCATGGCAGGAGATAAGGCATTCAAGACCCTAGCCCTCTACACCACTGGGCAGGCAGCAGTATTTTTTAAGGTTTTGTTTAAATAGTCTGAAGGAAGTGGACATGTAGATGTCCAACAAGAGAGTATTCCACAGGACAGGGACTGTGAATACAAGTGCTCAGTCCCCATTTCAGGCATGAATTCAGCACCTGAAGGAGCATCTGTCCTGAAGATTGTTGTATTCTCCCAGGAGAGTAGAAGGTTAAGAACTTATGAAGGTAAGTGGGTCAAAGGTCATGCAGGGCTTAAAAGACAGTAAATGCACACTGTAGTCAATCCATCTCCTTTTTTGGCAGCCAGCCTAAAGCACATAGTGACAGTGTGATGGGGTATGACATCAGTCCTTAGATCAGAAGCCTCTCTGCCCCATTCTGGACAAGCTGCTGGCAATGTACCTAACCATAGGTAAGCCCTTGTAGGGCACATTGCTGTAGTCTGACCTACAGTAGAAGACATGAAGGTCTGCAACAGTATACACAGATCAGCAAGCTCAGGAAAGGGGCACAATCTGAAGATTTTTGCAGATGGTGAAAGCATCTCCTGGCCATAGCAGACACCTGGGACTCAAGTGACAGGTGACTGTCAGGGACTACACCCAGACTGCAAATCGCCTTCACTGCTTCAAGTGGAGCTGCATCAAGCATGGAGAGCTTGATGCCACACTGAGTGCTGATAATTACCACTCTGACCCCACCAATAGCAGCTCTGTTTTCCCTGTGTGGAGCATCACCTAGTTAAAAGCCATCCAAATTCTGATCACCTCAAGGCATTATTCTAATCTGAGCATGAATTCACTCTGATCATTCACAAAGGACTGATACAGGTATCAGACACGGGTATCATCTGCATAACATTGGTTGTATTCACCCCTGTATTCAACTTGTCTATTTCCTGTGATTGTAGTAGCCTTTCAGATCATTCATGAAAATATGAATTTATTTGTCTAGTGCACTTACCTTGTAAGCACAGACTAAATAAATAAATACAATCCCCACACTATAGTTCCCAATGATCTGTCCTAGCAGTAGCATAGACACTGCAAATGTCACTAGAGAAAGGATAGACTTGAAGAATACCATCATGCCAGGCAATCAGTTTCATAAGATGAACACTTACACATATGAACTGACAAACAGAGACACAGAACAGTCACTTATACACACACAGACTGACAAAGACACAGAGCACTCATCCACTTAACAGACTTATTAACAAGTGCATTGAGTTCTCATCCATCCACACACCTAAAGACTGACAAACTAATGTATTGAGCACTCACTCATAGACATGCAGACTGACAAAGACACCATGTACGCTCACACAGACCTACAGACTGGCAAACAACTGCACAGAGTGCTCACTCACATACCAGCACTTGCAAATGCATGGAGCATAATTTATATACATGCAGACTGACAAACAGATACAGAGAGCACTGACTGATACACACACACGGACTGACAAACAGATGCATTGAGCACTTTCTCATACGCTTACAGACTGACAAATAAATGCATTGAGTGCTCACTCATACACCTAAAGACTGACAAATAACAAATGCACTGACTGGCCCTTCCTATACAAGGCATTGGAACAAAACAATTTTGGCTACAACTTTAGTAAAGGGATCAAAACTTCAAACAAAAGTCCAAAAATTGTCCTAATAACAAATGGTATCCAATCTGAGAACCTTAACCTACAAAGGGCCATGAGACAAGGATGCCCTCAATCCCCATTCCTTTTTATATTATCCATAGAACCTCTCATAAGAAAAATTGTAGATGCCTCCAATATTCATGGAACTGAGTTCGGAAGGAAATCCAATAAAGTCCTCACTCTTGCTGATGACTCTAACAAAACCTCAGTTTTCAACTTGCAAATTACAAATGAAATTAAATAATTTTCAACAACTTTCAGACTTACAGGTTAATTGGAGTAAGTCAAAGGGAATCATGCTCAACACTTCAGAATTTGAAGAACAGAGACTGAAACTCCTATGCACCTCCCTGGGCAGATAAAGACGTAACCTACTTGGGGATATCCATTCATAACTATACTGATAAAATAGTGGAATCCAATTTTATTACGTTCATTAAGGAAGTTAGCAAAGATCTAAAGAGATGGGGAACTCCATTTATAAATATGGGGGGAAGATCAACTCCATTAAAAAAATAACTGCTCCAAACATATTTTATGTATTGAATAATCTCTCAGCCAACATTAAGGCAATGTGGTTTAAGACATTAGGAGCTAGATTCACAAAAAGTCACAAAGCACAGCACAAATAGATGTATTGTGCTTTGCAGTTTCCCAGGTGTCAAAGGTTACTATTCACATTCACCTGCACTATCCAACAGTGAATAGGGCCAGAATGAGTCAGCGCTAACCCCATTACCGCTACCGCTAACCCCACTAGCACTGCCCCAACATGCAGCCAGGAGTATGACTCTACAATGAATAGTGCAGATGCGCCATTTGGAATTCACAAAAAGCAGCCTTGTAAATTAGCCCATTGGGCATGCAAAGCACTATGTGGCTATTTGATTGCTCATTATGGGCCCATTGACATAGGCCACACTGAAGTTTAGCACATCCCCTTCAGCCCCTGCCCCAGAGGCAGCCCTGTGTCCCTGGTGACTAGTGGCCCCCCCACCAACTGGTTTCCTGATTGTAACTGTAGAGCAGTCTCTGGTGCTAATGATCTCCCTGCCAATCACTGATCACCAGCCTGATGCTACAGTACATGTTTCCCTAGTGTCCAGTGGTCCCTCCCCCCACCCAATCCCTTAGCGCAAAGTTACGTAAATTCTCCTGGTATTCAGTGGCCCCCAACTGAGTGAAGACATGACTATTTACCCTAGTGTCTTGTGGGCCTCCCCATCTGCTCGCCATCTACAGTTTGACTAGCCCCCGCAATCACTGGACCAGCACTGCCATCCAGGATGTCCCTGTCACATAAGTCTTAACAATCATGCATTGCATAGTTGTCATAGAAATCTCCCCCCTTAAAAAACACAGCCCCAGCACGGTTCCCTTAAATGGATGCTTGACCCCCATCCCTCCTTGGAGGTTAGTGGCCCCCCTCCCTGATCCCCTGTATGGTAAACATAAGCCACATCCCAGGTGGCCACTGGCACCCCATCCCCAGTCTGCCCGTATATATATGTACTTCCCGAGTGTCTACTGGACCCCCCCCCAACCTCAATCTGGAAAACACAAATATATTCAATTCCCTGTTGTCCAGTGGACCCCCACCCCCGAACCCCAGCAGGTACTACCCCACCACCCCGCTGGTTCTGTAATAAGATATCTAAATGGTTGACTATCAAATCACTACCTCTTCAATATATTTCACTATGAGGGAACCCTTTGATTAAATTTAACAGTGAACAATTAAAAGACATCGGCTGAAGGAAATTTGCTATCAGGACAACAGGGGAGCAATTACACCCAGGGGATGAGAGTTTGCTATCTTTTGAAGAAGTCAGGCAAAAATATGAAGTCAACAGATTCTATTTTTTTCCTACAAGTAAAGGAGGCACTTTCACAGAGTACATTAAATAGTGATTACAACATTGACAACAATTTAGAAAGGGGTAAATTACTCCAAGTAGCAACCATTAGATGAAGTACAAGAATAATTTATAAAATTACATCTAACTCCGATTTTTCTAATACCAATTCTGCAAAATTTAAATGGGAAAATAAATCAGGGACTTAAAGATGATTAATTATGGTCAAAACTGTGGGATAACTCATATATTTGCAGTAGAGGGATTTAAAGTAAACACACACAATTAAAAAAATCCTACTCCACTTATACTACTCTCCTGTAAAACATTTGGAAATTGAACATTCTAAGACAAGTAATTGTTGGAAATGCAATGCCTCCCAAACTAACCTAATCCACATGCTATGGACCTGCCTAAAGTATCACCATTGTGGAAAGAGATACATTTAACTTGCCAAAAAAGCACTAGGAAACACTATCCCTTTCTCCCCATCACTATTCATCATAGGAGACACTTCCACATTAACATACCTTCAACTTAATGCACATGGTTGCTATGAGCATCTTTGACCTATCAAAGGCTAGGACTGCAGTTCAGTGAGTGGAAGCAATTAGTCATGCCCTCTATCTGAGCTATTTAAGTCAACTCCCTGTAGTCTCACTCAGATGCACTCTTTCTTTGCTGCAGCTGGAGGCTCTGCTGGAGATCTGTGCTCCCCCTCACTCCCAGTGTTTGCATCCTGCTTCATTTTGTGCTTCAGGGATTTCTGCTGCTTTGGGCTGCCTCATCTTAGGTTAGAATTTTGCTTCTGCCTCCTGGCTGCGGTTTCTACTTCTCTGTCTGCTGTTTTGTGCTACTCTCCTGTTTTCAGGTTCAGAGTTTTACCTCTGTTCTGTTTCTTTTTGGAGCTTCTAGTTTTCCTAGTACCCTGCTTTTGCTCATTTCATTTGCCTTGTGCTCCCCCAGCTCTAGTGTTTACTGTTTTTTCTATCAGTTGCAGTGTTGGGACTTGCATCAAACATTGCGGCAAGAGCGATTTTAAAAGTAGTGTGCAGCAAATGCCCACCAAAAATCCAGAACATGGGATGCTGGGAGTTAGACCAGGTTCTCCCTGGTCTAACTTTGCATCTGGGATTGCAGCACTTGTACCAAACCTTTGTTGCAAGGTGCCATAAAGTGGGAAAACTGTCAGAAATGCATCAGCCCTTCTAAAATAGGACCACAATACGTCCGAGGGGCTTTGGTGCAACAGTGTTCCACTGTGCGGTAGCCACAGGGCTTGACGCAAGTCCTGTGGCCACTTTCTAAAATCCAGCCCATGCTGTCTATTGCTATTCTCAGTTCTACCAGTTGCACTCCCAATCCTGCACTCTCAGTCCCATCCCTGCCTCTCTCTACTTAGCACAGCTCAGCCCCCTTGAAGTCTGCATCTTGAGGGTGGATCCCTCATCGGGGTGGGGTCCTCTTTCTACCATTAGGGTGAGAAGGTCCTCCACACTGGGGGAAGTCTTTGGCATGCAGATAGCATTGGCGGTACCTTTTGATGTAATAATTAAGACTTCAGCTGGTGGAGGATGGGGCCTCCAAGTCCAAGGGGACTCCTTTAGCTACTGACAATGTTGGTAGCACCTTTAAAAGCTATTATCCCTACAGCCACCTAAGGTTCACCTGGTCTCCATTATATACCCTCCCTTCTCCTTTCTGTCTGTCAAGGGCGAAGACTGTACAATCCTCCTGTTCTCGTTCTTCCAGGACTTGGCCTTACCACTCCTGGGTTTGGCTTTGGCCTTATTCCTCCTCCTGGGTTTTGCTGCTCCTTTAGGCTTTCACTTGGAGGCAAGGTAAGTGCCATTCAGTGGTTGTCGCTCCCCTCCTCCACCAGTGGGGTGGGCCCCAGCAGGGTTCCCCATTAGTTGCAGAGACCATCAACTTGCAACACCCCCATAGCTTTCCTGTTAGAAGGCTAGAGTGAGAGCCCTTCCTCTAAAAAAATCATTCCTTGAACTGTGTCTGTAAATTACAGTAGTGAGCTGTCATTAATATCATTCCAAGCCTGTAGGGAAGGTGAGCAAGGCCTTGGATTGCAAGAGGTTCCCCCTCATAGGGTTTTTTCCACTCTTCTGTGCTGAAGGTCATAAATGTTAGGTAGCACATAGAAGGTAGTCCTCCAGTAGTATGTCTATATAGTACATGTTGCTCCAGGTGGATTTCTGCTGTTGAGCTGGGGTTGGATGGTGACCTTCTTTCTGTTTGCTGTTCCTTCTCTCCTTTTGAAAATCATGCCTCTTCTGATATCAATACCAATATTGTCAGTCATTCCACAATCCTGCCTATGTCTATCACAAGTCATCAATCAAAAACAACAGCAAATGCAGCTCATGGACCAACAGATAAAACAAAGTGGTTCAACAAACCTGGGTAACAGATCCTAGGTGTGGGTGGGGGAGGCCATGCCAAAGGACATGGGAGCAGTGGCAGCAGCTTGAGCCTCTCCAAACTGGTTTCTTTTACAACTAGCCCAGCAGTTCTAAATGAACTCTTACTTGTGACACTTCTCATCAGACCTGTATCATGAATTCTTTGTCACTAGCGAAATAGCAGCAGACACACTTCTTATGTGGCACACCTATTACATCTAAGTTTATTAATGACCTCTGAACACACAATCCTTGATTAAATCTGATGGTGCTAAGTGTCAGTGCTGGCACATACTATGTGATTCCATTGAGCATTCATCATGTGTTCCTGCAAAAGTCCTTCTGGGTGCTCAGAAAAAAGCATGAGGGGGCCACATTTCAAATACCCAGAAGTTAAAATTGTGAGCATGAATCTCAATGTTCATATCAATAACAGACTCCTAGATCAGTTGTTAACAGTATACAGCACATATTTCTTATAGCAATGGCGGCACCTTCAACCTGGTTTTCTCATTCAATTTGCACTTTTTCTATCTAATTTTCCTTCTTATGTTAGCTACCCTGCTGTAGCTTTCCCCAACACTATCTGTCCTCCCACACAACCATGAGTTTCTGGCTGCCATCCCACTTATACTACTAAGCCCCACAGCGTACCCCTCATAGTGTGGCTTTTCAGGCTGGCCGGACCCAAACAGGACCTGGATCCTTTGGCACAGAAATGGCACAGGATTTTCCAGCACAGATGGTCTTTATCATGATGCATGCATCCACAAACAGGAAAAGGACCATGAAGTAATCATATCTGATAACCTCAAGATGTTGAGGTGGTGTGACAGGTCAGTGGGCATGGCCAGTGGGATGCTGGAGTGCATAAGAAGGGGTATTACCAGCAAAAGTAGGGAGGTGGTATTGCCATTGTATAGACCATTGGTGAGGCCCCACTTGAGTACTGTGTCCTGTTCTGGACACCACATCTCAGGTAGGACATAGAGAGGGTGGAGACTGTCCAGAGGAAGGCAACTAAAATGGTGTAGGGGCTGCATCAGAAGCCCTATTAGGAGAGATTGAAGGATCTCAATATGTGCATCCTGGAGGACAGGAGGGTGGGGGACATGATAGAGACCTATAAATACCTCGCGGGGTCGAACGAGGGACAGAAGGGGAGTATTTTACAGAGGAAAAGATGCATGAGAACAAGTGGACATGCAATGAAGCTGGAAGGAGGAAATTTAGTAGAGATGTGAGGAAGTACTTCTACACTGAAAGAGTGGTGGGTGCCAGGAGCAATCTTCCAGCAAAGGTAGTGGAGGTGAAACAATAGTGGGCTTCAAGCATGCATGCAATAAGTACAAAGGAATCTTAGCTAGGAAGTATGGGGGAAGAAGCTGGAGATGGAGTAGGGTCTGCAGTGACAGATCTACGATGCCGGTTCAACAACATCACCATCGACTTTACAGTGATGAATTTATGTTGACTGCAGTCGTGGTTGACATAAATCCATCCAAAAACACTTTGGTTCTTGAGTTGGAGTTGATTCAGGAGGGGGTGCAAGACCCTGAGAAAACAGTGCTGGGGCCCTCGATGACATTACAGCAAACTGTCACTGTTGTCTCTGTAATGTTGTTTGTGGTAGATGTTTTGAACTGGCGTCGGCATATGTGCAGTGACAATATAGGGATGGACATATGGGCAGACTAAGTGGGCCAACATTTTACTATCTGTCCTCTAGAAAGTCATCTTTCCATTGCACTACTCTGACATCTCCCTACCGAGCCTACTAGGACCAAAGCATGAACAGAGCAGATGTTCTATCATCATTCCATGAGGGTGGCCTGCTGCCTATTCACAATGAAATATTCATGCATATTTGAAAAGATTTGCTAAAATATACTACAGTAGGATGATTCTGCTAATCCAAAAGCCCAAGAAAAGCATGAGTCAATACTGAGAAGCCCAGCTGAAAATCTAGTAGAAGCAATATGTATTGAGCTTTTGTTCTATAGAAGGTAAACAATCATCATTTACATTAAGTTTAGGATTATGTTACCATATATGTTTAGGTTTACCTACCATATCTTTGATCATTAGATGTCCAGAAGCAAATGCAATAGAGTTAGGAGGTGTGGAAACTGGTAGCATGAAGGCATATGAGCAGCCTACAGTCCCTGGTATCATTAGATATAGAGGGTTGACCTGAAGACGAATTGCCTAGAAAGAGACCATATTTGGTTACGTGTATACAGCCTAGTTCATTCCAGGAAAAGTGTAAGTAAAACCAGTCCTCAAACACTCTAATGGTTTACCAATTAGCATAATACGTAAGAAAGTAATTTTTCAATCTGCCATTTAGAGTATTCTTTGGTTGTCCTATCCATCAGGCCATTCAGTAGAATACTGTAAACTTAAGACAAAAACTGCGCTGGCTTACTTCTTGCAGAATGTTAAGTTAATTATGATGTTCACGCTAAGGGAAAGTAAGCTGAAGAGGTCATTCTGTCAATACAGACACATCATCATCATTTTTCAAAGCTGGTGTAATACATATTTAGGGACTTTCATATTCAATATTAAATAAGGCTATTTTCAGGGATATAATTGATCCAAGGGGAGAGGGGAGAGAAGAGAACAGCCACTATGATTCCAGATACTTGCAAGATCAAAGCACAGAGGTAGGAGCCTGTTCTGGCTATAAAGCATACACTGCAGAGAAGGTTGGAATAAAGGCCCGGTCACGACAACTATATATATTTCTGATTTTCTTTATTTATGTCTTTTATACTGTCACTTTTGTGTGTTTATATTACACACTGCTTCAGCTACTGTACATACATATCTGTATATGTGTGTGTGTGTATATATATATATATATATATATATATATATATATATATATATATATATACAGGCAAAAACTCAGTTTAATGCATTAGTTAGGGTTGTTTCACACCGACAAAGGCGAGAAATTTGGTGTTAGGGTTGAAAGCCCTCCTTGAACCCCACCCCAACCAGCATTAGCTAGTTAGCTATCCCCACCCTACCACCCCACCCCCATTCTCCACACACCAACAAGCATTGAGGTATGCCATGTGGTCATTAGGCCCAACTCTCACCCCATTCTATGTGTAAACAGGGTGACATGGGACAGTATAGGAGAATTGGGTGAGAGTTAGGTCTAACAACCCCGTGGCACACCTCGATGTCTGTTGGTGTGTGGAGGATGGGGGGTGGGGTGGTAGGGTGGGGGGTTAGGGGCACAACCCTATCACCTCATTTCCATACTTTTGTCACTTCAACCTTAACTGATGAATTAATGTTGTTTTTTGCAATTTATTTCCTCACTTTTTAATATAGTATAATAGTATCTTTATTTTACTGTTGGAGCACAGGGTTCTTTGGACCCTGCACTCCCATCCCTCCATAGATGCACATATTTATGTAGCTGTGGAAACACAGGGGTCTCTGGCCCCTGTGCTTCCACACATTAAGTTACGAGCAGGCATACAAAAAATTGCAACAAATAGTCATAACTGTGACATCTTAAATAATTTTCACCCCAAATGTTCAACATAACCTTCTTACCACCTCATCACATTTACCCAGTACATAAAACTTACAAATCCCTGTTGAAATATAATTCTGCGCAACCATAATGCCGTTTTGCACCACAGGTGCGGAAAAACATTTCTGGCAGGATTTTAAAAATTACAGCTGTACTGCTCATGAGGTGGTGTGAAAAAATGGTAATGTTGAACATCGGAAGTGAAAACATGAAAAATTGGTGAAGTTACGAGCGTGCTTAGAAACTGTGCAACCCACGCTTGTAATGCGGTCATTTGTTGAAATTAGTTAACCTAATTTTTCACCATGGGCTTTTTGAGACCTCCCCTCATGAACATTGGCACTGTGATTTTGTTATTCCATCCTGAAAGTTGATTTTGCACAGTGATTGTGCCATTCAGGCAGGATGTGAAAATGACAGCTGTACTGTTCATGAGGAGACATGAAAAAATTGTAATGTTGAAAATCTGGAGTGAAAATATTAAAAATTGGTGAACTTACAAGAATGTGTAGAAACTATGCAATGCACGCTCATAACGCAGTCATTTTTTTGCCATTTTTTCACCAAATTTATAACATGGGCTTTTTGAGACCCCACCTCATGAACAGTGGCACTGTCGTTTCATTAACTGGTCTCAAAAGGTGATTCCACACAGCAACCACAAAATCACCTTTTTGTACCAAGTAATGAAATGACAGTGCCAGCATGAGGTGGGGTCCCAAGAACCCCTTGTTGAAAATTGGGGGGCCGAAATTCCTAAAAATGGCTGAGATATTGACCTAAATTGAAACCCCCACTGACTGCCATTATATGGTGCTTACCTTTGATTCTTCAGTTTGCAGTTTGGCTTTGAAGAGTGCAGATGTGTCCCAGTCCAGAGAAGATCACTGATCTCAACCTCCAGAGGTAAATATGAGTAAGGGGGGTGTGGGGAGGTGGGTGCTCAGTGGGAGAGTGGGGATGAGGGAGGAGGGACTGGGGAGACAATAAAGGACCGTTTTCTTTTTTGCAGGTTTAAAAAAAAAGATGTTGAGGGATAGTTTTCTTTATTTACAGGTATTTTAAAATATTTATGCATAGTTGGGCTCACTGGGGTGGGCTCCCAGTGTGCCATATTAGTGGGGGGGGTGGAAACATGCTGACACAGGGATAGGGCACCCCGTGTCTACAATTCCAGACTACAGGCTTTGGGGGGGGCATCATCCGACACTGGGAGTGGGCATCCTGGTGTCAGAAGCAATAAAATTTAATAAAAAAATACATATCTATTTGGCACACTAGGGTGGGTTCCCGGTATACTCTATTGGGGGGGAGATACATGCCAACATGGGGACTGGGCACCACGATGTTGACATTTAAAGAATAAGTGCTGGGGCCATTTTTTGCTTGTGGAAATCCACCACTGGGGATCCCTGTTCGCCAGTCGATACCCATTCGTGAGGTGGGATGAGGACCAGATGGCCCTATCTGACCATCATCTCATGACTAGATGGCCATATCTGACCATCTGGTCTTCGTCTTATGAACAGGGATTTTGACACCTCATGAATGGGGATCAGCTGGTGAATGGGGATTTTAACACCTAATAAACGGGGATTTTGTTTGTATAATCCCCATTCGTGAAGTATCAAAATCCCCATTCGTCAGCCAAATCCCCATTCGTCAGCTGATCCCCAATCATGAGATAGGGCCATCTGGTTCTTATCTCATGAACAGGGATTTTGACAGCTCACAAATAGGATCAACTCACGAATGGGGATTTGGAAGCCTCATGAACGGGGATCGGAAGCAAGTCGTGAACAGGGATTTTCAAATAAAAAAAAACAGCCATTGTTTAATAAACTGACGGAAACCAAACACATGGTTTTGTAGAGGGTGTCACCCTCAACTAAACCCATACATTTGTTTCCACAGAATACATCCGTGGGGCAAGTAACAACAGTTTGTTTTGGGATAAAAGTGAAAACAAGATGGCAGCTCACAAATGAGGATTTTTTTCTCATGAATGGGGATTTAATGAATCCCCATTTGTGAACTGTCAAAATCCCCATTCGTGAGTTGAAATCCTTGTTCGCAGCTGTGCATCTATCCAAAAGACTGAACTGAGCATGCTCAGAACCTGAATTTTCAGAACTGAATAACTTTGGAGTAGATTAATATTTGTTTACTAAACTGATGTTGACTTGTTCCGTAGGGCAAGCTTGTTCTATCCTGAAAATTGTAGGCTAAAATTCCAAATGGTGTGGGTGCAGGGTGATGAGGAAAATTCAGGAAAAATTGGTGAAAAAAGCGTAAAATGCACTTTTTTCACTATGTGCTACACAAAAACACACACATCTAATCAAAATGAAACTTAGCATATCAGGACATCTACCCCACAGGACAGCACACACCAACTTTTGTGCAAATCTGTTGAACGGTTGCAAAGTTATTAAGGTGCATAATTGAGGGTTTAACATTAAACTGCCTACTCAACCCTAACTATAAGGGTGTGACCGTGCCCTTATAATATATATAGGGGATACATGATGGGCAGAAGTGTGATATGGAAAATATTTTCACTCCTGCAGAGTGAGCTCTGGATACTCACGAGTGCTGAAGGTATGAGTGAGAGTATCCAGAGGTCACGATGTAGGAGTGAAAATATTTTCCAAAGCACATGACTGCACATCATGTGTCCAATCTATACAACAGGGGTTTCCAGAATTTTTTATTTTATTGTTCACTTTATCTTGTGGAATAAACAAAGAAGACACAGGATAAAAAAAATAAACTTCTGGTAAAACAAGCTGAAACACTAATTTTCCATTTGGGACGAAGCAGGCTGTATTCATTGGTAGTTAAGGTATTCATGGATGTGAAAGGCTTTGCACTTTTTTGGCTTCTTGTCAGTATGAAACTGGCTGCTGTTAGTTTGCTTTGTTTCTCTGCAGGAACGCAATGTGTTTTTCTAGGGGTAGCAGGTGAGTTGCAGGTGGAACTGATATACTGATTAGTTTCCAAGGCTACTGAGGGTTTGGTGGAGTTCCTTCCTGATTGCTGTGTTAGGGAAACCTGCCTAGAGTGATGATATCTACTTCAGCAGAGTCCAGCTGAGTTTTATAAATGGTTAGGATGTAACTAAGAGCTCAGGATAGTGATTGTTTTAGGCAGGGTTTCAGCCTGACATCAGCACAGTGATAATATTAGCCTGTGAGGTAAGCACAATGTGTTTAAATGTAAAATATTATCACACTGTGACAATATTCCTGGTAAAAAAAATCACAGTGTGATTTTCTACCAGGATTTACTTCACTGTGTGTAAGATACATGGATTTATCCACTACTCATTTGTTTCACCCCTATTGTATAAATACATATCTATCTATCTCTATCTATCTAGCTATCTAGCGATCTATCTCTATAGATATAGAGATAGATAGCTAGATAGCTAGATAGATAGATAGATAGATAGACAGATAGATAGATAGATAGATATTATGGACCTGATTCTCATACAGGGCTGCGTTCAGCGCAAGCTGCAGAAAACAGCAGCTTGCACTGAAACCCCTTGCGCCAGGGACCCTGCACCAGATTCTGGTACAGGAGGGGTCGTGGCTCCTAAGACCCAATGCTTACGGCAACCCCATCCATGCGGCAACCGCATGGCGAATGGGAGGATTCTCTGCAAGCCCATTAGACCGTCGGCTGCAGGGTCCGTCCAATTCTGGACCAGCAGCAGAGGTGTGCAGAGGGCTGTGCCAGTTCCCTGCTCTGTCTGGGAATGGGGGGGACACCACCTGCATGGGTGGGGGGCATGGGCACTAGTGGGAGGGTAGGTGGCATCTGTCCTGGTATGAACTGGGGCACCGGGATCTGGAGGGGGGCACTACCTACATGCTATGGGGCACATCAAGGATCAGGTGGGTGCTCCTGCCCTGGATGCCCTATGGGGGCACAATCTGGATGGGGGGGTTCACTATGTGGCACTTGTGGGACACGGTGGGGTTGGGAGGTGGGACACCACACTGCCCATGGGACAGCTCACTCAGGGAGCAATGTCTAAGTCCCCTTACACCAGCCCTGGCTGGTGTAAGGGGACTTATAATTTCTCCCACTGGGTGCTGTCTGTGAATAGCAAGCTGCAGCTTGCATCAGTACAGTCCACCTAGCGCCGTGTCGCAGGGCAGTGGAGGGCGCAGTACTGGTGCAAGCCCTGTTTGGGGCAGGCAGCCTGTGGTCGACACAGGCAACCTTTGAGAATTGCGTGGAGGCAGCCCTGGATGCAAGGTGCACCTTGTATCATATCTGTTTGGTGCAAGCACCTTGCGTCAGACGTAGGGCTTTGAGAATCGGGCCCTATATATATATATAAATATATATATAAAATCTTGCATGAAATAACTCATTTCAGTTTTTTCTTCATATAGGGTGCTAAACAAACCCACCATTCATTGTTAATGTTTCCTTTTGTCTACTTCTCAATGAAATGAAACAGGATATTCCCTTCGTATAGTATCTATAAAAGGACATACTCATTATTCATATATCATTATTGCACAGAACTCATTTTTATTTACTTTTTTTTCTGAAACTCATGGTTACACTGATTACCTTGTGTTTTAAAACATTTTAATATGTTTCTCAGCTTTATGCTTCTTGTTTTGCCTCTGCTCATACAGTATCAACTGTACCACTCTCTAATGGTGAGACCGAAATAAAACATTTTATAAAAATGTTTAACATGCCCTATTTATACCATCATATGAGTTTTTCGATTCACTTCTACTTACAAATACCCATCTCCACTCTAAATCAGTTGTTGATTTTCATGCTTAGTCTTATAAGTCCTTTTTCAAAAGGCGCTATCTACTGTATAACACATCTGTAACAAAAAATAAATTCATAAATCAAAAAGATTTTGTTTGTGTATTTATTTTTTTTACTTTTACTGTGTTCTCGAATCCCTCTCAAGAACATATGTACTAATTAACTCAACAGTACTTCTTTCTGTTAAAGCAGTAGTGTCTATGCTGCAAGCTTGAATCAAAGTATATGCTACATTTTAAATCCCTTACTCATAAGCTTGAACTTCTAAGCTGCACACTCCTATAGAGTATGACTCGGATATTCAAAGGGGTTGCGCATGGCGCAACAGAGTTGCACCAGTGCAACCCCGCATTGCGCCCCAGTGGGATATTGAAAAGGCTACTTAGCACAGCACAAATCCCGATGCACTGGGACACAATATTAATGTATGCGGCGCAGATGCAGGAGGCATGGGTTTCTGTATTGCAGGGCACAACACAGTAGCCACCAGCCATGGGTGGCCACCCACCCACCCAGAACACTGTCCACAGGCATCCACATCTCCCTGGTAGACTAGTGGTACCTCCCTCCCTCCCTCCCGTTTCTCCGATCACTGGTAAATGTACTTTAATTCAGTCCCTGGTAGTCTAGTGGTACCCCAGCCCCAATCATGGTACATTGCCAAAAACTTCCCTGGTGATCCAGTAGCACCCCACCCTTCCCACCCACAGGACCCTTGCCCACCCGCCCCCATCATCAGCAGGCGGCTGCAACCCTGCCCGCATACTGCTCGGCCGCTCGCAGAATGACAGGTACAGTATGGGCTTGCAGGGCATACTGCACTAGACAGTCCCAAATATGTGAATGAAGCCTTTCACATATTTGGGACTGTCTAGTACAGTACCCCTATGTTGGCCTCCCATCTCTGTCTTCTGCCAACCACACAATTATGGTGGTCCACAGCACAATATGCAAGAGTGCCATCAGCTATAATTCTGATGTGCAGAATGGGAGGGTTACCCCCATCTTTTCTACCACCTGCCTCCTAATGGAGATTACTGATATATACAGTTATTGGCCTAGTGAATACACAGCAAAAGTTGTAGGGACACATGCCTGCTGACCCTCTGGCCAGGATCAATGTGGTGCTAGATACTGGTGCTATCTCTCCACAACTGGGTGCTCAACCACATGTCCATGGCTGGAATCACTGCTACACATCCTCAGCTAGGAGCAGTGCCATATATTGTCTTGTCTAGTGCACTTACCCAGTCAACAAAAGCTAAATAAAATAAATAAATAAATAAAAATAAATATCCACTGCTCAGATCACTACATGTCTACAGCTGGGAGTACTGCCATGTGTCCATGGCTAAGAGTGCTGCCACATGTTCATGACTGGGACTACTGCCACATGTTCACAGCTAGGAGCACTGCCACATATCCAGGGCTGGGAGCACTGCCAAATGTCCATGACAGGAAGCACTACCACATGTCGACAGCTGGGAGCACTGCCACGTGTCAACAGCTGTGAGCACTGCCATGTGGTAATGCTACCCTTGCCATCCCAAGGTTGTCCAATGGATTCTCAATTCACTCAGGTCCCAGCACAGCAGCATAACTGGCCATTAGGTGGCTCACTGCAGCTCTCTAATTTGTCTACACATACAGACATGCATTTACATGAGCTGGGATGCCATTTATTTATTTAAATGTGTTGTCTGGGACAGCTCACTAAGCATAAGACACAATGGGTGTTATATTCCAATGTCGTCATTTGCGCCATACAGAGCATAACACCATGGTCATGATTTTCAAACCTGCTGAGATGTTGCAAGCTCCCTGGTGCGCTGAACGTAGGGCGCACAGAGCTTGCGTCAGTCTCCGGTCAGTAATCAGGATTTTCTATCCCTTGTGCTGACCACAGGTCCTTAGACCACATATTTGTGGTCTAGCTTGTACCACATTCCAGAGCCAAAGACATGGGACTTGCGCTGGACATTTGACACAAGCCGCTGTAAATCTGGAAAACTGTCACAGCTGCACCTGGTATTGGAAAATCTGGTGCAGTTGCAGTAAAGGGGTTTGGCGCATCACCAATTTCAGAGTTCCCTGGTGCAGGGCTTGTCACAAGCCCTGAGCCATCATTTGAAAATCCTGCCCTATGTGTGAAATAGTCCGTGGCCATCAAGAAAGCATATTCATACAAGCAAGGCACCCTGTCCATCATGTGCTTTCCCTTTAAATATCGGACTGTGGTAGCACCACTTAAAGTGCATATGCATGGCACACTACACACCCTGCTGGCATCAGACAACCAGTAGCAAAGGGGGATAGTGCATTTGCTCCTGAGCACCATATTCAGAAGGCTGCATGTTAATACAGTAACTACAAATGGCATGCAAGGTGCTGAGTGGCCATTTGTATGCCATCATGTGGCCATTAGCAGCTCTGTTGCAATGATTGTGTGTGTTTGTATGCATGAAGGCCCTACTTTTACTTGTACCCCATTTCATAACCTATTAACCCTGGTAGTCTAGCAGTACCCCGTCTGACCTTGATCCCTGTTATAATACTTAAATATACCCTACAAGTCTAGTGGTACTCCTCTCCCACTCTGATCCCCCTGATAATAGTGAAAAATATAATCTGGTTGCCTAGCAGTACCCATCCCATATTGATCCCCATTATATGGCAACTTAGATTCAATGCAAAGAAGTGCAAAGTAATGCACCTGGGAAATAAAAATCCAGGAGAAGAGTACACAATAGCAGGGGAGGTACTAATGACAACAATAATTTAAAGGGATCTGGGTGTAGTCATATCAGATGACCTAAAGGTGGGTAAGCAATGTAAGAAGTCAGTAAGGAGAGCCAGGGGGATACTGGGATGCATAGGGAAGGGCATTACAAGTAGAAAAAGGGAAGTGGTTATCCCTCTGTTCAGACAGTTGGTGAGACCCCATCTGGAATACTGCGTGCAGTTTTGGAGCCCTCATCTACGCAAGGACATAGACAGGATGGAAGCAGTCCAGAGGAGGGCAACTAAAATGGTGCAGGGTCTACATCAGAAACCATATGAAGAGAGACTGAGAGAGCTTAATATGTATACCCTTGATGAAAGGAGGGACAGGGGACATGATAGAAACTTTTAAGTACCTCAAGGGAATCAACAAAGTCCAGGAGGTAGCAGCTTTCAGAAAAGAGATGTGTAAGAACAAGGGGCACAATTTAAAGTTAGAGGGGACAGCTCAGGGGTAATGTGAGGAAATTCTTTTCATGGAGAGTGGTGGGCGCATGGAACCGCCTTCCTGGAGAGGTTGTGGGGTCTAAAACAGTAGGGGAATTCAAACATGCATGGGACAGACATAAGGCAATTATAGTGGGGGGTTGCAGGAAGTAGGCTGTTGGTTAACTAGAATCTGCAGCTTATCCAATAGGTAGGGAAATGGGCAGACTGGGTGGGCCAAGTGGTCCTTATCTGCCGTCAAAGTCTATGTTTCTATCTTTCTATACAACAATGTACTCCCTAGTCTTCCCACTCAGCACCCACCCTTCACTGACCCCTACTTCAGGCATCAAACTTAACCTAGGACTGGAACAAAGCAGAGAGGCATTAAAGCAACTCACTGGAACTTATTTTATTTTAGTACAACTTAAGAAGATGCAGGTCAGCAACCCCTTTATATTGCCTACTATCAGGCTTCCTCAGTGTGGGCTGACAAGAAACACACAGTCTTAAATACCCCACATCCTAATGTGCAAAATACCAACATGTGTAAGTATTTTAAGGTGCAAATGACTAACCGTGTGCTAACAAAGTGCTTAATGTGCAAAAAATAAGAACACTTTTAAACTGTCCTTCATGATTTCATGTACAGATAATAAGAACATATGAATTAAAACTGAAATGTACATTAACCTGACTAACACCGTTACAGATTGTTAGTTCTTTTTAACTTACTTGTTTTTTGTGTATTTTTTGCACATTAAGCCCTTTATTAACACATGGTTTGTGATATACACCAGTTGGCATTTTGCACACTAGGATGTGGGGTATTTAAGACTGCTTATTTCTAGTAAATCATGTCCCCTGAGGAAGCCAGATAGATGGGGATACATAGTGATTGCTGATTTTGTGTTTTCTTAAGCTGCACTAAAATAAAGTACATTTCAGTGAGCCTGGTGTGTGCATTGTCATTATTTGCTTTATCCAACTTAACTTAGAGAAAAATCTTTCCATGACTGCAAGTTGAGCATTGGCATAGCCCTTCCCCTCACCACATTGTTCAGCACCCATCTGAATGACAGGGACCATGGGAACATACTCTGTAGAAACAGTTGTTTACATACAGTTGTTTCTACAGTATGTATGACTGGACCCTATTATTCAGATGGCAGGTGACAAAGATAATGAAAGGAGAGAACTTAGTGCAAGAAGAGAAAATAGCAGCACCGCCAGGGTAACAAATTTGCAAAACCAAGTATGAAAGTCCCAGTAACTTATTTGCTGTACAAAACAGTGACTTCCAACCAGTATATCCACAGGCACACTAGGATAAGAAATAATACTTAAGCATTATATTCTTAGTGATTAAAAGTGTTTTGAAGTGCAGGGAAGGACCTTTTGGTGGGGGTGTTGCTGCTGAATTTAACCCAAGTAAATTAAGGGGGATTCCTTTTGGTCAGGGTGTTGCTGCAGAATTTAACCCAAGTAAATTAAGGGGGATTCAGAATTTTTTTTGTAACTCAATTTGCAAGTAAAATAACTTATTTTCACAAGGTACTTATTATTAGGAATAAGTGAAGGAACAAAAATTAGTTTAAAATGGAGCCCTCCCCAAGAACATTCAAATATGTTCCACTGTTGTGTTCAGTGCTGCAATGCATGCTAATGTCACCATGATTTCAATGTTCAGAGCTTGATCTCCTAAATTACCTAAGTTTAAAAAAACCTGGAAAGCCAACATGGTGTATCCATACCTCTTCCTGAACACAGGTAAACGTAGTTGAGGTAAACGTTCACAAATCAAAACTTAGCATTGCACTGGAGAGATATCTAGTCACTAAAGAAAGCAGCTATAACAGTTCACAGTGTGAGATCACAGACAGAAAACACTGTACTTACAATGTCAACAAAAAGTATAGAGGTTCATTGCTAAAATAAATCAGACTGGCTACAAAAATATTTATATGCTTTATGTGATTATATAAATCAGCACAATTTGAACAGACTGTATATACTGTGAAAGATAATCTTTTTCAGTTACATAGGTAAGCAGAAGCAATGCTTTCACATGTTATGCAACTTTCTGAATGAAACCAGATGGTGACAAGTCAAATAAAGCTTGGATCCCAATTCAAAACTACATTTATTTTTAAATTGTTACCCTTATGTGATATAAAACAAATTGTTAGATATATTTACTAATGCACTTTTGTTCATTAAAACTTGAACAGCTGGTGGAAATGGGACTTTTTAGGTCATCACCAGCATTTATAAAATCTGGGGTCTCCTAGGGCTCAATATTGGGACTACTGTTTTTTAATATTTATGTCAATATACTTTAAGTTGCTGACCCTGATATTAAATACCATCTATATGCAGATGATACTGTGGTATATGTGGAGGGGCATACCTTAGAGTATATAAAAAATAAATTACAACTTGCATGCATGCAAATTCTGGAGTACTTTAAAAATCATACGTTAATACTTAATGATAAAAAAACACAATCATTACTTTTTGATAAACTGCCAAAATCTGAAAAGAGGACTCCTTAGATATTCAGACCCTGGATGTGATAAAAATAAAACAGGCCACCAGGCATAAATACCTGGAAATCTGGTTAGATAGCTTGTTAAAATGGGATGCACACATTGATACAATATTAAATAGTACTAATAAGAAGCTAGGAGTGCTCTATAATCTGAAACATAGCAGATCAACTGAAGTGCGTTTAAGGATTATTAATTCAATGATTGCCCCAACTTTGGAATATGGTGATGTATTGTATGCAGGGGCCTTGGGGATGCAGCTTGACAGGATGAATATTATGTGCAGCACACTGGTTTACTACATCCTTGATGCAGCAAGAAGAACTCACCAATGTGGGATTTATACTAAATTGAATTAGCTTTGACCCTGGGACAGAAGAAATCTAAACCTTCTGCAGTTTATGATTAAAGTTTGGAAGTGAAAATTCCCAGGCTACATCTTGAACCTATTTCAGATTAGGGTTCCTAAGCAAGGTCTAAGATCTGCACTGGACCTGGAATATTGTGTTCAAAATTGCAATCTGGAGATCAGCAGGGCTTCACTAGCATATAGAGGGGCAATACTTTGGAATTCTATCCCTGCAGTTTTGAGGAAGCAAAATTCCTTGACTAAACCATGCCACTTAAAAAGTTGGATGGTGGAGCAGATGACTGCTCCATTACCTTGCTGCTCAGGAGAGATTACATGACCTGGGAGTTTGGGTGTTAGGGCAGCCATCTGTTAGATGAAACCAGCCGGTTATCATCTTAGCTGCTTTAATATATATGTGTCATGGATGGGTCACTGGTATTGTTGAAAATTGTAACTAGTGTATACCATTCTGCCTGTCAGTGTAGATTTGTACTGTGTGTTTAATGTGTAAATTATTTATTGATATATCTTTGTCAGCTGTGCAACTGATTAACCTCAACCTATTGTGTAAACATGATGCACTTGATTTAAGATTATTTACCATCCCTTCTGTATGTGTCACTGAATTACATGATATATTACAATACTTAACTTATTTCTATGAAACACTGTATGTATGGAAAGGGACATCTTAGGAAATTAGCTATGCTCAATAGAGGTATTTTTATTCCTGTTCATGATTTCTAGCAATAAAATAGTACTTCTACTATTACATCATATTCTAGCATATTACACTAAAGAATATACTGCATTATATGCTACAATATGATGACAACTATTTTTAGATTTTTAATGGAGTTCCTTAATGTAAACCAACAAACACTGTGTTCTTTGACTCTGCATGCCTGGATCTGGGTTTTCTGAGAGTGTGACTGGTAGGCTGTAGCCCTGCAAACCATAACCTTCTTTATGATTGTTAAATTGTGTTGCATTTTAACTGATAATTTTGCAATTGTAACAATAAGGCATTTGTGCCAATGTATGGTCTTTGTGGTTATATAGCTGTTACATGTCAAATACCTTTGCAGTCCATAAACACACATTAAGTCAAGATGGAGGCTATAGTGTATTCTAATTACAACATTATTTTGGCACTTTTTAACTATGAATTGTAGGAGTGTGTGTGTGTGTGTGTGTGTGTGTGTGTGTGTGTGTGTGTGCGCATGCGTGTGTAATTTATTTTATAACATGGCAAGAAAAAATATAGACATTTTACTGGCCAAGAGGAGTCACCTGACCATCCATAAAATCTCTATAAATGCACAGTCAGCTGCATAATCTCATTTTCCTCCCCAGCAAACATACTTAGAGCCATTTTATAAGTGTGATAAGCCCCTTCAGGGTGTGCATCATAAAATTTCAATGCACTTCCCAGGGGTGTAATGACATTTGGCCTTCGACCTCATTCCTTACTACACCCCTGGGGTGTGCATTAAAATCCTATAATGCACATCCTGTCATGGCTTATTACTTATGTTAAAAAAAAGTTAGTGTTTTTAAATCTCAAAGAAGTTTTGAAAGTAATCCATGCCTGCATATTGCAGTTAAAAAAACCAACCTCACAGTCTCAGCAATAGTATCTCAAAACAGAAATGGTAGAGAGAGGGACAGCTTCTGCAGTGGTAACAGTCAGTTTAGCAAGTTATGCACCACATTTCTCTCAATATACCTATAAAAGAGATCTCTTGAACTGTCTGTGCTGCAGAAAATCTTGAGAGAATCTCCTTAAAGCTCTTCAGTGATTTTGGAAATAAAATAACTTGCCAAATCAACTGTTACTACTCTATATCCAAGAATAAAACTTGCTTTGTATCATGTCTTAGCCTGCATCTAAAATGAAAAGGAACTCATTGACATAGGCTGCAACTTATTGTTAAAACATGGATTTATGGATGGACTCATCAGAGTAATTCAGGTCCCTGAAGTTCAATGGAAGATTAAATGCCAATTCAAGATATAATAGTTTACTTCTGTAAAGATGTGTCTCCGTTTACTTAAATCAAATAGTTTTCTTTATTGATTATTAGTTTCCTGTATGTTTAGTCTATAGTAGGGTTTAAGGCAGAACATGCATATTCCTCTTACTAAAACTGAATATTCAACACCCACTGTAGTTGGGTGTGAGAGACTAGCTCCAATTGCACTACAATTAATTCGAAGGTACTTGAGTGAACAGGGTCTGGCCATAGCGGAGTTTGAATTACCACCTGCGGTAAGTCAGTCAGTCAGTTTAGCCAGGGGTTTCTGATATTAATGGACAGCTTAGTTGCTTTGGGAAGCATGTCAATGGCCTATGAGATCAAACAACTTTAAGGTCTGCTACTTTCTAGAAATGTCCCAGACAGCGAAAATGGAGGGAGAACAGAACCATTGTACATGTAATCATGTCTCTGGAAAACAGGGGAGTCTTAATGGAAAGTGATATGGAACAATCCAGGGAAGCATGGGACTGCAAGGTAGTTCTTCTTCAGATTCTGAATTTCTGGAATTGGGATGGGACTGGGAATCAGAAAGAGAGACCTCTGAGAGTAAAGAACAATGTTTTGTGATCACTGTCTTAGCCTGCAAAGTAGAGAAAATATATTCTCCAAATTGCTCTGTGATCTGTTTGGGAGACTGAAGAAGACACAGATTTATCTTTTTAAGAAACACTGTGTGGTATGGTTCTAGACTTCAATCTAGTTTAATCTTGTTGTTCTGTCTGAGATTCTATCATGTAAAACACATTCATTTTAGTTTGTCTAATATAATAAGTATCTCTCCATTTGTGTTTATACAGTGGAGCCTGATAGGATGCAACACAGTGTCACATATTCTTACATGACTAAAGAGATTAACTGCCATTGAAATTCTACTGTTTCCTGCAGTAACTGCTGCATAATTCTGCAGTACTAGGTAGCATCCTGGTGGGCTCCATTGTATATCTTGCACAATGTATAAATATAGTAAATGAATTGGTCATACTCACTCACTGTACTACCAGTATTTAATAAACATGTTCTTAAATTACATTTTTTTAATTTTCCCAGTACACCGTTATAAACAGTCACCAATGTTTTCTGACTGCAAGCAACTTTCTTATGGTGAATCATTGCAATATTGTTCTTCTGCAAAAATTTTTCAAAAGTGCAATAGTTTATCTCCAGACAATGTCTCCTTATATCTCAGCATGGGGATCTATTAGGTTCCAACCAGCATCAGTCAATTCATTTTTGTACTGTACAGACAGCCTTGGATAAACTAATGCATTTTGGGTGAAATGTTACATAAAATCATTATAACAGAATGTTTTAAGAATGTGTTTATGTTTAAAACACTGGTAGTGTAGTCAGTGAGCCTTATGAACCCCTTTACAGTAACTGAATGGTCTCACAGGACAGCCTCCTCTCCTGTTGTTTCTCATTTTAGTCAGGAGGCTCTTCATCTTTTTATTGTTTTGCATTTCATTGTATAGATACAGTATATAATATTTTATATTTAATTTATCTGCGACAGTGTAGTGTTCTGAAAAGGTAATTTATTTTACTGGCAACTCTGTGTTCTATGTTCAAGAGCATATGCTGAATTAATGTGAGATTGCTACTACTGCACCAACATGCTTAGGCCTGATATTGAGTGAGTAAAAGGCATGAAGTAGGATGAGAAGGGAACAGCACAATAGTGAATTTGCAACAGGATGGTGACAGCATGATGAAGTGTGTTAAGTCAATTGTCAGCTAATGGCTCCATGACAACCTCCAGCATAAAGGAGCGTGGAATCAGGGTATAATTGTATCAATTTAATTATATATTTATCTTTTCAGAAATATCAAATAACTTGCTCTTCAGCGCCATATGCTCCTTGATAAGGATTTGTTTAACATTTAGTGTTTTAATCACAATATTGTTAATCACTGGCAAACAACAGGGAAAGATATTCAATATAGTAGTTCCATTAAAGTCTTACCAGTTCAGCCAGAACAGGCAGAAAAATGATGATAGTAGCAGTATTACTGGCAAACTCTGTAAACAGGGAAATCACTGCAGTAATCAGCAGAACAGCTAAAGCTGGAGGCATGTTCTCCAGGGGCTGTAGGCGACTTCCTATCCAAACAGACAAACCTGACTCCTATAAAATAAACAAAATGGTACATTTATTTTAGTCACCATACTTGCTATGTATATGAACTTTGTATTGAGGTACATTAATGCAAAGTCCAGTGTTTAACTGTAGAAAGCAACCCTGTTATTGCAAAAGAAGAAAAGATGTTGCCAGAAATTCACATCCTTATAGTTTGGAAAATGGTAATACAGAATAGTCTTTGTTAAGTTTTCTTAGTCATTTATATGTAGCTTCTGCCCTTCACCCACTCTGAGAAAGTGAACTGTATTGTAGAACATGGCCAGAACACCAGGATCATCGCCCATGCTATTAGCTGTAAAGGTCTTTGAAGTAGTTTGTTTTGCCATTCTCTTTTTCCTCTCCCAACCACTGCTGTCACCTTCCACTGTGTTGTTGCTTCAATCAGATCCACTGCTGGGGTACCTCTCTGGTGCATCTACTGACTCTATAGGTCACCAACCCAAACCACCTCTCATCTCAATAACCACCAAGGCTTTTTTCCCGGTCTACCATGAAGTGAACCCAGCAGAAAGGTCAGATAGGAGAAACTCAGGATGGTCAGTGGCGTTGAAGTGAGTGGGGTAACAGCTGGTCGTACTTGTACAGTGTGGTTTGATTTGTATACCATAATGTGAACTCTCCCACCACTCAATAATTTGGAAGGCTTGCCCACAGTGACTGCCCTGTCGGCAGGGATGGCTGATGTTGTGTGGTTACTGAGAAGCCAATACCATTCAAGACTCTACCATAGGAGTCAATACAAAGTGAGCAGACCTGCTCCATCCAATTGACCTTGTGCAATGGCTCCACATCATATCTTGGGCCCTACCAGCCCACAGGAGGAATCAAGAGCAATTTTTTACTGTATTTATTCATTTCAAAATGCTTCTTCCGGAAAGGGATACTGAGCTGAGGACAACTCATTTCCAGAGTCATTCTCATGATAAGGGTACAGGTTAAAACAAACAAACAGCAGTAAAGGTAAATTCACAGTGCAATGCAGCACAGTCAAGTGTGTAAGATAATCAGGCGGTGCAATACAGTCTGAAGAGTATAAAAGTATTCAATAATACACCATTTACTGTACACAGCACCAAAAAAAAAAGGTGCACAAGGTACAATCATACAGTAATCAACAGCACAAAACCTGGTCTGGGAATAGGATAGATAACTCAGTCAGGCTGATCTGAATGACCTGATGGTCATAAATTTCAGATACTGGAGATAGCAGTATCAACCACTAATACGAAGGATAGGGATACAGGAAGGGAAAGTTAGGTGCAAAAGCAGAAATGAGAGTTGTGGTCCTGGAAGAGGGCTTTCAGGCCAGCAGGAGTGGACAATTGTTCCACTTTATAAGTTTTGTAGAAAATGTATAATATTACAAAGACACAAACAGCAACAATAACTTAGTTAAAAATGACAACTCAGTACAATGTAAAGAAAAATTCTAAATTTTCAAAATATACTTGGGTTTGTGGCACAAAGAATATCATGACTTTAGCATGGAAATATTTCTCCACTTTTCTAGTACTTCACAAAATGATATGGATTTATTTGAATGACTGATGTATACATTGTATGCAATCCGGTTTGTAAAAGGGGACCCAATTGTATCAAAAAGTTCTAGTTTATCTATTACTAAATAACTAAGGTTTCATTAGAAGCCAGAATGCTCATAGTTGTCCACTGATTTTCTGTGGTTGGGGCTATGTTAGTTGTTCATTTAGACAGCATACATCTTTTAAATCATAAACCTGCTGCTTAGGGATGTGCAAGGTTGAGAACAATTTGATTTGACAGAACTTTGCAAAGTTGGCAAACTTTGCTACAGCAAACTGGTAATTTTTCCTCACAAAGTGATCAAAACTTGCCAGTGAAGTTGCAGCTTCAAGGGAAAGAAGTGGAACTTTGCCTGAAAAATGTTGTTAAGTTGGCAAAGATGAATTTGGTGCTGACAGTGAGAACTTTACAAAGTCAAATTTTCACAACTTTGTGGCAACTTTGCCTACGAAGTTTAACTTTGCTGCACCACTACTGTTGCTAGGATTCACAACTGTTGGTATCTGTCAATACAGTGGTTTTCATTACATTTTATTATGTACCCTGGAAAGGCACGTTGAGCAATATTGCCCTTTTCAAGTGCAACCAGAATTTACAAAAATACAATATAAAGTATAAAAAATGCATAATTACAATAAGATTATTTGCAACAATAAAAATGCTGACCATGTAAAAGACTTGACTAATGTTTCTTAAAAACAGATACGAATCTAATGGTCTTAACTGATTCTGGTAAATGGTTATAAGTGCTTGGTCCAACAAAATCAAAAACTCTTTGCTCAAAACAAGTTTCACGAAAGGAAATTGTAAGCAAAATTGACTCCTAGGATCTAGTACAATGATTTTTATGCTGTGTTGGAAACAATTCTACTGTTGAGCAAGGGACTCTGCCTGGGATGGCTTTGTGAAAAAATACAGTGTGGCCTGATACAACAAATAGTGATGAGTGTTAAAAGGAAGTCCAGTGATAAAATGACATATTGAATTATAAGCTATGGTTACCCTGGTTAATACCCCACTTCCAGTACCTGAATAAATTATTTATTTGTATTTATTTTATTTACATTTTGATGACTGGGTAGGCCCTCTGAGAAAGTCAAGTCCCTTTTTCAGGGCTACCCAGGGAACCAAATGTTCCAAGCACAAGAAAATAGTATAGATAAAGATAATTATGTACATATACCATTGGACAGCCGCATACATTCATGGACTAGACTATCCATGCCATTCATTAGGATACAGTACAAATTACAGATGTGAATTGCAACATAGGTGAACAAACAGTAAGGTTGATACGAGCAAACAATCTAATCGTAGTATTGTCAATTAATACATAAGTGCAGAGTACAGACAATTGGCTGTGTACAGACTCATAGCCCTAGACATTGATCATACACACCAGGAGAATATAGGCAAGCAGGTAGAGAAAATTACATAGTCCAAAGACCAATAGCAATAAGCTCTTTGCCAAGAGAACACTAGTTTCAGGTGAAAGATTGTTCCAGACCGTATAAAAGGAGGCCAAACATTGATATATGGTTCTTATCACACAGTCAACATGAGATTCATAAGTCAGAGCACAATACAAAGTGACTCGCAGGTACCTAAATTGCTTAACTGTTTAAATGGGTTCACCATCAAGGGCTCTCACCAAACATTCACTATTACCTATTTTTTATTTATTCTTCTACTAAACACCATCATTTTAGTTTATGTTGAGGGCCAACCCTGGGCACTAATCCAGGACTGTAATTTAATTAACTCTTTCCAGAGGATGTCATTTAGGGCCCCCACATCCCTCCATCTCCTGAAAGAAACTGCATCATCTACATATAAAAGCATTTCTGAAAATGGACACACTGAAAGCAAGTCATTTAAGAAGAGGGAAAAGAGTAGGGGTCACAAAATGGAGTTCTGTGGGACACCACAAGTAACTTAACTGGAATGATGGTTCTAATTGGCTGGCAGTATAGCCTAGAGGTTAGAGGAATGAGGTGTGAGCGAGCTTGATACATCCAGCTGACCAGAGTTTGATTCTCACAACCTCCACTTGCATACTGTGACTCTGAGCAAGTCACTTAACCACACAGTGCTCCTAGGTCACCCCTGAAAACAGGCACTTGTGCCTAGTGGGCCTTACCTGGTTACCAAAGACTAAAAAATAAAAAAATTAATAGTTCTATGTTCGCAGCTCACAAGATAGTACCCAAACCAGCTAAAACATCATTAGAGAAGTTACAATGTGACAATGACTGTAACAATAGACCATGATCAGCTAGATCCAATGTCTTGGTGATGTCTATGAACACAGAGGCCACTAGATTCCCAGAAGCTGTGGCCTGATGAACATAGTTCATGAACCTCACCAAGGCAGTCTCTGTGTTGTATAAAGCATGAAAACCAAGCAGCTTTAGAATTTTAGAATTATTCCCCAAAGCAAATTACACAGGTTCTAATGTGATACTGGTTTCAAAAATAAATGAACTATTGTCCCTAATTTGCTTCCATACCTTAAAAATGTGAGACATAATTAAAATTTGCCTAAAGAGGTGTGATGTCATTTACATTTCCAGCATGGGGAATCTGTCACTGTTCCCATTGATTCAAGTCAGGCTGGGGAGTAAAAGTACTTTAGTAATGTACAATCTTAAATTGAATTACTCTCCCTTAAATAGCATTACAACCTCTGTATGTATTTCCACACAAAGTGTCCAAAATAAAATGGTATAAAAATATTTATTTGAATTTTGGTAATCGGGTAAGCCCACTGAGACCATGCAATCCCTTTTTCAGGGGTAACCCAGGCAGACAATATAATTCAGTACAATACAATACAATACAATATGATACAATACATAGAACAAGAATCAAATAGTGCATACTTAAGGTTATGAACAGCGGATATACAATCAGAGAACAGTAGCCGAGTGCAGCCAAGCAGTAATGAGTGTAGTGTAAAGTTAGGGGATAGGCACAGTAGCAAAAGTTGCAACAGTGAGTAAATAAAAATACATAGTTACAAAGTTGTATACAGAGAAATATTCATATTTACAAAAATTCAATGTGGTAGATTCAATTCAGGTTTCTTCAGCAGAGTAAAGAAAAATAATAGGACTAGGAAGTGCATAATAGAGCAGAGAAAGCATGTTTAGAAAGATGCACCAGTGAGTATTCATTTGAGAGTAAAGTAGGGTACAGAGAAAAGCAGGGGTTAGCAAAAGCAAGTGCAGGAAGGAGGATTGAGCAGGTGTGCAAGGAGTGCTTTTTTGAATAGTGGTAGAGAAGGGCAAGCGAGGAGATCGGGAGGTTTAAAAGTAGCTACCATTCTATATCCAGCCACCTTAAGAAATGGAGACCAGCTAGAGTTAGAGGGTAGGGAGAAATAAAGCAAAAGAATGTTTTTTATTTTTAATCAAGAAATCTTGTATCTGCAGGTACTTCCAGAATTGAAATATGTGAATATTATACAATGGCAAGAAAGAATGCTGGCCTCTGATTGGTCAGTCTGGGACTGAACCTGTAATATTATCCCAATACAACATCACAGGTCTAGTCCCAGCACAGAGGTGACTGCATCAATAGTTACAAGAATCACTTCACGAAGCCTGTTTTAGTCATCTGCACTTGAACACAGTTTCTCTCCTTCCCGCTCACAAGCCGCAGAACAAACCACCACAAAAAACAGTTTCTCATAACTGTCAACTACCTTATGGCAGACCTTAGTAAAGGGCTGTGAAAAATGAAAATCCCCTGTTAGAAATCACTACACACAACTTCTTTTCCCCCGATCTGTCCCACATGCTGTTCCATAGACTTTAGCCTTTCAGTTTCTACCTTCAGTATTTTTGCCATGCATAGCATTCATCAGTGTCCTGTTTGCCCCAACACAAATTGCAACTAGAAAATTTATAGTAAACTTTACAAAGAAAGCCATACCCGAAATCAGCTTTCTTTCCACTGGACAGCGTGTGACTGTGGCTTCTAACTGATGTGCTTCTTCACCTAACTTGAAGGTGTAAACGAGTATGCTCCTGCCTGCGGCCCCGGTCCCAGTTCTTAACATCTCATGTTACAAATCATCACTGGGGAAGTGAGCTATAAACTACCTCACTTACAGCAATAAGCCAGTAAATTAAAAGTTCCACCAAACTGCAAACATTTTATTTTTCTCCTTAACTTGCTGTCATGAGTCGCTTCTCAGACGTAGCCCACAACACGGCACCACATGCTAACTCCTGCAGCTCGTTTTCTTTTTCTTTAGTTTCTTTTAAACAAAACAAAATAAAACACTTTGTATTACCCCCTACCTCCTTCTGAGTTCTGGCTGAGGGATTCAATAGTGGCATCAGCAACCAGCCATTGGAGATTGGGCAGGGCTAGCAACAGCAGAGACTGGGCTGCCTCAAAATGTGTCACCACAACCATAATCTCCCAGTAAAAAAATTAAATATAGCAACAAGTGTACTGAGAAAACCGCAAGCAAATGGGGGGGGGGGCACAAGGAAGCAAATGTAACCACATGAAGGACTAGGAAAAAGAGGGACCTCGGTAGGCAGCATCATTGAGAAAGCAGCCCCACCTACTGGTGGAAATATATTCTGGGCTTTTTCTTTAAAACATATACCTCCACACACAAAAAAATTAAATAAAAACTGAATTAAAATGTTTTTCTTTTCATCTTTTATTTTTTATGAACAAACAAGACCTTGTATAATAGCAATAATGCACTCCAGGGTGTGTGTCATGCTGGGATAACATCACTTCTTGGGTGCTGGATGCACTCGCCTTCGACCTTGTGCCCAACCACCCAAGGCATGCTGTTATCCCAGCATGACACACACTCTATCATGCATTATTGCTTAATTAAATTTCTTTTGCAACTCATAAAAGGACATTTGATTGCCTGAAACAAGGTCAGTCATATCTGTTATTTTAGAGACCCCTGCCTTATGTTAAGTTGTATGCTGTATTGAATAATACAGTAATCTCATTTTATATCAGGATTATTCCACAAAGATAGCAATGAAAAATCTTTTTAACCTTTTTTGGAAATAAAGACAGCACCACATCTACAAGAGTGATATCTGAATAAACTGGATGGGCTAAACATTCATACAAAAGTGCAAGGGCAGTGTAAATGTTTGCACCGCATTTGCGCCTGTGCCCAACATGGCTGCTCTTATATTCAATCAGATAGAGAGCAGTGCTTTCAGACTGAATATTGAGCTGTGGTGGCACAATGCTAAGTGCAGCTACACTGCCCCGATGTGTACTGGGCCTGTAGATAGCCTACAGGAAAGAGCACTGACCAAAATGGGATAGCATCAAGACCCCTTTGGGCTATATTCAGCCAGGACACGCAAACGAGTCCATTGGGCATGCAAGGCACTAAGGGTCCATTTGTATGCTTATTATAGGCCCATTTACATGAGGTGCAGCATCCCCTTAGCACCATTGCCACATAGGACACAGCAAGTCCAGGTGGTCTAGTGTGACAACAGCCCCCCATTTACTCCCTGAACATATGCCCAAATACCCTGGTGGTCTAGTGTGGCCCCCACCCCCCAATTGTTCTCTGAGTGTATGTCTAAATACTTTTATGGTCTAGTGTGACCACCAATCACTCAAATGAACTCCTTACAAAATGCCCTGATTTCCAGTGGTTTCCCTCACCTCCGATCTCTCAAATGAACTTATTACAAAATACCCCAGTGGTCTAGTGTGACCCCTACCTTCAATCGCTCAGCTGAGAGTATTGCAAAATACCCTGGTGTCCAGTGGTTCACCCCCAACTGCTTGAATCTATTGCAAAATACCCTGGTGTCCAGTGGTTTCCCCACTCCCTGATTGCCATTTACAACAGTACAACAAAGAACTGGTGGTCCAGTGTCCAACCACCTGATACATTTGCTTACACCACACCTCCCCAGAACCCCCTTACCCTGGTGGTCGGTGTTCCTCAAAGCTTGATACGGTGAATGGCATAGCCCTCCTCTTAACTCCACAGCTGGCTACTATATGAGCTGTCAGTGAGCATGCCTACAGTATAAGTACTGTACATGCACTCCGTGACAAGTCATAAAGTGGCTGGTTGCTGAAATGAGAGGAGGACTGTGCCAGTTGTTGTATCAAGCTTGGAGGAACACCAGTCACTCAGGTAAGGGGTGGTTTGGGGAGGCGGGATATGAGCAGACAGGTCGGGTGTGGGGGCATTTGACCACTACTGCTTAGTTGTGCTATTGTAAATGGGTGATCAGGGATGGGAGAGCCGCTGAACACCAGAGTATTTTGCAATAGGCTTTGTTGAGTGATCAGGGGTTGGAGAACCACTGGACACTAGCGTATTTTGCAATAAGCTAAGTTGAGTGATTGGAGGGTTGGAATAAGCCCAGTATATTTTGCAATATACTTAGTTGAGCAATTGGGGGGGTAGGGTCACACTAGACCATAAGTGTATTTGAACATATGTTCAGTGGGGCAATCCAGGGGTGGATGAGGGTCACACTGGAGCACCAGGGTATTTGGACATATGTCCCATTTAGCAATCAGGTGGTGGGGGTCACACTAACCTTCCAGGGTATTTGGGCATATACTCAATGGAGTGATTAGGATGGGGATGTTACACAGGGACCCTGCACCCAATTCTGTAAAATCAGGGGTCCCTGCACAAAAAAAAAGTGAGTTGCTGCACCTGCAGGAATTGCCACAAGTATCTTCCCCCCCCTCCACCTGGCGCAACACTAGAGGTTGCTGAGATGGCTGGAGGGGCAGTGCTTGTCAGTAGGGGTTCCGGGACAGAAGGGGCACTGGGTGCCCTAGGACTGTGGCTGCTCACAGTTTTGGAAGCTGGGTGTTTTTTGTTTTGCTATTTATGTGTATATACGGCAAAGCAGACAGTGCTTTGTACTGTAACACTGGACGACTTATGAGTGTCTACTGGGTGTATGGAATGGTATTACATTTTAAAAGCTGATAATATCTGCAATACATATTGGTAGCCTACAATTATCAAACCTGATGGCAACTATGCCTAGGAGGTGTCCTGGTAACAGCAGGCACTGCTGTTGGAGCCACATCACTCCAAGTTATGCCTGCTGTCACCATGACATGACCTAAGTATAGATGCCAACAGGCTTGATAATCATAGGTTACCAATATGGATTGCAGATGTTATCAGTGTTTAAAATGTAACAGTGTTCCATACACCAGATAGACATATAAATCCTCAAATGTAACAATACAAAGCACTGTCTGCTGTCATACATACACGCATAGAGCTAAACTAAACACCCAGTCTCCCAACCAGTGAGCAGCCACAGTCCTAGGACACCTCGGTGCCCTTTCACACTCTCTCCCCCATTCACCACAGTGTGTGGCACTGGCACAAATCCACTTAGACCATCTCCTGGCTGGTCTAGGTGGATCTCCTTGCTACGTCCACAGCAGGGCTTGCAAACTCCCTATAAAGGGGATGGTGCAGCCCTGCCATGGTGCAAGCCCCCTTGCAACCTGGTACAGGAGTGCTTTGCCACAAGGTTGGCAAAGGGTGGATTGGGTGCACAGAATCCCGATTTTGCCCCAGCCACCATTTGAAAATCGGGATCACTGCAAACTATGATGCAAGGTGCCACTTGTGTTATCCCCATTTGGTGCAGGCACCTTGCAATATAGTTTTCCCTTTGAAAATTGAGCCCCTGGTGTTCCATTCCATCAATCTGCAGATATGAGTAGATGCTGGATCCAACTAAAAATCAGATGTTGCATAACACTTGCAGCTGATCTTGGTATTCAGTAGCAATATAGTTATGTTCCTAAATATGTGCGAGCTTCTGGCTTCCTGGTTGCACTGCTTCCATCAGTGACATAATAGTCAAATTATAGGCTACTTTTATAGCACTTGCCTGGTCCGCAGTTGTTTAAGATTTGTTAAAACATGTTTTTTGCACTTCTTAACTTTGGAAGCACAGATGATAGATAATACATTTGTTAACAGTTCTAGTTTACCATTGGGACTCATATTAATTGTTTCACCTTTAATTAGCTTTGGTTTGAGGCCTGCATTTTTGTGATCATGCAAGCTGGTTAGTGCCTCAAACACTGCTGCCTCCAATATTGCTCTTGCCTCACAAACTCCCAAATGCGGTTTGTGAGGCATGCATTCAGTCTGCACCATGTAACACATTTGAATAAGCTGCCCTTAGTGACTTATTCAGGTTGCAGTGGGGTTTATAGGGTTAAAACCTGTGTCTCCAGTGTCACAGCTAAGTGTCTAATCACTTAGCCAAACTGCATGCCAAGGAGAACAAAAAACCAAAAAATCTGAGAGCTGCCATGCAATAAAAAAAGTTCATGTCAATCAGTAACAAAAATTGTCTAGCGCTGTCAGTGATGTTTGCATGGCATGTTTGAGAGGAGTAAATAAGGTCAGAAAGATAATTGTAAATGCAAGTTTTAAGAGTTCACCAACATGCATAATACTGTATATGTTTTATAAAAAGCATTTCACAAAGTTATGTCATAATTTAGATATGCATATTCCATTCGGCAAAACTGATCAAACTGAGGCTATTAAGAAATACTGGTGAAAGGTCTTATAACAATGATCACTAGTACTGAACAAAATACAATACAAGTTATAACAGTACCATATCTATAATTAATGATCTTTAATCCATAAGAATGTTTTCATTTAGTAATTTATTCAGATAATCATGCAGATTATCTGAGCCTCCATTAGCTATGCAACGGAGGGGGGGGAGGTTACACTAAATGCACAGCACGTCTTTTTTATTTCTAAACAAAGAGATGGTTAAAAATAACTATAATATGAGTTAAAGGCTACAGATACTTAACCTTTTTTCCTCTGCTGTCACATAGCTAGAAAACAATGTTTAATCTCTAAACGTACACTAACATCTTAATTTGTTAAATGTGAAAAGTAGTTTTAGTTGGAGCTGCTGTAAACTTAGTTTAACTTAATTCTAAATAGCAATATTCATAACAACCATGAACTTCCCCTATGATGCAACAGTAATTAAAGGAAGTTTCCAATTGAAGGTACTGGGCTTCATAGGCCAATACCTTATGTAAGCATGAGCTGATTTCTGTTAAAAGTAATGTTTTTTATATTTTATTTTTATTCAGATTTTTCCATTTATAAAGTGTCAAAAATCATTCACTAAAAATTAGACACCGTCATTCATTTAGGTTCTTTCCCTGCATATCTTAATTGTTACAGTCCCCATCTGGGAGGGGGGTACAAGTACATCAACCAATCAATAAGTTGCTCTACACCCAGTATTTGCTCAAAATAAGGTTGGAAATCTGAAAAGAGTTACTCTAAAGCCTGCTTATACAGGTATTAAGTATTAGGTAAATTAAAGTTATGCTTCAACAAAACATTGTTCTGCTGTGTGCATTATTAGTACAGCACATTGTTTTCAATTTCCATTGCAACTGTAACCAAATCGGAATCTGAATCCAGGTCTAGTGAGACATTATGTCCAGAACTATGTGTTCTTTAAAAGTCCAGGACCTGAACTGGATCAAAGAAAACATAAGTTTTGCTTTTATATGTTATTTTAACTTTTGCTGGAGATAGAAGAGTAAAAGTCGCCCCAATTTCCAGCACATCTGCCCTCAAATTAAGAAAACGACGTTTTCTTTCCTGAGTTGCATATGCGAAGTCTGGAAAAATAGGATATTTAAAGTCTCAGTACTCAAGTACCTTATGCACGAGCTAGTTTTAGTATAGAGTCTCGATCAGTTTCAAACACAAACTGTACCAAGATGGGAGACTTCGTATCATTGGGATTTCTTTTTGTTGCCACTCTGTATGCCTTTATGATACTGGGTGGATTATCTTCAAGTAACTGAAAAGTTCTTAAAAGTAAATTTTTAATCAACTCTCTCAGTTCAGAATACTCAGGGTGGGATATTCAAACGGGTTGCGCATGGCGCAACAGAGTTGTGCCATGCACAACCCACTGATGCACACTGGCACGATATTCAAAAGGGGAAAGTGCGTGGCACAAATGCCGATGTGATGGATCCATTCACATATCGGGACTGTGAAGTACGGTACAGTCTACATGCCAATTGACCCATGCTGTGGACCAATGGGTGAATGGGTGTACTGTACGCAGTCAGTCGGCGGGCAGCTGGGTGGCTTGCAGGTGGGGTGCTGCCATCTGCCACTGACCGGGGGGGAGGGGGGTGGTGGGAATGAGTGGGCGGGTTGAGAGGGGGGTACGGATACCGCTGGACAACCAGGGAGTGCTTATAATATTGGGCATGGAGATTGGTCCACTGGATCACCAGGGAAGATAGAACTTATTACAACCCATGATCGGGCAAGGGGAGAGGTCCACTGGACCACCAGGGAGAATAAAACTTATTATAGCCCATGATCGGGCAAGGAGAGAGGTCCACTGGACCACCAGGGAGGTCAGTTATTGTTACAGCCCACGATCGAGCAAGGGCATAGGTCCACTGGACCACCAGGGAGTTATTAACTATTTACCTCCCATAATCGGGTGTTGGAGTGCATTGCCGGTGGGGACAGGGGGCATCGGTCCCTGACGGCTGCTGCCTGGCAGTGCACCAGGTGCAGGTCACCATTGGTCGGCACACCTGCATGCAAATGGGGCCATAATGACATGCAAATGGCCCCATTTGCACCTTGCATGCATTATGGCCCCATTTGCATGTCCACCGCTGAATATTGCGGTTGATGCACCTAGCGCAATGGCACTTGCACTAGCGCATCCCCCTGCTTCTCTCTGGCCACTTGTGCTGATGCAGTGCCACTGCACCATGTGCTATGCGGGTGACCATGGAGCGACCTTCAACGGCGCTGAGCCATAGCGCAGCACCATTGAATATCACCCTGTCAGCACCCTGGCACATCGCAGTTGCTCTGCGCCCAGGCCTGCGCCACAGCCTGGTGCAGTCTGAATATCCCACCCTCAGAGTACAAAACACAAAAGATACCAAGAAATCTCAGATTTTTGTACCCGTTGGCGTTTTCGAATGCTTCTGTTTTTTGATTTACTACTGTCTGCCGAACAACAGCGGCAGCAACTTTGGCATCTGTTGTTATGTTTTTTTTCTTGAGTTTCCACCATCTTTTTAATTTGCTCCAGGTCTGTTTTTGTTTGAACAACTTCACTCTCTAAGAATGTGCTTTCAACATTAAGTGACTTTAGGTTGAACTCAACAGTAGAAACTCTGGAATTGGTTTTAGCCATACACATGCCGATATTTTCTAACGCTCACAACATTTGGAATTCACGGGCTTCCCCAGGTGTTTCTGACTTCTTTGACTGCTCTGGCTTTCCAGGGATTGGTTCCGTATTTGCAGTTGGATTTTCAAGCATCTTTTTAATCAAAAATTCTGTTCTCTTCATAGTTTGAACTTCATTCATAGGAACATTTTTTAACAGGTAAGTTTTATATTTGTCAACCTCTAGCTACACATTCACGGCTTCTGAGATGTTTTGTATTTGCAGTGTTGAAACCATCACTTTCTCATTCTGCGACCTAGGATCCAAGGTTTTATAAGTTGCCACTGGGGGCGAGTACACAGACTTTGCTGCAGCTTCCGTCTGTGTCCCTTCCTTTCCCGGGCTCAGTGTTCCAACTCTCAGGAACTTATCCGTAGGATCATATCTCACAAATGAGACTTCACTTGAGGATGAAGATCCTCTCTCCTTTTTTTTCTTATCCATTTAAGCTTATAATTTTCCTTGTATGATGCCAGTATTGGTTTTCTTTGAGCTTCGGTCAGGAGCACAACCAAAAAGCAGCTTACAGAATTGCGGCTGTCTTGCCCCCCCCCCCCAGTACAAGTCTATGGGGCATTATTTCAATGCTGTTTTTTGAAACTTTAAGCCATCTTAGAGGGAAATGAAAACCACTACTCAACTTATAGGGTCCCTATTAGTTGAGCAGTGGCTTTTATTTGCTGCTATGATTGCCTAAACACTTGGATGGGGCATGCCCCCATGCTCTCCCTGCTGAAACATCACAAAACTTTGGAGCTCAGGCAGAACAGGCAAGCAAGGAAGCTGGAAGGGATCTGCTGGCTGTGGCTATGGAGCCAGGCACAATCCCTTCCCAAACTAGATGGACTGAGTTAAAAATGTTACTTTTAACAGAAATCAGCTCATGCTTGCATAGGATTTTGGGCTCTGAAGCCCAATACTTTATGACATTAGATTAGAAATTCACTTTCAGTGCTTCAATATAAAGCCTTACTGATTGCCATACCATCTTGTTACACTAAACCTAAGCACATTTTCACTTGGGAACAGCATTAGATGCAGAATATGAAAATGTATCCTATCTGAACATACAATCTGTGGGCCCTGTTCTTGAAAGAGTTGCTCCCATTATATGCCTACATGTAAAGCCTTCAGAAATTAAAGACCTTTGATCTTTGACTAGAGGAGGTTTAGGGTCCTTGCTGCTGAGCTAACTGCCCTTAGAAACAGAGTGAGGTTCTTGAGGAGCAACTCTACTCATGCAGACAGGATACCTACAGTCCCACTGTTTCAGTGGACTCCATAGATCACAGCTGGAGGATGGACTGTAATGTGGAGGAGATGGGGAGGTCGGGCGATCCAGAACTAGTGGGGATTGGCAACCTGCAGTAGAAACAAAGAACCAATTTGGGCTACTGGCAGATTTAGATCAAGTCACTGACTCAAGTAAAGAAGCAGCAGTTGAAACATATGGGAATGTGGCTGTACCATGCAACAATGTGTTGGGGGGGTGGTTTGATAAGAATGGAAGGAGGCAAAGACATATTCTGGTCTTGGGAGATTGTATAGTAAAAGGGAAAGGGAGGCTAGTTTGCAATGTCAATCTGAGGGAAAGATCTCTTCTCTGTTTCCCAGAGGTGACAGTAGAGAAGGTACTTCCTCAGCTGAAGTTTATCAGGGTTAGGCAGGGCAAGGTAGACACTGTGATCCATTTAAAACCAATGATGTGGCAAACCATAGCATAGAGAGGGTAAACAACAGCTCCTGGGAAACGGGCGAGAAGTTCTGGGCAGCAGCAGAGACAATAACCTTTGAGGGTCTACTGATTCCAAGTGAGGGACAGCAAAGACAGAAGAAAAGTAAGGCATTCAACACATAACTAAAGATTTGGTGCAGCTATGCAACTTGGAGGGCAGGCTGATTGGCGGGGATGGCCTGCATGCAGCAAAAAGGGCATCAGTATGCCAGGGCAGAAGATAGATGTGTCAATTAGCAGGTATTTAAATTAGGAGTAGGGAAGTACAGTGGTATTTCACACACTCACACACACACACACACACACACACAGCTTGACTGGCTTTCAAACACACTTAGAGCATATAAGGAGAGAGGGTGCATGCACAGCGTTAAGTAAGATGGTCAGGTAATTTAAAAAGCTCTGCTGATCAGTGCTCAAAAATCCTTTCAGACTGAACAGAAAACTGGTGACATCATGGGAAAAAAGTGAAATTTCATTGGATGAGCACACTGGCTAATGAAGTAGCAAAGTATTAAAGGCGACAGTCTGCTTTTTTTTTTTTTTTTTTTTTGAGTGGAAGAAAAATTGTCCATTTAATGGGCTCAACTGTTAAAATGCCAGCATCAGGGAACCACTCAGCTGACAACATCCTGCAAGTTAGTGAAGAGGCAATTGCTACCCCCAATCAGTATGCCTCTGACACACGTTTCATTAAAAGAATCCTGGAAACTATTAAAATAGACACTGATGATCCCAAACAGTTAGTGGTTAAAATACAAGCAGACACTGGGGCCACTAATGAGCATATTGAAGTTAAGGAGGGCAGGGTTGCTATGATTGAGGAGACTTTTTACAATTTACAAGACACAACTGACTTACATACAAAGCAGATCTCTTATCTACCTAATAAAATTGATGATCTAGAAAATCATGGAATGAAGAATAATCTCAGAATTGTGGGGATCTCAGAGGGAGTGGAAGCTAGGAACACGTCAGGTTCTTACAGTGGTTCTTTGAGGAGCTTTTCCAACACAGATGGTAGCGGCCTCTTGGAATTGAAAGAGCACACCACTCACTAGCCCCAAAGCTGCCATAACATGCCAGACCAAGACCAATAATTGTCATTTTTTTGAGATTTTCAGTCAAGGAAGACATACTCGAGATGGCCAGGGAAAAATGGAATTTGCTCTGGAAGGGGAAAAATGTATCTGTTTCGAGATTACTCAAGTGAAATTATTGATAAAAGAAGAGCTTTCAATTGGATCAGGCAGGTGCTTCAAAGGGAAGACTTTAACTACTTCATGAAGTACCCAGCTATGTTAGTAATACAACACCCCTCTGGTCCACCTCAGGCATGTACTACCCTGGGGATGGCTTGGGCAGTTTTGTATAGCAATACATAGGAAACAGGAAAAATTTCAGGAACTTAGCCAAAGGCCATTATCATCCTGCACTATTCATTACCTCAAATCATATAGATAGCTACTTCTATGTTTATCCAAAGCAGTTTTAAATTCATTTACAGTTACACTAGGCACTACCTGACTGGGCAGATTGTTCCATTGATCCACTGTTCGTTGTGAAAACCATGACCCTCTTAAATTCCTCTTACAGTTCTCTCCCTTTAACTGATGCTGATGTCCCTGATTTGTAATTAGACTAGGTCTTGCTATCAAGCCCAAATATTCCCACAAGTCAGATGTTCTACTTGCCCTATAAATCAGACACATATCTCCATGATATCTCCTGTATTGTAAGGAATAGAATCCTAGCTCCCCTAGTCTATCCCCATAAGATAATCCTTCCAATCCTGACACATTCCTTGTCGTCCTTCTCTGCACCCTCTCCAGTCTTTGCACATCCTTCACAAACCTAGGGCTCCATACACTACCAGCATACTCCAAATGAGGTCTAAGAAGAGCCCTATACAGCGGCACGATGACCTCTCTTTCTCTACTCGTTATATTTCTCATAATTAAGGCTAAGATTCTATATGATTTTCTGGTTATTTCATTAACCTGATAATCAGACTCTAAGTTTTTATTTATCCATACTCCCAAATCCCTTTCCGCTTCCATTACCATTAACTTGGCTCCATTTATATGATATTCGAATTTAGGATTGTTTCTTCCCAAGTGCATAACTTTGCATTTGGCTACATTAAATTTCAATTTCTTCCCCACTACTGTCTTAATATTAAATCAATGTTTTCCTGAAACTTCTGAGCTTCCAATCTATTAGTCACAACAGATCCAAGTTTGATATCATCAGCAAATTTAACCATCCACGTTTTACCAACACAGTTAATAGAAGAAACCAGCACATTGAACAAGAGGGGGCCCAGAACAGAGCCCTGGGGAACTCTGCTTGGCACCCCCATCCAGTCTAACGTTTCACCCTTAATATAGACATGCTGCTTCCTATTAATTAACCATGCATTGATCCATCTAACTACATAGGAGCCCATACTCAATTTCTCCAGAAGACACAACATTTTGCTGTGGGACACAGAGTCAAATGCCTTTTCAAAGTCGATGTAAAGTATGTCCACTGTTAATCCACTATCCAGGGCTGCACTAACTGTCTCAAAAAAGGACAGCAGATTAGTTACACACGATCTTCCCTTTGTGAATCCATGCTGTGTAATATCTACATGACCCTTTTCCCTTAGCAAACTTTCAATATGCTCCTTGATAATAGACTCCATTACCTTACTCAATATACTAGTTAAACTTATGGGACGGTAATTGGAGCAATCAGTTTTAGATCCCTTCTTATGGATTGGAATCACATTTGCCATCTTCCAGTCCTCTGGCACCTCTCCATAATCTATAGAGGACTGGGAGATGGCCTGAAGTGGATTACAGGTAATGGTGGCCAGTTCTTTAAGAAGTCTTGAATGTAATTCATCAGGTGCCGGGGAAGTATTAATCTTCAAATTCAACAGTTTGTCCTTCACAGAATCTACTGAGATTACTAATGGTATGTCAGATGTTTTTATAGATATAGGGTCAGGAATTGGCCTGCTAGAGAATATACTACTAAAGTATTTATGAAACTCTACAGACATTTCTCTATAATCTGTTACATTTTTGTGACCCACCAATAGGGGACCCATCTGATTATAAGTTTGCTTTAAGGAAGCAAGATACCCATAAAAGGCTTTCTGATTATCTGAAACCTTTGTTACTAAACTCTTTTCAAAGTTTTTTTTTGCTCTAGAAATTTTTTTTTTTACTTCCCTTAATTTAGTTTTATATTTGTCCTTGTACTCCTTTGTACCTTCTCTCTTGTACTGTTTAAAGGCTCTATTTTTCTTAATAATTAATCTATGAATTTTATTATTAAACCAGGCAGGAATCTTCCCTTTGACACTGTATTTCCTCTTAGTGGGAATTTCTGTTTCAACCAATTGATGGAAAAACCGTTTAAACTCACTCCACATTTCACCAACTGTACATCCCTCAAAATGTGTCTTCCAGTCCCAGTTTTCCACCTTCTGACTTAACCTAGTATAATTTACATTATTGTAATTTCTTATCACAGTAGTTCCGGCCTGCAAAATACCTTTAATTTCAATTTTTACCTCGACCGTATTATAGTCACTCCCACGTAATGACTCCCTGACTCTGCAGTCATTTATTTGATCTTTCATATTACTCATAACCATATCAAGAATGTGATCATCCCTAGTACCATCCTGTTTTGTAGTTCTGTAATGCCAGAGAACCAATAGCCTCCAAAAATGCATCTTCACAAGGGGAAGAAGAGGACCAGGAATTCCATTCAATTCCGTTGAAGTTGAAATCTCCAAGTTATAATACATTTTTGGACTCATTCATATCACTTATAATCTTAATTAGTTCAAGTGTTTTCTCACTATTGAGCAAAGGGAGGCTATAGTACACCCCCACTAATATTTGCTTTCCCTTGGGTGGAATAATCTGCACCACTGAATGTTCAAACTCTAGGTGCTTAACAGTTTTCATTTCATATGCTACAAGATCGCTGTGAACATATAAAGCCACCCCTCCTCCCTGTCTATTTGCTCTATCACATCTAAATACCTGAAATCCGTCAATATTTGTTCCCCAGTCATCCTTTTGCCACCAAGTTTCTGTTACAGCACACAATTTAATTCCATCCTTCTTTAATATGACCTCCAGTTCCTCTTTTTTATTTCTCAAACTCTGAGCATTCACTAGTAACAGAGTCCAGTAGTCAAATTTCCCACTAGAATTTATTTCCTTATCCGCTATTCTCAATAAAGAGTCGCCACCTTCCCCTCACCATTAGTTTAAAATGTTGCCTATTTTAGTATTAAATCTATCAGCCAATACCCAAAGTCCATATTTATTCAAGTGGAGGCCATCTTGGGAGATCAAACAAGGTACATTAATGAACCTTTGCCAGTGCTCCATTAGTTGGAATTTTTCTGAGTCCATCTTTTTAACCACCGATTAAATCTGCATAACTCCATACATTTTTGTTTATTTGCTCTGGGAACTGGAAGGACCTCAGAAATAATCAAAGGAATATTTCCATTTTTCAAAACCCTTCCTACTTCCTCAAAGTCTCTTTGGATACTAGCAAGGTTCCTCCTCCTCCCAATATCGTTAGTACCTATATGAAGAATAGCCACAGGATTAACTGTATTCTCAAAGAACCTATTCAGCCATGCCGTTATATCAGCTATTCCTGCTCCTGGTAAACAAGACAAAGTAAGCTGCTCCTTTTTATTTTTACAAATCATCCTATCTGCATTCCTGGGCATTGAGTCGCTAATGATAACTACATATCTATGTTTATTACCCAGGTTGTCTGATATGGCGGGTTGTTCATTTTGCTCTAGGCTATTATTTTCTAAGATTGCAGATCTTGTGTTCCTGTCCTAGTTTATATACCCTCCTGGTACATTTCGCCTCCCATTTTCAACACAAGAAGTTTTCCGACACATTTCTAAAATATTATTATTTTCTCTGACATCCTCCTGGTCGAGAGAAATATCCTCATCATTAAGCCCATTAAACCTATTAGTTAACTCTGTTTGTTGTTCCCTATCTCGTTTTTGCTTTCTAGGGCCCCTTTGCACAATGCTCCAATCACCATCTTCATCCATACTACATTCATCAGTACTTACTTTCCTCTTTTTCACTCTATCCTTTATTAATCTGTTTTTGTATTATTTCTCTTTCAGAATTTTCAATTATCATTTTTGTTGTTTTACAAACCTAGCTATTTCATTTATTCCTGACTGAACCTTTATTCTTTCTTGCAATTCCTCAATTCTAGTTTCCAATGTTTTAACTAATCTACACTTTCTACATTTCTGATTCTCCATTTGGTCCAGTGTCCCCAACATCTTGCATATAGTACACTTCCTCCCTTCATTTCCCAGTGTGTCACATATAACTATGGTTCCTAAATCATTGCCTATCTGTCCTTCGTTTACCTCTTCCCCTTTTTCCACTTCCCCAGCTGACATGGCATACACATCCAGTGCCTTAGCCATTTTGCCTTTGCTGGGCTCACTGATGCAGGGCTCGCTGATACTTACCATCAATCCAGATATATAGCAGGAGAGCAGAAGTTCCATGGAGCTTGAACTTCTGGTTCCTCGCTACAACTCTGAATTAAAACTATTAGCAAGGGACTTTGTCTGCCCTTTAAAGGTCAGGCAACTGTCCCACACAGGGAAAATATTAAAATTTACTCAGTGCCCAAGCAAATAAGTGCATTGTAGTGCTTTTCAAGAGGAGTGTAGTGTTGCCTAGCAACCATACACACCACTCCATCTGCAAGTAACCAGCGCTCTCCCAAGGAGTCCTATATGTCCCAGTGAAGACACTGGTACACTGAAGAGTAGTCTTGCCTCAAAAGAACAGAGTAATTGATGCCTGGAATAGCACTGAGTTTTATAGCGGGAGAGCAGAAGTTCCATGGAGCTCGGACTTCCGGTCCCTCACTACAACTCTGAATTAAAACTATTAGCCAGGGACTTTGTCTGCCCTTAAAAGGTCAGGCAACTGTCCCACACAGGGAAAATGTTAAAATTTACTCAGTGCCCAAGCAAACAAGCGAGTTGTAGCACTTTCTGAGAGGAGTGTGGTATTGCCTTGCAACCATACACACCACTCCGTCTGCCAGTAACTAGCACTTTCCCAAGGAGTCCTATACCTCCCAGTGAAGACACTGGTACACCGAAGAGTAGTCTTGCCTCAAACGTACAGAGTGACATGGGGTGCCATAGTCCCACCAGTTCAGCTGCACTTTCAAATGCTGGACCAGCATGTGCTACAGACCCCACTTCCATGGTTATTGACCAACTGCATTCTACCCTTGAGAGGAAAAGAAGTAACATAGGTTTCCAGGGTAGATGCAAGGCAGCCAAGGACTCAGCTCACCTCTCACTCATTCCCATGTATGTTCCTCCACACAAAGGATTAACTGCAGTCTCTGGTTCCAATTTACAAAAAAAAGAACTGGTCTACTTACATTTATCGCAAAAGCAGACTCCTGATCAGACAATCAAGGCAGAAAAATAACTCAGAACTCCCCAGACAGTGTTCAAGGAGCAGGAGAATAGACACTCTTCCAGTGCACCCTCATCCCCAAGAGGATCCCCAGACTTACAGCTTGAACAAGTCAATGAATTTAAGGAGGTAATTACCTGATCGAGTCCCGTCTTGTGACTGGATGGTTTTAACCCATCACATGTGAACCCCAGGTTCCTGAAGTTCCTATGTGTTACACCTTATCCATTCCTGGGTCTTCAACAGTAATGCATGCCAGCAATAAGAAGAATTTGAGACTGCGACTGCTGTTCCAGACTCTGCCTGCCTTTTCTCCACAGATCTTAGATGATTTATTCCTTTGTTAATTTCCAGGCTGCAAAAAATGACTAATGCTTCTTAAACAGCAGCTACAGCCTGAAGTGGTGAATTCAAGGATCATCAGGGGCATGGCTTAACCATTGTTTATTTAGAATGTTTAGAAATGCATTTATACTGCAATTAACTGTTTGATGTTTGTACTTTGCACCCATCATGCAAAGGTCTGGGTAGGTAAACGCAAGAAGTTGTTGAGAATGCTTCATTCTATTGAATAGGTATGGGGGGTCACTGTATAAACAAACTGGTTTTAATCATGCTCCTGGCTCACAGCTTTACTAATACTACTCAGCCTCCTGTGTTGTGTTGTTTCTTGTTAAACTCCAACTTCAATCTACTGTATATCCTGCTTTTACCTTATGAAGCTGTGTGTTGAATTGATTTTATCTGCATCCAGATTCTCAGTATCTGTCACATAAGCATGAAACTATGAGGAACGTGTGTCTCATTCGACACCTCAACAGGCAGACCCTGGCTAAATAATAAAGTGACATGCTGATGTCTAATAATGGGCTGCAATGGGGTTCGAGTCACTGTGCTAAGTCGCAATCCTCTCTCTGCAGTGCTATCTGAAGGTGACTATGCAAGAAGGTTGCCTGTGAAGGTCAGCAGCTTTGTACAACACAGGCTTCCAGTTATTGGTTTATAACAGAAAGATCAAGTGAAGACTCTGGTTCTCTCATGTGGAACACGCTCCTGGTGGACTTTTAATCCCCTCTTCTAACACTCTCTTCTTTCCTTCCTTTGAACTTTTCTAAAAATCCTAAGCATGGTTGTAAATACAGTTTGTTTATTACAGATGTCTCACTTGATAATTAAACTCATTACATTGCTGGTGACATGTTCAGGAGAACTTTAACAAAACATAGGGCCAGATATTCAAAAGGGTTGCGCCATGCGCAATAGGGTTGCACCTGCGCAAGTCCGAACTTGCTCCATTCTGCGATATTCAGCAGGAGGCAGTTGCGCCACAGAAAACATGCTGAGCAACAGCACAATGCAAATGAATGCATGCTGAACTCGAGGGGGAGGAACCATGCATAAACTGCACAGCCCGATATTCAGCCGGGCTGTGCAGAGTTGTGCAGGTGCAACCCCCAACCTGCGCCTGCACAACTTTGAGCCCAAAAAAAAAGGATCATGTTGAGGGCCACCCACAGGTGAGCTGCTGCATTGCAGGGTGCAACACAGCAGCTGCCACCTGTGGCTGGCCCTCAACCCACTCTCTGTGCCACCCCTCACCAACCCGATCATGGGCAGCAATGTGTCTCCCCCCAACACATCCCTGGTGGTCCAGTGGACCGATAAGCCCGATTGCGGGCTGAAGTAATGAAACACCCCCACCTCCCGAATATATCCCTGGTGGTCCAGTGGACCGATAAGCCCGATCGCGGGCTGAAGTAATGAAACACCCCACCTCCCGAATATATCCTTGGTGGTCCAGTGGACTGATAAGCCCGATCGCGGGCTGAAGTAATGAAACACCCCCACCTCCCAATATATCCCTGGTGGTCCAGTGGACCGATAAGCCCGATCGCGGGCTGAAGTAATCGAAACACCCCCACCTCCCGAATATGTCCCTGGTGGTCCAGTGGACGAAAAATCGATCGCGGGATGTGGTTATCAAACCCCGAACACATCCGGTGACCTGAGTGTCCCCCACCCCACCTACCCATGAAGCCCCACCACCTGCTCCCCGCAGCTGGTGGGCAGCAGCATCCCACCCGCCTGCTGCCCGCTGCCCACTAACTGACTGTTCAGTAGGGCTGCATGCCCATTGGTGCAGAGCAAGAGCCAATAGGCGTGCAGCCCATACCATACAAGACAGTTCAGTTTTATTCTACCGGGCAGTCAGTCGGTGGGCGGCGGGGCAGCAGGTGGGTGGGATGCTGCCCCGCCAGCTGCGGGGGAACGGGTGGTGGCCGTGGGTGGTGGGGTGGGGGATACTAGGTCACCAGGGATGTTCGGGGTGGGGTTTGACAACCACATCCCACGATCGGGATTTCCGTCCATTGACCACCAGGGATATGATCGAGGTGGGGGTGTTCGATTACTTCCAGCCCGCGATCGGGCTTATCAGTCCACTGACCACCAGGGCTATGTTTGGGGGTTTAATGATTACATCCCACGATCGATCTACGGTCCACTGACCACCAGGGATGTGTTCGGAGGGGAGACACATTGCTGCCTGCGATTGGGCTGGTGGAGGCGGGTTGTTTTAAACTTATGCAGCCTGCAGTAGGGCTGGTGGGGGGGGGACATTTCTGCTGTTGCCGGCGATCGGGCCAGTGGGGGGTGGTGGTGGGGATTTTCACTCTTTTGTCCGCGATCGGGCTGCAGGGGGCATCGGTCCCCGACGGCTGCTGCCTGGCAGGGCGCCAGGCGCAAGTCCTCGGGGATCGGTGCACCTGCATGCTAATGGCATGCTAATGGGGCCATAATCAGATGCAAATGCCCCCCTGCGCCTTGCATGAATTATAGCCACATTTGCATCGCACAGATATCGAGTTTTCGCGTAGCAATGGTACTAACGCCACCGCAGTTGAATGCTCCACTCTGACAACTTGCGGTGGTGCAAGTTCCACTGTGCCATGCACAGTGGCTGTGGCTGGGGGGTGATATTCAAAGGAGTTGCTCAATGGCACAACTCCTTTGAATATCGCCCGGGCCACACCCCTGCACAACTATTTTGCGCAGCGCAAGGGCTTGCGCCTAAGAAGAGTGCAGGTTGAATATCTGGCCCATAATATTTAGGCATTGTTTAGCTCGTATTTCCCATTAGTTTTATATTTCTCCTCCCCATTATTTAATAGCGAGGTCATCTGCATGAAAACAGGATCTTTGCTCCTGAAGAGTTCATCTAGTCCTGCTGCTTTCTCCCTACCTGAAGTCATAGAGCACTGCTTGTGACATCACAGTTACTCCCATGGCAACAGATTGTGATGTCATAACAGAGGATTATGACTTGAAGTAGGGAGTAAGCTATAGAGGCAGATGAACTCAAAATGAACTGTAAGGGACAACAATCATATATTCGTGCACATTTCTTTAGTAATAAATTATGGGAAGGAGAAATATATAAAATATAAATGCAATGCAAGCAGAATTGTACCTAATTATTATATTTTTTCAAGTTTTCTTTGAGGTGTCAGTAGCTCTCTAACATATCTTTCCAATGGTTTCACTGGTTTGTAGCAAGTAACCCTGTTTTAGAGTGTAGATCAGCTATGCTAAGAACAGAAGTAATTCTGTGAACATTTAGTTCAGTTGCTGGCACCTTGGAATTTAATTCTATTTCATTCTAGGAGGCAGTATAGTGCAGTGGTTTAAGGCTCTGAGCTGCAAACCTGGAGACCTGGGTTTGAACCCCTCAGCCCCCACTTGCATACTGTGTAACCCTCAGCAAGTCACTTAACTTCCTTGTGCTCCCAGGTTGCACCTGTAAACAAGCCTTCAGCTTAGTATGTGTCTCCTGGTGAAAAAATTAAAAATCATTATAGCCTACCAGCCCTTAAGGTTGTTTTAGTTAGTGTTTTGTTTAGTTATTAGTTTTCATTTTGTTAGATTACTACTTTGTTATTAGAGTATTAAGATAGATTGTTTCTGACTGTTTAATAATTACATTCTCTTTTTCTCTACCTAATAGTAGTAGACTATGTGTGATTGACTTGAACATCTGGTGTAATCTCTTTTTACGTTTGTTTAGCCAAGACAATGCTAGGAACGCTTTTGGAGAGTATCACACTGGAGGTGTGCCTCTCCTTGCAATCCACTGTCTGCTGAGCAGGTGTGGCGGTCCTGCACCAATGGGTGCGGAGTAGTGATGACAGCGGTGGTCTTCGCTCAAAGAAAACCACCGCTGTCATATATATCCCAGCGTCACGCCGCCCCCGTGTCACCGCCCCTAAAGCTTTGGTGCCGCTGCGGAGCCCACCCCAGCGTGGCAAACATCCGTTGTTTGCCGATGGGGTGTGCAATCCCCGTTGACTTCATCAGCCCCAATCCCTTCTGCCACGCTGGAGCCCACCAGCGTGGCAAATGTCAGCGCTGTGTCAGACGGGGTGCCCAATCCCCATCGGCCCTCGCCCCCAGCCATCCTTCTGCCATGCTGGAAGCTCCACCTCAGCGTGGCAAATGTCCCACGTAGTCTTTTTTTTTTGACCTGTAACCAAAAACGGTCCCACGGCGCCTCTCCCAGTCCCCTCCCACAACCCGCACTCCACCCACTGCGCACCCAGCCTCCCACACCCCTCACCGCATATGTACCTCCGGAGCTCGGCGCAACGATCTTTGGTGGACCGGGAACATGTCTGCACTCTTCAAAGCTGACCGCGAACTGAGGAAATGCCGGTAAGCTGTATAATGGGCTAGATAGGGGGTTTTCAACTTTATTGCATATCTCAGGCATTTTTTTGAATATTTGAGCCAAATTTTCAACATGGGGTTTTTGGGACCCCTTCTCATGAATGATGTCACTGTCATGGCATTATTCGGGCCTGAAGGGTGATTTTGCAGTCACTGCACAGTCACTGCGCGAAATCACGCTTCGGGCCCGAATAACACCATGACAGTGACATCATTCATGAGAAGGGGTCCCAAAAATCCCATGTTGAAAATTTAGTGCAAAAATTCAAAATGACTGTTTTACGAGCGTGCATTGCGCAGTTCCTATGCAGGCTCGTAAGTTCGCGAATTTTCAATATTTTCACTCCAGATTTTCAACATTCCCATTTTACCACACCTCCTTATGAGCAGTACAGCTGTCATTTTTCACATCCTGCCCAAAACGTGTTTCTGCCCATGTAGTGCACAATGGCGCAGTTGGTGTGCGAACTCAATGTATGGGACACATTAAGAAAATCACAGTGACACTGATCATGAGCAGAGGTCTTAAAATGGCTGTGTTGAAAATTTGGTGAATAAATTCCTAAAAATGACTGTTTTACGAGTCTGCGTTGCGCAGTTCCTACGCATGCTCGTAAGTTTGCGAATTTTCAATATTTTCACTCCAGATTTTCAACATTGCCATTTTACCACACCTCCTCATGAGCAGTACAGCTGTCATTTTTCACATCCTGCCCAAAACATGTTTCTGCCCATGTAGCGCACAATGGCACAGTCGGTGTGCGAACTTAATGTATGGGACACATTAAGAAAATCACAGTGACACTGTTCATGAGCAGAGGTCTTAAAATGGCTGTGTTGAAAATTTGGTGAAAAAATTCCTAAAATGACTGTTTTATTTAGTGTTCATTACGAGCTCCTATGCACGCCGTAAGTTTGCGATATTTCAATATTTTCACTCCAGATTTTCAACATTGCCATTTTACCACACCTCCTTAGAGCAGTGCAGCTGTCATTTTCACATCTTGCCCAAAACGTGTTTCCGCCCATGTAAGCATTAATGGCAATAGTCGCCAGCGAACTCAGTGTAAGGGACACATTAAGAAAATCATGTGGTGACTGTTCATGAGCACAGTTCTCAAAATGGTTATGTTGAAAATTTGGTGAAAAAATTCCTACAAATAACTGTTTTACGAGTGTGCGTTGTGCAGTTCCTACGCACGCTGGTAAGTTTGCGAATTTCCAATATTTTCACTCCAGATTTTCAACATTGCCATTTTACCACACCTCCTTATAAGCAGTACAGCTGTCATTTTTCACATCCTGCCCAAGATGTGTTTCCGCCCATGTAGTGCACAATGGCACAGTCGGTGTGTGAAATCAATGTATGGGACACAGTAAGAAAATCACAGTGACACTGTTCATTAGCAGAGGTTTTAAAATGGCAATGTTGAAAATTTGGTGAAAAAATTTCTAAAAATGACTGTTTTACGAGCGTGCGTTGCACAGTTCCCACGCACACTCATAGGTTTGCAAATTTTCAATATTTCCACTCTGATTTTCAACATTGGCATTTTACCACACCTCCTCATGAGCAGTACAGCTGTCATTTTCACATCCTGCCCAAAACGTGTTTCCGCTCCATGTAGCAGAACAATATGCTAGAGTCGGTGGTGAAATCAATGTATGGGACACATTAAGAAAATCACAGTGACACTGATCATGAGCAGAGGTCTTAAAATGGCTGTGTTGAAAATTTGGTGAAAAATTCCTAAAAATGACTGTTTTATGAGTGTGCACTGCGCAGTTCCTATGCATCGCTCATAAGTTTGCGAATTTTCAATATTTTCACTCCAGATTTTCAACATTGCCATTTTACCACATCTCCTCATGAGCAGTACAGCTGTCATTTTTCACATCCTGCCCAAAACGTGTTTCCGCCCATGTAGCCCACAATGGTGCAGTCGGTGTGTGAACTCAATGTATGGGACACATTAAGAAAATCACAGTGACACTGTTCATGAGCAGAGGTCTTAAAATGGCTGTGTTGAAAATTTGGTGACAAAATTCCTAAAAACGAAGGTTTTACGAGTGTTCATTGCGCAGTTCCTATGCACGCTCGTAAGTTTGCGAATTTTCAATATTTTCACTCCAGATTTTCAACATTGCCATTTTACCACACCTCCTTATGAACAGTGCTGCTGTCATTTTTCACATCTTGCCCAAAACGTATTTCCGCCCATGTATTGCACAATGGCACAGTCGCTGAGCGAACTCAGTGTATGGGACACATTAAGAAAATCGCAGTGACACTGTTCATGAGCAGAGGTCTTAAAATGGCTATGTTGAAAATATGGTGAAAAAATTCCTAAAAATGACTTTTACGAGCGTGCATTGCGCAGTTCCTACGCACGTTCGTACGTTCGTTAATTTTCAATATTTGCACTCCAGATTTTCAACATTGCCATTTTACCACACCTCCTCATGAGCAGTATAGCTGTCATTTTTCACATCCTGCCCAAAACGTGTTTCCGCCCATGTAGCGCACAATGGCGCAGTCAGTGTGCTAACTCAATGTATGGGACACATTAAGAAAATCACAGTGACACTGTTCATGAGCAGAGGTCTTAAAATGGCTGTGTTGAAATTTGGTGAAAAAATTCCTAAATGACTGTTTTACGAAAGTGTTCATTGGCGCAGCTCCTATACCGTGAATCTATGTAATTTTCGTTATTTACCCAGATTTTCAACATTGCCATTTTACCACACCTCCTTATGAGCAGTGCAGCTGTCATTTTTCACATCTTGCCCAAAACGTGTTTCCGCCCATGTAGCGCACAATGGCACAGTCGCTGTGCGAACTCAGTGTATGGGACACATTAAGAAAATCACAGTGTGGCTGTTCATGAGCACAGATCTTAAAATGGCTATGTTGAAAATTTGGTGAAAAAATTCCTACAAATAACTGTTTTACGAGTGTGCATTGTGCAGTTCCTACGCACGCTGGTAAGTTTGTGAATTTCCAATATTTTCACTCCAGATTTTCAACATTGCCATTTTACCACACCTCCTTATAAGCAGTACAGCTGTCATTTTTCACATCCTGCCCAAGATGTGTTTCCGCCCATGTAGTGCACAATGACACAGTCGGTGTGTGAAATCAATGTATGGGACACAGTAAGAAAATCACAGTGACACTGTTCATTAGCAGAGGTTTTAAAATGGCAATGTTGAAAATTTGGTGAAAAAATTCCTAAAAATGACTGTTTTACAAGCGTGTGTTGCACAGTTCCCACGCACACTCATAGGTTTGCAAATTTTCAATATTTCCACTCTGGATTTTCAACATTGGCATTTTACCACACCTCCTCATGAGCAGTACAGCTGTCATTTTTCACATCCTGCCCAAAACGTGTTTCCGCCCATGTAGCGCACAATGGCGCAGTCGGTGTGTGAAATCAATGTATGGGACACATTAAGAAAATCACAGTGACACTGATCATGAGCAGAGGTCTTAAAATGGCTGTGTTGAAAATTTGGTGAAAAAATTCCTAAAAATGACTGTTTTACGAGTGTCACTTGCGCAGTTCCTATGCACGTTCGTAAGTTTGCGAATTTTCAATATTTTCACTCCAGATTTTCAACATTGCCATTTTACCACATCTCCTCATGAGCAGTACAGCTGTCATTTTTCACATCCTGCCCAAAATGTGTTTCCGCCCATGTAGCCCACAATGGTGCAGTCGGTGTGTGAACTCAATGTATGGGACACATTAAGAAAATCACAGTGACACTGTTCATGAGCAGAGGTCTTAAAATGGCTGTGTTGAAAATTTGGTGAAAAAATTCTAAAATGACTGTTTTACGAGTGTTCATTGCGCAGCTCCTATGCACGCTCAGAATTTGTCGAATTTTCAATATTTTCACTCCAGATTTTCAACATTGCCATTTACCACACCTCCTTATGAGCAGTGCCGTCATTTTTCACATCTTGCCCAAAACGTGTTTCCGCCATGAAGCGCATAACGGCACAGTCGCTGAGCGAACTCAGTGTATGGGACACATTAAGAAAATCACAGTGTGACTGTTCATGAGCACAGATCTTAAAATGGCTATGTTGAAAATTTGGTGAAAAATCTCACAAATAACTGTTTTAGCGAGTGTGCTAGCAGTTCCTACGCGACGCTGGTAAGTTTGCTAACTTCCAATATTTTCACTCCAGATTTTCAACATTGCCATTTTACCACACCTCCTTATGAGCAGTACAGCTGTAATTTTTCACATCCTGCCCAAAATGTGTTTCCGCCCATGTAGTGCACAATGGCGCAGTCGGTGTGTGAAATCAATGTATGGGACACAGTAAGAAAATCACAGTGACACTGTTCATGAGCAGAGGTTTTCAAATGGTAATGTTGAAAATTTGGTGAAAAAATTCCTTAAAATGACTGTTTTACGAGCGTCCGTTGCACAGTTTCCACGCACGCTAGTAGGTTTGTGAATTTTCAATATTTCCACTCCAGATTTTCAACATTGGCATTTTGCCACACCTCCTCATGAGCAGTACAGCTGTCATTTTCACATCCTGCCCAAAGCGATATTTCCACTTCCATATGGCGCACAATGCGCAGTTAGTGTTGTGCGAAATTAATGTATGGACACATTAAGAAAATCACAGTGACATTGATGCTGGAGCAGAGGTCTTAAAATGGCTGTGTTGAAAATTTGGTGAAAAAATTCCTAAAAATGACTGTTTTACGAGTGTGCATTGCGCAGTTCCTACGCACGCTCGTAAGTTTGCGAATTTTCAATATTTTCACTCCAGATTTTCAACATTGCCATTTTACCACATCTCCTCATGAGCAGTACAGCTGTCATTTTTTGCATCCTGCCCAAAACGTGTTTCTGCCCATGTAGCGCACAATGGTGCAGTCGGTGTGCAAAATCAATGTATGGGACACAGTAAGACAATCACAGTGACACCGTTCATTAGCAGAGGTTTTAAAATGCCAATGTTGAAAATTTGGTGAAAAAATTCCTAACAATGACTGTTTTATGAGCGTGCATTGCACAGTTCCCACGCACGCTCGTAGGTTTGCGAATTTTCAATATTTCCACTCCAGATTTTCAACATTGCCATTTTACCACACTTCCTTATGAGCAGTACAGCTGTCATTTTTCACATCCTGCCCAAAACGTGTTTCCGCTTATGTAGCGCACAATGGGGGTAACAAAAAGGTCATGCTGAAAATTTATTGTGCAAATACCAGCAATCGCACAGGGCATTAGGGTAAAGCACCATACGTGCCAAACACCACTGCAAATACCTGCAAGCGAACGTCCAGCATTGACAAATGCTTGTTTAAATATCCTACATGCAACTGTATGTATAAACACATTCCTGAAGTTTTGTGCAGGACACAACACTGTCTCAGTTCTCACTGTTTAGCGCAGAGCAGATATTGTTTCTTAGGGGGTCAGACCCATATATAAGTACTATTATTAAGATCTCCTTTTCTTAGCAGTGTAAAAGAAATGAGGTTTAACACCATTTCCTTTTGCTCCTGGAATGTTAATGGATTGGGCTCACCCATAAAACAGTCATTAAATATGGCTTCCAGTTGCAAGCAGTAAAACAAATATCCACTAAAGTTACCTGTTGAATGTACATGCTAGCTTCATATTGCAGATGTATTAGGATTGTGCTATGACATGTTTATGATGGTAAACAGCACACCACTGTACCAAGATACTTAAGTCTTCATGGCAGGCATGGCACGGGAGTATGAACTGTGGCATACTCGATAGTTCTGTATCTTGGTTCAGCAATGACAGAATACCACAGGAAATATGTGTATCCTAATACTGTTGCCAGATGAACATTATTGCTAACAAAATGGGTACAAACAACTCCTATTGCTATAATATGCAGCATGTGCACTACAACATGTTGCATAGCAATCACTTCTCTTGTGGCTTATAAGGTGTCAGCAGAAGTCTGGAAAGTACAGTCCTTAGTACTTTTGAGTAGGGTTGGCTGGGTTCATGGGCTGCAGCCTGAATTAAGATTGCACAAACTAAAAGGAAGGCCCAGGCCTTCAGGGGAGCATCAATGAACTACACACAGGAAGCTGCTGTCAGTCATTGGAGGGGTTACTCCAGAGAGAACAAATAGTTGCTAGACAATGGAGGCTGTCATGAGTGGACACACTCAATGGGTGTGGGGAGGAGAAGGAGTTACCCTGTGCAGCCATGCTCATACCAGTCTGCAGACTGTTCTGACACCAGTAATATCAGGGTACCCCACCCACCCCACCTGTGCAGTCTAAAACAGTGGTCTGAATAGCAATACAGGCACAAACCACTCTTACCTGAAGCTAGAGTTGCTGTGTGGATGATATAACAGTGCCCCTGGATCTGTAAGTGTTGTCCAAGCTGCCCCCCCACCTTGGAGCTGGTGGCATTGCTCCCCACCCCCTGTTCCCAAGTCCTGCTAGCAGGCTGGACAAAGGTAACCATGACGCCATGCATACATATGTACACTATAGCACTATGTGAGAAGGGTACTGCAGCACTATAGGAGCAACACAGCTGGAAGGTGGTTGCAGAAAAGATATAATACTACTGGCACAATGACAGCCTAGGACATGCAGAGTACCACTGCAGAGACATACAAAGCAGCAACATGTACACAGGACAGGAGACCAGGCCAAGCAAATAACAACATTGACCACAGCCTGCACCGTGTGACGGTGGCTGCATCCTACCTGCTGGTGTTACATAGAGCAATACAAAAACATGCACAGAACACAATGAACAGTGACATATTGATATGGTTTGTCACCACGCTAAGCAACATTGTATGTGTTGTGTCCCTACAGATACCACTGGTGAATAATCAGAACCTGCGACACCTGGCACCTCAAGCACCCCTCAGCAACAGCAACACCAAGAAGTGGAGGAGGTGGAGGTGGAGGGAAGAGAGACAGATGACACAGACAGCACTGGATGCACTAAGGAGAAGAACAGATAGGGGAAGGAGAGCACAGGCCATACTTAAAGGCCAGAGGTTACACAACAACACAGCGACAGTGATGGAAGCACAGTTGACACATAGAACACCAGTGAGGGTCACACACAAACAACAGAGACACAATCCATGCTAACATAGTCCAGGAATTCAGCCCCATACAATCAGATTAGGAAGATACACCACAGCAAATGTAGCTCTCCTTATTGCATTACCGTTGGCCAAAATTTATACGTTATCACTTTCAGGTGGAATGGTCCCTGACCTCTGGAAAGCTGCTCATATCACACCTGTACTTAAAAAAGGGGATCCTAAGGTTGTCATGAACTACGGACCAATTGCCATACTCTTGGTACTGAGCAAAATCCTGGAGAAAATTGTCACAACTCAGACAACTGACTATCCGCTTAAGCACAGTTTGCTCTCGGATAACCAACATGGCTTCAGGAAAGGATATAGCACAATGACTGCACTCCTTAAATTCACCACAGACACTCTTTCAAAAATGGATACTGGCAATCTGACTAGGGCTGTCTTTATTGACCTCACAAAGGCTTTTGACCTTGTTGGTCACACTTTGCTTCTCTCCTCGCTTTGCCACCTGCATTTCTCCTCCTCTATTGTTGACTGGTATGAAAGCTACCTGACAAATAGAACTCAAGCGGTGAAATTTAATTCCTCTCTATTGAACAGTACCACCATTAACATTGTTGTACCTCAGGGCTCCATCCTAGGGCCCCTTCTATTCTCTCTTTATATAAATAACATTGGAGCTGCTCTAAAATCCTGCTTTGCTATTCTATATGTTGATGATCTTGTCATCTATACAAGTTCTACTAATATAGACACTATCAATACAACCCTTTCCTCTGACTTTAACAATATCCAAAACTGGCTATACGACCACAAACTGGCTGTCAACATTAGCAAAACTAAACCCATGCTGCTTGGATCAGCCCCAAAGCTCCGGGCTTGCACAACATCACTGACAGTGCAGGACATAGAAGGTCAATTACTGGAATGTGAGACCTCTTTCAAGTACCTGGGCATCCTGCTAGATCAATCTCTTGATCTTAATCTTCATGTACAGTTTGTTTGCAGAGCTGTCAACTCCAAACTGGGTGTTGCATATAAGACTAGTTATATGCTCATGCCATCGGCTAAAATGGCCATTGCAAGGAGGATTCTGCTCCCCACCCTAACCTATGGGGCTCCCTTATTTGGGGCTGCTCATAAAAGTGACCTACTCAGATGGGATATTATGTATAACAACATATGTCGCTATGCCTCTTCTGCTCCTCGGCTTACCACTATCAACTTTATAATGATCTTGGTTGGCTCTCTCCATTAGCTAGTAGGAAATACTACCTTGACTGTCTTATTAATTCGATAATTTGAAATCAAACCCCTAGCTGTCTTGCAGCTATGCTTGTTCCTCAGGACACACTCCATGGTCTACGATCAGCTGATAAATCCTTTCTGAATTTTCCGAGGTGCTGCACTAGGAAAGGAACTGTTGCATTTGAGCATGCAGCTCCACAGCTGTGGAATTCCATTCCCCTTGACATTAGACTTTCTAGCTCCCACACATGCTTTAAGAGAAAATTGCACTCAAATCTGCTGATTGCTACCTGTTCCTGCTTTCACCCTACCTAATGACTGATGTCTCTTGCCATACAATAGAATTTCCTCACCTCTATATAACCATCTTACTGCCTCAGCCTGTCCCAGCTCCCTTTCCCTGCCCATATACAATCTTGCACTGCAGACATATCCCTTACACTTACATATACTCATATAATCTAATTTCATGGCTTGTTCCCCTTTTCCTCACTTACCAACCTTTTCCTTAATGACACCCCCTGCTCTCAATGGTTATTTCTTCCTGTTGTATTACCTGTTTTTGTGTACCTTGTTCTGTTTATATGATATGTCACCTGATAATTTATTGTCCAAGGTCCTCTCTATTCATTGCATAGGTAGGCACCTATGAACTTATGAATGGTCTACTCTGTATGTCTCTGATATATTGTATCCACTTTAACTCATTGAATGTAAAGTGCTTTAGTTTGTATGTTCTGATATATTGTATCTTCTTTAACTCATTGTATGTGAAGCACTTATAAATTGTTATCCTGTTAAGTTTCTGCATGTCTGTACTCTCCCAGGTCGTGCCTGAAAATAGTCATTTTATGGCTAGTGCACTTACCTGGTTAACAAAAGCTAAATAAATAAATAAATAAAATTACAGAGGAGACAACAGTACCTTTGAAGGATGATGCTTTGGGCTGATATTGCCAGAATGTACTTAACACAGAGGAGGCAATGAGAAGGGAGATAAGGAGAACGGGTGGTGCCATGGAGGAACACTGCATTGCCACCATGGCACACCACAGCCAATGCCATCCAGACTGGGGTATAGAACAGTGCAACATGCCAAGCAGATATCATATCCATGCAGCATGGGATCCATGTGTGCACACAGAGGCAGATTACTTAGGATCTGCGGTACCTTCACAAAAGTGGGAGCAAGGCAGAAGCAGGAAACTACAGACCTGAAAGTTTTACCTCAGTGGTAGGGAAAATGATGGAAACACTTCTGAAAGAAAGAATTGTTGAGTACCTAGAGGCCAGCGGGGCACAGGACCCAAAGCAGCATGGATTTACAGCAGGAAGGTTATGTCAGATGAATCTAATAGATTTCTTTGACTGGGTGACCAAAGTAATAGACCAGGGAGGGGCTGTGGATAAGGCCTACCTAGACTTTAGCAAGGCATTTGACACAGTCCCTCACAAAAGATTAATAATCAAGTTAGCCCGCCTGGGAGTGGGTCCCAGGGTGGTAGCCTGGGTTGCAAACTGGCTGCACAACAGGACACAGAAGGTAATAGTGAGTGGAACACATTCTGAAGAAAGGGGGGTCACTAGTGGAGTACCTCAGGGCTCAGTACTGGGTCCAGTCCTCTTTACCATCTTTATAAGTGACATTGCAGAGGGTCTGGAGGGAAAGGTATGCCTCTTTGCAGATGATACAACGATCTGTAAGAGAGTTGATACACAAGGGGGGGGGGTAGAAAGGATGAGAAGGGACTTGGCAAGGTTGAAGGAACGGTCAGACATATGGCAACTTAGATTCAATGCAAAGAAGTGCAAAGTAATGCACCTGGGAAACAAAAACCCAGGAGAAGAGTACACAATAGCAGGGGAGGTACTAACAACAACAAAAATGGAACGGGACTTGGGGGTAGTCATATCAGATGATCTAAAGGTTGGTAAGCAATGTGAGAAGTCAATAAGGAGAGCCAGGGGGATACTGGGATGCATAGGAAGGGGGCATCACAAGTAGAAAAAGGGAAGTGGTTATCCCTCTGTACAGACAGTTGGTGAGACCCCATCTGGAGTACTGTGTGCAGTTTTGGAGCCCTCATCTACGCAAGGACATAGACAGGATGGAAGCAGTCCAGAGAAGGGCAACTAAAATGGTGCAGGGTCTGCATCAGAAATCATATGAAGAGAGACTGAGAGAGCTTAATATGTATACCCTTGATGAAAGGAGGGACAGGGGGGGACATGATAGAAACATTCAAGTACCTCAAGGGAATCAACAAAGTCCAGGAGGGTAGCATCTTTCAGAAAAAGAGATGTGTAAGAACAAGGGGACACAATTTAAAGATAGAGAGCGGATGGCTCAGGGGTAATGTGAGAAAATCTTTTTTCACAGAGAGAGTGGCGGATGCGTGGAACTGCCTTCCTGGGGAGGTTGTTGGGGCTAAAACAGTGGGGGAATTCAAATATGCATGGGACAGACACAAGGCAATTGTAGTGGGGGGGTGGCAGGAAATAGACTGTTGGTTAACTAGAATCTGCAGCTTATCCGTTAGGTAGGGAAATGGGCAGACTGGGTGGGCCAAGTGGTCCTTATCTGCCGTCAAAGTCTATGTTTCTATGTCTATATGAAACAGGTAGGGAAATGGGAGGACTAGGTTGGCTAAGCAGTCCTTATCCGCCATCAAATTCTATGTTTCTATGTTTCAGATGGAGTCACCTAAGTGCATGACAACAGTGATGGTGCATACTATTGCACAAAACCAGGAGCAGACAAATGCCATCACTGTAATTGCTGATACACTACAGATCATTGTAGAGATACTGTGTCACAGGCAAAACACCAGTGCCATAGGACAAAACATCAATGGCCAAATTATATATGGCAGCCAGGATACCAGTGGACCAAGCAACCTGTACTACAGTGCCCACAGCAGTCAGCCATACAGTGGACAGGTGACACATGCATACAGTGGCCATGGCTACAGTGGAACCAGTAGCTGTGGATACAGGAGCTCTACTGGATGTGTATACAGTGGCCCCAGTGGATATGGTTACAGTGGCTACAGCAGCCATGGATATACCAGATTTATCGGACAAGGATACAGTGGGACTGGCAGTCAGTACTACAGTGGACCATGCCAAGTGTTCCACAGCACACAAAGCACCCAGGCCCACACTGCACACCTGGCACAGGCCTCCAGTGCTCTACAGCCCCAGAACACCAGTGATCCCAGAATCCAGGCCTTCAGTGCTCCATAGGCTCCAGCACCAGTGGTGCTACCACAACCCAGGTTTCTAGCACTCAGCTGCCTCCAGAACCCAGTGTAACCACAATCCAGGCCTTCAGAATCCAACAGGCTCCAGTACCCAGTCCTACCACAACCCAGGCCTTCACCACTCAACTGATCCCACTATCCAGTCCAACCAGTATTCAGGTCTTCAGCAATCAGTTGGCTCCAGAATCCAGTGCTACCATGACCCAGGCCTTCAACACCCAACAGGCTTCAGTAACTAGTCCTACCAGAACCCAGGCATTCACCACTCAACTGGTTCCAGAACCAGTGCTACCATAGCCCAAGCCTCCAGCACACCACAGGTCCATGCCTCCAACAGTTGGCTCACCCGGTCCACTAGTGGTCCCTCCACTCAAGACTCTAGTGCCACAGAACACACCACAGCCATAGGTGCACTCTACAAAAAAGGAGGAGGAAACCTAAGGACATTGGCATGGGGGAACTGCATGTGATTCAAAAAGCAGCACTGCAGTGGTAGGCACTCAGAGGTCACAAAGGACAAAGGCCAGTGGCACAGATAGGTCTGCCTATGGGTTTACTTTCCTGTTGGAGCTGTTGTCTGGTCAGGTGAAGTGGTTGTGGACCAGTTGGGCTCTGACACAGTCTCCAGTTGCTGCAGTCCCTGACCTAGTGTTTACCTGTACAGGTATGGAAGCTGGGTTGGCATCATCATCATCATCATCATCCCCATCACCCTGGTCATCATCCACCTCAGGTATGTGTATCCTGTGCAAAATGGTGATGTTATGCAGGATGTAGCATGCCAGGAAGATCTTGTCTGCCATTGTGGGTATGTATTGTGGTGCCCCCAGTCTGTCAGGGCAGCAGAATCGCATCTTTAAGAGTTCAAATGTCCACTTAATCATTGAGCATGTTTTTTTTTTTTCAACTCTGTTGCAATCTGGTCGCCGGCTGCCAGGAACTCCCTCAGGCAAGACACCCCTTGAGTGGCTCCTACTGCCCTGCCTGAATCCCCCTGACCAGGAAATCGGGGACAGAATCCTCTCCCACCATGGCCCCAGATAGAGGAGAGGATCCAGAGAGCTGGTTGGGTGGGGACCGATGGTGGGCATGTGTGCCATTCCCTTGGCATCCACCATCGTCCTCCTGGCCACTGGGGTTTTTTTCACTTTGTTTCATCCCAAGGGTATGCAATGACGCCAGCACGATAAGTTGTGCACTCCCCCACAGCTCACACAGGCTTCCGCCTCCTCCTGTACCCTTCTTAAGTGGTCCCAGCTGCAGAGGCTCTCAGTCACCACTGGGTGCTACTGCTGCACTGGGAAACCACCAAACCCCTCCCCAGGACAGGAGAGCTTGCCAGTGGTTGTGCAATCCTGCACCTCCCTCCCCCCCCCGTTGACCCCTGATGACCAAAGCTCGCTCCTGAACTCGGGTCACCAGCGTGGCATGAGGTGTGACATCCAGAGTCTCAACCTTCAGTTTCACCAGACCAGCAGTCACTGAGCATGTTGTTGTGTGTACCTAATTGAATCGCCTGTCACTCTTTGTCTATGGATGCCTTATCAGGGTCATTAGCCATGGCTGCTGTGGATATCCATTGTCACCTGAGGTAATGTAATGCATTGGTTAGCCATGGTGGCATGTATGTATACAGTCAGACATGTAGTAATATAGTGGCTGAACAATCTAAACCTGGCCTGCTGCCAGATCATGTAGCCCCACATGTGGTAATTCCATCGCCACCACTAATATCCATGGCCTCTCTTCTGTCCCACTCCACATGGTATACACACTGTACCAGTTAATGTGACACCTACTGCTTTGCACGTTATATTGTCACATTTGCATAACAGGCCACTTATCTATGTCTCTGTACTTGACACACTTTGTGACTGTGCAGGATGTGACCATATGACTCATTTGTGGCTCACACCATCAGCATGACATATGCACATTACTGCCTGTGATTGTGACATCTATGTATTCAGCTCTGCAGGGTCATACTATACAGGTGTATAGGTCATGCACCTACCTATAAGAAGTCATCCTATAGGTCTCCATCTTCCAGGCCCTTGCACAGTATACTATGCCTGTATATGTATGCATCATTACTTGATCCAGGCCACTGGGCAACAACATCCAAGATGCAATACTCGCTGTCACATACCACTTACATATTCTTGCAACATGGGAAAGAGAAATGGTTGAACAAGATTGGCCCAACAGTATGAGGTGGCCGTTGATTATTTTTACAATAATCCATGGTTGCTTGACAAATAACCAATGGTTGTGTGCATTCCCTTACTCTTCCCCATGTATGTTTCCTGTTCCTCTCCTATTCACAGTGTGCAGTACCACAAGTGAACAAAGGAACACAGAATTAAACTGCAGACAATGATTTACAAAGAATTTAAAAAGAATTCAGCATTCTGCAACAGCCAAGCAGCGTTACCTGCAACACTTACAACTTCAGGAAGGAGCTGAATCACAGTCAGTAAGCAATGTTGACACATTAAATATGCAGTCACCTGTACAAAACAGCAGAACAGACACATATGACAGCAAACAGAAATTGTAAATCAAGGAAGTCACAGAGAGGGCACTGTAGTACAGAGAGGGCACTGTAGTACAAATGCAGAAATCTGTAAGTCAAACAACTGTGTACACTTTCATTACATGCAACACTTGTCTTCACACATTGAAAGCAACACACAAAGACTGGAAAAGTGCTGCATATAACTACAAGCCTGTGGTTACTGTACTGTGAGTGCCATAATCAGAAAATACTGTACATTCCTCACTTTGTACCCTCTGACTGGCGTAATTCTATGGGGCGCTGTGCTGCTTCACATGCATATGGCAGCAGTGACCAAATAGTGTTAGGAGACAACAAAAATAGGACTCTCAGTACAAAGACGCATACAACACATAATGGTAGACATGTAAGAACCGCAGGAAGCCGTCATGATAGCTAAAGAGAAGAGAAGCAGGAATCCTACCTGAAGTAGAAGAGCATACAACGTGTTACCTTTGAGAAGCAGTAAGCGAATATGCGTAAGAATATGTGGGTCCACATAGAAATCCCATGAGAGTTTTGAACTGCACAACATCAGAGTCCTGCAAGCATTTGCTTTCAACTTTGACCTCCCATACACGTCACACATTTCTGAAACAGACCAAAGGAGTCGATTGTTCAGCAGTGTGAGATGTGTACCACGTGGTGTGCTCGGCTGTCCTTTTAAAAGTTTGCTTCACACTCACAATGGATGTCTCATTTAATTTACTCGGAGACATTGCAATTGCAACATGGCTGGACACACAGTTCTGTGACCCTGCAATGAGTAATTCAGTCACTTGGCATGAAATGGAGAGAGAACATCAGCACTCTGCAGTGCTGTGCAGTGAGCCATGGGGAAAAAAGAATTCAGCATTCTGCAACAGCCAAGCAGCGATACCTGCAACACTTACAACTTCAGGAAGGAGCTGAATCACAGTCAGTAAGCAATGTTGACACATTAAATATGCAGTCACCTGTACAAAACAGCAGAACAGACACATATGACAGCAAACAGAAATTGTAAATCAAGGAAGTCACAGAGACAACCTCAGAAACAATAAGTGCAAGCATGTCCTCTAACATAGTGGCAGCAGAAAAGAGCACTGCAACATTCAAATACATGACATGTTCATAGAGCTGCACAACACAAAGCAGGTTGCTATGCCACTGCTTAATACTCCACAGACACATTTGGACACTGAGTACTCAGTGTCCAAGAGCAAAGTGAGTCAGCATATCATTACTTTGGGGTCAGTGAAGCGTGTACTGTTTAATTCTGCATCACTTGCCACTCCACACAACAGAGACCATGGCGTAGGTCCCATCAGTGCCTTCTCATCTGCTTCAACAAAACACGTTACAGCAACACCTCACTCTCCCTGCGCAGTTAGAGAACAAGAGATGACATCCACACCAGCATCACCCTCAATAGTCAGGAAGAAAGAGCAACTGTGTATTGACACAGCACCAGACAAAGGTGTATCAGCACAGGATAAAAAGTGTAAGGGCAGCAGTACAGAAATTCGCAAACAGCATGCAGACCTCAGTAATGCAGACCCAGATGATTTGGAGAGGGAAAAAAATGAGCCCAACATACATAAGAACACATGTTGAGCTTTAAAAGTATTTGACGATTGGTTGTCATCCAAAAGCATAACAATGAATGCTAACACAATTAACAACACTGACCTTGCAAACATTCTTCGCCAATTGTACGCAACAGTGCGTACAGTGGTTGATCAGCAGTATACCATTAATTCCTTCATGGGTATACAGGCTGGCTTAAACAGACACTTTACCAGTGGTGCAGTGCTACTGCAAAGAAACATAGTGAATGACTGAATTCACATCAGCTAACAATTTATTTGTTGCTATCTTGAAAGAATATCAAAGATCAGGTCAAGATGTCAGTATACACCATCTAAGAATAACAGATGGAGACCTTCAGCTGATACACACCTCTGAAAAATTAAAGCACAGACACAGCTTACAGCCTTGTCTGTAAGCTATGGTTTGAATTGCAGTTGGGATTGGCTTGTTGTGGTAGAGAGGGCCAGACTAAATTAAAGCAGGACTCCTTCACTTTGACAATAGATTTATTTATTTATTTTTATTTTTTTCTTTATTTATAAATTCGGATTTACAACCTTTGAGTCAAAGACTAATTTACAAAGGCACCTCATCACAGGGAGGGTGGACAACAATTGACAGTGAAGTACAACAGTGGAGCTGATACAGGTGCAGAACAAGAAACACAGACATTCTAGTAAGAGTTACACAATAATAAGATGCAGGATTGGAAATTCCTGGGAGGGATACCTAGGAGTGAGGGCAGGAGGGGAGGGGGAGGGGCAGGAGATAGCGGGGGAAGGTTGGTGGGGGAGGCAGTCCAGTGGATGTTGTCAGATATGGGCAGGATCCTTTTTACAGGGGCAGTCAGAGGCAATTACAGATGCGGGAGTCAAAGAGATGGTCATGGAGGGCAACTTTGAACGGACCAATTTTGGAGATGCTAGAGATATGGGGCAGGAAGGAGCTGAACCAAGAGGGGGTTCTGTAGTGGTAGGACCTTTGTGCAAGAGAGGTCCTAGTTCTGACCACCTGAAAAGTGGCCTTGGCCGAGTTTCAAGTAGAGGCCGAATGGGAAGCTAGTTGCATGACAGCAGTAACCCCGGGAGAGCCCTAGAAGGGATATTTTTGCCAATATACAGGTTTGGTAGCAGAGGCGCTCATCAAGGGTAAGTAGGTTACAGGAGGAGTAGAGCTGGCAGGCGTGAGTTTGGCTAGGGGCGCTAGTCAGGAGCTTCCTAGCCTTATTGATTGAGATGTGGAATTTGGTGAGGGAGGTGTTGTCAGCTGCGGCATAGATGGGAAGACCGTAGTCAACAAGAGATAGGATGGAGGAGGTGATAGCCAGCCTGAGGGCGTTTTGGGGAAGGCAGTCTCTGTGGTAATAAAGGAGTCCAATGTGAGAGTTTATGGTGGAGGACAGGGTGTTGAGTTGGGTGTGGAAGGTGAGAGCCGAGTCGAAAGTGATGCCCAGGTATTTATAAGTTGATACCTGTTCAAGGGGGTGTAGGGTGCTGGGGAAGATGAGGAGGGGGATGTTTTGAGCTTTGTTTTGGTGGTGGGAAAAGGCATAGTTTTACTTTTTTTGAGGTTCAAGACCAGACGGTGGTCAAGAAACCATTTTTCAGCTTGGTTGAACATATGTTGAAGGGTATCCTGGAGGGTGGGGGATCTGGATGGGAGGCGAGGAGAACCGCAACATTGGCATAAAGGAGCATATGGACCAGACAGGAGCTGGAGAGGGTGTTGAGAAAGAGACTGAACAGTATAGGACCCAGGATGGAGCCCTGGGGGCATGGCCAGATTAATGGAAGTGGGGGCCATACTCCAAGTCATATTTTGTGGCCTGGGGGCCCCCTAAATGCCAACATCCCACTCTTCTATGGTGCCGGGCTGGCAAGACAGCAATGACCACGGTACTCAAGCAGGATGTGGTTTATAATGCTGTGTTATGCCACATGACTTGACAGGTCACATGCCCTTGATTATAAACAACACAATTTAGAATGACCAATTACTGCATAAAGAAATATTTTATCGGTACAGTATTAACATTTTGTAAATTTTCACTTTTTAGTTACCTGTAACTTGTCTTGTTTTTCCCTTGTCACTACTGTATGTACCTTGTAACTATTTTTGTTATTAATAATTATGGATTAATTATTAATTATGGATCCTCTTTTCTTCCTGTTTTCGTCTCTCCTCCGAGACACCTGGACATTAGACTTCATTAGTGTGCCCTGCCTTCCCAGATATCAAATTCAAATTCCACATAAATAATTTAATAAAAATGGTGATTGTAGCTGCCACAATCTCCTGCTCATGCCTCCTTAAATACATTTTCTCTCTGCCAAAACCAAAAAACTGAAGCATGTATTGAAGCAGTTAATGGGGCTCACAGTTCCCTCGCATCATTTCCCTGCTCAAGACTCCTTCGCGCTCCAAACCTGAGACATGCTCAAGCTCCTTGCCTCCGCAATGCATCTGCCACTATCACCCTCTGTGCAGCTACCTTTGTCCTCAATTCTGTCTGTTCTCCCACTGTCTCCTCTCCTCCATCTCCATTGTCATTTATCGTTTTGTTGTCAGCTTAAAAGCTGCTTTGCTGCCAATGCTGAGTTGCCACATCCTTGCCCCTGCTCTAAGTCATTGATGCCAAAGCAGCTAAAGAGAGTTGTGCCAAGAAGACTGAGCCTTAAGAACCCTGCAGGACCTGCAGGTGTTGACTGCAGTCACTTCAGAGATTGTTTCCTAGAGCAACCTACTGCAACTTCCCAGAAATGTATATGACTCAAATCAAACCAAGATAAATCTGTGCCAGCAAGAGCAAGTCCCACAAGTTAGCTCCCCTCAGGTGACTTATCAGCACCCCATGGTCCACTCAGTGCCAAACTCAAATCTTATTAAAGACTCATCAGTACACTACTCAGGTTACTGAACTCTCACAGACAGACCACGACCAGAGGCAATCACAACTTAGTTTGTTTCTCCAATGCAATAAAACGAGTTATTTCTGCAGCACAAATGACTTGGACACTGCAGAACACAGACGATTAGTCAACACAACATACCTGGTGTGGCCTGACTGATGTGAATGTGAATGTAATGAGTCCAGTCTGGCCTCTTGATTGTTTCCTCAAGATCACACAGGTGGCGGGGACACGACTCGGCCCTGCAGTGCGGCCCGGCATGGGAGGACTCCTCACAATCACAGCAGGACCAAAGGCCCAACTAGCAGCAGCACTAACTAATCCTGGCTAGTGGCTACACGGAAAACACCAGCAGCATGCGACGCTGCACTGAAGCCAAATCCAACTCTAGGTGACCCCCTGCAGCCTGCTCAGACTCTCTCTCTCTACTTCTGTGTCTTTAGGCAGAGACTCTTCTTTGATAGATGAGACCAGCCACCGGCACCAACAACTGACCATCACAGCTCTCTCTCGTTCTCCTTCTCTACTCCTCATCACTGCCCGGCCACACACTCTGACGTCACGCACACAAACACACTGATTATAGCTCCCCAGTAGCCACACCTCCAGAGGACCTCTGATGGACATGATTGGTTTTGTGTTGTGGGGTCAGGGTGGATCAGAGGTGAAGTTGGAGCTGCCCGTCGGAGAGACTGAGAGGCTCACTTGCTCAGAGCAGCTGCGGGGAGAGGGGGTCACCACTCACCAGGCTGACTCAGTGGGGCAGGGGAGCTGACTGACTCCAAGAAGGGGGGGGGTGCTTTTTGGACAGTTCGGCCCATTGGCGGTCACCCAGTACAGCCAGGATTAAAGAAAGTAACTGTAAATAGGTTAACAGTGGGGGCCCTCCTGAACCTCGGGGTCCTACACCATGGCGTAATTGGCATACAGGTTAATCCTACCATGCCTGGGGGACACTGGAGCTAACAGGTAGGGCGGTAGACAGGGTGCCATTTATCTTGACCCATTGGAATCTGGCATGGAGATAGCTGGAGAACCAGGCAAGAGGCCAGGTGAGAAGCCCAGTTGGTTAACGGAGTCGAGTAGGAGGGGGTGATACATGGTGTCAAAGGCCTTGGAGAGGTCGATGAACACTGCTCTGGCTAGGTTCCCAGAGTCGAGGGTGGAATGGAGGCGCTGTGAGAATTCTAGGAGGGCCAACGTTGTGCTGTGTCCAGGGTGGAAACTGTGTTGTTCTGGACACAGTAAGCCATATTTGGTCAGGTACTCTGTGAGTTGGATGGACATGATTTTTTCCAGTGCTTTAGAGAGTGGAGGGAGGATGGAAATTGGCCTGTAATTATTAGGCGCCATATGATCTCCACTCTTTATGGATTGGGGTTATATCAGCTGTTTTCCAGGCACTTGGAAATTGACTGAGGCAAAGAGACCGGTTTAACAGGTCAGTGAGAGGGGCTAGCAAGACATCCGGTACTAGGCAGAGGATCCTGGAGTCAATAGGGTCAGAACTAGGGTAGCTACTGGAGAGGGCTTTTAGCAGGTGAGGCCTGGCCTCATGGGGGGTTACAGTGCGAAGGGGTGAAAAGGGGGGTGGTTCAGGGTGGGAGGGGTCAAGGCTGGGATTGGGTCAAAGAAGTGGCTAGGGAGGACTGAACTTAGGTCAGTGAAAGCCATATTGAGGCACTGGCAATGGGGGGGGGGGTTAGTGGTAATAATGTTGTTGATGAGAATCTGGGAGGGTGAGGGGGAGCGAGCTTGCCCATTGAGTTCCTTCACATTGTTCCAGAAAGCACATGCTGAGCCCCAAGTGGAGGCCAGGGTGGTTTGGTAGTAATTGGTCTTAGCTTGTCTTATGGCCCAGGTGCATTTGTTACGGGCGGCATTATACACTTGTCTGTCAGCCAGTTTGCCTGACTCAGCCGCAGTATGCCAGAGGTTGTCACGTACCTTCAGCTGTTAAATAAGGGATGGGAGATTCATAGGGCATTATGTCTTTTGGAGGGGGTACTGGTAATGGGGGCAAAAAGATCACAGGCCTTGCAGAAAGTTCTGGTGAAGTAGGCCAGTGCAGTGTCAATATCCATCATGAATCAGATAGGGGACCAGTCAAGCTGTCCTAGGTACAGTCTCAGCTTCCTGAGGCCCCCCGGAGCAAAAGTGGAGACAGGAGGTGATTTGGGACACAGGTTTTAGTGTGGTGGAAGTCCAGTGACAGAGAATAGGGGAGTGATTGCTGAGTGAGTTGGTCAAGCCAGTTTGTAAGACTATAGAGAGAACAGGTATGGATCTGATGCTCACAGCCAGCGGCAAGGCTACAAGCCTTATTTAGTGATACCCTGATTCTATTGATACATGGATACACTGCCCTGGTGGTGTCAGCAGCCTCATAGACCAGTATCCCATAATCACAAAATAGTGTATTCCTGCACCCTGTTCCTCCCTGTAAGGTACTTGTATGTCTCTATCATATCCCCTCTCTCCCTCCTCTCCTTCAGGGGAGTACATATTCAAGTCCTTCAGCCTGTCCTTATAGGACCTGTGATGCAATCCCTGTACCATCTTTGTCGCCCTCCTCTGAACCTTCTGTACCCCCTCTATGTCCTTACGTAGGTGATGTTTGTGACTCACCATTCATAGGGACAGAACTTTATCGGTCTCTGTTCCCAGAACATGGGATCGAATATCCAAACAATTAAATGGGTTTGTATTATTGCCTTTTGAATGTTTTAGATCATCTCTGGCCAGCTTATATAATAAGCATTGTAATTGCTATGGATAAGTTGTGTTATTGTATTGCATGGACATTTTGCAATTGCTTACTGTAGTTTATATTGTAACTTATGAAGTTTGTAGATGTATGTAAGTTCTGTAGTTTGTCTTTGATATGTTGATTGTTGGATACAATTGAAAAATAGATAATTCTATCTCAATTTGTTATCCATTAAAGTTGAAAGTTGAAAGTAAGGTCTCCAGAATTGTACACTGTACTCCAGGTGGGGCCTCACTAGTGTCTTGTATAGTGGAATTATGACCTCTCTTTTCCTGCTGATGATGCCCCTGCCTATGCATCCCAGCATCCTATTTGCTTTACCTGCTGCCTTGCTGCACTGTTTCCCTACTTTAAGGTAATCAGAGATGATAACCCCAAGGTCCCTTTCCTGCTTGGTACATGCTATATCCTCACCCCCCAGCTGATACATAGAAACATAGAATTTTATGGCAGATAAGGACCGCTTGGCCCACCTAGTCTGCCCATTTCCCTACCTAACGGATAAGCTGCAGATCCTAGTTAACCAACAGCCTACTTCCTCCTTCCCCACTGTTTTTGATGCTACAACCTCCTCAGGAAGGCTGTTCCATGTATCCACAACCCTCTCTGTGAAGAAATACTTCCTCACATTACCTCTGAGACGTCCCCCCTCTATCTTCAAATTGTGCCCCCTTGTTTTCGCACATCTCTTTTTCTGAAAGATGCTACCCTCTTGGACTTTGTTGATTCCCTTGAGGTATCTGAAAGTTTCTATCATGTCCCCCCTCTCCCTCCTTTCCTCAAGGCTATACATCTTTGGTTCCTTTAGTCTTTCTTCATATGTCTTCTGATGCAGACCCTACATCATTTTGGTTGCCCTCCTCTGGACAGCCTCCATCCTGTCTATGTCTTTGCATTGATGTGGTCTCCAGAACTGTACACAGTACTCCAGATGTGGTCTTACCAACTGTCTGTACAGAGGGCCAACAACATCTTGTTTTCTACTGGTGATGCCTCTCCCTATGCATCCCAGTATTTCCACAGCCTTTCTTACTGCCTTCTCACATTGCTGGCCCACCTTTAGGTCGTCTGATATGACTATCTCCAGGTCCCTTTCCATTTTTGTTGTTGTCAGTATCTCACTCCCCACTGCGTACTCTTCCCCTGGGTTTTTGTTTCCTAGGTGCATTACTTTGCACTTCTTTGCATTGAATCTAAGCTGCCATACATTTGACCATTCCTCCAACCTTGCCAAGTCCCTTTTCATCCTTTCTACCCCACCTTGTGTATCAACCCTGTTGCAGATCTTTGTGTCGTCTGCAAAGTGACATACTTTCCCTTCCAATCTCTCTGCAATGTCACTTATAAAGGCATTAAAAAGGACCGGCCCCAGTACTGAACCCTGTGGTACCCCACTAGTAACCCTCCTTTCTTCACTGTGGACTCCATTTACTATTATCTACTGTGTCCTGTTGTCCAACCAGTGTTTTACCCAGGCTACCACCCTGGGACCCACTCCCAGGCTGGATAATTTGTTTATTAATCTTTTGTGCGGGACTGTGTCAAATGTCTTGCTAAAGTCTAGGTAGGCCATGTCCGCAGCCCCTCCCTGGTCTACTGCTTTGGTCACCCAGTCAAATAAATCTATTAGATTTGTCTGACATGACCTTCCCGCTGTGAATCCATGCTGCCTTGGGTCCTGTGCCCCACTGGCCTCTAGGTACTCAACAATTCTTTCCTTCAGAAGTGATTCCATCATTTTCCCTGCCACTGAGGTCAAACTGACAGGTCTGTAGTTTCCTGCCTCTGTCTTGCTCCTACTTTTGTGAAGGGGAATAACATCCACCCTCCTCCAGTCCTCAGATACCACACCATCCTCCCATGATTTATTAACAAGGGTAGTCAGTGGTGTTACTAGTTCTACCCATAGTTCTTTTAGAATTCTGGGGTGAACCCCATCAGGCCCCACTGCTTTATCCACCTTCAGTTTTAAGAGTTCTTTCAGAACCCTTTCTTCTGGGACAGGACTAATATCAACCCCCCTATCCAGAGTGCTTCTACTGACCAGATTAGGTATTCCCCCCCTGCTTTTCCATTGGGAATACTGAGCAGAAATATTCATTCAGTATCCCTGCTTTTTCACTGTCGCTCTCTGCCCAACCACCTTCCTCTTTGTTCAGCCTCAGTATCCCTGCCTTAGTCTTTCTTTGCTCCCTAATGTACCTATAAAAGGTTTTATCCCCCTTCTTAACCGAGTTGGCTATCTTTTCCTTGGTTTGGGCCCTTGCTATTCTGACTGCCTTACCCGCTTTTTTCTGTTTTAACTGGTACAGTTCTCTGTCCTTCTTTTCTGTGTTTCCTTATACTTCCTGAATGCTATCTTTTTCTCCCTTACCTTCCCCGCCACTTCTTTTGAGAACCATAGTGGTTTTTTCTTTAGTTTTGATTTGTTTATTTGCTTCACACAAAGCCTTGTTGCCTCTGTGATGGTGGTTTTGATGTTTCCCAATTGTTGCTCCACCCCACCTTTTTGCCTGTTTGCTAGTGCTTTTCTGAGGCACTCTCCCATTTTGACAAAATCAGCCCTCCTGAAGTCCAGTACCTTCACTTTTGTGTGGCTTGACTCTACAGCTAAGTTTATCGTGAACCACACTGTTTGGTGGTTGCTTGTTCCCAGATGGCTATCCACTTCAAGATCAGAGATCCTCTCTCCGTCCTCATTTGAAAGTACCAGGTCTAAGATTGCTCTTTCCCGAGTGGGTTCCAAAACAAGCTGTCTGAGGCATGCCCCCTGTAGGGCATTGAGAATGGCCCTGCTCTTGGATGTGGCTGCAGCAAAGCTGCTCCAGTCAACATCTGACATATTCAGGTCCCCCATCAGCAATATCTCCCCTTTCTCTGCCATCCCAAGGATGCCTACTATCATTTCCTTGTCCATTTCCTCCCCCTGAGATGGGGGTCTGTATACAACCCCTGTGCAGATTGTGGAGCCATTTCCAGTCTCCAGGGTGACCCACAGTGCCTCCTCTCCTCTCCTCCCTGTTTACTCTTTAGCTCTGTTGCTTTGATCCCTTCCCTTACATAGAGAGATACTCCTCTTCTTCTTCTTCTTCCATCCCAGTCCCTCCTTTAGATTGTGTACCCTGGTATGTTGACATCCCAGTCATGGTTCTCTGTGTACCATGTTTCTGTGACTGCCACAATATCCAGGCATCCCTCTTCCATCAAAGCCACCATTTCAGGAAGCTTTTTACCTAGACTACAGGCATCGGTACTCATTAACTTCCATTTTTTATGGCTTGATTTCTTTTTACCCCATCCCTGTCCCTACTGCCTTTGTCTTTTTCTCCATTTACCCCTGCCCTTCTCCCTATCGACTGCTCTATCTTGGCATTTACCTCACTAATTACCCTGATTTTTGGGGGGCTAGCATTTCCCTTCTCCTCTTCAGTGCCTCCCCCCTTGGCTAGTTTAAATGCTTGCCATTGAAGCATTTAAACCTATCACTTAGGATCCTGGTTCCCCTCCAGGATAGATGCAGACCATCGCACCTGTATAGGCCTGCATCCCTCCAGATGGAGCCCCAGTCCCCAATGAAGACAAATCCCTGAGCTCTGCAGCAGCTTTTCAACCAGACATTGAATCCCATGGTGCAGAGTGCCCTAGCCTCATCCATGCCATAGATAGGCAGCACTTCCGAGAAAGTTACCGTGTGTGCTACTTGTCTAAGGCCACTCCCCAACTCCAAAACTCCTGTCTCACTGCTCTGATCCCATTCTCAGCCAGGTCATTCATCCCTAGGTGGATAATGACATCCAGCTCCCTCCCCCTTGCAGCTGCTCCCATGATCCTGAAGATTCATTTCCTATCCCTCCACACCTTGGTGCCAGGCAGGCACCTTCCCTCCCTTTCCCCTCCCTCCCCCAGTTCTACCCCCTAACAACTGAGTCCCCCACCAGGAGTTGTTTCCATCCCCTGTGGGGTCCTGGGCCACCCTCCTGTGGGTCTTCATTGTGGAGGTTCTCAGCATCCTCCTTGGTCTCACTGCAGGTTCCTCCATAGAGGAACCATGCTTCACCAGAGTGGTGAATGAATTGTGGAGAGGCACAACTGAGAGGATGCACCTCTGTTCCACCACCTTCACCTCCCTGAGCCCACTGTGGTCCAACCACCCTCTTCTTGGCAACCTCTGAGGTAGTGGCAGTGGCCTGGGTGGTCCCTGGGCAGGGGAGCAGGTTTCCCGAATCCTTGCCAGGTCAGCATGGAGATGAACAACCTCCTCCCTCAGACCAGAGAGGTGCCTGCAAATAGGGCAGCAACGCAGTCTCCAGAATGTCTCCCGGAAGACTGCTGCTCCACAGCCAGTGCATTGCACCACTCCCCACATGTCTGTGTTCCTTCCAGTTACAGATGCTTTTTGTTCTTGTTTCAGTGTGTGCAAGCTTGTGAGTATCTCTACCCCCTGTTCAGTGTGCTGTTCCTTTAAGGATATGAACAGGTGTATGTTGTTAGCACTTTTGGGAAGTTATGTCAGAGACCCTGCTATAAAGGAAGTTATGCACTTGGGGTGGGTGGGGTGAGGGGAAGGGTGGGTGGGAGTAAACCTATGCCATCCAAAAACAATCACCTACAACTCCTACCCTCCACCCCAGGGAGTGCCTTCCTTCCTTTCAGACTCCTATTTCAAAGAGGCTAAGTAACAGGTCTAGTCACAACTGACTGCAAATATCTCCCAGCTACAGTTCCTTCCTGGCAAATTAAAGTTAAAACTAAGACAAGTCCACCCCAAAAACAGAATCAGTACTAGTTACTTACACAGGTCCAAAAAGTAATAATTCAGTTCAGTGTAGTCTAGAAAATAACATCCCTGAATCAAGGAAGCTGTGACTGCTTTCTCACTCTCCCTGTCTCAGGCTCACAGACAGAGACCACAAACAACTCCAGTTATAAATCCTCAGTTCAACTTGGCCCCTTTCAGCTCCTCCCCTTAACAGACACCTATTTCACAAAGGCTAAATAACAGGTCTACTCACAACTGACTGCAAATATCTTCCAGCTACAGTTCCTCCATGGCAAATTAAAGTTAAAACTAAGACAAGTCCACCCCAAAAACAGAATCAATACTAGTTACCTACACAGGGCCAAAAAGTAATAATTTTCAGTGTAGTCTAGAAAATAACCTCCCTGATTTAAGGAAGCTGTGGCTGCTTTCTCACTCTCCCTGTCTCAGGCCAGGGATCCTATTCTGACATAAACACTGCCTACCCCCCAGGCCCTCCATCTAGCAGTGTCCTCCTCAGTCCTTTTCTTGGTGGATTACGGCATAGTGATTTATGGGACTGTGGACCAAACAGCCTTATGACGCATTAACGTAGCTCTTGATAAAGTATGCCACTTGATCACTGGATGTGAACATTTTACTCACACTTGTGAGCTGTACAATCTCGCAAACTGGCTAAACTTCGAAAGCAGGCTCAAGTATCGCACTTGCCTTCTTGCAAAAAAGATACTCCACAAGCTAGCCCCTCAAGGCCTTCACCACCTCATCCAAATAATCCCTAATAGAAGATCCCCCAGGCTTTCCCCCAATACCACCCTCCTGGTCCCTCACTGTAGGACCTCCCTCGGACAATGATCCTTCCAGTATCGGGCTTTCCTGTGGTTAAACAACCTTCCTCCCTCCATCTCCATGGCACCCAGCATTGGCCAATTCAAAACCAGCCTCAAGGCCCTCCTCCTTGTCTCCACAGCCTGTGACTGCACATAATATCCCATCTTCCTACTTTTCATCTCTATAGGCTGCATTCCCTAATTCCTAGGAGGAATATTGTCTTAACTTGGTATTTTACTCACTAGGATATACACACTGGAAAGGGGAATCATATCTGTATGTTGATTAACTCCCTCATTACTCCTCTCACACTGTGTATATATTATGACTCAGGGTCGACTTAAGACCCCATGAAACTGAAACCTAACACATGTAATATCTATGACATGGGGTCTACTGTTAATGACCACTACAGCTGTAACCTGCCAATTGTATATATTCCCTGTACTGTACTACCTATGTAAGTATCCTGCTATTTTATGTATATTTGTCTATCTAACGTGGAGCCTTTGCAAAGGAATCTTTGACTCAAAGGATTGTAATTCCGAATTTTCTCTTAAATAAATAAAATAAATAAAATTTAATGGACTTTCATCACCAAATTTTCAACATAGGCATTTTAGGACCTCTGCTCATGAACAGCATCACTGTGATTTTCTTACTCTGTCCCGAACACTGATTTCTCACGGCGACCACGCTATTCTGTGCTGGAAGTGCGAAAACACATTTCAGCCAGGATGTGAAAAATGACAGCTGTACTGTTCATAAGGAGGTGTGGAAAAATACCAATGTTGAAAATCTGGAGTGAAAATATTACAGATTCACGAAGTTATGAGCGTGCGTGGAAACTGCGTAATGCACACTCGTAAAAAGGTCATTTTTTTCACCAAATTTGCAACATAGGCTTTTTGAGAGGCCACCTCATGAACAGTGACACTGTCATTTCATTAATTGGTCCTGAAGGGTGATTCTGCACAGTGACTGCAAAATCACATTTCAGTACCAAATAACGCCATGACAGTAACTGAATTCATGAGGAGGGGTCCCAATAACCCCATGTTGAAAATTTGGTGGCAAAAATCCCAAAAATGCCCAAGATATGCATTTCTTCAGTTTGCGGTCAGCTTTGAAGAGTGCAGACATGTTCCCAATCCACAGAAGATCATCACGCTGGGCTCCAGAGGTAAGTATGGGGCAAGGGGGTGGGAGGGGGCATGCAATGGGTGGGCGCGGTTGGGGAGGGGGCTGCAGACCGCGAGGACATATTTTCTACTTTACAGGAAAAAAAAACATCACAGAAAGGTTTTGTTTTACAGGTACATTTGACATGCTGGTGTGGGCACCCAGCATGTCACCTGTGTGTTTTTTTTTGGGGTACTGCATCCGATGGGGATGGGGCACCTGGCCGGCAAATAAAAAAGAGTGTGGGGGAATGATGCTGAGGGATTGGGCCCCCATCGACAAATGAACTGTGATGGGGGTGTCACCTGAAGAGTTTTTATGGGGGGGAACTGTAGCCGACGGGGATTGGGCACCCTGTCGGCAAATAAAAAAGAGTGTAGGGGTGGGGATGATGATGATGATGGGGATTGAGCTCCCCCATCGGCAGATGAACTGGGGAGGGGGGCATAATGATGCTGACAGGTGGATTGGGCACCCTCCCAAGTTGGCTTTTCTGGGGACTGTACAAGGCAGATGGCACAGCCGCCGCCATGTCACACTGAAACTTACACCAGGAAAGGCACGCCCTGCAATGAGGTGGAGCTCCCTCATTGCAGTGGCTAAAACTTTTCAAGGTGGTGGACAATCCTTTGCACTGCTGTCAAAGACAGCGTGCAATCTAATTCATGCCACAGAACCCAGCCCCAAAAAGCAGTGGCTCCACAGGCCACAACAGGACTGCACCTCCAAAACCTGCTATTCCGAGGTTACCGCAATATGTTTCTTGTGCAGGTGCAAGACAACATAATGATTCAGGGCCAACAGGGCAGGTCTTGTGAGGAGTGTCTTAAGGCACTGAAGACAGAGGGGAGATACAACAGAGACATTCAAGTTCCTAAAAAGAGTAAACAAAGTGAGCAGCATGGAACTATATAACTTGAATGCTACTTTGAGGTTACAAGGGCATCCGTGGATACTGACAAGAGGGAGGTAGTCAGGAGGGACTTGGAAAGTATTATTGTATAGAAAGGGTGGTGGATAAGTGGAACAATCTACCAGCTGAAGTGGTGAACAGGAATATAAAAACATTACTGACAGAAGTACTTTCCTGTCTTCCAGTAGCTACCATCCCCACCATACCATCAGGAACATTACTAAAAGTACTAACATAAATACTGTCCTGCATTCTAGTAGCTGCCACCCATCCCAAACTATCGGGGATGTTATTCAATGTATTAACAGAAATACTCACTTGCATTCCCATACTTGCTATACCCATGTCCCATCAGGAATATCAAAACATTACTGACTGAAGTACTTTCTTGTCTTCCAGTAGCTATCATCCCCACCATACCATCAGGAACATTACTAAAAGTACCGACAGAAATACTCTCCTGCATTCAAGTAGCTGCCATTCCAATATACTATCAAGAATATCTGGAAATGTACTGACAGAAGTACTCTCCTGCATTACAGAACCTGCCATCCCCACATGCCATCAGGAAAATTACTAAAAGTACTGACATAAATACTCTCCTGCATTCCAGCAGCTGCCATCCCCATATACCATCCGGAACATTATTGGAAGTACTGACAGAAATTCTCAGCTGCATTCCAATACCTGCCATCTCCACATACCATCAAAAACACTACTAAAAGTACTAACTGAAATACTCTCCTACATTCCAGTATGTGTCATTCCCTCCATACCATCAAGCACATTAAAATCACTGACAGAAATATTTTCTTGCATTCTAGTAGCTGTCACCCTCACCACACCATCAAGAACATAACTAAACATACTAACAGAAATACTCTCCTGCATTCCAGTATATGTCTTTCCCACCATGCCATCAGGTACATTATTAAAAGTACTGACAGAAATACTCTCCTGCATTTTAATAGTAGCCAGTGCATCCCTCCTCCCCTCCACACACATTCCATCAGGGATATTGTTAAATGTTTTGACAGAAATACTCGTTGGCATTCTAGTAGCTGCCACCTTCACCATACCATAAGGAACATTACTAAAGGTACTGACAGAAATACTCTCCTACATTCTAGTAGCTGCCATCCCCATGTACCATCATGAACATCTGAAAAAGTACTGACAGAAGTATTGTCCTGCATTCCAGAACCTGCCATCCCCGGATACCATCAGAAGCATTGCTAAAAGTGCTGACAGAAATACTCTCCTGCATTCTCATACCTGTCATCCCCACCATACTATCAGGGACATTACTAAAAGTACTGACAGAAATACTCTCTTCCATTCTAATACCTGCCTTCTCCACATACCATCATGAACATCCCTTAAAGTCAGTTTCTTAGGGTTTACCACAACTGTAGTGACACATTAACTTTCAGCGTCGGCTCAAATAAACTGGAAAACTGCGTTAGATAAAGGCCAAGCTATTCAAAGGTCCTATTTTCAGTCTACTCAATATAGAAACACATAAACATAGGCAATCACGGCAAAAAAAGACCAACGGTTTATCCAGTCTGATCAAGTTCCCTATCTAGGCCTAAGACCTACTAGCCCTCCAGGACCTAGTCCTGCCCATCCTTCTCCACATTCTTCTCCCAGTTTCTGCTTCCCTGAGTAATCACTATATCCTTCATTCTGTCCCAGTCATGCTTGAAATCACCAATGGTTTTAGCATCCCCTACTTCGACTGGTAGATGGTCCCATGGCTCTACCACTCTTTCTGCAAAATAGTACTTCCTCGTGTCCTTCCTGGACCTCCCTCCTGACAGTTTCCACTCATGTTCACACAACTGCAAACTAGTATTAAAACTAAATAGTTGCTTGCAGTTCACCTTATTAATTCATTTTAGGAACTTGAAGGTCTCTATCATATCTACCCTCTCCCTTCTGGTCTCCAGCGAGCACATGTTCAGTGTCTTGAGGTGTTCCTCATTGGATCTGCCCTGTTGGCCCTGAATCATTTTTGTTACCCAGTGCTGCACTGTCTCTAGCCTATCCCTATCCTTCCTGAGGTGAGAACTCCAGAACTGGGTGCAGCACTCCAGGTGTGGCTTCATTAAGGATCTATATAAGGGAAGTATTACCTCATCCCTTCTGCTACCAGTACCCTTCCTGATACATTCTAGCATCCTACTCATGTTGTCGTATGCCTTGTTGCACTGACTTGACTGTTTGAGGAAGTCACTGATGATACAGTAACTCCCAAGTTACTGTCGTTCCAGGAACAAATTGGTGCCTGAAGCAAACCAGTGTTATATTGGAACATGCTAGGGTACTTCATGAGCACTAAAGACATGTTCCAATATACCTGCCAGGCACTATCCCGACTGTGATCACAGACCCCAGCCTTCTACTAACCACAAGACGTATGCAGCCAATAGGGTGCTGTGAAGATTGAGGGAGCAATCCAGTTATTAGAGCCCACTACTGGTGATTGCTTCATTGGAGAAATCGTCCATATTCATACACTAACATGCAAATGACCCCCATAGCATCAGCAAGGCATTATGGGGTCTTTTGCATCCCATTAGGGCCTCATTACAGGCCTGTAGCAAACTGTGCATGTTCCCTCCTCCCGCAACACCTGTCAGAAATACCTACAGACTGTGCCTGGTAGTCTGGTGGACCCCTGAGCCCTACCTGTATTTGATTTTAATTTCCTTGCTGCCCAGTGGTCCACCAGCCCCAAATCACCAGACTGATACCACATCTAAATGTTCCTAGTGTCCAGTCACCCCCCCACCCCTGATCATCCTGCTGGTATATCATCTTATTTTCCCTGGTGTCCAGTGGTCCCCACCACCACTGATCATCACCCCACTAGTACTTCATCGTAATCTTCCTGGTATCCAGTGATTCCCCTGCCCTGAATCACACCACTGGTATATGATCCTAATGTCCCTGTTGTCCAGTGGTCCCCCTGGCCTCTGATCACCTTGCCAGTATATCATCTTAATATCCCTGGTGTCTAGGTATTCCCCCACCCCCCAATAACCCATCCAGTATTTCACCTTAATGTCTAAGGTGTCTGGTGGTCCCCCCTGCCCTCCCTACATTCGATGTTCCCCTCCTATGCCACCACCACACCTAGCCTCCAACTGCAGTATACATGTACCCCCAGCTGGCAACTTTCATAGACCATCTGCTCAGCTCTACAGCTGGCTACTGATTGAATAATTGTTTGTGATCACACATCTACTATAGAAACACCCATTTCTATAGTAGGTCTATGATTGTGAACAGTCAGTCATCAACCAGCTGTGGAGGTGGATAGAATGTTTGCCACTCATCAGTGGAGCAATGCATACTGTATACTGTGGTCAGGGGACAAAGTGTTGTGGTTGTAGATGAGGAGAGCATGCGGTTGGGGGCACTGGATATATGGGAGCAGGGAGACTACTGGATACCGTGGATATTAAGATGAAATCCTGGCACATTGATTGCAGTAGTGGGGACCATTGGACACCAGGGAAACTAAGGTGACACACCAACAAGGTGATAGGGGGTTGGGGACCAATGATCACCAAGGAAATTAAGAAAAAATACTGGCAGGATGATCGGGGGCAGGGGAACCATTGGATACCAGTGTGACAATAAGATCAAATACCAGTGGGGTGATCAGGGGCAGTGGGGGGCTTTGGATTCCAGGGACATTAAGATGAAATATTGGTGGGATGATCAGGGGCAGGAGGGGCCACTGGAAACCAGGGACATTAAGATGAAATACCGGTGTGGTGATCGGGGCCGGGGCACTGGAAACCATGGACATTAAGATGAAATACTAGCAAGGTGAATGAGGGGTAGGGGGACCACGTCACACCAGGGAAATAAGGATATAACTGCAGAGTTATCAGGGGGTTGGGAAGAGCACTGTACATTAAGATGAAATAACAGCAGGGTGATCAGGGGCAGGGAGACCATTGGACACAAAAGGAAGTAGGATTGAATACTAGTGGGACGATGGTGGTGGGGGCAGGGGACACTGGCAATAAGACCTGACTCAGAGAGACAGTAAATAGCACCACACTAAAGGCTGGTTACCACCACTTCAAACCTACCAGTATGCCAGTGAACCTATATGGAAAGTACTATCAGCTGCTTTGCATTGGTGCCCCAGCATGTTTGAAGGCCATCAATAATGGGTTAGTGACTTGATAACTATGCCATCCAAGTGACCTCCTAGGTGCTAGTTTGCATACCTTTCTCCCTTCCTGTACTCTCTCTCCCCCTTTTCCCTAGCCTTCACACTCCCCTTGCAGGGTTCTCAGCATCCTGAAGGGGTCCTATAGTGCCTAGGCTTACCACCTTTTCTTCCCCATCTACCTATATTTGGCCTCCAGGTCCCCTTGCAGGGTCCCCAGCATCCTGGAGGGTTCCTTGGATCAGGCCTCATCCCCACCCAGGTGTTATTTCTCATTTCCTCCCTCTCACTATCCCTCTATAGCTCTTCATCGCTACCTGACCTTCCCTGCCCCCTTGCAGGGTTCATCGCATCCTGAAGGGTTCTCTTTTTTTGGATCAGGCTTTATTTGCCCTCCTAGGTGTTAATTACACTTACTCCCTCTCTCTCTCTCTCCCTCTATAATCCCTACTCCAGTACCCTGTCCCCTTGCAGGGTTCCCTGCATCCTGAAGGGGTCACTCCAAAACACGACTCTTCCCTATCTGTCATCTCATCCTCTCTCTTTCCTTTACCCCTTCTTTCATGATAGCACTTGTTCACTTATTACCATTGCATTTATTAATTGTTCTCACAAATTACAAATGTACACAACACTGTTTGTAACAATTGCTTTAATTAACTGTATGCTATGTTGATCTTTGTAACTTGAATGTAAAATGTCTCATCCCTATCGTACCCTTTCCCCCTAGTGCGTACCAGCAGATGAGCAACCTGTTGCTCAGTGTGCCTTCCTGGTGAAACATTTCAATAAATAAATCCAAAAAGGCAGTTTGTGATCCTCCCCTGCTATGGGGGTGCAAAGTTGTGTTAACAAGTCACTAAACTGGTTAGCAATCACAAACGCTTTTCCAATACTCTGGACGTGGGTGTATACAGCAGAACCAGCCAATATGCAATGCAGCACCTTGCAGTAAATGACATGTTATAAAATACTGCATGACAAAAGGACTTTATAGATATAGAATTACACTGTTCCTATAGTACACTGCAGCAGTAATACTGCAAGATACTGTGTTGCAGCCTCACTGGCATCACTGTAGCTGTGAAGTTATTCAAAAGGCCACAGGCTCAGCACATGGTAGGCTGAGCTCATGGGATTCTTTCTTGCAGTACAAAGAAAGAAACTGACAGTTAAAAAGCTAGTTTTGTCACAACCTGTGCACCAGAGTCAGACTGGCCCACCAGGATACCTGGACATTTCTAGGTGGATCCCCCTCTGTTGGGTACCTGGCCACTTTCTAAACTCAGAGAATTATTTAGTTTTGTTATTTATTTTCTAATGAAATGGAGTATTTTAGACTCTGCAAGAAAATGTAAGATGCAAGCAAATGTAAGATGCAAGTACACTGCTAATGTATCAAACTGAAGAGGAATACTGACAAAAGTGTATCACCCTGGGCCCTCCCCATTGATTTTCCAGGTGGGCACATGTGCCAAATTTCCAGGTGGGCCCCCTGTACTCCAGTCTAACCCTGCTATGCACCCATAACTAATAGGGTTAGACAAGTCCTGGGGGAAAAAAAACTTGCACATCATTTAAACTGAGCCACCATTATCAAAGGTGGCAGCATGCCCACCTAATTTCACTTTTAAAAGTGGTCAGAACCGGTCTGATACGTACTGCACACCTTACCAAATATAAAAAAAATCATTCCAGCACCAGGCTCCCCTAAATTCATTGTTGGTTGCTGCTACTGTGGCCATTGTGATTTTTGTCAATCAGTTGATTAAGGGGCCATCACTACCAGTATAAATGTCTCAGAGGATTTTAGTGTCGTCACATTCATTAACTATAGCACTGAAGGGGTGATCTATATTGCCATGTGCAAATGCAGTGCTTTCTACTGTGGTGCTGGCCAGGATACAGTGCAATACTGCAGCATACTGTGGTAAAGCTACTGTAGTAAATAAAGCCATTTCAATGGCAGTTAATCCCTTTTGTCATGCAGTAACGGGAGACACTGCATTGCATCCTGGCTGACTCCACTACCTATAGGAACAACAATAAGGCAGCTGAAAGTGAGACAGTGTGAACATTTAAGAGCTATAGCCCAGAACAATTTAGCTAATGCTTTTGGTGAGGCATTTATCAAATTGTTAAAATGTTGGATTATGTCATGCCTTTGTTTTCAAATGTATTGAAAGGGTCATGCTGGCCACTAGAGGGGAATTTTGACAATCTGTTGCACAAATGGAAAAGCCTGGGGAGCAATATCCTTAATTCAGGGACTATAAATGGTTTTAGATCACAGTGGAGCAACTTCAAAAGGATCAACAGGAAAGGGAGGGTAAACACTGTTGGAAGGTATTGGGGAGACAAGAGTAGGGCTCAGACTTTTTTTTTAATTCAATTGTTTAACCAGGAGTGGCATACTAAGCTGAAAGCTTGTTTACAGGTGTGACCTGGGAGCACAGGGAAGTTAAGTTACTTGCTCAGGGTCACACAGTATGTAAGTGGGGGCTATGGGATTCAAACCCAGGTGTCAAGATTTGCAGCTCAGAGCCTTAAACCACTGCGCTCTACTGCCTTCAAAACTTAGTGTAAGGTAGGACCTCAGGGCACAGACTCAATGGATTTAGTCTTCTTCTGTCCTTACTTTCTGGATTTCTAGATTTCCATTTCTGTATATAAAGTCCTATGACTTTCATGTCAAAACCTTTACTTGACAGTTCATAAGTTTAATCTCATTTGCCTGTGGGATGTAGATTGGAGTAAATCTAACCCAGGTCTGCATTATTAGATTAAACTTCAAGCCTACGTATCCCAATTTCATTTTGGTTCTACACCTTGATTTTCCAAGGTGCCACATGGTGTCTGAGAGATTGCCGAAACTGGCAAACGTGTGCTCTTGGACTCATGGTTTAATCTCTGCAAAAAGCATTATTTACAGTAGCAGCATTATGATTAACTTTTTTTCTGGCAACTGGCTTGAAAATGTTGCTCCAAATAGCTGCACATTGCACATGTGCTAACACATATCTACCAGAACTAGTGCCACAACTGCAATTACAACAGTACCTCTTTTAAGCTGGACTTTGTGGCACTTTTGGGAAGCTCATGACATACAGTACATGCCCTAGGAAAATAAAGCCCTAGGAAACTAATCATGTTCAGTTAGAGTCAATATAATTGCTATTTATTTACACAGCTATTTAGGAATGAGGTCATATCCATCCGTACAGGGGTGTAACAGCAGCACTCATTGATGCCACTAGAGAAACTTGTACTTGTGTCAGAACCTGGCTTGCCTCACTCCATGATCAGTGGGGGCTTAGTGCCAGTTGTCATGGCAGTCACTTCCATTATCCCTGTCCATGGAAATATGAGACTCTGATGGCCCTGGATAAATCAGTGGGACAGAGAGGGGGAAACAGGACTATATTAATCCAACTAAAACTACCTCACATCCTTTTGCCATTGCAAATCCTCCTCCTAACAGCAAGATAATGTTCCAGGGCACTGTTTCTTGAGCTTTCTTCCAGGATATGAGGGGTTTAACTGGAGAGTTTGGAGCTAGAGAAATAGAATCACATAATCATGAAACAACCATTAGTGGATCAAGTAACAGAATATTTTACTGCAGAGCTTGTTAATAGTAAATCTAAACAATGTATTTGATGACAATCACATTTTTTCGATAGACAGCAATAAACAGTGCAATTCATTAAAATGTGGTTTGTCTGTGGTTTAAGAGTAGACAACATTTAGTTGTTTGCCTAACCATGTATACAGAAGATAATGATTAGTATCCAATAGTTCAATTAATTGATAGCTGTCCCATGGTCAGACAGCATGTACGAAGTATAAAAAAACAAGATTTTATTTTGGGAAACATAAAGAAAGTACATTGCAGAAACACCATCAAGAAGAAGGGTGAACACACCAATGAAGGTACCATTGTAACAGCAAAAATTTAAAAAGGCATTGTCGTTGTGTCATTGTTATCCACAAAATAAAACATGAGCAATATGCATTTGAGTAATCCACTTCATGTGCTAGACACTCTTAGAAAACCAGCAGTGACTCCTTAAGATAAAGACTGCAACTAAAGAAGTAAATTTCAGTACCAGTTTCTCTCAATGACTATTTCATGGTCAACCCCATCTGACTGACCCATATTTACTTGACCCACTCATCATCCCAATAAATAACCCCACCTGACCAACCCATATTAAGTTGACCCACTCACCACCCTAATAAATAACCCCACCTGACCAACTCATATTAAGTTGACCCCTCACCACCCTAATACACAACTTTATCTATTGATTTCTTTCATAAAGAAAAGTAATCATTTACTTCATATGCTTGAAATTTTGCAATTTTCTATGTCACAATGACAATTTAGATGATACTGTGAACAGCAGTGCTATGGTATAAACCTAAGACTAATGCATGAGCCATAATGCAGAGTAAGATCTCCTATGTTTGGCATTGTCTGTAGCCAGCCAATCGCACATTGGCAGTGTTTTGCATCTCAAGATCCAGGTGACATGGGTTGAGGAATCCAGAATGCTGCAGGGCAGGCATGAGGAGAAGGATTAGGAGTCCCAGAGGATGATCCCCTCCTTGGGGTGGGAGAAAGTTCATCTTTCCACTATGTTGGTTCCACTTGAGATCTACAGATGAAGTAGGAAAGGTCAGGACAGCTGAAGGAGAAGAGATGTGTGGAACTGCTCCATGCATGCATGTTGTCTGCCTTAGAAAACACATTCATGTGACTGTCATGGGGAAGGTGAAAATGTGAAACTCCCATCCCAGCAGGATGACATCTCTTGGTAAGCTCTGGCCTGCTTCATATGTTTACCAAGCACAGAAGTCCCCTTGCTAATAGATTCAGACACTGGGGGAGGTGCCATCCTGAAGTTCCTGCTGGCACAGATCACAGGTAAGGGATTCTCTGTGGTGCAGGTTAATCAATGGGTCTGGGTTAGGGCTAAAAGTAAGGCATATGGGGCAAAGACTCAGTCACATGGGGAACAGAATAATTAAAATAAGAGATGTATAGCTTTTTCTCAAAATTCATTACTTAAATAGTTTAAAAAAATCTTTAAAGCTCTTCATTTAAAAAGCAACTGACTCGGCAGTAGCAGGATGTTTGTGGATTGGCTCGATTGTAAAGATGGAGTTGCATCCCATCTGATTAAGAACTGTGCAAGCAACAGGGATATTTACAGTATTAACATATTAGAAAAGGAGGAAACTCTTTACAAGGTGGGTTCTAAATGGTCATACACCATTCAACTGGATTATATGAAAGCAGCCAGACACAAATAGGAAGGATCCACTCTGATAAAAACTCTATTTCAGTTGGTGTTACCATGGACAGCGGGACATGGTTTGGTGTGCGGGTTGTTGGTAGCAGTTGCCGAGGATCGGGGGTGCACCGGGAAGCAAAGGCGCAAGGAGGAGGCAGAGGAAGAGTCTCTGCTGCAGCCTAAAGAAAAGGTTTATTGGAGGCCATTGCCACACCAGGAGCACCGGGGGTCTCGGTAGCTGTAGCCACAGAGGAGGGCTCCAGACGGAGCCAATCAGGTACTCCAGTGAGGAAGGTGCCAGATTCAGACTATGCGGCTGGGCTTTATAAGGCCAGAGCCCAATCGCAGATCCATAACTTGGTTTGGTGTGCAGATCATTGGCAGCCATTGCCTTGGATCAGGGAGTACACCAGGAAACAAGGGCACAAGGAGGAGGCAGAGGGAAAGTGTGTGCCACAGCCATCGGAGAAGGCTTAGTGGTAGCCGTTGCTGTACCAGGAGCACCAGGGAAGCTGGTGGCCATAGCTGTGGAGGAGGGGCTCCAGCCAGAGCCAATCAGGTGTGCCAGTGAGGAAGGTGCCAGATCCAAACTGTGCGGCTGGGCTTTTTTCTCCCACCCACCTGCCCCAGTCCACCTCCCTGTTAAATACTCCTACTAGGCTCCTTCCAGTAGAGGATACACCAGCAGGAGAGAAAAGGAGGTGAAGAGGCAATAACAGAAAGGGACAGTGACCAGAGGGATCGTGGTAACAGACAGAATGCTGCAACTGTGACCATACAATTAAGGAACTGAATAGTGAACTGGTTCATAGTAGTAGACGAATTGCTGTGAATGTTAGCTCTTCAATTATGCAAATGACTCGAAGCTAAACATGTGCATGTGGGAATTGCAGTTTAATGACTGTATATGCTTAGGGGACATCTCAAAGGTAGGGCAAACTGCTTTTAAAGAGCAAGGAGCAATTCAGGTAAATTTAAACAGCAGACGGTATGGGTTAAAAGTAGAATGTCATTTTAGGTACTGTATAGGAGAATGATGAAAACTGCAGTATAGGTACAAGCCATGTTTAGGGGCATGTAGAAAAAATTGCATTTGGCAGGGTCTAAAGGGTGAACTGCCTTTGGTTGTGTTTAAGGGTCAGACTACTTTGGTTGGTAGGGCAAACTTTGTTGGTTGGACAACTTTAACAAGGAGGTGTGGTATCTGAGAGCTGTGGGAACATGGACAGAGCTAGTAATAGAGAGGGAACATGGGGGTGGTATGGGCAACCTTCAACTGAAAATGAGGGGGAATGCTGGTGGGTGGATAAAGAGATGTGAAGGGTGGTAGGCTGCAACAACTATGGAGCGGCAATCTTTCTTAAGATTGCATGAAAAGTGGGGGCTGTTGGGTGTGCAAGCAGATAAGGCAACTAGGAATGAGATCAGCTGTTTGCAAATGGAGCTAAGGAGGGGACAGCGGGCTACAGAGGAGGACAACTCAACAGCTGGGGTTGGCAGGAGGGTAGCTGAAAGGGACGGACAATTCAAATCGAGAGGGGAGAGGATGTGTGGTGGAAGATTGACAGATGGGGTAATGAGTCAGGAGAATCAGGTTCCAAGGGCAAATGAGGGCAGAAAAGGAGAAGAAGGGAAGGGAGGAGGGAAGGAAGGAGCTAACAGTAGAAAAGTCAACAGCGGAGGGAGGTGGATAGCAGAAGGAAGGTGGAAGTAAGAGGTAGAGAGGGGTCATCAAAGAATCGGTTCGCAGTACTAGCAGCATTGGGGGATGTGATGGGGAGGGCTCGGTGGATGAACGGAAGACAGATCAGAGGAGAGGGGAACTGGGGGAGAGAGGTTGTGGGGATATGGGAAGGAGGCTAGGTCAAGGAAGGAGGGTTGTGGAGAAGGGGGAGGAGGGAGTGGGGAGGAGTGAGAAGGAAGGGGCTACAACAGGGGAAGAAGAGGGAACAAATGTGATGGAGGAGGTGGTGGAGTGGGGAGGAAGGGGCGGGATAAAGGGAGGACAATGAGAGCAGAACATGAAAACGTGGGTGAGATCTTAGTGCTAGGAGACTCAATACCAAAAGGTGTAAGATGGGGAAGCAAGGGGGAAAGGCATAGTCACATATGGGTGGAGGCCATGCCAGGAAAGACAGAAGGGGGAAAGGCATAGTCACATATGGGTGGAGGCCATGCCAGGAAAGACAGTGGAAAAGATAGGTCAAACTATACTGAAGTTTGCTAGAAGAGGTAGGGAGAAACCTCATATAGTTCTGTATTTGGAAACAAATGACCTGGCAGGAAGTATGGTAGATGTAGTTCAGAGGAGGTTTGAGGAGCTGGGGCTGATATGTGAGGTGGCAGAAAGATCAGTAGCTTTCTCAGAAGTACTTCCAGTACCAAAGGTGAGCATTGTAAGGAAACTGAGGATAAAGGAATTTAACACGTGGCTTAGAAACTTGTGTTAGTCCAAAGTGTATGGGCTGGAGGGCCAGTGGGGAAAGACCTGGGAGGACAGTGATCTCTATGCTAAGCATAGGCTACACCTATGTGAAGCGGGAAGGAGGGTATTATAACAAAGACTAGGAGAATACATAGCAAAAGATGGGCATTTAAACTAGGAGAGGGGGATGGCAAGTGGGCTGGAGTCATGCAGGATCCACATGAAGGGAAGCCGAATGAACTTACCCCCCCCACCAGCAGCAGGGGACTAAGGGAGATTTCAGGAGGTGATGCTAGAAAGGGAGAGCAGGTAGGTAGAGGAGAGGAGGAAAGGAAACAGGGTGGAAGGTGGCAACCTTAAATGCTAGGAGCCTGGTGAACAAAACAGCAGAGTTGCAGGCTGTCATGGCAGATGGGGAGGTGGACATGGCGGCCATCACCGAAACTTGGGCCACCCATCACCGTGACTGGGACCTGCCGGCACCAGGGTATAGGATATTTTGCAGGGATAGGGTAAAAGGGAATGGGGGGGGTGGCATGGTGCTGTATGTGAAGGAAGGACTGAAGTGTATCTGGGAGGAAGGGGAGGAGGGCAGAATGGAGTCATTATGGATGCAGCTCCAAGATGCCAAAAACAGAACTCTCAGAATGGGAATCGTGTACAGACCACTCTCTCAGATAGAGGAGTTAGACAGAGAACTGGCAGGATAGATCAGAAAGACCTACGGGAAGGGTAGCATGGTGATTGTGGGGGACTTCAACCTGCCAGGAGTGGACTGGGGTACCCAAGCCACCACAAACAGAAGGGAGCAGGTGCTCCTGGATGCCTTCCAGGACAGCTTCCTATTGCAAATGGTCAGTGAGCCAACCAGGTTAGGGAACACCCAAGACCTTGTGCTGACTAATGGGAAGTTTGTGAAGGAGCTAGGGGTGGAGGAACCACTGATGGAAAGTGACCACCACTCAGTGTGGTTCACGATAAATATGGGTGAGGAAGGAAGGGAAACATGTACAAAGGAGTTAGACTTCAGGAAGACCAACTTCAAGAGAATGGGGGAAATAGTAAAGGGGTATCTGGCCAGAATCCATCCAAATATGGACACTAACCAGAAGTGGGTGGCATCAAACTGGGTATCGAGAAGGTAACCAGAACTTGTACCAGGGTCCAGAGTAAGAGGGATAGGGCCTAGAAACCTAGCTGGGTGACCAAGGGGGTCATGGAAAAAGTAAGGAAGAAAAGAGCCACCTTTAGGAATTTCATAAAAATAGGGAGGGGGAGGACAGAGAGGATTACCTGAAGGAGTTGAAAGAGCTGATGAGGACAGTAAGAGCGGCCAAGGCATCTAGGGAGCTCAGGCTGGCATAGGGCATATAGGAGGGGAAGATGGACTTCTTCAGGCAGATCAGCGAGAAAAGGAGTTGCAAGGACCAAACTGTAAGGATTAAGAGGGATGGGGTGGGTGGAAACAGGGGCGGAACAGGCAGAAGCACTAAACGAATACTTCTGCTCAGTATTTACTAAGAAGAAAGGAGGGGCTGTACCCAAGGGGGGGGGTGGGAGAGCAGGCATGGGGGGTGACAGATGGGGTTATCACAGTAGGCAGTGTACTGGAGGGCTTGAGGACACTGAGGGTGGATAAAGCACCAGGGCCAAATGTCATACACTCCAGGGTGCTGAAGGAGCTGGCAGAAGTCCTGGTGGAGCCCTTGGCTAACCTGTTCAATGCCTCCCCGGACTCAGGGAGTGTACCTCAGGACTGGAGGATGGCTCACGTGGTGCAACTCCATAAGAGTAGCCCCAAGGATAAGCAAGGGAACTACAGGCTGGTAAGCCTTATGTCCATCATGGGGAAGCTGATGGAGACAATCCTGAAGGAGAGGCTGGTTTCCTACTGGAGACTAAAGGAATGCAGGATGGCAGACAGCATGGGTTGGTTTTGGGCAGATCCTGTCAGACCAATCTGGTAGACTACTATGACTGGGTAACTAGGTGTAACCCCCTTGTCACCCGGGGTTACTAGAATCCCACTTAGATCTAGTGGCAGGCAGGGAAAGGCAGCTTGTGAGACACCAGTTAAATGGGTTTCACATTGACTCACTCTGTCCTCTGTCTCAGCTGAGCTGGAGGAATGAAATCATATAGAATTCTAGAAGCAGCATAAGCCACAGTGGAATGTTGCAGCTGGGAGTTAGGTTAGAACGCTGGGGTTTTCAAAGGAGTGTTAAGCAGTCTGTAGTGGAGGGAGGAGGTGCGCTGCAGTTGGCAACCCCTCGTAGCCCCAGCTCTGTTCAGAGCTACCACAAGAAGAGGGTGTGTGTTCTCGCCCTAGAGAAGGACACAGAAGAGAAACTTGCTGAAGTGGTTGAGACCATTCCCCAGTGGGTTCCAGTTCCCCATCCCTGAGAGAGATGGGGGGAACCAGACAGCTCTTCAGGGGGAATCCCCAGCCCTGCTGGAGGAAGAAAAGCTGCCTGATGAGAAGATTTGTGCTGAGGCACCAGAAGTATGTTTTTTTTTTCTTGTGAGAGAAGCTCTGGGGCACCTGCGAACCATGGTGAGTCTGCTCTGCCAGACAGCCTATGTTTTCACCGAGACTGTAGTGTAAAGTATCTGCTACTGTGGGTCAGGAAAGGACAGCCAAGTACAGTGCTTTAAAGTTATGTGTATGGCTTGAAATTAATATAATCAGTGGGGGTCTACAGGGATGGACATAGACACTTAAAGAACGCTGCAAGTCAGGACACCAGTTACCAAAGACAGTAGATTGTTAAATGTGATATACATTTCGAGATAGCATTCTACAAACAGAGAGTTTCAAAGGAAAGGTGTTGACTCCAAATGAATGACCGGGTATGGATTTGGGGACAAGAGGTGGAAGACCCCCGATCTGGAGTAACTAGATTTACCTCCATGGATTCACTTTGGGCACCTATAGCTTTCTCCCAGGCACTTGGCCAGTGTCTGCAGAAAGTACCCAGACATGGGATTAAGGATGTGTGTTTTTCCCTTAGAGCTAGGAAATGCTGATGGGCGGTAGAGGGAGCCACCAACAGAAATGTCCATGCCATATGAAAAAGTGTACTAGTGCTGGCCGAGGGCCATGCCAGGGAATCCAGGATAGAGAGAGTACCAGTTCAGGCTGAGAGCCCAGTGTGTTCAGAACCTGAGGGTAAAAGTTGTTGTGATGATGAAGAAGATGTGTTCTGACCTCTATAGTTCTGCATAACCAGTGAGTGTAGCCCCGTGGGGGTCCATCTTGCTTTGTGTTCATATGTGTAAGTGAATAAAAGCCCCACTTTAGAAACCCACTCCTGGTTTGGACATTCACAGTTCTTGCTTCCTGTGTCCAGAATTACTTGGGTGCACCAATCCAGAAGTGCAAACCTAGCCCTGATGCAGAGCGAATGTTTTCTCCCCGAACCCAGGCTAACTAAGTATGGATTACAAAAGTGGAAGCACCGCATGCTAAATAACAACAAAACCCCAACCCAACCCCTGGTTACAAATTGGAGGCACCGCTGAGGATTTGGGTTTGGAATCTTGGGAGAGAACAAGAAAGATTTGCTCGGATTAGGGTTAGCGTTTTGGCTGTCTGGCAGTAGGTAGCCCAAAAAGTGGAAGCATTGCCACCCAAATGTCCCGCTGTGTGCTGCTGTACTTGTGCCATCAGTTTACCGAGGAGCAGTAAAGCCTGAGCGTGTATGCCCTTGTCCTGCATCAAAGTTATAATGTTTGCCAGCTTTTTAAAGTAATGTGTGACAGGAAAAAGTGTGGAAAACTGTGGGAAACAAACAGAGATTTGTGCCCTAGACATTGGAAGTGCTTGTAGTATGGACAGAGAGAGTCACTAAGTGAAATGCCATGAAAAATGGTCGAAATGGTGTTCCCACCGAGGAGCTACAGTTGAAAAAAAAAGTGTGGTTTGCAGTTTAAATTTTGCCTGCTCGATGATCGCCATGGAGGAGAAGAGCACGAGAAGAAAGAGGCTCATTTGCATGGCGTTGAGTGATTGTTGAGACTGCAATCAGTTCCACCCCAAGCCAGCTCTAGAGTGACTGCACAGTGTTCGAGAGGGAGAGAGAGAGAGAGTAGTGTGTGAACTGGCATGCCAGGAGGAGCATGGTGGTGACTGAAAACATTAAAAAAAGTGGTAAAATCAGACTTTTCCTTTTAAAATTAGGCACAACCCACATTTTGATTCATCTGAGAAGAGAGCGAGGTGTTCAGAGGGACAATCGGCAGGACTGCCAGCCCGCTTCTTTCCAGAGGCCTCCAAGACCGGCTGTAGGCTGAATTTTTCCATCGCAATAACCAGCTACTGATTAAGTGAGTAACAACTTAAAAGCAACTCAAACTGTGTGTGATTTCAACTAAAGCCAGCTGAATCTGTGTGTAGCAGTGCGATCATTTTGCAAAGAAGGACTGTGTCATAACTGTGGGTTCAGCAACAGTATAATTTTCAAAGCCATGTGAGAGATGGTGGGTTGTTTGAAAGATGCAACAAGAAATACAGGCAATCCTGTGCGATTAAATACTGTGGCATTAGGGACTTTTAAGCAAGAATAGTGAGTTACAGCAATTAGAAAGTCCAGTAAAAATCATATAAATGTGCTAAGAGAACAGACTGTGCAGTTTAAACAGTTTGAGTGAACTTTATCAGCAGAGTGTGTAAATCGGATGTGCAGTGGCTTGAGTCAGAAACAAAAACGTTGATGTGCAGGAGTGCTGCTGCTGCCATTATAGGGTGGGGTAGTAAAGTAAACGCAGCAGCAAAGGAGCCATTTTGTAAAAGTTTTTTCCAAAAGAGTGGGACTTGAGATAATAGTGAGCTTTTGTTTTTCCTCTGCAGTCATAGCTTCGGGATCAGTCCACTACCCGGATCATGCCCGGGCTATGATAGTAGAAGTTAACAGATTGAAAGATATTGAGAGACGTTATTATGGGGGACGTTTGCCTCCTCATGTGGCGATTCCTGGTTATCCAGTAAGAGTGTGCATAATGTGCTTAAAGGCTGGAAGGGACGTCTTCATGGTTCCTCACTGTTCTGGGTGCCTAGAGACAAGGTCTAACGAAAGCACCCAAGATTCGTTTGGCTCCTACATGGCCAAACATTCAAGAACTTGCAGTTGGCAGCACACAACACCAGGTAGAGCCTGTTGGAAGAAGCTCAGTAGAGTGTGGCACGAAGCAAGAGGGTGAAGATCTACAGGCAGAACAAAGTACTGATGTATCCGAGTCCGGGTCATAGAGAGACAGTGCGGAGGGAGCATCAGCAGACCATTGGAGAGAGAGGCCTAGCCCAAGTCTCATAGGAGAAGATGAGATGAGGGAGACCCTTGAATGGGAGGTGTCGACCTCCACGCCCAACGAGGAGTGGATAGTCTCAGGAGTGAGGACAACTGCTCACTCCTGGGCTCAGATCCTCAGTGAGGAAGAGGATGAGGGGGAACCTATGTGGCCTTATGAAGATCCACAGCCTCTGGCTCTTGCCTCGGAGGAGTGAATGGAAGGAGAGATTGGTGACTCCACAGCCCTGTCCCCACAAGGAGGAGTCAAATATCCATTTTACATTGCATTAAGTATGCGTAGCTGGCAGAACCAGGATTGGCCGCCCCCAAGCCAGGCCAGAGGTCTCAAGTTGACCAAGTGTAGTAAAGAGGAAAGACTGGTTCATAGGAAGGCGAAGGAGATCTATGGGATATCCTTTCCTACCTTTCCTCGGAAAGTCTGGGTGGAGATTGAAAGAAACAGGAAATCCTGGATAGTGGAAGAGGCCACAAGATTTGTCCATCCTGGTGCAAGTCAATATGTCCGAGACAGAGTGTTACAAGAGAAATTCAGACAATGGAAAGTGGGCAGAACACTGTTTATAGACACTGTTCGGATCGTGGATGCAGGGGGACATGAAACTTTCTTCAATGTAAATTATGAGCACCCAGATGAGGTAATAATTCTTGCACCTGACCCACTGTGTTACTTCCCACAGTGCAGACAACGTCCTGTGAATGTGCCCATGCCAATCAAGTGGAAAGCAGAGCAGTGATAGCCAGTGCTGCTATCCAGCCATTGCCGTACCTATGTTGTTCCACCTGTCTGGCATTCCAGGAACCAGGTGCCTCAGATTCATCAGCCTTGCAGTGTACTGGCTTTCCAGATTCCATCGACTGGCCTTCCAAATAACTTCATATCCAGAGAGAATACCAGCCCAGCTGTATCCTGATTCATCGCCTGGGATTTCGGATGACTTCAGACCAGCTGTTTTTCCTGTCCTGTTCCAAGGTCCCTTCTCCTACATGACATCAGCCTAGCAGTTTCCAGATGTGCCATCCTGTCATTTTCCGGAAGATGTCCGCCCAGCTGTATCAGAAGAATGCTTCCAGGGAGAGTCTTCGGCTGGAAATCCAGGTGTTGTATTGATTTCATTCTTCAAGAGACTGGTAAGTCCAGACTTTTCTATTTTAATGACACTGCAGTACACACCCTACACCTAGCAGACTTCAGGCTGTTTGAACTGTCCTCAAAGACTCTCCCCCTTCAGGATTATAGTCCTACCAGAACTGTGCTTCACTGGGCTCTGGCCCAGGATAAACTCTTTCTTGGACTTGTCTTCTGGCACTGTTGTCACTAGATGGGACCTTTAGGGAATTCCATCCCCAACAATGTGTATTGTAAATAATCTCATTGTTTTTTTACTGTTTATACTATTTTTCTACTTTTCTAAAAAATATTTTTTGAGATTCTCCAGTGTTTAGACAGTAGGGGTTAGATAGTCCTGTGTTTGCAGAATAGGGGTTGTTTTGTTTTTTCTCTTACAGGTGTTCCTGAAGAAGACAAGAGGAGAAGGCAAGAAGAGGAAGAGGGACTCAGCGGAGTCCTTCATGTGCTTTAAAAGTAGTAGTGTTTAAAGTGCAGTGTTGTTGTTTGCTGTGTTTAACTTTTCCTTCCACAGGTATGGTTGTGGGGGAGTATGAGAGTAATACCTTGGGTATAGTATTAGCTCCTTGTGTTTTGGTTGCAGGTGTCCAGGATTGGGTGGAGGTTCCCCTGTTTTGGGGTAATTTGGGTTATGGTCAGACAGGTTTTCCCTAGAGGGCTAGTGGGGATAGACAGGCTGTGGTCCTGACCGGCCGTAGGGGGTCGCAGTGCTGATCTATTAGAGCTATGCTCTGGGCAATTCTACCAGGGCCACTAGGTAACCATAGCAAGATCACAGAGTAGAGGCTGATACATCAGCCGATGGCCTCTGGGCCCTTAGTGTTGCCCGCCTGTGCCTACACATGGTAGAAGAGGGCCTGATCACCACTCTCCATAGGTAGCACAGAGGGTAGGATGGCCTAGGCCGGGTAAGTAATGACTGTAGTCATTTTCCTGGCCTAGGGTGGGTGTAACCCCCTTGTCACCCGGGGTTACTAGAATCCCACTTAGATCTAATGGCAGGCAGGGAAAGGCAGCTTGTGAAACACAATTAAATGGGTTTCACACTTTCTCACTCTGTTCTTAGTCTCAGCTGAGCTGGAGGAATGACATCATATAGAATTCTCGCAGCAGCATAAGCCACAGTGGAATGTTGCAGCTGGGAGTTAGGTTAGAACATTGGGGTTTTCAAAGGAGTGTTGAGCAGTCTGTAGTGGAGGGGGGAGGTGCACAGCAGTTGGCAGCCCCACATAGCTCCAGCTCTGTTCAGAGCAACCACAAGAAGAAGGTGTGTGTTCTCACCCTAGAGAAGGACACAGAATAGAAACTTGCTGAAGTGGTTGAGACCGTTCCTCAGTGGGTTCCAGTTCCCCATCCCGGAACCAGACCAGCTCTTCAGGAGCAATCCCCTAGCACTGCTGGAGGAAGAAAAGCTGCCTGATGAGAAGATTTGTGCTGAGGTACCAGAAGTATGTTTGTTTTTCCTGTGAGAGAAGCCCTGGGGCACCTGTGAACCATGGTGAGTCTGCTCTGCCAGACAGCCTATGTTTTCACCGAGACTGTAGTATAAAGTATCTGCTACTGTGGGTCAGGAAAGGACAGCCAAGTACAGTGCTTTAAAGTTATGTGTATGGCTTGAAATGCATATAATCTGTGGGGGTCTACAGGGATGGACATAGCCACTTAAAGAACGCTGCAAGTCAGGACACCAGTTACCAAAGACAATGGATTGTTAAATGTGATATACATTTCGAGATAGCATTTTACAAACAGAGAGTTTCAAAGGAAAGGTGTTGACTCCAAATGAATGACCGGGTATGGATTTGGGGACAAGAGGTGGGAGACCCCCCATCTGGCGTAACCAGACTTACCTCCATGGATTCACTTTATGCACCTATAGCTTTCTCCCAGGCACTTGGCCAGTGTCTGCAGAAAGTACCCAGACGTGGGATTAAGGATGTGTGTTTTTCCCTTAGAGCTAGGAAATGCTCATGGGTGGTAGAAGGAGCCATCAACAGAAATGTCCATGCCATGTGGAAAAGTGTACCAGTGCTGGCCGAGGGCCATGCTAGGGAATCCAGGATAGAGGGAGTACCAGTTCAGGCTGAGAGCCCAGTGTGTTCAGAACCTGAAGGTAAAAGTTGTTGTGAGGATGAAGAAGGTGTGTTCTGATCTCTATAATTCTGCATAACCAGTGAGTGTAGCCCCGTGGGGGTCCATCTTGCTTTGTATTCCTGTGTATAAATGAATAAAAGACCCACTTTAGAATCCCACTCCTGGTTTGGACATTCAAAGTTCTTGCTTCCTGTGTCCGGAATTACTTGGGTGCCCCTGTCCAGAAGTGCAAACCTAGCCCTGATGCCGACCGAATGTTTTCGCCCTGAACCCAGGCTAACCAGGTAATGGATTACAAAAATGGAGGCACCTGGAACTAAATAACAACAAAACCCCAACCCCTGGTTACATAGGCAATTAGACATGTACCATGCAGTAGATGTTCTGTACCTGGACTTCAGTAAGACATTCAATCCGGTGCTGCATGGGAGGCTAGGAACTAAACTGGAAAGCATGGGGGTGAAGATGGTGGAATGGGTAGTGAATTGGCTGTGAGGGAGACAGCAGAGGTTGGTGGTAGGAGGGGAGCTCTCACCTCCGAGGGCGGTGACTAGTGGGTACTGCAGGGCTCTGTGCTGGGGCTGGTATTGTTTGGGATATTCATAGCAGACATCTTGATAGGCATCAAGAGTAAGATCAGTCTGTTTGCAGATGACACCAAGATGGGTACAGTAGTGGATGACTTGGGAGAATGGCAGGGATTGAAAGATGATCTGTCAAAATTTTAGACCTTGTCGGAGATTTGGCAGTTGGTTCAATGCCAAAAGTGCAAGATGCTACATTTTGGCATAAAACCCAAGGAGGAGCTACAAATTGGGGTGGGTGGTGGGGGGTTCAGCTAGCCATGCAGAGGACAAGAAGGATCTGGGAGTGATCATAACAGGCTTAATTAACAAGTCAGCACAATGTAGGAAGGCAGCTGTAAAGGCCATCAGGATGCTAGATTGTATTGCCAGGGGTATATCCTCCAGGGGGGAGTGATTCTGCCATTATATGGGTCACTGGTTAGGCTGCACCTGGAGTACTGCATGCAGTACTGGCACCTGTACCTGAAGAAGGACATTAGGTTACTGGAGGGGATGCAACACAGGGTGACAAAGATAATTAATGGGCTCGGTGACATATCCTACAAGAGAAGGCTAAGAGAGTTGAACATGTACTCCCTGGGGGAGAGGAGAGATAGGGGAGATATGATTGAAACCTTCAAGTACATGAGAGGAATAAACAAGGCAGGCATGGAGGGGCTTTTCACGTTAATGGGGGAAGGAACACTCAAGGCCATGATCTGAGATTGGAGGGAGGAAGGTTCAGCAGGGAAATAAGAAGACATTTTTACACGGACAGGGTGGTGTCTGGGTGGAACGCATTGCCTGTGGAAGTGGTATCCTGTAAAACAGTGGGATGCTTCAAAAGGGGATGGGACAGGAGGGGGGCAGCTGCAGTATAAGGGCTGCTAGCTGTGCTATCGAACAGACTAGATAGACCATTTGACCTTCATCTGCTGGCAATTTCGTATGTTCATAAGAAAGCATTAAGGAGGGTTCAAAAATAAAAAGTGAAAGGCAAAAGTATAGAAAATAATAAATGTTTCAAATACAAATATCCTGGTTACCAAGCTCATGAATAATTATAATAATAAGTATACTGATGAAGAGGGAAATACATGCTCTAAGTAGAAAAAGATGGGTAACAGTTGTGATTATTTTACTTTCTGGAATTGTAATATTCCTGGAGAGGGTTGATCAGGGAAAATATTTTGAACCTAATTATGGCAGAAATATCATAGGGCATTCCACACACTTAAAATGGGTGGAATCAGGGGTAATGTGAGGAATCAGTGTTTCACTCAGTGTGGCAAACCAAGCCCATAAAGGAAACAAGGTAAGTGGTTAGTTTTGAATCTCTTAAGCTCAGGTTGGATTAGTTCCTCAGAGCAAATAACATTGCTGGATACAAAAGTAGTTCATTGGGGAGGGGAGGGTCAAAAGAGCACACCTAATTGCAGAACTGGTACATTTAGGAAGCAGTGGAGGATCAGTTGCTCTCATATTCCCAGTGGTTTCCACCACTGGTAATTTTCCTCTCTGGAGTGCTAGATCTTGTATTCCCAGAAGTTTCCACCACTGGCAATTTTCCTCTCTGGCATGCTAGATCTCATGTTCCCAGTGGTTTTCCTTACATGCAATTTTCCTCCTGAAGTGCTAATATCTGTAAAACGTACTGATAGCATTTCACATGTGGCAATGGCTACAAGAATTCATTTTTACAGTTAATCTTTTTATTGAGCAGTATTCAAGAAGCTGTATGGATGACAGGAGATGCACAAAATGCATCAATCTTTTCAATTTAACATTTCCTATGTTGCTGAATGAAGTCATCAGTTGCTATGCTCAAAAGCAGAGAAGGATACAACAGGCTTGATTCACAAACGTGAATAGGATCAGCGCAAGCTGTGGCAAACAGCTCGCACTGAAGCCCAGAATGCCAGGGACCCTGCACCAGATTCTGGCACAGGGGGTCCTGGAACCTAAGTCAGCACACTTGTGGCAACTCCTCCCATGCGGCAAACACCTGGTGCATGGGAAGGGTCTGCCACAGGCCCCTTGTGCCAAATGCAAGCAGTCCCCCCATCCCCGATGCCCAAATACAGTATATAACACTCTTACCCTGGTGGTGTAGTGCCCCCCACCCAGACCACAGATGCTGCCCTTATCATAATTAATAAAATCCATCCCCTGATCCCCGATGCTGCCCATATAATATGTAATAAAATTCCCCAATACTGTCCATACTGTACAATACATATATGTCACCCATCCCTGAACCCTGATGCTGCCCTTATCATAACCTCCCAACCCCGATGCTGTCCTTCAATCATAATACACAAATTGACACCCCTCCCTGATCCCCGATGCTGCCATTACTATAATTAAAAACCCCTGTTCTCCCATGCTACCCATATAATATGCAAAAATTCCCTGATGCTATCCATAGTGTAAAATATACTGTATATATGTCACCCCTCCTGGAACCCAGATGCTGCCCATATTATAAAAATAACCCCCCTATTCCTGATGCTGTCTATAGGTCATAATACATAACCTGACACCTCCTGATCCCGATGCAGCCCATTGCTATACATACCATGACCGCCCCTTGTGGTGGTATGGTAAGCCCCCAGCCCCAGCAGGCATCAGCTTCCACCCCTCTCCTCCCATCCTGACAGCAGTTCAGCACAGCCCATCTCTCACCTCAGCAGCTGGGCACTGACTGAACTGTCCGTCAATGAGCAGATACTGTATATTGTACATGCTCATTGATAGACAGTTCAGTCGGCACACAGCTGTAGAGGTGAAATGTGGGCTGTGTCAGGCACTGGATGGAATTCAGGATGGGGAGGGGGGATGGGTGCTATCTACTGGAACTGCGGGGTGGGGCCATTATACCACCACGAGGGAGGTCATGGTATGCATAGTAATGGGGCTGCGTCGGGGATTGGGGAGGGGTATAAAGTTATGTGTTATGATCTACGGACAACATCAGAGATGGATATCCCTGGCAGCAGCCAGGGAAGCAGCTGTACCTCATGTGGAATGAGCCCTCAGGCCTGAGGGTGGAGTTTTTCCCAGTTTTTCATAGCAGAATTATACAAGACACAATCATCCACCTGGCAATAGATCTTTTGGTAGCAGGTTTGCCCTTTCTCACTTCTCCATAAGTGAGGAACAACAGGAGGGAGTGAAACCTGTGACTCTTGGTACACATTATGCAGTAACTAAGGGCTCTTTTGACATCTAAACTGTGTAGCCTCCTCTCTCCTGAGGAAGAATTATCAGTGAAGAAAACAGGAAGAGACATAGACTGGTTTAAATGGAAGTCTGAAACCATTCTGGGCAAGAACCTTCTATTGGTTCTAAGGACCACTTTATCCCTGTGAAATGAGATGAAATCAGGTTCCACTGACAGGGCTTGCAATTCACTGATACGCCTGGCAGAGGTAATGGCTACCAGGAACACAGTTTTCCAAGTCAAGTACTTAAGCTCTGCTGAAGACATAGGCTCAAAGGGGGGGTTGCATAAGTTGAGCAATGCAAACATTCAAATCCCAGGCAGGGGCAGGGTCTCTAAAAGGAGGATTGGTATGAAGCAATCCTTTAAAAAATTTACAGAACACAGGATGGGAAGATAGTGAGGAAAGATGTCCCCACAGACAAAAACGCAGAAGCAGCTGACAAGAGTACCTTGAGAGTAGCTGGTCTGAGGCCTAGGCCATTAAGATGGACCATATAATCCAGAACCGTAGGCAATCCAGCAGTGTCTGGAGAAATATGCTTCTTAGAACACCAAATGCTGAATCTTTTCCATTTGGAGTTATAAGTCTTTCTGGTAGAGGGCTTTCGGGAAGCCTTGAGGATATCCAGAACCCCTTGAGAAAGATGCAGATCTACACACACTAACTCTTCAAGAGCCATGCCTTGAGATTGAGAGACTGAAGATTGGGGTACCAAATCCTTCCCCGAGAGGATGTTAACAGGTTGTAATTCCTGGGAAGAGACAGGGGAAGATGGACTGCTAGGGACAGCAACAGGGGGTACCAGGGCTGTCTGGCCCAATCTGGAGCAAGCAGAATCACCTTGCAAGGCTGTGACCTTATTTTGACCAAAACTTTGAACAGGAGTGGGAAGAGGGGGAAGACATACAGAAACTTCCCTTCCCAATTCAGAATCAGGGCGTCCAGAGGGACTGAGCCCAAGACTGGAGGTCTGCAACAAAAGTGAGGGAGTTGGTGATTGTCTGGGGCTGCAAAGAGATCTATCTCTGGAGTGCCCCACCTTGAAAAAAATCACTTTCAACACCTGAGGATCCAGGGACCATTCGTGATGGCCCTGAGAGATCCTGCTCAGTGCATCTGCTAGCACATTGTCCTTGCCTGGAAGGTGAACTGCTACAAGAGAGGTTTGCAGGGAATAAGCCAGGGACCACAACTTCATGGCTTCTGTGCACAAGGCCATAGACCAAGTGCCTCCCTGCTTGTTGATGTACCACATGGTGGTGGTGTTGTCTGTTCTGACTTGAACCACCTTGTTCTGTACTGACTGAGAGAAAGCTTTTAGTGCCAGAAAAACTGCCCTGAGCTGTAGGAGATTGATGTGGAGAAGGGATTTTTGGGGGAACCACAGCCCCTGGGCAGTGAGGTACCCCAGATGGGCTCCCCAGCCCAGAAGAGAAGCATCCATGGTAAGAACCACAGAACAAGGCTGAGTAAAAAAAGGAACACATTGTCTTAAATTGTCCTGATCCTGCCACCATTGGAGGGCTTGGATCAAGGTCAGAGCCACTGGGATCAGTTTGGTAAGGGAATCCTTCCTCTGAGACCAAAAAGCTGTCAGGTAGAACTGAATATCCCTCATCTGGAATCTTGCCCCTTGGACCACTGCTGTTGAAGCTGCCATGTGGCCCAAGAGCTGGAGGAAATGCCTTGCTGGCCAAGATACCTGAAGGCCGAAAGAAGAGGCTAGTTCCATAAGAACTCTTGCCCTTTCTAGAGGAAGAAAGGCTCTTGCTCTGAGTGTGTCCAGTTCTGCCCCTATAAAGGTAAGAAGCTGGACTGGTTTGAGAACTGACTTGGGAAGGTTGAGAAGAAATCCTAGAGAAGTGAGCACTTGCTGGGTCACTTGCAGGTGAGACTTGACTTGGTCTGGAGACTGACCCACTATTAGCCAATCATCCAGATAGGGAAAAATGGAAATCTTTTGCCTTCTTAGAAAGGCAACTACTACTGCCAGGCACTTTGTGAAAACCCTTGGGGCTGAGGTTAGACCAAAGGGCGTTGTTCTGAACTGATAATGGCCTGAGGGCAACTCGAACCTGAGGTACTTTCTGTGGGAGCACCTGATGGGAATGTGAAAGTAGGCATCTTTGAGGTCTAGGGAGGCTAGCCAGTCCCCTGGCCTTAGAGAGGGAAGGATTATTCCCAGAGTTACCATCTTGAACTTTGGTTTTAAGAGATGTTTGTTTAGATATCTTAGGTCTAGGATGGGTCGCCACTCCCCTGTCTTTTTGGGGTCAGGAAGAACCTGGAGTACAGCCCTTTGCCCCAGTGTAGGGTAGGTACTCTCTCTATGGCTGTTAAAGCTAGGAGAGAAGAAACCTCTGCCTCTAGGGCAAGGGTTTCCGAGAGATTTGCAGGTGGAAAAGATCTGGCTCTCATCTTTGGAAATTTTTTGAAGCTGAGAACCATTCCCTGGCTTACTACTTCCAGGACCCACTTGTCTGATGTAGTAGAGATCCAGTCTTGGACAAAGTTAGCCAGCCTGCCCCCTACTGAAACAGGAGAGTCGACCCGGGCAGGTCCATCAGGGTGTCTGCTTGGCAGGGGCTTTAGGCTGAGGAGTGGATGCAGCCCTGCTCATCCCCTTCTGCCTCTCCCTCTGAAGAACCCCCTCTGAGAAAAGGAAGAAGAGGCCTGTGCTTGGTAAAAAGGCCTTTGAAAAGGCTTGCCTCTGCCCCTAGACTGCTGCCTTTGAGGAGTTGCCTGCCTTTCCTTGGCCTGAGCAGTCCTGTACTCATCCATTTTCTTCATGTAATTGTCTGCTCCCCAAACAGAGAATTACCCACTACAGGAAAATCCATGGCCTTAGTCTGGGTGTCCTGCGAGAGGCTAGTACATCTGAGCCAAGCCATCCTCCGAAGAGCCACAGATGTAGCCACGACTCTTGATGACACATCATTAGAGTCCACAACAGCATGAAACTGAACCTTAGATGCCTCAATCCCATCTGCAGCCACCGCCTCCAGCTCCTTGGCTAGCTAAGGGAAGGCCTGTTTAGCCAGTGCCAGTACAGTGTCCCACCTGGACTTCTGGTACCTGGCTGTATAGGCCATGTAATTCACTTGCCTCCCAAAGAAGATGCCATGTACTGCTTCTTTGCCATGGCATCAATCTTCCTGGAGTCCTTTTCTGGGGGGTGTGAAGCCAAGGGAATATTTGCCTTGTCACAGGCAGCAGCCTGCACTACCCCAACATGGCTGCATTGCTGATATAAGAACTCCGTGTCTGAGCCTGAAAGTGTATACCTCTTGTCCATTCTTCTATCCACAGGAGGTATAGTGTTAAGAGACTTTAGGATTTGTTGTGTCTGTTTCCCAAAAGATTTGTGGAGGGGAATAGACAGTCTCCTGGACTCTGGGATGTCCATCACCTCTACATAATCAGGCTCCTCTTGATCTTCCACAGCCTCCTCCGTAGGAAGCTGGAGGGTTTCAGCCACCTTTCTGTAGAACATAAAGTGAGAAGGGGACTCAGAAAGCCTAGGAGGGGAAACACCTGAAGGTCTGTCTGGGGAAATGTCCGGTTCCACAGGCACATCCAGACCCTCACTTACATCATCATCCTCAAATTCCCCTTCCTCTTCAAATTCCAGTTCATAAAAATCTTCAAAGGTATAATCTTGAACCGGGGGAACAAACCGAACCGAACCCCTGCCAGAAGAAGCTGGATCGGTCGGAACCGGATGGAGTGATTCCACAATCTGAATCGCTCTGGCTATCTCTTCAGCAGTCAGAACATGAACCTCTGGATCTGAAACGGTCGATTTGTCTTTGCGTTTTCTTTTTGTCGGAACTGATCCCTCAGAATCGGCTCTCCTTTTGCCCGAAGAAGTATCACCCTGGTCAGAGGGCACTCCTTCTGGTTCGGTCGAAACCGAACCGGGCTGGCCATCCGGGTCAGTGGACTTCTCGGCCTCCTTTTCCCTCAGTCTACCTAATCTCTTCTCAAGGGTAGATTTGGGAAAGTTTTTACATGTTTGGCAGTCTGAATCGAGGTGGTCAAACCCCAGACAATAAACACAGGTGGTGTGGGGATCAGCCTTAGCAAAGACCTCCCCACACTCACTGCAGTGTTGAAACCCAGTGGGCCCGGTTTTTTTCTTGGGTTTCTCAGACATGGCCAACCTAACCAACTTACCCTTTTTATGGCAACCGCCAGGCAAGACCCCCTTATCGGTTCCTAACTGTGTCATGGGTAGTGGAAAAAAACGCACTAAAACACGTTCTTTTTAGAACCGATAAGAACCGGTAACCACACACTAAGTAAAACAACACAAAACACAGTATTTCACTATCAAATGGCTGGTTCAGCCGAACCGAGCTGCACTTTTACAAGTTCCACACAGAAAAAAACAGAACAATTCCTATCTAGTAGTCACGGCACCACAGACAGAGACTGAACCGACTGTGCGGATACTTTTTTGGTTTAAAAAAATGATGAAAACTTAAACTTTAACCAACTTTCGAACCGAGCTGAAGGAGAAATCTCCGGAGCGACTGTTCAGTGAGGCGGAGTAAAGAATCTGACGGTTTAAGTTTGAAACACTCCAGACAGAGACTTCAACTGAGCTCCAGCTCAGCATTCTATGCCCTGCATAGAAAATTAACTCTTTGTTCTCCAGGGCAGTTCAAAGGTTGGGAATCACTGCAATTGTCAGAATACAGCAAGACTTCATGTTGTTTGAAATATTTATTTTCCACTATGTACAGCACCAGGGAAATTTATTACATACTATACAGGCAGCATCGGGGGTTAGGGTGACATTATATGAATATTACACTATGGACACCACTGAGGAATACTACTAGATATTATACAGGCAGCACTGGGGAGAGGAAGGGAGTGGGGCCACTAGACCACCAGGTGTGGGTGTACTGTATCTACCAGTAGCATCCAGTCTGGAGGGGCCTGCATCACACTGCCACATAGGTCATTTCCCAGAGGAGACTCTTCTAAGTACCCTTAGACCAGCCCTGGCTGGTCTAAAGGTGCTTAGGATTTCTCCCTCTGGGAAAAATCTGTGAATCTCATTTTCAGGGATGTGACAGCTTGCATCTGCCACATACCCCCTAGCACCAGATCGCAGCCCATTATTGCACGCATGGGTGGCACAAGCCCCGTTTGTTGCAGGCAGCCTGTGGTTGATGCAGGCTGCCTTTGTGAATCACTTCCGGTGCATCTTTTGGCACAAGGGGCACTTTGTGCCATTCTTAGTAGCACAAGCCCCTTGCGCCCTGCTGGGAGCTTTGAGAATCGGGCCCAACATCTCTGAGACTCATTTTAGAGGAGCAGGAAGTGTGTTGGCTACTTTTATAGTATGCTCACTTTTGTTATGTTTTTGTGAAATCTGCAAAGCCTTACAAATGCTGTAATCAATTAGACAGGAAATTTGTGTGACTGCAGCTGCTTATAATTTTCTAATTTTCAGAAATATTTGCATACCTCCAAAGGATCCATATTTAACCGCACCTAAATAAAAGTGGATGTAAGCATCTGTTTTGTATTATTTTTATCCTACAGACATCTTGTATGGTTTCTTCATAGAATCAGAAATATGGAGTTTTGACTGTGTCACTGCATGAATTCAGATCTCTCACCACAATATGTTGCCATAGCTGGGAATCCATGCAGTGACTTAGGCAAACATTCAAATTCCTGGTTATACAAAAAGAACTATATGGAATGTTATGCATAAAAAAAATATAAAACACAGTTTTTCACAGGAGCTTTTATTAAGGTACAGTTAAATATGGATAATCTATGGTATCGATATAATTTGAGAAAATAAGAACATTATAAACAGCAGAAAAATTCATAAAACTTCATTCACTACCTGCCGCCTGTAATCCTATGAAGTCTTCTATTGTAAAAACATTACTATCACCTGACTGTACTGATCTGCAGTGCCATAGGAAGGGTGGGGTGGGTGGTGCTCCCGCCCCGGGCGCAAGCCTTTGAGGGCGTAGTTTTTAAGTCTGAAGCTCACGTTTTATCTACTTGCTGCCGCTTTAAGGTTTCTTTTATATATATATTTTGGTTTTGTAATTACAACTGGCTGTCAGCAGGGGTGCATCTGTGGACCAAAGATCAGCAAATTGGGGGCTTGTCACATGGTTGCGCCATCTGTTGCAGACAATATAATCATGTGGTGGTGGTGGTACAGAGAAAGAGAAACTGTGGAGAGCACCGCCACCCAACCCATTAGTATAAAAAGGTACTGGGTGGAGCACCGCGAGAACGTGGCACTGAGAGGCGGTTAAATAGAGGCTGGAGATACAGTAGCTTGTTGAGACAAGACAGAAAGAAACTAGCAGTAAAAAACAGCAATAAACTATAGAGTGTAGAGAGAAGAGACGAGACCAAGAGACAGAGAGTTAATGGATTTGTGTAAGAATACACTACTGTCTTCTGTGATGTCTATAATGTAGTAGTCTGACTGGACTGCATTAAGTAAAAGCAACAGCAAGCATTTTTCATTTCCATCCACATCCGTCCTGTGTGTGACCCAAAATGACTTTTTTTAAATGAGAACTTGTGTCATATTGTGTGTCAGTGAGATGAATTATGGTGTATGTGGCAGCAGTGGCGCCAGGTGGGGGGTACTAGATTGGAAAAAATGCAAACTCAGGAAATCTGCTTTGAATTTGATTACTGGGCAGGCTCAGCTGACTGGCTGGCGGCTGCTGTGTATTATTTCATGATCGAGGAGTGCGTTCATTTCACTTTTGTGACCGTCCATGTGAAAGAAGTTTTAACTTGCATTTTCCACAGTGAATTTTTTTGCTTAGCAAGTTGTTAAGTTAAGTTTTATAATCACACTCCCAAACAGTGCTTACTTGTGAGTTTCTTTTGGGAGTGACTTGGAGTGAAGGACAGAAGTTGTTGCCTTCCTAAATTGGGCTGACTTCCGTGGAACGGGCCGCAGGGCACCATCCTCCCTCCCATATGTTATACGTTTTAATTTTTCTTCTCCGCTTGACCCATCCCTTGCACTCCCATTCCATTGCCATTGTTTTTTTTTTTTTTCATGTCTTCAGTTATCCCCACCCCACCCACACCAGTCTTGCTGTAGAAAATGAAGCATTGCCTTGCCTTGGTTGGAAGTTGTTAGTTGGCCTGCTGGCAGGCCTGGCTCTGGCTGCTCCAGTTACAGGGCAGGCAGGCTCCTGCACTGCTTTCCTAATACTCCAGGTGGGTTGCTGTTGGCAGTGGGCCTTCTCATCCCAGTTTCAGGGCAGACAGAGCCTCCAGACTTGAGACAGTTCTTCATTCTGACTCCACTGCCCTGACTCCCCCTCAACCAGGGACCCCTACTACTACCCTAGTACTCAGTACCTGCTAGGCTGCTACTGAATGAAGAATCAGCTGCAGCAGGCCAGGCAGCCAGCACTGGGAAGTAGCACTTACAGGTACTGCAGTCAGTTGTATTTAAGACGAGCATAGATATACAATACCCAATACATACAATACAATTAAATCAATCAAGATTTGTTTCTTCTTATTCAGTTAGCCTCCCTCTGCCACCTTAGCTGGCACCAGGCAAGTGCAGACTAGTACATTTTATTTGTTGGTTGATCAGCAAAAGAGAATTTCATTTTACAGCTCACACTCTGATGCCAGCCAGCCAGAGTCTCGCACACCTCAGATTCCATGGGAGCAACATTTTCCCTGCAATCAGGGGTAGGAAACATATACCAAAACTATGTTTTTACCTCATGAAAAGCCCCAAAACTCACCACAGAGCATGTAAACCCCACTGGACTTCTGGGAGCCTTTTGGCCCCCAGACCCCCAGCTGTTTTCTGGACGGGGGGCACTAAATTAGTCTTTTGCCCAGGGCACCAAAATGCCTTCCTACGGCTCTGCTGATCTGCTACCTGTATGTAATTGTTACACCCGGGTCGCCCCTGAAAAAGGGACCTCCGGGGCCCAGTGGGCCTACCCAGTCATCAAACTTCAATAAATAAATAAATAATTTCCCTGTAACTAAAACATTTCCATTCAGAAAGCTTTCCTGGTTCTACAGTTCTCTTAACAGATCAATAAATTTTAAACTTTGTTGTTCTGAAGTTTAATGTAGACTGTATTGTAGCACAAAGACATACGAGCCTAATGTAGATAAATGGTTTACCTACCTTTAAAGTCAAACCACCATTTAAATGAAGGCCTTTGTGAAGGGAAAAAGAACAGCACTGTAACTATTGTTACCGCAGTTGTTGCATCTGTAACATATCTAGAGAGAAAAAATGGTATGTCTGTGTTAACGGTGTATCTTAGTATCTTCATACATTAGTGTTTTGGCTGGTTGTAATGAATTGCAGTAGATGCTCATTGCTTTACTTTGCCCTTTTGTGATTTGAATTCTTTACATGAATTTCAAATCACGTCATAAAGTATTCTAAGCACGTACAGCCCTATTGAAAACAATAGTGCAAATAAGATGCTTTTGATGCTAACTACAGTATTAAGTAAAGGTGGATAAAAGTTGTAAAAGCCTCCTCCATGAAGTTTTCATGAAATTTCATGAAATATCCCTGCAGGGCAAAATCAGTGACATTCTTTGAGCTACTATTACTTGTTTTGACAGATTTTTCAGGCGCACTGTAAAATTGTAACTAGAACTGCGAGATTAGTGAAAATATAACTACTATCCCACAGTTCATAACAAATTCTGCAGTTCATTGTCAGGTTCCATAGAAAATTATTCTGCAAGCAATTCAAGGATGTAGTGGTCTCCTTTATGGTAGGAATAAAAGGGTCAGAGGATTATTTCTATCAATGTGCTTGCTCTGTCTTTCTGTCTCTCTCTCTCTCTCTCTCTCTCTACTGCCATAGACACTCACTAAGAGTAGTCATACAAACATACGAACATACAAACATATGAAATGTGCCAGGAGAAGAAGGTCTAGCTGTCTTATCAAGTCCACTCATTTTGTGGAGTCCCAAGTGGCTGAACTATGTGCTCACATGTTAGTATTCTAATTCTGTGATTCATCACAAAATGTTACTATTCACTGTTGAATTCTGTGGAACACTCCCCAAAATTATTCTATGAGCCATGCAGTCATGTGGTACAGCCACACCTCTGCCTCAGTACTGCTGCACTTTCTTTTGTTACTGCCATCTTGTGTTTTTGATTGCACTGCTAAAGCATATCTTTAAATTGCACTTCTTCTAATGAAAATTAATCTCAGTTCTGTTGTTGATCAATCTGCATATTATTGTACACCTTCTTTCCCAATTTCTACCCCATCTACCTTGGTCACTGTTGGAAACAAGCCGTGGTTCAGTGTGCCTCTTTCTCAATTACCAGTTTCTAAAATAGCATAGATAAATTGCAGTCTTCTAGGCAGCAATGGAAGGGTCAAAGGATTATTTATGATAGCAACCATCTCTCACTCAAGTGACTGCCCCTCTTACACTTCTGTGCAGTTCTACAATGTGTGTAGAAGGAGACAGATCTGCTGCTCAGTTTGGCTTACTTTTGTAATCAGAAAGAGACATTTAAAGGTGTCTTGGCAATTATTTTTGGTGCAAGTGTTTTGTGAACTCCTTGCTGATTGTGTTTTTTTTGTTTGTTTTGTTTGCAAAGAAATACTGTCCCTAATACTTTTGTGACTTTAGTTGGGAAACTTTTTTGCATGATGGTGAGGGATACTAAAAGAGGAAAATCAGGAAATGGGGCTTGTGAATGTGGCACATGTGATAAAGTAGGGAACATATTGTTTGCATTATTGGGCAGTGGGGATGACGGTAGAAACATAGCACACAGAAACACAAAGTATTAATGCAAAAGAAAAGCTCACCGCTCCGTCCAGTCTGCTCATCCCTACCTAATACCTCTGGGATGACCCAAATTACCATCTTCAGCCCTTATCCCCTCCCCATTTCCACCTCCTCTTGCCCTTATCAGGCCCTTGTGCCTGTCCCAGTCATGTTTAAATCCACCCCTTATTCTGGCAGAGGCAACCTCCTTGAGCAGTCTGTTCCGCTGCTCTACCCACCACTCTGTAAAAAGGGACTTTCGGACATTACTCCTGAACCTTTTCCCAGATGGCTTTCATGTATCCCCCGTCCATTTGTGCTTTACTTAGGATGAATAGTTCATTGCATTTCACCCTGTCGATTCAATAGAGATAGTTGCATATTTTGTTGATGTCCCTATCCCTGTCTCTGTACTCCCTCGTAGCTCTGATCCCATCCTCACTGTGCACCCATCCACAGATCTTGGTCTCATTGGCAAAGAGACAGAACTCCTCCCCCTATTTCACAAATGATTACATTAAAGAGGACAGGCTCCAGGACTGAGCCCTGTGGTACCTATCCCACTTGTTACCACCTTATTTTTAGAGAACTCTCCATTCACTACCATCCCCTGTGCCTGCCCCTTAGCCAGTTTTCCACTTAGTATTGTTCCTCCACTCCTAGGTCCCTCATCTTTTTAACTAGTCTTCTGTGAGAACAAATTAAAATCCTTGCTGAATACTATACACAGTACATCTAATGTGTGCCCTTTGTCAGATGATCTAGTAACCCAGTTGGTAAACTCAGTCAGGTTCCTCTAGTATTTATTTATTTGCTTTTGTTAACCAGGTAAGCACACTAGACAGCAACATGCCTATTTTCAGGAGTGACCCGGGAGAGTTACAGGGTATCCATAGAGACACAATTACATACAGGAGCCACATGCTCCAACAGTTGGTAATACAATAGAGGTTACATACAGGAGCAGTATGCTCTGCTGTAGGGTGATACAGAGGTAACAACAAATAACAGTTAGGAATTTGCAGCAAGAACAACAAGGCAGGATTTGAACATCGAAGTGGTATTGGGAACATGGATGGAACTACCATCAAATAGCAGTTGGGAGAATACAGCAAGAACAACATCAGCAAGAGAGAAATAACAGAAATAGTCCGGAGAACATGGGTAAGTAATGGCCTGGCCTAGATGCCTATAGAGAGAGGGAGGGGTAGGTACTGGCTCCAGTGAGTGAAAGATTGAGAGAGATAATGCAGCTCCACCGGGAGCAGTAAGTGCCTGAGGAGGGCAGTCAGCAACAGAGACTTACGTAGAGAGAGACTGCATGCTGAGGAGGGGCAGGTGGGTGCTTAACACAGGCAGGTCAATGTGGTTTTTAGGAAGTTCCATAAGGAGGATTTGAAGCAAGGGTGGGAGGGGGAGGTACGAACGTGAGCAGGGAGGGAGTTCCACAGTTTCGGTGCATGGATGGTGAAAGCCCGATCGCCTGTGAGGGTGCGGGTCTTAGGGACCCGATGGGCCTTAGCTGCGCACGACCTAAGGTTGTAGACAGGGAAGGTGTGTTTTAGCGGAGGAGCAAGTGAGGCAGGAGTGGCCGTTCTAACTATATTGTCAATGAAGTTGCCAAGGGTGTAAGTCCGGAACTTCTCAGGGGGTAGCCACTCTAGTCGAGAGTAAGCTCGCAACGATGTGAAGCAGGGGACCGCGCGGCGGCATGTTATTGTATGTGGTGTCCCACTGGCGAGCTAGAGGATGGGACAGGGCAAAGGCAACGAGCCTGTATGAGACTGTGGGAAGGAGAATCCCCTTAGCTATGGCATGCCGAGCTGCGGGGGTGAGGCAGTCCTTAGCCCTACAGGCTAGGCCAAGCTTGGCATTAGTCACTTTACAAATGGTCCAAATGTGTGAGGAGAGATCCAATTGGGGATCAAGAGTGACGCCTAGGTATTTTACAGAGTCAGCATTCGGAAGGAGGGAGCTACTAGATCCTTGGATTTTTAGGGGGATCGTGCAGGAGGATGTTTTGGCCACGGAGCCGAAGAGCAAGGTCTGCATTTTCTTAAGGTTCACTGTGAGTTTGTGTCCATCAAGCCAGTTCCTGATAAGGGCGAAATCAGAGTTGAGCTGAGAGTTGATGGAGGTGATGTTCTGTGAGCTGGCTAGGATGACTAGGTCGTCGGCGTAGAGTGTTAGTTGCCCATTGGAGGTGACAGAGGGTAACTCGTTTATGAACAGGGAGAACAGGATTAGTCCAAGGATGGATCCTTGGGGCACCCCACTGTTCACCTGGAAGAGGGGTGAGAGGGTTCAATTAAAGCAGGTGTATTGCTGCCTGCCCTCAAGGTAATTGGCGAACCAGTCAAGGGCATGGAGGTAAAATCCATAGAACTGCAGGGCAGAGAGGAGGAGGGGGAGATCCACCCGGTCAAAGGCCTTTGATAGATCAACGAAGATGGCCCTGGTCAATTTGCCTTGGTCAGTTGCGGACCGGATCTGGGAGGTGACCACTGCAAGGGCGGTCGAGGTGCTGTGCCCTTTACAGAAACCGTGCTGGGTAGGAGACAGCACATCATGTACCTGGAGGTAGTGAGTGAGTTGCGATGCAACCGCCTTTTTGAGGAGCCTGCTGGCAGCGCATAGAATAGCAATGGGCTGATAGTTATTTACGTCTTTCCGGTCACCATGTTTGAGTACAGGGACGACCTTAGCAACCTTCCACAGGTCAGGGAAGACCCCTGATATAAGTGAGGCGTTGAAAATGTAGACTATTGGATGAGCGAGGAGAGGAGCCCCAAGCTAAGAAGCTTTGGCTCTAGGCCATCGTGGCCAGCTCCCATGTGGTGGGAGAGGCCAGCAAGGAGTTCCTGGGTCTCACCAATAGTGACTCGTTTGAGGTAGAAGGGAGGAGGGGTAGGAGGAGGCACCCCCAGTGGTTGAGGGGCAGGAGACGGGGAAGGAGAGGGGGCCTGCAGGTCTGTGAACAGTCAGTTAAGAGAGGTGCTGATGGTTAGGGGGTTACTGCAGTTTGTACCCCCTATAAGCATATCAGTGGGCTGTTTCTTGGCTGACCCACCGACTAGGTTTTTCATGTTAGTCCAGAAATGCTGGGGGTTATTTGCCAAGGCAAGCAGGGCAGCTCTACAAACTCACTTTTTGCAGCACATATGGCGCGGTTGCAGGAGTTTCTTAGCTGGTGGTACTCCAGGAGGTCAGCGTTATTGCGAGAGATCCTGTGTTTCACCCAGCTTTTGTCTCACAGTTTCATGAGTGAGAGAAGGTCACTGTGAAGCCACTTTGTGGCTGTGCCTCGAACTCTCCTCTTTGAGAAGGGAGCGTGCCTGTTTTGCAGCGGGACAAATACTGCAATGAAGTGGTCTAGGGCAGCAATGGGGTCACAAGTGGAGGTGATCCTAGACCAGTCAGCCATCCGAAGGTCATTGAGGTAGAGGCTGGTCGAGAACTTGGAGTAGTCCCTCATCAGGAGCACACAACTGGGGACTTTGGGAGAGGTAGAACCCCAGACACAGTAGGTAGGGGAGTGGTTGGAGATGGAATTGGGGAGTATCCCTGAGTGGATGATGTTTTCAAGTCGGTTGCTCATCACCCAGTCAATGAGCATCCCGGGGTCTCCGCGGCGGGAGGGCCAAGTATGTTCGGTGATGACCTGGCTGAGTGCGAGGCCAGAGAGCAGCAGCTCGAACTGCTTATGGTTGGGCCCCAGCCAGTTAAGGTTAAGGTACCCTAGGATGAGGAGCTCATTTGGGCCAATCCTTTCCCTAAGCTGCTCAGTATGCCCATGTGTTGAAGGTGGCACTGTCACTGGCAGCTCAGTGCCAAATATGTCCACATAGGATGGTCTCCAGTACCCAGCATGGCATTGCTAGTTTTGTTTTTGGGGGTGACAAAGCATAACAAATCAAAAGCAAGGGTTTCCCATGCCTAGCATGAAGGGCAGGCATGCAAATCTGAAGTGAATGTAACAACATTAATGCTGAAAGCCAGGGCTGTTGGCTGCTGGTGGAGGGGAACACAGTCCTGGCAGCTGCAGTGGCTAAAATATGAGTCATTAACAGATCAATGAAAGCAGAATCTGCCATTTGCATGGTATTCGAAGCTTTATGATAAACTACTGCATTATAATCCACAGAACAATCTGCCAGTGCATTTATTCTGTACCAGAGAATTTTGCAAAGAAGAGTAACCAGTAGTTCACATTACCATCACTGTAAAAATTCAGTGGTTCACATGCCAGTCAATAAGCAGGCAACTATCACCTCTTTTCTTGCTTTATTAAGTTATGCAAGTGTCTCCTCCCAGTTATACCAGTATGTATACATACATAGCTACATTGATGTTTATAGACAGAAAAAGACTTGTGGTCTTTCAAGTCTGCCTGATTCTGCCTAGGTCATTGCTAGGTTCTAACACTGGCTAGATCTTTAGTGCATCATTCATACCATTGTTCTGCTTGAACTAACTACTGCCTTTGTTTAACTCACCCCTCCTCCATTTGCACCAACCCTCTCCTGTCACACTCATCAGTCCCATGTGTTTATCCCACTCCCTCTTAAAATCATGTTAACAATGACAAGCTCCACTGGCAGCCAGTTTCACTTTCCACCACCCTCTCCATACAGAAGTATTTCCTTTTATCCCAAGAAATGTTCCCCTTGCCAGCTTATTGTTGTGGCCCCTCATGATGAATCTCTTGCTAACCTTAAACAGTTGTTTATACCTTACAGGTAGGTGAAGGTTTCAGTTATGTCTCCCCGTTCTCTCCTGGCTGTTAGTGAATACATTTTGAGGTCTGATAGTCTTGCCTCATAAGTCCTCCCCTGCTGACCATGAATCCTTTAGGCACCATCCTTTGGCTTTACTCCAGGTAGTCCTTGTCCATTTTGTAGTTCAGGGTTCAAGAACTGCACACAGTACTCCTGCTGCAGCCTCACTAAGGACATGTACAGTGTTAGGATCACCTCCTTCTGTCTGCTTGAGATGGTTCCACCTCTGCTCCCCAGCATCCTAATAGCTTTCTTACATGCCTTGTTACACTAAGCTGAGGTCTTGAGACTGTCCCTGTTTATAAGGAAATGCAGAGGAAGGAGGACAAGGAGGTATACCAAGTAAAACAGAGGGAAGCAGGAAAGGAGGTGAGAGAAGCAAAGGCACAGACAGAGGACTGGATCACCAAAGAGGTAGCGAAATGGGATAAGCCTTTCTTCAGATACATAAGTGAGAAGAGGAAAGCAAGGGGAGGGACAGTGAGGATTAGGAAGGTGGTCAAGAATGGGAACTATGCAAAGGAGGACCACAAAAAACCTGCCATCTTGAGCAGGTACTTCTAATCAGTATTCCCAGTGGAGGGGGAGGGACCACTAGGGAGTAGCAGGAACAAATTTGGGGTGTGGTGGATACAAGTCCATTTTCAGAGGAAAGAGTCCTGAAGGGACTTGCAGCTCTGAAGGTGGACAAGGCTATAGGACCAGATGGTATGCACCCAAGGGTATGAAACAAACTCAGGGAGGTGTTATCTGCCCCACTGATGGCCTTATTCAACAGTTCACTGAAAACAGGCATGGTTCCAGAGGACTGGAGAAGAGTAGATGTGATCACTCTACATAACAGCAGCAGCAGAAAAGAGGCTAGCAAGGCCTTTGACTCTGACTCTGTGCTATACAGGAGACTGATAAAGAAATTGAGCAGCCTAGGGGGTGGGATCCAAAGTGTAGAATTGGGTTAGAAACTGGTTAATGGATAGGTGACAGAGGGTCGTGGTTAATGGCACTGACTCTAATGATGGGAAAGTGACCAGCAGGGTGCTGCTGGACTCAGTACTAGGACCAGTCTTCTTCGGTGTCTTCATAAGTGACATTGCAAAAGAAATGGAAGGAAAGGTATGCCTTTTTTGCAGATGATACCAAAGTCTGCAAAATGCCAGACTTGCAGGAGGAGGTAGAGAGAATGTGCGTGGATCCTGAGAAACTCAAGAAGTGGTCAAGAGAATGGCAGTTGGGGCTCAATGTCAAAAAATGCAAAATCATGTACCTAGGGCATAGGAATTAAGGAGTGGAGCATAGGATGGGGGGAGGTACTGACAGTCGCTTAGCAGGAAAAGGACAGTGTGGATATCACAGTGTCCTTTACCTTGCTTCTGCAGCCCTCCCCAGCCCAGTCAAGGACAGTTCTTCACCGGAATTTGCCCCACAGGGTCTGAGGACTTGCTTCTGCAGCCCTCCCCAGCCCAGCCAAGGACAGTTTGCTGCGGGAATTTGCCCCACAGGTGTGGACATGAAGGAGCCCTGAGTGCACTGTGTGCACTGAAACGTTTGAACTTGGCACCTTTTGTGACGCAGTAGCCCAATTTCGTGGAGCTTACATTTCATTGCTATTCAGAGGGAGCAGCTTGCACTTACCTTGTGTGAGCTGTGCTCTTCCAGGCTTTTCTACAGACATGAAGGACTTTATCTTCTCTAATCTGCTACCTCTCCCCAAGTGACTCAATATCCATATCGAACACTCTTGCCCAAAACTGGTTTTCAGCCTGACTAGGTCTTACAGCACATCTAAACACATCTCCAAAGCCAGGACCATCCTTGCCTTTTTTTGTAGTTAATAATTTTTATTAAGTTTGAAAGATAATATCAGACATAGCCAGGCACATAAAGAAGATAGAACATGACACATATGTATACACATTGACTGCAGTGTCATTATATAATTGACAAAGTCTAGCCCATAGAAAAGGACATTGCTAAATAATGATACAGTAAGAAATTATACAGTGAGTTGTATTGTGGTATTGTGCCCCCAAAACAAAAAAAATATGAGAAATTGCATGATTACCACTGTATCTAGATTAGTTAAGATTTCTTATATGGGCATAATACATAAGTGTCTCCTGATACCTGAAAAAGCCTGAAAAGCACAGACATAATAACAAAATACTAGCAACCTTAAGGTCCAGATCTGAATTCTTATCCTATAAGGAGAAAAGCTAGCAGTCCTTGCAGGGAGGGGGTGGGTTTTGGGGTTCCAAACCATTTCTTACTGGTGTATCTACTATGTTGGTCCAGATAATTCCATAGGGGAAGTCAGCCAATCCCTGCACGTGGGGAGAGATAAGCTAAGTAAGGGGACTGGGTAAGATAATATTGTGAGAGAGTGTTGGTAACTAAATGGGACTGACGATCCAGTACTGCTACATTAGAGAGGGCGTTATATAATTCAGAGATGGTGGGTACCTCTGTGGTTCTCCATCTACAGAGGATAAGCCTCTTAGCTTGGAGGTTAAGAAGTGTCAGCCATCTGTGCTGTTGACGAGTGAACGCTCTCATCAAGGGAAGAAGGCCAAAAATCCAAACTAGGGGATCTAGAATCAGAGCAGAGTCTGAGTCCTGTTGAGCCAGACCCAAGACAGCCGTCCAGAATGGAATGAGAAGTGGGCAAAGCCAAAGTATGTACAAAAGGTCTCCCTCTCCCAAAATACATTGCCAGCAATGACTGTTGTCCATGAGATGCATTCTGTACAAGACAACAGGAGTGCGATACCAATGCGACAGTATCTTGTTTTGCATAAGTTTACTTCTCATATCTGGATACATAGAATGAGCATATTTCCAGCATAGCTTCCATTGGGCATCCGAAATGGATTATTGAAGAGCTTGCTCCAATTTACCTTTAGCCTGAGCTAATCGTGCAGGGAGATGATTCCTAAGATCGGCATATATAAGACTGGCTTTACCCCTTTTATAGGTCAGCCATTTAATTAACAAATGGGACCTTGCTGTATCTGTCATGTGGTGTTGTTTAATATAAGCTAAAACTGAGCTTCTGAGCTGTAAGTACTGCCAAAAGGCCTGCTTACCTAAGTAGAACTCCTGATCTAATGTTTGAAATGTTTTGATAGTGAAACTATCATCTGTCATCAAGTCCTTTAGTGTAAAAATTCCTTTACTCTGCCATAGGGGCCAGTGCAAAGGTTTGCCATCCACTTTTATGAGCATGTTCCCCCATATAGGGGAGGCCAGAAGGGGGCATAAATCTGCCTCCAGTTTCTTTTCCACTAAATGCCATGTCAGTACTGAGCCTGCTATTGTTTGGCAGGAAGACAAATGTTTGGGAAGGGGATTGTAAAGTAAAACTGCTAGGGATTGGGTCTGGGCCATATACGCCTCCATGTGTATCCATTGTGGTCACTCAGACGTCTGTGGAAGGAACCAGTTTAGGGTCTGAGCTGTAGTGAAGGCCCATTTATACCCTTCCAGCCAAGGAAGGCCCCAGCCTTCCTGTGACCAATGGGATCTAAGTTTATTTCTACTATAATGGGGTTTGGTGCCTTCCCAAATAAAATTGGAAAAGGCCTGGTCTATGGCTTTAACCCATGAGGCCGGTAGTGTAAATGGTATATGTGAGATGACATATTTATTTATTTAGTTTCTGTTGACTGGGTAAGTGCACTAGACAAATTCTGCCTATTTTCAGGCACAACCCGGGGGAGGGGGATACAGATGAATGCCAACTGGCCTTGAACCAGATGAAACTGCTGGTGGTATTTTTAGTGAATGAGGGAAATTTGGCTAGGACACCGTGGAAATTCCCCTACTGCATTGCTGGCAGTAGGGGGCTAGCTACTATGGCTAGTTGGATCATTTGAGGTCTGCATCGGGAGAGGATGGATGTTGCAGAGGAGGATGGATGGAGAGCTCTCCTGATGGACGAACGGAGGGAAAAGAAAGAACGGGTGCCAACTGCACCATTCAAGGTAACTCTGAATACTGAGGTTTTGTCATGTGCGGAGAAAATGAATAATGAACGAGTGCTGCTACAATTGGGAAAGAAAGCTGAAAGTTCCCCGCTTACATTGACTTTAAAAGAGAAACTTACTACTTTGAGAGTAGAACAGACAAGAGTCCTAGAGGAGATTTCGGCACTTGAATCAGCTGAAATGGAAGTCCCTCCCAGTAGTGCGGAGTGTGTTTCGGAGACACCAGAGAGTTGTATTTCCAATACCGAAGAGAGTGGAGAGCGGGTTGTACCGATAACCATTGGGGGACAGTGCAGGCTGGATATATTGCATGAGGAGGAAAAACGGAAGAGAGAGGATCCACAACAAACAAAAGAGAAGTGTGTTTTGCGACTTGAGAGCACTGAGGAAGCTGGAAACGTCACGCCGGTTGCCAAGGTTGCTGAGGGTAACCCGGATGTAAATTGTATGGAATCAGGAAATACTGAGTCTTTGGGAATTCCTGTAGCTCTATCAAAAGCAGCGGGGTTTGTTTTTCGTGGCACAGACTAACAGGTTTCAGAGAACATTCCTTGTGTTTATCAAACGGATCCGCATCGACAAGAAGGAGTTTCGGAATTTACTTTTACTAAGTGTCTGGCATCTGGTAAAGAGAAGATAGGAGAAGAAGGGAAGGAAAAAAGAGCGGTCATGGTCTTTGCAAAATGAAATTTAGAGGTACCTATTGGGAATAGAGGGCATGAGTCAATGCAGGTAAAACAAACTGAAATGACTATGGAACAGAATTCTTTATTGCAGACCCCAGGACTAGAAAACTGGTCTCCAGAGAAAGCCTTGCAAGAGGCTGGTTGGACGCTAAACAAAGGGTCACGGCACCCTACACCAGACTGGGATCCAAAATTAAATTTTTCACAAAATGTACCTGGGTGGAAACCAAATGTACCAGTGGCTGTTGATATGTCTGAAGGAGCTGAGGGGAGGGGAAGGCTAGATATGGTAGTTAATGAGCAGGAATCCATTATTCAAGAAACCAATCCTGGTCCTAACCCTTTGGTAGGTGAGGAACAGCTTGGGGTAAGCAAGGAGCAAGTTCACACTGGGGAAAAACCTCTTATGTCTGATTTATTTACTACATCTAAGAAAGAGGCAGCCCCTCGTAGAAATGCGGTTCGGATACGATATAAAGAGGGAATGGAAGTTAGACCAGACAGAGTGTATGTAGGTAAACGTTTATTAAAGGAATCCTTACACTTCTCACCAAGAGAGGTGTTTGTGTTCATTAACATATCAGGTGAGGATAATTTCGATGTCAGCTTTCGTTCCGCATATGCACTTGATTTATTCTGGGAAAGATATAGCCAGGTGAAATTTTCACCCATTTGGACACCTTTTTTTGTTATTCCTTTGACAAAGCCCTTGATTAAGTTTGTAACAGTTATGTTTTGAAACAAAGGTTTCCATGTGGACGACATCTCATACTGGCTAGCCCAAAAATGTGAAGTTTTGAGTCCACCGGAGGCTATTCTCGATTCAGAACAGTTTTGGACCGGGGGTTGGAAATTTAAGGTTAAACTATGGCAAACAAACAAGGGGATTGAGCACATCCCAAACTCCTTTCTTTTGGGGAGGGATAGAGGGGTGTGTTTCTACGCAGGCAAGCCTAGAGCTTGCTATAGATGTGGGGTTCAGACACATTTGTCGAGCTCTTGTGATAAACCCCAGTGCGATAATTGTGGGGAGGTAGGCCATGGTGTGTTTCAATGTGCTAATTTCACAAAGTGTGATTTATGTGAAGGGATTGGGCATGTTTTTTCTGACTGTGAGTGGGCAGCAAAGAATAAGGCTTCCTCTGGTAGTCTTGAACTATTAATTCAGGAAGTGCAAGACAAAGTCATTAATTTAGAGGCATCTGAGAGTGAGACTGCATTGAGACAGGAAAATTTAGAGAGTCACATCATTAAAGACATAAGACAGGACAAGGCACAAGAGGAATTATCCCAGAAGGGTTCTGAGAGACACATGAAGGAGTAATTACTCAGGCAGACGCAGGGGGCTCGGAGATTACAAGACTCCTTATCATGATCCCAGTGAGGCGGTCTTCCTGGAATACAAAATCTAGTATGGGATCTAACCAGATTGAAATGGAATCAAATAACCCTTTTGCAGTTTTAGCAACTTCATGGGGAGAGTCAGAAATGGATGGCCAGGATTTAGACTCGCAACCAGTACAAGATAGCCCTCCTTCTCCCTTACGGGTACATGAGGGCTATAAAGGAAAAAAGAAAAAAAGGAGGAAAAAAGATGGATGATTGTTTTGGGTTTAAATAAATGGTATTGAAACTAGGTTTTATAAATGTCCACAGTCTTTTGAACTTTAAGAGAAGAAGGATGATATATGATTATATTCACTTTCAAGCTTTGGACATCTGTTTATTACAGGAAACATGGATGTATTCTTTAGACCAAACTGGGCTTTTCCAAAGAGAATGGTGCTGGGGGCCGTCCTATTGGTCGTTTGGCCAGCAAACAGCTGATGGGATTGGCTTTCTGTTTAATTCATTTAATTTTTCTTTAATTAAATTAATGGACATCATTCCAGGCAGATTAATGATTCTCGATGGGGTTTGGAAAACAATAACATGTAGATTTATAAATATTTATTGTTCTCAAATTAAAACAGAGAGGGTGGCGCTTTTTCAATTAATAAAGCCTTATTTATGTACTTCCCATAAAATTTTTTTATGTGGAGACTTTAATTGTGAAATTAAAAGTGGACTTAGGAAGGATGTGACTGGGGCAAATAAAAAAGTTTATTGTGATTCCAATGCGTTAGAACAGCTGATAAAAATCATCAGGCCTCATAAATGGTAGCAGTCAGTAACAAGGAGGGATAAAATTTACTTATAAAAAAATCAATATACTTCCACCATAGATTATATGTTTTTATCCGATTCTTTGTCATTTACATTTTCTTCCTTCCTTCCCAGTTTCATTTTCAGATCATTTGATGTTACAGTGTATGATAGGAACTGATCAAATATCATCTCAAAAGAGATCTAGGTGGAAATTGAATGCATTATTGTTACACTGTCCTGAGGTGGTAGCTAAATTTAAGGTTTTATTAAAGGCAAGATTGTCCGTGGCCTTTTTATATGATGATTTGGGGGAATGGTGGTTAGATTCAAAACAAGAATTTTGTAATTTTTTTAAAAATATGGGAAGAACTAAGGGTACTGAGAAATTTCTCAAATATCTAAAATTACGACAGCGCCTGTATGATTTAATTTCAACAGCAAATACTTCCAAAAGAGACAATTCAATGCATATAGCACAAATTAAACAACAACTCAAGGAGTGGCAATATGATAGAGCAGACACTCTTCAAGCTTTGTTTCAGTATGGCGATAAAAAAAGTCCAGCTGGAGACCCTTATGAAGCTTTTAAAAACTATAAAAATAATACTACAATAATGGCACAAAAAAAGGAGGACGGAAAGATTTTCACCGACACCAATAATTTGCAAAAACTGATTAAACAGTTTTTGATTTCTCATGACCCGGAGAATCAACCTAGCATTCCTGTTATGCAGCAGTTTTTGGCACAATTTAAAATACCTGGACAACATGGAAATGGTGGGACCTTTATCACACCTATTTCAAATATGGAAATTATCTAAACTATTAAAAAACTGAAATCTGGAACCTCGCCTGGGGTAGATGGATTAACAATGGAATTATATAAGGCGTTTCCAGAAGAATTTGCAATATGTTTAGAACAAGTTTTTAATTTTTTTCTAGAATCGGCAGAATTCCCACAGTGGTTTACTGAAGGTTTATTGATTTTTTTGTTTAAGTCTGGAGATAGACTCTCCCTAGACAATTGGAGATCTATTACATTATTGAATTCTGACTACAAATTGTTGACAGGAATTTTGAATACCAGGTTAAAGAAAATGGCAACGATGGTTATATCTCCCAACCAATTTTGTGGAATACAAGGGAAAAATATATTTCAGGCACATAAGATTATTCGAGATTGGATTGAATATGTTAATAGACAAAAATGATCTGATTGTATTGTGTCGGTAGACCAGAAGAAAGCATTTGATAAAGTATACCATCCATTTTTATTTTTGGTGTTACATCATTATGGGGTACCGGAAAGGTTCATAAAATGAATTAAAGCGATATATGACAGAAATATTACTCATCCCATTATTCAATCAATGATAGGAGAAGGATTTCATGTTCCGATGTGGGTACATCAGGGATGCCCACTCAGCCCATTATTATATGTTTATACTATTGATGTGTTAATTCAGTATTTGACACAAACACCATTATGGGAAGGGATTATGCCCCCCCCTTATTACAAGAAGTACAGGTACAGGCATATACGGATGATTTATGTTTATTTTTTACTCATTGTAATAAAGTACCACTATTTTTTGACTGTAAGGAGTTTTTTTCTAGAATTTCCAATGCACAACTAAATACTTTTAAAAGTCAGGGATTATTTATTGGGGTGCATGTTTCGGAACCGATAACGGTACAGGGCCTGAATATCTCTTCTGACCCAATTAAGATTTTAGGTTTATGGTATGGAGCCCAGAATTTATCTGGTCTGAATTGGGAGAAAGGTTTAAAGACTGTTGAAAGTAAAATCAATATATGGAAACATTGGAAGTTAACTAAAATTAAGAGAGTTAAAGTTCTTAAACAATTCATCATACCAATCTTACTATACATCGTTCATATCTTCCCGATTCCTACAACTTTAGAAACCAGATTGTATAGTTTGATTTTCCAGATGGTATGGGGAAATAGGCTTAATCCTATTAAGCGGCAATACACGTAGTTACCCCCCAAAAAAATGGGGGTTTAGGGATGATAGATCCAGTAATTTTTTTTTCAACTTTATTCATTTCATCAAATTTGAAGGGTGGATGGGATGTGTTACCCCCGAATGAAGGACTATTACTACAAAACGTGTTATCCAGGTATTTTCGGCTTGGTTATGTGATCCCCCAAAACCTATCCCCACTTTATTTATCCCTAGTTTATTTTTACCTACTGCTAAAATATTTAGATGGAAATTATCGGCACAGTGAGGGAATGCACAGGGAAATGCTTATATAATAAAGTAATGTTGAATCTGTACCCAACCGAACCGGGCTTTCAAGAATTGTCCAGCAGGAGATATCAAATTAGTATTGCAGTGGTTAAATAATCCAAGATTACCAATATACATGTGGGAAATTATATGGCTGTCAGTATATGGCAGAATGGGGGTGAGAGGTAATGCAAAATATAAGGCTAGATCCGAAAGGAATTGTCCTTATTTATTTTGTATTGATAAAGAGGAAACAGTGGAACATTGTTTCTTTGATTGTACTTATGCCACCTCTCTTTGGAAATTCTTAGCAGCAAAGTGGAAAATGCAGTGGTTATGCAATCTAGACTATGATATTTTGGTTTTGGGGAAATTTGCTCAGTTAAAGACGAAGTATTATATGGGTACTTTACATATATTATGCTGTGCATTAATATATTATCTATGGCAGGCTCGATGTCAATGGGTTTTGTATCAGAAGCAAATGCCTCATGAGATTGTGAGTCTTTTAGTAAAAGGTGCTTTGGAAAGAGTATATCTTGCGGATATAGGATTCGCATCTACCAAGCAGGTACGGACTTGGTGGCAAGGAATGACTTATTTTATTAAATATAAATAAGTTAGGAGGCACAGGAAAGGTTTTCTCTGTGTGACACTGATTATCTTTGCCTTGATTTAGCTATGTTGTATTAAATCATTAAAGTGTCAGTGGGTTTGACTAAAGTAGGTTTGTATTTTTTCCTTAGTGTGAGGTGTTCATATATGGGTTTAATGATTATTAGGAGGTTAGTTCCAAGACAAAAGTATGACTGTAATACCCATTTGCATTCCTTATCTAGTTTGGATATCTGTTTTTTTGTGTGATTTGACACTGCTATGTTTTTATTTTGATTTCTTTTCCTTTATGGTTAGTATATTGTTTTGTGTGCTTTAACACTGTTATGTAATTATTTGTTTTTGATGTTATTATAATAAAAAATTCCCCTACTCTTGTCGGTAGGAAGATTCCTGATCGCTAACATGGAGGGCTCAGATGCTGTTCAGCCCTGCTCCTGTGAGGTTCTCACCTCTCCCTCCCAGCTGCTGCAAGAGGCTGTACCTGTCTGCTCTACTCACCCAGAGAGATCTTCCTGGCATACTGCTGACCAGAATACTACTACTGACTGGAATACTGCTACACAAATTCCTGTATTACCGGACACCTCTTTTTCCATGGAAGAGCATGCTATTAAGGTTATGCCTGATTCTGCACTTCTAACGCTAAAATCGCATGCTTCAGCAGTTACATCGCAATCCAATGTGTTGGAACCTTTTGCTACGATGCTTAGCAGTGCAATGCCGAGAATTCCCCTGCTACATCTGGTGTTGCTCTTACGGAACTCAGCAAGACTGCAGTCACCTTCGCAAGACACAGACCTTCTGATCCTGGATCCCTTTCACCAGCCACTGATTTCTTCTGCTCCTGTGGCTCCCTCGACCACTGCCTCTTTGATTTGCACATGCTTTGGCATCACCTCTGGCCCGACGAATGTGGACCCTGCCTGGACTGCCTCTAATGCTTTGACCCAAGCAGGCTGGATGCTGACAGACTCGGGCTCTTGGACTTCAGACCCGACGTGGGATGCGGACAAGCAAGGTGTGTTGTTCTCTCCAAACAGGCCTGCACCTTCACCTAAGAGCTCCACCGAGGTACCTAAACGGGGTAGCTATCCTATTTTTTTCCTCGGCCTTTTCAATTTCCTGTGTTATAGATATATATCTTGGCAGGGCTCTGATTCTTGATTGTACTTTTCAGGGACAACCCTTTCGCCTTATTAATCTTCATGGCCCTCAGACAAAAAATGTCCATATACAGTTATTAGACCTGATTAAGGCTTTTTTGTGTACTAGGAAACATATTATTTGGGGCGGTGACTTTAATTGCTCTATTGATGTTTCCTGTAGGACAGCAGGTGGAAAAAAAGTTTATTGCAACTCCCTTGCTTTATCTAATTTAATAAAGACTGCTAGTTTAATTGATGCTTACCGTTCCCTGAAAACTGATGCTGGATATACATAGCATAGATCTATCTATCACACCCACATTGATTATTTTTTTTCTTCTAGATATTGTATAACGCAACACGTTTTACTTTGCCCTACAGAACTTTCAGACCACTGCTTACTGACCTGTACATTTTCATCAGATGCAACCACCATACCCCTTCTCTCCCCCCCACTTCAATGGAAGCTAAACAATACTATATTGACCCGTGCTTTTGTCCAGTCACAAGTTAGATCTTTCTTTCAGGCTCGATCACGGTTCTCTGCTGTTACGATTCTGTATGGGAATGGTGGTCCGATACGAAACTAGATCTACGTATGCTTTTTCAAAATATAGGAAAACGTCTGGTACATGATTCCTACCTTACATATTTAACCTTTAGGAATCAACTCTATAAATTAATGTCTCTTTCGGTCTCTTCCCCTGTTGACTATTCTTCACAAATTAACACTGTTAAATGACATATGTTTACACATCAATATAATAGTGCTCGTACTTTAGATTTTTTTATGAGAGTGGGTACATCAGTCTCTCCATTGGCAAATCTGTTCTCGGCTTATACTGCTAGACTTCAGGCTATGGTCATGCATGGCCTTTTTGATATAATGGAAAATATTGTTTCTGATATTTCTGGTATGCTCTCAATTGTCAACAATCATTTACATAGACAATTCTGTACTTTGCCCCCCAACTCCCCTGACTTATCCACAGTTTATTTGGCCCCAGTTCCACGGCTTTCTCTACACCATATTGAAGACCTTATTGCCCTCATTTCTCAAGAGGAAGTAGCTTGTGCCATTTCCCACCTTAAATTACAGGTAGCCCCAGGTCCTGATGGCCTCACTCATGAATTTTACAACACATTTAAAGATGATCTCCTGGAAGTACTGACCTAAGTTTATAATTATGTTTTACAGGACTCCTTTCAGATTACTAATTTTGGCATCTCTTTTCTCAAATTTATATATAAAAAAGGAGATAGCTGTTCTTTACTGAATTGGAGACCTCTCCACCTTCTGAATACGGATTTTAAGATCTTAACACGAATACTCAGCACCCGTTTACAACGGGTTGCACCAGATCTTATAGATTCAGACCAGTCTTGTGCTGTTTCAGGGAGATCGATCACCACGAATTTACTTCTCCTCCGAAAACTTTTTGAAGCAAAACAACATAATACCATTTCAGGATTAGTCCTTTCACTGGATCAGGCAAAGGCATTTGATTTGGTTTATCACTCCTATCTACTTCAGGTCTTGCAACTATATGGTATCCCAGATACATTTCTTCATTGGATTACCCGTAATTTTTCCTTTGCTTATTTTTCTCCAGTGATTAATGGCTTTGTAGGTGAGACTTTACTTCAAACGGTTGGGGTACGACAAGGTTGCCCATTTAGCCCACTGTTATATACTTTTGCCCTGGATCCAATTATCCAGCAAATTAAATGGGACTCCCAAATTATAGGTTTAGCACCCCATTATTCCCTTCCCCCTATAAAGATCACTGCATATGCAGATGATGTTGTTTTGGCATGATACATCATCTGGTAATAGGGCAATCCAAGTGTTTCAGACATTTTCTGTAATTTCTGGTAGCATGTTGAACCTTCAGAAAAGTGTATCCATTCCCTTGGATCCAGAGTCCACCACTGTCTCTACAGTTGGTGGCATTAACACCTCTACCTCCCCTCAGAGAATTTTGGGGGTTTGGTTTAATATTGAGGATGCAGCAACTTATAATTGGGAAAAACGTCTTCAAATTGGAGAATACAAAGTTGGTGTTTGGAAATCTTGGAAGTTAGGGAAAAGGAAGAGAGTTTTAGTGGTTAAAAAATTCATCCTTCCCATTTTTTTGTTTCTTAGTCCTATATATGCCCCTCCCAAACACTTAGAAACATGCATTTTTAGTGTATGTTTTCAGATGGTTTGGGGTAGTAGACTTAACCCAATTAAAAGGGATGTTACATACTTACCGATTCATCAAGGTGGACTTGGTATGATTCGTCCCATAGCTTTTTTTCTTTCTTTTTTCTTTTCCACCTTTTCCAAAGCATCAGATACACATCTAACATTAGTGATATGTGGATTAGCTATGCTCTAAGTTCCATTATAGATAAATGGGACATACTTCCACCTATACAGTCTCGTACTTTTTGTTATCCCTCATATGCTGTACACAGTTTCCGCAAAATAAGATTTTGGAAACTTTGAAAATCTTCCATATTGCCATTATCTAGAAGACAACTCTATGATACATTTGTTAATGTTACAAAGCCAGTTTTACACTTCCCAAATTGCCCTCCTTCCTGACATGACTGTGTTTTGTCTATCCTTCCAGATAAGCGGGTACCGCTACATATGTGGGATGTCTCTTGGCTTTGTTACCATGGCAAATTACAGGTTCAAGGAAATCTAAAACACAAGTCCTCTCAGGAACAATTCTGCCCTAAACCTTCCTGTTTACATGTTGAAGAAACTATGTCACATTTCTTTTTTGAGTGTCAGGATGCTTTATTGTTTTGGAAAATTTTAGCTAATAAATGGAAGTGGCCATTTCTTAGCAGGATAACATATCAGGTTTTGATATTGGGTGATTTTTCTGGTACTTGGTACAGATTTCATCCTAGTACCCTTAGAGTGATTTTTACTATGTGTAAATATTATATGTGGCAAGCTCGCTGTCAATATGTGTTACAACAAATTCCGACTGTTCCACTTGTTATTATACAGCATATTGAACATGTTCTATTGACTGTTATGGAATTAGAACGTCACCAATTTCCTTTACATCGCTTTCAATCTTTATGGAAGTACAGTATATTACTTTTTTGCATTAGTTATTACTATTTTCTGTTACGTTATATTGTCCATACTTTTGTTTTTGGTTTTTTTCTTAAGACTACAGGGATGTGTGCCTTTTATGTATATTTGATTGTTATATGATGCATGTTTTTCCTTTTCTTGTTTATTTCCGTATGATGTTATGATTTCTTTGCTTAATAAAATTCCCCTACACTTTTCGATAAGTGTCATGGGATCTTTAACATCCACCTGAACTACCACCAGTCCAGGCAGATGTATAAAAGTTTAGGGGCTACCACCATTTTGATCGCGGATATTTTACCTGCTAGTATAAGCTGAAGACCACGTCAGCACACAAATTCAGTCTTGATATCTTCAAGAAGGGGTTTAAGGTTCAGATCCCATATTTTAGTAAGGTCTACTGTGAGCCATATCTCTAGATACACAAGGGGAATTTGGGGCCCAATGAAGGCCGAGATGGGCTACTGATCTAAAGTACACAAGCTATTGAAGGGGAGTACTTCCGTTTTAGACCTGTTGATTTTTAGGCCAGAGTAGCCCGTAAAATCTGCAAGGAGGGAAAGCAGAGCAGGGAGGAAAGTAGTGATGTCCACTAATGGGACTAACAAATCATCTGCACACATAAATGTGGGGAAAGTGATATCGCCAAAGGGAAAACCTGTTATGGCTGAAGAGTGGCGTATGGCAATCGCAAGTGGCTCCACTGCTATTATGAAAAGTAAGGGAGAAAGGGGGCAGCCCCTGCCTCGTGCCCTGCCCCAGAGGGAAGGGTGTGGACAGAGTAGAGTTGGTGAGGACCCGAGCCAAAGGGTTGTGATACACAGCTGTCACCCAGCTTCTAAAGTTGTGACCAAAGCCCATGGCTTCTAGCACCTGTTGAAGGTACTGCCATTCGAGAGAATCAAATATCTTCTCAAAATCTATTGCTACTGCAGCAGCTGGTGCCGGGAAGTTACTGGCCTGATGTATAATATTTGTAAGGGAACTTATAAGATCTTTGCTGAGCTGACCCAGGACAAAACCGACTTGTGAAGGATGTATAAGGTGGGGAAGCAAGGGGTTTAACCTGGTAGCCAGAATTTTTGCAAAAATCTTACTATCCGAATTGATAAGTGAAATACGGTGATACTGTAGCTGGATGGTAAAGTGGCATCTTTCCCTTTTTTGGGAAATACAGTAATGATCGCCTCCTGAAGGGATGGGGGGAAGGATCCTGAACTAAGGACCAAATTAAAAATGTCACTAAGTAGGGGGGAGATCAGTGGTGCAACTAGGCTCCACATTTCAGGGGGAAATCCATCCCCTACCAGGGGCCTTCCCGTGATTTAAATTGCAAAGTGCATCTATGCCCTCTTGAGAGGTAATGGGAGACTCCAAGATAGCAGCTTGCTGAGGAGTTATATGACAGATAGGTATAGATTTTAGAAAAGTTCGGACCTGTGCATCATTAAAAGTGCCGGAGGAAGAATATAGCTGTTTATAGAAATCTGTCATAATTTCATTTATGCATTCTGGTTGAACTTGCACAGGTCCATCTGGTGCTTTGAGTCCAGGAATATGGCTCTTGACCCTCTGTTTCTGGAGTCTGTAGGCTAGTACTTTCCCAGTCTTCTCTCCCCCCCTTTCCAGTATTTATGCCGTAGTCTGAGGAAGGCCAATTCAGCTTTCCTGGCAAGTAGGTCCTGTACTTGATGATGGATTTTAGTGATTTCCTTGCCTATCGGGGAATGGAAGGAAGTGTGTGGCATACTTTTAAATTTGGTCTTGAGTTCTATAAGATGGGATTCCAATGTTTTAAGCTGGTGTTCTCTCTGCCGCCTGCGATACGCCAAATATCCCATGATAGCGCCTCGTATGGTGGCTTTCAGTGCCTCCCAAACCAATGTTGGGGATCTCCGTTGTAGCATGATCTTGTAGAAAATTAGTGGCCTGTATCCGAAACCATTGAGGGAAGCTAGGGTCCCTCAAGAGAAGTGGGTCCAAACGCCAGCTCAGGGATCTAGGGGCTGAGGGACTACTTAGTGTGTGAAGTTGTACTGGAGCATGATCCGATATGATAACTGGATGAATTACAGCATCATTGGTGCTGTTCATAATAGAAGGGGATACAAGCCAGTAGTCCAGCCGAGAATGTGAGTTATGCACCGGAGAAAAGAATGTATAATCTTTGTCCCGCAGGTGCAGAATACGCCAGGGGTCTTGTAACCCCATATCTGTGATCAGCTGCTGCAGTGAAAGGCAACATTTCTGATGATGATCTGGGCAGGTGGATGTGTGATCTAGAAAAGGATCCAGGGGGAGATTGAAATCACCCCTTAAGATTATAGGGACCTGTGGAGAGGCTAAGGAGCTAATAGCTTGAGCCAGCAAGTGAAACGCTTCAGGCTGGTCGGCATTAGGGCCATACACATTAGCTATCACTAGGGTACCTGTCGGAGAATTCATCAAAGCTGCCACCCATCTGCCATCTCTAACTCGCTGCACTTTTAGGTGTGTCCACTGAAGGGATTTGTTAAATAAAATAGCTACCCCCTGTTTGCAGGTGGAGGCTGAAGAAGAAACAACCTGTCCCACCCAAGAGCCTTTCAACCTGTCATGGTCCAACTTTTTCAACTTAGTCACTTGTAGTAGGGCTACCTGCACACCCAGTCTCTTGAAATGATTCAGCCCCTGAGAACGCTTCATAGGGGTATTAAGGCCCTGTACATTCCAGGTGATATAGCGAATGTCAGCCATAGTCTAGAAGTGGAAGGTCTGATTTAGAAGGAAATGAGCTATAGAACCTAATAGAGACTGAGAGTGAAGGTCTGCCCCATATCATCTGAACCAGAAAATCTGTTATAATCAATTTAAACACCACCAGCAAGGGACCCCAAATACACACACAATCCCCCCCTTAAGCATGTACTAATCACGATCTGGAAAAACCTATAAACAATTTCAACTTGTAAAATATAATATTGACTGATAACATTTAACCAACTATATACACATATCGGCCTGTCCACAGCCATTAGGAGTCCCAAAGGAAATATGTCACCAACCAAAGTCGCAAGACCTCCTTTGGTATCCGTGGGGGTTGGCCTGGGATCAGAACAGGAGGAAATACCCACCAGAACAGCTTGTCCATACTAAGGGGTGTAAAATACAGTTACAGCTAAAACCACCCTAAGGACGTATGAGAGGAATCCCTCTAGGACCACTGGGCCCTAAGCACATAGCAGGATATCCTCAAAAGCATGTCCCGAAAGGAGTTACAATACTCCTATATTCCCAGCCAATAGATGAGGGATAGAGAAAGCTGAGCTTAATACTCCCTACAATTTAGATCCCATGGCAAGCCAAGGGACAAGAAGTTAACACATACAGGGAGAACAAAAAAAAAAAGAGGTTCCTTTTCCCTCATTACATACTCAATCCCCCATATTAAATTGGTACCATACAGTTTGAAACATGTCCTCAGTCCGGGGGTTCTGAGCCAGGTCTGGGAAGACCAACTGTAGCATTGAGAGTTCCATCTCGTGAGTTTGCAGTGGGAAGGATGGCTGCAAGATCTGGGGATGCGGCAACAATGTCAGCTCAAGATTTGCTTTGAGATGTGGAGAGCATAAGTCTTGAGGATGTTGACCCACATATGTCCATCTCTGCCCCTTCTGAAATCCCTTGTGCAGTATCTGAGTCCTGCAGGTCCAGCTGTAGAACGGCAAATGGGTTGGGTGAGAAGAAAGTCTGCAGATCTATGGGATCTTGCTGATCTGAAAGTTGGTCTGAGTGAACCGTCGCCTGTGGGCTCAGGGAACCGGCACTTTCAGTAGGATGTTGTCGTCAATCATGAAGATGATATGGTAGCTGTTTCCTTGGCCTTGATGGTAGTGATGTGTCAAAAATCCACACGCCAGACTCAGGTATGTCTTGTTTAGGAGCTGAGGAAATATTCGCTGCAGACAGAGAGGGAGAGTGTTGTATTTGCTCACTCTGATTTTTAGGGTCCCGAAACTCCGCAGGGTGTCTAGTCCACAGGAAGTCCATTCAAGCTCTCTGGGGTCTCAAACAGAAGGGGAGACCCATTGTGCATAATCCGCATGGTCACTGGATACCGCAGTGAGTAAGAGTAGTTTAGTTTTTGTAACAGTCTCTGTGCCTGGGCATATTCCTTACGGCGATCAGAGAGTTCTTTAGAATAGACTGATAAAGCTGGATATGATGCCCTGGCCAAGTAATTTCCCCCGCAGTTCGAGCAGCAGCCATAATAGATTCTTTTTGCCTAAAATCCAAAAATCTGGCAAGCAGGGGTCTAGGCCTTGCTCCAGGCCTTGGTGCCGGGGCAAGTGAGTGATGCGCCCGTTCTATCTGAGGATGAAAATCAGCTGGTAGTTTGAGCAGCTTCGGGAGGATTGACTGTTAGAAGTCAATGGCTGATTTCTGTTCTGCACCTTCCGGAAAGCCAATAAGCCGTATATTGTTTCGACGGCTGTGATTTTCCAGGTCATGTACTTTATTTTGTAGTGTGTGTATAAGCTTGGCCTGTTCCCCTCAGAGTAGCAGTCATTTCATGAAGTGCTGCATCATGGGAGGATATTTGTCTTTCATTGTGGAAAAGCCTAACTTCGATCCCTGGCAAACTTTGCGTAGTGGCATTGACTGCAATTGTGAGTTGTGCCATTTGGGTCATAAGCTGGCTGAACATCACTTCAGTTCTCGATGATTCTGAAGAAGGCTGCATATTGTAGGCCACACTGCAAATCCGCCTTCCGAGAGAAAAGACGAGTGATTTCCAAAAGAGAACTTGTAAGAAAAGTCCCGAAAATTATGCCCAGGAGATTCCTCTCTGCTACAATAAAAATTCTGGAAGAAATAGAGGGTCTTATTGACGGCTAATGTCAGATTTATCCCCGTGTTGCAAGAGCTATCTCTCTATGCAGCCATACTGGATTAGGGCTAGGCCACGCCCCCCCCACCCTTGCCTTTTTGATTGCTGCTACCTGGATTATTGTCCTCTCCTTATATTTGGCAGGTGATGTGGAAACTAACCCTGGCCCCGTGGCCACAGGGCTCCCTCACTATTCGGTCGGTTCTTTCCCTGGGCCCCATTCTAGAGAACTAAAGATTGCCCACCTTAATATAAGAAGCTTGGTGGCTAATCATGCAGAACTTGTAGCTTGGACCACCACTCAAAGGCTTGATCTCCTTGCAATTTCTGAATCCTGGCTTAAGCCTTCTCTCTCCGACTCTCTGTGTTCCCTCCCTGGATACAACTTGTTGATCGGCCTGCATCAAAAAGAGGTGGTGGTCTGGCACTATTTTACAAGTCTCTTCTAAACCTAACCTTACTACCATGCCCCTCACTTGTGTCCTGTGAGGAACTTCATACACTGTTTCTGCTGGGTGACGCAAAAAAAACTGCACATTGTTTGCACCTATATGCCTCCAGTTTCCTGCAAACATGGGCTCAAGGAGTTTCTGGCTTTTCTACCCTGGGCCACTAAAAACAATGAAGTGATTTGTCTAGGTGACTTCAATCAGAATTGGCTCGGCCCAAACCTCCCTGTCCTTGACTCTAATATAAACAAGGCCAACCTAACCCAGCTTGTCTTGGTGCCTACGTGATATTCCAGCAATGGTAAAAGCCACGCCCTCCTTGACTGGGTACTCACCAACAGGCTGGACAGAATCTCTTATGTGACTGTGCTACTGGACTCCATTAGCGACCATTCACCTGTCACCTGTGTCTGGGATGCCAGCCCCTCCCACCCACCCAAAATCATCTCCATGTCTGACTTCTCTGCCCTCAGCACCTCAGCTTTTCTAAGTGATCTTCAGCATGTCGACTGGTCCCCCATATTTGTGACAAATAACATTGACTTGGCTGTAGAATACTTTACCAACTGTCTGCATTCCTTGCAGTCCAAGCACTTCTGTCCAAGTCTTGCTATATCCTGACTATTGCAGTTAGGTCCTGCCTTTCAACTGCTCCGGAGAACAAAGAGTTAACTTTCCATGGCCAGCATGGAACATTCAGTGCGAGCTCGGTTGAAGCCCCTGTCTGCTGTTGTTTAAACTCCAACCGTCAGATTCTTTACTCCGTCTCACTGAACAGTCGCTCTGGAGATTTCTCCTTTGCTCGGTTCAAAAAAGTCGGTTAAAGTGTCGTTTTTCGCTCGGTTTCTACCAAATTTTTGTTACTGAATCTGTCGGTTTAAGTCTCTGTCTGTGGTACCATGAGTACTAGATAGGTTTTACATTTAGTTTCTGTGTGGAACTTGTAAATTTCGGATCGGTTCGGTTTGAACCGATCAGTTTAGTCTTAAAAAGCTTTGAATTTGTTTAGAGTGTGGTAACCGGTCCGTATCGGTTCTAAGAAAAACGGATTTAATTATGTTTTTTTCCAAGATCCGTAACACGGTCAGGAACCGATAGGGGAGTCTTGCCTGGTGGATTGCCGAAAAAGGGTACATTTTGGATAGGATTGGCCATGTCTGAGAAACCCAAGAAAAAACCCGGCCCACTGGGTTTCAACATTGCAGTGTGTGTGGGGAAGCTCTCAAGGCTGATCCCACACCACCTGTGTTTATTGTCTGGGTTTGACCACCTCGATTCAGACTGCCAAATTTGTAAGAGTTTTCCCAAAGCTACCCTGGATAACAGAGTAGGTAGACTGAGGGAAAGGGAGGCCGAGAAGTCCACTGACCCGGATGGCCAGCCCGGTTCGGTTCTGACCGAACCAGAAGTGTCCTCTGACCAGGGCGAAATTTCTTCGGGCAAAAGGAGAGCTGATTCTGAGGAGTTGGTTCCAGTTAAAAGAAAGAGAAGAGAAAAATCATCCGATGTGCCTATTGACCCGGACATCTCCCCAGACAGACCTTCAAGTGTTTCTCCTCCTAGGCTTTCTGAGCCCCTTCCCACTTTATGTTTTACAAGAAAGTGGCTGAAACCCTCCAGCTTCCAATGGAAGATGCAGTAGAGGATCAGGAGGAGCCTGATTTTATTGAAATGATGGACATACCAGAGTCCAGGAGGCTGTCTATTCCCCTCCATAAATCTTTTGGGAAACATACATTTAAAATTCTAAAGACTCCTAACTCCATACCTCCTGTGGACAGATGAATGGACAAGAGGTATACCCTTTCAGGCTCGGACACGGAGTTCATTTCTCAGCAATGCAGCCATGTAGGGGTAGTGCAGGCTGCTGCCTGTGATAAGGCAAATATTCCCTTGGCATCACACCCCCCAGATAAGGACTTCAGGAGGATTGATGCCATGGCAAAGAAGCAGTACATGGCAGCATCTTTGGGACTCAGGCAGGCTAACTATATGGCCTACACAGCTAGATACCAGAAGTTCAGGTGGGACACTGTGCTGGCTCTGGCTAAACAGGCCTCTGACCAGCTTGCCAAGGAGCTGCAGCAGGTGGCTGCGGATGGGATTGAGGCATCCAAGGTGCAATTTCATGCTGCTGTGGACTCCAATGATGTTTCATCTAGAGTCAAGGCTACATTTGTGGCCCTTCGGAGGATGGCTTGGCTCAGATGTACTAGCCTCTCACAGGATACCCAGGCTAAGGCCATGGATTTTTGGGGAGCAGACAGAGAACTACATGAAAAAGATGGACGAGTACAGGACCACCTACAGGAGTGCTTAGGCCAAAGAAAGGCAAGCCACTCCTCAAAGACAGCACTCCAGGGGCAGGGGCAGGCCCTTTCAAAGGCCTTTTTACCAAGCCCAGGCCTCCTCTTCTGCTTATGCTCAGAGGGGGTTCTTCAGAGGGAGAGGCAGAAGGGGAATGAGCAGGCTTGCTTCCACCCCTCAGCCTAAAGCCCCTGCCAAGCAGATACCCTGAAGGGTCTGCCCGGGCCGATTCTCCAATACCTGTAGGGGGAAGGCTGGCTTACTTTGTCCAGGACTGGAAGTCTCTGACATCAGACAAGTGGGTCCTGGAAGTAGTAAGCCAGGGACTGGTTCCCAGCTTCAAAAAATTTCCCAAGACGAGAACGAGATCCTTTCCACCTGCAAATCCATCAGAGACCCTTGCCCTAGAGGCAGAGATTTCTTCCCTCCTGGCTCTCAGAGCCATAGAAATGGTTCCTACCCTACACAAGGGCAAAGGATTGTACTCCAGGTACTTCCTAACCCCCCCCAAAAACAAACAGGAGAATGGTGGCCCATCCTGGATCTAAGATATCTGAACAAGCACCTTTTAAAACCAAAGTTCAAAATGGTGACTCTGGGAATAATTCTGCGCTCTCTAAGGCCAGGAGACTGGCTAGCCGCCCTAGACCTCAAAGATGCCTACTTTCACATTCCCATCAGGTGCTCCCACAGAAAGTACCTAAGGTTCAAGTTGCCCTCAGGCCACTATCAATTCAGAGCAATATCCTTTGGCCTAACATCAGCCCTAATGGTGTTCACAAAATGCCTGGCAGTAGTGGTTGCTTTCCTAAGGAGAAGAAAGATTTCCATCTTTCCATATCTGGACGACTGGCTCATAGTGGGTCAGTCTCCAGACAAAGTCAAGTCACATCTGCAAGTAGCTCAGCAAGTGCTCACTTCCTTAGGATTCCTTCTCAACCTTCCAAAGTCAGTTCTCGAGCCAGTCCAGCTCCTCACCTTCATAGGGGCGGAACTGGATACAGTAAAGGCAAGAGCCTTCCTTCCCCTGGACAGGGCAAGGACCCTTATGGAACTGGCCTCTTCATTCACGCTACAGGCGTCTCGACCAGCAAGGCATTTCCTTCAGCTTCTGGGCCACATGGCAGCTTCCACAGCAGTGGTCCAGGGAGCAAGATTCCAGATGAGGGGCATTCAGTTCCATTTAAGAGCCTTCTGGTCCCAAAGAAAGGATTCCCTTACCAAACTAGTCCCAGTAACCCGTACCCTGATCCAGGCTTTGCAATGGTGGCAGGATCAGGACAATTTGAGACAAGGAGTTCCTTTTGTCACTCAGTCCCATTCAGTGATACTCACCACAGATGCTTCCCTGTGGCTGGGGAGCCCACCTGGGGGATCTTACCACCCAGGGACTGTGGTCACCTCAAGAATCTCTGCTTCACATCAATCTCTTGGAACTCAGAGCAGTGTTTCTGGTGCTGCAAGCCTTTTACAAATCTGTACAGAACAAGGTGGTCCAGATCAGAACAGACAACACCACCACCATGTGGTACATCAACAAGCAAGGAAGCACTCGGTCTACGGCCTTGTGCACAGAGGCAATGAAGTTGTGGTCCCTGGCCTATTCCCTGCAAACCTCTCTGATAGCAGTTCACCTCCCAGGGAAGGACAATGTCCTAGCAGATGCTCTCAGCAGGATATCCCAGGGCCATCACGAATGGACCCTAGATCCCCTTAGTTTTGAAGGTGATTTTCTCGAGATGGGGCACTCCACAGATAGATCTTTTTGTAGCCCCAGACAGTCACCAACTTCCTCTCTTTTGTTGCAGACCCCCAGTCTTGGGCTCAGTCCCCCTGGATGCTCCGATTCTGAATTGGGAAGGGAAATTTCTATATGCTTTTCCCCCCTTCCCTCTCCTGTTCAAAGTGTTAGTCAAGATCAAGTCTCAACCATGCAAAGTGATTCTGATTGCTCCAGACTGGGCCAGACAGCCCTGGTACCCATTGTTGCTGTCCTTAGCAGTCCACCTTCCCCTGTCTCTTCCCAGGAATTACAACCTATTGACATCCTCTCAGGGGAGGATTTGGTATCCGAACCTCAAATTTCTCAATCTCAGGGCATGGCTCTTGAAGAGTTAGAGTTTGCTGATCTGCACCTTTCTCAAGGGGTTCTGGATAGCCTTAAAGCTTCTCAAAAGCCTTCCACCAGAAAGACTTACAACTCCAAATGGAAGAGGTTCACTATTTGGTGCTCTAATAAGCATATTTCTCCAGAATCTGCTGGGTTGCCTACAGTTCTGGACTATATGGTCCATCTTAATGGCTTAGGACTTAGGCCAGCTACACTTAAAGTGCATCTGGCAGCTGTTTCTGCCTTCTTGTCAGTAGGCAAGCCCTCTCCTCTGTCAGCCCATCCTGTGTTTTGTAAGTTCTTCAAGGGATTGCTGCACACCAATCCCCCCTTTAGGGACCCTGCTCCTGCTTGGGACCTTAATGTTTGCATTGTTCAGCTTATGCAACCACCCTTTGAGCCTTTGTCCTCTGCAGAGTTTAAGCACTTGACTTGGAAAACTGTGTTTTTGGTAGCCATTACTTCTGCCAGGCATATCAGTGAATTGCAAGCCCTGTCAGTGGAGCCTGATTTCATCTCTTTCCATAGAGATAAAGTGGTCCTAAGAACTAACAGGAAGTTTTTGTCTAAAGTGGTTTCAGATTTCCACCTTAATCAGTCTATGTCTCTCCCTGTTTTCTTCACTGACCATTCCTACTCTGGAGAGAGGAGGCTGCACAGCTTGGATGTTAAAAGGGCCCTCAGCTACAACATAGAGCGCACCAAGGGTCACAGGTTTGAGTCCCTCCAGTTGTTCCTCACATATGGAGAGATCAGTAAGGGCAAACCTGCTACTAAAAGATCTATTGCCAGGTGGATTGTCTCTTGTATACAATTCTGCTATGAAAAACTGGGTAGAACTCCATCCTCAGGCCTGAGGGCTCACTCTACTAGAGGTACAGCTGCTTCCCTGGCTGCTGCCAGGGATATTCCTCTCTTAGAAAGTTGTCAAGCAGCCACCTGAAAAACAGTCCATACATTCACCAAGCATTACTCTCTGGATATCCAGGCTAGGAGTGATGCTCGGTTTGGCACAGCAGTACTTCAGAGCCTATTCCCAAAGTAGATTCTGTCCTCCTCCATGGAGGTACTCGTTTGGTAGTCTGAATAGTCAGAATACAGCAAGACTTCATGTTGTTTGAAGAAAAACTACTCACCTTAGTAATGTTGTTTCTTCTAATGGAGTCTTGCTGTATTCTGACCTCCCTCCTCCCTCTCAGAACCTGTTTTTGGGATGTGGATGGCAGGAGCAGTGTTACACCTAAGGTGCCTTCATCCCTCCTTTACTTTGGGTGTGTGTTGTGTTTTGTTTTTGGGTTTCCTGACTTGAGTCTTTGCTTTGAAACCAAAAAATCATTTTTAATAAATTTAGTTGCCAGTTGGCTAGTGTGAGTTTTAGTTTCCACATAGAACGTCTAGTGAGTATTGCTCGTAAAGATCTGACGGTTGGAGTTTAAACAAAAGCAGACAGGGGCTTCAACTGAGCTCGCGATGAATGTTCCATGCTGGCCATGGAAAGTTAACTCTTTGTTCTCCGGAGCAGTTGAAAGGTAGGACCTAACTGCAATAGTCAGAATACAGCAAGACTCCATTAGAAGAAACAACATTACTAAGGTGAGTAATTTTTTCATTCCTTCCATCAGGTGCAGGGTATGGGGTCTGCCTACCAAATAGTTAACTAGCCCTCTTCTATGTATGCTTAAAGCATGGGACAAACTCTGGACTAGATGGAAAACCTCCTCCCTGCTCTCTGACTTCATTGCATATCGCTCCCTTCGTAACTCTTGTAAGAAAGTGCTATGGACTGCCAAAAGCAATTACTATAGAGGCCTTCTTCACACCATCTCTAGTAACCCAAAAAGGAACTGGGCACAAATAAATCACATGATGGGACGGTCCACTTCCCAAACACCCCCATGACTTTTTAATAAATAACATCTTCTGTAACAACCCTAATACCATAGCTAATGCTTTCAGCTCACTGTTTACCGCCCTCCCTAGTTTTGATGCTGCTGGTCCCCCCTCACCACACTTACCTCCCGACCTCCACCCAACCCACCCTTCCCTGATTCTCCACCTGGTCTCCAGGCTGGATGTCCTATGAGCTCTTAACATGATGTCTCCCCACGGCAGCACAGGCCGTGATGGACTGGAACCCAGAATTCTCAAATTAGGCACTTCTCTTCTTGCCACCCCCATCATGCAATTGTTCAACCTCTCCATTAGCTCGGGTGCTGTGCCCCTCTTCTGGAAAAATGCCAGAGCTATCCCAGTCTTCAAAAAGGGTGATCCAAAAAGCCTAATGAACTACCGTCCTATTGTGCTCCTGCCGATCCTCAGTAAACTCCTGGAGAAGCTTATCCATCGCCAGGTGTCAAACTTCATTGCCAACTTTAACATGCAATCTCCTGCTCAGCATGATTTTAGGCCAAACCACAGGACCACGACAGACCTAGTGCAATTCACCAGTGACATCAAATCTGCTATGGACCAAAGCCAGCTTACTGGGTCTGTTTTCATTGACATGTCAAAGGCGTTTGACTCGGTTAACCACAACCTGCTCCTGCATCAACTAGGCTCTATTGGTGCCTCCCAATCTACACTTGCCTGGTTTGCCAGCTACCTATGGAGCCACTCCCAGTCTGTTTCCTGTCATAAAGTTCTCTCTGCCCCTGCTCTGCTTTGTTCGGGTATCCCACAAGGTTCCGTACTTGGGCCCCTGCTCTGTTCTTTGTTTGCCAATAACCTACCTTCGGTGCCCTCCCACAGTCTCTTCTTACTCTATGCCGATGACTTGGTTCTCTATGTCTCCTCCGGCTCTATTCATGAAATTAACTCCCACCTCTCCTTTGATCTTCATCATATCCAAACTTGGCTCATGTCCCAACTCCTGGTGCTAAATGCTGCTAAGACCCAGGCTATGCTCTTTGGGTCACAAAGGAAATCTGTCACTTCAACTCGTCTCTCCAGGTTTCTTGTCTTGATGGCTTCCTTGTGGAAGTAACTCAGTCCTTCAAATACCTAGGGGTCATGCTGGATCCATCTCTTAACTTCCCTCTACATGTCAAAGCTGACTGCAAATCAGTCAATGCTAAAACTGGACTGGCTTACCAAGTCCGTCAGTTTCTGACCCTTGCCACCAGGATCTCTGTCACCCAAGGCCTTCTCTTCCCTGGACTCTGCTATGCTCTGCCTGTCTTTGCTATGGCACAGGTAAGCATCTTGCAAATGTGGGACGTTGCCTACAACAGTGTCTGGTGATTTGCGCTATCTGCTCCTCATCTGAAGCATCACTGTACTGTTTACTCTGACCTCCACTGGTTGTCTCCTTCCTTGCGTCGGGCTTATTCATTAAGTTGTCTGACTGACAACATTATTCGTTCTTCTATCCCCTTCACACTCGCTGCTATGCTCACCCCAATGGACTGCCCTCATTCCCTCCATTCCATGTCTTTAGCTCTGTTATCTGTCCCAAAATGCTCAACCAGGATGTGTGAACTTCCCTTCTCATTCTATGCCCCAAAATTTTTGAACTCTCACCCACTTGATCTTAGGCACTCTAAATCCCACCCCACTTTCAAGAAAGGCCTCTCCAATTACCTCGCCTCCCTTGACATTTGCAAATGTCCCTATCTTCACGAGTCATGCAAATCTACCATTGTCCTGCACTTAAATTTCCATGTGGCCTCTTGATTCCTCCCATCCCCACTCTTCCTCAGCTGCAGCTACGCACTTTGTTCCCTGTCTCTGCCTGGGAATTGTCTCCTTGCTGACTTACCAACAACACTGTCATGTTTTGCACATTAACTATAAATTGTGCCTTTTTGTTTTTGTTCCTATTATACTGTGTGATATGTACCTCCTCTATGTACTATGTAACTTGCACCTCTGTATAACTGTTTGGAATCTCCTATTGTACAACATTGTATATATATATATTTGTTTTTACCTGTTCCTTGATTTGTACTCTCCCAGGTCATGCCTGAAAATAGGCAGTTCTGTCTAGTGCACTTACCCAGTTACCAAAAGCAAATAAATAAATTACCTCAAAATGGCAGGGCAGTGTGACAAAGCAGTGAGTATGGTTAATGGGATGTGAAAGATCACCAGGACCAGGGGGCATGAGATGAAGCTGGTTGGAGTTAAGAGAGATGTGAGGAAGTACTACTTCACTGAAAGAGTTGCAAATGCCTAAATCAGCCTGCCACCAGAAGTGGTGGAGGTGAAAACAGTGGGGTGGGGTTCAAGCATGCATGGGACAGACATAGGGGAATATTAGTAAATAGGCAGGAAGTGGGGATGGTCACCAGAGACGAGTTGGGGTCTGTGGAGACATGTTAGGCAGGAAACATCTGAGCAGGCTAGCTGACCCAAGCAGTCCTTTTCTTCTAACAAATTATGTGTTTCTATAGCCCTTAGATCCTTCTCTTCTGAGGTCTGCTTCAGTCATACTCCCTCCATCCAGTATTTGGTCCTTGTATTCCCACTCCCAAAGTGTATAACCTTGCACTTTTGGCATTGAATTTCAGTTGTCAAACCTTGTGCCACCTTTTCAGTTTGTCCAGGTTTCTTTTTAATTCCCTCTTATCCTTCTCACTATCCACACTGCCACACTTGTGTGTCATCCATAAACAGATGTGTCTTGCCCTGGATCCTATCTCTGATGCCACAAATCAACATATTAAAGAACACCAGACCCAGGAGCAACACCTGTGGGACATTATTCATAATCCCTTGACCTTGGAGTATATATAATTTAGTACCACCCTTTTGATTCTCCCCCTAGCCAATTTTCCAACAGTTTAGGGACTTTCTCCCCAACCCCTGTCACCAATTTCTTTATCTTCCTCTTGACAGGTACAGAGACAAGAGCCTTGCCAGCATCCAGGTAAAGGATGTCTGGCACTTGATCCTTATCCAATGTGTGGGGCACAAAAAAAATCCAGGGTTAGTCTGACAGGACTTCCCCTTCACAAAGTCATGCTACTTGCTACCCTGGAGTCCATGGGACTCTGGGAAGTCAACCAGCTGCTCCTTGATTATATTCTCAAGGAGCTCCCTGACAACAGAAGTTGGGCTAACTGGTCAATAATGCAATGGATATGCTCTGTCTCCACTCTTGTGCAGGGGTACTGTCCCTGAGGACTATGCCAATATCAATCTAGCTGTTGAATAGTTCTGCTTGGGGTGCTACCAGAGCATGCTCTAACTCTCAGAATACCCATGGCTGCAAACTACCTGGTCTCAGGGACATACTCACCTGCAACTCCTTCAGCCCCTTAAGCACCCTTTTCTCTGTGATACTAACCAGTTCCATATTTGTTCCCCACCCAACGTAGATGCTGCACTTGACTAAAGACCTAGCAGAAAAATTAATTCTGAATATCATGTTTATTCCCATCCTCCTAAACCCATGCCTTGTCCTTTCTCAGTCTCTCTATTCCAACATTGTTCTTTCTCTTTTACCACAATACAGTACTTTAATCCTTATTTTATTTATTTATTTTATTTATTTAATATATCATAGGAATTACAACCCTTTGAGTAGTAGACTCGTTTGCAAAGGCTCCACGTCAAACATAATCATACATAAAATGAGACAGTACAGCAGTGAGACATCACAGTTTAAACAAAGGTATTTACATATAATAGCCAGGGTGGCTGTTGACCTATACATGTAACAGCTAGGGTATTGATGTCAATACAAGTGGTGCAGTTACAGAGTAAGTGCAGCTTCTGGGGCGTTGTCATATAGCAGAAACAGTAATCAGTAACGAAGATATCCTATACAGTTGTTACAGTTTTATTGTGACAATGTCACTTCTGACTGCACCAAGGACTATTTTCCCCCCTCATCACCCCTATTCTTTTCCCCTCTCTGTCTCTCTCAATGGTGTGGTATGGTCACTGTCTTCCCATTGAATGTGGTCAGTTCAAATTAAAACCAGAAAGGTATGGTCACTGTATCCCTAGTTTATACATTCATCTCAAATGAAGACCAACAACTCAGCACAAGTCTGCAGTGGAGAATCCCTGGTACAGCAACATTGTAAACTGTGAACTGTTTCGAACTTGCTGGCTGTTAATTCCCCACAGCTGTCAAGGGGGCTCAGTGGTGAGTTGGAGGATGTATGGTGAACTGAAGTGGCAGGGAACTGGCATCCTTTAAAAGCCCATACCACCCTACCTGGTCAAACACATACCACCCTACCAGCATCAGCTCTGTGAAGGGGAAGTTGCTACAGCCATAGCATGGAAGACCAGCCACCCAACACAAGTCTGCAGCAGAGAATCACTGGTATAGCCCCATTATAAACTGTGACCCATTTTGAACTTGCTGGCTGTTAATTCCCCACAGCTGTCAAAAGTGCTCAGCAGCGAGCCAGAAGCTGTACAGTGAAGCAAGGGGGTGGGGCACTTGCACCCTTCAAAAGGCATTGCCACCCTATGGCATAAGCACCATGGCATGAGTATGAGTGGTACAAGCTCTACTCAGAAACAAAAAAGACTTGCTGCATGAAGAATCAAGAAAGAATTTTACTTTATTCCCATTTTGTTGACCAACATAAAGTAATATCAGGGTGGGTAAATAGGTTGCTGAAATAAAAAAAATACTGACTGTGTAACTGTTTAAATTAATCGGTCTATGTACCTTTTGTTTACTTTTAGATAGCACCTGCTTGATGGACATGGATTATGATTTCTTTCCAACCTATTGATATCACTGTTACTGTAATTTCAAACTTCCAACAGCTAATTTTGAAAGTTTTTACCTTTTTTGTGCCCATCTTTTAGCACGTAGTTACTATCACTGAAAACTGATTATCACCTGTGGTTCTATCAGGACTTATACTTTGCTTTTTTTTGCTATTCTTTCGTGTTTCGAAAATCCTTGAGGTGTCCTCTTATAATTATGTTGCTAGCCTGACTAACTTTGAGCCATAATACCCAAAAAACTAATGGATTAGTTAATCTGGGTTTTACCTACAGGCAACTTCGTGACACCTCTATATCATTTGGCTCCTCCCCATATGCAAGCACAGGCATAACTTCTAGCCTAATAGCACAAATCAGTTTTACAGATATGATTAAATCAATGGTTAATACCTCAAAATTCTGTCTAACAGGTAAAATCAACATGGCCTAGACAGTTTTACAAAAGCATGGCCAAAGTAATCTTTTATGGTAACAAATTGACTATGGCTAGAGGAATGATACTATTGTGCCTTTTACTAGCTGGAGATGTTCAATTAAACCCAGACCCTCAGCTGGCTGCAGATATAACTGCTGATATTTTTAAAAAGGGGAAGTTAGTCTTATTCATATGAACATACGAAAAAGCCAGCAGAAGAAGGCCATTTGGTCTATCAAGTCTGCTCATGTTATAGGGTCCACAGCTTGAGCTACTGTCCCTGCCCCCTCTCCCCACTCCTCCCATCCTCCCTACCCATGACACTTACCCTCCTCCTATACCTGTCCCAGCCTCTCTTAAAGCTGCCCACTGTCTTCAACGAGATTACCTCTTTTGACAGTGCATTCCAAGTGTCCACTACCCTCTCTGTGAAGACGTGCTTCCTGACCTCCCTCCTAAACCTACCACCCTCCAGCTTAAGACTGTTCCCCCTAGTGTTGTGGTTGCCACTCAGCTTAAAGAGACTCTCCTTATCAACCTTATTTATCCCTTTCAAGTACTTGAAGGTCCCAATCATGTCCCCTCTCTCTCTCCTGTCTTCCAGGGAGTACATGTTAAGTGCCCTCAACCTCTCCTTGTATGTCTTACCCTGCTGACCAGCTATCATCTTTGTAGCCCTCCTCTGGACCTTCTCCAGCAGGTTAATGTCCTTTTTCAGGTCTGGACTCCAGTACTGAACTTCATACTCTAGATGCGGCCATACCAGTGACCTGTACAAGGGCAGTATAGCCTCCTCTCTCTCTCTCTCTCTCTCTCTCTCTCCCTACTACTGATTTCCCTAGATATGCATCCCAGCATCTTGTTTGCCTTTGCTGCTGCTTTCTTGCACTGTGTGGAGTGCTTCAGGTCAGTAGTGATCATCACTCCCAGGTTCTTCTCCTCCTCTGATGCAGATACTCAGACTCCACCCAGGCAGTACTCTATCCTAGGATTCCTGGCTCCAATATGCATAACTCTGCATTTCTTGGCATTGAAGCCAAGCTGCCAGATCCTGGGCCACCTCCCTAGCTTTTCCAGATCTTCCTCTAGGTCCTGTATCCCTTCAGCTGTTTCCACTCTCCACAGAGCTTGGTGTCATCCATGAATAGGCACATTTTGCCCTTAATGCCATCTCCAATGTCACTGATGAAGACATAAAACAACACCGGTCCCAGCACCAAGCCCTGCGGGGCCACACTGGTTACCTGTCTTGTGCCAGATAACTCTCCCCCCACAACCACCCTCTGGGTTCTGTCCTTCAGCCAGTTTTCCACCCATCTGACCATCTTTTCCCCAACCCTGAGATCCACTAACTTTCTGATCAACCTTTTGTGGGGCATAGAGTCAAAGGCCTTGCTGAAATCAAGACAGAGGATGTCTACTGCTTAGCCCCTGTCTACTGTCTTAGTGACACAGTCAAAGGAGTTGATCAGATTTGTTTGACACAATCTCCCCCCCCATGAACCCATGCTGCTTCGCATCCTGGAGACCATGCTCCTCTAGATATTCCATCAACCTTTCCTTTAGTGTGGTCTCCATGAGCTTGCCCACAATGGAGGACAGACTGACTGATCTGTAATTTCCTGGGTCAACCTTGGGACTACTTTTGTGGAGTGGCACTACATGTGCTGTTTTCCAGTCCTGTGGTGCATTCATTTTAATGTTTAATGTTCGTGGCCTTGTTCCTAACATGAATGCCATGAGAGAATGGACGCTAGAATTCAATCCTAGTTTGGTTATTATTACTGATACATGACTAAACAATAAAGTAGGAGATATGGGCCTATTAATACCAGGCTATCAAATGTGTAGACAGGATCAAAATAAAGGGGAGGGAGAGTTATGATCTATGGGCAGATCAATTTAAATTTACTATGTATTGAATATAATAACATACAAACTCCTGGAATGGAAAAATTAGCTTTGGATTTGAGATTGCCCTACAGTAAGCCCATATTGATAATGGGATGTTATTTGCCACCAAAGGGTGGCAGAAATATCCTTTCTAATGTACATGATTTTTTTGTATCAATACAGATCCAGCCATGAAATTCTATTGATGGGTGATTTCAGATTTGTTTGACACGATCTCCCCCCCCCATGAACCCATGCTGCTTCGCATCCTGGAGACCATGCTCCTCTAAATATTCCATCAACCTTTCCTTTAGTGTGGTCTCCATGAGCTTGTCCACAATGGAGGACAGACTGACTGATCTGTAATTCCCTGGGTCATCCTTGGGACTACTTTTGTGGAGTGGCACTACATGTGCTGTTTTCCAGTCCTGTGGTGCATTCATTTTAATGTTTAATGTTTGTGGCCTTGTTCCTAACATGAATGCCATGAGAGAATGGATGCTGGAATTCAATCCTAGTTTGGTTATTATTACTGATACATGACTAAACAATAAAGTAGGAGATATGGGCCTATTAATACCAGGCTATCAAATGTGTAGACAGGATCAAAATAAAGGAGGAGGAGTTATGATCTATGGGCAGATCAATTTAAATTTACTATGTATTGAATATAATAACATACAAACTCCTGGAATGGAAAAATTAGCTTTGGATTTGAGATTGCCCTACAGTAAGCCCATATTGATAATGGGATAATATTTGCCACCACATGGTGGCAGAAATATCCTTTCTAATGTACATGATTTTTTTGTATCAATACAGATCCAGCCATGAAATTTTATTGATGGGTGATTTCAATGTGGATTGGTCCTCGATCCCCATGGCCAATTAATTGCTTGAGTTGTCCATGGGGATGGGGCTCATCCAATTAATTGACTCACCCACCAGATTAAACCCAAGGAATATAAACCTTTCAACTCTTTTAGATTTGATCTTGACCAGAGACCCAGAAAAAATTACTCAGAGTGGAGTTCTTCCAGACTCCTTTAGTGACCATTAGGTCATTTTTTTGCATTTGGAAAACAAACAAAAAAATAGGAAAATTTAAACTAACGGAATACCACTCCTTGAAAAACTCTGATTATATAAAGTTTATGACTGATTTAGAGGGAAGAAATTGGGACAGACTGGGGTCTTATCCTGGATGTAGACAGTGCATGGAGCTATTTTCACAGTTCATTTTTACTAGTATATAATCAACATGTTCCTGCTTGTAGGAAAAAGGTGAAACACAACAATATATTATGGTATACAAGGATCTTGAGCTTACTCCGTAGGAACAGGGACAAAGCCTGGAGACAAGCAAAATGATTAAACACAAAAGAAGCTTGGGATAAATATCATCAACTTAGAAACTCATATTCTAAGGAAATAAATAAAGCAAAAGCCACCTATTTTAATGATCATTTTAGTGCTGCAAATGTTAACGACCCATGCAGGTTTTGGAAATTGTTCTGCAAGTTAAAAGGACATAAATCTTAGGAATTGTCAGGGTCCTTTAAAACTGATGAAAAAAATGTTCCCCTCTCAATCTATCTAGCAGACAGATTTAATATATTTTTTTATAAATATGGACACATCTGTAGTGAGCAAAACTAAATTAGAGACAAAGGAAACAAAGTTATTGTACATAATTTTACAGACAAGACAGGACAAGTTAACTTTCTTTCAATCCACTTGACTCAAACTCAATTTTAAAAGAACTACTGAAACTGAATGAGAAAAAAGCAATTGGACCAGACAATATACCAAAACAGTTTCTAAAACTGGCTTATCCTGTAATAGCTCACATATTAGCAGATATTTCTAATTTTTCCCTTAACTACTGGCTCATATCCCAAAGCATGGAAACAAGCTAATATGGTCCCTACATATAAAATGGGCCTAAAAGAAGATATTTGTAACTATAGACCAATATCCCTACTTCCAGTCTTATCAAAAATCTCTGAAATGATTATTGGAAACCAAATGAAATACTTTCTGGAAACACAAAATATATACAACCTAAATCAATCAGCCTTCTGTGCAAGACACAGTACTTCTACTACATTAGTAAAGGTAACAATGGATATTCAACTGCCCATGGATAGGGGCCTCCTGGTCGGGGCCATATTTGTAAACTTGACAAGGCATTTGGTACCTTGGACCATACTACATTAGTAAGTAAACTTCAAAAAACTTGACCTCAACCAGGTGGCCCTAAACTGGTTCAGGAAATACTTATCAGGCAGGACACAAATTGTCTCATTAGGGAACTTTAGATCTCAGCCTGAAGACATTAAATCAGGAGTCCCTCAGGGGCCAATTGTGTTTAGTCTGTATATGAATGGAATTTGGCCTCTTTTAATGGAGGCCCAACATCACCTGTGTGTAGATGACATAGTTCTGTACCTGCTGTAGACGGCAAATCAATAGTAGAAATTCAGACCAATTTTCAAAAGGATTTTGATAGATTGCAAGATTACTTTATAGCACATGAATTAGTGCTGAATGATAAAAAAATCTCTGGTAATGAGTTTTGGTAGAAAATAAAATAATACAAATTTAGCATTACAAGTTATAACAAAATCAGATTAATTCTTGAAGCAAGTAAATTCTTATAAATATCTGGGAGTTTGACTGGATTCCCAGTGTAAATAGGATGTACCTGTACATATAGACAGTTTAATCAAAAAATTAAATGCTAAGTTAGGGGCCCTTTACAGAGTCAAGAGATGTATCCCAATGGAAGCCAGAAAACAAATTGTTAACATCATGGTGGTCACACTTTTCGACTATGGGGACATGGTTTATGGGGGGGAGGCGTATGGAAGAGACTTGGGCAAGCTGGATGTAGTCAATAACAGGTTTTCCCGTTTCATCCAGGATGCCCCTCAACTAACTCACCAATGTCTCCTGTATTGATCTCTGGGATGGATAAGTCTGCCTGAACACAGACATTTGCATATTCTATATATGACCTATAAAAACTTAATACAAAAAACTCCAGCCTATCTTAGTAATTTATTTCAGGTTTGTACAGTAAGAGATTGTTTAAGGACAGCTAATAATTTGGAACATAAAGTCCCAGTGTTAAAAACAGTAAAAGGAAATTCAGCTATTGTTAGTCTTAAACCCAGAACCTGGAACAAACTACTACAACTTTTAAAATCAAAGGGGAAAGCTTCATGGAACTTGATAAAAAAAACTGGATTATAAATGAATCCACATTGCCCAAAAGCTGTTGTATTTATAAAGAATAAAGTTAACTAGGCAATTCTGTACAAAATGTTTATAATCTCATAGTTTTTGTTTAGTATTTTGTCATTGAAATAATTTGTAGTCTGCTACATACTATGTAATTTTTACTGTTTCGTTATGTTTTTTTAATAATGTGCATAAAGTTTTTGATACTGGTGTGGATGGCTATATAAATGATGGACCCCATCGTAAATAAGCTTTGTTCAACTGAGATATCCTTTTCTTGATTTCAAAAACAAATGATTACAACTACTAAGTATAGCCACTATCTCCCCACTGTATGCCATCCGTCCAAAGGAAAACTGTCAAGGTACAGTCATCCTTTTCCCAATGTACAGCCAAGCCTAAACTAATGAGATATGGTTACTGCCTCCCCAATTTATGAGGTTAGTCCAAAGGAAAACTGCCAAGGTGCAGTCACTGTCTTACAAATACATTAGGCCATTTCAAAGGAACCCCGGTGTGGTATGGTTACCGTAACTTCTATGTATATAGTCATCCTCCCAAAGTAAAACTGACATTTAATGAAGTCACAGGTAGCATTCAGGAGGCATTTTGAAGAAGAAGACGAGTATCCCATAGGATTCTTAAGCAGGATAGCAGGTGAGAAGAAAAAATTACTCACCTTATTAATTATGTTTCTTCTATTGGAGTCTTGCTGTATTCTGACAAGTGCAGTTAGCCCCAGCCTTTAAACTGTCTTGGAGAACAAAGGATTAACATTTCTATGCAGAACATAAAATGCTGAGCTCAAGCTCGGTTGATGTCTCTGTCTGTTTCCTTTTGATAGCTAACTGTCAGATTCTTATGAGCAACACTCTAATAGTATTCTATGTGGAAATTGTAAAAACAAAATTTTTAATAGCCAACTGGCAACAAAAAGTTTTGGACTACCAAAAGAAGACTCAAGTCAGGAAACCCAAAACTCAAAACCCAAACCAAACAGGAATATAACAAAATAAACACCCACACAGAGAAGGTGTAAAGAGCACCCTGTGGTGCAAAACTGCCTCGCCCACTTCCCAAAACCAGGTTCTGAGAGGGAGGCAGGGAGGAGGGAGGTCAGAATACAGCAAGACTCCAATAGAAGAAACATAATTACTAAGGTGAGTAATTTTTCTTCAAATAACGAAGTCTTGCTGTATTCTGACAATGCTGTTTACAAAGCAGTACCTCCATGGAGGAGGGACAGAACCTATTTTGAGAATAGGCTCCTGAAGTACTGCTGTGCCAAACCAAGCATCACTCCTAGCCTGGATATCCAGAGGTAATGCTTGGTAAAGGTATCGCCTGTTTTCCAGGTGGCTGTGACAAATTTCTAAGAGAGGGATATCCCTGGCAGCAGCCAGGGAAGCAGCTGAACCTCTTATGGAATGAGCCCTCAGGGCTGAGGGTGGAGTTTTTCCCAGTTTTTCATAGCAGAATTGTATACAAGACACAATCCACCTGGCAATAGACCTCTTGGTGGCAGGTTTGCCCTTTCCTACTTCTCCATAAGTGAGGAACAACTGGAGGGAGTCAAACCTGTGACCCTTGGTACACTCTATGTAGTAACTAAGGGCTCTATCAACATCTAAACCGTGTAGTCTCCTCTCTCCTGAGGAAGAATGATCAGTGAAGAAAACAGGAAGAGACATAGACTGGTTTAAATGAAAGTCTGAAACCACTCTGGGCAAGAACTTTCTATTGGTTCTAAGGACCACTTCATCCCTGCGACAGGAGATAAAATCAGGTTCCACTGACAGGGCTTGCAATTCACTGATACGGCTAGCAGAGGCAATGGCTACCAAGAACACAGTTTTCCAAGTCAAGTACTTAGGCTCTGCGGAGGACATAGGCTCAAAAAGGGGTTGCATAAGTTGAGCAATGCAAACATTCAAATCCCAGGCAGGGGCAGGGTCTCTAAAAAGAGGATTGGTGTGAAGCAATCCTTTAAAGAATTTACAGAACACAGGATGAGAAGATAGTGAGGAAGACTTCCCCACAGACAGAAACGCAGAAACAGCTGACAAGTGTACCTTGAGAGTAGCTGGTCTGAGGCTTAGGCCATTAAGATGGGCCATATAATCCAGAACCGTAGGCAATCCAGCAGTATCTGGAGAAATATGCTTCTTAGAACATCAAATGCTGAATCTCTTCCATTTGGAGTTATAAGTCGTTCTGGTGGAGGGCTTTCGAGAAGCTTTGAGAATATCCAGAACCCCTTGGGAAAGATGCAGATCTGCAAACTCTAACTCTTCAAGAGCCATGCCTTGAGATTGAGAGACTGAAGATTGGGGTACCAAATCCCCCCTGAGAGGATGTTAACAGGTTGTAATTCCTGGGAACAGACAGGGGAAGATGGACTGCTAGGGACAGCAACAGGGGTACCAGGGCTGTCTGGCCCAATATGGAGCAATCAGAATCACTTTGCAAGGTTGAGACCTTATTTTGACTAAACTTTGAACAGGAGTGGGAAGGGAAGGAAAGCATACAGAAACTTCCCTTCCCAATTCATAATCAGGGTGTCCAGAGGGACTGAGCCCAAAACTGGAGGTCTGCAACAAAAGAGAGGGAGTTGGTGATTGTCTGTGGCTGCAAAGAGATCTATCTCTGGAGTGCCCCACCTTGAAAAAATCACTTTCAATACCTGAGGGTCCAGGGACCATTCGTGATGGCCCTGAGAGATCCTGCTCAGTGCATCTGCTAGCACATTGTCCTTCCCTGGAAGGTGAACTGCTACCAGAGAGGTTTGTAGGGAATAAGCCAGGGACCACAGTTTCATGGCTTCCATGCACAAGGCCATGGACTGAGTGCCTCCCTGCTTGTTGATGTACCACATGGTGGTGGTGTTGTCTGTTCTGACCTGAACCACCTTGTTCTGCACTGACTGAGAGAAAGCTTTCAGGGCCAGAAAAACTGCCCTGAGTTCTAGGAGATTGATATGGAGAAAGGATTCTTGGGGGGACCACAGCCCCTGGGCAGTGAGGGCCCCCAGATGGGCTCCTCAGCCAAGAAGAGAAGCGTCCGTGGTAAGAACCACTGAACAAGGCTGAGTGGCAAAAGGAATAACTTGTCTTAAATTGTCCTGATCCTGCCACCATTGAAGGGCTTGGATCAAGGTCAGATGGGATCAGTTTGGTAAGGGAATCCTTCCTCTGAGACCAAAAAGCTCTCAGATGGAACTCAATATCCCTCCTCTGGAATCTTGCCCCTTGGACCACTGCTGTTGAAGCTGCCATGTGGCCCAAGAGCTGGAGGAAATGCCTTGCTGGTCGAGATACCTGAAGGCTGAAGGAAGAGGCTAGTTCCATAAGAACCCTTGCCCTTTCTAGGGGAAGAAAGGCTCTTGCTCTGACTGTGTCCAATTATGCCCCTATAAAGGTAAGAAGCTGGACTGGTTTGAGAACTGACTTGGGAAGGTTGAGAAGAAATCCTAGAGAAGCGAGCACTTGCTGGGTCACTTGCAGGTGAGACTTGACTTGGTCTGGAGACTGGCCCACTATTAGACAATCATCCAGATATGGAAAAATGGAAATCTTTTGCCTTCTTAGAAAGCCAACTACTACTGCCAGGCACTTTGTGAAAACCCTTGGGGCTGAGGTTAGGCCAAAGGGCATTGCTCTGAACTGATAGTGGCCTGAGGGCAACTTGAACCTGAGGTACTTTCTGTGGGAGCACCTGATGGGAATGTGAAAGTAGGCATCTTTGAGGTCCAGGGAGGCTAACCAGTCCCCTGGCCTTACAGAGGGAAGGATTATTCCCAGAGGTACCATCTTGAACTTTGGTTTCAAAAGATGTTTGTTTAGATATCTTAGGTCTAGGATGGGTTGCCACTCCCCAGTTTTTTTGGGGTCAGGAAGTACCTGGAGTACAGCCCTTTGCCCCAGTGTAGGGTAAGTACTCACTCTATGGCTCTTAAGGCCAGAAGAGAAGAAACCTCTGCCTCTAGGGCAAGAGTTTCTGAGAGATTTGCAGGTGGAAAAGATCTGGCTCTCATCTTTGGAAATTCTCTGAAGTTGAAAACCAGCCCCTGGCTTACTACTTCCAGGACCCACTTGTCTGATGTAATAAACATCCAGTCCTGGACAAAGTAAGCCAGCCTGCCCCCTACTGGAATAGGAGAGTTGACCTGGGCAGGCCCATCAGGGTGTCTGCTTGGCAGGGGCCTTAGACTGAGGAGTGGATGCAGCCCTGCTCATCTCCCTTCTGCCTCTCCCTCTGAAGAACTCCCACTGTGAAAAGGAAGAAGAGGTCTGTGCTTGGTAAAAAGGCCTTTGAAAAGGCCTGCCCCTGCCCCTAGACTGCTGCCTTTGAGGAGTTGCCTGCCTTTCCTTGGCCTGAGCACTCCTGTAGGTGGTCCTGTACTCATCCATTTTCTTCATGTAATTCTCTGTCTGCTCCCCAAACAGAGAATTACCCACTACAGGAAAATCCATGGCCTTAGCCTGGGTATCCTGTGAGAGGCTAGTACATCTGAGCCAAGCCATCCTCCGAAGAGCCACAGATGTAACCATGACTCTTGATAACACATCATTAGAGTCCACAGCAGCATGAAACTGAACTTTAGATGCCTCAATCCCATCTGCAGCCACCACCTCCAGCTTCTTTGGCTAGCTGGGGGAAGGCCTGTTTAGCCAGTGCCAGTACAGTGTCCCACCTGGACTTCTGGTACCTAGCTGTATAGGCCATATAATTTGCTTGTCTGAGTCCCAGGGAAGATGCCATGTACAGCCTTTTTGCCATGGCATCAACCTTCCTAGAGTCTTTGTCGGGGGGGTGAAGCTAAGGGAATGCTTGCCTTATCACAGGCAGCAGCCTGCACAACCCCAACATGGCTGCATTGGTGGTATAAAAACTCCATTTCTGAGCCTGGGAGTGTATACCTCTTGTCCATTCTTCTGCCCACAGGAGGTATAGAATTGGGAGACTTCAGATTTTTTTGTGTTTGTTTCCCAAAAGATTTGTGGAGGGGAATAGACAGTCTCCTGGAATCTGGGATGTCCATCATTTCTACATAATCAGGCTCCTCCTGATCCTCCATTGACTCTTCCATAGGAAGCTCGAGGGTCTCAGCCACCTTTCTGTAGAACATAAAGTGGGAAGGGGTCTCAGAAAGCCTAGGAAGGGATACACCTGAAGGTCTGTCTGGGGAGATGTCCAGTTCCACAGGCACATCTAGAATTTCACCATCACCATTATCATCTTCAAACTCCCCTTCCTCCTCAAACTCTGATTCATAAAATTCTTCCAATGTATAATCGTGAACCGGGGGACCCGACCGAACTGAGCCCCTGACAAAAGGTGCCGGATCGGTTGGAACCGGGCAAAGCGATTCCACAATCCGAATCGCTCTGGCTATTTCTTCGGCAGTCGGAACATGGACTTCTGGATCCGAACCGGACGATTTTTCTTTGCGCTTTCTTTTAGTCGGAACCGACCCCTCGGGATCGACTCTCCTTTTGCCCAAAGAAGTATCACCCTGGTCAGAGGGAGAACTTCTGGTTCGGTAGGAACCGAACCAGGCTGGCCATCCGGTCAGCGGACTTCTTGGCCTCCTTTTCCCTCAGTCTACCTAATCTCTTTTCCAGGGTAGATTTGGGAACATTTTTGCAAATTTGGCAGTCTGAATCGAGGTGGTCAAACTTCAGACAATAAACACAGGTGGTGTGGGGATCGGCCTTAGCAAAGACCTCCCAACACTCACTGTAGTGTTGAAACCCAGTGGGCCCGTTTTTTTTCTTGGGTTTCTCAGACATGGCCAACCTAACCAAACTTACCCTTTTTTCAGCAACTGCCAGGCAAGACTCCCTTATCAGTTCCTAACCGTGTCACGGGTCTTGGAAAAAAACATTTCAAAACACGTCTTTTTTAGAACTAATAAGAACCGGTAACCACACACTAAAGACACACAAGAATTAAACAAATGATCAGTTCGGCCAAACCGATCCGCGCTTTTTACAAGGTCCACACAGAAAACACAGTACAAAACCTATCTAGTACTCACGGTACCACAGACAGAGACTGAACCGACTATGCGGGAAACTTTTTCGGTTAGAAACCGATGAAAAAACGACACTTAAACCGACTTTCAAACTGAGCTGCAGGAGAAATCTCCAGAGCGACTGTTCAGTGAGACGGAGTAAAGAATCTGACGGTTAGCTTTCAAAGGGAAACAGACAGAGACATCAACCGAGCTCAAGCTCAGCATTCTATGCTCTGCATAGAAAGGTTAACCCTTTGTTCTCTGGGGCAGTTTAAAGGCTGGGGCTAACTGCACTTGTCAGAATACAGCAAGACTTCAAGTTGTTTGAACAGATATATTGTGCTCATTAAGAAAGGCAGCATGTTCATGTGGTTGGAAAATTTGAAATACTCTAATCTAAATATAAGTCATTATTGTAATTCCCTTGTATACTTAGTTTACTGGGGGTTTTGTCTATTACTAACTTCCTAGTTATTTCTGCTATCCTGGCCTTAACATAAGTAATCTGCATTTCATTTGATAGTTAAAACATTCCCAATAAAAAACTTAAAGCACTGTCCTTATGACTACCAAAGTATCTTAACTGAAGACAAGTTATTTAAAGGAGGCTGAATTTATATGTGGGTTCCAATACAAAAAGGTATCATTGTAAACAATAATTAAATGGGAAATGTTTAAATCTACTTACCCTTTGTAGAAAAATCTGGCCCAACCAGGAATGAATTTGGGATCTCTTGAGAACAGAAGGATTGCAAACAGGAAGAAAAAAAAGGCTACTGCTCCTTCAGCAAATCTATAATGTAATTAAACATGGTAAATCTTTTACAGTTCATACTAACCCTATCCAAAGTGTGCTAATGCTGACTGGCTTAAAATGTATGGAAAACTACAATATACAGACTGAATTCAAGTTTCCCCTCCTAGGCCAGACAAATCCATCCTGGTGGTTTACAAGGACTGTAACAGTAGTTATGACATTCCTAATATAGATACATAGATACATAAACAGTGTCAGCAGATAAGGGCCTATAGCCCACCCAGCCTGCCCATTTGAGCTTGTAAGTTCACTTTATGTTTTCCTAGAAGTCTGTTGCCTCTTACCCCTGATCTCTAGAATTCCTTTATGTCTATCCCATGCATTCTTAAATCTCTTGATTGTTTCAGCCCCCACCACTTCCTCTGGCAGGGAGTTCCACTTGTCCACCACCCATTCTGTGAAGAAATTCTTCCTCACGTTTCCTCTGAATCATCCTCCCTCCAACTTCATCCCATGCCCTCTAGTCCTGGAACATCTTTTTCACTTAAAAATAGTGTATTCCTGCACCCTATTCCTCCCTATAAGATACTTGTATGTCTCTATCATATCCCCTCTCTCCCTCCTCTCCTCCAGGGAGTACATATTCAAGTCCTTCAACCTGTCCTCATAGGACTTGTGATGCAATACATGTACCATCTTTGTTGCCCTTCTCTGAACAGCTAGTACCCACTATAATAAGCGGTATAAGAAAGAATCTTGCACCAATGTATGGATTGTCAAACTGTCCTCTGGTCTGCTGATGAGTGGTCATGTTTCCAAGGCAACAACTTATTCTGTGCAGTACTCACCTCATCTGATACTTGATTGGCAGCATGTGGAATTGTTAAATAACAGTGATGACCTGATCACTAGGAGCTCTGTTCCCTGGCATGGTGATAAGAAACAGGCAGTAGTTCATCTCAGGTGACAGTAAACATTTGGGGGATTAATTAGATAATAATGTGAGCTAGAATGTGGAAGTATTTGTTGATCAGTACATGGGATAAGCCTGTAAATGCTTTTGAGAGTAGCTGAAATTGATTAGCAATTAGCAAAGTACAGAATCAAGTTATGCAAATTTCATCTAATTAGGTACAGTATGTTGTTAACATTCATGTCCAACACCAGTTCCATCTTACGTATCACTGCAATATTGCATTCAGTAAAAATCTTTAGCAAAAAAGGACAAACTAAGGTTAGTAGTCAATAAAAATGTGTATTTTATATATACAACTACTGTGTCTCGTATGGTTATAAGAGTGCATTCACTAGTTTTTTTGGGTGAGAGAACTGCATAACAAAATTCAGCAGTTCTGCCACAGAAAGGACTTGAGAAGAAACTCTTATAACCATAACAGAAACAGTAACTGTGCAACACTGGGATGAAAAACAACCCCAGACATTTGGTTGTCTGATTCAAACCCCCATTTATTTGTTAAAACTGTATGGTGTAGCACGACTACTAATGCCAAACATTTTTGGGTGTACACTCATGCTCTACTTCAAAGCTACACACCTTAGAGAAGAGCATGAGTGTATGCTCGAATTGTTTAGTTTACAGTTATCTAGTTGATCCTGCCAGCAGTGTTGGGTAAGTTACTTTTTCTATTACTTTCTATGAAAACTTGTCTGCAGAAGCTCTGCAGTCACTAGCAAGGATGGGAAAGTACTAGAACAAAATACACCTTAGAGTTACAGTTACTTATGTCTTTTTATACAAAAGTAATACATAACTGTAACTGATTACATTTATTTGAAAGTAACTACTAACTAACCTATTACTTTCAAAAAATGTAATCTGTTATAGTTTTTTAGTACGTTTGTATTGTTTTTGTATGGAATGAAATACGTAACTGTAACTGTAAGGTGTATTACTTTTTCTAGTACTTCTCCATCCTTTCTAGTGACTGCACAGAGCTTCCTGGAACAAGTTTTCAAAAGAAATAGAAAGTAATAGAAAAACTAACTTACTCAACCCTGCCTGCCAGACCTCTGCTTAATCTCAGTAGGGTAGCAGGACCATCAATTGATAAAACAGAGCAATAAATAACTTTGAACCCAATACTGGCTAACTAAATCTCCTATGACAGATCCCTGACTGAGATGTTGGCTGGGGGCGGGATTCTGGGATGCTGTCCTGACTGGCATCTGTTTGTAATTTAGGGGAAGGAGGACAGCAGGATGGACCAGATAATTGTAAGTTAAATCACTTAAATATGAATCACAACCTTTATTTATTTATTTACTCAAATTCAAATTGGGGTCAGCCCCACTCTTAGATGAGGTGCTTAGGGGCATGGACATTCTCTAGTAAGACACAAAAACATACGTTTAAGATAACTAGGTGCTAAGATGAGATGGTGTTATTCAACATCTTCATGAATGACATTGGGGATGGCATTAAGGGCAAAATGTGCCTATTTGTGGATGACCCCAAGCTCTGTGGAAGAGTGGACACAGCTGAAGGGTACAGGACCTACAGGAAGATCTGGAAAAGCTAGTGAGGTAGTCCAGGATCTGGCAGTTTGGCTTCAATGCCAAAAAATGCAAAGTTATGCATATTGGAACCAAGAATCCCAGGACAGAGTACTGCCTGGGTGGAGTCTGAGTATCTGCATCAGAGGAGGAGAAGGAATTGAGAGTGATGATCACTGGTGACCTGAAGCACTCCACACAGTGCAAGAAAGCAGCAGCAAAGGCAAACAAGATGCTGGGATCCATATCTAGGGGGATCAGTAGTAGGTGAGAGGACGTTATACTGCCCTTGTATAGGTCAGTGGTAAGCCACATCTAGAGTATGGAGTTCAGTACTGGCACCCACATCTCAAAAAGGACATTAACCTGCTGGAGAAGGTCCAGAGGAGGGCTACAAAGATGATAGTGGGACAGCAGGGTAGGGCATACTAGGAGAGGTTGAGGGCACTGAACATGTACTCCCTGGAAGATAGGAGAGAGAGAGAGACGGGACATGATTGTGACCTTGAAGTACTTGAAAAGGATAAATAAGGTTGATAAGGAGTGTCTCTTTAAGCTGAGTGGCAACCATAACACTAGGGGGAACAGTCTTAAGCTGAAAGGTGGGAGGTTTAGGAGGGAGGTCAGGAAGCACTTCTTCACAGAGAAGGCGGTGGACACTTGGAATGCACTGCCAGAAGAGGTCATCTTGTTGAAGATAGTGGACAGCTTTAAGAGAGACTGGGATAGACATAGAGGGAAAGTAAGGATCATGGGTAGGAAGGATGGGAGGAGTGGGGAGGCCTCCGAGGGCAGGGACATTAGCTCAAGCTGTGGACCCTGCAATGTGAGCAGACTTGATAGATCAAATGGCTTTCTTCTGCTGGCATCTTGATACGTTCATATGTATGTTCTATTACAAATATAAATATGGCAAAAAAACAGTGATGCAGCTACAATCATGTTTCCAGAGGTGTCAGCAGCTCTCCATATACATGCTGGAAAGAAAAAATAAAGCTGGATTATATATATATATATATATATATATATATATATATATATTTTTAGTATTTTTTGGTGGTAGGGCTCTCCACCAGGTATCTGCCTGGTCACGGCCCCTGGACTTCCATCTACTGTCTCTGCTAGGTCCCCCGGTCACCCCTGTCTTTAACCCCTGGAGGGTGGGGCCATGGAAGTGATCCCCAATCCAGTTCGCAGAACAAGTATCTGGTTGGGGATCCTAGCATCTTGAAGCTAGTTGAAGCCAAGGAGGGCTTCATAGAAGTGAGCCCCACCTGGATTTTTCTTGAATGGTTTCCCTGTGGAACTGGGTGTGTGCAATGATGTAAGCCGAGGGAGAGCCCGCGCACATCCATGCATGCTCTCCTCGAAGCGTCCGCACCCAGCTCCCCCATGCACAGTGTACCCTGGCTTCCGCCAGGGGGCGACAAAACGCTGATGCTGTGCTTCCCCCCTCCCCAGAGAAGGAAAGCAGTCCTTCAGACGTTCAATCCTTGCCTTCCCCTGCTGACACCCGATGGCCCGTGCCCGTTCCCAAACACGAGTCGCCGGCGTGATGCGAAGTGTGGCGTCCAGCGCCTCAACCCTCAGCACCACCGGGCCAGCCCTGGATTTTATATTTTAACCATGGCAGTTATTTATAAAGAAAAAGTAAGCAGAGTTATAAAACAGTTTGAGAGAGAGGAGGCTGAAAACATGTGCAATAAGCAGGAATGAGTGGGGAGGCCCCAAAGTTAATTCCATTGTATATGAAGTTATGTAAGAAATAAAGACACTACAGGGTGGATAATGTGGAGGGATACCCACATGCTGAAGGGTTCAGTGAGCCTCAACACTGCAGACAGATGGACATTCAGCCCTTGGAAGTGTGAGCATCCCCTCCAAAAGTCTTATTGCGTTTTGAAACGGGTTTGTGTTGCCAGCAAAATAAAAGAGGGAGATTTTTAAAACATTTCTAAAATGTTTTAAAAATAGGCTTTAAAATAACTTCAGTTTGTGAAATAGTCCTTTTGCTTAGGTACATGAGTGGCAGTTTTTAAAGTATGCAAGTAGGGGGTGATGAAGACGTTGAGTGCCCACGCTGAGCCTGCTATGCCTGTGTTTGTAATTTTGATCATGTCACTGTATGTGTGTCCTTGATTTGGCTATCTGAGATAGACTAGGAGATTAAATAGAAGTCTGAGTATATGTGATGACAGCTGAGAGTGAGCAGGCAGACAATTTAGTCTAATCTTTTAAAAAAGGAAAAATGGGGCAAAAGGTACAGATGAGTACAGTAGTGAGTGTGTGCATTTCTGAGTAAAGGAACTTTCAAGAGACTCAGGGTGGTGGGCAGCTGAGACTGGAGCAGAAATCCTAGTTTTAAACAAAATGTTTATTTGGGGAGGTAGGGTGCTAGTGAGGATGCAGACAGTGTGGGAAGTTATGAGTGAGTGGGAGACTGCTAGAAAACAAGCAGATGGCAGTGGACTGGGAAAAAAACGGTGGCAAATTCAAAAATAGATTTCCATATGGAGCGTACATTAATAATTGTGGTACTGGAGCATGATGCCACTTGGCCATTTTTTAATAAGGAAGTTTTGGCACATAAACACATGGCATTTGAATGCCTTCAGCCAAACAGGTTCAGGCATTTCCCAACCCATGTTCTAAGTTGTGAATAAATAACTGGGGACTGGCAGTATAGCCTAGAGGTTAGAGGAATGAGTGGTGAATGAGATTGGTACAGCCAGCAGACTGGATTTGATTCCCACAACCTCCACGTGCATACTTTGTAACCCTGAGCAAGTCACTTAATCTCCCCAGTGCTCCCAGATTACCCCTGAAAACAGGCATTGTACCTAGTGGGCCTTATACTGTTACCAAAGAATAATTTTAAAACATGTTGCGTGTTTCAGTCTCCTTAACAAAGCAGAGTTTACAGACAGTCAAGATAACCTTACCATTACCTAGTTTAAACATCTCTGTGTGAACTAACTCTGTGTGTTTATTACAATGAGGCTTAAACTGTGACTAACCTTGGGCACTAGGCCCAATTGGTGTTGTCCTCTAGACACTTAGCAACAAAGAAGCCAAGTTCTTTTAAAGCAGACATCTGCATGTGAGTAATTGTTTCAGGTTTCACCTTGGAAAAAGTGACTGAAGAGCCTTTTTTTTATTTTTATTTTACCATTTTTGGTCATGAAAGATACACTAAGCTGAGGCTTGCTTCCAGCTGTTTGTCTTGGGAACACAGAGATGTTAAATGACTTGCTCATGGTCATACAGTATGCAAGTGTTGTCTGTGGGATTCAAACACTGTTCTTAGCTCAGTGCTCTTAATACTATGCTATACTGCCACCTTAGAGAGTTTCTTCCAAGAAGATGACTGAGATAAAATTGGTCACTTTTACTACAATAATATTTCACAATGCCAGACCCTATTCTTGTCTCTGGATATTTCTCCCACCTCTTCTTCCTGTTTAAGATGGAGTAACATTCCTCAAGTCACACCTGGAAATAAGCTGTACCTCCCTTCCTCTCAGTTACACATGGAAACAACTTCTGTCTCCCCTTCCCTAGGTCAAATATGAAAACAAACTTTGACTCCCTTTTCCCCTGCTCACACCTATAAATGAAGTCCAGCTTCCTTTGCTCTAGAAATCCTACCCCAGGAAAAGAGCTCCAGCATAGTTTGCTTGTCCTAACCAATATTTTTTTTTTTATAATTAAAACTTTTATTGAAAATTTAAAAAGAAATAAGAGTAAACAACCATAATCAACATTTCTAAAGAACTAAATAAACAGATAAAAATCATCCTTTTTCTGACAGGTATGCGGGGAAATGATAAAATAGAGGTGTAGCCCCTGGCCCAAATGTGAGGTAGTATAATGTTGTTGCTCTCAACTTGCACTTGAAGGGTTAATAGACCCAGGAACAGAATGTTCAGTTCAGAGACAAGACATGAGGAAAGGGAGAAATTTATTTTTTTTTAAACTCAAAATGCTTTATTTCCGGCCCTAAAAGGCCGATTTAAACACATTAGTACAACAGACAATATACAGGACAATACAAACAATCCAGCCCCCCACCACCCACACCCATGATATCAGCGGTTAACTGAAAGAAAAAGGCTGGTATAGTTGGAATTTATACTTAATATAGAGGCTCTTACTAAAGAGCGTATAGTGTGTGCAACTTGCCCCAATATTTTTCAAACTTAGGCAACTTGTTAGTTACACTAGCATCCATTTTCTCCACTGAGAGGTTAGAGTAGTTTCTGCAACCACTCCGAGTAGGAGATGATCTCCTCGTCCAGCCAATGTCGAAGTATTAACTTTTTGACCGATAGGGCTATCATGGCTAAATGATATTTTCTCTCTGTGATGGATATCCAGGAGAAATCTCCCAGAAAGCAGGCAGCAGGTTCTATATATTCCGTTAAACCCAATAAGGAGTCCATCTTCTGTTTAATGAGGTTCCAAAGTGGAGCCACTTTTGGGCACTCCCAAAAAATATGGAATAAGAAATCCACTGTTTGCAAACAGCGCCTGCAGGTTGGCAAGGGGGCCCTGTTAATTTTGGCTGGCTTAAGCAGAGTGTAATGCATGTTATTAATAATTTGGTATTGTATCAGCCTCAATCTGTCTTGAGAGACAAACCTATGGATGTCAGCCCATATCATCTCCCAGTTAAATACAGTATCTTCTCTGGAAATTGAGCCTTCCAGTAACTGGAAGACCCATCTAATTGTTGAAAGGCTCTTTCTAGCAATATGGAGTAAATACCGGAAACAGCATGAGGTTGTGCGGCTATTACCCTGAGTGAGTGCAGAAACCTTCTTTCTTCTCTACCATCTTGATTTTACTGAGCCTTCACCAGCATATGCCTAAGTTGATACACTATAAAGCTCAAGTGGGGATTTAGGTTACATGTACAGATGATATCCCTGGACAACCAGACCTGCCCATTATTCCACAACTCCTCCACAGAAATCATTGCCGGTTGTGGGAGCCAGGAATCCTTTACCATCCTCCCACCTATCAGGAAGTTTGGGTTTCCAATAAGAGGTTGGGTAGGGTCCCAAGTATGCCAATAAGACATGAAGGTATACATCTGATTGTGGGCATTTACAGAGATTCCTATGGGGGTCTCAACTAGAGCTAGTGGGATCGACTTAGAGGGTATATGCAATAGGGTGAAAGGAGATAGGCCCTGAGCCGAGATAAGTTATTTTTCCAGCCTAAGCCACAGAGGGTAATACTGGTCTGGAACTGCCTCACCGGAACTGTCCAACCATCTTAGATACTTCGCAGCATGGTTAGCCCAGTAGTAAAGTTTAAAGTGGGGAAGTCTCAACCCTCCTTTTATCTTAGGAACAGTAAGTTTCCCATAAGCCAAACGAGCTTGTTTACTTTTCCATATAAATGTGGCTATCAGAGAATGTAATCTAGTGAACCAAACCTGTGGCAACCATAAATTTAGCATGTTAAGGGGATAGAAGATCCAGGGTAGTATATTCATTTTGATTAAACTAATTCTGCCCCATAGTGACAATGGCATCATCATCCATCTATCCAGATCATGCTGGATGGTCTGCACCAACACATCCAGATTACTTTCCCTTAGAGATTTGGGCTCTTGTGTAAGGATGCTCCCCAAATATTTAAGTATTTTGTGTTCCCAATGTACCCCTAATCCATCAACCTCCCTCTTACGGGTGAATGAGTTGAGAAGGAACACTGTAGTTTTCTCCAGATTCAATTTATAATTTGATAACGATCCATATTCTTGAATCAAGTACAAGGATCTACCTATTGAGGCCCTTGGGTTTGATAAGTGAAGAAGTATGTCATCAGTATACGCCGATAATTTGAATTCCTAAGAGCCTACAGTGATTCCCTGGATGTCTGGGTCCCTTTTGATCTGCTCCAGGAGTAGTTCCAAACAAAGACTGAATAAAAGAGGGGATAAGGAACAGCCCTGTCTGGTGCCAGAATGGATGGAGAAATAAAGAGAAAAGGAACGGTTGCAGTAAATACGGGCACTGGGCTTTGTGTAAAGGGCTTGGATCCATTGCACAAAGAGGGGAGGGAAACCGAATCTATTTAGTGTTCTAAAGAGGAAACACCAGTCCACTCTGTAAAAAGCCTTCTCTGCATCCAGAGACATCAAAACCACTGTGGAAAAGGGGTCACAGGATGCAGAGGAGATGTGGTCTAGTTTTCTCACATGGTCCGAGGAGGATCTCCCTGCTATGAAGCCCACTTGTTCTACAGTGACCAGAGATGGCATAATCCGACCCATTCTACTCATCAAAAGTTTGGCTAGAATTTTAATATCATAATTAAGAAGTGATATCGGCCTATAATTCGAAACCACTCCCCTCCTTGTGCAATAGTATTATTGTCGCCTCAAAAAGATTAGGGTCCTGACACTCACCAGCTACTATAGTCTGGAACAGACAGAGTAGCCATGGAGCCAGTTCCTCCTCCAAGACTTTATAAAAGTTTGAGGAAAATCCATCTGGACTGGGGGCCTTATCGAGTGATAAATCACTAATCACGTTTATGATTTCTGTTTCCGTGATTAGGGAGGTCAGAGAGGTTTGTTGGTCTATCGAAAGGTTGAGAAGGGGCAGGACTCTCAAGTATTCATCAATTTGTTCAACTTGGGGGGGTCCACCCTAGCACTATAGAGATCCTTATAAAAGGACTGGAATTCAGTTACAATCTCCATTGAGTTTGTTTTAAGCAAACCATCCTTATTGGAACAAATAGCATTTACTAGTCTAGAAGCTTCTTGTTGCTTAACCTTCAAAGCCAACAGGTGACCAGCCTTTTCTCCCTGATCTATGTAAGTAGATTTCATTTTAAGGGTGGCGTACTCAGCTTTTTCACTCATCAGATCATTATACTGTGCCCTGAGACGGATATGTTCATGACATTGTAGGTCCATGGAAGAAGGAGAGATTGCCTTTTCTAATTGTCTAATTTTGTCCAGTAAGTCCTTGGTTTGATGTTCCCTCTTAAGCTTCCATATAGATGCGATCCAGATTAGTTACCCCTGTAGAAAATACTTCAAACCACTCCATTCCATCTCTGGGCGGCCTGTAGTATGAAGGTTGTCCTCTATGTATTGTGCAATGCAGGACTTCAATCTATCCACCGCCCATTTATCTTTCAGTAGGATGTTATTCATTTTCCAGCTTGTCTCTACTCTTTGATTGGGAGATACTGCTAAGGTACAGGTCACTAAGGAGTGGTCTGAAATTACCTCTGTAGAGATCTGACATGCCATGAGGCCTACGAGAAGCTGTTTAATCAACAAAAAATAATCTATACGAGAAGAGGTCCCATGTACAGGAGACCAAAAAGTATATTCCCAGAGGTCTGCGTGTAGCACCTTCCAAAGGTCGCATAAGCCTCATCTATCTATCATAGCTCATATAGATCTTTGAGCTGGTGATAGGCCCGCCCTCAGCGTGCCTGTCCCGTCAGCATCTCGGGAGAAGGGTAGCTTCCAATCACCCCCTAATAGAAGTGGTACAGACAGGAAAGGCAACAGGAGGTTGAGAATATCCATGAAAAAGGATGGGGTCTCCGTTTTAGGACCATAAATGGATCCAAGGACCATGTCAGAACTCTCTAGAGTACTAATCACAAAAACGAATCTGCCTAAAGGATCCCGGATACATTGCTTACATTTAAAATTCAGATTCCTTGCTAGCAAAACAGCTGCCCCCTTACTCTGTATGCATGTTCCCGCTGCATAGACCTGCCCTATGTTTAACCTCCTTAATAAATTAGCCTCCGTTTTGAGTAAGTGAATCTCCTGCAAAAAGGAGACTTGTCCCTTCTCTACCTGCAGATGCTTCAGTATCTTATATCGCTTGTGTTTGTTGCGCATGCCTTTAATGTTCCATGAAATAAATCTTACACAATTAGCCATAAACTTTAAACATAGCTATTGTCCATGATCTAGCCTTAGAAGAAAACAAAATCCATTCCCCTTGCTGATACCATGAGTCCCTCTTTCACCTCCCCCAAGAACCCACTTCAGACCCCAACATACACAAGAACAAACCTAGCCCCCATTTGCATTACTACACCCCAACATAAGACCCTTACGTAAGTTACATAAAACTACTCCGCCAAATCATCAGTAATTGCCCATCCAAATAAAGCCCATATGTAATAGCATTTGATGATAGGGCCCCCTTCCCTCGATACTGCACATGATGCTGCCAAGCACAGCAGATAAAGTCCCCATCCCCCACCCCTCCATTGGATGGTAGAATATAAACAGCAAAACAAATAACTTAATGTTATAACCTGAGAATGCCAGGACCACTATTAAGTGAACATTTCTCCTTAAGGGCTCAATAGACAATTGCCCAAACTAAAAATGAGGCTTTGAGGTTATTATTTCATCCCAGTGGATGTTAGAAATCATGCTTGGTCATAGACCCCCTTGATAACAGGGCTAGGTCAGGATAATAGTATAAATAAATGTACTGCCCATTGAGACCCCGAAGGGGCAGCTGAGCTTTCCATATTAAAAATAAATAAAGTCTGCTGTTTCAGCCCCATAATTATATTAATTGCTAAGCATTTGTATAAACTAAATGTAGCCCCTAAATATTGCTGCAAGTCCCAAATTAAAGCTCCTGTTTAACTGTGAAAGAGACCCCCCCCCGGATGAAAGTAGAGCCACCAAATCAGGCAGATGGGAGTGCCTGTAGGGTACATCTGAGAAATTAAATGAAAGTCCAGGAGGCCACTGCCTGCTGTAAGGAGATGGTGAAATTGTAAGCCCCTTCAGGCAGAGTTCTCATTGACAGGCAGTCCTAATAATTACAACACGGATGTGCACATGATCGTGGATCAGGGATGTCTGCAAAAAATCTCAGTTGCAACCCCACGACTGTGCGCACCTTCAAGCCGCAACACAAGATGTCCCTCTCTGCGATCAAGTCCCCGCTGAGTCTCCAATTAAGGGGCAGCCACAGGAGAGCAAAGAAATACTACACTGCAGAGAGAAAAGGCAGGCTGACACCACGGGGAAGCACATATCTAGGAAACTTGAACTACGTCTACAGAACCGTGGCCATAATCAGCCTGCTGCACTTGTAGACTTAAATCTGTCTCTGACAACTTGGGATTACCATCCCATGGGCTGCAGCTAAAACAGGGAGTAAGGAACCCACAACAAACAATCTGGTGGCATGCAAATCCATCAGTGGCTCCAGGACCATGATAGTAGTTGGCCCAGCTTCAGTCCAAGTGGTCACCATCCCACATCGTTACTATGATTCCAGTCCACTGAATCTACTCTTGCCACAGAAAATCACATTTAGCAGTAACCGTGTTCACTTCTTAAGCAGTTCTGGTAGCAGCCCCCTGTAATTCCCTTACTGCCTGTTCATTAGATTCAAATGAGTGCCACTTTTCCTGTACACTGACTTACAGCAGGGCTGGATAAGCATCCAGAAGTGTATTCCAGCAGGGATGAGGCAGGAGACTGTTGAATGAAATGAGCCCCTTTTTTGTCTCACTGAGGCTGGTAGGTCTTGCGAAATTTGTATCTTATGTCCTTCCCACATCACTGCCTGAATGTCCCACAGCTTGGCCAGGATATGCTGTTTGTCCAGGTGGTTCAGCAGTTTCAGCAGGAATGGCCTAGGAAGTGACCCTGGGGCTGGCTTAGGGCGCAATGCTCGGTGGGCCCATTCCACTATTTAGGAGGGTCCATTTGGTGATGGGCCTGCTACTTTTTCAAGCAATTTCCAGTGTGAAAAGGATGGGGAGGATCCTTCTTCCCCCTCCGGGAGACTGATCACCACCAAATTGGTGTGTCAACTATGGCCCTCGAGATCCTCCACTTTTAACTCCATTTTGTTCAACTGCTTCCTGAGAGCTGTGATTTCAGGGTCCGTGTAGTCACCCTCCATTTTTCTAACGAAACTGCCCGTGCTTCAGTGTCCTTGGCTTGCCTAGAGATATCTACCAGATCCTTTTTCAGAGCTGCAACATCCATTGTTAATGAAAGTAGTGCTTCTCGGAGCGGCTTCATCACCTATAAGAGGTGCTCCTCCGTTAATAGGACTGCCGCGACCCTGCCTGAGGGAGCTGGAGTTGATTTTTGAAGGCTGCTGTCTGGATTTTTTTTGGCCTTCTCGGGAGAGGGTGGAGGAGTATTGTGGGAGCTCCTGCCTCATATGTACCTCTATGGCTGGAGGTGATGTGAGTTCCTGCAGTCGGAAACCAGGTAGGCTTATCAGATGTGCCAATATTCAGAAAATAAGGCATTCTTGCCGGTTTAAGTCATCAATTGAAGCCAAATTAGGAGCAGGAGAGTGGGAGAAAGTTGGGAGTGCTGCTTTCTCTAGCAAGGCATCACGTGACCCAGGAAAGGGAGAGATTTAAGCTACCAGGTTACAATGTGTGAGTCCAGTTTTTCAGTTCTGCTAGAGAGTACAGACTGAGTACAGTGGAGCTGCAGGTACCTGGAAGCCCCAAGACCAGTATTTTTTCCAAAATAAAAAGCCAGCAGGCTGCAGCACTTGTCTTCCATAGCTGAGGACAAAAATGGAAGGCAAGTGCTGCTGCCTGCTGGCTTCTTTGTTTGATTATTGCTGCCTGCACCTCCCATTAGCCTTGCAGTGGCATAGCTGCAAGCACCCCCCCAATCTTGAACTTCAAGGAGACCATACATGACGTGGATGAGGCCACCTAACAGGTTACTGTCATGGGCGGGTCTGGGTTGACCAGCTGTTTTGACAAAGAGTGCATTGCAGAACTGGTGTCCTGTTGATGTTTCAGACTTAGAGGAGTGAAATCTCTAGGAAAGGTTAAGGAACTGCTGCTTATTATGGGTACTAGCTGCCAAAGAGTAGAAGAAAGGAAAAAAAGTGAATGCAAGTGGCTGAGGAGGAGGAGCCTCTGTATCACCCATTATTTGATGGTCAGGTCCCCGTGGGTCCTTCCTGAGTGCAGATCCCTCCTATTCTAGAACAGACGCTCACCACTATGCAGTGCATGTCCATTTCTAGGAAGGCAAGTCAGTGAAGCAGATGCCTGTCTATAGTGTACTGTGGATAGGGTTCCCACCTTTTCAGAAGCCCAAACTGGAACATTTTATACCAAAACATGATTTTTCACAGACCAGTATGTAACCTTGATTAATACAACAGATTTATTTTCTCTAAATAATCAGAACTAAGACTAAGGGCCAGATATCCAAAACTTTGTGCTGGGTGCAAACCATTTGCACTTGGTTTGCGCTGGTCCACTATATTCAAAAGGTCAAATAGCGGGTAAACTGCATTAGCACCGGGCAAAAGTATAATGTGTGCAAGGGGTTAAAATAGGGGGCATGTACATGAATACAGGCACAATGCTATATTCAGTGCATTAGCGCAAAGTGTTTTTGTGCAACTTAGCGCAACACTTTGCATGGTGCAAATTATCACCCAGGACAAGGTAGTATTAAAGGAAAGCTCCCTTCATTCCAGGCTCCCGCCCCTGCAAGGCTTACCCTCCAGTTAAGCCTTTTAAGTATGCTGCAGCATTTTTCTTGTGCCGCAGCATACTGTACTTTATTTTAATTACAAAAAGTCTGCAACCTGGAAATATGGCGGACGCTACTGGGGCTCCACTATGTGTAAAGGTGCGGCGCCGCACAGTACGCTTCAATACAAAGATCTATTTTTTCTACTGTACGATCAAGGCATTTAGCATGTTTCAGGTTTTTTGGTAGGACACAGCCATCCAAAACAGGAGTGTCCTGATGAAATCAGTCCTGCTGGTAACCTTAACTATGGATAGTGTTTGCTACAAAGGTGAATTCAAAGTGAAACAATTGTTGACTCCCAACCCCTGGTCCTATTTTACCATCTGACTAACTATTCCCAAAACTGCTGAACATGTTTGCTGTTTGTGGACAAAGTGTCATTTACAGAAAAGACTACTTGCAAAGGTGACCCAGTGCTCCTACATGCCTGCTGTCCTGTTTGCAAGGTGCCCCACTGCCCCTTCCTGCCTGCTGTCCTGTTTGCATGGTGCTGCACTGCCTCAGCAAGGTGCTGCACTGCCCCTGCAAGCCTAAAGTTCCCACTGCCTCAGCATGCCTGCTGTCCTCTTTGCAAGGTGCCCCACTGCCACTGCAAGGTGCTCAGTTGCCCTGTAAGTGCTCTATTGCCTCCTGAGTGACAGTTCTCCTGTTTGCAAGGTTCCAAGAAGAGCACCTCTGCTCCTGCATATGTAAAGTACTCTACTCACCCTGCTTGCCTGTAGTCCTGTTTGTAAGGTGCATCATTTCTACTGCAGTGTGCCCACTTGTCCTGGCAAGGTGCCTCAGTGCCTAAAGTGCTCCACTTTTGTGCCGTAAGGTCTGCAGCCCAATGCCCCATAGTACCATAAGCTCTTTGGCTGGTTATAAAGGTGTAACAAAACCCCTCACATAGCCAAGAACCAAGTTGTACTGTAAGCCCTGTGGCTAGTTACACAACCCTTTACATAGCCAAGGGACATATAGTACTGTAAGTGTCATGGTTGGTCATACAGGTGTAACAAACCCCTCACATAGCCAAAAGCCCAGTAGTACTGTAAGCCTTGTGGCTGGTTACACAACCCCTTACATAGCCAAGTGCCCCGTAGTACCATAACAACTGTGACTGGTTATTCAGGTGTGACAAACCCCTCACATGGCCAAGAGACCAGTTGTACTGAAGGCCCTGTGTCTGGTTGTACTGGTATAACAACTCTCTTACAGAGTCGAGGGTGCTATAGTACCTTTAGTCTCTTGACTGGTTTTACAGATACCTCTAAATGATGGAGGGGAAAAACTAGTGTGCATAACTTTATAACTGTACTACATGTTAGAAATACAGTGTTCACTCTGTACACAGACTTACCGTACTGGACCCAGTTTTTCATAGTCTTCTTGAATAACTGCCTTTGCTCTGGATTCTGCTTCTGCTCTCTGCTTTGACTTTTTCTTTCCCAGTCTAATAAAATAGTAGAAGGACAGTTGCAGAATAATGCATTTCAACAGACGATATTAAAAAAAATCTATTATACAGTTGAGCTAATATATTTTAATATTCAGGATTTAAAGTACAGTAGACATAAAGATTGACTTATATTGTTTAGGATAAATATTTAAATAAAGGTTTTATCACCAGTCAATCCAGATAATAAACAGAAGTATTGCAATGTTTGTCATCATGGACTCCATTGTACAGCTCAGGTTCCACATAAACACTTTATTATTAATATATAGAAGACAGACTTCAAATCTGCATGTGTCTGAACATTATTTATTTAAATTACAGGACCCAGCTGGCCCAGTGGTGCTGAGGGTTGAGGCGCTGGATGCCACACTTCTCTGCCACCCTGGCGACCCAGATTTGGAAGCAGATCTGGCACGCCGGGGGGGGGGGGTCGGAAGGGGAGGGAGAGGATTGAGCATCCAGAGGTCTGCTCTTCTCTCCCGGGGTTGGGAGTAGGACTTGCCTCACTCCGCAGTGGCTCCCAGTGGAGACTAGGGGTGCTGCAGTGAGTAGTGCATTGCTGGGGTGGAGCGGTGGTAGATGTTAGCACTACGTGCACAGATGTCATTACACATCCACACTCAAGGGGAAACCTAAGGAGGGAAACCCCAGCTACTGGGGAGGTGACAACGGCGTTCAAGTACTCAAGCCCCCATGCCCAAAGATGGCCCTGGCCCAATTTGACTCTCTCTGGTCCCTGCTCCTCCCATAGATTGGGGTAGATGGGGGGTAACCTAGCACCCATTCCTTGGTCGAGGTCAGGGTTCAGGTGGGTGGCAGAGGCGAGAGCAAGTGGGTCCCTGTCTGAGAGATGTCCCAGTAACTGGTAACCAGGAGGGAAAAAGAGTATTAAAAAAAATTACAGGACCCTTTCATTTTTTCCATTTAAATTTGTGTGTCCATCTGGATGCCTGTGCAGGGATATACTCTGGTCAGGCCAGGAACATTCCAGCTATCATGTAGATGGTAGATGGTTATTTTCTCCCCGTTTTCTCTTCCCACCTCCCCGGGCATGGAGCAATGCCTGCATTCTCACCCATTCACAGTGTGTACTGTGCACTAGGAACAAGCTCCCTGGCCCAGCCACAGGAGTTGCAGTGGTAGCAGAACCTGCTGCCAGCCCCTCCCTAGCTTGGATACACTGCTGAGCAGCAGCTGTCATAGTCCAGCTTGATTCTCATCATGACACACTGAGTCCATTCCAAAACCCGAGTTGTCTGCACTTGAGCCATCGCAGTGCAACAGGACAATTTCTATTGGTCAAGACAACTATCTCAAATAACATTCCTTGGAAGAGCAGCTGGATGAAATCCAGTGGCCTCGGTACAATGCCTTTCTAAATTACTAGTGTTTAGTAGTGACTTATATAGTGCCAGCTACCTTCTATCACAAATATTCCCAAGCAGCAAGGCATGCAGCATGAAAAAGTGGCCATGGAAACTAGTTGCCCTACTAATCCAGCTGGTAGCATTTATTTTATAATAAGAACTATAAAGCAATGACTGGAAGCTGAGCTTTCTGATTAGCTGACAGCACTATTTTTTTTTAATTCTTTTCATTGAGATAAAAAGGTTTTACACATTTTCTAGACAGGATACACATACAGACCACCATATACACATTTACTTTAAAGCATTCCAACATTACTAGATACAGTGATCATTTGATCTCAGATTTAATTAAGCCATATAGTATTTCATTATAAAGCTTTACATGTGTGACTAACAAAAGCACTTAAAGAGCAATTGACACGTCTCAGTAGAAACATGCCAGTAGTGCCCTACTCTGCCTAAAATACCTCCCAGTATGGAGAGTACTGCAAATGGAGGTACTGTAAGGCAATATTGTACAGTATAGATGTGGTGGAGGGCAATGCGCACCCTCACCACAGCCTCAGGTCCCCTTCCCGATCCAAGCCTGAGGATGATGTCAGGTAGGGATGGGGACCTCGCGAAATTCCATTCCACAGGTGAAAGTGCTGTAGCCCTTGGGGTCCATCCTGGTCTGTAGTATGATCAGCTCCATCTCATAAATCTTGGCCCCCTTGTGGATGAGCCTCTCCATTGTTTGTGCCCAGCTCCAAGCCTGAAAATATATGAATCTATGCATCTGGGAGATGCCCAGATCCTCAGTAAGCTGCTGATAGGTTTCAAAACCTCCTTTTGTGAAGAGGTCCCCTAGGCACCTTATTCCTGCCTGTTCCCAATCCCATAAGCCCTGATCTTCCAACCCTGGTAAAAACTCTGGGTCATCATAGATGGGGCTTAGGAAAGTACTCTCTCACACATCCTTCAGATACTTCTTTATCTTTTCCTGTGTTTCTAAGAGCATTTCTGCCAACTAATTCCTTGCCCTTATCATACAGAGTGCTCTTAGTTCCCCACAATTCAGATAAGCCAGGAGAGTGTGAAGTACCCAATCAATTTCTATTGATAGCCAGCTTTCTCCCTGCACCATCTTAACCCACTTGGGTAATAGTCTCACTTTGGCCGCAAGATGACAGAGGGTAAAGTCTGGAAATTTGAGACCTCCCTGTCCAGTCTGACCTTTCAGTCTCGCTAAGCTTGCTCTTGGTCTTCTCCCAGTGTAGATAAAATCTGAGCAGTATTTCTCTAAGCCCTGAAAGTTTCACCTTCATAGTTCCATAGGCAACATCTGCAGGGGGCATAAGATTCTGGGGAGAATGTTCATTTTAATGAGTTGATCCTCCAAGCCAAGAATAGACAGTCCTTTCCATCCAGTCAGATCTGCTTTGACTGTGGCCAGCAAAGGTCTGTAGTTAATGTGATACAGTAAGGGTAACATGGGTCCCACCTTCAGTCTCAGATACTTAGTGTGCAAATGCACAGTTTAGGGTCAAAATAGCAATAGTGTGTTAAGAAGCCATGAAGACAAAACAGTGGCTCACAACACTGCGGTTTCATAAAACAGCTACACCATAATACAACACTATGAACGTCCAAACAAACACTTTCCTGACAGTGTAATGTGGGGGACTATACCGCCAGCACACCCCACACTAAATATAACAAACTCCACACTGAGCAGGACAGGACACATGGCAGTCTTGGAACACAGCCATATGACCTGTACAACTAATAAACAAGGCACACTACATAAAAAAAGTAAATAGACATGACTTACTGTGCACAGCAATGTAAACATTTATTCAATATACGGTTTCGCAATGAAAAGTAAAGTACAATATGAAACCAAACAAAAACCTGACGCACACACAAGGCGCAGTTCATATTTCAGCATCCCCGATGAGAACGCCATGACTTGCGACAGGACCACTACACTTCCAATTACATCCACAAAATACCTGACAACCACTATACCAGTGAACCACCATCCCAATTAGATCCATGAAACACCTGACAGGCAGCAACAAGTAACACAGAATCTGCACCAGGACAGTGCTACTGAAACCACCGCACTGTAAAACACCACAGGCAATAATGGCACATGCTATTAATGACACATGATTTTCTCAGGTGCTATTATGTCAATGCTATGTTGACCAGATACCTGAATGCACAACCTGGTGTTGCTGCCCCCATGTCCTTCAGTGACACTCCTCCATCCTTCATGAGTTCCAGTTTCCTAAAGTTTGTTTTATACCCAAGAGCTCAGCAAAGATTGGAATTATGTTGGTCACCACTGGGATTAACGTCCAACATCCCATGCACCCATGATCTCCCTCACAGCTTGTTCCACTCTGATCCTCTCTGCCAGGGGTTCTATTGCCAATGCAAATAGCAATGACAAGAGGAGGCATCCCTGGTGCACACCCCATCCCAGTTGGAGTAACAATTCCACATTTATCAAGATAATCACTCTTGGGTTACTATAGAACAAGCTAACAATACCCAGAAACTGTTTCCCAAGTCCATATCTCTCAAGGGCTGCAAAGGATGGCTCCACTCTGCTCAGTTGAAGGCTTGTTCAGCATCCAGAGAGAGTATGCATGCTCCCACCAGACACCAGAACCCCTCACTGGACTACACCAAGCAGTCTCCTCACATTGTGGTAAGAATGTCATCCTTTAAGAAACCCCATCTGGATGGTGGTCACTAGCAGAGCAGGACCACCTCCAGCCTATGGGCCAATACCTTAGCCAGTATCTTAATGACACAGTTAGATCAGCCTATATGTCCCACAGTCAGCTGGATCCTTCCCTTCCTTGTGAATTATAGTAATAGTGGCCATGTTGCTAGTTTTAGGGAGTGCCCCCACTTCTTCTGCCTCCTGAAACATCTCATGCATGTGCATCCACACCATGTCTCCCACTGTTCTATAATACTCTATAGGTAGCTGATCTGGGCTCACTGCCTTACCCTTGGCAAAGGCAGCTACAGCCTTTCTGATCTCTCCCTGTGTAAACGGTCATTTTAGCTTTTGCAGCTGTTCTGGGGTAATCCTCAGCAGATGCAAACTTTCAAGGAACTGTGCCATCTCTGTCCTCTTACCTTTATATTTCGCCATGTAATGCTTCATGTAGAACTCCAGAAAACAGCCCTGAATGTCCTTTGTGTTGTTGGTGAGCTCTGCTCCCTGTCTTTTAACTGCTGAAATAGTGTTGGATTTACATCTGCCTTTTGCCAGCCTGGCCAGAATCAGGCTGGGTTTATTGCCCCACCCATAAAATCTCTGGTTAACATAGAATAACACAACTTTTGGCCCTCCCATCAAGACTTTGCTAGGTGACAGCATTCTCAAAAGGTTATGTTAACAGTTAGAAACTCTCAAGTACAATAAAACCTCTACAATTTTATCTATTAAAACTTTCATTTAAAAAAAATATAAAGAACAGTTTCATTCAGTAACTGTATTAAGGCACTGCAGATGTTAGGTTATGTTTGCTAAACTACCCATAGGAGCATAAGGTACTTGGCCTTGACTCATACCTTATGATTCCCCTATGGTTAGATTAGCAGATGATAACCCAACCACTGGTCATGCCTTATTACTTAATAACAATAATAATTACTTAGTTTATTTATATTGTGCTCCCCTCCTACACACTCCTTAGGAGGGACTGAGTTTGTAAGTGGGGCAGAGGTTGCCTTCTTTATATCAGATATCACCTACAAGACTCTCTGCTCCCATCTAGAACATGGATTTGACTCCTTTATTAAGCACGTAAACAGCTTGAACCAAAGCCATGAGAAACTCATTTTCAGTGACATCAACATCAATTGGCTCTTCCACCATTCCGAGAAGTAAAAAACAAGCTAGCAGACTTCTATTTTAGCCAGGCTGTCAAGTCCCCTACCCGGATTAACTATAAAACATCCACAGGGGGGTGCTGTTGAGGATTCCTACTGACTAGATGCACTTGTGAGCTACTCTGCACATCAAGTAGCGCTTATCATTAAATAACTTAAAACCTTTATTTTTTATTCTGAAATGGATGACAGTTCTGTGTGAACTGCAATTTGCTGATCAATTCCATACCACAGTTCACAATAGGTGTTTCCAGAAAGCTAGCGGGAGTGGTCCCAAAAATCCACCAGTTGGTGACACTCAGGTCGCAACAAGCTCCACGTTAATGGTGGGATCGGATCCTCCCTGGAAGGCTTCATGAGTGTCCATGCAGGCAACTGAGTCCAAGGTAGAATCCATTCTGCAATGCTTTACAGAACAAGAAGTTAAAATCGAAGTTGCTTCCAAGGCTGCTGCTTCATCCGAAAAAATAGCTTCTTAAGCTATTAATGCTATAACCAAAATCATACAAGAGAGCATTCAACTCTGTTACAGATTGAAGGCTCTCCAGAATACCAACAGGGCCTCCAATGTTCATATAGTCAGACTTCCTGAAGGGTGCAAGGGTGATGACCTATTGGGGCTTTTGCAGACCTGGTTGCCTGGAGCTTTAAAACTTGAATCCTGAAACACCCCACAGTAGTTTCTGCAAGGCCTATAGGATCTGTCCCCATACTGCTGAACTCTGGAGTAAGTTACCTCAGACAGTTTTAGTGGTAACTACCAGCGCTACTATCCATGACCATCTTCTGCAGTCTGCTAGATTCACAGAATCTCTTCATCATGATGGGGAGACTATGTATCTTTTTTCAGACATATCCTATGCAACTAGATTGCATCACAAAACATTTGATGCAGTCTGGATGAGGCTGCACAGCTTGGGGATTTCGCATTCCCTACTGATGCCTGCTCATTTAAGAATTCATTATGGAGGGCACACTTTCCAGTATTCAGATCCTGTGGAAGCTAGCAAAAAATGGACACCATTGCCCATGAATTCGGGAGTGCAGGTATTCAATGCTGTTCCGATTCTGAAGATGACATTTTAACAGGGGAAATACTACCAGTAATTTTCCTAACATCTTCTTAATTTAGGAGTTTGCTTTCCATTTGAACTTTATTTCTTGTTCATTTATCATGCCTTTCAGAGTGGCCTTAACTGTGTTATGCCAACATTATTATTTTAATATTGGTATGGTTCAAGTCCTCATTATTTATTTATTTAGTTTTTGTTGACTGGGAAAGGAAGACTAGGCAATTCTGCCTATTTTCAGCCTCCTCCTGGGAAAGGTGGATACAGATGGATGCCAGCTGACACTGAACCAGATTAAGCTGTTGGTGATATTTTTAGTGAATGGGGGAAATTTAGCCAGGACACCAGGGAAATTCCCCATCTCTTGTCAGTAGGAAGAGCTGCTGTCCCTATGGCCGATGATTCAGTTTCTGGTCAGTCCGCTGGTGTACCTGCAGGACAGCAGATCTCCCTACCTGCAGGTCCAGCACAGGAGATCATTATTTTGGAACATCCTGACGAAATGGACGTGGTTTTAGAGCAGGAATCACAGGAAGTGTATATGGAGGATGATCTAGTAAAGCAACTTACAACTGAGCAAAAATGCCATTTATTAACCCTTCTGAAAGCTGCAGAACCAGAACTGCAGGTCAGAGAATCCAGTGAGAATGAGTCGGCAATGACAGAGGTCAGTCCAGACCACAGCGAGAAGGAACAGCCTTGTGGTAGTATGACTCATGCTAGTAATGATGCAATTGCATCAAAAGAACTGCCTGACAGTCGGCCAACGCGCATAGACAGCGCTACTCAGTTGGGAACTGAGACGACGGAACCGGACAAGCAAAACAAACAAATGCCTTCCAGCTGCACAAATGAAATTGTAAGTAAATGCGCAGCATAAAACATTGAGCAAAAAGTTAAACTGATTGTTGACAATGAATGCCCAGGTATAAGTCGGGGTTGATACAAAATCAAGAAGGTAACAAAGTTAAAAAATTATTTAGGAAGGGCAGGCAATGCGAACCTGAAACAAATACAAATCAACAAAACAAATCACTTTGCGCAGTAGAAAAAGCCCTATCAGGAGCTGGCTGGAAACAAACTAACCAGGGGCACTGGCTACCTGACTCTGATTGCCAAGATACACCAGAGATTAAAGGTAAAAGGGATTCCAGGATTTTAACACTAAAGGGAAAACAAAAAGCAGAAAAAAAGAGTAATGCAAATACTATGCACTCAGTTACTATATCAGGACACAATCTTAATGAAGAAGCTACTGAACCCCCTCCCCCTTCTTTGTCAGGTGATACCGAATCTTCTGACCTGGACAATGATATAGCTGACCAAAATCCCTCATGGGGAGATAGAGTAGAAGAAGATATTCCACAAGAAGGGCAAACTGTTGCCGCTCATTCCCCTCAACTCTGGGCTCAATTCAGACAAAGACAAACACTGTTTCAAAATGCAGCCCCAGCAAAGTGAAGAAATGCTATCCATCTACAATATTTAGGTTGTCTTCCTAACCCCCCTGACAGAATTTATGTTGGCAAAACTCTTATTAAAGAGTCAGTGAGATTTTTCTCAAATGAGATTTATGTCTTAATCCATGCTGCAGACAATACACTATTTGATGTGAGCTTTAAAACTCCTATGGGCTTGGACAGGTTTGGGGCAAACTATGAAAAAGTCAGACATTCAGCGCTCTGGTTACTTTTTCGTGATATTCCTCTCATGAAACCAGCTGCAAAACAAATCACAGTCTTGTTCCACAATGAAGGTATTAATGTGAATGATATCATTCACTGGCTGATGTAGCGATGTGATCTTCTGGGGGAACCCTCTCCCATACTGGATAAGGAGCACATTTGGATGGGCGGGGGTGGGGGTGGCAGTTTAAAATAAAACTCAAAATGGGAGTCCAAGACCCACGACATCTTCCTAGCTCCTTTTTCTTAGGAAGGGATAGAGGGCACTGTTTTTATCCAGGTCAGCCCAAGACTTGTTTTAAATGTGGGGCAATGAATCACTTAAGTAATGTCTGTGATCGCATTAAATGCAACCTGTGTCTGGAGTATGGGCATAACAGCACACAATGCACAAATGAATTTCACTGTAATTTGTGTAAGGAAACTGGCCATCTGTACAGAACATGTGAGTGGGCAATGCACAACAGAACTGACCACCCTGACCAAGACGTTTTATTAACCAATGCACACAAAATCAGTATAGAAAAACTTCAGAAACTGCAGGAAACACAAGCCCAAATGGAGCAGAAAAACCCAGCAACAGCAAAAGATCCTAAGAACCTGGCTGCACCCCAACTGCCCCCGGACCCAGCAATGGAGGAGGAAATAACTAAGGAATCTATTGATCAACATCCTACAGAGGACCTTTCTCTAAACCTGCAAGCATCAGAACAATGGAGCCAGAGTGAATCGTGTGGAACTGACTCTGATGTAAGGATCATGCCTACCCCTGAGATGGTAACTGTAGTCTCCAAAAAGAGGGGACTAAAGAAAAGTAACCCAAAAGCCAAACTTCCTAAAACATCTACCTCACCTCAGGCAGTTACGATGGCTAATAAGTATGAAATATTGCTTTCCCAGGGTTCAGGAGATGAATCAGACACTTCCTCCACACCTTCCTCGCACATGGGAGCTACATCAGATTCAGAAGATGAACAGTTGGCTGAAAAAGTTCAAACTGTTAGGGTAAAACAAAAGAAACTTCTGGGACCCCTCCCCAGAAGGAGCAGGAGACTGGACAAATTACCAGTTTAAAAGAATGTTTGTTGTCTCTTGTTTTTTCCTTTTTTTCCTCATTATGGCCTCCTCCTCCTTCTTTACATATAAAGTAGCTACTTTAAGTGTGAACAATATAAAGAATCCTAGGAGGAGGCCGGTAACCTTTTATTTATTGAAAGATTTTTCTTTTGATACCTGCTGTTTACAAGATACTAGGCTGAATACTAATAGTGATATTACTGCTGCTAGCAAACTATGATGTTGGGGAACCTTTTTTTATTCAATGAGCCTGGAATGGTGTGGAGAAGTGGCTATTCTGTTTAAAGGATCCGAATATAAAATCACTAGAGCAATTGACATAGTGCCAGGAAAGGCTTTATTGTTAGACTTTCAGCACAATAAGGAATCTTGGAGAATCATAAATATATATGCTCCACAGAGAAAGAAAGCTAGAATAGATCTATTTACTTTAATTAAACCCTATTTATTTACAAGTACATTTCTTCTTTGGGTGGGCAACTTTAATTGTGTGCAAGATATCAAAGACAGAGGGGCAAAAACAACTAAACAATTTTGTGATTCAAATTCTTTAAATAAAATTCTAGGTCAGGTAGGGCTCACAGACACCTGTAGATCCATTTATCCAACAGGAGGTTGTGATTGGTTGGGCATCCATGGCACTCCAGACATTACCTCATGGGTTTTAGCCCACCTGACAGGCTAGTGATGCACATGACCCTAGATCAAATTTCTGGTATATCCAGGTCCCAGAATCCCCTGCTCTCTAGTTTTCGAATCGTGCATCTGATCAGGCAACAAGCACACCAGGAATCCCTGTCTGCTCCATACAAGGTAAGACTTGATCTTATAAGTAGATACCACTAATCCAGGGGTTCTCAAATGGTGAGGCCAGCCTCCCTGGGGAGGCCCCAGCCTTTTCCAGGGGAGGCTCAAGCAAGTCTTGAAAAAGTATTATATTTCAATTTTGAACTTTATAAATTTTGTGTGACGGGATTAGGCAAACTGAAAGAGGATAATAGTAGGTGAATTTATGTATTTATTCACAAGTCTGTGACCAGGGAAGGTACTGTACACTGAGCAATGGCTTATTTCAGGTGTACCCAGGGAAGGGTAGAGAGAGAATACAGTTCAAAATGTAACTGCAAAACCCTCAAGCAATACAAAATGAATAAAAGTGCAAACAGATTAAGAACAATAAACTAACAATGCAAGGAGCAACTGATCAATTAGACTGGCAGCAGAACTGTCCAAATACAAGTGTTTACCATAAAGGTACTAGGAATAAGAACAGGAGGGAGCAAAATGATCCCTGAGAAGTTGCTTAAGAGCAGGGTGGGAGGGGGAGAGGCAGAGGTCGGCAGGAAGTTATTCCAGATAGAGGGGAAACAGAAAAAGCAGTCTGACCCGTGAAGGTATGGCAGGTAAGGGGTAACAGTGGTTCGAGAGTCAAAATTTTGGAGCAAGTAGGTTGTCCTGTTTTGGGGGGGGGCGTCATAAGAAGCTTAATAACATGAGTGCCAGCTATGCAAAGAGGTTTCAATTTATTCCTGATGTACTGTGAAAAGTAGGCTATTTTTTCTGTGGGGAGGCCCAAAAATATTTCAGTATTTTGGGGGAGGCTCAAGATCTTTTACATGGCTTAGGGGAGGCTCACTATGACAAAGTTTGAGAACTGTTGCACTAATCTAAAAAAAAAAAAAAAAAAAGAAATGCAAGCAAACTGTTGAGTTGTTGTTGTTTTTAATTGTTTGGTACTGTACCGCCCATCTGGGGGCTATATGGAGAGTAATTTGTAGAGGCCTTGAGATAGGAACAGTCTCCCTCTAGCGCTATATTATCTGATTCCTTATCCTTATCCTTATGCAGAGTCAAAAGCATAGCCTTATCTGGTAGCCCTTCTTTCTCTCCTACTCACTTATTTCAGTACCTAAGCTATGTGTTTGGTAATTATTGGTATCGCGATACCTGTTTTTTTAAAAAAAAAAAAGCACGCAAATACATCGCTAGCACAGCAATAATGCATTGCAATTACAAAGAAAAGAGAAGTGCGCACAGATCCAGGGGTTTGCTCACCCCTAAGCTTGTTTGATTGGTTGTGTTTTTTTGTTTGATTCTCAGGCGTATCTTTGTATGGATGGAACGTTTAAAACGTCGCGTTATCGCCTCCTAGGCTGCTGCAGGAGTGCATTTCCCTCCCTGAGTTAAAAGGTCTCACCAGGGTTATCGTGGTCGAAATCCACTGGTTTTCTGCATATTTCCTTTTTGTAGGTTGCGAGGAGATGCCCCGGCGCTGGTCTTCTGGCCTACAGCAGCCACTCCGGCCTCCTGCTCCCACGTGGCCTCCGTCCATTGTTCCTCCCTTTCCCCCTTACTGCACGCTTGCAGGCGTTAGAATCGTGGCTTTCACCAGGGGGAGGACGCTCGAGGCCCCTTTCCTTTACCTGGACCCCCCCTCTGCCTGGTTTGCACGCGGTAGCACATGGCCCCAGCACCATTACCACTGCAGGCCTACGTGCTGGGCTCCACGTGCTCACCGCCCCCACATGGTTTCTTTGGCTCGCCTCTGAGCCTATAGCGGCTCTCCTTGCCACTGCCTCACCCAGGCTGAGGCTCCCAAATGCAGTTTAAGGGGAAACTGCTCAAGCGTGGGGGGGGACGCTGACAGGATCCATCAGCAAAGCGAACGAGCGCCTACTGGGGGCATATCACCTCGCGGGGACCCTGGCCCCACTGTCGACTATTCCTTTCCCATGCAGAAGGGGGGGACACCTTGCAGTCCCCAGTCATTTTGGGTGGGACCGCCATACCCAAGGCCTGTCCCCGCAACTCGACACTCCCCCTTGTCCCTGGGGGCAGGGGATGCTCTAAAAGGTTCTTTGTTTTTTTTTTGCAGCCAGCCACATCTGGGACCATCCACGTGACCACCCGGAGGGGTCCCTCCCACAGCAACCCCCCAGACCATGGTCACAAAGCACTCAGTGCCCACCCTTCTCCACCTGGGTCCCTCCCACAGTGACCCAGGTGTACGGGATATCGCTATCCGGACCCCCAAGCTGTTACGCCATGGGTCCCTCCCTACAGCGACCCATGTGTATCGTCAATCGCAGCAGAAACTATAATAGAGAGTCTCCCCCAGCATTCCACGCACTCTACTGATCTCTCAGAGGATCCATACAGATGCCAGGCCATTACCTGACCTCAGTGCTGGGTCTCAGGGGACAAAACAAAGAGGACAACATGGGGCTTGTACAGATCTAACCTAAAGCCATTTCTCTCTTCTTCTCTTCCTCAGATGGTTAAAGCAAAGAAGTGTTCCACTTGCAACGCCACCCTCCTACCCCAAACCCCGGGACCCCTCTGCACCACCTGCCTGCTCGACGATGATGACTCGTCCATGGAACAAACACCCTCCATGGGGCCCAGCAACACAGGTCCCAGTGGTCCCACATGGATGGACCCCGGTTCCCTTCTGATTCAAAATCAGCAGGCCACGGTCGCCATGATGGAAAGCCAACAAAACTTTATGTTAAAAATAATGGAAAAACTCGAATCCCTCACCCAGCACAGAGCTGTCCCAGTGACTCCAGAACCAGGCAAGGCAGGGGGGTAACCGGAGGAGCTTCTGGATCATGATGAACCTTTATCTGAGAATCCTCGTGAGGACGCCAAGGAGGATAAGGACACCCCAGAGGAGGAGGAGGGGGTAGAATCGGACGAAGATGAAGCGGAACTTCCCACCACTCCGTCCCTCACATCAAAGTTGTGCTCCTTTGACACAGTTCCAGGGCTCATGAGGGTTATCAAAACCACCATGGGGTTCGACGTCGAAGAGAGTAAGCCCGCATCAAAACTCAACCCCATGATACAACTGAAAGTGTCGAACTCCGAGACCTTCCCAGTATGCCCAGCTATTGAGGAGGTCTTCAATAAGGAATGGCAATCCCAGGATCCAGGCAGAATGCCCAACAAAAGGAACCTGGACAGAATGTATCCAGACAGGAGGAAACATCCATTGCTTGGTGTAGAGCTCCCACCATCGACCCGCAGGTAGCGGCCCTTAGCAAAAGGACAGTTCTCCCATGTGGAACAATAGCCCTAAAAGATCCTACAGACAAAAGAGTAGAAGATATGCTAAAGAAGGCATTCGAAGTTGAGGGCACAGCAGTAAAGGCGGCCATGACTGCCATCTATACAGCTTGAGCACAGATCCATTGGCTCGAAGAACTGCAGGAACAAGCCAACCCAAAATCCAGGGAGGCAGAACTTTTAGAGTGCACCTTGGATGCAGCAAAGTACCTGGCTGATATGGCCGTGGAGACCCTGCGCTTGCACGCCAGGGCCATAGCTATTACCAATCGTGCCCGGAGAGCATTATGGCTAAAATTGTGGGACATTGACACTGAATCTAAGAATTTGTTGCAGAATTTGCCTCTGGGAGGAAAGTATGGTTTTGGGGAGGGGTTGCAGGATTACCTGAAACAAAAAGAGGAGGGTAGAGATCTCCTCAAAAATAAAGCTAGGTACAATTATCTCCCTTCAGCGAGGCGGAGATTTCGGAGTAGTAATAGCTCATTCCAACCCCGCAGGGATTCAACACAACACAATGGTCCCTTCCGAGGCAGGGGGACATCCCACAGTCCCTGTAACTCCTACCCACAGACCTATTATCCGTCCTCCTTCAGAGCCCGTGGGCAAAAGCTCGGAGTACGAGGTAGAGGTTACGGGGGAAGCAGCAGTGACTACGCTCCTCCAACTGTTTGCAATCAGAAACCCTATCCGCCAGTGGGTCAAAGACTGTCGTTGTTTTCACATCTATGGCTCAACACGACCTCGGACAGGTGGGTCCAGGAGGTGGTCACACAGGGGTACTCCATAGAGTTATCCCACCCAAACATTCCCCACAGATTTGTTTCCTCCCCTATAGCCAAAAGAAAGGCCACCCCTCACCAAGTTCAACGCATCTTGCTGGACCTGGTCCAGAACAGAGCCATCCAGCCCATGCCCCGACACGAACAAAACCTAGGGGTCTACTCAATATTCTTCCTCGTTCCCAAGAAGTCAGGAGAACTGAGGCCCATTCTAGACCTAAAGCATCTAAACCACATGTGGTGTGTCACAGATTCAAAATGGAGACAATACGTTCAACCCTACGCAGTCTCCGGGTAGGCAACTTCCTGACATCCATAGACCTCAAGGACGCATACCTCCACATCCCTATCATTCAGAGACACAGGCAGTTCCTCTGTTTCCACATCCTGGGCCATCACTTTCAGTACCAGGCCCTGCCATTCAGCCTCTCATCAGCCCCGAGAGTCTTCACCAAGGTCTCCATAGTCCTGGTGGCCAGGCTCAGGGAACAGGGCTGGACATCATACCTTACCTGGATGACTGGCTCATTCGAGCACATTCCAGGGAACAGGCCCCACAGGACACCATGACCACCTTACAGGTGCTCGAGGAGCACGGTTGGGTGGTCAATCATGAAAAGAGCCACCTCATTCCCATGCAGCAGATCGAACATCTAGGTGCACTGATCAATTTGGTCCATGGTTGGGCGAAGCCGTCCCCCTCGAGGGTCATCAACCTGAAGACCCTGGCCTGACAGATGAAGGGCCACCACCAGATGACCATGGGTCGCATAGCCCAGTTGTTAGGATGCATGGCATCATGCATAGAGCTTATACCCTGGGCCAGATGGCATATGTGTCCACTCCAGACATATGTCCTTACGTGGGGAGCACCAAACAAACACAACCTGCAGGTCTCTGTCCCACTACCACCGTCAGTGAGACTCTCGCTAGCATGGTGGACAGTGGAGTCGAACCTCATCAGGGGGGTTCCCCTGGAGGCCTTCTACATGGCCATGATAGAGATGGACGCGAGTCTGTCTGGCTGGGGGGCCTGCCTGGGGACCTCAATGGCCCAGGGCAGATGGTCTCCAAGGGAATCCAAGCTCTCCATCAACATTCTGGAGATGAGAGCAGTGCACCATGCACTGAAGGCTTTCAAACCCCTTGTACGCGGACAATCGGTCCTGATTCAGTCCGACAATCAGGTCACAGTGGCCTACATCACAAAGCAGGGCAGAACCAGGAGCAGGGCCATGTTGAGAGAAGCAACATCAGTCCTCAACTGGGCTCAATCAAACCTCAGCCATCTAGGCGCAGTACACCTGGCAGGAAAACTCAACGTATGCGCGGATTGGCTCAGCAGACAACAGGTGCACCCAGGAGAATGGCGATTGCACCCCGACCTATTTCGGATGATCCAAAGAGATTGGGGACCCATAACCATGGATCTCATGGCAACGTGGGAGAACTCCCAAGTGAAGGATTACTACTCACGATTCTGGGAGAGCCAATCCCAGGGAACCGACGCCCTATCCCAGCCTTGGGATCGGGATCATGCCTATGTGTTTCAGCCTCTCCCCCAATCCCCCAGGTCCTAGCCAAAATAAGGGCATCCCATCTCACAGTCATCCTGGTAGCCCCGTATTGGCCGCGAAGGACATGGTTCACCTCCGTTCACGAGATGGCCATGGCCAGCCTCAAACTCCCTTACCGAGCAGACATGCTCTCCGAGGGCCCAGTAGTCCACCCGGCTCCGCGGACACTGAAGCTCACGGCTTGGCTCCTGAAAGGAGGAGATTGACGGAGGCAGGCTACCATGATTCCATCATCAGTACCATGTTACAGTCCAGGCGGACATCCACCACCTCCACCTACAGTAGACAATGGTCTATATTCTCGAGGTGGTGCCAAGAAAGAGATAAAGTACCTAAGCAGGTGGACATGGCCACCATCTTGCTATTCCTGCAGCAGGGAGTGGACAAGGGCCTGGCCCACTCCTCCCTCAGAGTACAACTGTCAGCGATAGGGGCGGCTACGGGATCAATCAGGGGGCACAGCCTGGGAGCTCACCCCGATGCTCTGCATTTTCTAACGGCAGTGGAGATACTTCAACCTAGGACGCGACCTACTATCGCACCCTGGGATCTCCCAATGGTACTCGACTCCCTCAGCGCAGCTCCCTACGAACCGCTCCGGGAGGCAGACCTGTTCTGGGTTGGCCTCAAGACCTGTTTCCTAGTGGCCATCTGCTCAGCCAGGCAGATCAGAGAGCTGGGGGCTCTATCTTGCACCAAACCCTATACGATCTTTACCCCGCAAGGAGTCCGGCTTAGAACAGTACCAACCTTCCAGCCTAAGGTGTCCTCAGCGTTCCACAGGGAACAGCCCATTGAGCTGCCCACTTTTCCTGCGGACACACAGCAGGGCACTCCCCTGATCCCACATCACCTGGATGTCGGATCCACCCTCTCCGTATACATAGCCAGAACGCAGCCTCTACGTAAGATGGAAAGGCTATTCGTAGTCACGAAGGGCCAGAGACAAGGCAGGGCAGCGTCCAAGCCCACTATCGCCGGTTGGCTAAGGAGGACCATTCAGAATGCCTACCTAGCGAGGCAGTTGATGCCTCCTCAGGGTATCAGGGCCCACTCCACCAGGGCAGTCGCCACATCCTGGGCAGAAAGGGCCAATGTGTCCTCCGAAGACATCTGCAGGGCAGCTACGTGGAGTTCCCTGCACACATTCGCTAGACACTACAGACTCGAACACCTGCATGCCACACAGCCCACTTTCGCCACGCAGATACTCCTAGCAGCAACTTCGTCCTCTCACTCCTAGACCACTCTGATCCCTCCCTCGGGGGTTCACTGCTTCTTATCTACCCATGAGGTAATGTCTGGAGTGCCATGGATGCCCAACCAATCACAATGGGTGTTTACTCACCCGGTAAAGGTGATTGTGTTGGTTGGCATCCATGGCACTCCAAGGCCCTCCCGTCAGAGTGCTCAGGAGTAACCAGGACCCATAAAATCTGTTGTTAACCATGTGGCAGCATTGGGGGGGGGGCGGAAGCAAGTTGCAGTAAAAGTTCTATGGTCTTCAGATTGTACATAATAGGTATAATAAATGCGGCCTCTGGCCTCTGAGACTACGTCGTAGCCAGCCTGTTTCTTTCCTCTCTGGCCACCATCTTGGTCTACATTGCATTGTTGTTTTTCCTTTTTACTAACCTTGATTTCAGCTATGGAAGATTCAAACTGGAAAGCAGGGGCTTCTGGGATCTGGATATACCAGAAATTTGATCTAGGGTCATGTGCATCACTAGCCTAACAGGTGGGCTAAAACCCTTGAGGTAATGTCTGGAGTGCCATGGATGCCAACCAACACAATCACCTTTACCAGGTGAGTAAACACCCATTACACATTCTATAAAAGTACTTTAGTCACAAGAATCGACTTTATCTTTGCTGCTTTGGCCTTAAAAACTGTACAAGCCCATACCATTCCAGCGGAAAACATTGATCACCTGCTAGTTTTAGTTTATATATCTTCTTCAGAGGCTAAAATTCATGGGAAAAGCTATTGAAAATTGAACGCTACCTTGTTGGAAAATCAGAATATTACAGGGAAAATTATAAACCCCCTTAATGCTAAAAAATCTACTGCATGTCTTGAAGATGATTTAATTAGATGGTAAGTGGCGATAAAGGTTGAAATTAAACAATTGTTACAAAATTTGTTTTGGGAACAACATACAGAACAATATAAAAGTATTTAACTGTTAGAGCTCAACTTTTTAAAATACTTACAGTACAGCCATTCTGATTACAACATCCATTCTGTCCCAGCACACTACACAATAACCGTTCAGTGCCAGCACCCTACACAACAGCCATTCAGTGCCAGCCTGCTACACAACAACCATTCTGTACCAGCACACTGCACAAAAGCTATTTAGTGGCAGCACACAACACAACAGCCATTCAGTGGCAGAACACTACACAACAGCCATTTGGTCCCAGCACACTAAAAAGCCATGTAGTGTCAGCACACAACACAACAGCAATTCAGTGCCACCACACTACACAACAGCCATTCTGTGACAGCATACTACACAACAGCCATTCAGTAAAAGCACACTACACAACAGCCATTAACTGCCAGCACAAAATAGCCATTCAGTGCAAGCACACTACACAACATCCATTCTGTGATAGCACACTACACAACAGCTATTCTGTGGCAGCATACTACACAACACCCATTCAGTGCTAGCAGCCTCCACAATAGCCATTCTGTGCCAGCGCACTACACAACAGCCATTGAGTGGTAGCACACTACACAACAACCATTTACTCACAACACACTACACAAGGACCATTCACTGGCATCACACTTCACAACAGCCATTTTGTGCCAGCACACTACACAACAGCCATTTAGTGCTAGCACACTACACAACAGCTATTCAGTGCCAGAATACTACACTACACCTGTTTTGTGACAGCACACTACACAGCAGCCATTCTGTGACAGTACAGTACAGAACAACTCTCCATCTCTCTCTTCCCAGATGCAAACCATCTGATATTGACCCAGGTTAATCTGTTGGTGGATTAGCCACTCAAATGGTCCAGCTGCAGCACAATGTGTTGTCATGCAGTTGATCTGAGTTTGAGACTGAGCTAAGCCCACCATATCAGGAGGCAGGCCAGATCTCAGCAGCTGCTGCTGGTTAGTGCACTGCGATTGTGAAGGGTTAGCATTGGGCTCTAGTGCCTAAGTGACTCTGTGATGGGCCAAGGGAGCCCACTCCCACCACAGGATGACACTGTGTGCAATACAGGCTGTCAGATGGCTCCACCTATGCCAGAAAGGAAGGAGAAACCAGGGATCAAAACTCTTGTACTGTCTGTATGATGGCCTGGCCCTTGGATTTCTGGGGGTCCTAATGCTTGCTGACACTGGAACCTAGTCCTCACAGAACACTATCTGGGGGAGGGGAAGATGGCCCTCCCACCAGATCTCCAGTCACAGAGGTGAAGCCCTGGACATATCTAGGTAGAACAGGACCCAAGAGGTGGGAGTCAAGAGACCTGAACACTGTTTCCAGTATGTATTGTTGTTTTTCCCACTATGCTTGTATGTGTACCTTTGTATCTGCTGTATTGTATCCAACTCAGACTGTTTGTACTTGATTTGAATTGTATATCTTTGATTTTTATGACATTATTGCAAAGTGTTATGTACCTGTACCTTATCATTGTGCTATCTTTATGGCCCGGGTTGTGCCTAAAAACAGTCCTTTGGATCAGCTCACCTACCCGGTAATCAAAGAAAAATTAATAAATAAATATTCCTGGAACCGGAGAATATCCCTGACATAGACATTCATAACTGGGGATGCAGGCCTGAACAGGATACAGCCCTGGAATCAGAGTATATCCCCAACAATACAAAACTGGGGATACAGTCCTGAATGGGGTACATCTCTGGAACCAAGGTATATATCTGACAGATGTACATAACTGGTGATGCAGGCCTGAACATTGTATATCCCTGGGATCAGGATGTAACCGCGACAAAGACACAGATAACTGGAGATGCAGGCCTGAACAGGGTACATTCTTGAGATCAGTGTATATCCCTAACAAAGACGTACATAACTGGGATGCAGGCCTGAACAGAGTACATCTCTGAGACCAAGGTATAACCTTAAGATGAGCATGGTTGGGTAGAAAAGAAAAAAATACTCACCTTAGTAATGTTGTTTCTTCTAATGGAATCTTGCTGTATTCTGACATATGCAGTTAGGTCCTGCCTTTCAACTGCCCCGGAGAACAAAGAGTTAAACTTTCCATGGCCAGCATGGAATGTTCACCACGAGCTCGGTTGAAGCCCCTGTCTGCCGTTGTTCAAACTGCAACCGTCAGATCTTTACAAGCAATACTTACTAGAAGTTCTGTGTGGAAACTGTAAAACTCATACTAGCCAACTGGCAACTATATCTATATAAAAGGGTTTTTGGTTTCAAAAGGAAGATTCAAGTCAGGAAACCCAAAAACAAAACACATCCAAAACACAACCACTCACCCAAACTAAAAGAGGGTGAAAAAAGGACACCCCTAGGGTGCCAGCACTACTCCTGCCCACCCACATCCCAAAATCTAGGTTCTGAGAGGGGAGGCGGAGGGGAGGTCAGAATATAGCAAGACTCCATTAGAAGAAACAACATTACTAAGGTGAGTAATTTTTTCTTCAAACAACGTGAAGTCTTGTTGTATTCTGACATATGCAGACTACCAAGCAGTACCTCCATGGAGGAGGGAAACAGGTTCTGAAGTACTGCTGTGCCAAACTGATCATCACTCCTAGCCTGGATATCCAGAGAGTAATGCTTGGTGAAAGTATGGACTGTTTTCCAGGTGGCTGCTTGACAAATTTCTAAGAGAGGAATATCACTGGCAGCAGCCAGGGAAGCAGCTGTACCTCTAGTGGAATGAGCCCTCAGGCCTGAGGGTGGAGTTCTACCCAGTTTTTCATAGCAGAATTGTATACAAGAAACAATCCACCTGGCAATAGATCTCTTAGTGGCAGGTTTGCCCTTACCAACTTCTCCATACATAAGGAACAACTGGAGGGACTCAAACCTGTGACCCTAGGTACTTTCTATGTAGTAGCTAAGGGCTCTTTTAACATCCAAGCTGTGTAACCTCCTCTCTCCAGAGGAGGAATGGTCAGTGAAGAAAACAGGGAGCGATATAGACTGGTTGAGGTGGAAATCTGAAACCACTTTAGGTAAAAACTTTCTGTTAGTTCTTAGGACCACTTTATCTCTATGGAAAGAGACGAAATCAGAGTCCACTGACAGGGCTTGCAATTCACTGATACGCCTGGCAGAAGTAATGGCTACCAAAAACACAGTTTTCCAAGTCAAGTACTTAAACTCTGCAGAGGACAAAGGCTCAAAGGGGGGTTGCATAAGCTGAGCAATGCAAACATTGAGGTCCCAAGCAGGAGCAGGATCCCTAAAGGGGATTGGTGTGAAGCAATCCCTTGAAGAACTTACAAAACACAGGATGGGATGATAGAGAGGAAGGCTTGCTTACTGACAAGAAAGCAGAAACAGCTGCCAAGTGTACTTTAAGGGTAGCTGGTCTGAGGCCTAGGCCATTAAGATGGACCATATAGTCCAGAACCATAGGCAACTCAGCAGAGTCTGGAGAAATATTCTTGTTAGAACACCAAATGCTGAATCTTTTCCATTTGGAGTTGTAAGTCTTTCTGGTGGAAGGCTTTCGATAAGCCTTAAGGATATCCAGAACCCCTTGGGAAAGATGCAGATCTGCAAACTCTAACTCTTCAAGAGCCATGCCTTGAGATTGAGAGACCAAAGATTCAGGTACCAAATCCTCCCCCGAGAGGATGTCAACAGGTTGTAATTCCTGGGAAGAGACAGGGGAAGGTGGACTGCTAGGGACAGCAACAGGGGGTACCAGAGCTGTCTGGCCCAGTCTGGAGCAATCAGAATCACTTTGCATGGTTGTGACCTTATCTTGACTAACACTTTGAACAGGGGAGGGAAGGGGGGAAGCATACAGGAATTTTCCTTCCCAGTTCAGAATCAGAGCATCCATGGGGACTGAGCCCAAGACTGGGGGTCTGCAACAAAAGAGAGGAAGTTGGTGATTGTCTGGGGCTGCAAAAAGATCTATCTCTGGAGTGCCCCATCTCAAGAAAATCACTTTCAAAACTAGAGGATCTAGGGTCCATTTGTGATGGCCCTGGGATATTCTGCTCAGAGCATCTGCTAGGACATTGTCCTTCCCTGGGAGGTGAACTGCTATCAGAGAGGTTTGCAGGGAATAGGCCAGGGACCACAACTTCATTGCTTCTGTGCACAAGGCCATATACTGAGTGCCTCCCTGCTTGTTGATGTACCACATGGTGGTGGTGTTGTCTGTTCTGACCTGGACCACCTTGTTCTGTACAGATTTGTAAAAAGCTTGCAGTGCCAGAAACACTGCTCTGAGTTCCAAGAGATTGATGTGAAGCAGAGATTCCTGAGGTGACCACAGTCCTTGGGTGGTAAGATCCCCCAAATGGGCTCCACAGCCCAGCAGGGAAGCATCTGTGGTGAGTATCACTGAATGAGACTGAGTGACAAAAAGGAACCCCTTGTCTCAAATTGTCCTGATCCTGCCACCATTGCAAGGACTGGATCAGGGTTCGAGTCACTGGGACTAGTTTGGTAAGGGAATCCTTTCTTTGGGACCAGAAGGCTCTTAAGTGGAACTGAATGTCCCTCATCTGGAATCTTGCTCCTTGGACCACTGCTGTGGAAGCTGCCATGTGGCCCAGAAGCTGAAGGAAATGCCTTGCTGGTCGAGACACCTGAAGGGTGACTGAAGAGGCCAGTTCCATGAGGGTCCTTGCCCTTTCCAGGGGAAGGAAGGCTGTTGCCTTTACTGTATCCAACTCTGCACCTATGAAGGTGAGGAGCTGTACTGGTTCGAGAACTGACTTTGGAAGGTTGAGAAGGAATCCTAAGGAAGTGCGCACTTGCTGGGTCACTTGCAGATGTTACTTGACTTGGTCTGGAGACTGAGCTACTATGAGCCAGTCATCCAAATATGGGTAGATGGAGATCTTTTTTCTCCTTAGGAAAGCAACCACTACTGCCAGGCACTTTGTGAAAACCCTTGGGGCTGATGTTAGGCCAAAGGGCATTGCTCTGAATTGATAGTGGCCTGAGGGCAACTCGAACCTGAGGTACTTTCTGTGGGAGCACCTGATGGGAATGTGAAAGTAGGCATCTTTGAGGTCCAGGGAGACTAGCCAGTCCCCTGGCCTTAGAAAGGGAAGGATAATTCCCAGAGTCACAATTTTGAACTTTGGCTTTAAAAGATGTTTGTTCAGATATCTTAGGTCCAGGATGGGCAACCATTCTCCTGTCTTTTGGGGGGTTAGGAAGTACCTGGAGTACAATCATTTACCCTTGTATAGGGTGGGAACCCTCTCTATAGCTCTGAGAGCTAGGAGAGAAGAAACCTCTACCTCTAGGGCAAGGGTCTCTGAGAGATTCGCAGGTGGAAAGGATCTGGTTCCCATCTTGGGAAATTTTCTGAAGCTGAGAACCAGCCCCTGGCTTACCACTTCCAGGACCCACTTGTCTGATGTTAGAGACTTCCAGTCCTGGACAAAGTAAGCCAGCCTGCCCCCTACTGGTATGGGAGAATCGGCCCGGGCAGATCCATCAGGGTGTCTGCTTGGCAGAGGCTTTAGGCTGAGGAGTGGATGCAGGCCTGCTCTCCCACGTCTGCCTCTCCCTCTAAAGAACCCCCTCTGAGAGAAAGAAGAGGAGGCCTGAGCTGGGTAAAAAGGCCTTTGGAAAGGCCTGCCCCTGCCCCTGGACTGCTGCCTTTGAGGAATTGCTTGCCTTTCTTTGGTGTGAGCACTCACTTCTGTAAGTGGTCCTGTACTCATCCATCTTTTTCATGTAGTTCTCTGTCTGCTCCCCAAACAGAGAATTACCAATTACAGGAAAATCCATGGCCTTAGCCTATGTATCCTGTGAGAGGCTAGTACATCTGAGCCAAGCCATCCTCCGAAGAGCCACAGATGTAGCCATGACTCTTGATGAAACATCATTGGAGTCCACAGCAGCATGAAACTGTACTTTAGATGCCTCAATCCCATCTGCAGCCACCTGCTCCAGCTCCTTGGCAAGCTGGTCAGGGGCTCCATTTAGCCAGAGCCAGCACAGTGTCCCACCTGGACTTCTGGTATCTAGCTGTATAGGCCATATAGTTAGCCTGCCTGAGTCCTAAAGATGCTGCCATGTATTGTTTCTTTGCCATGGCATCAATCTTCCTTGGAGTCCTTGTCTGGGGGGTGTGATGCCAAGGGGATATCTGCCTTATCACCGGCAGCAGCCTGTACTACCCCAACATGGCTGCATTGCTGGAAAAGGAATTCCATGTCTGAGCCTGAGAAAGTGTACCCCTTGTCCATTCATCTGTCCACAGGAGGTATAGAATTAGGAGACTTAAGAATTTTGTGTCTGTTTCCCAAAGGATTTGTGGAGGGGAATAGACAGTCTGCTGGACTCTGGGATGTCCATCATCTCAACAAAATCAGGCTCCTCCTGATCCTCTACTGCTTCCTCCACAGGAAGCTGGAGGGTCTCAGCCACTTTTTTGTAAAACATATAGTGAGAAGGGAACTCAGAAAGCCTAGGAGGAGAAACACCTGAAGGTCTGTCTGGGGAGATGTCTGGGTCAGTAGGCACATCCAGACTTTCATAATCACCATAATCATCCTCATACTCTCCTTCCTCCTCCTCCGGTTCATAAAATCCTTCCAAAGTGTAATCCGGAACCGGGGGAACTGAGCGAACCGAACCCCTGTCAGATGGTGCCGGTTCGGTCGGAACTGAAGTAAGCGATTGCACTATCCTTATCGCCTTGGCTATCTCATCAGCAGTTGGAGTATGAATTTCTGGGTCCGAACCGGACGATTTATCTTTTCTCTTCCTTTTCACCAGAACCGACTCCTCAGAATTGGCTCTCCTTTTGCCGGAAGAAGTATCGCCCTGGTCAGAGGGCACTCCTTCTGGTTCGGTCTGAACCGAACCGAGCTGGCCATCCGGGTCAGCGGACTTCTCGGGCTCCCTTTCCCTCAGTCTAACTAATCTGTTTTCCAGGGTAGATTTGGGAAAATTCTTACAAATTTGGCAGTCTGAATCGAGGTGGTCAAACCCCAGGCAATAAACACAAGTGGTGTGGGGATCAGCCTTGGCAAAGAATTCCCCACACACACACTGCAGTGTTGAAACCCAGTGGGCCTGTTTTTTTTCTTAGGTTTCTCAGACATGGCCAATCCTATCCAAAATTTACCCTTTTTTCGGCAATCCGACAGGAAAGACTCCTCTATCGGTTCCTGACCGTGTCACGGGTCTTGGAAAAAAACGTAATAAAATCCGTTTTTTTTTAGAACTGATATGGACCGGTTATCACACTCTAAATCAAGCACAAACTTTTTTACCTGAAACTTATTGGTTCAGCCGAACCGATCCACAATTTACAAGTTCCACACAGAAACTAAACAGAAAATCTATCCTGTACTCACGGTACCACAGACAGAGACTTGAACCGACTGAGCAGTAACAGCAATTCGGTAGAAACCAACTGAAAAAACAACACTTCAACCGACTTTTTTGAACCGAGCAAAGGAGAAATCTCCTGAGCAACTTTTCAGTGAGGCGGAGTAAAGAATCTGACGGTTGCAGTTTAAACAACAGCAGACAGGGGCTTCAACCGAGCTCGTGGTGAACATTCCATGCTGGCCATGGAAAGTTTAACTCTTTGTTCTCCGGGGCAGTTGAAAGGCAGGACCTAACTGCATATGTCAGAATACAGCAAGACTTCTTGTTGTTTGAAACATCTATGGGAAAATAATCTGTTGCTTGATTAGTGAATGGGGAATTTTATCAGGATACCGGGGAAATTCCACTACTCTTTTCAAGAAGTGTCAGGGGATCATTACTGTGCACCTGAACAACAACCACAGCAGGCAGATGGGACCTAAATTTAACATTTTCATCTGAAAATGGCACCTCACAACAGCATAGTATCCACTAACACCATGAGGGGACATCAGTATGCTTTCTTATAACCAAGGGGAGAGTTCCCTTTGCAGAGATAACAACACCACTCCCTGTAGCACCTAGTGTTAAATGAATGTCTCCCATGCAACTACTGACCCAGCTTCCCCTTGCTCAGCTTCTGAGATCTGACAGACTGGATGCGATGAAAATGAACAATTTGCTCATGGTCCTACCAGGTCTTTTAAACAAAACTGAAATTGAAATCGAAGGATTAGGCTCCAAGATGGCAAGGCTTTAGACATTTGGGAGTTTAATGGATCTGACCTCATGTTATAATTTTTCTGTAAATGTTGAATGTCTGAAAAACAAGAAGATTAGGGCTGTTTTTGTTTGAAAGAAGAGACACTAAACCAGGACAGGGCCCAAGCCTGTAGTCATTATCCTTGTGTCTGTTATACTATACCCCCAATGCAGTGCCTTGAGACATCCCTTTAGGGGAACTTTGGTGAGCATGACCCCTCAAAACAGGAAATGCTCTGTCAAGCAAGATATTGGGTAGCAAAGATGTGGAGAGTTCCATGTCTAAGTTAGCCCTATATTAAATGAAGGCAGCAGGGATTTCATTGAAATGTGAGGCAAAATGATGTGACAGTTGAGGACTATGTGCACTGTTAAGCACAGCTTTACAAAACAAGCCATCACTTTCTGCCTTCAAGTTCTATGACATGGCTGGTGTCTCTATTAAATATAGGGATGACTTAGACATGGATATATCTGGACTGCTTAAACATACAGGCAAGCCCTGTGCCTTTATTAAATGGAATTACAAACTTGATGGATTCTGCACACATATGTTCCCTTTTAAATTAGGCATCATCAAAATATGGTACTGTACATGGTCAATGTATGAAATTAGTCACTTCTGACTGGCTCCATGGTGCCAAGTGATGGGGGATTGCTCTGGCAAGCTGGCAGCCTGGGTTCACAAGCCAAGCTGGAGATGTCAGGAGCAGAGGCCAGCAGGGAGGATTCAAGAATGTCTCATGGACACTCTCCTCCCAGGGGGGAGGGAAGCTGTTGTGTCACTCTTTTGCAGCTCCAGGTGTTGGCTGGTGGTGGTGCCGATGACAGCATGGATGACCAGAGGCTGTCAGGCACTCCCCTCAAAGCCAGCCATGAATGCACAACCAATAGGGGAGGTGGGTGGGCAGGACCAGAAAGTGGGAAAATGCTGCTTCAGTGTCCCAGATGACAGCTTCTCTGCCCCTCCCAATGCCAGACCCACCATAATGTGCAGTAAGTGGTTGCCCCTCCCAGCACAAATGACGGTCCTCCACTAGGACACAGCACAGCCACTGGCAGGGATAAGTCAGCCACTTGGAGAGAGACGTCAGGAGATCTTAGGCAACATCCCGCAATGATGGCCAGGGAAGGCCCCCAGCAGGGATAAGCCAGCCACCAGATGCCTTGAGGACCATAAGTACAAGTACACAAAGAGGTGAGTCTAGGGGGGTATAAAAGGGACAATGTGAGACTCGAAGGAGTAGGATATCATGGAGGGAGGGGCATGGCAGGCACAAAAAAAAGGGTCATGTTTTTAAACTGATCTGAACATCAGTATGTTCTAGCATCCCTTAAGTAGTTTGTTTTTGTTCCTGTAACACATTTATTCCTTTATAAGGTTTTCAGTTGAGGGGAGGGTCACTGTTCTAATGGTGAATGTATAAATCTTCGCAGTACAGATTAATTTAGCAGGTGCACCATTCTGTTATCAGGTCATCATGGCTTTCTCTATAGATTCTGTACAATCTGTTGGGCTGAGCAAAGTTAACAAATTCCACTTCAGTCAAAGTTTCATGCATTTCATGAGATTTTGTGAAAATGTCTTAATTTGTTTATTTGGTTTTAACACAACTACCCATATAGCTAGACTGATAGGTCAGAACTTGCTTGTTGTTAAGAGTTCAAAATACCTGCCATATACCATGGCAGTCAGTTGAGTACAAAAATTTGAGACTTACAGGTACTCCAAGACTGGCATTTCATTTCTTTGCAAAATTTTGTGAAATAATTGTTGATTGTAACTTGGTCACCACAACTGTACAGAACTGTTAAACTGCTTCCAACAGAATGTGGCAGTATTTCAGAAATTCCAGCTAATTTTGCAGAATTCTGCCTGAAGTGAAATCTTAAAATTCTGAAAGAGAATGTTCATGGCAGAATTGTATTCTATAATTAATGTAAACTGTGGATTCATGTTTCTCAAACTGCAGAATAGTATTTCATGGTTTACAAGTGGTAGTTATATAAAAGTTGACTACCTCAAGGTACCACTGAGGCATTCAAGTTACAATTTGCATTGACTGTAATGTGATTCTGCTTCAGTAGAGCCAGGTATACCTCAGTACTAATCAACTTTAATTGTTGTTTTTTTTTTGAATGCTGTGGAATTAAAAATAATTCTGAGAACCATTTTGGAAGCAGAATTGCCATTCCACACCAATTCCTCTGGCAGAATTTTGCATTCCTCACAGCTCTGTTGGCCACCTTTGATGCTGGACCAGAAAACTAGCAAACCTTTTAAAGTATCTTGGAAATGGATAAATATGACAAGATTTGGTTCAGTAACTTTTAAGTGACAGGGCCTCATGTAATAGTAGTAAAATTTTATTCATAAAAATCATGAACAGGGATAAGAATACTCCATTGAGCATAGTTCATTTTGATGAAGGTCCCTTACCATACACACGTTTCAATAAAAGAAAATGAAATCATCATTCAACCAAAATACACAAAGAAAACAATTTAAGTCTTAACATACAACATACCCATGCAATATATGAAATTTAACACAATTACATAATACCAAATATATAAATAAATAACATTTAACACTTACTTCTCCTGATGGAATTCTACACTAACAATCTAGAGGTTCCACCATGCTGCACTGGCAGAGAAATTGTCGATGTGCAGCACAGTGAATGTCGCAATGTCCACAGGCAAAATTTTTCCTGTCAGACAGTGTGTGTATTTTTCTCACGGGACTGTGCCTCTGCAACCTCCCTTCTTAATATAACTAACTCTGAGTCTGAGTTATTTTTAAGGGGGCCAGGACAGTGAAAGGGTGAAATTTCACCCTCAGGTTCCTTACAGTGCCAGTCTCGAAACCTGTTGAGATCATCGCTGTAAGGGATTTTGCGGTGTTTTGTTTGTTATGCGAATGGTACACCCACTCTAGATACACTTCATATATTATGTTTCTTATTAATCTGATAACCCTCTCATTTATATGTTATGAAGACATTTATAACAGTAGTCAGTTGATGTCATCTAACAGATTATTATCCATCCCTTCGCCTCCCAAATCAAGTAATCTCACCTGAACCATAGCTCAGACAACAAGCCTCTGTGTAAAGCTAATAAATAGAGCAAAAAGAAAGAAAAAAACACCATAGTTTTCAAAAGAGGTAACAGGAAAGATTAGGGGAAAAAACAGGCATTCAGAAAGTTCAAGGAAGCACAGAGGGAGGGAGACAGGGAAGTATACCAGGCAAAACCCAAGGAAGTGGGAAAGCAGTCAGGTGCACAAAGGTGAAAACTAAAGAAAGGCTATCAGAATCAGTAAAAGAAGGTGACAAAACCTTTGTCAGGTATATCAGGGAAAGGAAGAAGATCAATGGTGGGCTTGTAAGGTTGAATAAAGGGGGTGTGTGGAGAGGGGGACCTAGAAAAAGCAAAAATTCTAAATGAATACTTCTGCTCAGTATTTACAAAGGAAGGGGAAGGGAAGGGACCAAAATTAGGGGGTAGAAACACACACAAGGAGTAGGTGGACACCAGTCCATTCATGGAGGAGAGAGTCCTAAAGGAACTCTGGAAACTAAAAGTGGACAAGGTAATGGTACTAGATGGGATGAATCCCAGGATACTGAAAGAACTCAGACAGGTACTAGGGGCACCACTGATAGCCCTATTTAACAAATCACTGGAAGGGGAAGTGGTGCTAGAGGATTGGAGGAGGGTAAATGTGGTACCACTACACAAAAGTGGGAGCAAGGTGGAGGCTGGAAATTACAGGCCGGTCAGCTTGACCTCAGTGGCGGGGAAAATCATGGAATCTATGTTAAAGGAAAGGATTATGGCATATCTGGAGGCTAGTGGAGCACAAGACCCAAGCAACATGGATTCACAGCAGGGAGATCTTGTCAAACAAATCTGATAGATTTCTTTGACTGTGTAACCAAGGTGGTAGATCAGGGAGGGGTGGTAGACATGATCTACCTAGATTTTAGCAAGGCATTTGGCGCTGTCCCACACAGGAGGCTAGTAAACAGGTTGCGCAGTATGGGAGTCAGTCCCAAGGTGGTGCAATGGGTCAGAAATTGGCTGTGCAACAGGACAAAGAGGGTGGTGGTGAATGGAGTTCAATCCCAGGAGAGGGACGCGATCAGTGGGATGCCACAGGGTTCAGTTCTGGGGCTGGTCCTCTTCAATGTCTTCATTAGTGACATTGCAGAGAGGCTGGAAGGGAAGGTATGCCTCTTTGCGGATCTCACCCAGATTTGCAACAGGGTAGATACTCCAGATGGGGTGAAAAAAACAAGAAGAAACCTAGGCAAATTGGAGGAGTGGTCAAGAGACTGGCAGCTTAAATTCAATGCAAAAAAGTGAAAAGTCATGCACTTGGGCCACAGGAAACCTGGAGAGGAATACAAAATGGCGGGATATACTAACAACAAAACTGGAAAGGGACTTGGGGTAAACATAACAGATGACCTGAAGGTGGCCAAGCGATGTGAAAAGGCAGTTGGGAGGGTCGGAGGGATACTGGGGTGCACAGGGAGATGCATCAACAGTAGAAAACAGGAGGTGGCTATGCCACTGTACAGACAATTGGTTAGGCCACATCTGGAATATTGTGTTCAGTTCTAGAGACCGCATCTCTGGAAGGACACTGACAGAATAGAGGTGGTCAAGAAAAGGACAACCAAAAATGGTGAAAAGATTGCACCAGAAAACATATGAGGAAAGACTAAAATACCTCAGCATGTATACCCTGGAGGAAAGGAGGGAGAGTGGGGATATGATAGAGACATTCAAGTACCTCAGGGGAATCAACGAGGTCCAGGAGGGCATCATCTTTAAAAAAAAGAGATGTGCAAGAACAAAGGGTCACAATATGAGGCTAGAGAGGGAAGGGGCTCAGGCAAAATGTGAGGAAGTATTTTTTTCACAGAAAGGGCAGTGGATGCATGGAACAGCCTCCCAGTGGAGGTTGTACATGCTGAAATGACTGGTGTGTTCCAGAATGCATTGGACAGACAGAAGGCAACCCTAGTGGTAGAAAAGAGAGGGTAAACTGCTGATCACTTAGGATCAGCAGTTAAATAGGTAGGGAAATGCGCAGACTAAGTGGGCCAGGCGGTCCCTATCAGCAGTCAAAATCTATGTTTCTATGTTTCTATGTTGAACAACAAGACGGGGGGCAGTTAGCTGTTCCAATATCCAGTTTTTTAAGTGGCAATGCTACAAGGATAGAATTCCAGAGTGCTACCCCTCTATGTAAAAGGGAAACCCTACCAATTTCCAAGTTAAAGCTTGAGGCAAAGTATTCCAAACCCAGTGTTGATCAAAGTCCTTGCCTATGGGCTCCTATCAGGAACAGTTCTAATATACAGTATATACTGGGAATTTCCCCTTCCAGATTTTGATCATGAACTGTAGACAGTTAAGACTCCTTCTGTCCCATGGATGCAACCAATTCACTTTACTATATAGCTCATACCAATGTGTCTTTCTGGGTACATTAAGGATGTAGCAAGCCATAATTGTATAATCTAATTATTTGTGCGAAATCTTTGAAAATGTTATTAAAAAATCATGGATGCTTATATCTCTGATGCAATTTCAGGTATAAATCTAACATTTCTCATTCATGCTAAGTGTCAACAGTTCCTGGAACATAACTATGTTGGAGAAATTTAATTGACTAGTTTTGAACTTATAGTGGAAATACCACAAATTATTAACTGATAAAACTTTCCCAAAACATTACAGAAGCAGAATCAGTATGGCCACTATTTAGAAAATAAGGCATGGGCAACCATACACAACCAGGCTGTTTCATTGAGGGGCTGAGATGATATCACACAGACCTCAAAGGATATGGCGGTCAAGATTCTCATGGATGACGAGCATACAGCATCATCTCTGAGGAGACTTCTCAACCTCATTCTCTATTTTGGTAGCTATTTGGAATAGTAATAGGAATAGTAGTAATACATTACTAGTAGGAGTGGGAAGGGTGCTCAGAGGGCTTTGCTCCCTGAAATAAAAAAGATCTGCTGTGCTTGTGGGGGGAAGGAGGGTGCAGGGGGCACAGCACCCCCAATTATCTCTATTCCAGTCTGCACCAAGACTGGTGAGCTGCTGAATGTTGCCTAGCAACAGTTGGGTCTCTGATATCGTAATCTCATCAGCCATCTTTGTCCCTCAAATACTGCAACTGCTCCAAGCTCAAGAGTTCCATGATGCCATCCCAACCCCAAGATGAAATATGACCTGAGTTAGGCATGGCTGAACATGTTTTATATTTTTATAGTATATGGTTTTACTGTACATACAAGTGAAAATTTCAGTTTATATACTTTGGTAAGTGGGACCAATCCACTCACCTCCACCCTACCTTTCATTGTCAGTAACTATATTAAAAATAAAATATGTTAAGGAGAAACATAACAGGAGATAACCATTTGCAAGAATTTGTTTGCAACCTTTGAACTGTGCACAACTTGTCATGAACTTGGAACTGTTCACAGCAACTTTGTATAACCTTTGAACTGTGCACAACCACTTTTGCCATTGTGCAACATATGGAATAGTGGATGGGTAACCATCCACAACAAGGCTGTGTATCCATCAAGGAAAGTGATGATACCATAGAGACATGAGAGCAAAGTTCGAGAGATTTCTATCACGTCATCATTTCCCAAGATGGAAACACAGCCTTAGTTGTGGATGGTCACTCATCCACTGTTTTATACAGTGTATAGTTTTTTTTTTTCAGTCATTCCCCTTCCATGAAAGGTACCTATATTATGTGGTGCTTCTGCCACTCACTCTCACGCTGACTCCTTGTTGTGATTTAGACCATGTGGGTCCTGAGTATTGCTCTGTCCAAGTCACAACAGTCTGTGGTTGCACTGTTTATTTTTAAAATGACAAACATAAAAAAAAAAAGGAGTCCAGTTTTCTTTTCTTTTTTAACCAGGAGAGACACACTAAGCTTGAAGCTTGTTTACAGGTGCGACCTGGGATCACAAGGAAGTTAAGTGACTTGCTCAGGGTCACACAGTATGCAAGTGGGGGCTGTTTTTGTAACATGGAACTGTGTATGGCTTTCCATGTTAAAACTGTGTGGGTCTACTGCTCAGTGCTTGCTAAATCACACCACAATTTCTGTGAGAGTTCGGTCATTTGAGCCAAGTCGTCAGCCAACTAGCTGGCAGGTGAAGGCCGAAAAGTTGTTATGGTATCATTCTGATGTCAGAATACCATAACAGCTTTTTATAACCTTTGCACACAACCATTACGAGGAATATAATGTGTATGAAAATCCATACATAATAGTGGGTAACCGTACACTATAAGGAGTGAGTGTATGGAAATCTATACACAATACTTTCCCATATATTATAATTCCACTTCTAAAATTTTAATTTTGCAAAGCACATATCACTACTGCATCTAATTGGACTGCTCTCCTAATTCTTCTAGGAGACTATCCCCCCCCCTCTGAGCTTGACTTGAGGGACTCATTGGAAATGTTTATCCCCCTGGTATCCTCCTTGTTTTTTTTAAAAAGAGCAACTTACTCTTTCTCCTGTCAAACCAATCCCCACAGAATAGCCAAATTCCTCCTTATGGATGTCCAAGTCATTTTCTTCCACCTCTGTGAATGCCTCTGAGTTCTTGCCTTCCAAGTGCATCAGGCACACAGGCTAGTCAATTGTGCTTTATTGAGTCTCATATGACTTTTATTTAAGTAAGAACTATAGACCCTCTATGCTTCTTTGCTCCAAGTGGGGGCTATTATTCATGTACTACCCAGATCTGCTGTCCTTTCTTTGCTGAATCAATGTACTGTATGTGCTGCAACTCCTGCCACTGATGGTTTCCTGCACTAGCGTATGTACAGTCGGTTCAATACCTGTATTTATTTATTTATTTTTTATGACATTGTATTTTATTGACTGTTCTTATACTGTGCGGCTCTTTTGGATGAGTGCTATATAAATGGAAGTGGATTAGAGTGGAGGGCTGCCTCCTCCATTCTTTAGTTTAAATCCCCCTGATTTTCTTGGCTATTCTCCTGACCAGAACCCTCTCCATCCTGGCACAGCTGCAGCCCATCTTGGGCATGCAGGCGTTCCTTGCTACAGAATTAGTGGTGGGCTAAGTGGCCCCAATTCGCTCCACGAAGTGATCCGCGGAGTGGAGGCGAATTCGTGGAGTGCTCCGCAATGCGAGGTGGAGTACTTCACGCTGCTGCAAATGGGAAATGCCAAGTCCACTGAAAACAATGACTTGCTGCTGCTTCGCCTTCCCAAACCACTATTCCACTAATTCTTAAGGCAAAGTACATTGAAAACAATGTACTCCGCCTTACTTCGCCTTGTTTTTAAGCTCCAAAGGCGAATTTTGCAGTGTTTCATGGGATTTCTGGTCACATGGGCTCTAGATTGTTCTGCACAGCCTCAGCTTGGGGTAATGTGTGTAGTAAGAAGCTGTAGGAGACAATCTGCTCTGAGAGCTCTCTGCAATTCAAACCTTCAAAAAGCTGTTAAAAAAGCCTTTTTGAGTAATTTTTTTTGCTGAAACTTTAGTTCATCGATTGTAGGAAACCCTCCTGTGCTCATATCATCGCGCGTTTATTGTTTGTGTATGGATTTTGAATGTTAATGTACAACATTCAGTCTGTGTACTGACAGACAGTGGAAGTGTGCTTTGGGGAGGGGTGTATCTGTGGTGTAGGTAGATTAACTTGGAGAAAAGACAATGCTTTCTGTTTTGGTGATATTTTCTTGTTTAACTGTGTTAATGTACACACAGCAATATTTTCAATATTTCTTGCCATTTTTTGCTGATTGTTGTGGTGCAGCAGTGCATAATTTTAGTTTGTTTAAAATATGGGGTTATATTACTGAAGTTTTCAATTTGCTATGCATTACTTAGTGTGTGTGTGAGTATGTGCGTGACGCATGTCATCAAATCAGACACCTTTTACTGTGCCACATAATTTCAGCAATGTGAAGCTGCTATCCACTGCAGCTGTGTGATTTTTGTACTTCTTTGTGGTATCTTTACTGGTACTGGTACTAGTACTAGTGACTGTTACTGCAGCAGTACAGTACACTGCCCCCCCAACCGATAAAGGTATTCTTTTCCAGATTTGAATTTCTGATGGTGAACACTGGTTAGGTGTTGTGCCTTTGTGTCTGCATCTCTTCAGTGCACGATGCAATCTTAATCTGTCTGTGCATTTGCATCTCTTTAGGGGCCAAGCTCCATCTGTAACTTAAGTCACAGTTGTTTCTGTGCCTTCCCTTCAGAGTACTGGACAGGTGTGGTGCTTAATTCTGCATGAACATTGTACTCATTAATATGCGTTTTTAAGTCAGGACCATCATCACGAGTCACTCGTGATACAAATCACTTTCTTCATCATCACAGTCACAAATGCAGTCACAAATCATGATTCACGATCATTCACGTTACGAATCACATTAATTTTTTTTCTAGTTACTTGGATGTATTATAAGCCTGTTTTGTATTATCTCTCCAGGCTTCACCACCCCACCATTGTACTCATTAATACATGTTTTTAAGTCTGGGAGTTTTAAGCTACAGCTCATTGGGGCCCGGGGAAGTACAGCCATAGGCATTCACGTTTCTTCATCATCATGGTCACAAATGCAGTCGTAAATCATGATTTACGATCACGTCATGAATCACAACATAAATTTTTTTTAATAGCTACTTGGATGTATTGTAAGCCTGCTGGTCACTGTGCTGAACAGGGATGGGATCCACACCTGGGCCCGGGGGAACAGGCACATCCTGCTCCAGAGGACCTGGTGCTGGACTTGGTGGTGGTGGTGGTTCAACTGCCTCAGAGTCAGGACAGGAAGCGGTGCTGGTCCTGCTTCGGGGGGGGGCACTCACAAGTTTTAAGCAGTCCAACAGGAATGGGCGCCCATGCCCTCCACACATGCACATGGTACGATGCTTACCACTACCACACTCTCCCAAAGCTGCCCCATCCCAGACATTCCCTCACCCAGGTCCATCTCTCCTACTGAGCTCCCTCAGTCCAAGCAATCACTACTCACACTGTCACACAACACACACACACAGTCATACAGACACAGACAAACAACTAACAATTTATAAAGGTAAGAAAAATTAAATTTACAGAAAAAATAAATTAAGTAAAAAAGAGTACAGAAAAGACTAAAACATGTAGCTTTTAAAAAAGCTGTTGGGTCTAAATCAAAGTTTAAATCTCCTCCTCGCTCTGATCTAAAAGTATCAGCAGTCACAAAACACACTACTCTCTCTCTGTCTGCACAGAAGAAAGTAAAAGTGTCTGCTTGTATGAGTCACTTTCTTCCTGCCTAGCTAAAGAGCATGTGACTTACAGTACTGTAAGCCATGTGATGTGTTGGGGGGCTGCCAAATCTGAAACACCAAGTGGATCACTTAGAATCCTAATGAGGAACGTGAAGTCCATTAAAAACAAAGACTTCGCCTTACTTGCGTTGCATTCTGCCTTAACGTGAAGTGGTAATGAGACATGAGTGCACTTGCATTGCCCACTCCATGTAAGCGGAGGAAAGAACGAAAGTGCCCACTTTATGCTCACTTCGCTGGTGAATTTTAAATTTGCTGCATCTCTATACAGAATGCCCTCTAACTAGCCTGAAAAAGAAGACTCTCCCTCTTTGAAAAGGCCCTTAGCAAAAGTTAGCTTGCCTAATATTCTGTTGTCATTCCTCCTGACCCCTAGGATCATAAGGTTCTCAAAAAAGATTCTTCCATATACTGTACTATTCACCTTAGGAACATTCCTAGTTCTATAAATGGCATCCTCACGTCCTGAGAACTTGTTCTCCCTATAGCATCTATGCCAGTGTGGACAGTAGCATTCTGCTACTCCCTCCCGCTGTAATTCTTGGGTATAGATCACATTCATTTGAACTGTATTTTAAGCAGGCAAATTACCACACCTCACTAGCATCATTGTTCTACAATGGCCCCCCAACTGTCCTGCTACCTTTACTATGGGGTCCTCTATGAATGGTACCTTACTAGCACTCTGCCCAGACCTTCCCTTCCTCTTCCATGGTAGGTCAGATGCAAGGCTAGGCAAACTATGTGGATATGGCTTCCAAAAAATGATTACAATCTTCCAGGATTTTTACAACTTATGAAATTTACTTAATACTGACGTTGTTTTGCAGTTTGGGGCTGCTTATAACTTGATCATTCTTATGTAAGAGATGAGAAAATTGGCACACACACACACACACACACAGCCACTTTCAGAGGGGCTATGAACCTGCCAAAAGTGATTATACTGTGTTGTCTAGTAATACAGTTACAGGGGCTTAAACTCTCAGAGTTTACTTACTTGCAAAATTTTGTAGAAATATTTTGGCTGCTTATAACACAGCCCCTGTTAAGCTAGAGAGCTGAAACTTGACACATTACTAAGTTCATTAAGTTCTGTAGGAGCAAAAAAGGCATGGCCCATAATGGCTCCTTTAAGACAGTTTGTAGTAATTCATAATCTCATGTGTAGAGATATATTTGTCAAGATTAATTTTATAGTTTTCTTTAGTAATACATGAGACTACTTCAAGAGGAAGTCTATTCCAAAGGACAGGTGTTCGTAGTGTGTAAAAATATTTTCTTTTTTTGGTTTTGAATCTCTCAGGCTTAATCTGTGGTGGGTGACCCCTGATATTAAACTGCTCATTCTGAAATTCAGTATCAAGATCTACCATTAATAAAGGGTTATTTAGCAAATCAAAGAAGAATATGATATCCCCTCTCTGTCTTCTAACATCCAGGCTTTGGAGTCCTAGTTTTTCTAGCCTGTCTTCGTAGGAATATTGTTTTAATGAAGCTATTGATTTTGTGTGTCTTCTTTGTACCTTCATCAGTTTATTTATTTCAGTTTTTTTGTATGGGGACCACATTTGAATTCAATAATCTAAGATAGGCCTCACATATGAATGGTACAATGGCAGTAGTACCTCTGCTTCTCTACTCTTAATATTTCTTTTGATCGCTATTATCACTTTGTTTGCTTAGGCAATTATGGAACTTTGTTGTTCTTTGAAATTTAATTTATTATTGATTAATATTCCTAAATCTTTTTCAGTGGTTTTATTTTGAAGAGGTACAACATTTAAGAAATAAATATAGTGTGGGCTGTGTCAACCAATATGTAATACATAACACTTGTCAGTGTTGAGTAGCATTCCCCCAATTTTTTACTCATATGCTTAGTGAATTAATGTTGTTTTGTATGGTCTCAATCCATTCAATGCTGTTGCAGAGGTCACAGATTTTTGTGTCATCTGCATATTTCATAATAATATTACTTATGTTGTCATCCATATCCACCATAAATATCTGAAATATTAAAGGTCTGATTACTGATCCCTGCGGCACTCCACTTGTTACCTGGCCATCAGTAGACAAATGACCTCATACTGATGCTATCTGGGATCTATTCTGAAGTCAGTTATCTATCCACCTTATGCTGTACCTGTATTCAATTTGTAGAGGGCATGAAATATATCACATGTGGTGTAATTTGGGTGCAGAGTCTTAAAATAAGATGCAACACATTGAAATTTAAATACGATGAAGCAGAATTTTAACTGTGCCAAAATTTTCTGGGAGAATTTTCATTTTGCAAAGCCCAATATTCAGTGAAAAAAGGCACCTAAGACAATTTAAGGCAACATGTAGTTCTTGCTCAGGTCATATATAAGTAATAAGCAATGACAGGGTGTGCACTGCAGAATTTTAAGAGATAAGAGAGATATGACAGAGAACAAAAATGTGTAAAGCTTTACAGAACATTATAAAGAACTCTCAGTTGTTGATTTTTAGCTAAAATCCATTGATTGACTAAAACTTCTTAAGACTGGTATGTGTACATAAGGGAAGGTGCTGTACCTTAGACTGATGCCTCCGTGCATGAATGAAATCCACAGCCAGCCCAGAACCAGGAAAAGTAGCATCAGAGGGAATGCAAATAGAAACCAAGACCCAAAGTTCACCATGTCACAGGCTGGAAAAAAGCTTACATAACAAAAGACAACAAATTTAAATAAGGGTGTAATATATGCAATGCAGTAATAAACTGAACAGATAGGGACACCAGGGCAAATTGTTAAGGAACAGTCTTAAAGAAAGACTGTTCCTTGGCGAAGTAAAAGTCCTCTATATGTTTGAGTAATCCATTTGTCTTATTGTAAAAAGTGAAAGACATTGGAATGTGGAGCAAAGGATCACATTTTCTCTATTGGGCAGAGACTGTTTATTGCTGGAAACTGCCAGGTTTTCTGCAGAAAGAGTATATCATCATCCATGGGTGCTGACAAAATCTGCATTCTTTTCAATGAGTATGTTCCATAAACTAATTCATATTCACTTTATTTACATTTTTTGGTAACCAGGCAGGACCCATTTAGACAGGTGATCCAGGGCAGAAGTAAAGACATTTATATACATTGAAGTCCCCCATGATGAAGCACAGTGTCACAGGTTTACTGCATGACAAAAGGGATTAACTCCCATTGAAACTGCATTGTTTGCTGCAGTAACTCTATTGCAGAATTCTGCAGTGCTGCGGTTCATCCTGGAAGGCTTTACTGTAGTTCACACAAATTGCAAAGTACACTAAGATGATGGAATACAATAAGGAAAAACAACTGCATTTGTGCTGCTTAAATAAATACATTTTACATCTATCCTTGAAGGACCAAAGTATTCTAGCCTCTATTTCATGTCCTCATAATGTGTTCCAAAACTTTGGAGCCACATATTCAAAGGACCATGGTACAGACCCTTCAGAGAGGGTATACATAGTAAGTTATTTGTAGAAGATCGAAAGTACAAAGGTTTGTTATAGGACTTCAACAACTGCATTAGTTAGAGAACCAGATGCCAGCATTTAAAGATGGTGTTTCCCAGCAAAATCTTAATTAGAATATAATAGGAGTGAGTTTAGGTAATCGAACAGCTTACAATGATGGGTCATTTTATCACTGCACAAGACAAAATGCCAGCATGGATTGTATAAAACCATTAGTATAGCCAGGCCATTACCTGTTAGTGAGACAAATAATGTGGCACTGTGGTGCAGCAGAGACAGAAGATTATGACATAACCATGCTAAATGCATCTCCTTTGATAAACATTCTTTAAACCTGAATAGTAATTCTATTTTCTTATAATTCTGCCCAGTCAGGTAATTGAGATGATGCTGCAAAAATAGGCGCTGAGTAACTGGATCTCAGATATTTGAATTTTAATGATCTCCAGTTTAAGGCCTGTAGCAGTCTAAATTTTGAATGAACTATTTTGTGTGTTTACTATGACTGGGGTGTCAGAGAGCATGACCTTTGTTTTTGATTGCTTAGCAGCAAGTACTACAAGTAAATCATTTCCCAAGCAGGGCAATGTTTGTTCAGGCATTGGTTATCCTCCAGAGCATTATGTGCACTATGTTATTTTTGACATTAATATTGTGGAAAGACAGTTAATTAGAGTGCACTGATTTCCATGCATGACAACCAGACATTGAGAGCAGATAAAAGTTTTCTGTGCAATCCAGTCTGCCCACCCTTTCAAGCAAATAATAATAAATGATCTCCAATCTCAATGAAATAGCCTTGTATATAATGTTCTGTTTATACCAACCCTGTATTTATCATACATCATCAATGTTTTTCAAGTGCTGTATTTGCTTTTATTCCCTTGTACCCCCCTCCCCCGGGTCACACCTGGAAACGAGCTTCTTCTCACTGTGCCTTTCCTTGTCATTAACTTTTAAATAAATAAATAACATTTTACTAATATGTTTACCTTTTTAACTGGCCAAGCAAAATAAGGTTCGGTGCTGTCCCTGTAAGTGTTGCTGTGCCTCCAATACTAGCAGCATAAGGTACTGCAATAAGAAAACCTTTCCAAACTCTCTTCTGGTGCTCTTCCTCCTTTCTCATATCAACAGCCGCATCAACCTTTCCATACACTTCTTTGCTTTAAATACAAATAGTAAATATTCTGTTATGAACAGTATCCATTTTATAAATCATTGACAACAATTTATAAATCTCCAAAATTGTGTGTGTGTGTGTGTTTGTGTTTGTAGGAGATTTATCTCATTCATAACTACTGGCCCAGCACCAAGCAGGAGATAATCCATTGCTTTCTTTGCACAGAACCCTGCAGTCCCTGAATGCATGGGACACAAAAGGAACAGGTGTGACTCAGGATGTTCTGAGGGTGATGGAAGGGGGCTGCTAACTCTCTAAGTCATACGGGAACCAGAAAATGCAGCACTCCAGGTAACAATGGAATGTCCAAAAGCTTCAACTATAGCCACATGCAAATCTTTATTTCAAATGAATCAAGCACTTAAGGCCTTAGTGTTTCGCTGAAGTGTTGGAGATCTGTCTACCTTCAGCTTCACTTTTTGAATATGTGCTTGATTAATCTGAAATAAAGATGTGTGTAATAACATTTCTAGAGGATAACGGTCTCCAGAATGGCAAACAGCATGGGTTTGTCTCTGGCAGATCCTGCCAGATGAACCTAGTGGACTTTTTTGATTGGGTGACACAGGCACAGGACAAAACTCATGCAGTGGATGTTCTTTACTTGGACTTCAGCAAGGCCTTTGACTCGGTGCCTCATGGTAGGCTAACCAGCAAATTGAGTAATCTGGGAGTGGGTAGGAAACTATTTAGATGAGTCAAGAGCTGGTTACAAGACAGGTAGCAGAAGGGAGTAGTGGTGGGTGAGTTATCAGAGCCCAGAGTGGTAACAAGTGGAGTCCCACAGGGCCGGTGCTGGGACCAATGCTGTTTATCGTTTTCATAGCCAAAATTCCAGATGGAATAAAGAGTAAGATCAGACTCTTCACTTGACGACACTAAAATCTGTGCAGAAGTGGATGGGGGGAGGTGACAAAGTACTCCAGGAGGACTTGCCAAGACTGGAGGTATGGTCGAACACATGGTAACTTGGGTTTAGTGCCAAGAAGTGCAAAGTTATGCAATTGGGAGCCAGAAACCCCAGAAATAGTTACTGGTTGGGAGGAGTGCAGTTAACCATGTCAACAGAGGAGAAGGATCTGAGTGTGCTGGTTACAGGGGAATGAACCACTCACTGCAGTGCAGGAAGGTAGTGGCAAAGGTCAACACAATGCTGGGGTGCATTGCAAGGGGAATTACTTCTAGGAGAGAGGAAGTCATCCTTCCCCTGTACAGGTCCCTGGTGAGGCCGCACTTGGGAGTACTGTGTGCAGTACTGGCTCCCCTACTTGAAGAAGGACAGCAAACTACTGGAGGGGGTACAGCACAGGGCAATGAAAATGATCCTGGGAATGGGAGATAAACCTTATGAGGAGAGGCTGAGAGAGCTCAATATGTATTCCCTGGAGGATAGAAGGGAGAAGGGGGACATGATTGAGACATTCAAGTACCTGAAGGGCATGAACACAGTAAACACAGAGTATTTTCAAACTAAAAGGTAGGAAGAGAACCAGGCTAAACAGTCTGAAATTGGAAGGAGGCAGATTCAGGAGGGAAATGAGGAGGCACTATTTCACTGAAAAGGTGGTCACAGGGTGGAACGTGCTTCTGGAAGAGGTGGTATCCCTGTGGATGGTGAGGAGATTCAAGAGGGGGTGGGACAGGATCAAAGGGAAGGTTCAAACCGGGCGTGGATAAGGGGTGGGTGTGAAGGGATCAGGAGGAAAACAGTAGGGGGGGAGGAAAGGGGAGGGGTGCAGCTGCAGCCTAAATGATTGAAGTGCTGTACACTGGAGCAGACAAGATAGACCGCAAAGGCCTGTATCTGCTGGCAATTTTGTATGTTCATATGTGGCTATAGCCAGAGTTTTGGGACATTTCATTGTGACCTGGTGTGCTGAATGTTCTGGTTCCAGGCCCTACGTGATGCAGAAGATCATTCATTACTTTTTTCATACACTGGCTGCATGCACCAGAGCTGTAGCTTGCCCTTGGATCACAAGGCTAGGGGCTGGGGGAATTGAGGGAGTCATAAGGGTGAAAAACCTCAAGAAACACTACACTACCAATTTGACAAGCATCATGAGACTTTAGCCCGTACTTTTTTAATCTCCCTAATATGGTCAATTTTTTTGCCTTTGCAACCCTAATTAACTTAGCTTTTTGCTATTAATTTCCTAGCTTTTTGATTAAATAAGTTGTGTGTGTGTATATAAGTATATATTATGGTAGCACGGTAGTGCTACCATAGTTAAGGTTGAGGAGCCATTTACATGTTAAACCCAAAATTTTGCACCTTAATAACTTTGCAACCGTTCAACAGATTTGCCTGAAATTTGGAACACAGAATCAAGACCCACATGCCTTGGGATCTACCAAGTTTCGTACCAGTCAGTTATACAGCTGCAGAATTATTAAGCGTGATCTGTGCGTGCATTTACGCTTTTTTTGGAGTTCTACGGTCGTGCCTACAGGTCACACAGTTTGTGTGACCGGTCTGAAATCTTCAGGGAACATGTGGCCAGGGTCCCTGATGTGCCTTTCGAAGATTTTGTAAAACAATGTTAAACGGTTCAAAAGTTATTCAAAAAACAAGTTCCCATTATAAGTCAATGGGAAAAGTTAACAAAAAGTTCAACAGTGTCGCAAATGCAGTTTTTACTTTCACAAATGGCCCTTTTACTGTCGCAAATCTGCCATTTTGTTTTCAGTTGGTGATCAGAAAAATGCTTGGCATTTAAATTTTGGACCCTCTAGCAACCTAATTCTTTTTGTATTCACCTAGTCGGACCCTGAGGATGCTAGCCATGTCTTTATTTTGGGGTAAAACACCCCAGAAATATGTTTTTCAGATTTCTGGAAAAAGTACTTTCACAAAGTAGTGTCGCACTCATGAAAATGTCGCAAATTTTTGTGAAAGCTTTTGCAAATTGCGACAGTACTTTTCTAGGCCGTGGGAAAATGCCAGCAAATTTTTGGCACTCCGCTGCAAAAGAACGGTTTGGAGTTCTGGGCTGGAATTTGGAGGGAACGCAGCCGACATCTTACAGATGTGCCTTTCAGTGATTTGTTGAACAAATATTACATGGCGGCAAAGTTATGGTACTCCAAAGTTGACACTTTTTCCCATAGGATAACATTACGGCGTACGATGCATTGCAGCAATCATTTGGCGCCCTGCTGCAAAATAACGGTTTGGTCTTTTGGGCTGAAATTTGCAGGGAACACAGCCAACATCCCACAGACATGCCTTTCAGTGGTTTGGTGAAAAAATATTACAGGGAGGCAAAGTTATGGCATTCCGAACTTCTGTTTTTTTCCCATAGGATAACATTATGGCGTTCGCTGCGCCTTTCAGGGCCCGTATCTCGGAAACGGTGCAAGATACAGACTTTTCGTCAAGAAAATGCTTAGCCCCAACTAGCTGAAAAAGTGATAATTCATACGACTTTTAAATTTTTTTTCCATGTCGTACGGTTCCTGAGATATAAGCAATTTACTATTCCAAGTCCTCATTTTTCTGTTCCGAGAGTCATTAGTTTGCATACATTCTTTGTACTCACTGTCTTTCTCTATACAGCTTTTGGGGAAAAACCAGCCTGTGCGCTTACATAACTGTTACCATTACCGTTTCTGCTTGCGGTTCCGTACGCGTTTCACTTACCGTTCACGTTTACGCCACCATGTGCGTTACCCTTTACATTTTCATTTGCGGTTGCATTTGCATTGTTTTTAACTTTTCTGTCTACAGTACTGTTTCTCTTTCTGTTTTGCTTTGCATGACCATGCGCATTACGATTTGCGTTTGCGGGCACAATATTACTATGTGACAATACATCATGTGGTGGGGGCCCTGCGCTCCCGCCGCTGCATTACATTCACTATTTCTCATTATCATTCTCAAAAAGAAGGAATTAGAGCAAAAACCTATTTAATCATCAGTTAGTTGTTTACCGACAGAGCAAGGAAATTGATGTTGTGAGACCTTTTCACCGCTCCACTCTCAACTGGAATTGGGTAGCGTGTGGTCATTGGTCCCAACTCTCACCCCATTCTCCTATTCCTCAGTTTCTTTCCACAAGTGATGGGGTGAGAGTTAGGCCGATGACTTCAACGGCAACTTCAATTCCAGAGTTGGGGGTGGGCTGAGGGGTGCAAAGGGGTTTCACACCTAACATCGAATTTCCTTGCTTTTGTCTCTGTGGAACAACCCTAACTGATGCATTAAATGGAGTTGTTTGCCTCTAATATAGATATATATATATATATATATATATATATATAAACCTAAAATGTTGCACCTTAATAACTTTGCAACCGTTCAACGGATTTGCTTGAAATTCGGAATTCACAATAAAGAACCACAGATCTTAGGATATACCAACTTTTGTACTGTTTGGATGTCCAGCTGCAGAGTTATTAAGCGTGATCTGTGTGCACATTTACGCTTTTTTGGAATTCTTTGGTCATCTCTAAAGGTCACATGGTTTATGCGACCGGTCCAAAATCTTCAGAGAACGTGCGGCTGGGGTCCCTGTTGTGCCTTTTGAAGATTTCGTGAAAAAATATTAAACGGTTCAAAAGTTATTCAAAAAACAAGTTCCCATTATAAGTCAATGGGAAAAGTTAACAAAAAATTCGACAGTGTCGCAAATGCAGTTTTTACTTTCACAAATGGCCCTTTTACTGTCGCAAATCTGCCAATTTGTTTTCAGTTGGTCATCAGAAAAATGCTTGGCATTTAAATTTGGGACCCTCTAGCAACCTAATTCTTTTTGTATTCATCTAGTTGGACCCTGAGGATGCTAGGCATGTCTTTATTTTGGGGTAAAACACCCCAGAAATATGTTTTTCAGATTTATGGAAAAGTACTTTCAAAGTACTTTCACACTTATGATAGTGTTGAATGAATTTGCAAGCCAGAAAGTTCGACAGTACTTTTCCAGGCTGTGTGAAAATGACAGCAATTCTTTGTCACCCTGCTGCAAAAGAACGGTTTGGTCTTTTGGGCTGACATTTGGAGGGAACACATCCAACATCTCACAGATGTGCCTTTCAGTATTTTGGTGAAAAAATATTACAGAGCAGCAAAGTTACGGCACTCCAAAGTTGACACTTTTTGCCATAGGATAACATTATGGCGTCTGCTGCATTGCAGGAATTCTTTACCATCCTACTGCAAAATAACGGTTTGGTCTTTTGGGCTGAAATTTGGAGAGAAGAAAGCCAACATCGCACAGATGTGCCTTTTACTGGTTCGGTGAAAAATATTACAGGGAGCAAAAGTTATGGCACTCCGAACTTCTCTTTTTTGGCATAGGATAACATTATGGCATTCGTCACAGACTAGGGCCCGTATCTCGAAATTGCGAGATACTGACTTTTTGTCAGAAAAGTGCTTAGCCCTCTAATGGGGCTGGGTACAAACCTAGCCAGGAAAGTCATAAATCATATGGACTTTAAAATTTTTTTTTACGTCAGACGGTTCCTGAGATATGAGCAATTTACTTATTCCAAGTCCTCATTTTCTGCTCTGAGACCCATTATTATGCATACATTCTTTGTACTCACTGTCTTTCTCATGCAGCTTTGGGGAAAACTAGCCTATGCGCGTTTACATTACTGTTACCCTCTTACCACTTCTGTTTGCGTTCCAGAATCTCTTCACCTACTGTTCCCGGCTTCATAGCACTATGTGCGTTACACTTCGCTTCCATTTGCGCTTGCATTTGTGTTATTTTAACCATTCCTGTCTACAGTACTGTTTATCTTTCTGTTTCGCTGTGCATCACCATGTGCATTACCATTTGTGTTTGCGGGCACTGTGTTACTATGTGACAAGACATCACATGCCGAGCGCCGCTCTTCTACTGCATATCTACTATTTCATTATACTTCTCAAAAGAAGGGAAATTAGAGAGAAAATCTATTAGTTAGTTGTTCTATTAGCAAGCTAGTTTGAGGTTAGTTGAAAGCCCCTCACACTTCTGTATTGGGTGCAATGCTAAGTTGTCAGTCCCAACTCTCACCCCATTCTCCCATACTTCTGCTTCCGCCACATCTGATGGGGTGAGAGTTAGCCAGCAACCCCAACACGCACCGATGCCAGTTGGGGGTGTGGCGGGGGTCCAAGGGGGCTTCCAACCCTAACACCGAATTTTCTCACTTTTGTCACTGTGAACAACCCTAACTAATGCAATAAATGGAGTTTTTTGCCTCATATATATTATATATATATATATATATATATATATATATATATATATATATATATAATACACATATACATATTTATGCCATACCTGTGAGCATATCAGAGGGCAAATATTAAAGTTATTCTTGCTCCCTAAGGACCTAGAGTGAGAATATCAAATTATTCTCACTCTAGGTCCAAAATATATCCAAAGTAGGTCCAAATATACCTATAATAGGTAATGATTGGCTGGAGCTGGCTGTGTGTAGAATGTTCGGCCTCAGAAGCAGTTCTAACCATATTTAAATACAAATAACTTTAAAAAGAAAAATTATAGCATGGTACTGTGAGTATGAAATTTGTGCAGCAAAAAAAGATCTACAAAATGAGTGGTGTTTCATTTCTAGCTACCTTTTATTATTTTTTTTATAATCAGCGGAAAACAGCAGAAAATTACATTGTTTTCACTTTTTCAACAAACAAATGTGAATAACTTTAAAATGAAAAATAACTGCATGGTACTGTCAGCACAGAATTTTTTCAGCACATAAATGTCTTCAAACTGAGTGGTGTTTCATTTATAGATACCTTTTGATTTTTTATAATTAGTAAAAAAAAGCAGAAAATCCAATTTTTTTTACTTTTTACAACAAACATATGCAAATAACGTTCAAATGAAAAATGAAAGCATGGTACTTTGAGCACAAAAGTTGTTCAGTACAAAAATATCTATAAAATGAGTGGTGGTTTATTTATAGATACTTTTTAGATTTTTTTATAACCGCCAAAAAAATGGAAGGAAATTCATTTTTTTCACTTTTTTGGAGGTTTGGCATAAACGGGATATGCTATCCCCTACTGGAAATATTGTTTATATTTTTTTGTTCTTGTGCCAATTGACCTGATGACATCACTCGTAACTTCACCACTCATGATATAATCAAGTAAATTGGCACTCAAACAAAAAGTATCAACACTATTTCCAGTAGGGGGAAGCATATCCCTTATATATGCAGAGAGAGAAAGCAAGAGAGAGAGAGAGACAGACAGAGAGACAAACACTATGTACAATATACGAAGGTTGTGTTGTTTGCTTGTAACTGCTTGAAAATTAAGGAAAAACATTTACTGCAAAAAAATGCTATATGTGCATTTGTAGTGACTACCATTTGGGGCAAAACTAGTTTTATGCTTTGCCATCAATTAAACATTTTCTTGCACCTCAATAAATTTGATACACTTTTTTGTTATCAAATTACAATCAGAAACCATGGAATAGGTAAAAGAATTAATCAGAATAAACTAAATAACTTCCTTACGTTTCTTCCAGGGTTAGCAGCTCCAGTTCAGTAGACACTGAGCAAATTCTATTATAGTGTGGATCACCTGTAAACATGAGGATATAAATGTGTGGTTGTCATTCTTCTGTCTGATTATAGCATGCTATGTAAGAAGAGATCAGGTTTTCTTCATTTTGTATTTTTTGTTAAGTAAATATAATGGGTAAGAGTTTCAAAGAATTATGGTGGGATTTTGCCACAGCTGTGCTACTTACAACATAAGTGTTACACCACATAAAACGTCTAATTTCATGTTGAAAATGTAACAAGTTATGCATCTGCGTAAAGTGAACAAAGTGTCACAAATGTGTTAAAGTGTTTGAAAATCACACGCAAATGATTTGGCGCATTTGCAATGATGCAGCTGTGGCAGAAAAAATGCTGCAAGTCCTATACTCAAAGTATTAAAAGCAGGCACACATATTCTATCTTTAGAATCAGTCTATGTAACAGTAGCAAAATATATCAATTAAAAAACAATTTAAATATGTTTTATTAATGTATGTTTGTTTCAAATATATCTGTAAGTACATTTTAAAATGTATTTTCATCATATGTCTGAAATATATGAAAAATATCTCATATTTGCTCTTCTGAAGTATCTAGTTCATATGCATAATATATGTCATAAATATATGTAATATATAGTACAGTTGCAGTCAAAGACTTAGTCTGATTTTTCCAGACATTTCCTGACATTTCTAAAGGGATTCTCTTGGGTTGCCTATTAGTGGTACTGCAGGCAGGCAGGGAATTTTTCTAACGATATCAAAATAATTTCAAGAAATATCTGGCTCTGTCTTTGGCTACAACTGTATAAATATCTTCCTATACTGTATGTAAGTGCACAATACAGTTCTCATATACAGGTATGTTGTATATGTTTTATATATTTGCTGACACGTCTTAAAACATACTTAACAAAGAATAAACAATAAATAAGAGTTACAAAGTTGATGTACATCTAAAATTTCTCTAGCATATATTTTGTAACTATACATCATGATAAAAACTCTTAAAATGCCCAGATGGAGTGGTATGGAGTACAGACAGGCAGAAGGTGTATGTCTGTGTCACCTTGCAGAAATGAGTTGGGAAATCCCTGTGAAACAATCCCCCTGATTGTGAAACCCATCTTTATCTGCCTATTTCCCCTACCCTGGGACACCTAAAAGAAGACAAACAGAACATTTCTACCAAAAAAAGTACTGCATATCTCTTTCTATCTAGCAATTGCACCTAGCTGAGCAGAGACTCCTGGACTTGTGGTCACAAGTAGTTGCAGAGATTAATGAAATGGAAGGCAGCCTGGGAGTGAGCTATCTGTGGGAAATTACCATGTTTTTATAGTTACTGTTTTTTATTTACTTCAGCCAGAAAGTGCAGGCTGCAGGAGACTATTTTAGTATATTGTGCTGGCAGGTTTCATCATGCTAATAGTGCAGCTCAAGCAATGCTAGCTTCAGGGTCAAGGGACAGGTGGCCATATTTAGATAGTGCTCTGTGTGAGCACTGGTAAGCACAGAGCAGAGACCGACATACAGTAGTTAGAGGACTGTGTCTGCCAGTGTCAGCCAGGGGAGGCCAGTAGACCGGGGGCCTTGCATTACACTGAGTAATTACCTTCTTTTAAAAAAGTTTTGGCTAGTAATGCTAGCAAAATCAAGTTTTGGGCTGGCAGTATGGGAATTATCTGCAATGTTTGCAACATAATTATTCTAGCTACCTTTTTTTTTTTCATTTTTATTTTAGACTTAAAGCCCATAAAGCGAAGCTCGTTTGCAGTGGAGACCCAGTTCAAGGACAAAATACAAGTTACACATATAATCATCATACAAAGATACAAGATCATTATAAAAAATACATAGAGATAAAAAAGTCTTTGAAGGAAGCATAAATGTAGCTCAGATATAAACAATAACAAACTTAAAATAAAGCTCAAAAACAAGAACAGTATGGCAAAGTGACAGTATACCATTTTTTTCAACCTGGAAATAGAAGAACACTTTTTATCTACACAGAAACAGAAACATGGTACACACAGAACCATGACTGGGATGTAAACATACCAGGATACACTAGCGATAGGAGGGACAAAGAGTGTAAACGAGGAGGAGGAGTGCTCTCTACATAAAGGAAGGAATCAAAGGAACAGAACAAAAGGGTAAACAGGGAGGAGAGGAAGCACTGTGGGTCAATTTGGAGACAGACAATGGCACCAACCCACACAGGGGTTGTATACAGACCCCCATCTCAGGGAGAGGACATGGACAAGAAAATGCTAGAAAGAATCCATAGAATGGCACAAAAAGGGGAGGCATTGCTGATGGGGATCTGAATATGCCAGATGTTAACTGGAATGCATTTGCAGCAGCCACTTCTAAGAGTGGGATCATTCTAGATGCCCTACAGGGGGCATGCTTTAGACAACTAGTATTGGAACCCACTCAAAAGGGAGCAATCTTAGACCTGGTACTCTCAAATGGAGATGGAGAGAGGATCACAGATTTAGAAGTGGGTAGCCATCTGGGAACTAGTGACCATCGAACAGTATGGTTCACGATAAACACAGCAGTAGAGTCAAGCCATACAAAAGCAAAGGTACTGGACATCAGGAGGGCTGACTTTGCCAGAATGGGTGAGTGCCTAAGGAATGCACTAGCAAATGGGCAGGAAGGAGGGGTGGAAGAACAATGGGGAATAATCAAAACTGCCATCACAGAGGCAACAAGCCTTTGTGTGAAGCAAATAAACAAAACAAAACGAGTAAGAAACCACTATGATTCTCAAAGGAGGTGGCAGGGAAGGTTAGGGAGAAAAAGAAAGCATTCAGGAAGTACAAGGAATCACAAAAGGAGCAGTACAGAGAATTGTATCAATTAAAGCAAAAGGAAGCAGGGAAGGCTGTCAGAACAGCAAAGGCCCAAACCGAGGAAAAGATAGCCAACTCAGTTAAGAAGGGGGATAAAACCTTTTATAGGTACATCAGGGAGTGAAGGAAGACCAAGGGAGGGATAGTGAGGCATAATAAAGGGGAGGGGAGAGGAGGTGGGCAGAGGGTGATTGTGAAAAGGCAGAGATACTAAAAGTACAGTTACGTAAGAACTTACCGTAACAGTAGATCTTCGAGAGGAGCTCTTGCAGCAGGCTGTTACAGTAAGAACTATGCCGCAAGCACTGGGACCCTCTGGAAAACTTTTCAGCCAGCAGTACACAGCATGGACCGCCCCCGACGTCAGCCCCGCCCCGACGTCAGCCCTGGTACAAAAGAGGAGCAGACCCAGCTCCACCTCAGTTCTCCCACCAAGGCCCACGAAGAAGCCCTGACAAGAGGAGGAGATGAAGCAGTAGATGAAGATCTGCACACCTCGAGGGAGAAGGCAGGTGGGAAAGTAATGCCTGCTGCAAGAGTTTCTCGCGAAGATCTACTGTTATGGTAAGTTCTTAAGTAACTGCACTATCTTACTTCGAGTGGGAGCTCTTGCAGCAGGCTATGACAGTAAGGACTGAATACCAAGTAGTCCCATGCCAAAGAGGTAGTCGACCCTGGGAGGTGGACATTACTGACTCCAGAGGCCTAGGACAAAAGTCCTTGCAAAACGGCCAGACCAAAACCGGCGCAGCGTCTGGAGACGATATCCAAGCTGTAATGTTTGACAAAAGTATGCACCAAGTTCCAGGTAGTGGCTGCACAGATGTCCCTTATGGAGACATTTCTCAGGGCGGCAAAAGATGCAGACACTCCTCTAGTGGAGTGACCCCAACCGGACTTGGTAGGGGCTCATTATGCTTTTCATAGCAAAATGATATGCAGTGGATGATCCACTTCCAAATCATCTGCTTGATCACCGGTTTGCCCAAGCATTGTGGTGCAAAGGCCACAAAGAGTTGCTCCGAGTGACGGTGCGCAGCCATCCTTTTAAGGTAATACCTCAAAGTCCTGTGGATGTCCAATGTGTGAAGGACAGCTTCATCTCTATTCGAAAGGGAAGGGAAATAAACTGGAAGGTCAACCAATTGGTTGAGGGTCAATTCTGAGACCACTTTTGGAAGAAACTTAGGATTTGTCCTAAGGGAAACCCTTTCCCTGTGAAAAACCAAATACGGCTCTTTACACATCACAGCCTGAGGCTCAGAAACCCTTCGAGCTGAGGTAATAGCAACCAAAAAACACACCTTCCAGGAAAGAAAATGCAGCTCACAATCCACTGCCAGTTCAAAAGGAGGGAAGGGTAAGCTTCTCCAACACAAAAAGGAGGTCCCAGGGTGGGATAGGCTCCCTAATAGTAGGTCTTGTATGCAAAATTCCCCTTAAAAAGGTGCGGGCTACATCTAACTGTGCTAAAGCCTTGTCCCCAATTAGAGCATGATAGGCGGAGACAGCCCACTTGTGCACCTTAATAGAGGAGTAACTCAGGCCATGTTGGTTCAAGGAGAGGAGGTACTGTAACGCTGAGTTCACTGGACAGGTGACAGGGTCCAAATGCTGTGACGAGGCCCATAAACAAAACCGCTTCCATTTCATAGCATAGGTGGAGCGGGTGGAGGGCTAGGACTGCCGCTACCTCTGGGGAGACCCCATATCTGTGTTGGGCTACGTCTGAAGGAACCAAGCATGCACATGTAAGGAACGGAGGTCTGGATGGACCAGCGATCCCTGTTCCTGGGATAGCAACTGCGAGCATATGGGCAGTGGAATTGGAGGTTCCGTGGACAACCGCTGCAGGAGTGGAAACCAAATCTGCCGAGGCCTCCACGGGGGCTATAAGAATCATTCGAGCCCCTTCAGCCTGCAACTTCAGCAAGACTCTCTGAATGAGAGGGAAGGGCAGAAAGGCATAGAGAAACCTCCCTGACCAGCAAAGGGATAATGCGTCTGGCCAGAAAACTCCAGGTGCGTGTTCTCGCAAGCAAAACATTGGCAGTTTGGCGTTGCGTGATGATGCAAAAAGGTCCAGCTCTGGATGACCCCACTTGTCGAAGAGCTGATCTGCTACGGTTTGTAACAGCTCCCACTCATGTGCTCTGGATCGAGACCTGCTTAGGCTGTCGGCCAGATTGTTTAGGATACCTGGAACGTGCATCGCTGATAGCAGAATGCGTTGTTCCAGTGCCCAGTACCAGACTCTTATCGCCTCCCTGCAAAGGGGGTACGAATGAGTGCCCTCTTGCTTGTTGATGTAGAAAATGACCACCATATTGTCTGTTTGAATGAGAAGAGAGCCTGGTACCAGGTCCTCCTGAAATGCTTGTAGGGCATAGAGGACCGCTCGCATATCCAGTACACTGATATGGAGAGATCGCTCTTCGGGTGTCCAAACCCCTTGCGTTTGATGAGTACCCAGGTGTGCTCCCCAGCCCAGATCTGACGCATCTGTTGTAAGGGTCTGACCCGGTGGCTCTGGACGGAACCGGACTCCTCTTTCCAAATTGTGGGGGTCCATCCACCAAAGTGGAGTTCTTCTGACTGGCTCGGTGATCCTGACTAGGAAGTCTAGATCGTCGGAGGCTTGGTCCCACTAAATCCTGAGCATCCATTGTGGGACCCACATGTGGAGGCGGGCTAGAGAAGTGACCAGAATGGCCGCCACCATGTACCCCAGCAACCTGAGGAAGTTCCTTGCTGGAACCTGAGGAGTTACTGAGATCCCTTTGGCAATCTCCCGCAGGTGATCGCCCCTGTCCGGGGGCAGAAAAGCCATGCCCTGGATAGAATCCAGGACCGCTCCAATAAAGTCGAGTCTTTGACTGGGCTCGGGGGATGATTTATGAAGGTTTAGGGTGATCTCCAACTCTCAGAATAGAATATAAGTGTATTCGAGAGTTTGAAGCAGACCTGACCTGGACGGGGCCTCAAGCAGTCAATCGTAGAGGTAAGGGAAGATGTAATGTCCCTGCCGCCTTAGAGCCACAGCCACCACTGCCAAGCACTTTGTAAAGACTCAAGGAGCAGAGGAGAGGCCAAACAGAAGAACTCTGAATTGGTAATGCACCCCTTGGAAGTGGAACCTCAGAAACTTCCGGTGGGGAGGGAAGACCCCGATGTGCATATATGCATCTTGCATGTATAGGGAGCAGAGCCAGTCTCCTTGATGCAGTAGGGGAAGTAGACCCAAAAGGGTCACCATCCTGAACCGTCTGTACTCTATAAAGAGACTGAGGGAGCTGAGGTCCAGGATGGGACGAAGGTCCCCTGTCTTTTTTGGGCCAGGAAGAAGTGGGAATAAAACCTTTTTCCTGCTGATGCAAGGGGACTACCTCTATTGCCTTTTTCTGCAAGAGGGTCTGAATTTCTCCTTCTAGAAGTGGGATGTGAGAAGGAGAATATCGGGAGTACTTTGGTGAAGTAGTTGGAGGGAATTTTGTGAACTCTAGCATGTGTCCTCTCCTGACAATATCCAGGACCCATTGGTCTGCAATCATCGATCTCCACCCTTTGAGATGAAGGGAGAAGCGGCCCCCGACCGTCTCCCCTGAGTCTTCCCTTGGAGGAGGGGGGGTGGAAGGGAGTCATTGGGCTGAGCCGGGCGTGGGCAGAGAGGCCTGGGAGGACTTAGGCCCATGGTTAGGAGTGTCTCCAGGTTGCTGGTTACTGGCTCTCCTACGAAAGCCACCTCTCTGACCCTGCTGACTACCATGGCCTTGTCCACCTTGACTACCTGAGGGCCTTCGAAAGGGCCTCTTCCACTGCCGTCGCTGGTCGCCGAGGTACATTTGGCGGACCGACCAGATGGACTTGCCCAACTCCTGGAGATGTGAAATCAGTGCTTCTGTCTCTGGCCCAAACAATACGGTACCTTGGAAAGGCAGATCCCTGATACCGGACTGCAGATTCTGGTGAAAGCCTGAAACTCTTAACCAGGCATGGCACCTAAGACAAACCCTGGCAGCGGCTGCCCGGGCTATCGTATCTGCAGTGTCGTACGAGGCTCTCAGGACATGAGAACCTATGTCGAAGCCCGATTTAAGAATGTCCAGAAGCTCCATCTTCTGCTTGGAATCTGGCATGGCTCAGAGTAGCTCTTGTCCCCTTTCCCATAGAGCATTTTGGTACTGGACCATATGCGTCAGGAAGTTGAGGGACCAGATGGAGCAGGTGGAGGCAGAATAAACCTTCTTGCCCACCTGGTCCAAATACTGAGACTCCGGATCGGGAGCCTGTGAGCTAAGGTGCTTTGGCTGCCTGGACTTATCATGGGCAGCTGTAATGACCGAAGAGTCAGCCTGAGGGTTCTCTGCTAAAAAGGCTTCTGCCCTTGGGGCCTTATGCAGCCTGTCTGATTTTTTGGGAACAGCCGGGATGGAGGCTGGGTGCTTCCAGGTTGACCGGGTGAGGTCCTGGAATGTGTCCACCAAAGGAGGGACTACCAATGGTTTTGGCTCCTTTTGCCTCAGGTATTTGGCCAACCTTCAGTGTTCCAGATCCAGGTCCTCCGTTTCCCACTCATTAGAGGCCTGGATATGCCTCATGACGTCCATAAAGGTTGGATCATCCGGAGGCAAACAAGGCTGGTCCTTCTCTCCTGGGGACCGCCCAATCCCAAAAGAGGAAGAGAAAGAGGATGCCAATGAAGAAGAGGAGGATCGACTACTAGGTCTGGAATAGTCTGACCTCTCCTTGTCACCAGACTCCCTCTGTTGTCGATAGCTGGGGGACTGATGTCGGTCCGAAGACTGGCTCCAGTCCCAGGACCAGTGACAGAGCGTAGATCGGCATCGGCCAGAGGACCGACGTCGGGAGCACTCTCGCCCAGAGGAACGAGTAGGGCTGCGAGTGTGAGACCTAGACTGGTGACGGTCTCCAGAGTCCTTGGAGCACCTGCGGTGGTGTCTGGACCGAGACCGGGAACGAGCCTTGGGTGGAGGCATAGGCGGCCGCTTGGGGGACTTCCTCAGGGAAGGTTCACCTCCAGGCTGTGGTTTGCCCACCAGGTCCGGTACCGGTGTCTGGGCCGGTAAGGGGGAGTCCACTTCTGGACCTGTCCCCACCAAAAGGAGAATAACTCCTGTAGCTCGTCATTCGAGAAAATCTCAGCAGCTCAGCCTGGAAAGGGAGTATCCGGGACATCAGCCCGTGAAGGACAGCCCTCTTGGCAGCCCAGAGGGGAGGAGGACTTGGGAGACAGGGACGTCTGCTCTTCTGTAGCCGCACCCGCACCCTTTGCCCCTTCAACTGGTGTCAGAGGTGGGACCGACAACGGGGTTTCTCAGGGGGTCCAGAGAGTCCTTCAGTTCCGGAGGCGCACCTTTAGCAGGTGGTGCCAATGCCTTAAAAGATGTGGCCGAAGCTTTTACCTCCAAGGGCTTGGTGGTAACCCTTAGCGGGGTTACCTTAGGCTTGGCCGGCTTCTCCCCTGATGGGCCGGCCTTGGCCTGGGAAGATTTTGGATGCTCGCCTGAGCCCGGGAAAACACAGACCTTCTTAGGAGAGGGCCACGAGTGAGAATGGGATCGTGACCGGGCCGTGCGGGGACTATCTCTTGTGTTTTCCTCTGAAGAGTGCAGATCCATCTTTTTCTCTAAAAGGAATGCCTTCAGGGCCTTGAGACGTCAGATCCGGGTCCGGCTGGTGAACGCCAGGCAGGCTGAGCAGGCCACGGTGTTGTGGTCCGGCCTGAGGCAAAAGATGCAGTGCTTGTGCCTGTCCTTGGAGGGGATCTGCCTCCCACAGTCACACTTGTTCTGGTGTGGCTCCAGAGAGACTGACGACAGCGAAGACATCCGTCGAAAACACAGAAAGAAACATCGAAAACAGTACAAAACGGGTTGAAAAAATACAGATTTAGCTGTTTCTGGCAAGCTGGAAAATGAGGCTTCTTCTCGTGTGTGTGGGATGCAACTGGAAAAGAACTGAGGTGGAGCTAGGTCCACCCCCCTTTTGTATCAGGGCTGACGTCGAGGCAGGGCCAACATCGGGGATGGTCCCTGCTGTGTACTGCTGGCTGAAAAGTTTTCCAGAGGGTCCTAGTGTGAGCGCCATAGTCCTTACTGTTATAACCTGCTGCAAGAGCTCCCTCTCGAAGTAAGATCAAATATTTTTGCTCAATATTCACAAATGAAGAGGGGGCAGTACCGAAACCAAACAATAGAAACACTCTAGATATGTGGGTTGATGCCAGCCCATTCACAGAAGAAAGGGTTCTGAAAGAACTCTTAAAACTGAAGGTGGACAAAGCAATGGGGCCTGATGGGATTCATCACAGATTTCTAAAAGAACTAAGGGTAGAACTAGTGACACCACTGACTACCCTCTTTAACAAATCATGGGAGGATGGGGTGGTACCTGAGGACTGGAGGAGGGCAGATGTTATTCCACTTCACAAAAGTGGGAGCAGAGCAGAAGCAGGAAACTACAGACCTGTTAGTTTAACCTCAGTGATTGGGAAAATGATGAAATTACTTCTGAAGGAAAAAAATAGATTCATAGCAGGAAGGTCATGTCAGATGAATCTAATATATTTATTTGACTGGGTGACCAAAGTAATAGATCAAGGAGGGGCTGTGGACATGGCCTACCTAGACTTTAGCAAGGCATTTGACACAGTCCCACACAAAAGATTAATATACAAGATGGTCAGCCTAGGAGTGGGTCCCAAGATGGTAGCCTGGGTAAAGAATTGGCTGGAGAATAGGACACAGAGAGTAATAGTAAATGGAGTCCACTCTGAAGAAAGGGGGGTTACTAGTGGGGTACTGCAGGGTTCAGTACTCGGACCAGTCCTCTTTAATGTCTTTATAAGCAACATTGCAGAGGGATTGGAAGGAAAAGTATGTTTCTTTGCAGACGACACAAAGATCTAAAACAGAGTTGATACACAAGGTGGGGTGGAAAGGATGAGAAGGGACTTGGCAAGGTTGAAGGAATGGTCAAATGTATGGCAGCTTAGATTCAGTGCTAAGAAGTGCAAAGTAATGCACCTTGGAAATAAAAACCCTGGGGAAGAGTACACAATGGGGGGTGAGATACTAACAACAAAAATGGAAAGGGACCTGGGGGTAGACATATCAGATGACATAAAGGTGGGCAAGCAATGTGAGAGGGCAGTGAGGGCTGGGGGGATTCTGGGATGCATAGGGAGAGGCATCACCAGTAGAAAACAGGAAGTTGTTATCCCTCTGTACAGACAGCTGGTGAGACCTCATCTGGAGTACTGCATGCAGTTCTGGAAACCCAATCTCCATAAAGACATAGACAGGATGGAGGCAGTCCAGAGGAGGGCAACTACAATGGTGCAGGGTCTGCACCAGAAGATACATGAAGAGAGACTTAAGGATCTTAAAATGTAACTTTCAAGTACCTCTAGGGAATCAACAAAGTCCAAGAGGGTAGCATCTTTCAGAAGAAGAGATGTGCAAGAACAAGGGGGCACAAATTTGAAGACTGAGGGGGGATGGTTCAGAGGTAATGTGAGGAAGTATTTTTTCACGGAGTGGGTTGTGGATGCATGGAACAGCCTTCCTAAGGAGATTGTGGAGTCAAAAACAGTGGTGGATTTCAAGAATGCATGGGACAGTCATAAAGCAATTATAGGGGGTGGGGGTAGGAAGAAGTAGGCTGTTGGTTAACTAGGATCTGTAGCTTATCCATTAGGTATGGACATGGGCAGACTGGATGGGCCAAGCAGTCCTTATCTGCCATCAAATTCTATTTTTCTATGTTACACATTGAAAAGAGGGTCGAAGAGAATTCCACACAGCAGAGACAAAATTGCTAAAAAAAAGTGTGTGGACTGTACTGTTTTAGTGCGAGGGACTTTGAATTCAAGATGGTGCGAATTACACAAGGAATCATTAATTTTACAGGGTGCAGTTTGTTCTGTCAAGTAATCTTGATGCTGCCTCAAAATATATTTACAGAAAAAAATTAACCTATGGAGCCTCATTCTGTCAGCCAGAGAGATCCATTTGAGTCTCTGATAAAGGAGACAATGATGGTTCTGTCTTGGAGAGCAAAGCATCAGTCTGGGCAAATGATCATACATTGAGTACCCACTATAGCAAATCCCATTATCAAAAAACAAAAAATGATTATGAATGACCCCATTGGCTCCTGATGAAATAAGCTAGTATCAAGAAATCTTTTCACTTCACACCAGGGGTTGGATTTTAAGCCCTCCTGAGGCTAAGTCCCACTCATAGAAACATAGACTTTGATGGCAGATAAGGACCGCTTGGCCCACCTAGTCTGCCCATTTCCCTACCAAATGGATAAGCTGCAGATCCTAGTTAACCAACAGTCTACTTCTTCCTACCCCCCACAAGAATTGCCTTATGTCTGTCCCATTCATTCTTGAATTCTCCCACAGTTTTAAACCCCACAGCCTCCTCAGGAAGGCAGTTCCATGCATCCACCACCCTCTCTGTGAAAAAAATACTCACATTGCCCCTGAGCTGCCTCCCCCCATCTTCAAATTGTATCCCCTGTTCTTGCACATCTCTTTTTCTGAAAGATGCTACCCTCTTGGACTTTGTTGATACCACTGATTACTTAAAAGTTTCAATCATGTCCCCCCTGTCCTTCCTTTCCTTAAGGGTATACATATTAAGCTCCTTTAGTCTCTCCTTGTATAGCTTCTCTTGCAGACCCTGTACCATTTTAGTTGCCCTCCTCTGGACTGCCTCCGTCCTGTCCTTGTGGAGATGGGGTCTCCAGAACTGGATGTAGTACTCCAGATGGGGTTTCACCAACTGTCTGTACAAAGGGATAACAACTTCTTGCTTTCTGCAGGTGATGCCTCTCCCTATACATCCCAGTATCCCCCCAGCCCTCCCTACTGCCTTCGCACATTGCTTGCTAACCTTAAGGTCATCTGATATGATTACCCCCAGGTCCCTTTCCATTTTTGTTGCTGTTACTACCTCCTCCCCCCATTGTGTATTCTTCCCCTGAGTTTTTGTTTCCCAGGTGCATTATTTTGCACTTTGCATTGAATCCAAGCTGCCATATTTCTGACCATTCCTCCAACCTTGCCAAGTCCCTTCTCATCCTTTCCACCCTCCCTTGTGTACTAACCCTGTTGCAGACCTTTGTGTCATCTACAAAGAGGCATGCTATTCCTTCCACTCCCTCTGCAATGTCTCTTATAAAAACATTACAAAGGACTGGACCCAGTGCTGAACCCTGCAGTACCCCACTAATAACCAGTTTTCTTCAGAGTGGACTCCATTTACTATTACCTTCTGTGTCCTGTTGTCAGCCAAGGCTGCCACCCAGGGACCCTCTCCCAGGATGGCTAATTTGTTTATTAATCTTTTGTGTGGGACTGTGTCAAATGCCTTGCTAAAGTCTAGGTAGGCCATGCCCCAAGCCCCTCCCTGGTCTACTACTTTGGTCACCCAGTCAACGAAATCGATTAGATTTGTCTGACATGACCTGCCTGCTGTGAATCCATGCTGCCTTTAGTACTGTGCCCCTCTGGCCTCTAGGTACTCAACAATTCTTTCCTTCAGAAGTGATTCCATCGGGCTTCCAGTTCTGCCTCCTACCCAATGACACGCTAATCATTGGAGCTCCAATCCCCGGGATATTAAATCGTATCATTATCGTGGTCCCTGACATCCACTGGTAGCTCCCCTCAGTAAAACAGCCTTAAGCATGCTGTAAGAGATGTAATGCCACAGTAGGGTTGCACAAAGGAGACTTTTTGAATATTTAAAGCCGAACCCAACCCCAGACTCAATTAGTGTCAAGCCAGCAGCAAAATGCAAGTCCCTGGACCCTCCTGCTTCGCTGGCCGCTCATTCGGAGGATGAAATGGAGGAGAACTTTACTATTACCTCACACAGGTTGTGCCAAGAGTGGCAAAAAATTAATGGCACTATGCAAAGAATGGAACAAGCGGTCTTGGAGACTAGAGCTGAGGTGACGGCGGTGACCCAACGTGTGGCGGATCTAGAAGCAGGTCTATCGGAAACCAACAAGGCGGTACAGGAGCATGAAGATGTGCTCCAGTTTTTCATCAAAAGGGACAGAGAGTGGCTGGAAAAGTTGGATGATTTAGAACTTCAATCTTGGAGGGACAATATTCGTATCTACAGAGTCCCCGAAGACACAGAGCAGGGTGAGTGCATGGAATCCTTCCTAGAGAGCTTCCTAAAAGAGCAGCTGGACTTGCCCAAGGATCACCAGCTGAATATTGTCTGGGCACATAGAGCTCTAGCCAAAAAAATGACAGGCCCGAAAGCCTCTCATTGGATTGTGTTAAAATTCCTAGATTACCACACCAAAGCGAGGTGTTACAGGCTGCCCCAAGAAAAATGGTGCTATTTGGAGACACTCGTTTATTCTTCGACCAAGATTTCACTCCCTATGCACAACAAAAAAGGAGGGTCTTTTTAGAAATCAAAAAGTTCCTGGCAACTAAGAATATCAAAATACATCTTATAGCTCCTGCTCAGCTGAAACTATTTTTACCGAAGGGCCCTTCATTCTTCAGATCGCTTGCAGAGGTGCGTACTACCCTGCTGAAAATGAAGGTGCCGCGAGACCTACTCAGCAGACCAGATCCTTTTTTGCCAGAATCCCAATGGAGGGAAAAGGAGCCTTGGAGAAAGATCAGCAACTCGAGGAAGAGAAATGGCACAGAGGACTCTTGGGAGCCAACTCGGAGGAAGCCACACCAAGAGGAAGAGATTGGAGCAAATCTGAGGCAAACGGAAGAAAATGCTACTTCCTCAAAGACTTGAATGACTCACTCTGTATTCTTAACTGGCTGCTGTTTACATATTCTTTCTTCTGAAAAGCTGGTTCACTGACTTAGCTCGAACCGGCTCTTCTCACTGGAGAGGTTTGGGGGGAGAGTGAGTAAACTGATGTTTTTCTGCTTTTTTTTCATAAAGGGGGAATTTTGAATGATGATGGGGGGCTGCGGGGCATTGGGGGATCACTGCGTTGCAGGAGGAAAATACAAATACTGTAAAATTAATGCAAATTAATGGTTGCTGATATTTACACATGAGGGTTGTGGGGGTGCTCGAAATTCCTCTCTCCCTGCACAACCGGGAGGCCTGGCAGCATGCTCCTGGATAGGTTTTTGAGATTCTCTGCATGTCTTCAGTTGCCGGAGAGGGTAGGGGAAACTGGAGATCTGGCAATCTTTGGTGGAGGTGGCGAGGGGTGGTTACTCTGTGGGGGTGTCGCTCCTTGCTCCTTCCAGTATCTTTCGGGGGTCTCTTCCAGAGACTGAAGACTTAAAACAGGGCCCACTGCCTGTCCTCCTGGAGTCAGGGAGGGGGGGAAACCACACCTCAGAGGCAGGATCCATATCTGGTCACTGGATTATTGTTGGGGGGGGTGCCCCGGAGGTGAGGGCAGCTTCCAACTCCGTACGACAGACTGATGTCATGGTGGTTCCTAGCTCACAGTCCCTAATTGTCAGGAAGTGAGAGGAGCCCCTCCCTGGGAAACCTTGGCAAGGATGGCACAAGGGTGAGCCGCTTTCAAACAGCTCTTTGGGAAGAGTTGAGCATGCACTACTGTGGCCCTTTGTTGGTGAGTCCAGAGGGCTACAGCCTTCCAACAAAAGGGAAGAAACATTTTGCCATTTTGGACCCGAGGTGGTCTCAGATTGGGAGCCCCCCCCCAGAGGGGACCCAGAACTGCGAGACAAGGAGGTAAGGTCAGGGGAATCCTTGGCGGGAGCGCTGGGGCAGACTGGGTGGTGGGGGACAGGAAGAATGGTGGGGACCAAGACTGGGGTTTTTTAGTCGCGACCGATGAGTAATTTCCCCTACTAGCCCTGATCAATACCGGTCTCCGGGAAGGGAGCAATGGTAAAGTATTGTACGGGCTTCACAACAGCACTAGTGAGAAATAAGAATGACTCATGATGGGGTGAAGATGGGTCGGAGACTTTTGAATAGGGTAGATTTGGCAAACAGAATAAGCAAAACACCCCAAAAGCGCATAGAGGGCGCATGGCTCATGTTTCAAGGGCCACATCCAGCTGGCTTAGTGCCATCAGTAAAGTGGGCAGGGTGCTCAGGACACATTGGAAGGTTCATGTTATTGTATAAAGTTTTATGTTGTGATTTTCTTATTATTGTTAGTAAAACTAGGGAGGCTTGGGGGCATAATTGTAGGCAGCAGGAGGGGGTTTTATTTCCCTCATGACAGAAGGGGTATTAGTCACATACAACGTTAGGGGACTAGGAAGCCCAATCAAAAGAACAAGGCTCCTTAATGAGCTTAGGCAAGCTAAGGGCAGAAATTGTTCTCTTGCAGGAGACTCACCTAGACCTAAATGAAAGTGCCAACTCGAAGAGAGCGTGGGTGGGACAGGTATTTTTGGCCTCTTACTTAACCCATCCGCAGAGAAGAGGGGTGGCCATTTTAATACATAAAGACTGCCCTTTTCATCTGGAGATCAGCCAGATAGATAATGAGGGTAGATACATTATAGTGAAGGCCACCTACAGGGGACTACCTTGTACACTAATGACTGTATATGCTCCCAACTCAGATGCAGAAAATAATGCTTTCCTGCAGAGTATTCTCCAGAGGGGTATGCCCCCCCAGGTGAATTATTAGTAGTAGGGAGGATTTCAACTAGGTTCTAAATCCATCACTGGACCAATCGGGGATTGAACAGGGGCCACCCTCTCAGGCGGATAGAACCATGGTTAGAATTATGAGAGATCTAGGTCTGTTGGATGTTTGGCGCCACCTCAACCCTAGAGTACGGGATTACTCCTGCTGGTCAGTTCCCCACAATACCTATTCCAGAATTGATCTTATATTAATACCAAAAGAATGGGCATACAAAGTACAGGAAGCAAAAATTCAGGCTAGGACACTCTCAGGTCATGGTCTAGTCTCATTAAGATTCTGTTCGACCCCTAAGTTATACAACTCCTCTTGGAGGCTTAATGTCTCTGTCCTGAACAACACGGACTTAAAGGAGTTGGTCCAGGGGCAGTCGGGGAGTACACTAATAATAATCCGGCTCAAGACACAACAGCAGCCATCTGGTGGGATGGGTTGAAAGCCTTTCTCACAGGGAAGATCATACAATGTGCCTCCCAACTTAAAAAGAAAAAACAGAAGGAGATCACTGACCAAGAAACCAAACTTTGGGATCTGGAAGTAGAACACAAAATAGCCTTAAACCCAGAAGTCAAGATGGAACTGGATGCTAATAGGCAGAAATTAAATAAACTACTGGATGAAAAAATAGAGGGACAGCTCAGATATTCCCGTGTAACCCCCCTGCAAATGGGGGTTCCCAAAAGACTTCCAGGAGCTTGCTTGAATGCTCCAAGCCTGAATGGTGTTTGGCATTTAAGCCATTTATCAGTGAGTGTTTTTAGAACCTCTGGTACTGTCTCTTTAAGAGCTGTCTGCTTGCAGACATAATTAGTTTGTATGGGGGACTGTGTGTTTCTTTGATTGAGTACCACTCAAGCTGCTGCCAATTCACTTCATTTTTGCAGTCACTAGGAGTGCAAAGGGAACCTATCTGAAAGATGTAACTGTTTGCCAGAAATTATTTAGAGTAATAATGAAATTACAGTTTGTCTAACCTGCTTTCTTTGCAGTCAGAACTGTGTCTGCTAGTTCCCCATTCTAGTTTTGAACTGCTGAACTGGACCAATCAGTGTGGGGGTAAGCTAGCTCTAAAATGATGCCTTGGACGAATCAGAACTTGGACTCATAATCTGAGCCAGCCACAAGAGGATTGTATGGGCAGTGACTCTGGGAGATGTAGTTTAGACTTCAGTGCCTTTTGGACCAACAGCAGCAGTCTATTGTGAGTGACAGCCAATCCAGTCAAGAACTGGGAGGAACTCAAAGGAAGTGCCCGGTTTTGTCGGTTGGAGTTTCAGTTTGAGCTTTGGCAGTGAAGAAGGAAGGAGCCCTGTGCTTTTTCAGTGTGCAGTTTTAGTCAAAAAACGTGTGTAAGGCCCAGAGTTCCGGTCTGCAGCTTGTGTAACAGCTTGTTAGGACTGAATCCGTCCTGTGAAAAGAATCAAAGGATCTCTGAAGAGTAGAAACCAGGCTCACCCTGTAGAAGACTGGAGGAATTGCTGAAAATTGCACTCGGTCTGTCAGGAACTGAATCTGCTGTGTGTTCTCCGGGTATTGTGCAGTAATTGCGATCGGGATACAGATGCAGCCTGCCTGGTATAGTGCTTTCTTTTATATGGATGTGTGAAGAGGTTTGTGTACCTCAAGTGAGCCCTGCTGACATTGAAGGACCTATATCTTATTTGGAGGTCGTGAGTACTAATTCAGGGTCGCTCCTGTTGAATTGCCACATTAAATCCAAATGGAATTACTGTACTGCTGACTGTTTAATTCTCCTTTTCTCTGTGTGAAAGGGCCCTACCAGCTGCCACGGTTTGGACTAGCCACTAGGGCTTGGGTACCCAGGACAGTAACTGATAGGGATAGGCGCCTGTGCACAGAGCCATAGAGTAGATTATTAAGAGTGATAAGCTAATTAACCCGATTTCCCTGTCCTTGTTATATCCCCTAAATAAATCAGAGCTGCTTGTTTCAGCAAAGTTATACTGCCTGAGGTATTTGTCTATGTTAAAGTACTGTACTGTGATTGTTGCACTGTATCTCATTTCTCAGGAGGTCCCAGTGCCGGAACCAGACCTGGGGGTAAGTGTATACTGTGAAGGTAATTTGATATATTGTGTGGGCCACTAGTGGGAAGAAAGGGGGGTTGCAGTGTCCCAGAGGGCTGTGACCAAGTTAGTTTAACTACTGCAAACCCTGACCTCTGGGTGGAGGCACCCGCCATTGGATCCAGGCCCCTCAACCTGTTAGTGGCAAATCAGGCAGGGGTAGTAGCCCCTGGGATAGCGCCATCTAGGGGTTACACCCGTCAAAAATTTTATGAGTCAGGGGGAAGGGCAGGCAGGTTGCTCACCTGGCAAATCAGAGGAGAGGCTGCTTTATGAAATATTCTGAGGGTGAAAGCCCAGCAAGGAGGACAGGGTTGGGTCTCAGACCCAGAGGGCATTGCAAATCAATTTCGGCAATTTTATAAGACTCTGTACACACAGAAACCTATAGCTGAATTCCAACATAGACTTTACTTTTTTCTCTAAGACCAAGCTGCAGAAGCTCACTCAGGAGGAAACGGACATTCTAGACTCCCCACTTAGGGATGAGGAGGTCCTTGCGGGCATCCGAGCCCTGAGTGCAGGTAAAGCTCCCGGTCTGAATGGAATAGGTCCCAGGACACAGATCTCAACGCCAGGTACTATCGCTATTCTAATTTTGGCGCCAAGGCCACTGATAGGTGCAGCTTCTCCCAGGGGTATCTCTGATTGGTTCACTTACTGCCTCAGAGACCTTCTGATTGGAGCGCCTTTTACCATTGACTTTACGCTGACTTGGCCAGTGCTGAGCTCAGTTATTTCGGCTGTAATCTGTAATTACTCGTAGTTTTAAATCACTGCCTAAGATCTGTTGCTAATAATTGTCCAATATTGTTTAATATTACAGCTATTTAGTTTTAATCCCATGTGCCTTGCCAAACTGTGCTTAATGTAATTCCAAAAGCCTGCTGTTTTAACCTTGTCTTAAAAACCTTATCACCTTGCTCCCTGCCTGTTTTTCTATACCTCTGCCAATATTTCCTACCCTGTTTTTTCTGCTCTTTATGTATTTATCCTTTAAGACTACTGTTTTCTGCTAAACCTCCATATTTTCTGCATTTCTTTTTTCCTGTTTCTAGCCTACTCTCCCCCGTTGTCTCTCTCTGTCTCACTTTTCTGTTTGCATTGCCCTCCCCCTCTCTGCCATCTATCCCTCTCCTTTGTTGGTTTCTCCACCTCCTGTAAACTTTGTCTCTGCTAATTGCTGTTGCCATTATCCTTGTCAGCTACACCCCACCCCCCACTGATGGTCTGTCACCAGCTACCCTCCCCCCATCTCCCTAACCTTACTTATACTGCCTTTCCCCTCTTTCCAACCCAGGAACCAGCACCAGAAGCGGCGCTTGCCAGTTCGTGAGGCAGGCCACTTGCCGCCTCCTGGCCACCGTCGCCGATTCCTGCTACACAGACTGACAGCCCTCGCGGTCCCAGGGCACGGATCTCAATGCCAGGTACTATCGCTATTCTGATTTTCGGCGCCGAAGCCTCTGATAGGTGCGGCTTCTCCCAGATGTATCTCCGATTGGTCCACTTACTGCCTCAGAGCCCTTCTGATTGGAGCGCCTTTTACCATTGACTTTACACTGACTTGGCCAGTGCTGAGCTCGGTTATTTCGGCTGTAATCTGTAATTACTCGTAGTTTTTCTCCTGCCCCCCCCACCCCCTCTCAGGCCTCCTTTAAATACTCACTTGCTCCACCTACCCTGTTATCTTCCCTCTCCAATTTGCTCGCTTGTCTTGTGGCTCCTCCTCCTTTCCCCAAACAGGCTGATCCAGATCTCTCACTTCCAATCCTAACAGGCTGTCATTCATCGCTTCTCTCTTGCTACATCTTCATATTTTTTCTAATCTTACCCTCCTTTTTCCTCCTGGCTGGTCCTAACTCACCGTCCTGCCACAAGCAAGTCCCCTCTTGTTTTATTTCAAAATGAAACTGCTCATATTACTGTCTCTCCTTATACCATGTCTTGCTCTGCTCCACCTACCCTTACCTACTGTTCATCCAGTCCCCCTCGTTATCCCACTTTTCCAGCCCCAAGACTACTTCTTCTCCAACCTTCTCCTGCTGCCCTCTCCCCGTTATGACCCTACTCCTTTTCTCTCAAATAAGCCCTGGCTCCTGATGGTAACCTATGTACTCAAGCACTGCACCCTGGACATACAGACCCTATGCCCCTTCCTGAGATGTAAGCTTTGGTGTCTCCTCATTCTTGCCCTACTGCTTTCAGGTGATATACATTCTAACCCAGGCCCAAACAACAATTTTCAGGATCTCCTTTCAGCGAAGGGTCTTACTGTAGTGCACCTTAACGTCAGGAGCCTACTGCACAATTTTACTGAATTAGAAATTTGGGTCACTGTCCACAAACCGGATATCATCTGCCTTACTGAAACCCGGTTTAAATCTTCTATACAGGACTCTCAGTGCTCGCTTCCCTCCTACAATCTCCTGAGGCTGGACAGACCTGCTCCTAAAAGAGGGGGTGGTACAGCAGTATATTATAAAAACCACCTACAGCTCTCCACTATCTCCTCATCCCCCTAATCCACTCTGAAGCTCTTCATGTCTTCCTTACTCTTGGCTCCAAAAACTACATATCGTCTGTGCCTATAACCCCCATCCAGTGGTTTAAAGGGACTTGATGAGCTGCTTGCTCAGCCTGCTCTTCTATCCAGGAGACATGAAGTTCTTATTCTAGGCGATCTCGATCTAAATTGGCTCGGGAATTCCCTACCTACACTACAGTCCAAGATTCAAAGTTTTAACTTCCACCAATTGATCAGTGACCCCACTAGAACTGCCCTACACTCCAACTCTAGTACTCTGTTGGATTGGATAATGACCAACCACCCAGAAAATATTATCTCCTCTGGTATACTAGCTGATATCATCACAGACCACTCCCCCACCTTTTGTGTATGGGGTAAAACCAGGCCCTCCCCTTCTAAACCTCGCTTTATTATGTTCCATAACTACGCAAATTTTGACCCGCAATCCTTCCTAATGAACATTGCTACTACTGACTGGGCCCCCTTTTATACCTCGGATGACCCTCAAACTACTCTAAATCTCTTTCTGTCTCACTTCCTGATGATCCAGGACAAACATTGCCCTCTTATTACCTGACGTGTAAAAAATAAGCATACTTGGTGGCTAAAGTCCGACCTTCTCTCCAAGCTTTGGCTGATGGACAAATCATGGTGTCACTACAAAAGCACAGGGCTCCCAGCTGACTTAAATTCCTATAGAACACTCAGAAATTCTTGCAAAATGGATATCAAAAGGGCCAAAAGGGCCAATTGTAAGGATATATTAACAAAATCACATGGTGACTCCAAAAAATTCTGGTCCCATATCAAATGCTTCCTAGGATCAAATCCATCCCCCACCCCAACAGACATGGGGTCTACTGCAACAATCCCTACACTATTGCAAACTTCTTCAATGCCCAGTTCTCTGACCTCACCAACTATACTTCATCTTTCCTGGCTAATTTGTACGCGAATGAACAACCCAATGTTTTGAGTCCCAAATTTCTTTTCAAGGCAGTCACTCGCTTGGAAGTTCTAAGGCTACCCAAAAACATCTCCGATTTCACCACTACTGGGTCTGACAACCTCAAGCCCAAACTCCTAAAGCTCACAGCACCTTACATAGCTGCACCTCTTGCTAAAATTTTTTCCCTCTCCCTTTGTCACAGCTATGTCCCAGATATCTGGAAGACTGCTAGAATTACCCCTGTTTTCAAAAAGGGTGACCGTAAAGATCCCTCCAACTACAGGCCCATTGCCATATTGCCTGTTCCTAACAAAATCCTAGAGAAGCTCGTAGCCACTCAGACCATTGACTTTCTGCAGAAGCATAATCTTCTCTCATCTGCACAGCATGGTTTTTGTAAGGGTCACAGCACCACCACTGCCTTACTCAAATTTATGTTCTATACCCTAGCTGCCATGGACTCAGGTCTCCTAACGGGGGCTATTTTTATAGATATGACCAAAGCTTTTGACCTTGTGGATCATCCTATCCTCCTCACTGCCCTAAGATCACTCGGTTTCTCCCTGGTGTGACTACATGGTTTGACAGCTACCTGGCTGACCGCTCACAAGTAGTTAAATTCAACTCCACCTTGTCTAATCATGCTACAATAAATATTGATGTGCCTCAAGGATCTATCCTCGGTCCCCTGCTTTTCACCATCTTTATAAATGACATCACCTGAAACTCCCCAGACTGCCTCCCTGCTATACGCCGATGACACTGTCCTGTACACCAGTGCAAAAAACATCACTGAAATCAACCAACGTCTGTCCCATGATTTTCAACAAATTGAACAGTGGCTGTTCAGCAATAAGCTTGTACTAAATATGTCCAAGACTCAGGCCATGCTGTTTGGTCCCAATGCAAAACGTAAACTTACCCAACCCACTTTTAATGTTTATGCTAGAAATGGCTCGTCTGTTATAGTGGTACCCTCCTTCAAATATCTGGGTATCACCCTCAATCCAGCCCTCACTTTTGATCTCCATATCCAATAGACTTGCAAAATGGCCAACATGAAACTTGGTATGGCCTACCGGTCTAGCCACATACTAGCTCCCTCAGCTAGACTTGCCATTGCTCAAGGCCTCCTCCTTCTGTCTCTCACCTTTGGGGTGGCAGCATATGCCTCTACAGGTAAGACTAGCTTTCAGAAGTGGGATGTCGCATACAACAATATCTGTAGATATGCATCCTCCTCACATAGGCTAAAGCACCACTGCCTCCTCTACGCAGAACTCGTTGGCTTTCTCTGGCAGCCTCCCCAGATTATGCACTCTGTTCAATCATAGATAATTTCATCCAGAATGAAATGCCAAAGACACTGGCGGACCTATTTCTAAACTTGACATCAATCTCTGAACTATGCTCTGCTGCCTATGCCCATGTTATCATCCCAAGACATCACTCCTCAAAAGGTACTAGCGCTTTCTCTTGCTATGCCCCGAAAAAATGGAACTCCCTCCCTCTAATTATTCATCAGGCATCATCCCATGCCTCTTTCAAAATATTGCTGCGTGACCATCTTGTTGTCTCATGCTCCTGCTCTTGCTTCAAACCCCCTTAGACCAGTAAATCTTCTTAATGTCTCCTACCCCAACAACCTTACTGTGCTCTTTTAAACACACATTTTTGCACTGTTGGACTGTCTCCAATCCTGTCATATTTAAACTTTAATTGCATTTTAGCCATCATCTCTTACCTCTGTTTTTTCCTTTCCTATCCTATCCTACCTCCTCATACCTCCTTCCCCCCCAAATACTCCTGCTAACACTATATTTTCCACCTTCCTCTACTATTTAAGTTACCACTCTGCTTTGTTTTTCAAGCTCTTTAGACTGCTACCTAATGTTGCCTACATATGTTTTATTGTTGCTCTCCCATAGTTCTACATCATATAGTTTCTGCTGAATCAATCAATCAATCAATCAATCAATTGTATTTCTACTGCCTGTACTATATTATTACTATTACTATTTATTAAGTCACCTACTGTTTTATGTTTCGATTGGTCTGTCCTGTTTTCAAATTGTATTGTTTTTTCTGTAAACTCCTGGGTCGTGCCTGAAAATAGTCATTGCTATGGTTAGTGCACCTTACCCGGTTAACAAAAACTAAATAAATTAAATAAAAAATAAAAATAGCAGCAGAACTGTACAAGTCATTCAAAGAGCTTTTGGCCCCGCTGCTTGGCAAGGTCTGTAGAGAAGTGCAACAGGAAGGGAGAACACCTCCAAGCTGGCAATATGCACAGATCACGGTGATTCACAAAAGGGGCAAGGATCCAACAGAATGTGGGTCTTATCGACCAATTTTGTTGTTGAACACTGACCAGAAAAATATGTACATCTATCTTAGCTAAAAGGTTGCAAACACTGATAGGAAATCTGGTCCATCCAGACCAGACGGGATTCATCAATGGGAGGCTCTTGCATGACAACATTAGATGCCTGTTGAACCTGATCACCCACCAACAAGCAGGAAATAGACCTGCCCTGGCTATTTTTATGGATGCTGAAAAAGCATTCGACAGAGCGAACTGGGGATTTCTTCATTGCACTCTGTCAGAGATGGGGTTTGGCCCCAGATTCAGGGGGAGTGTGGAGGCCTTGTACGTTGCCCCCCAGGCCGTGATACAGGTGAATGCCTTCACAACAGAGAGGTTCCATCTCTCGAGGGGCACGAGGCAGGGATACCCCCATCCCCCTTGTTATTTGCTCTGTGCATAGAGCCACTGGCAGTGAATGTTAGAGCCTCGAGAGATATTAAGGGTATACGGATGGGGGGGGGGAGAGACCATAAGATCTCACTGTATGCCAAAAATTCCCTCTTCTATAATACCTCTCCTGAGACCTCCCTTCCAGCCTTGGAGAGAGAATTGGAAGAATATGGTTTGGTTTCGGGGTACAGGATAAATCAGGGTAAGTCAGAGGCAATACGGTTTGGTGGAACGATCTCCAGGAAGATAGTGAGGGACTTCCCATACAAATGGGCCAGAGCTAACACAGTGCCGTATCTAGGGATTAAGGTCAACCTGCATACATCAAAATTGCTTGAACGGAATTATAGGAAGCTTCAGGGGGAGATATTCGTGGATACTGCAAGATGGAAGCTGCTTCTTCTGACTCTGGAAGGAAGGGTAGAGACAGTAAAAATGAATGTCCTCCCCCGATTCATGTTCTTGTTTCAGGCACTTCCCATAAAGATCCCCAATGGCTATTGGAAAGAGGTACTGGGAGCCCTCTCGAAGTTTATCTGGTGGGGGGCGGCAGAGGAGGATTAGGGTGAAACTCTTTTCACAACCCAAATAGTGAGGGGGACTCGCTTACCCAGATTTTAAATGGTACTACCTGACAGCTCAACTGGTTCCAGTCATTTCCTGGCTGAAACAGGAAGGGGGTGAAGGATGGCAAAGTATAGAGTGAGATATAATTCCAGGCAGTTTCACTGACCTCTTTGTCCCATGCCCCGATTAACTCCATGATATGGCGATCATTCAAAAGGCCCTGGACCAGGCACACCCTGATAATCTTGGTTTGGGCCAGGAGGGTGACCTGGACACTAGAGGGAATAGGTCCTTTAACATCTATAGTAGGAGACCCAGGCTTTCCTCCTGCCCAACCAGACCCAGGTTTCAGAATCTGAAATGGCCGAACCTTGGTCAGGTTCAGCAATCTACTACAGGGGAATAACCTTATGTCTTTCAAACAAATACAGTGAAAATACCATCTGGATAAGACAGATTTTTATAGGTACTTACAAGTATGGCACTACATACTCTCTAACCACCTGTTACCAAAAATTGCTAGGGAATTGACTGGTCTGAAGAACTACTTGTACTGGTCGGACAGGCTGATGGGCCAGAGAAGAATGATGTCGATGGGGTATAGGGCCCTACAGGGGGAGACCAGTGCCCACTTCTGGGTCCTCAGGGACAGGTGGGAGGGGGAGTTGGGTTCCCCACTTTCTGACCAGCGATGGTTAGAGACCTGGAAGAGAGGATGGCACACAACAGCATTCCCAACCTGGAGGGAGTTTCACTGGAAATGTCTTGTCAGGTTCTTCCATACTCCCACAGTCACAAAACATTTCAAGGGAGGGGGCACAGATCTGTGCTGAAGAGGTTGTGGCCAGGTGGGCACACATTCCCACATCTTCCGGACGTGTCCGATGGTGGTAGGATTCTGGCAGGGGATAAGCTAAACCCTTAACTCATTATGGGATGTGCAAATTCCCTTTTCTTTTCACTCACTTATCCTGGGATTAGACATTAAGAAAATTAGGGGGAACAGGTAGCAATCCTTGTTTAGGTTGCTCTGCCTGGCAGCACTAAAATAGATCACGTCCAGATGTCTCACCCTGGCCCTGCCAGATCTGGGTTCCTGGAGAAATAGACTGGAGAGCCATAGGCGTATGGAAGGCATGATGGCTAAGATTAGGCTCACAGAAGAGAACCAGAAAGGATTATGGGTGGTCTTGGACAGGGTCAGGGTGAAAGCAGAGCCCCTGCTTGTGGGATCAGAGTTCCCACAATGAACAGTCTCAGGTTCTGGGGCAGCACTGAATCCCGGATGCTAGGAAAGGATTATATATATATCAGTCACTGGCTGAATTTAGGAAGACCTCTCGGAGATTAGACCCAGAGAGCAGGATGAAGGTTGGAAAATGGCCAGCTCAGTCCCTAGAGTACTATAAGGAATTTTCTTATTTGGTTTACTTGCCTATCAGAGTCTCCCTAGAGAGTTACAAGACTCCTGTTGAGTCTACAGTTGAAAGGGCATTGCCCATAAATTCTCATATGGGTTAAATACTGAAGCTGAAACCTGCTTAGCTTGCTACAGTATGCTGAAATATACCTGGAGGAAGGACTACATTTCTTTTAGGAAGAGTCACTGATTTTTAAGGGGATTGTGCACCTCATCACATTTCAAGAGAAAACACTCAGGGAACTTTCCAAATCAAGATAGGACAGGAGGGAGAAGTGTAGTCCTTGCTGAGTATAATTTTGTCTCTGTCCCTCAAGATATGTGGTGGGAGTACAGACTTAGCAAAAGGTAATATGGAATAAGAAATTAAAAGTTCCTGTATATTGTATGCCATAATTCTGTGTATGAGCTGTATGTTTGATTTATGAAATAAAATTAAGTTTAAAAAAAAAAAGAAGTTATTCCGTCATTTTCCCTACCACAGATGTCAAACTGACAGGTCTGTAGTTTCCTGCCTCTGTCTTGCTCCCACTTTTGTGAAGGGGAATCACATCCACCTTCCTCCAGTCCTCAGGTACCACACCATCCTCCCATGATTTATTAAAAAGGGTAGTCAGTGGTGTCACTAGTTCTCCCCTTAATTCTTTTAGAATTCTGGGGTGAATCCTATCAGGCCCCATTGCTTTGTCCACCTTCAGTTTTAGGAGTTCTTTCAGAACCCTTTCTTCTGTGAAAGGAGTGGGATCGACCCACCCCATCCAGAGTGCTGTTAATTGGATTAGATACCTCCCCTTCCTCCTCTTTTGTGAATATCGAGCAGAAGTATTCGTTCAGTATCCCTGCTTTTTCACTGTCCCTCTCTGCCCACCCCACCATCCATTCTATTCAGCCTCACTATACCTCCCCTTGTCTTTCTACACTCCCTAATGTACCTAGAAAATGTTTTATCCCCCTTCTTAACCGAGTTGGCTATCTTTTTCTCAGTTTGGGCCTTTGCTATTTTGACTGCCTTCCCTGCTTCCTTTTGCCTTAACTGGTACAGTTCTCTGTCCTCCGTCTGTGTTTCCTTATACTTCCTAAATGCTATCTTTTTCTCCCTAACCTTCCTCGCCATCTCTTTTGAGAATCATAGTGGCTTTTTCTTTCATTTTGATTTGTTTATTTGCTTCACACAAGGGCTTGTTGCCTCTGTGATGGCAGTTTTGATGTTTCCCCATTGTTGCCCCACCCCTCCTTCTTGCCTGTTTGCTAGTGCTTTTCTAAGGCACTCTCCCATTTTGACAAAGTCAGCCCTCCTGAATCCAGTACCCTCACTTTTGTATGGCTTGACTCTACAGCTGAGTTTATCATGAACCACACTGTTTGGTGGTCACTTGTTCCCAGATGGCTGCCCACTTCTAGATCTGAGATTCTCTCACTGTCCCCATTTGAGAGTATGAGGTCTAAGATTGTTCCCTCCCGAGTGGGTTCCAACACTAGCTGTCTGAGGCATGCCACCTGTAGGGCATCAAGAATGGCCCTGCCTTGGATGTGGCTGCAGCAAAGGTGCTCCAGTTAACATCTGGCATATTCAGGTCCCCCATCAACAATATCTCCCCTTTCTCTGCCATCCTAAGGGTGCCTTCTATTATATCCTTGTCCACTCCTTCCTTCTGAGATGGGGGTCTGTATATAACCCCTGAGCGGATTGTGGTGCCATTTCCAGTCTCTAAGGTGACCCACAGTGCCTCCTCTCCTCTCTGTTTACTCTTTTGTTCTGTTGCTTTTGTCCCTTCCCTTACATAGAGAGCTACTCCTCCCCCTCTTCTACCCTCCCTGTCTCTCCTGTAGGTTGTGTACCCTGGTATGTTAACACCCCAGTCATTGTTCTCTATGTACCATGTTTCTGTGACTGCCACAATATCCAGGCATCCCTCTTCCATCAAGGCCACCAGTTCAGGGAACTTGTTGAACAGACTACGGGCATTGGTACTCATTACTCTCCATTTCTTGATGTCCTTACCCTTTTTTGCCCCATCCCTCTCCTTACTGCCTTTGTTGTTTTCTCTATTTACCCCTGCCCTTCTCCCTATCAATGTCACTCTGCAATAACCAGTGTGGAACAAAGTCTCTGCACCTGTGGACTTTACTACTTTCATCCCGAGCTCTGCATGGGCAGCAGGCACAGCTGCAGGAGATGTTGCACCTGGTCCCAACTGGCATACCTTTTCAACACGGCTGCACCAAAAAAATGGCTACAGGCTGTCATACAGTGGCGTGCAGGTCATAAACTGGCTCCTGCTTTGAAAATATGGCCCACGTGGGGAAAAACTGTGGCTCTGCAAGTAATGCCCCATTTGAGGTAGTTTTTTCCCCGTACCTGCACTTATTTGGTGGGGGACAGAAAATAGATCCCAGGCCTTGTATTACTGTGTACTATAATGTGTTACGGTATGAGTGGAACTGTATGGGATAATATGATATAGGTGCAGAAGTGTGGCAGCAGTTGGATTGCAGAAGAGCAGAAGCATGGGTGGTTTGATCAGCTGAGGAGCTGACACCTAGCACTGTGAGTGTACCACCAACACTGAGTACTAGTTCAGTACCGATCTCTCATAACTGAAACAGCTGTCTTTGTCTCCTCTCTGTTCTCCAAATTATTTGTAGTCACAGGGAAAAATGCCTCTCCTACAACGGCAGCAGCATGCCTCCTGTAGTTGTAGCACTCGTGCTTCCTCACTAACTCATTCCCCTCACTTCCTCTGGCTCCTCATTCAGTCACTCACTCACATCATCCACAGCTATGGTAAAATGCAAACAAAGTTTTGAAAAATACTTTACTGTACTTTGTGAATATGGTTGTTTTCAGAGTGGCATTTAGGCAGTCAATGCAGGTGGGAGGAGGCACAGTGATGCCATGAAAAGGGAAATCCCCAGTTCTCTAATAAAGTTTTAACTTGTGTTCTGTTTGTCAGTTAGTTAAGTAAAATAAGTGTTTGTTAAGGAAGTTTAGTAGAAGAATAGGATAGTACAGCTAAACGCATCACCCTGAATAGCAGTGGATTAAGCAAGTCTCAAAACTAATTGGGAAAACTAGTTGCTTCAGCATCCCTAATTGCAATGAACAGGGAGCTATAATGAACACACGTTATGGCACTGTATGAAACATCCAGTTTGTGAATTATATCTGCCGTTGCATATCCATAAAGAAAGTCAGCAAAATCAAATAATGGGAAAAAATGGACTTAAACAATCTTCTTGAAAGTCTCAGAATCAAAGCTATCCCTATTTCTGTACAAGAGACCCATTCTTATTCCAATGTTTCATGATAGGCAGTCCAAGTGCTTATTTCCAGATCCAGAAGAATCTAACCAGTAGCCAGGATATGTATATGCTTCAACTGTCTCCAGCAGGGACCCATTTTCTGCATGGATAGTAGCATCAGATAAATGATTAACTTTGGTTTGATGTTCAAAAATCCTTAGTTTTCTCTTTCTAGCATTTAAACACAATTTAGACTCTTTAAAATGCCAAAAAATATAAGCATCATGACATTTATGATGCATATAGTGGGTGAGATTTTTAAACATCTGCTGTGAGTTGCAGCACAATCTGGCTGCATGTCCACACTTGAGTCCAAAAGGGGGCCCCTTTACAAAGTTGTTTAACTTTCTGGCATAGTCACTATGATTTGCAGTACTCTGAATAATGCATACATAATTGATTATATGCACTCTGCAGTAAATCATGCCAACTGTTCCAAAAACATATACATGTATACAAAAGCCACACAATGGCTACTGCATTTCAAATGCAGCCGTTTTGTCATGTCTTGAAAGTGAGACGTGGCAAATCTTGGGATTTGAATATCTACTTCAGCCAAATCATGCAATAGTTTCAAAAAAGTAGAAATCAGTTCATTAGTCAGTATGCTTTTGGTCATTCCAAGCACTTCCAGTGCCTACTGATATCCATATATCAAAATACCATGCAGCAATTTGAGCAAGTATACGCCTCAGAACATGAGATCACCTCTTGTAGAAACCCATTAAATCTTTCTTTCTGGAGCGGCTCAGATTGTGATCTACAGAGCTAAAAAAAACTATAATAAAATGGTGTATGGTGTGAAAGATTTATTAATGTTATAGAATCAATGTCCTACATAATAAAATATGTTTGGGTCCCTTGTCTTTTAGCTTTACCTTGGTGGATTGTAATTATTATTTATATGTATTCCAGCTTCATTTTCAAATTCTGGGTTTATGATCCTATATGATTATAAATTACATTCAAAATATCAAGTAAATAAAAAGTAAACAAAACTTAGATAAAATCTTCTTTTAGTTCACTCCTGGAATCCCACTATGCAGAAGTTATTTTACATTTTTTTTTTATCAGGGCCCTCTTGATTGCTCCAAAAGGAGGCAGTATAGTGCAGTGGTCTAAGGCTCTGAGCTGCAAATCTGGTGACATCCAGCAGATCAGACCTGGGTTTGAATCCCACAGCTTCCACTTGCATACTGTGTGACCCTGAGCAAGTCACTTAACCTTCTTGTGCTCCCAGGTCGCTCCTGTAAAAAAGCTTTCAGCTTAGTGTACTATACCTGGTTAAACAACTAAATAAAACAAAATACTGTAACTTATTAAGTCTCACGCCTGATCATGAATTATCTCACTGTGTAACGCATATTGTTTCTAGCTTCCCACATTGCAATACTTCAGCATAACATCTTTCACAAAACACTGTACAGTTGCACTTGAATCCCTGTGTTGAAGCCTTTTACTGATGCCACATCATGCATGAGAGTTTGTAGCATATTTTGTTTTGTATTTTCTATTTTGCCCCTCTCCCATGCATCTCAACCAGCCTCTCCTCTGGGTTGCCAAGAATCTCACCCCTGGCAACCCCCACTGCCAACTGCCACCCCATACTGCAGCCGCCCCCCCCAGGTAACCTAACATATAACTCCGTTGGGTGGGTCCTCTCCTTCTGGGGAGAATGAGCCTCTTGGCCTTATCTGATTGGCCCTGGGTGCTGCTGGGTCAGTCCAAGCTGTCTGGGGGCTCTGTGGTGGTGAGGGTCCAGTGGCTATCATCTGGTCAGCCAAGATGTAATTTTTTCATTTTCTTTGCCCCGGCCCTCAAGTTCTCAGCCTTGCATGGGTGGCATCTTCAGGCAGGTGCATGCGGGGGGAGGGCAAGTAGAGGAATCTCATCCACCAAGCATGCACCCAATCTGCCCAGAGGTGCCAAGGCAGTACCCACCCTCCTGAGAGGGAAGCGTCCAATGGACGCTTGTGCATTCCCTCCCTGCTGGACTCCACTCCTGGTACCTGGGCTTGGGGCACAAACCCGGGTCACCAGTGTGCCGAGCAAACCCCTTCACTTGGCACCACAGAGCTGGCCTTGTAGCATATTTTAAGCAGATTTGATTCTGGCAAACCAAAAGCACCCAATAATTGGGAATTTCCCTCAAATTTATTTTGTTTCAAAGACTATGTACTGTATAAACAACAGACTACAGTACAGCTTCTGACAGTGCAGATCACTGCTCATATGCCCCCAAGTATATGAAATTAAGCAGCCTGTAATAATATACCTGCATTTACTTCTTCAAACTTTCTGGACTCCTTAGATGTCTCCTTGTTTCCAAAAAGACTTAGAAGAATTGCATTCACTATTGGCAGCATCATAGCAGTACTTGCTGTGTTACTGAGCCACATGGACAAAAAGGCAGTTGTCAGCATCATTCCTAAGATCAACCTAAAAATATACAATTACAGTATGTTATTTTTCTTTGTGGACATTCTCAAGCATGGTAAATACTGAATTAAGACAAGTGTACTTCAGACTATCTCAGCATATAATCATCTGTCATCATCTTCCAGGTATAAAGTTAAACAGACGTCTTCCTTTTTGTTAAAAAAAAAAACTCTACTTGTAGCAGAGTCAGGGGAATGGTGGGAGTTCATTGTGCTGCTCCTTGGGAGTCAGGGTTCATACGCAGTTCCCAGAATCCCATGCTGGGTCCAGCAGAGAGTCAAGGAGTCATGCAGGTGAGGTGTGAACCTCCTTCATTATCTCAGCCCAGGAAGACACAGATAGAATTGAGCTGGAGAGCCAATTAGAAGTGATACCACTAACCATCACTAGACATATAATATAGAATCAGTCTTCCTGTTTCCTAGGGTGAATATCCGCTTGTGGAAAGTCCAGAACCAGAAAAGGACAATGCCATTCCAGATCCTCATAAATTCCCTATGCATCTTCCACCAGTTTAGCTGGATATGGGAAAAACAGGATCAACAAATATTAAAGCGAGTGTCAATGTTTCCACACACCATGCAGTGCATGTCTGAGGCATGCACCCCAAAGTATTTGGTAATGGGGGCATATGGAAGGAGTAAATACACATCTTCCAGTAGTGGTTCCTTGTCATAACAGTGATTGCAAAGCAGTGATCACTATTATGGTGAGTGTGTACTGCCGAAAAGCAAATCGACGATATACACTTGCCGGCGACCCATCTGGAAAACAAAAAGTGCTTTTGTGGGGCTGGATTTAAAAAAAATTAAGTCTTGCAGCTGCAGACAGTGGCAGAATTTCCATGCTACCTGTTCCCAGCCCAGAACCCAGTACCTGCTGAGCCACAGTTAGCCACCCACACCACCACACGATGCGGCAGGCACAGCGGCAGCAGCATACCAGTCCCCTAAAACCCCTTCCCTGTCTCTCCCCTTCCCCTCGCTATTACCTCCTTCCAGTCAACCTTCCCTATGCTTGCTTTCATGTAGGGTCGCTACCCTTGCAGGGTAGCCCAAAATGATAGCACTGAAAATGAGTCGCTATTTTTGTAGTCGCTCATTTTTGGTCACTATCATTACTGGATACCTCCAGGGGTATTCCCTCCAGCTGATAGAGGCTGAAATTCTCCAACCTGAGTACACAGCTCTCTACACTCCTCCTATGATAGAGCCAACCAGGATCCCTCCTCCAACTTTATTTTAATTGATAGCATACAATGTTATCCCCCTGGCCCCCATTACCATGCTATAAGCCACTGAAATGTATCTATACCAGGTAAATTATTGCATGGCCCTATAGAGGAAGTCCTCCAGTTTGGTAATCTCTCTACTAATACAGCATTCAACCATTAAACTTGATATGTATCACCCCTTTTTGTTGACACCCCAATGACGAAACACGGAAAAAGACCATTACGGCGACATTCTCAGGGGTAACAGTCCTTTTTCTGTGTTTCGCCTACCAGTGTTCCGCTTTCTCCGACCAATTCACCTGGAGTTGGAATCCTACAGTCAGGGGTGGGGCACAGCCCCCACAGAAAACACCAAGTCAAGAGGCGGCACAATACCTGCGTCGATATTGTGCCGTCGCTGTGGGGGAGGTCGGCATTTTCGCTGATGGGAAAACTTTGAGCTTCCGTCTTGATACAGTGTCTAGTTTGTGGAAAACAATAAAAGTAGTGGTTAATTAAATAATACTTACATTTGGGGGCTTCAATAGAGGTGTGGGCAGTGGTTATCCTCTATCAGTTGTATAAACCTAGTTTGGTTTTGCTGGTTCCATCTTAAATTATTTCTAGCCATTCTAGGTAGAGTCAACTCAGGATCTCCTGTAATTATGGTTAAAGAACAACTGACATGTCTCGATAGAGACATGCCAGCAGTGCCCTATCCTGCCTACAGTACCTCCCGGTACAGAGAGTACCACAAACGGAGGTACTGTAAGGCAATATTTTACTGTAAAGATGCAGCAGAGTGCAATGCACCCCCCCACTGCAGCATCAGGTCCCCTTCTCGATCCAAACATGAGGATGACATCAGGTTGGGATAGGAACCTGGTGAAATTCTATTTTCACCGGCGAAAGTTCAGTGGAATTAGCATTTCACTGGCGGAATGTAAATTTTACAGCACTTTCACCAGTGAAATGGAATTTCGGCAAGTCCCCATCCCGACCTGACATCGTCCTCAGGTTTGGATCGGGAAGGGGACCTGATGCTGCGGTGGGGGCAGGCATTACATTCCACCACCTCTTTATAGCAAAATATTGCCTTACAGTACCTGCGTTTGTGGTACTCTCTGTACCGGGAGGTACTGCAGGCAGGGTAGGGCACTACTGGCACGTCTCTACCAAGACATTCAGCTGTTCTTTAATGGACCCACACTGTTCAGCATCCCTATCAGGTGTCTAAGTGAAAAACGACCCTAAATGAATACCCGGTCTTGTAAGACACTTGCCTACAGATGAGGTGTAAATTTAATAGAGGGGAACATGTATAAGGCAGCTAGCAGGGAAGCCCCATTGTCAATATTGTACAACTTTGTATCCAGTTTCTTCTTTTCCCAGTTTTAGGGCTGAGCAGAATTAGAAAATTCATATTACATAGAATGTCAATGAAATTTCACATAATTCTGTGAAATTCTGCAGAGTTTTGTGGAATTTAACACGTATGTTTATTTAGTCATATCTCAGCTATTGAGTTAAAGACTGGAGTAGGGTTACTACCTTTTAAGAAGCTCAAAGTGGGACATTTCTTACTGAAATATGATTTTTCACAGGATAATATGTAACCTTGACCAATGCAACAGACTCGTTTTCTCTAAATAATCAGAATTAAGACTGTGTTATAGTGTTTTTTAGTTGTTTCTAGTGTTTCTTATCATTTTAATGTGTTTTAGTTAAGGTATTATAGTTTTTTGCAACAGTTAGAGGAAAGTCAGAAAAAAATGTTTCTACAATAATGTCAGGACAGGTAGTATTTTTCATGTTTTTTTTTTTTGCAGGACACAACTGCTCAAATCATTACAGTCCTGTGAAAATTGGGACATGTGGTAACCCTAGTCTGGAGGATTAGCATGCTTACCCTTTAGTCACTGTCTTAAGGGTGTACCTAATATTGTGACATTTGAAATAATAGTTTCAAACTAATAGGGGTTCCCAGTCTAACTTTTTCTGTGGAACTGTGTAAAAATATTTCCTTGCTATTTACTCTGCCACCTATGGTGCTGGACATCTACACATTAGCATGCATAAACTTCTTGGAAGGATCATAAAGAAAATACTATATACGGGGACAGTTGGTTAGGTTGTATATAGCAGCAGTTCATAGTTTTTTTTAGTTATTTGTGACATTTTGTGAAAAATGTCTGAAAGTGTGGATATATGTTACTTCACTGATATTGCATATATTAAACTGATATTTAGCATGCATACCCAATGCCAGTGAATCTTGGAATCTTAAAAAGCTGGAGAGGTTTTGCTCAGTAGATTAAAATGTACAGTGGAAGTATGGCAAATAAGTAACAGGTAGCAATTTCTCAAAAATCATGGTAGTGTTTTATGTAATGCCACCATAATTTCACTTACAGAGTTTAACCTTTGCAAAGCACTTATCATTACTACATCTGATAAGTTGAGTTTAGCCTTTGCAGTTATGTAATTCCTTCCTTTGTGGCTATTATGTCCCCCCTTTTTATCTTAAAGGGGAACAGTCAGCACTAAGAGCCCCACCCTCTGGTGCAGTGTTGGTCTCAGTTTGCAATTTGTGTAAAAAACATTTGTACCTACTATTTATAGCATACTGTGTCAGAGTGAGCTGGCTAACTTGGAAGCTGACATTTTTTGTGACTACAAATCTTCTCCTGCAGCTGACATCAGAGGAGGGGGCAGTAGTGGGAGAGTCGATAACCTGTAGTGGATATTAGGGATTTTGTAAACTCTGAGCTTTTGTTTGCTGGTCTCACTGGTCTTCCTGGGCTAAGTGCAGTCACAGAGGACTATACTTAGGTCCAAGAGAATAGAGGGACTGGAAAACATCTTATTAGAGTTTATAAAAGTTCTAACATCTACTGCAGGCTACTGAACCTCTCTCTGCTACAGCCTTGCTATGATGTCAGCTGCAGGGGAATCTAGGATTTGTAGCAACAGAAAATGTCTGCTTACATGTCAGCAGTATCAGGCAAATGCAATGTACTATGCAGCAGTAAACAATAAGCAAAAAGAATGTTTTGCGAATAACCTGCAAATTGGGACCAGCCCTATTGCTTTATGTTTGACTTGTTTGGCCCTCTGGGAAGAAAGCAATAGGTGTAGCTTATTTTCTCTCTTTTTCTAAAAGTAAGGAAATTAATTGCAAACATATATATTAATGCATCTATTAGAGTTGAAGCAGAAAGTGAAAAGACAGTAAATGAAAAATTAAGGTTAGGAGTTCTTGGACTTTTGGCAAATACATGGTGTTGTGGTCCTTGAAGTTTGAATGATCATGCAACAAATGCTTAGCATTATCTTAGCATTGGCATAGCATTACTTTAATATTGCATAGCATTACTTTAATATTGGCACACTCTATGCAAGTAGTGCGATGTCATTTCAATCAATCAATCAATCAAACTTTATTTAACCAGGCATAAACACCATTGAGCAAGCTCATTTTCAAGGTGGTCTTGGACATCAAACAATTCACAGTCACAAATATGGTAGACAAAGCAAAACATTGTACATGTGAAAGATAATTCAGGCCTATACATACAAAACTAACACAGATAAACACAGTTACAATTCTTTGTCAAATAAACATGGGAGGTAAAAAAGCTTAGACCCTAGGCAGTCACTAGTATATAAAGACTAGTACCTTTACTAAAATATGTAGAATGGGGAAAAAGAGAGGTTATATAAGACAGAGGGGAGATAGGATGATGAGGACCAGGAGAAGAGAAGGGGGCTACTAAGTGCTGGGGACCCCCTATTGGGGATGGGAGTTGAGTGAATCTAAGTGTTAGAGGACGCATGAGAGATGCCAGAGGCTAAGGGCACATAGTTGCCTAAAACAGTGGCAGATTTCCTTCAGGTACTCAGCTATTAGTGCTTTGAATGTGAATGGACTGGGAAGGGATGAGAGCTTTAGTGAGCTTTGCATGGTGTTCCATAAGGACAGGAATGAGAAATTAATTGCAGCATAGCCATAGGATGTTTCTACTCTGGGTATCTGGAAGCAGAGTATGGAGAAGCGTCTCAAACCATACGATCCCTCGACACATTTGAAGAAGGTTCCTCCTTGATGAGAATGAGGACCATCCCATCTCTTGGTACAGCAGGCAGTGGTGGGTGTGAGAAGGCAGATTGAGGATGAACCTTAAGGCCCAGTGGTAAAGAGTGTTGAGTTTACTGAGCACTGTTGATGGGCAATTGTTGTAGAGGAAGTCAGCATAGTCCAGTAAAGGTAGGAACATGGATTGCACTAGTCTCTTTCTAGCTTTTTTGGTGAGGAAATGCTTAATGTGGTAGAACATGCCTAACCGCTGTCTTAATTTTTTTCAAGACCTCATTCAGGTGGCACAGAAAGTTGAGTTTATTATCTAGCCAGAACCCTAGGTATTTAAAGGTATCCACAATTTCAAGGGGTTCACCCAATAACGTTAGAATGTTAGAATCTTGGGATTGTGTGTTGGTCCTGAGGCTGCCTTTGGTGAAAGGATCATGGCTTTGGTCTTTTTGGTGTTGAGTAGAGGCTTGTGCTTGATAAGGTTATATTGGAGAAAGATAAAGTCTCGCTATAAGACCTCATGGGCCAAGTCCAAGGAAGAGTTTGAGGTGTAGAAGACAGTATCATCTGCAAATAAATGCACATTAGCTGTGCGTAAATGTGAGTCAAGGTTATTGATATAAATTGCAAATAGAATTGGGCCCAAGATGGAGCCTTGGGGGACACCTCGTGGAAGTGTTTTTAGTGGAGATAATTCTCCTGAGGCTTTAACTTGTTGTAACCTGTTAGTAAGGTAGCTAGTGAACTATTTAATGTCAGTACTATCGAAACTGATATTGCTCAGTGCATTAAGCATAATTTTTTATGTACTTTGTGTGACAAGACAGTACAAATATTAAGGTAATTCCAACCCTGAGTCACATAGTTGTTCAAACCCTGAGGTAAGTGGAACACCACACAACTAATCTGCCAATGTTCCCAAGACAGCTGACACTGAAATTTCTTTTTTTTTGTCTTTTGACACTGTTGACACTTTGTGAATTAATATAGTTTTTTTTTTGTAATTAATATTTTATACTGCATAAATATACATAATGATAGACAGACAGACATACAATTTCTTTCTATGGAGTTTTTCCAACTGGACCACGTATGAACACTGACTTATTGCCAGACATTAACAGGCCTATATATGAAGCATAATTAATTGCTGTATCATGTTTAGAAATATTAAATTTTTATTTTCTACATATGCAGTCTTTCTGTCTGTCTGATTGAACTTGTTCATCTTAGCAGAGAATTATGTAATCATTCTAAGATTGTTTTTCTTTTTTGTAGAATTACTGAATCATTCAACTGTTTAAATAGTTTAACAATGAAGTATAAAAAACAGTGCCACATGAAATACGTCCAAGGATCTTAAGGGAATTGGTGGAGCTGCTAGCAAGCTCCCTGGCAGATGTGCTTAACACCACTCTGGAGTCTGGGAGTATGCCCCAGACTGAAGAACTGCACATGTGGTGCCTCTACATAAAAGCGATCCAAGGGATGAACCAGGAAATTACAGTCCAGTCAGTCTGACCTCAATAATAGTGAAACTGATATAGACTATCCTGCAGGAGAGACTGGTGGGCTTTCTTGAGGAAAATGTGCTGAAAGATGAGAGGCAGCATGGGTTTGTGTCAGGGAGGGCCTGCCAGATTTATCTGACTGCATGAAAAAAATATCAACTCTTGGCTGCACCTCCAAGGACCACACAAATACACACCACAGGATAGCATACTATCAAAGTTCAAATTTATTGATAAAACAAATGGCAGCACCCCCCCAAGGTAGATAGCATCAGACTAATCTGACTGCATGTTTTGACTGAGTGACCATAACAGTGGACAGGGGCCAATTGATTGATGTCCCATATCTGGACTTCAGCAAGACCTTTGACTCTGTATCTCTTAGGAGACTGGTCAGGAAGCTAGAGGATCTGGGGTTGGGAGTCAAGCTGGTTAAGTGGATCACAAACTGATCAAAGCACAGAAGTCAATAGCTGCTGGTCTCAATAGCTAGGCTGGTGGCCAGTGGGGTCCCACAGGGCTCAGTACTCAGTCCAGTGTTAACATCTTCATCAGTGGCATAGCAGATGGGATCAAGGATAAAATCTGTCTGTTCATGGTCAACAAAAAGCTTTGTGGGAAGGTGAGTATAGAGGAGGGATGACAGGAACTAAAGGAAGATGTGGCTAGGATAGAGAAGTGGTCTGGCATTTGGCAACTGAGGCTCAATGCTTAAAAGTGCAAAGCTATGCACCAGGGGCAAGGAGCCCAGAGACCAAGTGCTGATTGGGGTGAGTGCAGGACACCAGGTCTCAGGAAGAAAAGGACCAGGAGGTTATCATCAAGAGTGACCTGAAGCACTTAGCACACTGCAGGAGAGCATCAGCAAACACAAATTGGATGCTGGGCCGCATAGCCAGGGGAGTACCAGCAGGAAGGCAGAGGTCATACTACTGCTGTACAGGTCACTGGTAAGACCACACCTAGAGTACAGTGTGCAGCATTGGGGCCCTTATCTTAAGAATGATGTCAACTTGCTGGAGACAGTCCAGAGAAGGGTGACCAAGATGATTCAAGGCCAGCAGGGCAACATCTATGAAGAGAGCTCAAAATGCTCAACATGTGCTCCCTTGAGGTCAGAAGGGAGTGAGGTATATGATAGAGACCTTCAAATACCTTAAATGTATTAATAGGGTGAAAACAAAGGGCCTCTTCAGTCTTAGTGGGAAAGAGTGCACTGGGGGCATAGTCTAAAACTGGTAGGGGAAGATTCAAGAGAGTGAAACAAAGATGCACTTTTTCACTGAGAGTAGTGGCCAAGTGGTTCAAGTTGCCAGAGGTGGTGATCTCCCTGAAAACAGTGGATAGCTTCAAGAGAGGATGAAACAGAATGAATGGGATAGTTAGGGGAGAGGGATGGAAGAACTGAGGGGGTTGGGGCATTTGGAGAGGGGGCCAGGTCCCAATGTAGACATAGGAGGGACCTGCACACTCAACCAGACAAGACAGACCATAAGGTCTTTATCTGCTGGCACATTCATATGTTTGCAAAAACAAGCAGTACATTTGTAAATTGAATGTGAAACTGCATAAGGAGACAGTGTAGTTGTCTGAAGATAGGAGTAACATGATCTCACACAGAGTCATGTTAATCTAAAATGGTACAATTAGTCTTAAAGGGAAACTATAGCCTCATATCTTATAAATCTTATTTGTTATAATGCCAATGGACAACACATTTTGTGTAACTGTTAAAGATATATGTGATTGCTTTAGTTTATTTTCAGTATCCATACTAGTCCCTATAGTTATCCTGGGGGTCTCCATTTTCTGAATGTTGAAATCTCATTGCTCCTAAGAGCTGCATTGGCATATGAGAACATGATGTTTCAGCACCCTTTAGTCTGGACTGAGGGTTTTCCTCTTTAAACTGCATTCAATGGGCCCAATTCTAGAAGGGCGGCACAAGTCGCTGCCAAACGCAACTTGCACCACCCGCAACTGCGACATTGACCCTGTGCCCTATTCTAGAAGGGGCAGGGTCATCACAGCTAAGTCCTGTGACTTGCGATATGTGACCAGGTACGCTGAACTGCAGGAGCACCTGGCGAGTATGTCGCAAGACGCAATGCAGGTTGGAAGTGCCCCTACCATGCCCAGCAAGCCATAGGCGCCCCGCAGGGCTGCCTACACCCCCATCCCCAAATCCCCCTTTGCACAGCACCTCGCAGGGTGGCACAGTCAACACTCCACCTGTGCCCGACACCGAAGTACTACCAGTCACAAATGGCATATACCCAGCGTAAGCCCTTCTAGTGCACCCACCATCACTGTATAATATGTAAATATCACCACCATATCCTTGTAGCCTAGTGCCCATCAATCATTGTAAAATATATTATTGCTGTCTTGCTCCTGTTAGTAGGTGCCCCCATCACTGCATAATATGTAATATCGCTTTATATCTGAGGTTTGCGTTTCTCGATCATTGTAAATAGGTATTTATCACCCTCAGTTCCTGTTCAGTGGCCCTCTGAGCAATGTAAAATAGATCAATATCACCTCTATTTTCTCTTGTGTTAGTTTTACACTTCACTGTTGTGTTGTCACCACTTCCGCACTTTCACTCGCTCAGTATTCAGTTCACCTCCATGGCCAGCTGCTGAGGTGCTGTGGGAGTGCTGCTGCACAGCGCACTCAGAAATTCAATTTCTGAGCACATCTTTACAGTAGCGCTCTACAGAACTCAGTCGGAAGCTGGCCGTGGAGGTGAGAGGTGGGCTGTGCCAGTTGCCATCTGGTGATGGGTGGGGGGTGCTGTAGACTGGCATGGCTGGGTGGGGGCCACTAGACTACCAGAGAAATGAGGACGATATTGATCTATTTTACATTACTCGGGGGCCACTAGACTACCAGAGAACTGAGGGCAATAAATATCTAGTTTACAAATGACTGGGGCCACCAGACTACCAGGGAATGGGGAGTGATATATATCTATATTACAATGATCGGGGGGCACTAGGCTACCAGGGATATGGGGGCGATATTTACATGTTTTACAGTGATGGGGGGCACTAGACTACCAGGGCTTCGCTGGGTTTTTGCTGCATTTGCGGCTGGTGACTTGTGGTCAGGGCACAGGTGTGGGGTTGACTGCACCACCCTGTGGGGCATATCTTGGATGGAGTTGGGGTGGTTGGTGTTGCCAGCCATGTGGGTCAATTACTGTGCAAATCAGGGGCAGTTGGTGTGGCCAGCCCTGCAGGGCTATTAATATGGGACTCGGGGGGCAGGAGGGTGGGTAGTCCTGTGGGGCACCCACAGGGGTATGCTGGGCATGGAGGGGAAGGGTCACTGTGCATTGACTGCAAGACAGCTGTCAGGTCTACAGGACCCTCGGGGGGGCGTCCGTAAGTTATACCAGCTAAGAGCTGGTGTAACTTACGTTGCCAGTTCTCCTCTGGGGGTTCTTGTAGAATCCTGACATTGGGGACTTTATTTCTGCCCTTCTAGGATAGGGTGAAACAGCTGCCGTAAACCCCCTAGCGTCATGTCACAGGGGTTTTATGGCGCAACTGCGAGTGTAACTGCTGTTTGGTGCAAGAGGCCTGTGCCATGTCACAGGCCACTTTGTAGAATGGCGCATGTCACAACTGCTGATGTAAGTTGCTACATGCACCATTCTACTTGGTGCAAGTGCTGTTATGCCAGGCGTAACTGTACTAGAATCAGGCCCAATATGTGTGTGTGTGTGTGTGTGTGTGTGTGTGTGTGTGTGTGTTTGTGTTTCCAGAGAGTTTTTTTTTCAGGATATTTGTGCTTTCAACAAAGAGATACATGGTATAAATAGGTGATGCGACATAGAAACACAGAAACAGAAACATAGAACGTGTCAGCAGAAAAGCACAAGGCCCACCCAGTCTGCCCTGTGTACCTAGCAAGCCACCAGCCCTGCTCCCCAGGACTAACAGACCCTTGTATCTGTCCCACACTCTCATCAATCCCCCCACAGTTCTTGACCCCACCACCTCCTCTGGGAATCTGCTCCAGCTTTCCACCACCCTCTCCATAAAGTACATTTTTATGATGTCTCCCTTGAACCTTCCCCCTACTATCTGCATACCATGCCCCCTTATTTTTGATTGCTCCCTGAGCTGGAAGATGTCCCCTACTGGTACTCTGTTAATACCCTTGATATATTTAAAAGTTTCAATCATGTCCCCCCTTTCCCTTCTTTGTTCAAGGGAGTACATGCTGAGGTCCCTCAGCTGTTCCTTGTATGACATATGGTCCAAGAAACCTAGTTGGCCCAGCAAGTAAGTGGAGTGCAAGGTGAGGGAAAAAATACTTGCCTTCATTAAGTTCAAATAATCGGGGCATGAGAAGGATGGGGAGATGTTCACAAAGGCATCTAGGGAAGTGACCAGGTCAGTCAGGGCAGCCAAGGATCTGACGTTGGCCAAGGGGATCAGAGAGGGGGAAAAGGGGTTCTTTAAATACATAAGAAAGAAGAGGAGTTGTAGAGATGACATTGTTAGAATCAAGAGGGGTGGGGGTTGGGTGGAACAAGGGGAAGAACAGGCAGAGGAAATCAATGAGTACTTCTGCTCAGTGTTCAGAAAAGAAAGGGATGGCCCAATACTGCAGAGGAAAGAAAGCAAGGGTGAAAGGGGGCCAAGATAACAGATGGGGTCATCCAAGAGGATAGAGTTCTGAAGGGCCTTAAAGCTTGTACGTGGACAAGGCACCAGGACCAGCCAGTGTACACCCAAAGGTCCTGAAGGAACTGGCGGAGGTGTTGGCAGGCCCTCTGATGGACCTCTTCAACACCTCCTTGGAGATGGGGAATGTACCCAGGGCCTGAAGGATGGTCCACATGGTGCTCCTTCACAAGAGTGGACTCAAAGACCAACTGGGCAACTACAAACCAGTAAGCTTGACTTCCATACTGGGGAAGGTGATGGAGACCATTCTAAAGGAGAGGTTGATAACCCTTCTCAGTAGCAATGGTCTACAAGATGAGAGACAGTATGGGTTTGTCTCGAGCAGATCATGCCAAATTAACCTGTTCGACTTCTCTGACTGGGTCACTAGGGTGGTTGATGAAGGCCACGCTGTGGATGTCCTGTACCTGGACTTCAGCAAGGCTTTCAACTCAGTGCCCCACGGGAGGTTAATGAGCAAGCTGAGGGACATGGGGTGGGGAGAAACTGGTGGGGTGAGTTGAGAACAGGTTGCAGGGAAGACAACAGAGGGCAGCTGTACGGGGGAAAGATATCCAAGCCAAGGCCAGTAACAAGTGGGGTACTGCAGGATTCACTGCTGGGCCCTGTCTTGTTCAATGTCTTCATTGGAGACATTGGAGAGGGGGTCAAGAGTAAGATCAGCCTGTTTGCAGATGACACTCAGATTTGTGCAAAAGTGGACAATGAGGAAAGGAGACAGGCACTCAGGGAGGATCTAGCTAAACTCAAATACTGGTCTAGGGAGTGGCAGTTGCGGTTTAATGCTAAGAAGTGCAAGGTCATGCACCTTGGAGCAAGAAATCCCAGGACCAGCTACTGGCTGAAGAGAGTGCAGGTAACAGCTCCAGAGGAGGAAAGGGACCTTGAGGTAATAGTCACAGAGGACATAAAAGTATCACCACAGTGTAGGAGGGTGGCAGCAAGGACAAATAGGATGCTGTGATGCCTTGCCAGAGGGATCACCTCTAGAAAGGAGGAGGTCATCCTGCCCTTGTATAGATCACTGGTGAGACAACACTTGGGAGTACTGTGTGCAGTACTGGTGCCCATACTTTAAAAAGGATGTGAGAATACTGGAGGGGGTGCAGCGCAGGGCTACAAAAATGATCATGGGACTGGAGGAGTTGCCATATGAGGAAAGATTGAGGGAGCTCAACATGTATTCGCTGGAAGAGATATAACATTCATTCTTAATGGGCTCATCTGGAAGCAGGTCGGATTGAGATGACTGGTGCAGAATACTCGCTTTCCTTCTTTGTGGAGTAAAGTGGAGAAGCAGGGAGACATCGCTATTAATTTATTTTGAACAGGTATGCCACCATTGCCTGGCTCAGTTTGTGTCCTTTCCAGGACAGCTTAATTTTTGCCCCGAGTCAGATTGGGTTTCTCTCCATGTTTTCTGTTTTATTCTCTAGTGAATGAAGGCCCGTTTGTGAGGTGGCAACCAGGGGTTGTCCCCAAGACAGAGCAGGACTGAGAATAGCCAGAAGCCCATCGGAATGGCATTCAGCACCAAGAGGATTTCCCACTCCTCCAAGCATCTGAATAATTGTCCTGAAAGCATAAGGGACATATCTGTCTGACCTCTATTATTACTTTGATGTAGACTCTCATGTTTTTAGCTATTAAGGGAGCTTTGGGGGACTACTGAGAGTTCACCGAGCATTGTTTTTTCTTCCCCCATGCACACTATTTTATACACTATTTTACATTATCTTCAGCCTGTTTAAAAGCAGTTCATTTTGAACATAATTTGTTTTTTATCTTTGTAGTCATCAAGGGAGTAACGAAGCCTTGAAAAACTTTGAAATTTCTTTTTTTAAAAAGTTTTAGAAGTTTTGTGGCTCATACTAATTGTGCACATGTGATTTGTGCATAAATACACGTGCACGGCATTTTAACTTCAGATTCCTGCTGAGGTTTTACGGACACGCTATGCTGTATTTCTGAGTGAGTGTCTATGTGAGTTTGAATCTTTTCGGTCTTTTTTAGTTTATTTTAGCGAGCGTTTTAGTGCTTTATCTAAGTTTACCCGAGTTGTATTGTCTGGCTTCAGAGCTTTTGGCTCATGATCTGGGCTTAACTATTGGAACTTTCTCCAAAATGGACGACTTTGGAATTTGGCTCTATACAGGAATAGTAAGTAAGTAATTTTAGTTTAGTACCTGTTAGTATTTGCTTTCTGAAAAGCCATCTTAACCTTAAACTTAGAAAAATGCAGAAGTTTTTGTTAGAGAAAAGGGTGCCATTTCTGGAATATTACTGCTATTTTCTTCAGGTCATATTCTTAGGCAATTGTTGATACTTTGATTTAAGGATTGGGGCTTGCAGTGCTTGTAATGTGTTGCAGGAAGAATTTGTTTTTTGAGGGGAATACCAGTGAGACACCTGGCAAGGATAATAAAGGATAATAAAAGGGCAATAAAATATGCTAGTACTTAATTCCTTTTTTAATCCCACTATAACATAACATAATAGTTTGTGTATTTACGTATCTTTGTTTTTCTTTTGAGTTCAGTGTCTTGTTTGGGATCAACATGTTCTTCACTTTTTGAAGCACCAGCTATAGCACTCGATTTGAGGACACTGCCTTTTGGACATAGGAATGGTTCTATTTCTCAGAGGGCATCGATTATTCTCTGGCTGAAGACTGCTTACATAAGGATAGTGGTGTTTGGAGCAGAACTTTTTTCGCCGACCTTCTTCTCTGAGTATTCGGCCCCCAGGTTACCAGGGCTTGAATGTGGAATTGAAGTGGAAGCAAAGTGGAAGCTTAGTTTGTGTATTGTAGAAAACCAGTTTATTAACTCTCCAGAGATAATTTTCGAACGTTTATTCATTGAACTTTTTGTGGACCCACATCTTTAATCTATTTTCTCAAGGTTTTGTTAATTTTTGACATCACTGGGCCACTGTGGAGTGCCACTGCAGTTTGAATTTCAGTTTATCAGTTTATTCTGGTTATATGGTTCATCATATGCTTTCAAGCTAAATAGGGGAAGCCTTCAAACTATATTAGCTTGAGACTGTATTGGACTATAATTTCTCTGACTACAGTTTTGCGAATCCTTTTTACTCCTGTATTTCTTTGTTTTTATATATATTTTTTTAATTTTCTTTTTCTCTTTGCTCACTATTTGCTCACTATTGAAATTTATGCCTAAGGATGCCTGCAACCACTCGTAGTAAAACATTAAGTGGGAAGAACAAGTGAGGAATAAATGTTCATGTAAGAAAATTAAGCTGGGGGGGGCCTAAAAGGTCCTCTCTCTTTAAAAACCCTTGCTATGAAATTCCTTAGTAAAATGCAAACTAAACCCTGCAATCATAGCCTTACGAGTAAACACAGAACTAAACTACATAAAAATAGTTGGAGAATTTAAAACAAGTTCACTGCAGGGAAAGGACTTGAAACATAGCTAGCATCTACCCCAATGGGGATATTTTAAAGTTTCTTGGCATTTCTAAAATGCCACACAAAATCCAGTAATTCCCATATTGTTAGTAATTCAAATCCTGACCCTGATCCTGGTATGGAAATAATGGAGAAACATGCTAATTTAACTAAAACAGAGTTGTTAACACCAATAAAATTGGTCTCTATGGGAGAGGGATGGTAAGCAGAGTGTCCAGAGGCTACTAAAATTGATTTTTACTGATACTGTTCATAATCTATCCATACTGGACACAAAAGTTACAAGCTTGAGAGAATCTCTAAGAGCACAACTTAGTGATGATGAAAAGTGTAGATCAGGCAATCAGAACTCAGTAAAAGATCCTGCCATCAAATTGGCAAATGAGATACATCTGACAGAAAGATTTGGTGAAGGGAAAATTTCACCTAGAAAGACTGACGCTGACAACCAATCAGAAGGGCTAATGGAACATAGTTACAGGAGAAATCATAGTTATACCTCATGGACAATGAGTCCTGAGAGCTTGAAAATACCTGATTTGGAGGGCATAACTAAAGTTGTGATCACTGTATTAAGAGACCCCTTTAATTTGAATATATTTATGTTCAAGTAGCTGCTGGACATTAAGCAAGATCTTTCCTTTATAAAGGGGGTATGCTTGGAAAATAAACATAAATTAAATTTAATCGAGCAAGGTTCCCCGAGATACAAGACCATCTTCCAACCTAGTTGAAGAGAACTTAATTCTTGAACAGAGTGTTACTAGCTTTCCTCTAGGTGACATCTTAAACATTAATTCATCATCTGATCAGAGTGATACCAGCCTAGAGACTCTTGATCTGTCAGGTGAAACAATAGACAGCATCTCAGAGCCTATTGCAAGGAGCAATTGATCTGAGTGTATCATGTTGCCCGATAAAATTCTAAGAGAGAATGGCATTTGTAAAGAACTGGCAGAGAAATTTCCTGCTCTCTGGCAAAAGGGAGAAGCTCAAGAGACAGCTGGGGGAATTTTAAAGGGCAATAAGGGTAATAAGGGTAAGGGATTTTGTGGAGTTAAGGCTCATAAGACTCGTAGGAAAAAATGAACACCATCAGGGTGATCTCAAGTGAATTAAATATTCAAGAAACTCACATGGAAATTCCCCCCCAAAATAAGCAGGTAGACACTGACTCTTTATTGTTCTGCAATGAAGTCAAGCAAGTCACTGAGAAAAACCAGAGGGGGAAAAAAGAGGACAGTGAGGGGTTCAAATCAGAATAATAGCACAAGGAAACCCAAGAAATCCAAGGAAATAAATAACAGAAAAGTAAATAAACAGGAGAAAGTGAAACCCGAAGGTTTAACCAATAAGAAAATTAGGGAAAACAGAAATAATACTGTTATTTCTAACCCCGAATCTCTGCTGATTGAGGTGAATAAAAACCAGGAACATAGCCTACAGGAAAGTAAATCCCTAAACAGCTCTGAGCACAAGGAAAATAAGCAGTTCAAAAAATTCCTGCTAAAAACACTAGGCACCGATTTTGTCTTACCACTATATGGAGTGACATGCATTCCAAAAGAAACTCAGGACAAACTGACAGGATTGATAACTGACTTATTAATTATCATATTGGATGGTTGCAGACAGGTGAAAGAGTCCATGGCCCGGATATTCAAACTGCACCATTCTGAGGCGCAAGCCCTTGCGCTGCTCAAAATAGTTGCGCAGGGGTGTGGCCGGGGCGATATTCAAAGGAGTTGCGCTATTGAGCAACTCCTTTGAATATCACCCCCCAGCTACAGCCACTGTGCATGGCGCAGTGGAACTTGCGCCACCGCAAGTTGTCAGAGTTGAGCATTAAACTTGCGGTGGTGCAAGTACCATTGCGCCATGCGCAAATTTCTGATATTCAAAAGGTGACATGCAAATGGGGCCATAATTCATGCAAGGTGCAGGGGGGCCATTTGCATCTGATTATGGCCCCATTTGCATGCCATTAGCATGTAGGTGCGCCGATCCCCGAGGACTTGCGCCTGGCCGCCTGCCAGGCAGCAGCCGTCGGGGACCGACGCACCCTGCAGCCCGATCACGGGCACAACATGAAAACAAGCCCCCACCCACATCTCCCAATGCCCGATCGCGGGCAGAAAGTATCATGACAACACCACCCCCCGCCCACACATCTCCCAATGCCCGATCGCGGGCAGGCATATCATGAAACCCCCCAAACAGCTCCCAATGCCTGATCGTGGGCAGAACATAAAAACAACCCCGCCCAAACAGCTCCAATGCCCAATCACGGGCAGAATGTAAAAGACCCCCCAACCTGAATATCTCCCTGGTGGTCCAGTGGACCGTAATGCCTGATCATGGGCAGAATGTCCAGTGACAACCCCTAAACATCTCCCTGGTGTCTATGTCCCCACCCACCCACCATGAAGCCCCACCCCGTTTCCCTGCAGTAGCAGCATCTCACCCGCTTGCGCTTACCCCCGCCGATCGTTGCCTGGTGCGTGCCACTGGTGCAGAGCTAGATGCCATGGTGTAGCCCATAATATTACGATAGTCTAGATTTCAGAATGTCTATCCACAATCTGACCGTCATAGATAGGTTAGCTGCATGCTTACTGGCTCTAGCTCTGCACCAATGGCATGCAGCCCTATTGGACAGTCAGTCGGCGGGCGCGGGTGGCAGGTGGTGATGCTGCCCGCCAGCTGCTAGGGGGAGCGGGGTAGGGGGCTTGGGTGGGGTGGGGACACTAGACACCGGGAGAATGTTTGGGGGTTGTCACTGGACATTCTGCCTGGCGATCGGGCATTACGGTCCACTGGACCACCAGGGAGATATTCGGGTTGGGGGGCTTTTTTACATTCTGTCTGGCGATCGGGCATTGGGAGCTGTTTGGCTGGGGGTTGTTTTATGTTCTGCCCACGATCGGGCATCTGGAGCTGTTTGGGGGTTTCATGATAACGCTCTGCCCATGATCGGGCATTGGAGATGTTTGGGGGTTGTTTTTACGCTCTGCCCACGATCGGCTGGTGGGGGGCACAGGGATTGAGTTAGCCAGCCACTGCGGTAGCTGCTGTGTTGCACCTTGCAATACAGCAGCTCACCTGTGGGTGGCCCTCAACTTGATCCTTTTTTTTTTGGCTCAAAGTTGTGCAGGAGCAGGTTGGGGGTTGCGCATTCACAACTCTGCACAACCCGACTGAATATCGGGTTGCGCAGTTTATGCATGGTTCCTCCCCCTCCTGTTGAGCATGCATTCATTTGCATTGCGCTGTTGCTCAACCTGTTTTCAGTGGCGCAACTGCCTCCTGCGGAATATCGCAAAATGGCGTAATGTAGGACTTGCGCATGCGCAACCCTGTTGCACATGGCGCAACCCTTTTGAATATCTGGGCCCATTAGTATAATTAGGCCTATACCTGTATCAGAACTTGCTCTGTTGATCACCAACCAGTTTTACTTTTTAAATGCTGTAGTATATAGAACTAAAGACCTGGAGAGGATCGGAATCTTGGTTGGGGAGATGATGATACTGAATGAAATCTACCCAGAGTTTTACTCTAGTAATGGTAAAGAAATAACTCAGTTTGAATAATATATTTCCATTTTCAGATTGAAGCAACTATGAAATGAAAAGAAATACAACTTAAGGGGAAAATTGATTGATTTTTTTAAATGTATGTTTGGAATCACACGTCAGCAGCCCCCATATTGGTAATGTCTGGAGACAAGAACATGATGGGCAGATCATGCTGTTTGTTAAGCAAATGTCATAAGGGAAATAATGAAGAAACAGCTTATGTTTGATGAATTAGGCATTCATGTCTGTATTGAAACTGATAAGGGGAAATCAGATAGTTTGCACTCAACCACACAACTTAAGGGGCACCAATGGGAAATCTTAATTGAAACATCTAATAGATATGAGATTTTACACCAGTAGAACAATGACAGCTGGATTCTGAGAGTGGGAAGCCACAGGGACTGAAAATTCGACTACCATTCAAAAAGGTCATTATTCCCCATCCAGGGTTAAAATGCTTAATGATAACAGAGACCAGTTTAATTATCTTGGAATCCCTCTGGGTAGGTGGAAAAGCTTGGAGATCCAGAAACCATTAAATATTTAAACCACTTTCACCTTATTTGCATACAGGAGACATGGGCTTTTTGCAATTCTTATTTGGATGGATATAGGACATACAATAAATTGGCAAAGAAAGTTGAAAACATATGGGAGGGGCTGGGGGACTTGCAATTTTCATTAAGCTAGATACTGATATAAGAACTGAGGAGCTCAGCAGTAACAGTAGCAATCTACAAGTGGTTAAACTCATTGACAGAGATAATGCACTCTGGTTTATCATTAATGTTTATTCTAATCCCCTGGGAGTAAATATGGAGATCTGAACTATCTTAAAACTTTGGATGACCTAATTGTTAATATCCAAAATGATTACCCAGAAAGCAGGCTAATAGTCATAGATGACTGTAATGCTAGATTAGGAAATTTACAAGCTCGTTCTGATGATATGGCTGATGTCTTGACTTTAAATGACCAAAAAAAGTTGAGTTATGCAAGAAAGGCCAAATATCTAATAATCAATAAAAGTGGAATAGATCTACACAGAACAATGACTACTAGGAACCTCTGCCTTCTGAATGGAAGGATCGCTGAGATCTGGATGAGGAATACTCATTTTTGGGAGGGAATGGGTCCTTGACCATAGACTTTATATGGGTAAACATAAATCTGATTGATCAGTGTCTCTCCCTACATTTGAAGTGAGACCAGAAAGCCAGCACTCTGCATTACAACTTAGGGTAAAGATGAGAGAATCTATTAAAAAAATCAAGAAGGAACTATTACCCATTCAATTGAAAAGAATGGGCATCCAGTAGAAAATGATTGAAGGCCAACATTTTGAGGCCACATTACAAGGTAAGGGGATTTTAACTAAAGTATTAGATTCAGTGGATAATGCATCTGACAACCAAATAATACTTGTTTATAACTCTGTCATTAGCTCAACAGCATATATAATTTATTTATTTAGCTTTTGTTGACCGGGTAAGTGCACTAGACAAATCCTGCCTATTTTCAGGCATGACCCGTGGGAGGGGGATACAGATGAATGCCAACTGACCTTGAACTAGATTAAGCTGTTGGTGGTATTTTTAGTGAATGAGGGAAATTTGGCCAGGACACCGGGGAAATTCCCCTACTCTTTTCGATAAGTGCCATGGGATCTTTAACATCCACCTGAACTACCACCAATCCAGGCAGATGGGACCTCGGTGTAACGTCTCATCCGAAAGACGGATAATAACAAAAGAGGTTACAGAAAAGAGAAAGGAAGGTCAGCCTTGGTACAACAATGAATGGAAGTTAGCGAGGAAACATCTAAATAAACAATGTAGGATATTAAAACAAAAAAGCAACAAAGATAATAAAATAATGAATCAAATAAGGAAAGACTATAAAAGAACATTAGTTATTAATAAGGGAAATCATGTCAAACAATTATGGTTAGATTTAAAAAGTCAGTCCTGTCACAGGACAATAAATTATTTTGGCATATTATAAATTATGGTATGAAAAGTAATACCAGATTGAAGCATGTATTGAACCAAATGATTGGGTAACTTACTTTAAGCAATTATTTGATAGGGATGAGTCCAGAGAGTGAATGTATATTCCTAATAATGAGAGATCAAAAATAGAAATAGAAATTGCAATGAATTTATTCAAAAGAAGAAAAGCCCCAGGCCCCAATGGAGTCCCTCTAGATATTATAATTAGAACAAAGCAATATTGGATCCCCTTTCTATGTAAACTGTTTAATTATATTTGGATAACAGGAGTCATTCCAAGAAGTTGGAACTTAAACATTATTGTTCCAATTTTTAAAAGCAGTGATAGAAAGGACCCGGGTTGTTATAGACTGATTAGCCTCCTTGATACTCTAGTGAAGTTATTCACAAGAATATTAAATAACAGACTGTATGACTGGGCAGAGTCCAATAATATATTTGATGAAGCTCAAGCAGGATTCAGAAAGGGACATTCAACAACTTGGCCAAAGTTTCACCTTGGTACATCTTGCACATAAATATAAAGTGGTTAAAAAACCAAAGATTTATTGTACCTTTATCGACCTTAAGTCAGCCTTCGATAAAGTTAACAGAAATCTTCATTGGGAAAGACTTCACAAACTAGGGATAGAGCCCCCCTTGCTGGAAATGATCAGGATAATGCATCAGGACAATTTCACCAGTGTTAGATATAATAAAAGAGGAGAGTTAAGCAACTGGTTTGGATTCAACATAGGGGTCAAACAGGGTTGCTCATTGCCCCTTCCCCTCCACTATTCAATCTGTTTTTCTGAACTATACTAAATAAATTGCATAATGAAGAATTCCATATGCCAAGGATTGGAGTTAATAGAGCATTATCATATTTGGCATATGCGGATGATGTGGCCCTATTATCAACTAGCCATTCGGGCATGTAAAGGAGTTTGGACAAATTCTATTCAGAATGTTATGGTGCAGATACACATATTAACTACAGCAAAGTGTTGGTATTTGAAGACAATAGAAATAACTAGAAATATGTTATGAATCATCATAAACTGGAAGTTGTAACAGAATTATGTTACTTAAGATTAACATTCAATCAAAATGGAACGTGGGGTGCATACCTAAGGGAAGCTAAATTGAGAGCTAAAAAATTCTTCCTGGCTCTTCTGTCCTTTTTCAGATATTGAGGGAACTCTATAAAATGTAATCTAATGATAACAGATGCCAAGATTAAAATTCAACTTCTATGTGGAGCTAACATTTGGGGGACCAATATTATAACCAATATGAGCATGGGTCCTTGTCTAAACAAACTCTATAAGAAATTGTTAGAGCTTCCAAATAGTGCCCCTTCAGCATTAGTGAGGGAAGAGCTTTTTTGAATGTCATATACAACAAAGGTTAGTAAATTACTGGTTAAAGGTATTCAGGATGCACTCAGGTAGACTTCCACATCTTTGTCTTAATAAGGGCATTACATACATATGTTCTCACATAATGTTTCCATGTATGAGGGTTGTGGAAGAACTAATCAAACCATTAGGTCTGTTACAAATCATCCCAGATAGTCATAGATATCCTTAAGCTCAGATAAAAGAGATAGTAAATTCTAGAATCAGAGATGTGCATACAAAAAAAGATCTAGAGGCCTGTACATTATCGAAAGCATGACCCTGGCTTGCTAAAAACAAGAGGTCTCACAAACCAGAAAAATATTTGGAAATTATACAAAATCTGGGACAAAGGAATATCCTTACAAGATTTCAATTTGAATGTTTTACAAGTAACTATGAAAAGGGGCAATATGAAAAGAGGGGAGGTAAAGATTTATTACGCAGATGTTGAATAGGTCAAGTCAACTTACTTCAGTTGGCTATTCTGTGCCCTTTATATGAAAAAAATAGATATCTCTTATTGGGAAACATATTACAAAAACTTTCTTATCAGCTAGACCATTTACTAACATATTTATTAAAAGCACAGAGTACAAGAGTGCTGATCCCTGTGGCCTCCCTCTTTAATTTTATAGAGTTAAGAGGACTTCATTTGAAGCCCTGATTTGGGTGGATAGGAAACTGTAGAAGTTATGCCGGGCTGTTATACTCTATGAACCCCTAAATATATCTCATGATTTTACTGATTCTTATCATTGTCTGTTCCTGGGACTATCTGGTAAACCAGTCTTGGTGAACTTTTTTGTTATTTTACTTTTGGTGACTAGTTAAGAACTACTCATGCAATACTTCTTTTGTAATTTTGATGTTATAGAATTAATCTTATTACTGCTATTTATTTATTTTTGCAATGTATATTATAATCAATGTATATTGTTGTTTCATCTTTTTTTTTGAATGTGTCATAATATAAAAATAATGTATTAATGAGGTAATTCTAGTTGGGGCAGATACATAGATGCACATCATTGATGTATCGTGATGTATCATGGAAGGTATCATCAAGGATAGGCTAGGGGGTTACTGGAGCAAAATGGGTATTTTGATGATAGGCAGCATAGCTTTGTCCTGGGAAGATTGTGTCAGATGAACCTTGTGGAGTTCTATGACTAGGTGATGAGGGCTCTGGACCAGAGTAGGCCGGTGGACATCCTCTTTCTGGACTTCAGCAAGGCATTTGATTCAGCACCCCACAATGGCCTGCTGGCTAAACTGAAGGAAATGGGGGTAGGGAGATATTTGTTAAGATGGATAGGAAATTGGATCTTTGAGTGTACTCAGAGGGTGGTGGTTGGGGGGGCTAGCCTCATCCCCAAGGTGGGTTACTAGTGGGGTGCCCAGGGGTCAGTGTTGGGGCCACTCCTGTTCAGCACCTGTTTCTAAGACATAAGAAAGGGGATCAGGAGTGAAGTGAGTCTCTTTGCAGATGACTCAAAGCTGGGTGCAGTGGTGGATGAGGAGGAGGGGAGGGGAGGGGAGGGTGGCCTTACAGGAGGATCTGGAGGCTCTGGAAAAGTGGTCATAAAAATGGAAACTAACATTCAATGTGGGGAAGTGCAAGGTTCTGCACCTGGGAATCAGAAATCCAGGCAAGGGGTACACCCTGGGAGGAGACAAAATTCAAATCACGGATGGTGATAGGGACATGGGGGTAGTGGTAGATGTCCAAATGAACAACTCAGAGACCTGTAGGATGGCAATGGCAAGGCAAATAGGATGCTGGGATGCATCACCAGGGGGAATTCCTCCAGAAAGGTGGAAGTGATCCTACCCCTGTACAACTGCTTGGTTAGGCTACACCTCGAGAATTGTGTGCAGTTTTGTAGACCATATTTAAAGAGGGATGTTACACTCCTAGAGAGGTTCCAAAAGAGGGCAACCAAAATGATCCAGGGCCTGAGGGAGAGGACCTATGAGGAGAGGCTCAGGAGGCTTGACATATACACCCTGAAAGACAGGAGAGACAGGGGGACATGATAGAGGTCTTTAAGTACACAAAATGGATCAATAAGGAGGGCCCAGTCAGGGTGCTTCAAAGGAAGGAGGAGGGGACAATGAGAGGGAATGAGTGAAAGCTGGAAGGGGGCAGGTTCAGAGGAGAAGGTATTATTTCACTGAAATGGTGGTGGCACCATGGAATGCACTGCCCAGGGAACTGGTAGAGGAGGAGACTGTGGCCAGGTTTAAGAGGGAATGGGACAGGTACAGGGGGAGGGTCAATCTGACCAGGTCCATTGCAGGTGGTACACCTGTGACTGGGAGCAGTATAACCCAGTCCAAGAGGGAGGGGAGGACAACAAAGTCGGCCCTGAATGCGGGTGCTGAAAATCGAGCAAACTCAAAGGACCATTAGGCATATTCTGCTGGCATTTTAGTATGTTAGTATGTATTATATTTAATGTAATCTTGTCTTCAATGTACATATCAGGGAAGATGTATAATGTGTAGAAAATTGTTCACTCTACTTTTTATCCCTTGTACTGTGAAGTTTTTAAATTGTAATGGCATCAGGTATGCTGAACAATAAACTGTAACTAACTAATCAACTTTTCGCTGGAAGAGAGAAGGGAAAGAGGGGACATGATAGAGACCTTTACGTACTTAAAAGGCATAAACAAAGTCAGAGAGGGAGGGAGGACTGGTTAAAGGAGGGGAAGGGCCACTAGGGGTCACAGTCTGAAGTTGGAAGGAGGAAGGTTCAGGATAGAGATGAGGAGGCTCTACTTTACAGAGAAAGTGGTGGCAAGATGGAATGCACTGCCAGAGGAATTAATCGAACTGAGGACAGTGGATAGCTTTATGCAGGGTTGGGATAGAGTCAAGGGCAGGATTAGTACAGACAAGAACACGGGGGGGACCAGGAAAGGGAGGAAAGGAGGGGTTTGGGTGGGGCTGGGGCAGCTGTAGTAATATGAAACTAAGAGCTGCACAATCGGACAGACTTGATAGACCTGTGGGTCTTTTTCTGCCGGCAATTCCATATGTTCGTATGTTCATACATCATGTTCTCATATGCAAATACAGCCATCAAGGACAATGAGATTCAACAACCATAAAATGGAGACCCCCCAGGACAGTTACAGAAGACTAGTTTTAACAGTGAAAACAAACTAAAGCAAAGACATATATGTCTAACAGCTACAGGAAAAGAGTTGTCTGTTGACATGGAAACAAAATGTACAAGATATGAGTGTGCAGATTTCCTTTAAATAAGAAAATGTAATGTTTGAATTACAATGCAGGTTTCCAAAAATATACAATGCAGGCAATGCAGGGACTATTAGCATGACTGAGATATTCTGTGCTGCTTTTATTAAAAACCTTGATTAAGTTTCAGAAAAGAACACTAAAAGTTCAAAAGTGTTGATGCAGTTGCAATTCTCAATTTTAGGCTGCTTATGCATCATCCAAAATGTGACTCAGTGTTCGAAAGCTATTTTCAAACATTCTGACACATTTTCAAAACTTTTCTTGCTTCATGGTACAAAAGGGATGCACGCATTTTTTTTTTTCATGCATGCATCATTTCCTGTGTGCCCAATGCTGCAACTGCATTAACAAGATCTAGCTGGAGTTGACAGGGCTGTGAAGAGCTACCAAATGACCAAAGTTACAAATGTGCATAGAAATTATGCATTGCCCAGGTGTAACTTGGCCATTTTTTGGAGGTACTGCACCAAATTTTCAACATGGCCTTTTTGGGACCCCTCCTCATGAAGAGTGCTAGTGTCATTTTGTTCAGTTGTCACAAAAGGTGATTTCACAGAGCGAACGTGCTATTTTTTAATATTCAGAAACTGGTAGTGAGCTTGATATGAGGTTGGGGAACTTTGCAAAGCTTCGAGAAGTGTGATATTCCCAAATTTTTACCAACATCACTGGCAAACTATAAATTTACAATATCTCTATCTCCAATACAAACACATTTTCTTTTAGAGTTTTATTTTGAAAGAAATTATTTTTGCTGTTGTACATGACGTGGTCATAACAACAAGTATAAACAGTATTTACAAGTTAAATATTTAAAATATACACTACATATTGAAGTAATAGTATATGACTATTAAGAAGCAATGGTCAAATATGGAAAACATCTTTTATTAATTTTTTTCCATACTTTCACTCAATTATTATTTTGGATAAACATTTCGGATGGCAATTTATTATTTTCTTGTTGGTGCCTTATAATGCTCTTCAGTCACAATCATCAAAAACTGGCATGCTGCTAATTCAGTTATTTTGAATTTATTTAGTCAGAGTACATGCTGCTGCTGTGTGTATGAGTGTGTGAGCATGCAACCTGTCATGCCCATAGGAATTAGAGAGGTAAAGACACAGCTGCACTGTCTGTAATCTGACACTGTAGTTTGTCTTACTGTTTCAGAGTTTCAGTAAATTCCAGTACAACAGAAGTTGTTAACCCCTAGGTTGCTGAAAGAAATAGAATAAATCTATTATACTAAGCTGGACAGATGATAGAAACGGCAGTTTAAAAATGTTTTATTTGTTGATACCCTGAGAAGTTTGGAGGTACAATACAGCAGCATCCTCCCTCCCTTCAGATGCCTTTAACATAGAGCAACAAATAGCAAAAATAAGAGGGTGAGTGCACTATTTTGTAGCTGTGGAGGAATACATCCAAAAGCCTAAAAAGAGAGTTCCACAATCAGACACTTTTTAGAGCTACAATTCAATCTCAGTAGGGCTGTGGGCTCTGCCCTCACCGCTAAAAATTAGACAATGTTTTATGTGGTCTATTTTTTTATCTTAAAGCAGAAGTGCAACAATCTGCTGAAATTTTTGACCTATATTTTTTATGCTATTTTAGATTGCCATTTATCTCCTGACTTGTATGATACCCTTCTTTCCACAGTTTGAGTCTGCTTTAGTACTTTTTTCATGTCTAAAATAATAAAAGGAGCACTCCTTTTAATATAGCTCGAACCAGGTTTTCATCAGTATTTGCAGCTGTTTTTGAACAATTATTGTTCTGCAAGGTAAGAGAGCACTGCCTGCTGCATAATAGTTAATTTTAGTCACAACAGAAGTGATATATAAACAACTGATGGACAAAAACAGCTGAAAATACAGATGAAGACCTAGTCTGCACCATATTAAAAGGAGTGCCCCTTTTATTATTTCAAATATGAAAAAAGTACTAAAGCAGACTCAAATTGTGGAAAGAAGGATATCATACAAGTCAGGAGGTAAATGGCAATCTAAAATAGCATAAAAAAGTATATGTCAACATTTTCACCAGATTGTTGCACTGCTGCTTTAAGCTGTGGAATTGCAGTAAAAAGATGCCACAAGCCAGCCAAGATGAGGCTTAAGGTGCTGGACACCACACCTGCCACCACACTGGTGACCTGGGTTTAAGACTGAGTCTGGGTCATTAGGGGATATCCAGGGAGAGGAGGAAGAAGCATCCCAGAGGGTGCTGTTTTACTCTGCAGCAGGAGGCAGTCATGCTCTGGCACAAACCTGCCACCTGAGTCACCACAGCTGGCTGTGCACTCGGGGCAGACCAACTGGATGGGGGACACCAGTGGTGACATACTGCTCACTTGCATGCAATCTTGCATACCACCCTGAAGCTGGCATTCCATGGGATAAAAGTGGGAGGGAAAATCCTGGACAGAGCAATGATAAGAGGTCCAAACCCTCACAGGCACCACACTCACAAGATGACCCTCTCTTCATAAACTGGATCCATTCTTTTTGCAGGTAAGAGAAGTCCTGCACACCCGTCTATGGGGGGAGCCATGGGGGAATAATGTCAGTCATGATAAGTCCTGGAATGCCAGGTGATGGGGCTGGGGGGGTCAGACCAGGATAACAGGACCAATACCAGAGGAGCAGAAACAAATTAAGTTAAAAAAAATGACAAAAGTACTGATTTTTATTTTCCATGAGACTCACCAGGGGTGCTCCTTGTCTCCCCTTCTTTTTGCACCATACAGTGAACTCCTAGCTGCTGCTATAAGGGACCATGAGGGAGTGCAGGGGATTCTGCTGTGGGTGACTTTTTAAAGTCTCCCTCTACACAGATGATGTACTCCTGATGTTCTTAGACTCTGAAAATTCTCTCCCAATAATAAATGAGATTCGTGGTCCTTTGCAATACTATCCAATTGTGTGATAAATGTGCAGAAAACTGCTGTCTTTACTCTCAATTTCTCTCCATCTCATGCATAAAAATCCCTATTTCCAGCTTGCTGGAGATGTATCAAAATTAAGTACTTAGGAGTGCTTTTATCACAGAATCTAATACATTTGAAACTAATAAATTATGAATCTTTGACTCAAGAGATTGAGAGAGAGAGAGAGAGAGAGAGAGAGAGAAAGTTGAGTAAAGGGATGTATCTGCACTTATTATTCCTTTCCAGGATTGATGCAATTCATATGACTATATTAACCTAAACTGCTTTATTTGTTTCAATCCCTCCTGGTAACTCCCTCCTCATACTTGTTTAACTCTTAGAACAGAGCCCTTTCTAGATTTGTCTGGGCTGGTCAATGCCCCAAGTCCGTTGGTCACTGTGACAGCTTCTGATAGACAGAAGGAGCTTAAACCTCCCAACCCTAATGGAATATTACAGAGTGGTCACATTTAAAATGCTATTACAGTGGTTAAACCCTACATCTGAAACTCCTTGGAAATATATTGAATTTGTGTTGAATTATATGTTTGACATTAACCCATTAGTTTTTGCTCCCTTTGGATATTTACCAGATTTAAAAGTATTTACCTTCGGCACACAGGATATTTTACATTGCTGGTATAAAATAAGAACCCTTCCAACACAAACATCAATCTTTTATTTTTTCTGGTTACTGATCGCTGAGACAGATTTCATGCCAGCACACTTAGACTTAACATTTCAAAGATGGCATCGATGGGGGCTATCTTTTACCTATCAATTTCTAGAAACTCAGGGGTGGTACCTTTTTCTCAACTTCCACGGTCCTACCACTTACCGAACCAAGACCATTTTAGGTATTTATTTCTGTCATGAAAAGGTCCACCTTTGTGCACTTTGTCTAATCCATACCCCTCACCCTAAAAATTAATGCTAGATGCACTAGGCAACAGGCAGTACCCTTGTTTAATTGGATTGGCTTATAAAGCCCTTAGGGACAATTGGACTGAATCATCACAGGCTACTCTTAAAGCATTGAATACCAAACTTTCTACAGACATTTCATATGAAACATGGCTTGGGACGATACTACCCTTGATGAAAATATCTTAAGCATCCTATTGGTGAGAATTTACCTGGAAATGCCGGATATGTTTTTTAATACACCTGATAAACTTGCTAAATATTTGCTTTCTACATATAATACATGCTGGTGACACTGTGGGGAGAAATGTGCCAATTTTGTTCACATTTTTTGGCACTGCCTGGTCCTATATGAATTTTGGTGGGATACAGAAGGTAGTTTATCAGAGCTTGTGTACCCAGGGTTTGCTTTCTCTCCACAGTTTACACTGTTATATGTAGTGACAGATGGTTCCATCCCCACTAGGAACAGTTTGCTATATTTATACATTGCAGCTGCAAAAAAAAAAATCACATGCTTATGGCGCAGCTCTAACTCCCCTACACTTGCCCAGTGGCATAATATTGTTAATGAAATATATTATTTGGAATGTCTTATAGCTCATCAACTTGGCTCAACCACCCATTTCAAAATAACATGGAGAAAGTGGGTTTTCTGTATGTCCCAAGTAGATCCTACATTTGTCCTGTGAAATTTGCTGGATAATATACTTAGTTATACCCTCTTACTTCTTTCAGAGTAAATCTGTATAAAGGAGACTCAGAATTTGGGGAATTGTTAAGGGTTGTATGGTATTTGTAATACTTTATTATTTGTGTGAACTAATTTGTATGTTTAGTTTCTTCTTTGTGTATATAAAGAATTTAAAAAAGTACTTAACTCTGAAAATCCTGTTGTACATTGTTAAAGAAAGTTAATGAAAGACAGTACATTGTAGCTGTATAACACATTTTTAAACTTTAACTAGGCCTGAACTGCAAAAGGAACTGCAAGAGAGTAAATAAGCACACTTTGTTTTTATTGTAAACAGCAGAGTACTTTGCTCTGTGTTTGAGAGAAACACGTGAATGTACTCTGTAGTCTCAAAATATATTACTGGAGAGCAGCCAATTGTTAACTAGCTATACAGTTATACATCGGAAAGAAGACTGAGGGCTAGCAGAACAAGGTAAAAAGTATTTCAACAGAACCGTGCAACTTATGATTTAGAAAGAGAATATTAAAGTGTTAACTAAAAAGCACCTTCATCTGCCAACAAAATTAAAGATACCACTCTCAATACATTTTCCTGATTAAAAGTTGCTGATTGTTGATTCCTTACCTTGCTGGCTGAACACCCATTACCATGAGGACCTTAAGTGCAATTCTGCGGTGCAGGTTCCACTCTTCAATAGTAGATGCCATGATAAGACCACTGAGGAAAAGGAAGTTGGTATCGAGGAAATATTGTGGGCAGACTTTGTTGGAAGGCAGCACTCCCATGAATGGGAAAAGAAACACTGGCAGTAAAGCAGTTACTGCTATTGGTAATGCCTCTGTGCACCAATACAATGCCATCAGAAGGACCACATAAAGACATTTTCCTTCCTATTGAAAAAAAATGGTATAATAAGTGAATTAAACAAATAACATTATTTTAATAAAGTGCCACCCTTAGGAACTATCATGAAATGCTCAAATAATAAAAGCTGGGTTAATACTATAAAACACATAATACTTAAAAATCTAAACATTCTATAAAGGTTTTTGTTTTCATTATTTACACATGGTTGGCATTCTTTCCTGCTCACCAACTTTCAAATAAATAAGAAAAATAAATAAATAAATAAAAGCTACATATAAAACCATCTATGAACCATAGTTGAGGCTTCTACTATATACTTGTTGATCCAATAGTAGAACAATGACCAAAAGCTTGATCATAGAGGCTAAGAACACCACTAAACACTGGAGGTCATATTTTGCACCCTTGGTGTGATAGTTCTCTACTGTTATAAAAAGTCACACACAGACTACGACTTCAGATTTATTTAGACTGTCTTGGTTTGGACCAATTCAAGTGCATGACTTCCTAAAGGCTGATGGCTAGGAGATTCAAAGTAGAATAGTGTTTGCAGACTGGGGCTGGATTCACAAAGATGGATAAAAATCCTGCAGCTGTGGGAAAAAGGTCTGCAGCACAGCTGAAACACTGGCGTGGGATATTCTGAAAGAAAAATTGCGCACATGCGGAGATCCGTAAAAAAAACAAACAAACAGCAGTTGTAGAAATTCAGCAGCTGTGGAAATTCCACAAGTGCTGAAAATCCACAGTTGCAGATCCGCAGCTGTGGAAAAGGCTTAGGAGGCACAACGACAGGTGAGCCATACTAGCTGGAGCAGCAGACTTTGACAGTTTTGCCATAGATGTAGCTGAAAGTACCCATAGAGAGACCAGCAACCATTCCCTCAACAGGGACCACTGCAGTACCACTGGTGCCAGCAAAACCATGCACCACAGTGGCTGTCTGTAACTGATGGTCATGTCTCTCCCTGGAGTGTTTATGTTGCCTGCTGCAGCAGCACTTTACTGCCTGTGGGGCTCCTTCATGGGCTACACTGGGTCTGGTGGTTGTTTGCTGTCTTTCAATGACAGTGTGTGCTAGTGTTGCTGTAACAACTGCCACTGATATACACCCACTGGTTTGCTATTACTTGTGCCTGACCTCCACTATAATTGTATTTCAATTATTGGGACACTGCATTTTGCTCAGGGAGTGTTACACTTCACTCTCATGTGTGCAACATGTTTTCTGCAACTGCAGAAAAACACTGACTGAGAATATCCTTTAAGGGGATGTGCCATACTTATCAATGCCTTTTTTCCTCAGGAACTTCTGCAGCTGCATTTCGTTGCACAGTCTGCAGTGCATTTTTTCCACAGCTGCGGACATTTTGTGTATAGCACTCAGAGCAATGTCTCCCTTTTTCTGCAGCTACGGAACCTTGGAGACTTAGGAAGGTTTTGCACCTTCAGCTTGTTTTGTGAATCCCCCCCAGGATTGTGGCATGGAAACTGTGCTTAGCTCCCCAAAAGCAAGATATCTCTAAATGTGCCGTATTGGAAGGCAGAGTCAGCAAGGCACTAACCCATTTGTAAGTGGTACTAAAATATGCTAGTGCACCTATGTGAAGGAGCCTACTCTGCCTGCATATAGGTGCACTGGCATAATGGCATAATGTTGCAGAGGTGGTAAACAGCAGAAAGCAAAGAGGTGGCTACAGGAGACAGCAGCTGGAGGCACTACATGGTATGTACTGGAGATACTTGGAATCAGAGCTGTAAAGAAATCTCCACAGGGTTGCAGGATATCAACTTTTATTTTATCCAGGTAGTTAAAAATTGGTAAGCACTCCCCCAATGAGGCTATCAGGCTGGGGGAGGCACTCCCATGGTCACTCATAAATGTGTTAGTGCCCTGCTGACTCTGCCTTCAGCAGCATATACTGTATGTTCTATTTATTATATGAGAATTCCAATAATATCAGAAAATTCTTTCTACAAGGATTGGTTCATTTAAAGTTGCCTTATGAAGCACAACAGTATACTAAATGATGAACATTTAGAAATGAAGGCTTTACTTTCCCATTGTCTATCCAGCACCTTACACAAGCATGACATTCCCACAAAAAAAGAAAGAAAAGTGAATGACAAAAAGAGAGAGCAATAAAACCTTAATTTAAGAACCAGAAATTCAGAAGTAAAGGGGAGGGTTAAAATTAAATGGAAAGGTCACCATTTGAGAATTCTTAAAAAGTGACCCAGGAAACCTCTACTGAAAAAAAAAATAAGAAAATGGTTAGTGTACAGTAGGTATCACCACAATGCCCCCAGTTATGGGGGCAATTGAGGGATCAGTAGTGTAGTACTGAACTTCATAAAACAGAAAAATCCCAGGCACACCAAAAAGTTCACTACTGTATCAATTTGCTGAAAAATGTAATATTTCAATAACAGCTTTCAGCTGCATAAATAGGAAACATTTAGAGTCTGAAGTGTTTTAAAGTTTTGAGAAAAAGTCAAACTGAAACAGTAAAAATGAAGAAAAAAACACTGAAGAAAAATAAGACAGCATTTTTTTATTTGATTTAAAGATGTTTCCTGGTCCTCTTCAAAGTCCTGTCAATTAGTTTCACTGGTCTATACATTTTAGCAAGAAAACTACTTTAATGCTCATTAGGGTTGCCACCGCATAATACACACAAAGGTTAGAAATAAACACTTAGGGTTGTAAACATAATGCCTACAAAGTTTGGAAATATCCTATTAGAGTTCTTATTTCTAACTTTCACCCAGCCTACCTTGTCCGCTACCCTCATGACCTAAGGACAGTTTACAGGTACAAGACCATAGATCAATGGTATGGTACCTCATTGCAGCATCAACATATTAAATTTGGTATATAGTAACCCTAATCCCCACCCCTCCACTACTCTCATGACTAATGAGCAAAGTACATGTCTGAACTCATGCTACACAGGTCTGGTGTTTCATACACATTGTATATATTTTTTTTTATTTATTTATTGATTTCATTCTTTGGAAAAGACCTTTGACCTATAAGACATATATGTCATTAGAATACTTTAGAGATGCATACCTGCAAAGGTTTACATCCATTATAACCTATGCCTTACTTGGCAAACAATATTGCACACCCTCCATAAAGCAGCAGTATTGTTACAAATTTGAAATTACTCTACACATTGCATAGTAACTTTCTTTAAGACACACATGAAACTTAAAATTAGTCAAAGCAAGTTATATGTTTGGGACATGTATACTAGTTTTTGCAAGGTCATGTTGTAGCAGCTGAATAAACAAAATAACCCTCAGCACAGCCTTGTAGGATGGTGGTAGATCTATAGCTTGGCCTTGTGTCACCACCATAGTGGAAGAAATCAGTTTGTGGCCTGAAGGTCAGTTCCGCTACTAGGTTTCAAAATGTATTATCTAACTGAAGCTTTTTAGTGGCCATCTTTTTGTAGAGCTCAAAAATTCACTTTATGGATAAGGACCCAGTTGGGTTATACATATCAAAATGCGGCAGCAAAACCAACTGTTTTCCTAGCCAGTGGCCATCTGGTTAAATTATGTGTCTCACCCTGTTCACAAGGGTAGAGAAGAGGGTACAGAGTCCTCGCACCTAAAACAAAAAATGTGCAGCAATGAATGTTGCAAGCAAAAGGGCGTGCGCTGAAATAAGGTAGGGTAAAATACTAACCACAACACAAACAGAGCATGCCCTTAGAAACAATGGGCTTTTACATTTTAAATTTTGGGTGTACTCTAGCTACCTTATGAAATTTGGTTTCTTTTTGTGGCGCATTAATAATGGTGATTGACTGTTTTGTATTTTGTATTTATATGAGAAGAGTGTGCAATATGTGTGTTACTATAGCTTTAAGAAGGTTCTTTAAAAGGCACCACTACAACAGAGGTAGCCACACCTTGAAAAAGTGTACAAAATACATGAAACATTGGCAGTTGCGGGTGCTGCTTGTCAATTTGGTCTATGTAATAAAGACTATTTAACTTAACCAAGTTTATGAGGTCTTTTGTGGGTATACTGTGTTGCACCACTCTCTGAATTTTTTGTAACATCACAGGCTTGTTCAGGTGACTGACAGTGCAGTGGAGTACCCAGTATTGTTTGACTAGACAAAGTGGCAGAGTATCTCATGAAGTAGCCTACCCCCAAGGTAGGGATGGGTATACCTGTCTGCATGAAATCAGACCCCCCCTCCGTGATCTCATAGGATCCAATGGACCTGGGTAGATCAGGACACTGCTGCTCTGAGTACTGGGTTTGTCTTGCTATGTTTTTTACTTTTAAAACAGTTTTCTTTACTAGGAACCCCTCTCCTGTCTGCATAAAACACACATGCAACCAGTCACAAATATAAAAACAGTCTGCAGCGCGGTACTACTAATGCACCTGCTTGAAAGGGAATCCTGCGCATATGCTTGCTAAGCAGAATGAGAGAGGGAGGGAGGGACAGTATGAGAGAGAGCAGGAGCAGGCCTTAAACAGTCCACAGCAATGTAGGCAATGCAGGTAAATTGGTCTTATGACCCAAAAGAATCAAAGGCATCTTTTTTAAAAAAATATTCATACAGTATTCTCCAGCCATGAATTTGTGAGCAGCAAGAACAGCAGTGACAGTAGCAACAGTGGCCGAGGTAGGAAATTATATTTTAGTAAACTTAGAATAACATGCTAGGGAACTGCTCATAGGCAGTATGGGTAAACTAGCCAGAAGTTAGGGCTAAAGAGACTGAAATGCTGAGCTAGGGTTAGGGTATGCTCAGAACAGTGACAGTCAGCGGGTTTAAATTTATGTGTATAAAGTATGTAGAACCGCAATGTGGACCACACCAGCAAAATTCTGTGAGGATGGTGTTTTCTGAGCATGGAATTTGGAGATAGCTGCTGCTCTTTGGGAAATAAAGAAATAAGGTGTTGAACTCATTTTAAATATGTCAAGCCAGTTAAATGGAGTACTTACTGCTATGGTGGTTGTGTGTTTGGATATCATATTGAGTTTAGCCTGGTAATGTGAATCGTTGGAAGCTTGTGTCCGCACACAGACTTTTAGGGCCACAGCTTTCTGTGTTTCTGAGCTAGGGAACTGCTTAGCACCATCATCCCTTCTGGCTTCAAATATAAGAGACTGAGTCAGTCACTCAAAATGTAAGAATATGTTGGTTGGGAATTTGAAACACAGAGATGCTTAGAAAAATACTTCAGAAATTTGGTGCTGCAGCTATCTGTAATTTTTTGGGAGGGGTCAGAGAGCAACATGAATTTCTGTTTTAAATGTCTGAGCTAATGACAGTCCTGTCGCTCTCATTCATGCAGAATGGATGTGGCAGTTTTGAGTGATTAAAGCTGTGTCCTTCATAATGTGGGACAGTTTAGAGGCACGTTAATGTGTTGTGGCTTCACTGATTTAATTGCTACTTCACATTTTATTCAGCATTTCTGTGACTGTTTTGATCAAGATTGTACCTTTTATTTGCTTGTACATGTTCATCTGAGCTGCTCAGTGCTCTTGATGCTGTACTCGTTGTGCCAGCAAGAGTACCTCTCTAAGGGTGATCTGCTTTGTTCTGGCATAGGCAGGGAGAAAGGGGACTTGGTGTGTGCACTGCTGTGTGAATTGAGGTAGGATGGGTGCCAGGCAACATTTGGAGAATGTACATAGTGGTGCTGGGGTATGTGGGAGGTGAATGTTAAACTGGACAGGGTGGATGCTAGCAAATGGGTGGAAGGAGGGGTCTACTAGAGAAAGGGTAATGCTAGCAGATGGATGGTCCAGAGGTGTTCACAGTATGGCAGGATGGCAGCCAGTAGATTAATGGATGTATGGAATATATAATACATGTGCAGGGTTGACTTTAGAATAGTGAATGCAAGCAGAGGGTGTAGGGGTATACATACTGGGGCATGATAGGTGCCTGCTGAGATGAGGGGCAGCAGTTCATATATTTCAACAGGGTGGGTGTCAGCAGATGAGAGGGGCGGTGGTGTGTAATGCACTGAGAGGCAGAGTGGGAGTTTGAGGGGCAGGGATATGAAAAGATGTGACAATTACTGGAATTGAGTGGCTATCAATAGATGGGATGAGGATCAAGGGAATCAACATACGGAGGTGAGGAGTATATCAGCAAATAGGAGAGGCTGGGGATCTGCATACTGAGGCAGGGAGGGAGCCACAATGATACTACATTCCCAAACAAACGGTAAGAGACAAGATCATTTCTAGATATCCTGTAGCCAAAAAAATGGGAAACAGAGGAGAGAAGCATATAGAATGGTGTCAGAAATGCAGATAGGCACACTCAGATTAGAAAATACTTAATTTTCAATTTTCTTACTCAATTTTTGGGTGGTTTTCTGGTTCTGGTATTAACATTAATTTCTTAAAGGTTTCTATCTGAATCAGAATCAATCAGAACTAATCAGAACTCTGGCATGGATCCTGATCCTGATAGTAAGGGTCGGGACCTTTAAGGGTCCACCCATCCCTACCCCAAGGGTTATTCTCATGCCAAAGAAAGCCTATGTCTGTCCATCACTTCTGCTGAAAAGTCTTGAAATAATATCCCCCCCAGATTAAACATTTTCTTTCTCTGGACAGTATTGAGAGGTCTTCTTAACAGCAAAATCTTAAAACATTGGCAATCATGGGTCTTTGTCTGGAGCCAGGTTGGGGCTTGATGGCCAAAGAGTGATGAGCTCGCTCTATTTCCAATAGCCACTACTATTGCTGTGGTAGGAGTTTAACAAAAATACTGTTGTTAAAAAAAAGTTGTTTACTTAACCCCCTCTAGAAGTCCAACTATACTAATATTATTATGCCTCCCCCTACTCTTCAAATCATCTATTTTTTTCCAGAAGATATTGTATTTGCTTAGAATGGGTTTCTGACAGATCTTCCCGGTGAAAAATGTAATCTTTCAGCACAGAAAGGCAGTTTTCATTTACTTGCACCCATCCTTTTGTCTCATCAGAGTCCTTTTTAATTTGTGCTATTGAAATTTTCATTTCCTTAATATTGATTGTTATACCTGTAAGCATTCCCATGAAGAGCACGTACTGTATACAGTGAAAGCTCAGTGATAGCTCAGTCGGCAACCAGCTGTGATGGAGAGTGGAGGGCCATACTGGTCGCCAGCTTGAGGATGGGAGGGGGAAGAGCAGAGTGGTGGGACACTGCCTGCCAGGGTGGAGGGATGGGGGCTCCACTAGACCACCAAGGAAAGAAAATATTATATTAATATGGACAGATCAGGGATAAGGAAGGGGTCCACTAGACCACCAGGGAAAGAGGTTATTATATTACTACAGAGAGATCAGGAATAGGTAGGGGGGTCCACTAGACAACCAGTGACACTGATATATATGTAACCCCTTGTTACCCGGGGTTACTAGAATCCCAGTAAGACCTAGTGGTAGGCAGGGAAGGCAGCTTGTGAAACTCCAGTTAAATGGGTTTCACACTGTCTCACCCTGTTCTCAGTCTCAGCTGAGACTGAGAGATGACATCACCAATAGAACTGTCGCAGCTGCATAAGCCACATTGGAATCTGCAGCAGAGGGAGTGAGATAGAACGTTGGGAGTTTTCAAAGTCAGTCTCCTGTTTGTTTTGAAGCAAGAAAGTCAGTGTCCAGTATTCAAGCGGTGGAGACCACTGTCCAGGTCTCAGTGCCCCCCACCCTCCGGGGGGGAGAGAAAGTAAAGTATCCCCATGTAGATTCCAGGGGCAATCCCCTAATTTCTGCTAAAGAGAGAAAGCTGCCTTTACAGTTTCGGTTTGTGCTTGAAAATTGGAAAGAGTTGTACTTCGCCTGTGGGGCACCTGCAACAAAAGGGTGAGTGTTTGCTCTAATATGAGAGGGCAAAAATGTGTTTCTTCAGCCTGGGAAATGTGAAGAAATCTGGGATTTGAACTACTATTTGGGAGGCCTATAGTACTAGGACAAACAAATGGAGTAGTGTCAAAAGCTAAAGTACTGTGTGGATTCAAGTAATGTTGTAGAGGGAGTGCGACAGTTCATCCACCGTTTAATCTACATTTAGAAGTTTCAGTTTGTCCAGAGAAATGGTGGGTATGGGCTGTGGGAGCTGGAGGTGGGAACACCCCCCATCTTTAGTAACCAGGTCCACCTCTATAGATTTCTGCTGTGATTGCTGCTACTTACCTCATGCGCTTGGCCAGTGATGAGGAAGTGTGCCCAGATGGTCGCAAATAGGAAAATCTCTCTAGGAGTCGCAGACTCTAAGTGGTGTGGGGAGCCACAACATGGGTAAAGAATTCTCTTTGTGAGATGGGAGTCAGAAGAAGTAAGAAGGAAATCTCTCTAGGGGTCACAGACTCTAAGTGGTGTGGGGGAGCCACAACAAGTAAAATGGGTTCATTCTTCCAATGAACCGCCAGTCAAGTGGCCAGCAGGGGAGCCGGGCCAGTCGGGCTGTGTATCCAAAGCGCATGCAAGTCTGGGCTGTGTGCCTGGTGGGTCCAGAGCCTGAAAACAGTAGAATTGGTCCATTCTTCAAGTGGACCACCTTGTAGTCTCTAATCTGCATTATCAGTAAACGTAGCCCCATGGGGGGTTCATCTATGCTTTGTTGTGTTCAGCTAGTTGTGAATAAAAGCCACACTGAAAAATCCCATTCCTGGTTCTGGACATTACAGTTATTGCTTCCTGTAGTCGGATTTACTTGGGTGCCCCTGTGCAGAGTAGCCACACCTAGGTCCCCTTGTGCCGAGTAACCTCATCCTCCCTGAACCCAGGTCCCCACCAGGTATTGCTGCCAGCGCCAACAGCATGCCACCTGTCATTTTGGCAAAAAGGCAGGGGTGAGGGTTACAAAAATGGAGGCACCACTTTGGATTTTGTTCGGGAAGGAAGGTGCTTGGGCAAGGGGGCTAGCGTTTTGGCTATCTGGCAATGGGTAGCCCAAAAAGCTGAAGCAATTTCCCTAGTGTGTTGCTGTGTGCCGTGAATCTTGTGCTGCTGTTTAAAAAATGTCAACTGTTTATCAAGGAGCTGTAAAGCCAAAGAGTGTGCCCTTGTCCTGCATCATCAAAATTGTTTACAGCGTTTTTGTCAGCTTTAAAATGAATTCTGTGAAGGAAAGTGTGGAAAACTAGGGGTAGCAACAGAGAAATTATGCCCTGGACGTTGGAAATGCTTTTAAAATGAATTCTGTGAGGAAAAGTGTGGAAGACTAGGGGTAGCAACAGAGAAATGGTGCCCTGGACGTTGGAAATGCTTTTAAAATTAATTCTGTGAAGGAAAGTGTGGAAAACTAGGGGTAGCAACAGAGAAATTATGCCCTGGACGTTGGAAATGCTTTCTGTGTAAATTGAGAGACTGCAGAGTTAATGGCAATGTTACATGGTTGAAATGGGCTCCCGCCGTGGAGTCAGTTGGAAAAAAAGTGCATTCTACAGTTTAAATTTGCCTGCTCGATGATCGCCGTGAGGAGAGGAGCCCTCGTGAGGAAGAAGAGGCTCATTTGCATGGCATCGTGTGGTTGGTCAGATTGCCATTGGTCCCGCCCCTCAGCCAGCTCTTCTGAGACTGCCTCAGCATTCGAGAGGGAGACAGAGTGTAGTGCGTGTACTGGCAGTGAAGGAGCGTCGCGGAGGATTCAAAGCGCTGTAAACATTCAAAAAATAGACATTTTAATTTAAAATCGGGCTCAACACGCAAATCGATTGTGAAAATAGTGAATGCGGTGGTTAAAACGACGATCACTGAGACTGCCCGCCCATTTGTGTTCCAAGGCCTTCAAGAACTGGCTGCAGGCCGTTTTACCCCATCACAGCAAATTGCTACTGATCACAATAAGTAAATAACCCAAAAACTGCTCAAACAGTGATTTTCAGTAATGCCATATAAAATGTGTGTGTAGCAGTGTAGTCGCTTTGCAAGTAACGACTGTGAGAAGTCCTGCCAGCAAGTGCAAGTCTGTAAAGCCATTGAATGTGTGCATGGAAGTAAAATAGCCTCAGTTTAAAGTTTGCAGCCAGAGAGAGACTGTGGGTTGTAGCAAAAAGCAACACTAGTAGAAGCAGGCAATCCTGTGCTGAAACCTGAAGCTTTTAAGGGACTGTGAATAAAGTAAATGTTACCAGCATGTAAAAAGTCCAAGGAAAATCCTGTAAATGTGTGTAAAGCCAGAAAAGAGCAAGTTGTGCAGTTTGAGTAAAAGTTATCAGTAGCTGGTGTAAATCGGGTGCACAGTGGCTTGACCCAGATTCTAAATGTTGATGCACAGGAGTGCTGCCGCTGCCATTACAGGGTGGGGTAGTAAAGTAGACACAGCAGCAGAGGAGCCATTTTAAAGCTACTGAGTGTGTTCATTAAAGTGGGACTTTCAGCTACAGTGAACTTTGTTTATTTTTCTGCAGTTATGGCCTCAGGACCAGCTCGTTACCCGGATCATGCCCGGGTTGCAGTAACAGCAGCAGTAAATAGACTGAGAGATATTGAAAAGTGGTACTATGTAGGGCAACTGTCTCCTGATGTGGCAATTCCTAATTATCCAGTGCGTGTATGCCGATATGCTTGAGTGCTGGAAGGGATGTCTTCATGATTTCTCACTGTGCTGGATGCCTTCAAAAATATGGCTTGTATAAAGCGCCTCCAATTCGTTTGGCCCCCACATGGACAAAAATTCAGGAATCTGCAGTTGGCAGCACACAGCACCAGGCAGAGCCTCTGGAGGAGGGTCCCTCGGGGGAGTGTGGCACAAAGCTAGAGGGTGCAGAGTTAGAGACTAAACCTGAAATTGAAGTTTTGGACGCTGGATCTCAGAAAGAAAGTTGGATAAAGCATCAATAGACCCCTGAGGGGCTAGCCAGTCTCTTAGATGAAGATGAGATGGGAGGCCTTTGAATGGGAGGTGTTGACCTCGCCCAGTGATGAATGGATAGTCTCAGGGGTGAGAACGACTGCTCACTCCTGGGCTCAGATCCTCAGTGAAGAGGAAGATGAGGGGGAACCTATGTGGCCTTGTGAGAAAGGAATGGGTACACAGCCTCAAGATCTTGCCTCGGAGGAATGTGTTGAAGAAGGTGGTGATGCCACTGCCCTGGCTTTACAGAAAGAAGAAGTCAAGGATCCGTTTCTAATTTCCTTGAGAATGCGAAGCTGGCAGAACCAGGACTGGCCACCCCCAAGCCAGGCCAGCAGTCTCAGATTGACCAAAGCAAGTAAAGAGGAGAGACTGGTTCGTAGAAAGGCAAATGAGATCTATGGTATGACCTTTCCTACCTTTCCTCGGAGAGTCTGGGAGGAGATTGAGGACTGCAGGAAATCCTGGATCTGGGATGAAGCAATGAAAAGTGTGCATCCTGGGGCCAACAAGCATGTAAAGAATAGACTGTTCCATGAAAGGTATACCCAGTGGAAGAGAGGCAGGACACTGTTTATGGACAGAGTGAGAATAGTGGACGGAGAGGGACGTGAAATCTCCCACTGTGTGAGTTATGTGCACCCAGACGGGGTAATAATTCAAGCCCCTGACCCCCGGTACTATTGGCCTCAGTGCAAGGACCTTCCAGCAGTTAAGCCCGTGCCTACAAAATGGAGAGCCGAGCAGTGGTAGTCAATACTGCCACATCAGACTGTGAAGTGCCCTTATTGATCCGCCAATATGAATAACCAAGGACTCAGGTGCTCCACATTCATCAGTCTACAGTGCACTGTCCTGTCCAGCAACCATTTACTGGCCCACCAGATGACTTCAGATCCAGAGAGGACACCAGCCCAGCTGTTTCCTGTTCATCGCCTGGTAATCGGATGACGTTGGACCAGCTGTTTTTCTTTTTGTTCCTGTTCTAAGGTTCCTTCTCCAGAGATGACATCATCCCAGCTGTTTCCAGATGTGCCCTCCTGTGGTTCCCGGAAGACGTTCGCCCAGCTGTATCAGAAGAAATGCTGCCGGGGAGAGTCTTCAGTAGGGTGCAGGTTTGTGCAGATTCTTGTACTACAAATGGCTGGTAAGTCCAAAACTTTCCTATCTTTATACCATTGCAGTACACATCCTACACTACAGACTTCAAAAATGTGTGAACTGTCACGAAGACTCTCCCCTTCGGGACTTTGGCCTGTTAGAACTGTGCTTCACCGGGCTCTGGCCCAGGACAGACTCTTTATTTGACTAGCTTCGGCCTTGTGGTCACTAGTTGGGACTTTTAAGGCACTCCATCCCCCCAAATGTGTATTGTAAATAATGTAATTATTGTATTCTAATGTAAATACTGTTTTTCTACCTTTTTCTAAAAAATCTTTTTGGGATTGTTCAGTGTTTTGTATGGTAAGGGTTTTAGGTAGCCTGTGTATGCAGATTAGGAGAGTGTGTTTTGTCTTTCTTTTTCTTACAGGTGTTCCTGGGAAATGCTTATTGTGTAGAAATTTAAAGTACTGTGGTGTTATTGTTATGGTGGTTACTGTATTAACCCTTTCCTTCCACAGGTGTGGTTGTGGGGGTAGGGAGGAGGCAGTAATTGGTATTTTAATGGTGTGGTTGCAGGTTGCCCAAGGTCGGGGAGGTCCCCGGGTTTGTTTTTGTTTTGGGATATTATGTTAGAGGCAGATAGGTTTCCTAGAGGTTAGGGGATGGACAGGCTGTGGCCTGACCTGCAGTAGGGACCCAGTGCTGCTCTATCAGGGCTATGCTCTGGATAGTTCTACCAGAGCCACTAGGTGTCCATAGTAAGTGGATAGTGTAGAGGCTGATATGTCAGCTACAGGCCTCTAGGCCCTTAGTGTTGCCTGCCTGTGCTTGCACATGGTAGGAGGGGCCTGATCACCCCCTCCCAGGTAGCAATATAGGGTGTGGATGGCCTAAGGCCGGGTGCATAATGACTGGGGACAGTCATTTTCCTGGTCAAGGGCGAGTGTAACCTCTTGTTACCCGTGGTTACTAGAATCCCAGTAAGACCTAGTGATAGGCAGGGAAGGCAGCTTGTGAAACTCCAGTTAAATGGGTTTCACACTGTCTCACTGTTCTCAGTCTCAGCTGAGATTGAGAGATGACATCACCAATAGAACTGTCGCAGCTGCATAATCCACATTGGAATCTGCAGCAGAGGGAGTGAGATAGAACGTTGGGAGTTTTCAAAGTCAGTCTCCTGTTTGTTTTGAAACAAGAAAGTCAGTGTCCAGTGTTCAAGCGGTGGAGACCGCTGTCCAGGTCTCAGTGCCCCCCTCCCTCCGGGGGGGGAGAAAGTAAAGTATCCCCATGTAGATTCCAGGGGCAATCCCCTAATTTCTGCTAAAGAGAGAAAGCTGCCTTTTACAGTTTCGGTTTGTGCTTGAAAATTGGAAAGAGTTGTACTTCGCCTGTGGGGCACCTGCAACAAAAGGGTGAGTGTTTGCTCTAATATGAGAGGGCAAAAAATGTGTTTCTTCAGCCTGGGAAATGTGAAGAAATCTGGGATTTGAACTACTATTTGGGAGGCCTATAGTACTAGGACAAACAAATGGAGTAGTGTCAAAAGCTAAAGTACTGTGTGGATTCAAGTAATGTTGTAGAGGGGGTGCGACAGTTCATCCACTGTTTAATCTACATTTAGAAGTTTCAGTTTGTCCAGAGAAATGGCTGGGTATGGGCTGTGGGAGCTGGAGGTGGGAACACCCCCCATCTTTAGTAACCAGGTCCACCTCTATGGATTTCTGCTGTGATTGCTACTTACCTCATGCGCGCCAGTGATGAGGAAGTACCCAGATGTGTTCAAATGGGAAAATCTCTCCAGGAGTCGCAGACTCTAAGTGGTGTGGGGAGCCACAACATGGGTAAAGAATTCTCTTTGTGAGATGGGAGTCAGAAGAAGTAAGAAGGAAATCTCTAGGGTCATAGACTCTAAGTGGTGTGGGGAGCCACAACAAGTAAAATGGGTTCATTCTTCCAATGAACCGCCAGTCAAGTGGCCGGCAGGGGAGCCGGGCCAGTCGGGCAGTGTATCCAAAGCGCATGCAAGTCCGGGCTGTGTGCCTGGTGGGTCCAGAGCCTGAAAACAGTAGAATTGGTCCATTCTTCAAGTGGACCGCCTTGTAGTCTCTAATCTGCATTATCAGTAAACGTAGCTCCATGGGGGTCCATCTATGCTTTGTTGTGTTCAGCTAGTTGTGAATAAAAGTCACACTGAAAAATCCCATTCCTGGTTCTGAACATTACAGTTATTGCTTCCTGTAGTCGGATTTACTTGGGTGCCCCTGTACAGAGTAGCCACACCTAGGTCCCCTTGTGCCGAGTAACCTCATCCTCCCTGAACCCAGGTCCCCACCAGGTATTGCTGCCAGTGCTAACAGCATGCCACCTGTCATTTTGGCAAAAAGGCAGGGGTGGGGATTACATATACTTTAGCCAATTTTAGGCTGATGCACCCTGTTAAGGTAAGCCATTTGAGGCAGATATAGTTTACAGCAGGGACTCAGCTGAAGGGTAGTCTACCTCAATATTGGTAGCCGGGTGATTTCACAGCAGGGCCCTGAGGTGAATAACAAGAGACACCCCCCAACACACACACACACACTCTTTTTGAAATCAAAATAGTAAGTTGCCAATCCAGGCTGAAAAAATATGTTTATTGTTACATTTACCGTTGGGGGGAGAGTCATGGTGTGCTCTGCCATGTTGTTTTTCTTGATTTATGCCATATACAGTAGCACCCCTCATTTAGAATCCCATTTGTAGTTTATGAATAAGCAAGGGTGAGTAGTTAATATTGGATAAAGATTGTAAATGGAGAAGTATGGCTTTCTCATTTAACTAGCTCCCCACCAGTTACCTGGACTTTGGCTAGGAACATCATCTTAATTAAGCCAATTTTAGGCTGATGCATCCTATAAAGGTAAGCCATTTGAGGAAATGCAGTTTAGAGTAGGAACCCAGCTGATGGGTGGCCTACCTCAACGGTGGTAACTGGGTGACTTCACAGCAGGGCTCTGAGGTGAATACCAAGAGACCCCCACTCCTTTTGAAATCAAAAAAGTAAGTTGCCAATCCAGGCTGAAAAAATAGGTTTCTTGTTACATTTACCCTTTGGGGGGTCAGGGTGTGCTCTGACTTGTTGTTTTTGTTGATGCATGCCATATATAGTAGCACCCCTCATTTAGAATCCCATTTATAGTTTGTGAATGAGTATAGGTGAGCAGTTAATCTTGGATATACTTTATTATGGACAGATTGGGGCGGGGTCTACTAGTCCACCAGGAAAAGGAATTAGTATATTAATACAGACAGATTGGTGATAGGGTAGTCCGCCAGACCATTAGGGACACTGATACATACTTTATTACAGGCAGATCAGGGCTGGCAGGTCTGCCAGACCACAGGGGATGCATTTAATATCAATGAAAGGGGATTGGGGCTGGGGGGTCTACTAGACCACCAGGGATGTAATTAATTATTGTAGAAAGGGAATTGGGGCTTCGGGGACTGCTAGCCACCAGGGACCTCCTAGAGTGGCACACGGCTGCCCTGCAGCTTGTAGCACACCATCCATATGTGCCGTCTGTTTGGCACACAGTCACAGTTGCTGCAAGCTGCGGGACTTTGCTGCTGGAATCATACCTGACAGAGAATTGGGCACAGGGACCCTAGCACACCAGCAATCTGTGCAAACTACCTTTGGCACAGCTTGCGCCAAGTTTTGAGAATCTGGCCTATTGAGTTCAATAATGTCCCCCCAAGGTTGATGATGAATTTGTATCAAAAAGTCACCAGGATGACTGCCACTAGGGGTGCAGATGTTGCTGGTAGCCTAAGGACGTAGCTCCGTCTCTGAGAGGGCCAAATCCTGACTAATCCATCAGAATTCTATTTTAATCGTTACAAAACTTGGACTGAGTTGTGCACAAGATTGCGAAGAGCACAAAGATAAAATAATCATATAAATCGCACAAACTTTCATCAAAGTTACAGCATGAATTCTTGAACTGCACAGGTGGGCCTGCACCACAAGAGAACACAGAGCATAACAGATCCCCTGCCTTGTGGAACCCCGCCACCGTGGAGTGAATGTTTGGTCAATTACTCTCCCCAAATGGCACAAGTTACACTGGCCACCAACCATTCTGCCCAGGTCCTTCAGGGCATGGAAAAAAGGCTCTTCCACAATGAAGCTCGTATCACTGCCATGGAGTCTACCCTCCAGGACCATACCACTATCCTCCGTGACCAACAGTCCACTATCACCAGGCTTACACAGAAACTAGATGACCTAGAGAACCGTGGAAGACATAATAACCTCCAGTTTCTAGGCTTCCCTGAAAAAGTCGAAGGTCGCTCTATGGAGGATTTCCTACAGAGAGCTTTAATAGAAATTTTACAACTAGAGTCTGGCACACAACTGCAGGTGGAAAGGACCCATCGCATCCTAGCACCCACGCCTCGAGGCGATGAACGGCCTAGACCAATAATTGCTTGCTTCCTAGACTTTCGGGGACAAAGAACTTATTCTGGCCAGATCCAAAGCTTTGAAAGATCTCAGATGGAGAGCTAATTAGATCAATATATATACCCTGATTACTCCAAGGACTTATCCAATTGGAGAAGAGCCTATACAGATGCTAGACACATCATGCATCAGATCAGACTCTCCTTCTCCCTGAGATATCCAGTGACGATGCAAGTGGAGCATAACGGGGTTCCCTGTCCTTTTGCCACCCCAGAGGCCCTCATGGATTTTCTAACTAGAAACTGGCTTGGGGCCATCCAGAAGCACACTCCACGATGTTCCCTTGAAGCCTGCAAAGGAATCAGCCTGGGCTGTTACATCTGGAAATGATTGGGAGAGGCCCACTAGGAATAACTGCAAGTGCCAAATCTCTCAGCGACATTGCCAGAGAGACCATCCTTTAGTGAGACCTCGCAGCTCCAGCCCAGTACTCCATTTGATGGATATGGAAGAACCAGCCTCTCTACAGGAATTTGCCATGGAATATCGATTCAGCCCCCTTCGACCTGCATCTCTGGAGTCCAAGCCACAGTCCTATGAGGTACCCACTGCTGCTTCCACATCGGATCACACCTACTCGATTTCTCTGACTAGATCCTGGGCCGATCATGTTGCATCCCCCATCAAGAACTATCCTCCTGGGCAGGAACAGTGCGCCTCCCCGAAGAAGTTTAAATTTAGGCCTAAGGACGCAGGAGGATCCGACGAGCTGAGGTCAAACACTGAGGACGGAGTTTCTTGGCCACCTGCCAGACAACCTCTTCATGAGTCAGATAAGTAAATGGGTTGCAGTAACCCACTGGACTTTTTCTATGCTGCAATGTTTTGAATATTTGTTAAAATGTTATTTGCAACTGTGGGGCCTGTTCGGGAAGGGAACGGTAGGCTTAAAGCATATTGATGGCTAATGTCTGCCCCCAGGCCCAGTTCTTTCTGTCCCCAAGCAGATAGCACAAACATGGGGTATAATGCTGTTTTGACTCCGTGCCCCCCCCCAATCTCCGATGCAGACATGTATGGTTTGGGGTAATCACTTTACTGGGTGTTTAGGGTAGGGGTGGCAGGGAATTTTTTTTTTACTCACTTGCCCCGAGCACCCCACTTTGGACCAGAGCTGGGAGTTTTGGGCCTACATTCTACCTTCTCTGATGGGACTCTCTGCTACCCAATTAGGACATTGTTTGAGCTGAGGGTGAAGGGGACACGGGGCCGGGTTTCCTGTCTCCACAGCATAGGTGGATCCCCCATACACCACAGCTCTTTGGATATTTTTACAACTGGCAATCACCCCATCTTCATCTCAGCACTCCCCACCCCGGATACCAACGCAACTCACCTAGCACTTAGGCATTCTACAGGGTCCTTATTCAGATGAGCAGGAAGCTTCACTTTCGCTCTCCCCTTTTGCAGGGAACTTCTCTACCTCTGCACCGGGTCTCAGAAGCAGGTCGCCAGCATTTGCTGAGACTCTTTCATGCCTCACACACCCAAACTTGGTAGCCCATTGGCTACTGTAAACAGTTTAAGTTCTGTAATGCACCTGTTACTGTTGGCTTTTTATCTTTGCTACTGTGTGAAGAAAGTGAATCTTAATGAGTTTTGACTATGCCTGTCAAATGCTGCACAAAACCTGACAAAGAATATACAGCCTTCTTCAGATCCCCCCAATGCTCAGTGTGTCTCAAACATGTGTGGAGCCCTGGGTCTTGCCCTGCAGCCTCTAGTTATGATAGCAGTATTTTTTGCAGTATGTCTCACACCTTGCAGCCCTGATTGGTGATATTAATGCAATCTCCTGGAATATCCTGGGGCTTAACACCCCTATGAAGAGAAGGCAGGTACTGACACATTTAAAGAGGCTGCATGCAGACCTGGCATTCCTGCAGGAAACCAAGCTCACAAAAAAACATTCTGGGAGGCTGAAAATGGACTGGGTAGGCCAGGTAATCAGTGCCTCAGCCCCCAAAAAGAAACGGGGGTGGCTCTCGTAATTCATAAAAAATTAAAGTGGGTGGTACAATGTACTGTAAAGGATAAAGAAGGTAGGTAGGTGCTGGCACAGGTAGATACCCCAGAGGACCCCTTATTGTTAGGTAGCATCTATGGTCCAAACCAAGACTCCTCGGATATGTTCACTACCTTGGCCCATAAAATCGGAGAATTAGCCTCTAATGTTACTCCAGTGTCCCTGGGGGAGATTTCAATCTAACACTGGACCTACTTGTGGACAGAAGCCCATTGCATGTGGAGCCCCACCCCAGAGGTACTGCAGCTGTGGCACTCATGATGCAGGAACTGGCCCTCACTGATGTGTGGAGGGCCTTTCATCCCAGAAACCTTGGCTATACCTACCATTCTCTGGTGCATGATTCCTTCAATCACATAGACTTTTGGTTAACCTCACCAAATATCACAAAAGAAGTGGTGGACATCAGCATTCATCTGATTATAATCTCAGACCATGCCCCCATCCAGCTCAACCTTACCCATGGACCCCCTCTCCTCGGTCTCCCTCCTGGAGACTGGACCTCCTCCTTTTGAGGGACCCTGATTTTGTCCCCTGGCTTGAGCATGAAGTCACCACTTTCCTAAAAGAAAATCCCATCTCAGATACCTCGGCCGGTACGACTTAGGAAGCACGCAAGGCTACCCTCCAGGGGGCTATAATAGGCTTTGCACACAAAAGATGGAGGAAAAGGGAGCAGTGCTGGGCTGATTTGGAATCTGCACTTAAGGGAGCAGAAAGTCTATTCAAAGTGACCTCCCACCCCTGGCAACACCCCCATCTGGGACTTAAAGTTGCCGGCCTCCAGCTTCAGATTAACTAACTAGTTGCCCGGAAAGCTGAGATCTCTATACTTCAGCTAAAACATAAATATTGGGAGGCCAGGGGAAAAGGAGGGACAGTACTGGCATACCGTCTGCGGAAGCAGCAGGTCGATCACCACCATTGCATCACTGACAGACACCAAGGGCCAGACTCATTCCACTCCTGACAAAATCAATGAGATAATGGCCAAATTTTATGCCCGACTTTATACCCCCTCAAGGCCCCTAAACTCAATAGGTGCCCTTTCATTCCTACAGGATCAGAACCTCCCCAAGCTTATGGTCCAGCAAACAACTGCCATGGATGCCCCCATTACACCCGCCAAAGTGGCCGCTACTATCCTCTCTCTCTTAAAATGGGTAAAACCCCCGGTGAAGATGGCTTTCCACCAGAAATCTGGCAATTGTTGCATGCTGAGGTCTCCCCTGTACTGTGTCAGGTATATATGGAGGCCCTTAGTCAGGGATCCCTCCCTATACCTTTCAGGGAAACCACCATTATGATACTCCCCAAAAAGGGTAAAGATCCCCTCAAAGCTTCCAGCTATCATCCAATCTCCCTGCTAAATACCGATAATAAGGTTCTGGCCAAACTGTTAGCTACCAGATTAAATCCCCTCCTACCCAAACTCATCCATCCCTCACAGGCAGGATTTGTGAAAGCTGGATATAACTCAGACCACCTCCACTCCCCTTGTTAATTTGATTTTTTTGGCCAAATCTATCCCTACCCCTGCTGCCATATTAGCCATAGATTTTGAAAAAGCTTTTGATTCCCTGGAGTGGGTCTTTGTCCATATGGTACTCAACACTATGGGTTTTGGCCCAGGATTCCAGGCCTGGGTGGATGCCATATACTACCTACCCACAACCAAGATCCTAACTAATAGTCTACTATCTTCCCCAGTACATCTGGGCAGAGGAACCTGGCAAGGTTGTCCACTTTCCCCTCTATTATTTGTACTTGCAGTGGAATCCCTGGTGGCAACTCTCAGGCAGGCACCCAAAGTCAAGGGTTTGACCATTGGCCAGGTGGAATACGCAACCCTTATGTATGCAGATGACCTCCTACTCCCCCTCACAGACCTCAAAAGCTCAATTACTCCCATTCTACATATACTATCGAACTTTGCTACATACTAGGGCCTTCGCCTGAACCAAACCCAAGACTGAGGTCCCCCCCCTTAACACTGCTTGCACTCCCCAGATAGCCACATCTCACAATTTAAGATGGGCCCCTGATGGTATTACATACCTAGCGATTCAAATCACCTCACAACTACCCAAGCTCTGGGAGGTCAATCTTTGACCACTCATAGCCAATATCCATCTTGAATTTAATAGATGGTCGCCTCTCAGACTTACCCTAGCTGGGAAAGTAGCTGCCATCAAGATGGTTACAACCCCCAAACTCATGTATATTCTTTCACATATCCCTATGCATCTTCCCAGTATGTGGTATCACAAAATAGATAGTTTAGTGGGTCATTACATCTGGGAAGGGAAAAAAACCTTGATATGCTAGAAAAAGCTTAGGGCGCACTGGAAGGAAGGGGGCTGGAACCTCCCTTGGTATGAAGGATACAAATGGACTCTCCAGGAAACACGAACACTGAAATGGCTGGACCTCAGTGACAAAGACACACCACAGTGGAGGGATACAGAGCTGGCTATCAGTGGGGTGCAAAATTTATCTGTTCATTTGTACAACCCCCGAAGATGCTTAAATTACACCCTACGCTTATCCCATCCATAGATTACTAGAAGAAATTACATGGGAAATTGGGAACAGAGCATGCCCCCTTAAGATACACCCCGCTATGGGGGAACCCAGGTATCAGGACAGGCCCAGGACCAATAGTGTGGCCAACATGGGACAAAGCAGGTATTAAAACCATTGCAGATCTGTGTATCCCAGATTCACATGTTGTAGACTCCTTCCAGGCCCTAAGGAATCATTTCAGTCTCCCTCTAGCTGACCACTGGAGATACCTCCAAATCAGAACCGCGGTTAAAAAATATATTAATATACACACCCAGAAGTTAAAAAAAATCCTCTCCCCTTCATAGTTTGCTTTCCCTAACTAGGGGCCACTCCAGTGCCATTTATTCAGCCTTACAAGCTCACATACCCTCTCAATCACAGACATCTAAAGCCAAATGGGAGAAAGCCCTTGGTACTTGTAGAACAGATAGTATGTGGGATAGGGGTTGGCAACTGACACATAGGGCATACCCTGACCCCCGTAGTGCACTGATCCAAAACAAAATCATGCACTCCTGGTATAAAACCCCAGAGGTCCTATATAAGGCAAGGCTGGCTCCAGATGATCACTGCTGGAGGTGTCATACACATAAAGGGGACCTATTTCACCTCCTCTGGGAGTGCCCTATGGTTAAGCCCATCTGGCAGCAAGTCTGTGTCCTTGGCTCACAGATATTTCACAAACCCTTTGCACTTTCCCCAGTGATTCTCCTGTTAGGGCTATATGAGGATGATGGAGTCCCCACCTTGTAAGGAGCAACACTGGACGGTTGTCCTTAGTATGCTAGCCAAACGTCTCATCCTTTGTAAATGGAAGACAACCGATGTCCCCACAGCCCAGGAACTTCTAAATGCTCTAACCCAACAGGCCACCTTAGCCAGGATGTCACATACTATCTCCAACACTATAATACATTACGTGGAGTTCTGGGAGCCCTTCCTAACTTTACTGAAACCTAGAGCAGGAATTGGTTAGGATAGGTTCCCTCTTTTCATATATCTTATCCCACTAGTATCCACTGACACAGGGCACCCCCTACCCTAGTCCTGTGTAGCATCGCCACAAACTAGACTGGTATGACAGGCAGAATGTTTTGTTTCCCTACTGCTGTTACCTACAGGATTAACTGTCACAGTAACATTCACTCCAACAAGATACTTTGTGTATTCCTTTTTTCTGTTTTATTTTTTATCCCCATCCCTTTTCCCCTTCCCCTCCTACATATCCCTCCAGTTACACAGGCACCCCTTATGGAACCTGTTCCCAGAAGTAGTGCTCTCCGAACTACCTGAATTGCAAAATACAGAGCTGGTTTCTCAGACCTCGCTTCAGGACTAAAGTATATACATATATTTTTTTTATTTCTCTCCTTTTACTTTGGAATTGATGTATCCAGTTTTTTTAGCTTAATTTGCAATTGCTTTTACTAGAGGTGGAGACACGTTCCCCCATCCTCTCCTTTAACAAGGCAAAAGTTGGGAGCCTCAGAGGGTGGGACACATCCCAGAGCATAATGCCCGTATTATTTGCATAATGTTTTTCAGGTTACCAGCTTACTGTTTCTTTTCCTTTAGGCTGATTGTCCCCTGCACAGTCTATATGCCTACCTGTGTAATGACTGTGATTTTTATATCTGAAAAATTAAAAACTATTAATAACAAAAAAAGAATTCAACAAGATAATCTGTGTCCAACATGGACCATTAAGTGTTCTATTAAAGGACAGTGGCCTTCCAAAGCCTGTTCTAGGGATGTTGAGGATGAACTCCCACCTCTGATGGAATATAACAGATGGGAGTTTATCCTCAACATCCCTAGAACAGGGCACTTCCTAGCTCCCACCTCCAATGGAACATTGAAGGTTAAAGCTAGAGACTGCAACAGGTTCCTATCTGGGATCACCCTACGAGAGAACTACAAATGAGAGATTGCAGCTAGTACCTGTCTAGGGTCAGCTTATATTTGTGTTGCAGACTAAGAAATTGGTCAGGTTGCAGTTGATCCCTATCTAGGGTCAGCTTACATTGTGTTACAAATTAAGAAATCAGTGGGGTTAGGGCATCTAGAGTTACTGCCTAGACAAGCAGAGAACTGCAGCTTTACAGCTTTCCCCACCTAACGCCAGCCAGGAGGTATCTAGGACCTGATTATAAGGGTGTAACTGACAGAGGATCCAGCTTTACAGCCACTCCCAACTAGGTTCTGCTACAGTTAGATCCTATAAAAAGATCAATGAATTGGGTATACTAGAGGTTACAGCTTTTACAGCCATCCCCATTTGGATTTATATATGGAAGTTCCTTTCTGGAGGTGGCTAGGGTTTGGAAGGTATATGAGGGAATAGGAATATATACAGGCATCAGAACAGTAGGAAGATGGTGGTGTGCTGTAATGGTTCTGGGGTGGCAGTGTTTCTGGAGACATGGTGGAAGACAGGAGGCTGTCCAATGTGCATGAGCCTGAATCACCTAATGGCAGAAGTACAGCAGCTCAGATGGGAGCTGGGGAGGTTAGTGTGGAGTGGAAGAATCTCAGGGCAGGAGAGTGAAAGACAGCTGAGGGAAGACTGGGGAGAGAGGTCAACAGGCAGGGGAGGGGGTGTAGAAGTGATTACCCAATTTCTGTGGGTGCCCCTTCCTCAGAGGAGGATGAAGAGAGGGCTCAGAGAGGGAGGATGGCAAGTGGTGGGAGAAAGGGGTAGGATCACGAGAAGTAGGACAGGAGTGGGATCACCCAAGGGAGTGCTTGTAATGAATAGATTTCACCCACTGACTGGAACTGGGGAAGTAGAAATAGGAGGTGGGGGAGAGGTCAGGTACTGGCATCAGAATTGGGGTGAATGGGACAGAGGAAGGGGTAATAGAGTACAAAACTGAAATGGGGGCAAGGAAGAGAGAACAAGGAAAGTGGAGTGGGTAGCAAGGGGAAGAGATTAAGTAGGGTGTCAGGAGGAGAGGGAAGGAGAGGGGACGTGTGGGTGGCCCAAGAGGAAAAGTCAGGGCGGAGGGAGGGAGAGAAGGCAAACAACAGGGCAAATAGGGGCTGTGGGGAGTCAGGCATGCAGTAGTAGAGGAGAAAAGGGGTGGGGTGGGGTGGTGCCCATGAGGGAGGGGAGCAAATAAGTGGGGAAGAATCTCAGGCAGCAATCAGAAAGGGAGAAGAGAGAGCCAGGAAGGTGAGGAGGTGGAAGGGTGGTAATCATGAGAGACTCCATAGTTAAGGGTATTCATTGGGGAAGAAAGTGGGACCCAAACACAGGGAGGAAGGTCATAAGCATGCCAGGGATGACAGCGGAAAGGATGTGCCCAAAAATTGGGGAGTTGGTGAGGGAAGTTGAGCAGAACCACATGCAGTTACACACCTAGATACCAATGACCTAGCCAGGGAGGAACTGAGGGTAGTACAAGTAGTACAGGAAAGATTCAGGGTGGTGGGGAAGACCTGTAGGAAGTTAGCCAGATTGGTTGCATTCTTGGAGGTGTTGCCAGGACTGAGAGTCAGTACGATCAGGAAAAAAAGGATAAAGGAGTTCAATGACTGGATGAGGGCATGGTGCAAGGAGGAACGGTACAGCTGTCTTGAGGGTTAAGGGAGCCTGGTCAGACAAAACCCTTTTTGCACTGGACAGACTACCTCAGTTGAAGGGGGTCAAGAGTACTCAGGGACAATATGTAATCCACAACCATAACAAACTGCTGGGGGGGGATATGTGAGCCTACAGGCCCCGAGTCTCTCGGAGGAAGTCAGCTGACTTCTCCCATACCAGTAGAGGGGAATTGGAGGGCATAGATGGAGGGAGAGTGAGGGGGTAGCAGTGGTGGAGGGGGTTACAGACAAAGGGGATTAAAGAGGAAGGAGATGGGCAGGAGGGGAAGGAGGCTCAGATTCTGTGTGGAAGGTGGTGTCCCTGAATACAAAAATATGTCAGAAACAAGATGGCTGACCAGCAGACATTGTTGACAGAAAGGGGTGTGGACATTGTAGTGGTCACAGAGACATGGGCTATACCTAAGCATGATTGGGACCTCTTGATCCCTGGGGTAAAATTACACAGGAGCGACGGGGGTAGGAAAACAGGGGGTGGTGGTTTACATTAGGGAGGTATAACTTGTACAAGGGAAGAGTTGGAAGAGGGGAGGGTGGAAGTAATGTGGATTCAATTACTGTCCAATAGTGGGAAGAAGGTGAGAAGATAGTATACAGACCACCCAAACATGAGGAGGAAAGAAACAGGGAACTGAGCTCAGCAATAAGGACTGCAACAGGGAAGGGAGAAGTGGTAACAGTGGGAGACTTTAACATGCCCAAGGCTGATCAGAGGGTACCAGTCATAACCTGTGCCGGGTGTCAGGTGGTCCTAGATGTGCTGCAAAGTGGATTCATGACACAAGGTGTCACAGAACCCTCCAGGGAGTGGGCTATCCTTTATCTGGTGTTGACAAACATGGACTATGTCTAGGATATCAAAGTCAAAGAGCCCTTGGCTGAGAGTGACCATCACACAGTATGGTTCTGGTTGGACATGGGCAGGGAAAAGGCCACCAGAAAGACTAAAATCCTGGATTTTAGAAAGGTGGACTTCTGGATGGGTGAGTTGCTAAGGGGACATCTGGAAGGTATCAAAGTGGAAATGTGGGTGGACCAAAAGTGGTTCATCATCAAGGAAGGACTAATGGCAGCCGTAGGGGAGTGTGTCAGGCTCAAAGGGAAAAATGTGAAGGCCAAATTACCCAGTGGGTTTTGCGTAGAGGTCACCCAGGCAATAAAGGATAAGAGGACAGCCTATGACAAGTTCAGGAGTCACCTGTCGCCATGACGACAACCCAGGGTTGGGAAAAATCTTGGGGTGTTGAGGGTTGGCCAGAGAGAGGAGGATTGAGTGTCTGGATGACAGCTCTCCTCCTTTGGGGAGAGGGGGAAATGAGCATTTGCCTGACCACTAGCAGTGGCTGAGGGTACATGCAACTGGGACTGCAACATGGGGAACGGAGGAGCAGCAGCCATCGATGTTCTATGCATAGGAGGATGTGTAAGCATGTCTGGACAGCACTAAACATCCATTCCTCTGATGGGAGAAAAATGGCAGAAAGTGGCCAGTGGTGCGGCAGGATGACACTGACCCTTGCAGGCTCTGTATCCAGGCTTCAGAACCCTCTCCTAGAAACTAGATCTGTTCCATCAGCAGGCAGGAGTCGCCGATCCTCATCATGGGGGGGGGGGTAAGCCATGGGGGAGACCGGGATTGAGGTAAGTCCCTGGGATGCTGGGCTCAGTGGGTCGGTGGAAGGAATAGCCCAACCTAGCTGGGGGAAAAAAGAATTAGAAAAAAAGAAGAAGTTCAGGAGAACCCAGAGGAAGGAAGACAGCAATGACTACCTGAAGATGGCTAATGTCACAGGAAAGGTAGTCTGGTGGCCTAAAGTTCAGAAGGTGTTTTGAAAGAAGAAACAAAGGTGCTATTCAAGAGTCAGATCAGCTAGACACACAAAAACATATCAAGCAGTATCAAGAAAACTGCTCAATGTACTCACAGGCAAGTATTTTAAAACACTGCAGATTGTATATTGCACTGTATCTATTACCGACAGGTAGAAACAAATCCCACTCAGTCACTTTAACTTAAAAATATAATTTGTTTACTCTATTAGTGTTAAAGCAGAGCAGATAAATAGTACGAGAACGCATAAAAATTCACATTAAAAATAAAACCTTAGGGCTTAAAAAAGTGCAAATAACACACATTCACATTTAATATCATAAAGTGCCTAAAGTGTTAGAAAAATACAAGGCTATGCCTGACATAAGAAAAATGCCTGTCATCAAACTGCCACCTTGCTGCCCCAGCACTTCCCTTCATGAGCTCTGCTAGGGGGCCCAGAAAGGACTGCAGCTAGTTGAGGGAGTTAAAAAAGGGGGAAAGGCATGTTTTGGTATATTAGCAAGAAAGGGGTCAAAATTGATAGGATAGTTAAAATCGGAACAGGGGAGAGCTGGGTAGGAGAATGGAGGGCAAAACAGAAGTACTAAACAAGTACTTTTGTTTGATCTTCACTACAGAGATGGACTGATGCCAAAGAGAGGAAGGAGAGAAGGAGGGGGTAGAGCACACATATGATTTGGAAGAGGTGGATAGGGTGAGGGAGGTTTGCTAGCCTTGATAGTGATGAATCCCCAGGCCTGGATGGCATATAACCAAAAGTGCTGAGGGAGCTGGTGGAGGAGCTTGCAGATCCCCTGGCTGATGTGTTCAGTAGTTTTCTAGAGTGGGGTGTGGTACCACAGAACTGTAGAATGGCACATTTAGTACCAACATGAGCATGATCCCAAGGACGACCCAGGGAGCTACAAACCAGTCAGTCTTATTTCAATCATGTACAAGCTAATGGAGGCCACACTCAATTCATTGTTAGTAGGGTACCCTGGAACAGAATGGCCTCAAGGATGAATGGCAGCATGGGTTTATGGGGAGATTGTGTCAAACTAATCTGATTTCGACTGGGTCTCTAAAACAGTGGACAGGGTCAAGCAGTGGACATGCTATACATGGACTTTGGTTCCATGTCCCACCAGAGGTTGATCAAAAAGTTGGCTGATCTGGGGGCAGGTGAGAAGTTGACTGGGTGGGTAGCTAACTGCCTGAGGGGCAGAACTCAGAGCATGGTGGGGGGGATGAGCGCTCAAGCACTGTGCAGGTCACCAGTGGGGTCCCACAGGGAACAGTGTTCAGATCTGTGCTTTTTAATGTCTACATCAATGATATTGGAGATGGCATTAATGGGAAAATTTGCTCTGTGAAGGATAGACACAGCAGAAAGGATACATGACCTAAGGGAAGATCTGGAAAGGTTAAAGAGGTGGTTCAGGATTTGTCAACTTGGCTTCAATGCAAATAAGTGCAAGGTTGTGCACACAGAAGATAAGAACCAAAGGACTGAGTACAACCTGTGTGGGGTCTAGAAATCTACATCGGAGGAGGAGAAGGGCCTGGGACATTCCATGCAACATAGGAAAGCAACAGCAAAGGCAAATAAAATGTTGGGCTATATCGCTAGGGGGATCAGCAGTAGGCAGGATGAGGTAATACTGCCATTGTACAGATCATTGTTGAGGGAACACCTGGAGTACAGCATAAAGTACTGATGTACATACCTTAAACATGACATAAATCTGCTGGGCATGGTCTAAAGGAGGGCAACAAAGATGATTATGGGCCAGCAGGGTAGGACACATGGGGAGAGGTTGGAGGCCCTGAACATGTGCTCCCTGGTGGAGAGAAGCGAAAGAGGGGACATTATTGAGACCTTTAAGTATTTGAAAGGACTAAATAAGCTTAACATGAAGGTCTTTTCAGCCTCAGTAGGAATAGAAACATGATGGAACACAGTCTCAAGTTGGAAAGGGGGCAATTTAGAAGAGTACCAGGAGGCACTTCTTCATGGAGAAGGTGGTGGCAGGTTGGAATGGGCTTCTTGAGGAAGTGGTTTTGCTGAAAATGGTAGACCACTTCAAGAGAGGCTGGGATAGAGTTAACAGGAAAATAAGGATCATGAGGGGGCAGACAGAGGCGGATGGGCTGATTAAGGATGCAGGTAGAGTCATTAGCTGGTTCTGAGGACCCTGCAATATGGGCAGACTTGATAGACCTAATGACCTTATTCTGTTGGCTTCATCATATTTTCTTATGTTCATATGTTTATATGTAACACAGGTAAAGGCAGGGCCAGCAAGAAACACTTTGTATAGAATACTGAACTTTTTATGTAAATGTGGAGCCTTATCAAGCTATAAAGTGAACTGGGAGACATCCAAGGTTATCTTTCTTGACCCCAGTCATGACAACAACATTCCAATACACTCTCAATTAAATCTTGTTCAAGAGTCCATTTGATAACTGGGGGTTACAGTGTTGTGTAAACTCTCTTCCCTTCACTGAACATATCCCCAGCTAAGTATTGTATTTTTGCTGACTTTGGGAGGTGGGAAAATCTATCACTATCACTTCTAGCTGAGCAAACATACATGATTGCTTTCAATTAGTTTATTAATGTTCATAAAATTAATTAAATTACAGCATAAAGGTATATTATAAAGGTATACAATAAAAGATTACTAGGATGATCAACTAAACATAAACAAGTTAGAAACCAGTACAGCACATTGAAGCAGCATATATAATCAATCCCTTTAAGTAGAATTTCTAAAATTTAAAAATGGTTCCCATATTTTGTTAAGCATGTCCAGTTTATTTAACAGCTGGTAATTAATTCTCTCATTATTAGCCAGGGTCCCCATAGAATCCATCAATTCTCAAAATAAGGTATATTTGTATTTTTCCAATACTGAAGAATCAGGGCCAGATATTCAAAACGTTGCCCCGGGGAAAAATTAGCACTGCCTGGTGGGCAATCTTAGCCCGGAGCACAAAGCTAGCTATATTCAAAAGGAAATAGCCCGGTGCTAATCCTGCTGAATATAGCAGTCGAAGGATGCCGGGCAAACTGGTCTGGGAGTGCACGGCAAAAATAGCCCGGGAATAAGACAGCACTGAATATAGCAACAGGGAAGTGCAAACTGCAACTGCAGCTCATTTGACTCTGTAGCAAGCCAGTGTTGCAGGTGGAGAACATTGTGTGTGATTGCACAGAGCTGTCACACATCTACTGCAAACACATCTCTCAACCTCTTGCCTCATAAATCAGGGACAAGACTTGATATCAGGGACAAAGGTTTAAAATCAGGGACACACCTTAACAATTGGTGATATCCACTCAGGAAGCTGGTAGAATAAGTGGTTTAGTGTAAAATGCATTTTCTAAGGAAGAACATGTCTGTAATATTAATGTCTGACTTTATGTTATGCTTACAACCCCCACTGTTTGGTCATGGAAACACAATTTGTAGGAGGGACAGAGTAACATTTTGAGGTAAAATCAGGGATAGTTGAGAGGTATGACTGCAAACAATGTAAGCTGCACACTGCAGAACTGTGCTATGCTGAAGTAAGGTTTGCCTGGGGCTAACCCGATTGCACAGTGCTAACACATTAGCCTGGTGTAAACTGGTTAGCCCGGAGCAAACTGGAGCTATATTCAAAGCTCACATGCAAATGAGCCTACTTAGGTAATCCGTGGGCACACAGGCACATTTGCATCTCATTATGTGCTGCTTAGCATACATTACCATGCAGTTTGCCCGGTGCTACTGCATAGTGCACACAGCTCCACCTTTTGGTTGGAATAGAAGTACAGGCTGGATGCTGCAGGCCAACGCATGCCCACAGCATCCCCTTTTGGTCAGAATGGAAGTACAGGCTGAAAGCAGCAGGAACTGTGTGCCGGGAGGCATAGTCAGTGCATACAGTGCACCCATGCATCTGTGCAAGCATGACCTGCCTTTATGCGTGTGTGTGTGTATATATATATATATATATATATATATATACACACACACACACACTCATAGATCGATAACTAAACACAGACACGCTGCCTGTGGCCACTGTGGCCATACATGCCCTGGACGATGCCCCCCCAACAACATAAGTACCCCACTGCAGTAGTGGATGACATACAGTGGGGGGACTCAATGCACGGGACAGGCATAAGGTGAACCTGGTGGGAGCAGGAGGCCATAGGCCATAGGTTTACTAGGATATGCAGCATATCCATTAGATAGGGAACAGGGCAGATTGGCTGGGCTGAGCAATTCCTTCCCTGCCATCATGGTCCCTGTACCCATGTGTGCCTGTTACACACCCTGGCATACCCCTCAGCTCTTGTGTCACTAAAAAGGGGGACATGGACATATGTGGACACTCAAGAGGAGGGACAGGGCAGTTGCAAGGGGCAGAATGAGGGATTTCCCTCATAAACAGGGACAGTGGAGTGGTATGCGCACTGGTAGGCTAGTGTCCCCACCCCTCAGCACAATCCTGACCCCCAGAGCAAGTAATAAAGCAAGACAATTTCCCCATGTAGTCTAGTAGCCCCCCACCCCCATGCACATATCCAACCCCAGTGCACATATTTAAAATATCATTTCCCTGGTAGTCTAGCCCCCCACCCCACACATGTATCCGACCCGGTGCACATATGTAAACTAACAGTTTCCCTGGTAGTCTAGTGGCCTCCACCCCTAGCACATATCCAATCCCGGTGCACATATTTAAAATACCATTTCCATGGTAGTCTAGTCGCCCCACCCACGCAGAGTATCGACCCTGGTACAAATACATGACATATCCTTTCCTGCTAGTCTAGCAGCCCCCCCTCAAGTGGTGACACAGCTCATCCAAATAATCTCCGAGAACAGAACCGCTGACCGACTCAGCCCTCCTCTCACCACCATGGCGGCCACCAAGTGAGGTAGGAAGGGTACTCCTTCCTACCTCAGTCAGATAACCAGCCATAATGGTGAGAGAAGAACTGAGCTGATGCGGCTCTGGTCTCGAGAATATTGGATGAGCTGATGTCACGCGAAAGGCGCTAAACTACCGAGAAAGGATATCATCTATTACTGGCATGTCGGGATGAAATGCGTGGGGTGGAAGACCCTGCTCGGGAATGGTATTAAAATATGTGCTGAGATGAGATCGTGCATGAGGGTGGGAGGACCACTAAGCTACCAGGGAAGCTGATCCCGATGACAACCAGAGGGCCCCAGAGCTCAATGAGGGTGAGACAACTAGCAACAGAAGCATTATAGTTAATGTGTGCACGGGGAATCAGGAATCATGCTGGGGGGTACTGCCACCACATTACTGCCGGCCTTTTCTCAGGGGTATTCAGTGCCACGCTACAGGTTGCACTAATGCCTGTAGCATGGCACTATACCTTTGAATATGCCGGTGCACCAGCATTCAGGGCCCCTCCCCTCAGTTCCTCCCTGGCATACATTAGGATTTAGCGTCAGTGCTAACACCTAGCGCTGGCACTAAATGTCCTTTTAAATATAGCAGTTGGGGCAAATTCATCTCTAGTCCAGTGCAACGGATTTCTGCCCTGCGCTAAACTTTGAATATCTGGCTCTTAATCTCTTATATGCTAAGACAAAGGATAATACCCAGATTTGATGGGGTTTATATAAGTGTTGAAGAAGGGGTGTGTTTCCAAAAATAAAAATAAGTGGTGAAAAAGTATACTTGTTTTTAGAACTGTTTGATATAATTTAAGAATTTCTTTCCAAATTGACTATAATTTGGGACAGAACCAAAAGCAATTACTCAGATCACTTTGTTGGTTTCCACACTTCAAACAAGCATGTGGAGAGGTGTTGTATATTTTGCTTAGTCATTGAGGGAAACGATAGTATCTGTGTAATTTTTTAAATTGTGTACATCTGCCATTAACTTCTCATCTGTTCTGAAAAACATTCTTCCATAGTTTGTCCCATGTAGACTCTGACATTTTGATGTTGAGGTCAAGTTCCCATGCTCTTTTAGCTGAAACGGTGATAGAAATACCTCCTTCCGATAAGATTTTATATAAAAGATATCCCTTTTCTAAACTGAGCTACCTTAAGTATTTGAGCCCATCTAGAATTACAAACAAACTTATAATTTATTTGAGTGTAGTCTGGTTGAATTTGTTCTCTCAATTACGAAAATAGCTAAACATTAAAACTAGGAATATGGTATTGCTTCAAGTCTTTAAAAGACATTAGTAAGTTTGAATCTGGATATATTAAGTCTTTAATTTGTCTTATTCCTTCATTTTGCTATCTTGTATGTATAAATTTTGTCCCTTTATATGTAAAATTAGGACTGTTCCAAACTGGTACAAAATAATGGATTGCATCAAAACTTATTTTCTTAGCTAAGTGTTTACACAACCAGATTATAGCAGTATGGGTCAGGTGATTTCTAAGGTGTGTTATAACAGGATAAATAAGTAATCTGTTAGAGGTTTGGGAGCACCTAACAATCTTTCAAAGTGTAACCACAAAGGATCAGCTGTCATGGTATCATTATCAAACCATAAAGAGGATTGTTTCAGCAGAAATGCCTAATGTTAGTCTTGCCACCAAGGATAGCTAAGATCACCAATCCTCCATAGGGCCCTCAATTTTTGGATGTTTAACCTAAGTTTATTCTTCCATAAAAAAACTTTAGACAGAGGTTGTCAGTTTTTTTTATACTAATTAGAGTTTATATGTATTGGAAAGTTATCAAGTACATAAAAGCTTTTTGTTGACAGTATAATTTTTATGGAGTTACTCTTCCCCTAGGGTAATAGGTTTTAACCACCTCCCTAAAACGTCCTGTATCTTATTAAGTAATGTTAGATTAGCATTAATAATTTTAGGAACTGAATTAAAAAAGTTATGCCTAAATATGTTATTCCATTTTTCACCCATGGAAAACTCAAAAGATGTAGATAATCTTTCTTTTACAAGGTGAGATGTTGAAATCATTATCCCTTCCGATTTTCCCAAGTTAATGCACATGCCTAAAACTGAGCTAAAATTATTCAGTAGTGGGATATGATTAGAAATAAAAAATGGAGTTGTGAAAGTATGAGTAATAAATCATCTGCAAATGCAAAAATTTGTTTTCTAACTTGCCTTTTGTAATTCCATGAACTTGGCCTGCATTATTAATATGTTTATCAGGGGGTTCTAATGCTAAGATAAGCAAAAGAAGAGAAAGAGGGCATCATTGCCATGTGTCGCTATATAACTGGAATGATTTAGAAATTGTTCCATTGATAATTAAAACTGCTAGGGGGATAAGTAAATGATTCAAATACATTGTTTAAAAATTTGGCCAAAATAAAAGTAGTCTGGCACTTTTTGTAGATAATCCCAATCTAGAGAATTAAAAACCTTTTCAATGTCTAAGGATAAAGCAATAGAACGTGTTGATTGTGTGTCATGCTATCCAAATGACAGAAAAAAGACAACAAAGGTTGTTTGAGGCCCGATGACCATTAACAAATCCCACTTGTTCCTTACTTCCTAGCCCTTGGATGTATTTTCAAATACCTCATTTAAAATTGTATAACTGAAATTTAAAAGAAAAACTGTTCACTAATTTGAGATATCAAAACTGTCTTTATTCTTTTTGACTATTAAACAAATATAGGCATGGGAGCCCCCTATTTTCTTTTGTTCTAACATTTCTTGATATAATTTGCATAAATAGTCTATTATTATTGCGTTGTTATATTTATAAAAATCACAAAGAATACCATCTGGGTTTTGCAGACTCAATTAAAGAACGAGTTTCTGATGTAGAAACAGGTTTGTCTAGGGTTCTTTTTCTAAATCTGTTAAATTGGGTAAATTAGCAAGTTTGCAAGAATTCACGGAGTTCAGTTTCAAATGAGGACTTCTGAGCTTTATATAAGTTAGTGTAAAATTCCAAAAAACAATCACTAATTCTTTTTTTAAATTGTGGGTTGCTTTATTTTTTTATTTATTTATTGATTGATTTATTGCTTACATAGAAACTGACAGCATATAAGGGCCACTTGGCCCATCCAGCCTGCCCTTTTTTGTTGTGCTGCTTTTGCTGCAGACCCACCCAGGCCTATAGCACTTTCTCTTCCACCCCTTTGCTTTCCCTTGTGATTCCCTTGTGCCTATCCAAGGCTTTTTTGAATCCCACCACTGTTTCTTCTCCAACTATCTCCACTAGAAGACTGTTCCAGTCATGCACCACCCTTTCTGTGAAGATGTATTTCCTCACATCTTTCCTGAACCTACTACCCTCCAGCTTAATATTGTGACCCCTTGTTTTAAAGCACCCTTTCCTCTGAAAAATACCTCCCACCTGCACCTTATTCACCCCTGTGAGGTATTTAAAGATCTCAATAATATCCCCCATCCCTCCCTTCCTCCAGGATGTACATGTTTAGTTCATTTAGCCTCTCCTTACAGGGCTTTTGATGCAGACTGTTTACCATATTGGTTGCACTCTTCTAGACAGTTCCTACCTTATGTCTTTTATGAGATGTGGTCTACGGAACTGAACACTGTATTCAGGTGGGGTCTTACCAATGACTGATATGGGGTAACATCACTTCTCTCTCTTCCTGTTGGTGATATCCCTACCTATACACACCAGCATCCCACTAGCTCTCCCAGTTGTTTTGTCATATTGTCTGGCCACCTTCAGATCATCCCATATGATTACCCCCGGTTTCCTTTCCTGCTTTGTTGTTGCAAGTATCTCTCCCAACATTTTGTACTGCACCCCAGGATTTCTGTGACCCAATTGGATTATTTGCACTTTTTTGCATTAAACCTTAGCTGCAAAACTTTAGACCACTCCTCCAATCATTTCAAATCACTTTCCATACTTTGCACCCCCACCAGAGTGTCAACTCTGTTGCAGATCTTGGCATCATCCACAAAGAGGTAGACCTTCCATTCCATTTCCTCTGCTATGTTGCTAATGAAGACAATAAGGACTGGCCCCAGGCAGTGATCCCTGTGGTACCCCACTGGTCACTATTCCTTCCTTGAAGCAAACTCCATTTGCCACCATCCACTGCCTCCTATCCACCTAACTAGTTTCTTATCCAGGTTACCACCTTATTGCCCACCCCATGTTACCCAACTTGTTTACCAGCCTCCTATGTAGAATGGTGTTAAAGGCCTTGCTGAAGTCCAGGTAGGCCATGTCCACTGTCCCTCCTTGATCCAACAACTTGGTTACCCAGTCAAAAAAATCTATTAGATTTGTTTGGCATCACCTCCCCTCTGTAAAGCCATGCTGCCATGGGTCCTGCAGTCCATTGGATTCCAGGTGTCCATGATTCTTTCCTTTAATAGTGTTTACATTAATGTCCCTACTACAGATGTTAGGCTGACAGGACTATAATTTCTTGCCTCCTCCTTGCTACCATTTTTGTGAAGTGAGACTAAGTCTGCTCTTTTCCAATCCTCTGGAACCATGCCAGTCTCCAGTTAGCTATTGAAATAGTCTGCCAGGGGTGGCAGCACCTCCCTGAGTGCCTTCAGCACTCTTGGAGGCATCCCATCTGGTCCCATGACTTTGTCCACCCTCAGATTAACAAGTTTATATATTCTTTTTTTTTGTAAATATAACCTTTATTAACTTTTTTAAACAGGGTACAAGCAGTCAACAATTCATCAAGTAAAACTGATCATCTATACAAGGATACAGTTCATGGGTGGCTCAGACATGGAGAGTACTAATACTCATACACATGCTCAGGCTAGAAACCCAACCTAGTGAATAAAAAAGACCAAGGACAAGGGAAAGGAAAGAAGGGAACCCTATATATAAAGGAATTCAGTCATTCACATCTGGATGTACTTGATACAGAGAACCCCGACCCCCCCCAATGGGAAGGTCCCTCCACCCATACACACAGGGAGGCCCCATGTTCTAGGGGACAAAGTTTGGATCTCAAGCCATGATGTATACAGTCCATCTGTTCCATCTCAGAGGACAAAGCTCTGATCTATCATTCAAGAGAAAAGAGATCCTCTCAGCTTTATATATGAGGTTAACTATGTCCCTCCAGTCAGGGACTGTGAGAACCTGGGCTGTGAACCAGCACCTTATTAGGGCCTTCTTAGCCACCAGGAGGACCACTCCCAGGAGATAACACGTGTGGGAGTCTCTAAATTCTGGGGGAATATACTGTATGTAGCATAAATAATTCCCTGGTGAAGGGGACCAGCTGGCCAAATAGGATCTCTAACTCCTGGTTCAGGGAAGCCAGAAAGCATTGCAGTCTAGGGCATAACCATAAGATATGTGAGTGGTGTACTGTAAGGTCTCTGCATTGGTGCCAGCACTGTGCGGTTCCAGCAGCGAGGTAATGGGAGGTGATGATCAGAGTGTGGAAGTACCTGATGTGGAGTTGCCAGGTGAAAAGGTGCCATTTGTGGGAAAATGTAAGTTTAGAAGTGCAAGACAGCTGGCGTTCCATTGTTGAGGTGTAATATTCACCCCCAGTTTCCCATTCCATTTGTCAAGAATCAGCCTGGGGCTATCACCTGGTGTGTCTGTGAGGGCCTTGTATAAGGTAGAAATCACACGTGGCAACCCTGTGGAGAGGAGGACCCCTGGAGGAGGCTAATAAGAGGGGGGTGCCCCTCTGGACAGAGGGCAGCAGCAGGGACAGAGTAAAAATAGTGTCTCAGTTGGAGATACCCAAAGAAATCCATCTGGCATAGCTGGTGAGACCTGAGCATCTCCTGAAATGGTTTAAAAGTGGAGCCATTCAGAAATTGTGAGAGAAAGAAGAGTTTCAGGTGACCCCAGCCACGAAAGGTATGTTTGATCTGGGCAGGGAGGAAGATTTCCAGCAGGGCAATCATGCAGAGTAACATTAAGAATGGTTGTAACAAAAGGTGCCTGCAGATCACATTCCAGGTTCTAATTTGGTGTTGGATCCAGGAGCTAGAGGGAACCCGGACAAAGTGAGGAGTGGTCTGATATAAGGTGGTCCTGATCACGTCATTGTAAGGAAAGAGCTAATCTTCTATCTCTCTCCAGAGTACAGGGGATGCCCTCATGTATTGAGTGGCTATAAAAGAGAGGTGGGATGCCCAGTTATATAGTTTTAGGTTGGGAGGCAAGGCGACTTTGTGTTTTGGGAAGTGAGAGAACAGAGAACCTCACTCTTGGACACTTTCCTGACCAGAAGAATTCCAGAATTGCCTTATTCCACATATGGAATAATTTTGTTGGTAAGTGCAGGGATACATTCTGGCATAGATAGAGGGCCCTAGGCAGAACCACCATCCGAATCACCTCTACCCTCTGATATGGATTCAATGGGAGGACATTCCATTTGGTTAGGTCCTGTTGGAGTTGGGTGTAAAAGGGATTGTAGTTATTTCACATTGCTTTATGCATGTTATGGGACAAATAGATGCCCAGGTATTTCAATTTGTCAAGATCCCACTGGAATGGATAGGTCTGCCTAAGGGACAGGGGCTGGGTATGATGAAAAACAAGAGCATTGGTTTTGGAGGCATTAAGTTTATATCCTGAACAGAACCCAAAGGTCACAAGAATTTTAAAGACTATGGGTATAGATGGTGATGGCTTTGAAAGAAAAAAGTAGGACATCATCAGCATATAAAGCTATACGATGTTCCGTGCCCTCCACCTACACTCCTGAAACCTGGGGGGACAGTCTAATTGAATGGGCCAAAGGTTCGATAAAGATGGCAAAGAGTCCGGGTGATAAGGGGCAGCCCTGTCGGGTCCCCTTAAAGAGGTGAAAGTAGCTGGAATGATGGCCAGAAACCTTGACACAGGCCTGGGTGGAGGCATATAGGGCTTTTATGGTTGCAATGAATGGGAAGAGAAATCCCATCTTGCGCACCATGGAAAAGAGGAAGGAGACCCTGTTAAAAGCCTTCTCAGCATCTAGGCTGAGAAGGACAGAGGGGCATTTTGGATCTGCATTTCATGTACCAGGTGGAGTGCTCTACTTGTATTGTCAGTTGTGGATCTGGCACTCACAAAGCCTGTCTGGTCAAGGTTAATAACGGAGGGGAGGACTGTATCAAGTAAGGTATTTATAGTCTCTGTTTAGGACAGAGATCAGTCTGTAGGAGCTACATGATAGGGGGTCCTTACCCTGTTTAGGGATGAGGGAGACCACTGCATATGACCAGCTCGGGAGGGGGGTCAGAGCTCCCCTGTACGACTTTGTTATAGACCTGTAGTAGGAGTGGGTTAACTGTTTGCACAAAACATTTATAAAATTCTGCCCCATAGCCATCGGGGCCCAGAGCCTTCATGGTTTTGGATCTGGAAATGGCCGCTGCCAGCTCCTCTGGGGAGATGGGGGCTACAAGGCCCTCTTGTTGGTCCCGACTGAGACCTGGGAGGTGTAGAGATGACAGAAAGGCATTGACTGCCGCAGGGTCCTCCAACTGCTCAGGGGTGTAGAGGGTTTTATAATAGTCACAGAATGCCTGAGAAATGTGGCTGAGCTTTGTATGGATTACCCCCGTGTTGGGGTCTTTTATGGCAGCTATGGTTGATTGCTTGTGCTGTCTGCAGAGATGGTAGGCCAACAGATGGGAGGACTGGGGGCCTAGTTCCCCTTATCTCTGTCTTAAAAATTACAGTGCTATCTCTGCCTGCTGGGTGCACAGGGCATCCAGGTCTTGCTTAACTTGATTAAGCTGGATGCTAACGGAATTATCACCCTGCTGGTGAGCAGTCTGGAGAAAATGCAGGGTTTGTTCTAACTGTGTGCGTCTGTCATTTTGAATCTTCGCAAGGGTTGCTGTGTGCTTAATTAGGTGGCCTCTAAGGACTGCCTTCAGGGTGTCCCATCTGATGGGGGGAAGATTTCAGGGTCAGCATTATCCTCCAGGATCTCTTCAATCTTGTCCTTCAAGAATTCCCGAAAGGGTTCACTCTTGAGGTGGATCAAGTTAAACCTCCAGAAGGTGTTATGCCTCTCCAACCCCAAGTCCCAGGAGATAGCCAGGGGAGCGTGGTCAGAGTGGGAAATGTCTCCCATTGAAGCATCAACCAATGCCCCCAGGCACTCCGTCTGAGTATAACAATGGTCAATACTGGTATAGGTACCATGTACTGCAGAGTAAAATGTATATTTTCTACCCCTTGGGTGAAGGGATTGCCACATGTCCAGCCAGCCCACCTCCTGAACAAAATGTTTTAAACATTTGTGGGATGCCTGCTGTTTACCCCTGGAGGTGTTTGTGGAGTCTAAGCTAGTGCTAGGGGCAATATTAAAGTCTCCTGCCAGGATCACTGTCCCACAGGTCAGCTCAACCATCTTGTTCGGGAGGTGACAAATTGTCAGAGTATTAGCACCGGGGGGAGGTACATGTTTGAAGGGTCACATCATGGCCTTGTAACAGCCCCTGTACAATAACTAGGTGGTCCTCTGGGTCAACCCACTCCTTAGTGGCCTGGCGAGGGGTATGGCTGGCTACTAGTATAGTGACCCCCTCCTTTTCCCCCTCCTAAATGCAGAGGAGAAACCCTGACTGAATCCCCTGCCTATCAATTTCTTGTGTTCATCAGCTGACAGATGTGCCTCCTGGATGTATACAATCTCAGCCTGGCTCTTCTTCAGCAGCAACATCATCCTGGAATGCTTTATAGGGCTGCCTAATCCATTTACAGTCAGGGAATAGAGTTTGAGGTGTTTACTAGCCATATTTAAGCCATGACAGATGCAAGGAAGGCTTACCAAGCCTAAGAATCAACCCCATTAGACCTATGCTTGTCACAGGACTCCAAACCAGATGCTCAGAAAGAACATTGTGACTGCTTGTTAGAGTGAGGGCACAGACCCTCCAACCGATAACCTAGGGGGGAGGTGAACAACAGGGAGATTAGAAGCAAACGGGGAACAACATTTGTGCAAGCATTTGACAACTGGGCATTGCCTGCTGAACTGGGAATGGCTTCCATTGGGGCTTGGTGCTGTGAGGCACCCAGTTCCCAGACTGCATCTAATTTGGACTGTCCCTACAAGAGGGCACCAGGTGTAAATGTCTGTGAAAGGAAAGGGGGAAGTGGAGTCATGCCTTGGCTCCTTCAAGGCTGAAGTTTTAAGCAGCACCAGTCGCTGACCAGAGGGGCATGGCCCCCAGCACCCTGAGGAGGCAGACCCAACTTGGACCAGAGTGTCTGGACTTGCTATAACCAAAGCAGGGCTACCGGGTAGCTGGGCAATCAACTCGGACTCCAGCGGGTCCCACCGTGGTCAAGGGGATCCTCATGGTAACTGCCCCAGGACCGCAGGACAGAGCCTTTAAGGCAGCCTCTCCAGGATCCTTTTGCTTAGCACTGAAGGTACAACATGGGGAAGGTACCACTGACCTGTCCACGACCTCTCAGACACAGCAACCGAGGCCGGGTTAAGAGCCAGTCTGTCGCCCCCCCATGGCAGTCCCGTGCCCTGCAATCAACTCCCGCCACCCCAAAACCCACCATGCAGGACACCCGGTGGTGACCACATCCTGAGGGCAGAGAAGCAAACAAGTCCCATTGCCCTCCGAAGAGTACCTGAGCAGCAGGGGTCTGCTAGGACTAAGGCTGTGGAGGTGGAGGGGGGTGTACCCCCTTGCCCCTGACCTTACTATCCCGGCATGCACGGGTGAGGGGGGAAGGGGTATGAGGGAGAAGGGAGGACAAGACAACCACAGTTACCAGGCAATGTTAAAGGGGGAGAGAAGCAACCAGCTCACCTGTCACGAGTAAGTGAACTGAAGTGTCTCTTCATTTGGTGGCTTGAGATGTCGATGCACTCGAAGAAAAATCCAATGACTGTTTCCTCAGGCCAGCCACAATTTGTTGAATCACCGACATGGCCTCTCTGTGGCATTCCTCTCTCAGTGGCATCTGCTTCAAGGCCCTCTGCACCAATTTTGTTTTGAGGGAGTTAGCAGAACTCTTCCAGTAACCTCGGTATGAGAGCTCGAGCAGCATCCTCAGCATTATCAAATGTTGTTGGGCCCTCTGGAAATTGCACCATTAACTTGGATAGATACAGAGTCCTGAATTTAATTTTGGCCTCTCGGAGTTTCTTGAGGATGGGGGCATAAGCCCTGTGGCATGCTGCTATCGAGGGGGGATAGTCATTATTGATGTATATCCAGTGGTCCTGAAACATGAGGTCCCCTTGCTGCCACGACTTATGTAAAATTAGCTCCTTCTCTTGGAACTTCAAAAACCGGAATACCATGGAGCGGGAGCAGTTGGATGAGCCAGGGTGTGGGCCCAGGGCACGGTGAGTGCGAACAGTCTCCAATGTGCAACTGTTGGGTAGGTCTAACTTTGATCTAAAGAATTGTTGCAGAAATTGAATAGGGTCACTGCCTTCACTGCCCTCTGGAAAGCCCGAAACCTTGAGGTGCTTTCTGCAGTTCTGGGCCTCTGCATCCTCCATCCTATCTTGCATGACCTGGATTGTGTGGTGCAGCTGCACTACAGCCCACTCAGTGCAGTCCACACGGGCATCTGTTTGTGTTGCCTGCTCCTCCAGGGAAATGAGCCGCCACTCCATTTTCCCAATATCGATACTGATAGCCGCAAAAGTGGAGTGGGTCTCCTTTTGAAAGCCCCAGAGCTCCTGCAGGACTATGTACATTTGTCTTGCAAAGTTTGGTGCAGTTGAGAGGTCTGACTGCAGGGGCCTGCCATGGCCCAAAATCTGGGAGCTGTTGCTATTAGTGCCCCATTCATCGTGATCCGCTGGCTCCGACGGAGATTTTGGCTGGTCTGGTTTCTTTCTAAGCATCTTAATGATGTTATTTCTGGAGAGTGCCCCTAATTTTTTGTTTCTGATTGCAGAGTTTTTAAGTTTTAATGGCTTTGGAGGAGACGGAGCTTCAAGCTCAAGTTGCTTCCATGGGCATGACGTCACCGGAAGTCCAAGTTTTCATATTCTGAAATCGTGTTTTGATTCTGTTTTTTTTTTAATCAAAAGGCTAAACGTTTCCCTGGCTTTTCACCTGACTCCAAATAGTGTTGCCTTGTACAAAACAGAGCAAATTCAGCTTTAGCTGAGTAGATATTATTGACTTCAAATTTCCATGCAGCACCACCACCTGTGCCCATGCTGTGTAGTCCCCTGGGCCACAATATTCTATGCAGTTCTGTACAAATGTAGCTTGCAGCTACCACCATGCACTTCCAAACTGACCTACAGGTGGAACTGTGTCCAAACCTAGCCAGCTCCTGTACTTCCAGACTGACCTACAGGTGGAGCCGTGGAACCCTGCAATACTGCTGGGAAAACTGCATGCAAATCAGGACATAATAAGATGCTAATCTTGATATTTGCCAGAGGGCTACCTAGAAGTGATGTTGCATGCTTGACTTTAAATACCTGCTTTGTTGAACGAAAAGCGTTTGCATAAATGTCTTTGTACCACACAAACGTTTCGGAAACATGGTACATTTCTGCAGAATTTCACTTGCTCTGGTATTTGCAGCTTTATTGAATCCACTCCTTTGCTAGCACACACATTGGCAACATGGTTCACCTTTACCTTCCTTCACTTCGCTGTGCACTGGGCTGCTGCTGTGGTTTGCACTTCCTGGTTGCTATATTCAGAGCTGTCTTATTTCCTGGGCTATTTTTGCACTGTACTCCCAGCCCAGTTTGCTCAGCTTCCTTAGCATGCTATATTCAGCAGGTTTAGCACCAGGCCTATCCCTTATGAATATCGTGGGCTATTGGTTCCGGGCAAATTTAGCATCCTGGACAGTACTAATTTAGCCCTGGGGAAAAGTTTGGAATATCTGGCCCTAAGGATTTCATATATTTTTTAGCAGAGCTGGACACAAGGGGCTTGATTATCAAAGGCTGATGCAGGGTTTGTGTCAAGCCCTGCATCAGCCCTGTTCTTTGGTGCAGTTGCGGCAAACTCCTTTATTGCAACTGCACCCAATTTTAGTATGTCAGGTGCAATTGCAACAGTTTTCACACAAATATTTGGCACAAGCCCTGTAAAATGGGTTCCCAAATGACATAAGTTAGAACAGGGAAAATCTGGTCTAATTTGTAGCATTTGACTCTACAGATTGAAAATCCCAATGGACAACCAGAAGAATGCTGCAAGCCCTTTGCGCAAAACAATCGGTGTATTAGGGAATCATTGAATTCTCAGGGCACTGAAAATCAAGTCCAAGATGTGGATTTGTATTTAGAATGCATTGAGTTTTGGAAGCTGGACCTTTTGTTGAGGACGGAGGTTTGGAAGTGGAGCTGTCATGTAGAGCAACTGGTGGTTTATCAGAATGAGCATTTGAGGTGATGACCAAGGTGTCACAAGAGGAAGTAGGTCAGCTATTTTTAATTAAGTCCCAGGCTTCATCCATGGAGTGCAAGTCATGGTACTCTCCTCCTCTTTGTATCATCAGGATAGCAGAATATTTAATACAATATTGAACAGTAAGTTTCTGTAGAGCTGCTCTCACAGGTGTAACAGCAGTATGTTTTTCCACTACTTTTGCTAGGAAGTCCTGAAAAATGTATGTGGGATCTCTGCCCCAAGTTACAAACTTTTTCTCTTTTGCCACTCTCAGGATCTGCTCTTTAACTGAGAATCATAAAAAATTAAAAGTACTATAGGCCTTAGTCTCTGACCATGTTTGGGTTACAGAGAAAGAGTTTTGTGTGCCAGTCCAGTTTCCGAGGGCCAAGACCATTGATAATTTAACAGAGATGGAATGAAGGTTTGTAGAAAACTAATCATGTTGCCTTTTTCTAGCCCTTCAGGACCCCCCAGCAGCTTCAAGTTATTTCTCTGGCATCTGTTTTCTAACTCATCCACTTTAATACTGACTCTGTCCAATTGCCTGACCTCCCCCCTCTGTGAAATTTTTCAGTTTAGTAATTGATTCCTCCAAAAATGAAAGCTGTTCCTTAAAAGAAGTCATTTGTTTTTCTAGTTCTGATAGCTTAGTAGTTTGACTATTTTTATTCTTCAGACCATCTATGTCTTCTTTAATAGCTGCTAACATATCTTAAATGAATACTTCTGTTTTTTTTCTGTAATTTGTCTGCTTTACTCTAAGGCAAATGGAAGATGTAAGCAATCATGGTAGCAGGTTCGGTGGCACGGGAGAAAGATGACAACCTGAAGCATACACTCCCCTACCAAAAGTGATCCTGAAGGATTAACGTTTAATTAATTTTAATGTTTGTATTACCAGTAATGTGATTTCATTTAAGTAGATTTTATGGAAATGAATTATCCAAAAATCCAAGAGTGTTTTATCTTTTACTTTTTTTTAAAACTTTTTTTATTTGTATTCAATTTTTTAAAAAGAGGACATAGTACAACATCCAAATATACATTTAAAAAGAAACATATAATAAAAACAAGTTATTAACTTGATAGCTCTTTGTAAGTTTCTTAATGATACATATGGGAATTAATAAGGTAAAATTCTCTAAGGATCATTCCACATGGGGAAGTCAGGTCATCAAAATAGTTTTGTAAATTAATATATAATATTTAGAGAGGTGGGTTCCAGATGTCCGTCTTCTTGGGTTAGGAGCTGCCTGGAATCAAACCTCCACTACCTTTAGGGGACATAATCTGGGCGGAGGGGGACCAAGTACGTCACCCATCTCCACAGCAATTCAAAACATTCCTGCTGTTTATTTAAGACTGCTGTTAATCTATCCATTCATGTTTTATCTTTTACAAGTGGTTTTTGTTTGTATTTAAGTTCAGTGGTTCACAGTGAATGATTGTACCCAGCAGCAGTAAACCAAATGTGGCACATTCTAACTGTCATCATGGTACAGGTTCTCAGTCACCAGAGAAAACTTCAAATCCAGGTAAATAGGATATGGCATTCGATGATATCTTTCAATTCAGTGAATCCCATATTCCATTTACCTGGATTTGGAGTTTTCTCTGGAGACAGAAAAGCTGCCCCTTTTTTGACAGTTAGAATGTACCACATTTGGTTGACTGCTGCCAGGCGCCATCATTCGCTGTGCACCATTAAAGCTAAATACAGCCAAAAAGACACTCATGAAAGATTAGAAACTTGCCAATTTTTGGATAATTAATTTCTATAAAACAAACTTAAACAAAATCACATTACTGGCAAAACAAACATTGAAATTAATTAAACATTAACACTTCAATATTACTTTTGGTATGGGAGCATATGCTTCAGGCTGTCATCTTTCTTGCACACTGCCAAACCTGCTGCCATGATTGCTTACATCTACAATTTGCCTTGGTCAGAGTGAAGTAGACAAATTACAGAAAAAAGGATACTTGTGGAATTTTTGTATTTATTTTCTTTGCTCTCATGGTATATGATGTCATCAGAACCCCTTGATGGAAACATAGCCCTGTTGTGCAAGGTTTCCCATCCATTTTGCTATATAAATAGTGCTACTCATTATCCCAATTACACTACAGCTGAAGTATGCCAATCCTCATCTTCTAATTAAAAATCAAAACTAATAAGCATCATTAATACATTTTTATATTATATTATTATGTTGTTATACTGTACTATTATCATATAACTATTCATTATCACAGTTACACTGGCCAAGCACCATGCAAGGTACAAACAGCTCTGTAATACTTGCACAAACACTATCACACACATGCAGAAAGGGAGCATGCTCAGACCCATTTCTGAGGGTTCTGGTAGAGCAAGGGGAGCCTCTGCTGAAGCTGTGTGTTGAATATTGGAGGTGTCACAGAATTACTAGGCACTCTGCATTTTGAAGTAGGTTGATTTACTGAGTGTCACCTCTTTTTTTGCAGAGGTTGCATGGTGTCTATACTGCAGTCAATGTAGTCCAGCTTTTGTAACATGTTATCATACTGGCTAGGAGTTCTCTGGTTAGCCATTTAGATTTGGTGCCCCTAAATCACCTGGTCTGAGGGAAATGTTTATTTTGGATAGAGGTTAGTTCACTTGAAAAAAGTCTAGGGCATAGTCCATGTCAGGTATGAAAGACCAATCAATACAATTTATGACTGTGTTTCCACATTTTGTTTAGAGGAGTTCTTAAGTTAAACTGGAAAGTATCATTAATGCAACCAGCTTGTAGTCCAGAAGATCCTATAATACCTTCTGCACTTTCAGTTGTTATTATCCAGTCAAATACAGAGTGATTCTATATATGATGAATATGAATATTTATCTTACATTTATCCAGCTCTTGTGACTATATTTAAAGGTACAATATAAGAGATGTATGCAATATTTCTGTAGGAAATGTACATTAAATCATATGGTACAAGGAGACATAAATTTAAAACTGACATTTGTTAACAGTAATTACTGAGCAAGCTGCAATATGCAATTTGATGAAGTGCAATAATTACAAAAATCTGTTTATTTTAATTATGCAATTAGCTACCCAGTTTAATCATATACAATAACCGGTAAATGTAAAATAAATAACATGTTGAGTTGTTCTACTTCCACTGTTTAGTGAAGCATTTAAAAACTCATTGGGGTCTGTACAGTTAAGATGTGCTCTCCCACTAAGGTATGTAACCGTACCCACTCTCTATGTTCAAAGCTCATCTTACAGGTCTAGATTGCATTGTACCTCTCCAGCAGATCCAGTTATGGGGTAGGGGCTGATGGGCTTCAGTAGAAAGCACACCCAGAGCAAGTAGACCCTTTATGTTCAATACAGGTTTCTAAAGATGAGTATGGGTCATGAGGACTTCAATCCTAGACCAAATTCTTCAATTTTTGAGAATTTGGAATGATGGGCTTCAGCTACAGCTCTCCCCATCCTCTGGAGAGTAGAAGTAGGGCTTAGCTCATTGAGCTACCTCACCATTTTTGACTGCTGTACTTCTGCCAGGCTTCTCCTGCTGTTTAAAAGTACTACTTTAAAGGACACCCACTAGATTGATACGCTACAGAAATCAATAATGCAGTGTCGGCATAAGCAGTAAGACCTCTCAGGGTGTGGGGTATTGGTGAATACCTGCAAGCCTTGGGGTATGGTGATGCTAGAAGCTGCAGGTGGAGGGCCTGACAGCCCCTGGAAGTGCAGGTATCCACCAATACACCACAACCTGAAGGGTCTTATTCCACTTAGAAAAGGACTGGACAAATTTAAAAAAAATCTCCACAAAATAAAAAGACACAATACAATAAAATATTGCCTAGAAAATGTCAAATAGTTCCTCCACAGATGGTTTGCACCTGTCAGTCATTTATCTTTATACACATGTAGTAGAATGTTTGTTTGTTTACCAGTTTGCCATGAAACATAAGAATGCAATATTATGCAGTATTTCTCAAAAAGAATCCCCCCCCCAGGCATGGAATGTTAACATGACGTGCATGAATTCAAAATTCCACTGGCATACATTCACACAGACATAAACATGCCTCATATGAAACTACAGCCTCAATTTTATCTGGGCCAGGGTTAGCAGCAGATATTGCTCTGTCAAGCTGGTTAGGCTTTGAGGTGGATTTTTTATGGGCATCAAAGAAACACCAGAAATAATAAAATCTGACTAGTGCTTGGTTTTATTACATTTTTGTATGTGTATAATAAAGGGATCATGAGTAGAAAGAACATTCAATTATTTATTTATTTTTTTATTTAAGGGGGTATTATTTTTAAGGTCCAGTTGAAGGTTTTTATGTAAGAGTAAAGGTGGCAGCCATATTTGTAATGGAAATCAAGAATGAGTGAAGCGGCTAATAAATTCTGTAGGTGATTTGTCCAGATTGCAGATCAGATGTTGAACATTTTTTTTTACAATGGCGTAGTGGCGCATAAACATATGACAATGGAATGGCAACAGCCAGTCAGAATACAGTATTTAAGTTGCCCATTTTCTAATGTCCAAGAGAATCCCCAAGAGGTGGAGGTAGAATTTCTGAAGTATAAACAGAATGCAAAACAATAAAAACATGAGTGTTCTACTTCTAGTAGAACTCTTCCAACACATTGTTAACACAGCTTATAGCAATGTAGTTGTTTCTTCAGTGTGATTGGTTAACAGAGATTACATTAATTTCTGATTAATATACATGTGCAGCCTACTTACATGCACTAGGATACCTTAAAAAACCCCATTGTGGAATACTATACAATGGCAAGAAAGAATCTTGGTCTCTGATTGGTCAGTTTGGGGCTGGACCTGAAGCATTATCCCAGCACATTGCCACAGGTCTAGTCTCAGCACTGTGAACCAATATGGATGATGACCACCATGATGACCTCTTTTTTTGCATCTTCTTTGAGAAACAAAAATATTTTTCCACACTAACAAAAACATTCTTCAAAATTATTTTTTTATATAACAACAAGCCATTGTATAATAGGAATAATGCCTCCAGGGTGTGTGTCGGCAGGATGTACGCCTGGCATTGGGCCTTGGCCTGCAGCCTCGTGCCCAACTCCCCCAGGCGTGGCATTATCCCAACACTACACACACCCTGTCATGTATTATTCCTTTATTAAGATCAACATGGAGGGGCATCATGTTACAGTTTCTACTGTCTGCCATTATTCAGCCTACTTAGTGACATCAGTTATCAAAGGACTTATCTCATTGTTTTGGGTTGCAGTACCAGCAATTTTTAGCTAACTGACTGAAGATTTGCTCTCTCATTGGATTAGAGCACAAATATAAAAACTGTCAGGGGATTGCCTGTAGCTGTCTTTTTAAACAATACTGATAGTTATTCATTTAGCTCCCCAATTCACGTTCATGTGTGAGACCCATACCCTGTGACTTTAAAAAATATAGCACCAATATAATTTACACAAAAGTTCATATGTACTTTAAAAATAGAACTCCTGACACCCCACAGATAGTGCTCTTGTTAGCATGAGTGCTGTATGAATTAGCATGAGCACCATTGTCATACCAACTGGGAGCGTCAGCAATCTGGAACTAATGAAAAAGGAATGTCTATTGAGATTAATTACATTTTCTATTCCCTTTTAAAGGTTACAAAGGTTCAGCAGCACCAGTCATACTGTGTTAATTAAATATAATTGAAGTCAGCTTCTGAAATTCCTAGAAAACATTCCAGTTTCATGTACTCCAAACTGATGACACTGCCAGTTACCATGAAAACAGTTCTCATGCTCATTTGCGCAGTGATCACACTAACGAGAGCACTACAGGCTTCTTCTTATTTAAGGTAGCAGTACACTTCTTTGTGTAAATTCAGTTAGGGGTTATCTTCTTAAGAAAATAAAATTCATTCCTCTTTACAGATGTCACCATTCTCAATTGTAAAACTCTGATCAAAGAGAACTCAACAAAGAGAGGTAGTTTGTTTATCACTTTGAAGACCTACAAGACTACTCCATCCTATAGGTAGGAAACTCCAGGTCACTATCAACCTCCTCCATTGAACAGCCCCTACTGAGAGTAGTACTTCAGTCTTTTAGGGTTTAATCCAAGTCAAATAGCTGACAACCTGAGCAGAGTAAGGTTCTCACATTTAGCGAATCAAGAGGCAGCCTAACAAAGATCTGATGGTACTGAGTGGTATAACTGAGTGCCATCTGTATAGCGGTGATAATTCACATCTCAGCCTCAATGATCATTATAGAGTAACAGTTCAGTCATAGCCACTGAATGAGGGAATTACAGTAACATAACCTGTCAACCATAGCTACCAAATAAGGGTACTACAGTAACAACAACAACATGAACTGTCAACCACAGTCACTAAATAAGTGAACTACAGTAACATGAACTGTTAGCCATAGCCACTGAAAAAGGGACTATAAAACGGGTCTCAGAAATGCTGCAATCTGACTGGCTGTTAGGATTCTAACAGCCTTACATTAATCCTTGTTACACTGTCATGTACAGCCTGATCACCATGGCACATGGATTCTTCCTGTCAGCATTCCATCTTCTAGCACTGCGGAATGACTGGAATGCTGCATTCTGATTTTGAACTAGCATTCTTAAACTGTTGGTGGAAGAACTATTTTATTAAAAATAACCCTCGTAATGAGGAAAATATTAAAAAAAAATTACTTTTAACACTTTTCTTTTGGAATACTTTTTATAATAGCAATAAAGCACTCCCATCCCAAGAGTTAGATTAACAGTCAGTTAATCAACCCCTAGGGGCAACATGGCACTCGTCTGCACCTCGTGCCACATTACACCCCTAAGGAATGATTAACAGGTTGTTACTCTAACCCCTGTTCATGCCTTATTGCTTAATTTACAGTAACATGAACTATTCAACCATAGCCAGTTAAAAGGGTACTTCAGTAACATGAACTGACAGGCACAGCCACTGAATAAGGGTACTACAGTAACCTTAACTGATCCACAGAGCCACTGAATAAAACTACTACAGTAACAAGAACTGTTAACCATAGCCACTGATTAAGGGTACTACAGTAGCAGGAACTGGCCGCCACTGAATAAGAGTACTACAGCAACATAAACTGTCCACCACAGTCACTAAATAAGGGAACTACAGTGAATTAAACAACAGCTGTCAGCCACAGCTCCTGGATAAGGATGAAATAATAACATGAACTGTCAGCCATAGCCACTGAATAAGGGTACTACAGTAACAGGAACTGTCAACCACAGCTATTGATTAAGGGTACTACAGTAACAGGAACTGGTCACCACTGAATAAGGGTACTGCAGTAAAAAGAACTGTCAATCTAAGCCACTGAATAAGAGTACTATAACAACATGAACTGTTAACCACAGTCACTAAATAAGGGAACTATAGTAACATAAGCTGTCAGCCACAGTCACTGAATAAGGGAGCTGCAGTTACTGTACATGAACTGTTCCACCATAACCACTGAATAACAGTACTACAGTAACATGAACTGTAAAGCTATAGGCCCTAAATAAGGGTATTACAGTCACATGAACTGTCAACCATTGCCAATGAATCAGGGCAGTACAGAAACAGGCACTGTCAACCACAGCCTCTGAATTACGGTACTACAGCAACATTAACTGTCAGCCATAGACACAATGAATAATGGTACTACAGTAACAGGAACTGTCAGCCATAGCCTCTGAATAAGGGTACTACAATAACATTAACTGCCAACCATAGCCACTGAATAATGGTACTACAGTAACATTAACTGCCAAACATAGCCACTGAATAACGGTACTACAGCAACATTAACTGCCAACCATAGCCAATGAATAAGAGTACTACAGCATCATTAACTGCCAACCATAGCCGATGAATAAGGGTACTATAGTAACAGGAAATGTCAGCCATAGCCACTGAATAATGGTACTACAGCAACATTAACTGCCAATCATAGCAAATGAATAAGGGTACTTCAGCAACATTAACTGCCAACCATAGCCACTGAATAATGGTACTACAGCAACATTAACTGCCAACCATAGCCAATGAATAAAAGTACTACACAGCATCATTAACTGCCAACCATAGCCGATGAATAAGGGTACTACAGTAACAGGAACTGTCAGCCATAGCCACTGAATAATGGTACTACAGCAACATTAACTGAAACCATAGCAAATGAATAATGGTGCTACAGTAACAGGAACTGTCAGCCATAGCCACTGAATAATGTTACTACAGCAACATTAACTGCCAGCCATAGCCAATGAATAAGAGTACTATACAGCATCATTAACTGCCAACCATAGCCGATGAATAAGGGTACTACAGTAACATTTACTGCCAACAATAGTCAATGAATAAGGGTACTTCAGCAACATTAACTGCCAACCATAGCCACTGAATAACGGTACTACAGCAACATTAACTGCCAACCATAGCCAATGAATAAGAGTACTACACAGCATCATTAACTGCCAACCATAGCCGATGAATAAGGGTACTACAGTAACAGGAACTGTCAGCCATAGCCACTGAATAATGTTACTACAGCAACATTAACTGCCAGCCATAGCCAATGAATAAGGGTACTTCAGCAACATTAACTGTCAGCCATAGCCTCTGAATAATGGTACTGCAGCAACATTAACTGCTAACCATAGCCAATGAATAAGGGTACTACAGTAACAGAAACTGTCAGCCATAGCCACTGAATAATGGTACCACAGCAACAGAGATAGCATTTTCAAGGTTGGTGAATGTTGTTTTAACACTGTTCTAGCCTGTAAGGGGTACTAGGCTGGGAGCTAAATAGCTTTTGCACACCTCTGGAGAAAAGAACGTCAGGGCTGGTTGCCATGGAAACAAGGGATTTGTGTGTCCCGAGGTAATTTGCCTGCTCAACAGCCCAGAGCACTGAGAAAAGGTGGAGGAGCCAGCTACATTCCCTGGCATCCCCTAAAAAGCACAGTAGCGGCTCGGAAGCAAGTGTAGTAGTCCCTGAAGAAAAGTCCACTGCATGAGGTGACATTTTTATTATTTTATACTGTTTGTGTGCCTTAAATTGAAATCTTGCTCCTCGCTGAGGCAGGTAGTGGGCAACTCTGCACTTCCTGTGGAGGCTGCTTAAATCAAGCACATCACAAGAGCGGGGCGAGTGTGCAGTTCCACGTGATGAGACGCACACAGAGACACGCACATCTGCGCATGTCTGCTGTGTCTGCTGCAGATGCCAGGGACAGGAGCCAGGCTGTAGGAAAAAGGGAAAAGGAAATAAAAATGGTGGCACCTGTAAGAACATTAAGCGTCTGATTAAGTGGGTGGCTAGAACAAGGAGTCATAATGTCACAGAGTAGAGGTAAAGCTAAAAAGCTACAAAAACAATGTTTGTAATGCAAAATGTATACTGAGGGGGATAAAGTGCAGCAGTTCAGATGCAACAACTGTCTGCTGGTGGTAACACTACAGGAGGAGATTAAAATGTTATTGGGGAGACTGGATGTGAAAAAAGAGATAGAAGAATTGGAGAATTTGATTCAATGTTGGAAAGTCTCATGGCACAAGGGGAGACTATTACAACTAGCACTCATAGCTGTTTACAAGTAAGTAAGAAACCGGAAGTTAACAAAATAGATAAGGGTTTGCTAATTAAAGTGAATAACAAAAAATCTAAAAAAAAAAGAAAGGGAGTATATATCAGAGTGAGCCTCTACAACTATTTAATAAGTATGAAACATTAATTAAAACATCTGAGGTAGGGGCAGACAGCAGCAAAGAATTAAGAGATGTGAATGGGAGTGGGGAATTAGATGGGTTAGCAAATCCTAAGGAACCACACTAACCTATAAACATTAATGACAGCGGAACATTGCATACTGTAGCAAATGACAGTCTGAGACAAAGGGAGCTAAAAAGAAAGGATATTCTTGTAATTGGGGATTCAATTACAAGAGGGAATGAAAAATGTATTCTGTAGTTAGTACTTTACCTGGGGGAAAGTGACAGATCTGAAAAAACTGCTGGATGGATTAATGGAAAACATGCACAAACCCTTGGTTATACTGTATGTGGGAACTAACGACATAGGTAAAAACAAAGCAGAAACTATATTTTTATTTATTTATTTATTGAAATGTTTCACCAGGAGGGCACACTGAACAAACAAGTTGCTCGTCTCATGGTGTGACCTGGGGGGAGAGGTTACATGGGGTTGTGAAGGATGATCAGTTACAATAGTATGTGGGTAGTACAAACAATACAACATTGTAAGATTGTGCAACAGTTGGAACACAAGGTATTGTATAATAAACAGTAGTGGAACATTGGATACTGTAAATTACAATACAAGTCCAAAATCATACACAAGAACATATGAACATACAAAATAGTAATAATGCTATAGAGCCATTTATAGTGCATGAGTGTACCAGGAGCAGGTTTGAGGTAGTACACAAGTGCTGTTGGAGGTAAACAGGATGGGTTAGGTTGTGCACACTGGTGACCCAGAAGGGCAGGTGGAGAAGAGAGGGGAGAGAGACAAGAACTGAATATGAGGAAAAGGGTAGCCATTTCCTGATTTCCCCCTTCAGGATGTTGAGAACCCTGCTGGGGGGGGGTCATGGTAGGAAGGCAGAAACTGGGGACAGGTATTAAGGTGGGTTAAAGCAGGAACAGCTGAGGGAAAGGTAATTGTGTAGGGCAGAAGTAAGGGAGTAGTTGGAAGAGGAATGTCGTATTTCAGGGGAAGGAATTCCAGATTTTAATGAAATGATGGGCGAAACCAGTCTGACTGATGAGGGTAGAGCGGCAAGGAACTGTCAAGGTGCAGGCGTCATTTGATCTGAGAGAGTGGAAGGGGGGAGATGGAGTGGACAAAGAGGATGAGAGATAGGAGGGGAGCCCCCCCAAACCAGAATTTGGAGGTTAGTTTGGCACAGTGAGAGATGCATCTGTGAGATAGTGGAAGGAAGGTTAGAGAGCGATAGAGTTCACAGTGGTAGGAGCGGAAGGGGAGTCGATAGCAAAGTTGCAGAAGGAGTTAAAGAGAGTGTCCAACTTGGTTAGGGAAGATTTGGGAGCAGCAACATAGACTACATCGCAGTAGTCAAAGATGGGGAGTATCATCTTCTGGACAATTTCACGCCTCGCAGTCAGTGGGATGCAACTACAATTCCTGTACAGAGCACCAAGCTTGGGGCGCAGTTTTTTCAGGATAGCATTGATATGCACAGAGAAGCTGAGGTTCTGGTCCAGCCAGACTCCCAGATATCGAAATGAGGAGGTGTCCTCCAAGATGGTCCCATCAAGGGTGTGGAAGGTGGGTAGGGCCAGGAGCCTAGAGAGTCTCTGCCTAGTGCCAAAGGTCATTGAGACTGTCTTCTTGGCATTTAGAAAAAGCTGGTGAGAAGCAAACCAGAACTGAACTTGGTTGAAGTCATGCTATAAGTTGGTTTGCACAGCAGCAGGGTTTTTTCCGGAACTGTACAAAACAGTATCATCAGCACACATGTGGATAGAAGATGATGAGCAGGCTGTGGGAAGATCATTAAGTAAAATGGAGAAGAGTAGGGGACCAAGCACTGAGCCCTGAGGGACACCAGTGTTGATGGGGAGTGGAGGGAAGATGGAATCAAGGATTCTCACTGACTGGGTCCTGCCAATGAGGTAGGATTTAAACCAGTTGGTGGCTGATGGAACAAGGCCAGCTAAGAAGAGTGACTCAAGATGCAGGGGATGGGAAACAGTGTCAAAAGCTTTGGCTACGTCGACAAAGATGGCCACGGTAATCAGGCCATCATCCATTCCTGAAAGGATAGAGTCAGTAAGCCTAAGGAGGGAGGTGGTTGTTGAGTGGTTCTTCTGAAAACCAGATTGGAAGGGGGTGAAGAAGAAGGAATCAGAGAGGAATGGTGATAGTTGAGAGAGAACTAAATGTTCTTGAAGTTTGGCAAGGGTAGGAAGGAGGGAAATGGGGCGATAGTTGCCAGGAGTGGATGGATGTGTCACCACTCCTGGGGAGAGGAAGGACTATTGCATGTTTCCAGGATGAGGGTACTTGGGCAGAATTAAGGTTCAGGGTAAGGATTAGGGAGATAGGATAAGCAACTGCAGGAGCAGAAAGGTAGAGAAATTTAAGATCGTGCTCATCTGGTGAGGAGCCTTTAGAGGGGTTGAGGGACAAGAGAGCATTAAGAGCTTCATCAAGGGAGATAGTAGAAAAGGAAAATGAGGGAGGGGTAGGCACTGGCTGAGGCGAAGGGCTGAAGTTAGTAGGTGGCAATGGGGACAGGGAATTTAGAAGGGACGTGTGCACGAGGTGTAGCAGGCATTAAATTCATTGGCCACGGAGCCAGGGTCAGAAACTAAGGAGTTATTTATTTTGAGAACTGGAGGGGACTATAACTGGAACTATACAGGAATGCTTTAAGAGTATAGTGGATAAAATCCAAGCAAAAGGAGGTGATCTCATAATTTCAGGGATTTTACCAGTACACAGACCAAATGAACACAAAAATTGGGCCATAAATCAAATAAATAAGTGGCTACACTCTTTCTGTGCTGATAGGCCTATTGGATTTATGGATAATACCAGGACATTTCAAAATAGAGCTATTTCTAAATATGATGGGCTGCACCTAACTAGAGCAGGAACTAGAATGCTAGGTACCAAATGAAATAAGGTGATACAGTTTCATTTAAACTGGAAGGAGAGGGGTAGGAACTTACAGACATGAGGGAAGTGAAGGACTTGGGCCTGCTTGGAAATAAATGTGAGGGATGGAATGTAGTATTATTAAATGCAAGAAGCTTACCAAACAAATTTGATGAATTTCAGAACATGCTAAAATCTAGTAATATTGATATAGCACTGGTGACCGAAACCTGGTGGGATGAAACAGATATTTGAGAAAAGAACATCATAGGATATAAATTATATTCTAGATCTAGAGCTCAAAGAAGAGGAGGGGGATTGCTATATATATATATATATATATATAAGGCACCATAAAAAGTGAGCAAGAAATGTTACACTTGGATAATGTGGAAGTGTTATGGATAAAGATAGTTCACAAGTCTCAATCTAAAACCAGACTGGGACTGGTGTACAGGCCTCCGTCTATAACTAAGCAGGATAATGACCTTCTCTTGGACTATATTTCCAACTTAGACCCAGCAGAGGACAATCTTTTGGCAGGGGACTTTAATATGCCTGATATTGACTGGTTGGAATCAAGGGGAAAAACCAGCATAGAAATGAAATTCCTTGAAGTAGTTGACCAAATCATGGTGGAACAGAGAGTGTTATCAGCAATCAGGGGTCAAAACATCTTGGATTTGGTCCTGACTAGCATGGGAGATAAAATAAGTAACATCACAGTTGAAAACCCTTTAGGAAATAGGGATCACTGTAAAGTGTTCTTCAAGATGACAGGGGAATCTAGTACTAATGGTGTCACAGGCCTAACACATAAACTTAATTTTAACAAAGCAAACTTTCAGGGATTAAAAGCAGAAATGGCTGATTGGGATTGGGAAATGGAGTTTTCCAACCAAACAGTAGAAAAGGATGTGGGAAACCTTGAACACAAAAATCATGAGGGAAGTACATAATCACATACCAAGCATGTGTAAATATGAAAAGAAAAATAGCAGTAATGGATGGTTTTAATTCTTGGATTAAAAAATGTGTTACAGTGAAGGACAAAATCTTTAAGTGAGTAAATAAATAATATAACCAAGAAGGATGGCTTGTGTATAGGGAAAAGGTTAGGCAGCTTAAGAAAGAAAAAAAAGGCTAAAGCAGATTATGAACTTACTCTAGCTGCAAGAGTAAGGGACAATCACAAAGCATATTATACATACATAAATGGTAAAAGGAAAGTGCATAACAATATAGGTCCCTATATTAATACACTGGGGGTACCTGTGACTGATACTAAGAAATTGGCAGATATACAGAACTCGTATTTTAGTTCAGTATTTAACAAAAATACTGTTACAAGAAATAGGAACAAGCTAGGCTCACAGGCAGGACAAGTAGTAAGTGATCCTGATGAGGTATTAAGAAGACTGGGAAATACTAACATCAATAAATCCCCAGAACCAGACGGTATACCCCTCAGAGTGCTTAGGGAATTGGCAGTTAGTCTAGCTCCACCATTGACTTATATATTTCAAAAAATAATTGGACCAGGGTATAGTGGTGCAGTGTTGGAGGGATGCATTAGTGGTACCCTTATTAAAGAAAGGCACTACTACAAAGCCTGAGAATTTCACACCAGTTAGTTTACCCTCTACAGTGGGAAAGATATTTGAGGGTATTTTGAAAGATCACATTTCAGCCCACATGACCTTACATAAATTAACAGATTAAACCCAACATGGCTTTACAAAAACAAGATTGGACTTCCGGTGACGTCACCACCTTGAATGGCCACATAGGAGAGTGGCTCTGGCACATCCCACTAGAGAAATCTCCCTCAGCTTCACCAATCTTAAAAATCATAAAATTAAACAAGCAATGTCTGGGAGTAAGGACAAAGCGAAATTGCACCCAGGGAGACATAAAGAAAGAGCAGATGTCAGTGGATGCGAGAGATGGCCTACCTCCAGCCGTAGCATATCTCCAGCAAGCAGCATGTCTGGAGATCTGGATCCAGACACAGACAGAGAGAGAGAGTGAGAGGCTTTCCAGGACCCGATACTATATGCTCCTAGCTGAAATACGGGCGTTTCGAGTGGAAAACAAAAAAGAGTTTTCAGCCCTACAGAATAGACTGACAGAGGTGGAGGAAAGGCTAGAGCGCTCCGAGGAAGCTTCGGGGAGATTGCTGAGGAGACCACCTGTTTACAACAGGCTGTCGACTACCTAATTGACCAACACAAGATACTACAGGACAAGTTGGTAGACCTAGAGGCTCATTCCAGAAGGGATAACCTCCATATTTATGGTCTCCCAGAGGAGTTGGAAACTGGAAAGATGGAGGATTTTCTGACTGACTTGCTCAAGGATGTGTTAGACCTCCTCCCATCATTCCAATTGAAAATTGAAAGGGCACACAGATCTTTGGTGGGAAAACCAACAGATCCAACAGCCAGACCACGCTCGATTGTCCTAAAACTGTCCGGCTATAGGGACAAAGAGCTACTTCTTCAAACAGCGTGGGCTAAGAGAAATGTTACCTACAATTCAGCTAGGCTGCTGTTTGATAATGATTACCCCCCTGAAATAATGAAGAAAAGAGTAGCTTACACTCCAATTTTGAAGATTTTGAAAGAGAAAGGGATTCGCTTCCAAACACCGTACCCTGCCAAACTACAGGTCTGCTGGGACTCTGGCACTAAAATATATGCAAGCCCTGATGAATTTGCTCTGGAACTAAAGAAGAGGGGATGGTGTTCCCAGTCAATTGGTCCTGTGCCATAAGAAAAGCATCCCCCTAGATCGCAATGGCAGAGCCTCTCGAATAAACGCGCAGGTACAGGCAAATGGAGAGGATTTCGCTTGCTACAGGAAGTCAGGGAGTTTATTGGGAGACCCCAAACACACTCTAAAGAGGCAGATCTCGAAGACCAGAATTCAAACACTTGAGCTGGCGAACTGAAGATTTCAAATAGCCATCTGCTTGCTTTTCCTGCTCCAAAGTAGCTGAGATGTTTGGCAGGACATTGAGACACTGAGACAATAAGGTCCCATTTATTTGTCAGTTTGAAATATTACAAGCAGCCTTCATCCTTATTTTATTTTCTGTGCTGTACTAGGATACACTAAAGGCTGTGGGTTACAAAATGACTTATGTTGTTTCAGTTTTGCAGGTCCAAGTTTACTAAATCTCCTAAGCGCACATATGAGAGAGAACAGAAGTGGGCTGTGTTGGGGTGATGTTTATGGTGTTCAGCTTTACCTCCCCTCCCCCCGCAGCTATTTCAACCACTGCCCTTTCGGGGCGATTTCTAGGGAGGGCAGTCATGCAACTTAGCCAGACTGCTTCCCTTGTGTGGTTGACGTTACTTCTTATCGACCTCGATACCAAAAGGGGTCGGGGAGGCCTGACCAAACCCACGGTCACAATTCCTCCCTTAGGTTTCGGGTCCTTTATTAGGTCTGCGGAGCCTTTGTTCAGAGGGGTAATTCTTATACCCTAATTTCCTGGAAGTACCACTATAAATAAGTTTAAGATGTTAAAATTTGTTATGTCTAGGTATTATGCCAAGTTAGTAAATGTGCACAATTTCTCTTATAGTTGCCAATTTGAGATTACTATGTTGAATTTGATGGGCCAAATGTGTAAGGGAACACAGATTTTTTTAGAGCTGAGGGAGGAGAAGTTTTCTATCATTTTGTTATTTAAGCAACCGGGGTGGGTTCCCCCTCAGAATCTCTATCCACCCTAATTGGGTCAGCTCTGAATATTAAAAACAAGCCGGATGGCTAAGCAGCCTACGATTAGGGTTTGCTCCCATAATGTCAACGGGTTAAATAATCCACTAAAGCGATACAGAGTGATCAGCTTTTGAAAAAAACTGAAACCCTCGTTCCCCCTTCTACAGGAAACACACTTAAGTAAACAAGAGCACCAAAAACTTTCTAAATTTGGGTTTTCCACAATAGTGGTTTCAGTTTACAGGAAGGGGAAAAGAAGAGAGGTGGTGGTTCTGGTCCCTTAAAACATCCCTTTCCATCTGACTAATTCCTATATAGATCCAGAGGGCAGACTAGCACTGGCCATGGGCCACTTGGAGGGGCAGGATATCACGCTGGCCTCGATCTATATTCCCCCCGGGGAGGGACCTGAAGTGAGAAAGATGTTATTTCAGAGGATCATGGAAAGGCATAAGGGAGTCTTAGTAATTGGAGGGGATCATAATTTAACCACTTCCCATTTGGATACCTCCAGTATGAACCCCTCCAAAAAATCCTCTGCACTACGGGTGATACAAGCCTACTTTTCCAGTGCACAATGGATGGATACCTGGAGATATCTTCATCCTAATAAAAGAGAGTACACGCATTTTCAGCTCCCCACAAAATATATACGTGGATGGACTATATTCAAGTCTCCAAAGAACATTTATATAGGATTCAAAACTGTACACAGACACCCACGGTGTTATCTGACCATTCTCTCCCGACGCTTACTATGTCTTAGGAAAGGGAGAAAACCAACACTCTGCAGAAATTTAACAATTTCTTGTTGAATTTAAAAGATTTTAAGGAAATGGTTCAACATAAAATTAAGCAAATGTTAGCAGACAGTGAGAAACAGGGGACAAAGAAGGGAATACTTCGGGACACCCTGAAAGTAGTTCTTGGGGTGAGATAATAAAATATGCGGCTTATCATAAAAAGAAGCAACAGTTACACCTTGATAAACTCCATAAGCAACTTAGAGGTCTACAGGCTCAGCATGCAGCTGGAGATGAAGGGGTTTTCCACTATTGCAGGCCACTAGAGATCAGATCCAAGGGATTTTGGATATCCACACAGAGCAAGCTTTACAATTTATTAAACAAAAGTACTATGAAGGGGGGCCTAGGGCCACTCGGTTACTAACTCATAGACTCAGGCAACATAAGACCCGATCCAATATCAACCAGATCAGAGACCAGACTTCCAAAAAAATAGTTACTCTCCCTAAGGAGATAGAGCATGCTTTCCAGACTTTCTACAGTGCCTTGTATAAATCAGAGGGAGATAGGGATGCCCAGGAGATGGAGGCCTTCTTAGAAGGTCTCAGACTCCCGAGATTATCTGAAGAGCAAAAGCAGTTTTTGGAGAAACCCATCTCCCCGGTAGAACTGGCTCAAGCTATCTCGGCCCTAAAAACCTATAAGAGCCCAGGCCTGGACAGCTACACAGGCGATTTCTACAAGGCATTTAGGAAAGAGCTATCCCCTACTTTGTTAGAGGCCGGTAGAAGTGTTCAATCTGGTGAATTTAACCCCCAATTCCTGGTGATATGCTTACATATCTAGTATACCAAAACCGGACAAAGATATCACATCTTGCTCCTCGTACAGACCCATTTCGGTTCTTAACATAGATTACAAAATTTTCGCATCTATCCTAGCTAAGAGATTCGAAGTATTCTTGCCAGAGGTAATAGACCTGGATCAGACTGTATTTGTCCCAGGGCGTCAAACACAAGATAACATAAAAAGAACGTTACTCTTGTTACAGCATGCCAGGAATGAGGGGTCCCTGTTTCTTTTGCTTTCTCTGGATGCAGAGAAGGAGTCTGACCTCGTCGAATGGCCCTTTCTGTGGGCAGTACTGGGGAAATTTGGTATTCCACACTCTGTTATTAACCTAATAAAGTTAATGTACACAGACCCCAGAGCTTTCATCCGAATCAATGGTTCATTCTCCCATCCTATTTCATTGTCCCGTGGTACAAGGCAGGGTTGCCCCCTGTCTCCCCTGCTGATCGCTTTATATTTAGAACCCTTAGCCCAAGCCCTAAGACAGGAGGTGAGGGTGTCCGGGGTGGAGCTGACTTCAGGTATTCACAAACTCGTGCTTTACGCGGATGATCTTGTGATATACATGACCGATCCTGAGGCCCCCCCCCCCCGGGACAAATTGATCAGATTTGGAGAAATGGCAGGGTATAAGGTTAATCTGTCTAAGATGGAGGTTTTGGCCCTAAATTTCACCCCATCAGCAGATCTCAGGAATAGGTATTGCTTCAGGTGGGACTTAAAAATTGTTAAATACTTAGGAGTGCGGATTGGTCTAACATATGAAGACTTGTTCCCCCTAAATTACTCCCCCTTTTTGCTTAAAACCAGTGCCGAGTTAGAAAAATGGAGCACCCTCCCTCTGTCCTTATACCAAAAAATAGAATCCATTAGGATGGTGATCCTTCCCCGCTTCCTCTATCTGGTCCAAACCCTCCAAATACAAGTAACAGATGCATTCTTCAGGTCACTACAAAGGAAAGTGACAGCCTACATTTGGGGGAAGCAAAAACCGAGGATCAATCTCTCAGTTTTGCAGTTTTCTAGGCAGCAGGGAGGTATGTCCCTTTCTAATTTTAAGCTATATCATTTAGCCTCTCAAATCAGAATACCACTATACTGGTTAGATAAGAATTACAGAGCCAGATGGAAGTCAGTTGAAAATCAAGAGAGGGAACTCAGGGATGCCTTCCACACATTGCTTTCCTTTCCCCTTGACTTAAAAACAGAGAAAATTAAAAACCCACTTACACAATCCACCTTGAGGTCCTGGCAGAAGATGTTATCCCTTTCAGAATTCATAAAATGGAGACCCTCCTTGTTCTCCTTGCCCCATATAGACCTTTTTGCCCCGGCCAAACTGGACAAGGGATATCTCAAATGGCAAAGGAAAGGTCTGCATCTGATATACCATTTTATGCCCCAGGGGATAATTTTACCATTTACAGACTTAGTCCAAAGATATGGCACCCAGTACTCAGACAGGTTCAGATATTTTCAAACTAGGGATTACCTCCGCTCACTTGAGGAGGTGAGATGGAGGGACTGCCCCCTTCCTGGGCTCCTGGAGACTTTGATGGGAGTGATAGATGGGAGACCCGTCCCACCTCATATAGTCTCAAACGTATATAAGGGTTTACAATCTCTGAAAGAGAGCCCCCTAGATAAAACCAGGCTAGTTTGGGAAAAAGATTTGGGGACAGGAATTTCCTTATCCATATGGGAAAGGCACATAAAGACAATGCAGAAAGGCACCAGTTCCGGATATTGGAAGGAATTTGCCTGGAAATTATCAGAGAGGTATTTCAGGGCCCCTGCAGTGACTCGGAAATACAGTATACATGGGGGAGCATACTGTTAGAGGCAATGCGGATTTACTCCAGCCACTTTAGGCCATATTTTCCGGTCTTGCCGGATTTTACAACCATTTCTTGCATGCTTCCATGAAGCCCTTCAACAAATAATCTCACCAAATATTACTCCTGACCCTCTCTTCTTTCTTTTTGGTGAGTGTCCCCTTGACCAATTGGATATCCCAACAAAGAAACTTATTAATTTAGCCTCCCTTGCTGCCAAAAAAGCTATTACTAAAAGGTGGCTGTCCCTTTGCCTCCCACTCTGGATCAGTGGCACCAAATAATGATAGATATCTATAAAATCGAGAAAATTACAGCCACATTAAATAAATCCCAGGCTGGCTTTGAGAATATGTGGAGAAAGTGGGTTATATGTATTACACCAATACGGACAGAGTTTATACCATGGGCCGAGCTTGTAGCTTATTACCCTGGGGGAATTAATTGACCCATCCATTTATTTCAGTGTATTATTTATGGCAACATGTAAAATATAATGAACTACAGAATGTGCGTGCACCTTATGTTTATTTTTATTCTTTCAAACTATTTATGTTCTCTGTCATTTTATGCTTTTATTATTTCACTGTATTGTTAGTATATAGTTTTGCTTTTTGGTAATGTATATGTTCCTTATTGCAAAATAAAGACTGGGGCCCAGATATTCAAAAGGGTTGCTCCATGCGCAACAGGGTTGCGCATCGCAACAGGGTTGCTTGCGCAAGTCCTACATTCGCCCATTCTGCAATATTCAGCAGGAGGCAGTTGCTCCACTGGCAACAGGTTGCGCCAAAGAGCAATGCAAATGAATGCATGCTCAACAGGAGGGAGGAACCATGCATAACCCGCGCAACCTGATATTCAGTTTCCACTACCCTTTGTAACCCGTGCCCATAAGCTTCTGTTTAGAGCAATTTCAAATCCCTTTTGTTTTAGGTTTCATGTTGTATTTTTATAAGAATGAACTATGCTTGGTGTGAGTTGTATTTTCCATGGTCATACAATATTTTTATCTGTAAATTTGTGTAACTGTTTTTTCATGCTTTTTTTAGGAATTCCAGCACCCGTGGTGTACTTTGTAGACTATGCCTCGAACTGCATCTACTTGGAAGATCTTGTAGACTCTGTTACAGTTCGGGACTATATCACTTCTATTCAGCAGTCTGGAAAGGATAATGAGAAGCTTCAGAACTTGGCTGAGAGAATGGGACAGATGTTGGCTAGAATGCATGATGAAGATGTTATCCATGGAGACCTCACCACCTCAAACGTGCTTCTTTGTCCACCAGTGGATGCTGTAAACCTGATACTGATCGATTTTGGACTGAGTTTCATCTCTGCCCTCCCAGAAGATAAAGGGGTGGATCTTTATGTATTGGAAAAGGCCTTTCTAAGCACCCACCCAAACACTGAGAAGATTTTTGAAACCTTGCTAAAGAGTTACTCATCAGCTTCTAAAAAGTCAGGGCAGGTGATCAAAAAGCTTGATGAGGTGCGACTTCGAGGTAGAAAGAGATCAATGGTTGGATAAATAATTTTAATAAAAAGGGTGTGATACTACTTCTGTTAATACTGATATATTACTGTACAAAATCTGGAACATTTACAGAGTTACACAAATCTTTAGTGCACGCAAGTTGAATGAAACTGCAGGGTGAGTTTTACAGATGGCTTTCATTAACCTTTTATGTGGCGTGGCCTAGTAGTGGTGCCTGTCCACATAGTAGCAGTTCTGCTTCTCATGATGATGCCTGTAATAGGGTGTGGGATAACAGATGGACACAACAGTCTGGTATAACATTCAGTGCACCATTGGCAAGGCGCAATGTTTGTTCCAAAACCAACAAAAAGGAAATAAAGTAAAAAGCTCAAACTGTGAGCAAAATAAAGGTTATATAAAGTAAATAACATTCTGTACCATTGTGGCAAACTTAAGCATTCAGTTTCCACTTGTGTTGTGTGATAAGGTCTTATCAACCCTTCTCACTCCCTGGTCAGAAAACACTGACCCTTATCTGGCCAAATGCTGAACAGGTTATCTCTTTTATACCCGCCACACAATCGTATGTCTACAGCATCATCATGTTCATATGAGTTTGTTTTTAGAGCTCCATTTAATTTATATAATATAGAGAGCTCATATTAATATTCATTATATCAGGTCTGTGCAAACATAACATATTTTTAGTTCGGAGAACTTTAATTTCAAAACAGAAAACATTTCGTTCAGGTCTAAGGTAAGGTGTTGCAGTATAAAGTTGGACACTAGAGGCCACTGCCACCCTATAATGCGGGCACACAGCAACTAGACAAACAACAGAGCACACACCCTGCTTGCAGGAGTCTGCAGAGCTTCACTTCTTTTGGGAGTAAGTTTTAACTTAGTTTGCTTTCTTTCTCGACTCTGTCTGGTTATTTATTATTTAATACAATAATGCCTTGTTACCAAGCAAAGGAGACTAGCTGAGGTTTGTTTTTAAAACTTATTGGGGGGATTCACCAGTGCCGAAATTTGCACTTCCCAGTGAGAAAAGCTTAATTATATAGCTCTGGTCAGAACAGCTGAGGAACAGGGAAGTAGCTAAAAAAAAAAAAAAAAGGCTCCTGAAGGAGTTTTTCCCCCTTCAAAATGCAGCCTGTACGTTTCCCTTTTAAAGTACTTATATTTTAAAATAATAGTGTGGTTCCTGTTGCATTTTAACCAGTATGCTTTGGGAGAAACACATTTATTTAGCCCCTTTCTGATGACTTTTGTTTCAGCTAACAACCTGAGTGTTACTCTCACACTCTAATGGGGCTGTAACTCAGGATGGCCTCTCCCATTTCATTTCAGCAGGGGAGTAGCATTATTTTATTTAAACAACCCACTGTTAAGTCAGCAGGAGCACATATTTGCTGGTTGCTATGTGCTTTTACCTGTGCACGTGATAAATACCTATTTGAGGTTTGTTTGGTGTAAAGCCCAAAATATGAAAAAGCTCAACACACTTAAAGGGATTGTTTCTCAAGACCTGTTTCTGATAATATAGCACTAAATGTAGGTACTTCAAAACTTTTAGCTACGGGTTAAATACCAGTCTGATTTTTAAATTACCACACTTGTTAATACAGTGAGGTGGCTTCTGACGTTCAGAAATTTAACTGCCAGGCCCTTTTCTATCACCATGTTTTGACTGCACCTAGCCTTATTTTTGGACCACAGGAAAATTGAAAAACAGCGGAGACAGAAAAGCTTTTAGATGGGGGGGGGGGGGCTCAGTGGTGGCCAACCATCTGAACTAATAGCATAAAGGACAGTATAAAGACAGGCAGAACTGTTGCAACAGTAGTTTTTAAAGAGTGAGAAGGTCCAACTCAAGGAGCAGGCTTACTTTAACCAGTAGAAATCTACCAACTCCTTTTGAGAGGTTTTGTAACACACTGTACCATTCTATATTTCCCCTGTAAGGGCTCTATGCTTAGCCTCTGCATTTCTAATTGTTTCACTTAATTTAGGCACTTTAAACACTTTAATTCCTCTGCACTTATGAAGTTCACAGCTGCCCATTTATGCGAGCAACAAACATTAACCAGAACTTCTCTTGGGGAACAGAAGAATTCAGCCTCCTACCCAGGGGCCACCCTCTTACATATCTCCCCACCCAAGAGGGCAACCGTCCTACGGTTGTCCGATACTGTCATACCTACCCACTAAGGGTGCAGTGGCAAGAAGTATCCCCTTCACTTTCCCAGGAAGGGGATGGAGCTATGGCCCACCCTCTCCATAAGCTCCGTCTCAGGGTCCCTACACATTCAGAATTAATTGTCTGGAGACATACATTTGCACAAAACTATTACTAGAACCCTGAGACACTTCGAACAAGTAGACCTAGAGAAAATAGTTCCTATTTTTATTTTCCAAAACCCTGCTTCAGTCTAGTTTTACCATGGAAATTCTCAATATTATATGTACACCCTCTAATACAAGAAGAGTTATACTATAACCTGCTGCATGTAAGGAGAATGCAGTTTAGCGTAGACTACCACCTAGTACCATATGACCTATGAGTGCGAGTCCCCCTTTTCCATGGGTGCCATTTCCTATGGCCCACCCACCTTTGGGTCCTCCCTTCCACCCATCTGTCAGATACTCTGTGATATACTGTATTGGCTTCTATGTAGGCAGCCACCTGTCTATACAGCCCAGGCCAGTAATACCTAGAAGTGATGTCTCGTAGTATTTCCCAATGATGTGAGGACCAGGTGTGTTTGGAACAATGTCCAACACCTTCCTCCTATGAGACCTGGGTACTACCACCCTTACATATTTTTTGTACAGGGATTAGGTCTGATGTGGTAAAGAATACCATGTCTCATTTCGTACCACATTAGCCCATCTCCGATACCACCATTAACTGGTCTACCTTCCTTAACCTTAATGTGATTCCCTAAATGGGTAATTTCGGGTCCCTCGACTGCAACAGTCTCCAATCTGGTTCTGGAAAACATTCACATTTTACAATAGGGGTTTCACAACAAGTCCCTTCAGCCTTGTCGGCCTTTTCAATGTTGCTTGGTATCTTCACCCCAACAGGCACATGTCCAGAGTCGGTCTTACCTGGGGACTTCTCCTCTTGCATCTCGCTTTCTACCAAATAGCAACCGGGAAAAATTGGTAATGTAGGCAACAATGATGCACTCGGAATGTCCTCTCCCTCTGGGTTCCTTGATTCCTGGTCATCTGCAGCCTTCAATTCCACCGACCTGGAACTTTCCAACAGCACCTGGTATCGGTGCTCAGCCTCCTTCCGGCGCTGGTCCACTTTAAGCCATTGTCCACTGAGCCAATTTATCAATCGTATCAGGTCAGCCACACGATCTGCATACTCCATCCCAGATACTTCGTTCAGGCCACCGACTCCTTCCATGGTCCTTGGAACTTGTCCACCTGGGATACATTTGCCAGTATCCGCCGACAACTAAGTACACCTTCCCTGGCCAAACGCAGTTGGCAGTTATCCCACTTCTGACACCAAGTGTAATAGGGTGTGGGATAACAGATGGACACAACAGTCTGGTATAACATTCAATGCACCATTGGCAAGGCGCAATGTTTATTTGTTCCAAAACCAACAAAAAGGAAATAAAGTAAAAAGCTCAAACTGTGAGCAAAATAAAGGCTATATAAAGTAAATGACATTCTATACCATTGTGGCAAACTTAACCATTCAGTTTCCACTTGTGTGATAAGGTCTTATCAACCCTTCTCACTCCCTGGTCAGAAAACACTGACCCTTATCTGGCCAAATGCTGAACAGGTTAGCTCTTTTATACCCGCCACACAATCATATGTCTACAGCATCATCATGTTCATATGAGTTTGTTTTTAGAGCTCCATTTAATTTATATAATATAGAGAGCTCATATTAATATTCACTATATCAGGTCTGTGCAAACATAACATATTTTTAGATCGGAGAACTTTAATTTCAAAACAGAAAACATTTCGTTCAGGTCTAAGGTAAGGTGTTGCAGTATAAAGTTGGACACTAGAGGCCACTACCACCCTATAATGCGGGCACACAGCAACTAGACAAACAGAGCACACACCCTGCTTGCAGGAGTCTGCAGAGCTTCACTTCTTTTGGGAGTAAGTTTTAACTTAGTTTGCTTTCTTTCTCGACTCTGTGTGGTTATTTATTATTTAATACAATAATGCCTTGTTACCAAGCAAAGGAGACTAGCTGAGGTTTGTTTTTAAAACTTATTGGGGGGATTCACCAGTGCCGAAATTTGCACTTCCCAGTGAGAAAAGCTTAATTATGTAGCTCCGATCAGAACAGCTGAGGAACAGGGAAGTAGCTAAAAAAAAAAAACTCCTGAAGGAGATCTTATCTGTGTCAATCTTCACCATTCATCACAGATGGGTACTGGGCCAGAGATCAGGACCCCGCGGGAGCCTTTTTTTTTTTTTAAATTTTTTTAAAGGGATAGGCGGAGCCGGCCGCAGCATCGGCGCCAGCCCTCGGTGTCAATGTACTCGTGGGCGCTGAGGATTAGCAGTTAAGCTGTGTCGACTCCGCCTGCCTACCAGTTCTTCGTCTCCCAGCTGTCGAGGTCGCCTCGTGGGAAGCCTGTGTAGAAGATTTTCAAAGTTTTAGGCCTTAGCCTTTTGTCATCGACAGTCCGTCGGTTCCTGCTAGTTCTAGTCTGCCATACTCGACGTCGCTGGTAAGATCTTTCCATTTATTTTACAGTTTAGCGACGTCGAGTCTGTTTTTGGTGTTTTTCCCGTTAGGTCATAGTCGGCGGTCGGAGGGCAAAAAGTGCGTCTAAGGCGGGGCAGCCCCATCGTCGGTGCCCGTGCGGCCGCCGAATACTCCGTTACCGACCAGCATGACCGTGTCTCTCGTGTCTTAGCCCGCTTCCGACATGGATTCATCGACACCTGCTTCTCCATGGACCGGCGTCCTCGAACAGCGTCGTTTAAAGTAGAGGCGAGCTCCGCCAACTTTCGGGGTAGGTCTCACACTCGTCGGGCCAAACCGCCGTTCTCTCGGCCTTTCCTCTGGGTCCCCTCCGGTTCTGTACGGACCGAGGAGGAGGAGCCTCGACCTCTCGTAGCCTAGCCTTGGCGAGCCTCCTTCCGGGCGCCGGAGGCCCGTCCGCTTCCTCCGGGGCCGGGCGGGGAGGTGCCCGCTATGGCAATCACCCTTCCGGGGTGAAGCTCCCAGTGGCGCTCCCGCGATCCGGAAGGCCAGGTCGATGCCGTCGCTCAGGGCCGTCGGCGCCGTTTGCGGCGCCGTGGAGTCTGTCGGCACCGGCAATGGCACCGACTCGTCTCGGCGCCGTGGGCCTTGTCGGCGCCATTTACAGTGCCGACCCTGCTCGTGGCGCCGTGACCCTGGAATCGGCGTCGCCTTTCGCCATGGAGGATGCCACCTAGGTTGAGCACGGTGCCGTGGGGCCTTCAGAGTCATCCGAAGGGCCTGGCGTCGGCGTCGGCACTGAGGCTGTGGCTGGGGTTTCTGTCGGCGCCATCTGTTACTGGTACTGCCCCTGGTGCCGGTGGGCTTGACTGTGCCGCAGCTGGCCCTAGTTCAGGACCTTTGGCCCGTGCTGCCCTGCCGCCTTCTGCCAGCACCGCTTGTGGGGCTGTGGAGGGTGCAGGTGCCGCCTTGGCCACTGCTTGGACTTCTGGGCCCTTTGGTAAGGTCGCCCTCCCTCACCCTCCTACCATCTGGCTTAGAGCCTCAGACTCTACCTCGTCGGAGTCGAGCGGGTAATCATACCCTTCAGGGTTGTCTGCAGAGGAGGATGAGCCGGTGGTCTCCACGACGAGTCTCAGTCAGCCCCCTTCTGAGGTGCATCTGGTTCCCCCCGAGGTTAGGGTCAGTGGTACTGACCAGCAGGCTGTGGTGCGTGCCACCATTGCCATGCAGCCTGGCCTTGGGGGGGTTCCTTGACTTCTCGGCGGTGGTGCCCCCTCCGGTGGTGTGTCTCAATCGCCCAACTTTGGGGCCTATCGGGAAGCCCACAGGAGGGAAGGGTGCTGCTCCCTGGGTCTCCCCTTCGGGTGCAGCCCAGAGCTGCCAGCTTCCTAGGCTGGCCCTTTCGAGGACTAGGATTCTCTTGGACTCCGAGGGGTGTGGGGTCGGCGCGTCGACCTTTCTCAGGACCACCCGGGCCCTGGGCGGCTTGAGCTGGGACTTTCGCCTTCCCTTCTGGTTCCTTGGGGGGTCCCATTCTTTGGAGGCAGGGGACCATCCTTCTGGATCTGTCGGCCCGCTCACCTCACTTGGGGGATTCTTCTGGGAGCAGCCTAGGCAGTACCAACGTGGTTGTACAGCTGTCGGCTGCGAAGTCTTCCAGGGCACCCTCCGCGGGGGTCCTTGGTCCGCTCCCTAGCCCTGGAAGAGGTCAGCCGACTTCCTCTCTCAGCTCTGCCCCCTCCCCTCTGCTGCCTTCTTTAGCGTTCCCAGGTATTCTTGGTCCTAGCGGTCCTCTCACCTGGGAACAGTTCAGAGCAATGGCTGCTCGGTTCCCTGCCTACGTTAGGGCCATGGACAGCCAGGTTTTTCAACCTCCCCCCGAGCAGCCACTCTCAGAGCGCATGGTGACCTCCAGCTCCTCATCCCCGTCTTCAGGGGGAGAGGAACCCTTTGTCCATATCTCTCCTGCCGCTGATCTCTCTGAGTTTCAGCATTTCCTTGTGAGGATGCTGGAGGACTTTCACCTCTCTCCCCTTTCCATGAGCAATCCTGAGCATGCGGCACACGCCTTTCTAGGCGATTTCGGTGCGGCCACCCTTGTGGTGCCGCCTGGCCTGCTCCCTTTCGGGAGGCATCCATGCGTTTCTGGCAGAGGCCCTTCTCCGGAGTTTCTGCCCCAGGGACCTCAGCCAGAGGTATTGCGCTCCCCCAGAGTCTCCAGGTTCTATGCCTCATCCACAGTCCGGATTGACGCACCTGGACACTCCTGACGAGCTTCGCGCCCTCCACCGTGACCGGCCCCCAGATCAGGACTCTTCGGATTTTGATTTCTGGGGGAGGAGGACTTTCTACCCGGCACGGTTGCTTCTCTCCATCTCCGCTCATCAGGCCCACTATGCAGCCTACAACAGGTTCTTGTGGTTAGCGCTGGGTCAGATCCTAGCTGCTTTGCCTGACTCAGAGCAAACCAGGCAAGCCATCGCACTCGCTGCACATGGCCTGGAGCTAACAAGGCACCAAGCAAGGGCATCTTACGATGCCAATGAGATAGCTACCAGGGTAGTAGGGACAGCGATCTTCACCAGGAGAGCGGCGTGGCTTCACCTTTCCGGTTGTCACCCTTGGCCCCGCGATAGGGTGATCTGCTCGCTCACCAGGGAACCTATCTCTTCCTCAGAGGGCAGACGAGACGTTTGTCGGGCAAATTCCTCTCTCCTCGGGAGACCCCGGCTCAGGCTTCCCACTCCTCTGGCCTCTTCAGGCCCAGAAGGTTCCCTTAGTGTGTCACCCACTGAGGACTAAGGGGCAGTGTCCCTTAGGGTGCAATTAATCAACCCCTTCGGGGCTTGGTACTCACCCATCTGTGATGAATGGTGAAGATTGACACAGATAAGATATAGAAATTACGTGCTTACCGTAATTATGATCTTTCTGTGTACTTTCACCATTCATCACAATCCCACCCGTCATCCCCCTGGGGCTCCAGTCTCTGGATCCTCCTCCCTCTGTGCCTACCCCTCTTTGAGCGGGGTAACGTTGGGAGGAGTCAGCAGGAGCACATATTTGCTGGTTGCTATCTGCTTTTACCTGTGCGCATGATAAATACCTATTTGAGGTTTGTTTGATGTAAAGCCCAAAATATAAAAAAGCTCAACACGCTTAAAGGGATTCTTTCTCAAGACCTATTTCTGATAATATAGCACTAAATGTAGCTACTTCAAAACCTTTAGCTACGGGTTAAATACCAGTCTGATTTTAAATTACCACACTTGTTAATACAGTGAGGTGGCTTCTAGCATTCAGAAATTTAACTGCCGGGCAGTTATACAATGCCAGGCCCTCTTCTATCACCATGTTTTCACTGCACCTAGCCTTATTTTTGGACCACAGGAAAATTGAAAACAGCAGAGACAAAAAGCTTTTGGATGTGGGGGCTCAGTGGTGGCCAACCATCTGAACTAAAAGCATAAAGGACAGAACTGTTGCAACAGTAGTTTTTAAAGAGTGAGAAGGTCCAACTCAAGGAGCAGACTTACTTTAACCAGTAGAAATCTACCAACTCCTTTTGAGAGGTTTTGTAACACACTGTACCATTCTGTATTTCCCCTGTAAGGGCTCTGTGCTTAACCTCTGCATTTCTAAGTGTTTCACTTAATTTAGGCACTTTAAACACTTTAATTCCTCTGCACTCATGAAGTTCATAGCTGCCCATTTATGTGAGCAACAAACATTAACCAGAACTTCTCTCTTGGGGGGGGGGACAGAACAGAAGAATTCAGCCTCCTACCCAGGGGCCACCCTCTTACAATGCCAGTGACCCAGATTTGTGCCCCGATTGTGGATTATTGGAGAGCTGGCTCGGGGTAGGGTTCTCAGCAGTAATGCTGGATGGGGCATGTGTTCTTACACTTCGTATGATGTGGCACGAGGCACACACAAGTGCCATAAACCTAACGACAAGTGGGTAAATCCCACAAAAACATACGTCCTGAAGTGCAGTATTGTAATTATAAAATGGACCCTAAGGAGAAAAGATGAAATAAACCACTAATTAAATTAAAACGTCATATATGCAGCATGTGATTGTCAGAAAGGACTTTACTCATGTGTACGTTGTGAGATTTACTCACTGGTAAGGACTGATCAGTTGGATTGCAGGATTTTTCTTGTCCAGTTAATGAGCATCTTGGAAACTATCCTGCTCTGAGGAGGTTGCATGCCTGACTCTGCTGTTACATTGCCATCGTGGTGACCACAAATGGAATTGCAGGCTGGAGCAGCTAAGAGGGAAGGATGTTGTCTGACTCTGCATGGCTGCATGCAGCTGTGTGCATATTGGAGCCCTAGCTGCTGACCTCTTCTGAGAAGGAGAGAGAACCAGCAGGAATAAACTCACGCTGGCAGGAAGATATCCAGTACAGTTAGGCTCTTCACTGCCTCCTGTAGATTTCTGCTTTGGAAATGGGGACCTGCTCCACTTCAGTGGGCAAGGAAGGTAAGAGAAGGTCTTTGGGTCAGGATGACATGACGATGGGTGGCTGGGGCCAGTGGGGGGGGCTGGTAGGGGTAGTAGGTTGGGTGATTTCTGCGGCAGACAGGGATGCAGGTAGGGGGGATGTGGCTGAGTGGTTGCTGAGCAGATGACAGAGCAGGTAGTAGTGACGGGCTGCATAATTGCAGATGCATATTTTGTTTATTGAATTTTGTTGACTGGGTAAACCAACTAGGCCTACAGGAGTCCCTTTTTTGGGGGCAACCTGGAATTGATTACAGAGATACTTGAGAGTACAGTCAACAATTGATTACAGAGCAACATTAATTGGACAATCTACATACATCAACAGCTTATAAGATTATGACAGTGCACCATGACATATGGGGCTGCAGATAGAAGTGACAGGCTGGGTACTTGCCGGGGCAGATGGGGCTGCAGGTGGGGGTGATGGGGCTGGATGGTTACCATTCATATGGTGGCACAGTTGGAGACAGGGCTAAGTGGTTTTCGGGCACATGGGGGCCCAGCTAGAAGTGATAGGCTAGATAGTTGCTGGGACAGATTGAGGTGCAGGAAGGGATGATGGGGATGGGTGATTGCTGGGGCAGATGAGGTGCAGGTAGGGGTGGTGAGCTGGGTGGTTGCCTATGACCAATAGGGCGTGCAGGTAAGGATGATGGGTGGATGTAGGGGCAAATGGAGGGCACAAAGAATCTAGGGAGAAACTGCAGATAAAAAAATCTATTACACAGCAGTCCTCAATCTGGCTCTTTAAAATTGCAAATCCCACATAGGGCATCTTTCTCAATTTTACAGAAACCCAGTGAATGGGTGTTTATTGTCCTCTAAACCTGTCACATTTACTGGATTGCTGTAGGGGAGAGTTTGGTCTCTCACAGCTTAGCATCCTGAGGATAAATCCAAAATAGGAGGGTATGAGCAGTCAGTATGAGAGGCTCAAACATAATCATTAGAGCAGTTAATCGGACCAGCTGGAATATTGCACTTCTGTAGATTTGTCTTATGTTCTGTGGTTCTCACTCCCTTCTACTCAACATTTTGTAGAGAATGCTACTAGTAGCATGTTGAAAAATATTTTTGCAGAAGTAACTTGGAAGGGTTGGAAGACCAGGGACATTCCCCTACTGGATGTCTGCAAAGCAGCTACCTGGAAATCTGTGCACACCTTTGTGAAACACTACAGTTTGGATGTACAGACCAGATCTGATGCCAAATTTGGCAGGGCAGTTCTGCAGAGCCTTTTTGCTGAGTAGGTTCTCTGCCCACCTCCCACTTGGTACTGTTCGGTAGTCTGCAAAAAAGTTACTGATGCTAAAGGACTCTTGGGTTAAGAAGAAAAAATGACTCACCGCAGTAATCTTTCTTCCAGGGGGTCCTTTAGGATCAGTAAGCTCCGGCCCTTCCTCCCTGGTTCACCTGTCGGAGAAGGGCTCTTTGTCACCTTTTACCAAATTTCAAGTTTCTTATTGATGAGTTTTTAGTTTGTGTTGCTGTTGTTTCTGTTTCCACTTTTGTGGACATTTGCATGGGTTTTTGAATCCTGTTGATTCTTTTGGGGCATTTGCCCTCATTTTTCCGTGAAAAAAATTCTGAAGCTTTCAACAGCTCTCACTCAGCTCACACCCCCTCCTGTCTTTTGATTGGCTTGGCACTAAGCTTATTTAAATATTTCTTAAAGGCACACCTCTGGGGCAGTTGCACTTGGCTAAGTGCAAAAAGAGATACTGATGCTAAAGGACCCCTTGGAAGAAAGATTACTGCGATGAGTAACTTCTTCATCTCTGCTACCTGTCCCTCGCCCCCCCCCCCACTGTTTATGTGTGGCCAGTATCAGGACGTCTCTGTACTTAAGCACCATTAGTACAGCAAGTTGGGTATCTACACCTGTGATAGCAGACTGAGAATCCAGTCATTATTTTTGGGATGGAGCACAGCTGGATGGGCCCATTGGCCTGCTTGCAGGGCCAAATGTGTCGTGTGTAGCTCAAGATGCAGTGAAAAAGAACAGTTAGTCATGAGGTGAAGCAGAGTTTATAAATGCTCCTAAGAAGTATGATTCTATATATGTCCTAGAGTGTATTATTGGTGATAGATCCTAAAGGTTGCACTTTTCACCTCAAATGGGGTAGTAAACAGCCGCCCTCCTCTTTACCAAGGGGCAGTGCATCACCTTACCGCGCAGATGACCCGGGTTTGCGAGCGAACCTGAGATGCTGGGTCTGAAGGCAGGCGGGGTTGCGGTACCTGTCGTACGTCATTTGAAAAAGTGGCTGGGCTGTGCTTGTGGTGCTGGTATGGTGCACGTTCATCATGACTAATCCCTGCAAACTAACCATGGGAAAACTTTAAAACAGAACATGCATGAGGGGAGGGGTAGGCAGTAGGTTATTTGAAGCTGTATTTTACTAAACTGGGAGACAAAGGATTCAAATAACAAGAAGGACCACTCCTATTTATTTCAGTAATTTATTGGCTGGTCCTACAGACTTCCCCAGAGCCCCAAGTAAAGTGCTGTAGTAAAATTACATGTGGCAAAAAATACACTGTTAAAAAAGTTCATTCGGTACTGCATTTGTTGATAGCTTCTCACATAATGTGTGAAAATAGCTGTGCATACAAAAGTGATAGATGCCTTCCCCTCAAAAAATTAATAAAAAAATGCACTTCCTTTGAAAAGGCAGTTTCATCAGGGGATATGGTTTTGTGGTGGTGTTGAGACTTGCATATCTCATCAACGGGTCACGTGACTGCTGCATCCAATTGGAAGCCGTTAAGCCTCAGCCAGGGAGGCTCGATGGCAAGCTCTGGTGCTGTAGCAACCACTGTGGCTGGCTAGGGAGCTTGCTTCTGCTGCAAGGAGTGTGCTGCATGCGTATGTATGAGGCAGACTTAGGCTGTGCTCATATTGGGGAGGTGGGAGGGACCAAAAAAGGAAAAACCAACAGGCATCTAAATGATGGTATGGGCTTCTGATTCCCCTGGGTCCAAGTAACTACTGGCACTTAAACCTAGTTCAAATGGACTGCCTGGGGAGGGGGTGAATATTGGTATCATGTCCCCCTCTCCATTTTGGTTTCCAGTAAGTACATCTTAAATGTCCATGAGCCTTTCCTCATAGGACCAGCCCTGCTGCCCCTGTATCATCTTGATAACCTCCTCTAACCTAACTCCACCACATCCTGCTCCACATGAGTATAGAACTGTACGCAGTACTTTAGGTAGGGACTCGCTAGGGATCTCTACAGGAGTAGTATCACCCCTTGCGTCTACTGCTGATCCTTCTGCCTGTACATCCCAGCATCCTGTTGGCCTTGCCTATTGCCTTATTACAGGAGCAAATTGTTTTTAATTTATTAGATATTTATTTGTTGAAAAGGTTCACCAGGAAAGGCATACTGAGCTTAAATAGCTTATTTCCAGATGCATCCTGGGGGAGGGTGATACAGTATAAATTACGCACAAAGCTACATATATACAGTACTATGTACTCTAATTATTTTAAATCAGTAATTAAAAAAAAGTCCTCAGATGAGCAACTGTGAACCATGAATAAGTGAGGCAACTGAGGAAGGATATAACTCCCAGATCCCTCCCTTCATCTACTCTACCCTCGCCCTCCCCATTCAGCATTCCATTCTCTGATTCTTTGCTCCTATGTGCATGGCTTTCACTTCTCATTGAACTTCACTTGCTATACCCAGCAGTACATCTCCAGCCTCTCCAAATCCTTCTTCATTACCTTTATTCTGTTCTTGCTATCTACACTCCTGCAGATGTTTGTGTCATCTGTGAAGAGGGAAATCTTGTCCTGAATATCTTCCTCTGCAACGTAATGCACTGGGAAACAAAAATGCAGGGGAAGAATACACAATTGGGGGGGGGGGTGATATACTAACAACAAAAATGGAAAGGGACCTTGAAGTAGTCATATCAGATGACCTAAAGGTGGGAAAGCAGTGTGAGAAGGCAGTAAGGAGGCCTGGGGGAATATTCATTCATTTACGTATTACAATACCTTTGAGCACAGAACAGCTCATTTACAAAGGTTACTCATTGTTATGGGAGGGGTTAAACAAAGACAAGGGGGAAAAACAAATTATTTACAATAATAAAATCATTAATACATAGTTGTTGGTAGTCAGAGTGGAGGGAGGTAGAAGAGTAGGTAAGGAGAGGGGGAAAGTTGTTGCCAGGTGGCATTGTCGTGTGAAGAGAGGTTAAACAGAAAAAGGATAGGAGGGAAGGAGTGGAGGTAAAGTGGGTGAGAGAGGATGGTAGGATGGAGGTGGTGGAGGAGGCAGGGTGAGGGTGGGGAGAAGACAGAGGGGCTGGGAGGAAGGTCAGTAGCCAACCAATGCAGATTAAGTGAAGGGCATTCCATAGGGAAGAGGAGGTGATGGCAGGGTCAGGCAGGGGGAGGAAATAGAGGTAGCCAGAGGTCTTGTCATTGAATAGGTCGTACTATGGGCAAATAGTGAGCAGCTAGTGCGATTATATGGGACAGTCACAAGCATTTTTATTCATAATGTACTGGTGAAGGAGATGTTTAAACTGAGCAAGATGAGGTGTATTAGTTCATGGACCAGGCAATTTAGCCAGTTTGGGGCTCTGTAGAGGAAGGATCATTGGCACTGGGTGGTCCTGAACCTTGGTACGAGTAAGAGGTCGGTGTCAGAAGTCCGAGTATGGCGAGCCTTTAGGGATCTGGGTAGAAGACAGGTGATGCCAGTTGGCAGGGTTCCTTGAAGCACCTTTTTTGCAAGTATACAAGAATAATGCTGGATTCTGCCTTGTAGATTAAGCCATCCTGTTTGTGCATAGAGATCACAATTGTGGGTGCAGGGCTCAGCACCAGTGAGTAGTCTACAGGCTTTGTTTAGTGTTGTGTTTAGCCTTTTGAGGGATGTGACTGAGGCAGCGCTGTAAATAACCAAACCGTAATCAATAGTGGCTAGAACCGAACTGTTTGGTTGTTGGGATGCATAGGGAGAGGCATCGCCAGTAGAAAATAGGAAGTTATCCCTCTGTGGGAATAAACATCAGACGAGGCAAATTTACAGGTTTAAAACACACCGTGGAGTGATATTTATTTTTCAAATATTAGAAAAGTAATAAATGAAAACAAAAAAATTGCAAAGAAAATCACTACTTAACATTAGTAGTTTCTCCCATAATACAGTCCTGGATCTTACAGCTCCTGAGACCCTTCTCATCTGCATTCAACAGCTTGTCTGCGCAGACAGTAGAACCTCTCTCAGGCTGAGCCCTACTGGACTGCACTAAAGTGAACTCAGTGAAGAGGTTTTTATATCTTTTGGTGGGGTTACCTGACTGAGCCCTTTCTGTATTTACATGTCTGGACATGCTGTTTCAAAACCAAAGTGGGGGTTTGTATCAGGGGACTTCCAGGTTCACTTAACGGTGCAGTGTATATCTCCACAGATATTGACTTTCTATATCGCTGATCCACAGTGACTAAGCACTTCTATACATAGAACCTTATACAGTAACAGGTTTATAGTGTGAATTTATGAAAATGCCTTAAGGATTTCTTATAACTGTACTAATCATGAAATTATTATTGTTTTATATGGCTTCTAGTCATTTTTTTAAAGGCTTTATTAACTGTATTCATTCCTGCTATCTAAAATAGCCTTCATGCTTTTTGTACACGAATGCACTTATGCACTTTACACAACACCTCTCCGAATGTTTGGCATCATTCCAGGGACTGGATGGATGGAAATGGAAAAAAAATGAAAAGAGAGAACTGGTAGGGATAGTAAAGAGTTACGTTAGGTGGCCAACCTAGGGTTGGGGGGGGAGAAGAGAAAAGCGTTAACTGCTGCTAGGCAGTAAGGAGATAGAAAAGTGGTCCATCAGTCACAGCCGAGGGTGTAGCCTAACTCTGCCTCAGATCCCATCTGGAGTACTGCATGCAGTTCTGGAGACCCCATCTCTGCAAGGACATAGGATAGAGGCTGTCCAGAGGAAGGCAACTAAAATGGTGCAGGGTCTTCATCAGAAGACATACAAAAGAGACTAAAGGAGCTTAATATGTATACCCTTGAGGAAAGGAGTGAGGTGGGACATGACAGAAACTTTCAAGTACCTCAAGGGAAACATCAAAGTCCAAGAGGGTGGTATCTTTCAGAAAAAGATGTGCAAGAACAAGGGGGAACAATTTGAAGATAGAGGGGGGATGGCTGAGAGGTACTGTGAGGATGTATTTTTTTCACGGAGAGGGTTGTGGATACATGGAATGGCCTTCCTGAGGAGGTTGTGGAGTCAAAAACAGTGGGGGAATTCAAGAATGTATGGGACAAACATAAGGCAATTCTAGTGGGGGCTAGGAGGAAGTAGGCTGTTTGTTAACTAGGATCTGCAGCTTGTCCATCCGGTAGGGAAATGGGAAGACTAGGTGGACCAAGTGGTCCTTATCTGTCATCAAACTCTGTGTTTCCTCTGTGTCACAAAAGATGTTGACAGAGCCCCAGGACTGACCCCTGCAGTACCCCACTAATGACAACCCTTTCCTGAGAATTCCCTGTGGTGGGCAGGCTGGGGGCCCAATGGCATGAAGGGCTAAGGTGTTGAATGCCTTACTTCCTGCCATGCTGGTGAACCGTGCTCAGGAACAAGCATAAGTTACTGAGGGTTGGTGGAGTGAGAGAAGATTGAGTATCCTGGGGACTGCTCTTCTCTCCTGGGGGGGGGGTTGGCCAAGTCATCTTGGCCTATGACCGCCACTGGGTGGAGGCCCGGTGCTACTGCAGGCATGAGCAACTCAGATGGGTGGGACTGTGTAGGCTGTGTGCGCCTCCATGCATACGTCCTTGCGTTGCAGCAGGGAGAGAACAAGAAAAGTGGAAAAACTAGGGATCAGGGTTTTGTAAAGCCATGCCCACATCTCTGTGACCCACTCTGCCACTCCAGTCCCGGAGCAAATCTGGATGTGTGTACTTTGGGGGTGGGCAAACGGCCTTCCCTGTCTCCACTGTAGGGGGAATCGACAAGGGAACTGAGCTCCCAGAGCGGAGGGAGGAAGAGACTGTTGCTGAATGTGGGGATAGGACTGAGGAGCCACCCAGGTCTGCTAGAAGAGGATAAAAACCTTGTAGAGAAAATGGTGGCATGCTGGATTCTGCTGTCAGTTGCCCTTGTTACCAAATCAGAAGAGTCAAGTTTATCTGGCAGATATTCTGGCAGTGAGCCTTGTACTGCCTACTATTCTGTAACCTACTTACCTTTAGGAACTCCACCAGCCTTTTCTTAAAAACAGCTGCCTACTTCTTACTTTCTATCATGTTATCTCGAGCAGGATCTACCACTGAGCCCGAGTACCACAACCACAGTTAGCAATCAACTTCCTCTGCATAACTGAGCTGTCTCAGTACTGCTACCACAGCAAATTGCTTTCATTGCACCATTGAGCCTCTCTCAGTACTTCCACAGTTATCCACCTGCTTCTGCTGCACCACTGGACCTCTCTCAGTACTGCTACCACAGCCACCCACTTCCATTGCATTGGTGAGGCTGTCTCAGTACTGCTACCACAGCCACCTGCTTCCATTGCACCTGTGAGCCTGTCTCAGTACTGATACCACAGCCATCCACTTCCACTGCATCAGTGAGCCTGTCTCAGTTCTGCTACCACAGCCATCTGCTTCCACTGCACCAGTGAGCTCTCAGTACAGCTACCACAGCCACCCACTTCCACTGCATCAGTGACCCTCTCAGTACTGCTACCACAGCTCACCTGCTCCCACTGCAACAGTGAGCATGTCTCAATACTGCTACCTCAGCCACCCACTTCCACTGCACCAGTGATGTCTCAGTAATACTACCACAGCCACCCACTTCCACTTCATCAGTGATCCTATCTCTGTGTTGCTACTGCAACCACCTGCTTCCACTGCACCAGTGAGCTGTCTCAGTACTGCTACCACAGCCACCCACTTCCTCTGCACCAGTGAGCTCTCAGTACTGCTTCCACAGCAACCTGCTTTCATTGCACCATTTAGTGCCTCTCAGTACTGGTACTACAGCCACCTGTCTCCACTGCACCACTGAGCCTCTCTCAGCACCTCTACTACAGCCACCCACCCACTTCCACTGCACCACTGAGCCTCACAGTAATGCTGCTACAGCCACCCTCTTCCACTGTACAGCTGGACCTCAGTACTTTCACTACAGCCCCTTGCTTCCACTACACCAGTGAGCTGCTGTCTTCCTGCATACTATAAAACTAACTTAGTCTCACATGAAAAACTGATTGTTCTAGTTCCTATATTTTTATTTACACAAAACCCAGATTTCTGTACACATTTTGATCTTCCTCTCAGTCATACGCACAGTTGCAACATTCGTGTGCACTGCACTGCTATCAGAAACTGAAAGGGGAGTAAAAAAAAAAAATGTATCAGTAAATAAAAACAGACAATTCTAATTCTTCTTTACTGAACCTACACTGGGGGCCACATATGTGAACTATTAGCACCACTCAAACAGGGCTAAGCTGCATTAACCATGCTTTTCACTTACAAACCGTCATATTTAAAGACACAGATAATGTTGTTGTAAACTGTTAGTGTGTGAGCACTAACAGTGTCCAGATGCATACTCAAATCACTATTATACATTTTATTTTATTTACATTTTATCTCCAATTTGACCCCTGTTTTATAATCGTGAAACCTGATTAGCTAAGGGCCATCTTTACATGTGCTGTTATCGCAGCAGAGCGGCACTGGATAAAGATTCAGTAGCCTTTTCACACTAAAAATCAATACTGACCACACATCCCTGATTGCCACCACAAACATGGCTATTACCTGTACTCACTAAAAACCTTCAACTAGGCCCTAAAATAAAACTGCCTTAAATTAAAAAAAAGTATACATCTCTTATCTATCTTAAAATCTATCATTTGCCCTCATAATTCTCTTCTTACAGACACACACATATATAAAAAATGTAGTACCACAGTACTTACAATTTTAATTTCTGATGTTTCTTTGCTGTCTATGAAAATACCCACCTCCTATCCTCATCTGCTTACTAGGGAAATCTCTGTTGTTCAGCGTGCTACAGATAAAACAAAAGCCCTGGTTCCATCTGAGGCCTTCTGTTGTGTGACTACAGGAGTAAACGTTCTGAGTAGAACTAAGCAGAGATTTGAATTTCTGCATTCCATCCATAGTAAACATTCCATCTGTTGAATGCAGGAAAGACAGAAAAGAAACAAGTTGGGGAAAAGGAAGGCATAATATCAAAAAGAAAGAGGTGTGGAAACAGGTACTTTTTTATTTTTATTTAAAATTTGGTAACTGGAAAGGCACACTGAGCCAAGACTTGATTCCAGGTGCGACTCTGGGAAAGGGTAACATATGGAGAGCAAAATAATACATGCAATAAAATATACAGCGAGCAATACACAATGCAAATAAAATAAACCGTGAGCAAAGCCAGGATTACAATAGGACGCAATCATAATTCAGGGAGTAATAAACGTTTGTATTCGGGAACAACAAATGCCTTCAGGGAAAATGAATACAAGTTGTTTGGGAAAACTAGCAGAGACTAATTTAGGCCAGGGTTGGGCACTCAGTCCTGCCCCATGGAGAGGGGGATTATGAGGGAAGGTGACAGTAAGGCATAGGCAACTGAGGAGGGGGGCTGCTCAGGATGCAGAGGGAGTTGTGGAACAATGTGTACTCAATGGAGAAGGGAGGAGACTTTTTACTGAAGAGGAGGAGGAGGAGGATAGGCTGAGATCTGGAGTCAGCTTATTCCAGAGAAGTGGAAAATGGTGGAAGGCTGATTGGCCAGTGGCAGAGTGAGGATAGAGGATAGAAAAGGAGTGAGGGTCTCTGTGATGTAAGGGGTACATTGAGGAGGTAGCCTGAGAGAAGCAGGAGGAGAGGTAGCAGGGCAGAGTTCCAAACCAGAACTTAGTGACCAAGGAAGCACAATAAACCATCCTTCTGTGAGACAGTGGTGCAAAAGAGAGCAGAGTAGAGGAGACTGTGGTGAGTGAGGGGAGAGGTAGCAGTAGCAAAGCAGCAGAAAGAATTTAGGTGTGTCCAGTCTGGAGAGAGATGTCGCAGGTGCAGTGCCGTAGACCACATCGGCGTGAGTCGATGATGGGTAGTATCATTTTAGATACCAGCTCGAATGGGTAGGGAGAGGAAGACTGTCTTATGGTGATAGACTACTGCAAGCTTGGGTCAGAGTTTGGTACAGATGGAGTCTATGTGGCTGTCCAGCCAGTCCCTAAGGTATTTGAAAGCTGACCATCTCTAGGGGAGCTGTCCAAAGTGGAGAAGGCTAGGGTAGAGTGGAGGGAGGCCAGCTTTTGTCTTGAGCCGAAAGACATGGCAAAAGTTTCTTTAGTATTGTTTCAGGTGTGAACGGAACCAGGTCTGTACTCTATTAAAGTCTTGCTGTAGAGGGACTGCACACTGATATATGAGACTGGAGGTAAAGATGACAGTATCTCTGCATACATGTATATATTGGAGGTGCTACAGACAGCGGGAGGTCGTTAATGAACAGTGAGTAAAGGATGGGGCCAAGGATAGAGCCTCGGAGACTCCAGTAAGGATGGGGAGGAAAGTGCAGTGCCAGTTTGGACAGGTTGCTGCTTATGTAGATGGGAGTGGAACCAGTTCACTGTAGGGTCTGCAAGGCCAACACACTTTAGTTTAAGTAGCAGGAGGGTGTAGTAGACTGAATCCAATGCCTTGCTAGGTCTATAAAAATGGCGGCTGGATCTGACTCTGGTCCATTGCCAAGAAAATTGAATCAGTGACCCGCAGCAGGGAGGAGATGGTAGAGTGTTGCATGCGAATCCCCACCCAGCAGGAGAGAGAGAGAGAGAGTTGTTTGAGGCAAGGAACTCGGAGAGCCTAGAGTGAATGAGAGACCTGACGCTTGGATAGAGAAGGAAACATAACATAGAAACATAGAATTTGACGGCAGATAAGGACCGCTTGGCCCACCCAGTCTGCCCATTTCCTACCTAATGGATAAGCTGCAGATCCTAGTTAACCAGCAGCCTACTTCTTTCTACCCCACCCCTAGAATTGCCTTATGACTGTCCCATGCATGCTTGAATTCAACCACTGTTTTTGACTCCACAACCTCCTCTGGAAGGCCATTCCATGCATCCACAACCCTCTCTGTGAAAAAATACTTCCTTACATTACCTCTGAGCTGCCCCCATCTTCAAATTGTGCCCCTTGTTCTTGCACACCCTCTTTTTGAAAGATGCTACCTCTTGGACTTTGTTGATTCCCTTGAGGTACTTGAACGTTTCTATCATGTCCCCTCTCCCTCTTTTCCTCGAGGCTATACATATTAAGCTCCTTTAGTCTCTCTTCATATGTCTTCTGGTGTAGACCCTGCACCATTTTAGTTGCCCTCCTCTGGACAGCTTCCATCTTGTCTATGTCCTGAGGAGATTGGGTCTCAGAACTTCACACAGTACTCAGATGAGGTCTCACCAGCTGTCTGTAAGAGGATAACAACTTCCTGTTTTCTACTGGTGATGCCTCTCCTATGTATTCCCCAGCCCTCCTTACTGCCCTCTCACATTGCTTACCCACCTTTAAGTCATCTGATATGACTACCCCCAGGTCCCTTTCAATTTTGTTGTTAGTATCTCACCCCATTGTGTACTCGTCCCTGGATTTTTGTTTCCAGGTGCATTACCTTGCACTTCTTAGCATTGAATCTAAGCTGCCATACATTTGACCATTCCTCTAACCTTGCCAAGTCCCTTCTCATCCTTTCCACCCCACCTTGTGCATCAATTCTGTTGCAGATCTTTGTGTCATCTGCAAAGAGACATACTTTTCTTTCCAGTCTCTCTGCAATGTTGCTTATAAAGACATTGAAGAGGACCGGTCCTAATACTGAACCCTGCGGTACCCCACTAGTAACCCCCTTTTTCAGAGTGGACTCCATTTACTATTACCATCTGTGTCCTATTCTCCAGCCAATTCTTTACCCAGGCTGTCATCTTGGGACCCATTCCCAGGCTGGCTAACTTGTATATTAATCTTTTGTGTGGGACTGAGTCAACTGCCTTGCTAAAGTCTAGGTAGGCCATGTCCACATCCCTCCTGATCTACTACTTTGGTCACTCAGTCTAAGAAATCTATTAGATCTGTCTGGCATGACCTTCCGCTGTGAATCCATGCTGCCTTGGTCCTGTGCCCTCTGGCCTCTAGGTACTCAACAGTTCTTTCCTTCAGAAGTGATTCCATCATTTTCCCTACCACTGAGGTTAAACTAACAGGTCTGTAGTTCTCGCCTGCCCTGCTCCCACTTTTGTGAAGGGAATCACATCTGCCCTCCTCCAGTCCTCAGGTACCACCCCATCCTCCCATGATTTGTTAAAGAGGTAGTCAGTGGTGTCACTAGTTCTACCCTTAGTTCTTTTAGAATTCTGGGATGAATCCCATCAGGCCCCATTGCTTTGTCCACCTTCAGTTTTAAGAGTTCTTTCAGAACCCTTTCTTCTGTAAATGGGCTGATATCAACTTTTGTATCCAGGGGGTTTCTATTGTTTGTTTTAGGTACCTCCCCCTCTTCATTTGTAAATACTGAGCAAAAATATTTGTTTAGTATCTCTGCCTTTTCACAGTTACCCTCTGCCCACCCCCTCCCGTTTATTAAGCCTCACTATCTCTCCCTTAGTCTTCCTTCGCTCCCTGATGTACCTAAAAAAGGTTTTGTCCCCCTTCTTAACTGAGTTGGCTATCTTGTCCTCGGTCCGGGCCTTTGCTGTTCTGACTGCCTTCCCAGCTTCCTGTTGCTTTAACTGATACAATTCTATGTCCTGCTCCTTCTGTGATTCCTTGTACTTTCTGGATGCTTTCTTTTCTCTTGGGAGGCAGATGGTCCGCTAGTTCCGGGAGTAGTGGGGTCACCACCCTTATGGAGAGGCAACACATTGGCAAACTTCCATGTTTTGGGAAAAGTAGAGGTAGAGAGGGAGAGGTTGAGGATGTGGGCTAAAGGGGCAACTATGGCAGGGTGGAGAGATGAAGCCTAGGGTGGAGACCATCAGGGTTGGATTTGTTTGGGTTGAGGGCAAGGAGGGCAGTACAGACTTTTGAGGGGAGAAAGGAGGGAAGTGGAACATGGAGGGAGGATTGGCAGATTCAGGAGGTGGAGGAGGAAACAAGTGGGAGGGAGAGGGTCATCTGGGAGTGCACAGGTGGCAAGAATTTGTTAAAAGTCTCTGCTGCTGAGAGGGTCAGAGGCAGGGGAGCCATCAATATTAAGGATTGGGAAGGCCTGTTAAGTGTATGTTTGGGGTAAGGAGTGTACACTCTTCCACAAGATCAGGTGTGTTTTGGTTGGTAGGTGGGACCTAAAATATGTGGCTTTGGAATGGCAAATTGCTTTAATGCACTTATTTCTGAGTGTTTTGTAGGTTTATAGGTCTATCTGAGTTTTGGACACTTTGTATGGTAACTAGGCTTTATCTCTGACCCTGCATTTGACAAGTAGGTCAGGTGTAATCCAGGGATGATGGTGTCGTTTACTCTAGCTTTCTTTAGTGGGTAAATGGGGTGGGTTGGGAAAATAAAGGGTTAAAGGGCTAATTAAAATATATGTATTTTTGCTCTGCATTAATATTTGAATCTGAGATAGCATGCCAGTACTGGGATGCCCTGGGACTATTTTGCTGGGATGGATGACCATATTTAAAAGTCATACTTTTTTTGTGTGTGTGCATTTAAAAAAGATTCTTGGGCCCATTTTATAATAAAATAAGACAATCCAGGATGTGCGTGTGGGATAATGACACTTCTCTGGTGGTTGAAGGCACTCGGCAAGGCCTTGTGCCTCACAACCCACACGTGATGTGCCATTATCCCACCACAACGCACATCCTGGAGTATCTTATTGCTTAATTTGCAACTTGCATACAGCACAGCTGAATATTCGTGTTTTTGAAGGCACTAAACAGCTATCAACACAGCAACAGTTAGTGCCTGTGAAACCTAGTTTTAATTTAGCACAATGAGTGCCCCCCAGCAGTCTCTGGACAACACATCAGCAGAGAATTTTGTTAAGAGTTCTACTTAATTTCGCTTGCAGTACCTAAGTTTAAGTCCCGCTTTGGTAGGTCTGCCATTAATCACGCTCTACCGCACTATGGAACAGCCTGCAAAAAATCTTGCGACCGGCATTCCCAATCAAACTATCAGCCTTCAAAGCACTATATTTGCGTTCATTCAAGGAATCCTATAACTGCTTCCCTGATGTCACAGCCTCCCAGCGTCTCCCCTCACCAATTCAGTTTCTAGCCCTGTCAGGAGCATTCCATTCCTGGTACTCATACCCCACTACTCAGTATGTCTGTGTGTATTTGTACCCCATCTGATAGATCCACACAATCTAAGTTGGAGTCTCCCTCTCTTGAGTCATCCTGGCATCTACTTATATTACACTCTGGCACGTCACCCTTGGCCCCTGTTCCTGGTGTATTGCACCTAGCTTATAACCGTTGCCACCTGCCCCTGGTGCTCTAAAGCCCCTCAGGCACACCTGCACTTGTGCTGTCATTCCCGAGTTCCTCCCCCTTCCTCACCCGTGCCCCTCCTTGCACTATATACTCAATACTTGAATCCAAGCCTGCCCCATGAAAACTCTGTATATATGATTGAATAGGTTTACTCTGTATCTTTTGTAGCACAAGTTCTGTAGCACATGGTATTTAGCTTTCTGTCTTATTTTATAAATGTACTTCAGTGCTGTTATTAACCTCATGTGTGTAATCCCTATTCTATTTAATGACTCCGTAAATTGGTATTCCTCTTTGTGTATTGTTTATCCCAGGTCCATCTCGAAAAAATGAGCTTGCTCAATAGTGTTCACCTGGCTAAATAAAGATTTTGATTGATTGATTAGGGTACCACTTCCTAAAAATGCAAACTGCAGTCCTTTATGTTCAAGTTTATCTAGGAATAAGTCACTGAGTGAAAGCTCATTTGCAATGACATCCCTACATACACACACACACCATTATAACATATAAAAGATTTACGTACAATACAAAGATCACTTTAAAAACAGTAGCACATTTTGCATACAGTATTTACAATCATTATATAAATAAATTTAAAACTCATAATAGGCTGAAACAACTACTGTTTGCTGGCCTAAGGGGGTAGTGGGTGCTACTTGGCTACACACAGTGGTGGCCATCCTAAACTTCCCTGTCACCTCAGAACTCAAGTACCACATTAAAATACTGCAAACAGTATTCACACCTACACTAACTGCCACTCTTATCACAGAAACCATAAATGCAATAAGGTAATACATAAGCTACTAAGGTCCTTCCCACATGACAGCCTCCCCCACCAGGGGGCAGTCATGCAATGGAAGAGGTGCTCTCCCAGAGGTGGGAGGCGTTCAGTGGATGCCGAATCCCACCTCGCCATCTGGCATCAGCTGCTCTGGGCGCGAACCCAGGTCATCTGGGTGGCAAGTGGTAACTCTACTGCTGTGCTATCTGACAAGCTTATCGCAAGGATTTCTGATCAACTGCAATGTTGTTGTACCACAGGAGGTTATAGCCATATTCCATGACCTTTAAACTGTGTGTGGTATAACAGCATTTCTGCTGGCATTGAAATCCATGCAGAACAAACTCTCATTATACACTATGAACCTGTGTTACACAACATGCCAATTCTGCATTATCTTGTCTTTGTAATGCACCATTGTCTTTGCTGGCCAGTCTGATCTCCCTCCTACATGGCCTGCTGTAGTTATTGTAGTGGAAACATGAACCAAAGCACCCCTCCCTGTCTTTTTCTGTGCATCCCAGTAAACATAGAAAGTCCCACATGCCACAGTACCAGTAGAGCTATGTGTATGTTTCCTGACATCCAGTGGTTCCCCTTACCCATCCCAGTTCTTGTGACCCCTCTGCTAAGTCCACCAACACCTGTTTCCCAACACCTGTTCCCCATCACAGTGTCCAGCACTTACCTCCCCAGTTGGCTACAGTTTGTTACAAACAAATCTCTTAGCCATATGACATCATAGAGTTAGGAAAGACCTGGGGACCATCGAGAGTTAGGAAGACATAGGCAGCTGTGCCACTGTTCGGAGTGCCTGGGCAACAGTGAGAGTCAGGAAGGCCTGGGTATTGGGGATCCTAGTAAGCTTCTTCTTAGTGCTAAATGTCTTGGAGACTGTGTTGGTTTTAAGAGTGCTGGTTTGAGCTGAACCAGCATTTGACATTGTCAAAATCCCCATACTCTCTTCAAGTCCTACTCCAGGACTTTTCCACACACCTGTATCTTGCCCCACTTTGTCCCTCTTTTCCTCTAGCAGCCGTGGTCTATCCTTTTGTCCTGTAGCCTCTTTTCTGCACCCACTTTTTCTTGCACCAATGCACATCCTACCTATACAGTGTACATCTTCCTGCGCCAGTCTCTTCTCACTTGCTTCCCTCTGCCTACCCATGCCTCCACATTTTTTATGCTCTCAGTCTAATACTCTCACACTGATGTAAACCCTGCCCCCACACACGCTACAGTGCACACACACACATACATATTTTTCTCCTGTCCTTTTGGGCTACTCTTGCAGTACTCTTTAAGAATTGGCACTTTTCCAGCATTTGCACCTTTACTTAATTTCTTGTGGTATTGTTCTGGTATTTGATTCAGTTTGCACGTTACCTGCATACATACATCTCAACTGTCCCCAGTTATGAGACATATCATTCATTTTATCCCTTAAAATTGTTCTGTCCCTCCTGTGTCCCTCATGGAAAAGGTACTGCCATCACAGAAAATGTGCTGTAAATTCAAACTTTAAAGCAGAAATTCAATATTCTAAGAGGCTAAATCAAAAATAAATGTAGAAGTAAACACAATGATTTCCACAGTGTTCTGAGCTTGTAGCTCCATGTTTGAGGATGCACCCTTCATTCTAGGGGTTAGGGCCCCTCCTTGTCTTTCATTATGAGTGTCCCTGTCCCTTATTTCTGTGACAAAAGGTTGAGAGGTGTGTCTACATTATTGTTTTCTTTTTTTGTTACCTATTATTTTTACCTCCTTCTGGTGTTCTGCATCCTTAGTTTACACTGTTCCTCTCGTATAATTATGTATTTGTGTAATTTGTTGCACTGTACAAGTATTGCTGCTGTCTCCACTTCATTCTCCTTCCCTGCGTTGCACTGGGAAACGGTCTTCCACTCAGTGACAAGAAGTCAGATATTTCTGTATGTAGTAGTGATGCATTATACAAACAAGGACGTTTGAAAAATTAGTTGTTTTAAATATGACACACACTTCCGCCTCCAACACACACACACATGCACATACATACACACACACACACACACCAATAAGAACAGCATTACTTAAAACAAGGCAACAGAAATATGGGCATATCTATATAAGACAGGAGTTTTCATTTGTTATAACAGTCTGAGCGGTGGGCATGGGGAGGGTGGGGTGAGGGTTGTGGGCATGATCATTCTGAAAGACTTTATAATGCTTTCAGCTTCTAGTACAGAGGTTAGAGCAGCAGAGACTCCATTGCAGGGGTTACTGGATTCTAATTGTGTTTGTACCCAAACTTTCTAGGTGATAAAAGCAAGAGTCCAAGCACCACTGGCTTTCTGCATGCCTCCTGTGTACTACATGCTTGCTAGAAGAAGAATATCATAGATCAAGTGCTCAGTTCCTTCACTCAAGGAGTTGTAGTTCCACCAGTCCATGAACAGATATTTTCCCAGTCTATCTACCTTATTGAATTTACAAAATATCACGCCATATAGTTGTTCACTATGACTTCTTTCAGTACCAGCCAGTCGTAGCTAAACACTGCAGATCCGTGTTTTATATTGACCAATACAGAAAAATACAAATCGACAGTAGCAGTAGTATGGCTTTATTCATGGGTTTGGTAAAACATACAGCAGTCCAAAGGAACTGGTAATTCCTGCTTCCTACTGTTAAAAGCTTTGAGCGATGCAAATGTTAATAACATACAAAACCACAGCTCATTGTGACCTGAGAACATCACCAGCCTATATCATTCCACACCCAGAGCTATGATCTCTGCTCCCCTGTTTTACTCGGCATGGGTGGCTATTAACCGGTACAAGTACTGTATACGGACTACATTTGCAAAGTGTAACTTTTGCTTGCTAAAGTGTCTGCAGAAAGGTGGCATTAGAAAAAGCTGCTGTGGTTGGCAAAATAAAATGGTTGTTCTGCACTGATGCACCCCAATAGAAAAGGGATGCAGGTTGCTGCTACTTATACAGATGCTTTTTAATCACCAAGTGACTGTTTAAAGCCCCTCCATTGCAGAATGCCTCCTTAATTGGTATCACACTAGAGGTTGCTGTAGGTGTACTTGATTTTCTCCTTAATATGTATGGTTAGTGGTGCAATAACATATAAAGCTCCTTTTTATTAACAAACAAAAAGTTACATCACTCTTGCGTGTACACCTGCTTTATTTTCCTTTTTCTTTTCCTCGCCTTCCCTCCATCCTTCCTTTTCCTGTCTCACCTTTTTTGTGTGAAGCAAAGCACAGTGTATTTTACAGGAATTCACATTTAAATGTCATACTGAACATACCACCAAGTCACTGCATCAGAAAATTGGGCTGTATCACCTGATCAGCCCCCTCAGCCTTAGGGATGTACTAGTCAAAAAAATACAGCAGAACAGGTCCTCCAGTCACACTCTCATAGAGATTTCGAGGGCAAGGTGTTCTGGGGACAGAGAGCCTTTACACATCTCCTAGTGGCTTAAAAAGGCTCAAGGTATTTCTCCTTGAGTGCAATCTGTGTGTTTTGTATATGCTGAAAGGTTACATTATGGTCAGCACTTGATTTCCAGTGTCATAGGTAGTTGTGAAACAGCGTGAGCGTGCCTTATCCTGTACATCCTACTGCCCTTCTTTTACTTGATTCCTTGTTGATGGTATCCCTGTGATTAGGCGCTGGGGAATGGGCACCTATAATAACGGGCGACCCACTCCCAGCGCATTTCAGGGACAGCTACGGAGGGTAGGGTGGCTGGGTGGGGTGGGCGACTATAGAAACAGGATGTCACTATCGTTGCCGCAGAGGTGGGTGAAGCAGGCACACACAGTGAGGATGTGAGGATGGTGCTGTGTGGGTTGGCAGCATACTGGGTTTGGGTTTGGGTGCTGGAATGTTTTGTTGCACCTGGCCTGAACCTTTCTTTTTAATGTTTCCATCCCTCCCCCCCTGACTTGCAACCCCCCCCTGGAGTTGAGAATCCTTCAGGAGGGGGGTGCGGGAGGCACTGCCGCCCACAGAAAACAATAAAAAACTAAGACCCCTGCACCTGTTTGCTGTGCGCCGGGGTGTCAGAGTGCCAAAACAAATTTTCAGCACTCTTGACTTCTGCATAATGGTGATCGTCTTTAAGCTTTTGCCATTATGACATAGAACCTTGTTGGGTCTGTGATGCCCTTGTAAGCTGTCTGCCTATCATTTGTAATCAGATGTTTACAAATTTTTTGTATTTATACCTTGTTTTTGCTTCATATGCATTTCCCATTGTCTCCTGCTTGTATACTATGTTATGTTTCTAGATATTTGTAATTAATCCCAGGTCGCCCCTGAAAAGAGACTTTCAGTCTCAGTGAATCTACCCATTCAACAAAGGTCAGTAAATCAATATATAAATAACATTTTGCTGCATTATATTATATGCATCTCAACTGCTCTGGACATGCAATTTACCCCCCCACCACCACCATCTAGCCAATGTTTTTCTGTATTTACAGTTTAAAGTTGATCTCATTCTTAATCTCTTCTCTTGTCTCTCCCTCCCTCTCTTTGTTGTCTCAATCCTAATCTTTTCTTTTCACCACGATCTCTCTTGTGATCTCGTCATTACTAATCTCTTCATTACTAACCTCTTCTCTCTCTCTTTGAAGTCTCATCCGTAATCAGTTTTATCCTATCTTCCTCTCTCTCTTTGTTGTCTCAGTCCTAATCTCCTCACATCACTCATGATCTCTGTTTGAGATCTCATTACTAAACTCTCTCTTTGAGGCGTCATTCCTAATCTGTCTCTGTCTCTCTCTCTCTCTTAGTCTCTCATTGTGATACATAAGAACATATGAACATGCCAACAGATCAAGGTCTTGTGGTCTGTCTTGTCTGCTCAAAGGTCCAGGTTCCCCTGTGTTTACAATGGGACCTGTTCCCTCCCCAAATCCCCCTCATCTCCCTCTGTCTCCTCTCCATACCTAGCAACTGTTCCTTCCTTCTGTCCATCCTGTCTTGAAGCTATACACTGTTTTCAGAGAGACCACCTCCTCTGGCAACTCATTCCACTTGGTCACCACTCTCTCGGTGAAAAGTGCTTCTCTCTGTTAAATCTTCTCACTACTAGTTTTAGGCTATTCCCCTAAGTAAACTTTTTCTTATTAAGAGCGAAGAGGCCCTCTGTATTCACCATATTAATACCTTTAAGATATTTGAAGGTCTCGATCATATCCTCCCTCCCTTGTGTCCTCAAGGGGTACATGTTGAGCCCTTGAGCCTCTCTTCATAGGTGTTGCCCTGCTGCCTAAATCATCTTGGGCACCCTTCTCTGGACTGTCACCAGTAAACTGACATCCTTCTTAAGAGGCACTATACTCAAGGTGTGGTCTTACCAGTGACCTGTACATTGGTGGTATAACCTCTGCCTTCTTGCTGGTAATTCCCCTGGCTATGCAGCCCAACATCTGATTTGCCTTTGCTGCAGCTCTCTTGCAGTGTGCCAGGTGCTTTAGGTCACTCTTGATGATAACTCCCAGGTCCTTTTCTTCCTCGCATTTAGTGACCACCCAAGCAGTATTTAGTCTCTGGGTTGTTCACCCCTAAGTGCATAACTGCACTTTTTAGCATTGAACACTAGTTGCCAAATGCCAGACCACTTCTCTGACCTAGCCAGTTCTCCCCTTATTTCCTGTCTCCCCTCCTCCATGGCCACCCTCCCACACAGCTTTGTAGCATCCACAAATAAGCAGATTTTACCCTTGATCCCATCTGCAGTGTCACTGATGATGAAGTTAAACAACACCAGACTGAGCTCTGAGCCCTGTGGGACCCCAGTATTCACCAGCCTAGCTTCTGAGAATTCCCTCTGACCACCACCTTTGGGCTTCTGTTCAACCAAATTTTGACCTCATCTAGTGGAGCTTGGCCCCATCCCCAGATTCTCCAGCTTCCTGACTATTCTCCCATGAGGTACAGAGTCGGAGGCCTTGCTGACAGGACATCAACTGCTTGGCCCCTCTCCACTACCTTGGTCATCCAGTCGAAAAGTCAATTGGATTAGTCTGGCAGGACCTCCCTGACACAAATCCATGCTGCCTTCATCTTGCAGCCTGTTTCCTCCAAGATAGCCCACCCATTTCTCCTTCAGGATAGTCTCCATCAGTTTCCTCATTACTGAGGTCAGATGACTGGCCTATAATTCCCTGCTTCTTACCCCAGGAGTCTTTTAGCATCAGTAGCTTTTTAGCAGTTAGCTGGCTAGGTGCAACTACCCCGGAGGTGTGCCTTTAAGAGAATTTTTATTTAAATGAGCTTAGGGCCATAGCCTGTCAAAAAACAGGAAGGGAAGTGAGCTGAGTGAGAGCTGCTGAAGGCTTCAGAATTTTTTCACAGCTGGACTGAGCAACATTGCCCCTGAGGTGCCTCTCAACTTTCCTTGTTGACAGCCTCCTAGTGCTTATCTGGGTAAAGTTTTCCTCATACTTCATTTTTAATAGTGTGCTGACTGAAAGTTTTCATTTCGTTAGCGCGTGCTAATTTTTATTTTAGGCACCTAGCAATTATGACTCTATTTTTACTGTGACTGTTCATTTCTGATGCTGTTTTTATCGCAGGTGCTTAATTTCAGTGGTTCATCTCTTTTCTGAACAAATTCCGGAAGGAACCGTTGAATTAGGGACAGTTGCATTGTTTTTTACCTCAGACCACACGGGTTTTACCGCGAGGCACCCCAGTGGAATTCAGACCTCAACAGTGCCTGGGGGAGTCTCTCAGGATTGGTAATTATGAGAAAACCCGTAGTTATATAAGGAAACTGGACCTATGGTGTCATCTGTCACAGGACTGTCCATAAGGGTTCAACTGCAACCTGTGCACAGTTGACCAATATTACTGGGTTTTCTATTAAGATCGGCATGGGTATAGATCCTAGCTCTACAACCAAAAAGGAAAAAAAAGGCACTTGCAATAGACAGAGATAATGAACTGGGGCAGGAGTGGTCAGGCCAGTGGTATTTTCACAAGAAACCTGCGCAGATTCGTAAGGTCCAGGGCTGGTTTGCTTTGCTTAAATTGGCAAACATAGCAGGCAAACCTTGATTATTATGGCTGAGGATAAATCAGAGGCTTCTGATGAGGGGCCATACAAAAGTACCAGTACTAAAATGTAAGCAGAGGCACTGAGGAACCCTCCAGATCCCAGCCAAAAATAAAGCTTCCAAAATGAAGTTCCTCACAAACTAAAAATAATGAAGTGATGAAAAAGGAAGCTTGAGCAAGTCACAGATGAAGTGGCTAAAAGAAACTCTGTCAAGACAAAAATGCTCCGTTGTCTGGGAAAGCCAGTAGTAAGACAACAGGCAGCTTAAAGCATATAGAAAAACAAAACACTTACAAAGTCTGCACAGGTTCTTCCATCTGTGCAAGATATGGAAAAAGCATGGTAACTGTTTCAGACCATACAAAAGATGGGTCCTTTATTTACTGGGACTGACAAGCATTCTTCCACAGTTCTCTCTTCTATAGACTGTAAGGGTGATACAGATGATGAAGAACAATTCTATGATGCCCGACATGGATTTTGATGGCCTTGAGCCCCAAGAGTCCCCGGATCCTCCTCTCGGGGACCCCCCAGGTGACCAGGAGGATTCCTCCTTTCTGTTTACATTTAGACAAAACATGCTGGACACCCTGGACCTCCCTACGCAGGAGCCCAACCAGGATGTCGATGAAGACACAGATTATAGGGAGATGAGAGGTCTTTCAACCCCAAGACCCTGGTCATCTCTATCTACAATGCATTTAGAAAAAATACCGTGAAGGTGCTACAATACCCCACTTCAGTAACGGGTTGATAAGCGGATTGAGAGAAAATATAGATTGTCTAAAAAGGGTACCGAGTTCCTGTCTGCACACCCTAGCCATGAGTGTATAGTGCAGCAGGCAGCTTGTGAGAAAGCTGGAGTTTCCTTGTCCCCCTCAAGCCCGGACAAGGATTCCAAGAAAATTGATTTTATAGCAAAGAAAATGTATGCCACAGCTTCCCTGCTTCTCAGACTTTCTTTGTACATAGTGTTCACAGCCAAATATCAGAAAGCCCTTTGGAAGTCTGTCCTGCCCATTGCCCACAGTGGGTCAAATTCTATGGCGCAGGAGCTGGTGGATATGACAAAAACTGCCCTGGAAGCTACCAAATACCAATTCCACATGGCAGATGACAACAGTGATGCAGCCTCTAGGGTGATGGCCCATGCCATCTCTCTGAGATGCTTCGCCTGGCTTAGAACAACTAGTCTAACCACAGACACTCAGACCAAGGCCATGGATTTTCCCCTTGATCAAAATACATTGTATGATTACAGAACCACTGACTACATGAAAAAAGTTAATGAGTACAAGGCCTCCTGACAGAGCCACTCATCCAAACCTAACACACTGCCCTCAGCGATCCTGTCCCAGGGGCGGTAGGGGCGAAGTTTTATTCAAGGCTTTACAATCCCTGTCCCCAATCTAACCTGTCAGCACAGGGGTCTTTCAGAGGCAGGGACAGAAGGGGCCAAAGAAGAGCCACCTCTACCCAGTCATCTGCCTCAGTCTAAGTTCTGATGTGAGTGTCCAGGTCGCCTCCCGCTCGGTGGAGGCAGACTCTCCCACTGTCTTCAGGACTGGTCCCTCATCACTTCAGACAGGTGGGTGCTGAAGATAGTGGAGAAGGGTCTGCCATTACAGTTCAAGCAGATGCCAGACCTCAAGCATACCCAGGTGTCATGACCTCTGTCCCCAATACAGATCCCACAGTTGAAATTGGAGGTACAAATCCTTCTGGCTTAATGAGCAGTGGAGAGGGTCCCCATCCACGAGAAGGGCAAGGGCCTCTATTTCAGGTATTTTCTGACACAAAAACTGGGGAGTAGTGACCTATCATAGATCTTAGATATTTAAACAAACATCTGAGAAAAAAATTCAGAATGGTCACTCTGTCACTGGTCATACAATCCTTAGAGCAGGGAGACTGGCTAGCCTCCCTGGACTTAAAGGATGCTTACATCCACATACCCATAAGGAGATCTCACAGGAAGTTTCTCAGGTTCAAACTTCCTTCAGGTCACTATCAGTTTGCTGCAATGCCCTTTGGTCTGTCCTCAGCCCCAAGAGTCTTTACCAGGTGTCTTGCAGTGGTAGCAGCACACCTGAGGAGACTGGGTATCACTGTCTGCCCCAACTGGATGACTGGTTCATAGCAGCACAGTCTCCTTGTCAGGTCAAGGAGTCCCTTTTCCTCAAAGAATGCACTTTGGAGTCTCTGGGTTTCCTGATAAATCTAAAGAAATCACACCAGAACCCACCCAGCTGCTCACCTTCATAGGGCCCAGTTGGACAGTCAGAAAGGATATGCTTTCCTCCCACAGGAAAGAATTCAGAATTTCCTTTAAGTGGCAGATTCTTTCATCCGGGGACAGCCAAGAACAGCCAGACATCTCCTCAAACTTCTGGGACACATGGCCTCAATGACTGCAGTGGTCCCAGAAGTCAGGTACAGGGTGTGACTCCTGCAAGCCTACTGACTTTTCAAAGTTGATACCTGTGTCAGAGCAGTTCCTCCAAAATCTGCTGTGGTGGAAGAACCCTGCAAATTTACATGCAGGGTACCGTTCAAGCTCCGCTTCCCAGAAGGTGATCACCACAGATGCCTCCCTATTGTGCTGGGAGCACATCTGGACAGTGCCTCAGTATGTGGCAGCTGGACTCTTGAGTAACAGTTGCACATAAATCTTTTGGAATTCAGAGCAGTCTTTCTAGATCTCAAGGCATTTGTTCGCAGCATAAAAGGGCAGGCAGTTCAAATTAGAATGGACAACACCACTGTAATGTTTTATATAAACAAGCAAGGTGGTACCAGATCAGGAATACTCTGTTCAGAAGCTCTGGTCTCTAGCATTCTCCCTGGGAGTCAGCCTCTCAGCTATTCACCTCCCAGGCAAACTCAGTACCCTAGCTGGTGCTGTGAGTCACATCAGTCAAGGCCAGATCGAATGGACCCTGAACAAGTAAGTACTAGCCACAGTGTTCAGGCGGTGGGCACACCAGACGTGGATATCTTTGATTCTCCCCTCAATTTCCAGCTTCCTCAGTATTGTTGCAGGCCCCCAGTCCTGGGAGCATGTCCTCTGGATGCCATGATCCTGGACTGGTCAGGGAGGTTCCTATGTGCATTCCCTCCCTTTCTCCTGATACTCAGGGTTTTGCTGAAACTCAGACAAAAGCCTGCATCGATGATCCTAGTGGCTTTGGACTGGCCCAGGCAAGCCTGGTACCCTCTCCTTCTCTAAATGTTCTGCAGCAGGCCCATTCTCTTGTCTCCAACTCACTACCTGCTGACCCTTCCTCAGATAGGAGTGCAGTATCTAGACATACATTCTCTTCACCTCAAAACCTGGTTCTTGAGGAATTAAGTTTCCATCCTCAGTACTCTGAACAGGTCCTTAAGATACTGAGGAATGCTAAAAAACTGAACACTAAGAAGACTTACGCAGCCAAGTGGAAAAGTTCTTACCTCTGGTGAAAGAGCAAAAAGGTTGAACCCCTATCAGCTTCAGACACTCAGCTGCTAGATTACCTGGTACACCTACAGGCGTCAGGCTTGAAATCATCTTTCCTTAGGCTTCACCTGGTGGCAATTTCGGCCTACCTTTTGGTGGAAAAGACAAAATCAGTTTTTTCTCCATGCCATATTTAAACAGTTTCTCACAGGCCTCTTGCACTTCCAACCTCCAGTCAGGGAGACTGTTCCCCTTTGGAGCCTAAACCTTTGCATAGACAGGCTCATGAAACCACCCTTCAAGCCTATGTCCGTGGCACACATCAAGTTAGTAACCTGGAAGACAGTCTTCTTGGTAACCATTACCTCTGCCAGGAGGATTTCGGAGTTACAGGCCCTGTGCACTGAGCCAAATTACATCATCCCTCACAATGATAAATTTGAGCTTAGGACAAATAGGAAATTTCTGCCAAAGGTGGTTTCAGAGTTCTACTTGAACCAGTCCATTACTCTGCCTGTCTTCTTTACTGAGAAATCCACTCCTGGCGAGCAAAAGCGCCACAGCTTGGATGTCAAAAGAACCATCTTCTACTACCTAGACAAAGCATATTAGACAGTCCAGAGCCTCTTCCACTTAGTTGTTTCTCACCTACAGGGATGTAGGCAGGGGGAAGATCAACTACCAAGAGAACTATTTCCCATTGGTTGGTCTCTTGTATTAGTTTCTGCTAAGAAAAAGCCGGTCACCAACCTCCAGTGGTGCTCAGGGCCCACTCTACCAGGGGGCACTGCAGCCTCGCTTGCAGCAGCAAGGGACATTCCCCTACTGGATGTCTGCAAAGCAGCTACCTGGAAATCTGTGCACACATTTGTGAAACACTACAGTTTAGATGTGCAGACCAGATCGGATGCCAAATTTGGCAGGGTGGTTCTGCAGAGCCTCTTTCCTAAATTGGTTCTCTGCCCACCTCCCACTTGGTACTGCTCGGTAGTCTGCTAAAGTTACTGATGCGAACGGACTCCTGGGGTAAGAAGAAAAAAATCACCGCAGTAATCTTTCTTCCAAGGGGTCCTTTAGCATCAGTAAGTTCCCACCCTTCTTCACCTGTTCACCTGTCGGAGAAGGGCTCTTCATCACATCTTTTTACCAAATTTGGAGTTTCCTTTTGATGAGTTTTTAACTCATGTTGTAGTTGTTTCTATTCCCACTTTTTGTGGCCATTTGCATGTTTTTTTTGAATCCTGTTGATTCTTTTTCAGGGCATGTGCTTTCCTTTGAAAAAATTCTGAAGCCTTCAGCAGCTCTCACTCAGCTCACTCCCCTTCCTGTTTTTTGATTGGCTATGGCCCTAAGCTCATTTAAATAGAAATTCTCTTAAAGGCACACCTTCAGGACAGTTGCACCTAGCTAGCTAACTGCTAAAGTTACTGATGCAGACTGGCCTGGTGGCGCTGAGGGTTGAGGTGCTGGATGCCACATCTCGCTCCACGCCGGCGACCCGGGTTCGGGTATGAGCTTGGGCAACCGGGGGTTGGCTGGGGTGGGGGAAAGGCTGGAGTGTCTGACGACAGCTCGCCTTCTCCGGGGGGTGGGAAGGCCTTACAGCCCAAAGTGGTGACCCCTGGTGGAGGCTGGGGGTGCAACAGCAAGCTGGAGCCACTGGGGCATGATTGGTCACAGGCGTAGGTCTGGGACCTATCGGCTCCTGGGGCAGCTCCATCATGGAAGGAGGGGGAGGGACGTTGCAGACGGCATGCGCACCTTGACATATGGGCATGCAACGTCCCACAGAAAAGGGGGAAAAACCGCTAGAGCCGAGAAGACAGAGCGCCGAGCTGGGTCCCGTTGTGCCAGTGCCTGCCTGCAGTCCCGGACCCTGACAAGGATCACAAGATTCGGGGGTTGGCCCCTACCCTGACCCCACCCGGGGGGGGGGTTCTGAGGCAGGATTGAGGGACCGGGGGTTGTCGGGTAAGGCACTAGGCAGGGACAGGCTTGTCATCTCCCGATGATGCGGCTCTGAGAGAAATCGAAAGGGTAAAAATAGAAATTTCAAAAATAAAAGTTACTGATGCTAAAGGACCCCTTGGAAGAAAGATTACTGTGGTGAGTAATTTTTTCTTCATCCCTTGGAAAGCTTTTATGTAGAGGTACCATGCGTGTAGTTCTCAGTCCAGGGGCACATTCCTGGACTCCAGAGAAGTGTTTAACAGGTGTGCCAGGGGGCATGCCAGCACCTCTGTCAGTTCCCCTTAGGACACTTGGGTGCTCTCTGTGTGGCCCTGGGGATTTGTCCACCTACAGGGCCTTTAGGCCCTTGTATGCCCTGTCCACCTGTATTATGCCGTCGGTGACTTCCCTTTCCTTGTCTCAACTACCTGCTGCCTTGTGGCACTGGTCTGTCCTTCTCACTAAGAAAATGGAGCAGAAGTACTTGTTAAGCACCTCCGCTTTCTCTACACTTTCTTCTGCCCAGCGCCTCCCTTTTTTAACCCAGCGATCTCATCTTTAATGTCCCTATTTTCATTATATATTTGAAGACCTTCTCATTCAATTTTACTCCCTGTACCAGCTGTACTTCATTTGCAGCCCTTGCCTCTCTACCACTCTGCTCACCACCCTTGAGTCAGCACTATAGAGCTCCCTATCCTCCTTATTCTGAGTATGTTTGTACTTCTGCAAGGCTGCTTTCTTTAACTTATCACATTTGCCACTTTGTTTCTGAACCAGCCAGGCTTTTGTCCTTAGATTTCTTGCTGCTGATTTTGGCACACTTTCGCTAGTGGCCTCCATCAGTCCTCCTTTAATATGGCCCATTTCAGTTCCACCTCCCTCTCCTTACCAGCAAGGTTTCCTACCAAAATTTCTTTCAGCTTATTAAAAAGTCATCCTTCCTGAAATCCAGAACCCTAGTCTTGGTTGGGACCATCCCTCTGTCTATGTCCAGGTGGAACCACACTGTGTGATAATTGCTCCTGAAAGTGGTGTTTCCACCTTTACATCCTGGACATGCCCACCATTGGACAGGACCAGGTCCAGTATGGTCTTTTCCTAGTGAGTTCCATGACACCCTATATCAGGAATCTACTTTGGAATGCTTCCAGCAGTACCTCCTTCTTGGTGCTGGAGGTAGCCAGGATTTTCAAATCTACTCCAGGTAAAGTGAAGTCCCCCATTATTACTACCTCCCCCTTGCCTGCCATTTCCATGATTTGAGACCCCATTACCTTATCTAACTCCTCATCCTGTGAAGGTGGTCTGTAAATTACCCACATTCTTAGTTTCCTTCCCTTAGTGGATGGACCTTCACCCATAATGCTTCTGTCTTCATCTGCCCTTCTCTCAGGTACAGGTTGTCCTCTCCTTTGCATACAGAACCGCTCCCCCTTCCCATTTTCCTATCCTTCCTGTACATTTTGTACCCAGGGACTGCAAGGTCTGATCATGGTTTGTGTGGCCCATGTCTCTGTGATGACCACTTTGTCCACCTCTCCTTTGACCATTAACATCTGCATCTCAGCCATTATATTTCACAGGTTTGTGGCATTTAGAAACACTGTCCTCCACCATGACTTGGCCCCTTTATCCCTGTCGTGCCTCCTCCCTGCAGTCCTTTCTTCCCACTTCCCCGTCTAGTTCCCTCCTATTCTGTCCTGATTGGTGGGAAGCCTATCAGCCTCCTCCAACATGTGATGGAGGTATTTTGCACCCTACTGTCCCCTACTTTGTCAGTGTAAATTGAGGTCTTTCCCAATTAATTATTCTAGCTTGCCCTTCATGACCCTTGTGCCCTTTTCAGTTATATGTAACCTGTCTGGTGCATACAGGACTTTCTTCTCCCAGGTCCTTTCCCAGTCACCAACTACCCTGTACCCTCTGCCTTACACTACCTCTGGGCAGATACTGAATTCCTCAATTCTAACTTCCCTCCAATGCTGGCCCTTTGGATTGGTAGCACTTCTGAGAAGGCTACTGCACTCCTTGCCTCACTACAGATTTTCTCAGCCTCTCTAAACCTTTCTTGCATCACCTGTACCTCATACCCTGCAAGTTTGTCTGTACCAAGGTATACTATTATGTGAGGTTTCCCACCCTCATGCCCCACGTGCTTGGCTCCGAGATCCCACTCTCCTCACCGTCATCCTGGTCTTACATTCTACCCTCCTACGGTTTGCTCTTGACTCCTTCCCCCACTGCCTCACCCCCATTACTACTGGGTCCATCACCACCCTTCTCCCACCTTCCTGGTCCCTTCCCCTCTGCCCATTCCTCGTGCCCCTTCTTCCCTTCTGCACATCCTGTACTTTCCCCTCCCCCTCACACCAGCTACCCCATCCCAACCTCTCTTCCTGACCCTCAGTTCCCCTTGGCACTCTCCCATCCTTTCCTTCTGCTTGCCCCTCAGCCCATCCCTTGCTCACCCTTCCCCCCACCCCTCCCTACTTCCCTGCCCACTCCCTCTCATCTGAACTTTTTCCTTTCCCCTCTCCCTACTGTCTCTGAAATTCATCCTCTTACTGCCTTTTCCTTCCCCATCTCACTGTACTTACCTGTCCTCAGGTTCCCTCCTGCTGTCCAGCGGTAGGAAATTTTTCTGTGCCAGCACCTCTGTTTGTGTTCCCACTGACACCCTCCCATCCCTGCCTGACACTTTCCCCTTACTGTTATCTACCTCCCACCATGGGCCTTCTTTCAAGCCTGGGGGTGGACCCTGGGGACATGCATACTCCCTTGCTCTTCCCTCTCCTCCTTTGTGGCTCTCTCCTCGCCAAGCCTGCCTTGCTGTTCTCTCCCCCATGCCTGCCTCCAGACCCTTTGGCTCCTGTGCCTCTCTCATGTATACCCTATGGATCTTCTCTCCCACCAGAGTACCTGTCTCCTGCCTCAGCTGGCACACCTTCACCCTCAGCTGCCCAGTATGTCTGCAAACTAGGCATCCTCTCATCTCCCAGAGAGCTCCCAGGAACATCACTGTCCCACACCTTCTGCACTTCACAACCCTACCTGCCACCACTACGTGCCCCCTCTCCCCCTCTCCACAGCTTACATTATAGGCACTCCTTAATAATGCATTTAGCTATCCCAGTTACCCTTATGGAGCTTTACCACTCCAGACACACACCCCAGATAGGTGATCTCATTCAGGGCTGCAACTACGAATTTTGGGGCCCCGGACAAGTCATTTGAAATGGGCCCATGTTTCCCAAACCAGCAATGCCAGGGGTAATGCCAGCTCCTCGGTTGGGCCCCTCCTGAGCTCAGGGCCCCGGTCAACTTCCCCACTTTCCCCCCCATTACTGTGGCCCTGATCTCATTACTAATCTCTTCTCTATCTTTCCCTCTTGCTCTCTGTCTGATCAACAATTTAGTTCACCTTTCTAAAGACCACTTACCTACACATTATTTATTCCACTTCATGTCTCAGCTTCTACCCTGACTAGTTACTTAACATTGTCTTTCTTCCCAGTAATAAAGTTATTTACACTTAGATGCAGTATCTCACTTTCAGGAGGGTCCTGAGTCAGCCCAAGTTTACTGCTGGAAGAACTAAAGCTCATGGAGGTCAAATAAATTGCTCAGGGCCACCAGGTGGGCCTACTGAATCTGGTGCAGTTCAATCATATAATCTTCAGGTGCCCTATTCAGTGCCCATTATTGCTTGTACATCATACCCACCCAGCCACTGCCAGATCGACTAAACGATCAAGCTGTAAATCACCTTGGGCCAGTTTAAGGTGAACAAGAATAAGAAAAAAACTTGTTCTGGGTCAGCTGTCCTCAAACTGTCTCAGCGCAAAAGGAATTTAGTCAAGGGGTGAGTTTTATAACCTGGACATGCTGGCACAAGTGACTACTATTCTCTCCCATGTGCTAGAATGGTACCTGCAAGGGGATTTAGCTGGCCATGGAACTCGGGCATGTTTCAATCATTTAACAATCTTCTTTTAAAAAAGAAAACAGATTGAAGGGTAATTTGTTTAACCAGGAAAGGCACACTAAGCTGAAGCTTGTTTCCAGGTGCAACCTGGGAGCACAAAGTCAAGTGACTTGCTTAGGGTCACACAGTATGCAAGTGTGGGATGATGGAATTTAAATCCAGGTCTCAGATTTGCAGCCCAGTGCTCAACCACTACGCTATACTGCCTCCTTGAAAATAAGTGACAGGAGGGGATCTGGAAATGTGTTTGTGGGGAGTGGTGGCAAGTGTGCCAATACTATCAAAAGTGCCCTTATTATTGGACATTTCCCAACTTCCAGCCAACAGAGGAGATAGCAGCATTCCCGACTGATGTTGCTAGACAAGGGAAACCAAACAGTACAGTCCAGGATTCATTATGTGACATGTCATAGCAATAAGAAGAAGTAGGTTCTTCAACCAACCTGGAAGGGGTAATTGCGTTAAGTTTGTTTCAAATGGAGCCTTTGCCAGTAGCCCCTGATTCTGACCCTTATGAGTAGGTGAGAGACAAGTAAACCATGTTGAGATTGTTTGAGTGATATGAAACTGTCTTGTTTTATTGAGCAGGAAAAAGAAAAATTGCAAGATGTATTCAGGAATGTTGCTGTCAAGACTGAGTTGCTTAGCCTTTTGAAATTACTCCTCAGAGTCTTAAATGATTAAAAGCTAAACCCAGTGGGCGGAAACCCAGTAGCAACAATACTTAACTTGTGTCAAAGCCAACCCCTTAGGGTCATGTAGTTGTCAGTGTATTAAACTCCTGTGACTGACTGATTTGGTACTTTCACGGAAAGCCATGGACAAGATTACTGCATTTGTTAAGAAAGTGTGGTGTGTAAAGAAACATTTAGTTTTGATTTTAACACCTTTAATACTTCTGCCACTGCTTTTTCTTCTACCTCCTAAGGTAAGAATCAAGAATGTGCTTATAATGTATTTGCCAATTAAACTTTGTTGCATGGAAAGTGGAAATGAATTATAAAAGTTTCAGAAACACACAGTAACTTTTTCTTTACATGCCCAACAGCTCGCATATTGTAGGGTAAAGGATAATTCACCAAGATACTGTGTTTAAAACAGCAGTGGAGTGTGTTACTGACATATGACTCAGACTTGAAGAACTCCTGAGTTTATAACAATAAATGTTACCATTCTACTTGTATGAGGTAAAAGCAGTCAGGGTTGGTAAATGATATACAAATCTGGTTGATTTTAGATTTGTCATTATGTACACTAATTACTGGACATAGAGTGGGGTTAGAGGGCCACGGCCCTGCTTTAGCAGTTTGTAGAACATGATAAGAAGTACAAATAGAGTCAAACCTCGCATCCAAACTGAGTGAGTGCATAAATAAATCTTCTTGAAAACTGATATAGGGAAGTAAAGTTAAACAACAGTGACAGTTCACTGAGGGATGTTGACATGGGGTAGGATACTGCAGTTTGTCAAAGAGAGTTAGAACTCCGTGGAAAATAGATTTCCAGAAATCAGGGTGGTCCTTTTTGCTTCAATATGGGGGTTGGGGGGCATAGAAAACTGAAATATCTCTATTGAGATGTATATCAGAGTCCTTATTTTTTTTTAAGGAAACAAATTATGTATTTTTTCATTTTAATGCAGCCCTAGAGCATTTTACAATTAAAAAGGGTAGCAAGCATTAGGTGGACAAAGGAATGGAGACAGAGTGACAGTAGAGAGCTGATGGCATTAATCATTTACACGATTCTGCTTATATTTGTTTTCTATTTTTTTATTTATTTATTAACAATGAATGTATGTAATTGTGTACATCCATACAGATGTATTTTTTTGGGGGGGCGGGTGACTAAACATGAAAATATATAATTGTGAGAAAGGTTTTACTTCTTAAGCACCCTTTCTCTGGGGCTCAGGGTGCTGTATAGGATACAGGGGAAATAAGATAATGTTGTAAATAGATTAACAACATACAAAAATCAATAAATATAACAGCTAAAATCAGAAAAAGGAAGGGGATCACAATATCCCAAATGCTTCTCTGAAAAGATGTGTGTTCAGACCCCATTTAAAAGCTTCCTCTGAGGGGCCTCCCTCAATGACCTTGGGAATGAGTTCCACAGGACCAGGCTACAACCTCAAAGAAATGGTCATCCGAGGTTTTGAGCTAAACCCTGGGAACCACTAGGAGGCCCTCCTCAACAGAGCAGAGAAAGGGCAGAGGGAGGGCAGGAGTCAGGAGGCCATGTAGGTAGCCCAGACCTATTCTGTATAGGGCCTTATAGGTGAGTAGACCCACCTTGAAGAACATTCTCCACCTTACATGCAGCCAGTGCAGGTTGCACAAGACCAGGGTCACATGACAAGACCTTGGATGGCCCCTCAGCAACCTAGTTGCTGTGTTCTGCACCAGCTGCAGGCAGTTCAGGACCCCTCCACTAACTCCACCATAACTGTAACGTTAACTGTCATGCGGTGATTAGCTAAATATGAATATATGTAACTGCATGCCCCCACATAACTGTAACTATACCAGAGGTGACTAGCCGAAGATAAATATATATTATTGCATACCTTCACATAGCTGTTAACTGTCATGGGGTGAGTAGCTAAACATGACGATATGTGATTGTGTAACCCTCATGCTACTAACTGTCCCAGGGCTGACTAGTTAAACATTAGTATGTTTAACTGCATATACCCAAATATCTGCAACTGCCAAAGGGGTGCAATGCTAAATGTGAACATATGTATTTGGATACATCCACATATCTATAACTGTTGCAGGGTTGACCAGCCAAATGTGAATATATGTACAGTAAGTTCATACTCCACATAGCTGTAACTATTGCAGAGGTGACCCACTATTTAAACATACATAAAGGTATACATTCACATAGCTGAAACAGCTAATGGGTGACCCACTATTTAACATACATAACTGTATACATTTACAAAACTTTAACCATTGCAAAGATGACCCACTACAATTATATGAACATACATACAGTAATTGTTTGTTTACTGCAGAGGTGACCCTCTGTTTGAACATATATAATGCTGTACTACATTCACATAGCTGTAACTCTTGCAGAGGCAACCCTGTACATTCACAAAGCTGCAACTATTGAAAAGGTGAGCCATTGTTTGAACATACATAATGGTGTACATCCACATAGCTGTAACTGCTATTGGATGACCCACAATTGAACGCTACATAATCGTGTACACTCACTTAGCTGTAAATATTGCAGAGGTGATCCACTATTTGAACATGTATAATTGTTTACATTCGCATATTTGTAACTACTGCAGAGATGACTCACTGTTTGAACATATATACTTGTGTACATTCACATGACTGTAACTATTACAGAGGTGACCCACTACTGAACATACATAATTGTGTACATCCACATATCTTTAATTGCTAATTGGTGACCAACTATTATAGTTAGGGTTGCACTGTCACTTCTGTGTTAAACCTAAATGTTTGCACTTTAATAACTTTGGAACCATTTGTCTAATTTGCCTGTAATTTTGCTTGCATAACAGCCAACCATATATCCCTGGATCTGGAAAGTTTTGTTCCAGTTGGATGTACGGTTGCGGAACCATATGGCATTCAAAACGTGTAAATGGGTAAACTTTTGTGCATTTTTTGGGTCAGCCATTAGGGACTGAAGAATGTATTTCAGTGGATTCAGATTTGTTTGTCTACATGTGGCCTGGGCTGAACTGGTGCCTTTTGAAGATTTGGTGAAAAAATATTGCTCCATTCAAAAGTTATTCAATTTTTTCATGTCCCATTATAGCCTATGGGAAAATTTATATATGGATTGTGAAAACTTTCTCGCTCACATTTTTGTTTTCGTGCTCCCTGAATTTGTTTTCGTACGGCTGCCATCTTGTTTTCAGTTAGCAAGAGGCAAAAAATATAGTAACTTAAAAAATAATGTGCTTTGGTGAACACTATTAGTTGTGTTTACCTAACTGGGCCCTGAGCAACATGACCTTGGCATTAGTTTTTCTCTAGTTGGTTTGGAAATATATTTTTCAAACTTGTTCCACCATTTTGCCATTTTCTGATCATGGCAACATTTTTGTTGCCGCAAAACAATCACAATAAAAAAAGTAACCTTGATAACATTTTTCTGTGCACGATAACATTTCGTTATAGAGATTAGAGTGCCATGAAAACTTTAAAGCAATCGCGATAATGACTGCACGAACACATTTTCTAATGTGTTGTTTTCTTTGTCACTTCATTGTGCCAAGGTGGATTGTGCTTTTGGCCTGAAATTTGCAGGGTGGCAAGCCATGGTCCGACAGATGTGCCTTTTGGTGGTTTGGTACCAAAACATTGAATTGGCCCATACTTACAGCGTTCCAAAATCGAGAAATTTCCCAAGGGGTAACATTGTGGTGCCCGAGGCACCTTTCAGCTACTGTATCTCGAAAACAGTTCGCGATACGGATTTTTCATTACAAAAATTCTTAGTCCCCCTATAAGGGGCTACATATAGATGTAGGTTTGAAAGTCATGAATACCACGAAATTTGATTTTTTTCTGTATCTTGTACGGTTACTGAGATATCTGGACATTAGTATTCCAGATTTTTATGTCTGTAGGCCAGTATTACACCCACAAAGTTAGCACCCACAGTGCTTTTCGGTCCCCATATTTTGGAACGATGAGAGATATGGATTTCATTGACTTATCGCACATAGAGGTCTCACTGTCATGATTACAACACCACTGAAATTCTTTTCATAGCTGCTATGGTTGCTGGGATATTGGCAAATTATTGTTACAGCTGTTCCTTGCCCTATAGGGCTGTTTTATGGCTCCATAGTTATGTGTAAGTGGGAGTGCAGGGTCCAGAGGGTCCCACAGACAAATATACAAACAACATGAAGTCTTGCTGTATTCAGACATAATGCAGTTAGCCCCAGCACTTGAACTGCCCCAGAGAGGAAAGCATTAACTCTATGCAAAAGCATAGAATGTTGAGCTCGAGCTCGGTTTTCAAACCTTTGTCTGTGGTACTTCCCAGTGTAATCATCAGATTCTTTACTTCGCCTAACAGTGAAATCGTTCTGGAGATTTCCTCTGCTTGGTTCGGTAAAAGAAAAATAAAAGCATTTGGTTTTAACTGCATTTGTTTATTATTTTCGGATTTCCAGCCTCTGTCTACAGTACAGGTAGTATGTAGATAGGTAGTGACTGTGTTTTATTTTGCTAAAGAGTGGAAATTGTCTTTCTTCAGTTTCTTTCTGGTTGGTCCAGTTCCGGAACCGACTTTGTTAAATTTTTTCTCTTTTTCTGGGATTAGTGTGGTGTTCCAGTACCGATCAGTTTCAAAATAACTGGACTTTTGCTGGTTCTTTTAAAAAGCCTGTGACACGGTTTGTAACTGATCATTTGCTTATTACCTGGCTTGAAAGCTGCTATAGGGTAATTGTTAGGTTGGCCATGTCTGAGAAACCCAAGAAAGAAACCAGTCCCACTGGGTTTCAACACTGTACTGATTGTGGGGAGGTCTTTGCTAAGGTCAACCCCCACCTCACCTGTGTTTATTGTGTGGGGTTTGAACACCTCAAGTGAGACTGCCAAAATCTGTAAGAACTTTCCTAAAACCACTCTAGATAAAAGACTGAGTAGGTTGAAGGAAAGGGAGGCTGAGAAGTCCGTAGATCCGGATGGCCAGCCCCGTTCAGTTGCGGTCAAACCTGAGGAGGAGCCTTCTGACCTAGACGATACCTCCTTGGGCAAAAGGAGAGCCGATTCTGAGGGGTTGGTTCCGTCAAAGAAAAAGCGCAAATTTGCCAGTTCGGATCCTGTATCCCTCTCTCAACCACGGACGAAATAGCAAAAGCAATTAGTATTGTCCAATAGCGTAGACCGGTTCCATCTGAACCGACACTGCCGGTTCGGGCGGTCGGTTTGGTCGATCTGTCTCCTCCGGATTATGACCCAGACGTTTATTATGAGGAGTGGGAGGGAGACGAAGACTATCCCGGTGTTGACGATGAAGGGGGTCTGGATGTGCCCATTGAGCCGGACATCTCCCCAGACAGGCCCTCAGGTGTCTCTCCTCCCAGGCTTTCTGAGTCCCCTTCACACTTTTTGTTCTACAAAAAGGTGGCACAAACCCTGCAGCTTCCCTTGGTTGAAGCAGCAGAGGAGGAGGAGGAAGAGCCTGATTTTGTGGAGATGATGGACATCCCAGAGTCCAAAAAGCTGTCTGTCCCTCTTCATAAATCTTATACCTCCTGTGGACAAGAGAATGGACAGGAGGTATTCGATATCAGGCTCAGCTGTGGAGTTTCTTAATAGTCATTGCAGCCATGTTGGGGTAGTGCAGGCTGAAGTCTGTGACAGGGCTAACATTCCTTTGGCTTCACACCCCTGAATAAGTACTCCAGGAAAGTGGATGCCATGGCCAAAAACAGTATTTGGCATCCTCTTTGGGACTCAGGCAGGCTACTTATATGGCCTACACAGTCAGGTAGTACCAGAAATCCAGATGGGACAAAGTTCTGGAACTGGCTAAACAGGCCTTTCCCAGCTAGCCAAGGAGCTGGAGGAGGTGGCTGCTGATGGAATTGAGGCATCCAAAATGCAGTTTCATGCTGCTGTGGACTCCAGTGATGTGGCATCTAGAGTCATGGCTACATCTGTGTGTCTCAGGAGACATGCTTAGCTCAGATGTACTAGCCTTTCGCAGGATACCCAGACTAAGGCTATAGATTTTCCTGTAGTAGGTAACTCTCTGTTTGGGGAGCAGACAGAGGCTTACATGAAGAAAATGGATGAATACAGGACCACCTACAGGAGTGCACAGGCCAAGGAAAGGCAAGCTACTCCGCACAAGCAGCAGTCTGGGGCAGGGGCAGGCCCTTTCAAAGGCCTTTTTTACCAAGCTCAGGCCTTCTCTCCCTTCCCACAGAGGGGGTTCTTCAGAAGGAGGGGAATGAGCAGAGCTGCTCCCTCCTTCTCTCAGTCCAAGGCTCCTGCCAAGCAGACACCCTGATGTGTCAGCCTGGGTCGACTCCCCATTTCCAGTAGGAGGCAGGCTGACTTACTACTTCCAGGCCTGAAAGTCTGTGACCTCAGACAAGTGGGCCCTAGAAGTAGTAAGCCGGGGACTGGCCCTCAGCTTCAAAACATTTCCAAAAAAAGAGGGCCAAGTCTTTTCCACCTGCATCAATCTCAGAAACCCTTGCCCTAAAGGCAGAGGTTTCCTCTCTTCTAGCTCTCAGAGCTATAGAGAAGGTTCCTACTCAGCACAAGGGAAAAGGACTGTACTCCAGGTACCTCCTTACCCCAAAGAAAACAGGGGAGTGGCGACCCATCCTAGACCTAAGGTATTTGAATAAACACATTGTAAAGCCAAAATTCAAAATGGTAACTCTGGGAATAATCCTTCCCTCTATAAGGCCAGGGGATTGGCTAGCATCTCTTGACCTTAAGGATGCCTACTTCCATATTCCTATCAGGTGTTCCCACAGAAAATACCTCAGGTTCGAGTTGCCTTCAGGCCATTACCAATTCAGAGCCATGCCATTTGGTCTAACATCAGCTCCAAGGGTGTTCACAAAGTGCCTTGCAGTAGTGATGGCTTACCTTAGAAGACAGGGTATCACCATTTTTTCATATCTAGATGACTGGCTGTTAGTGGGTCAGTCTCCTTTACAGGTCAGGTCAGCTCTTCAAACTACCCAGGACCTATTCAGATCCTTGGGCTTTCTTCTCAATCTTCCGAAGTCTGTGCTCAAACCAGTTCAACTTCTCACCTTTATAGACATAGGCATAGAGCTGGACACTGTACAAGCAAAAGCCTTCCTTCCCCTGGCAAGAGTAAAGGCCCTAGTGGATCTCGCTTCCTCCTTTTGACCTCAGGTCTCCTGCCCAGCTAAACAGTTCCTCCAGCTCCTGGGCCACATGGCAGCTTCCACGGCAGTGGTGCAGGGAGCAAGGTTCCAAATGAGGGACATTCAGTTTCATATGAGGTATTTTTGGTCTGAGAAGAAGGATTCACTTACCAAACTGATTTCAGTGACTCAGACACTGGTCCAAGCTCTCCAGTGGTGGCTGGACCAGGACAACCTCAGACAAGGGGTTCCATTTCTCCCTCAAGTCCCATCAGTAGTTTTAACTATGGATGCTTCTCTCCTAGGGTGGGGAGCCCACCTGGGAGCTCTGACAGCTCAAGGGCTCTGGTCTCCACAGGAGTCTCTCCTTCATATCAATCTTCTGGAACTCAGGGCAGTTTTTAGCCCTGCAGAGCTTCTCAGATTCCATCAAGGGCAAGGTGGTCCAAGTCAGAATGGACAACACCACCACAATGTAGTACATCAGCAAGCAGGGAGGCACTCAGTCTTCGGCCTTGTGCACAGAGGCCATGAAGCTGTGGTCTCTGACCTATTCTCTTCAGACTTCCCTGGTGGCAGTTCACCTTCCAGGGAAGGTCAACTTACTAGCAGATGATCTGAGCAGAATTTCTCAGGGTCGCCACGAATGGTCCCTGGATCCTCACATACTGGAGGTCATCTTCTCAGCCTGACATCGGTGGTGGGCACGGGTGATGGAGGGCATTGTCAAGGAGAGACTGGGGGACCTGGAAATGTTGAGGTGCCTGGATGATAGACAGCATGGATTTGTCCCGGGGAAATCGTGTCATACAAACCTTGTGGAGTTCTATGACTGGGTGATGAGTGCCTTGGACCTGGGTAGACCAGTGGATGTCCTCTTTCTATACTTCAGCAAGACATTTGACTCTGTTCCTCATGTGGGCCTGTTGGATAAGCTGGGAGAAATGGGGGTCTGGAACCAGAAAATCAGATGGATAGGAAATTGGCTCCAGGACTGGACCCAGAGGTCGTAGTTGGTGGATAGTCTCATCCCCAAGGAGGGTCATTAGTGGGGTCCCACAGGGATCAGTCCTTGTCCCTCCTGTTCAACGCCTAGTGTCTCTGACATAAGGACAGGTATCAGGAGTGAGATGAGTCTCTTTGCGGATGATTCAAAACTGGTGGCGGTGGTGGATGGGGAGGAGGAGGGTGGTCACAGGGGACCTGGAGGCTCTGGAAAGATGGTCTAGAAAGTGGAAGCTGAGGTTCAATTTAGGGAAATGCGAGTACTGCACCTGGGGGCCAGAAACCGGGCCAAGTGTACACCCTGGGAGGGAATGCTACAGTCTTGATGGCTGAGAGGGACCTGGGGTGGTGGTGGATGTCAAGGTGAACAACTCAGAGACTTGTAGGAGGGCAGCAACCAAGGCCAATGGGATGCTGGGGTGCATCATCACCTCCAGAAGGAGGGAAGTGATACTCCCTCTGTATAACTTCTTGGTAAGACCGCACCTTGAGTACTGCATGCAGTTTTGAAGGCCACACTTAAAGAGGGACATTAAACTCCTGGAGAGGGTCTAGAGGAGGGCAACCAAAATGATTTGGGGCTTGGGGGACAGGACCCATGGAGAGGGCTCAAGAGCTAAATATGTGCACATTGGAAGAGAGAAGGGACCGGGGGACATGATAGAGGTCTTCAGGTACATGAAGAGGGTAAATAGGGAGAAACAGTCAGGGTGCTTAAGGAAGGAGGAGGGGGCCACTAGAGGGCATGGGTGGAAGCTGGAGGGAAAGATTCAGGGAGAAAGAAGGAGGAGGTACTACTTCACTGAGAGGGTGGTGGAGCCATGGAATGCGCCTGCCTAGGGGCTGGTGGAGGCAGAGAGTGGAGGGGTCAAGAGGGGTGGGACAGGTACAGGGAAGGGTCTCTGGAAGCAAAATCCAATGCAGTGAGAATATCCAGAACTGGGACGGGAGAAGCCAGAGAAGGCGAAGGGGGCAGGAAGGTCAGCTCCCAGGGTGGGGGCTGACCAAACAAGCAGATGTGAAAGACCGTTAGGCCTATTCTGCTGGCATTTTAGTATGTACAACACAACAAGCTTGGGACTTTTTTAAAAACATTGTACATTATTTGGAAAATACCTTTATTCCATCTAAGAGGAAATTTAATAATAAAGGAAAATTTCCCCCTTGGTTCAACAAGACAATTAAAAATCAGATTAAAATAAAAATTTAACTTTTTAGGACACTTAAGAATAGTTCTGTTCCATTTAAAAGTACTCCATTACATAAATACAGACTATCTGTGAAAAACTTAAAAAAATCTATTAAATTGGCAAAAAATAAGCTAGAATTTAAACAAGCTCACACAAAAGACCGCCACAAACCTCTTTTCTCCTATATAAATAGTAAAAAAGGTGTATCAAGGGCCATTGGTCCCATTATAACCAATGGCTCTTCTCTATCTAATATAGAAACCTCAAATCTCTTTAATAAGTACTTTTGTTCTGTCTTCTCTCAAAATCACCTATTAGTACATTTAAAGTTCACCACGTAGATTCTCATAGGTTCTATCCAACTGACATTATACAAGCTATCAAAAAACTTAAAAAAAAAATACTAGTCCGGGCCCAGATGGTATTCATCCATGGTTTCTGATCGAAACCTCTATAAATATTTCTATACCTTTGTCAATTATCTTCAACAAATCCTTACAAGAAAGCATTGTACCAAATTATTGGTGTTCAGCAATAGTTACTCCCATATTTAAAAAAGGCAACAGAGGTTCTGTGCAAAATTATTGTCCAATTAGCCTGACCTCAGTGGCTGGTAAATTAATGGAACGAGTAATGAAGTCTCTAATAGATCAAGATTGTAAAAAATTAAGAATTTGTGATTCAAATCAGCATGGGTTTACTCCCAAGTATTCCTGCACCACCAATCTGATATCTTTTTACAATAATATAAGTACTCTACTAGATGTGGGTATCCCTACTGATGTAATTCTTTTGACTTTAGTAGAGCTTTTGATAAAGTCTCACATGAAAACTCATTACTAAAATGCACAATCTAGGTTTGTCACCTGATATTGTCAACTGGACTTTAAACTGGTTGACAAATCGCTCTCAGAGAGTCAGAATTAATGATATCTTGTCTGATTCGGTAGTATGACAAGTGGTGTACCACAGGGGTCAGCCTTGGTATCAACATTGTTTAATCTCTTTATCAGTGATTTACAAACAGGGCCAAATAACTTCATGGTTAAATTTGCAGACGATACTAAATTGGGGGCAAGGTTAATAATCAAGAAAATATTTCTGCATTAAAGAAGGATTTGGAAAAATTAACACTTTGAGCAAATGAAAATCATATGCAGTTTAATCAAGACAAATGTTTAGTAGTGCATTTCGGTGTAAATAATCCAAAAACGATATATAAATGGACTACCACTTCACTCATCGAATTGTGAAAAGGATTTAGGGATATAGGTTAATAATAAACTTACATCAAATGATCACTGTGTTAGAACTGCTTGCATGACCAACAGACTTTTGAGGCAAATAAAATGCACTTTTTATGATTTATGATTTTAGTGATACTTTTCCCCATAAGTGTACTACCCCTACGACTGGGTTGTCAGGGATCATCTGGGGAAGGAGATGATCGAGCGTCCTGAGGACTGCTCTCCTCTCTCAAGGTGGGTGGATTGTCAGTCCCACTAAATGACTGCCACCAGGTGGAGGCCTAATGATAGTGCAGGTCTGGGGTGACAAAGATGGGCATGTGCTATGGGATTCTGCAGCATGTGGACACCTCACGTGCACATGCTGATGTGTGCACCCCAGCAGTGGGGAAGGGAGAAAATAGAAAGGGCATATGCAGTCTTCATGAAACCCTGACTCTGCTTCTGCCTTCCGGCACTCCCTGGGATAATGGGATTATTCACTGGGGGGGATGGCTGTCCCTTCCCTGGCCCTGCCACCGGTGGGAATCTGTGGGGGAACATGCCTGGGAGAGTTGCTGAGTCAGGATGCGTGCGACCGAGGGTGGAATTGAACCCTGTCAAAGTGGAGAACCAAAGCCTTGCCTGCTAGCCTCCCACAGAGGAAAAAGTAATCAGAAAAAAAATGATAAAAAATTGAAACAACTAAAAAACTACAACACTTACTCTTAATTCTGATTATTGAGAGAAAACAAGTCTGTTGCATTGGTTGAGGTCACATATATTTTTTTGTATAGTCTGTTTCTACTCTGGGGACTAGGGCATCTCTCAAGAATGCCCTCACAGCCACTGCCTCTACTCTCAGCCTGAAACCTGCCATCATCCTGCCCCCCCCACAATGTCCCGTTCCCTTGTGCTGCCTCAGTGTTCACTGGAGGCTGCTACAGTGCTGGGAACACCCCACAACCCACCCTGAGAGAGGAGAGCAGTCCTCTGACACTCTTTCCCTGCTAACCCCAGACAGCCCAGGTCCTTTCCGGAACCGGGGTTGCCAGCGTGGCATGGTGTGTGGCATCCAGTGCCTCAGCCCTCAGCCACTGGGCCAACATGGTTAAGGTTATATATTGTCCTGCAAAAATCATGTTTCAGTAAGAAATGCAAGACACATCAATTTAGTTTCTCAACCCAAATAATCGAGACAAATTGATATCAGAATTTTTCTTTTTCTTATTTATATTACATATTGCTTTTCACTTTGCTCTTTCTTCCTTGTAGTAATCTTTCAGAACAGTAAGTTCCTTTATCAGACTAATGAGCTTTATAATCTGTTATTGTACTTGAAATATTCCTCTTTTTAGATAATCGAAATTAAATCATTTCATAGCAGTTTCTGTTGAAATGACATATAGAAAACAATAAAATGTGTTATACTACTGTCTGTGTTATTTTTTTCTGTTTTATATTATAATTTCAACTCCCCAAATTAAGTGAATAAATTTAAAACATAAGAAATACCCTCAGTTTGAGCTTCTTAAAGGTGGTAACCCTAACTTTTGGTGCAGGGATTTAGAACCATAATCAATATGGGTTCTGAAAGAGACTTCTTGGTCCAGGTATACATCTAGGTATTTAATTGCCTTGGCCATCTCCATTTGGTTACTATCTGATGTGAACAGGTCTAGCAGGTGCTGCCTGGCTCCACCCAAATATCTGGGGCCAAACAGTATGACTTTAGTCTTTGGTGTTAAGGACCAATTTATTGGGCAAGAACCATCTTTCTAGTATCAGGAAGTGCTTAGCAAGTAAACAGTTAATGAGCCGGACATCTGTGGAACTCCTATATAGTACTGCATCATCAGCATAAAGCTGAATGCATTCCCTCCACAATATGTAGGTAAATGTCAGTGTCAGTGGCTCAGCAGGAAGGCACACTTGCCTCTGAGGCCGGAGATCAGAAAGCTGTGGGTCCTATCCTCACACTAGGCACTTGGGTTAATATCCCAAAACTGACACTGTAGTGCAGCATGAGGGGAGTGCTGCATTCCTGAGGTACCGTCTTTCAGATGAGACGTTAAACCGAGGTCCCATCTGCCTATTCTGGTGGTTGTTCAGGTGGACGTTAAAGATCCCATGGCACTTCTCGAAAAGAGTAGGGGAAATTTCCCCAGTATCCTGGCCAAATTTCCTCCATTCACTAGAAATACAACCAACAGCTTAATCTGATTTAGTTTCAGTTGGTTACCATCTGTATCCCCACCCCGGGTCACCCCTGAAAAAGGGACTTCTAGTCTCAGTGGGATTACCTGGTCAACAAAATTCAATAAAATAAATAAATAATAATAAATAAATCATTTACAAATAGGGAAAAGAGCAATGGCCTAAAATGGACCCATGAGGACACCATCAGTTATGGGACATAACATAGAATTCATGTCTTTCCATTTCACTTTCTGAGACCTGCCAGTCAGGTAATGAGTGAACCACTGGCAGGACAAGTTATCTAGGCCAAGTCTCCCAAGATTTTCTAGCAGGAGACCATGACAAACTAGATCAATTGCTTTAGTAAGATCTATAAAGATTGTCCCTGTCATGCGCCCCCTTTCCATGTCATCCAGGAGATCTGTGGTCAGTCTAACCAGAGCCATGGAGTTTTCTGAAACCATGTTGCCAATCAGTCAAGCAGTGATGTTGCTCTAGATATTCTTGGTTCTGGTTGTATATTAGTCTTCCTTGTATCTTTGCAAGGGAGCTAAGTAGGGAGATGAGGTGGTCATTTTCTATTAGATCCCTAAGGCCATCCTTATGAACAGGTATTACGATGACAACCTTCCAGCTGTCAAGGATTCTCTCCTTCTTAAGAGACTTGTTGAATAACATAGCAACTGGGGAGGCAATTTCAGGAGCTGCAGTTTTTAGCAGCTTAGTATCTAGTTTATCGAAACTATCCAAGGCATCTACTTTTAGTTGATTTAAGAGAGTTAGAACCTCTTTCCTGCTTATTTGTCAAGAGTGGAATTCAGGTTTAGGTATCTCTATTTCTTTCAGATCTGGGGTGTCTGAAGGTGTTTCAGAGGAGGGAATTTTTAATCTGTTCAGGTCTGTGATAAACTTGTTAAAAGCATTGACAGTTTCCTGATTGTCACTAATTAGCTTACACTCAGCCAGAATGTTAGATTATGAGTGGCTAGGTCTACCCTTTAGAAAGGCATTGATGTGGGACCAGAATTGTTTTGGGCTGACCAAATTATTGTCTTGCAGGTTCCTGATATATTTTCATTTGGCAATCTTTAGGTTCACTTTACAGGTATTCTACTTTCTCTGTATTTGTTCCAGTCAGCTATGAGGGCAGCGGTTTTAAATATTCCCTACACTTTGTATCTCTCAGCCTCAGTTGTTTTCAAGATCTGCCTCAAGCTATTTAGACCATTGGCCTTTTATCCTGATTTGTTTATGTAGGGCATGTGGGTTGACAGCAGATAAAAAATTATTGGTAAAGAAGTCAAGGGTGGCATTAATATCAGGGAGACATTTCACTGATGGCAGATATACGTGATTGCCCCTAAACCTGACCACCTCCCATCTCCCCATGTCTACGGACCGAACTCTGGTCTGCCGCCCCTGAGCGTGCCTATACCATGACAATGGATATTTCTGTCCAGCCTTGGCCAGCGACTAACTCGTGGGCATGTCTAGCGCCATTGCCCTGAAATGCTATGCATATACCTGCAACCTTTATTCCAAGCTCTATTTTTTTTTTATTTTCTGTAATCATCTGCAACCATTCTGTAACCACTGTGTTTAACTACTATGTTACTTGTTACTCTGTACATTGTTGTCTGTTCTTACGTATGATATGGAACCTTTGTAAAAGAGTCTTTGACTCAAAGGTGTCATCCAATATTTATCAATAAACAATAAATAATACACTGGACAGGGTTGTTTTTTGGAAGAAAATTGCATATCAGTTTGAGAAATCTTTGGTAAGGAAAATCCTGGGGTAATGTTTGGGAACACAGTTTTTCCAAATGTAGACTATTCGGGAGTGGTCACTGAGGGCATCTGCAAAAACTGCCTGCAGCTTTTCTTCTAACAGGATTTGATATGAGGACCACATCAAGCAGTGCATGGTACCTGATCTGTTGTTTAGTCTGGTAGGTTCACAGAGGATTTGAGTGACCTGATTCTCCAAGACAGCATCCCTAGGCCCCTCTTTCATGTCAAGGGTCCAGTTTTAATTTAAATACCCAGAACTATTAATCCACCAGGTGGGTGATCTGTGAGACCCTTTAGGAGGAGGCAAGTGTGAGGATGCTGCTTTTGGGGGGTTATGAAGGCAACCCATGTAGAGGGGTTTAGTGCCACCAAGAAGAATGTTGGCAATCAGGATCTCTCATATTAAGGCGTCTGACTCAGTGATGGATGCTAGAAAAGCATTAAGAGAGGACTTGATATAGAGGAATATTCCAGCACCCTTCTTTCCAGATCTGTCCTTACAGAACATTGTGAATCCATGGAGTTCAGCCTCATGGGAAAGCACTGAAGGCTTTAATCAGGTTTCTGATATAGCTAATATATCAGGGCATACAAGTCAACCCAGCTGTCCAGTTCATGGATTTTAGGGTTGAGGCTAGTAATGTTCATGTGAGTGATTTTCAGCCCCTTTATATTAGACCAGTTTGTGTCAGAGGGAGAACGTATCTTGAAACTGGGGGGTTGTCAGGGCCCAGGTTCAGCTCTATGTTCTCAGACAAGAGCAAAGTACTGGCAGTATTCTAATAAGAAGGCAGATATCTACCAACATAGGCTGCCATGTTCCCTCCTGCAGGTAGGAAAACAGATTATAGCAGTTACCTTTTCTGTACATGTCATGGAGAACAAGTTGGAAAGGGTCCACAGCACTGGGGCAAGGAGTGGCATAACAGATTGTTTGGTTGGGTTTTCCTGGTTAGGCCAGCTAGGTGCACATATAATTTTATCTAGGCTAAGAACAGCACTCATGCACAGTACTGCTAAGGATCACCCCACTTGACCAAGTTTGTAGGGGGCAGGATGGACCCTAGAAGCATTTTGTGGGAAATATATTTGCCTGTAGAGCAACTATTTAGAATGAGGATTGTAATACTTAGAGGTAGAATTCTAGAGTTTTAAGTGAGCCCCCACCCTGTAGAATATTGGGTCTTGATCAAGCAGGGCTGCAAAATGCCAAACTTACTACTCAAAGGGTGCCAATACTATAAAAGGCAGGTACACAAGGCTACCAGAAAATACAGAATGGGCACCTCTACCTACTCACTTTGGGTATGATACTCATGCAGGGCTGGTCCTTGTTTGCTTCAATGTATAGTGACTCAGTGTAGCATTGTATTACTTTACAGCTGAGCCAGTATATACCTTTCACTAAAGACTATCTCAGCAGTTCTTTATATATAGTAACTCAGTGTAGCATTGTACTGCTTTACATTTAACTCAGTATATAACCTTCACTAAATAATGTTGCAACAATGCTAGTAAAACAGTTGAAGAACGGCTGGTCCTCTTTGCATTTCCATATAATAACTAAGTATAGCATTGTACTACATTACAGCTGAACTCAGTATATACCCTTCACTAAAGAACATTGCAGGACTGGTCCTTGGTTGCTTCTATGCACATTAACTCAGTATTATTAGGTACAGAAACATAACATACCTGGATAAATTTGTAGTAACAGTTTAAAATTTGCAGTGGAAATACAGCAGGGTAATAATTGGCAACTATTTTTCAAAAACTAATGGGAGAGGAATAGTTAACCCCCCTGGCTTCCACGTAGGAATTTTAAGTTTGCAAAGCATGTATCACTCACTGCATCCAATTTGGCTGCTCTCCTAATTTCTCCAACTGAGATAAGCTGTTTGCAGTCCTGTAGTACACTGCTAGGTAACTATTTTGTACCCCCCACCACTCTTTTCTCAGAGCTGTACTGCTTGTCCCACAGATGTCCTCCTTGTTCTTCAGAGTGACACCCTCCCTTCAAAAGCAAGTCACCTACACCTTGTCCTGTCAGACCTAGTCATTGGAAAAAGCTAGAATTCCTTCTTTGCTGTCCTGTCATTTTCTTCCCCAGAAGGTCTCTGTGAGTGCCTCCAGTTCTGGTCTTAAAGATAATCAGGCTCTCAAGTTGATCACTTTGCTGGATTTGATTCTGACATGACCTGCATTGAACTGAGAATTGGTGCTCCTCTGTGCAGCTTTGTGCCATTTGGTGATTTGAGATTCTGATTCAAAAAACTGCATAAGATAGATAACAATGGATGGTATTCATTTATTAAACAGTCGTTTTACCATAGACAAATATCTCTTGTTCTGTGAGAATAGAGAACACAGAAATGCTGAATGCAATGTGAGGCTACGTTTACTAACAGGAACGAGACTAAATGTCTTAAAAGATAGAAGGAATAAACAAAGAACTCTACTGTGCATGTAATACAGATAATCATTCTTATGCACAGCATTTTATATTTATTTACCCTGCTTTTTCACAAATTGGATGCTACCTTTGCTTAGTACAAAACATTTTCAATCTGAGCCTGAAACATAGAAACATAGAATTTGACGGCGAATAGGACCGCTTGGCCCACCTAGTCTGCTCATTTCCCTACCTGATGGATAAGCTGCAGATTCTAGTTAATCAACAGCTTACTTCCTTCTACCACCCACTAGAATTATCTTATGTCTGTCCCATGCATTCCTGAGTTCTCCCACTGTTACTGACTCCACAGCCTCCTCAGGAAGGCTGTTCCATGCATCCACAACCCTCTCTGTGAAAAAATACTTTCTAACATTACCTCTGAGCCGTCCCCCCATCTTCAAATTGTGCCCCCTTGTTCTTGCACATCTCTTTTTCTAAAAGATGCTACCCTCTTGTACTTTAATTCCCTTGAGATACTTGAAAGTTTCTATCATGTCCCCCACTCCCTCCTTTCCTCAAGAGGATACATATTAAGTTGCTTTAGTCTCTCCTTGTATGTCTTCTAGTGCAGACCCTGCACCATTTTGGTTGCCCTCCTCTGAACAGCCTCCACTCTGTCTATGTCTTTGCGGAGATAGGGTCTCCAGAATTGCATGCAGTACTCCAGATGGGGTCTCACCAGTTGTCTGTACAGAGAGATAACAACTTCCTGTTTTCTACTGTTGATGCCTCTCCCTATGCATCCCAGTATCCCCCAGCCCTCCTTACTGCCTTCTCACATTGCTTGCCCACCTTTAGGTCATCTGATATAATTACTCCTAGGTCTCTTTCAATTTCTGTTGTTGTTATTATGTCACCCTCATTGTGTACTCTTCCCCTAGGTTTTTGTTTCCCAGATGCATTACCTTGCACTTCTTTGCATTGAATCTGAGCTGTCATATAGTTGACCATTCCCCCAACCTTGCCAAGTCCGTTTTCATCCTTTCCACCCCACCTTGTGTATCAGCCCCGTTGCAGATCTTTGTGGGCAGATCTTTGTGTTATCTGCAAAGAGACATACTTTTCCTTCCAGGTACTCTCCAATGTCACTAACAAAGACATGAAAGAGGACCGGTCCCAGTACCAAACCCTGCAGTACCCCACTAGTTACCCTCCTTTCTTCACTGTGGACTTTGTTTACTATTACCCTTTGCATCCTGCTGTTCAGCCAGATTTTTATCCAGGCTACCACCTTGGAACCTACTCCAAGGCTGGCTAACTTGTTTATTAATCTTTTGTGTGAGACTGTGTCAAATGCCTTGCTAAAATCTAGGTAGACCATGTCCACAGCCCTCCTGGTCTCACTACTTTGGTCACCCAGTCAGAGAAATCTATTAGATTTGTCTGATACGACCTCGCATCATGAATCCATGCTGCCTTGGGTCCTGTGCCCCACTGACCCTAGGTACTCAACAATTCTTTCCTTCAAAGTGATTCCATCATTTTTCCTATCACTGAGGTCAAACTAACTGGTCTGTAGTTTCCTGCCTCTGCCCTGCTCCCACTTTTGTGAAGTGGAATCACATCTACCTTCCTCCAGTCCTCAGAGACCACCCCATCCTCAGTTGATTTGTTAAAGAGAGTAGTCAGTGGCATTACTAGTTCTACCCTTAGTTATTTTAGAATTCTGAGGTGAATCCCATCTCTCCCCATTGCTTTGTCCACCCTCAGTTTCAAGAGTTCTTTGAAAACCCTTTCTTCTGTGAATGGACTGGTATTGACCCCCCCTATTCAGAGTGTTTGTCTTGTTTGGTTTAGGTACCTCCCCTTCCTCTTCCATTGTGAATACTGAGCAGAAATATTTGTTCAGTATCCCTGCTTTTTCACTGTCACCCTCTGCCTATGTTCCCTCCTGTTTATTAAGTCTCTGTATCCCTCCCTTGGTCTTTCTTCGCTCTCTAATGTACCTTCCCTGCATCCTTCAGCTTTAACTGATAAAGTTCTCTGTCTTGCTCCTTCTGTGTTTCCTTATATTTCCTGAATGCTATCCTTTTTTCTTTAACCTTCTCTTTCACCTCTTTTGAGAACCATAGTGTTTTTTTTCTTCATTTTGTTTTGTTGATTTGCTTCACACAAAGGCTTGTTGCTTCTGTGATGGCTGTTCTGATTATTCCCCATTGTTCCTCCACCCTCCATCTTACCCATTTGCTAGTGCTTTTCTGAGGCACTCTCATTTCCCAAAGTCAGCCCCTCCTAAAGTCCAATACTCTTGTTTTTGTATGGCTTGACTCTCGGCTGTGTTTATTGTGAACCACACTGTTTGATGGTCACTTGTTCCCAGATGGCTACCCACTTCTGAATCTGAGATCCTTTCTCCTTCCCCATTTGAGAGTACCAGGTCTAAGATTACTCCCTCCCGAGTGGGTTCCAACACTAGCTGTCTGAGGCATGCCCTGTAGGACATCAAGAATGACCCTGCTCTTGGATGTGCTTGCAGCAAAGGTACTCCAGTTAACATCTGGCATATTCAGGTCCCCCATCAACAATATCTCCCCTTTTTCTGCCATTTTAAAGATACCTTCTATCATTTCCTTGTCCATTTCCTCCCCCTGAGATGGGGGTCTGTACACAACCCCATGTGGATTGTGGTGCCATTTCCTGTCTCCAGGGTGACCCACAGTGACTCATCAACTTCCTGTTTACTCTTTAGTTCTGTTGCTTTAATCCCTTCCTTATAGAGAGCTACTTCTCCTTCTCTTTTTACCCACCCTGTCATTTGTATGTTGACCTCTGTTGAAAACAGGGTGCTATGTCAGCCTCTGCCAGTTTGCTAGTAAAGTCAAACACTGCCTACTAGGATAATGCTTCTGTCTCTTCCTTTTTTATCACCAACTTTAATATGTTATACACAATGAACAATTTTAGGTGTATTTTTAAATGAATGTGAATATATGCGTGTAGAGTATATATAGCTTTGCCTTTACATGTGGTGTAATTATTGTATACGTGTGAACATAGATAATACCCAACATTTTATTGTGTATTAAATGTTATAATTCTTTATGAATTCTATACATTTCAAATAAAAATCTGAATCTGACATTTGGTGTCTGCTCTTCTTGTGCTGCACAGCTCTGTTCTTCTTCCTTGGTGAACCCATGCATCTAACTCCGCTACTGGTGATCCCCAGCACTAGCTTCCTCTCTTCTCATTTATTTTCAATCCAAACTGACTGCTCTGTCCATTCTACTGACCGTTATATAGCTACCTCTTGGTGCACCTGCAACCAATCTTGGGCATGCAGGCATTTCTCCCTCCAGAATGCCCTCCAGTTTTCCAAGAAAGAAGAACCTCTCTCTTTCAACAGGCTCTTAGCAAGAGGTACTGTAGCTTGTCTAATAATCCTCTGCTATTCTTTACTGGTCCCAGGACTATCAGAATCTTGGAGAACATCAGTCTGGATACCTTTCCCTTTAGGAACATCCCAAGTTCTGTAAATGAGCTTCTCATATCTTTAGGACTTGTGAACCATCTGTCATTCATGTCAATATGAAGAGCAACAGTCAGCTCCCTCTCTGTCTGCAGTGTCTCACTGTTTGACCTGTACTGCAGAGACACATCACGTTATCTGTATGAACACCATGGTCCTGCAATACCCCTTCACCTCTCCTGTGTTTATTATGGAACCCCATGACTGCTGCATTATTATCTGTCTACCCTGCCTTTTCCTTCCTTCTTCATGGCAGATCAGATTTTTAGTACCATGTTATTTTGCAATATTTGGATGCATTTAACTTGCCCATGCTTTGAACAAGTGATTAGAAAACTGACTCACACAGCCTCCTTGTTGAGGTACAAACTCTTGCCAAAATTGGAGACATAACATTATCTATTTTTGAAGTCATTAGGGCTTAAAATCTCTATGTTTACATGCAAAACTTTGTAAATTATTTAGAATATTTGGCTGCTTATAATACAGTCATGTTTAAAGTTATAGATCTAACATGTAGCATGCATACTTATTTAATGTAGTACCTCACCTTTGCAAAACTTTATATTTGGATGAGTGGTTTTAAAATTAGATGGAAAAAATGGAAATTAAAAGTTTAGCTAAACTTCATGAAATGTTCGCAGATGTGGAACTGTAAGTTTGATTTCATTGGTGGAATGTAAATTTCACCGTTCTACAAATTCCCTTTTATTATTGAGCCCGTTATTCAACAGTATCCTTTAGCATCATACAAACAATAGTGCCACATGCAAAATAGCACAGCTGTCAGAATGACATATATTTCTACAGTGTACCATGTCCAGTGCCTGCTGTCTATATGGAGCTATGACAACACCACCCAAAGTACATATTTATTTATTTTTATTTAGCTTTTGTTGACCAGGTAAGTACACTAGACAAGTTATATGCCTATTTTCAGGAACGACCCAGGAGAGTACAAACAGGTAATACAGGGTACAATGATACAGCAAAGTTAGGTGAACAATTACATCTCATACTAGTTGAAACGATTACATATACACTTAGTGGTTATGCACAATGAGTCGATAATGCAGCGAGCACTATACAGTACAGGTAGAGTAAGACAGTGATAATAGAATACATAATGAGTTTGGCATTGAACAACATTGACTATCTGAAGCTTAAGGAGGTGCAGAAGGAGAGCTGGACAGGTGAACAATTCTATATAGCCATCTGCTGGCAACACACTCCAGTAAATGGAGACAGTGCGCCTGAAATGGGACAGCAGCTTTGTTCCTGGGAACCTTATTCAGGTTCCAGTATGCTGATTACCACAGATGGTGTGCAACACACTAAGGGGCCACTGCATGCCATTATGTGGCCATTGGTAGCTCTGCACACAAAAGTGCGGAGATATTATGTAGAGCCTCAGACAGCATCCCACCCTCACCTGATCCCTAACTAAGCATCCCTCCATAGTCTAGCCATCATTCAATCCCCAAGATAATGTTAGAAATTTCTCTGGTAATCTAGTTGCCCCAAATCCTGAGATAATGTCAGAAATATCCTTTATATACAAGTGCCCCCGAACCCTGAGAGAATGTCAGATATTTTCATGGTAGCCTAGTGCCCCCATGTAAAGTCCAGTTGAATGGAAAATAACCCTGCTAGTTCATACTAACCTCTTCCCAAGACAACCTCCCTACTTCTCATCCACCCCCCAACTCACTCATCAAAATCCCTTTCTAGTGTGACATCAGATCCATAGATGGTGACCAGCACAGATCCCTCCACATCACCTTGGCTGACTGCTGTCTAAATGATAGGGTATGAGAATGCATTTATGGTAGGAACAGCTGCTATTACAGTATGTGCATGCTTATCCCTGTCATTCAGATGATGGCCAGACAAAGTGGTGTGTGGAGGGTCTGTTTCGGTTGCCATCTGCAGATCTGCTGATGAACCAGGAAATCTCTTAATGGATGAGTCCAGGCAGACAAGAGTGTGAGAGTGTGTGCTGAGTGGGTGAGTTCAGGAGGGAGGTGTGGTTACAGATATTACAGTGGGGTTCAGGTTGGAGTGGGGGTACCCCGGGAGTACCAGGGATGTTTTCTATTCAGCCAGCAATCAGACAGAATGCACGCACTACACTACCAGGGTAATTTCTGACATTATTACAGGTTTTGGAGGAGCAGTGTGCAAAGAAGCCTTTGAATATGACTCCCGCCTAGTTCAGATATGCTACACCTGGTTAATATAGTGCTATTCATGCAAGCACTGGACTACACTTTTGAATATCAGGGCTATTATCTTTCAGTCTTTCCATTTTAGTGGTGTTTCTCTTTTGTACAGTACTTTCTCTTTGGCTACCACTTGTCTTTGGAGTTTAGTCCTTTTACTCTTTCACCCATTTCCATTTCCATTCACTGTTTCAAATATTGACTCTGCCCAATTCTGCCCCTTCCTCTATCTCTCCCATTTATTTCCTGTCACTGTTTCCCCTTCTTTATTTCAATTTTCACTTTCCTGACCTTCTTTTTGCTAAAATATTGGTAATTTTGGTTTGGCATCTGGCCTGGCCACCGAACAGAAATAGATCTTGTAAAAGTGGTCAGAGTTCTCTGAACAATGGACAGGGATCACCCATAGTAGTTGGTTCTTATAGAACTGTACAAGTTAATAGGGCATCTAAGGGGAGGGTATCTTATAGTGTGAGACACGGAGCATGAGGTCTGAGTGAGAGGACCACAAAGTGAAGATGTGCGGTTCTGTATGCCCAGACTGCACAAGAGGTATCTCTTATTCCATAACAGACATCCCTCGGAGGCCCTTTTAACTAATTATAAATTACTCAAGTTTAGATCAATTGATTTTATAATAGGTTAGAAAGAAAAGTGGAAGTTCTTACCATTGAATGCCATTTTATTGCACAAAAAGGATGAGTTAGAATACATTCTGAAAAAGGAAAATATACAGCTGTGTATAAGTACGGAAACCTGGTGACAAGTAGAAGATAAATGGGACAGAAATATAAAGGATTACAACCTTTTTAGTAGAGAAAGGACAAATAAAGTTGGTGGGGGTGTAGCCCTACACATTTCAGAGACTATTGAAACTGAAATACTAGAAACAGGGAATAAAGAGCACTTGGAATAAGTTTGGGTTAAGGTATACCTGAAGTCAGGGAAAAAGATTATGATAGGATTTGTATATAGGCCACTATCTCAGAGATTTGTAGATGACTTAGCACCTTACAGCACTCTCAGTAATATCAGCCCAGATACAAATATCATCTTAATGGGAGACTTTCATATGCCAGGCATAGACTGGAAAGAAATGGATGGTAAAACACATTCAGAACGAAGTTTCCTTGAGGTAATTAACAAACTAAATCTAGAACACTATGTAACAAGTGGCACAAGAGGTGATAATATTCTAGATTTAGTAAAAAGTAACACGGCGGAACAAATTATTAATTGTAAAACAGTTGAGCCACTTGGAAATAGTGAGCATGATATGGTACATTTCATAGTTAGGGAAACCACCACAAAACTAAAAGGCTAGACGAAAACTAAAGGTTTTGGTAAAGCAAATTTTGAAATGATGACACAGGAAATAAGGCAATGGAAGTGAGAGGTTGACTATGAGCATATGGATCACAATGACATGTGGAGCACTCTTAAAGACAAACTTAGTTATTTAGTGGATAAGTATTGTAATGCGTGGAACATGTCAACTATAACAAGTCTGGTAGAGTACCAAAGTGGTTTGATAAGAGTTGCAAGATTACTAAGAACAAGAAAAGGGGCATATAAACTGACAAAAAAAGGCCAAACACAGGAAATCTGGATGAAATATAAAGCATTGAGAATATCAGTAGTAGTACGTACAAAGGCATTCCTACTGATATCATTCATCTAGACTTTAAGAAAGCCTTTGATTTAGTTTTCCACTATCTACTAATTCAGAAATTGATCAGGTTAGGATTTAATGGCGTCACCATACAATGGGTGACAAATTGGTTACCAAAAAGAACATAGTGTGTTAAAATAAGGGATGCTGTCTCTACGCCAGTGGCTTGCACTAGTGGGGTACCACAGGGATAGGTGCTGGGCCTTGCTCTGTTTGGCATTTTTACTGGTGATTTACACATTGGGGTAAACAGCTCAGTTACCAGATTTGCAGATGGCACAAAAATGTCAGCAGAGGTTGATACAGAAAATAAAATATCCCAATTTAAATCAGATTTGCAAACAGTTGAAAAATGGGCTTATTCAAATAAAATGGAATTTAACACAGATAAATGTTCAGTCATTCACATGGGGCAAAAAATCCAAACACCACGTAGTTTTAATGTGGAAGTAAAATTAACTCAGTAATTACTGAAAAAGACTTAGAGGTCATAATAAACAACCAGTTAACACCAGGTGACCAATGCAGGAGTGTTGCGCTCACTGGAAACCGAATTATTAATGCTATTAAAATAACTTTCTTGTGCAGGAATGAAGCCTGCATTATGCCACTTTATAAAGCATTCATTAGACCTCACATGGACAATGCTGTGTCATACTGGGCTCCCTACCTTGTAAAAGACAAAACAATTATTGAAAGCTCACAGCGTAGAACCTCTGAGCTTATTCTGATACTCACCAACTTTGCCCTATCCAGACAAGATAAAAGTTCTTGGGCTCTATGATCTCCAACTTAGGAGAGATAGAGGGGATCTGCTGTTGCTGTACAGTATTCTTAATGATCAGGATCTTATGAAGGGATGTAAAATTGTTCAAGTTAACAAAACAGCAAACTTGAGATCCCACAAGAAACAGATTTTCATTCCAAAATCTACAACAAACAAACGTAGACACTTTTTTTTACGATTGGGGCCTCTGAAATGTGAAATGTTCTCCCTAACCACATAACAGAAGCAAGCAATAAAGTAAAATTTAAAAAAGCACTGGATGTTTGCCTACTTCAAAGGGAAGGCTAATATCCCAGCCGTGTGGAGATACATAGACATAGATTACATAGACAGTGTCGGCAGATAAGGGCCTATGGCCCACCCAGTCTGCCCATTTGAGCTTGTAAGTTCAGTTTATGTTTTCCTAGAATTCTGCTGCCCCTTACCCTGACCTCCAGAATTCCTTTATGTCTATCCCATGCATTCTAAATCGTGATTGTTTCAGCCCCACCACTTCCTGTGCAGGGTGTTCCACTTGTCCACTACCCATTCTGTGAAGAAATTCTTCCTCACGCTTCCTCTGAATCGCCTTTCCTCCAACTTCATCCCATGCCCTCTAGTCCTGGAACATCTTTTTCGCTTAAAAGTAGTGTATTCCTGCACCCTGTTCCTCCCTGTAAGATACTTGCATGTCTCTATCATATCCCCTCTCTCCCTCCTCTCCTCCAGGGAGTACATGTTCAGTTCCTTCAACCTGTCTTCATAGGACTCGTGATGCAATCCATGCACCATCCTTGTTGCCCTCCTCTGAACCTTCTCTACCCTGTCTATGTCCTTACATAGGTAAGGTCTCCAGAACTGTACATTGTACTCCAGGTGGGGCCTCACTAGTGTCTTGTATAGTGGAATTATGACCTCCTTTTCCTGCTGGTGATGCCCCTGCCTATGCATCCCAGCATCCTATTTGCTTTACCTGCTGCCTTGTCACACTGTTTCCCTACCTTGAGGTCATCAGAGATGATAACCCAAGATCCCTTTCCTGCTTGGTGCATGCTATATCCTCACCCCCAACTGATATATTGTGCCAGGTTTTGTACCCCATATGCATTATCTTGCACTTCTTTGCATTGAATTTCAACTGCCAAACCCCTGACCATTCTTCAAGTTTCTGCAGGTCCCTTCTCATTCTGTCTACACACCTCTGGTGTGTCTACTCTGTTACAGAGCTTTGTGTCATCAGCTAACAGTGAAATTCTGCCTTCTAGGTCCTGCGCAATGTCACTGATGAAGATGTTGAATAGGACCAGTCCCAGCACTGATCCCTGTGGTACCCCACTGGTCACTCTTCCCTCTGTTGAGTGACAGCCATTTTCCATCACCCTCTGTGTCCTGCCACCCAGCCAGTTACCTACCCACCACACTACTATCCTGCCCACACCCATATTCCCCAGTTTGTGTAACAGTCTTCTATGTGGCACAGTGTCAAAGGCCTTGCTGAAGTCCAGATAGGCCATGTCCACTGCCCTCCCCTGATCCACCTCCATAGTCACTCAGTCAAAAAATTAAATGAGGTTGGTCTGACATGACCTCCCCTGTGAAACCATGCTGCCTTGGGTCCTGTAGTCCATTGACAACCAGATGTTCCACCAATCTCTCCTTCAGTAGTGCTTCCATGATCTTCCCACTACTGAGGTGAGGCTGACTGGTCTGTAGTTCCCGCTTCCTCTTTGTTCCCACTTTTGTATACGGGACTACATCTGCTGTCCTCCAGTCTTTGGGTACCTCCCTGTTTCCAGTGATCAGCTAAACAGGATAGCCAGAGGTTCAGCTACCACCTCTCTTAGTTCTTTAAGGACCCTGGGTGCACCCCATCTGGCCCATTGCTTTATCAACTCTTATTACTTCCAGTTCCTTCAGGACCCTTTCTTGTGTAAAGGACTTGTGTCCATTTCTGCACCATTCTCACCCTTGTACCCCTTCAGACCCATTATCCTCCCTCTTCCTCAGTAAAGACTGAGCAGAAATACCTGTTCAATATGTCAACTTTACTGTTGTCATCCTCCACACGGCCCCCATCCTCCCCCTTCAGTCTCACTATCCCTCCCTTTGCCTTTCTTTTTTCACTTATGTACCTGTAAAAGATTTTGTCCCCTCTACCCACTGATTTTGCAATGTGTTCTTCTTTCTGAGCTTTGGCTTCCCTTACTGACCTCCCTGCCTCCCTTTGCTTCTCCTGGTACTTCTCCCTATCCCCTTCTGCCTGTGTCTTTTTGTATTGCCTGAATGCAATCTTTTTGGCTTTCACATTCTTTGCTACCTCTTTGGAAAACCATAATGGTCTCCTCTTCCTTTTCCTCTTGCTAACCTGCTTAATGCATAATTCTGTTGTTCTTGTAATCCCCATTTTAAACTGCCTACTATTCCTCAACCCCTGATTCCTGCCCCATTTCCTTTAGTGCCTCTTTCAAGTATCTCCCATTTTTCCAAAGTCTGCCCCTAAAATCCAGGATACGTGTTTTGTGTGGTTTGGTTCTGCTCTTTCTGTGATTTCAAACCACAATGACTGGTGGTCACTGTTCCCAGGTGCTCCCCACTGTTACCCCCCATCACACTGTCCCTGTTTGTGAGCACAAGGTCCAGTATTGCCTTCTGCCGAGTTGGTTCCATGACCAGTTGCTTGAGGAAGGCACCCTGAAGGAGTCCAGGATAAATCTGCTCTAGTTGATGCTGCTGCTGGGATGCTCCAGTCCACGCCTGGAATATTGAAGTCTCCAACCAGTACTACTACCTTCCTTGCCTGCCATCCTTGGATGGCTAGCATCAACTCTATCTGTTTCTTCCTCCTGGGCTGGTGGTCTATAGACCACACCTGTGTGGATGGCTGGCCCCATTTTCCTTTCCAGCTTAATCCACAGTATCTCTCCCCATTTTGTTCTTCCTGGATCTCTGTGGCCCTTTATGTCATTTTTCACATACAGTGCCTCCTCCTCCTCTTCCTGCCCGCACTGTCTCTTCTGAATATGTCATAGCCAGGTATGGCCATTTCCCAGTCGTGGTTATCATTACACCAGGTTTCAGTGATGGCCACAATGTCCAGGTCTGACTGCACCATGACAGCCTCAGATCTTCCATCTTGTTGCTAAGGCTCCTGGCATTTTCACACATGGCTTTCCATGATTTGACCTCCCTAGACTGTTTGCTTGTTCTACTCAGCCCTTTCCTTGGTTGTCCTTTATCCCTGGTTCTCCTTGCTGTGCCGCTCTGCTGAATTTTGCCCCTTTTCTGCTCTATCCACCTCTTGGCGCTAATCTCCATCTTTTGCACACTGCTTTGTAGAGATAGCCACCCTCTGGTTCACTGGTTCCACTGCTAGCTGTGGGGTGAGCAAGTAGGTACCCTCCTTGCTGGCCTCCACCTTTTGCTAGTTTAAATGCTCATCAATGTAGCATTTAAACTTATCATTGAGTGCTTGATTCCCCTCCAGGATGGATGCAGGCCGTCAGGCTCGAACAAACCTCCATTCCTCCAGGTGGGTCCCCAGTCAGCAATGAATCCAAACCCTTCCTCACAGCACCAGTTCTTCAACCATGAGTTAAAGTTCCTGGTGCATGCACCCCTATGCTCTCCCTTGCCTGTCGCAGGTAGTACTTCTGAGAAAGTGACAGAAGTAGCTACTTGCTTGAGACCCTTCCCCAATTTCCTAAACTCTTCCTGAACTTCCTTTGCCCCCATTTGCCAGGTCATTAGTTCCTAGGTGGATAATGACATCCAGCTCACCCTCCCGTCTTGCCTTCCCAGTGATCCCCAGGATCTTCCTTCCATCCCTCCATGCTGTGGCACCTGGGGCACCTCACCTCCTGTCCTCCCCCTCCTGTGTTCCTAGCTGGATCCCTCTTATGATGGAGTCCCCCACCAGGATTCACTTCCTCCTCCTTTGGGGTCCACTGCTTTCCGCGCTGAGGTCACCTCCTAGGCTAACCTCCACATCCTTTCCTTCCACTTCTCTGGGTACCTCTATTTGGTTGTCCCCATTTGCCAATGTGGCATATGAGTTCTTGAGTGGAATAGGATCTGGGAAGTGCCTCTGCCTGACCGCTCTAACCCACCCTGAGCCCACTGTCATCCAAGTGCTCCTCATTCTCAGCATCCTTTGAGGCAGTTGCATTGGACTGGGTGGTCTCTGGATAGGGTGATGGTACTCCTGACCCAGTTTACTTCTGCTCTGAGTCTGGCTACCTCATCCCACAGTCTAGAGAGATGCATGCAGATAGGGCAGCACCTCAGTGTCCAGAAGGTCTGCCTGAATATGGCTGCCCCACAGCCACTGCATTGCACCACTCCCCACATTATACTGCAATTATACTGCTATTCCACTGCTTGTCTGCTACTGAAGCTCTCCTAGTTCCCTTTTTAGGAATTGACTGTCCTAAAAATCCTGCTACTGATCCTCAGATAATTTTCTTTAAAAAAAAAGAAAATAAACCAATAAATAAATAAATGAGTCTAAACACTTGTCATGCTGAGGATGAGCTTCTTCCCCCTTATGCCCCTTCTACTCCACACCCTTACTATACCCAGTGTTTAGCTCCTGTCAATCAGATTTAACAGGGCATATAATTAAGCAATTAAAGACAGCACAGAAATACACCACTACTACATTTTAAATTGTCAACAGCCCAAAACAATTCTAAGTAAAGACAACAAAGAAAGTATAGTGTCACTAAAAGCCCACAATCTAAGTTTAAAAGAAAAATAGCAATTACCAGTTACTGTAAAGCACTGAATTGAATATGTTTCCTTCTGGATGGGCTAGAAGCCTACTTCCACCTTAGTAACCAAGTAATACCTAGTAATCAGTAAGGAAATGTAAGAAATGCATTAAAAATGCCAAAAGAGGTTATGAATTAAAACTGGCAACCAAAGTCAAGGACAATTACAAGTCCTTCTTCAGCTATATTAGTTACAGACATGGGGATATTGTTTAAGTGGTCCATGCCAGGACAAAAGGGCAACCTGGTCAGAGAGGAAAATTAAATGGTACATTTAAGTGACTATTTTTGCTCAGTATTTAGCAACTAATCAGACACAATTACAACATTCGATCTCGACTGTGGGGGAAATCAAATCAAATTAAATATAAATGATATTAAAGGAAGATTATGGAACGTCAGTCTAAATTAAACACCAGGCTCTGATGGAATCCACCCCAGAATAGTCAAGGAACCCTTGGATGAATTGACTGGACCTATTACAGTTCTTTTTCAAAATTCATTAGACATGGGGAGTATGGCTGAATGTTGGAGGCAAGTGACAGTAGTTCCCATCTACAAAAAGGGTAGTAAAAAGCTTGTGACAAATTATCATCCCAGAAGCCTGACCTCTGTATTAAGGAAGGTATTGGAGGGTATAATTAAAGACAAAATTGAGAAACAAATCAAGGAAACCAGTAGGACAGATGACACTCAACACTGTTTTAAGAGAGGTAGACTGTGTCAGACTAATTTGATACAATTTTACAATAAATTTAGTAGGGCTCTGGACAAAAGCTGGCCAGTAGATGTTGTATTTATGGACTATAGCAAAGTGTTTGACACAGTGCCTCATAATGAAATGGTACAAATTCTTTTACAAGCAGAAATTAAATATGAAAATAGTAGCCTAGATGCATTTCTGGTTAGAAAATTGTAAATGGAGGTTGAATATCTGTGGGGTGGCTTCAGAGTGTGCCAATGTGACCAGTGGAATCCTTCAGGGCTCTGTACTAGACCCCACCCTATTTAACTTCTACATATCTACTATCCAGTGTAGAGAGGAAATCTGGATATTTAAGTTCGTTGAGGATATCAAAATTGGTACCATGATTAACAGCCCTGGTAAGGCAGAAATGTTGCATACTGAATTAGTCAAGTTAGAAAAATGGGCTGATGAACATAAGCTGAGGTTCTAGATAGTTGTACAGTAATGCAGCTGGGTAGATAAAATCCTAGGGTTAATTACACTCTCAAGTCTAAAGTTCTTAAAGAAGCAACTGAAGAGTGGGATTTGGGGGTTATAATCACAAATTATCTTAAATTCAAGTCCCAGTGTAATATGAGTGTAAATAAAGCAACCAGAATACTCAACTGCCTAAGAAGACACATTAGCAGTAGAGATAGAATGGTGGTTATACATCTGTAAACAGCTTTGGTCAGGCTCCCACCTGGAGTACTGTGTCCAGTTTGGGGACCAAGTACTAAAGTAGAAATTAAAACCCTCAAAAGAGTACAGCACAGTGCGACAAGAATGATCACGAATTTAAGTTATGATGAGAGGCTTAGAAACTTAAATCTATTTTCAGTGGAATACAGACGGTTAAGAGGAGACCTTTAATAAAAATAATAATAATTTTATTTATAGAGCGCAATCTCTAAATAAAAAAGTGCTGTACAATTCACAAACAGTTAAAAAATTAAAACATAGGTATCAAAGACAGTTAAAATCACATAATAAAAATACAAAAACAAGCAGGAGCATATAACATGAATAATCACCGAATGCCTGGCAGAATAACAAGGTCTTTAAAGCTGTTTGTCTGCTTTTTGGTTCACTAACAAATGATGATCTTTGGAAATGTTTGGGGTTTGAATTAAAGGATCATGCCTACATAACAAGAGCACACAACCTACAATTAAAAGGGGAAATATGCTCCACAAAATAGAGAGCCACTTGATATGGCCAGAGGGCGATTGCAGTCTGAAATGGTCTCCACATGGAAATAGTGGGTAGCAGGGACATAAACAAGTTTAAGAACAGACTTGATAGACATTTCTCATTCGATGCAACAGATACTCTGCTTATGTACTAGGGGCGAGCTTCAAATAGGTCTTTCGGCCTCATTAACTCATGTAAAACTATGAGAAAAATGTTAGAGCCCATTTTTTTACTTTACTTATGCTGTCCTTCCACTGGCACTGAAGTGGAGCACTCTCCCCTAATGCACCCACATAACAGCGCACTCTACACAGGATAAGATGTACAGTGGCTCTGTGCTGATTGGCTGAAATCATTAGTAATTTATAATTAGTAGTATTTGACATGCTGGATCATATCATCCTGATAAATTATATGCAGAGCTATCCTGGGTCAGAGGTGCACTGTTCTACAGGAGTTCTAGTTCTATACCAACATGTTCAACAGATGATGTTACTGTGGCGTTTGCAGGTCGCTGTGGGCCAGGGTTACAGGAGCTGCGAGGAGGGGCATCAGGAGGATTCCCAGGTGCAGTTGGCAGTAGGCAGAGTTAGAGGAGCAGCGAGAGGAGGGCATCAGGGAGGATTCCCGGCGGCTGCAGTCGGCAGTAGGCCAGAGTTAGAGAAGCAGCGAGAGGAGGGCATCAGGGAGGATTCCTGGTGGCTGCAGTTGGCAGTGGGCCAGGATTCGAGGGAGCTTCTGAGCTGGTGGACCAATCGGGAGAGAGGGCGCCAAATTTAAACTGCGCCTGGACTGCAGAAGTCAGACCCAGCCACCTCACTCAGAAAGGAGCTGTAATTGTGTGCCACACCACCCACCTGGCCCCGACCTCTATTAAATGATCTGTGAGCGGATCCTTGGGGAGAGTATGGTGTAATTGACTGGGACTGAGCAATAAGTAGCTTGGATTGGTTGCAGGATTGAGGGGTAGGGCATTAGATTAACAAATCGAGTTGCTGGGTACTTGTTACTTGTTGCAGGATAGAGGGGGAAGGGCATTGGTTTAACATATTGTGTGACTGGGTATTGTGTGTGGGGTTCATATTGTTCGCACCCAAAATGAGGGGGGGGTGTGGGGGAAATTAGACTGGGCAATTTTGGAAGGGTGATTGGGCGTACGGGATGTGGGGCAGCCATAATATTGAACTGGGCATGGAGGTTTGGTGGGTGCCCAGTATGTTTTAAACTGGCGGATTTTAGGGGAGAGATCAGAGGGATCAGAAGGCAGCTGGAAGGAGGGAGGGGCGAGGGATGGGGAGATAAGGTGGGGTATGGATCAAGTGTGAGTAGACGTGGTCAACATCTGATTGGCATATATCAGGGGGCTAGTGGACAAGGCAGAATGAATTTATCTCAGATTTTGGGGGGATCAAATGGCTTCTCTGGAGGAGTGGGGGGACAACATCATTTTAGCAAACCTAGGGTGACTAGTGGACATGGAAAAAAGGATTTATATCACTGGTTGGGGTGGATCATAAGGCTACTCTGGGGGTGTAGGGGTGGAGTAAACAACATACAGGAAGCATGCTGTAGGGAGGGGACTGCTCAGTGGGAGAGGATCAGGGAGGGTGAGTTAGGAGTGAGCAAAATGAGGTAGAGCATCAAGCTTACAAACCGTTTCACCATACTATTCCTGGGTGATGAAGTTGAGGAAGATGGTGGGAGGGGGAGCAAGTGGATAGGGAGAGTTTGGTCAGTAGGCAGAGGGGGAGGGTGACAGGAGGGAGCTTGAACCAAAGGAAAGGATGGAGGAGGGAGGGACACGAGGCTGTGTTGGAGGGTAGTGTGATGGATGGGGGGGCACTGAGAGAGGATAGGGTGGAAGGAGGTAAGATTGGAGATAGACCGGTGACCAGGTTATGGAATTTAATCAATGAGGAGGGAACGGTAGGGAGTTCCCTAGTTAGGTCAGATTCCAGACATGTATCGCCAGGTGAGGTGGAGATTAGGAAGGGAGGAATAGGCAGGTGTGGGAGTGCAGGTCCAAAGGAGTGGGAAGCAGTGAGAGGTTATTCAGGTGGGGGATTGGAGTTTTTTAGATCAAAAAGGGAGACAGGGATGGATCTGGGGTGGCAAACTTTGGACACCCAGGAGATTGGGGGGTAAGGAGTAAACTGGCAGTTGCAGGTAAATGGAGTAAAGTAGGACCTGCAAATGAGGGTGGCTCCCCGGATGATGGGGAGGGGAGGGACAAGCAGGGGGTTGTTGACAGAAGGAGGAGCCTGGATAGTATTAAACGGGATAATAAAGGCCCTCAGGTTGATGGGAGAGGTAGGAGCAAGCAAGGGTTTGATGTTAGAAGGAGGATTCTGAAGGACTAAAGAGGGCTAATAAAGTGGGAGGTGAAGTGAAGGTGATATTGCTGGGGGACTCCATATTCAGGGGTATTCAATGGGAGGAGGAGGGGGAGAATAGTAGCAGATCTGTCAAGGCTAAATGTATGCCAGGTCTATCCGTACACAAGGCCAAATTTCACCTATACTCGGCATTGGATTGTGGGGGATCCCCAGACTTCCTAGTACATTTGGGGACAAATGATTTGGAAGGGAATAGTGAGCTAGAAATACAGGCTAGATTCAGGAGCTGGCAAGGGTTTGTCACTGTATAGAAGTAACATTTCTTTCTCTGAGCTTCTGCCAGTACCTAGGGCATCTGCTGAGACTAAGCTAAAACTTAGAGAGGTAAATAAGTGGCTCATGGGCTGGTGCAGGGCAGAGGGGTATGGGCTGGTAGGGGACTGGGGGCATACTTTGGAGGATAAGGGGCTATATGCCAGGGATAAGTTACACCTCAATTTGGGGTTTAAACTTGTAAAGGGGGGGTCTAATATTAATAAAAAGGCCCCAGGGGGGCTGTTTAAGGGTCCAGGTCTAGTGCATGTGAGGAGTGGGAGAGACTGTGTTAAGAATTCTAGGAAAACTGGGCAGAAAAGGGATTGCGCAGGGTTGAGGGGACTGGGGAGAGGGGAGAAGTTGGGGTGGAGGACAGTCCTGATCAACGCCAGGAGTATGAGCAATAAAATGCCTGAACTCCAAGCTATGTTGGCTGAGGGAACAGCGGATGTGGCAGCAATTACAGAGACATGGGCCACTCAGAGAAATGAGTGGGACCTAAACTTAGAGGGCTACAAGATATTCAGAAAAGATAGGGGTGTGGGAAGAGGGAGAGGGGTTGCGCTGATAGTCAGAAATGACATAATGGTTAGTGGAGTGGAGGAGGCTGAAGGGGGTGTGGAAGCAATTTGGGTAATGTTGCAAGTGAGGGAAGGGAAGAAATTGAAGATGGGGTGGTATACAGGCCCCCTGCAATAGAGGAGGCTCTGGAGGATAAGTTGGTGGAGAACATCAAGGCTCAATGTGACCTTGGAAAGGGAAGGGTGGTTGTCATGGGTGATCTTAATATGCCGGGTGTGGACTGGGACACCATGACATCCTCTGTAGCCAGGGATCAGAGACTGATGGATGTCTTTCAGGATGCTTTCCTGATCCAGCAGGTTGGGGAACCTACTAGAGATGGGCGGATATTGGATGTTGTGCTAGCGGACAGTGAACAAATTAGGGGACTGGAGGTGTGCAGTCCACTGGCGGGTGGAGACCATGCCATGGTTTGGTTCCTGCTGTATTTAGGGAGGGAGGAAAACTGCACTCATACAGTAGTGGTTGATTTCAGGGAAGCAGACTTTGTGGGCATGGGTAGGATTCTAAGGGAGAGGTTGGACATGGCTGGACCAGGTATGGATGCTGGAAGATTGTGGGAGACCATTAAAGAAGGGGTACAGGAGGCTACTAAGTCCTGTACTAAAGTAAGGCATAAGCATGGTAGACCCAGCAAGCCATGTTGGTGGACCAGGAGGTGCAGGAGGCGGTGAGGATAAAAAGCTGCCTCACGACATTTCAAACATTCTAGGGGAATAAGGAATGAGGAGTATGAACTATTGGCCAGGAAGGTCACCAGTGCTGTGAGGGGCACTAAGACGGATGGAAAAAAACCCGGCTAGGGATATTCGGGGGATTCTATAGATACAAAGAGAGAAGAGAAAGAGAGGACACAGATCAACAGGATTAAGATTGTGGGGGATGGGCTTAGGAAGCAGGGAACAGGCAGGGTGCTAAACAAGTACTTTGCCTCAATATTTGCAGTGGGTGACAAGGGATCTCTATAGCCTGATGGGAGAGATGAGGAGTCAGTAAAGCGAGAGGTCAGTCTCAGTCTGAGACCACAGGATGGCATGAGACTAGGGACAGGCTAGACGAGACCAAGAAGGTGTAGGAAGGTTGCATGAGGGAGTGGATTGAGGGGGAAATCACAGTGGATAGGGTGAGGAGGGAGGCCCTCAGAATCTGAAAACTGATAAGGCACCGGGGCCGGATGGAGTACATCTGAGGGTTATGAAGGAATTGGCGGAAGTGCTGGCAACCCCACTGGCTGCACTCTTTAACATCTCTCTGCAGATGGGATGGGTGCCACAGGACTGAGGGTGGCTTTAAGTGTCTATACATAAGGGGAGTTTAGGAAGGAAATGGGGAACTGTAGGCCGGTCAGTCTAACGTCTGTAGTGGGCAAAGTAATGAAGGGCTTTATCAAGGAGAGGCTTGGGAGGCAGTTGGAAAGGTTAGGGCACCAGAATGATAAACAGTATGGCTTTGTCCCAGGGAGATCGTGTCAGACCAACCTTGTAGAGTTTTATGATTGGGTGATGGGGGCCTTGGATAGACATAGGCTGGTGGGTGTCCTATACCTAGATTTCAGCACGGCGTTTGAGTCAGTACCTCATAATGGACTGATAGCAAAAATGGGAGAGATGGGGGTGGGTGGACAGGAGCTAAACTGGGTTGAAAATTGGCTTTTGGGGTGTTTACATAGGGTAATGGTGGGTGGGATAATATCCTCCCCCAGGAAGGTAATCAGTGGAGTCCCTCAAGGTTTAGTATTGGGGCCACTTTTGTTCAATGCCTACATCTCGGATATGGGGGGGAGTTAGGATTATTCAAATTGGGAGCACTGATGGATAGTGAGGAAGCAAGAGAGGCAGTCCAGGGGATTTGGATACCCTAGAGGGATGGTCAAGGAGGTGGGACTGAAATTTAATGCCAGGAAATGTAAGGTACTTCATTTGGGGGTCAATAACCGGGGCCATGTATACACCCTGGTTGGGGGGTCACACTGCAAGCAACATTGGGAGAAAGGGATTTAGGGATGGTGGTAGACATTAAAATGAATAATTCTGAAAATTGTAGAAAAATTGCAGCCAAGGCAAACAGGATATTGGGTTGCATAGCCAGGGGAATTATGTCCAGAAGCAAGGAAGTGATCCTCCGTTATATAATGCCTGTGGTCAGGCAAGCTTGAGTATTGTGTATAGTTCTGGAGACCTCATCTGAAGAAGGACATAGCGCTGCTGGAGAGGGTCCAGAGGAGAGTGACCAGGATGATTCGGAGCACGGAGGGGAGGCCTTATGAGGAGAGACTGGAAGAACTTGGGCTTTACTCACTGGAGGAGAAGAGGGATGGGGAGACATGATAGAGGTTTTCAAGTATGTAAAGGGAATAATTTGGAGTGGAACCAGGGAGTTGTTTACGCTGAAGAAGGGGAGTGACCAGGGACCATGGGTGGAAGTTGGAGGGGAAATTACAGGGGAACATATGAGGCATTTTTCACAGAAAGAGTGGTGGAGCCATAGAATGCACTTCCCGGGAGGCTGGTGGAGGAGGGCACAGTGGAGGCTTCAAGGAAGGGGTGAGGTGAGTTCAAGAAACTGAATCTAGAAGACACTCTTGGAGCTAGAGGGTGGTGGTGAGGGCAGCCACTAGGTTGCTAGCTTTCGAGTAGACATGACAGACTATTTGGCCTATTCTGCTGGCTTTTTAGTATGTTAGTATGTTAAAAGACAAAGAACCTCTGCGTGCAAATACTGAGACAATGGTTACCCCAAAGGGCATTTGTCTGGGAAGCCAAGTTTCAACGAAATACAAAATCACACATGCCCACACAATGCAAAGCATCATGGGCTGCATATGCAAATCACCACAGAATATTATGCTGGTTCAACTTTAAGCAGAATTGCATGGTGCCGAAAGGCCTCTCATATGGTTTTCAAAGGGTGCTAACAGATGACATAGCTGTTAGTATGTTAGCTCCCTCATTCCATAGCTATGGTGGATAGTTCCTGTTACTGTAGTACCCTTATTCATTGGCTATGGTTGGCAGTTAATGTTGCTGTAGTACCATTATTCAGTGGCTATGGCTGACAGTTCCTGTTACTGTAGTACCCTTATTCATTGGCTATGGTTGGCAGTTAATGTTGCTGTAGTACCATTATTCAGTGGCTATGGCTGACAGTTCCTGTTGCTGTAGTACCATTATTCATTGGCTATGGTTGGCAGTTAATGTTGCTGTAGTACACTTATTCATTGGCTATGGTTGGCAGTTAATGTTGCTGTAGTACCATTATTCAGTGGCTATGGTTGGCAGTTAATGTTGCTGTAGTACCCTTATTCATTGGCTATGGTTGGCAGTTAATGTTGCTGTAGTACCATTATTCAGTGGCTATGGTTGGCAGTTAATGTTGCTGTAGTACCATTATTCAGTGGCTATGGCTGACATTTCCTGTTACTATAGTACCCTTATTCATTGGCTATGGTTGGCAGTTAATGTTGCTGTAGTACCATTATTCAGTGGCTATGGTTGGCAGTTAATGTTGCTGTAGTACCCTTATTCATTGGCTATGGTTGGCAGTTAATGTTGCTGTAGTAACATTATTCAGTGGCTATGGCTGACAGTTCCTGTTTCTGTAGTACCCTTATTCATTGGCTATGGTTGGCAATTAATGTTTCATAGGTTTCATAGTTTTTTTCAAGCTACGTAGACTTGCGTCTTTAATGCTTGCCTTGCCTGTTTTATATTGGAGTGCTTTTATTTCCATAGAATTTATCCAAACCAAGTTTAAAAGAGTCCATAGTCTTACTCGGTACCACTTCCCTTGGCAAACTGTTCCAAAGCTGAACCCCCTCTGGCTAAACCAGTTTTTCCTCTTCAGAGTGTTCCACTTATCCTGTTCCAGTTGTAGCCTATGACTCCTGGGTTTCTACAGATCGGTCTTTCTTACTCTAAGTCCCAAATTCTCCATTAATTGTTTATCTTGAAGGGCCCCATATATTGTGCACATATCTCCCCATATTCTCCAATATTGCAATGTGAATAATCCTAACTTGTGCAATCTCTCTTGGTACGATAATTGTTCCTGGCCTGTGATTCTTTTTGTTGCCCTTCTTTGCATCCCCTCCAACCTTCTAATATCAGCTTTCCTATATGGGGACCATACCTGGGAACAGTATTCAAAATGCAGCCTCACAAATGCCTGGTACAGGGGCAGAACCACCCTACTATCTCTGCTGCCAATATGTTGCAGAATGCAATATAATGCCTGGTTAGCCTTGTTGACAATCAGACTACAGTGTGTACTAAAGTTCAAATCTCCCGTCACTCTCACTCCCAGATCTCTTTCCTCCATTGTGTGATGAAGCAAAATTCCTCCTAGATTGTATTCAAGGTTACTTTTTCTTTTTCCCAGGTGCATTACCGCATATTTGTTTAAGTTTAATTCCAGTTTAAACCGAACTGTCCACTGTACCAGCATATCTAGGGTTTTCTGTACATTGTGCTGATCTCCTGCTGTGTTCAAAATACCCCCAGTCCTGCAGTCATCTGCAAACTTACTCGACCAAATGTTGGGGAAAGTGCACTTAATTGAGGACACATACATATTAAATTAATGTGGGCCCAACACCGAACCCTGCGAGACTCCACTTGTGACTTCCTCCCAATCTGACAATACCCCTCTGATAATAACCCTCTGCCTCCTGTTACTCAACCACGCCTCCACCCAATTCACTATATTAGTAGGTAGCTTTGTGCGGATCAGAACCTCAATTAGTTCCTTATGTGGTAATTTGTCGAACACTTTGGAAAAGTCCAAGACTATGATGTCCACTGCATTCCCCATCTCTAAAGCCTTATTTGCTATTTTGTAGAAGGTTAGCATGTTCATCTGGCATGAGCTTGTTTTTTTTTTTTTTTTTTAAACTCTCAGGCCCAGATATTCAAACTGCGCCAGTCTGAGGCGCAAGCCCCTCGCTGCTCAAAATAGTTCGCAGAGTGTGGCGGGGTGATATTCAAAGGAATTGCGCTGTTGAACAGCTCCTTTGAATATCACCCTGATGCTAACAACTTGCGCATAGCGCAATGGAACTTGCGCTACCGCAAGTTGCCAGAGTTGAGCATTAAACTTGCGGTGGCGCCAAGTACCATTGCGCCATCGCAAATTTCCGATATTCAAAAGGTGACATGCAAATGGGGCCATAATTTATGCAGGGCGCGGGGGGCCATTTTGCATCTATTTATGGCCCCATTTGCATGCCATTTGCGTCAATATTCAATAATTTATCACTCAATATTCAATCATTATACCTCAATCGTTCAATCATTCAATCATTATCCTCAATCATTCATCCATAATCATTTAATAATTGTCTCAATAATTCAATCGTTATCCTCAATTGTTTAATAATTGTCCTCAATCGTTTAATAGTTCAATCATTATCCCTCAATCGTTATCATTCAATCGTTTAATCGGTATCCTCAATCATTGTCATTAATCTTATCCTCAATCGTTCAATCGTTATCCCTCAGTTATCCATTCAATCGTTTCCCTCAATCGTTAAATCCTCAATCGTTTAATCATTATCCTCAATCATTTAATATTATCTCAATCATTCAATAAATTATCCTCAATCGTTCAATCGTTATCCTCAACTGTTAATCATTCAATCGTTTTCCTCAATAATTTAATCATTATCCTCAATAGTTATCCTCAATCATTAAATCATTCATCGTTAACCTCAATCATTCAGTTATCCTCAATCAATTATCATACATCATTGTCCTCAATCGTTTAATCATTATCCCTCAATTGTTTAATCATACAATCATTATCTCAATTGTTTAATCATTCAATCTTTCCTCAATCATTCCAATCGTTGTCCTCAGTTCAATCGTTATCCTCAATCTTTAATCATTCAATCGTTATCCCTCAATCATATAATGTATCCTCAATCGTTCATCGTTGTCCTCAATTGTTTAGTACAATCATTATCCTCAATCATTTAATCGTTGTCCTCAATGATTAAACATTTAATCATATCCTCAATAGTTAAATCCTCAATCGTTTAATCATTATCCCTCAATCATTTAATCGTTATCCTCAATCGTTTAATCATTCAATCGGTATCCTCAATCGTTCAATCGTGTCCTCATGTTTAATCATTCAATCATTATCCCTCAATTTTTAATCTACAATCACTATCCTCAATCGTTTAATGGTTAATCATTATCCTCAATCGTTTAATCATTCAATCTTTCCTCAATCATTAATAATTGTCCCTCAATCGCTCAATTGTGGCCCTCAATCGTTCATCGTTGTCATAATCGTTCAATAGTTATACCTCATAGTTTAATCATTCAATCATTCAATCGTTATCCTCAATCCTTTAATCATTCAATGATGGCCTCAATCGTAAATCATTCAATGTTATCCTCAATCATGTAATTATTGTCTCAATCATTAGTCATTCAATGTTGGCATAATCATTTAATCATACAATCATTATCCCTCATCGTTTAATCATTCCCTCAACTATTTAATCGTACAATCGTATCCCTCAATCATTTAATCGTTGTCCTCAATCATTTAATCATTGTTATCCTCAATAAAATCCACTCAATCGTTTAATCATTCAATCGTTATCCTCAATAATTCAATCGTTATCCTCAATTGTTTAATCATTCAAGTTTTCCCTCAATCATTCAATCAGTGTCCTCAATAGTTTAATCATTCAGTTGTCCATCAATATTAAATCCTCAATAGTTTATCATTATCTCAATCATTTAATAATTATCCTCAATCGTTCAATCGTTATCCTCAGCAATTATCCTCAATTGTTTAATCATTCAATCATTTCCCTCAATCATTAATCGTATCCCTCATAGTTGTCCTCAATCATTAAATCATTCATCAAAGCCCTCAATTGTTCAATCATTATCCTCAATCTACGTCATACAATCGTTGTCCCTCAATCATTCAATACGTTATCCCTCAATTGTTTAATATTAAATCATTATCCCTCAATTGTTTAATCATTCAATCATTTCCTCAATCATTAATGTGTCCTCAATCGTTCAATCGTTATCCTCAATCGTTCAATGTATACCTCAATCGTTTAATCATTAATCATTAATCATTGTCCTCAATCCTTTAATCATTCAATCGTTAGCCCTCAATCGTTCAATCATTCAATCGTTATCCCTCAATCATTCAATCGTTATCCCTCAATTGTTTAATCGTACAATCATTAACCCTCAATTGTTTAATGGTTCAATCGTTATCCCTCAATCGTTTAATCTCTTAATCATTATCCTCAATGTTTAATCGTTATATCAATCGATTAATCATTCAATCATTATCCTCAATCATTAATCCTCAATCATTTAATAATTTATCCTCAATGGTTAATCATTCATCGTTATCCTCATCGTTCAATCATAGTCCTCAATTATTTAATCATTCAATCATTATCCCTCAATTGTTTTAATCACAATAGTATCCTCAATCGTTTAATGGTTCCTTATATCCCTCAATCATTATAATTACAATCATTATCCTCAATCGTATAGTGGTCCCTCAATTGTTTAATCTTACAATCATATCCTCAATTGTTTAATCATTCAATCATTAATCGTTATCCTAATCATTCAATCATTTTCCTAATCGTCCACTCAATGGTTAATCATTGTCCTCAATCATTTAATCATTATCCTCATCGTTCAATCGTTATCCATCAATCATTCAATCATTATCCCTCAGTGTTAAATCACCAATCATTCCCTCAATCATTCAATCGTTGTCCTCAATAGTTTAATCATTCATCGTTGTCCTCAATCATTAATCCTCAATCGTTCAATCGTTATCCTCAATTGTTTAATCATTAATCGTTTTCCTCAATCATTTAACGTTGTCCTCAATGGTATCCCTCAATCGATAAATCATTCAATGTTATCCTCAGTTCATCGTTGTCCTCAATCATTTAATCATTCAATCATTATCCTCAATCGTTCAATTGTTATCCTCAATAGTTTAATAATGGACCGTTATCCTCAATCGTTCAATCATTATCCTCAATTATTAAAATCATTAATCTTTTCCTCAATCATTCAATCGTTATCCTCAATAGTTTAATCATTCAATCGATATCCTCAATCATTAATCCTCAATCGTTTATCGTTATCCTCAATTATTTATCATTCAACCATTATCCATAAATCATTTAATCGTTATCCTCAATCATTCAATCGTTATCCTCTATAGCTCAATCGTTATCCTCAATTTTAATCATTCAATCGTTTTCCTCAATCATTATCATTATCCTCAATAGGTATCATTCATTAAATCATTCAATAGTTATCCTCAATCGTTCAATCGGTATCCTCAATTGTTTAATCGTACAATCATTATCCTCAATTGTTTAATCATTAATCGGTATCCTCAATATTAATCCTAAATCGTTAATCATTGTCCTCAATCGTTCAATCGGTATCCTCAATTGTTAATCATTCAATCTTCCTCAATCATTCAATAGTTATCCTCAATAGTTCAATGGTGTCCTCAATTGTTTATCGTACAATCATCAACTCTCAATGGTTTAATGGTTCAATCGTTATCCCTCAATCGTTTAATCATTCAATCTTTTCCTCAATCATTTAATCATTATCCTCATCATTCAATCATTATCCTCAATCATTAAATCGTTAATACCTCAGCAACAATCTTTAATCATTATCCTCAATCGTTTATCGTTATCCTCAATCGATTAATCATTCAATCGTTATCCTCATTATTAAATCCCTCAATCATTTAATAGTGTCCTCAATCGTTAATCATTAAATCGTTATCCTCAATCGTTCAATCATGATCCTCAATTGTTTAATCATTCATCGTTATCCTCAATTGTTTAATAATCAATATTATCCACCAATCGTTTAATAGTTCCAATTGCTATCCTCAATCATTAATCATACAATATTATCCTCAATTGTTCATAGTTATCCTCAATTGTTTAATCACACAATCATTATCCTCAATTATTAATCATTCAATCATTTAATAATATCCTCAATCATTTAATCGTTCAATCATTGTCTCAATAGACAATCGTTATCCTCAATTGTTTAATCATTCAATCATTCCTCATCGTTAAATCCCTCAATCGTTTAATCGTTATCCCTCAATCATTTAATCGTTATCCCTCAATCGTTCAATCGTTATCCATCAATCATTCAATCGTTATCCCTCAATTGTTTAATCATTCAATTGTTTTCCCTCAATCATTTAATCGTTATCCCTCAACAGTTATCCCTCAATCATTAAATCATTCAATCGTTAGCCCTCAATCGTTCAATAGTTATCCCTCAATCATTTAATCATACAATCGTTATCCCTCAATCGTTCAGTCGTTATCCCTCAATTGTTTAATCGTACAATCATTATCCCTCAATCGTTTAATCGTTAAATCATCCCTCAGTCATTAAATCGTTCAAGTTAGCTCTCAATCACAATCATACAATCATTATCCTCAATCGTTTAATGTTCATAACTATTTAATCGTACAATCATTATCCTCAATCATTTAATCGTTATCATCATTTAATCATCAATCATTATCCTCAATCATTAATCCTCAATCATTTAATCATTATCCCTCAATCATTTAATCATTATCCTAATCATTTAATCATTCAATCATTATCCTCAATCGTTCAATAGTTATCCTCAATTGTTTAATAATTCAATCATTTTCCTCAATCGTTAAATCCTCAATGTTTAATCGTGTCCTCAATCATTTAATCGTTATCCTCAATCGTTCAATCGGTGTCATCAATCATTCATCATTATCCTCAATTGTTTAATCATTCAATTTAACCTCAATCATTTAATGGAATCCTCTCAACAGTTGTCCTCAATCATTAATCATTCAATAGCCCTCAATCGTTCAATAGTTATCCCTCAATCATTTAATCATACAATCATTGTCACTAATCGTTCAGTGTTATCCTCAATTGTTTAATCGTACAATAATTATCCTCAATGTTTAATCGTTCCAATTTATCCCTCAATTGTTTAATCATTCAATCATTTTCCTCAATCATTCAATCGTTATCCTCAATCATTAATCGTTATCCTCAATCATTTAATCGTTCAATCATTTAGTATCCTCAATCATTTAATCGTTGTCCTCAATCATTTAATCGTTCAATCATTGTCCTCAATCGTTCAATCATTTATCCTCATTTTTAATCATTCCAATCATTTTCCCTCAATCGTTAAATCCCTCAATCGTTTAATCGTTATCCCTCAATCATTTAATCGTTATCCCTCAATCGTTCAATCGTTATCCATCAATCATTCAATCGTTATCCCTCAATTGTTTAATCATTCAATTGTTTTCCCTCAATCATTTAATCGTTATCCCTCAACAGTTATCCCTCAATCATTAAATCATTCAATAGTTAGCCCTCAATCGTTCAATAGTTATCCCTCAATCATTTAATCATACAATCGTTATCCCTCAATCGTTCAGTCGTTATCCCTCAATTGTTTAATCATTAATCATTATCTCAATCGTTGTCGTTCAACCATTATCCCTCAATTGTTTAATCATTCAATCATTTTCCCTCAATCATTCAATCGTTATCCCTCAATCGTTCAATCGTTATCACTCAATCGTTCAATCGTTAAACCTCAATTGTTTAATCATTCAATCATTTTCCCTCAATCATTCAATCGTTATCCCTCAATCGTTTAATGGTTCAATTGTTATCCCTCAATCATTTAATCATACAATCGTTATCCCTCAATTGTTCAGTAGTTATCCCTCAATTGTTTAATCTTACAATCATTATCCCTCAATTGTTTAATCATTCAATCATTTAATCGTTATCCCTCAATCATTTAATCGTTATCCCTCAATCATTTAATCGTTCAATCATTATCCTCAATCGTTCATCGTTATCCCTCAGTGTTTAATCATTCAATCATTCCTCAATCATTCATCCTCAATCGTTTAATCGTTATCCTCAATCATTTTGTTATCCTCAATCGTTCAATCATTATCATCAATCAACAATCGTTGTCCATAATTGTTTAATCATTCAATTGTTTCCCTCAATCATTTAATAATCCTCAATTATCCTCAATCATTAATCATTAATGTAGCCCTCAATCGTTCAACAATTGTCCTCAATCATTTAATCATAATTGTTATCCTCAATCATTCGGTGTCCCAATTGTTTATCATTAATCATTATCCTCAATCGTTTAATCGTTCAATCGTTGTCTCAATTTGAATCATTCATCATTTCCTCAATATTCAATCATTCTCAATCGTTCAATATTATCACTCAATCGTTCAATCGTTAAACCTCAATTGTTTAATCATTCAATCATTTTCCCTCAATCATTCAATCGTTATCCCTCAATCGTTTAATGGTTCAATTGTTATCCCTCAATCATTTAATCATACAATCGTTATCCCTCAATTGTTCATAAGATACCTCAATTGTTTAATATTAAATCATTATCCTCAATGTTTAATCATTAATCATTTAATATTATCCTCAATCATTTAATAGACATCCTCAATCATTTAATGTTCAATCATTATCCCTCAATCGTTCAATAGGTATCCTCAATTGTTTAATCATTCAATCATTTTCCCTCAATCGTTAAATCCCTCAATCGTTTAATCGTTATCCCTCAATCATTTAATCGTTATCCCTCAATCGTTCAATCGTTATCCATCAATCATTCAATCGTTATCCCTCAATTGTTTAATCATTCAATTGTTTTCCCTCAATCATTTAATCGTTATCCCTCAACAGTTATCCCTCAATCATTAAATCATTCAATCGTTAGCCCTCAATCGTTCAATAGTTATCCCTCAATCATTTAATCATACAATCGTTATCCCTCAATCGTTCAATCGTTATCCCTCAATTGTTTAATCATTCAATCATTTTCCCTCAATCATTCAATCGTTATCCCTCAATCGTTCAATCGTTATCACTCAATCGTTCAATCGTTAAACCTCAATTGTTTAATCATTCAATCATTTTCCCTCAATCATTCAATCGTTATCCCTCAATCGTTCAATCGTTATCACTCAATCGTTCAATCGTTATACCTCAATCGTTTAATCATTCAATCGTTCAATCGTTATCCCTCAATCCTTTAATCATTCAATCATTAGCCCTCAATCGTTCAATCATTCAATCGTTATCCCTCAATCATGTAATTCTTATCCCTCAATCATTCAATCATTATCCCTCAATTGTTTAATCGTACAATCATTATCCCTCAATCGTTTAATGGTTCAATCGTTATCCCTCAATCGTTTAATCATTCAATCATTTTCCCTCAATCATTTAATCGTTATCCCTCAATCATTCAATCGTTATCCCTCAAACATTAAATCGTTCAATCGTTAGCCCTCAATCATTTAATCATACAATCATTATCCCTCAATCGTTTAATCGTTATCCCTCAACTATTTAATCGTACAATCATTATCCCTCAATCATTTAATCGTTATCCCTCAATCGTTTAATCATCCAATCGTTATCCCTCAATCATTAAATCCCTCAATCGTTTAATCATTATCCCTCAATCATTTAATCGTTATCCCTCAATCGTTTAATCATTCAATCGTTATCCCTCAATCCTTCAATCGTTATCCCTCAATTGTTTAATCATTCAATTGTTTTCCCTCAATCATTCAATCGTTATCCCTCAATATATTAATCATTCAGTGTTATCTCTCAATTATTCGTCCTCAATAGTTTAAATGTTGTCCTCAATAGTTTAATCATTCGATCGTTATCCCTCAATCGTTAAATCCCTCAATCGTTTAATCATTATCCCTCAATCATTTAATCGTTATCCCTCAATCGTTTAATCATTCAATCATTATCCCTCAATCGATAATTCCCTCAATCATTTAATCGTTATACCTCAATCATTCAATCGTTATCCCTCAATCGTTTAATCATTCAATCGTTATCCCTCAATAGTTCAGTAAACGGTCCCTCAATTGTTTAATCATTCAATCGTTGTCCTCAATTGTTTAATACATTACAATCATTATCATAATCAATCGGTATAGATCGTTGCAATCAATCCAATCCTTATCCTCAATCGTATAATTATCACCCTCAATCATTCAATCGTTATCCCTCAAATTGTTTAATCGTACAATCATATTATCCTCAATAGTTAAATCCTCAATACGTTTAATCATTATCCCTCAATCATTTAATCGTTACCCTCAATAGTTTAATCAGTCAATCGTTGTCCTCAGCGTTCGTCCCTCAATCGTTTAAATCTTGTCCTCAATTGTTTAATCATTCATAATTATCCCTCAATGGAATTCGTCCTCAATCGTTTAATCGTTATCCTCAGTCATTTTAATGGTGTCCTCAATCGTTTCAGTGAATTTATCCCTCAATCGTTATCCCTCAATTGTTTAATCATTCAATCATTTTCCCTCAATCATTTAATCGTTATCCCTCAATAGTTATCCCTCAATCATTAAATCGTTCAATCGTTAGCCCTCAATCGTTCAATCGTTATCCTTCAATCGTTTAATCGTTCAATTGTTATCCCTCAATCATTTAATCTTACAATCGTTATCCCTCAATCGTTCAATCGTTATCCCTCAATTGTTTAATCGTACAATCATTATCCCTCAATTGTTTAATCACTCAATCATTTTCCCTCAATCATTCAATCGTTATCCCTCAATCATTTAATCATTCAATCATTATCCCTCAATCATTCAATCGATATCCCTCAATCGTTCAATCGTTATCCCTCAATAGTTTAATCATTCAATCGTTATCCCTCAATCGTTAAATCCCTCAATCGTTTAATCGTTGTCCTCAATCATTTAATAGTTATCCTCATTAATTGTCCTCAATCATTAATCATTCAATCGTTATCCTCAATCGTTCAATCGTTTGTCCCTCAATTGTTTAATAAATACAGTCATTGACCTCAATTGTTTAATCATTCAATCGTTGTCCTCAATCATTAATCCTCAATCATTCAATCGTTGTCCTCAATGGTTTAATCATTCAATCATTTCCCTCAATCATTTAATCATTATCCTCAATCATTCCAATAAATTGTCCTCAATCAAAATAGTTCAATCGTTAGCCCTCAATCGTTTAATCATACAATCATTATCCCTCAATCGTTTAATCGTTATCCCTCAATCGATTAATCATTCAATCGTTATCCCTCAATCGTTCAATCGTTATCCCTCAATTGTTTAATAATTCAATCATTTACCTCAATCATTCAATAATTATCCTCAATATTCAATCGTTGTCACTCAATCGTTCAATCGTTATCCTCAATTTGTTTTAATCACACAATCATTATCCCTCAATCGTTTAATGGTTCAATCATTATCCCTCAATCGTTTTATGGTTCAATCATTATCCCTCAATCGTTTAATCATTCAATCTTTTTCCCTCAATCATTTAATCGTTATCCCTCAATCGTTCAATCGTTAGCCCTCAATCGTTCAATCGTTATCCCTCAATCATTTAATCGTTCAATCATTATCCCTCAATCGTTCAATCGATATCCCTCAATCGTTTAATCATTGATTCGTTATCCCTCAATCGTTCAATCGTTATCCCTCAATAGTTTAATCATTCAATCGTTATCCCTCAATCGTTAAATCCCTCAATCGTTTAATCGTTATCCCTCAATCATTTAATCGTTATCACTCAATTTGTATCCCTCAATCATTAAATCATTCAATCGTTATCCCTCAATCGTTCAATCGTTATCCCTCAATTGTTTAATCATACAATCATTATCCCTCAATTGTTTAATCATTCAATCATTTTCCCTCAATCCTTCAATCGTTATCCCTCAATCGTTCAAACGTTATCACTCAATCGTTCAATCGTTATCCCTCAATTGTTTAATCGTACAATCATTATCCCTCAATCGTTTAATGGTTCAATCATTATCCCTCAATCGTTTTATGGTTCAATCATTATCCGTCAATCGTTTAATCATTCAATCTTTTTCCCTCAATCATTTAATCGTTATCCCTCAATCGTTCAATCGTTAGCCCTCAATCGTTCAATCGTTATCCCTCAATCATTTAATCGTTCAATCATTATCCCTCAATCGTTCAATCGATATCCCTCAATCGTTTAATCATTGATTCGTTATCCCTCAATCGTTCAATCGTTATCCCTCAATAGTTTAATCATTCAATCGTTATCCCTCAATCGTTAAATCCCTCAATCGTTTAATCGTTATCCCTCAATCATTTAATCGTTATCACTCAATTTGTATCCCTCAATCATTAAATCATTCAATCGTTATCCCTCAATCGTTCAATCGTTATCCCTCAATTGTTTAATCGTACAATCATTATCCCTCAATTGTTTAATCATTCAATCATTTCCTCAATCCTTCAATAAATTGTCCAATCAATCGTTAAGCGTTATACTCAATAGTTCAATCGTTATCCTCAATTTGTTTAATACATTAATCATTATCCCTCAATCGTTTAATGGTTCAATCGTTGTCCTCAACCGTTTAATCATTCCAATCATTTCCTCAATCATTAATCGTATCTTAATCATTCCAATCGTTGTCCTCAATCATTAAATCGTTTCAATCGTTAGCCACTCAATGTTTAATCATACACAATCATTATCCTCAATCGTTTAATCGTTGTCCCTCAGTGATTAATCGTTAATCGTTATCCCTCAATCGTTCAATCGTTATCCTCAATTATTTAATTAACAATCAGTTATCCCTCAGTTGTTTAATCATTCAATCATTATCCCTCAATCATTAAATCCCTCAATCATTTAATCGTTATCTCTCAATCGTTCAATCGTTATCCCTCAATTGTTTAATCATTCAATCATTTTCCCTCAATCATTCAATCGTTATCCCTCAATTGTTTAATCGTACAATCATTATCCCTCAATCGTTAAATCCCTCAATCGTTTAATCATTATCCCTCAATCATTTAATCGTTACCCCTCAATAGTTTAATCATTCAATCGTTATCCCTCAATCGTTAAATCCCTCAATCGTTTAAATGTTATCCCTCAATAGTTTAATCATTCAATCGTTATCCCTCAATCGTTAAATCCCTCAATCGTTTAATCGTTATCCCTCAGTCATTTAATCGTTATCCCTCAATCGTTCAGTCGTTATCCCTCAGTCGTTATCCCTCAATTGTTTAATCATTCAATCATTTTCCCTCAATCATTTAATACTATCCACCAATAGTTATCCCTCAATCATTAAAGCCGTTCAGTAGCCTCAATCATTCAAGTGGTATCCCTCAATGGTAATCGTACAATCATTATCCCTCAATGGTTAATGGTTCAATCATTATCCCTCAATCGTTTATCATTCAATCATTTCCCTCAATCATTTAATCGTTATCCTCAATAGTTATCCACTCAATCAAATCGTTCAATCGTTAGCCTCAATAGTTCAATCATTGTCCACCTCAATCGTTTAATCGTTCAGTGGTATCCTCAATCATTTAGAATCGTTCAATCGTTATCCCTCAATTGTTTAATCATACAATCATTATCCCTCAATCGTTTAATCATTCAATCATTATCACTCAATCGTTAATTCCCTCAATCATTTAATCGTTATCCCACAATCATTCAATCGTTATCCCTCAATTGTTTAATCACTCAATCATTTTCCCTCAATCATTCAATCGTTATCCCTCAATCATTTAATCGTTCAATCATTATCCCTCAATCGTTCAATAGAAATCCCTCAATCGTTTAATCGTTGATTCGTTATCCCTCAATCGTTCAATCGTTATCCCTCAATAGTTTAATCATTCAATCGTTATCCCTCAATCGTTAAATCCCTCAATCGTTTAATCGTTATCCCTCAATCATTCAATCGTTATCCCTCAATCGTTCAATCGTTATCACTCAATCATTCAATCGTTATCCCTCAATTGTTTAATCGTACAATCATTAACCCTCAATCGTTTAATGGTTCAATCGTTATCCCTCAATCGTTTAATCATTCAATCATTTTCCCTCAATCATTTAATCGTTATCCCTCAATCATTCAATCATTATCCCTCAATCATTAAATCGTTCAATCGTTAGCCCTCAATCGTTTAATCATACAATCATTATCCCTCAATCGTTTAATCGTTATCCCTCAATCGATTAATCATTCAATCGTTATCCCTCAATCGTTAAATCCCTCAATCATTTAATCGTTATCCCTCAATCGTTTAATCATTCAATCGTTATCCATCAATCGTTCAATCATGATCCCTCAATTGTTTAATCATTCAATCGTTATCCCTCAATTGTTTAATCGTTCAATCATTATCCCTCAATCGTTTAATGGTTCAATTGTTATCCTCAATCATTTAATCATACCAATCGTTATCCTCAATGATTCACAAGTTCCTCAATTGTTTAATCTACAATCATTATCCTCAATTGTTTAATCATTCAATCATTTAATCATTATCCTCAATCATTTAATGAATTGTCCTCAATCATTTAATGGATTCAATCATTGTCCTCAATCGTTCAATATTGTCCCTCAATTGTTTAATCATTCAATCGTTTTCCCTCAATCGTTAAATCCCTCAATCGTTTAATCGTTATCCCTCAATCATTTAATAGTTATCCCTCAATCGTTCAATCTTTATCCATCAATCATTCAATCGTTTTCCCTCAATCATTTAATCGTTATCCCTCAACAGTTATCCCTCAATCATTAAATCATTCAATCGTTAGCCCTCAATCGTTCAATAGTTATCCCTCAATCATTTAATCATACAATCGTTATCCCTCAATCGTTCAGTCATTATCCCTCAATTGTTTAATCGTACAATCATTATCCCTCAATCGTTTAATCGTTCAATCGTTATCCTTCAATTGTTCAATCGTTATCACTCAATCGTTCAATCGTTATCACTCAATCGTTCAATCGTTATACCTCAATTGTTTAATCATTCAATCATTTTCCCTCAATCATTCAATCGTTATCCCTCAATCGTTCAATCGTTATCACTCAATCGTTCAATCGTTATACCTCAATCGTTTAATCATTCAATCGTTCAATCGTTATCCCTCAATCCTTTAATCATTCAATCGTTAGCCCTCAATCGTTCAATCATTCAATCGTTATCCCTCAATCATGTAATTGTTATCCCTCAATCATTCAATCATTATCCCTCAATTGTTTAATCGTACAATCATTATCCCTCAATCGTTTAATGGTTCAATCGTTATCCCTCAATCGTTTAATCATTCAATCATTTTCCCTCAATCATTTAATCGTTATCCCTCAATCATTCAATCGTTATCCCTCAATCATTAAATCGTTCAATCGTTAGCCCTCAATCATTTAATCATACAATCATTATCCCTCAATCGTTTAATCGTTATCCCTCAACTATTTAATCGTACAATCATTATCCCTCAATCATTTAATCGTTATCCCTCAATCGTTTAATCATTCAATCGTTATCCCTCAATCATTAAATCCCTCAATCGTTTAATCATTATCCCTCAATCATTTAATCGTTATCCCTCAATCGTTTAATCATTCAATCATTATCCCTCAATCGATAAATCCCTCAATCATTTAATCGTTATACCTCAATCATTCAATCGTTATCCCTCAATCGTTTAATCATTCAATCGTTATCCCTCAATCGTTCAATCGTGATCCCTCAATTGTTTAATCATTCAATCGTTATCCCTCAATTGTTTAATAGTACAATCATTATCCATCAATCGTTTAATCATTCAATCGTTCAATCATTCAATCGTTATCCCTCAATCATGTAATTGTTATCCCTCAATCATTCAATCGTTATCCCTCAATTGTTTAATCGTACAATCATTATCCCTCAATCGTTAATTCCCTCAATCGTTTAATCATTATCCCTCAATCATTTAATCGTTACCCCTCAATAGTTTAATCATTCAATCGTTATCCCTCAATCGTTAAATCCCTCAATCGTTTAAATGTTATCCCTCAATAGTTTAATCATTCAATCGTTATCCCTCAATCGTTAAATCCCTCAATCGTTTAATCGTTATCCCTCAATCATTTAATCGTTATCCCTCAATAGGTATCCCTCAATCATTAAATCATTCAATCGTTATCCCTCAATCGTTCAATCATTATCCCTCAATTGTTTAATCATTCAATCGTTATCCCTCAATCATTAAATCCCTCAATCGTTTAATCGTTATCCCTCAATCGTTCAATCGTTATCCCTCAATTGTTTAATAATTCAATCATTTTTCCTCAATCATTCAATCGTTATCCCTCAATCGTTCAATCGTTATCACTCAATCGTTCAATCGTTATCCCTCAATTGTTTAATCGTACAATCATTATCCCTCAATCGTTTAATGGTTCAATCGTTATCCCTCAATCGTTTAATCATTCAATCATTTTCCCTCAATCATTTAATCGTTATCCCTCAATCATTCAATCGTTATCCCTCAATCATTAGATCGTTCAATCGTTAGCCCTCAATCGTTTAATCATACAATCATTATCCCTCAATCGTTTAATCGTTATCCCTCAATCAATTAATCATTCAATCGTTATCCCTCAATCGTTTAATCGTTATCCCTCAATCGTTTAATCATTCAGTCGTTATCCCTCAATCGTTCAATCGTGATCCCTCAATTGTTTAATCATTCAATCGTTATCCCTCAATTGTTTAATCGTACAATCATTATCCATCAATCGTTTAATCATTCAATCGTTCATTCATTCAATCGTTATCCCTCAATCATGTAATTGTTATCCCTCAATCATTCAATCGTTATCCCTCAATTGTTTAATCGTACAATCATTATCCCTCAATCGTTTTATGGTTCAATCATTATCCCTCAATCGTTTAATCATTCAATCTTTTTCCCTCAATCATTTAATCGTTATCCCTCAATCGTTCAATCGTTAGCCCTCAATCATTCAATCGTTATCCCTCAATCATTTAATCGTTCAATCATTATCCCTCAATCGTTCAATCGATATCCCTCAATCGTTTAATCATTGATTCGTTATCCCTCAATCGTTCAATCGTTATCCCTCAATAGTTTAATCATTCAATCGTTGATCCTCAATCGTTAAATCCCTCAATCGTTTTAATCGTTGTCCACTCCAATCATTTAATGCGTTATCACTCAATAGAGGTATCCCTCAATCATTAAATGATTCAATCGTTATCCCTCAATCGTTCAATCGTTATCCCTCAATTGTTTAATCGTACAATCATTATCCCTCAATTGTTTAATCATTCAATCATTTTCCCTCAATCATTCAATCGTTATCCCTCAATCGTTCAAACGTTATCACTCAATCGTTCAATCGTTATCCCTCAATTGTTTAATCGTACAATCATTATCCCTCAATCGTTTAATGGTTCAATCGTTATCCCTCAATCGTTTAATCATTCAATCATTTTCCCTCAATCATTTAATCGTTATCCTTCAATAATTCAATCGTTATCCCTCAATCATTAAATCGTTGAATCGTTAGCCCTCAATCGTTTAATCATACAATCATTATCCCTCAGTCGTTTAATCGTTATCCCTCAATCGATTAATCATTCAATCGTTATCCCTCAATCGTTCAATCGTTATCCCTCAATTGTTTAATTGTACAATCATTATCCCTCAGTTGTTTAATCATTCAATCATTATCCCTCAATCATTAATTCCCTCAATCATTTAATCGTTATCTCTCAATCGTTCAATCGTTATCCCTCAATTGTTTAATCATTCAATCATTTTCCCTCAATCATTCAATCGTTATCCCTCAATTGTTTAATCGTACAATCATTATCCCTCAATCGTTAAATCCCTCAATCGTTTAATCATTATCCCTCAATCATTTAATCGTTACCCCTCAATAGTTTAATCATTCAATCGTTATCCCTCAATCGTTAAATCCCTCAATCGTTTAAATGTTATCCCTCAATAGTTTAATCATTCAATCGTTATCCCTCAATCGTTAAATCCCTCAATCGTTTAATCGTTATCCCTCAGTCATTTAATCGTTATCCCTCAATCGTTCAGTCGTTATCCCTCAATCGTTATCCCTCAATTGTTTAATCATTCAATCATTTTCCCTCAATCATTTTAATAAATGTCCTCAATCATTAAATCGATTTCAATCGTTGGCCCTCAATCATTCAAATTCATTGTCCTCTAATAGTTTAATAATTCAATTGTTGTCCCTCAATCATTTAATCTTACAATCGTTATCCTCAATCGATTTCAATCGTTATCCCTCAATTGTTTAATCATTCCAATCATTATCCTCAATTAAATCCCTCGAATCATTTAATACGTTGATCCCACAATCCTAATCGTTATCCCTCAATTGTTTAATCACTCAATCATTTTCCCTCAATCATTCAATCGTTATCCCTCAATCATTTAATCGTTCAATCATTATCCCTCAATCGTTCAATCGAAATCCCTCAATCGTTTAATCGTTGATTCGTTATCCCTCAATCGTTCAATCGTTATCCCTCAATAGTTTAATCATTCAATCGTTATCCCTCAATCGTTAAATCCCTCAATCGTTTAATCGTTATCCCTCAATCATTTAATCGTTATCCCTCAATAGGTATCCCTCAATCATTAAATCATTCAATCGTTATCCCTCAATCGTTCAATCGTTATCCCTCAATTGTTTAATCGTACAATCATTATCCCTCAATTGTTTAATCATTCAATCGTTATCCCTCAATCATTAAATCCCTCAATCGTTTAATCGTTATCCCTCAATCGTTCAATCGTTATCCCTCAATTGTTTAATCATTCAATCATTTTCCCTCAATCATTCAATCGTTGGCCCTCAATCATTAAATCGTTCAATCGTTAGCCCTCAATCATTTAATCATACAATCATTATCCCTCAATCGTTTAATCGTTATCCCTCAACTATTTAATCGTACAATCATTATCCCTCAATCATTTAATCGTTATCCCTCAATCGTTTAATCATTCAATCGTTATCCCTCAATCGTTAAATCCCTCAATCGTTTAATCATTATCACTCAATCATTTAATCATTATCCCTCAATCATTCAATCGTTATCCCTCAATCATTAAATCGTTCAATCGTTAGCCCTCAATCATTTAATCATACAATCATTATCCCTCAATCGTTTAATCGTTATCCCTCAACTATTTAATCGTACAATCATTATCCCTCAATCATTTAATCGTTATCCCTCAATCGTTTAATCATTCAATCGTTATCCCTCAATCGTTAAATCCCTCAATCGTTTAATCATTATCCCTCAATCATTTAATCGTTATCCCTCAATCGTTCAGTCATTATCCCTCAATCGTTATCCCTCAATTGTTTAATCATTCAATCATTTTCCCTCAATCATTTAATCGTTATCCCTCAATAGTTATCCCTCAATCATTAAATCGTTCAATCGATAGCCCTCAATTGTTCAATCATTATCCCTCAATCGTTTAATCATTCAATTGCTATCCCTCAATCATTTAATCATACAATCGTTATCCCTCAATCGTTCAGTCATTATCCCTCAATCGTTTAATCATTCAATTGTTATCCCTCAATCATTTAATCATACAATCGTTATCCCTCAATCGTTCAGTCCGTTATCCCTCAATTGTTTAATCTTACAATCATTATCCCTCAATCGTTTAATCATTCAATCGTTTAATCGTTATCCCTCAATCATTTAATCGTTATCCCTCAATCATTTAATCGTTCAATCATTATCCCTCAATCGTTCAATCGTTATCCCTCAATTGTTTAATCATTCAATCATTTTCCCTCAATCGTTCAATCGTTATCCCTCAATTGTTTAATCATTCAATCGTTTTCCCTCAATCATTCAATCGTTATCCCTCAATAGTTTAATCATTCAATCGTTATCCCTCAATCGTTAAATCCCTCAATCATTTAATCGTTATCCCTCAATCGTTCAATCGTTATCCCTCAATTGTTCAATCTTTATCCCTCAATCATTTTATCATTCAATCGTTATCCCTCAATCCTTTAATCATTCAATCGTTAGCCCTCAATCGTTCAATCATTCAATCGTTATCCCTCAATCATGTAATTGTTATCCCTCAATCATTTAATCGTTCAATCATTATCCCTCAATCGTTCAATCGTTATCCCTCAATTGTTTAATCATTCAATCGTTTTCCCTCAATCGTTAAATCCCTCAATCGTTTAATCGTTATCCCTCAATCATTTAATCGTTATCCCTCAATCGTTCAATCATTATCCCTCAATCGTTCAATCGTTATCCCTCAATTGTTTAATCATTCAATCGTTTTCCCTCAATCGTTAAATCCCTCAATCATTCAATCGTTTTCCCTCAATCATTTAATCGTTATCCCTCAATAGTTATCCCTCAATCATTAAATCATTCAATCGTTAGCCTCAATCGTTCAATAGTTTCCTCAATCATTTAATCATACAATCGTTATCCCTCAATCGTTCAATCGTTATCCCTCAATTGTTTAATCGTACAATCATTATCCCTCAATTGTTTAATCATTCAATCGTTATCCCTCAATCATTAAATCCCTCAATCGTTTAATCGTTATCCTCAATCGTTCAATCGTTATCCCTCAATTGTTTAATCATTAAATCATTTCCTCAATCGTTCAATCGTTGTCCTCAATAACGTTTAAAATTGGGCAGTTTTCGTTGGATGGGGATGTGAAAAGGTCTAACTCTGGTGTACCCCATCTGTGAAACAGATCCTCTACTACCTCCTGGAGTAGTTCCCACTTGTGGACTCTGGCCTGAGAACGGCTCCAGCCATCTGCAAAGATGCTGTCCACTCCTGGGACATGAACAGTAATGAGGTTTGCGCTGTGTTGCAAAGCCCAATCCCAAACCCTCATGGCCTCCCTACAAGGCGGGTAGGAATGTGTGCCTCCTTGTTTGTTGAGGTAATAAATCACCGCGGAATTGTCTATTTGTAATGGAAGAGTACCGGTGGAATCTCAACTGGAAGGCCTGCAGGCGTAAAAACTGCTCTCATTTCCAGGATGTTTGTGTGGAGGCAAGTCTCTTGGGCTGTCCCGAGCCTGAGACCAGACACACATCAGTGTGCTCCCCATCTGAGCCCTGAGGCGTCTGTGGAGAGTGTCATAGTCAAGAGCAGGTGCAATGAGGGGACCCTGCTGATAGATTCTTCAGATCTAGCCACCATTGCCAATCCGGATTACGGTCTTACGTGTTCCGGTTTGAAGCTACAGATGGTCTTACTTTTGATCCCATTAGTTAAGCATCCACTGGGTGACCGCATGTGGAGACGGGCAAGTGGGACTAGTTGCAATGGCTGCAGCCATGTGTCAAACAGGAAAGGACCAATCTGGCAGGAATGATATTCTTTGCTGAAATGTCCCTGATGAGGGATCTGATGTGTTCGCTCTCTGTCCTGGGAAGAAGGCTTTCCTTGGGCCGGTGTCCAGAACTGCGCCTATGAACTGCAGAGTCTGAGACAGAACCAGGCGTGACTTCTCTTGATTGATCAAGATGCCCAGCATCTCGAACAGAGACTGAGTGATAATGAATGGCGGACATCAAGGCCTCCAGAGGGCGCCACGAGAAGCCAGTCGTCCAGGTAGGGGAACACCTTAGTGACCTTGCCTCCTCAAGTCACCGCTCGACCGCCCATACCCCGGTGAATACCAGTGCCAACAACGATCCGAAAGGGAGGGCTCAGAACTGATAATGGTGGCCCTGGAACTCGAAGTTCAGAAACTTCTTGTGTGCTTCAGCGATGGGTATATGCAGGTAAGCATCCTGAATGAGCATGGGAATCAGACCTGGGAGGGTCACCATGTGGAAGTGTTTGTATAGGACTGACTCATTGAGATCACTGAGGTCCAGTATCGGACAGAGGCCCCGTTTTCTTGGGAACCAGAAAGAAGTGAGAATATCTTACGTCCCTCTGGTTCCATGGGACGTGCTCTATCGCTTCTTTCTCCAGAAGCGTGAGCACCTCCTGCCGTATAAGCAGGGTGTGCTGACCCGAGTAACGGGAAAGCAGGGGAGGTCTTAATGGTGGGTGGTTGAGAAATTCTATGAAGTGGCCTTTCTTGACCAATTGGAGAACCCACCGGTCAGTGGTAATCAACTGACACCCTGAAAAGTGGCAAGCGATGCGACCCCCTACCTTTTACGCCCGTTGATCCAGAGAAGGGGCCAGGAAGGAGTCATGCTGTGACAGCACCGGTCCCTGCAGACTGGGCTGGTTTAGTGTAGCATTGGGCACTGCCTGGGGATGACTTAGCCTGGGCTTTCCGCTTAAGGGTGCCCCTTTGTTGCTGGCCGGGACGTAGCTGCTGCCTTTGTTGCCAACTGCGAAAACGTCTCTGGTTCCTATGAAAGGAACCGGGCCTGGGTCTGTACATGGCCTGTACAGACCTGACTGCCTTCCCAGCATCCTGGAGTTTGGTGATCACCTTCTCCGAGGGTTCACCAAAAAGTACTTCGCTGTTGTAGGGGACATCAAGAATGTTCTTCTGTGCATCTGGGGTGAAGCCGAAGACACGGAGCCAAGAGTGTCGCTGGAGACAGACGCCTAAAGCTGCAGCTCCTGTGAGCGAGTTGCAGAATCATTTGCGGCTTCATAATACTTGAGTCCCCACATCCAGACCCTGTGTGGAGGGTTTAGGAGCTCCGCATTCGATCGCCATCCGAGAACTTATTGACCAGGTCTGGCCCTGTTCCCATAGAGGATTCTGAAAAGTACAGTTACGTAGAACTTACCGTAACAGTAGATCTTCGAGCAGCTCTTGCAGCAGAATTACACCATTAGAACTGAAGCGATCAGGCATCAGGACCACAAATCTTCTAGCCTAGCAGTCTTCAGCGGGACCGCCTCTGGCGTTGGTCCCACCTCCGGCGTCAGGCGTAGTATAAGGGCGGTCACAGACTCCCCCAGTTCCGCCAGGAGACTTCCGGCCGCTGGATGACATCAGAAGAGGACGAGGACCCACCATCTGATGGCCAAGACTAAGGACAGACCTTTCCAGTCCGAAGGATGCGTGTTAGGTTAGACCTACTTCCTCCAAGGGGGAATGGTGGGCGGGAAGGTACTGCTGCAAGAGCTGTTCTCGAAGATCTACTGTTACGGTAAGTTCTTAGTAACTGTACTATCTTCTTTGAGATACTAGCTCTCTTGCAGCAGAACCACCATTAGGACCGATTCCCCAAGCAATGGCGACATTGTAAAGCCATCAGGAGGAGGAAGAGCGGAGATTAAGACCCTTCTGAGCCTAAGACAGAAGTCTCTGGAGGGCGGCTAGGCTGAAACCAGCCCTTTGCCTTGAGGCGCGATGTCCAGGTTATAATGCCTGATAAAAGTATGCACCGAGCTCGGTGGCTGCAGTTGAGATAGCTGAAGTGGACACATTCTTCAGTGCTGTGAAGGAGGTAACCCACTCCTCTGGTGGAATAGCCCTTGACACACTCCTGGCGAAGATTTTTCTCGTTGTCATAACAGAAGAGATACACTAGACCATGAGCCAGCATGAAGGGTCTGCTTGAAATGAAACCTTTCATCGTCTCAGCGAAGGATACTGAACAGCTACTCCGCCTTCTGGTGCTGTTTGGTTCTGGTCAGATATCTGAGACACCTGTGAACATCCAGGGTGTGAAGCAGTGCTTCCCTCGAGTGGTGTGCCGAGAGAGTACACCTGTAAATCGATGTCTGATTAAGGGTAAGAGGCTGAAACCACCTTAGGCAGGAACTTGATTTGTCCTCAGGATACCTGTCTGGTGGAGAAAATTAAATAGGAAACACTTGCACATGCAGGCATATTGGTGATTCTTCTTGCCAAAGTAACAGCAACTAAGCGTTTTCCATGACAAAGCGTAGCTTGCAATCCATGGCTGGTTGAAGGGTGGCAGATGTAAGCTGCTCCAGGGCGAACAAAAGTCCCAAGGAGGGACAGGATCATAATTGGCGGCCTAAGGTGGAGGACTCCCTTAGAAGGCCCAGGTAGCATCCAGCACGTGCAGATGATAGCCTATGGGGGCATGATAAGCTGAGATTACACAAAGGTGCACCTTGATGAGAGAGTAGAGCTAGCCGGATTGAAGAGGAAAGCAGGTACTCAGAACCAGCTTCTCAGGACAGTCTAGAGGCGAGAAACCGCGTGTTTGAGTCCACAGGCAAAACACTACGCCACTTCATGGTGTGTGTTGCCAGTTTTCTGGTGGCAGAAAGCACGTCTGCCACCTCTTGCGAGACCCCGTGTCGCATCATGGCTATGTCTCTAGGAGCCAGGCATGTAGGTTCAATGAATGTAAGTCCGGGTGGACTAATGAACCCTCCTCCTGAGACAACAGGTGGGAGCAGATTGGCAAGGGAAGTGGAGGTTCCCAGGACAACTGATTCAGAAGCGAGACAAATTTGCCTAGGCCAAAAGGCACTATCAAAATAAGCATTACGTGCTCCCTGCAGTTTGAGAAGCACTCTGGATCAGCAGGAAAGGAGGGAAGGCAGAGATCTGCCCGCCCAGGAGAGGGACAACGCGTTTCTGAAAACACCAGGCCCTGGATCTAGCGAGCAGATAGGCATTTTGCATTGGATGGGAATAGCGAATAGATCCAATTCTAGGTACCCCATCTGGCAAACAGATCCTCTGCCACCCCTGTGAAGTTTACCACTCCGTGGGCTCTACAGCGCAAGGAGCGACTCAAGCTGTCTGCGACAGTGTTGTCCACCAGAGCGTGAACTGCAATGAGTTTTGCCAGTGTCATATCCATTCCCATACCCTCATGGCCTCCTGCAAGGGGTAGGAGTGTGTGCCTCCTTGTTTGTTGGTAATACATCACCACAGTATTGTCTATTTGTAACAGGAAGTACTCGGTGGAATCTCCTGACTGGAAGGCTTGCAGGGCATAAAGGACCACCCTCATCTCCAATATGTTGATATGAAGATGAGATTCCTGGTAGTCCATGTTCCTGAGACCTCATCCATTCAAGTCGCTCCCACCCAGCCTGGGGCTGTGGACAGTGTCATCACTGGGGACCGGCTGTAAAGGAACCCTCACAGAGAGGGTTCCCAGATCTAGCCACCATTGCCAGTCCTGAACCACCGCCTTTGTGATTCTGACTGAATGCTGCAGATGGTCTTGCCTTTGGTCCCATTGCACTCTTAACATCCACTGGGTTACCCGCATGTGGAGTCTTGCCATCGGGACTGTTGGAATGGCTGCAGTCATATGTCCGAGCAGGCGAAGGACCAGTCTGGCTGGGATGGTCTTCTTCGCTGATAGGTCCCTTAAGAGGGATCGGATGCATTCCGCTCTGTCTTCGGGAAGAAAAACTTCCCTTAACGGTGTCAGAACTGCCCTATGAACTTCACAGTTTCTGGGATGGTACCAGGAAGACTTCTAAGTAGTTGATTAGGATGCCCAGAGACTGAAAAAGGGCCTGAGTATGCTGAATGACTGTCAGCAATGTCTCCTGGAGGAGGCCATGAAACCAGTCGTCCAGGTGCAGGGAACACATAGTGGCCCTGTCTCCTCCAGGCAGCTGCCACGACTGCCATGCACTTGGTGAATACCTGGGTGCTGATGACAGCCCGAAGGGCGCTCAGAACTGATAATGGTGGCCTAGAAACTCGAAGCGCCAGGAACCTCCTGTCGCTTGACAATAGGGATGTGCAGGTGGCGTCCTGCATGAGGGATGCCAAGCGTCCTTTCTTCAGCATAGGGATTGGTCGGAAGGGTCACCATGCTGAGCGTTTTGTAAAATGACAGTTAGGTCGCTGAGGTCCAAGATTGGACAGGGTCCCTGTTTTCTTTGGAACCAGGAAAAGTGTGAATAGTATCCTGCTCCTCTGGTTCCCTGGAACATGCTCCAAAGCTTCTTTCTGTAGAAGCATGAGCACTTCCTGCCGTATGAGCAGGGCGTGCTGACCCGAATAACGGGAGACCAGAGGAGGCATTGTGGGAGGGTTGTTTACAAATTTTATATAATGGCCTTTTTCGACCAACTGTAGCACCCACCTGTCGGTGGTGATCGACTGCCACCCTGGCAGGTGGTCCGCGATGCGACCCCCGACCTTCGTTTCCCGTTGATCCTGAGGAAGGGTGGGGGCCGGGAAGGAGTCATGCTGTGGCAGCATTGGATCCTGCAGGCTGGGCTTACTTGGTGGCTCGTTGGCCTCTGCCTGAGGATGTCTTAGCCTGAGCTTTCCGAGAGAAGAAGCCCCTCTGTTGCTGGCCAGAAGGAGGTTGTTGCCTTTGGGTCTGGCTGCAAAAGCGACTCTGGTTCCTACGAAGGGAACTAAGTCTAGATCTGTACATGGCATGGACAGTTCTAATAGCCTTCCTGGCTTCCTGCAATTTGGTGATCACCTTTTCCGAGGCTTCACCAAACAGAACTTCCGCCATAGTAAAAGCAGTCCATGATATTTTCTGGGCGTCGGGGTAAACCGAGAGACACGAAGCTATGAGCGTCTCCGGAGACACAAGCCTGAGGCTGCCGCTCTGGCCGAAGAGTCCGCAGAGTCGTATGTGGCTCTGAGCACCTGGGTCCCCACGTCCGAACCTGTATGGAGGAGTTGCAGGAGTTCCTCCTTTTGGCCAACGTCTGGCAGTTTCTCCGCCAGGTCCTGTCCCTGTTCCCACAATGCGTTCTGGAACTGAACCATGTGGGTAAGGTAATTCAATGATCTAATGGCGCAAGTCGCGGCCACGTACGTGCACCTGCCCAGCACGTCCAACTGCTTGGACTCCGGGTCCGGTGACTGCGTGCTCAAATGTTCTGGTTTCTGAGACCCGGTCATGAGAGGCTTATGTGACAGCCGGAGTCGGCCAGAGGATTGTTAGCCAGGTACTGGTCCTCCCTTGGGGCCTTGTACAGGCAGTCAGCCTTCTTCGGCATTGCCGGGGTCGAATGTGGACGCTTCCACGCTGCCTTGGTGACGTCCACAAAGGTGTCTACCAAGGGTGGCACTACCACAGGCTTGGGGTCTTTTTGCTGAAGGTAGCGGGCAAGGCGTAGTCTTTCGGGGTCGAGCTCTTCGTCATCTAATCCCATGTTCTCCTGAATATGCCTCATTATTTCGGAGAACAAGGGGTCATCCGGAGGGGCTAGGGAGGTCGCATGGGTCAGAGAGGGATGCTGATTGGTGAAGGAGACCTGGAGCATTCAAAGATGTCGGATCCGGAACCCTCCGTGGACGGTGAATACCGACATCTTCTGGGTCTCTTGGGGCTGGGTGACCCTGAAGAGGATCTTGATGGAGGCCTTCTCTTCCCCAAAGATCTACCCCTAGGAGGTGCTGCTGGTTCCTGGGGGGAAGGTGCTCGTCCTGCTGCCCCCTGGGTGAAGGAGGGGGTGCAGCGGGCACTGGAGGAGGCTGCGTGGTGACCACATCCTTTTTGATGGTGTCCCACCAGTAGGTGAAAACTCCTTCACTTCTGACAAGTTCAGGCCCGACGACGGACCGGGCGCCGGAGGCCTGTCTTCGGGGCCGGGATTGCCCACCTGGTCTTCAGGCTGGGTAGACTACTCCTCCGACAGCGCCTCCCGACCGACGTCGGTAGGCAGTGGTGTGGTCCTCCTGACTGCGGTATCTGATGCCGGTCCCCCCGTCGGCATCCTGGGGGGCAATGCCTGACCAGCGACGGGTGACGTACGGTCGCCGGTTCCCTGGAGTGCTTGTGTACCTTGGCCGATGTTGGGTGGACCGGCGTCGGGTCCGATGTCTGCTTAAGGGAGGTCAGCTCTTTGGTCTTGCGCCGGGGTAGGGAGACTGACTGGACGTCGGGGACCGAATGCCGGGAGGACGACTTGTGGGACTCCTCAGACCTGGACAAGGCCTTAGCCGAGGAAGCGGGCCTGGAGGTCTTGGCAGGCTGCAGAGTAGAGGAACCACTGACCGGTCTGCTCACAACTGGGGGAGGCTGAGAGCAGTCTGACCCAGGGCCGGAGCTGCAGGAGTCCGAGGCCCTGGAGGGGGATCTGCGTCTCACCTTCTCCCGGTGCTTCTCATGGTGTCTGTGTGACTTCCCTGAAGACTCCCCTTTGAAGGAAGTTTCCATGGCCTTAAGCTTTTCTTCGAGGAGGAAAGCCTGGAGGGCCTTCTGTCGTCGGATTCTCATCCGGCTGTTAAAGCCCTGACAGAAGGAGCAAGCCTGGGTGTCCTGGTCTGGGCCCAGGCAACGAGCGCAGGCCGAATGAGGGTCTTTGAAAGGTCTTTGAAAGGAATCTGCTTCCCACAGGCACACTTCGAAGAATGGCCCTCCACTGAAGTTGGAGAGGACATCAGACGAAAAAGACAACTGAAGAGAGTTGATTTTGTAAAGTTTGAAAGTTTTCCTGGTCGTCGCGCACTAGAACTAACCGAGAGGTCGAGAATTGCAAAGTCGACGGCGGGAAAGAACTGGGGATTCTGGCGGGACCGCCTCTTTATGTACTACGCCTGACGTCGGGGGCGGGACTGACGTCGGGGACGGGACCGACGTCAGAGGCGGTCCCCGCTGAAGACTGTTAGCTAGAAGATTTCCGTGGGGTCCTGCCGCCTGATGGCTTCAGTTCTAATGGTGTAACCTGCTGCAAGAGCTGTATCTCGAAGAAGATCTGTACCGTGTGGGTTAGGTAGTTCAGGGACCTGATGGAGCATGTAGCGGCCGCATACATGCGTCTCCCCAGGGCGTCCAATTGTTTGGATTCCTGGTCCGGTGGCTGTGTGCTCATGTGCTGCGGTCTTTCGGACCAGTCATGTGAGGCTGTAATGACCAGGGAGTCTGCCAGAGGTTGTTGAGCCAGGTACTGGTCCTCTCTCGGGGCCTTGTACAGGTGGTCAGCCTTCTTCAGCACCGCAGGAGTGGAGTGCGAATGCTTCCATGCAGCCTTGGTGACCTCTGCAAAGGTGTCCACCAAGGGTGGCACTACCACAGGCTTTGGGTCTTTCTGCCGAAGATAACGGGCAAGACGCTGCCTTTCAGGGTCGAGGTCTTCAGCATCCCACCCCATGTTGTCCTGGATGTGCCTCATGATCTCAGAGAAAGAGGGATCATCCAGAGGAGACCTGGGAAGGTCATGTGGGTCAGGTGATGAAATGCTGAGTGGAGAAGGAGATCTGGAGTAATCGGAGGTATCCGATCTGGAGTCCTCCCGTGACGGAGTATACCACCGACATCTGGGTCGCTTGGGGCTGGGAGACCCTGATGGAGATCTTGAGGGAGGCTTTCTCCGATCCTGGGATCTACCCCAGGAGGTGGAATCTGTTCCTTGGGGGTTGGTGGTCATCCTGCTGGCCCCTGTGGTGGAGGAGGGGGCGTAGGAGGTGAAGGAGTAGGAGGAGGAGGAGGATTTACTGGGACCACGTCTTTTCGAATGGTGTCCCACCAGAAAGTAAAGAGTTCCTTTACTTCTTGAATATTCATGCCTGACGACGGGCCTGGCACCGGTGGTCTGTCACTGGGGTCGGGTCCTCAGGAGTCTCAGGGTGGGCGAGAGGTTCCTCGAAGCCGGCATCCTCTGTATCACCCACCTGGTCCTGACAGCAGCAGTGTCCGCTCCATGGAGTCCTGTGTGACGGTGCCTATTGGCGACTGGGGGCGGTCTTTGGTTCTGGTGAAGCCGATGTAGGTTGGTCGGACGACTGGGTCCGGTGAACGCTATTAGCTGCCTGATGCTTGGCCAGATGTTCTCGGCTCCAGCAACACCTGGCCAACTTCGGGTGCTTGGTCGACGTCGGGTCCGTTGTCCGCTTGAGGGATGTCAGGTCCTTCATCTTCCTGGGTGGAGGATCCAGGCCTCTAGGGGGCTGGGAGACTGACCTGGAGTCAGGGTCCCGACATCGGGTGGAAGAGGAAGACTTGTGGTGTTCAGAGGACTTTGAAGAGGCCCGGGAGGGAGTAGAGGAAGCCGAGGGCCTGGAAGTCTTGACAGGCTGAACAGTCGAAGAGCTGCTGGAAGCCCAGCCCAGACCTTCACCGGAGGGGGCTGAGACCTAGCCCTGGAGGGAGAGCAGTCCGATCGGGTGGAGCCTGAGCTCCTTGAATCCGATGCCCGGTTCGGGGATCTGACCTTGCCTTCTCCCGGTGCTTGTCCCGGTGTTTGTGGAGCTTGGAGGAAGAATCGCCCCTGGAGGAAGGTTCTTTGTCCATCCTACTAAGTTTTTCCTCAAGCAGGTAAGCCTGAAGTGCCTTCTGATGGCAGATCCTGGTGCGGCTGCTGAACCCTTGGCAAAAGGTGCAGGCCTTGGTGTCGTGGTCCGGGCCTAAGCACCACACATGGAAGGTGAGGATCCTTGAAAGGGATCTGTTTTCCATGAGGCACACTTTGAAAGGTGACCCTCAAATGAAGGAGTTGGAGAGGACATTAGTTAAGTAGAAGCTCTGGGAGTTCTAAGTCATCGTGCGCTAGGTAGAGACCAAGAGGCCGATGCTGGCGAGTCGACGGCGGGAAAAGAACTGGGGATTCTGGGGGACTGCCCCCTTCTATACTATGCCTGATGTCGGGGGCGGGACCGACATTGGGGGCGGTCCCCGCTGAATACTGCTAGCTAGAATATTTCCATGGGGTCCTGGCACCTGCCGTCTTCAGTCCTAATGGTGAAACCTGCTGCTAGAGCTGTTTCTCAGAGTAAGATCAGGCTAGCCCGGATTCATATAGGAGGTAGTCCAACACTGACCTTTTGGGACAGTCAAGTGGTGCTAAGCCACGGGCCTGAGCCCAAAGACAAAACTGGCACCATTTCATGCCGTAGATGGCATGAGTGGAGATTTTCTTACACTTGGCTGGCGATCCGCTGCTCCTCAGATCCCCATGTCTAAGGACTACTATGTCCTTAGGAGCCAGGCGTGCAGGTTCAGTGACCTGAGGTTCGGGTGGACCAGACAGCCGGCCTCCTGGGACAACAGGTGTGAGCTGACCGGCAAAGGAAACGGTGGGTCCTGGGCCAACTGGTGCAGGAGTGGGAACCAAACTTGCCTGGGCCAGAAAGGCACCACTAAGATCATCGTGGCTCCCTCCTTGTGGAGCTTTGAACCCTCTGGATTAAAGGGAAGGGTGGGAAAGCATAGAGGAACCTGCCCATCCAAGAGAGGGACAACGCGTCTCACCAGAAAACACCAGGCCCTGGATCTAGCCAGGAGAAACTGGGCAGTTTTGCATTGGATGGGGATGAGAATAGGTCTAAATCTGGTGTCCCCCATCTGCGGAACAGATCCTCTACTACTTCCTGCAGCAGTTCCCATTCGTGAGCCTTGGCCTGCGACCGGGTCAGGCAATCTGCGATGGTGTTGTCCACTCTAGGAACATGCACTGCAGTGATTTCAGTGCCATGCTGTAGTACCCAATCCCACACCATCTTTGCTTCCCTGCACGGAGGGTAGAAGTGAGTGCCTCATTGCTTGTTGATATAATACATCACCGAGGTATTGTCTGTTTGACATAACAGAAGACCTGGCGTGATCCCTGGCTGGAAGGCCTGTAGAGCATACAGGACTGCCCTTATTTCGAAGATGTTGATGTGGAGGTGAGACTCCAGGGTCGACCAAGATCCCTGGGTCCTGGCTCCTTCCAGGTGGGCTCCCCAACTGGACCCTGAAGCGTCTGTGGAGAGAGTCAGAGTTGGAGCAGGCGCTAAGAAGGGGACTCCTATAGAAAGGTGCTCTGGGATGAGCCACCATTGCCATTCCTGGATGACTGCATTCGTGATCTGGACTAGCTGATGCAGATGATCCTGCTTTTGGTCCCATTGGGCTCTTAGCATCCACTGGGAATCCGCATATGGAATCGAGCTAGGGAGACCATTGCGATAGCTCTGCCATGTGTCCGAGCAGGCAAAGAATGGTCCTGGCTGGGACCGATTTCTTCTCTATTGTGTCCCTGATAAGGGACCGAATGCATTCTGCCCTGTCCTGATGTAGGAAGGCCTTCCCTTGATCGGTGTCGAGAACCGCATCGTCATCTTCCTTGGAGGGGTGTCTGGCCCTCTAGGAGGTTGGGAAACTGAACGTTGGTCAGACGCATCGGTGTCATGCTTCTGGGCCATTTAGATTTGTGCCGGTCCGAAGCCTCGGGTCCGGCTGATGAGCCTGGTGTCCGGCTATCTTTCTTAGCCTTGATAGGTTGGAGGGAGACTACTAGAGCCTCCCGCAGAGCGTACCTTCACCTGAGGGGGATGAGAGCGAGCCCAGGAGGGGGAGCTGTCTGACCTCGTGGAGCTGGAACTGGCTCTGGACTCTGACGCCCAACTTGGGGATCTAGTTCTGTCCTTGTCCCAGTGCTTTTCGCAGTGTTTCCCGGATCTGTGTTGGGAAGATTCCCCCCTGGAGGAAGAGTTTTTCTCCATGGCCTTGATTTTCTCTTCTAAAAGGAACCCCTGAAGAGCTTTTTGGTGGCGGATCCTGGTCCTGTTATTAAACTGTTGACAAATGGAACAGGCTTTCATACAGTGCTCTGGGCCTAGGCACCGCATGCAAGCCGTGTATCGGTCCTTAAACAGGATCTGTTGGCCATAAGCACTTGGGAGGGGTGCCCTTGAGGAGGCAGTGGGAGAAGGCGACATCATAGGTATTTTAAAATTTAAAATAGTGATTTTGAGTGTCGTTTGTCTGCTAGAGGTGTCCATGAGGCCAATGCTGGTGAGTTGGCGGCAGGAAAAGAACTGAGGGATCTTGGGGGACTGCCCCCTTTATATGATGCCAGACGTCGGGGGGCGGGGCCGACATTGGGGGCAGTTCCCCCCACTGGATATTGCTAGCTAGAATTTTTCCGTGGGGACCTGCCAGCTTCAGTCCTAATGGTGTAATCTACTGCAAGAGCTGTTTCTCTAAGTAAGATCTGCCCATCCTAAAACAAAAATCAAGCCATAGAAAAACCAAAAATGGTTCAGCATCAGGGCCTCTGCCTGGCACTGGCTGCACAAGCCTTGCAGTCAGCACTCTGGGCTGAAAAACTGAGGGTAACAGACCCAAAAGGCACGATAACACTACCCCACCCCCCAATAGGAACAGAAGGCAATAACTGGCCTGTGGAAGATCCCTTATCACAGCCCCTGCTATCCTGACCCCTTGATTTACTGCGGTCTCTGCTGCTGCTGCTGACCTTACGTGTCCCAGTAGGATCCACCAAAGCAGCCTGCACCATGTGGCCTAGGAATAAGCTAATTGGGGTTGGTGACCGATTTAGTGTCCCGGGTCACATTGGACTTCTCAACGCACATGAGGCTGTCCTCTGCCCAAAGAGATCCAATCTTGTAAAGGGCAGGTCTGCCACCAGTTGCTGGATTTCTTGCTTAAATGGCAAAATCCACAACCATGCATGCCAGTGAATGAACCCAGCCACAGTAAACGCTGACATGTCAGCCACGTCCAGGGCCACCTGCCACTGGTGCTTAGCCAAAGATCACAGACCTCCTATAGATCTGGCCGACTCTCATCAGGGAGCAGGTCAGAGAGCCTCTTAAAGAGCTCATGGATATATGGGGCCATCAAAGCTGGGTTGCTGGTCTGGCAGATTATAGACCTTTCTGCCAAGGGATTCCTGCTTCATGAACTCCTTGTACAGTGGCTTATCCAACTCATCCTGTACCTTCAGCTTGCGGAAAACAGTGCCACTAGTTCTCTGGTGATGTTCCAAAAACAGATACAGTCTGCCTATGGGGACCACATACCTGCAGTCCTTCTGAACATGTACTCCCTGGAAGATAGGTGAGAGAGAGAGAGAGAGAGAGAGGACAAGATTGGGACCTTCGAGTACTTGAAAGGGATAAATAAGGTTGATAAGGAGAGTCCCTTTAAGCTGAGTGGCAACCATAACAGAAAGAGGCACAGTCTTAAGCTGGAGGGTGGGAGGTTTAGTAGAGAGGTCAGGAAACACTTCTTCACAAGGTGGTGGACACTTGGAATGTGCTGCCGGAAGAGGTGATCTCGAAGATAATCGGCATGTTTAAGAAAGGCTGGAATAGGCATGGGGGAAGGTAAGGATCATGGGTAGGGAGGAGTAGGGAGGGAGGCAGGGACATTAGCTCAAGCTGTGAACCCTGCTATGTGAGCAGACTTGATAGACCAAATGGCCTTCTTCTGCTGGCTTCTTTGTGTGTTCACGGATACACAAGAGTAGATGTGCATACTATGTTCTCAGATGCACTAGCGTACATGTGCATACTGTAGTCATGGATACACAAGAGCAGATCTGCATACTGTGTTCTCAGATGCACTAGAGTACATGTGCATGCTGTGTCCACAGATGCATTAGAGTACATGTGCACACTACCTCAACAAATGCACAGCACGTGTATACTGTGTCCACAGATGCATTAGAGTACACGTGCACACTATCTCAACAAATGCACTAGAGCACATGTGCACACTGTGTTTATAGATGCACAACAGCATGTGCACACTGCATCCACAGATGTACTACAGTACATATGCACACTGCGTCCATAGGTGCACTAGGGTACATGTGTGCACCATGTTCATGAATGCACCAGAGTACATCTGCACACTGCTCTCTGATGCACTACAGCACATTTGCACATTGGATATAGGAATGTTTGAGAGAACAGTACAGGCACGCTGCATCTGTAGATAAAGTCTGAGAGTAAATGCACACCCTTCATCCCGAGAAGCTTGACTGCAAGTCCACAGTGCATACATTGATGCATGCACTGCGTACATAAATGCACATGGGCATGCAGGTTCCATCAATGCATATGTACATGCTGGGCATCCATCAATATGCAAATACATGCATGTTGTGCTCATATAGGAGTGTCTGTCGATAGAAACAAAGAAGCTGTTAGCAGATAAGGGCCTTCAGCCCACCTAGTCTGCCTTATTACCACTAACAATTGCGCTCTGTCAAGCACTGCCGGCATTAGGTTGTACATCCCCCCCCAACTACCAGCAGTCCTCTATCTCAATCCCAAGCACGTTTAAAACCTGTAATTGTTTCTGCCCCCACCACCTCTGCTGGCAGGCTGTTCCACTTGCCCACACCCTCTCTGTGAAGAAGTACTTCCTCACGTTCCCTCTGAACATCTTTCCTTCCAGTTTCATCTTGTGCCCCCTCGTCCTTGAGCATCTCTTCCTTTGGAATATAGTATTCTCCTGTACTTTATGCATTTATGCACATTATGTACCTTACTGTTACGCAACCCAACTTTAAAGAATAACACTGGTTACCTGCTGGTGCTCTCCTCCTGCATGCCCTTGATTAACTGCTCTGTATGGGGGAAAAAATTTCTATGTTCACTTAGGTAGTGATATTTACCTTTTAATCAGTCTGAGCAAACTTCCATTAACCAAGACTGCCAGCAGCCATCTCGTGGGAGCTGCTCGCACCCTCACCTGGGATATGCTGATGTGATTAAAAGGTATCCCAGGCAAGAGTGCGAACAGCTCCCATGAGATGGCTGCCTGCAGCCTAAGTAAATGGAAGTTTGTTTGGACTGACTAAAAGGTAATTATCACCACCTGCGTGAATGTAGAGTTTTTTTAAATTCAGAACCACTAATCAAGGGCATATGCTGCGGCAGTAGACTGCTTGTGGGTATCTGTTTTCCTTTAATACAATCTGTCATGTACAAATCAGAAAATTGTTTATCAGAAGAAAAGACTGCTGCCCCTTAATAATGTGCTACATGGACATTGCCTGTCAGGGTGCTGTCCAGCCGAACTCCAAAACCCGATCTCAGCACACAACAGAAATCAACATTTTGATTTAACAGATGACCTGATCTCAACACACAACAAAAATTTGCATTTTGATATAATAGATGATAAATGTTTATTTTTGTTTTGATAAAAAGTATGTACCAATGATTTACATAAAAAACTACAGTTTAGAAACAGTGGCAATTATACAGTAGTTCAACATTTTCAGTTTTAAAAATACATTGCTTTCAGCCAAAGAGAAAACTGTCACCCACCACAAAGCCAGAGGAAAGAGCAAAGGCGGCCAGGGTTTGCTGGGTGATGTGTACCTAGTAAGTGCACGAGTGAACCAGTGTTACTGTACGTGAGAGACATACTGCATCACGCTTACCCACAAAAGCAAAATTCAATAATTTCAGGAGTCTTTGGTCCCCTGGATTCAAACTGAATGATGAACAGTGCCCTGTCAAGGTGACTACTGTAGTGGAGTCCTAACCCTCCCCAAGATTCTTCTACTCAAAAGTCTCCGATCCAGATATTTTGTATCAATATTAACTCTCGTAGGGCCACCAGGGCTCCTCACAGGTGATACCACTTTCAGGTGGTTTCTGGGAAGGGGATAACAGGTGCAGGTAACTTCCTGGAAATGTTCTCACCTGGGAGGAACCTAGGTGGCCCTGTATGGGTTGCTATTGACACAAAGTATCTGGCTCAGAGACAGAAAGAGTTTGAACTTGCTGCAGGAGCTTCCTTGATGAAGCACTGCGGTTAACATAGTAATTTAAGATTGGAAGGGGCTCTTAACAATCATTTTATTCAGTTTGAATGCATGGGACTAAAGAGTCCAGAAATAATGAGATTTGTTTTTGTATACAGAAAAAAAAACAGTAGGACAACAGATGGAAAACAAAAATCTCGGCAGGTTTAAGAAACAATATAAAAAAAAAGGCAAATTACAATAAAATAAATAAATATATAGAACCGGGATGACGTGTTACTTTTCTACCCCAGAATCAATGTTTCTCATGGGTTGACCACCAGCACACTGTTTCCTGTGGCTATGTAGTTTAGAGCCCAATTGAAACTATAATGGAAACACATTACAAGGGAGTTAAGAAACTGTAACTTAATTTGCTGCATTCTGTGTGCAAAGTGATTTGTACATCAGAGGTTTGGACTTGCAAACAAAAAAAACAAATTTAAACGCGAGGCCTAACTTTAAGTTGTGGCAGCTGCAACTTTGAGGTCCCCCAGGATTTGGGGCATGAGCGACCACTTCCCTAAATGGGACTCAGAAAGGCTTACAGGAACATTCTTTCCAAAATTAAGCTGCTTGTGAACATGTAGCAATCTCCAGTATCTGTGCCTGCATTTGCTGTAGTTCCTCTTTTAGTTGGAAAGGTTCTGATTCTCTCCTTTATCTCTGGGATTTATTCCTTTATGGATTCTGGGCAGAGAGAGAGATCTGCTCATTTTTATCTACACTTGGATGACCTTTGGGACCAGTCTCTTAATGCCAGGAAGTCTGCTGGCTGGGGACACTTGGCCAGACAAGCATTACAATATAAACCTCAGCTGTGGGTGAATGGATAAAAAGTTAACCCTTTCACTCCTAAAGTGGCATAATTTCATTGGAAAATGGTGAAGGCTGCTAAAACTGGGGCCAGTAGGTTCTTTCTCATAGGCGTAGAAGACCAATAGCTCATTGGAGCGGCGCTTAGTCTGTCTTGTGACCAAAAGCAAAAATAACCAGCACTCCTCGTGGAATAGGTTCTCTAAATGATTATATGCTGCAAATGTTCTTGTACATTTAGCCTCTTTTTGGTACTTTTGTTCCAGCACGGAACAAGCTAAGACACATTGTTTACGCTATCATCAGCTGCTTCAAGAGTGGTGAGCACGAAATGACACCATCACTGCCATTATGGTTTATAAGTAGTAACATTTTTTGCTGGGTTCACATCAAGATAATTAAGCGCGCACATACATCCCTATAATAATCGTGTTACTTTTGATCAGCTCCAGAAGAAGGCCATCCCTCAATTCATGATTTTCATTAGAAATGGTTACTTGCATTTGCAGAATAAGTCCCGGAGGGTGGATTCATTTAAATCTGTTTGGACTTGAAAATGGGGCATCGAGCAGCACAGTCACAGGATTTCTGTCATTGATTTACATAACTGGGCAGCCGTTACGTCTGACAGCTCCGTGGGCAACTTCTGCTCTGGAAAAGTCAACAGGCATCTGGTTAACCAAGAGTTTCCTTATGCAGCCCACATATGCTTGAGGAGAAGACCAAACCGGGATCTCGAGTGTCTCTGAAAAAGTGGAAGAATGTTTAATTAGTTAATACAGTTTTAACACATGGGGGCAAAAGACAAAAGAGTGTGGGATGCCACTTAATCCTCAAGAGGGCACCTTGAGTGGTTTAACTAGGCCTCACATACCAAGGGTGAGTTAAAACATCATCATTACACATTACTCCCGTGTATTATTCTAGATTTAGTAGTTTCTAATTAACACACTATCAGTATCATTTTAAAACTGTGTAGTTTATGTACCATTCAACCACAGAGTTCTTGTAGAATACAAATGCAATGTACAGTGTAAAAGACACTGCATCATACACTTCAAAAATGGTACCAACTACCAATGTATAACGATGCAGGATGATGCACCAATCGGGTGGGGAGAAATGCCAATTGGCTAGTTGGGTGCACTGCCACACTCTGTGTCCATCCTTAACCCCGCTTGGCACCTCCCAGTGGGCGGGGAAAAGAAAAGTGAAAACAGTCCACAGTGTGGTGGGATAAAGCACTGTCAGCCTCTCAGGGCCCAGACTTGCCAACTAACCCCATGCCCCTGAGAACTGTGTCGTCAGTGGGGGGCCTGGGCATCTTTCCTCCACTCCACCTTGGAGGGGTAAGTCCATAGATAAGAGGGGGCAGGGTAAGAGATGGCAAGGATGGGGCGGGAGGTGGGGACTGTGCATAGATAGGGGCAACTAAGCAAGCCTATTTCAGCAGTGGCTCGGAAAGCTAGAATGTGAATTATTTCTTTGCACAGGGGCAGTAATTAGCTCCGTTTTCTGCCCAAGTCACAACTGAATGCAAGCTCATTACCACAGCTGTTATCAGGTAGACATCACAAGCACTACATTAATGTCTCTACAGGAGCACTAGGCAAGGCAATCTTTATTTATAAGTTGCCCTATGGCAGGGGCTCAGGGCGCTGTACAAACAACAAATCAAAAGTGCAAAATAAGCAGAACATATCGGAAATTTAAATATAGCCAAAATGAACAGGTTACTCACCTGTAACAGCAGTTCTAGGAGTGGTATATGTTGTTCTTCCACACTTCTTGGCATGCCCCCTTCTACTTTAAATCTTGCCGGAAGTCTTCAAGCGGGCTCCTCCCACCCACCCGGGTGGTATATACCTCGGCTCCGCCCCATGACATCATATCTTAGCCCACTGGAAGCAGGTTGTGTGTCTGAAGCCAGGGGAGGTCGGGGGTGTGTGTGTGTGTGGATGGGTAACATATACTCCTAGAACTACTATTACAGGTGAGTAACCTTGTTCTTCTAGGACCGTGGTTACGTTGTTCATTCACACTTCTTGGCAGACTTCAAGCAGTTCTCCAGGAGGAGGGAGGCAAAGCGCACACCCCTTACTTAGGAAATAAAGATTGGAGAACTGAGGCCCCAAAACCAGCATCCTGGCGTGACTCAAGGTCGATGTGGTAATGGATAATGAAGGTGTTTGCTGACTTCCAGGTAGCAGCCCGGCAGATTTCCTGGATAGGGATGTCCCTGCAAGCAGCCACCGAAGCAGCAGTATGGCGAGGAGAATGAGCTCTTATCCCTCTGGGAGGCTCCTTGCCTGCCAACTCATAGCACAGACTTATGCATGATGTAATCCATCTTGCTATGGTCCGTTTGGATGCAGGTCTGCCAGAAGCGGCTTCAGTGTAGGTGACGAACAGCTGGCAAACCTCTCCATGAATTTCCACCATCCTCTCCTTGTAGTAGGAGACACCACGTCTCAGGTCCAAGGTATGGAGCCTGTACTCAGCGTCCGAGGTGTAATTAGGGTAGTAAACCGGAACTGTCAACACCTGGTTAAGAAGAAACTCTGACACCACCTTAGTAAGGAATTTCGGGTGGGGGCGCAGGACAACTTTGTCCCTGTGAAAGACCAGATAAGGGAAGTCCACCGAAAGCACCTGGAGCTCCCCTGTCCTTCTGGCTGATGTGATAGCCACCAGGAATGCCGTCTTCCACGACAAGTGTGAAAGCTCACATTTGTGCATGGGTTCGAATGGCTTGCCCATGAGCTTTGCCAAAACCAGCAACAGATTCCACGGATGTGGAAGTTCACGCACCGGAGGGGATATGTGATCCAGGCCTTTGAAAAAGCGCCCGACCACTATCTTCTGCACCAATGTCGGCTGAACGGCCTGCACCCAGTAAGCAGAAATGGCTGCCAGGTGCACCCTAAGGGTCGATGACCGTAGACCCCCTTTGGAGAGAGACCAAAGGTAGTCGAGAATGTTAGCTACAGAACAGGATAAGGGGGTCCAGACCCTTATTCTGACACCAAATGGAAAACTATTTTCTATTGAAGGCATACCATTTCCCAGTCGATTCCTTTCTGGATGCCTCCACCATGGTGTAGACATCTTCGGAAAGACCCAGAACCTGGAACTCTAGCCGCTTAGGTACCAGGCTGTGAGGTGCAGGGATTGAGGGTCCAAATGGAATACCTTCCCCTGGTTCAGAGATATCAGGTCCGAGCATGTACAAAGCTACTCCAGGGGCCTGCAGCTGAGGCTGAGGAGATCTGGGTACCAGAACTGGCACGGCCAATCTGGGGCTACCAGGATCACCTTCGCCTTGTCCCTCCACACCTTGAGTAACACCTTGTGGATCAAGGGAAAGGGAGAGAAGGCGTAGAGGAGGCCTGGGGTCCATGGCCTCGAGAAGGCATCCCCCTGCATCGAGCCCTGCTGAGGGGGGCGGGCATGATACAACCTCAGCTTGTTGTTTTCCCTGGAGGCAAACAGGTCCACCATCGGTTTGCCCCAATGGGAGAACAGGCTGTAAGCTACCTCTGGATGGAAAGACCACTTGTGGGATGTCTGGCCTATGCGGCGAGAGCATCCGCTAGCTGGTTCAAGACTCCTGAATGGCTACGAGATCCGCCTCCAACTGGCTTACGAGTGTCCAGATGTGGAGCGCCTCCTTGCACAGCAGATGGGAGTGCATGCCGCCCTGTTTGTTGAGGCAGTACATAGTCATGGTATTGTCCTTCTGGACTTGAACCACTTGACCCCGGAGCTGAGGAGCGAAAGCTGACAATGCCAGTCTGACTGCTCTGAGCTCCAACAGGTTGATGTGGCATCGGGACTGCTTGGGGGTCCAGAACCCATGGGCCCTGTTGTCCCCCATGTGGGCTCCCCAGCCCATGAGAGAGGCATCGGTTGTAAGGACGACCATCAGCTCGGGGCAGACAAACGGGATCACTTCCTGCAACCGGTCTGGGGCGGTCCACCATTGGAGAGCGTCCCACATCTTCTGGGTTACAGTGATCAGCTGGTCGAAGTGACCATGTCGCTGAGTCCACTGGGTGGCCAGCTCCCATTGGAGGGGGCGCATTTGCCACCGGGCCCAATGGACCACTGAGGTGCATGCCGCCATAAAACCCAGAAAGCGCAGAAAGTCCCAGGCAGGGCGCAAGTGCCCAACCAGAAATGAGCTCTGGCTTGACAAGAGTCGAGCTCTGCCTCAATGAAGTCCATCACCTGAGAGGGCACGAGTTCTGACTTGGCCTCGTTGATCAGGAGGCCGAGATGGGAGCAGGTTTGGAGGGCCATATCCATGGACCTCTCCACCTCCTGAAGGGAGGAACCTGCCAAGAGCCAGTCGTCGAGATAAGGGTAGATTCTGACTCCTCGATGCTGAAGGTGGGCCGCCGCCATTGCAATGCATTTGGTGAAGAACCGAGGGGTCAATGACAGGCCGAACATCATGGCTCGGAACTCGTACAAGGTCCCTTCGACCCTGAAGCGGAGGAACTGCTAATGGGACGGATGGATTGGGATGTGAAAGAACTCATCCTGTACATCCTTTGAACAGAACCACATGTTTCGTTCAAGGGATGGTATGATCTGGTTCAGAGTTACCATCCGAAAGGTGCAAGACCTGAGATATTGATTCAGGTCGTGGAGATCTAGGATGGGGTGCCAACCTCCCCCCCCCCCCATCTGCCTGGGCACCAGGAAATACCTAGAAACAAAGCCTGGATCTGTCAGAGGATCTGGCACTGGAGCTACTGCCTCCTTGCGGAAAAGCTGAGCCACGTAGTCTCGAAGAGCTGACTGGGAGCATGCGGAGATCTTTTCCTCTCAAGGGGCGTGGGCTTGGCTGGGAGGGTACTGCTCAAATTCCAGAGGCAGACCCTGACCGACCACTTCGAGAACCCACCTGTCCGAAGTGATAGTTGACCAGGCGGAAAGGAAGTGGCGGAGCCGACTCCCCATGGGAGGACCCAGAGCTGGCGTGACGGATGTAGGGGTGGCAACCCCCAACCCATCAATAAGCAGGCTTGGAAGAGGAGCAGGAGGCTCCAGGACTTGCGCCTCAGACTCCTTTACGGGGCTGTTGAGGACCCTGCTTGGGCCACGGGCACCAAGCTTGCACCTGCTGTTGCTGTGGACCTCCTTGATAGGAGGGCTGCCTGACCGCAGGGGACGAGTGCCAAAATGGCTTCTTCTTTCTCTTCTGCTGGTTCTTGCCCAAAGAACACTTGACAGAAGTAGCATCCAAGGTGGCACTGGACTGCTCTATATGCTGAAGGTGACTGGCCACTCCTGGACTGAACAAGTCGGTCCCCAGGAAGGGCACGTCAGCAAGCTTATGCTGAGTATCCGCCGGGAAGGAGGAAAGCCTCAGCCAAGCCCTGCGGCGAGAGACCACTGCGGCTGCCAATGAGCGGGCACAAGAATCTCCTATATCCAAGGCTGTCTGGAGCTGCTGTTTTGTGACAGCACGACCTTGGTCATGGACCTGCTTGACTGTAGTCTGCATGTCCGGAGGGAGATGAGGGAGGACCTCGTCCAATGACCCCAGGAGGGCATGGGAGAAGTGTGCTATAATAACAGTCTAGCTGGCCTGATGAAGGCCCAGAGAACAGGCAGCGTAGACCTTGCAGGCAGAGTGGTCCATATTTTTGGACTCCTTGTCCGGGGGTAGGTCAGTGTTGGCCGAACTACCCATACACCTGAACACCAAGGTGGCCACCAGGCTCTTGGTCGAAGGGTGCTCAGTGAAACCCACAAGGGACCCCATGGGCACCACGTACTTGTGGGCCATGCGGGCAGATGGTGCTGGGCAGGAGGCAGGGTGCTGCCAAAGTCCAAGGGCCGAGCCAATGATGGCCTCGGCCACTGGAAAGGTCTCTGTCGGGCGTCCCCTCTCTTGAGGATGTCAGTAAGAGGGTACTCTGTCTTTTTCTGGATGGACTCCAGGGGCATTCCGGTGGAGTTGGAGATGAGGCGGAGAATGCCCTGGAAGGAGGAAGGACCTTCATCCAACCCTGAGCCGACCGTTGACTCATTAACCCCCGGATGTGAGTGCAAGCTGGTGACATCAGAGTCCAAGGAGTAATGGTAGAGATTTCTACTGCCTATGTCACCCTAGAAGTGCTGAGGGCAGTCCGGGGTGACTGTTATCGACAGACATCAGGGAAGCCCGGTGTCTTGTCGCTCCTCTTTTGAGGGCACCCCTCCCTCAGGCTGTTTAGGTGGTGGTTCCACCAGAATCAGTGGACAGACCAGAATAGGCCAAACTGGGAGACGGGCTGGCTACATGGGCGGAGGAACTGGTGGCTTCAGTTCTGGAGGGGTCGGCATCGGCCTAGGAGGCGGGAGCCAAGTTATGGCCGGGCTGGGTGGCAGAGTTGGCTTCTGCCTGGTCAGTATCAGCTGCTGCCACATGAGGTCTTCATAGTGCCAGAGTTTCCGCCGGAGTCTCTCCTTGTCCGAGGAGGATGAGAACCTGTAGCGACACCTCTTCTTAGGGCACTTATGGCTCTTTCTCGGTCGTTCGGCCGAGGGGGTTCTGGACCTCAACTGAGATCGGGGATGCCGACTCGGTCGATCAGAAGACACCGGGGTCGGTGAAAACTGAGGGTCCAGAATTGGGTCCTTGATGGGGACACCAGCAGGCTGGGTCTCCTCATCAGGGAAGACAAGGACCGGAGTCCTTTCCAGTGAGTCACTGGCCATGGCCGGTGACAAGGGGTCTATTGGGTCGAGGATAATTTCAACCTCATCGGCCACTTCCTTGGTCCCCTAACCAGATGGAAGATCCATGAAGCAGGCGGCCGAGGTTGCGATGTCAACCGAAGTCAAGACCACGTGTTCCTGGGACTCAGACCTCTCTCGGTCCCAGGAATGTCTTCGCCAAGATGAAGACACGGGGTTCTTCTCTCTCTTCTGAGAGTGGGAGGAGTGCAAGCCTGAGGGCGCCTCACCCCAAGTGCCGAGGGTGCCTCACCCCGAGAGGGGAGAGACTCGCACAACTCCTTGAAGGAGCCCGAAAAGGTGGAGCCAAGGTTCAGAGGAACAAAAAAGCTTTGACTGGCCGAAGCGCGAGCTGCTTCCTCCTCAAATGCCTTCATCTGTTCCAGCTGTTCAGCGGATCCCACAGCTGCGGAAGCCGTCCACCTTGCCTCCTTCGATTTCACCAGTGGGTTCCTTTTCTCTGGTCTCCCCAGCTTCAAGCGTGCCCTGTGGTCGTCCAGGATGTTGGGATGGAAATCCAGGCAAAAACTGCATGATGAGGTGTCATGGCCGACACCTAAGCAGTTGACGCATGTGAGGTGAGGATCGGTGTGTGACATCTTCTGGCTGCAGGGGTACCAGCGAAATCCAGGGGAAGATTTTTCCTCCATGGTAGAAGCAACGAAAGTGCAATCGCTAACTCAAACGAGTTTAATTTTTGGTAAAAACTGACAGAATCCAGGGCCTAAGATATGCTGAGAGCACGAGGGAACCTGTATCTTCCAGCAAAAAGGAAGATCTGGCATCATGGGGCAGAGCCAAGGTATATACCACCCGGATGGGTGGGAGGAGCCAGCTTAAAGATTTCTGGCAAGATTTAAAGTAGAAGGGGACATGCCAAGAAGTGTGGATGAACAACATATCCACGCTCCTAGAAAATCAAGTTACTCACCTGTAATAGTAGTTCTAGGTCTAGGAGTGGTATATGTTGTTCATCCACACTTGTTGGCATGTCCCTTTCCCCTTTAAATCTTGCCGGGAAGGTCTTCAAGCTGGCTCCTCCCACCCACCTGGGTGGTATTACCCTCAGCTCCGCCCCATGATGCCAGATCTTAGCCCGCTGGAAGCCAGGTTGTGTGTCACAGCCGGGAAGGTCGGGTGAGTCAGTGTGGATGAACAACATATACCACTCCTAGAACTATTGCTACAGGTGAGTAACCCGTTTCTCTAGGGATGTGGATATGTTCTTATCCACACTTGCTGACAGACTCCTAGCAGTTCTCCGGGAGAGGGAGGCAAGGCGCAAACCCCTACTTAGGGAACTGAGACTGGAGAACTGAGGCCCCAAAACCAGCATCTCAGCATGACTCAAGGTCTATGTGGTAATGGGCGATGAAGGTGTTTGCTGTCTTCCAGGTAGCAGCCCTTCAGATATCCTGGATAGGGATGTCCCTGGAAGGAGTCACCGATGCAGGAGTGTGGCGGGTAGAATGAGCTCTTATCCCTCTGGGAGGCTCCTTGCCCGCCAAACTATAGCAGAGCTCAATGCATGATGTAATCCATCTGCCAATCATCTGCTTTGCTGCAGGCCTGCCAGATGTGGCTTCAGCATAAGCTGGCGAACCTCTTCCCGAACTCCTGCCATCCTCTCCTTATAAAAGGAGAGAGCACGTCTCAGGTCCAAGGTATGGAGCCTGTACTTGGCATCCGAGGTGTAGTTCCGGTAGAACATCGGCAGAGTCAACACCTGATTAAGGTGACACTCTGACACCACCTTCGGGAGGAATTTTCGGGTGGGGATGCAGGACAACCTTGTCCCTGTAGAAGACCAGATAAGGAGACTCCACCAAAAGCGCCTGGAGCTCCCCAGTCCTTCTGGCGGACGTGATAACCACCAGGAAGGCCATCTTCCACGACAAGTGCGACATCTCACACTTGTACATTGGTTTGAATGGCTTGCCATGAGCTTTGCCAAAACCAGCAGTAAATCCCACGGAGGTGGATGTTCACACATGTGATCTAGGCCTTTGAAAAAGTGCCAGATCACCTTCTCCTGTGCCACCATCTGCTGACCGGCCCGCGCCCGGTAAGTAGAGATGGCTGCCAGGTGCACCTTTAGGGTCAAAGACCGAAGACCCCTTTGGACAGAGACCAAAGGTAGTCTAAAAAGTTTGCCACAGGACAGGCCAGAGGGTCCAGGCCCTTGCCCTGGCACAAAATGGAAAACCTTTCCATTTGAAGGCATAGCACTTTCTGGTCGACTCCTTTCTGGATGCTTCCACTAATGTGAGTACATCCTCAGAGAGACCCAAACCCTGGAACTCTAGCCGCTCAGGTACCAGGCTGTCGGGTGCAGGGATTGAAGGTCCGGATGGAATACCTTTCCCTGATTCACAGATATCAGGTCCGGGTGTGCTGGAAGATGCCTCGGGAGCCTGTTGCTGAGGCTGAGGAGATCTGGATACCAGAACTGGCGAGGCCAGTCTGGGGCTACCAAGGATCACCTGTGCCTTGTCCCTCCTCACCTTGAGAAGCACCCTGTGGATCAAGGAAAATGGAGGGAAGGCGTAGAAGAGGCATGGGGTCCACAGCATCGAGAAGGAATCCCCCTGCAGCGATCTCTGCTGAGGGGGGGTGGGCAAGAAACAGTCTCAGCTTGGTGTTTTCCCTGGAGGCAAACAAGTCCACCATCAGTTTGCCCCAGTGGGAGAATGGGCTGTAAGCTACCTCTGGATTTAGAGACCACTCGTGGGATGTCTCACCTATGTGGCTGAGAGCATCTGCCAGATGATTTGAGGCTCCTGTCACATGGATGGCTAGGAGATACTCCTCCAGTCAGCTCACAAGTGTCCAGATGCGGAGTGCTTCCCTGCACAGCAGCTGGGAGTGCATACCACCCTGTTTGCTGAGGTAGTACATGGTCTTGGTATTGTCTGTCTGGACTTGAACCACTCGACCCTGAAGCTGCTGAGTAAATGCTAACAATGCCAGTCTGACCTCTCTGAGCTCCAACAGGTTAATATGGTATCGGGATTCCTTGGGGTCCAGAACCCGTGGGCCCTGCTGCTCCCCATTGGGCTCCCCAGCCCGTGAGAAAGGCATCGGTCATGAGGACGACCGTCGGTTCAGGGTGGACAAACGGGATTCTTTCCTGCAACTGGTCTAGGACAGTCCACCACTGGAGAGCGTCCCACATCTTATGGGTCACAGTGATCAGCTGGTCGAAATGATCTAGGCGCTGAGTCCACTGGGGGACCAGCTCCCATTCAAGCGGTGCATATCCCACCGAGCCCAATGGATCACGGTGGTGCATGCTGCCATGTAGCACAGAAGGCGCAGAAAGTCCCGGGCAGGGCGCATGTGCCCAACCAGAAATTATTGGGAAAAGGAGGAGAGAACCTCTGCCCTGTCCGCCTGGAGCCGAGCTCTGCCCCGATGAAGCATATCCCCTGAGAAGGCACAAGCTCCAACCTGGCCTCGTGGATCAGGAGGCCAAGCTGACAGCAGGTCTGAAGGGCCAGGTCCCTGGACCTCTCCACCTCTTGCTGGGTGGAACCTGCCAAGAGCAAATCGTCGAGGTAGGAGTACACTCTGACCCCTCAACACCTAAAATGGGCTGCCACCACTGCAATGCATTTGGTGAAGACCGTTGAGGCCAATGACAGGCCAAATGGCATGGCTCGGAACTTGTATAGGGTTCCCTGTGCTCAGAAGTGGAGGAACCATTGGTGTGATGGACAGATTGGCAAAAGAAAGAACATGACCTAGAGATCCAGTGAGCAGAACAAACAGGTTACTCACCTAGAACGGTCGTTCTAGGAGTGGTATATGTTCTTCATCCACACTCTCTGGCATGTCCCTTTCCCTTTTAAATCTGGCCAGAAGTCTTCAAGCTAGCTCCTCCCATCCAAACGGGTGGTAAATACCACAGCTCCACCCCATGATGCCAGATCTCAGCCTGCTGGAAGCAAGGTTGTGCGCCTAAAGCCGGGGAGGTCGGGTGGGTATGTGTGGATGAACAACATATACCACTCCTAGAACTACTGTTACAGGTGAGTAACCTGTTGTTCTAGGAGCGTGGATATGTTGTTCATCCACACTCTCTGGCAGACTCCAAGTAGTTCTCCATGAGGAGGGAGGCAAGGCACACAGGAACAGCTGATGAACCCCTCCCAGAATTTCTGCCGTTCTTTCCTTATAATAGGAGAGAGCATGTCTCAGGTCCAAGGTATGGAGCCTGTACTCGGCGTCCGAGGTGTAATTAGAGTAGTACACCGGCAGAGTTAACACCTGGTTAAGATAAAACTCTGATACCACCTTCGGAAAGAATTTCGGGTGGGGGCGCAGGACAACTTTGTCCCTGTGAAAGACCAGATAAGCGCTTGCAGCTCCCCTGTCCTTCTGGCGGACGTGATTGCCAACAGGAAGGCCATCTTCTACAAGTGTGAGAGCTCATACCTGTGCATGGGTTCAAATGGCTTGCCCATGAGCTTTGCCAAAACCAGCAACAGATCCCACAGAGGTGGAGGTTCACATACTGGAGGGGATATGTGATCCAGGACTTTGAAGAAGCGCCTGACCACTGTCTCCTGTGCCAATGTCGGCTGACCGGCCCGCGCCCAGTAAGCAGAAGTGGCTGCCAGGTGCACCCTAAGTGTCGGTGACCGCAAACCCCTTTGGAGAGAGACCAAAGGTAGTCGAGAATGTTAGCCACAGAGCAGGATAAGAGGGCCAGACTCTTACCCTGACACCAAATGGAAAACCTCTTCCATTTGAAGGCCTGACATTTCCTGGTCGATTCCTTACGAGATGCCTCCATCATGGTGTAGACATCCTCAGAAAGACCCAGAGCCTGGAACTCTAGCCGCTCAGGTACCAGGCTGTGAGGTGCAGGGAATGAAGGTCCGGATGGAATACTTTCCCCTGGTTCAGAGATATCAGGTCCGGGCATGTACAAAGCCGCTCCTGGGCCTGCAGCTGAGGCTGAGGAGATCTGGATACCAGAACTGCCTCGGCCAGTCTGGGGCTACCAGGATCACCTTCACCTTGTCCCTCCTCACCTTGAGGAGCACCTTGTGGATCAAGGGAAATGGAGTGAAGGCATAGAGGAGGCCTGGGGTCCACAGCCTTGAGAAGGCATTCCCATGCAGTGAGCCATGCTGAGAGGGGTGGGCATGAAACAGGCTCAGCTTGATGTTTTCACTGGAGGCAAACAGGTCCACCATCAGTTTGCCCCAACTGGAGAACAGAGTGTAAGCTACCTTTGGATGGAGAGACCACTCATGGGATGTCTGGCCTAAGTGGCTGAGAGCATCCGCCAGATGGTTTGAGGCTCCTGCCACATGGATGGCTAGGAGATCTGCCTCCAACCGGCTCATGAGGATCCAGATGCAGAGCGCTTCCTTGCACAGCAAACGGGAATGCATGCCACCCTGTTTGCTGAGGTAGTGCATGGTCGTGGTATTGTCCGTTTGGACTTGAACCACTTCACCCTAGAGCTGAGGAGCGAAAGCTGACAATGCCAGTCTGACCGCTTTGAGCTCCAACAGGCTGATGTGGCATTGGGACTCCTTGGGGATCCAGAGCCCGTGGGCCCTTTTGTCCCCCATGTGGGCTTGCCAGCCCATGAGAGAGGCATCAGTCGTAAGGACGACCATTGGCTCGGGGCGGACAAATGGGATCCCTTCCTGCAACCGGTCTGTCGACAGTTGGACAGTGTCCCACATCTTCTGGGTTACAGTGACCAGCTGGTAGAAATGACCATGGCGCTGAGTCCACTGGGTGGCCAACTCCCATTGGAGGGGGTGCATGTGCAACCGGGTCCAACAGACCACTGAGGTGCATGCCACCATGTAACCCAGAAGGTGCAGAAAGTCCTGGGCATGGCGCAATTGCCCAACCAGAAATGATTGGACAAAGGAGGAAAGAACCTCCGCCCTGTCCGCCAGGAGCCAAGCTCTGGCTTGACAAAAGTCGAGCTCTGCCCCATGAAACTTATCACCTGAGATGGCATGAGATCCAATTTGGTCTCGCTGATCAGGAGGCTGAGTTGGAAGCAGGTCTGGAGGGCCAGGTCCCTGGACCTCTCCATCTCCTGTCAGGTGGATCCTGATAGGAGCCAATCGTCAAGGTAAGGATAAATCCTGCTCCCCTTCCCCGACACCTGAGATGGGCTGTCACCACTGCAATGCATTTGATGAAGATCCGTGGGGCCGATGACAGGCCGAACGGCATGGCTAGGAACTCGTACAGGGTCCCCTCGACCTGGAGCGGAGGAACCGCTGATGGGACGGATGGTTTGGGATGTGAAAGATTGTGTCCTGCAGATCCAGTGAACAGAACCACATGTTTTGCTCCAAGGATGGTATGACCTGGGACAGAGTGACCATCCAAAGGGTGCAGGATCTGAGATATTGATTCGGGTCGTGCAGATCTAGAATGGGGCGCCAGCCCCCCATCCGCTTGGGCACCAGGAAGTACCTGGAGGCAAAGCCTGGGTCTGCTGGAGGATCCGCTACTGCCTCTTTGAGGAGGAGCTGAACATTGTCATCTTGAGAGAGCTGACTGGGTCTGGGCAGATACTATTTCCTCCTGAGGGGGACGGGCTCGACTTGGAGGGTACTGCTCGAATTCCAGAGGCGATCCCTGACCAACCACTTTGAGAACCCACCTGTCCGAAGTGACAATGGATCAGATGAAAAGGAAGTGGCGGAGCCGGCCCCCCCTCACAGGAGGACGCAGTGCTAACGTGACGGGAGAGGGGTTGACAGCCCCGTCCCATCACTAAGCAGGCTTGGACGAGGAGGACGCTCCAGGGCCTGAACCTCGGCCTCCTTTATGGACCTGTTGAGGTCTGGGTTTGGGCCGAGAGTGCCAAGCTTCAGCCTGCTGCTGATGCTGGTGCTGCTGTCTACCTTGAAAGGAGGACTGCTGAGCCGCAGGGGAAGAGTGCCAAAAAGGCTTCTTCTTTTCCTTTTGCTGGTTCTTGCCAGAAGAACTCTTGGCAGAAGTAGTGTGCAAGGTGGTACTGGACTGCTCAATGCACTGAAGGTGACCGGCCACTCCTTGGCTGAACAAGTCAGTCCCGAGGAAGGGCACATCAGCTAGTTTGTGTGGGGATTTGCAGGGAAGTAGGAGAGCTTCAGCCAAGCCCTGCGACGAGATGCTACTGTGGCGGACATCGAGCGGGCACAGGAATCCCCAATGTCCAGGGCCATCTGAAGCTGCTGTTTAGCAACAGCTCGGCCCTGATTCTGGACCTGCTTGACCGTGGTCCGCATGTCCACAGGGAGATGTGGGAGAACTTCATCTAGTGACCCAAGAAGGGCGTGACAGAAGTGTGCCATGACGACAGCCGAACTTGCCTGATGAAGGCCTAAGGAGGAAGCCGCATAGACCTTCCTGGCTGAATGATCCAAAAGCTTGGACTCCTTATCAGGAGGTCGGTCCGTGTTGGCAGAACTGCCAGTATGCCTGAACATAGAGGCAGTCACCAGGCTCTTGGCTAAAGGGTGCTCTGTGAACCCCGCAAGGGACCCCATGGGCACCATGTACCTGTGAGCCCTGCAGACAAATGGAGCTGGACAAGAGGCAGGATGCTGCCAGAGTTTTAAGGCCGGGCCAACAATAGCCTCAGCCACAGGAAAAGCCTCCATTAGGGTATCTCTTCTTTTAAGGATGTCCGTAAGAGGGTATTCCGCCTTTTTCTGGATTGACTCCAGGGGCATCCCTGTAGATTCAGAGATGAGGCGAATGATCCTTTGAAAAGATGAGGGACCTTCCTCCGTCTCCAGGCCAACGATCAATTCATCATCCCCTGGATGTAAATGCAAGCCGGTGACATCCAAATCTGAATATAGAGGTCTACCACCCAGGTTGCCGACCGCCGGTGATCCGGGGAGTGACCGTGACCGACAATCGCCGGGAAGCCTGGTGTCTGGTCTTTCTTGGAAGGAGCCTCCACAGGCTGTTTGGGTGGTGGTTCCACCACAATCGATGGAGAGACGTTTGATCCGAACAGGTGGTTTACCAGCTCTGCGGGCTGAGAACCGATTTGATCGGCTCCAAAGGAGTTAGCCCGGTCTTGGAAGCGAAAGCCAAGTAATGGCCAATGTAGAAGCTGGAGTGGGCTTGTGCCCAGTCAGAATTAGCTGTTGCCACATGAGGTCTTCGTAGCGCCAATGGAGTTTTCACCAGAGCCTCTCCTCATCCGAGGAGGACGAGGACGACTGATGGCATTGCCTCTTTTTACAGTGCTTATGGCTCTTCCTCGACCTGTCGGATGAGGGGGTCCGAGACCTCAATCGAGATCGGGTGGGCTGACAGTCGCTCGAGAGACACCAACGGGACCGGTGATTTCCTGGGATTAGGGACCACATCTTCGATCGGAGTCCCAGCAGGCTGGGTCTCCTCATCTGGAAAGACCAGATTAGGGGTTTGATCGAGGGAATCATTTGACCAGAGTTGGAGATATCGAATCAATAGGATCGATCACAATTTCGACCTCATCAACAGATAATTCGGTCGACTGACCAGATGGCAAAGTCGAAAAGCCAGCGGCCGAAGAAGTGATCTCAAACGAGGTCGAAACCACATGCTCCTGTGACCGAGATCTCTCCCACTGCCAAGAGTGTCTCCATCGAGACAAAGATACTCCCAGATCCTTCTCCCGCTTATAGGATTGAGAGGAGTGCGAGCCCGCAGGCGCCTCTCCCTTGGTCGGGAGAGACTGGCGCACTTTTTGGAAGAAACCAGAGAAGGTGGAGCCCAGGTTGAATGGAACAAAGAAGCTTAGAGAGGAATCCACAGCATGAGCTACTTCCTCCTTGAACGCTTGCATGCGTTCCAACTGCTTGTCGGATTCCATAGCAGCAGAAACCGCCCACCGAGCCTCCTTAGATTTCACCGGAGGGCTCCCCTTCTCCGGCCTCTACAGCTTCAGGCATGCAAGATGGTCGTCGAGGACATTGGGATGAAAGGCAAGACAAAGATTGCATTTCACGGTGCCATGGTCAACACCGAGGCAATAGACGCATGTGGTGTGGGGATCGGTGCGCAACATCTTTTGGCTGCAAGAGCACTGATGAAATCCGGGGGAAGACTTGTCTTCCATGATCTAAGCAGCAAACTTGCAATTGCTAACGCAAACAATGCAAATTTTTGGTAAAACCTAAGGTTTGAAATCCAGGGCCTACGAAATGTGAGAGCACGAGGGAGGCAACCTGAATCTTCCAGTGGAAAGGAAGATCTGGCATCATGGGGCGGAGCCGAGGTATATACCACCCGGTTGGGTGTGTGGGAGGAACCAGCTTGAAGACTTCTGGTCCAATTTAAAGTGGAAGAGGACATGCCAGTGAGTGTGGATGAACAATATATCCACGCTCCTAGAAAGGCTTTTCCTTTTTCTGCTGCTTCTTAGCACCAGGAGCACTTTGAGCAGAAGTGGCTGAGTCCAAGGTGGCACTGGACTGCTCGATTCACTGAAGTTGACCATCCACACCTGGGCAGAAAAGATTGGTACCCAGGAAAGGAACATCAATGAGCTCCAAGGCCAGACCAACAATGGTTCGGCCACCGGAAAGGCTTCCATGGGTGTATCCCTCTTTTAAGAATATCTGTTAAGAGGTTACTCCACCCTTTTCTGGACAGGCTCCAGGGGCATTCCCATGGATTTGGAGAGAAGGCGGAGAATCCCTCGAAAAGATGGAAGGGTCCTCCTCCATCAACAGACTACCAATAGACTCATCGTCCCGCAGGTGAGAGTGTAAGTCGGTGTCTTCCATATTCGATGAATACGGATAGATCGGTCGGCCACCAAGGTCCCCTTCAACACGCCTAGGGTGATCAGGTGTAAGGGTGACCGACAACCTACATGGGAGTCCTGGAACCGTCCGAGAATCTTTCATAGGAGCCCTTCCCGAAAGCTGTTTAGGAGGCGGCTCCACCACAATCGTCGGAGAGATCGATTTTGGCTGAACCAAAGTGGGTTTGGCTGGCTCAGCGGGCGGGGAAACCAATATGACCGGTTCCAAAGGAGTCTGCTTCGGCCTAGTAGGCAAAAGCTAAGTAATGGCCAGAGTAGAAATCGTGGCTGGCGTCTGTCTGGACAGAATCAGCTGCTGCCACATCAGATCATTGTAGAGTCGACAGAGTTTCCTCCGAAGCCTCTCTTCATTCGAGGAGGACAAGGATGACCGATGGCGTTGCCTCTTTTTAGAGCACTTATGCGCCTTCCTTGGCCTGTCAGTTGAGGGAGTCCTAGATGTTGACCTCGATGGGACTAGCTGATTCGGTCACTAGGGAGGCACCGGCAGAACTGGTGATTTACCCAGATCAGGGACTGGTTCCTTGATGGGATTCCCAGCTGGCTGGGTCTCCTCATCAGGAAGAGGCAGGACCGGAGTCCTTGTCAAAGAGTTGTCAGCCTCACTGGGTAACAACGGGTCAATGGGATTGAGAGCGATCTTAACCTCGTCGATCGAGACCTCAGTCGACTGGCCAGATGGCAGGGCTGAGAAGCCAATGGCCAAGGAGGCAATTTCATCCTAAGTCGATACTGCCAGCTCCTGGGACAGAGACCGCTCAAGATCCCAAGAGTGTCTTCGCCGAGATGAAAATGACTTTGGATCCTTTTCCCTTTTACAGGACCAAGAGGAATGTGAGCCCGGAGCTCCCCCCAACCTTTAGTGGGAAGAGACTGATGCAGCTCTCGGAAGGAACCTGAAAATGTGAAGCCCAGGTTGAGAGAAACAAAAAACAACTGAGAAGAGGATTGCGCGGCCCACACCACTTCTTCTTCGAAGGCCTGCATGTGTTCCAGCTACTCGGTGGACCCCGCAGTCACAGAGACTGCCCACCGGGCATCTTTGGATTTCACTGGAGGATTCCATTTCTCGGGACTGCCCAACTTAAGGCATGCAAGACGATTGTCAAGGACGTTTGGGTGGAACGCGAGACACATCTCACAAGTCTGGGTGTCATGGCTGACACCCAGGCGGTAGACTCACGCAGTATGCGGATTGGTGGGCAACATTTTTCAGCCACACGGGCACCGGCGAAATCCGGGGGGAAGAGTTATCTTCCATGACCGAATAACAAAGAGCACAGTCGCTAGCTCGAATGAGCCTAAGTTTCAGAAGAACAGAAGGTTCTGAAGCCAGGGCCTACAAAAAGCATGAGCAAAGAGGAGGCAACCTGAATTTTCCAGTGGAAAGGAAGATCTGGCATCATGGGGAGAGCCGAGTGTTGTACCACCTGGTTGGGTGGGAGGAGCCAGTTTGAAGACCTTCCGGCAAGATTTAAAGGGGGAAGGACATGCCAACAAGTGTGTATAAGAACAACATATCAACATGTCTAGAAACAATTACTGAAATACAGATCTGATAGCAGTAACTGGCTGGGGAAAGCTTGTCTGAATAAGCAAGTTGCCACACACAGTACTAAAAACACATCAGAAATACCATACAAATGCACCAAATAAAAATGGGATAACTATAATAATGGAAATACAGTTTACTCACCTGTAACAGGAGTTCTAGGAATGGTATATGTTGATCATCCACACTTATTGGCAGGTTCCTTGCCACTTTAAATCTTGCCGGAAGGTCTTCAAGCTGGCTCCTCCCACCTACTCGGGTGGTAAAATTCTCGGCTCCGCCCCATGACACCAGATCTAGCCCGCTGGAAGCCAGATTGTGAGTCGAAGCCGGGGAGGTCGGGTGGGTCGTGTGGATGAACAACATATACCATTCCTAGAACTCCTGTTACAGGTGAGTACCCTGTATTTCTAGGGACATGGATATGTCGTTCAATCCATCCTTATTGACAGACTCCTAGCAGTTCTCTGGGAGGAGGGAGGCAAGGAGCACACCACCGATACTTACTTGGGAAATAGAGACTGGAGGACTGAGGCCCCAAAACAAGCCTCCCGGCATGACTCAAGGTCGATGTGGTAGTGGGTAATAAAGGTATGTGCCAACTTCCAGGTAGCGGCCCTGCAGATATCCTGGATAGGGACATCCCTGGAAGCAGCTACAGAAGCAGCGGTATGGAGGGTAGAATGAGCTCTTATCCCTCTGGGAGGCTCCATGCCCGCCAACCTATAGCAGAGCTCTATGCAGGAGGTGACCCACCTGCTTATCATCCGCTTGCTACAGGTCTGCCAGGTGCGGCTTCAAGCGTGGTGACAAACAGCTGGCGAACCTCTCCCGAACTGGCCGTCCACTCCTTATAATAGCGGCGCTCGTCTAGGGTCCAAAGTATGGAGCCTATATCGGCCTCCCAGGTGTGACTGGGGTAGAACACCGCAGAGTCAACACCTGGTTAAGGCGAAACTTGACACCACCTTCGGATGGAATTTCGCAGCGCGACGAGGGACAACCTTGTCCCTGTGGAAGACCAGATAAGGAGACTTGATGGAAAGTGCCTGGAGCTCTCCCATCCTTCTGGCTGACGTGATAGCCACCAAGAAGGCGGTCTTCCACGACAGGTGGGAAATATCGCACCTGTGCATCGGTTCGAATGGCTTGCCCATGAGCTTGGCCAATACCAGCAGTAGATCCCACGGAGGTGGAGGTTCTCACACCAGAGGGGAAATGTGGTCAAGGCCTTTGAAAAAGAACCCAACCACCTTCTCCTGCGCCACCGACGGCTTCCTGACCCGCGCCCGGCAAGCAGAGATGGCTGCCAGGTGCACTTTAAGGGTAGTCGACCAAAGCCCTTGCTGAGAAAGTGACCACAGCTAGTCCAGAATGCTTGCAATGGGACAAGCGGAAGGGTCCAACCCCTTCCCCTGACACCAAATGGAGAATCTCTTCCATTTGAAGGCGCAGCATTTCCTGGTCGACTCCTTACGGGATGCCTCAACGACGTTGAGGACCTCGTCGGAAAGACCCAAGGCCTGGAACTCTAGCCACTCAGGAACCAGGCCGTCAGGTGCAGGGATTGAAGGTCTGGATGGAATACCTTCCCCTGGTTGACTGAGATCAGGTCCGGGTGTGCTGGAAGCCGCCTCAGGAGCCTGGAGCTGAGGCTGAGGAGATCTGGATACCAGAACTGGCGGGGCCAGTCTGGGGCTACCAGAATCATCTGCGCCTTGTCCCTCCTTGCCCTGAGCAGCACCTTGTGGATCAAGGAAAATGGGGGAAAGGCATAGAAGAGGCCCGGGGTCCACGGCCTCGAGAAGGCATCCCCCTGCAGTGAGCCCTGCTGAGGGGGGCGGGCATGGAACAGACTCAGCTTCGCATTCTCCCTGGAGGCAAACAGGTCCACCTGAGGCATGCCCCAGTGGGAGAACAGATCTTGTACTACCTCCAGCAGAAGACACCACTCGTGAGACGCAGCCCCTATCCAGCTTAGGGCATCGGCCAGGGTGACGGAGGCTCCTGCCATGTGAATGGCTAGGAGATCCGCCTCCAGGCTGCGCATGAGGGACCATATGCGGAGAGCTTCCTTGCATAACAGCATGGAGTGCATCCCGCCCTGGCAGTTCAGATAGTACATGGTCGTGGTATTGTCCATCTGGACCTGAACCACTTGACCCCGTAGAAACGGAGTGAAGGTGGTGAGAGCTAGGCAGACCGCTCGGAGCTCCAGCAGGTTGATATGGCATCGGAACTCCCAAGGGGACCAGAGGCCGTGCGCTCTGTGCTACCCCAGATGGGCACCCCAACCCATCAGAGATGCATCGGTCGATAAGAGAGACCCGCCGGGCGGACAAACGGGATGCCCTCCTACAGATGTGCGGAATGATCCACCACTGGAGAGCATTCCACATCTCCTGGGTCACTGTCATGGGCTGGTCCAATGGATCGCAGCGTTGTGACCACTGGCTGGCCAGTCCCGTTAAAGGGACACATGTACGCAGGGCCCAATGGACCATGCTGGTGCAGGCCACCATGAGGCCCAGGCGCAGGAAGTCCCAGGCAGAGTGCGTGCCCAACAGAAATGATTGGGCAAAGGAGGAAAGAACCTGGCCCTGTCACGGGGCCGAGCTCTGGCTCGAAGAGTCGAGCTCTGCCCGATGAAGAGTATCACCTGCTTGCATGAGTTCGACTTGGCCTCGGTGATGAGGAGGCCAATTTGAACAAACCTGGAGGGCCAGATCTCTGGACCGCTCCGCCTCCACTCTGGAGGGGCTACAATCAGCCAATGGGTCCACGTGAGGGTACACCCAGACCCTTGAGCGCCCGAGAGTGCTGTCACCACTGCCATGCATTTGGTGAAGACCCTGGGAGCTAGGGAGGCCAAGGGCATGGCCCGAACTCATAGGGATCCCTCCACTCTGAAGTGGAGGAATCTCTGATGAGAGCGGATGGATTGGGACGTGAAGAGCAGCGTCCTGGAGGTCAGGGAACAGAACCACAAGCCTCGTTCCAAGGATGGGATTATCTGAGCCAGAGTGACCATCCTGAAGATCCGAGACCTTAGGAACCTGTTCAGGTCATGCAGGTCGAGAATGGGGCGCCAGCCCTGTCCGTTTTGGGACCAGAAAATACCTGGACACAAACCCCGGGTCCGGAGGAGGGTCCGCCACCTTCCTGATCACCTCTTTTTCGAGGAGCAGGGCAATATCAGCTCGGCGGGCCGACAGCCAGGCTGCGGACCCCGTGGCCCCCCGAGGGCGACGGCTTGAAAGGGTGGAGCCTGCTCAAACTCCAGAGGCAGGCCTTTTCCTACCACCTCCAACACCTAGCGGTCCGTGGTGATAGCGGACCAGGCGGAAAGGAAGTGGTGGAGCCATCCCCCCACGGGGGGAACCCAGGGGGGAGTGACGAGGCTGGGGGCGGCACTCCTCAAACCAGTCACTGGGCAGGCTTAGAGGAAGAACCGGCCGAGGGACCTCCTCCTCCTGGGCCTTTACCTCCTTGCTTCCTGTTGGAGGAAGCTGCCAGCTTGGGTTTGGGACGCCAAGCACGAGCCTGCTGGCCCTGTTGCTGGTGCTGTTGGGCCGGTCGAGATGCAGGGGCGGAAGGACGAAAGGACTTCTGCTGTTGCTGACGGCGGCCTTTGTCCCTCTGGGCGGAGGTGACAGAGTCCAGGGTGGCATTGGACTTTTCGATCCGCTGGAGGTGTCCCTCCACTCCAGGGCTGAAGAGGTCAGTCCCCAAGAAGGAGCGTCCGCCAGCTTGTGCTGGGTATCCGCCGTGAAGGTGGATATCCTCAGCCACGCCCTGCGGCACATGGCCACCATGGCCGCTACTGACCTGGCACAGGAATCACCTATGTCCAGAGCAGTCTGAAGCTGCTGCTTCGCCACTGCCCTACCCTGGTCCCGCACCTGGTGGACCGTGATCTGCAGGTCAGTCAGGAGATGAGGGACAACCTCATTCAGGGAGCCCAAGAGGGCGTGGGAGAGCGTGCCATCACCGCGGCCGAGCGAGCCTGTCCGGAGGCCGAGGAGGATGCAGCGGCACCTTGCGCCCCAAAAGTCCAGCTTTTGGACTCTTTGGTCGGGGCTTATCCACATCCCAGGCGTTACAGAACACCGAGAAGCTGTCGGTGACTAACCCCTCGGCAGAGGGGTGCTCCGAGAAACTGGGCAAAGAGCCGGTAGGGACCGCATACTTCCTGGCCATCCTGGCCGAGGGCACAGGACAGGAAGCAGACTGCTGCCAAAGCTCCAAGGCTGGGCTGACAATGGCCTCAGCCACCGGAAAGGCCTCCATGGGGGTATCCCTTCGGTCCAGTATCTCCGTCAGGGGATACTTGGCCCGTTTGGACACGGGCTCGAGCTGCATCCCAGTGGACTCCGAGATGAGTCAAAGCAGACCCAAGAAGGACGATGGGCTATCGTCCAATGACTGGCCCCCGGAGGACTCCAGGTCGACCTGCCTGCGAAGAGCTGCCTCAGCCCTGAGCCACCCTCTACCTGCCAAGGATGGTCGGGAGTGAGGGTGACTGACAACCTGTGAGGCAGGACGTGATCCGACCGAGAATCCTTGGTCGGTGCCCCAGACTTCGGTTATGGAGGCGGAGGTTCCACCACAACCAGTGGAGCAGCTGGTTTTGGCCGAGCAACCGGTCCTGGAACAGGCACCTTGACTGGGGCAACTGGTTGCTTCGGTCGTTCGGGCGACAGCCACTTGATGGCCGGGGTCTGGACCAGAGTCGGCTTAGACCCGGACAACAGCAACTGCTCCCACATAAGCTCCTCGTAGCGCCGACGTAATTTATGCCGAAGCCTCCCCTCATCCGAGAAAGAGGATGAGGAGGAACGGTGTCGCCGCTTACTTCGGTATCGAGACCGAGAAGCCGATGTCGGCAGGAACGGCTTGACCAAGATGAAGTCTGAGACCGAGACCCTCGGGGGGACCGAGGGTGGGTCTGGGAAGGGCCGGGGGACACCCGCTCTTCCCTCGGCTCTACTTTAACCGGGGACTGCGGCCCCGAAGGTGCAGGCAGATCCTCAGTCTCCACTGGGGGATCCGGTGAAGGAGGGTTGTCGGCTTCACCAGTCGACAGCCCGTCTAATGGATCGAGAAAAAATTCTCGACTGCGTCGACGGGAGTCTCGGCAGGCTGGCGTGACGGGGACACCATGAAGCCAGCGGCCTCAGCCGCAACTTCGACCGAAGTCAACAGTCGCCTGCCCGGGGAAGGGGACCTCTCCCGCTCCCATGAACGCCGACGGTGGGACTTACCCTTCGACTCCTCCTTCTTGGGCCGAGAAGAATGTCCCGATGGCCCCTCTCCCTTTGTGGAAAGGGACTGACAAAGCTCCTTGAATGAAGCCGTATACGAGGAACTCAGATAGAGCAGGATAAATGCCGCGGCTGAGGAGGAGGAAGATGCGGCCTGCGCCGCCTCCTCCTAGGGCAATCATCTGCTCGAGCTGCTCAGCCGAGCCAGCTGTCGCGGACACGCCCAGGCTCTTTTGATTTTACGCAGGAGAATGCTTCTCGGGCTACGCCTTTAGCGCTTCAATCAGGCAGTGCGATCATCCAGGACGCTGGCCGAAAGAGCAGCACAACTCGCAGGCCTGCGGTCGTGATCTAGGCCTAGGCAGTAGACACATGTGAGTCGGATCCATCCTGGACATTTTCTGCCTGCAAGGGCACCTCCAGCTGAGAATAGATTTGTCCATCAGCGGCGAGGGAAGATGAAGACAAGTTTAGAAAACTTCAAAACCAATTTCAGACGAACCGAAGAGCTAGGATCCAGTCTAAAACGCACAGCGCTAAGGAGGGAACCTGAGCTTCCAAGCAGTAAGGAAGATCTAGCGTCATGGGGCGAATCCGAGAGTTTTACCACCCGGGTGGGTGGGAGGAGCCAGCTTGAAGACCTTCCGGCAAGAATTAAAGCGGCAAAGAACCTGCCAATAAGTGTGGATTGAACAACATATCCATGTCCCTAGAAATGGTCTTTTGGTCAGGCAAGCAGCAATTTCATGGGGGGAAGCAAATACTGTATCACTTTGTTTTGAAATGGGCTATTTGTCACAGCAGTGGTAACTCGTAAGGGAAGCTAAAATTGAAGATAGGTGTTTTTTTGCAGTGGGCTCCTCTTGCATTATGTATAATAAGGTATCCCCCAACTGTGAGGTACAAGCTGGATTTCCACACCTCGTTAGTGCGGTGACATCATAAAGGCACTAAAGCTTCTTCGTGCCTATAATGCCAGCACTTTAGTTGGATGTGGAGTACCAGCATGCATCTCACAGTGGCTGGGGGTACATTATTCCTTAGATCAAAGCAGTGCTTAGAATTCTGTGCAAAATCTATGACACAGTCAAAACTCAGATTGCTGGTTCCATGAAGAGAACATCACTGAATGTTCTCCCAAAGGCAAAACAATACAAATTGCAGTTTTTCACAGAAACTCATAGTCATGCGCTGTTAAACAGGATTACTTAGGGGTATGGATATTGTCTCTGAAAACAGGAACATTATAAATAGTTGCTAATTTGAAACAATTTCCTGTCCTTTGCATACAGTAGTGCTGGACAACACCCTGCAGGCCATTGTCAAGAACAGAGTAATGGAGTATTTGGTTGAGGTCAAAGTTCTTGCCCCTTCTCACCATGGCTTTCTGAGGAGCAGAACATGACAAACCAAATGCATCACTTTCTTCGGTTGGGGGGGGGGGGGTGACCAGGGAGGATGACAGGGCCAGAGCCACGGTTGTAGTCTATCTGGACTTTAGCAGGGCCTTTGACATTATTGCACATAACAAGCTTTTGGCCGGCCTGGTGGTCCTGGAGGTTGAGGCGCTGGATGCTACACCTCGTGCCATGCCGGCAATCCAGGTTTCAGAATGGGCAGGGATCACTGGGGTTCGGCAGGAGAGGAGAGGATCGAGCATCCAGACTACTCTCCTCTTCTGGGAGGGAGGGAGGGTAGGGATCTCCTGGCCATGTAGTGGTCCACAGTGGAGACTGGCGGTACTACTGATGCAGGGGACACACAGTGGGGAGCAGTACAGTGGGCGGGTGCAGGTGCGTGCCCACCACGCAGTGACGTCATTGCATGACCGCGCTTCAGGGAAGGGACGGAAAACACCCAGACTGTGGGAGGACGATGGCGCCATGGGGGGATGGCCTACATACCCACAGCCGGACTCAACCTGACCAGCTCTCCCTGGTCTCCTTCACTCCCGAGACTCGGCCTACTAGATTTCAGAAACGGCATCAGAGGAGTAGGTGGTGCTGCACCGGAGGAAGGGGCGCACATCCGGGGGGTCAGTCGGGAGCCTCATGGAAGGGAGGGACCTCGCACCCGAGTTCCTGGTTGGGAGGGTCTCAGGCAGGGTGGCAGGGAGTCATCTGAGGGTGGATGCCTGAGGAAGTTCCCACAGCCTGGTGACTGGAGGGAAAAAGTTAAAAAAACAAGCTTCTGGGCAAAGTAAACCAGTGCAGTGTACACAAGACTTACAAGAGGTGGATTGCTAACTGGTTTGCGGCAGGCAGCTGAGGGTAGCGAAGGATGGACACTACTCTAACTGGAGAGGTGTTCTCAGTAATATCCTAAAAAGGCAGGTGCTGTGGCCTCTGCCCTTCACCATCCTCACTGGTCTTGAAACTACTAACTCAGACTTTGGTGGCAAATCAGGTCTACCTACTGTATATAAACCCTCATGCCTACCTACTGTATGAAACCCTCCCCATCCCGTGCCTACCTACTGTATTTAAACCCTGTCCATCCTGTGCCTACCTACTGTATGAAACCCTGAGTATCCCATGCCTACCTACTGTACTGAAACCCTGTCCATCCCATGTTTACCTGCTGTATTTAAACCTCGTCCATCCTGTGCCTACCTACTGGATTTAAACCCTATCCATCCCAAGCCTACCTTCTGTATTTAAACTCTGTCCATCCCATGCCTACCTACTGTATGTAAACCCTGTCCATCCCATTCCTACCTACTGTATTGAAACCCTGTCCGTACTGTGCCTACCTACTGTATTTAAACCTGTCCATCCTGCGCCTACCTACTGTATTTAAACCTTGTCCATCCCATGCCTACCAACTATACTAAAACGCCGTCCATCCTGTGCCTACCTACTGTGCTGAAACCCTGTCTGTCCCGTGCCTACCTACTGAAACCCCATCCTTAAGTGTGTCCATCCCATGCCTACATACTTTACTTAAACCCTGTCCATCCCGTGCCTACCTACTGAATTTAAACTTTGTCCATCCCATGCCTACCTACTGCATTTAAACCCTGTCCATTCCAGGCCTACTTACTGCATTTAAACCCTGTCCATCCAGTACCTGCCTACTTGATATAAACCCTGCCCATCTCGTTCCTACCCACTGTATTTAAACCCTGTCCATCCTGTGCCTACGAAATGCATTTAAACCCTGTCCATCCCATTCCTACCTATTATACTGAAACGTTGTCCATCCCCTGCTACCTACTTCATTTAAACCCTGTCCATCCCATGTCTACCTATTGCATTTGAACTTATCCATTCCATTTCTACCTACTGGATTTAAACCCTGTCCATCCCATGCCTACCTACTGCATTTAAACCCTGTCAATCCCAGAATGTGATGGTGTATGTGTCTGGTGGTACTGTACTCAAGAACCCTGCCTGTAGTCTATCTAAGTAAGCTCCACCTAGTGGTTTACTGTTGGCAAGGTAACTAATTTTTTCATTTTAACAAAAGAATCATGGGAAAATAACTTTTATTTTTTACATATTACACCTTAAATTTCTTTTTAGGTTACCATTTTATAAGCACATAAGACTCTCTAGTGTGTTGGTTACATCACGAATGCACTTGATCTACAGGCTCCTGGTTCATAACGCACCTGGGCATCTGTTTATCACATACCAGTCAATACCCTGTCATGTACTATTGCTTGTGTCAGTGTTTAGTAATACTGGGAATATAAATACAATGCAAAAGGTCCTGAGGTTTTGCTTTGAACAGTTTTCATCCATATTTCTTTAAGTGTGACAATCCTCCTTTAATTGGTTGAATAACCCACCTGGAACTCCGCCTACATATGCTGCCTCCCTGTTGTTGACTGGGTGGGTCTGCGATGGTCCCACTGTGTGGTTCCGCTCTGTATCCACATCGAGCTGGACGACATTCTGTCTCTTGATCACTAGAAGTCAAATACAGAGTTTGTATTAAATGACGTGGCACACAAAAAATTTAATGCAACATGAGAAACAAGGATAGACTGGAACGAAGAAGAAGAAGCAGAAAAATGAAAGAATGTGTATAGTGCTCTTCACACACACTGTATCCCAAAGGGTTTACAAGCAGTGAGACACCAGAAGTGAAGTGACCATAAACTTGTGGTGGCATCCTATTTGCACACTGACAGGCACACATAGCCTTGGACAATTACCTAAACTGGTTTTATGGGGAGGGGACTTTTGGCAAGAGCAGCTAGGAAAATCCTAGTCCCTTGAAAAAAGTGCCATGGGTTCTTGACCCACTATGTCCACCACCATGCACCCCTATACTTGCCTCATCGGGTACTGGCCTGTGGTTCCTCCCCATGTCCGGACTGCCCTGGGAGGCACAGAGGGAGAGACCTTATCTACCTCCCTGCTTTAGTCAATCTAAGCATTTGTCGGGGTTGAATGGCAACTGGTATCATGCTGCCTGATCAGATGGAGATTTTCACTTACTGGGTTCCCCACTGGAGGTGCAGACGAGCAATGATGTCCGTGACACTTGTGCTTGTTCCACACATCAAATGTCGACATCAGCAGTAGTCTCTGTCCAGATGTCACAGTCCCTAGTTGCCGCATTCCTAGCCTTAGCTTGAAGACAGAATTGCATAAGGTGCCACAGACCTCCTACCCAGAGGAGGGCAGTCTGAGGGATGCTCATTCTATGCCCCCCCCCCGGGCCCTCAGATGTATTAGACTTGTTTCAAACCCTGGTCCCCTGCATCATGATTGGTAACTCTACGGCTGCGCTGACAGGCTGGCCCACACCGCCATCTAATTCTTGCACATTAAGCATGACAATCAGCACTGAACATTTGCAAGACTTGAAATGTGCATGTACTGCACCTTGCACTTCATGGTGCTGTTACCCAGTGTCTCCTGACTACTTTTTAAAGTGCAAGTATGTCTCTTAACTAGACACATACAAAAAAACTGTTAAATGTGAACATCCCTTGATCTCCAAGGTAAATGCTGATCTTTTTGAGTGTGCTGGTGTGGACACTCAGTTGCCTCTTCCATAACAAAATAATTGATGGCCTATACTCCCCCAAACTAAAAGCAACATCCCTCACAATACGCAAGTTACAGTGCCAATATATATTGTACACACTGGACATGCAATGGTCTGGCTTAGAATTTGCCACTCATGAGTTATGGTCCTGCCCCCTTACCAATGAAGATAAATCACTAGTGACCTGAAGCACTCAACGCAGTGCAAGAAAGCAGCAGTAAAGGCAAACAAGATGCTGGGATGCATATCTAGGGGGATCAGTGGTAGGAGAGAGGAGGATATACTGCCCTTGTACAGGTCACTGGTAAGGCCACATCTAGAGTATGGAGTTCAGTACTGGTGCCCACACCTCATAAAGGACATTAACCTGCTGGAAAAGGTCCAGAGGAGGGCTACAAAGATGATAGCGGGTCAGCAGGGTAAGGCATATGAGGAAAGGTCGAAGGCACTGAACATGTACTCCCTGGAAAACAGGAGAAAGAGGAAGGGGACATGACTGAGACCTTCAAGTACTTGAAAGGGATAAATAAGGTTATAAGGAGAGTCTCTTTAAGCGGAGTGGCCACCATAACACGAGGGGGCACGGTCTTAAGCTGGAGGGTGGGAGGTTTAGGAGGGAGGTCAGGAAGTACTTCTTCTCAGAGAAGGTAGTGGACACTTAGAATGTGCTGCCGGAAGAGGTCATCTTGTTGAAGACAGTGGGCAGCTTTAAGAGAGGCTGGGATAGGCATACAGGGAAATTCAGGATCATGGGTAGGGAGGAGGATGGGAGGAGTAGGGAGGGAGGAGGCAGGACATTAGCTCAAGCTGTGGACCCTGCAATACGAGCAGACTTGATAGACCAAATGGCCTTCTTCTGCTAGTTTCTTTGAATGTTCATATGTATGTATGTTCAACTGCAAAATGGTTCCCTAGAACCTCTAACGTTATGAATAGTTCTTGTCACCTGGATAGATTCTACCTGTCTGGAGTCAATAAAAGACAGTACAGCAGTTTTGTGCCCCTGGGATGCGAAAAGAATACTGTACTTAACTTTCATTAATTTCTTTTTTAACTTTCTTTTTCTCCCCTGTTGTCACAGCATCCCCCTTTAACATGGGGATCTCCTAACTCCACCAGATCCTTCTCTGCTTGCGTATCCACCTCCTCCTACCCTGAATTTCTCCCATCCAGGGTGGGATCCATGGGGAGCTACAGTAAACTCTCCACCTGGAGGCCACGTTTCTGGAGGTTGTGTACAGTCAGATTGTTGGGGCCTGAGAATGCCTACATGCCTTGTGTTTTTTTTTTTCTGAGTTTCCTTCTCCCTTCCCAAGCAAGAAGCTGACAATGTTAGCTTAATGATGCATGCAAGCACACCACTGCATGTCAGCCTCACACTGGAGTCCGCTGGTGTCCCCACTCTCTTCCTGATCCAGGTGCCAACCCAGGTGGGGGCAATGCAGCAAAGTCTGCATACCCTCTCTCCCTGAGGTCACAGGAGGAAGAGAGTGTCTTCTGGGATGCTCGATTTTCCACCCCCAGTCAGCCCTCTGATGACTTGGGCTTGTTTTTGAACCTGGGTCTCCACACTGCGACTGGCTGCACTACCACTGCACTGATCGGCCGGCTGTTTTATCAAAAGTCATGCAGCTAGCAAATACTTTTACAAAACGAAATGTAAAGTCACAGCAGTCTGCAGTTCCTGAATATATATTAATTCAGACGTGCACTAAAAATTACCTCTTTTCTAATTGTCACTGTAAATGTTTGTTTGCCTAGAATCAGTTGTATGTTTATTATGCTTGTTTTAATATTTTTATCTTATGTAGATTGTTATTTTTTCTAGTCACCCTTGAAAACAGGTCTTGGCTCATGAACTTAACCACGTTTAAATAAACAAAACAATAATCCTTATTTCAACCCTTTAACTGGAACTAGTCCTCTATTTCCATACAAACCATTAGCAATATGGTTTCAAATCTGTAATGAAGGACCCCCAGAAAAAAAGATAACACAGCTTTGGAGATATCGAGTCATTCTAATACTTGAAAACTTCACATAAATAAATAAATACACTGAAATTGACTAGTTTTGCATAACTGGGAAAAGATGACCCCATCCTACAGCACCTGCATAACTTGTCTGGGAAGGATCGCTAGTCTCAAATTTTTAATGAGTCATCCTCTTACCTGCTATTGTGTGCCAGTGTCCATTACACAGTGGATCACGAGGACCGACTGTTACCAAGAATTCACCGGCACCTCTGTTCACCTTAACGACGACCTGAAAAGAGAGGGAGTTGGCATATGTCAGGGTATGTTGTGATGATCAGACTGCTAGAAATCTGAAAGTCTCTTGGGGGGGGGAGGGGGCGGTGGCAGGATGATACCAAACCACAACTGCTGCTCTACAACCATAGTAGTTATTTTAATAATTTATATACACATATATATATATATATACACATATATATATATGTGTGTGTATATATATACACATCATATATATGTGTGTGTGTGTGTGTGTATGTATATATATATATATATATATATATATATATATATACACACACACACACACTCTACCTACGCATACATGAAGTGTCTATCCTCCTCCATCGGGGCAGCTGCCTCAGTCCAATCCCCTGCCCCTCTAGGCCAACTTTTCCCTTCCCCTGGTGTCCACTTGGGTCATGGTTTCTCCCCATGAGTTCCCTTCTCATGGCAGGGGTGAGGGCTGTCCTCCCCCCTCCCAGTACATCAGATCTGAGGCAGACCAAGTCGCTCACCAAGCAATGGTGCGGGCACAGAGACAGCTGGGCCAGACTTCATGAAGTCCCCGACATCCATTTTCCTCCTGGTTTTTCTTCCATTCCAGCCCTGCAGTGGCACACAGGACTCTCACATGGAGGTGTGCCCATCCCACGTATCCCCGCAGGTCCCTCCTATACTTTTCCTTCCTCAACCCTCTCTACCTCCAGGCTTCCACCTGGAGGCAGCCGAGGATGGGATGACAAGCCACCCCTTCCCTGGGAGAGAGCATTCCCTCGGATGCTTAGTCCTCTCCCTCCCCAGCAGACCCCCAACGACTTGAGTTCATTCTCGAACCCGGGTCGCCGGCACACCTCCATTCCTGAACCCAGGTCGCCGATGTAATAGGAGATAAGAACAGGTTACTCACCTGTAACAGTAGTTCTAGGAGTGGTATATGTTGTTCATCCACACTGTTTGGCATGCCCCTTTCCCCCTTTAAGGATCACCAGAAGTCTTCAAGCTGGCTCCTCCCACCCACCCGGGTGGTATATTCCTCGGCTCTGTCCCATGATGCCAGATCTTAGCCTGCTGGAAGCCAGGTTGTGTGCATCCGCAGCTGGGGAGGTCGGGTGGGTCCGTGTGGATGTACAACATATACCATTCCTAGAACTACTGTTACAGGTGAGTAACCTGTTCTTCTAGGAGCGTGGCTATGTTGTTCATCCACACTCTTTGGCAGACTCCTAGCAGTTCTCCAGGAGGAAGGAGGCAAGGTGCATACCCCCTACTTTGGGAACAGAGATTGGTGAACTGAGGCCCCAAAACCAGCACCCCGGCATGACTCAAGGCCGATGTGGTAATGGGTGATGAAGCTGTCTGTTGACTTCCAGGTAGCAGCCAGACAGATTTCCTGGATAGGGACGTCCCTGGAAGCAGCCAGCAATGCAGCAGTATGGCAAATAGAATGAGCTCTTATCCCTCTGGGAGGCTCCTTGCATGCCAACTCATAGCACAGACCTATGCATCATGTGATCCATCTTGCAATAGTCTGTTTGATTGCAGGTCTGCCAGAAGCAGCTTCAGTGTAGGTGACAATACAGCTGGCGAACCTCTCCCCAAATTCCCACCGCCCTCTCCTTATAGTAGGAGAGAGCACATCTCAGGTCCAAGGTATGGAGCCTGTATTCGGCCTCTGAGGTGTAATTAGGGTAGTATATCGGCAGAGTCAGCACCTGATTAAGGTGAAACTCTGACAACACCTTCGGAAGGAATTTTGGGTGGGGGCATAGAACAACCTTGTCTCTGTGGAAGACCAGATAAGGGGAGTCCACTGAAAGTGCCTGGAGCTCCCCTGTACGACAAGTGCGACAAAGCACACTTGTGCACTGGTTCGAATGCTTTGCCCATGAGCTTTGCCAGTACCAGCAGTAGATCCCACGGAGGTGGAGGTTCATGCATTCATATGTGGTCCTGGCCCTTGAAAAAGCACCCAGCCACTGTCTCCTGTGCCAATGTTGGCTGACCGGCCCGCACCAGGTAAGCAGAGATGGCTGCCAGGTGCACCCTAAGGGTCGATGACCAAAGACTCCCTTTGGACAGAGACCAAAGGTAGTCACAAATATTAGCCACTGGACAGGACAAAGGGTCCAGGCCCTTGCCCTGACACCAAATGGAAAACCTTTTCCATTTGAATTCATATCATTTCCTGGTCGATTCCTTTCTGGATGCCTCCACCAGTGTGATAACATCCTCAGAAAGACATAAAGCCTGGGACTCTAGCCGCTAAGGAACCAGGCTGTGAGGTGCAAGGATTGAAGGTCCGGATGGTATACCTTCCCCTGATTGAGAGAGATCAGGTCTGGGCGTGCTGGGAGCTGCTCTGGGGGCCCTGCATACCAGAACTGGCATGGTCAGTCTGGGGCTACCAGGATCACCTTCATCTTGTCCCTTCTCACCTTGAGGAGCACCTTGTGGATCAAGGGAAATGGAGGGAAAGCGTAGGGGAGGCCTGGGGTCCATGGCCTCGAGAAGGCATCCCAATGCAGTAAGCCCTGCTGGGGGCACGCATGAAACAGCCTCAGCTTGGTGTTGTCCCTGGAGGCAAACAGGTCCACCATCAGTTTGCCCCAGTGGGAGAACAGGCTGTAAGCTACCTCTGGATGGAGAGACTACTTGTGGGATGTCTGGCCTAAGCGGCTGAGAGTATCCACCAGATGGTTTGAGGCTCCTGCCATATGGATGGCTAGGAGATCTGCCTCCAAATGGCTGACGAGGGTCCAGATGTGGAGCACCTCTCTGCAAAGCAGACGGGAGTGCGTGCTGCTCTGTTTGTCGAGGTAGTACATGGTCACGGTGTTGTCTGTCTGGACTTGAACCACTTGACTCCAGAGCGGAGGAGCTAAAACTGACAAGTCCCAGTCTGACTACTTTAAGCTCCAACAGGTTGATGTGGTATCGAGACTCCTCGGGGGTTAAGAACCCATGGGCCCTTTTGTGCCTCATGAGGGCTCCCCAGCCCATGAGAGAGACATTAGTCATGGGAAGGCACGAGTTCCAACTTTCGGTTGGGGGCACAGGACAACCTTGTCCCTGTAGAAGACCAGATAAGGGGAGTCCACCAAAAGTGCCTGGAGCTCCCCTGACCTTCTGGCAGATGTGATGGCCACCAGGAAGGCCATCTTCCACAACAAGTATGACAACTCACACTTGTGCATTGATTCAAATGGCTTGCCCATGAGCTTTGCCAAAACCAGCAATAGAGTCCACAGAGGTGGAGGTTCACGCACCGAAGGGGATATGTGATCCAGGCCTTTGAAAAAGCACCCGACCACTGTCTCCTGCACCAACGTCGGCTGACTGGCCCGTGCCCGGTAAGCAAAGATGGCTGCCAGATGCACCCTAAGGGTCGATGACCGAAGACCCCCTTTGGAGAGAGACCAAAGGTAGTCAAGAATGTTAGCCACTGAACAGGATAAAGGGTCAAGGCCCTTACCCCGACACCAAATAGAAAACCTTTTCCACTTGAAGGCATAACATTTCCTTGTTGATTCCTTTTTAGATGCTTCCATCACAGTGTAGACATCTTCAGAAAGACCCAAAGCCTGGAACTCTAGCCGCTCAGGTGCCAGGCTGTCAGGTACAGGGATTCAAAGTCTGGATGGAATATCTTCCCCTGGTTGAGTGATATCAGGTCCGGGCGTGTGCAAAGCCGCTCTTGGTGCCTGTAGTTGAGGCTGAGGAGATCTGGATACCAGAACAGGCGTGGCCAGTCTGGGGCTACCAGGATCACCTTCGTCTTATCCCTCCTCCCCTTGAGAAGCACCTTGTGGATCAAGGGAAATGGAGGGAAGGCACAGAGGAGACCTGGGGTCCACGGCCTCGAGAAGGCATCTCCCTGCAGTGAGCCCTGCTGAGGGGGGTGGGCATCAAACAGTCTCAGCTTGGTATTTTCCCTGGAGGCAAACAGGTCCACCATCGGCTTGCCCCAATGGGAGTACAGGCTGTAAGCTACCTCTGGATGGAGGGACCACTAGTGGAATGTCTAGCCTAAGTGGCAGAGAGCATCTGCCAGTTGGTTTGAGGCTCCTGCCACATGGATGGCTAGGAGATCTGCCTCCAACCGGCTCACGAGGGTCCAGATTCGGAGTGCCTCCTTGCATAGAAGACGGGAGTGTGTGCCGCCCTGTTTTTTGAGGTAGTACATGGTCGTGGTATTGTCTGTCTGGACTTGAATCACTTGACCCCGGAGCTGAGGAGTGAAAGCTGACAGTGCCAGTCTGACTGCTTTGAGCTCCAGCAGGTTGATGTGGCATTGGGACTCCTTGGGGGGGGTCTAGAGCCTGTGGGCCCTTTAGTCCCCTATGTGAGCTCCCCAGCCCATGAGAGAGGCATCGGTCATGACGACATCTGTCAACTTGGGGCAGACGAACGGGATCCCTTCCTGCAACCAGTCTGGGGCGAAAGCTGACAACGCCAGTCTGACTGCTCTGAGCTCCAACAGGTTGATGTGGCATCGGGACTACTTGGGGGTCCAGAACACATGGGCCCTGTTGTCCCCCATGTGGGCTCCTCAGCCCATGAGAGAGGCATTGGTTGTAAGGACGACCATCAGCTCGGGGCAGACAAACGGGATCACTTCCTGCAACCGGTCTGGGGCAGTCCACCATTGTCGAGCATCTCACATCTTCTGGGTTACAGTGATCAGCTAGTCGAAATGACTGTGGCGCTGAGTCCACTGGGTGGCCAGCTCCCACTGAAGGGGGCGCATGTGCAACTGGGCACAATGGACCACTGAGGTGCACGCTGCCATGTGTAACCCCCTTGTTACACGGGGTTACTACAATCCCAGTAAGACCTAGTGGTAGGCAGGGAAGGCAGCTTGTGAAACTCCAGTTAAATGGGTTTCACACTGTCTGACTCTGTTCTCAGTCTCAGTTGAGACTGAGGGATGACATCTCCAATAGAACTATAGCAGCTGCATGAGCCACATTGGAATCTGCAGCAAAGGGAGTTGGTTAGAACGTTGGGAGGTTTTGAAGTCAGTCTTAAGTCAGTGAATGTGAAGTTGGGAGCTTGCTGAGAAAGCAGCTCAGTGAAGGCTCTAGGAGCCTCAGCCCTGACAGAGGGCTACTTTTAAGTAGAAGGGTGTGTGTCTCCAACTTAAAGACAGTCACAAAAGATTACTGAAGTGGTGGAGACCGCTGTTTTTGGGTCTCGGTGCCCCCTCCCTTCGGGGGGCAGGAAAGGTTTCCCTGCAGATTCCTGGGGCAACCCCCTAGTTCTGCTTGTGAAGGAAAAGCTGCCTATGTGTTCCAGTGTTCATTAGGGAGAACAAGAAGATCTGTGAGTCGCCTGTGGGGCACCTGCAACGTGAGAGTGAGGATCTGCTCTTGCTAAAAGGACCTATGTTTTTCACCCTGGGACTTGTGTGACAGTGTGGGGACTGAACTACTAAAATAGTGGCAGCCTAGAGTAATGGGCTAAGCAAATCAAAAGTAGGTTCAAGTTCAGAGCTTGTTGGGATGCAAATGATATGTAGAGGAGATGTGACAGATGTCTACCCAGAATCTACATTTGAAAGTTCAGTAAAGGAATTGTTCAGTTTCCAGAGAAATGGCCGGGTATGGGCTGTGGGAGCTGGAGGTGGGTGGCCCCCCATCTTTAGTGACCAGGTCCACCTCTACGGATTTCTTCTGTGGATTTCTACTTTGCCTCAGGCACTTGGCCAGTGATGGGGAAGTACCCAGAAGTGGGATTGTGAGGAAAATTCTCTCTAGGAGTTGAAGACTCTAGTGTGGTTTGGGGAGCCACAACAGGATAATAGGTTCATTCCTCAAATGGACCGCGGATCAAGTGGCTGGCGGGGGAGCCGGGCCAGTGGGGAAAACCCAAGTAGCGTACAAGTTGGGCTGTGTACCCAAAGCTGCGTGCAAGTCCGGGCTGTGTGCCTGGTGGGTTTAGAGCCTGAGGGCTGGAAATGGTGATAGTGTTCTGTAGTCTCTAATCTGCATTACCAGGAATGTAGCCCCATGGGGGTCCGTCTATGCTTTGTTTGTTCAGCTTGGATGTGAATAAAAGCCACACTGAAGAATCCCATTCCTGGTTCTGGACATTACAGTTATTGCTTCCTGAGTTTGGATTTACTTGGGTGCCCCTGTGCAGAGTAGCCAAACCTAGGCCCCCTGTGCCGAGTAACCTCATCCTCCCCAAACCCAGTCCCCACCAGGTACTGCTGTCAGCTTCAACAGCATGCCACCTGTCGTTTTGCTAAAAAGGCAGGGGTGAGGGGTTACACATGTAACCCAGAAGGTGCAGAAAGTCCCGGTTAGGGCGCAAGTGCCCAACCAGAAATGATTGGGCAAAAGAGGAAAGAACCTCTGCCCTGTCCGCCGGAAGCCAAGCTCTGGTTTGACAAGAGTCGAGCTCTGCCCCACCGAAGCCCATCACCTGAGACAGCACGAGTTCTGACTTGGCCTCACTGATCAGGAGGCCAAGTTGGAAGCAGGTCTGTAGGGCCAGATCCCTGGACCACTCCACCTTCTTTCAGGTGGAACCTGCTAGAAGCCAGTTGTTGAGGTAAGGATAAATCCTGCCCCCCCCTCCGAACGTCATGGCTCGGAACTCGTACAGGGTCCCGCCGACCCTGAAGCGGAGGAACTGCTGATGGCTGAATGGCCTTGGAAGGAGTCGCAGGGGCAGAATGCTGAAAAGGCTTCTTCTTCCTCCTCTGCTGGTTCATGCCCAAAGAACTCTTGGCAGAGGTAGCGTCCAAGGTGGCATTGGACTGCTCGATGCACTGAAGGTGACTGGCCGAACAAGTTGGTCCCAAGGAAGGGCATATCAGTTAACTTATGCTGCGTATCTGCCAGGAAGGAGCAGAGCCTCAGACAAGCCCTGCAATGAGAGGCAACTGCGGCAGCCTTCGAATGAGCACAAGAGTCCCCTGGGTCCAAGGCCATCTGGAGCTGCTCTTTGGCAACAGCTTGGCCCTGGTCCTAGATTTGCTTGACCGTGGTCTGCATGTCCATGGGGAGATGTGGGAGGACCTCATCCCAATGACCCCAGGAGGGTGTGAGAGAAGTGTGCCATGATGACAGCCGAACTTGCCTGATGAAGGCCCAAGGAGTAAGCCGCATAGACCTTCCTGGCTGAATGGTCTAAAAGCTTGGACTCTTTATCAGGAGGTCGGCCTGTGTCGGCAGAACTGCCAGTATGCCTGAACAGAGAGATGGTCACCAGGCTCTCGGCCAAAGGGTGCTTTGTGAACACCACAAAGGGACCCTATGGGCACCGCGTACTTGTGGGCAATGCGGGCAGATGGAGTTGGACAAGAGGCAGGATGCTGCCAAAGTTCTAAGGCTGGTCCAACAATGGCCTTGGCTACAGGAAAGGCCTCCATTGAAGTATCCTCTCTCTTGTGGATGTCGGTGAGAGGGTACTCCACCTTTTTCTGGATAGGCTCCAGAGGCATCCCTGTAGACTCAGAGATGAGGTGGAGAATCCCTTGAAAGGACGAGGGACCTTCCTCCATCAATAGGCTAGCAGTCAAATCATCATCCCCTGGATGTGAGTGAAGACCGGTGATGTCCGAATTCGAAGAATCCGGATACAACGGCCTACCACCCATGTTACCTTCAACTCGCTGGGGTGGTCTGGGGTGACCGTGACCAACAATCGCCGGGGAAGCCCGGTGTCCGGTCTGTCTTCCTTGGAAGGAGCCCCTCTGACAGGCTGCTTGAGCGATGGTTCCACCACGATGGGTGGAAAAACTGTTATGGGCCGAACAGGTGGTCTTGCCGGCTCTGCGGGCAGGGGAACCGATTTGATCAGCTCCATGGGAGTCAGCTTCAGCCCAGGAGGTGAAAGCCAAGTAATGGCTGAGGAAGAAGCTGAGGTAGGCTTATGCCCGGACAGAATCAGCTGCTGCCATATGAGGTCCTCGCAGCGTCAATGGAGTTTCTGCTGGAGTCTCTCTACATCCGAGAAGGATGAGGATGACCGATGGCGTCGCCTCTTTTTAGAGCACTTGTGGTTCTTCCTTCACCTGTCGGGTGAGGAGGTCCTAGACCTCAACCTAGTTCGGGCAGGCTAACTCATTCGGTTGGGAGACACCGGCGGGGCCGGTGATGTCCCGGAGTCCGGGACCAGATCCTCAATGGGGACTCCAGCAGGCTGGGTCTCCTCATCGGGGAAGACAAGGACTGGGGTCCTTTCGAAAGAGTCGTCGGCCGGAGTCGGCGACAGGGGATCGATTCAGTCGATGACTATCTCGACCTCATCGACCACATCCTCGGTCGGCTGGCCTGATGGAAGGTCGAGAAGCCAGCGGCCAAAGAAGCGATCTCCACCAAGGTCGAGACCGCATGCTCCTGGGACTGAGACCTCTCTCGGTCCCAAGAGATGCCTTTGTCAGGATAAAGACTTGCTCGGGTCCTTATCCTGATGACGGGATCGAGAAGAGTGCGGGCCCACAGGCACCTCTCCCTTGGTAGGGAGAGACTGGCACAATTCCCTGAAGGAACCTGAGAAGGTGGAGCCCAGGTTGAGTGGAACGAAGAAGCTTTGGGGTGAGCCGCTTCTTCCTCAAATGCTTGCATGCGTTCCAGTTGCTCGGCAGATTCCGTGGACGCGGAAACCACCCACCTAGCCTCTTTAGCTTTCACCAGAGGATTTCTCTTCTCTAGTCTCCCCAGTTGCAAACGTGCAAGATGGTCGTCCAGGACTTTGGGATGGAAGGCCAAGCAAAAACTGCAGGATGAGGTCATGGCCGACACAAGGCCGTGAGCGCCGCGCAGAGTGGAGATTGATGCATAGCGACATCTTTTGGCTGCAGGAGCATCAGCGAAATCTGGGAGAAGATTTTACTTCCATAGTTGAAGCAACAATTCACAATTGCTAACGTGAACAATTCAGATTTTCGGTAAAACCGAGGGTTTGAAAGCCAGAGCCTACGAAGTGCATGAGCACGAGGGAGGCAATCTGAATCTTCCAGTGGAAAGGAAGATCTGGCGTCATGGGGCGGAGATGAGGTATATACCACCCGGGTGGGTGGAAGAAGCCAGCCTGAAGACTTCCGGTGATCCTTAAAGGGGAAAGGGACATGCCAAAGAGTGTGGATGAACAACATATCCATGCTCCTAGAAGGTGTTTTGCAGTGCCTCTGTTTCCGAACCTAGGTTGCTGGCGTGACAGGAGGTAAGGTGCTTTGCAGTGCATCCATTCCCGAACCCCAGGGTCGACAGTGTGACAGGAGGTAATGTGCTTTGCAGTGCCCTGCAGACCACTGGGCTGAATGTAAAAACAGGTTACTCATCTGTAGCAGTAGTTCTAGGAGTGGTTTATGTTGTTCATCCACACTATTTGGCATTGTCCATTTCCTTTAAATCTTGCTGGAAGGTCTTGAAGCTGGCTCCTCCCACCCACCCACCTTGGTGGTATAACCCTCAGCTACACCCTATGATGTCAGATCTTGGCCCACTGGAAGCTCAGGTTGTGCATCGAAGCCAGGGAGATCAGGTGGGTTCGTGTGGATGAACAACATATGCCACTCCTAGAGCTACTTACAGGTGAGTAACCTGTTTTTCTAGGGATGTGGATATGTTGTTCTATCCACACTATTTGGCAGACTCCTAGCAGTTCTCCGGGAGGAAGGAGGCAAGGCGCACATCCCCTCTAGATGATATTTACTTGGGGAACAGAGATTGGAGAACTGAGGCTCCAAAACCAGCACCCCACCATGACTCATGGTCGATGTGGTAGTGGATAATGAAGGTGTGTACTGATTTCCAGGTAGCAGCCCTGCAGATTTCCTGGATAGGGATGTCCCTGGAGGCAGCCACTGATGCAGCAGTACGGCGGTGGAATGAGCTCTTATCCCTCTGGGAGGCTCCTTGTTCGCCAACCTATAGCAGAGATCAGTGCAGGATGTAATCCATTTGCCAATCACCTGCTTTGCTGCAGGTTTGCCAGGTGTGGCTTCATGGTTCAAAAAACACCAAAAGCTGCCTTCCTAGTTTTACCAGAAACTGATAAAGATATTGATGTAGCTTATGACAGACTGGAACAAACTATAAATGCTGATGCTGTAAAGGTGAATGTTTCTTTAACCTCAGAACAAACTGCAGACATTTGTAATGTGCTAAAGACATTTTAGAGTCATTTTACCATTGTTCAAGGCTGAGCAAAAGGGGTTGAGCACATAACCATGACAAGGAATGTTCGTCCTATTAGGCAAAAGACATACAGGTTTGCCAGGGCGGTTAAAAGCTGATGTGGTTAAGGAAATACAAAAAATGAAAGAACTGGGTGTCATAGAGGAGTCAAGGAGTGCTTGGTCATCTCTAATGGTAATTGTAAACAAAAAAGAATGGGGTGTTAGAATCTGTCTTGATTTTAGGAAACTTAATCAAGTGTCAGAATTTGACAGTAATCCTATGCCCAGAATAGATGATTTGGTGGACAGACTGGGGAGTGCAAAGTATATCAGTACCCTCGACCTCACCAAGGGTTACTGGCAAATACCTTCAGCTAAAGAATCCAAAGATGAAACTACATTTGCCACCCCTATAGGATTCTATTAGTTCACCACCATGCCATTTGGTTTACATGGTGCGCCAGCTACATTCCAGTGGTACAAGGATCTCATTTTATCCCCTCACAACACTGGTTATTGTGCTGTATACCTGGATGATGTTGTGGTGTACAGTCCAGACTGGAAAAGCCACTTGGAACACCTACGAGCAGTTATCCAAGCTATCAAAAATGCAGGTTTGACTATTAATTCTACCAAAAGTGCACTGGGCATGCAGGAAACAGGATATTTGGGCTATGTGTTGGGAAAAGGAGAAGTTAAGCCAAAGGTTTCTAAAACAGAAGCTGTAGCTAATAGCTCTGTACCTAAAACAAACATGTTAAGTCATTTTTTTTTTATTTAGTTGTTTAACCAGGTATAGCACATTAAGTCATTTTTAGGGCTGGCTGGTTATTATTGAAGATTTGTTCCCAACTTTGCTGAGTTAGCTACTCCCTTCACTGAACTCACGAAAAAAACAATACCCAAATAATGTGAAATGGATCCCAGAGTGTGATGAAGCTTTTCAAGCCATTAAGGCTGCATTATGTTCAGCCCGCGTTTTAAGAAGCCCAGACTTTGAGAAACCATTTTTGCTACAAACAGATGCATCAGAGGTAGGCTTAGGTGCAGTCCTGAGTCAAAATATAGATGGGAAAAAACATCCTATTCTGTACATAAATGGGAAGTTGCATGACAGAGAGAAAAGGTACTCCACCATTGAAAAGGAATGTTTAGCAGCAAAGTGGGCCATGGAGTCCCTTAAGTTTTATTTACTAGGAACTGACTTTGTACTTATAACAGATCACAATCCCCTCTGTTGCCTTAAACAAATGAAAAGTATGGTTGAGGAGGTGGTGGTTCCACCACAATGGGTGGACCACCTGGTTTTGGCCGAGCAACTGGTGCTGAGGTCGGCTCCTCAACTACAACGAGGGGTTGCTTTGGTCGTTGGGGCGACAACCACTTAATGGCCGGAGAAGGCAATGGAGTCGACTTATTACGGCTAACAAGAGTTGTTAACACATTATGTCCTCATAGCGCTGACTCAACTCGCATCGGAGCCTATCCTCTGAAGAGGACGAGCGGTGATGCCGCTTTCTGTGATGCCGGGACCGATACCGCCAATGTCGGCAGGATCTACCTGACATGGAAGAGGACCGAGACCTTTGGGGTCGCCGATGGTGGGTCAAAGAGGGGGTGGGGAAAACCTGCTCATCCCTCAGTTCAGGGTCCTTGACAGGGGACTTCAGCACAGGAGGCACAGACAAGTCCTCAGTTACCACCGGGGGAACCGGTGAAGAAGGGTTGTCGGCTTCTCCAGTTGACAACCCGTCCAATGGGTCGAGAAACATCTCGACCGCGTCAACAGGTGTCTTGGCTAGCTGACCTGACGGGGACACTGTGAAGCCAGTGGCCTTAGCTGCAACCTCGACCGAAGTCGAGAGCCGATGGTCCGGTGAAGGGGATCTCTCCTGCTCCCGGGAACGTCGACGGTGGGACTTACATTTCGGTTCCTTTTTCTTCGACCTACTCGTGTGTCCCGAGGGTCCTTCTCCCTTGGTGGAGAGGGACTGACAAAGCTCCTTGAAAGAAGCAGTGTAGGAGGAGCCCAAGAAGAGCAGGATAAGAAAGAAGACACAACCTGGGCCGCCTCCTCCTCCTCGAGGGTGATCAACTGCTCCAGCTGCTCCGTGGAGCCCACAGAAGCGGACACCGCCCAATGGGCCTCCTCTGACTTCACCAGTGGGTACCATTTCTCGGGGCACCCCAGTTGGAGTCAGGCTGCGCGGTGTTCCAAAACTGAAGCCGTGAAGGATTTGCAGAGATTGCAGGCCTGCGGACCATGAGCAAGACCCAGGCAACAGACTCATGTGGAGTGCGGGTCGGTCCAGGACATTTTCTACCTGCAAGGGCACCGATGGCAGCCGGGAGTGGATTTATCCATTGCAGCCGTGAGGGAAGATGAAGACGTAAGGCTAGAAAAATTTTAAAATAATTTTCGGAACTTCTGAATTAGGATCCAGGCCTAAAACACATAGCGCTAAGGAGGGAACCTGAGCTTCCTAGCAGTAAGAAAGATCTGGAGTCATGGGGTGGAGCCAAGGGTTTTACCACCCAGGTGGGTGGGAGGAGCCAGTTTGAAGACCTCCCGGCAAGATTTAAAGCGGCAAGGAACCTGCCAGACAGTGTGGACTGAACAACATATCCACGTCCCTAGAAAGAAAATTTTATTTCATTTTCTCTTGGTAAATAATTATACTGAATAAGTTTATTTTATAATACTGCTAGTGTAAATAAATAATGTTTGGTGAATTCTACAACTGCTCCTGGTTTTCCTATGCTTCCAGATCTGTGCCTCGATGACACTTGCCCATGAGCTTTGCCAATACCAGCAGTAGATCCCATGGAGGTGAAGGTTCACGCACCAGAGGGGATATGTGATCTAGGCCTTTAAAAAAGTGCCAGACCACCTTCTCCTGCACAGTCTGCTGACTGGCCCGCACCCGCTAAGCAGAGATGGCTGCCAGGTGCACTTTAAGGGTCGCAAACCGAAGATCCCTTTAGGCAGAGACCAAAGGTAGTCAAGGATGCTAGCCACTGGACAGGACAAAGGGTCCAAGCCCTTACCCTGACACTAAATGGAAAATCTCTTCCATTTGAAGGCATAGCACTTCCTGGTCGACTCCTTCCTAGATGCTTCCACTACTGCAAGTACATCCTCAGAGAGACACAGAGCCTGGAACTCTAGCCGCTCAGGAACTAGGCCGTCAGGTGCAGGGATTGAAAGTTCGGATGAAATACCTTCCCCTGGTTCAGAGATGTCAGGTCTGGGTGTGTACAAAGCCGCTCCAGAGGCCTGCAGCTGAGGCTGAGAAGATCTGGGTACCAGAACTGGCGCAGCCAATCTGGGGCTACCAGAATCACCTGTGCCTTGTCCCTCCTCACCTTGAGTAAAACCTTGCGGATCAAGGGAAATGGAGGGAAGGCATAAAGTAGACCTGGGGTCCATGGCCTTGAGAAGGCATCCTCCTGCAGCGAGCCCTGCTGGGGGCGGGCATGATACAGCCTCAGTTTGGTGTTTTCCCTGGAGGAAAACAGGTCCACCATCAGTTTTCCCCAACAGGAGAACAGGCTGTAAGCTACCTCTGGATGGACAGACCACTTGTGGGATATCTGGCCTATGCGGCTGACAGCATCTGCCAGCTGGTTCGAGACTCCTGCCACATGGATGGCTAGGAGATCCGCCTTCAACCGGGTTACGAGGGTCCAGATGCGAAGCGCCTTCTTGCACAGCTGATGGGAGTGTGTGCCGCCCTGTTTGTTGAGGTAGTACATGGTTGTGGTATTGTCCGTCTGGACTTGAACCACTTGACCCCGGAGCTGAGGAGCGAAAGCTGACAGTGCCAGTCTGACTGCTCTGAGCTCCAACAGGTTGATGTGGCATAGGGACTTCGGGGGTCCAGAACCTGTGGGCCCCGTTGTCCCTCATGTGGACTCCCCAGCCCATGAGAGAGGCATCGGTCATAAGGACGACCGTCGGCTCGGGCGGACAAATATGATCCCTTCCTGCAACTGTTCTGGGACGATCCACCACTGGAGAGTGTCCCACATCTTCTGGGTTACAGTGATCAGCTGGTCAAAATGACCATATCGCTGAATCCACTGGGCGGCCAGCTCCCACTGGAGGGGGTGCATGTGCCACCGGGCCCAATGGACCACTGAGGTGCACACCACCATGTAACCCAGAAGGTGCAGAAAGTCCCAGGCAGGGCACAAGTCCCCAACCAGAAATGATCAGGAAAAGGAGAAGAGAATCTCTGCCCTGTCTGCTGGGAGCCGAGCTCTGTCCCGATGAAGTCCATCATCTGAGAGGGCACGAATTCTGACTTAGACTCGTTGATCAGGAGGCCGAGTTGGGAGCAGATTTAGAGGTCCAGACCCCTGGACCTCAGCACCTCCTGTAGGGAGGAACCTGCCAAGAGCCAGTCGTCGAGGTAAGGGTAGATTCTGACTCAACGGTGAACGTGGGCCACCACCACTGCAATGCATTTGGTGAAGTCCCATGGGGCCGATGACAGGGCGAAAGGCATGTCTCGGACCGCTCACAGGGTCCCCTCAACCCTGAAGCAGAGGAACTGCTGATGGGATGGAAGAATTGGGACATGAAAAAACGTATCCCATAGATCCAGTGAGCAGAATCACATGCTTTGCTCCAGGGATGGTATGATCTGGTTCAGAGTGACCATCCGGAAGGTGCAAGGCCTGAAATATTGATTCAGGTCGTGGAGATCTAGGATAGGGCACCAAGCCCCCATCCGCTTGGGCACCAGGAAGTACCTGGCAACAAAGCCTGGGGCAGTCGGAGGATCCGGCACAGATGCTACTGCCTCATTGCGGAGGAGCTGAGCTACATCGTCTTGAAGAGCCGACTGAGTGTATGTGGAAAACCGATCCTCCCGAGGGGCGCAGGCTCGGCTGGGAGGGTACTGCTTGAAGTCTAGAGGCAGTCCCTGACTGACCACTTTGAGAACCCACCTGTCCGAAGTGATAGCGGACCAGGCGGAAAGGAAGTGGCGGAGCCGACCCCCCCCCCCACAGAAGGACCCAGAGCTGGCGTGACGGGAGTAGGGGTGGTGACCCCCAACCCATCACTGAGCAGGCTTAGAGGAGGAGGAGGCTCCAGGACCTGCACCTTGGCTTACTTTACAGGGCTGTTGAGGGCCCTGCTTAGGCCGAGGGTGCCAAGCTTGAGCCTGCTGCTGCTGACCTCCTTGGTAGGAGGGCTGCCAGACCGCAGGGGAAGAATGCCGAAATGGCTACTTCCTTCTTTTCTGCTGGTTCGTAGCATCCAAGGTGGCACTGGACTGCCCTATACGCTGAAGGTGACCGGCCACTCCTGGACCGAACAAGTCGGTGCCTATGAAGGGCACGTCAGCAAGCTTATGCTGAGTATCCACCAGGAAGAAGGAAAGCCTCAGCCAAGCCCTGCGGCGAGTGGCCAATGCGGCTGCTAATGAGCAAGCACAAGAATCTCCTATGTCCAAGGCCATCTGGAGCTGCTATTTTACGACAGCACGGCCCTGGTCACGGACCTGCTTGATCGTGGTCTGCATGTCCGCTGGGAGATGAGGGAGGACCTCATCTAATGACCCAAGAAGGGCATGAGAGAAGTGTGCCATTATAACAGCCGAGCTGGCCTGACGAAGGCCCAGAGAAGAGGCCAGATAGACTTTACAGGCAGAGTGGTCCATATTTTTGGATGCCTTGTCTGGGGATTGGTTAGTGTCGGCCAAACTACCAGTACGCCTGAACACAGAGGCTGTCACTAGACTTTCAGCCGAAGGATGCTCTGTGAACCTCGCAAGGGACCCCAAGGGCACCACGTACTTGCGGGCCATGTCGGCAGATGGTGCTGGGCAGGAAGCAGGATGCTGCCCAAGTTCGAGGGCCGGGCCATGGCCACTGGAAAGGCCTGCAACGGTGTATCCCCTCTCTTGAGGATGTCAGTGAGAGGGTACTCCACCTTTTTCTGGATGGACTCAAGGGGCATCCCCGTGGAATCGGAGATGAGGTGGAGAATGCCCTGGAAAGAGGAAGAGCCTTCCTCCATCCCTGCGCCCATGGACGACTCATCATCCCCGGGATGCGAGTCTAGTCCGGTGACATCTGAGTCCGAAGAATCATGATACAGTGGTCTCCCGCATAAGTCACCTTTGATACGCCGTGGGCGACCTGGGGTGACTGTAATCTAGGCGGTGGTTCCACCCGGATCAGTGGAAAGACCGGAACAGGCCGAACTGGGAGAAGGGCCGGCCCCACGGTGGAGGAACCGGTGGCTTTGGTTCCGGAGGGGTCAGCTTCAGCCTAGGAGGCGAGAGCCAAGTGATGGCCGGGGTAGGCAGCGGAGCAGGCTTCTGCCCGGTCAGGATCAGCTGCTGCCACATAAGGTCTTCATAGCGCCGATGGAGTTTCTGCCGGAGCCTCTCCCCGTATGAGGAGGATGAGGATCTGTGGCGTCGCTTCTCTTATGAGCGCTTGTGGCTCTTCCTCAGTCATTCAGCTGAGGGGGTCCTGGACCAAGACTGGGCAGGCTGACTCAGTCAACTGGGAGAAACCAGGATCGGTGAGACCCGAGGGTCTAGGACTGGGTCCTTGATGAGGACACCAGCAGGCTGGGTCTCCTCATCTGGAAAGACCAGGACCAGGACCAGAGTCTGTTCAATACAGTCATCGGGCATAGCTGGTGACAAGGGGTCGAGAATGATTTCGACTTCATCAGCCATCTCTTCAGTCGCCTGGCCAGAGGGAAGATCTGAAAAGCCAGCGGCCGAGGATGTGATCTTGACCGAGGTCAAGACCGCATGTTCCTGGGACTCTGACCTTTCTCGGTCCCAAGAATGTCTTCGCCGAGACGAAGACACTGGGACTTTATCTCTCTTCCGAGAGCGGGAGGAGTGTGAGCCCGAGGGTGCCTCACCCCGAGTGGGGAGAGACTGGCACAACTCCTTGAAGAAGCCCGTAGAGGTGGAACCTAGGTTCAGCAGGACGAAGAAGCTTCAGTTGGCCGAAGAGCGAGCTGCTTCCTCCTCAAAGGCCTTCATCTATTCCAGCTGATCAGCAGAGCCTGCGGCCATGGAATCCGTCCACCTAGCCTCCTTCTATTTCACCGGTGGGTTTCTTTTTTCCAGTCTCCCCAGCTTCAAGCGTGCCTTGCGGTCATCCAGGACGTTGGGATGGAAAACCAAGCAAAAACTGCATGACGAGGTATCATGGCCGACACCTAGGCAGTAAACGCACGTGAGGTGAGGATCGGTGCCTGACATCTTTTGGCCGCAGGGGCACTGGGCAAATCCAGAGGATGATTTTTCCTCCATAGTCGAGACAGCGAAAGCACGATCGCTAACTCTAATGAGCTTAGTTTTCGGTAAAACTGACAATTCGACATCCAGGGCCTATGAAATGTTGAGAGCATGAGGGAACCTGCATCTTCTAGCGGAAAGGAAGATCTGGCGTCATGGGGCGGTGCTGAGGTATATACCACCCGGGTAGGTGGGAGGAGCCAGCTTGAAGACTTCCAGCAAGATTTAAAGTGGAAGGGGACATGCCAAACAGTGTGGATGAACAACATATCCAACTTCCTAGAATAACACATGCCAGGGTGTCTAGCTGCTCAGAGAAATACAAACACTTCTGTTGCACTGCACAGCAGTATGGGCAGATAAGTGCTTCCAGCCACTGGATGTGTCTATATATGTAGCATAGAGGGACATTCTGAAGTGTGTTTATTCCTCTTAAAATAGTCAAATATTTACAAGAAACAATATAATTACTGGTCAGTGTGTTTACTGACCGGACTGACACTCATTTCAGATGCCATATATATTTTCTATTATTTCTTTAATCCATTTGTCACTCCAGGCTATCCCCCTTCCAACGGCAGCCCCCCAGCCCCGTTACCCATCATCCGGGGCCTTACCCCAACTGCCTGCTTACCTCTGTGGGGGGAGTGGGTGCCACGGGCGTTGAAGCAGAGCCTGCAGGGTCACTGGCCATCATCCTGGTGCTCGTTTTTTTTTCCCCTGGTCTCGTCCCGAGGTTGCGACTGTGTGCCATGGGGTGGGCATATAGTGGGAATATGCCATATGTATTTGAGCACCTGCTCTTCCCTGGCCCTTCAAGATGCATCTGCTGGGGCTGTGCCACCCACCCTCCGCTGCACAGCGGACAAGCAGCAACTCGCGCTGTTCCCCCCTCCCTGCAGGAGAGCTGTCTATGGACACTCACTCCTCCTTCTTCCCCCAGATGACCTCCAGTGATCCTGGTCCGTTCCTGAACCAGAGTCATGGGCATGATGGGCGGTGTGCCAGCACTCACTGCCTCGGCCTACCACACCACTGCGCTAGCTCTTCAAATTACATATTAAGCAGGTTCTATCCATATTAACCTTCCAGTTAACACGACAAGAGTGGCAATCATTTCAAATGCATTCCATGCGTTTGTGTTCTGTTCCTGTGCATCTTTCAAACTGGTAACTTTTCTAAATACATGTACACCAGCTTAAAGTGGAATGATAGGGCATTAACAAAAAAAAGGTGACATCTGCAGTTTATGAGTTGTGGATTAGCAATCAGATAAAATAAACTATGGGGCTTTGCCATTCTTATTTTTATTTTACCACATCCTGGGTGTGTGATGCCATCACAAACCACCCATGCTTCGCACTCCTGAATTATGTGGTTTCACACACCTTGAATGTGTAAAAAAAACTCCAAGTACAACACCCCATACATCATTCTACATGTATTTAATGAGAAATCTGCCACGAGATCCTAGGTGTCCATCTGTACTGTGATAACTGGACAATCACATGATGCCCTTGACCAATCATACTGCTAGGATTCAGTCACCTGTTTGATAAAATTTATTTTAAATCAGATTTTTGTTGGGGGGGGGGGCAATGAGAATGCTAAATATTCTGGAACAAGACATCCTGGAACACGTATGGATTCATTCAATTTTAAAACTGAAAAGTAAAGAAAAAAAAAAACATTTTGAAATGTGAAATATCTTCCTTTTTCAAGTTTACAGGACATGATCACTCATAGTGAAGAGATCTCTCTCCCCCCACCCAAACTCTGCCCAAGGTCTTTTCCCCAGCATCTCACTGAACCCATGAAAATGTGGCATGCAAACTCTTCACAGCAATGTGTACCCTACTGAGACAATAAAGAGACCTGCTTATACCCCCAGAACAGCATCAGCTCCTATCCTCCCAAACAGCAGCTTCCGAAAGACTGTCTTATCTAGCATCAGAGAAACATAAATTTTTCCAAATGGTATAACGACAGAAACTTGGACTCTGATGGCAGATAAGGACAGAGTGCCCCCCTCCCAGTCTGCCCATTTTCCCTACCTACATTATTACCACAGACCTTATTTGATGTCCTTCTCTTTCTCCCCCAACTAAGATTCCCTTATGCCTACCCCATGCATTCTTGAACTCCACCACTGTTTTCATTCCCACCAACTATGCTGGAAGGCTGTTCCAGGAATCCACCACTCTTTTTGGGAAAACCTTCCCCCTCCAGCTTCACTGCATATCCTCTTGTTCTTGAGCACCTTTTTTGGAAAAGTACTTCCCTCCTATACCTTATTAACCCTGTTGAGGTATTTAAAAGTCTCCATCATATCTACACCCTCAGGGTGTACATGTTGAGATCCTTTAGTCTCTCTTCGTAGAGCTTTTGATGCAGACCCCGCACCATTTTAGTTGCCCTACTGTGGACCGCCTCCACTCTATGTCCTTCCAGAGATGTGGGCTCCAGAACTGGACACAGTACTCAAGATTGGGTCATACCAGCAAACTATACAGAGGCAATATAAAGACACAACACCACTTTCCTCTTTCTGCTGGTGATATCCCTCCCTATGCATACCAGCATCCCATCAGCCCTCTCAACTGTCTTGTTGCACTGTCTGGCCACCTTCAGGTCATCAAATATGATTACCCCAGGTTTCTTTCCTGTTTGGCGGTCATAAATACCATTACATCCATTCTGTACTTCGCCACTGGGTTTCTGTGCCCTAAGTGCATTATTTTGAATTTTTTTTTTTTTGCATTGAGACCCAGCTACCACACCCTTGACCACTCCTCGAGTTTTCTCAGATCTCTGCTCACCCTTTCCACACCTCCCAGAGTGTTCACCATACTGCAGATTTTGATTTCATCCACAAAGAGGCAGACCCTACCTTCTAGCTCATAATGTCACTTATACAGATATTAAAGAGGACCAATCCCAGCACTGATCCCTGAGGCACCCCGTTGGCCACACTCCCTTCCTCGGAGTGTCCGTTTACCACCACCTTCTGTCGTCTATCCACTTAATAATTTCTTACCCAGTTTGCCACCTTTGAACCCACTCCCACACTATCCAGCTTGTTTATCTGTCTCCTATGTGGAATGCTGTTGAAAGCCTTACCGAAATCTAGGTGGGCCATGTCCACCACTCCGCCATGATCTAATTCACTGACCACTCCGACAAAGAAATCAATCAGATTCATGTGACATGCCCCCCTCATTCCTCAGTGAATCCATGTTACTTTGTGTCTTGTAACCCACTGGATTCAAAATATTTCACAATCCTTTCCTTCAGCAGTGATTTCATTAACTTTCTCACCACCGATGTCAGGCTGACAGGCCTATAATTGCCAGCCTCCTCCTTGCTACCACGTTTGTGAAGTAGGACTGCATCTGCCCTTCTCCAGTCCTCTGGAACCAGTCCCGTTTCCCAACAGCTGTTAAACAGGACTATCAGAAGTACGGCCAGTAACTCCCTAAGCTCCCTCAATACCCTTGGATGCACTCCATCTGGCCCCATTGCATTGTCCACTTTCAGATTAACAAGCCCCTTCAGGACTCTCTCCTCCAATAAAAAGACTAGAGTCCACCTGCCTCCCTCCAAAGCTCCCATTACTTTTTTGTGGCCCATTCCCTTCTTCCTCTGTGAACAATGAAAAATATTTATATAGATACATAGACAGTGTCGGCAGATAAGCGCCTATGGCCAACCCAGTCTGCCCATTTGAGCTTGTAAGTTCAGTTTGTTTTCCTAGAAGTCTGTTGCCCCTTACCCCTGACCTCTAGAATTCCTTTATGTCTATCCCATGCATTCTTAAATCCCGTGATTGTTTCAGCCCCCACCACTTCCTCTGGCAGGGTGTTCCACTTGTCCAACACCCGTTCTGTGAAGAAATTCTTTCTCATGTTTCCTCTGAATCGTCCTCCCTCCAACTTCATCCCATGCCCTCTAGTCCTGGAACATCTTTTTCGCTTAAAAATAGTGTTTTCCTGCACCCTGTTCCTCCCTGTAAGATACTTGTATGTCTCTATCATATCCCTCTCTCCTCCTCTCCTCCAGGGAGTACATGTTCAGTTCCTTCAACCTGTCTTCATAGGACTTGTGATGCAATCCATGCACCATCTTTGTTGCCCTCCTCTGAACCTTCTCTACCCTGTCTATGTCCTTACGTAGGGTATGGTCTCCAGAACTGTACACTGTACTCAGGTGGGGCCTCACTAGTGTCTTAAAGCGGAATTATGACCTCCCTTTTTCTGCTGGTGATGCCTGCCTATGCATCCCAGCATCCTATTTGCTTTACCTGCTGCCTTGTCACACTGTTTCCCTACCTTGAGGATCATCAGAGATGACAACCCCAAGATCCTTTCCTGCTTGGTGCATGCTATATCCTCACCCCCAACTGATATATTGTGCCAGGGTTTTGTGCCCCATATGCATTATCTTGCACTTCTTGCATTGAATTTCAACTGCCAAACCCTTGACCATTCTTCAAGTTTCTGCAGGTCGCTTCTCATTCTGTCTACACCCTCTGGTGTGTCTACTCTGTTACAGAGCTTTGTGTCATCAGCGAACAGTGAAATTCTGCCTTCTAGATCCTGCGCAATGTCACTGATGAAGATGTTGAATAGGACCGGTCCCAGCACTGATCCCTGTGGTACCCCACTGGTCACTCTTCCCCTGTGGAGTGACAGCCATTACCACCACCCTCTGTGTCCTGCCACCCAGCCAGTTACCTACCCACCACACTACTGTCCTGCCCACACCCATATTCCCCAGTTTGTGTAACAGTCTTCTATGTGGCACAGTGTCAAAGGCCTGCTGAAGTCCAGATAGGCCATGTCCACTGCCCTCCCCTGATCCACCTCCCTAGTCACCCAGTCAAAAATTCAACGAGGTTGGTCTGACATGACCTCTCCCTGAGTGAAACCATGCTGCCTTGGGTCCTGTAGTCCATTGACAACCAGATGTTCACCAATCTCTCCTTCAGTGGTGCTTCCATGATCTTCCCCACTGCGAGGGTGAGGCTGACTGGTCTGTGAGTTCCTGCCCTCTTTGTTCCCACTTTTGTATAAGGGACTACATCTGCTGTCCTCCAGCCTTTGGGTACCTCCCTGTTTCCAGTGATCGGCTAAACAGGATAGCCAGAGGTTCAGCCACCACCTCTCTTAGTTCTTTAAGGACCCTGGGGTGCACCCCGTCTGGCCCCATTGCTTTATCAACTCTTAATACTTCCAGTTCCTTCAGGACCCTTTCTTGTGTAAAGGGACTTGTGTCCATTTCTGCACCATTCTCACCCCTTGTACTCCCTTCAGACCCATTACCCCCCTCGTCCTCAGTAAAGACTGAGCAGAAATACCTGTTCAATATGTCAGCTTTACTGTTGTCATTCTCCACGCAGCTCCCATCCTCCCCCTTCAGTCTCACTATCCCTCCCTTTGTCTTTCTTTTTTCACTTATGTACCTGTAAAAGGTTTTGTCCCCTCTACCCACTGATTTTGCAATGTGTTCTTCTGTCTGAGCTTTGGCTTCCCTTACTGACCTCCCTGCCTCCCTTTGCTTCTCCTGGTACTTCTCCCTATCCCTTCTGCCTGTGTCTTTTTGTTGCCTGAATGCAATCTTTTTGGCTTTCACTTTCTTTGCTACCTCTTTGGAAAACCATAATGGTCTCCTCTTCCTTTTCCTCTTGCTAACCTGCTTAATGCATAATTCTGTTGTTCTTGTAATCCCATTTTAAATACTGCCCACTGTTCCTCAACCCCTGATTCCTGTCCCATTCCCTTAATGCCTCTTTCAAGTATCTCCCCATTTTCCCAAAGTCTGCCCCTAAAATCCAGGATACATGTTTTGTGTGGTTTGGTTCTGCTCTTTCTGTGATTTCAAACCACAATGACTGGTGGTCACTGTTACCCAGGTGCTCCCCACTGTTACCCCCATCACACTGTCCCTGTTTGTGAGCACAAGGTCCAGTATTGCCTTCTGCCGAGTTGGTTCCATGACCAGTTGCTTGAGGAAGGCACCCTGAAGGGAGTCAGGATAAATCTGCTCCTAGTTGATGCTGCTGCTGGGATGCTCCAGTCCACATCTGGAATATTGAAGTCTCCAACCAGTACACTCTACCTTGTCTGCCATCCTTTGGATGGCTAGCATCAACTCCTATCTGTTTCTTCCTCCTGGGCTGGTGGTCTATAGACCACACCTGTGCGGATAGCTGTCCCATTTTCCTTTCCAGCTTAACCCACAGTATCTCTCCCCATTTTGTTCCTCCTGGATCTCTGTGGCCCTTATGTCATTTTCACATACAGTGCCACTCCTCCTCCCTTCCTGCCTGCTCTGTCTCTTCTGAATATGTTGTAGCCAGGTATGGCCATCTCCCAGTCATGGTGATCATTACACCAGGTTTCAGTGATGGCCACAATGTCCCAGGTCTGACTGTACCATGACAGCCTCCAGATCTTCCATCTTGTTGCTAAGGCTCCTGGCATTTGCACACATGGCTTTCCATGATTTGACCTCCTAGACTGCTTCACTGTTCTACTCAGCCCCTTCCTTGGTTGTCATTTATCCCTGGTTCTCCTTGCTGTCTGCCCTTCTGCTGAATTTTGCCCTTTTCTGCTTATCCACCTCTTGGGCACTAATCTCCATCTTTTGCACACTGCTTTGCAGAGATAGCCACTCCTCTGGTTCACTGGGTTCCACTGCTAGCTGTGGGGGTGAGCAAATAGGTACCCTCCTTGCTGACCTGCCACCCCCTTGCTAGTTTAAATGCTGTCATGTAGCATTTAAACTTATCATTGAGTGCTTGGATTCCCCTCCAGGATGGATGCAGGCCGTCAGGCTTGAACAAACCTCCATCCCTCCAGGTGGGTCCCCAGTCACCAATGAATCCAAACCCTTCCTCACAGCACCAGTTCTTCAACCATGAGTTAAAGTTCCTGGTGCATGCACTCCTATGCTCTCCCTTGCCTCTCTCAGGTAGTACTTCTGAGAAAGTGACAGAAGTAGCTACTTGCTTGAGACCCCTCCCCAGTTTCCTAAACTCTTCCTGAACTTCCTTTGGCTCCCCATTTGCCAGGTCATTAGTACCTAGGTGGATAATGACATCCAGCTCACCCTCCGTCTTGCCTTCCCAGTGATCCCAGGATCTCCTTCCATCTCTCCATGCCGTAGCACCTGGTAGGCACCTCACCCTCCCTGTCCCTCCCCTCCTGTGTTCCTAGCTGGATCCCTCTTACAATGGAGTCCCCACCAGGATTCACTTCCTCCTCCTCTGGGGTCCACTGCTTTCCCGCTGAGGTCACCTCCTTGGCTAACCTCCACATCCTTTCCTTCCACTTCTCTGGGTACCTCTATTTGGTTGTCCTCGTTTGCCAGTGTGGCATATGAGTTCTTGAGTGGAATAGGATCTGGGATGTGCCTCTGCCTGACTGCTCTAACCCTCCCTGAGCCCACTGTCATCCAAGTGCTCCTCGTTCTTGGCATCCTTTGAGGCAGCTGCATTGGACTGGGTGGTCCCTGGATAGGGGTGATGGTACTCCTGACCCAGTTTACTTCCGCTCTGAGTCTGGCTACCTCATCCCGCAGTCCAGAGAGATGCATGCAGATAGGGCAGCACCTCAGTGTCCAGAAGGTCTGCCTGAATATGGCTGCCCCACAGCCACTGCATTGCACCACTCCCCACATTATACTGCAATTCCACTACTTGTCTGCTACTGAAGCTCTCCTAGTTCTCTTTTTATTAATTTACTGTACTAAAAATCCTGTCACTAATCCTCAGATATTTTTTTTTTAAAGGAAAAAGAAACCAATAAATAAATAAATGAGTCAAAACACTTGTTGTGCTGAGGGTGGGCTTCTTCCCCCTTATGCCCCTCCTACTTCACACCCCTTACTATACCCTGTGTTTAGCTCCTGTCAATCAGATTTGTCAGGGCATATAATTAAGAGTTGGGGGAGGGAGAAATTTGCAGCAATTAAAGATTTGTTCAGGATGTCTGCCTTTTCCTGGTCCCCACCCACAGTCCCTGTTGAAGAGTCCCATCCTGCAGTGTCAGCCCAGTCCACCCCTATAGGTCTAAAAACATCTCTACCTACTGTGGCTCCTAAGTTATCTTGCATAGTTCTGTCCCTTATAAATTAAATGAGTAACAGTTACAAAACTGCCTCAGGACTCCAAAAATACAACACTTTATAGAGGACAAAAAAAAATATCTCCTTCCAGCAGTAAGATAGTAAGATCCAAGTGCTGACTGGTCAAATCTGTGCCAGTGATTTATTAGTGCATGTGGATGGATTGAACTGGAAGCAAAGTCTGGCTAGAAAATTATTTAGTTTGCTAATAAAAGGTGAGATGTCCACATTCTGGGCCCTGTTTTATTTTTGTTCTAGAAGTCAGTTATCTTACCTTTCCACCATCAATGTAAAGGGTCAAGTAGTGTCTCTTTTTTGCTCCCACATGGAAAAGGAGGCCTGTCTGGCTTCGGGGACGGACATCAAGCAACAGTTCAAAATCCTGTCCGATGGCGACAGCAACGCCTAATGAGATTTAATCCAAAATATGGTCACATATGTTGCATGCATCAGGGCTACAGAATAAGGGAGTCAATCAGGATGAACTGCATTATCGTGACATCATGATGCTGACACCATAGAACAGTAGGATAATGAGAGACTTTTGTCTTTTTGGAGTTTATAGGGCTTTTGGAAGGGGGGGGGGCAGATAGATTCCCACAGCATAGGCAGCAGCTATCAACTGAACTATCTGGGGACCTTGGGCATCATCTACCTTCTATGAATGTCCTGATAATTAAGCAATAATCACCTGGAGAAGCTGGTCACTTCCCAAGGGATTAAAGAGCTGATGACAAGTTCAGGTGAACTTTAACAACACATCATATTTAGACACAGTCCAGCTTGTATTTCCTGTTAGTGCTCTATTTCTCCTCCTCATTATTTATTACTGAGGTCATCTGTATGAAAACAGGATATTTGCTCCTGAAGAGTTCATCTATTCCTGCTGCTTTCTTCCTAGTTAAAGTCACAGAACACTGTTTGTGACCCCACAGTTACTCCCATGGCAACAGACTGTGATGTCACAACAGAGGATTATGACTTGGAGAAGGGAGTACGCTATAGAGGCAAATGAACTCCAAATAAACTCTTAAGGGATAACGATCATATATTCATACACATTTCCGTGGTAATAAATTATGGGGAAGAGAAACATATAAAATATATATGGAACACAAGCAGAATTGTACCCATTACATTTTAAGTTTTCTTTGATGCGTCAGTAGCTCTTTAATGACCGGTTGAGGGGGATGAGTGGCCCATGGCACAGCTGAGGGCCATCTCCCACCAGCTAGTCACTAGTCCAAGGAAATATCTGGTTGTGAGCAGTGTGGGCATAAGTACATCTTATGTTTAAGATGTTGCCTGTGGCACAGCGTCAGTTGATCGCTGGATCGATCATTTCTAAGATATTGTTGCGCAATCCAATAGCCAATCGGGAGTCTTGCTAGGCTCATAAGTATGTAATCAGACTTATAATTTTTGTCAATTTGTGCTTTTAGTCCTCAGCTTCTTCACACACCTCTAGGTCTCATATATCCTACACACACACACACACCCAGCAGGGCCCCATCAGGAACATCCATCCATATTGCTGGAGCTGGAGAGGAGGGGCGGGTCCCTCGGAATTCTGTGGCACACACGCCATAGAACCTGTGCTCAGCCACAAGACTCTGTGATTAATTTCATTTTAGAAATACCATTTCTCGATCATTCCTGGCTCTTTTTTCTCTTGCACCAAAGCCCTTCCCCTGCACTTAAAATCTAATTCTATTAATGACATCACAAGGTTTGTTTGCCAATGAAAGAAATCCACCTCAGAAGTAGAGAGGTTACAATATCACATTTTGAGTACTGTGTTACATATGGGGGGAAAAAATATCCTGATCATCCCGATAATTTCTAGCATTTTTTGAAAAATAATAATCTGATTGGGGGAAGGTGGGAAAAGTACAGTTCGTAAGAACTTACCGTAACAGTAGTTCTTCAAGAACAGCTCTTGCAGCAGATTACACCATAAGGACTGAAGCCGGCAGGCAGCAGGACCCCACAGAAAACTTCTAGCCAGCTATATCAAGCGGGGGACTGCCCTTGACATCAGACACATCATGAAAGGGGTGGTCCCTCAGCATACCTCAGTTCTCCAGCCGCAGACTCCCAGCATAACGATGTGATTCAGAAGGGGAGACAGAGGATCCGCTTCCAGAGGAAGACTAATAGTTCTGATGCATCCGAGACACACTGAAGTAGAACCAAACCTCCTGAGGGAAAGATGGGAGGGAAACTACCTGCTGCAAGAGCTGTTCTTGAAAGATATACTGTTCACAGTAGGATTCTTATATGAAATTACAGTTACATAAGGCTTTAAATAACAGCAATCTTCGAGAACAACTCTTGCAGCAGACCTATAAGAACCGAAGCCAGCAGGACCCCACAGAAAACTTCTAGCTAGCTATACCAAGTGGGGGACCACCCCCGATGTCAGATATATCCTAAAAGACGCTCTGAAGTAGAAGCAAGCCTCTTGAGGGGAAGGTGGGAGGCAAACTACCTACTGCAAGAGCTGTTCTTGAAGATCTACTTTTACGGTAAGTTCTTATGTAACTGTACTATCTTACTTCAAGATTCAGCTCTTGTAGCAGGTTACACCATAAGGACAGATTCCCAAGCTGTAAGGATGTAATGCTAACCCAGTCGGGAGGAGGATAGGAGAGATCTAGGTAAAAGGGGGCCTCTCGGGATAAAAGTCCCTGAAGGACTGCCAGGCCAAAGCCCGCTCTATGCCTGGAGGCAATGTCCAAACTCTAGTGTCTCACAAAAGTATGCACTGAACTCCAAGCAGCAGCCGCACAGATGGCGGATGTCGCTACAGTCTTCAATGCAGTGAAGGAGGTAGCCAACCCCTTGTAGAATGGCCCTTCACCAGTCCTGGCAAGGGTTTATTGCAATTCTCTTAACAGAAAACAATGCAGTTAACAAGCTACTTGGAGAGAGTTTGTTTTGATATGGGTGCACCCACCATCCTTTGCTCGAAGGAATAAAACAGTTGGTCGGATTTTCTGTGTGAATGGGTTCTGGCCAACTGTCTGATTTTGAAAGCAGCACAAGGGAAATCACAGAGTTTGGAACTCAGTGCTTTGGCTTCTCAGAAGGAACTAGAAGGGGAACAGGATCAGATCTACAGTACAGTAGCTTCATGTTGTTTTACATTGTTTCTTGTGGATTCTACTTGGTAGAAGGTTATTTCTTTTCTTTCTTACTCCTAAGGGGATAGCAGGGTATTGTTTGGGGCTGTTGGAATTTTGAAACCTGTTTTGGTAGCTATAAGTGGGCTCATTTGTTTGATTCACTGTGTGGCAGGCTGCATTTGTAGAGGCCTATTTCTTCTGTTTTAAAACATAATTTGGTGTGATTTAACTGGGTCTGTTTCTTTGAATTGGAGACATACATCTTCTAATTCCAAGCCTATTTTGATGTGTTGTTGGTGAAGCTGTTTGAATTGGAGTCCTGTTTCTTTGGGTAGCAAACCTATTTTGGGGGCTTTGAGTAGACGTGCGATTCATTGTTGCTGGCTTCACCAGCTGCAAAGTTTGAGTGCAGAGTGGGGAAAGGGTGCTAATGGTCTGACCAGAAGCCTCAGCTACCTGATTGTTTCTGGAAGACTTGGGCTGGTCCCACCCTTGGTCCATTATTTCCTTTATACCAGGGGTTCTGACATCACTTCCTCAAACAGGCAAAGGATATGCACCTGTCATAGCAAAAGCAGACATCCAGGAAAGGAACAGCAGCAAGTGAAGAGGTGACTGCTCTCTCAGTGGAAGGGAAGTAAATGCAAATCTAGGAGCTTTCATTATTACTTCTTCGCATTGATATTGCATTGGGGAAAGGAGGAGTAGGAGTTTGAAGAAGGTTGTGCAATGGCTACTTAAAGTCTGTTTTGAGTGTGGATAGGAAGGATAGGAATATAAAAGCAGTTGCTCAATATATCTAAACGTGTGCAACAAAGGAGGTAAGGAAATAAAGAAAACGTTTTGCACTGTAAGAGGAGGGAGAGGAGACTTGGGGGAGTGTTTGGTATTCTGCATCTGGAAGAGTGGGGGTAGCTGGTGAGCACGACAGCAATAGGTAGGTGGTAGGCTGCAACAACTGCGGTGCACCAATCTTTCTAAACATTGCCTGGAGTGTGGGAGGATGTTTAGTGTGCAACCACATAGAAAAACTCAGAAAGGAGATTGAGGGTCTGCAGGAGGAACTAAGACAGGCAAGGCAGATTGGGGGTGGGTTTAGCCCAATACTGGAGGGAGGAAGAAGGGGAGATGTGGGAGGGCAATTTAAGCCAACAGAGTTGAGGAGAGGGTCAGAAGAAGGGAAGCAGAGACAAAGGGGCCCAGGCCAGGAAGAACAATTGCCAGAGAAACCAGGTCAGGAGACAAAAGACAAATGGAAGAAGGAGATAGGGACTTGTGAGGGGAGGCGAAGAAGTGGCAAAAGTCATGGAGTGGAAAGGAGCAAACAGGTTACTATGAAGAGAGAGGGAGCGGGCATTTGTGAAGGGCCTTCAGAAAATAGTTGTGCACTGCTAGAGAGGAAGAAGGTCGAGGAGGGAAATGATGAAATTAGAGGAGTAATTGATAAATGCCTGGACCAAACTGGAGCGGGGGGAAGTTCTGCTGGGAGAATTGCAATAGGGGTAAAAGGGTGAAATAATGTGGAGGAGGAAGAAGAGGAGCTGGAAATGAGAGATGGAGATGAATGGAAGCAAGCAGGGAGTAAGAGGGGTGGAATCTTAGTGCTGGGGGACTCAATACTAAGAGGAGTCAGGTGGGGCAGCAAGGAGGAGAGGCATAGTCGCATTTGGGTGGAGGCCATGCCAGGAACAACAGCGGAAAGGGTGGGACAGTCTGTTCTGAAATATGCTAGAAGGGGTAGGGACAAGCCTCATGTAATTATACATCTTGGGACAAATGACCTGGCTGACAAGACAGTAGATACAGTCAGAGGAGGTTTGAGGAACTAGCACAATTATGTGAGAGAGGCAGGAAGATCAGTAACTTTTCAGAGATACTTCCTGTGCCAAAGGCAAGCACAACAAGAAAGCTGAGAATAGAGAATTTAACGGATGGCTAAGAACCTGGTGTTGTGCTAAAGGGTATGGGCTGTTGGGGGTGGGGAGGGACCTGGGAGGACAGCAGTCTCTATGCCAAGGACAGACTACACTTGAGTGAGGAGGGAAGAAAGTGTTGAAACAGAGGATGGAGGAGTACATAGAGGAAGTTGGGAATTTAAACTAGGAGTGGGGGTGGCAGTTGGGAAGGATATGCAGAGACCACAGGTTGGGAAACCATATGAGCTACCCCATAACAGTGACAAAGGACAAATGGCAGGTACTGTTGGTGATGCTAGGAAAGGAGGGCAGGATGGGGGTGGGGAAGGGTGGAAGGTGGTTACCCTTAATGCTAGGAGCCTTGGGAGGAAAACTGCAGAGTTACAGGTTCTCATGGCAGAGGGAGAGGTGGACATTGCAGCCATCACGGAAACATGGGCCACCCAATACAATGACTGGGACCTGTCTGTACCAGGGTACAGGTTATTTCGTAGGGACAGGGTGATTGAAAAAGGAGGGTGGCACTATATGTGAAGGAAGGACTGAAGTGTGTAAGGGAGGAAGGGAGGAGGGTAGTATGGAGTCACTTTGGATGCAAATCCAGGATTCCAAGAATAGGATTCTTAGAATGGGAGTGGTGTACAGGCCACCATCTCAGACGGAGGAGTTAGACAGGGAACTAGTGGGACAGATCAGGAGGACCTGCGAGAAGGGTAGTGTGGTGATTGTGGGGGACTTCAACATGCCAGGAGTGGACTGGAGCACCCCAACAACCAGGAACAGAAAACTGCTGGATGCTTTCCAGGACAGCTTCCTGCTGCAAATGGTCAGTGAACCAACCAGGTTAGGAAACACCCTTGACCTTGTGCTGGCAAATGGGGACTTTAGTGAGAGAACTTACAGCAGAGGAACCGCTGTCAGGGAGTGACCACCACTCAGTATGGCTCACATTGGATATGGGCAAGGAAGGAGTGGAATCTGGCACAATAGTGCTGGACTTCAGGAGGGCTGACTTTGGGAGGATGGGGAAGTGGTAAAGGGTACCTGGCCAGAATTCAATCTAGTATGGACACTAACCAGAGGTGGGAGCTCATAAAGCTGGGGATAGTGGAGGCAACCAAAACCTGTTGCAAAGCCCAGAGCAAGAAGGCTGGGGCTAAGAAACCAATCTGGTTGAGCAAGGAGGTCATGGAAAAGGTAAGGAGGAAAAGAGCTGCCTTTAGGAAGTACAAGAAAACAGGGAGGGGGGAGGACAGGGAGAAGTACCTGACAGAATCGAAGGAGGTGACAAGGGCAGTAAGGGGAGCCAAAGCATCTACGGAACTCAGGCTGGCACAAGGCATTAAGAAGGGGGAGAAGGACTTCTTTAAGTACATCAGGGAGAAAAGGAGCTGTAAGGACCACACAGTAAGGATTAGGAAGGAGAGGGTTTGGGTGGAAACAGGGTGCGATAAGGCGGAAGCACTAAATGAGTACTTCTGCTCAGTATTTACTAAAGAGAAGAGGGGGGTGACACCCAAGGTGGGAGAAATGGCAGAAGCAGGGAGGGAAGTGGTGACAGATGGGGAAATCATGGAGAGCAGAGTTTGAGAGGGTTTGAAGGCAATGAGGGTGGACAAGGTGCCAGGCACAGATGGCATCCACCCCAGGGTACTGAAGGAGCTGGCAGAGGTCCTTGCAGGACCTTTGGCAGACCTATTTAATGTCTCACTACATTCGGGGTATGTATCTCAGGACTGGAGGATGGCTCATGTGGTGCCCCTCCACAAGAGTGGCCCCAAGGATGAACCTGGAAACTACAGACCAGTGAGCCTCACATCCATTGTGGGTAAGCTAATGGAGACTATCCTGAAGGAGAGGCTGGTGGCCCTCCTAGAGGCCAAAGGACTACAGGACAGCAGACAGCATGGCTTCATACGTGGCAGATCCTGCCACACCAACCTGGTCGAGTTCTATGACTGGGTAACTAGGCAACTGGACAGGGGCCATGCAGTGGATGTCCTGTATCTGGACTCAGTAAGGCATTAGACTCAGTGCCACATGGAAGGCTGGGAAGGAAGTTAGTAGGCACGGCGGGTGCAAAGCTGGTGAGATGGGTGGAAACTGGCTGCAGGGAAGGCAACAGAGGGTGGTGGTGGGTGGGGAGCTCTCACACCCAAGGGCAGTGATGAGCAGTGTTCCACAGGGCTCAGTGCTGGGACCAGTGTTGTTTGGGATATTCATTGCAGACATATCATGGGACATCAAGAGCAAGATCAGTCTGTTTGCTGATGATACAAGGTAGGCACGGTGGTGGATGACCTAGGGGATGGCAGGGGTTGCAGGATGATCTGGCAAAGCTTGAAACCTGGTCAGACACCTGGCAACTGGGCTTTAATGCCAAAAAGTGCAAGGTGCTGCATTTGGGAAGAAGAACCCAAGGAGGAGTTACCAGCTAGGGGGAGTGCAGCTAGCCCAGACAGAGGAGGAGAAGGATCTGGGTGTGCTCATTACAGGGTCAATGAACAACTCAGCACAATGTAGGAAGGCAGCTGCAAGAGGCCAACAAAATGCTGGGTTGTATTGCAGGGTATATCCTCGGGGAGGAGGAGGTGATTCTGCTACTGTATAGGTCATTAGTTAGACCACACCTGGGTACTGATGCAGTACTGGTGTCCGTATCTGAAGAGGACATTAAGTTACTGGAGGGTGCAGCAGAAGCGACAAAGATGATCAAGGGGCTGGGGATTTATCATGAGAGGAGGTCAAGGAGTTGAACATGTACTCACTGGAGGAGAGGAGAGAGGGTGACATGATTGAAACTTTAAATACATGAAAGGAATAAACAAGATGGGTACAGAGGGGCTGTTCAAAGTAAGGGAGGAGGGCCACCAGGGCCATGATATGAGACTGGAACAAGGAAGGTTCAGGAGGGAGATGAGGAGACACTTTTTTACAGAGAGGGTGGTGGCTGGGTGGAATGCATTACCTGCTGAAGTGGTATGCAGTAGAACAGTGGACTGCTTCAAACAAGGATGGGACAGGACAAGGGGGGGGTTAATGAAGGGGAAGGGTGGAAGGGAGGGGCAGCTGCAGAATAAGGGGTGCTAGCTGCACATTCGAGCAGACTTGATAGACCTCTAGGCATTTATCTGCTGGCAAATTTCGTATGTTCGTAAGTAGCAACTCAAAATCCTGTGCACATCTAGAGCGTGCAAGAGTGCTTCCCTTGTGTTCGTACAGTTAGGGAAGTACACCGGAAGTTCAATGTCTTGATTTAAGGTTAAGGCTGAAACCACATTGGGAAAGAACTTAGGACTGGTCCTTAAGAACACCCTGTCCTTATGGAAAATCAAGTAAGGCTCTTTACACATGAGCGCCTGAAGCTCAGAAATTCTCTGTGCTGAAGTGACGGCAACTAAAAATAACACCTTCCAGGAGAGAAGGTGAAGATCACAATCCACGGCTGGTTCAAAAGGAGGCAGCGTAAGCTGCTCTAAAATGAAAAGAAGGTCCCAAGGAGGGACTTGATCCTTAATTGGGGGTTGTGCTTCCCCGATTTATGAGAAGGTTCCCCTCGAAAGGATGGGTCTTTTTCCATGGCCTCAAGTTTCTCTTCCAAGAGGAAACTCTGGAGTGCTTTCTGGCGGCGGATCCTTGTTCAACCATTGAACTGCTGGCAGGGGCAGACCTGGATATTGTGGTCTGGGCCTAGGCACCTCAGGCAGGCTGAATGCCTGTCTTTGAAGGGGATCTGCTTGCCGCAAGTGCACTTGGAGGGGTGTCCTCCTGCAGAAGGAGTCAGGGAAGAAGACATGTACTTGTCGTTTTGCTGTGAAATCAGTGGAAAAATGAATAAAATTCTTTCTGGTACTGTCCATCTGCTGAAGGCTTCCATGGAGCTGATGTGCATGAGTCGATGGTGGGAAAAGAATTGAGGTATGCTGGGGGACCACCCCTTTTATGATGTATCTAACGTCAGGGGCAGTCCCCCGCTTTGTATAGCTACCTAGAAGTTTTCCATGGGGTCCTGCTGCCTACCGCCTTCAGTCCTTATGGTGTAACCTGCTGTAAGAGCTGTATCTTGAAGTAAGATTTAGGATTCTCAGTCACAGGTGGAGATGAACGTGCTGTTGGACCAGAAGATAAGATTAAGTCAAAAAGGTTTATCATGGTATCTCATGCTGTGCAATTACTGCACTATTTTTACAATAAATGATCATCATTGAGATTTATCATGACACATCATTATATTGTGTAATTGAGACATACCTACTTAGAAGTAAACAATTCCTGTGGCAGAAGCCCAAGAACCTATCATGGAAGTTGGGATCTGCCACCGTAGCCCTTAACTTGAGAAGCTGCAGAGAACAGAGCATACATGTCGGCCGGGACAATGACCACAAAGATATTAACTGCCAGGATTTTGCCTTGCCTGCCCTCATTCCATCATGAGGTAAGCTATTCTTACACTGACCTACTGGCTGTGCATGCAGATGCCCCAATATCTCCATCTTTAGGCTGCCCAAATTTAGTTCCAGACAATGCTCACATTGTAAGGAGACGCACCCAAAAAGCTCCAGGCCCCCATGACATGCTGAGCTCCCACAGGGACTGGGATTGAAGCTGGTCTGTTTCTGTATTTATTTAAAAATGTTATTTACTTTAGAAAGACTGAACCTGGGTCTTGCATGACATGCTTGTCACAAGCTCAACCATCCCAACTAGTCTGCAGTCAAACCCTGCCGTCCCTCTAAGAGAACAACTGATGAGTGGAAAGAGGCTTTAGCTGATTTCATCTGCCCTAAACAGACCTGTCGACAGTCTCTGCTTGGTCAGTGCAAGGGGCTGGCACTTGATTTTAACTTTGGCAGCCCTTTCCTCAAAACATCAAACTAGATAGCTTTATAAAATGACAGGCATTAAATAAACTAGGGCAATGATCTGCTGAGCAAGCCCCGTCGGATAACCATGCAGTAATTTTGTCATTGCTGCTCAGTCATGTAAATCAGATATGCTGCTCTGTTTTACATCACTAATGCTACAATGACTGCATTTCTGAGATGTTTGAAGACACGAGGCACACACCTCTGAGCTGTGCGATAATTTTTGCGTTAGCGCACACCCTGTCATGGCTTACTGCTTACACAGTCCAGTGGTTATGTTCACCAAAACAGTGGATGTAAGCTGGCCCAGTGGTGTGGAGGGCTGAGACATCATGCCTTACCTCCTACCATGCTGGTGACTCATGTTCATGGTGTAAGTGAGTAGCCAGGGGTCAGCCGGGAAGGGAGAGGATCAAGCATCTGGAGGACAGCTGTCCTCTCCCAGGGACGGAGACTTGGCAGTCCTGCCGAATGACTGCCCCCAGGTGGAGGCCTGAGGGTAGAATGGAACGGGGACACCAACGAAGGGTGGGTACTGCAAGGTTCCCAGCGTGCGTAGGCCTCCACATATGCACGCTGATGTGTCACGCCCCAGCAATGGGGAGGGATGGGTGAAAAATACCCTACTGCGACAGGATGACAATCGACCCCCGCAGGCTCTGTACCAGTGGTTGGACAAACCAGGTCCAGTGGCTAGGACAGGCAAACACAAGGTAAGATCCTGGAGGAGCCGGGTGACAGGGCTGGGGGGGGTCAATAGGATGGGGGCCGACAGGGGAGAAAGGTAAAAAAAAAAAGAAAACCAGTGGTTGTGTGCAGGCAAGCAGTGGTCATGTACAGGAAAAAGCACAGTTATGTAAGAACTTACTGTAACAGTAGATCTTCGAGAACAGCTCTTGCAGTAGGTTACAGCATTAGGACTGAAACCAGCAGCCGGCCCGGTGGCGCTGAGGGTTGAGGCCCTGGAAGCCACACCTCGCGCAACGCCAGCGATCTGGGTTCGGGAACGAGCTCGCGTAAGCAGGGGTCAGCTGGGGAGGAAGGATCGAGCATCCCAACAGATGCTCTCCTCCCTCTGGGGTGGGATACCGGGGTGCATATGTACATGATGTTCTAAGAGAGCCGGTGGGAACACAGGCTCTCGAGGGGTTGGCGGCTCTGTCTAACAGAGCTGGGGAGGGGGGATGCCTGCAGGCGCTTAGGAGGAACGTGCGTCAGCACGTCGTCTCTTGGGACATTTGTCCTTGCGCTGGCATCTTAGGTGGCTGGGAAAAAGGGGGATCTACAGAAAAAATGGAAAAAAAAACTTAGCGGTCTTAGATGATGATCGTTCCAAGTCATCCAGACCACCAATTCCGGAACAGACCCTGTTGTGCAGGAGGAGAAGAAGGAAAGGCACTCTGGGGCAGATCCTGAGTTCAGGGGCTAAGATGAGATGAACGGCCTGAAGGAATGGGCACTGTGGGTAGGTAGGAGGGGATAAATAAGCTGCAGCTTAAATTCCTAGCCTCTCTTCACCCACTACTGGTGGGTGACGTGGAACCGAATCCTGGCCCCCCCCTTAATAGCAACTCCCCTGGCAAACCTAAAAAAGGTCTACTGTTTGCGCATATGAACATTAGAAGTCTCCTGGGCCATATGGCCGAGCTTGAGGTGTGGACCAAAGTAGCTGGACCTGACATCCTTTGCCTCACGGAAACATGGCTCAAACCTCGCATACAGGACGCCCAATGCCACCTACCCGGATACTCTATCCTGTGACAGAACAGGCCAGGCTCGAAAAGGGGTGGGGGTGTTGCCATATACTATAAAAACCACCTCACCATTAAGCCTGTTCCTGTCCATAACCCTCAACGGATCTGCGAATCACTACATGCTATCCTGTCCCTAGGTGCAAAAAACCTGCACATTATCTGTCTCTATAATCCACCCACTGGAGGGGTGGATGGCCTCCATGAACTGCTCCAGCTAACCTCTCAAACCATAAACTCGAACAAAGCCATCTTCCTGGGGGATGTCAACCTAAACTGGCTGGGCCCTGCCCACAGCTCCCTTGCAGCCCTAATCCAAGGTTTCCACCTCCACCAGCTCATCACTGAAAATACCAGGATGATAAACTCCCAATCAGGCACGCTTATTGACTGGATCCTCACAAACAGACCTGACCACATTACTAAGGCATGCACCCGGGCTGATGCTATGACTGACCACTCACCCACTATCTGTCACTGGCATGCGAGTCCCTCTCCATCCCCCTAGTCCCGCCTGGTCACTTTCACCAACTTCACACATCTGGATCTAAGTGCCTTTCTCCTGGACATATCCTGCATTGACTGGACGGATATCTACCAATCTACAAAAGTTGAGGATGCCCTTAACGTGTTCCTCACCAAGTTCACGGAAGCACAGACTAAACATGTCCCAAAAGTACAAAGAAGGGTCAGGGGACAACAGACGAGGTGGCTCCACAAAGACCTACTCAGCCAACTCAGAACCAGGGACAAACTGTGGAGGAAGTATAAAGCACTGGCCAACCCAGGAATCACACCATCTGTAAGCAGCATAGAAACTCTTGCAAAAAGCAAATAAGGCTAGCAAAAAGCAAATACTGCCAGAACCTACTTGCCAGCTCAGCCAGAGATCCACGCAAGTTCTGGGGCCACATAAAAACCTTCCTGGGTGCACCTCAATCCATAACCCCCTCGGAAATTATTCTAGATGGTGTCCACTGTAATGACTCCCTTACCATTGCAAATGCTTTTAATAAGATGTTCTCTGATCTGTCCCAGTATACTTCCACACTTCAACCTCCAACTGTGGTTTCCCAGCCCTCATCAACGCGTGCACCAGCACATACTCTCTCAAGAAACGTACTGTATATTTACAAGCCCTTCTATTTCAAAGCTGTGTCTGCATCGCAAGTCTTCAAACTGTTAAACTCAATATCGGACACCACCAGCCCCAGGTCCGACTCACTGGAACCTCGCCTACTAAAGGCGGCCACCCATCTCATCTCCTATCCTCTAGCCAAGGTATTCACCCTCTCCAACAGTACCTTCCCTGACATCTGGAAATCCGCAAGAATCACCCCCATCTTCAAAAAGGGCAACAAAAGTGAGATCTCAAACTATAGACCCATAGCTATTCTGTCAGTCCTCAGCAAACTACTTGAAAAACTAGTAGCCACTCAGACCATTGATTTCCTCGAAACATCAAATCTGTTATGTGCAGCACAACATGGTTTCCAGAAAAACCACAGCACCACAACGGCGCTAGCCAAATTCACCACTAATACTCTCACAAGCATGGACAAAAGTCAGCTTACTGGTGCTATCTTTATCGACCTCACCAAGGCTTTCGACCTTGTGGACCACTCCCTACTCCTATCCACCCTTCATAAATTTGGCTTTTCATCCCCTGTCATAAGCTGGTTCAGGAGTTACTTAACCAACAGGACCCAAGCAGTCAAACTTAACTCATCAATCTCCGACTGTACTACCATCAACATTGGAGTGCCACAAGGATCAATACTGGGTCCCCTATTTTCACTATTCATAAATAACCTGCCATACAGCATTGTGTCCTGTGACTCTCTACTCTACGCAGATGACCTGGTTATCTATGCTAGCTCTAATAATGTAGACCAACTTAACGTGGCACTGACATCTGCTTTCCATGCTGTCCAACTCTGGCTAAACACCCACCGCCTTATACTGAACTCCAGCAAAACCAAACTGATGCTTCTGGGCACTGCCCACAAGATAAGGTCCTGCTGCTCTCCTTTAAAAGTCCTTGACCTGGATGGGACCCCCCTTGAGGTGGTTACCTCCTTCCGTTATCTGGGCATCCTGCTAGACCAATCTCTGGACCTAAACCTGCACATCCAAGAAACATGTAAATCTGTGAACTGCAAACTGGGTGCTGCCTACAGATCCAGCTACATGCTCACACCTGCAGCCAAACTAGCCATCGCCAGGGGTCTCCTCCTACCCGCTCTGACCTACTGTGCTCCCATCCTACCCATGGCGCATAAATCCACACTACAAAAATGGGATGTCACTTTCAACAATATATGCAAGTATGCCTCAAAGCCCCAGACTTAAACATCACTGCCAACTGTTAAAGACCTTGGCTGGCTCTCCCTCTGCCACCAGACTATACTACCTGGGCTGCCTTTGCGACTCCATCATTAGACTCAACAGACCAGCATCCCTAACTGAACTGCTTCAGCCAGCCCTCCCTCCACGTGAGCTGAGATCCTCGGACAAATCCTACTAAAAATCCCCGCTGCCGCACTCCAAGGGTCTGGAGCGTTGGGTACCACAGCCCCTCAAGTGTGGAACCTCCTGCCACTCCGACCTTAGAGCTGACATCTTCCACGATCTCTTTAGCTCAGCTTACATGAACCTGCTTTCCACGGACCAGTGTGCCTGTTATGACCCTACCTGAGCTTGTCCCGCCAACCTCTCTCTCTTGCCCCACCACTCCCTCCTTCCTACTCCTTACCCTATTTTACTTACAACATTAACACTGTGATATATGTCTCTGCCCCTATGCACTTCAAGTTCAAAACTCCGACCTCAAAGCCTACTTGCACTTGCTTAAAGTATGTAATTTTGTTGCAAGTTACTGCACCTTGACTACTGCATTGTTTACCTGTTATTGCTGTTTGCACTATTGTACCTGTTACTGCTGCTTACTGAAATGTTTGCACTGACCATCTATGGATACCAGATACTGGCGTAGCCAATGAATAAGCGCCCCCCAACGGACCCGTTTCAGGGTACTTCTCTCTACTTGCACTTGTCTAGAGTGTGTAATTTCATTGTAAGTTACTGCGCCTTGACTACTGCATTGTTAACCTGTTACTGCTGTCTGCACTGCTCTACGTGTTACTGCTGCTTACTGGAATGTTTGTACTGATGATCTAGGGGTACCAGGTACTGGCGCAGCCAGTGCCTAAGCGCCTAACGGACCCGTTCCTCTACTCCTATTGCCCTGGACCTCCACAGCCCCCCACCCTGCCTGAACACCGTTCCCTGCCCGGATACAGTTCCACAACCCCAGACATTAGCCGCACCATCAGCCGCTGAAACCGCTCCACCCGCTGTACTCTACCCTGAACCCCGCTATCTTTAGCCTCCCTACTGGCCTCCATGGCTCCACGACACTGGGCTCTAGTAGGCTTCTGCCGCTAAACCGCCTCACCCTACCGCTTTTCACCCCCATATTCTCACACTACTCCATCTGTCCAGCCTGCATACGGTTTCCATGGACACAGTCTCATCCCTCAGCCCCTGCTGCCATTCCGTCATATCCCCTAACACTGACTTTTCGCTACACCCCAGTTAGACCGCTTTTAACCTCCGCAGCCTCCTCCCCGACTCAGCACCGACTTCTGCCCGGGAACAGTACCACAACCCCGGTACTTGCCACACCTTCCAGCCGCTGATGCTGCTCCCACACCGTACCGAACCCCGCCATCCTAACTCTCCCCTGCCAACTTTGGTTCCATGAACCCGGGCTCCTCTTGAGTGGTTCTGCCGCTAAAGCCACCCCGTGGCCGTCTTCATCTCCGATCCCTCCCTCAGCTCTCTCTAGCCGCCCTTGCCGTTCCATGGACTCTGTCTCTTCCGTAGCCTTCTACCACTTATGCCACCATATCCCTCCCCCAGGACGATACTGTAGCCCCTCCCTGCCCCGTCCAAATGTTCCCCCTGCCACTCCTCCTCTCGGCCGATGCCTATCATGTCCTTTCCTGCCCTATTTTCGCACCACCTTTAACCCCTCTATAGCCCCACTGCAGGTGGTGTCTCCCCTGCCTCCAGCTCTGCCTGACCTACTCTCTCCCCCCACCCTGACCATGTACTGCCACCATCCATTCACCGCCCCCACCTCGACCATGTACTGCCACCATCCATTCACCGCCCCACACCCAGACCCCCGTCCTGCCTCCTTCATCCCTGCTGCCACCTTAACCACTTAGCCACAAGGTTGCCTTCCTGCACCTCCTTTTACCTGCTCACCCAGTTCCCTCCCCGCTCTCTCCCCTCCCTGACCCACCTGTCCTTTGATCTGCCCTGTATACCTTTAGTCGCTACTAAATGCTACCTGTACACTGTAAATCTGCTGTTTTTCTCTTGACCCGTTGATTGTCACTGAAGCTGTACTCCTTTATTGCCTTTTACTGAAAACTGTTCTCTGTACTGTTACTGCTTCCCTGTATTATGTAAATGAACTCTGTATTGTTACTGTACCTCCCTGTCAGGAGCCAGTCATCCAGGTAGGGGAAGACATAGTAGCCCTTTCTCCTCAGTGCTGCCACTACTACTGCCAGGCATTTGGTGAGTACTCTCAGAGCCAATGATAGGCCAAAAGGCAGGGCTAAGAATTGGTAGTGGTGACCCTGAAATTCAAATCGCAGGAACCTCCGATGATGTTTCGCGATTGGAACGTGAAGGTAGGCATCTTGCATGTCCACTGATACTAGCCAAGCATCTTGGCAAAGCATCAGGATTAGGCCTGGTAAGATGACCATCCTGAATCATTTGTATGCCACAAAGGTGTTGAGATCACTGAAGTCTAGGATGGGGCGTAAGTCCCCTGTCTTTTGGGGTATTAGGAAGAAATGGGAATAGCACCCTTTCCCTCTTTGGATCCATGGGACCCTTTCTATGGCCTTCTCGAGAAGGGTATTTATTTCCTCTCAGATCAGTGTGGCATGTTGTCTTGAATACTGAGACCTTAGTGATGGTCTGAATGGTAGTAGCTCGGTGAATTTGACAGAGTGCCCTTTGAATGAATTGAAGCACCCACTGGTCTGAAGTGATTTGCCACCAACCTGCTAGATGTCTTGAGAATCAACTCCCAACCTTCTCATCCTTTTGAATCAGAGGGGGAGGAGGGGTCTGCAATGAGTCAGGCAGTGGAAGGGGAAGAGAGGGTTGCCTAAGGAGTTTCTGCATTTCTGGCACCTGAACCTCCTGTAGCATGAGATGGGCCCTTTTGGTTAAAGCCACCATTCTGCTGCTGTTCGAATTGGGGCTGCTGTCTTTGCCTGCCTTTGAAGCGGTTCTGTTGCCTCCAAAATGATTTTGGCTTTGGTCTGTACATGGCCTGTACAGATCTTACCGCATTTCCGGTGTAGTTTTGTGATTATCTTCTTGGATTCTTCCCCAAAGAGAACTGAGCCTCGAAAGGGGACATCCAGAATGCCTTTCTGGACATCCGGTGTAAAGCCTGATACTCTCTGAGGCATACTCCTAATGCTGCGTGCCTTGTGGCTGAATCTGCTGAATCTTAAGCTGCTCTGAGGACCTATGTGCCCAGATCAGAGCCTGTTTGAAGGAGCTTTGTTAGTTCCTCTTTTTGGTCTCCATTCAGAAGTTTGTGAACCAAGTCTAGCCCTTGTTACTCACAGAGCATTTTGGAATTGGACCATGTGGGTTAGGAAATGTAACGAATGGATGGAGCATGTTGCTGAGGCATACATTTTCCTCCCCATACTATGTTTTTATTTTAGTCTTTGGTAACTGGGTAAGGCCCACTAGGCACAAGTGCCTGTTTTCAGGGCCGACCTGGGAGTACTGGGCAGTTAAGTGACTTGCTCAGAGTCACACAGTATGCAAGTGGAGGTTGTGAGAATCAAACTCAGGTCTGGTCTGCTGGATGTATCAAGCACGTTCACACCTCGTTCCTCTAACCGCTAGGCTATACTGCCAGCCCATGGAGTCAAGTTGTTCTGACTTTCAGTCCAGAGGCTGGGTGATTAGATGCTGGGGCCTCTGTGACCTGTCATGAGTGGCCGTGATGACCACAGACTCTGCCACTGGTTATACACCTAGGTAAGAATCCTCCAAGGCTGCCCTATATAGGCAGTCCACCTTCTTAGGGATTGCTAAGAAAGAAAAAGGTGCTTCCAGGCTGCTTTTGTCACATCCTGAAAGGCAGCAACCAATGGTGGGACCACCACCGGCTTGGGATCCTTTTGTCTTAGATACTTTGCGAGGTGTCGTCTTTCAGGATCTAAGTCCTCCATGTCCCATCCCATGTTATTTTGGATATGTCACATGATATCCATAAATGTTGGGTTATCTGGGGGGTCCTGTGTAGATCTGTTGGGTCTGGTGAAGGGGCACTGAACGAAAAGCTTGCTCTGGAAGAGTCTGAACAGGAGGAATGAGACTCATCCAAGGAGGAGGAGTCTGACCTCCTGTGGTGCTTTTTAGGTCTGTGCATGCTTGGACAGCGGGAAGGGGTTTGTGAAGGAGACCTTGGCCGCTTCTTCTCTTTGTGTGACTTTTTGTCCTTAGACAGGCCCCTAGGTGTGGGACTCTCCTCTCTGTGGGGTGGTCTGTCTGGGCTTTTCTCTTTCGGAGGAGGTGGGTACTCCACTGGTGGTTTGGTGGGAACTACATCCTTCCTAACGGTTTCCCACCAACAGGAAAACAATTCCTTCACCTCAGTAATGTTGAGACCCGACGTCTGACCTGGTGTCGGTTCCTCTCGAGGTGTCGTCTGATTTTTTCTGCTCTGATGTACCCATTGTCTGGTCTTTGGGTGGCGTCGGGTTACATGGGAGGTTTGTCTCCTCCTTATCTCCTGACACCTGGTCATCGCTGGGTTGCTCAACCCCAACATCGGTGCCTTCATTGTCTAAACGCCTGAGTAGTCTGACATCTGGTACAGATGAGGTGACATCCTTTTTGTGATGCTGGACTACTGGCAGTCATTGGTCCTTAGGACGTTTTGCAGGCGTCTGGTCCGACGTCCACTTCGGATGTGAGGTCCACTTAAGGGACGTCAGATCTGAGGACCATTTGGTGGCTGTCAGAGGTTCCCTGGTGGTTACGAGACTGACTTCCAGTGGTCGGAGTCCCACAGCCGGTCCAAGGATTCGGGGTCTGTAGTGGCGGCCAACTTGGAATGCGCCTTGGTCGGGTGATCTGTGGACACAGATCGGCCTGAACAGCCCAAAGGTCAGCTGCGTGAGGATTCTTTATGCCAAACTTAAAGTGGCTGAAGGGTGGTTGCCGCACCAGAGCCACCTGACTTCTGGACTTTGGACGGCAGAGGTTGGGTCTTTGTCTGAGATGGAGATCTGTTGGAGCAGGCAGAGTCTGAGCTCGCCCTGGAGTCGGACGTCCACGTGGATGGGAAGCACTCTTTCTCCTCCCTCCATTTTTCTTTGTGTTTCCCTGATCTATAGGATGACTCTTCCCGTGAGGAGGAACTTTTCTGCATGGCTGCTAATCTTTTTTCTAAAAGGAAGGTCTCTAAAACTTTCTGTCTGCGGATACTCGTACTGCTGTTAAAGTTTTGGCAAATAGTACAGGCCTTAATGTCATGCTTTGGGCCTAGACACCTGACACAGGCCATGTGTTTATTGTTAAAAGGAATTTGTTTGCACACACACACACACACACACACACACACACTCTGAGGAGTGCCTTTTGACAGAAGATGTCAGGGAAGACGGCATGCAAGAGAAAGAAAGAAATTCTGACTCGTTGAGAAAATAAAAAAATTAAAGATGAAATAATCAAGTGATGGCATCACTCGATAGCTGAAGGTGTCTGTGGAGCCAATGCTTGTGAGTTGACAGCAGGAAAAGAACAGAGGGATGCTGGGAGACCACTCCTTTTATGATGTATGTGACGGCGGATGTGGGGTCAACATCGGGGGCAGTTCCCCGCTGTATGTAGCTAGCCAGAAGTTTTCCGTGGGGTCCTGCTGCTCCCGGCTTCAGTCCTAATGGTGTAACCTACTGCAAGAGCTGTTTCTCGAAGTAAGATCAGTCGTTGTGTGCAAGAAAACAATGGTCATGTGCAGGAAAACATGATGGCCACCATTTTGTGCACAACACTCCCCACAAGAGACAACAACTTAGACTAATGAGTCGGAACCAGTTGTGCTTGGAGAGGGAAGATTTTCCAAGTCAATGGTGGGTCAGATTGACCCTGAGGTCACATTACAGTGACTATCAGGGGCAATCTCCCAAAAGAAGGCAGATATTTTGTCTGTGGAGACTGATGCAGCAAGGGACAGACTGGCTCAGCTCTTTGGTACGGTAGACACGCTATTACATCCAGCCTGTCTCCATTCTGGGGGAGCTGTTTTAAACACAAGTGTGATAAGTTTGCTCTGTTCTTTGCTGACAAAGTGTCCTCTATCAGATCTGATATCTCCTCCAGGGTCACTCAACTGGCTTGCGGGCCGGGGCATGGGGGGGCACCCCTCCTTTGTGGGCTGAGTTTGATCCAGTTGAAGTGGAGGAGGTGAGTGGGATAATCTCAAAGTTTCCAAACACCTATTGTGAGCTAGATCGAAGCCCAACCCAACTTCTAGTTAGATGTATGGACCTGGTTGGTCCTGTGGTTGCCGAGATCATCTGGTCTTCCCAGTGGCCCTGATAGAAGTCCTGGTGAGACCCCTTTTGAAGAAGCCCTCACTGGACCCAGACTGCCTCACCAACTATAGACCAGTCTCAAACCTCCCATTTTTAGGGAAGGTTTTAGAAAAAGTGGCAGCCGTGCAGCTTGGGCATCATCTCGCTTCATCTGCCATTTTCAAGGCATTCCAGTCTGGGTTTAGGCCTAGGCACAGTACGGAGACCACCCTGGCGAGGGTGTCTAATGATCTCCTGAGAGCACGGGATACAGCAGAACAATCTTTTTTTTGTTCTCGATCTCTCTGCAGCGTTTGACACTGCAGATCATGGGGTGTTGTTGGACCACCTTCAGAACTGGTGTGAATTGTCCAGCAATGTTCACCAGCTGGTTTAAGTCCTACCTTACAGACAAAGTGCAGAGGGTTGTGATGGGGTTATCCTCATCTGACCCAATGCCTCTGTGTTGCGGAGTCCCGCAGGGTTTGGTCCTTTCACCTCATTTGTTCACTGTGTACATGCTGCTCTTGGGAGACGTTATCAGGCAGTATGGTTTGGGTTTTCATTGCTATGCTGATGACACCCAGCTATACCGGTCCTGTGCACTTGGAAACCAGATGGCGGTTTCTGTGTTTAACACCTGCTTGACTGAAATTCAGGATTTGATGACTCAAAACTGGTTACAACTCAATCCAGACAAGACGGAAGTACTGGTGGTGGAGCCAGGACATCGATGAGGTGGAAGAGTATGGGGTAGTGACCGTGATTTAAAACTGGGTGGCTCACCCATTATCCCCTCCACTCTGGTCAGGGATCTGGGCACTGTTTTTGACAACAGCTTGACAGTTGAGGCTCAGGTGTCAGCTGTCATTCAAAGCGGCTTTTACCATCTGAGAAACAGTGCCCGGATCCGGGCCCTGATACCATCTGATGACCTGACCACCCTAATACATGCCTTTGTCACATCAAGGCTTGAATACTGCAATGCCTTATACCTGGGGCTTTCTTGAGGCAACCTCGGCCGCCTGCAGCTAGTGTAGAACATAGAGGCCAGGCTTTTAATTGGTGTTCCGAGATCTAAACATATTACGCTGGTCCTCCGCGGGCTGCACTGGCTGCCGGTGAAGTGGAGGAATGCCTTTAAGGTTGGTTTGCTGACCTACAAAGTTCTACATGGGCAGAAACCTGGCTACCGGCAAGATCTCCTGGTTCCTCATTATCTGTCTCGCATTCTTTGTTCCAACGAGGGTGGCCTACTGATGGTTCCCAGGAAAAAGTTGTAGCTATCGGGTGATCAAGCTTTTTCAGTGGCCACACCTGTCCTGTGGAATTCATTACCACTCTATCTTAGGGAGGCCCCCTCAGTGGAAACCTTTAAGATGGGACTATAGGCTTACTGATTTGAACAGGCTTACAGCCTTATATAATTCTATGTGTTACTGTTAAGAGTATGATTATTGATTTTACTGGTGGATTGTTGGGGTTGGTAATGCTCTGAAAACTGTATTTGTGGAATTATTTTTATGAAGTTTAATGTAAGTGTGTAATATATTTTATTGTCTCTGTAAAGCTCTCCAAGACCCCAGGAAGGGGCGCTATATAAATAAACTTCAACTGATGATTGATTAACCCCTACTCTTCTGAACAGTGCCAAGGGATCTTCCACCAGTAATGGGTAAGAGTGGGCCTCTTTTCAGTGTCTTATCTGAGGGACAGAGTTTGTGCCTGAAACCTGGAGTCTAAACACCATCTCTCGAATAATAACATCAAAGCACCTGACAATGAGAACCCCCCCCCCAAAAAAAAAGCTGTTCAGATTAAAGTTCTTGGTGTCCTACCTAGACTGAGATATCCTCCCTCAGCAGAGAAGAAGGCCCCATCTTCAAGCTTCCCCACAAAGCACGGAGCCACTCTGTAGACCAGGCTTGGAGGCTCCACTGGCTTGCTATCCAGTTTTAGATTTTTCATACAACCACTGAAGCTATTCAAAGCTGCTGGCTTAAAATTAAAAAAAATATAAAAAAAGGCATTATAAAATGGTTACGATGAAAGTTGAGCTAATATTAAAAAGGTTTGAATTGTTCAAGCCTTACGTACTGGAAGGTGCTTCTTGGCTTTCCCTACAGGCACCCCACCCACATACAGTGGAGCCTGAACCCTGAGATGCCCGGTATGAGGCAAGGAACTGGTCTGAGCCTTCAGTCCATCTATCACCAGTTGAATCCTGTTCTTTTCTCTGCTGAAAAATATCTGAAAAATAAAACCAACCAATTCAGTATCTGTAACTCATGTGGTCAACAGTGTAGGATGTACGGTTGTAACATACTTTTTTGTTATTGTTAAAAGAATGGTTCAGGAAATTGGGCTTTTGTGAGTCATGAAAACAGGTCCAGCTTTCCTCACTCAAGAATCTGTTTTCCTGACTTCCCTTCCACTTTCCTGAGTCTTACTCATCACAAAACTGGGAAAGTAACACAAAACCATGTAGCTTGTGTAAAAATAAGAGATTGTTACACAGCTTGCATGAAAATGTCCCTTTTGGTACGAACTGCGGCCAGTGGTTGTCCAAAGCCAGTGACTCGTACAACTCCCTTATGGGTTACTGACACCAGCTGCCCAACTCTGGTGGCTTGCTACACCCCCCCCTTTTGGGTTCCTGACACCGACTGCCCAACTCTGGTGGCTCGCTACACTTCCCTTTTGTGTTCCTAAAATTGGCTTCCCAACCCTGGTGGCTCGCTACACCCCTCTTTTGGGTTCCCTACACGGGCTGCCCAACCCTGGTGGCTCACTATACCCTGCTTCTGGGTTCCTGACACTGGCTGTCCAACCCCGGTGGCTCGCTATACTCCCCTTTTGGGTTTCCGACACCGGCTGCCCAATCCTGGTGGCTCTCTAAACCCCCCCCTTTTGGGTTCCCAACACCGGCTGCCTAATCCTTATGGCTCGCTACAGTACACCTGTCTTTTGGGTTCCCATCAGGTGCCCAACCCTGGTGATTTGCTGCACCCCCCCTTTTGGGTTCCCGGCACAGGCTGCCCAATCCTGGTGCCTCGCTACACCTCCATTTTGGGTTCCCAACACCGGCTGCCCAACCCTGGTGGCTCACTACACACCCCTTTTGGGTTCCAAACAATGGCTGCCCAAACCCAGTGGTTCGCTACACCCCCTCTTTTGGGTTCCTGATATTGGCTGCCAATCCTGGTGGCTTGTTACACCCCCCCCTTTGGGCTCCCTACACCAATGATACACTTCCTTTTTGGGTTCCTTACACCGACTCCCCAAACCCAGTGGCTCACTACACCCCCCTTTTGGGTTCTCGACAATGGGTGCCCAACCCCAGTGTCAGGCAAACAGTAGAGAAATAACTACCCTCCCCATACCCAGCAGAATACATGCCACCCCCCAACTCACTTATCATCCATCCCCTCTTCCCAGCACCCATCTTTTAAAGGATGTTCCACCTTGAGACGACCAGCACAGCCCTTCCTCCACCCTGGCCAGCTTGATGTGAAAACCCCCTGAAAACAAAACAAAGACCAAAAACGTGGTAATTGTGTATGCATCCAGACTTATTTCTGTTGTTTTTTTCTTTTGCTGATAATTTGGCCATTTTGAGTCAACATTTTCAGGATACCCAAGTCTCTAGCTATCATGCCATACACCACTGAGTTGGCATTGGGGTCGCCCAGTCATAAGAGGTTTCCTTTTTATTAAACTTTTCACTTATAGTATAATATCTTCCCAATGTTAAGGCATGTAATTTAATCTGATAAAATGAATATGTGTATATATATATATATATATATATATATATATATATTAGACAACCAAACAGATCAGCATTTATTTGCTGCATTTTTTTCCCCATATCTGGCTATTTATTACAGCAGTTGTTGGAAATTGTGCATCCTGGGGACACACAGACACACATCAAGGGAAACAATTGCATTCCAAACTGGCGGCTGTGTGTAAAGGACAAGAATATCTGTGTCCCTAAGAGCTCAGCATAGGCAGGGTTTTAAATAATTGATTAGCAGTTTTTTTCCTTGGGACAATACTAACTGTACAGAAAACATTTGCATAGCTTTTCTAGAAGAGGTATGTTTGTTAAACACAGTGAGGAAAGTGCTATGCATTTTCACAATGTTTTAGAACTTTTAAGAGCAAAACGCTAATCAATTTTTAGAGTTAAATAAAACCCTGATAGATAATTACAGCTACCTCTAAAAGTAATCAGGGATTTATTTTTAGCCCATCCCCATGCCCTAGCAGAAAATGAGCTCTGCCCTCAGTGTACTTTTCCTAGACAACAATGTTAAATGACAACAGGTTACTCACCTGTAACAGTAGTTCTAGGAGTGGTATATGTTGTTCATCCACGCTTATTGGCATGTCCGTTTCCCCTTTAAGGATCACCGGAAGTCTTCAAGCTAGCTCCTCCCACCCACCTAGGTGGTATAACCTTCAACTCCACTCCACGACGTCAGATCTTAGCCCGCCGGAAGCCAGGTTTGTGCGTCTGCAGCCGGTGAGGTCGGGTGGGTTCGTGTAAATGAACAACATATACCACTCCTAGAAAGATCAGTCATGCAACGACTTTTGCCATAACAGTAGATCTTCTAGGAATGTCTCTTGCAGTAAGTCATTACTTCTGGGAGTTCCCAATAGGCGGTGCTCTAACATGGCAGTCTCTTCCAGCAGTCTCCACACCAGGGACCACCCACACGACCTTACTTCCTGGGCTCAGCTTATAAAAGTGGGTGGTCCCTGGTAGTCCCCGTTCCCTGCCGGGTTCAGCTCGGGAAGGCAAGGGTCTGAGGGGAACCGAGACATCGAAGCCTCCCACTCCTACATCATGTTCCCTGTCACAGAATGGCAGGGGGCCTGAGGGAGGGAAGCTACTTACTGCAAGAGACATTCCTAGAAGATCTACTGTTATGGCAAAAATCTCTGCATAACTGATCTATCTTCCATGGAATGGTCTCTTGCAGTAAGTCATTACTTCTGGGAGATTCCCAAGCAGTTATATAGCAGTAAGTGGCCAAATATGGCATTCTGCTGTATGTACAGTATGATGTAGTCTTAGTGACACATACTGGAAAGATAGCAAATGTGAAAGTCCAAGGGGTTCTGAGTTTAAACAGGAACCCAAGTAATACTGTGTTGTATTCAGTGCTACAATGTAGCAAATCAGTGTAGCTTTTTGCCATGTCTGTTAAATGTATCTATGTTGGTATAAATAGGTTACATAAGTAGCAGGCACGATGAGATAAAACAATATATCCATTTCATAATGGGAGTGCAACGATTTTTTTTCATATCAGTATATATTCATTCTTTCTCAGCATGCGAGTAGTAGTAGGTTCTGTTCGTGGGAGGGACACAGGGGTCCAGCGCACAACAGGCCGAGAGGCATCCCGATGGAATGACCATAATGGCCTGTAGCAGTGATATCTCAGAATGTGGCTAGATATATAAAGTCTCATGTAGAAGGCCTCAGTATAATTTTGAATCGAAGCCCCAGAATGAACGCCTCCAAGGGCTATGAGAGGAGGCTGGGGCGTAGTCTGATGCATTTTAATGAGAGGCAGAGGCACCTGGTTAGCCTGATGGGCGGCCACGGGCCAGAGTAGATGTATTCTTTATCACTCTTTCTTTGCCTCTGAAGTTTCCTCTCTGGTTATAGTAATTTCCAGTTTTATATGAAGAAGTATACTGAGGCTGAGGATTGTGGTACATATATTATACCGTCTTCAGTTGTCTGCCTGAGGCTTGCAGATTGTCTAGTATCGTTTTTGCCCCTGGACCAAACAAATGGTCGCTAGAAAAGGGGGCATTAGCCACTTTATGCTGAATATCAGGTGCTAGCCCTGAGAGTCAGAGCCATGCCTGACTGCGTATAAGAATACCGACTGCAGAGGCTCTAGCCAAGGTGTTAGCAATGTCGTATCTGGATCTTAATAAATGTCGAGAGAGGGAAGTAAGAGTATTTTATCATTGACGTGAGTTGCTCTTTTTCAGGAGATATGGGTAATTTACTTATGTCATCTCCTGCAGAGGACCCCACCGTACACTGGAATTTCAGCATATGACCCATGTAGTTAAGAATTCTGATATTTAATGTGTTAAGAGCAAACACTTTCTTCCCCATGTAACAAATGTTTAGAGTCTTTTTCAGAGGTGGTACTGTACTTGTATGTTTAGGTTTGCCAGAGTGGTTGTGAGTGGCTGCAATAACCACTGAATCCGCAGTGGGAGTATTTGCTAAATACTAATAATCCAAAGGAGCCTGATAAAGCCTGTGTGCTTTTTTAGGTCGCTCCTGTGCAGCTATGGGTTGACTCCAAGCCTCAGTAATTGCATTTCTGAACGTTGGTATAAAAGAAGGGACTGCCCGGATAGGTTCTTCCAGTAAGTTCAGATATTCCACCATATCTTTGCTTAATTTATCTTGCTCTATTGTGGTAAACCCCACTGTTTTTTGCATTTGCAACATCATTTCTGGGAATGACGGGTCATCCGTTGGGGAAATACGGGTTACTCACCTGTAACAGGAGTTCTAGGAATGGTATATGCTGTTCATCCACACTGTCTGGCAGGTTCCTTGCCACTTTAAATCTTGCCGGAAGGTATTCAAGCTGGCTCCTCCCACCCACCCGAGGCGGGTGGTAAAACTCTCGGCTCCGCCCCAAGAGGCCAGATCTAGCCCACTGGAAGCCAGGTTGTGCGTCAAAGCCGGGGAGGTCAGGTGTGTGGATGAACAACATATACCATTCCTAGAACTCCTGTTACAGGTGAGTAACCTGTATTTCTAGGGACATAGATATGTTGTTCATCCACACTATCTGGCAGACTCCTAGCAGTTCTCCAGGAGGAGGGAGGCAAGGCGCACACCCCCTACTTAGGGAATAAAGACTGGAGAACCGAGGCCCCAACCAACAGCCTGGCGTGACCCAAGGTCGATGTGGTAGGGGTTAAAACGGTATGTGCTGACTTCCAGGTAGGAGCCCTGCAGATATCCTGGATAGGGACATCCCCGGAAGCAGCCACCGATGCAGTGGAAGGGCGGTTAAAAATGAGCACTTACCCCTCTGGGAGGCTCCATACCTGCCCTCCTACAGTGGAGACCTATGCAGGAGGTGACCCACCCGCTCATCGTCTGCTTGGCTGCAGGTCTGCCAAGTGCGGCTTCAGCGTAGATGACAAACCACTGGCGAACCTCTCCCGAACTTCAGCCCTATGCTCCCTGAGAAGGCGAGCGCTTGACTAGGGTCCAAAAGGAGCCTATATGCAGCCTCCGAGCTGTGAATGGGATAGAGCCCCGGCAGAGTCAACGCCCGGATATGGTGACGCTCCGACACCACCTTCGGAAGGAACTTCGGGTGGGGTGCAGGACAACCTTGTCCCTGTGGAAGACCAGATAGGGAGACTCGAAGGAAGCACCTGGAGCTCTCCTGTCCTCCTGGTTGATGTGGTAGCCACCGAGAAGGTGTTCTTCCACAACAGGTGGGAGAATCGCACCTGTGCATTGGTTCGAATTGCTTGCCCGAGAGCTAAGCCCATACCAGCAGAAGATCCCACGGAGGTGGAGATTCTCTCCCCAGAGGGGAAGCGTGATCAAAGCCTTGGAAAAGTGCAGGACCACCTTTCCTGCACCACCAACTGCCTTCTGGCCTGCACCTAGAGGTGTCTGCCAGGAGCACCTTAAGGGTCATCGACCGAAACCCTTACTGAAGAAGAAGAACGGACCACAGGTAGTCCGGAATGCTCGCCAAGGAACAGGAGAAGGGACCAGGCCCTATCCTGACACCAAATGGAGAACTCTTCCATTGGAAGGCGTAGCATTATTTGGTCAACTCCTGGCGGGATGCCTCAACAACGTCGAGGACCTCACCGGAAGACCCAAGGCCTGGCAACTAGCTGCACAGAAACCAGGCCACCAGGTGCAGGGATTGAAGGTCCGGATGGAATACCTTCCCCTAATAACCGAGATCAGGTCCAGGTGGGCTGGAAGCCGCCTCGGGAGCCTGGGCTGAGACTGAGGAGAGCTGGATACCAGAGCTGGCGGAACCAGTCTGGGACTACCAGAATCACCTGCACCTAGTCCCTCCTCGCCTTGCCTGTGGGTCAAGGGAAATGGGGGAAAGGCGTAGAAGAGGCCCGGGGTCCACGGCCTCAAAGGCATCCCCTACAGCGAGCCCTGCTGAGGGGGCGGGCATGAAACAGTCTCGCCTTCGCATTCTCCCTGGAGGGAAAAAAGGTCTGCCTAAGGCGTGACCCAGTGGGAGAAGGATCTTGTGCTACCTCCATCAGGAGAGACCACTCGTGAGGCGCAGCCTTTATCTGGCTTAGGGCATCGGCCAGGGCGTTGGAGGCTCCTGCCATAGAAAAGGCTCGGAAACCTCCTCCAGGCTGCGCACAAGACTATATGCAGAGAACCTCCTTACTTAACAGTAAGGGGCGCATCCGGCCCTGGCGGGTTAGGTAGCACATGGTCGTGGTATTGTCCGCCTGGACCTGAACCACTTGAACTCGTACAAACGGAGCGAAAGTGGTACGAGCTAAGCGGACCACATGAAGCTCCAGCAGGTTGAAATGGCATCGGGACTCCCAAGGGGACCAGAGGCCGTGCGCTCTGTGCTCCCCCTGATGGGCACCCCAACCCATCAGAGATGCATCAGTCGAAGAAGACCGTCGACTCGGGGCGGATGAACAGGATGCCCTCCTGCACATGTGCTGAAACAGTCCGCCATCGGAGAGGGTTCCACATCCCCTGGGTTACTGTCATGAGCTGGTCCGAGGATCACAGCGCTGTGACCGCTGACTGGCCAGCCCCCACTGAAGGGGACGCATGTACCACTGGGCCCAATGGACCACACTGACGCAGGCTGTCACGAGGCCCAGGAGGCGCAGGAGTCCCGGGCAGGACGCGATTGCCCAATCAGACATGATTGGGTAAAGGAGGAAGAACCTTGGCCCTGTCCGCCGGGAGCCAAGCTCTGTCCCGATGAAAGGGTCACCCGTTTTGGCACAAGTTCTGACTTGGCTCCAATGGAGAGGAGACCGGTCTGAGAGCAACCCAGAGGGCCTGAACTCTGGACCGCACTACCTCCGCTCTGGAGGGGTTGCAGTCAGCCCGCCATCCAGGTAGGGGTACCCCCGGACCCTTCAGCGCTGCAGGAATGCTGCTGGGAGAGGCCGAAGGGTATGGCCTGGAACTCGCAAAGAGATCCCCCCGCTCTGAAGCGGAGGGTCTCCAAAGAAACGGACAGATCGAAATGTGAATAATACATCCTGGAGGTCCAGGGAACAGAGCCACCTGCCTCGTTCCAAGGATGGGGTATCTGAGTCAGAGTGACCATCCAGAAAGACTGAGACCTTAAGAAGTTGTTCAGGTCGTGTGGGTCGAGAATGGGGTGCCAGATCCCCGTCCGTTTGGGGACCAGGAAAAAATCTGGACACAAACCCTGGGTCTGGAGAAGGATCCGCACCTTCCTAATCACCTCTATTTAGAGGAGCAGGGTAATGTCGGTTCGGTGGGCCAACAGCGAAGCTGCAGACCCCGTAGCTCCCCGAGGGGCAACGGCTCCAAGCGGTGGGGCCTATTCGAACTCCAGAGGCAGGACCTTTCCTGGCACCTCCAACACCCAGCGGTCCGTGGTGATAGCGGACCAGGCGGAGGAAGTGGCGGAGCCATCCCCCCCCCCCACAGGGGGACCCGAGTAGGGGTGATGAGGCCGGGGCCGGCACCCTGCGGCCCATCACTGAACAGGCTTGGAGGAGGGACTGGCCGAGGGAGCTCCTGAGCCTTTACCTCCTTGCTTCCCTTTAGAGGAAGTTGCTGGCTTGGGGTCAGGATACCCAGCGCAAGCCTGCTGGCCCTCATGCTGGTGTTGATGGGCCAGTCGTGCTGCAGGGGCCAAAGGACGAAGGGGTTTACACAAAGGTTGCCGGCGGCCCTTGTCCCTCTGGGCGGGGGTGACCAAGTCCAGAGTGGCATTAGACTTCTCGGACCCCTGGAGGTGTCCCTCCACTCCAGAGCCGAAGAGGTCAGTCCCCAAGAAGGGGATGTCCACCAACTTGTGCTGGGTATCCAACGAGAAGGTGGATATCCTCAGCCACGCCCTGCAGCGCATGGCCACCGCTGGGCGCCATTGACCTGGCACAGGAATCACCTATGTCCAGAGCAGTTCGAAGCTGCTGCGCCGGCCACCGCCTCTATCCTGGTCCCGTATTCACTGGACTGTGGTCCGCAGGTCGGCCGGGAGATGAGGGAGCACCTCATCCAGGCAGCCCAAGAGGGCGTGGGCGAAATGTGCCATCAGTGCGGCCGAGCTGGCCTGTCGGAGGCCTAGGGAAGAAGCGGCATAAACCTTGCACCCGACATAGTCCATCCTTTTGGACTCCTTGTTGGGGGGGCCTATCTACATCCTGAGCGTTCACCGAATACTGGAAGATGTTATCAGTAACTAACCCCTCAGTGGAGGGGTGCTCCGAAAAAACGGGCAAAGAACCGATAGGGATAGCATACTTCCTGGCCATCCTGGCCGAGGGTGCAGGACAGGAAGTAGGCCACTGCCAAAGCTCCAAGGCTGGGCCGACAATGGCCTCAGCCACCGAGAAGGCCTCCGAGGGTGAACCCCCTCAGTCTAGGATCTCCATCAGGGGATAACAGGCCTGCTTGGACACGGGTTCGAGCTGCATCCCAGTGAACTCCGAGATGACCCTAAGCAGACCCAGGAAGGACGATGGGCTGTCATCCAAAGACCGGCCCGGGGAGGACTCCGGGCCCTCCCTCCTGGGGAACAGGGAGGAGTCATCATCAGACTCCGAAGGGTCTGCAAAGAGCTGCCTCAGGCCTGAGCCACTCTTCGCCCGCCAAGGGCAGGCGGGAGTGAGGGAGGCCGAGAACCTGCGGGACAGGCTGTGGCCCAACCAAGGTTCCACCACATTCGGTGGGGCAGCAAGATTTGGTCGAACAACCGGCCCAGAAATGGGCACCTCGACTGCAGCGAACGGTTGCGTCGGCCGTTCAGGCGGCAGCTGCTTGATGGACGGGGAATGAATCGGAGTCGATTGATTCCCAGACAACAGCAACTGCTGCCACATAAACTCCTCATAACGTCGACGCCATCTGCGTTAAAGTCTCTCCTCATCCGAGGAGGAAGACGAGGAGGAACGGTGTTGCCACTTAACTCGGTGCCCCGACCGAGACCGCCGAAGGCGGGAGCGGCTTGACCAAGAAGAGGACCGAGACCCAGATCCTCGGCGAAACCGAGGGTGGGTCTGGGAAGGAGCGGGGGACACCCACTCTTCCCTCGGCTCGGACATACTGACCAAGGGCTGCCACCCCAGAGGCGCAGGCAGAACCTAGGCCTCCACCGGGGAAACCGGTGAAGGGTTGACGGCTCTGGCAGTAGACCACCCGGGTGACAGGTCGAGAGAACACTCGACAACGTCAATGGGAGTCTTGGCCGGCTGGCCTGATGGGGACACCGTGAGGCCAACGGCCTGAGCCGCAACCTCGACCAAAGTCGAAGATCGGCAGACCGGGGAAGGGGACCTCTCCCGCTCCCACAAACGCCGATGACGGGACTTACCCTGTGACTCCCTGGACCTGGGCCGAGAGGCAGGTCCCGATGGCCCCTCCCCTTTCAGGGAGAGGGACTGGCGAAGCTCCCTGAACGAAGCCAAATGAGAGGAACTCAAAGAGAGCGGGATAAATGCCGTGACCGAGGAGGAGGGAGATGCAGCCTTGGCCGCTGCCTCCGCCAGGGAGAAAGAGTGCTCGAGCTGCTCAGCCGAGACAGCCGACGCGGACACTGCCTGATGAGCCTCTATAGATTTTGCTGGCGTGGAAAATTCCTCGGGGCACCCAAGCCTATATCGGGCCGCGCGATCCTCCAGGGCGTTGGACGAAAGGGCTCAGCACAGTTCGCAGACTTGCGGGTCATGGCCCAAATCGAGGCAGTATACGCATGTGGAGTGCGGATCAGTTCTGGAGAAATTCCGCCCATCAGGGCGCCTCTGAGAGCCGGGGAACGAACTGTCCATCGCAGCCGCTAGGAAGAAGACCCAAGTTTTGGAAAATCAGCCAATTCGACTTAACCGAAGAATCAGGAACCAGTCAAAAAACGAGAGTCGCTAAGGAGGGAACCTGAGCTTCCAAGCGGTAAGGAAGATCTGGTGTCTTGGGGCGGAGCCGAGAGTTTTACCACCCGGGTGGGTGGGAGGAGCCAGCTTGAAGACCTTCCGGCAAGATTTAAAGCGGCAAGGAACCTGCCAGATAGTGTGGATGAACAACATATCCATGTCCCTAGAAATGACCTTTAGTGGGTGTAAATTTTTATTGTTCCAGTATGACGGTATAGAGTATGGGGATTCAAACCCTCTTCTGGTAGGGGAACCATCGTAATTTGTGCCTTCATAAGGATCAGAATTTACATGAGAATCTGATAAATATTCCTCCGAATATTCATGAGGGGTCAGATATGGCGAGTGTTCGGGCTCTGTACGTGCCTGTTTTGATGGTGTCGGAGACACAGCCTGAGGTTGGTTTTTTTTTTGTATATCATCAAAACCTATGGAATTCAACAGTTTATTTACAATTTCTTCTATATTTGGCATTTGTGAAGATGGAATTGCCATGCAATCGGGTTCTGAGCCCTGTACGCTTGGAATCAGAGGGTCAATTTGTGCCTCCCCATAATGTGACCCAGTACATCTTTGAGAGTTTTGGTTGTCATGCTCTGGTTTCTGAGCATTGTGTGTGAGTGCAAATGAGGCTGGTTTGCCTCTGCGTTCCATAGTATGTGATCCTTTATTCTGTGATGATGCAGCCCCATAAGTATCTTTTGATACATTTTTATAGAATATTTCATGATTTTTCATGGTTAAATTCTTATGAGGATCTTCCATAACTGCATTGTATGCTATTAAATAAGTCATTTTATGATAAAGGGGCTGCTCCGTCGATGGTGGGATCACTGTTATCGACAGAATAGGAGTATGATCAGGCCCAGTCGACGATGTAATGTATCTTATTGATGATGAATGAGGGAGTGCATGCTTCGTCAATGGTGGAATACTTCTTGTCGATGATGGGGAAGCCCATGCATGCTCCGTTGATGGTGGGATGCTCTTCCTTGATGATGGAACATAATGGATATGTTCAGTCGATGATGGAAAGTGCTTCGTTGATGATGAGAATGTGGATGCATGCTCCATCGATGGAGGCATACATCTTGTCGATGATGGAGGTTTAGGAGCATGTCCTGTCGATGGGGGAGGAAGCCCCATCGACGGGGAAGCAAGTAGAGTGCACTACGTCGATGGAGAAGCTGTTCTTGTCAATGAGGATGACTTATGGAGGCCTCTTGTCGACAGGGGAGTGTGCCTCGTAAATGGTGAATGTAGTAGGACCTCCGTCGTCGATGGTGTACTCAGTCTCGTCGATAGGGAAGCTGAAGAATGATGTCCCGTCAATAAGGAACATTCCTTTCTATGTGAAATTGAACATTTATGTTCTTTTGATGAAACAGCGCCTGCCATCGACGGGAAGGGATATGGCTCCTGATGAAGGATCTTTTCTTCACGATACATGTTTAGGAGATATGATCGTTGAAAGGCAGTCAGGCAGGACTTTAGATGAAGGTATTTCCTTCCCTATTTTGCTTCTCGAAGAGGACTCTGAAGTTTTGGAGCCCTTTGATCGAGTACCATGAGTCTGTAACAGGGAAATATCCATTGTAGAGCTCTATGTCAAGGACAAGAATATGGTGCCGTATGTGAAGCCCAGGGACCCCAAGCTATGAGTTCAAGCCACGTCGTAGACTGCTGGCAGAACAGTAAGCTGCTGCTAGAGCTGAAGCTGGTGGGAAAATGAATGGAGACTACCAGGGACCACCCACTTTTATAGGCTTAGTCCAGGAAGTGAGGTCATGTGTGTGGTCCCTAGTGTGGAGACTGCTAGAAGAGACTGCCATGTTAGAGCACCACCTATCCGGAACTCCCAGAAGTAACGACTTACTGCAAGAGACCATTCCATGGAAGATGTACTGTTACAGGTGAATAACCTGTTTTTCTAGGATCGTGGATATGTTGTTCATCCACACTTACTGGCACTACAGTTCTCCGGGAGGAGGGAGGCAAGGTACACTCCCCCACTGACACTCACTTGGGAAATAGAGATTGGAGAGCTGAGGCCCCAAAACCAGCATCCTGGTGTGACTCAAGGTCGATGTGGTAATGAGTAATGAAGGTGTTTGCTGACTTCCAGGTTGCAGCCCAACAGATTTCCTGGATAGGGATGTCCCTGGAAGCAGCCACCAATGCAGTGGTATGGCGGGTAGGATGAGCTCTTATCCTTCTGGGAGGTTCCATGCCCGCCAACTCATAGCACAGAATTATGCAAGATGTAGTCCATCTTGCAATAGCCCATTTTGCTGCAGGTCTGCCATAAGTGGCTTCAGCATAGGTGACAAACAGTTGATGAACCTCTCCCCGAATTTCCGCCATCCTCTCCTTATAATAGGAGAGAGAGCTCATCTCAGGTCCAAAGTATGGAGCCTGTATTCGGCCTTCGAAGTATACTTAGGGTAGTATACTGGCAGAGTTAACACCTGGCTATGGTGAAACTCTGACACCACCTTCAGAAGGAATTTCGGGTGGCGGCGTAGGACAACCTTGTCCCTGTGGAAGACCAGATAAGGGGAGTCTACCGAAAGTGCCTGGCGCTCCCCTTTCCTTCTGGCAGACGTGATGGCCACTAGAAAGGCCGTCTTCCAGGACAAGTGTGACAACGCACACTTATGCATTGGTTCGAGTAGCTTGCCCATGAGCTTTGTCACTACCAGCAGTAGATCCCACAGAGGTGAAGGTTCACGCACCAGAGGGGATATGTGATCCAGGCCTTTGAAAGAGCACCCAACCACTGTCTCCTGCGCTGTCGGCTGACCGGCCCATGCCTGGTAAGCAAAGATGACTGCCAGGTGCGCCCTAAGGGTTGATGACCAAAGACCCCCTTTGGACAGGGACCAAAGTAGTTTTTTTATTTTGTTTATTTATTTAAATTTTGGTGACTGGGTAGGCCCACTGAGACCGTAATGGTCCCTTTTTCAGGGGCGACCCGGGGTTAATTACAGTCAAGAGTACAATAAGAAGTAGGAACAAATCAAGGGAAAGTGCGCATATACAGACGTTAAAATCAGAACATATAGTACAATCACAGGCAGGTTAGGTAACATTTAGAATAACATTGGGTAAACGCTAGTTTCACAAGCGTGGCAGTTACATAAGGTTCTTTTATCAGGTCAGTTTTACGGGTTATAATTTCAAGTGTTTCAGAAGTGATAAGATTCCACTGAAATAGGATACCAACCTGTTAGGAGGCAGGTTTTCAGTATCAGAGGTGGAGTACTGTTTTCTGTACTCAGCGGTGGCATGCACAGAGACTTAGCTCTAGAAGGTACGTCTTTAGGCCTTTTTTTAAAAACCCCAAAGGAGCTGCAGTCTTGAAGATTGCTAGGTAGGCCATTCCATAGGGACGGGATGTAATTTTCGAGCGACCGAAGACCTTGGCTTGTTTAGACTTTTGGGACATGGAGGAGTCAACGACATGAGGATCTAAGTGTTCTTTTAGGCTGCTTGAGTACTAAGGTACGACTCAGGCTGGGGGGAGCATCAGTTTGTAGAAGCTTGAAAGCCAAGCATAGGGAAGTATAAGCCCAGTCTGCCCTCCAGGGAGGGCCAATTCAGTGAGTCAAGTATATTACAGTGGTGTTCTAGTGGCTGAGCTCCCAGGGCAAAGCGTCCTATTCTGTGGTACAATTTTCCTAGCTTTCACATCTCTGTGTTTTGCATTGAATGTAGCACTGGGGCACCATAAAATAAGGTGGGCAGGAGCATGCCCATGGCTATCTTTAGCCTGGATGCCTGAGTGAGAAAAGGGGTTAGACGGTACATGAGCCCAAGCTTTTGATTTAGCGCCTTGGTTATTTGTTCAACATGAACCTTGAAAGAGCAATCTTGATCGATATAGACTCCCAGGTATTTGATGCAATCCACCACCTCAATAGGATGGCCACTGGACAGATAAGGGGATAGCAGACATGTTCTGTTGGGGCCCAATTTACTGGGTCCGAATAGGATGGCTTTGTTTTTTTTCTCTTTTAGGACTAGCCTATTTGTCAGGAGTCAGGTTTCCAGTAGGGAGAGATCGTGGTTCAGGAGTTGGTTTAGATGTACAGCATTTGAAGCAGATCTGTATAGTACTGCATCATCCGCACAGAAGGTCACTTTCTCTCCACCGCAGTGCTTTGGTAGGTTGTTGATAAACAGGGAGAATAGAAGGGGCCTCAGTATTGAACCTTGGGGGACATCCTCAGCAAAGGAGCGCTTGCCTGACTCCACCCCCTGCCATCTGATTATCTGAGATCTGTCTTGCAAGTAATCTTTAAACCACTGTGTTGAGTGGTTGTCCAGTCTGAGAGAGCTAAGCTGCTGAATGAGCAATTTATGGTCTACTAGATCAAAGGCCTTGGTAAGGTCTATGCAGACTGCACCAGTAAGTTGGCCTTTGTCTTGGGCAGCAAGGATGTCGGATGTTAAGACTCACCAGGGCAGTATCAGTACCATGTTGTTTTCTGAATCCATGTTGTCATGGAGTGAGGAGGCTATGTTGTTCAGCATATTCCTGGACTTGTTGGTATACAATTCTCTCAAGCATTTTATTTAGTGTGCAGAGAATAGAAATTGGTCTATAGTTTTCAACTAGCTCACTGGGTCCTCCCTTAGGGATCAGGGTAACCAAGTTGAGAATGTTAGCCTCTGGACAGGATAGAGGGTCCAGGCCCTTGCCCTGACATCAAATGGAAAACCTTTTCCATTTGAAGGCATAACATTTCCTGGTCCATTCCTTTCTGGATGCCTCCACCACGGTAAGGACATCCTCAGAAAGACTCAAAGCCTGGAACTCTAGCCACTCAGGTACCAGGCTGTGAGGTGCAGGAGGACTGAAGATCCGGATGGTATACCTTCCCCGATTGAGAGAGAGAGAGATCAGGTCCAGGCGTGCTGGGAGCCGCTCCAGGAGCCTGCAGCTGAGGCTGAGGAGATCTGGATACCAGAACTGGCGCAGCCAGTCTGTGGCTACCAGAATCACCTTGTCCCTCCTCACCTTGAAGAACACCTTGTGGATCAAGGGAAATGGAGGGAAGGCATAGAAAAGGCCTGGGGTCCACAGCCTCGAGAAGGCATCTCCCTGCAGCAAGCCCTGCTGAGGGGGGGTGGGCATGAAACAGCCTTAGCTTGGTGTTTTCTCTGGAGGCAAACAAGTCCACCATCAATTTGCCCCAGTGGGAGAACAGGCTGTAAGCTACCTCTGGATGGAGATACCACTCATGGGATATCTCGCCTAAGTGGCTGAGAGCATCTGCCAGATGGTTTGAGGCTCCTGCCACATGAATGGCTAGGAGATACACCTCCAAACAGCTGACAAGGATCCAGATGTGGAGTGCCTCCCTGCAAAGCAGACGGTAGTGTGTGTGCCACCCTGTTTGTTGAGGTAGCACATGGTCATGGTATTGTCCATCTGGACTTAACCCTGGAGCTGAGAAGTGAAAGCTGAGAGTGCCAGTCTGACTGCTGTGAGCTCCAACAGGTTGATGTGGTATCAGGACTCCTCGGGGGTCCAGAACTCATGGGCCCTTTTGTCCCCCATGTGGGCTCCCCAGCCCATGAAAGAGGCATCGGTCATGAGGACGGCCATCAGCTCTGGGCGGACAAATGGGATCCCTTCCTGCAACTAGTCTGGGGCAGTCCACCACTGGAAAGCATCCCACATCTTCTGGGTTACAGTGATCAGCTGGTCAAAATAACCATGGCGCTGAGTCCACTGGGCAGCTAGCTCCCATTGAAGGGGCACATGTGCCACTGGGCCCAATGGACCATGGAGGTGCACGCCGCCATGTAGCCCAGAAGGCGCATAAAGTCCCGGGCAGGGCACAACTGCCCAAGTAGAAATGATTGGGCAGAGGAGGAGAGAACCTCTGCCCTGTCTGCTGGGAGCCGAGCTCTGGCTTGATGAGAGTCGAGCTCTGCCCCGATGAAGCACATCACCTGAGAAGGCATGAGTTCCGACTTGGCCTTGCTGATCAAGAGGCCAACTTGAGAGCAAGTCTGGAGGGCCAGGTCACTGGACCTCTCCACCTCTTGATGGTTGGGACCTGCTAAGAGCCAATCATCAAGGTATGTGTAAATTCTGACGCCCGATGCCTGAGATGGTCTGCCACCACTGTGATGCATTTGGTGAAGACCTGTGGGGCCGATGACTGGCCAAACAGCATGGCTCGGAACTCGTATAGGGTCCCTTCAGCTCTGAAGTGGAGGAATCGCAAATGAGATAGACCGATTGGGTCATGAAAGAAGGCATCCTGCAGATCCAGTGAACAGAACCACATGTTTTGCTCCAAGGATGGTATGATCTGGGACAGAGTAACCATCTGAAAGGTGCGTGACATGAGATACTGATTCAGGTCATACAAATCTAGAATGGGGCACTAGCCCCCCATCCACTTGGGAGCCAGGAAGTACCTGGAGACAAAGCCTGGGTCTGCTGGAGAATCCACCACTGGAGCTACTGACTCCTTGAGGAGGAGCTGAGTGATGTCGTTTCGGAGAGCCAACTGAGTATGAATGGATACTCTTTCCTCCTGAGGGGCTCAGCTTGGAGGGTACTGCTTGAATTCCAGAGGCACTCCCTGACCAACCACTTCCAAAACCCACCTGTCCGTGGTGATAATGGACCAGGCAGAAAGAAAGTGGCAGAGCTGGCCCCCCAAGGGAGGACCCAGAGCTAGCATGATGGGAGAGGGGGAGGCAGCCACCGCCCCGTCACTGAGCAGGCTTGGAGAAAGAGGATCCAGGACCTGAATCTCGGCCTCCTTTATGGGCCTGGGAGGGCCCGGGCTTGGGTCAGGGGCACCAAACTTTAACCTGCTGTTGCTGCTGCCCTCCTTGAAAGGAGGGCTGCTGTGCCACAGTGGAAGTGTGCCGAAAATGCTTCTTCTTGTTCTGCTGTTTCTTGTTTGAAGAACCCTAGCAGAAGTAGCATCCAAGGTGGCACTAGACTGCTCAATATGCTGAAGGTGACCAGCCACTCCTAGGCCAAAACGTCGGTGCCCAGGAAAGGCATGTCAGCTAGTTTGTGCTGAGTATCTGCTGGGAAAGAGGAGAGTCTCAGCCAAGCCCTGCGACAAGAGGCAACTGCAGCTACCATCAAGCGGGCACAAGAATCCTCAATGTCCAGGGCTGTCTGAAGCTGCTGTTTGGCAACAGACTGTCCCTGATCCCAGACCTGCTTGACCATGGTCTGCGTGTCTGTGGGGAGGTGTGGAAGGACTTCATCCTAAGACCCCAAGAGGGCATGGGGGAAGTGCGCCATGGTGACGTCCAAATGTGCCTGATGAAGGCCTAAGATGAGGCCACACAGACCTTACGAGCTGAATGATCCAAGAGTTTGGATTCTTTTTCGGGAGGTCGATCAGTGTCGGCAGAACTGCCAGTACATCTGAACAAAGAGGCAGTCACCAGGCTCTTGGCCAAAGGGTGCTCTGTGAACCCCGCAAGGGACCCCATGGGCACTGCGTACTTGTGGGCCATGTGGGCAGATGGAGCAGGACAGGAGGCAGGGTGCTGCCAAAGTTCTAAGGCCAGGCCAACTATGGGCTCGGCCACAGGAAAGGTCTCCATCGGGGTATCCCCCCTCTCTTGAGGATGTCTGTGAGAGGGTACTCCGCTTTTTTTTCTAGATAGGTTCCACGGGCATCCCTGTGGACCCAGAGATGAGGCTAAGAATGCCCTGAAAGGATGCAGGACCTTCCTCCATCTCTATCCTACCAGCCGATTTGCCACCCTTGGGATGAAAATGTTGGCCAGTCTCATCTGAATCCGAATAATCAGGATACAACGGTCGACCGCCCAGATCACTTTCAACCCACCGAGGGCGGTCCAGGGTGACAGTGACCAAAAGATGCCGGGGAAGCCCAGTGTCTGGTCTATCTTCCTTAGAAGGAGCCCCTTCCACAGGCTACTTGGGCGGTGGTTCCACCACGCTTGGTGGAGAGACTGGTTTAGGCCGAACTGGAGGTTTTGCCTGCTCCACAGGTGGCGGAGCAGACTTAATCAGCTCTGAAGAAGTCGGCTTCGTCCTGGGAGGCAAAAGCCAAGTAATGGCCAGAGTAGGAGCCGGAGGCGGCTTGTGCCTGGACAAAATCAGCTGTTGCCATATGAGGTCCTCGTAGCGCTGACGGAGTTTCCGCTGGAGCCTCTCCTCATCTGAGGAGGATAAGGATGACCGATGGCGTCACCTCTTTTTTGAGTGCTTGTGGCTCTTACTCAGCCTGTTGGATGAGGGGATCCTAGACCAAGATCGAGATCGGACGGGCTGATTCAGTCACTTGGGAGACACCGGCGGGACCGGTGATTTCCCAGGGTCAGGGATCACTTCCTCGATGAGATGCCCAGCAGGCTGGGTCTCCTTGACAGGGAAACAAAGGATCGGAGTCTGATTGAGAGAACAGTGGCCAAAGAGGCAATTTCAACCGAAGCTGAGACTGCCAGTTCCTAGGACCAAGACCTCTCCTGATCCCAAGAACGTCTTCGCTGAGACGAAGACGATTCCGGGTCCTTTTCCCACTTACGGGACTGAGAGGAGTGCGTGCCCACAGGACCCTCTCCCTTAGTCAGGAGAGACCGGCACAACTCTCGGAAGGAACCCGAGAAGGTGGAGCCCAGGTTGAGCGGAACAAAGAAGCTCCAAGAGGAAGCTTCCCTGGCACGAGCCGCTTCCTCCTCGAAGGCTTGCATGTGTTCCAATTGCTCAGTGGATCTTGCGGCCATGGAAACCGCCCACTGAGCCTCCTTTAATTTCACTGAAGGGTTTCCATTTTCCCGGCCTCCTCAACTTCAGGCATACGAGATGGTCGTCAAGGATGTTAGGATGAAATTCAAGACAAAAATTGCACTTTGTGGTGTCATGGTTGACACCCAAGCAATAGACGCACATGATGTGGCGATCGGTGCACAACATTTTCTGGCCGCACAAACGTTGGCAAAATCAAGGGGAAGACTTGTCTTCCATAATCGAAGCTGAGCAGTTACAATCGCTAATGCGAACTAGACGAATTTTCGGAATAACCGAAGGTTTTGAAGCCAGGGCCTATAAAATGCGGGTGCACGAAGGAGGCAACCTGAATCTTCCAGCAGAAAGGAAGATCCAGCGTCATGGGGCAGAGCCAAGGGTTATACCACCTGAGTGGCTGGGAGAAGCTAGCTTGAAGACTTCCAGTGATCCTTAATAGGGAAAGGGACATGCCAATAAGTGTGGATGAACAACATATCCACGATCCTAGAAATAAATAGAACACTTCTCACCTCATCATCAAGGAATGCTTGCAGAAACTTGTGAATGAAGCTTAAAAAAGTGTAACGCACTAAATAATTTTTAAATGGGACTTTTATACCCATCAGAAAGGCAATAAAAAAGGAAAAAATGGTCATAACTCATGCAGTCTCTGGACTATTTAAAACGTAATGGACCTGTTTTATGCAAATGGCACTACATATAGGATAGTATACAGGTAACCATACACTACAAGGCTATTCTACTGAGTGGATACAATGCCGACTGATGAGCTCAAGAGCGAATCTCAAGAGGTCCCTAAGTCGGCATTGTATCTACGAGGTGGAAGAATAGCCAAGTAGTGTATGGTTACCATACACAGTTCTATACTATAGTGTATGGTGACTGCAAAATAAAAAAAACAAATGTAACTTTTCCCCATTTTAGATCAGCTCTGCTGACGGCCCTTGATTAACTGCCACTGCCTGGCACACCCACGTGACACACACAGCAGCTCAAGGGATGAATCACAATTGCTACTGGAGTCCCTTGTATTATGATGTCCTCACTAATGCAGAATGAAAAGTCGTTCTGCGTTAGTGAGGATGTCACTACTGCAGCAGAATGACTTTTTTCGATGTATGGCTTTCCATACACAACTGTATTCCACCATACACTATAACAGGATAATCCAATTAACATTTCAGCCAGTTTACTGTAGTGGCTAATTCTTGGCCATCACAGATACAGAAGTTAGAGCACCATTTCAATGCTTTCCTGAAGAATTCCGGTAGATTACCCACAGGGGCTCTGAAATGTAATTTTTATAATTTTTCTGTAGTTATATATTGAAGTGAAAGGATGATAAATCCTTGCTCAGAGGAGGTGGCAGCCCAATGCCTTTCCATTGTGACATAGGAGTTTGTGGAGCACAGGGGTGCTCTACATTGCTATGAATGCAAGCATCTTTTAAAATATACACAGTATTTTTATATTTTAGAGGGTTACTGGGTCATATCAGTGCCACTGATGAACTAAGAAGGATCAAGGGGAAGTGCTTCTTTCAATCAGGACCAGGAATGGGAAGGATTAGCCTGCCAGCTCCTCTGAGCGAGGATTTATGGACCCCTTCCCCTTCAATATACGAGTACCAAAAAATTTTGAAAAGTTCCATTTAGAACTCCAGTGTGTGTGTGTGTGGGGGGGGGCTTCTCAATATATTTGAAATGAGCACAATCAGTGCTCTTTAACATACAACTAAAAAGTGCAACTCTTTCAGATATTAAACTTACCGAGACAAGTACTTATAGGATCAATACACATAAAGCAGTAACGGGAACAGAAACTTTGTTTTACCTTTGTTTAAATTTAATAAAAAATCTAGGCATGTGTGAAGTATGTTTATTATTACCCCAAGTGTACTGCTGGCTTCATGGGTTTGTTTAGAAACAGTTCAATGTTTCCCTTATTTAAGGCTGCTTGTTACTGCTGCCTTTCTCCCTCAATACTCATTTTTTAATTACTTATGATTTATGAAATACTGAAACATCAGTTAAGCATAAGCCTAGAGTGAAGCCTTCCATGCAGAGCTTTTGCTCAATTGATATCACTGGTTTCTGGAACTCATAAGTAAATAAAACATTAATGTTAAGTAGGGGGAGGCAGCATTGATATGAGACCTTAAATAAGTAACACATGGAATTATTTCAAACAGGCACATGGAACAATACACTGGAGGTATGAAACCAACATTACACATGGTCAAATTTCTAATTCTGTTAAAAACGTAAAAACTGGGCCTGTAGGGGCCAGCACAGTGGTGTTGAGGGTAGAGGCACTGGACGCCACACCTTGTGCCACGCCAGTGACCCGTGTTTGGGAATCAGCAAGGACTGCCAGGGGTTGGCCTGGGATGGAGAGGATCAAGAGTCCGATGACAACTCTCTTCTCCTGGGAAGGGGTGAGCTGTCACTCCTGCCACATAACTGCCACCAGGCAGAGGCCTGGAGGGTAGTCTGGGACTGTGAGCGATACAAAGGGTGAGTGTTGCCAGGCTGTAGCATATGTGCGCCTCCATGCATGTGTGTGTACCAGCAACAAGGGGCTAGAGGAGAAAAGTGAAAATGGAGCTGGAAGACTCCATGACTCCTGGCAACCCCCCGGCCTCTGGATTTGTGCTCTGACGGGGAGCAGGCCCTCCCTTCTCTGGCCCCGTCGCAGGGGGCAATCCATGAGGGAATTACTGGGGAGGAAGCAGAGTCGGGAGACTGCCGGAAGAAGCTTGCCTGCCAGCTCCAAAGGAGTGGAACTAAAATTGAACAATAAAAACTAAACCTGTAGGCTGACCCACCAGTGCAGTGGTAGCAGCCTCTGGGGAGGGGGGTTCCTGGTCACCGCTGCAGTACCGCCACCTGGGTGGTCACAGGTGGCAGTGCAAGCTGGAGCCAGCAACTGAAAGAGGGGAATGCTGTAATTCTGATGCACACTCTATGCATCCACACGTGCTTCTGACAGGCTCGCAGGTTGGGGTATGGAAAAAGTGAAAAAATTCTGACCACATAGTATGCCGTCCACTGCAGGTCATGCAATGCTGACTATGCTCTCTTTCCTGGATCCACATTTAAATTCTGCTGGGGGTACTGGGTGGACCAGGAGGGAATTTTCCATGGGGGAACAAGGGAAAAACAGGTTACTCACCTGTAACAGTAGTTCTAGGAGTGGCATATGTTTTTCATCCACACTAGCCGACATGTCCCTTTCCCTTTAAATCTTGCCACAAGGTCTAAAAGCTATCTCCTCCCGCCCACCCGGATGGAATAAGGCTGGGTTCTGCCCCTTGATGGCAGATCTTGCCTGCTGGAAGCAGAGATTATGCGTCGAAGCCGGGGAGGTCAGGTAGGTCCATGTGGATGAACAAATTATACCACTCCAAGAACTACTGTTGCAGGTAAGTAAACTGTTTTTCTAGGATTGTGGATATGTTGTTCTGTCCACACTAGTTGGCAGACTCCTAGCAGTTCTCTGGGAGGAGGGAGACAAGGCACACACACCCTACTTAGGGAACAGAGATTGGAGAACGGAGGCCCCAAAATCAGCATCCTGGCATGACGCAAGGTCAATGTGTTAGTGGGAAATGAAGGTGTTTGCTAACTTCCAGGTAGCAGCCCTGTAGATATCCTGGATAGGGATGTTCCTAGAAGCAGCCACAGATGCAGCAGTATGGCGGGTAGAGTGAGCTCTTATCCCTATGGGAGGCTCCCTGCCCATCAACCAGTAGCAGAGATCAATGCAGGATGTACTCCATCTGCCAATCGTCCACTTTGCTGCAGGTCTGCCAGGTGCAGCTTCAGCATAGGTGACAAACAGCTGGCAAACCTCTCCCCAAACTTCAGCCATTAGCTACTTATAATAAGAGAGACCTCGTCTCAGGCCCAAAGTATGGAGCCTGTACTTGGCCTCTGAATTGTAGCTGGGGTAGTACACCGGCAGAGTCAACACCTGGTTCTGGTGAAACTCCGACACAACTTTTGGAAGGAACTTCGGGTTGGGGCGCAGGACAACCTTGTCCCTGTGGAAGACCAGATAGGGAAACTTGACAGAGAGGGCCTGTAGCCCCCCAGTCCTTCTGGCTGACATGATAGCCACCAATAAGGCAGTCTTCCACGACAGATGTGACATCTCACACCTACGCATCAGTTCGAATGGCTTGCCCATGAGCTTTGCCAATACCAGCAGTAAATCCCATGGAGGTGGTGGTTCATACACCGGGGGGAGGGGTGTGTGGTTGAGGCCTTTAAAGAAACGCCAGACCATCTTTTCCTGTGCCACTGTCTGCTGACCGGCCCGTGCCTGGTTAGCAGAGATGGTTGCCAGGTGCACCTTAAGGCTCATAGATCGAAGACCTCCTTTGGAGAGAGACCAAAGGTAGTCAAGGATGCTGGACACTGAACAGGGCAAAGAGTCCAGGACCTTGCCCAGACACCAAATGGAGAATCTCTTCCATTAGAAGGCATAGCACCTCCTGTTCAACTCCTTCTTAGATGCCTCAACTACACTGAGTACATCTTTGGAGAGACCCAAAGCCTGTAACTCTAGCCCCTCAGGAACCAGGCTGTCAGGTGCAGGAATTGGAAGGTCCAGATGGAATACCTTCTCCTGACTGATGGAGAGTAGGTTCGGGCATGCTGGAAGATGCCTCAGGAGCCTGATGCTGAAGCTGAAGAGATCTGGATACCAGAACTGGTGAGGCCAGTCTGGGGCAACCAGGATCACCTGTGCCTTGTCCCTCCCGACCTTGAGGAGCAGCTTGTGGACCAAGGGAAGTGAAGGGAAGACAAAGAAGAGGCCTGGGGTCCACAGCCTCAAGAAGGCATCCCCCTGCAGCAAGCCCTGCTGAGGGGGGCGGGCATGGAACAGCCTTAGCTTTGCGATCTCCCTGGAGGGGAACAGCTCCACCTGAGGGGTGCCCTACTAGGAGAACAGGCGTGAACTATCTCTGGATGGACAGACCACTCATGGGAAGCCTCACCTACATGGCTGAGGGTGTCTGCCAACTGATTCGAGGCTCCTGCCACATGGATGGCTAGAAGATCCATCTCCAGTCAGCACACGAGGGTCCAGATGCAGAGCATTTCCTTGCAGAGAGGCCGGAAGGGCGTGCCACCCTGTTTGTTGAGGTGGTACATGGTCGTGGTGTTGTCCGTCTGGACTTGGACCACTTGACCCCGAAGGAACAGATCGAGTGCAGCCAGCGCCAGCCGAACTGCTCGGAGCTCCAGCAGGTTGACGTGGCATTGGGATTCCTCGGGGGTCACAGCCCATGGACTCTGAGATTCCTCATGTGGGCACCACAGCCTATGAGAGAGGTGTCGGTCGTGAGGATGACTGTTGGCTTGGGGCAGACAAACAGAAGCCAGAAGTTATCCCAGCCTGGGAATGCACAATCATAGTTCCAGCTGCTTCGTCATACTGCTTCCCTACTCTTAATCTGTCAGGTTCCCATTTTAATTCTCATCCCTCTCCTCTGGCCCTCCTCCCTTCACCTATGTCTCCCCATGCACTTCCCCTGCTAGCTTTAAACGGCCATGTCAGCATGTCCTATGCCCTGGCTAGACGTACCATAGTGACTGAACACCACACAATAACCCACACGAAAAGAGATCACGTCTACCTGATAAATGCCCTCAAGAAATTGTTTCTAATTCTCCTTTTCTGTTCAGGCAATGTCGAACTAAATCCAGGCCCCCCAACTCAAATCACTTCTCCATCGGAGTTTGCAGCTGCTCCTGAGATGAAACTGATGATGGTCAATATTCTAAGCCTGATCAAAAAACTTGACCATCTTCAAGTCTGGGCAGCCCACACTGACCCAGACCTGATTATAATTACAGAGTCATGGCTAAAAAAGACCAATACTGATCCACAAATTTAGGGCTGATAGGGATTCGGCAGGGTGGGGGGTGTTGCATAAGCCAAATCCAAATACGATGTTAGCAGCATTTCCTGTAAAACTAAGCCCAAGGAATATGAGATTGTCTCGCTCAAACTTCACCTTCCATCCACAGAGTGCATCACAATCATTGGTGGCTATAGACCCCTGACAGGAGGCACAGAAATTCTTAACGTATTAATATCCATAACTTTGGCTGCTAATACAGAAACAATAATCTTAGGGGACTTCAATATGGATTGGCTAACTGCTAAATCCCACCCCCTAAAAGCCATCTGCGATGAGCTGGGTCTTACACAAATAGTAACTGAACCCACAAGAATCAATGCTTCTAACTCTGCCAACAGCTCACTCTTAGATGTCATCTTAACTTCGCACCCCCATAAAATCTCACATTCTGCAGTTTTCCATAACGATATGAGCGACCACAATAACGTTGTTTGTACAAGATTCCAATCTAAAACCCAGCAGCACCCTAAATTCAGAATCAAACGCTCGTTACGTAAATTCAACTCATTAAACTTCCTAACCGATCTAGCTACAATCAGGTGGCAAGATCTTGCCAAATCTGCTGATGCCACCGTCTCTGTTCTAAATGACAACCTCACCACCCTAATTAGCAAGCATGCTCCTCTTATTAAAACGAGGGTGCGGAAAATTTCGCATCCGTGGTTCACCCAAGAGCTCAAATATGCATTTACCAATAGAGACAAACTATGGGCTAGGGCCAGACACACAAAGAACCCGGCAGACTGGCAGGCGTTTAGAACTGCCAGAAATGGCTGTGTTAAAAGTGTACGGACTACTAAAGCAAACTTCTACATCTCCGCTCTGGAGCAGACCAAAGGGAACTCCCAAAAAATCTGGAAGACACTGAAATCCACTGAAGACCATTCTGCTGCTCCTTCCCTTTCCACCAAGATTCTGGCCAAGGACGGGATAGTTGAAAATAAACTGCAAATCATCGAAGAACTTAACCTTCACTTTGCCACAGCTGGGTTGGCATTCGATTCTTCCCCATACGCTAGTCCAGTGAATAGCCACACTAAACCAGATTCTACGCATGCTACTCCACCTCATCCCTTCCAGCTGTGCCTGATTAGCTACAAAGAAGTCGAAGACATAATTCTTAGCCATGACACCAAGAAAAGCGCAGGGGACGATGGCCTGGAATCATTTTTCTTACAGTTAGGCTATGCCCAGCTCACAGGCCCCATCCTTCACATCTTCAACCTCTCTATTACCACAGCCACTGTTCCATCCTGCTGGAAACCTGCCCATGTACTTCCTCTCTTCAAATCAGGACATCCCTGTGACTTAAACAATTACCAACCTATCTCTATCTTACCCACTCTCTCCAAAGTGTTGGAAAAACTTATATACAACCAACTAAAAAATCACCTTGAAGCACACTCACTCCTAAACCCGGCCCAATCTGGTTTCAGGTCAAAGCACAGTACCATCTCAGCCTTGGCTAAAGTCTCTAATGACTGGATCCATGCTATGGACACCAAGAAGGTTACTGGTGCAGTCTTTCTGAACCTCCTTAAGACGCCGACACTGTCGACCATCACCTCCTAATCACCTGTCTTGCCACATAGGTGCCACTCCACTTACCTTGAAGTGGTTTACCAGTTATCTCACGGAAAGGATACAAAAAGTCAAGGCTGATGGCCTACTATTTGCTACCCTTCCAATTGCCAGAGGAGTCCCTCAAGGCTCCATCCTAGGACCAATCCTTTTTTCCCCCCTCTACATTAACAACCTTGACTCCCACATAAAGAACTTTAGCATACATTTCTTTGCGGATGATACGGTTTTGTACGCATCAGGCTCGTCCTTAACGGAAGTCAGGGAAGCACTCCAAGCTGACTTTATCCAGTTAGAAAGCAAACTTATCAATGCCAAGCTTCTCTCCTAAATGCCAAAAAAACTAAGACAATGATTTTCTCAAGACTTGTCTTGACTGATGCCCCACCTACCACACCTAAAAACTTCTTAGTTACCTCCCTAGGTGACCCCTTGGAAGTCGTACCTAAATTTAAATATCTAGGTATGTGGACAGAGACCAAGCTTTCCTTCAGCGACCACATCGAGGATCTGTCAAAGAGGCTTAAAGGAGAAGTCCACCCAAAACTTGAAAAAATATATGTTGTGCAGAGTGTTTTAATTTGTATGTTAAGTTCTAGTGTTTGCTTCCCTTCGACTGGTATTAGGAGTTTTTCCTAAATTAGCCTGCTAGCTTTATGCTAGTTTTATGACCCCTGGGGATCTTCATCCTGACAGCTTAATTGTATTTCTTGTTCCCACAGTGCATCTTGTCTCATGTGACTGTGATGTAAGAGAGCCCCAACATTCAGCATACACATGCCAAGCAAACTAAATATCTTGGAAGCTTTACATGCTGCACAGAAATTACCAGCAGCAAAGTTTTTCAGGACAGTAGGACCTTTATGATGAGGGTAGTCACTAAGCTGGATTCTACAGAGTTTAAAATTTAGCCATCTCTACTGTTGTGAACTGACTGTAAAGCAATGCTTTCTGCTGGATTTATGGTCTCTGCTACATCACCGTTACATGAAACAAGGTGCATTGTAGGACAAAGAAATACAATTAAGCTGTCTGATATGGAAATCTCCAGGGGTCGTAAAACTACCTTAAGCCAGCAGGCTAATTTAGGAAAAACTCCTAATACCAGTCAGAGGGAAGGAAACACTAGAACTTCACATACAAATTAAAACACTCTACACAACATATATTTTTTCAAGTTTTGGGTGGACTTCTCCTTTAAAGCACGCATGGGTTTCTTCTTCAGAAATAGAACCCTCTTTTCTTTCGCAACCCATAAAAGACAGGTCCAAGCAACTTTCCTTCCCCTGCTTGACTACGGAGACATTACCTTTATCTCCTCCCCAATCTTGAGCCTATCTAAACTGGACGAACTCTACCACTGTGCTCTTCGCTTCATTACTAACTCGGCATACAGGACCCACCACTGTGATCTTTATGCAGCAGTTGGGTGGTCCTCTCTTGCCACCAGACGCCTCCTGCATGCTGGCATTTGGACCCTCAAATTACTACTCCACAAACTGCCTGTCTATCTAACGCCTCTCATACACATTTCAAGACAGCCTACTCCTTAAGGAAATCCTACCTTATCCTACTAGATGTTCCCAGGACACGTACCACAGCCAGCCAAAGAGCCGTCTCTTACACCCTACCAAACATTTGGAACCAACTACAAGCCATGCTGAAGCTAACCAGCACTGTATCAATTAACTCCTACAAAACACTAGCTATGTCTAAATTAAAAGACATATGTAGTGCTACTAGGCCCCCAACGCCAAGTCAACTCCCTAGGTACCAACTGGCCCTCTACTTTTTAAGCTGAAATGTGTTGCATAATATAGGACTAGGTTAAAACTGGAATGTATTGCATACATAGTATAAGAACTTGTATTGTGCATACCTCTTAATTTTATATATTTTTCTTCCTGTTGTCCTACATTGTATATCTCCTGTCTATGTAATTGCGAACTCTATGTGTATGTGACTCAGGACCTCCTTGTGAATGAGCTTGCTCAACGGAGACTTTCCTGCAATAAACTTGAACTAGGATCTCTCCCTGCAGATGTTCTAGGACGGTCCACCACTGGAGGGCATCTGACATCTTCTGGGTCATAGAAACCAGTTGGTTGAAATGACCATGTTGCTGAGACCAGTGGCTGGCCATCTACCACTGAAGGGGGCTGCATATGCCACCCGGCCCATTGGACCACGGTGGTGCAGGCCACCAAGTAACCCAGAAGTCGCAGGAAGTCCCAGGCAGGGCACAATTGCCCAACCAGAAATGATCGGGAAAAGATGGAGAGAACCTCCACCCTCTCTGCCAGGAGCCTGGCTCTGGCTCGGCAAGAGTCGAGCTCTGCCCCGATGAAGCAAATCACCTGTGAGGGCACGAGTTCCAACTTGGCCCCGTTGACCAGGAGGCTAAGGCTGAGGCAGATTTGGAGGGCCAGATCCCTGGACCTCTCCACTTCCAGTCTGGAAGGACCTGCTATGAGCCAACTGTCAAGACAGGGGTACATTATGACTCTTAAGATGGGCCGCCACCACTGCAATGCACTTGGTGAAGACTCTGGGGGCCGATGACAGGCAGAATGGCATGCCTTGGAACTCGTAGAGGGTTCCCTCCTCCCTGAAGTGGAGGAAACTTTGGTGGGATGGATGGATTGGGACGTGAAACAATGCATCCTGTAGATCCAGTGAGCAGAACCACATGTTCTGCTCGAGAGATTGCATGATCTGGGACAGAGTTACCATCCAAAAGATATGAGACCTGAGAAATGGATTCAGGTCATGCAGATCCAGAATGGGGCGCCAGCCCCCCATCCATTTCGGGATCAGGAAGTACCTGAAAATGAACCCTGGGTTACCCTGGTGATCCGCGACTCTGACCACTACCTCCTTGAGGAGGAGTTGGGCAATGTCATCTCTGAGAGCCGACCGAGTATGGGTGGATACCTTCTCGTTCCATAGAGCACGGACTCAGCTTGGAGGATACTGCTCGAATTTCAGCAGCAGACCCTGGCCGACCACTTCAAAGATGCACTTATCCATTGTGACAGCAGACTAGGCAGAAAGGAAGTGGTGGAGCCACCCCCCACCCCCACAGGAGGACCCAGAATGGTTGTGACAGGCATGGTGTTGGCTACCCCCATCCTGTCAATATGCAGGCTTGGAGGAGGAGGAGGATCCGACAGGGGCCACCGGGCCCCTCCCTCTGGGTTTAAGGGCAGCCAAAGCCCATGACTTGGGTCGAGGGTGCCAAGGCTTAACCTGCTGTTGCTGCTTCCCAGATTGGTAATAGGGCTGCTTGGCCACAGGGGCAGAAGACCAAAAGGGCTTCCTTTTCCGTCTCTTCAAACCTTGAGGTTCTTTCTGGGTGGAGGTAACAGAGTCCAAGGTGGCACTGGACTTCTCGATATGCTGGAGGTGACCTTCGACTCCTGGACCAAACAAGTCAGTACACAGGAAGAGAACGTCCACCAGTTTGTGCTGGGTGTCTGCTGTAAAGGTTGAGACCCTCAGCCAGGCCCTGCAGCGCATGGCAACTGTGGCTGCCACTGTATGGACACAAGAATCCCAGATGTCCACAGCTGTTTGGAGTTGCTGCTTGGCAACAGCCCGGCCCTAGTCATGGGCCTGCTTGACTGTGGTCTGAAGGACCGCGGGGAAATGAAGAAGCACCCCATCCAGAGAGCCCAGGAGGGCATGGGAGAAGTGTGCCATAATGACAGCCGAACTCACCTGTCTGAGACTGAGTGAGGAGACAGCACAGACCTTTCTGGCCGAATGATCCAATTCTTGGACTCTACCCGGGGGTCTATCCATGTCTTCTGAATTGCCTGAGCACCGAAACACTGACTCGGTCACCAATTCCTCAGCCGAGGGATGTTGTGTGAACCCTAAAGGGGGGCCCATAGGGACCACGTACTTGCGTGCCATATGGACTGAAGGTACAGGGCAGGAAGGCTGGGTGCTGCCAAAGCTTGAAGGCCAGGCCAAGTATGGCTTCGGCCATTGGGAAGGCCTCAGACAGAGAATCCCCTTTTCTGAGGATATTAGTCAGGGGATATTCTGCCTGTTTTTCAACGGGCTCCAGAGTCATCCCCGTTGATTCAGAGATGAGACAGAGGATGCACAGGAAGGACGTGGGACCTTCCTCCATCAAGAGATTCATGGAATTGTTATCACATGGACACGAATTCAGGTCTGAATCCTCAGACCCCAAGTCTGGCTAGAGCGGCTGCCCACCAGAGTCACTTTCAACCCGCCGTGGGCGGTCAGGAGTAAGGGTGACTGACAGCCTGTGTGGGAGACCCTGAACGGGCTGAGACTTCTTAGCAGAAGCCCCTGAAGGAGGCTGCTTAGGTGGTGGCTCCACCAAGATAGGTGGAGAGGCCAGCTTTGGCCGAGCTGGGAGGGTCTTTACCGGCTCCATGGGTGGAGGAACAGTGGTGACCGGCTCTGAAGAAGTCAGTGTTGACCTAGAGTGTGACAGCCAGGTGATGGCCATGGTTGAAGCCAGGGTCGACTTCGGACCAGTCAGCATGAGCTGTTGCCACATGAGGTCCTCATAATGTCGGCGCAGCTTGTGTCAAAGCCTCTCCTCACCCGAGGAGGATGAGGACAAACTGGGGTGTCTCCGTGTCTTGGAGTGTCGCTAGTGAAACTTCCTCGGCCTATTGGTCAATGGTGTCCGAGATCTCAAAGTCAACTATCAGGGAGACCGACGGGGTTTCTCAGAAGGGGCCGGGGAGAACTGCGGCTCCTCCAGATCAGGGACAGTGACCACAGGTGGAGCACCAGCTAGCTGGGTCTCCTCCTCGGTCGGAAAGACCAGAGTCCTAAATAAGGAATTGTCGGCCTCATCAGTCGACAAGGGGTCGATAATGATTTTGACCTGGTCCTCATCCTGCGTCTGAGCTGTCAGGCCTGATGGGGGTACCGTGAAGTCAGTGGCTGAGGTCGCAAATTTCGACCAAAGTTGAGACGGGAGACTCCTGGGACTGAGGTCTCTCTCTGTCCCAAGAGCGTCATCGTGAAGATGTTTCTCTCAATCCTTTGTCCTTCTTATGGGACTGAGAGGTGTGCAAACTGGACGGGGCCTCTCCTTTCGTAGGGAGGAACTGGCACATCTCTTTGAAGGATCCAGAGAAGGAAGTGCCCAGACTGAGCGGAACAAAAACCAGCACTGAAGTTGATTGCTCAGCAGCACGAGCCGCCTCCTCCTCGAAGGCTTTCATCTGCTTCAATTGTTCGGCAGATCCTGCGGCCATGGAGACCACACAATGGGCATCTTTAGATTTGACCAGTGGTTGCCATTTTCCTGGTCATCCGAGTTGCAAACGTGCAAGATGATCATCCAAAACTGCCGGATGAAAGGTGCAACAAAAATCGCAGGCCTAGGTGTCACGTGCATGGCTCAGACAGTAGACGCACATGGCATGTGGGTCACTATGGGACATATTCTGCCCACAGGGACACCAGGTGAGGACTTGTGCTCCATTGTACTTGCTATTGAGACACTCTAATGAGTTTGATTTTCGGTAAACTATCTGAAGGATAAAAATCTTCCAAGTGGAAAGGAAGATCTGGTGTCAAGGGGCGGAGCTGAGGCGTATACCACCCACATGGGTGGGAGGAACCAGCTTTTAGACCTTCTGGCAACATTTAAAGGGAAAGGGACATGTCAACTAGTGTGGATAGAACAACATATCCACAATCCTAGAACAAAAGGTTAGTCCTGAAGATGGCATGTGACGGGACTGGGTGGAGCGGCAGATTGATGTGGTCTAGTTGGGAGCGCTGAGGAGAAAAGCACAGCAATTAAAAAAAAAACTGGGCCTGTCTAGTAGCATGGCGGTAAAGCTATCACCTACTACACCAGTGAGCCAGGTTCAGGAAGTTCACCGGTTGCCTAGGGGGCTGGCCAGTGGAGAGAGGATTTAGCTTCCCAGCTGTTCACATTCAGGGAGGGGGAGGGCACAAGTCCAGCTGACTGGCTGCTACCCAGGCAATGCACTGTGACAGCATATGCAGGGGAAGGGGTCCCCACACCTTGACACCGGGGGGGTCTCTGCAGAGGCAGAGCACGTGCATTACATCAATGCATGTGTGTGGGCCCCACTGATGAAATGGAGGAAAAATGTGGCCTGGTCCCCTGCAAGCTCTGCAACGACAACTGGGCCCTTCCAGGCAGTCCTGTTTCAGAGGACACACTGGAATAAGGTAAAATCCCAAAGAAGTCTTGTGCTGGAGCTGAAGCAACTGGTCCAAATGGGGGCCCATCAGCAGTGAACAAGGAGGATAAATTCAAGATCAAAAACAAAATAGTGAAAAGTAAAAAAAAAAACAAGACGTTCCCTTTAAAGAATAAGACTCAAGGGGCTCGATTCAGAAAGAGCCTTTAGATCAACACAAGGTGTGTCAAAGAACCACCTTGCATCAAAGTCCAGTGCACCAAATAATGTGCGCCATATTCAGAAAGAAGAGCAGTCTTTGCAGCAAAGTCTGCCATACTGACCCAAGACGTGAGGCATGTGGAGGGAATGCAGCAAGCCGAGGTGCAACAGTATGGGGCGCAAATCTCTCCAGGTGAGCCCTAGAGGCTATGCAGGAGGGGCAACAATGCTCACACTAAAGCATCACAATGATGTGGGGGTGGGAATGCCCCAAGGTGGGTGAAAACTGAGGAGGAAGACATAGAGCGGGAAGTGACGCAAGCTGCGTCAAAAAGACAATGCGGTGGACAAGAACTGTCGCAAGCTGCAGCAAAAAATGCTGCATGGGGCAAGACCTGTGAAAAGTCATGTGGCGGATGAAATGGCCACAGTAATGACACGTACAGCCCCAATACCACCTCCAGGGGTGTTGGGGCTATCTTACCCTCCCTGTCTGCAGCTGGATCTGCTCCATTCTGTGCACCACTGTCGGCTAGACCAGCAGCTCCACCCTGGTCTAATGGATGCTTGCCATCATCGGTGCAGTGTCGGGGCTCCCACCTTTGTGAATCCCAGAAAAGGGGACATTGCATCATTTTTGTGTCGCAAGCCCTGTTGCAATATGGCGCACCCAAGTTCTTGACACAAGCATGATGCAAGACTTTTTTTAATACTTTACTGAGTTAGAGCTTTTCATACATTAGTAGCTATAGATGAGCACAAACAACACCTAATGACAATTATTCCAAAGTCATTCCGTTGCTGAGGCAACATTGCATAGATCCAACTGTTGACAGTATTCATGAGGTACAGATAAAATTCAGTCCAGGTTATTTCCAGAAGAGACAGCATGACAATGTAAACAAAATGATAAAACTCCACTGTATAGAGTTCCCCCCTGCCCTGTTTCTCCCTACTTCTACAAACTTTTAAATACCATAGTATCATCATGGAATGAACGAGGGGTCCCTGGCTGAGTTAAAAAATACCCAGGTCCTCCATCTAATTTCAAACTGTGCTACTTAATCCGTAGCCCCAGCAATCATTCGCTCCATGAAGTAATGCTCTTAAACCATAAAATGCCAATCTGCTACTACAGGGGGTCAAGATTGCTTCCAAAGCTTGGTTGATCACCTCCTTGGCTAATAAAAGGAAAGTGAATAAAAGTGAACCTTTCTGTACTTTAGAACCCTCAGAGGGAACCGACAGAAGAGCCAGTCCAGGTGCAAGTGTCAGGTCAGAGCCAATTATCTCTTTTAACTCCTGAGCAATCTGTTGCCAGAATAACTGTATTTTTACTACAGCCCCCAAAAATATGCACATGATCTGCACGCCCCTCACCACACTGCCTCCAGCAATCTGCTTCTACTGTTGGAAATATCCTAGCTATCTGGGCTGAGGTGTTAAAGTACTTACTGCGAGACTTCCATGCAAATTCTCGCCAATAAGGGGCCAAGGAAACGCCAAACAAAGGCCGGGTATACTTTAACCAATGGTCATAAGGTACCCTGTTCAGTAACTCTTTATTCCAGGCCGCCAAGATTGTCCCTGAGGAGTCAGAAGCGAACTCCCGAAGACCTCTATATATCAATCCTATCAAATGTTGCTGCATGGACCCTCGAATAAAAGTAATAAAAAATTTCAAAAAAAGAGGAAGAAGCGGGTTTGGTAGACATTTTCTTTCAGGACCCTTATGATGAAGAAATGCTCGAACTTGAAGGTACCTTTAATATTCTCTGTTAGCAACACCAAACTCCTTCTGGAGTTGGGTAAAAGAGATCACCCCTTGGGAATCCAAAAATTGGTAGGTATCGAGAGCCCCCTTCTGTGCTATTGCCGAAAGGTTAAATCAAAGTGGGCTGGTAAAAAGTCAGATTCTGCTGTTAATAGCCTCAAGTAATAAAACAGTGATTCCAGTGAAGGAAAAGCTCTAACCCTGTACCACAATTTTGGAGTCTGCTGCGCTCCCATATAAAAGTCTGCTAATTTTGGCAGGAAGGAAACAGGAGCAAAAATCACCCAATTACAAGGGGGCTGGACGTTTGGATTTTGCAATGCCAAAACCTGAGCGAGTCCTACAACAGTTGCAAATTGTTTAAAATCCGGGAGACTCAGTCCTCCTCTATCTTTTGGCAACTGCAGCAGGGACCACCTAACTCCGGGTTTCGCCCTTCCCACACAAACCTTGATAATGTCCTATTCCATGAGATAAAATACATCTGTGTGTGTGGGGGGGGGGTTAAAGAGATTGTTTGAAATAAATATAATCTAGGTGAAATATTGGATTGTATAGCTTCGATTCTAGAACAAAAAGGGAGCCTCAGTTGGGATCACTTATGAATATCAGCTTCCAGTTTCAAAGTCAGGGGTTCATAATTTACTACGGTCAAATCAGAAATCTGTAAAGGCAAAAAGATACCTAAATATTTCAATTTCGTACCTCTCCATTTAAATGGCATACGTTGTTGTAATGAGACAGAAGGTTTGAAATCAAGAGCGAACACCTCTGTCTTGGATACATTAACCACATATCCTGAGATAACAGCAAACTCCTCTCGTATTTGCCAGACTACAATTAAAGATGTCTCTGGGTCAGTCAGTGTCAACAGCACATCATCAGCATAAAGTGACACTCTCCTCCCAACTCCACTCCATGAATCTCTCTAGAGGCCGAATCGCCACAACCAAGGACTCTATATAAAGAGCAAATAGTAAAGGTGATAGGGGACAACCTCATCTAGTGCCTCTTTCTAGATTGATGGGAGCAGACAGGGACCCATTTACTCTAATATATGCTTGTGGGTTGGTATAAATATTACTAAGCCAATTAATAAATTCTACTGAAAACCGAAGGAAGCCAACACTTGCCATAAGAACCAGAGTACCCGGTCGAATGCCTTATAGGCATCTAAACTAGCCATGACCACAGGTAGAGAAGCTTTAGAAATATAATTTAAGAGGTGGATAATTCTGGTTGTGTTATCAGATGTTTGCCTGTTCTTTAAGAAACCAGATTAGTCCGGATGGATTATACCTGGCAAGATATCCTCTAGTTGTTTTGCCCAAATAGACGTATATAATTTATAGTCACAGTTTAAAATAGATATGGGCCTGTATGACTCACGATGTCTAGGATCTGTGCCAGGTTTGGGAATTGTAGATATAACCGCACAGGCCCACGAGACCAAGGGGTCTCCATCCTGTACTTCCAGATAAATTTGTCTCATTAAATTAATTAAGGACAGAAGGAGGGCCTTATACTATTCCTGAGGAAAACCATCCGGTCCCGGAGAGTTTAATGTTTTTGCTTGCTGAACTGCCAGCCCAATCTCAGCCTCTGTGACTGGAGTCAAAAGTTTCTCCTGCTGAGCCTGGGTTAACTTAGGGAACTGTAATGCAGCAAGGAAATGCTGAATAGTTATTTTGGGGTGAGCATACAAATCTCTGTAGTATGTTTGAAAAATTGAGAGGATTGAGAGGAGGATTGCCTTTCAGTATACCGGTAGAAGGATCTCTCATTTTAGTTATTGTAGCCGCCTGTCTATAGCCCCGAAGTCTCTTAGCTAGGTTATGAGCACCTCTTGGTCTGCCCTCATAATAATACTTTTTTAAGTACTGAAGTTTGGCCTGCACTTGGTAGTCAATTATAGCCTGTAGTTCTCTCTTAATTTGCTGGATTTCCTCTGTCACATTCCCATCACCCTGTTCCATACCCTGCTGTAGCATTTTCAAATGTTATTGTAGCTGATTATACCTACCTTCCCTTTGCCTCTGCTTTCGGGAAGCAAAGGCAATTATCTTTCCTTTAATTACAGCCTTTAACACGGCCCAGACCAGTGCTGCAGAAGTCCCCGGTGTTGGATGATCTCGAATAATTTGGGGAATTCTCTGATCCATTAGGTCCTTAAACCCCTGCTCTTTTAAAAGAAACATGTTAAAACTCCACAGCTCGTCTGTGGGGCTTCCCAATATCTGATTTTAACAGTAATTGAGTATGATTTGATAAGAAACGAGCATTCAAAGAAAGGACCCTTAAGACATCAAGATGTCCTACAGAAATGAAAAAATAATCTACCCTAGATGAGGTCTTGAACTGTGGTGATTCATAGGTGAAACCCCCCCTTTGGAGTAAAAATGTTTCCAGACATCGAGGAGCCCCAAAGCAGAAATTTGGGAATACAGCTGTCTCTGAGTGGGTGACATTCTATGGCTCTGTGGGTACGAAGTATTTATTCTGGCATTTAAAGTTATGTTAAAATCTCCACCCATTATCAGCACCCCCTTTTGAATATCAATAAGTCTATTAAGAAGTTGACATACTCTAGCTGGAGGCAGGTACACATTGGCCAAATTAATGTCTTGCCCATATAGCGTTCCCTGAAAAATAACATAGCAACCAGTAGGATCCGCATGTTCAACTCCCACTTCCAGTGGAAGAGCGGCTGATAGCAATATTGCCACTCCTCTTCTTCTCCTCCCAGTCTTACCTGAAGCTGAATACACTTTATATTTCCCACCTGCCGCCAACTTCTAATGTTCAGATGGAGACAAGTGGGTCTTCTGTATACAAATAAGATCTGGAGCCTGCCACTTAATATATTGAAGCAATCTCGACTGCTTTACTGGACTATTAATTCCATTCATGATTAATGAAAGGACTGTAAATGGTGACTTAGCCATCATAAATCCTAGAAAAAATCCACTTTCCACCTAAGTGTGTAAAAGCCCATCTACTCTCTACAAGCTTAGCGGTCCTTCCCCAAAACCACCCACCTAGACCCAAATCTCTGTTCCAGAACAAATACAAGTGTAAGGAAATGATTCTTATTATGTAACTTCTAATATTAAGCTCATCTCAAAATAGCTGACTTGCGAGTCTACACAAAGTACCTCTTTTTATCTTATAACACAACTTTGAACTTTAAATCTCCTGTAGCGACTTTGCCCCAAGGAACAGTAATTTCTCAAAAATATATGTAAACAGTAGAACTAGTAAAGCATGATATTTAAACTGAGTAAAAGTAATAGAAAAAAAAACTTCCAAGGCTTGGGGGGCGGTGATCTTAGCGCCCCCCCCATAGTTCCTGTATGGTCTCCCGGCAAAATACCGGCTCCAGTAGGAAAGGAGGTAATGCCCAGGTCTCCAGCGCCTGTGGCCTCCTGGGAGCTTATACGCGCTCCAACAAAAAAAGACAAAAGGGTCAGAAACAAAATCAGCAGGCAAGGGAATTCAAACGCCCCTATCGTCAGAGAATATGTCAATGCCCACTTAACTGAGGTCTCTGCCTCCGGTCCATGTGGAAAAATTCTTTAACCAGTGTTAAAGTCCTTATGCACTCTGAACATTGGGGATCTTTAAATGAGTTATCTATTAATCAAGCCTCATAAACAAATGTTCCAGTATATATTTCACAATTCAAGTTCTTATGGGGCATATGTCTGTGAGAGTAATAGTCCCGAAATATAAGCCATACGAGGGGGGCCGGGTCTCATCTCTGAAAGCACCTCAGCAAGTGGCCCAACCAATTGTACTAAAAATATAATAACCAAATCTGGCTGGCCTAGAGACAAGGTGGCAAAAGGAGTGGCCCAGTGAATTGCCCCTCACCCCACCCCCCTACTGACCTTCAGGTAAACCATTAAGGAAGCTGAAGTCTCTCAAGTCTGTCCCATCTCAGTGTTCAGCTCTGTACCTCTCTGTGGTCTGGAGGCTGGATCCACTGTTAGCTTCGTGCGGTTGGTAAAATTCAGGCCCATTTTAGTAAGCTCAAGCTTAGTCCCCTGTGCAGTAGCAAATTATTTTTTGCCACCGGGGAGATGAACCATCAATCGAGCAGGGTAGGGAATTGAAAATTTGTGACCAGCAGCTTTGATCACCGGCAACAGGTAGGCCCGGTGGAGTCTCATGGTTTTTGGGGCATAATCATGGTCCAAACAGAAATGCTTCTGACAGTAAAATATTTTCTGCTTTCTCCAGGCTAATAAAAGAATCTGCTCTTTGGTAGAATAACTATTAAAGCATGCAATAATCGATCTAAGAGGAGCCACTGGATCAGCAGGTTTTGGCATTAAGGCCCGATGCACCCTTTCTAGGTTCAATTGTTGCCCTTCAGGCAGCTCCAGAGCAGTGCGCAAGACAGTGACCACAAATTTCTTTATTGTTTGAGCCTTCAGAGCCCTCTGGGATGCAGTAAATATGGATATTCTCCCAGCGAGCCCTATTTTCAGCATCCTCCTGCCTAGCTTTCAGAGCTTCTTGTTGCTGTTGTAAATTATGTACTTGTGTCTCCAAATCATATATCCCGTTTTCAGTAGCCGTGAGAAACAGGTTACTCACCTGTAAAGCACAGTTATGTAAGAACTTACCGTAACAGTAGATCTTCGAGAGGAGTTCTTGCAGCAGGCAATATCATTAGGACTGAAGCCGTCAGATGTCAGGACCCCAATGAAAAACTTGTAGCTAGCAGTTTGAGGCAGGGGACCACCCCCGACGTCAGACGTGGTACAAAGGGAGCGTCCCTGCCGGAGATCCGGCTATAGAAAACTGGGGAACCGAGCAGAAAATCCCCACCATGTTCTGGTGACAAAAACAACCAAATACTATCCCAGGGGATGGAGGGTGGGACAGCCACCTGCTGCAAGAGCTCCTCTCGAAGATCTACTGTTACGGTAAGTTCTTACATAACTGTACTATCTTTCTTCGAGGGTGGAGCTCTTGCAGCTGGTCATATCATTAGGACTGAATCCCATGCAGTAACTAAGGATAAGCCCAGGTATGAGAAGGGTGGTGGATAATGAGGATGCATCTAAGAGAGAAGGCCTTGTATGACTGCCAGTCCAAACCCTGTTCTCTTTCTGGATGTAATGTCCAAACTGTAGTGTCTGATGAAGGTGTGGACTGAATTCCACATGGCTGCTGCGCAAATGTCTGCCAAAGAGACATTTCATTGCACTGTAAAAGAAGAGGCCACCGCTCTGGTGGAGTGGCCCCTTACGGTGCCTGGAAGGGGCCTGTTATGATGCTCATAACAGAACGAAATACACTGTACTAGCCAACGGGCTAGAGATTGTTTAGAAATAGAGGCTCCCAGCATCCGCTTAGTGAATGAGACAAACAACTGGTTCGAATGTCTGGAGGAGCGGGTCCTGTGGAGGTGGTACCTCAAAATATGATGAACATCCAAGGTGCGCAACAGTGCTTCTCCTTGGTTGGAAAACTCTGGGTAATAAACCGAAAGGTTGATGTCCTGGTTAAGGGTCAGCACGGACACCACCTTTGGCATGAACCTGGGATTCGTGCATATATTCACCTTGTCCCTATGGAAGACTATATAGGGTTCCTTATACATCAGAGCCTGGAACTCGGAAACCCTTCAAGCTGAGGTAATAGCTACCAAAAGGAGGGTCTTCCATAAGAGGAAGCGCAGCTCACAAGAAGCTGCTGGCTCAAAGAGAGGAAGGGTGAGCTTCTCCAGGATGAAAAGAAGGTCCTAAGGAGTAACTCTGTCCCTCTTGGGAGGTCTGATATGTAAGACCCCTCTTAGAAACGTCTTGCAGGCATTGAGTTGTGCCAGATACTTATCTCCGAAAAGGTCGTGATATGCAGAAATCCCACACATGTGCACCTTGATGGATGAATAGCTCAGTCCCAAGTCCAGAAGGTGACAGAGATATTCTAGCACTTGCCCAGCTGGACAACCCAGGGGATTCAAGGCACGGGCTGTAGCCCACAAACAGAAGCGTTTCCATTTCAGAGCATAGGTGGCCCAGGTGGAAGGCTTCCTCGCTGCAACCAGTACTTCTACCACCCTGCTTGACACTCCTAGTTTCTCTTCTGCTAAGACTGCAGGAGCCAAGCATGCAGGTGAAGAGAATGAAGAGCAGGATGGATTACTGTCCCCTGCACTTTTGAGAGCAAGTGGATGGAGAGTGGCAACTGGACTGGGGGTTCCAGAGACAGTTGCTGGAGCAATGGAAACCAGATCTGGCGAGCCCACAGAGGAGCCACCAGAATCATTCTGGCTCCCTCTGATTACAGTTTGAATAACACTCTCTGAATGAGTGGAAAGGGAGGGAAGGCATACAGGAACTTCCCTGTCCAAGAGAGGGACAATGCATCTCACCAGAAAACACCAGGCCCTGGAATGAGCAAGCAAATATTTTGCAGTTTGGCGTTGCACGGGGACCCTAAGAGGTCCAACTCTGGAAGGCCCCAGTGAGCAAACAGGTCATCTGCGACTTCTTGGAGCAGTTCCCACTTGTGGTTCAGAGAGGTAGAGCTGCTAAGACTGTCGGCGAGGATGTTCTGGGCCCCAGGCAGATGAACCGCAGTGAGGTCCAGACAGCATTTTACTGCCCAGTCCCACACTCTCATAGCCTCCTTGCAAAGGGGGTACAAATGAGTTCCCCCCGTTTGTTGATGTAGACCACTGGAGTGTTGTCTGTCTGCACCAAGAGAGGACCCAGAGAGAGTTGGTCTTCAAATGCCATTAGAGCATTCAGAACGGCTCTCATTTCCAGAACATTGATATGTAGAGAGCTCTCTGTGATGGACCAAGACCCCCGGGTACTGTGATCCCCCATATGCATCCCCCAGTCAGAAAGAGAGGCATCTGTGATCAGAGTTTGGAGAGGAGTGACTCTCCAGAAAGGAACTCCTCTTGCAAGATTGTCGGGACTGAGTCACCAGTCTAGAGAACAGTGAACAGTCCTGGTGATCCGGATTTGGAGATCCAGATCGTCCACCGATTGGCCCCACTGGACTTTGACATGCCACTGTAGAGTCCTTATGTGAAGTCTGGCTTGGGGTACCATGGCTATAGCCGAAGCCATGTGGCCCAGGAGCTGTAGAACCGTCCGGGCAGTGGAAAAGGGGGTGCTTAGCAGCCCCCCCGCCAAACTCTGAAGGCGGTCTCCCCGATCTGGGGGCAGAAACGCTCTTCCCTGAATGGTGTCCAGAATGGTTCCTATGAACTGTAGTCTCTGTGTGGGCCAGGGATGGGACTTCGGTCAATTTACAGTAATCCCCAGGGTGGAAAAAAGGGCCTGTGTTTGTCGTAGGGCGATTAGGAGTTCCTCCTCTGACCGGTCGGAGAGGAGCCAATCGTCTAGGTAAGGGTAGACAAAGAGGCCTCTCCTACAGAGGGCCGCTGTTACCATGGCCAGGCATTTGGTGAAGACCCTGGGGGCTGAAGAAAGGCTGAAAGGGAGTACCCGGAATTTGTAGTGCTCGTTCCTGAACCTGAAGTGAAGAAACCTTCTGTGAGACTTCAGGACCTTGGTATGCACGTAGGCATCCTGCATATCTAGGGAGCACAGCCAATCCCACTGCTGAAGCAGGGGAAAAAGGCTTGCCAGAGTGACTCTTCGAAACCTCTGGTATTTTACCGAGAGGTTGAGCTGGCTGAGGTCCAGAATTCAACGAAAGTCTCCCATTTTCTTCGGAACCAGGAAGAAGCGGGAATAAAACCATATCCCTCTCTGGGCCTGTGGGGCCTTTTGAATGGCTGTTTTTTCTAGACGCTGATGAATTTTGGCTACTAGAAAAAGACCGTGCTCCGGTGTACAACAGGCTTGGGGTTGTCTGGCGGGATAGAGGTGAGCTCTATCGAATACCCTTTCTGAATGGTATCCAGTACCCACTGGTCTGCAGTGATACTGGACCATTCAAGCGGGTGGAGTGCAAACTGGCCTCCTACCTGCTCGGTCAGCCTGTCCCCGAGGGGAGGCAGCAGAGGGAGTGGTAGGGGCCTGGGCCCTGGGAACTTTAGGCTGCTTAGGGCCCTGGGAACCTTGAAGGGAAGGGTGACCCGCCTCTTGAATCTCTTACCTTGGGACTGCTTACCGCCTTGTACCTGCCCTTGACCTCTACGAAAAGGGTGTCAGTGGGGTTCTTGGGGCTGGGACTTGTACATTTGGTGTACGTCCACCACTGCTTTTCCTGACTCCTGAAGCTGTTCCACCATCTGTTCGACTTCAGGGTCAAACAAAACAGGTCCCTGAAAAGGAGAGTCTAGAATGGATTCCTGAAGGTCTGATTGGAAACCTGCAAGTCTGAACCAGGACTGCCATCTCATACAGATTCCAGAGGCGGCGTTCCTGGAAGCCATCTCTATGGTATCATAAGAACACCGGAGGGCATGCTTGTCCACATCCAGGCCCAACTGGGCACATGCTAAGATCTCCTGTTTGGAGGCGGAGTCAGGGAGAGTCTCTACTAAGTCCATGGTCTTTCTCCACAGGAACTGCTGGTGATCATATGGGTCATAAAGTTCAGTGACCTGATGGTCCCAGTAACACAGGAGAAGACCTTATGGCCTCAGCCATCTAGTTTCTTGGAAACAAAGTGTTTCGGTTGAGTTCCTCTTCTATGGGCAGCCATAAGAACTAGAGAGTTAGCCTTTGGCTGTTCTGCCAGGAAAGGTTCCGATTTGGGAGGCTTATAGAGCCTGTCCGCCTTCCTTGGAACCGCCGGGATAGAGGATGATGTACGCCAAGTGAGGCGAGTAACATCCTGGAAGAGCTCCACAGATGGTGGGATCACCAAGGGCTTGGGTTCCTTTTCTCCAAGGAACTTGGCCATGCATTTACACTCCAGGTCTAGGTCCTCGGTGTCCCACTCATATATGGCCTGGATGTGCCTCACGATGTCAAGGAATGAGGGATCATCTGGAGGGGACTGTGGAGAATCCTTAGGTTCTGGCGAGGGAGGACAGAAGCCTCCGTCCGATATATCAGAGTCTATGCCTGCCTCATCCAAGGAAGATATGATGCGTGGGGATGAAGGAGATGGGGATGAAGTTTGCCTCCTTTGTTTCCCTTTTGGATGTGGACTTGGGTGCTCATCCTGGTTTCCCTGAGGCTCTGGGGTGGGAGGGGGTCCCATTGGTGGTGGAGGGGGGGACCTTATCCAGGGTCGGTATAAGAGGTCCCCATTTACAGTGTTCCACCAGGTGGTGAAGTGGTTACCAATATCTGCCACTGGGACGACCGCGGGCGCTGGCGCCGGGTTGGAGGGGCCGGGTGTCGGGTCATTAGGGAAGAGCAAGCGTCTGAGGCTCTGGGGTGACAGGCGTCTGGTCCGGAACCCCGGCATCAGTAGGCAGGCGATTGGTATCGGGCATGATCTTGACTGGTATCTGGTCCCTCGAGGGAGGTGCAGACAACTGATCCTCATCCGGCGACCGCCCTGTGTCTGGTGTCGGGGAGTGGGTTGTCAGGGTAGGTGACCGGCTAAGTGGGTACTTGCCTGACAGAGGGTGCACCTTAGCCTGGGGTGGAGGCATCAGAGCCCGGGTGACCTCCTGCCTACCGGAAGGTTCTTCGGTAGTCTCCTCTTCTCTGACGAACTAGGCTTGTCCTGAGCCCTGGGCAGGCTTTCCTGGGTCGACCCTGTGTTTTTTGGAGGTCGACTGCCCAGGGAGGTAGAGCGATGTCCCGCTGAGGCCAACTCCCGGTGGTGTCCCTGGAAAAGGGCGGGAGTGGACTTGGAGGAGCGGGAAGGTTGGGATGGCAGGGCCGGAACAAAACCATACCTCTTGCTGGACGAAGACAACAACGCCTGTTTGGCTGACGGCCGAGGGCGGGATTCAGACCTGGCCCGATCCTTCTCCATGTGGTGATGCTTCCCCACAGAGGGCCTATCTTTAGGTGGGGATTCTCTAGCGGGAGAGGATGAGCTGGCCCCCGATCCTCGCTGCATGGCTGCAAGCTTTTTCTCCAAAAGGAAGGTTTTAAGAGCATGGGCTCTTCTGGCACACATCTTTTGGTTAAATTTCTGACAGTGGGTACAGGAGTCAGGCTGGTGCTCTGGGCCTAGGCATATGAGGCAGGCCGCGTGGCCGTCTTTGACCAGGATCTGCTTCCTGCACGCACACTTAAGACTTTTGCCGCGGTGATGAGGGTGACAACATAAACAAGGTGAAGGTTAAAATTAGATTAAAGAAGAAAATGACTTATCTGATGTTCGAGCTGTTGACTGCTGAGAGAGGCGTCCGAGGAGTTGAACTACGCGGGTCGACGTCAGGAAAAGAACTGAGATGGCGTCAGGGGACCACCCCCTTTATACCACATATGACGTCCAGGGCGGACCCCTGCTTCTGACTGCTAGCTACAAAGTTTTCCGTGGGGTCCTGATGCCTGACAGCTTCAGTCCTAATGGTATTACCTGCTGCAACAGTGCCACCGTCAAAGAATGATCAGTAGTTCTACGAGTGGTATATGTTGTTCATCCACACATATTGGCATGTCCCCTTTCCCTTTAAGGATCACCAGAAGTCTTTAAGCTGGCTCCTCCCACCCACCCGGGTGGTATAATCCTCGGCTCCTCCCCATGATACCAGATCATAGCCCGATGGAAGCCAGGTGTTGTGCATCCGCAGCCAGGGAGGTCGGGTGGGTCCGTGTGGATGAACAACATGTACCACTCCTAGAACTACTGTTACAGGTGAGTAACCAGTTTTTCTAGGATCGTAGCTATGTTGTTCATCCACACTTATTGGCAGACTCCTAGCAGTTCTCTGGGAGGAGGGAGGCAAGGCACACGCCCCCACAAAATACTCACTTGGGAAATAGAGATTGGAGAACAGAGGCCCCAAACCAGCATCCCAGCATGACTCAAGGTTGATGTGGTAATGGGAAATTAAGGTGTTTGCTGACTTCCAAGTAGCAGCCCAACAGATTTCCTGGATAGGGATGTCCCTGGAAGCAACCACCAATGCATCGGTATGGCGGGTAGAATGAGCTCTTATCCCTCTGGGAGGCTCCATGCCTGCCAACTCACAGCACAGACCTATGCGAGATGTAATCCACCTTACAACAGTGCGTTTTGCTGCAGGTCTGCCAGAAGCGGCTTCAGCATAGGTGACAAACAGCTGGTGAACCTCTCCTCAAATTTCTGCTGTCCTCTACTTATAACAGGAGAGAGCTCATCTCAGGTCCAAAGTATAGAGCCTGTACTCAGTCTACGAGGTGTAATTAGGGTAGTATACTGGCAGAGTTAACACCTGGTTAAGGTGAAACTCTGACACCACCTTCAGAAGGAATTTCGGGTGGGGGCGTAGGACAACCTTGTCCCTGTGGAAGACCAGATAAGGGAAGTCCACTGAAAGTGCCTGGAGCTCCCCGTTCTTCTGGCAGATGTGACAGCCACCAGGAAGGCCATCTTCCACGACAAGTGTGACAACGAATTCGAATGGTTCGAATGGCTTGCCCATGAGCTTTGCCAGTACCAGTAGTAGATCCCATGGAAGTGGAGGTTCACGCACCGGAGGGGATATGTGATCCAGACCTTTGAAAAAGCACCTGAACACTGTCTCTTGAGCCGTCTGCTGATGGGCCCACGCCTGGTAGGCAGAGATGGCTGCCAGGTGGACCCTGAGGGTCGATGACCAAAGACCCCCTTTGGACAAGGACCAAAAGTAGTCGAGAATGTTAGCCGCTGGACAGGACAGAGGGTCCAGGCCCTTGCCCTGACACCAAATGGAAAATCTTTTCCATTTGAAGGCATAACATTTCCTGGTTGATTCCTTTCTGGATGCCTCCACCATGGTGAGGACATCTTCAAAAAGACCCAAAGTCTGGAACTCTAGCCGCTCAGGTACCAGGCTGTGACATGCAGGGATTGAAGGTCCGGATGGTATACCTTCCCCTGACTGAGAGATATCAGGTCCGGGTGTGCTGGAAGCCGCTCCAGGGGCCTGCAGCTGAGGTTGAGGAGATCTGGATACCAGAACTGGAGCGGCCAGTCTGGGGCTACCAGAATCACATTGTGGATCAAGGGAAATGGAGGGAAGGTGTAGAGGGGGCCTGGAGTCCATGGCCTCGAGAAGGCATCCCCCTGCAGTGAGCCCTGATGAGGGGGGCAGGCATGAAACAGCCTCAGCTTGGTGTTGTCCCTGGAGGCAAACACGTCCACCATCAGTTTGCCCCAGTGGGAGAACAGGCTGTAAGCTACCTCTGGATGGACAGACCACTCATGGGATGTGTTGCCTAAGCATCTGAGAGCATCCGCCAGATGGTTTGAGGCTCCTGCAACATGAATGGCTAGCAAAAGCTGACAGTGCCAGTCTGACTGCTCTGAGCTCCAACAAGTTGATGTGGTATCAGGACTCCTTGGGGGTCCAGAACCTGTGGGCCCTTTTGTCCCCATGTGGGCTCCCGAGCCCGTGAGAGAGGCATCAGTCGTGAGGATGGCCATCGGCTTGGGGTGGACAAATGGGATCCCTTCCTGCAACTGGTCTGGGGCAATCCACATTGCACAGTGTCCCATATCTTCTGGGTTACTGTGATCAGCTGGTCAAAATAACCATGGCGTAAGTCCACTGGGCGGCCAGCTCCCACTGGAGGGGATGCATGTGCCACTACTCCCAGTGGACCATGGAGGTGCATGCCGCCATGTAACCTAGAAGGCGCAGAAAGTCCCGGGCAGGGAGCAATTACTTAACCAGAAATGATTGGGCAAAGGAGGAGAGAACCTCCGCCCTGTCCGCTGGGAGCCAAGCTCTGGCTTGATGAGAGTTGAGCTCTGCCCCCATGAAGCACATCACCTGGGAAGGCATGAGTTCCGACTTGGCCTCGTTGATCAGAAGGCTGAGTTGGGAGCAGGTCTGGAGGGCCAGGTCCCTGGACCTCTGCACCTCCTGCTGGGTGGGACCTGCTAAGAGACAATCGTTGAGGCAGGGGTAAATTCTGACCCCTCAATGCCTGAGATGGGCTGCCACCACTGCAATGCATTTGATGAAGACCTGTGGGGCTGATGACAGGCTGAACGGCATGGCTCAGAACTCATATAGGATCCCTTCGGCTCTGAAGCGCAGGAACCGCCAATGAGACAGATGGATTGGGATGTGGAAGAACATGTCCTGCAGATCCAGTTAACAGAACCACATGTTTTGCTGCAAGGATGGTATGATTTGGGCCAGAGTGAGTATCCGAAAGGTGCGTGACCTGAGATACTGATTCAGGTCATGCAGATCTAGAATGGGGCACCAGCCCCCTGTCTGCCTGGGCACCAGGAAGTACCTGGAGACAAAGCCTGGGTCTGTTGGAGAACCCACCAATGGAGCTACTGCTTCCTTGAAGAGGAGCTGAGCGATGTCGTCTCGGAGAGCCGGCCGAGTATGGACGGATACTCTTTCCTCCTGAGGGGCACGGGCTCGGCTTGGAGGGTACTGCTCATATTCCACAGGCAATCCCTGACCGACCACCTCCAAAACCCACCTGTCCATGGTGATAACGGACCAGGTGGAAAGGAAGTGGCAGAGCCGGCCCCCCAATGGGAGGACCCAGAGCTGGAGTGATGGAAGAGGGGGTGGCAACCCCGGCCCCGTCATTGAGCAGGCTTGGAGGAGGAGGATCCAGAATCTGAACCTCAGCCTCCTTTACGGACCTGGGAGGGCCCGGGTTGGGCCGGGGCGCCAAGCTTGAGCCTACTGCAGCTGTCCTCCTTGAAAGGAGGGCTGCTGGGCCGCAGAGGAAGAGTGCCTGGAAGGCTTCTTCTTCTGCTGCTGCTTGCTCGAAGAACCTTTAGCAGAAGTAGCATCCAATGTGGTGCTGGACTGCTCAATACGCTGAAGGTGACCAGCCACACTTGGGCCGAAAAGGTCGGTGCCCAGGAAAGGCACATCAGCTAGTTTGTGCTGAGTATCTTCCAGGAAAGAGGAGAGTCTCAGCCAAGTCCTGTGGTGAGAGGCAACTGCGGCTGCCATCAAACGGGCACAAGAATCCCCAATGTCCAGGGCTGTCTGGCAACAGCTCTGCCCTGCTTGACCGTGGGGAGGTGTGGGAGGACTTCATCCAAAGACCCCAAGAGAGCATGGGAGAAGTTTGCCATGATGACGGCCAAAATTGCCTGACAAAGGCCTAAAGATGAGGCCGCACAGACCTTTTGACCAGAATGATCCAAATTTTTGGATTCCTTTTTGGGAGATCAGTCAGTGTCAACAGAACTGCCAGTACGCCTGAACACAGAGGTGGTCACCAGGCTCCCAGCCGAAGGGTGCTCTGTGAACCCCGCAAGGGACCCCAAGGGCACTGCATACTTGTGGGCCATGCAGGCAGATGGAGCTGGACAGGAGGCAGGGCACTACCAAAGTTCTAGAGCCAGGCCAACTATGGCCTTGGCCACAGGAAAGGCCTCCATCAGGGTATCCCCTCTCTGGAGAATGTCCGTGAGAGGGTACTCCACCTTTTTCTGGAGACCTCCTGGAGCATCCCAGTAGACTCAGAGATGAGGCGAAAAATGCCCTGAAAAGTTGAAGAACCACCCTCCGTCTCTAGCCCACCAGCCAATTCATCATCCCCAGGATGAGAATGCAGGCTGGTCTCATCCGAATCCGAGGAATCCGGATACAACAGTCAACCACCAAGGGACAACTCCAACCCACCGAGGGCGGTCCGGAGTGTCTGTGACTGAAAGGCACCAGGAAATCCTGGTGTCTGGTCTATCTCCCTTGGAAGGAGCCCTTCCCATAGGCTGCTTGGGCAGCGGATCCACCACAATCGGTGGAGAGACTGGTAAAGGCCGAACCGGAGGTTTCGCCGGCTCCACAGGTGGAGGAACTGACTTAATCCACTCCGAAGGAGTCAGCTTTGGTCTGGGGGATGAAAGCCAGGTAATGGCTGCGGTTGGCTTGTGCCCAGACAAAATTAGCTGTTGCCACATGAGGTCCTCGTAGCGCCGGAGTTTCCGACGGAGCCTCTCCTCAGCCGAGGACGACGAGGACGACCGATGGCATTGCCTCTTTTTCGAGCACTTGTGGCTCTTCCTCAGCCTTTCAGTCGAGGGGGTTCCTCAATCTCGACCGAGATCGGACGGGCCAATTCGGTCGCTCAGAAGACACCGCCGGGACCGGTGATTTCCTGTGGTCGGGAACCACATCCTCGACGGGATTCCCAGCGGGCTGGGTCTCCTCATCGGTGAAAGAAAGGACTGGAGTCCGATCTAGAGAGTCGGCAACAATGGGTCAATCAGGTCAATGACAATTTTGACCTCGTCAATCGACAGTTCGGTCAATGGGCCAGACGGCAAGGCTGAGAAGCTAACGGTCAAAGAGGCAATTTCGACCTAAGTTGAGACTGCCGGTTCCTGGGATCTCTCCCGATCCCAAGAACGTCTTCACTGAGACGAAGATGATCCCAGGTCCTTTTCCCGCTTACGGGACTGAGAGGAGTGCATGCCAGCAGGACCCTCTCCCTCAGTAGGAAGAGACTGGCACAACTCTTGGAAAGAGCCCGAGAAGGTGGAGCCCAGGTTGGGAGGAATGAAGAAGTTCTGAGAGGAAGACTGCCACCCAAGCTGCTTCCCCCTCGAAGGTTTGCATACATTCCAATTGCTTGGCGGATCCTGCAGCCATAGAAACCGCCCACCGAGCCTCCTTTGATTTCACTGGAGGGTTCCATTTTTTCAGCCTCCCCAACTTCAGGCATACGAGACAGTCGTCGAGGACGTTAGGGTGAAATGCAAGGCAGAAGTGGCACTTAGGTGTGTCATGGCCGACACCCAAGCAGTATACACATGTGGCGTGGGGATCGGTGCATGATATTTTCTGGCAGCATGGACGCCGGCGAAATCCAGGGGAAGACTTGTCTTCCATAATCGAACCAGAAGAGTCACGGTTGCTAATGCAAACTAGATGAAGTTTCGGAAGAACCGAAGGTTTAGAAGTCAGGGCCTACAAAATGCAGGAGCACAAAGGAGGCAACCTGAATCTTCCAGCGGAAAGGAAGTTCTGGCATCATGGGGCAAAGCCAAGGGTTATACCACACGGGTGAGTGGGAGGAGCCAGCTTGAAGACTTCCAGCGATCCTTAAAGGGAAAGGGGACATGCCAATAAGTGTGGATGAACAACATATCCATGATCCTAGAATTGCCTTTCCATATCATCTGCTTGCTGTTCCAATTGCATAACGTCTTTATGAAGCTCCTCATACAGTTGTCTGACTTCAGCATGAAAAGAGAGCAACTCCTGATATATTAAATCTAATTTTGCTTTTTTGGTTTTTATTTTAGCTGAATACGAGAATTTCTCTGAGCAAGCTTCCGGGAGCCTGAATATTTGGTGTCTTGTGTAGTTTCAGGCCCTAAGCCCTCCAACTCCAATTTCTCAACATCGCTCTCCATCTGCAACTTCTGTGTTTAAAAGCACTGGTGTCCAAACAGTGATATCCTCAGCTGTCTATCTGATGTTAAATTAAAACGGTTGCACCATGTTAAAGCGTTTAATAGAGGGTATCAGATCTGGGGGAAAGCACGACTCAGAGCTAGGCACCATCTCTCACTGGGGAGGGGACCGGAATGATCAGTGCAAGACATTTTGACACAGACTGCACCGGTTTTAATGCAAGTCACTTTCCTGAATCATGTTTGACACAAAGTTTGTTACAAGCCGCATTTTGCATTACATTTTCTGGCACAAGCCCCCTGCACTATTCCTGGAGCTTTCTGAATCGAGCCCAAGGTGTTTGTAAGAGGTTTCTTCCAAAGAGAAAAGGATAACTGTTCAGTATGGTGGCAGGCTGCACACTTCCTGAGATGCATATAGCACACACACCAAGAAAATGAAAACAATGTTGTTCAGTCACACTTCTTTCGACTTGACCAACCCCTAGTAGTCAACTCCTTAGCAGGTGAGGCACTCAAAGGAGTATACTCCTTTAAATACTTAGGCATAACATCGGATGAACATCTCTCATTTGAAGCACATGCTGATAGGGTAATCAAGGCTACCCATCAAAAGTTGGGTCTACTATATCGGACTGCCCCCCCCCCCCAAAGCCTGGAGAACAATTGCCTCGGCCACTCTACTCCCGAGTCTGTTTTATGGAGCCCCCCTACTTCTCCCAGCTGAGCAACCTATCCTGTCTAAATTAATGCAAGCCTATCACAGGATCGCCTGTTTTAGCAGCTAATGTTCCTGCTCACATGCATCACTGCAATGTACTCCAGGTCCTAGGCTGGCCCTCATTTGAGGCAAAGCTTGACTTCCCCTTACTCTGCACTACGTTCAAACTCTTCCACCTCCCTTACCCACCCATCCTCTTCGACCTACTCATGTTGAAACCCTTCTCAAGGACCCTATGCTCCTCTCGCCTCCTGCTGCTATCCCTTCCCAAAACTCAGTTAGCCATAGGCATGAAACCTTTCTCCTTTTTAGCATCTCACAAATGGAATAACCTCCCTAAGCGATTACTCTCCTGTTCGTCTCTCCCCGATTCAAAAAATAATTCAAAGAAATCTTCTTCCCCCTCCTAACTGCACCTATAAATAAGCCCACCCAATACTATTATCAAATGCCTTCTCTCCTGCTTAGTCCCCTTACTTCTCTCTCCCTCAACCTCTTTCACAGTCTATTGTATATTTGTATACCTTTATATTTATATCTGCAAATACACTGTCTATTTTATAAACTTACTAGTGCAGAATGTTTACCATGTCTCCTTGGCCTGCTTAACAACCAAGGCCGGCAAGCATTTTTGCCTTGTGGTAATCTCCAGTAGTAATCCCTGTCCTCACTTGCTGGGATTTGTGTAATTATACTTATCACTGTATGACTGTTCATGTAAAATGTTACTTCTCTGACCTTTCTGTAACCATTATCCTGAATTGCTCCTGCTAGAAATGTACTGTACTTCCCCGGGTCTCCCGTGAAAAAGGGATATGTATATCCCAGTGGGCTTACCCGGTCATCAAAATTCAAATAAATAAATAAATATAAGACCCAAAAGTACCAGTGTATTTTTCCCCCACATAGCTTGTTTCCCAGCAGGTCAGGACAAGCAGGGCTCTCAGCCCTGTCCCCACGCCCCTCTCACATGGCATCCACTACATGGTCCACCAAGCCCCATATCTCCCATGGATTCCCCTCCCTGTGGCGGGGCCGGGAAGGGGAAGGCTATCCTCTCCCCACCCGTAGACACAATCCAGATTTGGGGGCCAGGGGGGCTAGTAGTGGTGTGGGGCAGAGGCAGGGCTTCATGTAGCCTGTGCCAGCCCATTTTCGGTTTTGTCCCTTCATCCCCCCCCCGGCTATGGTGGCACATGAGGATGCGCACGTGGAGGTGTACACGTTACAGAACTGCAATCCCCCCTTAGTGTCACTCAGGCTGCCAGCACTATTCCGGGCCTCCACTCAGAGGCAGCCAAAGGCAAAGTCAGAAAACCTCCCACCCCAGAAGTGTCAAGATTTCAGCTGGGCGCTGAATCGTCTCCCTCTGCAGCTGACCCCTGGTGACTCGAGCTCGTTCCAGAATCTGGGCTGCCGACTTGGTAAGAGGTAAGGTGTATAGCGCCTCAGTTCTCTACACCACTGGGCTGGTCATACCAGTGTATTTTTGAGCATCTATTGAAAAATGAACACTGTAAACAAATCTACTGAGATAAGCCAACAGCAGTAGCCTAAGCCCCTCGTCTTTCACCCCCACCACTCACCGTGTGCCACTGGCCATCGTTGTACTTGTCTTTGCTTTTTGTTCGCAGCTTCTTGCCTTCAACATCAACCAGGAAAACCAAGTGGCCATTATAGATATAGAGAGCCAGGATGGAGTTCTCCCGGTCGTCGGACACGTACAGCAGCAACCCGCTGGGAGACTCCAGTTTGACCTCCAGGGAGAAGTGCGATCTGTAAAATTCACAATTTCCATTAAATTTTTTATCGGGATTTTACTGACTTAGTACACTGAAGTCATTGTTGTAACAAAGAAAAAAATCGAGCAGAATTCTGGTTACAGTGCTTTCTGTTTCCTGAAAAAAAAATTATATTTGGCATCGGCTATCCTCAAATCTCAGAACATTCCCCAAAAATTTGAATTTCATAACACTCCAGTCTTATTACTGAAAGCATTTGCATAAAACCAGGTTCTTTGTCCCCTGAGACTCCATCTGCACGTGCTGCTTTTCCTGTGCTGAATTCATAATCATCCGCTTCTGACATCGGAGTCATTTCCACGGCAACAGATTAGGATGTCATAAAGAGATGATTATGACCTCAGGGAAGGTATAGGTTATGGGAACAAATGAAAGCTATGGGGAAATCCAGCCCTGGTTGGTAAGGGCCGAAAGTCAGTATCATCGGACAGCCATTCAGTGGCCTGTGTAAAATGAGTCGTGGGATCTCAGCCCTATTTCTAGTGGACAGGTTTCCTGATGACAGCTGACTCCAGCTGGTACCTTTGCTGGTGGGCCTACATAAGACGCCAGGGGTTCCATGGGTAAAAAGGAGGGCAACCGTCTCACCCACAAGAGGCACTCCCTCCACAACAGCGTTCAGGCACATAGGCAGGGCAGTATGGGACATGTGCACTACGGCTGCCTGTGTAACACACATGATATGAATAAAACGATGACTTAGGGTCTTCACAGCTGTTCATCTGGCACCTCTCATAAGCACTAAAATTCACTCCATAACCCCCCCTCCCCAAAAAAGGGGGAAAATGAAGGAGGTGGCACAAGCAAATAAAATGCTGGGAAGCATAGCTAGGGGGATAACTTCAAGGAGTAGTGAGGTGCTCCTTCCACTGTACAATAGCCTGGTTAGATCACCCCTTGAATACTGCACGCAGTTTTGGCATCCCTACTTAAAGAAGGCCTTTGCGTTACTGGAGAGGGTGAGAGGAGAGTGATCGGGATGGTGCTGGGGAAAGGCCCTTTGAGGAGCAACTGGTGGAGCTCAACCTGTACTCACAGGAGAGAAGAGACAGGGGGATATGATAGAGGTCTTCAAGTATCTCAAGGGAATAAAGAGGGTAAGCCTTGAGGGGGTCTTTCAGCTGAGGGAGCCGGGGGACACCCAATGAAGCTGGATGGGGGAGGCTGGGGGGAGAGGAACACGGAGGTGCTACTTCATTGAGAGAGTGGTAGAGCCCTGGAATGCACTGCCCAGGGAACTGGTGGCTGCTACTACTGTGGAGCAGTTCAAGAAGTGCTGAGATAGGCGAAGGGGGAGGGTACATCCAGGAGCCCCACTGGAAAATAGGGGTCCTTGTTGGGAGGGAGGTGGGGCTACAAACGGTGCCCTGCATAGGCACGGATCATTGAGCACACTCAATAGATCATATGGCCTATTCTGCTGGCTTCATAGTATGTTAGTATGTGAGACAGAATATCCTCACCTCACAGACCCAAATTAAATTATTTTACACTATGCATTTAGGCAGAGATATTTCCGAGCATGCTGTGTTTACAAACTGTTCCTACCGATTTTGAAATGATGCTGGAAGGCTGTTGTATTCAAAGCGGCTGTCTGGGGATTCTCCAAACTGAAATGCTCCGGGATCTGTCTTGGGGTGTTTGGGCAGCTGGCAGGACTTTTCTACATGGTGTCTCCGACCTTTTGTGGTAGCCTTTGATGGGTTCTGCAAGAGGAAAACAAGAGAGGTGTGAAATTATATTTGGCATCTTGTTTACCGCCTCACTGCCCCCATGGTTCCCTCTGCCACCCACCCCCAATGTTCAGTGTCACCACAGCAAACACCCTTCCACCAACCAGGATCCCGGGTGAGCAGCTGCCTTCCAAGCCGACACCATTCCTGTCCTGTGGCCAGCCTGCAGCGGGTATATGAATGGAAGGCGGACCATGCATTCTGTCCTCCATGAGCTGAGTGTTTCACTTTCACAACGTGCCCAGCTCCAGTGTGGGTGCCAAATCCTTTTTCCCTTTTTGTTGAACAAGATTTTTAAACAATTCCAGTACAGAAAGACTATGGGAGGATTTTCAAACTGCATGACGCAGGCCCAATTCCTGACATGCACAAAAATGGTTGGATGAAATGTAATACTATACATATCCCCATAATGCAAAGCATCATGGGAGATATATATATATATACACACACACACACACACACACACACACACACACACATATATACATATATGCAAATCACCGTGAACATTTAGACTGGTTCTATTTTGAGCATGAGTATATCGTGCAAAATTACCTCTTATACACTCAGCAAAGGCTGAAAACATGACACGAACACGTGTTTTGTCCTACACAGGACTCATCAGTGTAGCTCGCCTATAACAACCCAGGGGAAGTCCTAGTGATTTGGGTTATGGTGGAGCCCAAAATAGGAAAGTAATCTAGAAGTCAAAGGAACCTCAGCACAAAAGCACTCAGGCAAGGGTGACCTGGAAAGGGCAGTGGCAATAAAAACAGGTTACTCACCTGTAACAGTAGTTCTAGGAATGGTACATGTTGTTCATCCACACGCTTTGGCAGACTTCTAGCAGTTCTCCAGGAGGAGGGAGGCAAGGCGCACAACCCCGACTTAGGAAACAAAGATTGGAGAACCAAGGCCCCAACACCAGCACCCCGACATGACTCAAGGTCGATGTGGTAATGGGTAATGAAGGTGTTTGCTGACTTCCAGGTGGCAGCCCTGTAGATTTCCTGGATAGGGATGTCCCTGGAAGCAGCCACCAATGCAGCAGTATGGAGGGTAGAATGAGCTCTTATCCCTCTGGGAGGCTCCTTGCCCGCCAATTCATAGCATCCATCTTGCAATGTTCCATTTGGCTGCTGGTCTGCCACAAGCGGCTTCAGCGTAGAAGACAAACAGCTGGCGAACCTCTCCCGGAATTTCCGCCGTCCTCACCTAGTAGTAGGAGAGAGCACATCTAAGGTCCAGGGTATGGAGCCTGTACTCGGCGTCTGAGGTGTACTTAGGGTAATATACTGGCAGAGTCAATACCTAGTTAAGGTGAAACTCTGACACCACCTTTGGAAGGAATTTCGGGTGGGGATGCAGGACAATTTTGTCCCTGTGAAGACCAGATAAGGGGAGTCCACCAAGAGTGCCTGGAGCTCCCCTGTCCTTCTAGCTGACGTGATAGCCACCAAGAAGGCAGTCTTCCGTGACAAGTGTGAGAGTTCACACTTGTGCATGGGTTCGAATGGCTTGCCCATGAGCTTTGCCAAAATCAGCAGAAGATCCCACAGAGGTGGAGGTTCACGCACTGAAGGGGATATGTGATCCAGGCCTTTTAAAAAGCACCTGACCACTGTCTCCTGTGCCAATGTAGACTGACCGGCCTGCACCCTGTAAGCAGAGATGGCTGCCAGGTGCACCCTAAGGGTCAATGACTGAAGACCCCCTTTGGAGAGAGAGACCAAAGGTAGTCCAAAATGTTACCCACAGAACAGGATAAGGGGTCTAGACTCTTACCCTGACACCAAATGGAAAACCTTTTCCATTTGAAGGCATAAAATTTCCTGGTCGATTCCTTACGAGATGCCTGCACAACTGTGTAGACGTCCTCGGAAAGACCCAGAGCCTGGAACTCTAGCCACTCAGGTACCAGGCTGTGAGGTGCAGGGAATGAAGGTCCGGGTGGAATACCTTCCCCTGGTTCAAAGATATCAGGTCCAGGCATGTACAAAGCCACTCCGGGGCCCTGCAGCCGAGGCTGAGGAGATCTGGATACCAGAACTGGCAGGACCAATCTGGGGCTACCAGGATCACCTTCACCTTGTCCCTCCTCAACTTGAGTAACACCTTGTGGATCAAGGGAAATGGAGGGAAGGCGTACAGGAGGCCTGGGGTCCATGGCCTTGAAAAGGCATCCTCCTGCAGCGAGCCCTGATAAGAGGGGCGGGCATGGTATGGCCTCAGCTTGGTGTTCTCCCTGGAGGCAAACAGGTCCACCAACGGTTTGCCCCAATGGTAGAACAGATTGTAAGCTACCTCTGGATGGAGAGCCCACTCGTGGGATGTCTGGCCTATGTGGCTGAAAGCATCTGCCAGTTGGTTCGAGACTCCTGCCACATGGATGGCAAGAGGATCTGCCTCCAACTGGCTGACAAGGGTCCAGATCCGGAGCGCCTCCTTGCATAGCAGATGGGAGTGCGTGCCGCCCCGTTTGTTGAGGTAGTACATGGTCATGGCATTGTCCATCTGGACTTGAACCACTTGACCCTGGAGCTGAGGAGCGAAAGCTGACCATGCCAGTCTGACTGCTCTGAGCTCCAGCAGGTTGATGTGGCATCAGGACTGCTCGGGGAGTCCAGAACCCTTGGGCTCTGTGGTTCCCCCATGTTAGCTCCCCAGCCCATGAGAGGTGCATCGGTCGTGAGGATGGCCGTCGACTTGGGGTGGACAAACGGGATCCCTTCCTGCAGATGACTTGGGACAGTCCACCATTGGAGAGCATCCCACATCTTCTGGGTGACAGTGACCAGCTGGTCGAAAAGACCCTGACACTGATTCCACTGAGCGGCCAGCTCCCACTGGAGGGGGCGCATGTGCAATATGGCCCAACGGACCACTGAGGTGCACGCTGCTATGTAACCCAGAAGGCACAGGAAGTCCCGGGCAGGGCGCAAGTGTCCAACCAGAAATGACTGGGCAAAGAAGGAAAGAACCTCTGCCCTGTCCGCCGGAAGCTGAGCTCTGGCTTGACGAGAGTCGAGCTCTGCCCCGATAAAGCCCATCACCTGAGAGGACACGAGTTCTGACTTGGCCTCATTGATCAGGAGGCCTAACTGGGAACAGGTTCGGAGGGCCAGGTCTCTGGACCTCTCCACCTCCTACAGGGAGGAACCCGCCAGGAGCCAATCATCGAGGTAGGGGTATATCCAAACCCCTTGACGACATAAATGGGCTGCCACCACTGCAATGCATTTGGTGAAGACCTGAGGGGCCGATGACAGGCCGAACGGCATGGCTCGGAACTCATACAGGGTCCCTTTGACCCTGAAGTGGAGGAACTGCTGGTGGGACGGACAGATTGGGACGTGAAAAAACACGTCCTGTAGATCCAGTGAACAGAACCACATGTTTCGCTCCAGAGATGGTATGATCTGGTTCAGAGTTACCATCTGGAAGGTGAGAGACCTGAGATATTGATTCAGGTCATGGAGATCTAGGATGGGGCACCAACCCCCCGTCCGCTTGGGTAACAGGAAGTACCTGGACTCAAAGTCTGGGTCTGTAGGAGGATCTGGCACTGGAGCTACCGCCTCCTTGTGGAGGAGCTGAGCAATGTCGTCCCGAAGGGCCGAATGAGTGCCAACTGAGATCCTTTCCTCCCGTGGGGCATGGGCTCGGCAATGAGGGTACTGCTCGAAGTCTAGAGGCAGTCCCCGACTGACCACTTCCAGGACCCACCTGTCTGAAGTGATACCGGACCAGGCGGAAAGAAAGTGGGGAGCCAGCCCCCCATGGGAGGACCCAGAACTGCCATGCTGGGAGTAGGGGTGGCCACCCCCGACCCGTCACTGTGCAGGCTTAGAGAAGGAGGAGGCTCCTGGACCGGCACCTCGGCCTCCTTTGCAGGGCTGTTGGGGACCCTGCTTGGGCCTAGAGCGCCAAGCTTGAGCCTGCTGTTGCTGCTGACCTCCCTGGAAGGGAGGCTGTCTAACTGCAGGAGAAGAGTGCCGAAAAGGCTTCTTCTTGCGCTTCTGCTGGTTCTTGCACGAAGAACCCTTCACAGAAGTGGCATCCAGGGTGGCATTGGACTGCTCTATGCGCTGGAGGTGATCTACCACTCCGGACCGAAAAGGTCAGTGCCAAGGAAAGGCACGTCAGCTAACTTGTGCTGAATATCCGCTGGAAAAGAGGATAATCTCACTGCAGCTGCTAGTGAACGGGCACAGGAATCTCCAATGTCTAAAGCTATCTGGAGCTGCTGTTTTGCAACAGCACAGCCCTGGACATGGACTTGCTTGACCGTGGTCTGCATGTTCGCTGGGAGATGAGGGAGGACTTCATCTAGTGACCCCAAGAGGGCGTGAGAGAAGTGTGCCATGACCACTGCCAAGCTGGCCTGACGAAGGCCCAAGGATGAGGCCGCATATACCTTCTGGGCAGAATGGTCCATATTTTTGGACTCCTTGTCTGGAGGGCAGTCAGTATCCGCTGGGCTACCCATGTGTCTAAACACTGAGGTGGTCACAAGGCTCTCGGCCGAGGGATACTCAGTGAAGCCTGCCAATGATCCCATGGGCACAGTGTATTTGCGAGCCATGTGGGCAGACGGAGCCAGGCAAGAGGCAGGGCACTGCCATAGCTCAAGGGATGGGCCAACAATGGCTTCAGCCACTGGGAAAGCCTCCGTCGGGGTATCCCCCCCTTAAGGATATCCGTGAGAGGATATTCCGCCTTCTTTTGGACAGGCTGCAAGGGCATACCGGTGGACTCAGAAATAAGTCGAAGGATGCCCTGCAAAGAGGACGGACTTTCCTCCAGGCCTGTCACTGACAACTCATCATCAGGGTGTGAGTGAAGACCAGTGGTATCTGAGTCTGAGGAGTTGGGATACAGGGGTCTCTCACCTATGTCCCCTTCAATATGCCGAGGGTGACTGGGGACAACAGTGATGGACAGACGACGGGGCAGGCCCAGATCTGTCAGATCTCCTTCGAGGGGGCCCCCTCCCTGAGGCTGCTTAGGTGGCTCCACCAAAATTGGTAGGGAGACCGGAACAGGCTGAACAGGAATGCGTGCCGGTCCTATCAGAGAGGGAACCGGAGTCTTCGGTTCCAGAGGAGTAGGCATCGGCCTAAGAGGCTGGGGCCAAGTAATGGCCAGTGTAGCCGGCTTTTGACCAGTCAGAATTAGCTGTTGCCACATGAGGTCTTCATAACATCGACGGAGCTTCCGACGAAGTCTCTCCTCATCCAAGTAGGATAAGGATCAGTGGTGGCGCATCTTCCGGGAGTGTTTGTGACCCTTTTTTTGTTTTTTGACCGACGGGGTCATAGTCCTCAATCGAGACTGATGGTGTTGGCTCTGTCAATTGGGAGAGGCCGGATTCGGTGGAAACCGAGGTTCCGGCTCCTGTCCCTCGATTGGGATACCCGAAGGATGGGTCTCCTCATTGGGGAAAGAAAGGATGGGTGTCCTCTCCAAGGAGTCGTCGAGTGGGGTCAGGGAAAACGGCTCAATCTGGTCGAGAGAAATCTCGTCTGGTTCTGCCGTATCCTCGGCCTAGGTGCCTTGGCCTGACAGAAGATCCGAGAAGCCGGCGGACGAGGAAGCGATCTCGACCGAGGTCGAGACCGCCAGGTCCTGAGAATCGGACCACCCTCATTCCCAGGAACATCTTCTTTGGACAGAAGAAGATGATTTAGGGTCCTTGTCCCTTTTCTTCGGGTGGGAGGAGTGCGAGCCCGAGGGCACCTCAACCTTGGTAGGGAGAGCCTGGCACAGCTCCTGAAAGGACCCAGAGAAAGTGGAGCCCAGGTTAAGCAGCATGAAAATACTTTGGCTGGCTGAAGCTTGAGCAGCTTCTTCTTCGAAAGCCGCCATCTGGTCGAGCTACTCGGCGGATCCCGCGGCCGCAGAAACCGCCCACCTGGCCTCCTTCGAGTTCACCGGTGGATTGCGAAGCTCTGGTCTCCCTAGCTTTAGGCGCTCCTTGTAGTAGTCCAGGATGTTGGGATGGAAGGCCAGACAGATGGTGCAAGCGGTGGTGTCATGCACAACACCCAAGCAATAAACGCATGAGAGGTGGGGATCAGTGCGTGACATTTTTTGTCTGCAAGGACACTGGCGAAACCTGGGGGATGACTTGTCTTCCATGTCCAATGTGCTCGGATCGGAATCATAAACTCTTACGAGTTTCAAAGAAAGCAAATGCAGCGAAAACCGTCGATTAGAATCCAGGGCCTACGGTACTTGTAGAAGTAGAACGAGGGAACCTGAATCTTCCAGCAGAAAGGAAGATCTGGCGTCATGGGGCGGAGCCAAGGTATATACCACCCAGGTGGGTGGGAGGAGCCAGCTTGAAGACTTCCGGCAAGATTTAAAGGGGAAAGGGACATGCCAAAGAGTGTGGATGAACATATCCACGCCTCCTAGAAAGCTGGGTTTCAAAGAACTGTAACATTGCACATATCCCCACCCACCCACCCATTTCAGCCACTTTGTTCATCTTTTGTACAAGGACCAATATGACTGCAAACAATTCTCTACATATCCCCATCATGCTTTGCATGCTATTCTCAAATGTTTTGACACATTTGCCAGAGTTTTATGCTAACAAAAAAAAAAAAAAAAAATGGACACATGCATTAGATATTGATGCATGCATCCGATTTAGTACCGCGCATTGCAAAAATTGTGTGCAATCGTTAGCTCACCTTTTAAGTGGTCTAATTGAAAGGCGTAAACATTATGGATGCATGGCAATCGTGGTGCAAGTCCTTGACGCACCTTTAAAAATATCCCCCCTACAGGTCTGGAAATCATTTATTTTAGTTATGTATGTATTTATTTTCAATTGATTTACCTATGATAGCCCAGCTGTGCTATCATATCTCATTTTTCAATAGGGTCCAGCTTCTGTCCAATTTTTCAGCTGTGTGAACTGAAGCACTGGGAGGTCAAAACTCTTGCTCAGGGTCACAGTGTATAAGCAGCACTGGTGGGATTTGAACCCAAGTCCCTTGTTCAAAGGTCCTTGCTTTAACCAGTAGGCCGCACTACCTGCATAATTAGTGGAACCTTTGAATCGCGCATATACACACACACACACACACACACACACACACACACACACACACACACACACACACACGTGCCAGATAGCAATGATGAAGTGGTGACCAAGGACAAAATGTTTTAATAAACTTGTGAAACGTAAGCTCACCAAAGGTGCTGCAGTGACTAAAACACAAAACTCTGGCATCGGGCTTTGCTGGCAAATAACGGATTTAGCTGTGCTAGTGCTTGCGGCAGAATCACCAGATAAAGAAAGACTATGCAAAACCTGGAACCCTGATGAAAGACAAAGAATCTATGGGAAACAGCTTGATCTCAGAAAAAGTGACCGGTGACTTTAGGTGACAGCATCACTTTTTTTGTGTGGTTTCGATGATTTGGAACAAGATGTGTCTGAAACAAATCAAACCAATATGGTCGTGTACGCAAGTTGCCGTGAATAAAATGTTTACCAAAAATTGTACCATTTTTGAGAGATGGCATGATTTTTCTGAAGCAAACAATGAAGCTAATTAGGATAGAGATTGTTTCAGAATTTCAAAAGGGAGACTGTTGGAAAGTACAGTCTTAGATGAAAGAAACACGAAAAACATCAGATTAAAAAAAAAATTCCTGGGTGTGCCCCAATAAAACCACGTTCAGTTACCTTCAGTTTTTTCCTGCTCTTCTTCAGCAGGGCCCGGAGCTGCTGAGGCTGTTGGTCACTAGGGCAGCTCATTGAGATATTAACGCTTTCTACATTTTGCTGAAGGTCCATCACTACCTGGGCTTCTGTAGTTCCAGTTCTGAATCAAAGAAAGACCCCAGAGTCAAAAAACTGCATCACTGGCTGCAAGGCTATCAGACATCACTTGGCAATATTTGTACTTCTGCCTGCTCTAGCATAATCACCAGCACAGTCTGTACTGAGAAGCCCCCAATTTTATGCACTGCTCTTCAAGGACCACCTGACCCTGTGTGGATTCAGAATCCCATCTAGCAGCAGTAGTAGAGAACCTGCAATCCCACTGCCAGATTGAATGTGTGAGCAAGTTAGTTTTCCCTTTTACACCAGTGTATCTATAACTCATTTACCCAATCCTTCCAGTCATTCCTTATCACTTCAGGAAATAAAGGAACTTCTGGGCACCCTGAAAAAAAACAAGTCCAGGTCCAGATGATATTAATCCCAGACTCGTATTAGAAACAACTGACACAATTGCGCCCCCCCACTCACTATTATCTACAATAAATCCCTTCAAGAATCCAAGACACCATCTGACTGGCTAACAGCAACTGTCACACTGATATTTAAACAAGGTTCACACTCTAAAACTGAAAATTATTGATCAATTAGTCTTACCTCTATACCCTGTAAACTTATGGAGAAGAAAATTAAATCACTAATCAAAGCTGAAATGAAATTATTGAACATTACTGACAACACATAGCATGGGTTTAAAACAGGTTACTCCTGCACAACAAATCTGATTTCATTTTACAATACTACGAGTAAAAATCTTAATTCCAATGTACCAGTCGATGTTATTTTACTGAACTATAATAAAGCATTTGATAAAGTTTCACATAATATACTATTGACTAAACTTATTCAATATGGATTTTCGGCACAACTAGCTACATGGGTTCACAGTTGGTTGAATGGAAGAACGCAGAGAGTTAGGGTAAATAACTAATTTTCAGATTTAGTAAAAATAACTAGTGGTGTCCCTCAGGGTTCTGTTTTAGGATCAACACTTTTTAACATCTTTATTAGTGATATGATAATTTCATCTAAAACTATTGTTAAATTTGCTGATGATACTAAATTGGGGGACACTGTTGACAATGAGATCAATAAAACCCAGTTAAAAACAGACCTTGCTATTATTGAACATTGGGCAGTGACTAACAAAATGTTCTTCAGTCTTTCCAAATGTGTAGTACTACACTTGGGTAAAAATAATCCCAAACAGATCTACTTGTTAAACAAAATCAGAATTAGAGAATCTAGTGTAGAAAAAGATTTGGGAATATTGATTAATAATAAATTGTCCTTCTCTGAACATTGCAATAAAATAGCGAATCAAGCCAACGCTCTTCTTCGTAGAATAAATACCACCTTCATTTCTAAATCTGAAGAATGTGTTATGACTTTGTACAGGTCCCATATTAGGCCATACACAGACTATGGTTTGCCTCTCTGGAGTCTTTATGTAGTCGCTGATACAAAGAGAATAGAGCAGACTCAATGTAGGGAAACAAAATTAGTTCCACATCTTGCTCACTTAGATTACGAAGAAAGACCGAGACGTAGTGGGTTATACCCACTTAGATTAAGAAGACTAAGAGGTGACTTACTTCAACTCTAAGATAATCCAAAATCCAAATCTAATGGTTCATTGTGGAATTTCATTTACCACTAGAAAAATTGTGTCTAGGTGCCACAATAAACAGCTTGTGGTTGAAAGATCAAGAACTAATAAAAGTCAATCCTTTTTCACTGTTTGAGCACCCAATGCATGGAACTTGCTACCAGAAGATATAGACTGTAAACATATTGATATTTTCAAAAGTAAACTTGACAAATGGTTATTGAATTAGACAATAAATCGTAAGGGCAAGGTAATATTCATGTCAATTAAATGTTCCACATGTATGGAGGACAATCCCGAAGGGCCATGGCCCCCTTTTGTCCATCTAACCAAGTAACCCCCCCCCCAATTACTTGACTTGTTCTACTTTTAAGGCACTGACAGTGCAGTACCATGGCCACTGCTGTGCATCTGAAACACACTGAAATAAGAACAGTAAGCAATAAGACACTCCATGGTGCTGGCTGTGCTGCCACAAACACAGAAGCGGGGGTGTTGTGAAACATGAGGCTGAAGGCTGAGTGCCTTCATCCCTACTACAACCAACAACTGTAATGTCTTATTGTACTAATAAAATGGACTTGGGACAGCAAAAAATAAAATAAATAATAGTAAAGAAAGTGTTATGATTTTGAAATTTATAGTTTTATATTTGATTTAAAATGTATTTAACCCTTAAGCTGTCGACAGAATTAGAACGCATAGGAATTTTGAACTGATATATCAGTCTGTGGCCCTGCAAGGGTTAAACAAAAGATTTATGTAAAAAAATTGTAAAAATGTTTCACATTACATATAATGAGCCATTTTATGAGTGCAAGAAGCCACTCCAGTTGTACATGAGGACCTTAATATCTATTCACTTGAGGAAAGAAAGAAGAAGGGAGATATGATAGAGACTTTCAAGTACCCTAGGGGAACAAACAGGGTACAGGTGGAAAGCATATTTCAGGGAAACCTCTGCACAAGAACAAGGGAGCATGATATGAGGCTGATGGGTGGAGGAGTCAAGGGTAATGTTAGGAAAAACAGGTTACTCACCTGTAAAAGAACTTCTAGAAGTGGTGTATGTTGTTCATCTACACTTATTGGCATGTCCCTTTCCCCTTTAAGAATTGCCGGAAGTCTTCAAGCTGACTCCTCCCACCCACCCAGGTGGTGTAACCCTCGGCTCTGCCCCATGATGCCAGATCTTAACCTGCTGGAAGCCAGGTTTGTGCGTCTGCAGCTGGGGAGATCAGATGGGTCCATGTGGATGAACAACATATAACACTCCTAGAACTACTGTTACAGGTGAGTAACCTATTTTTCTAGGATCATGGATATGTTGTTCTTCCACACTTATTGGCAGACTCCTAGCAGTTCTCCAAGAGGAGGGAGGCAAGGTGCATCCCCCACTGATACTCACTTGGGAAACAGAGATTGGAGAACCAAGGCCCCAAAACCAGTATCCCGGTGTGACTCAAGGTCGATGTAGTAATGGGTAATGAAGGTGTTTGCTGACTTCCAGGTAGCAGCCCAATAGATTTCCTGGATAGGGATGTCCCTGGAAGCAGCCACTGATGCAGCAGTATGGTGGGTAGAATGAGCTCTTATCCCTCTGAGAGGCTCCATGCCCACCAACTCATAGCACAGACTTATGCAAGATGTAGTCCGTCTTGCAATAGTCCATTTTGCTGCAGGTCTCCCAGAAGTAGCTTCAGCGTAGTTGACAAACAGGTGAAGAACCTCTCCCCGAATTTCCCCCATCCTCTCCTTATAATAGGAGATGGCTCGTCTCAGGTCAAAGGTATGGAGCCAGTATTCAGCCTCCAAGGTGTAATTAGAGTAGTATACTGGCAGAGTTAACACCTGGTTAAGGTGCAACTCTGACACCACCTTTGTAAGGAATTTTCGGGTGGGGGCATAGGACAACCATGTCCCTGTGGAAGGCCAGATAAGGGGAGTTCACCGAAAGTGCCTGGAGTTCCCCTGTCCTTCTGGCAGATATGATAGCCACCAGGAAGGCCATCTCCCATGACAAGTGTGACAACACACACTTGCGCATTGGTTCGAATGACTTGCCCATGAACTTTACCAGTACCAGCAGTAGATCCCATGGAGGTGGAGGTTCACGCACCTGAAGGGATATGTGACCCAGGCCTTTGAAAAAGCACCCGACCACTGTCTCCTGAGCCAATGTCGGCTGACCAGCCCGCACTCTGTAAGCAGAGATAGATGCGAGTTGCACCCTAAGGGTCGATGACAGAAGACCCCCTTTGGACAAAGACCAAAGGTAGTCAAGAATGTTAGCCACCGGACAGAACAGAGGGTCCAGGCCCTTGCCCTGACACCAAATGGAAAATCTTTTCCATTTGAAGGCATAACTTTCCTGGTCGATTCCTTTCTGAATGCCTCCACCATGGTGAGGACATCCTCAGAAAGACCCAAAGCCTGGAACTCTAGCCGCTCAGGTACCAGGTTGTGAGGTACAGGGATTGATGGTTCAGATGGTATACGTTCCCCTGGTTGAGAGAGATCAGGTCCAGGTGCGCTGGAAGCTGCTCTGGGGTCCTGCAGCTGAGGCTGAGGAGATCTGGACACCAGAACTGGCGCGGCCAGTCTGGGGCTACCAGAATCACCTTCGCCTTGTCCCTCCTCACCTTGAGGAGCACCTTGTGGATCAAGGAAAATGGAGGGAAGGCACAGAAGAGGCCTGGGGTCCATTAACTCAAGAAGACAGCCCCTTGCAGTGAGCCCTGCTGAGGGGGGCGGGCATGAAACAGCCTCAGCTTGGTGTTGTCCCTGGAGGCAAACAGGTCCACCATCGGCTTGCCCCAGTGGGAGAACAGGCTGTAAGCTACCTCTGGATGGAGACACCACTCATGGGATGTCTCGCCTAAGTGGTTGAGAGCATCTGCCAGATGGTTTGAGGCTCCTGCCACATGAATGGCTAGGAGGTCTGCCTCCAGACAGCTGACAAGGGTCAAGATGTTTAGTGCCTCCCTGCAAAGCAGATGGAAATGCAAGCCGCCCTGTTTGTTGAGGTAGTACATTGTCGTGGTATTGTCCGTCTGGACTTGAACCACTTGACCCCGGAGCTGAGGAGTTAAAGCTGACAGTGCCAGTCTGACTGCTCTGAGCTCCAACAGGTTGGTGTGGTATCAGGACTCCTCGGGGTCCAGAACCCATGGGTCCTTTTGTCCCCCATGTCGGCTCCCAAACCCATGAGAAAGGCATTGGTCATGAGGACAGCTGTCGGCTTGGGGCAGAAAACTGGATCCATTCCTGCAACCGGTTTGGGGCGGGCCACCATTGGAGAGCTGACTCACTGGGTGTCTAACTCCCATTGAAGGAGGCGCATGTGCCACCGGGCCCAATGGACTATGGAGGTGCATGCTGCCATGTAACCCAGAAGGCACAGAGACTCCTGGGCAGGTCGCAATTGCCCAACCAGAAATGATTGGGCAAAGGAGGAGAGAACCTCCGTCCTGTCTGCCGGGAGCTGAGCTCTACCCTGACGAGAGTTGAGCTCTGCCCTGATGAAGCACATCACCTAGGAAGGCACAAGTTCCGACTTGGCCTAGTTGATCAGGAGGCCGAGTTGGGAGCAGGTCTGGTGGGCCAGATCCCCTCGACTTCTCCACCTCCTGCTGGGTGGGACCTGCTAAGAGCCAATCGTTGATGTAGGGGTAAGTTCCAACCTCCCCCCCCCCCGACACCCTTAGATGGGCTGCCACCCCTGCAATGCATTTCGTGAAGACCCATGGCACTGATGACAGGCCGAACGGCATGGCTTGGAACTCATATAGGGTCCCTTTGGCGGTGAAGCAGAGGAACCACCAAAGAGACGGACAGATTGGGACATAAAAGAACGCGTCCTGCAGATTCAGTGAACAGAACTACATGTTTCGCTCCAAGGATGGTTTGATCTGGGACAGAGTGACCATCCGAAAGGTGCGTGACCTGAGATACTGATTCAAGTTGTTCAGATCTAGAATGGGGTGCCAGACCCCCATCCGCTTGGGCACCAGGAAGTACCTTGAGACAAAGCCTCGGTCTGCTGGAGAATCTGCCACTGGAGCTACTGCCTCCTTGAGGAGGAGCTGAGCAATGTCGTCTGGGAGAGCCGACTGAGTACGGATGGATACTCTTTCCTCCCGAGGGGTGCGGGCTTGGCTTGGAGGATACTGATTTAATTCCAGAGGCAGTCCCTGACTGACCACTGCGAAAACCCACCTGCCCGTGGTGATAACGGACCAGGCAGAAAGAAAGTGGTGGAGCCAGCACCCCACAGGAGAACCCAGAGTTGGTGTGATGGAAGAGGGGGTGGCAGCCCCTGCTCCGTCACTGAGCAGGCTTGCAGGAGGAGGATGATCCAGGACCTAAACCTTGGCCTCCTTTACGGGACTGAGAGGGCCCAGGGGTGCCAAACCTGAGCCTGCTGCTGTTGCCCTCCTTGAAAGGAGGGTTGCTGGGCCACAGGGGAAGAATGCCAAAAAGGCTTCTTTTTCTGCTGCTCCTTGCTCAAAGAACCTTTAGCTGAAGTAGCGTCCAAGGTGGCATTGAACTGCTCAATACACTGAAGGTGACCAGACACCTGGGCTGAAAAGGTCAGTGTCCAGGAAAGGCACATCAGCTAGTTTTTGCTGAGTATCTGCTGGGAAAGAGGAAAGTCTCAGCCAAGCCCTGTGGTGAGAGGCAACTGCGGCTGCCATCGAGCGGGCATAAGAATCCCCAATGTCCAGGGCTGTCTGAAGCTGCTGTTTAGCAACAGCCAAACCCTGATCCTGGACCTGGCTTGACTGTGGTCTGCATGTCCGCAGGGAGGTGTGGGAGGACTTCATCCAAAGACCCCAAGAGGGCATGGGAGAAGTGTGCCATGACAATGGCCGAACTTGCCTGACGAAGGCCTAAAGATGAGGCCACATAGACCTTTTGAGCCAAATGATCCAAATTTCTGGATTCTTTTTCAGGAGGTCGGTCAGTGTCGGCAGAACTGCCAGTACGCCTGAACACAGAGGCAGTCACCAGGCTCTCGGACGAAGGGTGCTCTGTGAGCCCCACAAGAGACCCCATGGGCACTGCATACTTGTGGGCCCTGTGGGCAGATGGAGCTGGACAGGAGGTAGGATGCTGCCAAAGTTCTAGAGCTGGGCCAACTATGGCCTCAGCCACAGGAAAGGCCTCTGCTGGGGTGCCCACTCTCTGGAGAATGTCCGTGAGAGGGTACTCTGCCTTTTTCTGGATAGGTTCCAGGGGCATCCCTATAGACTCAGAGATGAGGTGAAGAATGCCCTAAAAAGATGAAGGACCAACCTCCGTCTCTAGCCCACCAACTGATTGTCATCCACATGATGAGAATGTAGGCTGGTCTCATCCGAATCTGAGGAATCTGGATACAATGGTCGACCACCGAAGTCACCTTTGACCCGCCAAGGGTGGTCCGGGGTGACAGTGACCGAAAGACACCGGGGAAGCCCGATGTCTGGTCTAGTTCCCTTGGAAGAACCTCTCCCACAGGCTGCTTGGCTGGCGGTTCCACCACGATCGGTGGAGAGACCGGTATAAGCTGAACCGGAGGTTTCGCCAGCTCTGTGGGCAGGGCAACTGACTTAATTGGCTCCAAAGGAATCTGCTTCGGCCTGGGAGGCAAAAGCCAGGTAATGGCCGGGGTTGAAGCCGGGCTCGGCTTGTGCCCAGACAAAATTTAGCTGTTGCCACATGAGGTCCTCATAATGCCGACAGAGTTTCCGCCAGAGACTCTCCTTATCCGAGGAGGATGAGGACGACCGATGGTGTCGCCTCTTCTTAGAGTCCTTATGGCTCTTCCTTGGCCTGTAGAGCGAGGAGATCCTGGATCTCGATCAAGATATGGCAGACCGACTCAGTCGATCAGGAGACACCAGCGGGACCGGTATCTTCCCGGGGTCGGGAACCACTTCCTCGATGGGATTCCCAGCAGGCTGGGCCTCCTCATCAGGGAAAGAAAGTACCGGAGTCCAATCAAGAGAGTTGTCAACCAGAGTCAGTGACAATGGGTCAATCAGGTTGATGACAATTTCGACCTCACTGATCGACAGTTTGGTCAATTGGCCAGACGGCAAGGCCGAGAAGCCAGCAGCCGAAGAGGCAATTTCAACCGAAGTCGAGACTGCCAGTTCCTGGGACAAGGATCTCTCCCGATTGCAAGAACATCTTTGCCGAGACGAAGACGATCCCGGGTCCTTTTTCCACTTACAGGACCGAGAGGAGTGCATGCCTGCTGAACCCTTCCCCTTAGTAGGGGAAGACTGGCACAACTCTCGGAAAGAACCAGAGAAGGTGGAGCCCAGGTTTGAGCAGAACAAAGAAGTTCCGAGAGGAAGATTCTTCGGCCCAAGCCGCTTCCTCCTCGAAGGTTTGCATACGCTCCAATTGCTCAGCAGATCCTGCAGCCACAGAAACCACCCACCAAGCTTCCTTTGATTTCACTGGAGGGTTCCGTTTTTCTTGCCTCCGCAACTTCAGGCATGCGAGACAGTCGTCAAGGATGTTAGGGTGAAATGCAAGGCAGAAGTCGCACTTAGGGGTGTCATGGCTGACACCCAAGCAGTATACGCACGCGACGTGGGGATTGGTGCGCAACATTTTCAGGCCACATGAACATTGGTAAAATCCAGGGGAAGACTTGTCTTCCATAATCGAAGCAGAAGAGTCACGGGCACTAATGCGAAGTAGATGAAGTTTCAGAAGAATCGATGGTTTAGAAACCAGGGCCTACAAAATGCCAGGAGCACAAAGGAGGCAACCTGAAACTTCCAGCGGAAAGGAAGGTCTGGCGTCATGGGGCGGAGCGAGTTATACCACCTGGGTGGGTGGGTGGGTGGGTGGGAGAGCCAGCTTGAAACTTCGGCAATCCTTAAAGGAAAGGGGACATGCCAATAAGTGTGGATGAACAACATATCCACGATCCTAGAATTACAGTTTTTGATGTGGAGAGAAAAACAAAGGCGAGCCCAAAGTTTCTTCACTTCAGACCCCTGGCAGCACGAGACACTTTACACCCCTTAGTGCTGGCATCTAGTCCCTCTTAATCCATTGTGAGCTAGTGCAAAATGATAGCCTTCAAAATACAAAAAATGTTACAGACTTCAGTTCTGTGCATCTTTATTCTGTCTCTTCGAGTTGTCCTGGATCTGCTGCACGAGTGCTCTTACAGCTTGTAGGGATGCAACTGAAGACAACAGTTCACTGCGTCCCCTTTTCCTCCTGTTGATGATGGTGGACCAATCAAAGCTCTGTTCTGAGGCCTTCTGGGTGTTGTAGTCATTTTCTTTGTCTGGTTGTGATTCAAGCAAGCCTCTCTCTCTACCAATGTTTTTCTTATTTCTTCCGTCGACTCATATATTTTTGTCCCCTAAGGCCATAGTATCCGCATCCTTGCAGGGTAGGGAGTATGGAAACGAACTCCCTTCAGCTTCAGCTTTTTGATGACTTCAGGATACTGAGATCTCTGCTGGTGAATCTCTGGAGGGTAATCATGATCGAAATAAAGACAGGAGGAGAGGTATGTAACCTCTTTCATTTTCCAAGCCTTGGTCAGGATTTCCTCTTTTACCCGATAACTGTTGAATTTCATTATGATCGAGCGGGGTCTTGCTCCTGCTTTGTCTGGCTTAGGCTGTAGCGCTCTGTGCGCCCTCTCGATACTGAGCTCATACCCCGCTGGTAGCTTCAGGACATCCAACAGTAGCTCAGACAAAAATTCTGTCATCCTGCCAGTCTCTGAGCCTTCAGGTAATCCATACAATCTAATATTCTCTCTCCTTGAGTGACTTTCCAAGTCGATGCGTTTATCATGTAGCTGTTCTGTTTGCTCTGTAAGGACCTTTAGTGCTAAGTCCAATTGATCAGCCTTGCCCTCCACGGCTGTAACTCTGCTTTCCGCCTTCTCCATTCTGCCTTCAAGCCCTGATAGTTTTTTATTTAGACAGTGAAATTCTTGCCAATTCTCTTCTCTCATTTCTTTAATTTCATTAAAGAGCTTCTCAAATCTGGACCTCGACAGCCTGTCCTGCTAGTCCTCCGTGTCGGCCATGCTGTTCGGAGATGGGCACCTGCTTGCCCTTCATTCTGCTTGACTCAATCCACCCGCATCAGCAGCCTTCTGATCATTTTTATGGTGTGATTGTTCTGACGATCTTGTGGACGAGCATTACTTGCCATTTTTTAAATTTTGTGCGGCTTAGCTGCGTTTTTGAATCTCATTTCAGCCTTTGGGGAGAGTGCTCAGTTCAGTGCCCTGCTGGCAGCTCCATGACATCACTGGAAGTCGACCATACCTTCCCCAGATTGACCGAGAACAGGTCCAGGTGAGCTGGAATCCGCCTCGAGAGCCTGGAGCTAAGGCTGAGGAGATCTGGATACTAGAACTGGCTCGGCCAGTCTGGGGCTACCATCCAGGATCACCTACGCCTTGTCCCGGGGTCCAAGGCCTTGACAAGACATCCCCCTGCAGCGAACCCTGCTAAGGGGAGCAGGCATGGAACAGCCTCAGCTTCGCTTTCTCCCTGGAGGCAAAAAGGTCCAGCTGGGGGGGTTCCCCAGAGGGAGAACAGATCGTGTACTACCTCTTGGAGGAGAGACCACTCGTGAAATGTCCCGCCCATCCGGCTGAGAGCATCAGCCAGCCGATTCGAGGCTCCTGCCACATGAATGGCTAGGAATCTGCCTCCAAGCTGAGCATGAGCGACCAAATGCGGAGAGCTTCCTTCCACAGAGGTACAGAGTGCATCCCACCCTGTCTGTTGAGACAGTACATTGTCGTGCTGTTGTCCGTCTGGACTTGGACCACTTAACCCTGAACAAATAGAGCGAAGGCGGTCAGAGCTTGTCGGACTGCTTGGTGCTCCAGCAGGTTGATGTGGCATCGAGACTCCTGAGGGGACCAGAACCCATGAGCTCTGTGTTCCCCCAGATGGGTACCAAAACCCAGAGAGACGTCGTTCATCAGAGTGACCGCCGGCTCAATGCGGAAAAATGGGATCCCTTCCTGCAGGTGGGATGGGGTGAGCCACCACTGGAGGCCGTCCCACATCTTCTGGGTCACAGAGACCAGCTAGTTGAGATGACCTGAGCGCTGAGACCACTGGTTGGCCAGTTTCCACTGAAGGGAACGCATATGTCAGCAGGCCCAACGGACCACACTGGTGCAGGCCGCCATGTAGCCCAGAAGATGCAGGAAGTCCTGGGCAGGGTGTAATTGCCCAACCAGAAATGATCGGGCAAAGGAGGAGAGAGCCTCCGCCCTGTCCACCGGAAGCCAAACTCTGGCTCGGCAGGAGTCGCGCTCTGCCCCAATGAACTGAATCACCTGCGCAGGTTCGAGTTCCGACTTGGCCTCACTGATCAGGAGGCCAAGTTCTGCTCAAGTCTGGAGGGCCAGATCCCTGGACCACTCCACCTCCAACCTGGAGGGACCTGCTATCAGCCAGTCATCCAGGTAAGGGTACACCCAGACCCCTTGGCACCTCAGGTAAGCCGCCACCACTGCCATGCATTTGGTGAAGATCCTGGGGCTGAAGACAGGCCAAAGGGCATGGCATGGAACTCAAAGAGGATTCCCTCTGCTCTGAAGTGGAGGAGCCGTTGATGGGATAGACATGAAAGAACATGTCCTGAGAATATAAGGAGCAGAACCACATTCCTTGCTCCAGAGATTGTATGATCTGAGCCAAAGTTACCATCCAGAAAGTGCGGGACCTGAGGAACCCGTTCAGGTGGTGCAGATCTAGAATAGGGTGCCAGCCCCACCGACCGCTTTGGCACCAGGAAGTACCTGGAGACAAGCCCTGGGTCTGAAGGCGAGTCCGCTACTGGGCGCACTACCTCCTTTAAGAGGAGCTGGGCCAAGTTGGCTCTGAGAGCTGCCTGAGAAGCTGCGGACACCTGATCCCCCCATGGGGTGCAGGCTCGGTACGGCGGGGCATGCTCGAATTCCAGAGGCAGGCCTTGACCGATGACTTCCAAAACCCACCAGTCCGTAGTGATAATGGACCAAGCAGAAATAAAGTGGCTGAGCCGGCCCCAATGGGAGGACCCAGGGGCGTGGCGGAGTGGGGGGTACCCCAACACATCACAAATGCCTTGGAGGAGGGTCTGGCAGGAGGACATGGGGACATTCCCCCAGGCTTCCTGAAGGTGGAGGCCATGGACTTGGTCTGAGGACACCAAGTCTGAGCCTGCTGGGCCAGTCTGGCCGCAGGGGTGGAGGAGCAAAAGGGCTTGCAGTTAGCATGCTTGGAGCCCTTGTCCTTTTGGGGTGATGTAGTAGAATCCAAAGTGGCATTGGGCTTCTCTATGCGCTGGAGGTGACCCTCCACACCTGTCCCAAAAAGGTCAGTACCCAAAAAGGGGACATCTGCCAACTTGTGCTGCATATATGCCGTGAAGGTCGAGATGTGGAGCCAAGCCCTGCAATGCATGGCCACTGCGGCCGCTACTGAGCGTGCACAAGAATCACCAATATACAGAGCTGTCTGGAGCTGCTGTTTGGCCACCGCCCTCCCCGATCCTGGACCTGCCTGACCGTGGTCTGGAGGTCAGCTGGGAGATGAGGGATCACCTCATCCAGGGAGCCCAAGAGGGCGTGTGAGAAATGTGCCATAATAACACCCGTATTGGAAAGGTGGTCAAAGTTAAAGAGGATGCGGACTCTTTGCAAACCACCCTACCTGAATTGGAAGCCTGGCTTCATGAGCAAGGGTCTTCTTTTAATATTGATAAGTGTAATATGATGGATATGGGTAAAAACAATAAACAGCACCAGTATAGATGGGGTAACAAACCTTTAAAGGCAATAACTAAAGAAAGAGATCTTGGCATTAAAATCTGTAGTAATCTAAGTTTTAAGCCACATTATAATCAGATTATTAATGACAGTCTGGGGTCTTGTTAACTTTAATTATCTTTGTTAATATTTGTGTCCGTTTTTTTCCTTCTCATTTCATAATTGGTGTTATGATATAAACTAATAAAGAGGTTGAATTTCAAAAAAAAAAAAAAACTTAAAAAAGCTAGAAGTATACAATTCTGCATAAATAAACATATTAAATGTAGGAACAAGGAGGTTCTCATGCCACTCTATACCTCATTGGTACGCCCACATATGGAATACTGTGCCCAGTTCTGGTCACCTGGGAGCAGAGGTGAAGTACAGTTACGTAAGAACTTTTCATAACAGTAGATCTTTGAGAGAAGCTCTTGCAGCAGGCTATCATAATTAAGACTATGCTGCAGGCACTAGGACCCTCCGGAAAACTTCTCAGGCAGCAATACCCAGCAGGGACTGCCCCAGACTTCGGCTCCACCCCGGCGTCAGCTCTAGTACAAAAAGGGGCAGACCCAGTTCCACCCCAGTTCTTTTCCCACTGCGTCCCGCACACGTGAAGAGTTCCTGCACATCTTGGCTTACCAGCCCAGCTAAAGAACCTTGGTGTTTTGGCCCTTTTTGCAATTTTTCTCCACAAGTTTCAACAGTTTTCAGCGCCGACCAATGCATGTCTTCGCCGTCATCGGTCTCCTCGACGGGACCCTATGTTAACAAGTGCGGTTGCGGCCGCCAAATCCCATCTACAGACGGTCATCAGCAGTGCATTTTTTGCCTGGGGCCTGACCACAACACTGTGGCCTGTTCGGCCTATAAGAAGTTCACCAGCCGAACTCGGATCTGCCACTTGAAGGCCCTGAAAGCGTATCTGCTGGAACAGAAGATAGATCTGCACACCTCAGGGGAGAAGCAGAAGAAGAAGGATAAGTCCAAGCAGTCCCACGAAAAGGACTGTAGTCGGTCCCGGCACCGGTCCAGGTCCAGGTCCCGGTCTCGCTCCCGCTCGCAGCCTTTTCCCAAGAGAGCCCATGGATCCAAGGGCTCAGGTGAGCATCCCAAGTCTAAAGACCAGGCTAAAGCTGGACCTTCATGGGACAGGCCAGCAAAGCCTAAGGTGACTCCACTCAGGGTCATCGTGAAGTCCTCGGAAGTGCCGCCTGTCAAGAGCGTGCCTATGGAGTCCAAAGACACTCCCGCACCCCCAGTTGGGTTCCCATCGTCGGTCCCTTTACTGATGCCGGGTGATGGGGTGACGGATCCGGATGCAGCCAGCGAAGGGGCTGCGTCATCATCCCATATGTCCTCCCCCCACCCCCGGGCTCAGAAGTGGGCTCTCCTGCTAAGGTGGAGAAGGTTCAAAGGAGAGCAACTTGGAGGATCATAGCAGTCCAAGGTCTGGATTACGAACAGAGGTTGCAGTCCTTGGGTCTGTACTCCTTGGAGTTTCGTAGACTTTGAGGCGACATGTGCATGTTATACAGGGCTTTAAATGATCCATCACTCTGGGAACAGTTAAATCTAGTTCTAAAGGGCCAGTCATATAATACAAGAGCCCATCCCCTACAAAAAATGTGGGTAAAGGTATAATACTGCTAAAAGAAAGCATTGGTTAACAGTGAGAGTAACTAAAATTTGGAATAAGCTCCCAATAGAAATCATAGTGAGCAGAACAATGGATGAATTCAAAGCTAAATTAGATCAATATCTGATCAAAAATAAGATCTTGGGATATACATAAATTATGGTGAGCATATGGACTTTTGGTCTTTAAACACTCTAAACAACCTATAATGGCCGAGCTGGCCTGATGAAGGCCTAGAGAGGAGGCTGCATAGACCTTCCTCCTGGAGTGGTCCAACTGCTTGGACTCTCTGTCCAGGGGTCTATCTGCATCTCCATGTTGCCTGAGCACCGAAAAATGGAGTCACCACCAACCCTACCACAGAGGGGTGCTGCATAATGCCCGACAGGGACCCCACGGGCACCGCATACTTGTGGGCCATGTGGGAAGAAGGCGCAGGACAAGAGGCGGGATGCTGCCACAGCTCCAAGGCTGGGCCCACAATGGCCTCAGCCACTGGGAAGGCCTCTGCAGAAGAATCCACCTTATCCAGAATTTCTGTGAGGGGGTACTTAGCCTATTTCTGCACAGGCTCCAGCTCCATCCTCGTGGATTCGGAGATGAGCCAACAAATGCCCATCAGCGAGGAAGGGCGCTCATCGACAGAACCTCCCTAACGATTCCACGTCCACCAGATGGCAGACCATGGAGGAGTCCTTGGACTCTGAGGATTTCACATATAGTGCCCCCCCCCCGGAGACACTCTCCACCCTCCTTGGGCAGTTGGAATTGAGACTGAATGACAGCCTATGGGGCAAGCCTTGAGCTGACCGAGAATACTTGATCGGTGCTCCAGACATGGGCTGATAGGCCGGCGCTCCACCCAAATCGTGGAGTGGCCAGCTTCAGTTGAGCTGGCAGGGCCGCAACCGGCACCCTGATGGCGGCGCCTGTGGCTGACATCGGTCGCTCTGGCGAGAGCCATTTTATGGCCGAAGTTGAAACCGGGGTCGGTCTGGATCCAGACAGGACCAACTGCTGCCACATGAGATCTTTGTAGCATCGATGCAACTTGTGCCGAAGTCTCTCCTCAACCGAGGAGGACAAAGATGATGATGATCAGCGGCCCTGCTTGCTGTGACGTCAGGACTGAGACCGACGATGGCGGGACTTTCCCAACATCGAAGCCGAGAAGCGGGACTGAGATGTCAACCGTCGGCGATGCTGGCAGGGAAGCTCAACCGGAGGTGGGGGAAACTCACAGTTCTGGGACCGGCTCCTTGGATGCTGGGTCCTGCCCAACATTCTGGGCCGACCCTTCCAGAGATACCAGGAGCACCAGCGTTAGGAAACAGAGTCATCGGCTGGATCAGGCGACAGCCCACCGATTGGCTCAAGAAAAATCTCGACTGCACTGACAGGTGTCTCAGCCGACTGGTTCGATGGGACACCATGGAACCAGTGGCCTCGGCCACGACTACAACTGAAATCAAAACAGGGTTCTCCTGTGAGTGGTACCGCTCCCGGTCCCATGAACATCGATTATTTGACTTGTCTTTCTTTGACTCCTCCTGTTTCTTGGAGCGTGAAATATGGGACCTCGAAGGGCTCTCTCACTTGGTCAATGGACACTGGTACAACTACTTGAAGGAAGCTGAATAGGAGGATCCAAGGTGCAGAGAAATAAAGGCCAAAGCTGAAGAGGAACTCGCCGCAGCCTGAGCCACCTCCCCCTTGAGGGCCTTGAGCTGTTCCAACTGCTCGGCGGACCCCACATCCATGAAGACCACACAACAGGCCTCCTTTGATTTGACTGGTGGGAAATGCTTCTCTGGTTGCCCCAGCTGAAGTCAGGCAGCAGGATCTTCAAGCACGTTCAGGGTGAAAGACCGACAAAACTCGCAAGCCTGCGAATCGTGGTCTAACCCCAGGCAATAAATGCACAAGGCATGTGGATCTGTGTGAGGCATCTTCTGCCCGCACGGGTACTGGTGAAACCTGGGAGCCAATTTTTCCTCCATTGTGGATGGGATCAGAAAGTGAGCAAATTTGACTCTAGAGCTTGAGGATCACTTTCAGAAGGGAATCCAAAGATTCTGAAGCCAGGGCCTACTACATGGGGGAGCGCTAAGGACGGAACCTGAACCTTCCAGCAGAAAGGAAGATCTGGCATCATGGAGCACAGCCAACGGTTATACCACCCGGGTGGGTGGGAGGAGTCAGCTTTAAGACTTTCCGGCACATCTTAAAGTGGCAAGGTACCTGCCAGCAAGTGTGGGATAGAATAACATATCCACAATCCTAGAACTACACCTTTATATCAATTTGGGTGTATTTTATTTGTTACAATATATAAGAGTTTTATAATAAGGAATACATAACAAGAGCTGCTACAGCCCCCCCCCTCCCCATTTGTTCACTCTTGAGTACTAACCTCATGTATTTATTTTTACCTGGTTCCTGCCTAAATTGGAGGTCTCCCTTAATTTTTTTTAAATTTATTTATGAGCTGCTAATTGCCCTGGCTCCTACCAGAGCCCTGCTTCTGCTCAACAACGATGCAGGCCAGAGCCTATTGCTCATCTGGGTTTTCCACAGAGTGTCTCCTAGGCTCCGTGATGCACCGCCAGCCAGAGAGCAAGAAGCATTCGCTAGCACTAAGATGTTACTGTCCTTTATCAGAGTTTGCATCTTTTCCAAATTGCTGGGTATTTCTGAAAGTGTGCTATAATAAGCAAGCAAATGGATAACCAGACAAAGATGGACTAGATAATGTAAGAGGAAACATGTTTTACAGGCTTAGAACTGGATAGTTCTCCAGCTTCATAAAACTCCCTGATTAAATACTGAATAATGCATGGGTCAGTGTGTATAATGAAATTGTGTACACATCCAAGTTGTGTGATGCTACATAAACACCGAGAGAGAAGCTCAAGGGGTTAAAGCATCACACAGCATCCGCTGCTTAATATTATAAAATGGGTGAGGTCGCTGGTCAATCGGTGCAGTGGTAGAGTTACCACTCGTGATGCCGGTGACCCTAATTTGGTAGTGTGCACAGGGTGGTGGAGGGCTGGCCGGGGGGGGTAGGAGGATTGAGCATCCAGAGGACTGCTGTCCTCCTCTGTGGGGGTGGGGCTTGCAGAGCCTTGTATTTGCCTGGCCCCTAGTGGTATGCTGGGGGAAGGCACCTGGGACAGCCTAGACAGGGCGGGGCAGACGCATGCCGTGACATCAGTGCATGTCATGCTGTTTAGGGAAGGAAACAATCTCTGGCAGCAGGATAGCACTTGGACTCTCACAGTCCCTGCACCTGACTAGCTGGGCTAGTCAGTCCAAATACTGAATCTGCTTCCTGATGGGGACTGGGTGACCCTGTTGAGCCGGGGGCAAGCCCTGGGAGTACTGGCTGGCAGCAGGAAGTCCTGGCAGACATTGGGGTGATGGGCTGGGGGGTCTGAGCTGAATGGGGCCGTCCAGAGAAGGAGGAGAAAACATTAACTAATAAATCAATAAATAAATAAAATGGGTGAGGAAAATCCTGCTTTCTGATTGGTGGAGAAGGTTCCAAAGCAGTGCGGTTCCGGAATAGTAACCACACTGCTATACTTATCTTACATTTTTTTTTCATCAGTACACCCAATCTATGTGCACAATAAGACACTTCAAGGTGTGGTTGCTGTTCCTGAATCTTACTTCCAGGTGGTTGAAGGCACTCAGTGCAAGCACCTTGTGCCTCACAACACACCTGGGTATGCAGTTCAGGAATAGTAACATACCCCTTGTTGTGTCTTATTGCTTACATCTATAACTGCTGGCCCCAAAGAGGAAAAAGCAGCCATGAGTGACAAATATTGAGAAATAAGGTAACTTTATCTTGCCACTGCTGACTTGCTTCCTGGAGGATTCCATTCACTGAATATCTTTGAGAAACAGCTGATGCTGTTAAACTGCTGAAGCAGGGATTTGTGATCTCTGATTAACAGAGCCTCTGTTTGCATCAGGGAATATATGGTCTCGAGACATGTGATACAGTAGTTATAACCAGCTAGTTATACTGGGAAATTACACACAGCTTTTACAATAGTCAAAAAGATTTGCCAGTTGTTGTAAAGCTGTCAGGGGATTATTTACAGATTTATAAACATCCTCTATATATATAATAATATTAATAATGTCTGTTTACTTAATAAACAGGGACGATCACAAAGCCTGGTAAGCTGGAGCTCATTTACACCAGTATCTCAAATACTTGTCTTGGGATCCACGTACATACATAGAGGATATGTGATGGGCAGTCGTTGAATGCACTATTTATCTGAATGAGTGGTGAGTGACCTCGGGCAACCTCATGAGTGGCGGAGTGTAGCAGAGTCACAAGTGCTGGTTTCTGAGGTCACTCTGCATGAGTTCAGATAAACAGTGTATTTATTCAACAACTGCCCATCACATATTCAATTTACAAAATAGGCCTGGTTTTCTTGCGGAGTATGTATTTTTTTCTATTTTATTTTTTTTTTAAGGAAAAAAGCTTTAGTTTTCCTTTCTTTTTTTTTTTGCTGAATTTGCTTGCTTTACTCTTCCATGCGTCGTGAGTTTTATGAATGGGTTTATGTCTGTCTGTGATTGGCTGGATGTGTGGGTAGTAATCAATGATTGACTGGTGGTCATATCAGATGACTTAAAGTGGGCAAGCAATGTGAGAGGGCAGTAAGGAGGGCTGGGGGGATACTGAGATGCATAGGGAGAGGCATCACCAGTAGAAAACAGGAAGTTGTTATCCCTCTGTACAGACAGCTGGTGAGACCCCATCTGGAATACTGTGTGCAGTTCTGGAGACCCAATCTCTGCAAGGATATAGACAAGATGGAAGCTGTCCATTGGAGGGTAACTAAAATGGTGCAGGGTCTGCACTGGAAGACATATGAAGAGAGACTAAAGGAGCTTAATATGTATAGCCTCAAGGAAAGAAGGGAGAGTGGGGACATGATAGAAACTTTCAAGTACCTCAAGGGAATCAACAAAGTCCAAGAAGGTAGCATCTTTCAAAAAAGGAGGTGTGCAAGAACAAGGGGGCAGCTCAGAGGTAATGTAAAGAAGTATTTTTTCACAGAGAGGGTTGTGGATGCATGGAACGGCCTTCCGGAGGAGGTTGTGGAGTCAAAAACAGTGGTTGAATTCAAGCATGCATTGGACAGCCATAAGGCAATTCTAGGGGGTGGGGGTAGAAAGAAGTAGGCTGCTGGTTAACTAGGATCTGCAGCTTATCCATTAGGTAGGGAAATGGGCAGACTGGGTGGGCCAAGCGGTCCTTATCTGCCGTCAAATTCTACTGTATGTTTCTATGGTTGCACTACGGAAGTTTGGGTATGTAAAGCATGCCGTGTGATAGGGTGTAGTTTGTATGTGGGAGGGCTGTAGGGTTTTTAACAATATGGTGGTTGCATTTTTAGGAGCTGGTGTCAGTGATTAGGAACAGTGCCTGCTTTTTTTAATGTTTCAAAATCTTTCATTTTACAAAAATACACTGGCGGTTGCTAGGGGTGTGTCTTAAAATGAGCGGGATGGCAGAGTGTCAGGTGACAAGGAAGTTTGTAGAGCTGGTGGTGGGGAGAGCGAGTATTGCAAAGGATGCAGAAATGAAAAAGTATGAATGGTGAGAATGCAAAAAGAAAGAAAATAAAAAAACTGTTGCTAAAAGGCAGTGTGTTTTGTAGTTCATGAGCATTTTCAGTAGTGTGCAGTTGCAATTAGAGTGGTTATACTTGTTGTGGTACTGCTGGCAGGTGTACGGGATGGGGGAAGACGCGTCTACTGTGTAGATAAACTGTGATGATGTGTCTACTATGTGGACAAATGTAATTTATTCACATACTAGACACGTCATCTGCCTTTTCTACACTGCATAGCTTACATAAGGTCACTGGTGATGGCCATCCCCAAGTCCTTTTCCTTCTCTGATTCAGTGAACTTGACCCCTTCCCCCCAAACTGTATGCGATTCTCGGCTTTTCTTTCTTCCTACATGTATGACCAAATTTCCAGCTTTGCTACATCTTCCTTTAGGTCCTGCACCCCTTCATCTGTATCCATTCTCCCCAAAGAGCCTGGTGTCATCTGCAAAGGGGCAGATTTTGTCCGTACTGCCTTCCTCAGTGTCATTAATGAAAATAAAAACACCAGACCTAGCACTGACCAATGTAGGACCCCACTAGTGATTTCCCTCGTACCTGAGAGCTCCCCACCACCACCACCACCACCACTCTGTGTCTTTCTACTGAGCCAATTTGCCACCCACATTTCTATCATTTGTTATGATATGCACTTTCCATCCAAGACCCCAGCTCTGACAACATCTCTCATGCAATTACCTTCGGAGAAAGACGTTGCTGATACATCCCACAAGGCTGATATCTTGGCTGGCATCTGGGAGACCCCCCAGGAAAACCTGCCCCTCCGGGCTGCTCAGTTGTATATTATTTGTTCTGGCTTTAGTCCGTTTTTCAAGTATGTCGTCGACGTACAGCGTCACCCTGTAATAAAGCACAATGTGAATGAGCCAAATCGGGTTCTTTTTCTCCAAGACTGTACTTCTCTCACTCCCTCCCCCAACCTTGAGTGCAGTCACTGTCTGAGGAAGATGGGCACTGTGAGTGGTATGCAGAGATAAATCCTGAAATAGGCTTTTACTGGACTTACTGAATTATGAAGGGGGAAAAAATGACAACTGTGGGTTATGAGTTTTTGCAGTGGGATCAAATGTGGGAATTGTCTGATTAGGACTTCATTTTTTTTTTATTTATTTTTTTTTTTTAAAGTGTACTGTACCTTAAAACCTCCTTACTGTCTTTGGCACTTGTCTCCCCCGGGAGCATGCAGGGCACACCTGACCCCTACACACCTCTCACTTTGCTCACCGGTCATCCACACAGCTATGGTTTACCCCCAGGCAGGGTTGAGTGGGGGGGATTTACCCCTAAAAGTGACTGTGCATCAGGAGGCAGCAGGGTGGGCTGTACTAATGTCCATCATTGCAGGGCCGGGAACATTTTATGTTTTCTGTGGCCCTCCCTGGAGCCACTGCAGGCAAGGATGCAAACATGCAAACACACACATAATGCATGATGTCATGTGGCATCGACCACCATTTCCCCTCTCCACAGCGCACTGACCTGTAGCACCACCTATAGTCACAAAGGCAGCAGTATGGTGGCCGTGCTCTCCCTCCCTCCCTCCCCAGAGGGGGAGAGCATCCCCACAGCAGCACAGTTATCCTCCACCAGCCATCTCCTGTTGACTTAGGCTTGTGTCTGAACTCGTGTCACTGGTGTCACAAGCAGTAGCACTACTACGCAACCAACGGGCTGGCCTGAGAATACTTTATTCCTAATTACTCTATTTATCCCATTTTCTCCCTCTTTGGTTTCCCCATATCAAGCACCAATGTTTGGGGTCTCAGCAGCTTCAATCCTTCTCCGGCTGGGAGAATGGGCAAGTGGCAACGTTCACAATTGATGTTACTTCCTAAACTGGGTGGGCGGTGGTGGGCGTGAATGCTGGTCAATGAACCGGAGGATTATGCATGTTACGCTGAAGAAAAACAGGTTACTCACCTGTAACAGTAGTTCCAGGAGTGGTATATGTTGTTCATCCACACTGTTTGGCATGTCCCTTTCCCCTTTAAATCTTGCCGGAAGTCTTCAAGCTGGCTCCTCCCACCAACCTGGGTGGTATAACCCTTGGCTCCACCCCATGACACCAGATCGTGGCCCCGCTGGAAGCCAGGTGTTGTGCGTCCGCAGTCGGGGAGGTCGGGTGGGTCCGTGTGGATGAACAACATATACCACTCCTAGAACTACTATTACAGGTGAGTAAGAACAGGTTACTCACCTGTATCAGTAGTTCTAGGAGTGGTATATGTTGTTCATCCACACTTCTTGGCATGCCCCCTTCCACTTTAAATCTTGCCAGAAGTCTTCAAGCTAGCTCCTCCCACCCACCCGGGTGGTATATACCTCAGCTCCACCCCATGACGCCAGATCTTAGCCCGCTAGAAGCAAGCTTGTGCACCCGAAGCCCGGGAGGTTGGGTGGGTATGAGTGGATTAAAGTACAGTTAAGTAAAAACTTACTGTAACAGCAGATCTTCGAGAACAGCTCTTACTGCAGGTTACACCATTAGGACTGAAGCCGACAGGTGCCAGGACCCCACGGAAATTTTCTAGCTAGCAGTATCCAGCAGGGACCTCCCCCGATGTTGGCCCGGCCCCCGTCAGGTGTCATACAAAAGAAGGCAGTCCCCCAGAAGTCCCAGTTCTCCCGCTGGAGACTCCCGGCCGCTAGATGACATCAAAAGTGGAGACTGAGGATCTGCCTTCAAAGAAGGTATTCAGAGCGGTGTTACAAGCACCTAATCCTAGGAAGTAACCAAAGGAACAACTTTATCTCCAGAGGAGATGGTGGGAGGGAAAAGTACAGTTACGCAAGGACTTACCATAACAGTAGATCTTCGAGAACAGCTCTTGCAGCAGGTTACACCATTAGGACTGAAGCCGGCAGGCACCAGGACCCCACGGAAATTTTCTAGCTAGCAGTATTCAGCGGGGACCACCCCCGACGTCGGTTCCGCCCCATCAGGCATAGTACAAAAGGGGGCGGTCCCCCAGAATCCCCAGTTCTCCCGCCGGAGACTCCCGGCCGCTGGATGACATCAGAAAAGGAGACTGAGGATCCGCCATCAAATGGCAATCAAAGTGGTGTTAAGAACACCTGATCCTAGGAGAAGGATATCGGAACAATTCTACCTCCAGCGGGGATGGTGAGAGGGAAAGTACCTGCTGCAAGAGCTGTTCTCGAAGATCTACTGTTATGGCAAGTTCTTACGTAGCTGTACCATCTTACTTCGAGAAAAAGCTCTTGCAGCAGGTTACACCATTAGGACTGATTCCCAAGCAATACTGGAAATCCCTCACCAGTGGAAGGAGGAAAAGTAGAGATCACTAGTTGAACCGAAGCCTAGGATAGAAGTCCCTGAAGGACTGCTAGACCAAAACCTGCTCTTCGCCTCGATGCGATGTTCAGGCTATAATGCCTGATGAAGGTGTGCACAGTGCTCTAAGTAGCTGCTGCACAGATGGCTGAGGTGGACACGATCTTCATGGCCGCAAAGCAGGTAGCCACCCCTCTTGTGGAATGACCCTTAACTGAGCCCAGTCAGGGTTTGTTAAGCTTCTGGTAACAGAACGCGATACAATGTATGAGCCACCTGGACAGTGATTGTTTGGAAACGGGAGCTCCCATCATCCTGTGGGCGAAGGAGACAAACAGCTGGTCAGATTTTCGGTGGTGTTTGGTTCTGGTCAGGTAGTATCGAAGACACCTATACACACCTAAAGTGTGCAACAGGGCCTCTCCTCTATTAGAATATTTAGGAAAGTACACTGGCAGATCGATGTCCTGATTAAGAGTGACAGCTGAGACCACCTTAGGTAGAAACTTCGGATTAGTCTGTAGGGATACCCTGTCCTGGTGAAAAACCAAATAAGGTTCTTTGCACATCAGTGCATGAAGTTCAGAAATTCTTCTGGCCAAAGTAACGGCAACTAAAAACAATGTCTTCCATGTAAGGAGATGTAGCTCGCAATCCGCGGCTGGTTCAAAAGGTGGCAGTGTAAGCTGCTCCAGGACAAAGGGTAAATCCCATGGCAGAATAGGATCCTTAATCGGAGGTCTAAGGTGGAGAACACCTCTCAGGAAGGCTCGTGCCGTGTCCAACTGAGTTATGGGACATTGACCTATAGGAGTGTGATAGGCTGAGATGGCACAAAGGTGTACTTTTATCGAGGAGTAGGCCAAGCCTGTCTGAAAAAGAAACAGGAGGTAGTCCAGAACTGACCTTTCTGGACAATCCATTGGTGAAAACCCCTGCACCTGAGCCCAGAGGCAAAATCTGTGCCATTTCATGGTGTAAGTAGCATGAGTGACTGGTTTTCTAGCAGCCGCTAGAACATCTGCTACCTCTTGCGAGACCCTGTATCGCATAATGGCTATGTCTCTAGGAGCCAGGTATGCAGGTTCAGTGAACGAAGGTCTGGATGGACCAATTAGCCCACTTCCTGAGACAGTAAGTGAGAGCTGATTGGCAGAGGCACTGGAGGTTCCCGGGACAGCTGATGTAGTAGAGGGAACCAGATCTGTCTGGGCTAAAACGTCGCAATAAGTATCAGCGTCGCTTGCTCTCTGCGGAGTTTCAAAAGGACCCTCTGGATCAATGGGAAGGGAGGAAAGGCATAGAGGAATCTGCCCACCCAGGAGAGGGACAACGCGTCTCGCCAGAAAACACCAGGCCCTGGATCTAGCGAGCAAAAATTGGGCAGTTTTGCATTGTATGGGGACGCGAAGAGGTCTAACTCTGGTGTACCCCATCTGTGAAACAGATCCTCTACTACCTCCTGGAGTAGTTCCGACTCATGGACTCTGGCCTGAGAGCGACTCAGGCTGTCTGCAATGATGTTATCCACTCCTGGGACATGAACAGCAATGAGGTTTGCGCCGTGTTGCAAAACCCAATCCCACACCCTCACGGCCTCCCTGCAAAGCGGGTAGGAATGGGTGCCTCCTTGTTTGTTGAGATGATACTGTACATCACCGCGGTATTGTCTGTTTGTAACAAGAGAGTACCCGGTGGGATCTCTGACTGGAAAGCCTGCAGGGCATAAAGAACTGCTCTCATTTCCAGGATATTTATGTGGAGATGAGCCTCTTGGGCTGTCCATAGGCCCCGAGGTATCTGTGGAGAGCGACACAATCAGAGACGGCACAATGAAGGGGACCCCCTCTAATAGGTTCTTTGAATCTAGCCACCATTGCCAATCCCAGATTACGGCATTAGTGATCCGAATTGGAAGCTGCAGATGGTCTTGCTTCTGATCCCATTGGACCCATAACATCTACTGGGTCACCCACATGTGGAGACGGGCTAGCGGGACTGTTGCATTGGCCACAGCCACAAGTCTGAGCAGGCAAAGGACCAGTCTGGCTGGGACGGTTCTCTTTGCCAAAAAGTCCCTGATGATGGATCTGATGTGTTCCGCTCGGTCCTGGAGTAGAAAAGCTTTCCCCTGGATGGTGTCCAGAACTGCGCCTATGAACTGCAGAATCTGTGACGGAACCAGGCATGACTTCTCCTGATTGATAATAATGTCCAACGTCTCGAACAGAGACTGAGTACAATGAATGGCGGACATCAGGGCCTCCTGAGAGGGCACCATAAGAAGCCAGTCGTCCAGGTAGGGGAACATGTAGTGGCCTTGTCTCCTCAGAGTCACCGCTACGGCTGCCATGCACTTCGTGAACACTTGAGGTGCTGATGACAGTCCGAAAGGGAGGGCTCGGAACTGATAATGGTGACCTTGAAATTGGAAGCGCAAGAACTTCCTGTGCGCTTGAGCAATGGGTATGTGCAGGTAAGCATTCTGCATGTCCAAGGACGCTAGGAAGGCGCCCTGCTTGAGCACGGGTATCAGACCTGGAAGGGTCACAGTTCGGAAGCATTTGTAGAGGACTGAAGCGTTGAGGTCACTGAGATCCAGTATTGGATGGAGGTCCCCTATCTTCTTGGGAACCAGAAAGATGCAAGAATAGTAACCTGCACCTCTTTGGTTCCTCGGTATGTGCTCTATAGCTTCTTTTCCGAGAAGCTCGACCACCTCCTGCTGTATGAGCAGGGCGTGCTGACCCAAATAACGGGAAAGCAGGGGAGGTCTTGAAGGTGGGTGGTTGAGGAATTCAATAAAGTGACCTCTCTGACCATTTGAAGAACCCACGGTCGTGATGTTCGACTGCCACCCTGAAAAGTGGCTGAAGCGTAAACCCCGACCTTTGTGCCCATTGATCCAGAGGAGGGGCAGGGGCCAGGAAGGAGTCATGCTGTGACAGCGTTGGTTCCCGCAGGCTGCTCCGGTTTGGTATAATGCTGGCCTCTGCCTGGGGAAGATTTAGCCTGGGCTTTATGATGGAAAGTGCCCCTTTGTTTCTGGTTGGAACTTGGCTGCTGCCGTTGTTGCCGGTTGCGAAAATGTTTCTGGTTCCTACGAAAGGAACCAGGTCTTGATCCGTACATGGCTTGTACGGATCTAACTGCCTTCCCGACATCCTGAAGCTTGGTGATAACCTTCTCTGAGTGTTCACCAAACAGGACTTCACCATTGTATGGGACATCAAGAATCTTTTTCTGTACATCTGGAGTAAAGCCGGAGACATGGAGCCAGGAGAGTCTCTGGAGACTGACACCAGAAGCTGCAGCTCTGGCAGATGAGTCCACAGAATCGTATGTGGCTCATAACACTTGGGTTCCCACATCAGACCCTGTGTGGAGGAGGTTTAGGAGCTCTGCCTTCTGATCACCATCCGGTAATTTGTCAACAAGTTCCTGACCCTGTTCCCACAGGGCATTCTGAAACTGAACCATATGAGATAGGTAGTTCAGGGACCTGATGGAGCATGTAGCAGGTGCATACATTCGCCTCCTCAGGGAATCCAACTGTTTGGATTCCTGGTCCGGTGTGATGTGCTCATATGCTGGGTCGCTAACCGGCATTATAGTCAGAAACTGTGGAGTCAGCTGAGTTGTTGCACCAAGTACTGGTCCTCTTTCAGGGCCTTGTACAGGCGTGTTAGCTTTCTTCAGCACAGCAGGTGGAGTGCGGATGCTTCCATGCAGCCTTGGTGACATCTGCGAAAGTGTCCACCAAGGGTGGCACTACCACAGGCTTAGGATCTTTCTGCTGAAGGTAACGGGCAAGGCACTGTCTCTCAGGGTCAAGATCTTCCGAATCCCATCCCATGTTCTCCTGGATGTGCCTCATAATCTTAGAGAAGGAGGGATCATCCGGAGGTGACCTGGGCAGGTCTTGTGGGTCAGGCGATGGGATGCTGAGTGGAGACGGAGACCTAGAGGTTTCAGAGGTATCCAATCTAGACTCCTCCCTTGGTGGAGTGTATCGTTGATGTCTGGGTCGCTTGGGGCTGGGAGACCCTGAGGGAGATCTTGAGGGAGGCCTTCTCTGTTCCTTAGATCTTCCCCTAGGAGGTGGAGTGTGCTCCTTAGGGGTTGGTGGTCATCCTGCTGGCCCCTGCGGTGGAGGAGGGGGAGTAGGAGGTGAAGGAGTAGGAGGAGGAGGAGGAGGAGGTTTCACTGGGATCACATCTTTCTGGATTGTGTCCCACCAGAAAGTGAAGAGATCTTTGACCTCTTGGATGTTCATACACGAAGACGGCCCTGGCGCGGTGGTCTGTCGCGGGGTCAGGCGTCCGGGTCGAAGGCATCTCTGAGATTAGTGAAGCTCCTGTGGAAATCAGCGTCCTCTGTGTCATCTCACCTGGTCCTCAAAGCAATGCGTGTCCTCCTCCGTGGAGTCCAGGCAGTGTCCACCCGATAGCAGGGGGCAGTCTTGGCTCTTTGGCGAGTGTGAGACCAATGTCGGTCGCTTGGCCGATGTCTTCAACTCTGGCGAATGCCTGACTGATGTCTAGTGTTTGGCCGATGTCCTCGGCTCCAGCGAACGCCTGGCTGACTTCGGGTGCTTGGCAGACGTTGGGTCCATCATCCGCTTCAGGGACGTCAGGTCTTTTGTCTTCCTTGGTGGGGGATCCGGACCCTTGGGAAGCTGGAAGACCGATCTGGAGTCGGGGTGCCGGCGTTGGTCTGAAGAGGAAGATTTAGTCTGGTGATGGTCGGAAGACTTTGATGAGGCCCAGGAGGGAGTGGAGGAAGTTGAAGGCCTGGAAGTCTTTATAGGGTGAAGCGAAGCCGAAGAACCGCCAGTAGCCTTAACCTTGACTGGAAGGGGCTGAGAGCGGGCCCTGGAGGGAGAGCGATCAGAGCGTGTGGAGCCTGAACTACGCGAGTCCGAGGCCCAGTTAGGGGATCTGGACCTTGCCTTTTCCCCGTGCTTGTCCCGGTGTTTGTGGACTTTTGAGGAAGATTCACCTCTGGAGGAAGGTTCCTTATCCAGTCTGTGAAGTTCTTCTTCCAAAAGGAACCCCTGAAGTGCCTTCTGGCGGCGGATCCTGGTGCGGCTGTTAAACCCCTGACAGAAGGAGCAGGCCTTGGTGTCGTGGTCCAGGCCTAAGCACCGCAGACAGGATGAATGAGGATGCTTGAAGGGGATCTGTTTGCCACAGGCACACTTGGAAGGGTGTCCTTCTGAAGAAGGAGTTGGAGATGCCGACAACAGTTTGGTAAAACTGTTTGAAGAAGCTCTTAGTCGTCATGCACTAGAGTGCGACTGTGAGGCCGATGCTGGTGAGTCGATAGCGGGAAAAGAACTGGGGATTCTGGGGGACCGCCCCCTTTTGTACTATGCCTGACAGGGGCGGGCTGACGTCGGGGATGGTCCCTGCTGAATACTGCTAGCTACAACATTTCCGTGGGGTCCTGGCGCCTGCCGGCTTCAGTCCTAATGGTGTAACCTGTTGCAAGAGCTGTTTCTCGAAGTAAGATCTACCTGCTGCAAGAGCTGTTCTCAAAGATCTACTGTCACAGTAAGTTCTTACGTAACTGTACTATCTTACCGAGAAACAGCTCTTGCAGCAGAGTTACCCATCAGGACTGATTCCAACAATTCTGGAAATCCCTACCTTGGGTTGGAAGGCTAGGTAGAGATCATGGGTTGAACGAAGCCTGGGATAGGAGTCCCTGAAGGACTGCTAGACCAAAACCAGCTCTTCGCCGTGATGCAACGTCCAGGCTATAATGCCTGATAAGGTGTGCACGGTGCTCTAAGTAACTGCTGCGCGGAATGGCTGAAGTGGACACATTCTTCAGAGCCGCAAAGGAGTATACCTTGTGGAATGTCCCTAACCGGCCGGTGAGGTTGTGCAGCTTCTGGTAACAGAACATGATACAATGGATGAGCCACCTGGAAAGCGATTGTTTAGAAACTGGAGCCCACAGCATAACTATGGGCGAAGGAGACAAAAAGCTGATCCGATTTACGGTGTGGCCTGGTTCTGGTCAGGTAGTATCTTAAGACACCTATGCATATCTAGAGTGTGCAGCAGGGCCTCTCCTCTATTAGAGTATTTAGGAAAGTACACCGGCAGGTCGATGTCCTGATTAAGGGTGAGGGTTGAGACCATCTTAGGTAGAAACTTTTGATTTGTCCTTAGGGACACCCTGTCCTGGTGAAAAACCAAATAAGGTTCTTTGCACATAAGTGCATGCAGCTCAGAAATCCTTCTGGCGGAAGTAACAGCAACTAAAAATAACGTCTTCCATGCCAGAAGACGTAGCTCGCAATCTGCGGCTGGTTCAAAAAGTGGCGGAAGCTCTCAGAACGAAAGGTAAGTCCCATGAAGGAATGGGATCCTTAATCAGAGGCCTAAGGTGGAGGATGCCTCTCAAGAATGCTTGTGTGGTTTCCAACTGAGCTATGGATTGTAGGCCTATAGGAGTGTGATGGGCCGAGATGGCACAAGGGTGTACTTTTATTGAGGAGTAGGCCAAGCCTGCCTGAAATAACGACAGACGGTAGTCTAGAACCGAACCTTCCAGACAATCCAGCGGGGAAAGTCCTCGTGCTTGAGCCCAGAGGCAAAATCTGTGCCATTTCATGGCATATGTGGCATGAGTGGCCGATTTTCTAGCAGCCACTAGAACATCTGCTACCCCTTGCGAGACCCCATAGCGCATGACAGCTATGTCCCTAGGAACCAGATGTGCAGGTTCAGAGAGCGAAGGTCCAGATGGATCAAGGATCCTGCCTCCTGGGACAAAAAGTGACAGCTGATTGGCAGAGGTACCGGAGGTTCCTGAGACAGCTGGTGCAGCAGAGGAAACCAAATCTGCCTGGGCCAAAAGGGCACGATTAGTATCAGTGTCGCCTGCTCTCTGCAGAGTTTCAAAAGAACCCTCTGGATCAATGGGAAGGGAGGAAATGCGTAGAGGAATCTGCCCGTCCAGGAGAGGGACAACACGTCTCGCCAGAAAACACCAGGCCCTGGATCTAGCGAGCAGAAATTGGGCCATTTTGCATTGGATGGGGATGTGAAAAGATCTAACTCTGGTGTCCCCATCTGTGAAACAGATCCTCTATCACCTCCTGGAGTAATTCCCATGCATGGACTCTGGCCTGAGACCGACTCAGACTGTCTGCGATAACGTTGTCCACTCCTGGAACATGTATAGCAATAAGGTTTGCGCCGTGTTGCAGTACCCAATCCCACACCCTCATGGCCTCCCTGCAAAGCAGGTAAGAATGAGTGCCTCCTTGTTTGTTGTGGTAATGCATCACCGCAGTATTGTCTGTTTGTAGCAGCAGAGTACCCGGTGGAATCTCCAGCTGGAAGGCCTGCAAGGCATAAAGGACTGCTCTCATCTCCAAAATATTTATGTGAAGATAAACTTCCTGGGCGTCCACGAGCACTGAGACCTGACCCCATCGAGGTGTGCTCCCCAACTGAACCCTGAGGCATCCGTGGAGAGTGTCACAATCGGAGATGGCGCAATAAAGAGGACTCCCACCGATAGGTGCTCTGGTTTGAGCCACCATTGCCAATCCCGGATGATGGCATTCTTGATCCGAATTGGGAGCTGCAGATGGTCTTGCTACTGATCCCATTGTACCCGTAACATCCACTGGGTCACCTGCATATGGAGACGGGCTAAAGAGACTGTCGCAATGGCTGCAGCCATATGTCCGAGCAGGGAAAGGATCAGTCTTGCTGGGACCGTCTTCTTTGTCAAGATGTCCCTTATGAGGGCTCTGATGTGTTCTGCTCTGTCCTGGGGCAAAAAGGCTTTCCCCTGGACGGTGTCCAGGACAGCACCTATGAACTGCAGTCCCTGCAACGGAACCAGGTGAGACTTCTCCTGACTGATGATGATGCCCAATGACCTGAAGAGGGACCGAGTATAGTGGATCGCGGACATTAGAGCCTCCCAAGAGGGGGCCATGAGGAGCCAGTCATCCAGGTATAGGAACACATAGTGAGTGGCCTTGTCTCCTGAGAGCCGCCACTACAACTGCCATGCACTTCATAAATACCTGAGGTGCCGAAGACAGTCCGAAGGGGAGGGCTTGGAACGGGTAATGGCGACCTAGAAACTTGAAGTGCAAGAATTTCTTGTGCGCTCGAGCTATAGGTATGTGCAGGTAAGCATCCTGCATATCCAGAGACGCTAAGAAGGTGCCCTGCTTGAGCATGGGAATTAAACCTGGAAGGGTCACCATGCAGAAGCGTTTGTAAAGAACGAAGTTGACGTTGCTGAGATCTGAAATCGGATGGGGTCCCTGTCTTTCGGAGACCAGAAAAGTGGGAGATAATAATCTGCACCTCTGGTTCCGCGGTACGTGCTCTATAGCCTCCTTTCCTAGAAGCGAGAGCACTTCCTGCTGTATGAGCAGTGCGTGCTGACCCGAATAATGGGAAAGCAGGGGAGGTCTTGATGGTGGGTGGTCGAGGAATTCTACAGAATGTTCTCTCTCGACCAACTGGAGGACCCACCAGTCGGCGGTTATCGTCTGCCATCCTGAAAGGTGGCGAGCGATGCGACCCCCGACCTTTTCTTCCCGTTGATCCAGAGGAGAGGCGGGGGCCAGGAAGGAGTCATGCTGTGACGGCATTACTCCCTGCAGGCTGGGTCGTTTTGGTATATCTTTGACCTTGACCTGGGGAGCACTTAGGCTGGGTCTTACGGCTGAAGTTGCCCCTTTGCAGCTGGCCGTAACATGGCTGTTGCTTTTGTTGCCGGCCGCAAAAACGATTCTGGTTCCTATGAAAGGAACCAGATTTGGGTCTGTACATGGCCTGTACAGTCCGTACAGACTTCCCAGCATCCTGCAATTTGGTGATCACCTTTTTGGAATCTTCACCAAAGAGGACCTCGCCATGGTAGGGGACGTCCAGGATGTTTTTCTGGATGTCTGAGGTAAATCCAGAGACACAAAGCCATGAGTGTCTCCGGAGACAGACGCCTGAGGCTGCTCCCCTTGCTGCGGAGTCCACTGAATCATAGGCGGCTCTCAGAACTTGGGTCCCCATGTCTGACCCAGTGTGAAGGAGGTTCAGAAGCTCCTCCTTCTGCTCGCCATCCAGAAGTGCTTTGACTAGGTCTTGACCATGTTCCCATAGGGCATTCTGAAACTGAACCATGTGGGTCAGATAGTTCAGTGACCTAATGGAGCATGTAGCAGCTGCATACATGCGCCTACCCAGTGAGTCCAAGTGTTTGGACTCCTGGTCCGGAGGCTGTGTACTCAAATGTTGCGGTCGTTGAGACCTATCATGGGTGGTAGTGATGACCAGTGAATCATCAAAGGGTTGTTGTGCAATGCGGGTCTCCACTGGGAGCCCTGTACAGATGAGTCCAGCCTTCTCCGGCACCACAGGGGTGGAGTGCGGACGTTTCTATGCGGCCTTGGTGACGTCCTCGAAGGTGCCAATCAAGGGTGGCACCACTACAGGCTTAGGGTCCTTCTGCCGAAGACATCGAGCTAGGTGCTGTTGTTTGGGGTCTAGGCCTTCTGTCTCCCATCCCATGTTCTCCAGGATGTGCCTCATGAATTCAGAAAAGGAGGGATCATCCGGAGGTGACCTGGAGAGGTCTCATGGGTCAGACAATGGGATGCTGATTGGAGAAGGAGACCTGAAGGTATCCAAAGAGTCAGGTCTGGAGTCTTCCCCCTGTGGAGTGGACAGACTATGTCTGGGTCGCTTGGGACTGGGAGACCCTGAGGGAGATCTTGAAGGGGGCCTTCTCCTTTCTTTGGATATGCCCCTAGGAGGTGGAGTAAGCTCCTTGGGGGTTGGAGGTCTTCCTACTGGCCCCTGTGGTGGAGGGGGAGGAGTAGGAGAGCAAGGAGGAGGAGGAGTAGGTCTCATAGGGACCATGTCTTTTTTGCTTGTGTCCCACCAAAAGGTAAAGAGGTATTTAACCTCCTGAATGTTCATACCGGACGATGGTCCTGGCGTCGGGGTTGGTCCATCGCCGGTGTCAGGCATCGGGTCCAACAGCGTCGCTGGATCAGGCGAAGGCTCCTGTGGAAGCCCACCATCCTCGTTGTCGCCTGCCTGGTCATCAGGCAACATCAGATCCTCCTCCGCAGAGCCCCGGTGACCGGTATCCACCGGTGATGGAGGGACAGTCATCAGCTCCTGAGAAAGTTTGGCCGACATTGGGTGTTTGGCCGACATCTGGTCCAATGGGCGTTTAGCCTGAGAAGGGTCGGCAGCCTGTTTAGTGACCGTCGTCCGCTTAAGGGACGTCAGGTCCTTGGTCTTCCTGGGAGGGAGGTCCGTTCCCCTAGGAGGCTGATCTGGCATCGGGGTCCCGACGTCTGTCCGAGGAAGCCGAAGAGATCTTTGAAGAGGACTTGGACCGGTGATGGTCAGCAGACTCCGCTGAAGCCCGGGAGGGTGCTGGAGAAGGGTCCGAAGTCCTGGAAGTCTTGACTGGATGCAGAGAAGCAGAAGAACTGCCTGAAGTCCTAACCTTAAAGGGAGGGGGCTGAGAGCAATCCCTGGAGGGAGAGCGGTCTGAGCGTGTGAAGCTGGTGCGCGAGTCCAAGGCCCGGTTCGGGGATCCGGACCTGGCCTTCTCCCGGTGTTTTTCCCGGTGCTTATGGGGCTTAGAGGTAAACTCACCCCTGGAGGCAGGGTCCATATTCTTTAATCTTTCTTCCAACAGGAAGCCCTGAAGTGCCTTCTGGCGGCGGATCTGGGTGCGACTATTGAACTGCTGGCAAAAGGAGCAGGCCTTGGTGTCATGTTCCGGACCTAGGCACCGCAGACAGGATGAGTGAAGATCCTTAAAAGGGATCTGTTTGCTGCAGGCACACTCAGAGGGGTGTCCTTCTCAGGAAGGAGTTGGAGATGCCGACATTTAGTAGATAAATGCTGGAAGTTCTAGACGTCGTTCACTGGAGCGGGACCGTGAGGATGATGCTGGTGAGTCGACGGCAGGTAAAGAACTGGGGATTCCGGGGAGACCGCCCCCTTTTGTATGATGCCTGACGTCGGGGGTGGTCCCCGCTGGATGCTGCTAGCTAGAAGATTTCCATGGGGTCCTGGTGCCTGCCGGCTTCAGTCCTAATGGTGTAACCTGCTGCAAGAGCTCCTAGAACTACTGTTACAGGTGAGTAACCTGTTCTTATAGGAGCGTGGATATGTTGTTCACCAACACTTCTTGGCAGACTCCAAGCAGTTCTCTGGGAGGAGGGAGGGAGGCAAGGCACACACCCCTACTTAGGAAATAACAAATGGAGAACTGAGGCCCCAAAACCAGCATCCTGGCATGACTCAAGGTCAATGTGGTAGAGGGAAATTAAGGTGTTTGCTGACTTCCATGTAGCAGCCCAACAGATTTCCTGGATAGGGATGTCCCTGGAAGCAGCCACCGAAGTAGCAGTATGGCGGGTAGAATGAGCTCTTATCCCTCTGGGGGGCTCCTTGCCCGCCAACTCATAGCACAGACCTATGCATGATGTAATCCATCTTGCTATGGTCCATTTGGCCGCAGGTCTGCCAGAAACGGCTTCAGCGTAGGTGACAAACAGCTGGCGAACCTCTCCACGAATTTACGCCGTCCTCTCCTTGTAGTGGGAGAGAGCACGTCTCAGGTCCAAGGTATGGAGCCTGTACTCGGTGTCCGAGGTGTAATTAGGGTAGTAAACTGGAAGAGTGAACATCTGGTTAAGGTGAAACTCTGACACCACCTTCGGAAGGAATTTCGGGTGTGGGCGCAGGACAACTTTGTCCCTGTGAAAGACCAGATAAGGGGAGTCCACCAAAAGTGCCTGGAGCTCCCCTGTCCTTCTGGCAGATGTGCTAGCCACCAGGAAGGCCATCTTCCACGACAAGTATGAGAGCTCACATTTGTGCATGGGATCGAATGGCTTGCCCATGAGCTTTGCCAAAACCAGCAACAGATCCCATGGAGGTGGAGGTTCACGCACCGGAGGGGATATGTGATCCAGGCCTATGAAAAAGTACCTAACCACTGTCTCCTGTGCCAGTGTCGGCTGACCAGCCCACTCCCCGGTAAGCAGAACTGGCTGCCAGGTGCACCCTAAGGGTCGATGACCGTAGACCCACTTTGGAGAGAGACCAAAGGTAGTCGAGAATGTTAGCCACAGAACAGGATGAAGGGTCCAGACACTTACTCTGACACCAAATGGAAAATCTTTTCCATTTGAAGGCATAACATGTCCTGGTCAATTCCTTTCTGGATGCCTCCACCACGGTGTAGACATCTTTGGAAAGACCCAGAACCTGGAACTCTAGCCGCTCAGGTACCAGGCTGTGAGGTGCAGGGATTGAAGGTCCATATGGAATACCTTCCCCTGGTTCAGAGATATCAGGTCCGGGCATGTACAAAGCTGCTCCGGGGGCCTGCAGCTGAGGCAATCTGGGTACAAGAACAGGTGCGGCCAATCTGGGGCTACCAGGATAACCTTCACCTTGTCCCTCCTCACCTTGAGTAACACCTTGTGGATCAAGGGAAATGGAGGGAAGGCGCAGAGGAGGTCTGGGGTCCACGGCCTCGAGAAAGCATCCCCCTGCAGTGAGCCCTGCTGAGGGGGGCAGGCATGAAACAGCCTCAGTTTGGTGTTCTCCTTGGAGGCAAACAGGTTCACCATCGGTTTGCCCCGAAGGGGAACAGGCTGTACGCTATCTCTGGATGGAGAGACCACTCATGGGATGTCTGGCCTGTGCGGCTGAGAGCATCTGCCAGCTGGTTCGAGGCTCCTGCCACATGGATGGCTACGAGATCCGCCTCCAACTGGCTTACGAGGGTCCAGATGCGGAGCGCCTCCTTGCACAGCAGATGGGAGTGCATGCTGCCCTGTTTGTTGAGGTAGTACATGGTTGTGATACTGTCCGTCTGGACTTGAACCACTTGACCCTGGAGCTGAGAAGCGAAAGCTGACAACGCCAGTCTGACTGCTCTGAGCTCCAACAGGTTGATCTGGCATCAGGACTCTTTGGGGGTCTAGAACCCATGGGCCCTGTTGTCCCCCTTGTGGGCTCCCCAGCCCATGAGAGAGGCATCTGTGGTAAGGATGACCATTGGCTCGGGGCGAACAAACGGGATCCTTCCTGCAACCGGTTGGGGGTGGTCCACCATTGGAGAACGTCCCACATCTTCTGGGTTACAGTGATCAGCTGGTCAAAGTGACCATATCTCTGAGTCCACTGGGCGGCCATCTCCCAGTGGAGGGGGCGCATGTGCCACTGGGCCCAATGGACCACTGAGGTGCATGCCGCCATGTAACCAAGAAGGCGCAGAAAGTCCCAGGCAGGGCGTAAGTACCCAACCGGAAATGATTGGCAAAGGAGGAGAGAACCACCGCCCTGACCGCCGGGAGCCAAGCTCTGGCTTTCCAAGAGTCAAGCTCATCCCAATGAAGCCCATCACCTGAGAGGGCATGAGTTCCGACTTGGCCTCGTTGATCAGGAGGCCGAGTTGGGAGCAGGTTTGGAGGGCCAGATCCCTGGACCTCTCCACCTCCTGAAGGGAGGAACCTGCCAAGAGCCAGTCATCGAGATAAGGGTAGATTCTGACTCCCCACTGCAGGGGCCGATGACAGGCCAAACAGCATGGCTTGGAACTCGTACAGGGTCCCTTCGACCCTGAAGTGGAGGAACCACTGATGTGACGGACGGATTGGGATGTGAAAGAACGCGTCCTGTAGAGCTAGTGAACAGAACCACATGTTTCGCTTCAAGCATGGTATGATCTGGTTCAGAGTGACCATCCGAAAGGTGCGGGACCCAAGATACTGATTCAGGTCGTGGAGATCTATGATGGGGTGCCAACCCCCCATCCGCTTGGGCACTAGGAAGTACCTGGAAACAAAGCCTGGGTCTGTTGGAGGATCCGGCACTGGAGCTACTGCCTCCTTGCAGAGGAGCTGAGCCACGTCATCTTGAAGAGCCGACTGGGTGTATGCAGAGATCCGTTCCTCCTGAGGGGAGCATACTCAGCAGGAAAGGTACTGCTTGAATTCTAGAGGCAGTCCCTGACCGACCACTTCGAGAACCCATCTGTCTGAAGTGATAGTGGACCAGGCGGAAAAGAAGCGGCGGAGCTGACCCCCACGGGAGGACCCAGAGCTGGCGTGATGGGTATAGGGGTGGCGACCCCCAACCCATCACTGAGCAGGCTTAGAGGAGGAGGCAGCTCCAGGACCTGCGCCTCGGCCTCCTTTACAGGGCTGTTGAGGACCCTGCTTGCTCTGCGGGCACTAAGCTTGAGCCTGCTGCTGCTGCTGACCTTCTTGATAGGAGGGCTGCCTGACCGCAGGGAAAGAGTGCCAAAATGGCTGCTTCTTTCTCTTCTGCTGGTTCTTTCCCAAAGAACCCTTGGCAGAAGTAGCATCCAAGGTGGCATTGTACTGCTCTATACGCTGAAGGTGACCGGCCACTCCTGGACCAAACAAGTAGGTCCCCAGGAAGGGCACATCAGCAAGCTCATGCTGAGTATCCACCGGGAAAGAGGAATGCATCAGCCAAGCCCTGCGGCGAGAGGCCACTGCAGCTACCAACGAACGGGCACAAGAATCTCCTATATCCAAGGCTGTCTGGAGCTGCTGTTTTACGACAACACGATCTTGGTCACGGACCTGCTTGACCATAGACTGCATGTCCGGTGGGAGATGAGGGAGGACCTCTTCCAATGACCCCAGAAGGGCATGAGAGAAGTGTGCCAAAATAACAGCCGAGCTGGCCTGACGAAGGCCCAGAGAAGAGGCAGCATAGACCTTGCGGGCAGAGTGGTCCATATTTTTGGACTACTTGTCCGGGGTCGGTCAGTGTCGGCCGAGCTACCAGTACGCCTGAACACAGAGGCGGTCACCAGGCTCTCAGCCGAAAGTTGCTCTGTGAACCCCGCAAGGGACCCCATGGGCACCGCGTACTTGCGGACCATGCAGGCAGATGGTGCTGGGCAGGAGGCAGGACCCTCTCTTGAGTATGTCAGTGAGAGGGTACTCTGCCTTTTTCTGGATGGGCTCCAGGGGCATTCCGGTGGAGGCAGAGAATGTCTGGGAAGGAGAAAGGGCCTTCCTCCATACCTGCGCCGACCGATGACTTATCCCCAAGATGTGAGTTCAAGCCGGTGACATCCGAGTCCGAGGAGTTGTGCTAGAGCGGTCTACTACCTCAGCCACCCTCGATCTGCTGATGGCAGTCCGGGGTGACTGTTATCGACAGGCATCGGGGAAGCCCGGTGTCTTGTCGGTCCTCTTTCGAGGGCACCCCTCCCTCAGGCTGTTTAGGCGGTAGTTCCACCCAAATTGGTGGAGAGACCGGAATAGGCCAAACCGGGAGATGGGCCGGCCCCACAGACAGAGCAACCAGTGGCATTGGTTCCGGAGGGGTCGGCCTAGGAGGCGGGAGCTAAGTTATGGCCGGGGGGGGGGTGACGGAGCCGGCTTCTGCCCAGTCAGGATCAGCTGCTGTCACATGAGGTCTTCATAGCGCTGAAGGAGCTTCCGTCAGAGCCTCTCCTCGTTCGAGGAGGATTAAGACCTGTGGCAATGCCTCTTCTTAGAGCGCTTGTGGCTCTTTCTTGGTCGTTTGGCCGAAGGGGGTTCTGGACCTTGACCGAGATTGGAGAGGCCGACTCGGTTGATCAGGAGACACCAGGGTCGGTGAAAACCAAGGGTCCGTGTCACAGGGTGCCCCTGTGAAGGATTGAGGGCCCTGAAATTTTATATGTACAAACGCTAGATACTGGAAGGTCCTGCTGTCTGCTGCCCTAAAGATGCTGCAATAGTGCGCATCGTTGCACAGTCAGGCTGTATAGTTCAGCCTGATGTGTAAATTTTGGGTTTTCGAGTGTAAGTGCGCTGATCCAATCAGTTAAAAGGCAGCCACTATTTAGGGGCAGTTATTGAAAATAAAAAAAAAATAAAAAAATAAGGGAAACTAGTAGCCGAGTTTTAAGATTGTTTAAACGTTTGGTCAAGCATTCTTTAACTTTTGATTGTTCCAAGAGAGAATAAAAATCCAATATAGTTTGGATTTGTTTATAGTGGAACAAGTCTTAGTTCTACTTATTTTCTGGTTTGCAGTAAAATATAAGTCGAAGTGCTTTCATGTCAGGCAGCGTTTAGAACCACCAGCCTGACTGAAATAAAAGACAAGTTTACTGGTGACAAAGTGCTAAAAAAAAAAGAAAGAAAGAAGGCTTTGCCAGTTATAATAAATGATATTGTTAATTTAGATTTATAAAAGAGCCCATTGTTGTGTTTAAAGCATAGATATTCATTTAAAATAGGTTAACATGGAGGCGACAGCTGATCTCTGTTTTGGTCAATTTCAGCTGCTGATCTTAAAATGTTCTGTACGCTTTTAGTAAATTAACCTCCTTTTTCGCTATAATAAAGGAAGCTGTGCGTACATTAATTGATACCGCTTCCTGAGTTACATTTTTAGAGTGAGTCAGTCTCCCTAAAAAGAAATGGCCAAGTAGATATGTATGCCGTCGGGCTGAACTGTCAGCCGTCAGGAAATGGGCTTGCTTTTGCTTTGCAAGCCTTCCTGTTCCTTTTTTCTCTAAGATGACTTCTTACAGGGGTACTGTTTAATACCTTTAGTTTTTTCAGTTTCAGCCCTGTCATTAAGTTCGTGGCACCTTTGAAGGCTTTGTAAGAGTCTCAGGGCACTGTTTACAATGCCCTAGTATTCTATGATAATGCCCCCCAAAACGATATTACTTTGGGTAGATTTGAAAACATGGAAAGAACCTCCTGGTTCTTTAACTTTACCCCGTTAGGCTCTTGTTGGTAAAGGCTTTGAAGAATGCGGCTGTTTTTAAGTAGAAATGCCGCTGAGGTCCTGTACGGCAATGCGAGTGCAGGTGAAATTACTTTGCGAGTATGCGCACCATCGAGAAGGTATTTTCTTTTCTAGCTCCCTTACAATTGTACCCTTATATCAAAACACCCTCTGTATGAGCACTACATACCTTAACGAAGTGAAGTGGTAGGGTTTGGGGCTATTTAGGGTGTTTGTTGCAGACAGAGTTTTTCTATTTTTGTTTGGCGTCCTAGAATACCATCTAGCGTCTCTCTCTCTTTGTTTTAGCTTGCTCTTAAGAGCCAGCCGGCCATTGTCTGCAATCTTAAATACTGTTAAAAGGGGTGGTATTCCCTGATGCCAGCAATAAAGGTTAAAATGCTTTAGAAAGGGTGTAACTCTCTTATAAACTTGAACATATAGTGTTATATGGATTTAAAGGTGCACTGTTACTTTAATTAAAATTAACATGTTGTGAATCAAGAAATATTGTTTAAAATAAAATATAGGGCCGGGGTTTAAAATGTCACCTGACCCCTTCAGGGTATAAAAGCTGAATGTATGGTTTAAGTAAATCAGATTTGCTTGTGGGTCTAGAGGTACACTCCAGGACGTTACTGAAGGTGCTCTGTGGAGTTACAAAGTGAATATTTGCTGCACCAAATGGAAGATTAAGATGCCAGATTATTCTGTTGTACTGAATTTGTCCTGATGTAAACAACTTCTGAAGAAGAAGAATTAATTAAAACTGGAACTTTGAAAAGAATTGGTGATCTATGTTGTTCTATGATTGCCCACTTACATCTGCACCCCACCACAGTCCTGAACCGAGTTCTTGATGGGGACACCAGCAGGCTGGGTCTCCTCATCAGGAAATACAAGGACCGGAGTCCTTTCCAATGAGTCATCGGCCATGGCTGGCAACAAAGTGTTGATCGTGTCGAGGATAATTTCGACCTAGTCGACCACTTCCTCGGTCTCCTGGCCAGACGGAAGAACCGTGAAGCTGGCGGCTGAGGATGCGATCTCGACCGTAGTTGAGACCGCGTATTCCTGGGACTCGGACCTCTCTCAGTCCCAAGAACATCTTTGCCAAGACAAAGACACAGGGTCCTTATCTCTCCTCCGAGAGTGGCAGGAGTGAGATCCCGAGGGCGCCTCACCCCAAGTGGGGAAGAGACTGGCACAACTCTTTGAAGGAGCCCGTAAAGGTGGAGCCAAGGTTCAGAGGAACAAAGAAGCTTCGACTGGCTGAAGCGTGAGCTGCTTCCTCCTCGAACACCTTCATCTGTTCGGCGGATCCAGCGGCCGTGGAAACCACCCACCTTGCCTCCTTCAATTTCACCAGTGAGTTCCTTTTCTCCGGTCTCCCCAGCTCCAAGCGTGCCTTGCAGTCATCCAGAACACTGGGATGAAAAGCCAGGCAAAAACTGCATGACAAGGTGTCATGGCCGACACCTAGGCAGTAGACATATGTGAGGTGAGAATCAGTGCGCAACATCTTCTGGCCGCAGGGGCACCGGCAAAATCCAGGGGAAGATTTTTGCTCCATGGTAGATGCCACGAAAGCGCGATTGCTAACTCGAACAAGTTTAATGGCATCAGGAGGCACCGAAGACTAACAAACAAGATGATCTGTAATATGCTCAAAACCTATCTCCTTAGAATTCCACTCATGCTGCTTCTGCTCTCTGGGAATGTTCACCCCAATCCAGGACCAACTGGCTTGACCCTGACAGCACATCCCCAAACAGGAGGGAAGGGTCCCTCACACTCGCTTCCATCAACGCCTGTAGCCTCTTCAACAAGCTTGATAACCTCCATACATGGATACAAGAACACAAGCCTAATATCCTCTCTGTTGTTGAAACTTGGCTAAACCCTAGGATTCCGGACACTGCAGTTTCAATCCCTGGCTATTCCTCATTCAGACAGGACAGGTCTGCAAAACGAGGTGGGGGCTGTGCCATCTACCTAAGGGATACCTACATGGGCCACATCATTCCCTCCCCTATCCAAGGCTCCCCGTCTCAGATCCTCGCCATTAAAGTTCTGCTTGGGGCCCACAATAAGGAACTTACTGTAATCTCTGTTTACCTACCCCCCTAAGGACCAAGCCATTGGCTTCAATGGTGTCATGGAATACCTAAGAAGCCTGCACCACGGCTCAGAGATAATTATCTTGGGAGACTTTAACATAAACTGGCTTTCGCCTGAGGCCAGCACTAATAAGGATGCTATCACGGCACAACACCTCACACAGCTTGTCCCCGATGTCACCAGGTGTAACTACAGGACTGGGACATTCACCCTTCTTGACTGGATTCTATCTAACTGCCCTGAACAAATCTCTCAGATTTCAGTACTACCTGACTCAATAAGTGACCACTCACCTGTCATCTGCTCCTGGGCTAACAAACTCAACAAGCCCCCTCCTAAGCTAATACACACCAGGGTACTTAAACAAGGGCATCTCCAGCTGCTAAAATCCCATTTATGCAACCTGGACTGGACACCAATTGAAACAATCAATGATACTAACAAAGCGTTGGACTTATTCATCAACCGCTTCACAGCGGCCTGTGATATCTATGCACCCCTGAAAAAGATTAAGGTCAAAGGCAGGCAAACCCATGGATAGCCACTGAGCTTGTGGCACAGCTGAAACACAGGGACCAACTCTGGTACTGTGTTCGAGCAACACCTACGCAAGGGAACATACAAAAATACAAAGCTGCCAGAAATGACTGCACTCATGCAATTCGGAATGCTAAAAGCAATTACTTCAAGGAGTTAGTAACCAATTCTTGGGGTAACGGTAAAAACTTGCAAGGATCCAAAGGCACCACCCACTATGCTCAACATCGATGGAATACCAATGCTTGACCTTGGCACTATTTCCAACACTTTCAATAATGCATTCTCCAACCCTGGCAGTGTCATTCCACCAAACTTCTTTGATGCACCTTCATCTGCTACACCCCATAACGTCTCACCACTTTTACACACAACTCCGCAGTTCTTCTTTAGAGAGATACCAACACATGTAGCCAGAATCTATATCAGCAAGGCCATCCGAAATACTGGGTACAGTGGTGACTCCCTGGACCTGAAGCTGATCTCGCCTGTCGTAGATGAAATCCTTGAACCCCTGACTAAGATCTTCAATCTCTCTCTAAGACTGGGGCAATTTCCCTCACTCTGGAAGCAGGCCACTATCACACCAGTACATAAAAGCGGAGATAGGGCCCTGCACACCAACTACAGGCCCATCTCACTCCTCCCACCCTTATCTAAAGCCCTTGAATGAATTGTCTCTGACCAATTAGTTGAATTCCTAGATAAGTATGAAGGTCTATACCTTGAGCAGCATGGCTTCAGAAAAGGGCATAGTACCACCATGGCGCTGTTGGAATTCACAAGTTTCATCCATGCCACGCCTGACCAAGGGAACTGTGTGGGGTCAGTATTTATTGGCCTAATGAAGGCATTTGACACTATAAATCATCCACTCCTACTCAGGCAACTGTCTAATATAGGGCTCTCCAATGACGTTTTGTAATGGTTCACCAGCTACCTCGGAGGCAGGGCCCAACGCGTTAGGATTGCCAGTGTTACCTCAGATGATGAAAAGCCAGTCATCTCTGGATTCCAGCAGGGGTCAATACTGGGACCCCTACTCTTTTCCCTTTTTCTGAACAGCCTGCCTAGCATCTGCCACCAAAAAATTCTGCTCTACGCGGACGATGCAGTCCTGTTCACAACCCACCATGACGCCAAACTCCTGGAACACCAGCTGCAGCTAGACTTTAAGCATGTTGAAGATTGGCTGAGCACACAAACTCATCCTGAACCATAGCAAATCTAAAGTCATGACATTCTATCATGCACGGAGCAAGTTCAAAACTCTGCCCCTTTCCATCAAGAACCATTTGGGGACTTCACTCTAATATGTCTCTGAGTTCAAGTACCTTGGTATCTCTCTGGACAGTACCCTCTCCTATGCTCAGCACGTAGACAATGTAGCAAAGGCCGCCAACATGCGTATTTGTATTCTCCACAAACACAAGCACTGTATGACTTCATATGCCCTTAGACTGGCTATCTACAGCTCTGTCACTTCCGTCATTGACTACAGTCTTGCCATCTATGGGTCTGCCTCTACAACTGCCCTATGCAGGATATCAGTGTCGCTAAACAAAGCCTGCAGGCTTCTAACAGGTACTGCCCACCTAACACACACCTGTGACCTGTACGCCCAGGGTGGCTGGCTTCCTCTACACAGTCAAATACAATACCAGACCTGCCTGTTAACTAAAAAAGTACTCATTGGGCTCATGCCCCCAGGTGTTGAAAAGCTCCTTACTACCCATTACAGCACCCATCATACTCGTAGCACACAAAATCAGACCTTCAAGGTTCCCAGGTGCAGCACAACAATGGGCCAGCGGGCATTTACGCACAGGGCTCCTCAGTGGTACAACACCCTCAACAAAGAAGCACTTTCCTCTGCTTTGCTTGGACTCTTCAACAGGAATCTCTGACTCTACCTCACCTCTACGACAAAACATGACTGCTTCTCCTAATGGGGCTGGCTCTCCATCCACCCGGCCCTTCTGACCTGCGACCTATAACCATTAACTGCTAACCTCGTGCACCATGATAACTGCTGTTCCTGCCCCACCCAGGCCCTCCTCCCCCACCTCTCAAACCCCCCACTCCACCACTCCTGCCCTTCTCCATCTTTCTCATCCTCTCCCTCCACTATTGCACCTCCATAACACCTGCCTCTTACTCTCTACTCCGCCACGAGACTTCTACCCACCCATCACTCCGACAGAGGCCCCTCAGCCTGCCCACCTCTTCCCTTCCACTCACACCCTGCCCACCCAACTGTCCCTCCTGAATAGTTTACTTTTACTTCCTTTTAAGCTGCCCTCTGCATTCTCCCTACACATATGTCTGTAACTGTAAAAACGTGCTAATTGACTAAATCATTGTCTACCTTTGTATGTATGTTACCCTCCATCCTCTGACGTGGAACCTTTGTAAATGAGTAGTTCTTGCTCAAAGGTATTTGTAATCCTAGAGTTTAAAGGGACACCGTCAACCCCCTTAGGTCTCCAAGTGTCCCTAGTTTAAAAAAAATATTTCACGATTGCCAAAATTCTGTAGAGATTGTTGATATAGCTGGTAGTGTGATTCTGACTCTTATTTTCTTTAAAAAGTGAAACACAGACTACCCAACATACTGATGTTATCACACCAAAACAGGTTTGTTTACATTCCTTGATCAACTCCAAATGTATCTTTCCTGGACTTGAGAACACCGAAAACACAGTCTAGCCCCTCATGATGCAGTGGGAGTTTAGGAGGCTACTGCCTTATGAGTGACTGCACTGCTTGGGTGTGTTTCTAATGCTCAGGAAGTATGCAGTAAGAAAAGAATCAGGATTGTAAACAAAAACACGGTTGTTTATAAATATACATTGCCATGCATTTCAGTTCTACTAAGCAAGGAGACAGACAAAACAAACAGCAACATCAGTGAATTTTAGAGAGGGTAAGCAATCATAAAATGTGTGGTTTCAGCTAGAAATAATATGATGAAAATAGGTTGACAGTGTCCCTTTAATAAATAAGATAAATAAAAAATAATTTCGGTAAAAACAGACGGTTAGAATTCAGGGCCTACAATATGCTGAGAGCATGAGGGAACCTGTATCTTCCAGCAGAAAGGAAGATCTGGCATAATGGGGTGGAGCCGAGGTATATCCCACCCAAGTGGGTGGGAGGAGCCAGCTTGAAGACTTCCGGCAAGATTCGAAGTGGAAGGGGACATGCCAAGAAGTGTGGATGAACAACATATCCATGCTCCTAGAACACTATATTTACCCATACACACACCTAGACACAGCACACACCCTCATCTTTACAGAAAACTAGATGCACTGGACTTATCTAGCTGTGCTGTACTGAACCACATCCAGACAGTCTGTATACACACAAATACACACCCCCACACATGGTCGCTCATGCTCTCTCTCTTGCACTCTTTTTCCACTGTTCACAAAGAAACAGAAAAGACCAATATTGATCAGTAATTTTGCTATGCACAAACAACACCTTGAGGTTACAAATGAAGTCACATACCAGTCCTCATCATTGTAAAGTGACATGTAGTGACTGACATCATCTGCAAATGTGTTTTGGGACTCAATTTCAATATCTGGACATTTCACGGACACCTTTCTGTTTTTCAAGGAGACCTCGCATGTTTCTCCTACCTGCAAAAAAAAAAAAATAAGTACCCCAAATATTTAAACTCTTAGAATAACTATGCATGTCACAGAATGAGGCATATCTGTGGATTTGATACAGAGGACTATGGGAAACGTAGCATGTCTGTGGATTACATGTAGAAGACTATGAGAAAAGTGGTAGGCCTGTGGATTAGACATAAAGGACTACAGGAAATGTGGCAGGTCTGTGGATTACATACAGAGGACTAAGGAAACTGTGGCAAGTCTGTAGGCTACATACAGAGTGCTATGAGAAATGCAGCAGGTCTGTGGATTACATCCGGAGGACTATGAGAAGTGAGGCAGGGCTGTGGATTACATACAGAGGCCTATGGGAACTGTGGTAGGTTTGCTATAAATGTGGCAGGTCTGTGGATTACATATAGAGGACTATGGGAAATGTGGAAGGTCTAAGGATTACATATAGAGGACTACGGGAATTGTGGCAGGTATGAGGATAATATACAAAGGACAACGGGAAATGTGGCAGGTCTGTGGATTTCATACAGAGGACTATGAGAAATGTGGCAGGTCTGAGGATAACATACAGAAGACTATGGGAAATGTGGCAGGTCTGTGAATTAGGTTAATGAGTAGAGACCAGGTCAAACAAGTAATGTCCCACTCGTAACCAGTACAGACCAGCTCAAACTGACACTGTCCCAAGATTAACCAGCACAAACCAGTTTAAACCAGCACTGCCCAAGAATAACCTGGACAGCAGTTCAAACAACTACTGTCCCAAGATTAACAAATAGAGACTGGTTGAAACCAGTACTGTTCCAGGACTAACCAGTAAAGACCAGCTCAAACCAGCACTGTCCTAGGATTAACTAGTAGTGATCAACTACAACCAAATTGTCCCACGATGACCCAGTAAAGACCATTTCAAACCAGCACTGTCCAAGCATTAACCAGTAGAGATCGACTCCAGCCAGCACTGACTCAAGATTACCCAGTAGAGATCATGTCAAACCCACACTGTGCAAGGATTAACAAGTTTGGAGACCTTCCTACTATTAGGGCTTGTACTTTGACACACCGGGGAATAGGCATCTCAACACAGTGCTTTTGAACTGGGAAGCTTACTTGTCTCTGACAAAACTAGAAAAGGAAAAACAATTCAACCCTTACTCCTCTGTATTGAAACATAAGGCCGTCGTTCTGTGCGCTTCTGAATCCAAAGCCAGAATGGAAGTTGTCCTTAAGTGCAGGAAGGTTCTTGGGCAATACATGAAGGTAGCCATTTCCACTGAATCGAACTGAGCGGGAAATCTACAAGAAGGAAACCAGTAATTTACTACACAGTTTAGTACACTTCATTCAATGAGTTAAAAGTCTCAGCTCTAAACTGGGATAGACTTGCTAAGCATCTCAGATCCTGTAATGAATCCTTCCAGCTGACAACTCAAAAGCTACTTTTCCAATGTCCTCCTTACTAATACTTTTTTTTTTGTCTGTTTATTTTCTGTTTCTCCTCCTTGTTCACTATAGCAGCCCCCTTCTGCCAGACATCCTCTCAGCCCCACACTCCACTTTTCAGCCTCTTACCTACCTCCTCTGACCCCAGACTTAAACTGCCATGGGGGCACCAAAACAGACCTGGTGGCAAAGTTCCCCACTGATCAGCACAGTTCTGGGAGGTGGAGGACAATCAGTTTGTCAGGAACAGAGATTGGCTGCTTCATCCCATATGCCTGGTGGTATTCCTTAGTGTTTTTCCATCACACGGAGGGCACCGATGACAAGCACTGGATAGTGCACACGCTTGTCACAGTGTGACAGTGCATGTCTGCACATCGCAGCTGGTCAGCATGCAAACTCCCCCTTCGAGCTCCAGCCACACCACCATCCGTGGTCACCCAGGTGGCAGTACTGTGATGGAGTTTGCAACCTTCCCTCCCCGAGGAGAAGGAGGGCATGCTCTGGAATGCTTCACCCTGCTCCCTTAGTCGACCCTCCAAATGTCCTGGGATTGCTCCTGAACTGACGTTGCAGGCATTGAGAGCCACACCCCTGTCACAATGCCAAGGGGCCAGCTACTAATACAGTTTTTAGCCTGCTCCCTTACAGATGCCAGATACTAAACATCTGCAATGGGGTTCTGGTGAAGGAAAAAACATGTTTCTCTGGGTTCCTGCCCTGACTAGACTGCATATCTATACTAAACAGGCACCAGCCCACTGGCCAAATTCTGACAGATTTTGTATTGGGCCAGCAGAATTTTCTAGCCCTTATCGCTTGTACTGGAGAAGGGGTGATGTTTTCTGGGATGTCCTCCCCACGTCATCAAGGCAGAAAAAACAGGTTACTCACATGTAACAGTAGTTCTAGTAGTGGTATATGTTGTTCATCCACACTTCTTGGCATGTCCCTTTCCCCTTTAATTTTTGCCAGAAGGTCTCCAAGCTGGCTCCTCCCACCCACCCAGGTGGTATAACGCTTGGCTCTGCCCCATGACACCAGATTGTAAACCTGCTAGAAGCCAAGTTTGTGCGCCACAGCTTGGGAGGTCGGGTGGGTCAGTGTGGATGAACAACATATACCACTCCTAGAACTCCTATTACAGGTGAGTAACCTGTTTTTCTAGGGATGTGGATATGTTGTTCATCCACACTTTTTGGCAGACTCCTAGCAGTTCTCCAGGAGGAGGGAAGCAAGGTTCACACCCCCTACTTAGGGAACAGAGACTGGAGAATTGAGGCCCCAAAACCAGCATTCCGGCATGACTCAAGGTCAGTGTGGTAGTGGGTGATGAAGGTGTTTGCTGTCTTCCAGGTTGCAGCCCTGCAGAATTCCTGGATAGGGATGTCCCTGGAAGTAGCCACTGATGCAGCGATATGGCGGGTGGAATAAGCCCTTAGCCCTAAGGGAGGCTCCCTACCTGCCAACCTATAGCAGAGATCAATGCAAGATGTAATACATCTACCAATCTTCCACTTTGCTGCAGGTCTGCCAGAAGCGGCTTCAGTGTAGGTGACAAACAGCTGGCGAATCTCTCCCCGAATTTTCGCCATTCTCTCCTTGTATTAGCAGAGAGCTCGTCTCAGGTCCAAGGTACGGAGCCTGTACTCGGCATCCGAGGTGTAGTTCGGGTAGAACACAGGCAGAGTCAATACCTGATTAAGGTGAAACTGACACCACCTTTGGGAGGAATTTCAGGTTGGGGCACAGAACAGCTTTGTCCCTGTGGAAGACCAGATAAGGAGACTCCACCGAAAGCGCCTCGAGCTCCCCAGTCCTTCTGGCTTGATGTGATAGCCACTAGGAAGGCCGTCTTCCATGACAAGTGTGACAGCTCACACTTGTGCATTGGTTCGAATGGCTTGCCCATGAGTTTAGCCAAGACCAGCAGTAAATCCCAAGGAGGTGGAGGATCATGCACTGGAGAGGATATATGATCTAGGCCCTTCAAAAAGCGACAGACCTCCTTCGCCTATGCCACTGTCTGTTGACCAGCCTACGCCCGGTAAGCAGAGATGGCTGCCAGGTGAACCTTAAGGGTCGAAGACTGAAGACCCCCTTTGGACAGAGACCAAAGGTAGTCTAAAATGCTAGCCACAGGACAGGACAAAGGGTTCAAGCCCTTGCCCTGACACCAAATGGAAAGTCTTTTCCATCTAAAGGCATAGCACTTTCTAGTCGACTCCTTCCTGGTTGCTTCCACTATGGTGAGTACATCCTCAGACAGACCCAAAGCCTGGAACTCAAGCCGCTCAGGTACCAGGCTGTCAAGTTCAGGGATTGAAGGTCCAGATGGAATACCTTCCCCGATTGACTGATATTAGGTCTGGGCGTGCTGGAAGATGCCGCGGGATCCTGTTGCTGTGGCTGAGGAGATCTAGATACCAGAACTGGCAGGGCCAATCTGGGGCTACCAAGATCACCTGCACCTTGTCCCTCCTCACCTTGATGAGCACCTTGAGGATCAAGGGAAATGGAGGGAAGGCGCATAAGCTGCCTGGGGTCCACGGCCTCAAGAAGGAATCCCCTGCAGCGATCCCTGCTGGGAGGGCGGGCATGAAAGAACAGGTTACTCACCTGTAACAGTAGTGCTAGGAGTGGTATATGTTGTTCATCCACACACCCTGGCATGTCCCTTCCCTTTAAATCTGGCCGAAGTCTTCAAGCTGGCTCCTCCTGCCCACGGGTGGTAAATACCTCGGCTCCACCCCATGACGATAGATCTTATCCCACTGGAAGCAAGGTTGTGCGCCTAAAGCCGGGGAGGCTAGGTGGGTGCATGTGGATGAACAACGTATACCACTCCTAGAACTACTGTTACAGGTGAGTAACCTGTTCTTCTAGGAGCGTGGATATGTTGTTCATCCACACTCTCTGGCAGACTCCTAGCAGTTCTCCAGGAGGAGGGAGGCAAGGCGCACACACCCTACTTGGGAAAGAGAGATTGGAGAACCAAGGCCCCAAAACCAGCATCCCAGTGTGACTCAAGGTCGATGTGGTAGTGGGTAATGAAGGTGTTTGCTGACTTCCAGGTAGCAACCTGACAGATTTCCTGGACAGAGATGTCCCTGGAAGCAACCACCGATGCAGCAGTATGGTGGGTAGAATGAGCTCTTATCCATCTGGGAGGCTCATTGCCCGCCAACTCATAGCACAGACCTATGCATGATGTAATCCACCTTGCAATGGTCCATTTGGCTGCAGGTCTACCAGAAGTGGCTTCAGCATAGGTGACAAACAGCTGGCGAACCTCTCCGTGAATTTCCACCATTCTCTCCTTATAATAGGAGAGAGCATGTCTCAGGTCCAAAGTATGAAGCCTGTTCTCGGCGTCCGAGGTGTAATTAGGGTAGTACACTGGCTGAGTTAGCACCTGGTTAAGACGAAACTCTGACACCACCTTCGGAAGGAATTTCAGGTGGGGGCGCAGGATAACTTTGTCCCTGTGGAAGACCAGATAAGGGGAGTCCACCGAAAGCGCCTGGAGCTCCCGTCCTTCTGGCTGACGTGACAGCCACCAGGAAGGCCGTCTTCCACGACAAGTGTGAAAGTTCACAATTGTGCATGGGTTCGAATGGCTTCCCCATGAGCTTTGCCAAAATTGGCAAGAGATCCCACAGAGGTGGAGGTTCACGCACTGGAGGGGATATGTGATCAAGGCCTTTGAAGAAGTGCCGGACCACTGTCTCCCGCACCCGGTAAGCAGAAATAGCTGCCAGGTGCACCCTAAGGGTTGATGACTGTAGACCCCCTTTGGAGAGAGAGAGACCAAAGGTAGTCGAGAATGTTAGCCACAGAGCAGGATAAGTGGTCCAGACTCTTACCCTGACACCAAATGGAAAATCTCTTCCATTTGAAGGCATAACATTTCCTGGTCGATTCCTTACAAGATGCCTCCACCACGGTGTAGACATCCTCGGAAAGATCCAGAGCCTGGAACTCTAGCCGCTCAGGTACCAGGCTGTGAGGTGCAGGAACTGAAGGTCCGGGCATGAACAAAGCCGCTCTGGGGGCCTGCAGCTGAGACTGAGGAGATCTGGGTACCAGATCTGGTGCGGCCAGTCTGGGGTTACCAGGATCACCTTTGCCTTGTCCCTCCTCACCTTGAGTAACACCTTGTGGATCAAGGGAAATGGAGGGACAGCATAGAGGAGGCCTGGGGTCCACGGCTTCGAAAAGGCATCCCCCTGCAGCGAGCCCTGCTGAGGGGGACGGGCATGGAACAGCCTCAGCTTGGTGTTTTCCCTGGAGGCAAACAGGTCCACCAACGGTTTGCCCCAGCGGGAGAACAAGTCGTGAGCTATCTCTGGATGGAGAGACCACTCATGGGATGTCTGGCCTATACGGCTGAGAGCACCAGCCAGCTGGTTTGAGACTCCTGCCATATGAACGGCTAGGAGATCCGCCTCCAACCGGCAGACGAGGGTCCAGATGCAGAGCGCCTCCTTGCAAAGCAGATGGGAGTGCGTGCTGCCCTGTTTGTTGAGGTCGTACATGGTCATGGTATTGTCTGTCTGGACTTGAACCACTTGACCCCGGAGCTGAGGAGTGAAAGCCGACAGTGCCAGTCTGACTGCTCTGAGCTCCAACAGGTTGATGTGGCATCGGGACTCCTCGGGGGGTCCAGAACCCATGGGCTCTGTTGTCCCCCATGTGGGCTCCCCAGCCCATGAGAGAGGTATCGGTCGTGAGAAAGATCGTCGGCTCAGGGCGGACAAACGGGATCCCTTCCTGCAACCAGTCTGGGGCGGTCCACCATTGGAGAGCGTCCCACATCTTCTGGGTCACAGTGATCAGCTGGTCAAAATGACCGAGACACTGAGTCCACTGAACGGTCGACTCCCACTGGAGGGGGGGCATGTGTCATCTGGCCCAATGGACCACTGAGGTGCATGACGCCATGGAACCCAGAAGGTGCAGGAAGTCACGGGCAGGGCGGAAGTGCCCAACCAGAAATGATTGGGCAAAGGAGGAAAGAACCTCCATCCTGTCCGCTGGGAGCCGAGCTCTGGCTTGACGAGAGTCAAATTCTGCCGTGATGAAGCCCATCATCTGAGAGGGCACGAGTTCCAACTTGGCCTCGCTGATTAGGAGGCCTAGTTGGGAGCAGGTTCGGAGAGCCAGATCCCTGGATCTCTCCACCTCCTGGAGGGAGGAACCTGCCAAGAGCCAATCATCGAGATAAGGGTAAATTTAAACTCCTCAATGCCGGAGATGGGCTGCCACCATTGCGATTCACTTGGTGAAGACCCTCAGGGCCAATGACAGGCTGAATGGCATGGCTCGGAACTCATACAGGGTCCCCTCGACCCTGAAGTGGATGAACCGCTGATGGGACAAATGGACTGGAATGTGGAAGAATGCGTCCTGCAAAGCCAGTGAACAGAACCACATGTTTTGCTCCAGGGATGGTATAATCTGGTTCAGAGTTACCATCTGGAAGGCGCGAGACCCGAGATATTGATTCAGGTCATGGAGATCTAGGATGGGGCACCAGGAAATACGTGGACATGAAGCCTGGGTCTGTAGGAGGATCCGGCACTGCAGCTACCACCTCCTTGCAGAGGAGCTGAGCAATGTTGTCTCGAAGAGCCGACTGAGTGCAAGATGAGATCCTTTCCTCCCGAGGGGCACGGGCTCAGCTGGGAGGGTACTGCTCGAATTCCAGAGACAGTCCCTGGCCGACCACTTCTAGAACCTACCTGTCTGAGGTGATATCAGACCAGGCAGAAAGAAAGTGGTGGAGCTGGCCCCCCACGGGAGGACCCAGAGCTGACTTGATGGGTGTAGGGGTGGCAACCCCCAATCTGTCACTGAGTAGGCTTAGAGGAGGAGGAGGCTCCTGGACTGGCACCTCTGCCTCCTTTACGAGGCTGTTGAGGACCCTGCTTGGGCCTGGGGTGCCAAGCTTGAGCCTGCTGCTGCAGTTGCTGCTGCTGGCCTCCTTGATAGGAGGGCTGCCTAACCACAGGGGAAAAGTGCCAAACAGGCTTCTTCTTGCGCTTCTGCTGGTTCTTGCCTGAAGAACCCTTCACAGAGGTAGCATCCAAGATGGCACTGGACTGCTCTATACGCTGGAGGTGACCAGCCACTCCTGGACCGAAGAGGTCAGTGCCTAGGAAGGGCTTGTCAGCTAACTTGTGCTGGGTATCCGCCGGGAAGGAGGATAGCCTCCGTCAAGCCCTGTGGCGAGTGGCCACTACAGCTGCCAAAGAGCGGGCACAGGAATCTCCACTGTCCAGGGCCATCTGGAGCTGCTGTTTTGCAACAGCACAACCCTTATCATGGACCTGCTTCACTGTGGTTTGCACGTCTGCCGGGAGATGAGGGAGGACTTCATCCAATGACCCTAGGAGGGCATGAGAGAAGTGTGCCATGATAACAGCTGAGCTGCCTGACAAAGGCCTAAGAAGGAGGCCGCATAGACCTTATGGGCAGAATGGTCCATATTCAAGGACTCCTTGTCCGGGGGTCGGTTAGTGTCGGCCGAGCTAACAGTACATCTGAACACAGAAGCAGTCACTAGGCTTTTGGCCGAAGGATGCTCTGTGAACCCCGCCAGGGACCACATGGGCATCGTATACTTGCGGGCCATGCGGGCAGATGGAGCTGAGCAGGAAGCAGGATGCTGCCAAAGCTCAAGGGCCAGGCCAACGATGGCTTCGGCCACTGGAAAGGCCTCCATCAGGGTATCCCCCCTTTTGAGGATATCCGTAAGGGGTACTCCGCCTTTTTCTGGATGGGCTCCAAGGGCATTCTGGTGGATTCGGAGATCAGGCGGAGAATGCCCTGAAAGGAGGAAGGGCCTTCCTTCAGTCCTGCCACGGATGACTCATCATCCCCCGGATGAGAGTGTAATCCAGTGTCGTCCGAGTCCGAAGAGTCGGGGTACAAAGGTCTCCCACCTAGGTCTCCCTCGATACGCCGAGGGCGATCGTGGATGACCATGATTGACAGACATGGGGGAGCCCGGTGAATGGTCGGTCCTCTTTTGAGGGAGCCCCTCCCTGAGGCTGCTTAGGCGGAGGCTCCACCAAAATCAGTGGAGAGACCGGAATAGGCCGAGCCAGGATATGGGCCAGCCCCACCAGCGATGGAAACGAGGCCTTCGGTTCTGGAAGGGTCAGCATCAGCCTAGGAGGTGGGAGCCAAGTGATGGCTGGGGTGGCTAGCGGAGCCAGCTTCTGCCCGGTCAAAATCAGCTGTTGCCACATCAAATCCTCATAGCGCCAGGGTTTCCATCGAAGCCTCTCCTCGTCCGAGGAGGATGAGAATCGGTGGCGGCTCCTCTTTTTTGAATGTTTGTGACCCTTTTTCAGCCGTTTGACTGAAGGGGTCCTGGTCCTCAATCGAGACCAACAGGGTCAGTTTGGTCGATTGGGAGACACCGGAGTCAGTGAAAACCAAGGTTCCGGCACCTTTTCCCTGGTCGGAACACCCGAGGGCAGTATGTCCTCACTGGGAAAGGAAAGGACAGGAGTCCTCTCTAAGGAATCATCGACCAGAGTCGTCGATAAAGGCTCGAGCAGGTTGAGAGTAATCTTGGCCGGTTCAGCCGTTTCCTCAGTCTCGGTCCCTTGGCCAGACAGAAGGTCCATAAAGCCGGCGGCCGAGGAAGCGATCTTGACCGAAGTCGAAACCACATGTTCCTGGGACTCGGACCTCTCCCAGTCCCAGGAGCACTTCCTTTTAGAAGAAGAAGACCTTGGGTCCCTATCCCTCTTCCGAGGGCGGGAGAAGTGCAAGCCCGAGGGCGCTTCCACTCTGGTGGGGAGAGACTGGCACAGCTCCCTAACGGAGCCCGTAAAAGTAGAACCAAGGTTGAGAAATACAAAAAAGCTTTGACTGGCTGAAGCTTGAGCAGCTTCCTCCTCGAAAGCCTTCATCTGCTCCAGCTGCTCGGCGGATCCCGCAGCCGCGGAAACTGCTCACCATGCCTCTTTCCATTTCAGCGCCGGGTTTCTAAGCTCCGGTCTCCCCAATTTTAGGCGCACCTTGCAGTCGTCCAGAACATTGGGATGGAAGGCCAAACAAAAGGTACAAGACGTGGTGTCATGTACGACACCTAGGCAATAGACACACGTGAGGTGGGGATCAGTGCGCGACATCTTCTGGCCACAGGTACACTGGTGAAATTTGGGGGATGATTTGTCCTCCATGTCCGATGTGTTGTAATCGGAGTCGTTAACTCTGACAAGTTTAAGAGTAATTTGTGGTGAAAACAACGTTGTGAATCCAGGGCCTATAAATTGCTAAAGTAGCATGAGGGAACCTGAATCTTCCAGCAGAAAGGAAGATCTGACATCATGGGATGGAGCCGAGGTATTTACCACCCGGGTGGGTGGGAGCAGTGGAGTAACCAGCCTTAAAAAAAAGTGTACACACCAATAATCTAAACTATAGGCCAGGGGACTGGGGGCCACCTAGGTCCCCATAAAATTTTAGTTTTTTGGAACATTCTGGTGCATTTTGGGGTAACCTGAAACAGAATTAGCTACCCTGTTCCCTCCTCTCTCCATGCCTAGTAAGTTGCACAGCTGTAGTCCTTTCTGCATTCCCCGTAGTTCAGTGAGTTGCCTAAACCACCCGCCTGTCAACTCCTTTCCTCCAGAGTCCCTCCAATCCCAACTATAACAACAGGTAAGGGCGTAGGCAGGAATTTTTTTGGAGGGTGCTTGGATATGATAGTTATGAATAAGGACAAATAAAAGTCACGGGTTTAGGGGCCGCGAGGCCCCCAGAAGCTCTGGGGGTTCTACATGCTCTGTGGTGAGTTTTAGGGTTTTTCTTGAAGAAAAAACAGTTTTGTTGCATCTTTCCTGCCCCTAATTTCAGGGGAAAATGTTCCCCATGGAATCAGGGGTGTGACAGACTCTGCAGCAAGAACTTTCAGTCTATCTCCACCATCTTGGTCCCGAACTGGACCAATCAATACCATGTGACTCTAAAATGGAGCCTGCTTGCAGGGGCTGTGTGGAGTGAAAACTGGGGGGATTGTAGTTTTGGGCTGTTGCCGCTTTTTGCACCTAGAGGGGGAGCCTTGTTGTGACTGACTGCTGAGTCAGCCAACCAAACCTCTTGATTGTGGGGACATCTCCAAGCTGCCTGTTGTCTGTCGAGAGATCGAAGTTGGAAGTTGAAGGCGCAACAGCTCGAGTGAGTCATGCGACCGTTGGTGTAGTTCGTGTGGGAGAAGGGTGCAGAGGCCTAAGTTTGGCCTGCTAGTATGCCTGCTGCCCTAAAAGGGAATGGAGTGGTATTTTTTGGACTAAAATCCAATTTGTGAGCCACTGACCTGTACCAGGCTCAGTACCTGAGGAAGACAGAAGATTTTGCTGAATGCAATCGGCCTGTCAGGATTTCCAGCACACTCGGAGAGGGATTACCTGGTACTGTAGAATCTCTTACTTATAAATGTGCTGTGTATTTGTGGTGGGTCGTGATTTGGTTCCCCACTGTGTGAACTGTATTCTGCCTGCTGGAAGCTGTATCCAGCCCAATCACACTGAAGCTGGGTTATCTCCATGTGGCCGGGCCTTGCCATGTGGACCCTGCCAGACTACTCCACTGCACAGAGAAAGCCATCGACAAGAGACCTGCCTGGGGATCAGCCCCCTGCCCACGTCTGAACAGGAATGATGCCTCAGCTAATCGTGCAGGCCCTGCTTATCCTGGCACTCCAGATTCACCACCTGCTGTCTCTAATTTTGTCCAGTCTCAGATATAGTGAGTAATTACCAGGGTAACTCCCTGCCACAACAAATTAATCTAAGTGCCATCTGATTGTGTTGTTGTTTCTCTTTCTTCACGAACTTCCAGATTACAAATAGTGTGTATTGTGCATGTTGTTTTTCCATCACAGGGCCCCCAACCAGCTGCGATGCCGGCCTACCCTAGGCAACTGTCCTGGCTAGCCCATCTCTTCTTCACCTGGGTTTCCAGAGGTTGGGACTGTTAGGGACTCTGAAGTGCATGCATAACTGTTTATTTGATAGAGAATTTAAGCAAATCAACCTGATTACGCCCCTGCCTGTGTTCAAGCCCCCCTGAATAAATCATATTTAATTTTTCTGCATTTAACCTGACTGAGGTTCCAGTTTGTACCAAGAGTACCATGCTGTGGCTATTTGCTGTGTCTAACCTTGTTTTACAGGGGGTCCTCAGGGTCGAGCCAGAGAAATCAGCCCTGGTGGTTAGTGCAAACTGGGGGGGGTATTTGTGAAGTGTATCAGGGGTATTGTGAAAGTGACTATTGGGTGTTGTTCCGGCCACTAGCAGGGAAACAGGAGAGTTACAGTGTCCTGGAGGGCTGTGCCCTGGTTAGCTTGGGAAAAATACATATATGCTGCACTCAGGGCTCCCAGATCTACAGGGATTCCTGTATTTTACAGGGATTTGGAGGTATCTACAGGAAAACAGTTCCAATAGAGTTGGCTACATTGGTTATACAGAAAAACACAGTAATTGAGCATCCATAGGAAATAATGTAATCTACAGGAAAACACAGGAATAGCACCCTGGAGTTAGGGAAAATGCCAAATCAATATGGGAGCACTGGCTGCACTGTTCTCTCAGCCTGCTTGTCTGCCTTACTGAACACTGAACTAAATTATTTTTTACCTGACAATAGTGGCCCATGCCGTCTGGGCCAGGGCAGACAGGCAGGCCACAACAACTCCAGACACACTTCCACTAGCTCGTCCTAGTGCTTCTGATTCCATCTCACCTTTCAGTGCTCCTTCTTAGCTTGCTCTCAGCAGTCCCTCCCAAGTCCTGACCACGGCGCAACGTCTGGTTCATTCTTCCTTCCATTCTTTTAATTAAAAATATTTTGTTCTCTGTCACCAGTCGCAACATGCAGTGCTCTTCTCGGCTTCCACATCCCACCAACAGCACAAAACACAGTCCTTAGAGTCCTCCTCCCAGTCCATCCACAACCTCTTAAGAGTCTTCACTCCTGGCTGAGCTGTGAGCCTGTGACTCGTGCAGGCAATGCGGTAGTGCGTGCTGTGCACCAATGCGCATGAAAGTGCCAAGCCACCAAATGCCTGCTGCAAACTTGACTGGGTCTTGTCGAGCGAGGAGGAGGAGCAGAGATAGAGACTGGACAATTGACAATGTTGCTTCCTCCTCGCTCCAAGAGACCGCATCAACACGGTAACACCCCCGACCTGGCAAAGGCTGAGGTCCAGCCGCCTCAATTAACTTGGGATTTTTTTTAGGCTAGCTTAAATTTTTGTGTGTGTGTCAGGCTGAAAAACTGTACGCCTGTGCGTATAATAAGTATGCATGGTTGAGATTGATTGGTGGAGGAGCTGAGCTTGAAGACTTCCGGCCAGATTTAAAGGGGAAATGGACATGTTAGAGAGTGGATGAACAACATATCCACGCTCCTAGAATACAGATTACTCACCTGTAACAGGAGTTCTAGGAGTGGTATATGTTGTTCATCCACACTGTCCAGCAGGTTCCTTGCTGCTTTAAGATGGGCCGGAAAGTCTTCAAGCTGGCTCCTCCCACCCACCCGGGAGGTAAAACCCTTGGCTCCACCCCATGACCCCAGATCTAGCCCGCTGGAAGCCAGGTTGCATGTCAAACCCGGGGAGGTCATGTGGATGAACAACATATACCACTCCTTGAAGTCCTGTTACAGGTGAGTAACCTGTTTTTCTAGGGACATGGATATGCTGTTCAATCCACACTGTCTGGCAGACTCCTAGCAGTTCTCCGGGAGGAGGGAGGCAAGGCGCGCAACCCCGATACTTACTTGGGGAATAAGGAGTGGAGAGCTGAGGTCCCAAGACCAGCATCCCAGCGTGACTCTAGGTCAATGTGGCAATGGGAAATAAAGGTGTGTGCTGACTTTCAGGTAGCAGCCCTGCAGATTTCCTGGATAGGGATGTCCCTAGAAGCAGCCACTGAAGCAGCAGTATGGTGGATTGAATGAGCTCTTATCCCTTTGGGTGGCTCCATGCCCGCCAACCTATAGCAGACATCTATGCAGGAGGTGCCCACCTGCTAATCGTCTGCTTGGCTGCAGGGCTGCCAGGTGCGGCTTCAGCGTAGGTGACAAACAGCTGGTGAACCTCTCCCCAAACTTCAGCCATCTGCACCTTGTAATAAGCAAGCGCTCTTCTAAGGTCCAGAGTATGGAGCCTATATTCAGCCTCCAAGGTGTGATTGGGGTAGAACACCGGCAAAGTCAACACCCGATTCAGGTGAAACTCCGACACTACCTTCGGAAGGCATTTCAGGTGGGGGCGAAGGACAACCTTGTCCCTGTGGAATACCAGATAAGGAGACTCTATGGAAAGCGCCTAGAGCTCTCCCATCTTTCTGGCTGACATCATAGCCACCAAGAAGGCAGTCTTCCACGACAGGTGGGAGATATCGCACCTGTGCATCGGTTCAAATGGCTTGCGCATGAGCTTAGCCAGTACCAACAGTAGATCCCACGGAGGTGGAGGTTCTTGCACTGGAGGGGATACGTGATCAAGGCCTTTGAAAAAGCACCAGACCACCTTCTTCTGCACCACCGACTGCTTGCTGGCCCGGGCCTGGTAGGCAGAGATGGCTGCCAGGTGCACCTTAAGGGTCGTTGACCGAAGCTCTAGCTGAGAAAGGGGCCATAGGTAGTCCAAAATGCTAGCCAATGGACAGGAAGTGTGGTCCAACCCCTTGTCCTGACACCAAATGGAGAATCTCTTCCATTTAAAGGCACAGCATTTTCTGGTTGACTCCTTACGGGACGCCCCAACGATGCTGAGGACCTCGTCGGAAAGACCCAAGGCCTGGAACTCTAGCCGCTCAGGAACCAGGCCGTCAGGTGCAGGGATTGAAGGTCCGGATGGAGCACCTTCCCCTTGTTGACTGAGATCAGGTCCGGTCAGACTGGAAGCTGCCTCGGGAGCCTGGAGCTGAGGCTGAGGAGATCTGGGTATCAGAACTGGTGAGACCAGCCTGGGGCTACCAGAATCACCTGCGCCTGGCCCCTCTTCGCCTTGAGAAGCACCTTGTGGATCAAGGGAAATGGAAGGAAGGTGTAAAAGATGCCCGGGGTCCACGGCCTCGAGATGGTATGCCTCTGCAGCGAGCCCTGCTGAGGGGGGGCAGGCATGAAACAGCCTCAGCTTCGCATTCTCCTTGGAGGCAAACAGGTCCACCTGAGGGGTGCCCTAATGAGAGAACAGGTCTTGAACTACCTCCAGCAGGAGAGACCGCTCGTGAGATGCAGCACCTATCTGGCTGAGGGTATCGACCAGACTGCTTGAGGCTCCTGCCACATGGATGGCTAGGAGATCTGCCTCCAGGCTGATCACAAGAGACCAAATGTGGAGAGCTTCCTTGCACAGAGGCAAGGAGTGTGTCCCGCCCTGATGGCTGAGATAGTACATGGTCGTGCTGTTGTCCGTCTGTACCCGAACCACTTGACCCTGTACAAATGGAGCAAAGGCGGTGAGGGCTAGCCGTACCACTCGAAGCTCCAGCAGGTTGATATGGCATCAAGACTCCTGAGGGGACCAGAGGCCATAGGCCCGGAGCTCCACCAGATGGACACCCCAACCCATCAAAGAGGTGTTGGTCGTAAGTATGACCGTTGGCTTGGGTCGGACAAATGGGATACTCTCCTGCAGATGAGGTGGGATGAGCCACCACTGTAGGACATCCCACATCTTCTGGGTCATGGTTACTGGCTGTTCCAAAGGACCGGAGCGCTGAAACCACTGGTGGGCCAGCCCCCACTGCAGGGGATGCATATGCCAGCGGGCCCAACGGACCATGCTGGTAGAAGCCACCATGAGACCCAGAAGGCACAGGAAGTCCCAGGCAGGGCGCAATTTCCCAACCAGAAATGATTGGGCAAAGGAGTAAAGGACCTCGGCCCTGTCCACCAGCAGCCGTGCTCTGGCTTAAAGAGAGTTCAGCTCTGTCCTGATGAACTGAATCACCTGCAATGGCATGAATTCCGATTTGGCCTTGTTGATCAGGAGATCAATTTGAGAGCAGACCTGGAGGGTCAGATATCTGGACCGCTCCACCTCCTGCTATCAGTCAGTCATCCAGGTAAGGGGTACACCCAGACCCCTCGGCACCACAGAAATGCTGTCACCACTGCCATGCATTTGGTGAAGACCCTGGGAGCTGGAGAAAGACCAAAGGGCTCGTCCTGGAACTCGTAAAGGGATCCTTCTGCTCTGAAGCGGAGGAATCGCCGATGAGACAGACGGATTGGGACATGAAAGAATGTGTCCTGGAGATCCAGAAAACAAAACCACACACCTAGTTCCAAGGATGGTATTATCTGAGCCAGAGTGACCATCCTGAAAGTGCATGGCCTTAAGAACTTGTTCAGGTCATGCAGATCGAGAATGGGGCGCCAGACCCCATCCGTTTTGGGACCAGGAAGTACCTGGACACAAACCCTGGGCTTGGAGGAGGATCCGCCACCTTGCTGATCACCTCCTTTTGGAGAAGCAGAGCTTTGTCGGCTCAAAGAGCCAACAGAGAGGTGGTGGAACGGTAGCCGCTCGACAGGCAACGGCTCGATAGGGAGGGGTCCACTCGAATTCCAGAGGCAGACCCCTGCCGACCACTTCCAATACCCAAAGGTCCATGGTGATGGTGGACCAGGCAGAAAAGAAGTGGCTGAGCCATCCCCAGCCCGGGGGGACTCAGGGGAGGAGTGATGAGGTTGGAGGCGGCACCCCTCAACCTGTCACTGGGAAGACTTGGAGGAAGGGCCGGCCAAGGAGCCGCCTGGACCTTTCCCTCCAAGCTTCCTGTTGAAGGAAGCAGCAGGCTTGGCCTTGGGGTGCCAAGCGTGAGCCTCCTGGCCATGTTGCTGGTGGCCGGACGTGCCACAGGGGCGGAAGAGTGAAAAGGCTTATGCTGTTGCTGGTGGCTTTTGTCCTTCTGGGCAGACGTGACTGAGTCTAAGGTGGCACTGGACTTCTCGAGCCTCTGGAGATGGCCCAACACCCCGGGCCCGAACAAGTCGGTGCCCAAGAAGGGGACGTCTGCCAGCTTGTGCTGCGTATCTACCATGAAGGTACAGATCGACAGCCAAACTCTGTGGTGCATGGCTACTACAGCCGCTACTGACCGGGTACAAGAGTCTCCAATGTCCAAAGCGGTCTGGAGCTGTTGCTTGTCCACTGCCCTTCCCTGATCCCACACCAGCTTGACCGGCGTTTGAAGATCAGTCGGGAGATGAGGAAGCACCTCATCCAGGGAGCCCAAAAGGGCGTGTGAAAAGTGCGCCATCAATAGAGCCGAGCTAGCCTGTCAAAGACCTAGGGAGGAGGCAGCATAAACTCTGCACCCGTAGTAGTCCAGCTTTTTGGACTCGTTGTCCGGGGGCTTCTCTATGTCCCTGGCATTTCCGGAGTGCCAGAAAAATGCTATCGGTTACCAGCCCTTCAGCCAAGGGCTGCTCCGAAAAAACGGAGAGGGAACCGGTAGGGATTGTGTACTTGCGGGCCATCCTGGCTGAAGGCGCAGGACAGGATGCAGGCCGCTGCCACAACTCCAAGGCCGGACCATAAATGGCCTCGGTCACAGAGAAGGCCTTCGTGGGGGAATCCCCTCGGTCCAAAATCTCCGTGAGGGGATATCTGGCCCGTTTCTGCACAGGTTCAAGCTGCATCCCAGTAAATGAGATCAGCCGAAGAATAGCAAGGAACGAGGATGGGCTCTCTTTCACCGACAGACCCCCAGAGGATTCCAGGTCAAGGGGCCTGGAATACAGGGAGAAGTCGTCGGACTCCGAGGAGACCGCAAAAAGCTGCCGAGGTCCTGAGCCACCCTCCATTCGCCGAGGCCTATCGGGGGTGAGGGAGACCAACAACCTGTGGGGCAAGCACTGACCCAACCGAGAATGCTTGGTCGGGGCCCCAGCCTTCGGTTGCGGGGGTGGTGGTTCCACCACAATGGGTGGAGCAGCCATTTCAGCTAACAATCTGTGCCGGAGTCGGCTCTTCGACCAAGGAGCTGAGGGCAAGAGGTTGCTTCGACCGTTTGGGCGACAGCCACTTAATTGCCGGGGAAGGCGACGGAGTCAGCTTGTTGCCGACCAATAAGAGCTGCTGCCACATCATATCCTCATTATCCTCATAGCGCCGACGCAACTTGCGCCAGAGCCTATCCTCCAAAGAGAATGAACGAGGAAGAGCAATGGCGCCGATTTCTGTGATGTCGGGATGGAGACAGCCGACGTCGGCGGGACTTACCCGACATGGAGGAGGACCGAGACCAAGACCGTCAGGGTCGCTGACACTGAGTCGAAGAGGAGGTGGGGGAAACCCGCTCATCCCCCGGATCGGGGTCCTTGACTGGGGACTTCAGCTTGGGAGGCTGAATCAAGTCCTCGGTAACCACTGGGGGTACCGGTGAAAGAGGGTTATCGGCCTCTCCAGTCGACAGCCAGTCCAATGGGTCGAGAAAAATCTCGACCGCATCAACAGGTGTCTCGGCCGGCTGACCTGACTGAGACATTGAAAAGCCAGTGGCCTTAGCTGCAACCTCGAACAAAGTCAGTAAGAGACGCTCCGGGGAGTGAGATTTCTCCCGCTCCCATGAACGTCGATGGTGGAACTTACCTTTTGGTTCCTTTTTCTTTGACCAACTGAAGTGAGTCCCTGAGGGCCCATCTCCCCGTGTAGAGAGGGACTGACATTGCTCCTTAAAGGAAGCAGTATAGGAGGAGCCCAAGGAGAGCAGGATAAACGCCGATGTTGAAGTAGAAGACGACGCAGCCTGGGCTGCCTCCTCCTTGAGGGCAATTAACTGCTCCAGCTGCTCTGTGGAGCCCGCAGCCATGGACACTGCCCAATGGTCCTTCGACTTCACCAGCGGAAACAGTTTCTCAGTGCGCCCCAGTTGTAGTCGGGCAGCGCGGTCTTCAAGAAGAGATGCCAAAAAAGACTTGCAAAGATCGCAGGCCTGCAGATCATGGGCAAGTCCCAGGCAGGAGTCGCAGGTGGTTTGCGGGTCGGTCAGAGACATTTTCTGCCCACAAGGGCACCGACAGAAGCTGGGAGTAGATTTAGAATCCATCACAGCCGTGAGGGAAGAAGAAGACTCAAGTCTCGTGAATTTAAGCACGATTTTCAGTAAAACCGAAGGTTAAGGATCCAGGTCTAGAGACGCAAGAGCGCTAAGGAGTGAACCTGAGCTTCCAAGCGGTAAGGAACATCTGGCGTCATGGGGTGGAGCCGAGGGTTTTACCAACTGGCTGGGTGGGAGGAGCCAGCTTGAAGACTTTCCGGCCCATCTTAAAGCGGCAAGGAACCTGCCAGACAGTGTGGACTGAATAACAGATCCATGTCCCTAGAAATAGCCATTTTCCCTGAAGGCAAAAAGGTCCATCATCAGTTTGCCCCAGTGGGAGAACAGGCTGTGAGCTACCTCTGGATGGAGAGACCACTCATGGAATGTCTCGCCTATGTGGCTGGGCTGAGAGCATCCGCCAGCTGATTCGAGGCTCCTGCCACATGGATGGCTAGAAGATCCGTCTCCAGTCGGCTCATGAGTGCCCAGATGTGGAGTGCCTCCCTGCACAGCAGCGGGGAGTGCGTACCGCCCTGCTTGTTGAGGTAGTACATGGTCGTGGTATTGTCCGTCTGGACTTGAACCACTTGACCCTAAAGCTGCTAAGCGAATGCTGACAATGCCAGTCTGACCACTCAGAGCTCCAACCGGTTGATATGGTATCGGGATTCCTCAGGGGGTCCAGAACCCGTGGGCCCTGTTGTTCCCCATGTGGGCTCCCCAGCCCGTGAGAAAGGCATCGGTCATCGGCTTGGGGTGGACAAACAGGATCCCTTCCTACAGATGGTCTAAGATGGTCCACCTCTGGAGAGCATCCCACATCTTCTGGGTCACAGTGATGAGCTGGTCGAAATGATCTGGGCACCGAGTCCACTGAGTGGCCAGCTCCCATTGAAGGGGGCACATATGCCACCGGGCCCAATGGACCACGGTGGTGCAGGCTGCCATGTAACCCAGAAGGCACAGAAAGTCCCGGGCAGGGAGCAAGTGCCCAACCAGAAATGATTGGGAAAAGGAGGAGAGAACCTCTGCCCTATCCACCGGAAGCTGTGCTCTGGCTTGGCAAGAGTCGAGCTCTGCCCCTATGAAGCATATCACCTGAGATGGCACGAGCTCCGACTTGGCCTCATTAATCGCCGGGGTACGGGTACACTCTGACCCCTTGATGCCTGAGATGGGCTGCCACCACTGCAATACATTTGGTGAAGACCCATGGGGCTGATGACAGGTGGAATGGCATGGCTCAGAACTCATACAGGGTTCCCTCTGTTCTGAAGTGGAGGAACTGCAGGTGGGATAGACAGATTGGGACGTGAAAGAACGTGTCCTGTGGATCCAGTGAGCAGAACCACATGTTTGGCCCCAGGGATGGTATGATCTGGGACAGAGTTACCATCCTGAAGGTGCGTGGCCTGAGATACTGATTCAGGTCATGCAGATCTAGAATGGGGCGCCAGCCCCTCATCCGCTTCAGGACCAAGAAGTACCTGGAAATGAACCATGGGTTGACTGGAGGATCTGTTGTCCTGTTTCACCTTACTTCTTGTACCCTGCTTAATGTTGTAACTGCACACTAATACCACTTCTTAGTTGATGTCTTTCTGTTCTGCAATGTTTCCTCACCTGTAAATGTCTTGTATTCCTTGTTGATGTGAAGCCTTTGTAAATGAGCCCCCAGCTCAAAGGTATTAATCCAAATTTGAAATAAATAAAAATCTGCCACCTGAACCACTGCCTTCCTGAGGAGGAGTTAGGCTATGTCGTCTCTCAGAGCCGACTGAGTGTGGGCTGATGCTCTCTCTTCCCAAGGGGCACGGGCTCAGCTGGGAGGGTACTGCTCGAAATCTAGAGGCAGACCCTGGTTGACAACTTCTAAGACCCACCTGTCCATGGTAACAGTGGACCAGGCAGAAAGAAAGTGATGGAGCCGACCCCCCATGGGAGGGCCCATAGCTGGTGTTACGGGCACAGGGGTGGCAGCCCCTATTCCATCACTGGGCAGGCTTGGAGGAAGAGGGTCCAGATTGGAAACTGCCTGAACCCTAATCTCCTTGTCTGTGGGCCGGTGGAGGCCCGCACTTGGGCTGAGGGCGCCAATTCTGTGCCTGCTGTTGCTGCCCACCCTGAAAGGAGGGCTGCTTGGCCGCAGGAGCAGGGTGCCAAAAAAGCTTCCTCTTCTGCTGCTTTTTAGAGCCAGGGGTGGCTTTTTGGCCGGAAGTACCTGAGTCCAAGGTGGCACTGGACTGCTCGATTTGCTGAAGGTGACCATCCACATCGGTACCCAGGAAAGGAACATCAGTGAGTTTATGCTGGGTATCTGCTGTAAAGATGGAAAGCCTCAGCCAAGCCCAGTGGCACATGGCGACCATGGCTGCCACCGAATGGCCGCAAGAGTCCCCGAGATCCAAGGCCGTCTGAAGTTGCTGCCTGGCAACGGCTTGGCCCTGGTCCCGGACCTGCTTGATCTTGACTGTCGTCTGAAGGTCCGTGAGGAGGTGCTGGAGAACTTTGTCCAAGGAGCCCAGGAGGGCAAGGGAGAAATGCGCCATGATGACGGCTGAGCCTGCCTGATGGAGGCCTAGCGAGGAGGCTACATAGACCTTCCTTGCAGTGTGGTCCAGTTTTTTGGACTCCTTGTCTGGAGGTCTATCAGTGTCAGCAGAGCTGCCTGTGCCTCTGAACACAAAAGTGGTCACTAACCCCTCTGCTGAGGGATGTTCTGTGAATCCTGAGAGGGACCCAATGGACATTGCATACTTGCAGGCCATCCGGGCAGACTGCGCTGGACAGGAGGCAGGATGCTGCTGGTGCTCCAAAGCCGGGCCAACAATGGCCTTGGCCACTGGGAAGGCCTCCAGGGGGGTATCCCCTCTTTTAAGAATATCTGTAAGAGAGTACTCAGCCCTTTTCTGGACAAGTTCCATGGGCAACCCCATGGATTCAGAGATAAGGCGGAGAATTCCCAAGAAAGACGAAGGGCCCTCCTCCAGACAGACTACCCACTGGCTCATCATCCAGTGGATGTGAGTGAAGGTCAGTGTGATCAGAATCTGAAGTATCCGGATAAATCGGTCGACCACCAAGGTCCCCCTCTACACGCCTGGGGTAATCAGGCATGAGGGTGACTGATATCCTGCATGGAAGACCCGGAGTTGTCCGAGCTTCCTTCGTAGGAGCTCCTCCCAAAGGCGGTTTAGTCAGCGGCTCCACCACTATCGGCAGAGAGAATGATTTTGGCCAAACCGGGGTAGGTTTTACAGGCTTCATGGGCGGAGGAACCAATTTCACCGGTTCCAGTGGAGTCAGCTTCGGCCTAGAAGGGAAAAGCCAAGTAATGGCCGGAGTGGAAACCGTGGAAGGCTTCTGCCCAGACAGAATCAGCTGTTGCCACATTAAATCCTCATAGTGTTGACAGAATTTCCATGAGGAGGACAAGGATGAACAGTGGCGTCACCTCTTCTTAGCACATTTATGCGTCTTCCTCAGCCTGTCGGTCGAGGGGGTCTGAGATCTTGACATCAATCGGACTGGCCGAGTTGGTCGCCCGGGAGTCACCGGGGAAACCGGTGATTTTCCCGGATCAGGGATTGGTTCCTCGATGAGATTCCCAGCTGGCTGGGTTTCCTCATCAGGAAGAGGTAGGATCGGGGTCCTAGTCAAAGAGATGTTGGCCTCGTCGGGCGACAACAGATTGACAGGATATTACAGTCATGTAAGAACTTACCGTAACAGCAGATCTTCAAGAACAGCTCTTGCAGCAGGTTACACCATTAGGACTGAAGCCAGCAGGCACCAGGACCCCACAGAAAAATTCTAGCTAGCAGTATCCAGTGTGGGACTACCCCTGATGTCAGCCCCTCCACCGAAGTCAGGCATCACATAAAAAGGGGCGGTCCCCCAGCATCCCCAGTTCTCCCGCCGGAGACTCCTGGCCCAAACGTGGCATCTGAAGGGGAGACCGAGGATCCACTTCCAAAGGAAGGTTTGAAATAGGATGGCGTCAAAGATGCTGTAGCCTAGAAACTAGGTCAGAAGACTCAACCTCCAGAGGGGGGAAGCTACCTGCTACAAGAGCTGTTCTCGAAGATCTACTGTTACGGTAAGTTCTTACATAACTGTATTATCTTACTTCCAGAAACAGCTCTTGCAGCAGGTTACACCATTAGGACTGATCTCCAAGCAGTTAGGGAACTATTTCCTGAATGGTACGGCGAAATGGCACAGAGGTGTACTTTAATGGAGGAGTAGGCAAGCCCTGCTTCATAGAGGGATAGGAGGTAATCCAAGACTGACCTCTCCGAGCAGTCCAGTGGGGTGAGTCCACAAGCCTGAGCCCAAATGCAAAATCTGCGCCACTTCAAGGCATAGGTGGCATGAGTGGAGGGCTTTCTGGCTGCCACCAAAAAGTTTGCAACGTCCTTAGAGACCCCGTATCTCATGACTGCTATGTCCTTAGGAGCCAGGCATGCAGGTTCAGCGACCAAAGATCCGGATGGACCAAGAAACCTGCCTTCTGGGACAGTAGGTGAGAGTTGAATGGCAGAGGCACTGGAGGTTCCTGGGCCAACAGGTGCAATAGAGGGAACCAAATTTTCCTGGGCCAAAAGGGCACTACCATAATGAGAGATGCCCGCTCTTATCAGAGCTTCAATAGAACTCTCTGGATCAAAGGGAAGGTTGGGAAAGCATAGAGAAACCTGCCCGCAAAAGAGAGACAACGCGTCTCATCAGAAAACACCAGGCCCTGGATCTAGCGTGCAGAAATTGGGTAGTTTTACATTGGATGGGGACGCGAAGAGGTCTAATTCTGGTGTCCCCCATCTGCGAAACAGATCCTTAGCGACTTCCTGAAGCAGCTCCCATTCGTGGAATCTGACCTGTGATCGGCTCAAACTGTCCGCGATGGTGTTGTCCACTCCAGGGTTATGTACTGCAATGAGTTCTGTGCCGTGATGCAGTACTCAATCCCATACCCTCTTGGCCTCCCTGCAAAGGGGGTAGGAAAGAGTGCCTTGTTTATTGAGATAGTACATCACAGCGGTATTGTGTGTTTGTAACAGAAGGGTACCCGGTGGAATCTCCGACTGGAAGACCTGCAATGCATGCAGGACCGCTCTCATCTCCAGAATGTTTATGTGAAGATGAGATTCCAGAGACAACCAGGAGCCTTGGGTCCTGACTCCGCTGAGGTGAGCTCCCCATCTGGACCCTGAGGCGTCCGTGGAGAAAGTCACTGTTGGAGGCGGTGCTACAAAGGGGACTCCCACAGATAGATGCTCTGGGATGAGCCACCATTGCCAGTCTCGGATGACGGCATTCGTGATCCAGACTGGGTGCTGCAGTTGATCTTGCTTTTGGTCCCATTGGGCCCGCAACATCCACTGGGTGACCCGCATATGGAGTCAAGCTAGGGGAACCGCTGCAATGGCGGATGCCATGTGTCCGAGCAGGCAGACAATGGTCCTGGCCGGTACCGCTTTCTTTTCCACTGTGTCCCTTATGAAGGATCTGATGCATTCCACCCTGTCCTGAGGTAAGAATGCCCTTCCCTGAGTGGTGTCTAGAATTGCCCCTATGAACTGCAATTTCTGAGATGGAAGAAGGCACGACTTCTCCTGATTGATGGTGATGCCCAGCGATTTGAAGAGGGAATCGGTGTCCTGAATCACGGTCATCAGGGCCTCCTGGGAGGGTGCCATGAGAAGCCAGTCGTCTAGGTACAGAAACATGTAGTGGCCCTGTCTCCTGAAAGCTGCTGCCATGACTGCCACACACTTCGTGAACACTCAAGGTGCCAAGGACAGTCCGAACTGGTAGAGGCATCCCAGAAACTCGAAGCACATGAACTTTCAATGTGCTCGAGCGATCGGGAGATGTAGGTAAGCATCCTGCATGTCCAACGACGTGAGCCATGTACCCTCTGAGCATGGGAATGAGGCCCGGGAGGGTCACCATGTCTAAGCGTTTGTATAACACAAAGGTGTTGCGGACACTGAGGTCTAGAATCGGGCGCAAGTCCCCTTGTCTTCTTTGGGACCAGGAAGAAGTGAGAATAAAGTACAGTTATGTAAGAACTTACCGTAACAGTAGATCTTCGAGAGGAGCTCTTACAGCAGGCTGTAACAACCAGGACTATGCTGCAGGCACTAGGACCCTCTGGAAACATTTTCAGCCAGCAGCATACAGCAGGGATTGCCCCCGATGCCGGCCCCGCTCTGACATCGGCCCTGGTACAAAAGGGGGCGGATTCGGCTCCACCTCAGTTCTCCCGCCAAGGCCCGCAAACAAGCCCTGACAAGAGAAGGAGACAAAGCACATAGAGGAGATGTAAATGAAGATGGATCTGCACACCTCGAGGGTGAAGGTGGGTGGGAAAGTAATGTCTGCTGAAAGAGCTCCTCTCGAAGATCTACTGTTATGGTAAGTTCTTTTGTAACTGTACTATCTTACTTCGAGTGGGAGCTCTTGCAGCAGGCTATAACAATCAGGACTGAATACCAAGCAGTCCCACGCCAAAGAGGTAGACGACCCCGGGAGGTGGAATATGCTGACTCCAGAGGCCTTAGGACAAAAGTCCTTGCAAAACAGTCAGATCAAAACTGGCTTGGCATCTGGAGATCATATCCAAGCTGTAATGCTTGACGAAGGTATGCACAGAGTTCTAGGTAGCGGGCGCACATATGTCCCTAACAGAGACATTTCTCAGGGCGGCAAAAGAAGCAGACACTCCCCTGGTGGAGTGACCCCTGACCGGGCCCAGTAGGGGTTTATTATGTTTTTCATAGCAGAAGGAAATGCAGTGGACTATCCACTTTGATATCATCTGCTTGGTCACCAGTTTGCCCAAGCATTGTGGTGCAAAGGCCACAAAGAGTTGCTCCGATTGACGGTGCGTAGCCCTCAATTTGAGGTAATACCTCAAAGTCCTGTGGACATCCATTGTGTGAAGGACAGCCTCCCCTCTATTAGATGGGGAATGAAAATAGACTGGAAGGTCAACCGACTGGTTGAGGGTCAACTCCGAGAGCACTTTCGGAAGAAACTTAGGATCTGTTCTAAGGGAAACCCTTTCCCTGTGGAAAATCAAATACGGCTCTTTACACATCAGAGCCTGAAACTCGGAAACTCTTCGAGCTGAGGTAATAGCAACCAAAAAACAAACCTTCCAAGAAAAGAAAAGAAACACAGCTCACAATCCGCTGCCAGCTCAAAAGGAGGGAGGGTGAGCTTGTCCAACACAAAAAGGAGATCCCAGGGTGGGATAGGGTCCTGAATGGGAGGTCTTGTAAGCAAAATTCCTCTCAAAAAGGTGCGGGCGACATCTAATTGTGCCAACGCCTTATCTCCAATAACAGCATGATAGGTGGAGACAGCCCACATATGCACCTTGATAGAGGAGTAACTCAGGCCATGTTGGTACAAGGAGAGGAGGTACAGTAATGCTGAGTTCACTGAACAAGTGACGGGGTCCAAATGCTGTGACGAGGCCCATAAACAAAAACACTTCCATTTCATAGCATAGGCGGAGTGGGTGGAGTGCTTCCTCGCCGAAACTAGGACTGCCGCCACTTCCGGGAAAACCCCGTATCTGTGTTGAGCTATGTCTGAAGGAGCCAAGCATGTAGGTGTAAGGAAAGAAGGTCTGGACGGAACAGCGACCCCTGTTCCTGTGACAGCAACTGCAAGCATATGGGCAGTGGAGTTGGAGGCTCCGTGGTTAACCGCTGCAGGAGTGAGAACCAAATCTGCCGAGGCCATCTGGGGGCTGCAAGAATCATTCGGGCCCCTTCCGCCTGTAACTTTAGTAGAACTCTCTGAATGAGAGGGAAGGGCGGGAAGGCACAAAGAATCCTCCCTGCCCAGCAAAGGGATAACACATTTGGCCAGAAAACTCCAGGCACGTGCTCTCGCTAGCAGAACATTGGTAGTTTGGCATTGTGTGGTGACGCAAAGAGGTCCAGCTCTGGATGACCCCACTTGTCGAAGAGCAGATCTGCCATGGTCTGCAGAAGCTCCCACTCACATGCTCTGGATCGAGACCTGCTTAAGCTGTCATCCAGCTTGTTCAGGATGCCTGGAACGTGCACTGCAGACAGTAGAATGCACTGCTCCAGCACCAAGTACCAGACTCTCATCACCTCCCTGCAAAGGGGATACGAATGAGTACCCCCTTGCTTGTTGATGTAGAAGACGACCGCCATATTGTCTGTCTAAACCAGAAGACAGCCTGGCATTAGGTCCTCTTGAAAGGCCTGCAAGGCATAGAGAACCACTCACAACTCTAGTACACTGATGTGTAGGGATCGCTCCTCGGGTGTCCAAACCCCTTGCGTTTGATGAGCACCCAGGTGCACTTCCCGCAAGGTCTGATGCATCTGTCATAACAGTCTAACCTGGTGGCTCTGGACGAAAGCTGACCCCTTTCTCCAAGTTCTGGGGGTCCATCCACCAAAGTAAAGTTCTCCTGACTGGCTCAGTGATCCTGACCATGAAGTCTAGATCATCGTAGCCTTGGTCCCACTGTACCCTGAGCATCCACTGTGGGACCCGTATGTGGAGGCGGGCCAGGGAATTGACTGGAATGGCCACCACCATATGCCCCAGTAGCCTGAGGAAGTTCTGTGCTGGAACTTGAGGAGTTACTGAGATATCTTTGGCAATCTTGCAGGCGACCGCCCCTGTCTGGGGGAAGGAAAGCCATGCCCTGGATAGAATCCAGGACTGCTCCAATGAAAACGAGCTTTTGACTGGGCTCTGGGGACAAGTTTTGGAGGTTCAGGGTGATCCTCAGCTCTCGGAATAGAGCATAGGTGTCTCCAAGAGCATGAAGTAGACATGATCTTGACGGGGCTGTAAGTAGCCAATCGTCTAGGTATGGGAAAACGTAGTGCCCCATGTGCCTTAGAGCCACAGCCACCACTGCCAAGCATTTTGTAAAGACTTGCGGAGTGGAAGAGAGGCCGAACAGAAGAACTCTGAATTGGTAGTGTTCCCCTTGGAAGTGGAACCTCAGAAACTTCCTGTGGGGAGGGAAGACCCCGATATGCATATATGCATCTTGCATGTCTAGGGAGCAGAGCCAGTCTCCTTGGTGCAGCAGAGGAAGTAGACCTGGGAGGGTCACCGTCTTGAACCTTTTGTACTCTATAAAGAGACTGAGAGAGCTGAGGTCCAGAATAGGATGAAGATCCTGTGTCTTTTTTGGGACCAGGAAGAAGTTGGAGTAAAACCCCTTTCCCTGCTGATGCAAGGGGACTACTTCTATTGCCCTTTTCTGCAAGAGGGTCTGAATCTCTCTTTCTATTAATGGGATGTGAGGAAGAGGATAACGGGAGTACTTTGGCGGAGTATTTGGAGGAAACTCTGTGAACTCCAGCCTGCGTCCTCTCCTGATGATATCTAGGACCCATTGGTCCACAGTGATCGACTTCCACCCTTCAAGATGAAGGGAGAAGCGGCCCCCAGCCGTCTCCCCTGAGTCTTCCTCTGGAAGATGGGGGGGCGGAAGGGAGTCATTGGGCTGAGGCAGGCGTAGGCAGAGAGACCTGGGAGGACTTGGGCCCACGGGTAGGAGCGCCTCCAGGCTGCTGGTTACCAGTTCTCCTACAAAAGCCACCTCTCTGACCCTGCTGATTACCATGGGCGTGACCTTGGCCACCTGAGGGCTTATGAAATGGCCATTTTTGTTGCCTTCGCTGGTCACCACGGTACATCTGATGGACCGACCAGATAGACTTGCCCAACTCTTGAAGATGAGAAATCAAAGCTTCTGTCTCCTGACCAAATAATACAGTACCCTGGAATGGTAAATCCTTGATACCGGACTGCAGATCCTGGTGAAAGCCCGAAACTCTCAACCAGGCGTGGCACCGGAGGCACACCCTGGAAGCGGCTGCTCTGGCTGCCGTATCTGCAGTGTCATATGAGGCTCTCAGGACATGGGAGCCTACGTCTGAGCCCGATTTCATGATGTCCAGAAGTTCCGTCTTCTGATCGGAATCTGGCATGGCCTTCAATAGCTCTTGTCCCCTCTCCCATAGAGCATTCTGGTACTGGACCATATGCGTCAAGAAGTTAAGGGACCGGATGGAACAGGTGGAGGCAGAATAAACTTTCTTGTCCACCTGGTCCAAATACCGAGACTCTGGATCAGGAGGCTGTAAGCTAAGGTGTTTCGGCTGCTTGGATTTGTCATGGGCAGCCGTGATCACCGAGGAGTCTGCCTGAGGGTTCTCTGCTAGGAAAGCTTCTGCCCTCGGGGCCTTATACAGCCTATCCGACTTCTTGGGAACAGCCGGGATGGAAGCTGGACGTTTCCAGGTAGTCTGAGTGAGGTCCTGGAATGTGTCCACTAAAGGAGGGACCACCAGTGGTTTTGGTTCCTTCTGCTCAGGTATTTTTGCCAGTCTCCAGCGTTCCGGATCCAGGTCCTCCGTTTCCCACTCATTGGAGGCCTGGATATGCCTCATGATGCCAATGAAGGTTGGATCGTCTGGAGGCGAGCGAGGCTGGTCCTTCTCTCCCGGGGACCACTCTAAGCTGAGAGAGGAAGATGATGAAGACGAGGAAGAGGGAGATCGACTATAAGATCTGGAATAGTCTGATCTCTCCTTATGACAGACTCTCTCTGTCCCTCTGTCATCGGTAACTGGAGGACCGACGTCGGTCCAAAGACCGACTCCAGTCCCAAGTCCGGTGACAGAGTAAAGACCGACGTCAGGAGCGCTCTCGTCCAGAAGACAGAGAAGGGCTGCATGTATGAGACCTGGACTGGCGACAGTCTCCAGAGTCCTGGAATGTCGTTGGTGGTCTCCAGACCGGGCGTGGGAACGAGCCCTAGAAGGAGGTGTAGTAGGTCGCTCCGGGCACTTCTGCGGGGAAGGCTCACCTCCTGGCTGTGGTTTGCCCGCTGGGTCCAGTACCGATGTCTGAGCCGGCAACGGGGGGGGGGGGGTCTGCTTCTGGACCTGACCCCACCAAAAGGAGAACAGCTCCTGTAGCTCATCCTTCGAAAAAAGCTCAGCCGCTCGGCCCGGAAAGGGATTATCCGGGATGTTGGCCCGCGAAGGAGAGCCCTCCTGGGGGTCCGGGGGGAGGAGGACTTGGGAGACGGGGACGTCGGCTCTTCCATGGCCAATCCCTCACCCTTTGCCCCTTCAACTGGCGTCGGTGGTGGTACCGACCACGGGGTGCCGGAGAGTCCTTGGGCTCCAGAGGTGTGCCTTTAGCAGGAGGCACCAGTGCCTTGGGAGATGGGGCCGCAGCTTTTGCCTCCAAGGGCTTGGTGGTAACCCTTAGCAGGGTTAAGGGTTACCTTCGGCTTGGCTGGCCTCTCCCCCAAATTGCCAGCCTTGGCCTGCGACGACTTACAACACTCTCCTGAGCCCGGGAAAGGGCGGGCCTTCTGGGGAGAGGGCCGCGAGTGAGACCGGGACTGATGTACTGTCTTTCTCATGTCACTTGGATTTTTCTTTGCACTTCCCCTTGGAGGAGTGCAGATCCATCTTCTTCTCCAGAAGAAAAGCCTTCAGGGCCTTCAGACGTCGGATCCGGGTCTGGCTGGTAAACGCCTGGCAGGGGGAGCAGGCCGCGGTATCGTGGTCCGGCCCGAGGCAGAAAATGCAACGCTTATGCCCGTCCTTGGCAGGGATCTGCCTCCCATAATCGCACTTGTTCTGATGGGGTTCAGGCGAGGCCGATGGCAGTGAAGACATCCGTCGATGAACTGCAAAAACCGTCAGAAACGGCCTGACGACAGTATACTTGAAAAAAATGTAGAAAACAGTAGCAAAAAAAGTGGGTTTTTGGAAAATGTTTAGCTGTTCCTGGCAAGCTGGAATGAGATCTTTCTCTTCACGAGTGGCACATGGCAGGAAAAGAACTGAGGTGGAGCCGGGTCCGCCCCCTTTTGTACCAGGGCTCACATCGGGGAGGGGCCAGCATCAGGGGCGGTCCCTGCTGTATCCTGCTGGCTGAAAATTTTTCCGGAGGGTCCTAGTGCCTGCAGTATAGTCCTGATTGTTACAGCCTGCTGCAAGAGTTCCCACTCAAAGTAAGATCACATGTTCTGCTTTATCGAATTCAGAGTGACCATCTGAAACTTGTATTTCCACATGAACTGGTTCAGATCATGCAGATGTAATATGGGGTGCCAGCCCCCCCTCTATTTCAGGATCAGGGAGTATATGGACAAGTATCACTGATTAGCCACGGCGTCCAGGACACAGGCTAATGCTTCATTTGCAAGGGAGTTGAGCAACGTCCTCCCACAGGGCAGACAGCATGTCCCGTGAACTAATTTCAAGGGGTTCCTTTTCACTCTGTTTATAAATACAGCTATGGTGTTTCCTGTGGTCATAAGAGTGATTGTTGAGTTCTCTGGCTGAGAGAACTGTGAAATGAAGCTGAGCGCTGCTGGCACACAGAGTACTTGAGAAGGAACTCTTACAGTAGTAAGAGATGTGGGAACTATATGTGTAAACCTATTCTAAATGGTGTCAAAGACTTCTGTTTTTAAAAATCGAAGCTAGAAGGCCGGCCCATGGTGCTGAGGGTTGAGGCGCTGGATGGCACACCTCACGCCACATCAGCGACCCAAGTTTGGAAATGGACTCTGGTTGCTCAGGGGTTGGTGGGGTGAGGAAGGATTGAGCGTCCGTAGACAGCTCTCCTTCCTTGGGGCAGGGGGGGATTGTGCAGTGAGCTGTAGACTGACATCCACCAGTGGCTGGCTGTCAGCACAGGCAAGCCACCAAGAATGGGGAGGGCCAATGCCCAGGGCGTTAGTCTGCCGCTCTGAGCATTGCACGGTCGTGGGCCTGGGGGAAAAACAGCACAAAATTGGCAGCCAACACAGGGTCCATGATGACCTGACTACCGGGTTGGAGAATGAGTTACTCCTAGGTAGGGACCGGAGCACCTGTTGGCATCCACCCCACCCCAAAAAAAAAAAACAACCCACAAAGCAGAATTTTTTTTTTTTTTTTTATAATCGCATCCATTTTTATCGCCTTTCTGTGGCGAGACCGGCTTGGGGCATCCAGCCCTGTCCACCCGGAGAGCTGGGTGGTTCATACCGCACCTAGGAGGGTCCGGGACGGCCATCGTGCTGTCCCACTGGAGGGCCCCCTCTGTCACTCCTAGCCAGGACAGCCCCAGTTCCTCCCCGACGGGACTCCTTGCAAGTCCTCCAGGTAGTGCAGGGCGTGGCCATCAAGCTCCACAGTCACGCCCAGCCACATTTTCCTCCATTTTTTCTGTCCCTTGGGGATGCGGACGTGCCATGACGTCAGGCGCAGTGTGATGACATCCGCCGCAATCCCCCCAGCTGCGGCCACGCCAACAACATCTCCAAGCGTCCCCAGAGGTTGCTGCTGTGCGACAGTGTTCCCCAACCCACCCCAGGATTAGAGCAGTAGTCAACGGACGCTCGATCCTAGTCCTCCCCTGCCAGCCCCCGATGACCCAGGCTCGTTCCCAAACCCAGGTTGCCGGCATGGTGCGAGGTGTGGCATCCAGCGCCTCAACCCTCAGCGCTACCGGGCTACACAAAGCTAGAATTTAAAATCAATTTGTTTTACTTTGTTGAAAATTAGAGGAACCCCTGTGTAAAAAATGGACTATGCCAATTGAACACAGATCTTCTGAAGTTTAGAGCCATTTGCATGAGACAAACCTCTTATGGTTACAAGAGTATCTGGAATGTTTAGAAATAAACAATCCTGACTGGCCACGATTTATGTAAGCAATAAGCCATGATAGAGTGTGTATTAAAGGATTAATGACGCACGCCACAGGGGTGTAATAAGGCATGAGGCTGAAGGCTCACTGTGTTTAAATCCATGAAAGGTGCATAGTCAATCCTTTAAAGCCCACCCTGGAGTGGCTTATTGTGCTTACAATATGACTTGTTGTAGGTAATAAGGTTTTCCGTCCTTCGTAATGAGATCTGGTTTCTGATGTGCATTGTAAGTATTTTAGTGCATGATCATGTGGCGGCTGTTGTCCAATAAGTCTCTGGATTTATCCTTGCCATTTTATAAAATGTGATAACTGGTTAAGGTTGATATAGACCCAAAACCAGTTCCTGTCACACTCCATAATACATGCTTGTGGTGTCATAAACATGTATTATGGAGCTGAGCCACCCAAGCTGCTCTACCATGCTTACCAAAAAACAATTTACTCACCTGTAACAGTAGTCCTAAGAGTGGTATATGTTGTTCATCCACACTTATTGGCATCTCCCCTTCCACTTTAAATCTGACCGGAAGTCTTCAAGCTGGCTCCTCCAAACCACCCGGGTGGTATATACCTCGACTCCACCCCATGACGCCAGATCTTAGCTCGCTGAAAACCAGGTTGTGCGCGTCCGCAGCCGGGGAGGCTGGGTGGGTCCGTGTGGATGAACAACATATACCACTCCTAGAAATACAGGTTACTCACCTGTAACAGGAGTTCTAGGAATGGTATATGTTGTTCATCCACGCTGTCTGGCAGGTTCCTTGCCGCTTTAAATCTTGCCGTAAGGTCTTCAAGTTGGCTCCTCCCACCCACCCAGGTGGTAAAACTCTCAGCTCCGCCCCATGACTGAGGAGATCTGGATACCAGAACTGGCGGGGCCAGTCTGGGGCTACCAGAATCACCTGCACCTTGTCCCTCCTCACCTTGAGAAGCACCTTGTGGATCAAGGGAAATGGGGGGAAAGGCGTAGAAGAGGCCCGGGGTCCATGGCCTCGAGAAGGCATCCCCCTGCAGCGAGCCCTGCTGAGGGGGCGGGCATGAAACAGTCTCAGCTTCTCATTCTCCCTGGAGGCAAACAGGTCCACCTGAGGCATGGCCCAGCGGGAGAACAGATCTTGTACTACCTCCGGCAGGAGAGACCACTCGTGGGACGCAGCCCCTATCCGGCTTAGGGCATTGACCAGAATGTTGGAGGCTCCTGCCACATGGATGTGACCAAATGTGGAGAGCTTCCTTGCACAGAGGCATGGAGCGTGTCCAGCCCTGGCAGTTTAGGTAGTACATGGTCGTGGTATTGTCCGTCTGGACCTGGACCACTTGACCCCGTAGAAATGGAGCAAAGGCAGTGAGGGCTAGATGAACCACTTGAAGCTCCAGCAGGTTGATGTGACATCGGGACTCCTGAGGGGACCAGAGGCCGTGCGCTCTGTGCTCCCCCAGATGGGCACCCCAACCCATCAGAGAGGCATCGGTCGATAGAGAGACCGTCGGCTCGGGGTGGATGAACGGGATGCCCTCCTGCAGATGTGCTGGAACGGTCTACCACTGGAGGGCGTTCCACATCCCCTGGGTCACTGTCACTACCTGATCCATTTCGGGACCAGGAAGTACCTGGACACAAACCCCGGGTCTGGTGGAGGATCCACCACCTTCCTGATAACCTCTTTTTCGAGGAGCAGGGCGATGTCGGCTCGGCAAGCCGACAGAGAGGCTGCGGACCCTGTAGCCCCCCCCCCCCGAGGGGCGATGGCTCAGAAGGGCAGGGCCTGCTCGAACTCCAGGGGCAGGCCCTTTCCTACCACCTCCAACACCCAGCGGTCCGTGGTGATAGCGGACCAGGCAGAAAGAAGTGGCAGAGCCGTCCCCCCACAGTGCGGAACCCAGGGGGGAGTGATGAGGCTGGGGGAGACACCCCGCAACCCGTCACTGGGCAGGCTTGGAGGAGAGACTGGCCGAGGGACCTCCTGGGCCTTTTCCTCCCTGTTTCCTGTTAGAGGAAGCCGCAGGCTTGGCTTTGGGATGCCAAGCGCGAGTCTGCTGGCCCTGATGCTGGTGCTGTTGGGCCGGACGTGCCGCAGGCGCAGAAGGGCGAAAGGACTTATGTTGTTGATGATAGCCCTTGTCCTTCTGGGCAGAGGTGACAGAGTTCAGGGTAGCATTGGACTCTTCGATCCGCTGGAGGTGGCCTTCCACTCCAGGGCCGAACAGGTCAGTTCCCAGGAAGGGGACATCCGCCAGTTTATGCTGGGTATCTGCCATGAAGGTGGATATCCTCAGCCATGCTCTGCGGCGCATGGCCACTGCGGCCGCAACTGATCTGGCACAGGAGTCTCCAATGTCCAGAGCCGTTTGGAGCTGCTGTTTTGCCACCGCCCTTCCCTGGTCCCGCACCTGCTTGACCATGGTCTGCAGGTCGGCCAGGAGATGAGGGATCACCTCATCCAGGGAGCCCATGAGGGCTTGGGAGAAGTGTGCCATCAGCATCGCCGAGCTGGCCTGGCGGAGGACAAGGGAGGATGCAGCGTACACCTTGCACCTGGCATAGTCCAGCTTTTTGGACTCTTTGTCGGGGGGCTTATCCACATCCCTAGCGTTCCCGGAACACCGGAAAATGCTATTGGTGACCAACCCCTCCGCAGAGGGGTGCTCCGAAAAACTGGACAAAGAGCCGGTAGGAACCGCATACTTCCTGGCCATCCTGGCTGAAGGCGCAGGACAGGAAGTCGGCTGCTGCCAAAGCTCCAAGGCTGGGCCAACAATGGCTTCAGCCACCGGAAAGGCCTCCATGGGCAAATCCCCTCAGTCCAGTATCTCCGTCAGGGGATACTTGGCCAGCTTGGATATGGGCTCGAGCTGCATCCTGGTGGACTCTGAGATGAGCCGAAGCAGACCCATAAAAGACAATGGGCTCTCATCCATCGACTGCCCCCCCGGAGGACTCCAGGTCAAGGGGCCTGGAAAACAGGGAGGAGTGTTGTCGGACTCCGAGGAGTCCGTGAAGAGCTGCCTGGGGCCTGAGCCACCCTCCACCTGCGAGGATGGTCGGGAGTGAGGGTGACCGACAACCTGTGGGGCAGACCCTGACCCGACTGAGAGTCCTTGGTCGGCGACCCCAATTTCGGTTGTAGAGGTGGAGGTTCCACCACAATCGGTGGGGCAGCTGGCTTCGGACGAACAACCGGCCCAGGCTTGGGCACCTTGACTACAGCAAGGGGTTGTTTCGGCTGTTCAGGTGACAGCCACTTGATGGCCGGGGAAGGCAACGGCGTCGGCTTGTTCCTGGACAGAAGTAACTGCTGCCACATTAGGTCCTCGTAGCATTGATGCAATTTGTGCTGAAGCCTCTCCTCTTCAGAGGAGGAAGACAAGGACGAGCGGCGCCGCCGCTTACCTCGGTGCCAAGACCGAGACCGCCGATGTCGGCGGGATCGGCTGGACTGAGACGAGGTCGAGACTGAGACCCTCGGTGTTTCCAAGGTGGGTCTGGGAAGGCGGGGACACCGCTCTTCCCTCAGCTCGGGAGCCTTGACCGGAGGACTCCAGCACGGGAGGCACAGCAAATCCTCAGTCTCCACCGGGGAACCGGTGAAGAAGGGTTGTCAGCTTCACCAGTCGACAGCCCGTCTGACGGGTCGAGAAAAATCTTGACCGCATCGGCGGGTGTCTCAGCTGGCTGACCTGGCCAGGGACACCGTGAGCCAGCAGCCTTAGCCGCAACGTCGATCGAAGTCGACTGTCCGGGGAAGGGTACTTCTCCCGCTCCCATGAACGCCGACGGTGGGACTTACCTTTCGAGTCCTTCTTTTTGGACCGAGAAGAGTGTCCCAATGGCCCCTCTCCCTTCGTGGAAAGGGACTGGCAAAGCTCCTTAAAAGAAGCTGTGTAGGAGGATCCCAGAGAGAGCGGGATAAATGCCGAGACCGAGGAAGATGAAGATGCGGCCTGGGCTGCCTCCTCCTCGAGGGCGACCATCTGCTCCAGTTGCTCAGCCGAGCCAGCCGCCTCGGACATCGCCCAACGGGCCTCCTTGGACTTCACCGGCAGGTAGCACTTCTCGGGGTGCCCAAGCTGTAACCGGGCAGCGTGGTCTTCCAGAACACTGGTTGAAAATGAATGGCATTACTTGCAGGCCTGCGGGTCATGATCTAGGCCGAGGCAGTAGACGCACGTGGAGTGCAGATCCGTCCTGGACATTTTCTGCCCACATGGGAATCGCCGAAATCTGGGAGTCGATTTGTCCATCGCAGCCGTGAGGGAGTAATTAGACCGAAGTGTTGAAAACTTAAGAATTAGTTTCGGGCAAACCGAAGAATTAAGATCCAGTCTATACGCAGAGCATTAAGGAGGGAACCCAAGCTTCCAAGCGGTAAGGAAGATCTGGCGCCATGGGGTGGACCCGAGAGTTTTATCACCCGGGTGGGTGGGAGGAGCCAGCTTGAAGACCTTCCGGCAAGATTTAAAGTGGCAAGGAACCTGCCAAACAGTGTGGATGAACAACATATCCATGTCCCTAGAACTACTGTTACAGGTGAATAACCTGTTTTTCTAGGATTGTGGATATGTTGTTCATCCACACTTATTGGCAGACTCCTAGCAGTTCTCTGGGAAGAGGGAAGCAAGGCACACACTCCCTACTTAGGGAACAAAGATTGGAGAGCTGAGGCCCCAAAACCAGCATCCTGGCATGACTCAAGGTCGATGTGGTAGTGGGTGATGAAGGTGTTTGCCGACTTCCAGGTAGCAGCCCAACAGATTTCCTAGATAGGGATGTCGCTGGAAGCAGCCACCGATATAGCAGTACGAGGGGTGGAATGAGCTCTTATCCCTCTGGGAGGCTCCTTGCCCGCCACCTCATAGCACAGACCTATGCATGATATAATCCACCTTGCAATGATCCATTTAGCTACAGGTCTGCCAGAAGCAGCTTCGGGGTAGGTGATAAACAGCTGGCGAACCTCTCCCTGAATTTCTGCCATCCTCTCCTTATAGTAGGAGAGAGCACGTTTCAGGTCCAAAGTATGTAGCCTGTACTCGGCCTCTGAGGTGTAATTAGGGTAGTATACCAGCAGAGTCAACACCTGAGTAAGGTGAAACTCTGACACCACCTTCAGAAGGAATTTCGGGTGGGGACGTAGGACAACCCTGTGGAAGACCAGATAAGGGGACTCCACCAAAAGCGCCTGGAGTTCCCCTGTCCTTCTGGCAGATATGACAGCCACCAGGAAGGCCATCTTCCACGACAAGTGTGACAAGGCACACTTGTGCATTGGTTTGAATGCAGTAGATCCCACGGAGGTGGAGGTTCATACACCAGAGGGGTTATGTGATCCATGCCTTTGAAAAAGCACCCGACCACCATCTCCTGCACCACTGTCGACTGACCAGCCCACGCCCGGTAAGCAGAGATGGCTGCCAGGTGCACCTTAAAGGTCGATGACCATAGTCCCCCTTTGGAGACAGACCAAAGGTAGTCGAGAATGTTAGCCACCGGACAGGACAGAGGGTCCAGGCCCTTGCTCTGACACCAAATGGAAAACCTTTTCCATTTGAAGGCATAACATTTCCTGGTTGAATCCTTTCTGGATGCCTCCACCACGGTGTAGACATATTCAGAAAGACCCAAAGCCTGAAACTCTAGCTGCTCAGGTACCATGCTGTGAGGTGCAGGGATTGAAGGTCCGGATGGAATACCTTTCCATGACTGAGTGATATCAGGTCTGGGTGTGTGCAAAGCCACTCCAGGGGCCTGCAGCTGAGGCTGAGGAGATCTGGATACCAGAACTGATGCGGCCAGTCTGGGGCTACCAGGATCATCTTCACCTTGTCCCTCCTCACCTTGAGAAGCACCTTGTGGATCAAGGGAAATGGAGGGAAAACATAGAGAAGGCCTGGGATCCACGGCCTCGAGAAGCATCCCCCTGTAGCGAGCCCTGCTGAGGGGGGCAGGCATGGAACAGCCTCAGCTTGGTGTTGTTCCTGGAGGCAAACAGGTCCACCATCGGTTTGTCCCAACGCGAGAATAGATTGTAAGCTACCTCTGGATGGAGAGACCACTCGTGGGATGTCTAGCCTAAGCAGCTGAGAGCAACCACCAGATGGTTCGAGGCTCCTGCAACATGGATGGCTAGGTGATCTGCCTCCAAGAGACTCACAAGGGTCCAGATGCAGAGCACCTCCTTGCAAAGCAGACAGGAGTGCATGCTGCCTTGTTTGTTGAGGTAGTACATGGTTGTGGTATTGTCCGTCTGGACTTAAACCACTTGACCCCGGAGCTGAGGAGCGAAAGCTGACAGGGCCAGTCTGACTGCTCTGAGCTCTAACAGGTTGATGTGGCATCAGGGTTCCAGAGCCCATGGGCCCTTTTGTCCCCCATGTGGGCTCCCAAGCCCATGAGAGAGGCATCGATCATGAGGACGACCATAAGCATGAGGCAAACAAACGGGATCCTTTCCTGCAACCGGTCTGGGGAGGTCCACCACTGGAGAGCGTCCCACATCTTCTGGGTTACAGTGATCAGCTGGTTGAAATGACCATGGTGCTGAGCCCACTGGATGGCCAGCTCCCAAGCTCCCACTGGAGGGGGCGCATGTGCAACCAGGCCCAATGGACCACTGAGGTGCGTGCTGCCATGTAACCCAGAAGGTGCAGAAAGTCCCGGGCAGGACACATGTGCCCAACCAGAAATGACTGGGCAAAGGAGGAAATAACCTCCATCCTGTCCACTGGGAGCCAAGCTCTGGCTTGACAACAGTCGAGCTCTGTCCCGATGAAGCCCATCACCTGAGAAGGCACGAGTTCCGACTTGGCCTCGTTGATCAGGAGGCCGAGTTGAGAGCAGGTCTGGAGGGCTAGGTCCCTGGACTACTCCACCTCTTGCTGGGTGGAACCTGCTAGGAGCCAATTGTCGAGGTAGGGGTAAATTCTGACCCCACAATGCCGGAGATGGGTCGCCACCACTGCAATGCATTTGATGAAGACCCATGGGACCGATGACAGGCCGAACGGCATGGCTCAGAACTTGTACAGGGTCCCTTCGAGCCTGAAGTGGAGGAACCGCTGATGGAACGGATGGATTGGAACATGAAAGAACGCGTCCTGCAGATCCAGTGAACAGAACCACATCTTTCGCTCCAAGGATGGTATGATCTGGGACAGAGTGACCATCTGAAAGGAGCGTGACCTGAGATATTGATTCAGGTTGAGCAGATCTAGAATGGGGTGCCAGCCCCACGTCCACTTGGGCACCAGAAGTACTTGGAAACAAAGTCTGGGTCTGCTGGATGACCTGTCACTGGAGCTACTGCCTCCTTGAGGGGGAGCTGAGCGATGCCATCTTGAAGAGCCGACTGGGTCTGAGCGATTACTCTTTCCTCCCAAGGGGTGAGGGCTCGGCTTGGAGGGTACTGCTCGAATTACAGAGACAATCCCTGACCGACCACTTTGAGAACCCACCTGTCTGACAGGACACAGACCAGGCAGAAAGGAATTGGTGGAGCTGGACCCCCATGGGAGGACCCAGAGCTGGCATGATGGGAGAAGTGGTGGCAACCCCCACCCCATCACTGAGCAGGCTTGGAGAAGGAGGAGGCCCCAGGACCTGAGCCTTGGCCTCTTTACGGGCCTGTTGGGGTCTGGGCTTGGGCCGAGGGCACCAAGTTTGAGCCTGCTGCTGATGCTGGTGCTGCTGTCCACCCTGAAAGGAGGACTGTTGAACCACATGGGAAGAGTGCTGAAAGGGCTTTTTCTTTTTCTTCTGTTGGTTCTTGTTCAAAGAACCCTTAGCAGAAGTAGCGTCCAAGGTGGCATTGGACTGCTCAATGCACTGAAGGTGACCGGCCACTCCTGGGCCGAACAAGTCAGTCCCAAGGAAGGGCACATCAGCTAGTTTATGCTGGGTATCCGCCAGAAAGGAGGAGGAGGAGAGCCTCAGCCAAACCCTGCGATGAGAGGCAACTGCGGCAGCCATTGAGCAGGCACAAGAATCTCCAATGTCTAGGGCCGTCTGAAGCTGCTGCTTGGCGACGGCTTGGCACTGATCCCAAACTTGCTTGACCATGGTCTGCATGTCCGTGGAGGAGATGTGGAAGGACTTCATCTAGCGACCCCAGAAGGGCGTGAGAGAAGTGTGCCATGTCGACGGCCGAACTTGCCTGACGGAGGCCCAAGGATGAAGCCGCATAGACCTTCCTGGCTGAATGGTCCAAAAGCTTGGACTCTTTATCAGGAGGTCAGTGAGTGCTGACAGAACTGCCAGAAAGCCTGAACACAGAGGCGGTCACCAGGCTCTCGGCCGAAGGGTGCTCTGTGAACCCCGCAAGGGACCCCATGGGCACCTCGTACTTGCGAGTCATGTGGGCAGATGGTACTGGACAAGAGGCAGAAAGCTGCAAAAGTTCTAGGGCTGGGCCCACAATGGCCTCAGCCACAGGAAAGGCCTCCATCGGGGTAAGGGCACTCTGCCTTTTTCTGGATTGGCTCCAGGGGTATCCCCATGGATTCAGAGATGACGTGAAGGATCCCATGAAAAGACAAGGGACCTTCCTCCATCTCTAAGCCAACTGTTGACTCTTCATCCCCTGGATATGAGTGCAAGCCAGCAACATCCGAATCAGAGGAATCCGCGTGTAAAGGCCTACTGCCCAGGTCACCTTCAACCCGCCAAGGGCAGTCCGGGGTGACCGTGACCGACAATCGCCGGGGAAGCCCAGTGTCTGATCTGTCTTCCTTGGAAGGAGCCCCTCCCACAGGCTGTTTGGGGGGTGGTTCCACCACAATCGGTGGAGAGGCCATTTTAGGCTGAACCGGTAGTTTTGCCGTCTCTGTGGGCTGAGGAACTGATCTGATCGGCTCTGAGGGAGTTGGCTTCGGCCTAGGAGGCGAAAGCCAAGTAATGGCCAGTGTAGAAGCTGGGGTGGGCCTGTGCATGGACAAAATCAGCTGCTGCCACATGAGGTCCTCATAGCACTTACGGAGTTTCCACCAGAGCCTCTCCTCATCTGAGGAGGATGAGGACGACCAATGGCATCACCTTTTTAGAGCATTTATGGCTCTTCCTCAGCCTTTCAGATGAGGGGGTCCGAGACCTTGATTGAGATCGGGCGGGCTGACTTGGTCACTCAGGAGACACCGGCGGGACCGGTGAATTCCCGGGATCAGGGATCACATCTTTGATCAGAGTACCAGCAGGCTGGAAAAACCAGACTGGGTGTTTGATCGAGGGAATCGTCAACCAGAGTCGGTGATATCAGATTGATCATGATCTCAACATCATCGACAGATAATTTGGTCGACTGACTAGACAGCAAAGCCGAAAAGCCGGTGGCCAAAGAAGCGATCTCGACTGAAGTCGAGACTGCATGCTCTCGGGACCGAGATCTCTCTCACTTCCAAGAATGTCTCCACTGAGACGAAGACACAACAGGCCTCTTTAGATTTCACCAGAGGGTCCTCCTCCGGCCTCCCCAGCTTCAGGCATGCGAGATGGTCATTAAGGATGTTGGGATTAAAAGCCAAACACAGACTGCATGAAGAGGTGTCATGGTGAGCACCGAGGCCGTAGATGCATGTGGTGTGGGGATCGGTACATGACATCTTCTGGCCGGCCGACGAAATCCGGGGGAAGACTTGTCTTCCATAATTGAAGCAACGAACTTGCGTGCTAATGCAAGTAATGTAAAACCAAAGGATTGAAAGCCAGGGCCTACGAAAGCGTGAGCACAAGGAGAAACCTGAATCTTCCAGCGGAAAGGACGATCTGGCATCATGGGGTGGGGCAGAGGTCTATACCACTCGGGTGGGTGGGAGGAGCCAGCCTGAAGCCTTCCGGTCAGATTTAAAGTGGAAGGGGACATGCCAATAAGTGTGGATGAACAACATATCCACGATCCTAGAAATGTCTCTTTTCTCAAACCATTAACTATTAAATATAAAGTAATGGACATCACTGTTATTCTCAATTTGCTTTACACCCTGTTGGTGTGTGATACTTTTACAAACCACTTGACCTTCTCTCTCGTGGTTTATGCTGTATCTCACAATTCAGGATACAAAAAACTTTTCGTAACACACTAACACCCATACAATATTCTATATATGATAACTGACTTCCCCTTTTTCCCATAGGGAAACCGTGCCATAATTTGCCATAATAAAGGAGTGTTTATTACAGCAAACATGCGCACGGTTTCCCTCACTCTGTGCATGCATGCGCCACAGTTCCTCGCTTCCCGACTGCTCGCCTTCTGCCTGTAAAGTCAACCACCACTGGAAAGCAGAATTAAGTAATTTATTTTTTAAATGAGCCAATTTCCAACACAAGGGGTTAAAAAACACATTACAAAACATTTTTAAAATGTGGCACATTACAAATGTACGGAGCGGTCAAAAATGAAACTGGAGCACGGCTGCACTAGAACCTCTCATATTTTACATGATTGCTGTGGCGAAAAAAGGGAAACCCAATAATTATATAAAATAAGGGGTGGTGTGTGTAAACTCGAAGTTTACACCCTCCTCAGTGTTAAATGCTTTAATAACCCCCTCAAGCTTTGCTCTCAGTGTTTATGTAGCATCTAACACTTTGGGAGGCGGTGGTAAACTTCTCGTTACACACACCACCCCATACTTCATCCTATATATAATACCCAGGATACCCTGTAGTTCCCTTGGTATCACAACAGGCTACACAAAGAGATGGATTCGATACTAGTCCTGCAGTCACTGCATACAGTCAGACGTGGACATGTGCATTAGAACTTGCTTTACCTAGGGTGGACACAATTTGAACAGGTCACTGGAGTAAAAGCAACCATGGTCCTCACTGTGAGGGGATGCCTCAGGAAATGATACATGCAAAATTAGTAATTCTGCTGCCTTTCTCCAGGATGTAAGTACAACAAAGTCCAAAAGTGTGTGTGTGTGGGTGCGGGTGGCCAAAACGGGTCACATGCTCTCCAAAATGTAGGATTCTTGAATTTTATTGGAAATTGTTTTATACCAGAAGATACATAAAAACTTTCCAATAAAATTCAAGAATCCTGCATTTGGAAGAGTGTGTGGCCTGTTTTTCTGCCCCCCCCCCCCCGGCTTTTGGCATTGGGGTAATCATCATGTAAAAAGAACCACGGAATCTTGAAATTTCATCTGGACAACTGCCATAACAGGGCAGACCTCATAGCTGGACAAACATTTTACTGCCTCAATTTGAAATGGAAAAAGCATGGTGTTTACAGACTCCTGCAGAGGATTTGCAAATTCTTCGACCCCACAACTCTGAAACAGGCCCCCATAGTTCATACAACACTGCCATTTACTAACAATGGGATAGGGTCTCTGTTTAAAGACTGGAACGTCCTTAATTCTACAGCTCTTAAAATGTAATTCCATCCATACAGTGCAGTGTTCTACCTGCCCATGAACTACACTATGGCATCAATGTTGCATATGGGCCCCAAGTCTGTAGTGTGGGACCTAAATTCCAAGCCTTCTGGCTTAGAGGTGAGAATGCTACACACGGGGCCACTTTGATACATAATACCATATGTTCCTGGACAGAGTGGAAGTGCCAGCAGTCCCGAGTATGACACAGAGCTACTGGAAGATCTTGGGCACCAAACTCACCAGCAAGTCGGAAGAGCAGCCGTAGCTGACGCCACTGGTGTTCTTGCGTTTCAAGTCAATGTATGTGTCTAAAGCTTTGATAACCCTCATGCATCCCCGGATAGATCCACCACTGGGAAACAGCTCCTTCAGGCTAAAATGAGAGAGAAACAGAGAGTAAGCAAGTCTCTACTATGATGCTATTAAATATCTTGAGCACTAAACCAGTTCTTGACTCTTTAGTTCACCAAACTTGCTGCACAAATTTCACAAACTGTGGGAGCTTGTTTTTCAAAAGCAACGTCACACTTGCACAACCACTTTAAATGAGCCATCTGATCTCAGTCACTTATTTCCAAATCTTTATTTTTCAGACTAATGCCTCCCCCAGAGTCCTTAGGAACACAATATGACATCAAGAATTTGGTTAATTCTGGTGGCACCTGCTGAAGTTAACAATGGCATCATTAATCTACAAACTGGGATGGACTTTGGAAAAATTGGGCTGTCAGTATAGTCTAGAGGTCAGAACAATAAGGTGTAAGCAAACTTAGTGCACCCAACAGACCTGGGTTTCATTCCCTCAACCTCCACTTGCATACTGTGACCCAGAGTGAGTCACTTAAGCTCTGAAGTCCCCCCGTGTGGGTCAGGAAGGGAATGCAGGATAGGACAAGGAGTGATGTAAAAGGGGAGTTTAATGGGTGGCTTAAGGGAGGGTGTCAGGAGAAGGAGTACAGCTTTATGGGAACCTGGAGAACGTCTCGGACAGGAGACTCTTCAGGGTGATGGACTTCATCTGAGAAGAGAGGGGAACTGTGCACTGGGGCAGAAGTCTGATGTCTATATCCAACATTTAAACTGACTGCAGGGGAATCTAGGGGAACCATGGTAGCAGGTGAGAGGCAGGGGATGCTAGCTAGTACTCTCCCATAGCTGGAGGCTTGTAGTAGCACAGCAGGTACAAAGACAGCTATAGTCCTAACTGGACTAGGTGAAGGGACATTAGAGTGGGGAAATGCAAACAGCAAGAAAAACAAGGGAGGGAGAGGACAAGGAAAGTACAGGGGTAGTGACAAAGTTGGATGACGGGGTCAGATGGAAGGGGGCATACCGTAATGCCAGGAGCCTAGGTAACAAAATCAGTGAGCTCCAGGCGCTGGTGGCAGACACTGAGGTAGACCTTGCAGCCATCACAGAGACATGGGCTTCAGAAAATAGCGACTGGAACAACGCATCTCGCCATAAAACACCAGGCCCTGGATCGAGTGAGCAGAAACTGGGCAGTTTTGCGTTGAGTGGGGATGCAAAGAGGTCCAACTCTGGATGAACCCACCTGTGGAAGAGATCCTCAATCACAGAGGGAAGAAGTTCCCATTCATGTGTCTTGGACTGGGATCTGCTTAAGCTGTTGGCCAAGATGTTTTGGACGCCTGGAACATGAACGGCAGTTAGTTCCAGGTTGTGCTCTATAGCCCAGTACCATACTCTCATGGCCTCTCTGCAAAGGGGGTAGAAGTGAGTCTCCTACTTGCTTGTTTATGTAGAAGACTACTGACATATTGTCTGTCTGAATCAGAAGAGGGCCTGGGAGTAGCTGTGTCTGGAAGGCCTGCAGGGCATAAAAAATTGCACGTATCACCAGGACACTGATGTGGAGCTGCTGTTCCTGCCACCACCAAGACCCCTGAATCTGGCGGTCTGCCAGATGGGCAACCCAGACCTCGTTTGACACATCCGTGATAAGAATCTGATGTGGAGAAGCTGCCTGAAAATGAACCCCTTTGAAGAGGTTGGAGGTGTTTTGCCGCCAATCCAGGGTCTTCCGCACTGGACTGGAGACTAACACCCGCTGCTCCAAAATGTCTGTACGCTAATCCCATTGGACCCGCAGGTTCCATTGACAGACCCTCATGTGCAGGTAAGCTAGAGGAACAGTTGCTATGGCCACTGCCATGTGACCTAACAGTCTCAGGAATGATCTGGCTGGGACCTGACGAGATGAGGATACCTGCCAAGCTTGCACTTGCAGGTGGTCTGCCCTGTCTGAAGCTAAAAAGGTTTTGCACTGAGCTGAGTCTAGGATGGCTCAGACGTACTGCAGCCATTAGTTCAGCCAAAAGGAGGACTTGGGCAGGTTGAGAGTCACTCACAGAGTCCGAAACAAGTTGAAAGTGGCCTCCATGGTCTTGATCAACTGATCCCTGGAAGGGGCTGTTAAAAGTCAAGTCGTCCGGATAAGGGACGACATAATGACCTTGCCTCCTGAGGGCTGCAGCTACTACTGCTAGGCACTTGGTAAAGACTCAGGGAGCAGAGGAAAGGCCGAATGGCAGGGCCCAGAACTGGTAATGGATTCCTAGGAAGCAAAAGCGAAGGACCTTTCTGTGGGGCTGAAGGACCAGGATGTGGAGATATGGGTGCTGCATGTCCAACAAACAAAGCCAGTCCCCTTGATGGAGGAGGGAAAGAAGGCTGTGCAGAGTGACCATACGGAATCTCTTATATTCTAAGAATAGATTCAGGTGGCTGAGATCAAGAATCCGACACATGTTGCCGGCCCACTTTGGGACCAGAAAGAAATGAGAATAGATTCCCTTCCCTCTTTACAAACATACGAAATCTGCCAGCAGATAAAGGCCTAGAGGTCTATCAAGTCTGCTCGAATGTGCAGCTAGCACCCCTTATTCTGCAGCTGCCCCTCACTTCCACCCTTCCCCTTCATTAACCCTCCCCCTTGTCCTGTCCCATCCTCATTTGAAGCAGTCCACTGTTCTACTGCATACCACTTCAGCAGGTAACGCATTCCACCCAGCCACCACCCTCTCTGTAAAAAAGTGTCTCCTCATCTCCCTCCTGAACCTTCTTCACTCCAGTCTCATATCATGGGCCCTGGTGGCCCTCCCCTCCCTTACTTTGAACAGCCCCTCTGTACCAGTCTTGTTTATTCCTTTCATGTATTTAAAGGTTTCAATCATGTCACCCCTGTCTCTCCTCTCCTCTCCTCCAGTGAGTACATGTTCAACTCCTTCAACCTCCTCTCGTATGATAAGAATGATCATCTTTGTCGCTCTGCGCTGCACCCCCTCCAGTAACTTAATGTCCCTCTTCAGATACGGACGCCAGTACTGCACACAGTACTCCAGGTGTGGTCTAACTAATGACCTATACAGTGGCAGAATCACCTCCTCCCTCCTCGAGGATATACCCCTTGCAATACAACCCAGCATTTTGTTGGCCTTTGCAGCTGCCTTCCTACATTGTGCCGAGTTGTTCATTGACCCTGTAATGGCACACCAGATCCTTCTCCTCCTCTGTCTGGGCTAGCTGCACTCCCCTAGCTGGTAACTCCTCCTTGGGTTCTTCATCCCAAAATGCAGCACCTTGCACTTTTTGGCATTAAAGCCCAGTTGCCAGGTGTCTGACCAGGTTTCAAGCTTTGCCAGATCATCCTGCAACCCCTGCCATCCCCCTAAGTCATCCACCACCGCGCCTACCTTGGTATCATCAGCAAACAGACTGATCTTGCTCTTGATGTCCCATGATATGTCTGCAATGAATATCCCAAACAACACTGGTCCCAACACTGAGCCCTGTGGAACACCGCTCGTCACTGCCCTTGGGTGTGAGCTCCCACCCACCACCACCCTCTGTTGCCCTCCTGCAGCCAGTTTCTACCCATCTCACCAGCTTTGCACCGGCCCCTGTGCCTACTAACTTCCTTCCCAGGCTTCCATGTGGCACTGAGTCGAATGCCTTACTGAAGTCCAGATACAGGACATCCACTGCTGGCCCCTGTCCAGTTGCCTAGTTACCCAGTCATAGAACTCGACCAGGTCTTTGAGCCGGTGGGATGGGTTCTATGGCTTGTTTGCGCAGAAGTGCCTGAATCTCCTCCTGGATGAGGGCAATGTGGGCCTGAGGGTAAGGATATGCTATCCACACACTGGCTGACTTTCAGAAGTTCTCTGGGAGGAGGGGGCAAGGTGCAGACCCCTATTTGTTAAACAGAGATTGGAGAACTGGGGTCCCAAATGCAGCGTCCCAACGAGACTCAAGGTCGATGCTGCAATGGGAAATGAAGATGTGTGCCGACCTGTGTAGCAGCCCTGCAGATCTCTTGAGAGGGATGTCCCTGGAAGCAGCCACTGAGGCAGCGGTAATGTCTGTTGGAATGAGCCTTAAGCCCTACCGGAGGCTCTCTACCAGTCAACCTATAGAAGAGGTCAATGCAGGATGTTATTCACCTGTCAACTGTCTGCTTTGCTGCTGGTCTGCCAGACACAACCTCGCATATGTTACAAACAGTTGGTGAGCCTCACCCCAAACTGCAGTCGTGCGCTCCCTATAACAGGACAGTGCCCTCCACAGGTCCAGAATATGGAGCCTGTGGTTGGCCTCTGAAGATGAATTGCTGGTAAAGTGTACTGGTAAGTTAATCAGCTAGTTAAGGTGAAACTCCGCTACTACCTCTGGGAGGAATTTCAGGTTAGGGTGAAGGACAACCTTGTCCCTGTGGAAGACCAGATATGGAGACTCCATCAAGAGCACATGGAGCTCACTGATCCTTCTGGCCGATGTAATGGCCACCAAAAAGGCTGTCTTCCATGACAGGTGTGACATCTCACACCTGTGCACATGGTCTAATGGCTTGCCCATGAGCACAGCCAGCACCAGTCCCATGGTGGTGAGAGTCCACGGACCGGAGGGGACATGTTATCAAAGCCCTTGAAACAGCACCTGACCTCTGTCTCTGCACATGGTTAAAACAGTGTTGGTGAAAACAGCAGCATCCACATAACACCATGGGGATATTACAACACACATTGGCTCCCCCCAAAGTTGGCAATAGTAAATTGCCCCCCCCCCAGTTTCTGCCTCATGGAGTTCATAATACTAAATCCCCCACCCCGCCATCTCCCGTGCAGATCGCCTCCCCCAACTTTCTCCAGCCGGAGATGGTCACAGAAAATTGTGCTCCCCCCACCAAGTTTCTGCCTCCCGGAGTTCATAATAGTAACCCCTCCCGACTGTCTCCCGCGTGGTCATTCATTTGCAGTGCATTTCCCATGCACAATCTTTCCCTCGCTGCCTTTTCCTTTCATGGTTATTGACCGCACTGCTTTTTTCTTAACTGTTTTTACCTAGATCCTCACGGATACTAGCCACAGAACAGGCAAGGGGACTGAGCTCCTTGCCCTGACACGAAGTGGAAAACCTTTTCCACTTTAAGTCGTAGCATGGGAGAGTCGACTCCTTCTGGAGATCTCCACAATGTGGAGCACAGCTTCCAGAAAACCAAAAGCTTGGCACTCTAGCCATTTAGGTACCAGGCTGTGAGGTGCAGGGACCGAGGGTTCAGATGCAGGACTGTCCCGTGTTTTCTGGTCAGCAAATCCTGATGAAGAGGCAACCACCATGGAGGCCTACTGCTGAGGTTGAGAAGATCCAGGTACCAGAAAGTACAGTTACGTAAGAACTTACCATAATAGTAGATCTTCGAGAGGAACTCTTGCAGCAGGTAATACCATTAGGACTAAGCCACCAGGTGTTAGGACCCCATGGAAAACTTCTAGCTAGCAGTCTATGGCAGGGGACTGTCCCCGACGTCGGCTCTGCCCTGACGTCAGCTGTGGTATAAAGCAGGCGGTCCCCCGGCACCACATCAGTTCTCCCGCTAGAGACCCAGGTGAAAAGCAGATGGAGAACAGAAGAGGATCTCCTATCCCCAAAGAGAAAAATGAAATACTGGTCCCCGGGGGCAGGCGGGTGGGAAAGCCAACTGCTGCAAGAGCTCCTCTCAAAGATCTACTGTTATGGTAAGTTCTTACGTAACTGTACTATCTCACACCAAGGGGGAGCTCTTGCAGCAGGTAATACCATTAGGACTGAGTCCCAAGCAATACCCAAGAAGAGACCCAGGTCAGAAGGGTGGAGGACTGTAGTGCAGAGCTGTAGGCATCTAGGAGAGGAGTACCTGCTGGACTGCCAGGCTGAAACCTGCTCTCCTTCTGGAAGTAATATCCAGACTGTAGCGCCTGACGAAAGTGTGGCCTGAACTCCAAGTAGCGGCTGCACAGAGGTCCGCTGAGGAAACATTCTTGAATGAAACGAAAGATGTCACAATCCCTCTGGTGGAGTGACCCTTGACCAGACCTGGTAAGGGTCTACTGTACTGCTGGTAACAGAACTGATACAATTCACAAGCTGCTTAGCATCTGTTTCGTCACTGGAGCCCCAACTTTCCTTTGGGCAAAAGAGACAAACAACTGGTCTGTTTTTATGGAGGAACTGGTCTACACAAGGTAGCAATGAAGAATTCTATGTACAACCAGAGTATGTAATAAGGCCTCCCCTCTGTTTGAGTATTCTGGATAGTAAACTGGTAGTTTGATGTCTTGGTTCAAGGTGAATTCAGACACTACCTTCAGAAGAAACTTAGGATTTTTGTGCGGGGCTACGCAGTCCCTGTGAAAAACGAATACACATCAGAGCCTGCAGCTCGGAAATCCTCCAAGCGGACATAATGGCAAAAAAATGGCTAAAAATAACTCCTTCCAAGAAAGAAGGCGTAGCTCTCAACTTGCGGCTGGTTCAAAAGGGGGGCAAGGCAAGCTTTTCCAATAATAACAGGAGGTCCCAAGGTGACATGGGGTCTCTCCTGGGAGGTTTAATATGCAATATTCCCCTTAAAAAGGTCTTGCGTAGGTCCACCTGTGCCAGAGTCTTCCCATTCAGTGGAGTATGATAAGCTGACAGCGCAAAGAGATGCACCTTTAATGGACGAGTAGCTAAGGCCCAAGTCCGAGAGGGAGAGAAGATACTCCAGTGCAGATTCCACCAGACAGGTAAGGAGATCCAGTTAAAGTACAGTTACATAAAAAAGTACAGTTACATAAGAACTTACCATAAAGTACAGTTACGTAAGAACTTACCGCAACAGTAGATCTTTGAGAACAGCTCTTGCAGCAGGTTACACCATTAGGACTGAAGCCAGCAGGTGCCAGGATCCCACAGAAATTTTCTAGCTAGCAGTATTCAGCGAGTACTGCCTCCGATGTTGGTCCCGCCCCCAACGTCAGGCACAGTACATAAGGAGGCGGTCCCCCAGAATCCCCAGTTCTCCCGCCGGAGATTTCCAGCCGCTGGATGACATCAGAAGAGGAGACCGAGGATCTACTATCAAATGGCAATCACAGAAATGCTGAGAACACCTGATCCTAGGAGAAGGATGTTGGAATGAGAATCTACCTCCAGCAGGGATGGTGGGAGGGGAAAGTACCTGCTGCAAGAACTGTTCTCGAAGATCTACTGTTACGGTAAGTTCTTACGTAACTGTACTATCTTACTTTGAGAAACAGCTCTTGCAGCAGGTTACACCATTAGGACTGATTCCCAAGCAATAATGGAAATTCCACACCATTGGGAGGAGGGAAGGTAGAAATCCTTAATAGAACCTGAACCTAGGACAGAAGTCCTTGAAGGACTGCTAGACCAAAATCTGCTCTTCACCTCGATGCAATATCCAGGCTATAATGTTTGATGAAAGTGTGCACGAAGCTCCAAGTAGCTGCAGCACAGATGGCAAGAGATGGACACATTCCTTAGGGCCGCAAAGGAGGTAGCCACCCCCCTTGTGAAATGACCCTTGACTGCGCCCAGTAAGGGTTTGTTGCGCTTCTGGTAACAGAACGTGATATAGTGAATGAGCCACCTAGACGGTGACTGCTTGGAAACAGGAGCTCCCATCATCCTGTGGGCAAAGGAGACAAAAAGCTGGTCCAATTTTCGGTGGTGTTTGGTTCTGGTCAGGTAGTATTGGAGACACTTATGCACATCTAAAGTGTGCAACAGGGCCCCTCCTCAATTAGAATACTTGGGAAAGTACACTGGTAGATCGATGTCTTGATTAAGCGTGACAGTTGAGACCACCTTAGGCAGAAACTTAGGATTAGTCCGAAGGGATACCCTGTCTTGGTGAAAAACCAAATAAGGCTCTTTGCACATGAGTGCGTGAAGTTCAGAAATTCTTCTGGCCGAGGTAACGGCAACTAGAAACAACGTCTTCCAAGTAAGAAGATGTAGCTTGCAATCCATGGCTGGCTCAAAGGGTGGCAGCGTAAGCTGCTCCAGGACAAAGGGTAGATCCCATGGCAGAATCGGATACTTAATCGGAGGTCTAAGATGGAGAACACCTCTCAGGAAGGCTTGTGCTGTGTCCAACTGAGATATGGTGCGTTGGCCTATAGGAAAGTGATAGGCTGAGATGGCACAGAGGTGTACTTTGATCGAGGAGTAGGCCAAGCCTGTCTGAAAAAGAGACAGGAGGTAGTCCAAGACCGACTTTTCTGGACAGTCTAGAGGCGAAAACCCCCGCACTTGAGCCCATAGGAAAAAAATGGCGCCATTTCATGGCGTAAGTAGCTTGAGTGGCCGGTTTTCCTGTGGCCACCAGATCGTCCGCTACCTCCTGCGAGACCCTGTGTCACAAAATGGCTATGTCTCTAGGAGCGAAGCGTGCAGGCTAATCGAACAAAGGTCCGGATGGACCAAGGAGCCCGCCTCCTGAGACAACAAGTGACAGCTGACTAGCAGAGGCACCGAAGGTTCCCAGGATAGCTGATGTAGTAGAGAGAACCAGATCTGCCTGGGCCAGAACGGCGCGATAAGTATCAGCATCACTTGCTCTCTGTGAAGTTTCGGAAGAACCTTCTGGATCAACGGAAAGGGGGAAAAGGCATAGAAGAATCTGCCCACCCAGGAGAGGGACAACGCATCTTGCCAGAAAACACCAGGCCATGGATCTAGCGAGCAAAAACTGGGCAGTTTTGCATTGGATGGGGACACGTAAAGGTCTAACTCTGGTGTACCCCATCTGGGAAACAGATCCTCTACTACCTCCTGGAGTAGTTCTCACTCATGGTCTCTGGCCTGAGAGTGGCTCAGGCCGTCTGCGATGACGCTGTCCACTCCTGGTACACGAGCAGCAGTGAGGTTTGCGCTGTGTAGCAAAACCCAATCCCACACCCTCATGGCCTCCCTGCAAAGTTGGTAGGAATGGGTGCCTCCTTGTTTGTTGAGGTAATACATCACTGTGGAATTGTCTGTTTGTAACAGAAGAGTGCCCAGTGGAATCTTTGACTGGAAGGCCTGCAGGGCGTAAAGAACTGCTCTCATTTCCAGGATATTTATGTGGAGATGAGTCTCTTAAGCTGTCCACATGCCCTGATACTGTACACTGTCGAGGTGTGCACCCCATCCGAGCCCTGAGGCGTCTGTGGAGAGTGTTACAATCAGAGACGGTGCAATGAATTGGACTCCCACCGATAGATTCTTCTGATCTAGCCACCATTGCCAATCCCGGATTATGGCCTTCGTGATCCAGATTGGGAGCTGCAGATGGTCTTGCTTTTGATCCCATTGGACCCGTAACATCCACTGTGTCACCCGCATGTGGAGACGGGCTAGCGGGATTGTTGCAATGGCCACGGCCATGTGTCCGAGCAGGCAAAGGACCAATCTGGCAGGAACGGTCTTCTTCGCCAAAATGTCCCTGATGAGGGATCTGATGTGTTCCGCTCTGTCCTGGGGAGAAAAGCTTTCCCCTGGATGCTGTCCAGAACTGCACCTATGAACTGCAGAGTCTGTGACGGAACCAGGCATGACTTCTCTTGATTGATGATGATGCCCAACATCTCGAACAGAGAAATACAAAATCACACGTGCCCCCACAATGCAAAGCAACATGGGCTGCATATGCAAATCACCACAGAATATTATGCTGGTTCAACTTTAAGCAGAAATGCATGGTGCCGAAAGGCCTCTCACGCAGTTTGCAAAAGGTGCCAACAGAAGACAGACATGTGTTTCGTCCTACCAGGACTCATCAGTATGCCTCATCTGTTTGACACCCCAGTGGAATGAACCAGCTGCCCTAAGATGGTCGATCTGCGAAGTGTTGTGGTGAACCCAATTAAAACAAAAAACAGTTTAAAAGACAAAGAACCTCTGTGTGCAAGGACTGAGGCAATGGTTACCCCAAAGGGCATTTGGCTGGGAAGCCAAGTTTCAAAGAAATACAAAATCACACATGCCCCCACAATGCAAAGCAACATGGGCTGCATATGCAAATCACCACAGAATATTATGCTGGTTCAACTTTAAGAAGAAATGCATGGTGCCGAAAGGCCTCTCACACAGCTTGCAATGGGTGCCAACAGAAAACACAGACACATGTTTCGTCCTACCAGGACTCATCAATATGCCTCGTCTGTTTGACACCCCAGTGGAATGAACCAGCTATCCTAAGATGGTCGATCTGGGTAGTGTTGTGGTGAACCCAATTAAAACAAAAAACTGGCCTCCCGAGAATGTGCCATGAGAAACCAGTCATCCAGGTAGGGGAATACGTAGTGGCCTTGTCTCCTCAGAGTAAGCAGCTACGACCTGCCATCTGCCGTGAATACTCGGGTGCTGATGACAGTCGAAGGAGAGGGCTCAGAACTGATAATGGTGACCCTGAAACTCGAAGCGCAGAAACTTCCTGTGTGCTTGAGCAATGGGTATATGCCGGTAAGCATCCTGCATGTCCAAGGATGCTAGAAAGGCGCCCTGCTTGAGCATGGGAATCAGACCTGGGAGGGTCACCATGCGGAAGCGGTTACAGGACCGACTCGTTGAGGTCGCTGAGGTCCAGTATCATATGGAGGTCCCCTGTTTTCTTGGGAACCAGAAAGAATTGAGAATAATATCCTGCACCCCTCTGGTTCCATGGTACGTGCTCTACAGCTTCTTTTCCGAGAAGACCGAGCACCTCCTGCTGTAAGAGCAGGGCGTCCTGACCCAAGTAACGGGAAAGCAGGGGAGGTCTTGCCAGTGGTTGGTCGACAAATTCTATGAAGTGGCCTTTCTTGACCAACTGGACAACCCACCGGTTGGCGGTGATCGACTGCCACCATGAAAAGTGGAGAGCGATGCGACCCCCCAACCTTTTGTGCCCGTTGATCCAGAGGAGGGGTGGGGGCCGGGAAGAAATCATGTTGTGGCAGCACTGGTCCCTGCAGGCTGGGCCAGTTTAGTGTAGCGTTGGCCTCTGCCTGGGGACAACTTGGCCTGGGCTTTACGCTGAAAAGTGCACCTTTGCTGCTGGCCGGAATGTGGCTGCTGTCTTTGTTGCCGGCTGAGAAAATGGCTCTGGTTCCTACGAAAGGAATCAAGCCTAGATCTGTACGTGGCCTGTACAGACCTGACTACCTTCCCAGCGTCCTGAAGTTTGGTGATAACCTTCTCCGAGGGTTCACCAAAAAGTACTTCGCTGTTGTAGGGGACATCAAGAATGTTCTTCTGTACGTCCGGGGTGAAGCCGGAGACACGGAGCCAAGATTGTCTCTGGAGACAGATGCCTGAAGCTGCAGCTCTGGCAGACGAGTCTGCAGAATCGTATGCGACTCGTAGTACTGGGGTACTCACATCAGACCCTGTCTGGAAAAGGTTTAGGAGCTCCGCCTTCTGATCGCCATCCAGAAGTTTATCGACTAGGTCCTGGCCCTGTTCCCACAGCGCGTTCTGAAACTGCACCATGTGAGTTAGGTAGTTCAGGGACCTGATGGAGCATGTAGCAGCTACATACATGCGCCTCCCCAGGGCATCCAGTTGTTTGGATTCCTGGTCCGGTGGCTGTGTGCTCATGTGCTGCGGTCTTTGGGACCGGTCATGCGAGGCAGTAATGACCAGGGAGTCTGCGAGAGGTTGTTGAGCCAAGTACTGGTCCTCTTTCGGGGCCTTGTACAGGTGGTCAGCTTTCTTCAGCACAGCAGGAGTGGAGTGTGGACATTTCCACGCAGCCTTGGTGACGTCCATGAAGGTGTCCACCAAGGGTGGCACTACTACATTCTTTGGGTCTTTCTGCCAAAGATAACGGGCAAGGCGCTGTCTTCCGGGGTCGAGGTCTTCAGTATCCCACCCCATGTTGTCCTGGATGTGCCTCATGATCTCGGAGAAGTAGGGATCATCCGGAGGAGACCTGGGAAGGTCATGTGGGTCAGGTGATGGAATGCTGAGTGGAGAAGGAGATCTGGAATAATCCGAGGTATCCAATCTGGAGTCCTCCCCTGACGGAGTGTACCGATGATGTCTGGGTCGCTTGGGGCTGGGGGACCCTGATGAAGATCTGGAGGAAGGCCTTCTCCTGTCCTTGGATCTACCCCTAGGAGGTGGAGTCTGCTCCTTAGGGGTTGGTGGTCATCCTGCTGGCCCCTTGGGTGGAGGAGGGAACGTAGGAGATGAAGGAGTAGGAGGTGGTTTTACGGGGACCACATCCTTTCGGATGGTGTCCCACCAGAAAGTAAAGAGGTCCTTTACTTCTTGTAGATTCATGCCCGACGATGGGCCTGGTGCCGGTGGTCTATCGTGGGGTTGGGCGTCGGGTCCGCAGGCATCTCTGGGGTGGGTGAATATTCCCCCAGAAGCCCGACATCCTCAGTGTCGCCCGCCTGGTCTTCGGGCAGTGTCGTGTCCTCCTCCGTAGAATCCCTGTGACCGGTGTCCACTGGTGACTGGGGGGTGGTCTTCAGCTTCGGTGAATGCTAGGCCGACGTCGGTTGCTTGGCCGAAGCCTTCGGGACCGGAGAACGCTCGGCCGGCGTCTGGTGCCTGGCTGGTGTCCACAGCTCTGGCGCACGCCTAGCTGATTTCGTATGCTTGGCCAATGTTGGGTCTGTCGTCTGCTTTAGGGACATCAGGTCTTTGATCTTCCTGGATGGTGGGTCCAGACCTCTGGGAGGCCGATCTGGAGTCGAGGTCCCGACGTCGGGTCGATGAGGAGGACTTGTGGCATTCAGAAGACTTGGAAGAGGCCCGAGAGGGAGTGGAGGGAGCCGAGGGCCTTGAAGTCTTGATGGGCTGGAGAATCGAAGAACCGCCTGAAGCCCAGACTTTGACTGGAGGGGGCTGAGAACTAGCCCTGGAGGGACAGCGGTCCGATCTGGTGGAGCCTGAGCTACGGGAGTCCAAGGCCTGGTTCGGGGATCTGAACCTTGCTTTCTCCCGGTATTTGTCTCGGTGTTTATGGGCCTTGGAAGAAAAATCGTCCCTGGAGGAAGGTTCTTGGTCCATCCTTTTAAGTTTTTCTTCCATAAGATAAGCCTGAAGCGCCTTCTGATGGCGGATCCTGGCACAGCTGCTGAACCCTTGGCAAAAGGTGCAGGCCTTGGTGTCGTGGTCCGGGCCTAAGCACCGTATGCAGGAGGAATGAGGATCCTTGAAAGGGATCTGTTTTCTGCAGGCACACTTGGAAAGGTGTCCCTCAAGTGAAGGAGATGGAGAGGAAATTAGTTTTGAAAAACTCTAAGTTCTAAGTCGTAGATGCTAGGTAGAGACAGAGGCTGATGCTGGCAAGTCGCAGGCGGGAAAAGAATTAGCATTCTGGGGACCACCTCCCTATGTACTATGCCTGACGTCAAGGGGACCGACATCGGAGGTGGTCCCCGCTGAATACTGCTAGCTAGAAAATTTCCGTGGGGTCCTTGCGCCTGCTGGCTTCAGTCCTAATGGTGTAAGCTGCTGCAAGAGCTGTTCTCGAAGTAAGATCTATGCATGATGTAATCCATCTTGCAATACTCCGCTTCGCTGCAGGTCTGCCAGAAGCGGCTTCAGCGTAGGTGATAAACAGCTGGCGAACCGCTCCATGAATTTCCACCATTCTCTCCTTGTAATAGGAGAGAGCACATCTCGGGTCCAAAGTATGGAGCCTGTAGTCAACCTCCGAGGTGTAATTAGGGTAGTATACTGGCAGAGTCAACACCTGGTTAAGGTGAAACTCTGACACCACCTTCGGGAGGAATTTCGGTTGGGGGTGTGGAACAACTTTGTCCCTGTGGAAGACCAGATAAGGGGAGTCCACCAAAAGCACCTGGAGCTCGACTGTCCTTCTGGCAGATGTGATAGCCACCAGGAAGGCAGTCTTCCACGACAAGTGTGACAACTCACACTTGCGCACCGGTTCGAATGGCTTGCCCATGAGCTTTGCCAGTACCAGCAGAAGATCCCACAGAGCTGGAGGTTCATGCACTGGAGGGGATATGTGATCCAGGCCTTTGAAAAAGCACCCAACAGGATGTCTCCTGTGCCATCGAGTGACCAGCCTGCACCCAGTAAGCAGAGATGGCTGCCAGGTGCACCCTAAGGGTCAATGACCGTAGACCCCCTTTAGAGAGAGATAGACCAAAGGTAGTCAAGGACCAAACGTAGTCAAGAATGTTAGCCACTGAACAGGACAGAGGGTCCAGGCCCTTGCCCTGACAAGAAATGGAAAACCTTTCCCATTTGAAGGCATAACATTTCCTGGTCAGTTCCTTTCTGGATGCCTCCACCACCGAGCAGACATGTTCGGAAAGACCCAAAGCATGGAACTCTAGCCGTTCAGGTACCAGGCTGTGAGGTGCAGGGATTGAAGGTCTGGATGGAATACCATCCCCTGATTGAGTGCTATCAGGTATGGGCACGTTGGAAGCCACTCCAGGTGCCTGAGGCTGAGAAGACCTGGATACCAGAACTGGCACGGCCAGTCTGGGACTACCAGAATCACCTCAGCCTTGTCCTCCTCACCTTGAGGAGCACCTTGTGGATCAAGGAAAATGGAGGGAAGGCATAGAGAAGGCCTGGGGTCCATGGCCTCGAGAAGGCATCCCCCTGCAGTGAGCCCTGCTGGGGGTGGGTGGGCATGAAACAGCCTCAGCTTGGTGTTTTCCCTGAAGGGAAACAGGTCCACCACTGGTTTGCCCCAGTTTGAGAACAGGCTGTAAGATACCTCTGGATGGAGAGACCACTCATGGGATGCCTGGCCTAAGTGGCTAAGAGCATCCACCAGATGATTTGAGACTCCTGCCACATGGATGGCTAGGAGATCTGCCTCTAAATCGTCTCACAAGGGTCCAGATTCGAAGCGCCTCTCTGCACAGCAGACGTGAGTGCATGCCTCCCTGTTTGTTGAGGTAGTACATGATCATGGTATTGTCCGTCTGGACTTGAACCACTTGACCCCCCCGGAGTTGAGAAGCAAAAGCTGACAGTGCCAGTCTGACTGCTTTGAGCTCCAATAGGTTGAAGTGGCATCGGGACTCCTCGGGGGTCCAGAGCCCATGGGCCCTTTTGTCCCTCATGTGGGCTCCCCAGCCTGGGAAAGAGGCATTGGTCATAAGAACGACCATCGGCTTGGGGCGGACAAATGGGATCCCTTCCTGCAACTGGTCTGGGGCAGTCCACCAGTGGAGAGCGTCCCACGTCTTCTGGGTTACACTGATCAGCTGGTCGAAATGACCATGGCACTAAGTCCACTGGGTGGCCAGCTCCCATTGGAGGGGGCACATGTGCAACCGGGTCCAACAGACCACTGAGATGCACACCGCCATGTAACCCAGAAGGCGCAGAAATCTGCGGGCAGGGCGCAATTGCCCAACCAGAAATTATTGGGCAAAAGGAAGAAAGAACCTCCACCCCATCCGCCGGAAGCCGAGCTCTGGCTTGACAAGAGTCAAGCTCTGCCCCAATGAAGCACATCACCTGAACAGGAGGACGAGTTGGGAGCAGGTCTAGATAGCCAGATCACTGGACCTCTCCACCTCCAGCTGGGTGGAACCTGCTAGGAGCCAATCGTTGAGGTAAGGATAAATCCTGACCCCCCCCCCCCGACATCTGAGATGGACCGCCACCACTGTAATGCATTTGGTGAAGACCCATGGGGCCGATGACAGGATAAATGGCATGGCTCAAAACTTGTAAAGGGTCCCTTCGACCCTGAAGCAGAGGAACCGCTGATGGGACAGATGGATTGGGACATGAAAGAACGCATCCTGCAGATCCAGTGAACAGAACCACGTTTCACTCCAAGGATGGCATGATCTGGGACACAGTTACCATCCGAAAGGTGCGTGACCTGAGATATTGATTCAGGTCATGCAGATCTAGAATGGGGCACCAGCCCCCGCTTAGGCACCAGGAAGTACCTGGAGACAAAGCCTGGAGGATCCACCACTAGAGCTACAGCCTGCATGAGGAGGAGCTGAGTGATGTCATCTCAAAGAGCCAAATGAGTCTCAGTGGATACTCTTTCCTCCCGAGGGGTGCGGGCTCAGCTTGGAAGGTACTGCTTGAATTCCAGAGGCAGTCCCTGACTGACCACTTCGAGAACCCACCCTTCGGAAGTGACAACGGACCAGGCGGAAAGGAAGTGGCGGAGCCAGCCCCCCACGGGAGGACCCAGAGCTGAGGTGATGGGAGAGGGGTTGACAGCCACCGCCCCATCATTGAACAGGCTTGGAGGAGGAGGCCCCAGGACCTGAACCTCGCCCTCCTTTACAGGCCTGTTGGGGTCTGGGCTTGGGTCAAGGGCACCAAGTTTGAGCCTGCTGCTGTTGCTGGTGCTGCTGTCCACCTTGAAAGGACTGCTGAGCTGGATCTTGCCCGAAGAACCCTTGGCAGAAGTAGCATCCAAGGTGGCACTGGACTGCTCAATGCATTGAAGGTTACCCGCCACTCCTGGGCCAAACAGGTCGGTCCCTAGAAAAGGCACGTCAGCTAGTTTGTTCTGAGTATCTGCTGGGAAGGAGGAGAGCCTCAGCCAAGCCCCGCGATGAGAGGCAACTGCGGCAGCCATCAAGGGGGCACAAGAATCCCCAATGTCCAGGACCGTCTGGAGCTGCTGTTTAACAATGGCACGGCCTTGGTCTAGGACCTGCTTGACCATGGTCTGCAAGTCCGCAGGGAGGAGTGGGAGGACTTCATCCAAGAACCCCAAAAGGGCATGGGAGAAGTGTGCCATGATGACCGCCGAGCTTGCCTGATGGAGGCCTAAGGAAGAGGCTGCATAGACCTTCCGGGCAGGGTGATCTAATTTCTTGGACTCCTTTTCCAGAGGTCTGTCGGTATCAGCAGAACTGCCTGTACGTCAGAACACAGAGGCAGTCACAAAGTTTTTGGCCGAAGGGTGCTCTGTGAACCCCGCTAGGGATCCCATGGGCACCGCATACTTGCGGGTCATCCGGGCAGACGGAGCTGGACAGGAGATGGGGTGCTGCCAAAGTTCAAGGGCCGGGGTCAACAATGACTATGGCCACAGGAAAGGCTTCCGTCAGGGTATCCCCTCTCTTGAGAATATCTGTGAGAGGGTACTCTGCCTTTTTCTGGATAGATTCCAGGGGCATTTCCGCGGAGTCAGAAATGAGACAGAGAATCACTTGGAAGGAGGAAGGGCCATCCTCCATCCCTGTGCCAATGAACGACTCATCATCCCCATGATGAGAGTGGAGCCCGGTGACATCAGAGTCCGAAGAGTCGTGATACAGTGGTCTACCGCCCAAATCACCCACATCCGCTGAAGGAGGTCCGGGGTGACTGTGACCGACAGATGTTGGGGAAGATCGGTGTCTAGTCGGTCCTCTTTTGAGGGAGCCCCTCCCGTAGGCTGCTTAGGTGGCGGTTCCACTAGAATAGGTGGAGAGACCAGAATAGGCCGAACCGGTGGACAGGCTGACCCCACAGGCGGAGGAACCAGAGACTTCGGTTCCGGAGGCGAAAGCAAAGTAATGGTCGGGGTGGGCAGCAGAGCCGGCTTCTGCCCGGTCAGGATCAGCTGTTGCCACATAAGTTCCTCACAGCGCCGCCGGAGTTTCCGCCGGAGCCTCTCCTCGTCCGAGGAGGATGAGGACGACCTGTAGCATCGCCTCTTCTTCAAGCGCTTATGGCGCTTCCTCAGTCGTTCGGACGAGGGGTCCTGGACCTAGACCGAGATCGGGCAGGCCCAACTTGGTTGATCGGGAGACACTGGTGGGATAGGTGAAACCCGAGGGTCTGGAACCGGGGCCTTGATGGGGATGTCAGCAGGCTGGGTCTCCTCATCAGGAAATACTAGGATGGGAGTCCGTTGTAAGGAGTCATCGGCCACGGCCGGTGACAAAGGGTCGATCGGGTCGAGGATTAGCTCGACCTCGTCAGCCCCTTCCTCGGTCCCCTGGCCAGATGGAAGATCCATAAAGCCGGCGGCTGAGGAGGCAATCTCGACCGAGGTTGAGACCGCATGTTCCTGTGACTTGGACCTCTCTCGGTCCCAAGATGGTCTTCGTCGAAACGAAGACGAAGGTTCTTTTTCTCTCTTCCGAGAGCAAGAAGAGTGCGAGCCCAAGGGCATCTCACCCTGGCTGGGGAGAGACTGGCACAACTCTTTAAAAGAACCAGTAAAGGTGGAGCCTAGGTTGAGAACAATAAAGAAGCTTCGATTGGCCGGAGCGCGAGCGGCTTCTTCCTCGAACACCTTTATGTGTTCCAGTTGCTCGGCGGAGCCTGCGGCCGTGGAAACTGCCCACCTAGCCTCCTTGAACTTCACCACAGGGTTCCTCTTTTCCAGTCTCCCCAGCTTCAGGCCTGCCTTGCGGTCATCCAGGACGTTGGAATGGAAGGCCAAGCAATAACAGCAGGATGAGATGTCATGGCCGACACCTAAGCAGTAGAAGCACATGAGGTGGGGATTGGTGCGTGAAATCTTTTGGCTGCAGGAACACCGGCAAAATCCCGGGGAAAATTTTTCCTCCATGATCGATGCTTCAAAGCGCGATCACTAACTTGACTGAGTTTCAATTTTGCTAAAACTGACGATTTGAAAGCCAGGGCCTACAAAATGTGAGAGCATGAGGGAGGCAACCTGTATCTTCCAGCGGAAAGGAAGATCTGGCATCATGGGGTGGAGCCGAGGTATATACCACATGGCTAGGTGGGAGGAGCCAGCTTGAAGACTTCTGGCAGATTTAAAGTGGAAAGGGACAATGTCAAACAGTGTGGATGAACAACATATCCATGCTCGTAGAAGAGTTCTTATCCCTCTGGGAGGCTCCATGCCCAAAAACTCATAGCACAGACTTATGCAAGATGTAATCCACCTTGCGATAGTTCATTTTGCTGCAGGTCTGCCAGAAGCGGCTTCAGCATAGGTAACAAGCAACTGGTGAACCTCTCCACGAATTTCCGCCGTCCTCTCCTTATAATAGGAGAGCGCTCGTCTCAGGTCCAAGGTATGGAGCCTGTACTCGGCCTCCGAGGTGTAATTTGGGTAGTACACCAGCAGAGTTAACACCTGGTTAAGGTGAAACTCTGACACCACCTTCGGAAGGAATTTTAGGTGGGGGCATAGAACAACCTTGTCTCTGTGGAAGATCAGATAAGGGGAGTCCACTGAAAGTGCCTGGAGCTCCCCTGTACGACAAGTGCGACAAAGCACACTTGTGCACTGGTTCGAATGGCTTGCCCATGAGCTTTGCCAGTACCAGCAGTAGATCCCACGGAGGTGGAGGTTCATGCATTCATATGTGGTCCAGGCCCTTGAAAAAGCACCCAGCCACTGTCTCCTGTGCCAACGTCGGCTGACCGGCCCGCACCAGGTAAGCAGAGATGGCTGCCAGGTGCACCTAAGGTCGATGACTCAAAGACTCCCTTTGGACAGAGACCAAAGGTAGTCACAAATATTAGCCACTGGACAGGACAAAGGGTCCAGGCCCTTGCCCTGACACCAAATGGAAAACCTTTTCCATTTGAATTCATATCATTTTCCTGGTCGATTCCTTTCTGGATGCCTCCACCAGTGTGACAACATCCTCGGAAAGACATAAAGCCTGGAACTCTAGCCGCTAAGGAACCAGGCTGTGAGGTGCAAGGATTGAAGGTCCGGATGGTATACCTTCCCCTGATTGAGAGAGATCAGGTCTGGGCATGCTGGGAGCTGCTCTGGGGGCCTGCATACCAGAACTGGCATGGTCAGTCTGGGGCTACCAGGATCACCTTCATCTTGTCCCTTCTCACCTTGAGGAGCACCTTGTGGATCAAGGGAAATGGAGGGAAAGCGTAGGGGAGGCCTGGGGTCCATGGCCTCGAGAAGGCATCCCAATGCAGCAAGCCCTGCTGGGGGGGGGGGGGCACGCATGAAACAGCCTCAGCTTGGTGTTGTCCCTGGAGGCAAACAGGTCCACCATCAGTTTGCCCCAGTGGGAGAACAGGATGTAAGCTACCTCTGGATGGAGAGACTACTTGTGGGATGTCTGGCCTAAGCGGCTGAGAGCATCCACCAGATGGTTTGAGGCTCCTGCCATATGGATGGCTAGGAGATCTGCCTCCAAATGGCTGACGAGGGTCCAGATGTGGAGCACCTCTCTGCAAAGCAGACGGAAGTGCGTGCTGCCCTGTTTTTCGAGGTAGTACATGGTCATGGTGTTGTCTGTCTGGACTTGAACCACTTGACTCCAGAGCGGAGGAGCTAAAACTGACAAGTCCCAGTCTGACTACTTTAAGCTCCAACAGGTTGATGTGGTATCGGGACTCCTCGGGGGTTAAGAACCCATGGGCCCTTTTGTGCCTCATGAGGGCTCCCCAGCCCATGAGAGAGACATTAGTCATGGGAAGGCACGAGTTCCAACTTGGCCTTGTTAATCAGGAGGCCGAGTTGGGAGCAGGTCTGGAGGGCCAGGTCCCTGGACTGCTGCACCTCCTGCTGGGTGGGACCTCCTAAGAGACAATCGTCGAGGTACGGGTACACTCTGACCCCTTGAGGCCTGAGATGGGCTGCCACCACTGCAATGTATTTGGTGAAGACCAGTGGGGCTGAAGACAGGCCGAACAGCATGGCCTCGGAACTCGTATAGGGTTCCTTTGGCTCTGAAGCAGAGGAACCACCAATGAGACGGATGGACTGGGACGTGAAAGAACGCGTCCTGCAGATACAGTGAACAGAACCACATCTTTTGCTACAAGGATGGTATGATCTGGGACAGAGTGACCATCCAAAAGGTGTGTGACCTGAGATACTGATTCAGGTTGTGCAGATCTAGAATGGGATGCCAGCCTCCCGTCCACCTGGGCACCAGGAAGTACCTAGAGACAGTGCCTGGGTCTGCTGGAGAATCCGCCACTGGAGCTACTGCCTCCTTGAGGAGGCGCTGAGCAATGTTGTCTCGGAGACCTGACTGAGTACGGACGGATACTCTTTCCTCCTGTAGGGCATGGGCTCAGCTTGAAGGGTACTGCTCAAATTCCAGAGCCAGTCCCTGACTGACCACCTCCAGAACCCACCTGTTCATAGTGATAGTTGATCAAGAGTAAAGGAAGTGGTGGAGCCGGCCCCCCATGAGAGGACCAAGAGCTGGCGTGATGGGAGAGGGGGTGGCAGCCCCCATCCTGTCACTGAGCAGGCTTAGAGGAGGAGGATCCAGGACCTGAACCTCAGCCTCCTTTATGGGTCTGGGCGGGTCCGGGCTTCAAGTTTATTGCAGGAAAGACTCCGTTGAGCAAGCTCATTCACAAGAAGGTCCTGAGGCACATACACATACAGTTTGCAATTACATAGACAGGGGATATAAAATGTAGAACAACAAAGAAAAAAATAAATAATACAAGAGGTATACACAATATACTTAGGTTCTTAGGCCTGGGGCACCAAGCTTCAGCCTGCTGCTGACCTCCCTGAAAGGAGGGCTGCTGGGCCACAGGGGAAGAGTGCCGAAAAGGCTTCTTCTGCTGCTGCTTCTTACTGGAAGGACCTTTTGCAGAAGTAGTGTCCAAGGTGGTACTGAACTGCTGAATGCGCTGAAAGTGACCTGCCACACCTGAGCCAAAGAGGTCGGTGCCCAGAAAAGGCACATCAGCTAGCTTATGCTGAGTATCTGCTGGGAAGGAGAAGAGTCTCAGCCAAGCCTTGTGGCGAGAGGCAACTGCGGCTGCCATAGAATGGGGACAAGAATTCCCAATGTCCAGGGCTGTCTGGAACTGTTGTTTGGCAGCAGCCCAGCGCTGATCTCAGACTTGCTTGACCGTGGCCTGCATGTCTGCAGGGAGGTGTGGGAGGACTTTGTCCAAAGACCCCAAGGAAGCATGGGAGAAGTGTGCCATGATGATGGCTGAACTTGCCTGACGAAGGCCTAATGAAGAGGCCACATAGACCTTTCGAGATGAATGATCCAAAAGTTTGGATTCTTTTTCGGGAGGTCGGTCTGTGTCGGCAGAAATGCCAGTACGCCTGAACACAGAAGCGGTCAGCAGGCTCTCGGCCGAAGGGTGCTCTGTGAACCCCCACAAGGGACCCCATGGGCACCGCATACTTGCAGGCCATGCGGGCAGATGGAGCTGGGCATGAGGCAGAGCGCTGCCAGAGTTCTAAGACCGGGCCAACTATGACTTCAGCCACCGGAAAGGCCTCCGTCAGGGTATCCCTTCTCTTGAGGATGTCCGTGAGAGGGTACTCCACCTTCTTCTGGACAGGCTTCAGGGGCATCCCTGTGGACTCAGAGATGAGACTCAGAGTGCCCTGAAAAGATGACGGACCTTCCTCCATCTCAATCCCACCAGCCGATTCATCATCCCCAGGATGAGAATGCAGGCCGATCTCATCCGAATACGAGGAATCCAGATACAACGGTCGACCACCGAGTTCACCTTTGACCCACCGTGGATGGTCAGGGGTGACAGTGATCGAGAGGTGCTGGGGAAGCCCAGTGTCTGGTCAGTTTCCCTTGGAAGGAGCCCTTCCCACAGGCTGCTTGAGCGACAGTTCCACCAGGATTGGTGGAGAGACCGGTAGAGGCCGAACCGGAGGTTTCGCTGGCTCCACAGGCGGGGAAACTGACTTAATTGGCTTCAGCCTTATGCTGGTTGCGTTAAGGCCGAGTTGGAGCTGGGGTCAGCTTATGCCTGGTCGAATTAGCTGTTGCCACATGAGGTCCTCATAGCACTGACAGAGTTTCCACTGGAGCCTCTCCTCATCCGAGGAGGACGAAGACAACCAATGGCGTCGTCTCTTCTTAGAGCGCTTGTGGCTCTTCCTCAGCCTTTCGGTCGAGGTGGTCCAAGACCTCGCCCAAGATTGGGCAGGCCAACTCGGTTGGTCGGAGACACCGGTGGGACCGGAGTCGGGGACCACTTCCTCGACAGGATTCCCTGCAGGCAGGGTCTCCTCGTCACGGAAAGAAAGGACCAGAGTCCGATCAAGAGAGTCCGCAAACAGAGTCGGCAACAATGGGTCAATCACAATTTCAACCTCGTCAATCAACTGCTCAGTTGACTGGCCAGATGGCAAGGCCGAGAAGCCAGTGGCCAAAGAGGCGATCTCAACCAAAGGCGAGACTTCCGGTTCCTGAGACCGAGATCTCTCCCAATCTCGAGAACGTCTTTGCCGAGACAAAGACAGTCCGAGGTCCTTTTCCCGCCTACGGGACCGAGAGGAGTGTGTGCCCACTGGGCACCTCCCCCATAGTTGGGAGAGACCGGCACAACTCTTGGAAAGAACCCGAAAAGGTGAAGCCCAGGCTGAGCGGGATGAAGAAGCTCCGAGAGAAAGATTCCACTGCCTTAGCCGCTTCCTCCTCCAAGATTTGCATGCGTTCCAATTGCTTGGCACATCACGCGGCTGCAGAAACCCCCGAGCCTCCTTAGATTTCATCAGAGGGTTCCGTTTTTCCCAGCCTCCCCAACTTGAGACATGCGAGACAGTCGTCTGGGACGTTAGGGTGAAATGCCATGCAGAAGTCACACTTCAAGGTGTCATTGCAGACATCCAAGCAGTGAACGCACGCGGCGTGGTGACTGGTGTGTGACATTTTCTGGCCATACCAGCACCGGCGAAATCTGGGGGAAGACCTGTCTTCCATATTCAGTGCTGAAGAGTTATGATCGCTAACACGAAATAGACAAAGTTTCGGAATAACCGGAGGTTTAGAAGCCAGGTCCTACAAAATGTAGGAGCACGGAGGCAACCTGAATCTTCCAGCGGAAAGGAAGATCTGGAGTCATGGGGCGGGCGAGGGTTATACCACACGGGTGGGTGGGTGGATCCAGCTGGAAGATGTCTGATGATTCTTAAAGGGGAAAGGGACATGCCAAAGAGTGTGGATGAACAACATATCCATGACCCTAGAAGTAAAGGTTACACCCTCTTCTTAACTCCTACCAACAGACTTCCAGTTGAGAGTAATTCTGTACTGTATTAGAATGATGTCAACAAATTAAGAGCTCCACCCAGTAATAGAAATACTGGGTGGAGGACCTCACCTGTTAGGAAATTTATCCTGTGGGACCCCTCCTAGATAATACTTGGTGGCCTTCAATCCTTCGCCGTCAGGGGTCACACTGAAGACGACGTTCCTGTCCATACGGATGAAGATTTTAAATTTGTTGCCTTGATAGAGGAGAATAATCTGGATCTGAAATGTGAAATGAAAAGGGAAGATTCACATCTGCTGCTTAATTGATTGCAAGGTCTCTGCGGGGCTCTGTCTTCTCACAATCACAACTTCAGTAGGTTATTCAGACTTAAAAGGACAGATGAGGTAAGCTCAAACTAGTAATAGAACAGTTTAGAAAGGACATGTGGAAGGTTTTCTTTGCTGAGAGAGTGGCGGAGCAGTACAACAGGCTACGGAGGAAGTGGTGAATGCTGGCTCTGTAGTAGACTTCAAGACTGAATGGGATAGACACAGGGTGGTAATTAAGCACAAGATGGATTATGGGGTGTCAGTGGAGGGAGAGAACTAACTAAACAGGTAGAGTAACAGGGCAAACCAGATATATGTACAGTCATCTGCCCTAAACCATCAATATATCTGTGTCCTCCCATCACTCCAACAGTCTGACAGAATGTGCCATGACCCCTGCCACAGAAACAAATAGGAAGCCAGTCGAGACCTAATCCAACTGGAAAAGTGTAGGGTGACAGACAGATTTAGCAGGGCCAGGTTATGGCCCATGAGATATTAGGAACCTTCCAGAAACTCCAGTGTTAACAGATTATTGTCAATGTTTTTCTCAGTACAGTAAAAGAAGAAAAGCTAAACTCTGCAGCAAAATACGGACCACTGGCTGTTAATATGGACCACTGGTTGTTCATACGGTCCACTAGCTGTTCATGTATGACATGCTTCCTGGTCCATAGACACCACTGACCGCTCATGCAGACCACTGACTCTTCAGAAACGACATACATGCTGGTCCATATAGACCACTGAAGATTCGGATATGACACTTCTCTGCAAAATACAGAATGCTAACTGTTCAGGGAAAGCAGACTTCCTGGTCCATACAGACCACTGACTGTTAATACTGATCACTGGCTGTTCATACAGTCCACTGACTATTCATGTATACTTCTTGGTCCACAGAGACCACTAACCACTCATGTAGCCCTCTGTTCAGAGACAAGATGCTCACTGGTGCATACAGACCACTAAAGGTTCAGGGATGACAGACTCCTCTGCAATACAGACTGCTAACTGTTCAGGGAAAGTACACTTCCTGGTCCATAAAGACCATTAACCATTCAAGAACTACATGCATCCAGTCCATACAGGCCACTGACCGTTCAAGGAAATGCTCCCAGTTCATACAGACCACTGACCATTCAAGGAAATGCTTGCAGTCCATATAGACAACTTGACCATTCAAGGACATGCTCCTGGGCCATACAGACAACTGATCATTCGGAGACAATGTGCTTCCCAGTCAATAGAGACCACCAATCATTCAGGGACATGCTTGCTGGTCTATACAGACCACAGACTGTTCAGGAATGAGCCACGTCCCGGTCCATACAGAATACTGACCATCCATAGACAACCCATTCCCAGGTCCATACAGACCTCTGACTGTTCAAGGACAACATGCTTTCCAGCATCATACAGACTGCTGACCTTTTAGGATGACACACACACACACACACTCACTCTTTCTAGTCCATATGGACCAGTGACAATTCTAGAAAACACTCTCTCTGGTCCATACACACCAGTGACCGTTCCAGACAACAGTCTCACTGGTCCACACACACCACTGACCATTCCAGACAACATTCTCTCTGGTCCATACACACCACTGACCATTTCAGAGGACACACTCTCTGGCTCATACATGCCACTGACCATTCTAGATAGCATTCTCAGTGGCCCATACAAGATACCCCTCACCATTCGAAACTACGTACACAGTCATAGAAACCACTGACTGTTAAGACTGACATGCTCCCAGGCACACATAGACCACTGACCATTTGAGACTACACTCTTCTCGGTTTATGCAGACCACTGATCATTCAAGGCAAGACTCTCCCCAGCCCATAAGCCTCACCGATCCTGGCTGACATAACTTCTTTGCCATTACCACTGGCCTGTTTAGACTGCCACTAGGGTTACTACCTTCAGCCTATTAAAAATTAGCCCTATACTTAGTTATTTTTTTCCCCCTAAAATTATATTTTTGATCCCTTGTTTCGCATGTGCAGGGATTAACAGTAATATCTCCATTAGTACACCCGACATTTGTCTGCTGAGGTAACTACTGTAGACCACACCGGTCCCACTCGATATCATTCCTTCTCCCCTACCACTGCTCCGTTCTACCCCCCAATTTACTTTCACTACTAACAAGGCCAGGCAAGCTCCTCAGGTGGTAACCAAATAAGCCTTACATCAATGCTAGCCAGGATGGCTGGGCAAGCTTTAGATAAGTTGGAGAGGGGAGCTCTGCCAAGTCAGGGCAAATGGCCCTACACAGAATCATGGCCTCATCATCGGCTAAGCCCTTTCTTACCTCCCCGTCAACTGAGGATGAGCACAGCAGCCCATATCAAGGTGACCCACAATATGTCTGAACATCACTTTGGATCCCTGCACCATCATAACATGTTCCCAGAAGCTCCAAGGGGCAATGAGGAAATGGTGCAAGGCCCTGCCATAGCCACAGGATGGAGAGTGCATGCTGGGATACTTGGTCATTTCCTGCTGGTCTACTACTGCTATCTGGGACTGGGATGAGAACCCAGGTCACTGATGTTCCAAGCGGCTTCCCAGCTGCTAATCCACTGGGCAAGTCCCCTGCAAGTTAACTATTTATATTCCATTTTTCCCCCATGTCACTGATGCTGCCATCTCTTTTTTGGCAATTTACATTTTACCTCCCTCAGTGTAGTATTCCCATCCCTTTGGTCAGGCCAGCCCCCGTTTCCAGTGCTAACCTCCATATCCCTGGTCCCACGGCTCCCCTCTCCCCTGGTGGGGCCTGGCCACAGCCATGCATCATCCCCCACCACTCCTGCAAACATGGTGGGAGACATCAACAGTGGGCTTGAAGTGGCTGGTAGAGGACAGTAGGGCCCGGATGCACCAGCTATAATATTGCTTTGCTCCAAGGATGTTTCTGGTTAGGCCCCTCCTACTTCGCCAGCACACAGCCAAGGAAGGGTCATGGTACAACCTACTGCCAGGGAGCTGGTCATACTGCATGGTCACCTGCAGCACCAAAGCAGTCCCTCTTCCCACCTGCAGGTAGTGAGCTGAAAGCAGGACGTTCAGACCCCCCAGCTCGGTGTGCAATGCCTCCACATCATGTTCCAGACTTCACAGCTTGGTCGACGGAGGCAGAACTGAGAATCAATCCTGGGTCTCCAATGTAGTGAAGCAGAGCTCACCAGCTGGTGCCACCAGGCCAGATGCTACTCTTTCTGCCAGGTGACCTCCCTGCCCCATTTACTGCCCTTCTCTGTCACTTACCCAACCCAGTCCCAGGGGGTCCACAGAGGGCATTTCCTCTGATGTGGGCAATCTCTGGAGTGCCGACAGCCATGAACTCCCTCAGGACCATCAAGTGAGGGGGGACCAGTGGGAAGTCTGGAGTAGGGATACCACAATAACATAATACAGCGGTATCTCATGATAAATCTCAATTATGACAATTTTTTGTTAAAAAAGAGAAACGGCCAGTATCGTGATTATCAAGCAGCTTGATTTACCATGATAAACCGCCATGACTTTATCATATTTGCTGGTCTGACAGCCTATCCCTCTCCAGGTGTCACTAATATGCCCAATTGTCCACCTTACCCAAAAAAGACTTTTTTTACCATCTTCTATTTTTCCACCCGACACCTGGGCAGACCATATCCAGTGGCTACCTTAAGCCCTGTCACCCTCCCACCCAACCCGTGGCTTATGTCCACCTCTTGAACCTCCATGGGTGAGTGGATGCCTTGTTGGGTGGAGTGAAGCCTGCGATACGCCACCATCATCCTGCTTGTCAAACCTGTTTTCCCTGCAGCTTTTCTCTCCCGACCCATGTGTACTATGGCGTGCACATACTGCATGAAAACGCAGTACGATTCGTTGTCCTGCATCCAACCAACCAGGAAGGTGAAAACTGCTCTGCCACCTAGCCTTCACTAGGCGGTGATCAAGCAGCAGTACATGCTGTCCTCCCTACCTGAAAGAGAAGAGCCATCGCGGACCGCTTGAACCTCCTTCCCCCAGCCGGCCTCAAAGTGACCCCAGTTTGTTGCTGAGCCTGGGCTACGGTGTGATGGGTGGCAAGGTCCCCTGTCTCAAGTTGCCATGCCACTTGGCTGGCTACTAAATCAGATTTTCACTATTACAGTCAATATACTGTGATTTTTTTTCCCAGAAATACCATGATACTCAAAATTTGACATCATGGCATCTCTAGGAGTGGTGGAGCCCAAGAGCGTCAGTGCCACTCTGGTGCACATCAGTGTTTTCTGCCCCTGGCATGCAGCTGACTGGGGTTCCTAGATATGCATGTGCAGAGATGTGCACAAGCACACAACACAGCCAGGCTATATCTCCCTTCCCCCACATCACTCTCCAGATGCACCAGCACCTCTGGTCACACCAGTGGCGGTACAGCAGCAAAGAGTGTAACCCTCCCTCTCCAGAGGAGGACCATCTCAGCTGGGACACTCAAACCCCCCCCCCATGGCCTGCAAGTTACCATCTGCTAGAATCATTACAGTGCAGCTCAACTAAGTGCCCACCATTCCTGATACCTGGATTACTGGGTGTGAAACATGAAGCCTAACTCGCGTCTCTGGGCAGCAAAAAGCATTACAAACTGCACTTTCCAGAGAGAGCCTTGCCCACATACCCCTTTAGTCACAGCGTTACTGATTTGTTGCTTTGCCAGAGGATTCGGGCTAGTGTTGTCATCGGCAACTTGGAGTCCATTGCCCACATCATAATAGAGTACCAGCCTCCCATTCTTCACAGCCAGACAAACAAACTTGCCCTGTAAAAAGAAGAAAAAAAGCAGGTCTGCATCAAGCACTTTTTTTCTTTTAGCAATTTATTTACCCAGAGTAGCCCAACAGAAATGCAGCATCTTGTTTTCAGCAGGGTCCTGGGTCTATCCAGTTGTACATCCGAAAGGGCAAAACCACTATACTTACAGGCACTTCTTGTATTTAAATAAGAACAGTGCAGCTTTTTTTTCCCTTTCAGTGTATACAGTATTTCTTGGCTTCTGACCTGCCCCCACAGCCAGTCACCAAGCTGATCTGGGATTTACCCTGGCTCCTTTTTCCTCTGCCAAAGGACTGTGGATGTGCCCAGTCACTGGTGTGTGGCCTGCAGGGGACCAGACTGTCATCCAGCAGTGTTCAGAGTGTTTTCCTCCATTTTTCTCTCTGGGCCCACAGCACGTTCAATTACACATTACAAGTTCCACTTCCATGCAAACCCCAATCCTGCAGATCTGGTCGCTTCCCTTAACCCAGTTATGCTGCCATATATAGATTCCTCTAGGCGACAGCTGCTGAGTGGGGCACACATATCCCCTCCCCAAGGGAGAAAGATGTCCTAAGGATGCTCAGTCCTCCCTCCCTCAGCCAGTCCCTGAGTGACCCGCATCCATTCCTGAACCCGGTTTACCGGTGCAGCAGGTGATGAGGCAGATGGTGCCTCAGCTCGCTTATGCCACTGAGCCAGTTTGATTCAGTAAATGAGTGGCCCGTCTCCCTTACTGAATCACAGTACTGTAAGAGACAAATAACTTGGGTGCCGTAGTTTTTTTTGTTTTTTTATTTTGACATTTCTTTAGTTCTGAAGTAAAGATGGCTCCAATTTCCTTACCTACCAAATGACTCTAGACCAACTGCAAAAGAGATCTGAAATGGACGTCTATGACAATTTTTCTACACTGGGTGAAGGGCAGGCCACAGCAATTTCTTTTTCACATCCAGACATGATTAATCTACCGGTTTATTAGAAGTCACCACTGAGTGACCCTCATGTGAAGACAAGCGAGGGGAACTGTGGCAATGGCGGACGCCATGTACCCGAGGAGGCGTAGCATAGTTCTTGCCGGGACCTGCTTCCTCATACTGATTGTTCGAATCAGTGCTCATAAGTGTTCCACTCTGTCTTCTGGCAGAAAGACTCTGCTCTGGTGGGTATCTGGTACCGCGCCAATGAACTAAAGTCTTTGTGTGGGAATCAAAGACTTTTCCAGGTTTTTGGTGATGCCCAGAGAGTCGAACAGAGTGTAGGCGCCCTGTAATGCTCTGCTCAGTTACCCCTGAGACAGGGTCATGAGAAGCCAGTCGTCCAAGCAGGGGAAGACATAGTGGCCTTGTCTCCTGAGGGCTGCCGTTACTACCGCTAGGCATTTGGTGAAAACCTATAGGCCGACAAGAGGCCGAATGGGAGGGCCCGAAACTGGTAGTGGCATCCCTGAAACTCGAACCACAAGAATTTTCTGTGCGGTGGAGTGATAGGGAGGTGGAGATAGGCGTCTTGCATGTCTAGCGAGGCTAGCCAAGTGTTTGGTCTGAGCATTGGAATAAGGCCTGCTAGAGTGACCATTCGGAAGCGTTTGTATGCTACCGAATTGCTGAGGTCGCTGAGATCGAGGATCGGGTGTAGATTCCCCCATCTTTCTGGGGACCAGAAAGAAGTGGGAATAATATCCCCTTCCTCTCTGGTTCCAGGGTACCTCTTCTATGGCCTCCTTTTCTAGGAGAGCAGAGATTTCCTGTTGGATGAGTGCCACGTGCTGTACCAAATAATGGGAGTACAGAGGTGGTCTCAATGGAGGACGCTCGAGGAACTCGATAGAGTGTCCTCTTTGGACGAGCTGTAGAACCCATTGGTCCAAGGTTATTCTTTGCCACCCTAGAAGGTGGTACACAAAGCAACCCCCAATCTTCTCTTCCCTTTGATCCAGAGGAGGAGCAGGGGTCTGGAAAAAGTCAGGCAGTGGTGGAGTTCTGTCTGGATGGCTGGACAGGCTTTGAATTTCTTGCTCTCTGGCCTCCGGAAAAGCGGGGTTAGCCCTTACAGTTGAAGTTGCCTCTGGGCTGCTGAGCAGAACGGGGTTGCTGACTTTGTCTCGAAAATGGTTTTGGCCCTTACAAAAGGGCTTCTGCCTGGGTCTGTACATGGCTTGTCTGGACCTGACAGCCTTATCAGCATCTTGCAGCTTGGTGATGACCTTTCCTGATTCCTCCCCGAAGAGGACCGAACCGTTGAACGAAATGTCCAAAATGCCCTTCTGGACACTGGGTGTGAAGCCCGAGACCCTCAGCCTGGAGTGTCTTTCGAGGCATACACCAGCTGCAGCTCCCCTAGCAGCTGAATCTGCAGAATCGCATGCAGCCTGGAGAACCTGTGCCCCCACGTCTGAACCTGTTTGAAAGAGTTTTAGGAGCCCCTCTTTCTTGTCTCCATCTGGAAGATGCTTGACAAGATCTTGACCTTGTTCCCACAAAGCATTTTGAAACTGAACCATATGGGTCAGACAGTTCAGTGACAGTATGGAACATGCAGCCTCAGTACACATCCATCTCCCTGTGGAGTCCAGCTGCTTGGACTCATGGTCCAGGGGCTACATACTAAGATGCTGGGGCCTTTGGAGCCTATCACGGGTGGCCATAATGACTAAAGAGTCCGTCACTGGTTCTTCCCCTAGGTAAGGGTCCTCTGTAGTAGTTCTATACAGGCGGCCTGCTTTCTTGGGGATCAGGGGTGAAGAATATGGGCGCTTCCAAACAACCTTCATGGCATCTTGAAAAGTGTCCAACAACGGTGGAACCACCACGGGTTTTGGATCTTTTTGTCTTAAGTACCTCACCAGACGTTGTCTCTCTGGGTCCAGGTCCTCTGTGTCCTAGCCCATATTTTCTTGGATATGTCTCATATCTATAAATGAGGGATCATCCGGGGTGATCTGGGGAGATCTTAGGGGTCAGGCGAAGGGACACTGAATGGTGAAGGTGACCTGGAAGTGTCGAAGATATCTGGACGGGACTAGTCTGAAGAGGAAGGAGTCAGACCTCCTGCGAGGTTTCTTAGGTCTATGGGTGTCAGGCGAGCAGGGAGGGGTCCGAGAACGGGACCGCTTCCGTTTGTCTTTGCCATGCTTCTCCTGAGACCGGCCCCTAGGCAATGGGGTATCTTCCTTGGGGGCAGGTCTGTTGGGGTCATTGACCTGGGCGAGTGCAAATTTTCACCCTAGAGGTTTTGAGGGGACAACATCTTTCCTGATAGTCTCCCACCAGTAGGAGAATAACTCCATGACCTCATCTATATTGAAGCCCAACGACAGCCCCGGCATCTGGTCCTTTCCAGATGTTGGGCCGGAGTCCGGTCCCTTAGGTACCGAGGTGCCCGTTGATGGGTCTTTGGGAAACCTCGGGAGTTGAGGGGTGTGGACCTCCTCTTTATCCCCTGACATCTGGTAGTCGTTCTGCTGTGTGCAGATATCCATGTCCATGCCGTCGTCTTCTCATGGGGACTGTCATCCGGTATCGGGTGCAGACGGAGGGGCATCTGTCCTAGGGGTTGACTCCTTGGGACGCTTTGCCGTTGTCTGGTCCATTGACCACTTGGGGTCTGAGGCCCGCTTAAGGGACGTCAGATCTGAGGTTCACTTAGCGGACGTTTCTTGGAGACACCGCGGAGGTTGGGAGACTGATCTCTGGTTGATATCCCAGTGCAGGTCCAGGGAGTTGGGCCTACTCTGGTGACTGACTTGGAATGCACCTTGTGGTGCCTATCTGAAGCCTCAGATCAGCTGGAAGAACCCAAAGGCTGGCTAAGGGAGTCCTTAGGCTGGATCTTAAGAAGCTGAAGAGAGGAGGAGGATGTACCTGAGCCACCAGACATAGGAATTTTTGCCAGTGGTGGCTGAGATTTTGCCCGGGATGGAGACCGGTCTAAGCGGGCTGAGCCTGAGTTGGCCCTGAAATCTGAGGTTCAGGTAGATGGGGATTGCTCTCTGTCTTTCTCCCTCCTTTTATTCTTATGCTTCCCTGATTTGGAAGAATCTCCTCTGGAGGATGTACTTCTCTCCATCGCCTTGACTTTTTCTTCTAGCAGAAAAGTATCAAATGCCTTCTGGCAGCAGATCCATGTGCGGCTATTAAACTCCTGGCAAATGGTACAGGTCTCGGTATCATGGACAGGGCCTAGGCACCGTACACAGGCCATGTGATCATCTTTAAATGGAATCCGCTTGCCACAAGTGCACTTGGAGGGGCGGCCTTCGAAGGAAGGAGTCGGGTTAGTCGGCATACAAGAGGGAGAAAATTTCGAAGATAGAAGACAAAGTTCTGGCTTTGTACGATAGCTGATGGTGTCTGCGGAGCCAATGCTTGCAAGTCGATGGCAGGAAAAGAACTGAGGGATGCTGGGGAACTGCCCCTTTTATGAGGTATCTGACGTTGGGGGCAGTCCCCCCCACTGGGTATAGCTGGCTAGAAGTTTTCTGTGAGGTCCTGCAGCCTGCTGGCTTTAGTCCTTATGGTGTAACCTGCTGCAAGAGCTGTTTCTCAAAGTAAGATCAGTCTGCAGCAAGGACCCCATGCCCAAATGTGAGGCTGGTCCCAATTTGCACTTTGTGGGTTAACTCACTCAGCCCCATAGCGCATAAGTGCATCATCAGGAAAATTCCTCTAGTCCCCATAGTGCATATGTGTGTCAGGTATTTACTTCATCTCATCCCCAGAATGCATATGTGCGTCCTGCACTTCTTATGCACTTTTTGGATCAACTAATCAGGGATAAGGTCACTGGAAAGTGCAGGTCAATAGGAAACATTCCTACCTACCAGAATACTGACTTTAAGATAGGGGTCATCATTGAGTTAAATAGAGTAAATTACTTTTTTTTTAGGTTTTAATTTGGGTTAAAAAGTGAAGAAAATGCTATTTTTTCTCCATTACGAGAAACGTGTGATCCCTGATTTGAAAGCTCTTTTCACTGTGAAAAATTAGTATGCTGGTGTCTGGGAGCTAGGAGGTGTACTTTTTGTTTTAGTTTTTTTTGGGATAAAAAAAGTGTAAAAATTGATTTTCTTCTATTTCAGGTACTGTAAAAACAAAAAATAAAAAGTACAGTTATGTAAGAACTTACTGTAACACTAGATCTTGAGAACAGCTCTTGCAGCAGGTTACACCATTAGGACTGAAGCGGCAGGCGCCAGGACCCGGCAATTTTCTAGCTAGCAGCATTCATGCGGGACGCCTCCGACGTCGGTCCGGCCCCCGACGTCAAGCACAGTACATAAGGAGGCGGTCCCCCAGAATCCCCAGTTCTCCTGCCAGAGACTCCTGGCCGCTGGATGACATCAGAAGAGGAGACGCAGGATCTGCCATCAAATGGCAATCAGAGAGATGCTGAGAACACCTGATCCTAGGAGTAGCATGTTGGAACTAGAATCTACCTCCAGCGGGGATGGTGGGAGGGAAAGTACCTGCTGCAAGAGCTGTTCTTGAAGATCTACTGTTACGGTAAGTTCTTAAGTAACTGTACTATCTTACTTCGAGAAACAGCTCTTGCAGCAGGTTACACCATTAGGATGGATTCCCAACAATAATGGAAATCCCACACCATTGGGAGGAGGGAAGGTAGAAATCCTTAATAGAACCTGAACCTAGGACAGAAGTCCTTGAAGGACTGCTAGACCAAAACCTGCTTACGCCCCGATGCAATATCCAGGCTATAATGCCTGATGAAAGTGTGCACGGAGCTCCAAGTAGCTGCAGCACAGATGGCAGAGGTGGACACATTCCTTAGGGCCACAAAGGAGGTAGCCACCCCCCTTGTGGAATGACCCCTAACCGAGCCCGGTAAGGGTTTGTTGCGCTTCAGGTAACAGCCCATCTGAAAAAGAGACAGGAGGTAGTCCAAGACCAACTTTTCTGGACAGTCTAGAGGCAAGAACCCCCGAGCTTGAGCCCATAGGCAAAAACGGCACCATTTCATGGCATAAGTGGCATGAGTGGCCAGTTTTCTTGCAGCCACCAGGACATAGGCTACATCTTGTGAGACCCTATGTCGCAAAATGGCTATGTCTCTAGGAGCCATGCGTGCAGGCTCAACAAACGAAGGTCCGGATGGACCAAGGAGCCCGCCTCCTGAGACAACAAGTGAGAGCTGATTGGCAGAGGCACCGGAGGCTCCCAGGATAGCTGGTGTAGTAGAGGGAACCAGAGCTGCCTGGGCCAGAACGGCGCGATGAGTATCAGCATCGCTTGCTCTCTGCGAAGTTTCAGAAGAACCCTCTGGATCAAGGGAAAGGGGGGAAAGGCATAGAGGAATCTGCCCGCCCAGAAGAGGGACAACGCGTCTCGCCAGAAAACACCAGGCCCTGGATCTAGCGAGCAAAATTTGGGCAGTTTTGCGTTGGATGGGGATGCAAAAATGTCTTAACTCTGGTGTACCCCATCTGTGAAACAGAGCCTCTACTACCTCCTGGAGTAGTTCCCACTCATGGACTCTGGCCAGAGAGTGATTCAGGCCGTCTGCGATGACATTGTCCACTCCTGGGACATGAACAGCAATGAGGTTTGCGCCGTGTTGCAAAGCCCAATCCCACACCCTCATGGCCTCCCTGCAAAGTTGGTAGGAATGGGTGTCTCCTTGTTTGTAGAGGTAATACATCACCGCGGAATTTTCTGTTTGTAACAGAAGAGTACCCAGTGGAATCTCCGACTGGAACGCCTGCAGGGCATAAAGAACTGATCTCATTTCCAGGATGTTTATGTGGAGATGAGTCTCTTGGGCAGTCCACAGGCCCTGAGCCTGGACACCGTTGAGGTGTGCTCCCCATTCGAGCTCTGAGGCATCTGTGGAGAGTGTCACAATCGGAGATGGTGCAATGAAGGGGATCCCTGCCAATACATTCTTCGGATCTAGCCACCATTGCCAATCCCGGATTTCAGTCTTCGTGATCGGACTAGAAGCGGCAGATGATCTTGCTTTTGATCCCATTGGACCCGTAACATCCAGGGGTGACCAGCATGTGGAGACAAGCAAGCGGGACTGTCGCAATGGCCGCAGCCACATGTCCGAGCAGGCAAAGGACCAATCTGGCAGGAATGGTCTTCTTTGCCGAAATGTCCCTGATGAGGGATCTGATGTGTTCCGCTCTGTCCTGGGGAAGAAAAGCTTTCTCTTGGACGGTGTCCAGAGCTGCACCTATGAACTGCAGAGTCTGGGACGTAACCAGGTGTGACTTCTCTTGATTGATCATGATGCCCAACGTCTCGAACAGAGACTGAGTATAATGAATAGTAGACATCAAGGCCTCCCGAGAGGGCGCCATGAGAAGCCAGTCGTACAGGCAGGGGAACACATAGTGGACTTGCCTCCTCAGAGTCGCCGCTACGACTGCCATACACTTCGTGAATACCCAAGGTGCCGATGACAGTCCAAAAGGGAGGGCTCGGAACTGATAATGGTGGCCCTGGAACTCGAAGCACAGAAACTTCCTGTGCGCTTGAGCGATGGGTATATGCAGGTAAGCGTCCTGCATGTCTAAGGACGCTAGAAAGGCACCCTGCTTGAGCATGGGAATCAGACCTGGGAGGGTCACCATGCGGAAGTGCTTGTACAGGACCGACTCGTTGAGGTCACTGAGGTCCAGAATCGGATGGAGGTTCCCTGTTTTCTTGGGAAGCAGAAAGAAGTGAGAATAATATCCTGCACCCCTCTGGTTCCGTGGAACGCGCTCTATCGCTTCTTTTTCCAGGAGCGTGAGCAGCTCCTGCTGTATGAGCAGGGCGTGCTGACCCGCGTAACAGGAAATTGGGGGAGGTCTTGCCGGTGGGTGGTCGAGAAATTCTATAAAGTGACCTTTCTTGGCCAATTGGAGAACCCACCAGTCAGTGGTAATCGACTGCCACCCTGAAAGATGGCGAGCGATGCAACCCCCAACCTTTTGTGCCCATTGATCCAGAGGTGGGGCGGGGCCTGGGAAAGAGTCATGCTGTGGCAGCACTGGTCCCTGCAGGCTGGGCCAGTTTAGTGTAGCGTTGGGCTCTGCCTGAGGGAAACTTAGACTGGGCTTTCCGCTGAAAGGTGCCCCTTTGTTGCTGGCCAGAATGTGGCTGCTGCCTTTGTTGCCAGCTGAGAAAACGGCTCTGGTTCCTATGAAAGGAACCGGGCCTGGGTCTGTACATGGCCTGCACAGACCTGACTGCCTTCCCAGCATCCTGGAGTTTGGTGATCACCTTCTCTGAGGGTTCACCAAAGGGTACTTTGCCATTGTAGGGGACGTCAAGAATGTTCTTTTGTACGTCCGGGGTGAAGCCAGAGACCCGGCGCCAAGAGTGTCGCCGGAGGCAGATGCCTGAAGCTACAGCTCTGGCGGACGATTCCGCAGAATTGTATGTGGCTTGTAATACTTGGGTCCCCACATCAGACCCTGTGTGGAGAAGGTTTAGGAGCTCCGCCTTCTGATCGCCATCCAGAAGCTTATCGACCAGGTCCTGGCCCTATTCCCATAGGGCGCTCTGAAACTGTACCATGTGGGTTAGGTAGTTCAGGGACCTGATGGAGCATGTAGCAGCCGCATACATGTGTCTCCCCAGGGCATCTAATTGTTAGGATTCCTCGTCCAGAGGCTGTGTGCTCATGTGTTGCGGTCTTTGGGACCAGTCATGTGAGGCCATAATGACCAGGGAGACTGCCAGAGGTTGTTGAGCCAGGTACTGGTCCTCTCTCGGGAACTTGTACAGGCGGTCAGCTTTCTTCGGCACTGCAGGAGTGGAGTGCGGATGCTTCTACACAGCCTTGGTGACGTCTGCAAAGGTGTCCACAAAGGGTGGCACTACCACAGGCTTCGGGTCATTCTGCCGAAGATAATGGGCAAAGCGCTGCCTTTCGGGGTCGAGGTTTTCAGCATCCCACCCCATGTTGTCCTAGATGTGCCTCATGATCTCAGAGAAAGAGGGATCATCCTGAGGAGACCTGGGAAGGTCATGTGGGTCAGGTGATGAAATGCTGAGTGGAGAAGGAGACCTGTAGATATCTGAAGTGTCAGGCCCAGAATCATCCCCTGGCGGTGTGGACCATCAACGTCTGGGTCGCTTAGGACTGGGAGACTCTGAGGGAGATCTTGAAGGGGGCCTTCTCCATTCTTTGGATCTTCCCCAAGAGGTGGAGTGTGCTACTTGGTGGTCGGTGGTCTTCCTGCTGGCCCCTCGGGTGGAGGAGGGGGAGTAAGAGGTGAGGGAGTAGGAGGAGGAGGTTTGACTGGGATCACAGCCTTCTTTATTGTGTTCCACCAAAAGGTAAAGAGATCTTTGACCTCTTGAATATTCATACTGGACGACGGACCTGGCGCCTGTGGTCTGTTGCCGGTATCAGGCGTCGGGTCCGAGGGCGTCTCTGGGATTGGTGAAGGCTCCTGTGGAAGCCCGACATCCTCACTGTCGCCTGCCTGGTCATCAGGAAATGTCAGGTCCTCCTCTGTAGAGTCCCGGTGACCAGTGTCCACCGGTGACAGGGAGGTAGTCTTCGGCTCTGGTGAACGTCTCACTGACATCGGGTGCTTAGCTTGGAAGGATGTCCTTCTGAAGGAGTTGGAGATGCCAACATTTAGTGGTAAACTGGAAAGTTCTAGTCGTCGTATGCTAGAGTGGGACTGTGAGGCCGATGCTGGCGAGTCGATGGCGGGAAAAGAACTGGGGATTCTGGGGGACCGTCCACTTTTATATGATGCCTGACGGGGCGTGGCAGATGTCGGGGGTGGTCCCCACTGGATACTGCTAGCTAGAAAATTTCCGTGGGGTCCTGGCGCCTTCCGGCTTTAGTCCTAATGGTGTAACCTGCTGCAAGAGCTGTTTCTCAAAGTAAGATCTTGATTTCTCCCGATCCCACGACCACCACTGGTGGCACTTGTGTTTCTTGCCCCATTGGACAGGGCTCTCCCCCAAGGTCTGGGGGGCCATGCACATTTCATGGAACCACTCTGTGAACGACCCTCAAACGCTGGCCACAGCTGGCAGCAATGCCGGGAGTGAGGAGGTGCCCACTGCAGTAGCAGCTGCAGCATCATCCTCTACAGCCACAAGCTGAAGAGCAGACCCAGCAGCTGCTGAGGACTTCTTGCAACACTTACAGCAGTCGTTCTGATCATGCCCTCTAAGTAGATGGTTCCCATCTTCAGGAGATTCCGGAAGCATGATCGATACAGAGGCCGCACCTTGCCAAGTCGTGTTGCCCATCCAGGCAGTACAGGCACATGCCATGAGGACTGGTGGCCGACATTTTCCGCTGGCACCGCACACAAAGTTTAAACCCCAGCTTCAGATGATCCATCTTCACCAGTGCTACAGAGTCGAAAGGACAGAGGATGTATAGCTACAAGTTTCAAAAACTTCAAAATAAAGAACCTGTCTGTGGCGCACAGTAATTCTTTTGTGAGATCATGAATGAGGTGACCTGTTCTTCCACCGGAAAGAAAGATCTGACGTCATGGAGTGGAGTTAGGAGTCAATATTCCACCTGGGTGGTGGGAGGAGCTTAGCTTCAAGACGTCTGACGAATCAGCACTTCTGGTGAAACTGCCAATGTGTGGATAGTAAACTGTATCCACGCCCCTAGAACCAAAGCATATCTAAAGACTACATTCAATTAGGGTTGCTCAGATATTTTCTTTAAATGGCTAAACATGATATCTGATCGTTTTTAGGATTTTCAGATACTGGTCCTCAATATCCTATATTCTTAAAACCTCAGATATTAAATAAAATTTTAGAATGTTCTAAAATCCTGATTTTAGGATCTGAGGATATCCTAAGCGGTATCGGACGTTATTTGATGTTAGCAAAATACAGGTTACTCACTCGGAGTTCTAGGAGTGGTATATGTTGTTCATCCACACTTATAGGCAGGTTCCTTGCCACTTTAAATCTTGCAGGAAGGTCTTACTCTTGGCTCCGCCCCCATGATGCCAGATCTAGCCCGCTGGAAGCCAGGCTGCACATCGAAGCCGGGGAGGTCAGGTGGGTTGTGTGGATGAACAACATATACCACTCCTAGAACTCCTGTTACAGGTGAGTAAAGTACAGTTACGTAAGAACTTACCGTAACAGTAGATCTTCGAGAACAGCTCTTGCAGCAGGTTACACCATTAGAACTGAAGCCGGCAGGCGTCAGGACCCCCGGAAAAATTCTAGCTAGCTATCTTCAGCGGAGACCGCCCCCGACGTCGGTCCCGCCTCCGACGTCAGGCGTGGTACATAAGGGGGCGGTCCTGCCAGATTCCCCAGTTCTCCCACCAGAGACTCCCGGCCGCTGGATGACATCAGAATGGGAGACTGAGGATCCACCATCAGAAGAAAATAAGGAATGAAAATCCCAACATGTAGAGGTAAAGCCATGCCTCCTCCAAGGGGGAAGGTGGGCGGGAAGGTACCTGCTGCAAGAGCTGTTCTCGAAGATCTACTGTTCGGTAAGTTCTTCGTAACTGAACTATCTTACTTGAGACACAGCTCTTGCAACAGAACACCATTAGGACTGATTCCCAAGCAGTAACGCTGCCAGAAATTCCGGGAGGAGGATAATAGGAAATACATTCCAGGTCCTGAACCTAGGACAGGAGACCCTGCAGCACCGCAAGGCAAAACCAGCCCTCGCTGAGAGCGATGTCAGGCTATAATGCGGATAAAGGTATGACAGAGCTCCAAGTGGCTGCAGCGCAAATAGCAGAGATGGACACGTTTTTGAGTGCGCAAAGGATGTGGCCACACCCCTGGTAGAATGACCCCGGATAGAACCCGGGAGGGGCTTTGTTTTATATCATAACAGTAGGAAATACACTGGACAAGCCAGCAAGACAAAGTCTGTTTGGATACTGATTGGCCCATCATTCTCTCAGAGAAGGAAATGAAAAGCTGATCAGAACTACGAGAGGGTTTAGTTCTGTTGAGGTAATACCTCAGGCTGCAGTGAACATCCAGGGTGTGGAGCAAAGCCTCTCCTCTATTTGAATAACTCGGGAAATAGACCGGAAGGTCAATATATTGGTTTAGAGTGAGAGAAGAGACCACCTTAGGCAAAAACTTAGGGTTCGTCCTCAGGGATACTCTGTCCCGGTGGAAAACTAAATAAGGCTCTTTGCACATGAGAGCGTGAAGCTCAAATTCTTCTCGCTGAAGTAACAGCAACTAAAATAACGTCTTCCACGACGAAAGCGAGCTTGCAATCGCGGCAGGTTCAAAGGGAGAAGCGTGAGCTGTTCAGGACAAAGAGCAGATCCCATGGAGCACAGGGTCCCTAATGGGAGGCCTAAGGTGTAACACTCCCCAAGAAATTCCTGGCGGCGTCAATTGAGCTACTTACGATGCCCACGGGAGGTGATAGGCAGAAATGGCACAAAGATGTACCTTAATAGAGGAGTAGGCTAGGCCTGAATGAAAAAAGGAGAGGAGATAATCAACACTACTCCCACAGGACAACCTAAAGGGAAAAATCATGAGCACGTGACCATAAACAAAACGGCGCCATTTCATGGCGTCACGTCAGCATCACGTTTCGGTTTTCTGGCTGCAGAAAGAACCTCTGCAACCTCTTGCGAGACCCCGTGCACGAAGATGGCTATGTCTCTAGGAGCCAAGCATGCAGGTTCAGAGAGCGTGAATCCAGATGGACCAATGAACCTTTCTCCTGAGACAGTAGGTGGGAGCTGGCGCAGCAGTAGCGAGGGTTCGAGATAGTTGAACCAACAAAGGAACCAGATCTGTCTGGGCCAGAATGGGGCCACCAGAATTATGTGTCGTGCTCCCTGCGCAGTTTGAGAAGAACTCTCTGGATCAACGGGAAGGGAGGGAAAGCGTAGAGGAATCTGTTCTCCCAGGAGAGGGATAACGCGTCTTGCCAGAAAACACCAGGCCCTGGATCTAGCAAGCAAAAATTGGGCAGTTTTGCGTTGGATGGGGATGCGAACAAGTCTAGTTCTGGAATTCCCCAATGAAGAAACAGGTCCTCTGCTACCTCCTGAAGGAGTTCCCACTCGTGGACTCTGGCCTGGGAACGACTCAGGCCGTCTGCAATCGTGTTGTCCACTCCGGGAACATGCACAGTGATCAGATTTGCGCTGTGTCCAATTACCCAATCCCACACCCTCATGGCCTCCCTGCAAAGGGGGTAAGAGTGTGCGCCTCCTTGTTTGTTGAGGTAATACATCACCGCCGTGTTGTCTGTCTGAAGCAGGAGAGTACACGGTGGGATTACTGACTGAAAGGCCTGCAGGGCATAGAGAACCGCCCTCATCTCTAGGACACTGATATGGAGATGAGCTTCCAACGGGGTCCACGTACCCTGGGACTTTACCCCGTCCAGGTGTGCCCCCCCCACCCAAGACCTGAGGCGTCCATGGTGAGGGTTACCTCCGGGGACGGCGCTACAAACGGGACGCCCTTGGAGAGCGACCCGGGGACTAGCCACCACTGCCAGTCTCGGATCACTGAGTTCGTGATCCTGACCGGATGCTGCAAGTGGTCTTGCCTTTGGTCCCATTGCACCTTGAGCATCCACTGGGTTACCCGCATGTGGAGCCTTGCGAAAGGGACAGTAGGAATGGCCGCAGCCATGTGTCTGAGCAAGCGAAGGACCGACCTGGCAGGTACAATCTTGTTCGACGACAAATCCCTTATGAGGGATCTGATGCGCTCCGCTCTGTTGTCCGGAAGAAAAGCTCTTCCCTGAACAGTGTCCAGTACTACGCCTATAAACTGCAGTTTCTGCGACAGTACCAGGAGAGACTTCTCGTAATTTATGAGAATGCCCACAGATTGGAACAAGTCCTGGGTGCTCTGGACCGCGAGTAACAACGCCTCTCTGGAGGCGGCCATGAGAAGCCAGTCGTCGAGGTACGGGAACACATAGTGGCCCTGTCTCCTCAGAGATGCTGCCACGACTGCCATGCACTTGGTAAAGACCCTTGGTGTGGATGACAGTTCGAATGGAAGAGCTCGGAACTGAAAGTGGTGGTCGAGAAACTCAAAGCGCAGGAACCTCTGGTGCGCGTGAGCTATGGGGATATGCAGGTATGCGTCCTGCATGTCTAGAGATGCTAAAAAGGCATCTTGTTTCAGCATGGGAATAAGGCCCGGAAGAGTCACCATGCGGAATCTTTTGTAGGCGACCGACACATTGAGGTCGCTGAGGTCCAGAATCGGACGGAGGTCCCCTGATTTCTTAGGAACCAGGAAGAAGTGGGAATAATATCCTCGTCCTCTCTGGTTCTCGGGGCGTACTCTATCGCTCCTCTTCTTGGGAGTCACAGTACCTCTTGCCAGATCAAATTTTTGTGCTGACCCGGATACCGGGAGAGCAAAGGAGGCCTCGGGTGGCTTTTCTACGAATTCTATAAAGTGGCCTAGACCGACCAACTGCAGAACCCACCTGTCGGTGGTAATGGCCTGCCATCCCGGCAGGAAGTTCATAATCGACCCCGACCATGATTTCCCGTTGATCCTGAGGGCGGGGGCCAGAAAGGAGTCAGGCTGTGGCGGCAGACGGGCCCGCTGGCTGGGTCGGCCTAGGGGAACGCTGACCTCGGCTGGCGGGCTGTTTTCCCTGGGTTCTACAGAAACCGGAGCCCCTCTGATATGTAGCAGAGCGGGGCTGCTGCCTCTGTGTCTGCCCATGAAAACAGCTTTGGTTCCTACGAAAGGAACCAAGCTTGGGTCGGTACATGGCTTGAACCGACCTTACCGCCTTCCCGGCCTCTTGAAGTTTGGTAATGATCTTCTCGGAAGGATTACCAAATAAAACTTCTCCCTCGAACGGAGCGTCCATAATGTTTTTCTGGACATCCGGGGTAAAGCCGGAGACACGTAACCAGGAGTCGTCTCCGGAGGCATACGCCAGAAGCTGCTGCTCGGGCCGATGAGTCCGCGAGTCGTACGCGGCTCGAAGCACTTGGGTCCCCACGTCTGAACCCGTACGGAGGAGCTGGAGCATCTCCTCCTTCTGCTCACCTTCGGGCAGCTTTTCAGCCGCCTCCAGACCCTGTTCCCACAAAGCGTTCTGGAATTGAACCATGTGGGTCAGGTAGTTCAAGGATCTGACGGCGCAGGTAGCGGAAGCGTACGTGCGCCTGCCCAGTGCGTCCAACTGTTTGGACTCTGGGTCTGGTGGCAGGGTGCTCAAATGTTGCGGCCTCTGTGACCGGTCATGTGACGCTGTGATGACAAGAGAGTCGGCCTGAGGCTGCTGTGTCAGGTACTGGTCATCCTTAGGAGCCTTGTACAGACGATCAGCTTTCTTCGGCACCGCCAGGAGCGAATGTGGACGCTTCCACGCTGCCTTGGTGACGTCCATGAAAGTGTCCACCAAGGGTGGTACCACCACAGGCTTGGGGTCCTTCTGCTGAAGATATTTGGCAAGGTGTAACCTTTCGGGGTCTAGTTCTTCTGCATCCCATCCCATGTTCTCCTGGATATGTCTCATAATATCCATGAACGAAGGGTCATCCAGAGGAGATCTCTGTCTCTCACGTGGGTCCGGAGAAGGGATGGAGAGAGGAGATGGGGATCTAGAGGAAGAGTAGACTGATCCCGTGTCCTCCGTCGACGGCGAACGTCGGTGTCTCCTGGATCTCTTGGGGCTGGGTGATCCAGAAGAGGATTTTGACGGAGGTCTCCGTTTTCTGATCTTCCCTGGGAGAGGATCTAGGCTCCGGGGAGGTAGGCTTCCGACCCGAAGGTGAAGGGGCGGTACTGGAGGAGGAGGGGGAGGAGGAGGAGGGCGGTGGGGGCCATGTCCCTTTAATGGTGTCCACCAGTAAGTGAAGAATCCTTCACTTCCATACAGAAAGTCCAGACGGCAGCCCAGGCGCCCGGTGGTGACGTCCCGGGTCGAGCGTCGGCTCCACAGGGCCTCGGGTAAAGGCGAGGGGCCCTGGGAGTTTCGGCAAGGCCGGGGTCGCCCGTCTGGTCCTCGAGCTGCGTTAAGTCCTCCTCAGTCAACGTCTCCTGACCGACGTCGGTCGGAGGCGTGGGAGCCCTCTTCTCAGGAGGAACAGGCGTCGTCCCCAACCGGCGTCCGCTGGGATGGTTTTGGCGCGTCAGTCCGGCCGCATTTACGGCTCCAGGGAGGAATGAGTGACGCCGACGAACACGGTCAAGCCGGGCGCTGGGTCCACAGGTCTCTTCAACGGTGTGAGCTCCAAAGTTTTACGAGGAGGCACAGAAGGCGACGGACGCGGAGCTGAAGGGCGGGAACCCGACTTATGATGATGGTGGTGGCGCTCCCCGGACTTCGCCAAGGCCTTGGAAGAGGAAGACGATGACGGCCTGGCAGACTTGGCCTGAGAAGAAGGCTTTCTTACCGCAGCCGTGGGAGGCTGAGAGCTGGCCCTGGAAGGAGAGTGGTCGGACCGAGAACAGAGCTGCGGGACTCCGAAGCCCTGGAAGGGGACCTGGAAGGGGCCTTCTCCCTTCTTTTCTCCGCGTGCTTGTGGGATTTGGATGAAGATTCCCCCTTGGAGGACATGGTCTTCAGTTTTTCCTCCAACAAAAAAGCCTGGAGGGCCTTCTGACGTCGGATCCTGGTTCAGCTGTTGAACCCCTGGCAAAACGAGCAGGCCCGGGTATCGTGGTCTGGTCCCAGGCACCTAACGCAGGCCGTGGGGGGTCCTTGAAGGGATCTGTTTCCCTCAAGCACACTTGGAGGGATGACTGGAGGTTGGAGAGGACATCAGCAACAATCTTGCTTGAAGAAAAAAGAATTTCCCGAAGGAAAGCTCTGAACCACGCATCGCGCGGTAGACTGAAACCGAAGGGTCGAGACATGCAAGTCGACGGCGGGAAAGAACTGGGGAATCTGGCTGGACCGCCCCCTTATGTACCACGCCTGACGTCGGAGGCAGGACCGACGTCGGGGGCGGTCCCCGCTGAAGATAGCTAGCTAGAATTTTTCTGTGGGGTCCTGACGCCTGCTGGCTTCAGTTCTAATGGTGTAACCTGCTGCAAGAGCTGTGTCTCGAAGTAAGATCCTGTATTTCTAGGAACGTGGATATGTTGTTCAGTCCACACTTATTGGCAGACTCCTAGCAGTTCTCCAGAGGCAAGGTGTGCACCCCCTACTTAAGGGAATAAGGACTGGAGAACCGAGGTCCCAAAACCAGAATCCCAGCATGACTCAAGGTCGATGTGGTAGTGGGTAATGAAGGTGTGTGCTGACTTCCAGGTAGCAGCCCTGCAGGTTTCCTGGATAGGGATATCCCTGGAAGCAGCCACCAAAGCAGCGGTATGGCAGGTAGAATGAGCTCTTATCCATCTGGGAGGCTCCATGCCCACCAACCTATAGCAGAGATGTATGCAGGAGGTGACCCAAATGCCTATCGTCCTCTTGGCTGCAGGGCTGCCAGGTGCAGCTTCAGCGTAGGTGACAAACAGCCGGCAAACCTCTCCCCGAACTTCAGCCATCCGCTCTTTATAATAAGAGAGCGCTCTTCTAGGGTCCAATGTATGGAGCCTATATTCGGCCTCCGAGGTGTGATTGGGGTAGAACACCAGCAGAGTCAACACCTGGTTAAGGTGAAACTCCGACACCACCTTCGGAAGGAATTTCGGTTGGGGGCGCAGGACAACCTTGTCCCTGTGGAAGACCAGATAAGGAGACTCGATGGAAAGCACCTGGTGCTCTCCCATCCTTCTGGCTGATGTGATAGCCACCAAGAAGGTGGTCTTCCACGACAGGTGAGAGATGTCACACCTGTGCATCGGTTCGAATGGCTTGCCCATGAGCGTAGCCAATACCAATAGTAGATCCCACGGAGGTGGAGGTTCTCGCACCAGAGGGGATATGTGATCAAGGCCTTTGAAAAAGCACCCGACCACCTTCTCCTGCACCACCGATTGCTTTCCGGCCCATGCCCGGTAAGCAGAGATGGCTGCCAGGTGCACCTTAAGGGTCATCGACCGAAGCCCTAGCTGAGAAACAGACCATAGGTAGTCCACAATGCTGGTCAAGAAACAGGAGGAAGGGTCCAACCCCTTATCCTGACACCAAATGGAGAATCTCTTCCATGTGAAGGCATAGCATTTTCTGGTCAACTCCTTACGGGATGCCTCAACAATGTTGAGGACCTCGTCGGAAAGACCCAAGGCCTGGAACTCTAGCCGCTCAGGAATCAGGCAGTCAGGTGCAGGGATTGAAGGTCCAGGTGTAATACCATCCCCTGGTTGACTGAGATCAGGTCCGGGTGGGCTGGAAGCTGTCTCGGGAGCCTGGAGCTGAGGCTGAGGAGATCTGGATACCAGAACTGACAGGGCCAGTCTAGGGCTACCAGAATCACCTGCGCCTTGTCCTTCCTCACCTGGAGAAGCACCTTGTGGATCAAGGGAAATGGGGGAAAGAAGTAGAAGAGGCCTGGGGTCCACGGCCTCGAGAAGGCATCCTCCTGCAGCGAGCCCTGCTGAGGGGGGCAGGCACGAAACAGACTCAGCTTCGCATTCTCCCTGGAGGTAAACAGGTCCACCTGAGGTGTGCCCCAGTGGGAGAACAGATTGTGTACTACCTCCGGCAGGACAGACCACTTGTGAGATGCAGCACCTATCCAGCTCAGGGCATCGGCCAGAGTGTTGGAGGCTCCAGCCACATGAATGGCTAGGAGATCCGTCTCCAGTCTGCCCACGAGAGACCAAGTGCGGAGAGCTCCCTTGCACAGAGGCAAGGAGCGTATCCCGCCCTGGTGGTTTAGGTAGTACATGGTCATGGTGTTGTCCGTCTGGACCTGGACAAGCTGACCCCATACAAACGGAGCGAAGGTGGTGAGGGCTAGTAGGACCACTCAAAGCTCCAGCAGGTTGATGTGGCATCGAGACGCCTGAGGGGACCAGAGGCCGTGCGTTCTGAGCTCCCCCAGATGGGCACCTCAACCCATCAGAGAAGCGTCGGTCATTAGAGTGACCGTCGGCTCTGGGCGGACAAACGGGATACCCTCCTGCAAATGAGCAGGAACGAGCCACCACTGGAGAGCATTCCCCGTCGCCTGGGTCACTATCACTAGCTGGTCCAGAAGACTAGAGTGCTGTGACCATTGGCGGGCCAGTCCTCATTGCAGGGGACGTATGTGCCAGCGGGCCCAATGGACCACTCTGGTGCAGGCCGCCATGAGGCCCAGGAGGCGCAGGAAGTCCCAGGTGGGGCGCAACTGCCCAACCAGAAATGGTTGGGCAAAGGAGGAAGGAACCTCGTCCCTGTCCGCCGGCAGCCATGTTCTGGCTCGAAGAGAGTCAAGCTCTGCCACGAAACTGAATCACCTGCATTGGCACAAGGTTCAATTTGGCCTCGTTGATGAGGAGGCCAGTCTGAGAGAGCAGACCTGAAGGGCCAGATCCCTGGACCACTCCACCTCTGACTTGGAGGAGGCTACAATCAGCCAGTCATCCAGGTAAGGGTACACCTGGACTCTTCAGCGCAGTAAGAATGCTTTCACCACTGCCATGCATTTGGCGAAGACCCTGGGAGATGGAGAGAGGCCGAAGGGCATGGCCCGGAACTCGTAAAGGGATCCCTCTGCTCTGAAGAGGAGGAATCACTGGTGGGATGGATGGATTGGGACGTGAAAGAACGCATCCTGAAGGTCCAGAGAACACAACCACATGCCTCGTTCCAAGGATGGGATGATCTGAGCCAGAGTGACCATCCTGAAGGTTTGAGACTTTAGGAACTTGTTCAGGTCATGTAGGTCTAGATTGGGGTGCCTGCCCCCGTCCGTTTTGGGACCAGGAAGTACCTGGACACAAACCCTGGGTCTGATGGAGGACCCGCCACCTCCCTGATCACCTCCTTCTGGAGGAGCAGGGCAATGTCGGCTCGACGGAGCGACAGAGAGGCTGTGGACCCCGTAGCCCCCCCCATGGGGCGATGGCTCGATAGGGTGGGGACTGCTCGAATTCCAGCGGCAGACCCTTTCCTACCACTTCCAGCACCCAGCAGTCCATGTTGATATCGGACCAGGCGGAAATGATGTGGTGGAGCCGTCCCCCCACGAGGGTAACAAGGGGAGGAGTGACGAGGTTGGGGGTGACACCCCTCAACCCGTCACTGGGCAGGCTTGGAGGAAGGACCAGCCGAGGAGCTTCCTGGACCTTTCCCTCCCGGCTTCCTGTTGGAGGAAGCAGCAGGCTTGGCTTTGGGGTGCCAAGTGCGAGCCTGCTGGCACTGATGCTGGTGTTGCTGGGCCAGGACGTGCCGCAGGGGCTGAAGGACGAAAGGGCTTATGCTGCAGCTGGCAGACTTTGTTCTTCTGGGCACACGTGACCAAGTCCAAGGCGGCATTGGACTTCTTGATCCGCTGAAGATGCCCCTCAACCCCGGGACCGAACAAGTTGGTACCCAGGATGGGAACTTCTGCCAGCTTGTGCTGGATATCTGCCGTGAAAGTGGAGATCCGCAGCCAAACTCTGTGGCGCATGGCCACTGCGGCTGCTACTGACTGGGCACATGAGTCAGCGATGTCCACGGAAGTCTGGAGCTGCTGTTTGGGCACCGCCCTTCCCTGATCCCTCAACCTGCTTGACCGTAGTTTGGAGGTCAGCCAGGAGATGAGGAATCGCCTCATCCAGGGAGCCCAAAAGGACGTGTGAAAAGTGTGCCATCAGGATGGCCGAGCTGGCCTGACAAAGGCCTAGGGAGGAAGCAGCATAATCTTTCCACCCGGAGTAGTCCAACTTCTTGGACTCCTTGTTGGGAGGCTTGTCCATGTCCCGAGCGTTCCCGGAACGCCGGAAAATGCTATCGGTCATGAGCCCCTCCGCAGAGGGGTGCTCCGAGAAACTGGAGAGTGAACTGGTGGGGACAGCATACTTCCAAGCCATCCTGGCCGAAGGTGCTGAACAAGAAGTGGGCCACTGCCATAGCTCCAGGGCCGGGCCACCAGGAAGGCCTCTGAGGGGGAATCCACTTAGTCCAGCATCTCCGTGAGGGGATACTTGGCCCATTTTGAAATGGGTTCAAGCTTCATCCCAGTGGACTCTGAGATGAGCCGAAGCATTCCCAGAAACGAGGATGGGCTCTCGTCCACTGACTGACCCCCAGTGGACTCCAAGTCAAGCGGCCTGGAGAACAAGGAGGAGTCATCATGAGACTCTGAGGAGTCTGCAAACAGCTGCCGAGCGCCTGAGCCATCCTCCACCTGCCGAGGTCGATCAGGAGTGAGGGTGACCGACAACCAATGGTGCAAGCCCTGACCCGACCGAGAATCCCTGGTCGGAGCCCCAAATTTAGGTTGAGAAGGCGGGGGTTCCACCACAATGGGTGGCGCAGCTGGTTTTGGCCGAACAACCGGTGCTGGCTTTGGCTCCTTGACCACTACGAGGGGTTATTTTGGCCGCTCCGGTGACAACCACTTAATGGCCAGGGAAGGCGTCGAAGTTGGCCTATTCCCAGTCAAAAGAAGCTGCTGCTACATTAGCTCCTTGTAGTGCCAATGCAATTTGCGCCGGAGCCTATCCTCTGAAGAGGACAAAGACAAGGATTAGCGGTGCCGCCGCTTTCCATGGTGCCGAGACCGAGACCGCCGATGTCGACGGGATCGGCTGGACCAGCAAGAGGTCCAAGACCGAGACCGTCGGTGTTTCTGAGGGTGGGTCTGAGAGGGGCCGGGGGGAAACCTGCTCCTCCCTCGGTTCAGGGACCTTAACCAGAGACTCCAGCACAGGAGGCATAAGCAAGTCCTCTTTTTCCACCGAGGGAACTGGTGAAGAACAGTTGTTGGCTTCTCTGGTCGACAGCCCATCCGACGGGTCGAGAAAAATCTCGACTGCGTCAATGGGTGCCTCAGCCAGCTGACCCGATGAGGACACCGTGAAGCCAGTGGCCTTAGCCGCAACCTCGACCAAAGCAGAGTGTCGACTATCCGGGGAAGGGGACCTCTCCCGCTCCCACGAACACCGACGGTGGGACTTACCTTTGGGGTCCTTCTTTTTGGACCGAGAGGAATGTCCTGAAGGGCCTTCTCCCTTGGTGGAGAGGGACTGGCAAAGCTCCTTGAAAGAAGCTGTGTAGGAGGATTCCAAGGAGAGCGGGATAAATGCCTCAACCGAGGATGATGATGATGTGGCCTGGGCCGCCTCCTCCTCGAGGGTGATAATCTGTTCCAGCTGTTCTGCCAAACCCACAGCCGCAAACACCGCCCAATGGGCCTCCTTAGACTTAACCGGAGGATAACGTTTTTCGGGTCGCCCCAACTGTACCCGAGCAGCGTGATCCTCCAAGACCGAAGCCAAAAAGGATTTGCACAACTCACAAGCCTGTGAGTCATGGCCGAGTCCAAGGCAATAAACGCACGTGGCGTGCAGAACGGTCTGGGACACCTTCTGCCCATAGGGGCACCCATCTAACCGAAGCTCATCTATCCATCGCAGTCGAGAGGGAAGATAAAGACCGTCTTGTAAATTTTAAAATAAGTTTCGGATTAACCAAAGAGTTTGGATCCAGGCCTAAAATGCAGAGTGCAAAGGAGGGAACCTGAGCTTCCAAACGGTAAGGAAGATCTGGCGTCATGGGGCGGAGCCAAGAGTTTTACCACGCAGGTGGATGGAAGGAGCCAGCTTGAAGACCTTCTGGCAAGATTTAAAGTGGCAAGGAACCTACCAATAAGTGTGGATTGAACAACATATCCACGTCCTTAGAAGTACAGTTACGTAAGAACTTACTGTAACAGTAAATCTTTGAGAGGAGCTATTACAATTAGGACTATGTGGCAGGCACTAGGACTCATCGGGAACCTTTAGCTAGCAGTCTCCTGCGGGGACTGCCCCCAACGCCGACTCTGCCCCAATGTTGGCCAATGGTATATCAAGGGGCTGTCCCCAGCTCTACTTCAGTTCACCCACTGGAGACCTGTTGGTAAGGCCGGCAGGCGGACCAGGCGGAAGCTTTCTGTAAATCAAAATGTAAAACAGCTCACCAGGGGGAAAGAGGGAGGGAAGAGTTCTTACTCAACTGTACTATCTTACTTCGAGTGGGAGCTCTTGCAGCAGGCTATTACAGTTAGGACTGAATCTCAAGCAGTCTCACAAAAAGGAACAGGCAACTGGGAGGCAGCTGTAAGCAACAGTGCTAGAAAAGGGTATCTTTAAGATAGGAGTCGCTAAAGAGTCAAGGCCGAAGCCTGTCCTTTGCCTATAAGCAATGTCCAAGCTGGAGTGCTTAATGAAAGTATGCACTGAGCTCCAGGTAGCCATTGCACGGATGTCTCCAATGGAGACATTTTACAAGAATGTGAAGGAAGTAGCCACTCCCCTGGTAGAATGACCCCCAACCGAGCCTGGTATGGGTTTGTTGTACTTGTAACAGAAAATAATACAATTGACCAGCCACTTTGATAGTGTTTATTCAGACACTAGAGTGCCTTGGCAGTGAGGCTCAAAGGCCAAAAACAACTGCTCCATCTTACAATGCGGAGCAGTGCACTTTAAATAGTACCTTAGTGCCCTGTGGACATCCAAAGTATGTAGGAGCGCTTCTCCTCTGTTCGAGTTATCTGGGTAGTATACCGGAAGGTTGACGTTCTGATTCAATGTAAGTTCGGACACCACTTTAGGTAAAACTTAGGACTGGTTCACAAGGACATCCTGTCCCTATGAAAAATTAAATAAGGCTCCTTACACATCATGGCCTGAAGCTCAGAAACTCTCCGAGCAGGGCACGGGGTCATAATGTCGCAAGACATTATGCCGCATGGCAAAATCGCGCTGTCAATACAGTGCAATTTATGCCATGAGGCATAAATCTTTTTCTGTGGGGGGCTCCATACCACACACCCCTATTATGGGGAGGCTGTACCCCCACCGAGACCCCCAACTAAAGATTCTCAGCTCGGGGGCAACCAGGGGAGCGCACAAGTTGGAAAAAAATTAAATGTTTCTGGAACTGGGACTCAAACCTGGTCCCAGACATGGCGCCTGGGTTCCTACTGCTGTGGCTCAGTCCTGTGAGCCACGGCAGATGCTCGTCGGAACCCGCTCCCAGCAGAGGTCTTATCCTCTGTATGGGAAAGCATTACTGGTGCAATATCACTTACAGCAGTATACACGATATTGCACCAGTAGCTGTAGCATACTGCGCTGTACCGGGTTAGCCATAATGTCATACACTATTAAGCATGTGACATTATAACCCGATAGGTCCGAGCAGAAGTAACTGCAACTAAAAATGTACGCTTGCCAGGAAAGGAAGCGAAGCTTGCATTCTGCTGCAGGCTTGAATGGGGGAAGGGTTAGCTTCTCTAGTATAAAGAGGAGATCCCGGGGGAGGTGGTACTAGATCTCTGATGGAAGGCTTAATGTGTAGAATGCCCTGCAAAAAGGTACGGGACACGTCCAGTTGGCTGTTTTCCCTTCCACAGGTATATGGTAAGCAGAAACTGCTGACAAATGTACCTTTATAGAGGAGTAGCTCAAGCCTTGATTTAATAAGGAGAGAAAATACCCTAAGATCGAGTTCATTGGACAGGTGAGAGGGTCCAAGTACGGGGTGAAGCCCACAGACAGAATCTTTACCACTTCATGGCATAAGTGGATCTAGTTGAGGGCTTTCTCGCTGCTACGAGAATGTCTGCCACCTCCTGGGAGACCCCACACCTGGATTTGACAAAGTCTGCATGAGCCAGGCATGAAGATGCAGAGACTTGAGGTCCAAATGGACTAAAATTCCCTGATCCTGAGACACCAAGTGTGAGCTCAGCGGCAGTTGTACTGGAGGTTCCACTGCTAGCTGCTGCACTAGTAGGAACCAAATCTGTTGAGGCCAGAACGGAGCGATGAGGATCATCTCTGCCCCCTTGGCCTGTAGTTCTAGAAGAACCCTCTGATGAATGGGAAAGGGAGGGAAGGCATACAGAAACCTCCCCTGTTCAACAGAGGGATAAAGCATCTGGCCAGAAAACACCAAGCGTGGGCTCTCGCGAGCAGAAACTGGGCAGTTTGGTGCTGAGTGGAGATGCAAAAAGGTCCAACTCTTGGCAGCCTCACCTGTCGAACAGCTGATCTGCTACTGACTGGAGGAGCTATCACTTATGAGCCTTGGACCGAGACCAGCTTAAGCTGTCGGACAAGATGTTTTGGATGCCTGGGACATGAACAGCAGTGAGGTCTAGGCTGTGTTCCGGTGTCCAGTACCAGACCCTCATCACCTCCCAGCACTGGGGATAAGAATGTGTGCCCCCTTGCTTGTGGATGTAGAATACTACAGATGTGTTGTCCATCTGGATGAGAAGAGGGCCTGGCAAAAGGTCCATCTGAAATGCCTGCAAGGCGTTCAGGACCGCTTGCATCTTGAGGATGTTGATATTGAGCTGCTTCTCATATGGAGACCATGTCACCTGGGTCTGTCTGTCTCCTAGATGAGTGCCCCAACTGAGACAGGATGCGTGTGTCATCTGAATCCGTCTCGGGGGCTCCACTCAAAAGGGGACCCCTCGTTCTCGGTTGGAGGGGTCCAACCACCAGGAAAGAGTACTTCTCACTGAGTCGGAGACCCTGACAGGCTGGTCCAGGTCATCTGCACTTTGGCCCCACTGTACCCCGAGCATCTATTGTGGGACTCTCATGTGGAGCTGAGCCAAAGGAACTGTGGGGATGGCTGCCGGCATGTGCCCCAGAAGTCTGAAGAAGGTCCTGGCTGGGACCTGTGGAGCCATGGATACCACCTGGGTTATGCCCCATAGATGATCCCCAGTCCTACGGGAGGAAGGACATGACCTGAACTGTGTCAAGGACTGCTCCAATAAATAGGAGTTGCTGGCTGGGCTCTGGGGAAGACTTTGGAAGGTTCAGGGTGATCCCCAGCTCTCGGAAGAGTGTAAAGGTGTCTCCAAGAGTGCAAAGCAGCTGAGCCCTGGAAGGTGCTTCCAGGAGCCAATTGTCTAGGTAAGGGAAGAAGTAACGGCCCTGGCGTCTGAGAGCCACAGCCACCACCGCAAGGCATCTGGTGAAGACTCGAGGAGCAGAGGAGACGCCGAACAGCAAGGTTTGGAACTGATAATGCCTCCCCTGGAAGTGGAACCTCAGGAACTTCCGATGGGGAGGAAAGACCCTTATGTGCATGTAGGTGTCCTACATATCCATGGAGCACAACCAGTCCCCTTGGTGTAAGAGGGGAATGAGGCCTGGTAAACTGACCATCCTGAACCGCTTGTACTCTATAAAAACATTTAAGAAACTGAGGTCCAGGATGGGCCAAAGGTCCCTGGTCTTTTTTGGTACCAGGAAAAAAAGAGAATAGTAGCCCCGTCCCTGTTGACCCGGGGGACTGACTCTATCACTCGTTTCTACAAAATAGGCCTGAATCTCTCCTTCTATTGGAGGAATGTGTGAAGGAGGACAATGTGAGGACCCTGGTGGTTTTTCCAGGGGGATGTGGATGAACTTGACCGTATGTCCTCTCCTTATCAGATCTAGCACCCAGAGGTCTGTAGTGATGCTGCTCCATCCCTCTAGGTAGAGGGAGATGCAACCCCCTACTGCCTCCCCCATCACCTCCACTGGAGGAAAGGGGGCAGGTAGCGAGTTGGGTAGATCCGGGAACTGGCATAGAGGGCTGGGAGGACTTGGGGCCTCTACAGATGGAGCTCCTAGATGCTTGGGTTGGTGCCTTTCTCTTAAAGCCACCTCTCTGCAAAAATTGGCAGTGGGTATTATGCCCTAAGGTCTAATGAAAAGGCCATTTGCAGAAAGGTTTCTGGTCTCCCTTATACATCTTTTGGACAGACCAGATGGACGTCCCAGAATCTTGGAGACGAGAGATGAGTTTCTCTATCTCCTACCAAAAAAGGACAAAACCCTGGAAGGGAAGATCCAGGATCCTGGACTGCAAATCCTGGGAGAATCCTGAGACTCTAAGCCAGGCGTGGCACTGAAGGCAAATGCGGGAAGTCACTGCCCTCGAGGCCGCGTCTGCAGTGTCATACGAGGCTCTCAGGACATGAGTGCCTACGTCTGAACCCGACTTCAGGCTATCCAGAAGCTTGGTCTTTTGTACAGAGCCTGGCAAGGATGGAGCTACTTCTAAGCCTTTCTCTCACATGGCATTCTGGTACTGGATCATATGCGTGAAAGTTTAAGGATCAGATAGAGCAGATGGAGGCAGAATAGACCTTCTTGCCCACCTGATCCAAAAATCTGGACTCAACATTGGGAGGCTGCAAACTGAGGTGTTTAGGCTTCTTAGATATATCATGAGCAATTGTAATCACCATGGAGTCCGCCTGAGGGTGTTCTGTCAAAAAAGACTCCTCCCTCGGGGCTCGATACAGCCTATCCAATTTCTTGGAGACCGCTGGAGTGGTAGAAGGATGCTTCCAAATGATCCGAGTAAAATCCTGGAAAGTATCCACAAGAGGAGGCATGACCAAAGGCTTTGGCTCCTTCTGCCTCAGGTACTTTGCCAACCTCCAGCGATCCGGATCCAGGACCTCAGTCTCCCATCCGTTCGAGGACTGGATGTGCCTCATGACATCCATAAAGGTAGGATTGTCAGGAGGAGATCTGGAGTGTCCTTCTCATCCAGGGACACTGGCCTTCTCTTGAGAGAGAATGGTCAGAACCAGAAGAACTGGGATTTGAACTGTGGCCTTCAGAAGAAGAGGAGGCAGACCTAGAACGAGACATGGATCTGCTCCTCTCATAAGAATGCCTCCGGCTAGTAGGCTGGTGTTGACTATGGGACCGATGACAGCTATGGGACTGGCAACGGCTGGTAGAGCACTGAAGAAAGCTTTCTAACTGGCATCGGCTGTCTGACCACCTTCTACTAGGAGAGCGACAGTGGGTGGTACTAGGAGACCTGGAGTGATGTCGGTGCTGACATTCCTTGTGTAAAGTCTGACCACAGGTATCAGCTGGAGTATGTGATCGTGACTTAGGTTTGGGTTTAGGTGAAGACACTTTAGGCACGGGAGAGGAAGGCTTTTCTTCCTGACCTTTGTCCTTCTCTTCCTCCGAGATTAGAGTTGGATCCAGCTGCGGTGGAAGCACATCTTTTTTCACCTGTCCTCACCAGAACTGGAGGAGCTCTGTTAGCTCCTCCTTAGAAAACTGTGAAGCCACAGACCCCACCAGGTGGCGAGGTTTGTCCGGTGTCTGTGGAGCTATAGGTGAGGAGGGGGGTTCAGTGAGTTGCTGGGAGAGAGAGTGGACCCATCTTCCTGGGCCTCAGGTGTAGAGGCCCTATGGACTGATGAATGTTCAGGGTCCGAGGACGTCTTGGCCGACGTTCGCCCTTTCTCTGGCACCGTTGATGGTTTGGAGCCATCCGGCTTGGAAACCATTGTCAGTTTGGACTTCGGAGGTTGAGCCATCGAGGGGCAGTGAGCCGAAGTTGTCTTGGAACCCAACTCCCGTTCTCAGTGCTCAAAGGTCGTACCCGTAGCCCCGGGAAAGACCAAAGTCGGGACCCTCCGCGACGGGACCAAGGTCCCCGTGAAAGAAGAGGTTGAGGTCCCGACCCCAGAGGAGGAGGGTGACCGCAAGCATGCTGCCTTCACCTTCGAGGTAGAAGAGTCCGGTGTGGAGACCGAGCCCTGTTTACCATTGCCTGACGTTGGTGGTTTGGCGGGAGTGGAAGAGTCTTGCCACCCTGTAGAATGTTACGTGTGTCGGAAAGAGTGGTCCGAACCTCCCGAATTGCACTCAGAGGAGGTCTTCTTCCTGTGCTGTGTGACCAGGAGCACAAATGCCCCTTGGACCGGCCTTGGTCCTTTTCATGGGACTTGCATTGGTCAGAGTCCCATTTCTTCTCCTTGTGTTTTGTGGACCGGGAAGAAGAGGAAGATTTTTCCACCGGTGAGCTTTGCATCACAGCCACCTGCTGCTCCAAAATATGGGACTTAAGAGCCTTGAGGCGGTGAATCCTAGTCCTGCCTGTAAAGCCGCTGCAGATCGAGCAGGACTTGGTGTCGTTGTTGGGCCCTAGGCAAAAGACACAGGCCTCATGTTTGTCCTTTGCTGGTATCTGGCAGTCACAGGCACACTTTGTCCTCTTCTTTTCAGTTGAGGAGACTGAAGACAGTGAGGTCGACACACAGTGAGGAACAAATGAGTGAAAAGTGGACTTTTCAACAAAAAAAGGAGATGATATGGAATAATAACTTCACAAGAAAACTACTATAAAGTTCTAAAGGCAACTAAAGAGCTGATGGAAGTGGGTCTGTGGCAGGAAAAGAACTGAGGTGGGGCTGGGGAGTGCCCCCTGATATACCACTGGCCAATATCGGGGCAGAACCAGCATTGGGGGCAGTCCCCACTGGAGACTGCTAGCTAAAGGTTTCTGATGGGTCCTAGTGCCTGCAGCATAGTCCTAACTGTAATAGCCTGCTGCAAGATCTCCCTCTCGAAGTGAGATCAAATAATCCCAATATCCTAATATGTGAGGTCAGATTGGAGTTTGAGATATCCAAGCATCCCTAAATGCAATTTTAAAACAGAAACAAGGTGCTCACGACACTGGCAACCCAGATTCAAGAACAAGCCAAGGTCATTGGAGGGCCAACCAGTCGGGTGGTGGGGGTACTGAGCATTCCAGCAAGCGTTCTCTAGGGAAGGAGGGTCACTGGCTGCACTGTGGTGTTGCCACCCAAGTGACCATGAGTGGCAGAGCACCACTTGGCAGAAGGGGGGGGGGAGACAGCGCACCCTGCACTGTTTCCCAGCATGCTGACATTCCAAACAGGCTAGGAGAAACAAGGAAAAATGGCCTGCCCCGCACCCTCAATAATGGACCCAGGATACCTCCTGGGTCAACACCTCCCAACTCATCAAGCACCTCATATTGGGGGCCACCATGGCTCCATGGAGACCAGGTGTCTTCAGGTAGGAGTTGAGAAGGGGTCAGTTGTGCCCTTGGAGCTCTGGAGGGAGACAAGTGCCAGAGACAAGAAGGGGGCAGAAAATGTTAAGTTAAAAAAGAAATGTGAAACCAATCAAATATGCAGATATTTAAAACTGTTCACTATCATCTTTAACTCTACTTTTCCAAAAGGTTGTTTGTGCAATTGTAACTTTTTTTTGGAAAGGGGGGGGTGAACAAAAATGATTGTCCAAGTCTCTGGAGAATACCAGAAAATGCACCCCCCTTCCTAAAAGAAACATACATCATCAGACCAACAATTCTTTGGGACTGCCACCTGGCTACCTTGAAGGCAAAAAGCCTGCTTCCCCTACAGTCAGCAATGGGGCTCTTTGCTGCTGTGACAAATCAGAAGTCTGTGACGGTGGACAGACAGAATGATGGACTGCGGGATATGGCAGAGGCTTATGTGGGCCTATGAAGTGCCCTGATGGCTAGAGGGGCTAAGGAAAACCCATAGGAGTGTGGCACAGAGTGGCAACAGTGGAAGCAATATAAAAAAAAAAAAAAGGAGAGTGTGTGAATTTCTGGATGGATAAATTACATATGGCGAGAAGAAAATTTTGAAAGCTGCTGAAAATCTCAAGGGGGTTGAGTAGTTTGTGGGGATGTTGTAAAATGTACCCAGGACAGCCCAGCTGAGATGTACATCTCATTTTCATTGGGGGTCCACATCAAAACAAGAATGGGGGGCAGTGTCAGGTGACTTGCTCAAAGTCAAACAGTAAGCACCAGAATTCTGTAACTGTCTGCAACCCCTTTATATAGTAGCTGAAGGCAGCGGATTGTACCCCTCCCAGAAGGGTCTGAAAATTCACTCTCCCTGTTCCAGTATGCCATGCTGCTCACCTCACTCTCGATGAAGAAGATGATCCCATTGTAAGAAACAATGCGGACTTCCTGCTCAAAACGATTTGTTGTTACAAAGCTACCAGGCAAGTCAATTTCAGCATATCCAGAACCATCAAAGTAGGAACCTTCACTGCTCCATGGGTCTCCGGACGATTTGGGTCTGGAAGAAGGCAAGCAGCAGAAAACAGCCCATATCTGTAAGCCATGTGATCAGCAAAGATGTTTAGCGCTAAAATACTTTACTAAATAAACAAAAAAATGGATAAAGCCATCATATCAATCTACCCCCTAAACCCCTCAACACTGCACATCATGACTGTTTTGATATTTATTTCCAATATTTCCTGTCTTTGATATACAAATCCATTTTTGGTCAGATAAATATAGACGCTTTACCAGCCATGCCTTTTTCAATCAACATTTTGTGTGAAGATTTTACTGTTTTTCTACGATTTAAATTTTTTTTTTTTTTACTTTTTTTATGCACTTCTTCTCTGGCCCCTTAGGACTCTCTCCAGTGTGGTCTCTGGGGCCGGCCAAATCTTACTCTGGCTGAGGTCTCTCCAGACCAGCCTCCATCTCGGATTGCTCCTTACCCCTACTGACCCCCCCAACCCTCAGGCTCTGAGCCCCTCCCCAGTTGGGACCACCAACTCCTTACTGGCGCTCTATCTAGAATCTAGTAAGACGGCCACAGTGAGGAGATCTGGAGGCTAACTGGGGCAGACCCAGCATTGAGCATGGGTGCTGACCGCTGGCTCCACCTTCACCTTTCCGGGTCCTAGGGTCTTTTTCCTTTTTCTTGATCCAGGAGATGTGGATGTGCAATGATGTCTGGCACACAACGGACGCGCGCCCATCTGCAGGACATCTACCAACATCTCCATACCCCGAGAACATACCCCACTAGTTGCACTGCTCTCAGTCTCCACTAGGAGCCACCAGTACTGCAGGAAGCACCACCCACCCTCCCCAGGACAGGAGAGTAGTCCATCGGATGCTCAATCCTCTCCTCCCCAACCAACCCCCCTCCCGGTGACCTGAGTCTGCTCTCGAACACAGGTCGTCAGTGTGACGTGAGGTAAGGCTACTGCCTCTGCCCTCAGTGCCACCAGGCCAGCATTCTATGATTTGAACTGCTGGATTAAGTGCTGCACAGGCCTTAGATGATGTCATCAGCACTGTGAAAACTGCTAATTGCTTTTGTTCTGCACAAAAGTCAAGGGTTTATGACACACAGTGCTCCCTTTTTTGATTTGCCAACCTCCTTACATCCTAATCGTTGGTGGATAAAAGAGGGTGGCGGATAATAAAGGGTGGCAGTTAAAAGAGATAACATTTCTGGAAAACGGGACAGGCGTTCACACTGGTGATAAACAAGGGTGGTGGATAAAAGGGGGGCAGATAAAGAAGAGAGCACTATCTAACCACTAGATAAATGCTTATCAGGAGGTTAGTGCAATACATTTCTCATGGAAAACTGATTGCCACTGGTGTTGTGAAAAAGAATGAAGAATAGACAGCAGTGAAAACCTTTTTTGCTTGTTTGTACACACCCTCAGTGTGCAATACCTTTTCAAAACACTCGACCTTCGGTCTTGTAGTTTATGTGGTATCACGCACCTCAGGCATATGAAAAAAAAAAAAGAACAGAACAGGTTACTCACCTGTAACAGTAGTTCTAGGAGTGGTATATGTTGTTCATCCACACTTCTTGGCATGTTTCCTTCCACTTTAAATCTTGCCAGAAGTCTTCAAGTTGGCTCCTCCCATCCACCTAGGTGGTATATACCTCGGCTCCGTCCCATAATGCCAGATCTAGCCCGCTGGAAGCAAGGTTATGCGCCCGAAGCCGGGTGGGTGTGTGGATGAACAATATATACCACTCCTAGAACTACTGATACAGGTGAGTAACCTGTTCTTCTAGGAGCGTGGATATGTTGTTCATCCACACTTCTTGGCAGACTCCAAGCAGTTCTCCGGGAGGAGGGAGGCAAGGCACACACCCCCTACTTAGGAAATAAAGACTGGAGAACCGAGGCCCCAAAACCAGCATCCCGGCGTGACTCAAGCTCGATGTGGTAGTGGGCAATGAAGGTGTTTGCTGACTTCCAGGTAGCAGCCCGGCAAATTTCATGGCTAGGAATGTCCCTGGAAGCAGCCACCGAAGCAGCAGTATGGCGGATAGAATGAGCTCTTATCCCTCTGGGAGGCTCCTTGCCCGCCAACTCATAGCACAGACCCATGCATGATGTAATCCTCCTTGCTATGGTCCGTTTGGCTGCAGGTCTGCCAGAAGCAGCTTTAGCGTAGGTGACAAACAGCTGGTGAACCTCTCCACAAATTTCCGTCGTCCTCTCCTTGTAGCAGAAGAGAGCACATCTCAGGTCCAAGGTATGAAGCCTGTACTCGGCATCCGAGGAGTAATTAGGGTAGTAAACCGGAAGAGTCAACACCTGGTTAAGGTGAAACTCTGATACCACCTTCGGAAGGAATTTCGGGTGGGGGAGCAGGACAACTTTGTCTCTGTGAAAGACCAGATAAGGGGAGTCCACCGAAAGCACCTGGAGCTCCCCTGTCCTTCTGGCAGACGTGACAGCCATCAGAAAGGCAGTCTTCCATGACAAGTGTGAAAGCTCACATTTGGGCATAGGTTCGAATGGCTTGCCCATAAGCTTTGCCAAAACCAGCAATAGATCCCACGGAGGTGGATGTTTACACACCGGAGGGTATATGTGATCCAGGCCTTTGAAAAAGCACCTGATCACTGTCTCCTGCACCAATGTCTGCTGACCAGCCCACCCCCGGTAAGCAGAAATGGCTGCCAGGTGCACCCTACGGGTCGATGACCATAGACCCCCTTTGGAGAGAGACCAAAGGTAGTCGAGAATGTTAGCCACAGGACAGGATAAAGGGTCCAGACCTTTACCCCGACACCTAATGGAAAATCTTTTCCATTTGAAAGCATAACACTTCCTGGTCGATTCCCTTCTAGATGCCTCCACCACGGTGTAGACATCTTCAGAAAGACCCAAAGCCTGGAACTCTAGCCACTCAGGTACCAGGCTGTGAGGTGCAGGGACTGAAGGACTGGATTGAATACCTTCCCCTGGTTCAGAGATATCAGGTCCAGGCATGTACAAAGCCGCTCCAGGGGCCTGCAGGTGAGGCTGAGGAGATCTGGGTACCAGAACTGGCGCAGCCTATCTGGGGCTACCAGGATCACCTTCACCTTGTCCCTCCTCACCTTGAGTAAGACCTTGAGGATCAAGGGAAATGGAGGGAAGGTGTAGAGGAGGCCTGGGGTCCATGGCCTTGAGAAGGCATCCCCCTGCAGCGAGCCCTGCTGAGGGGGTGGGCATGAGACAGCCTCAGCTTGGTGTTCTCTCTGGAAGCAAACAGGTCCACTATCGGTTTGCCCCAATGGGAGAGCAGACTGTAAGCCACCTCTGGATGGAAAGACCACTCGTGGGATGTCTGGCCTATGCGGCTGAGAGCATCCACCAGCTGGTTCAAGGCTCCTGCCACATGGGTGGCTAGGAAGTCTGCCTCCAACCGGCAGACGAGGGTCCAGATGCGGAGTGCATCCTTGCAGAGCAGATGGGAATGAGTGCCACCATTTGTTGAGGTAGTACACGGTCGTGGTATTGTCCGTCTGGACTTGAACCACTTGACCCCGGAGCTGAGGAGCGAAAACTGACAATGCCAGTCTGACTGCTCTGAGCTCCAACAGGTTGATGTGGCATCGGGACTCCTCGGGGGTCCAGAACCCATGGGCCCTGTTGTCCCCCATGTGGGCTCCACAGCCCATGAGAGAGCCATCAGTTGTAAGGACGACCGTCAGCTCGGGGCGGACAAACGGGATCTCTTCCTGCAACCGGTCTGGGACGGTCCACCATTGGAGCATCCCACATCTTCTGGGTTACAGTGATCAGCTGGTCAAAGTGACCATATCGCTGAGTCCAGTGGGTGGCCAGCTCCCACTGGAGGAGCGCATGTGCCACCGGGCCCAATGGACCACTGAGGTGCATGCTGCCATGTAACCCAGAAGGCACAGAAAGTCCCGGGCAGGACACCAGTGCCCAACCAGAAATGAGCGGGCAAAGGAGGAGAAAACCTCTGCCCTGTCCGCCAGGAGCCGAGCTCTGGCTTGACAAGAGTCAAGCTCTGCCCCGATGAAGTCCATCACCTGAGAGGGCACGAGTTCCAACCTGGCCTCGTTGATCAGGAGGCAGAGCTGGGAGCAAGTTTGGATGGCCAGATCCCTGGGCTTCTCCACCTCCTGAAGGGAGGAACCTGCCAAGAACCATTCATCAAGATAAGGGCAGATTCTGACTCCTCGACACGAAGGTGGGCTGCCACCACTGCAATGCATTTGGTGTAGACTCGAGGGGCTGATGACAGGCCGAACGGCATGACATGTAACTCATACAGGGTCCCTTCGACCCTGAAGTGGAGGAACCGCTGATAGGATGGACGGATTGGGATGTGAAAGAACGCGTCCTGTAGATCCAGTGAACAGAACCATATTTCACTCCAGGGATGGTATGATCTGGTTCAGAGTGACCATCCAAAAGGTGCGTGACCAGAGATATTGATTCAGGTCATGGAGATCTAGGATGGGGCGCCAACCCCTCATCCACTTGGGCACCAGGAAGTACCTGGAAACAAAGCCTGGGTCTGTCGGAGGAACCGACACTGGAGCTACTGCCTCCTTGCAGAGGAGCTGAGCCACGTCATCTCGAAAAGCCGATTGGGTGCATAAGGAGATACGTTCCTCCCAAGAGGTGTGGGCTCGGCTGGGAGGGTACTGTTTGAATTCCAGAGGCAGTCCCTGACCAGCCACTTCAAGAAACCACCTGTCAGAAGTGATAGAGGACCAGGCGGAAAGGAAGTGGTGGAGCAGACCCCCACGGGAGGACCCAGAGCTGGCGTGATGGGTATAAGGTTGGTGACCCCCAACCTGCTACTGAGCAGGAGGAGGAGGCTCCAGGACCTGCACCTCGGCCTCCTTTACAGGGCTGTTGAGGACCCTGCTTGGGCCGTGGGCACCAAGCTTGAGCCTGTTGCTGCAGTTTCTGCTGACCTCTTTGATAGGAGGGCTGCCTGACCGCAGGGGAAGAGTGCTGAAATGGTTTCTACTTTCTCTTCTGCTGGTCCTTGCCCGAAGAACCCTTGGCAGAAGTAGCATCCAAGGTGGTACTGGACTGCTCTATACGCTGAAGGTGACCAGCCACTCCTGGACCGAACAAGCCGTTACCCAGCAAGGGCACGTCAGCAAGCTTATGCTGAGTATCCACTGGGAAGGAGGAAAGCCTCAGCCAAGCCCTGCAGCAAGAGGCCACTGCAGCTGCCAACGAGCAGGCACAAGAATCTCCTATATTCGAGGTTGTCTGGAGCTGCTGTTTTGCAACAGCACGGCCTTGGTCATGGACCTGCTTGACCGTAGTCTGCATGTCCAGTGGGAGAGGAGGGAAGACCTCGTCCAATGACCCCAGAAGGGTATGAGAGAAGTGTGCCATAATAACGGCCGAGCTGGCCTGACGCAGACCCAGAGAAGAGGCAGCGTAGATCTTGCAGGCGGAGTGGTCCATATTTTTGGACTCCTTGTCTGGGGGTCGGTCAGTGTCAGACGGACTACCCGTATGCCTGAACACAGAGGCGGTCACCAGGCTCTCAATCCAAGGGTGCGCTGTGAATCCCGCAAAGGACCCCATGGGTACCGCGTACTTGCAGGCCATGTGGGCAGATGCTGCTGGGTAGTAGGCAGAGCGCTGCCAAAGATCAAGGGCTGGGCCAACAGTGGCCTCGGCCACTGGAAAGGCCTCCGTCAGGGTATCCCCTCTCTTGAGTATCTCAGTGAAAGGGTACTCCACCTTTTTCTGGATGGGCTTCAGGGGCATTCCGGTGGAGTCGGAGATGAGGCGGAGAATGCCCTGGAAGGAGGAAGGGCCTTCCTCCATCCCTGCGCCGACCGAGAACTCATCATCCCCGGGATGTGAGTGCAAGCCAGTGACGTCCGCATCGAGGAGTCGTGGTAGAGTGCTCTACCACCTAAGTCACCCTCAATATGCCGAGAGCGGTCCGGGGTGACTGTTAACAGACATCGGCGAAGCCCAGTGTCTTGTCGGTCCTCTTTCGAGGGCGCCCCACCCTCAGGCTGTTCAGGTGGTGGTACCACCCGAATTGGTGGAGAGACCGGGATAGGCCGAACCGGGAGATGGGCTAACCCCACGGTCAGAAGAACCGATGGCTTCGGTTCCGGAGAGGTCGGCCTAGGAGGTGGGAGCCAAGTTATGGCTGGGGTAGGCGGTGGAGCCAGCTTCTGCCTGGTCAGGATCAGCTGCTGCCACATGAGGTCTTCATAGCGCCAACGGAACTTCCGCTGGAGCCTCTCCTCATCCGAGGAGGATGAGGACAAGTGGCGATGCCTCTTTTTAGAGCGCTTGTAGCTCTTTCTCAGTCGTTCAGCTGAGGGGGTTCTGGACCTCGACTGAGACTGGGGAGGCTGACTCGGTCGATCAGGAGACACTGGGGTCGGTGAAAACTGAGAGTCCGGAACCGGGGCCTTGATGGGGACACCAGCAGGCTGGGTCTCCTCATCATGGAATACAAGGACTGGAGTCCTTTCCAAGGAGTCGTTGGGGTTAGCTGATGACAAGGGTTGATTGGGTGAGGATATACTGACCGCCAACCACTTCTGGTCCCTTTGCCAGACAGAAGATCCGTGAAGCCGGCAGCTGAGGATGCGATCTCGACCGAAGCCGAGACCGCATGTTCCTGGGACTCGGACCTCTCTCAGTCCCAAGAACGTCTTTGCCGAGACGAAGACACGGGGTCCTTATCTGTCTTCCAAGAGTGAGAGGAGTGCGAGTCTGAGGGCGCCTCACCCCGAGTGGGGAAAGACTGGCACAACTCCTTGAAGGAGACCGTAAAGGTGGAGCCAAGGTTCAAAGGAACAAAGAAGCTTCGATTGCCCGAAGCGCAAGCTGCTTCCTCCTCAAACGCCTTCATCTGTTCTGCTGTTCGACGGATCCTGCAGCCGTGAAAACCACCCATGTCGCCTTCTTTGATTTCACTGGTGCGTTCCTTTCTCCGGTCTCCCCAGCTTCAAGCGTGCCTTGTGGTCGTCCAGGACATTGGGATGGAAAGCCAGGCAAGAACTGCACAACGAGGTGTCATGGCCGACATCTAGGCAGTAAACGCATGTGAGGTGAGGATCGGTGCACGACATTTTCTGGCCGCACGGGCACCGGCGAAATCTGGGAGAAGATTTTTCCTCCATGGTAGATGCGATGAAAGTGCAACTGCTAACTCTAACGAGTTTAATTTTCAGTAAAAAGTGACAGTTGGAATCCAGGGCCTATGATATGCTGAGAGCATGAGGGAACCTGTATCTTCCAGCAGAAAGGAAGATCTGGTATCATGGGGCAGAGCTGAGGTATATACCACCCGAGTGGGTGGGAGGAGCCAGTTTGAAGACTTCTGGCAAGATTTAAAGTGGAAGGGGACATGCCAAGTAGTGTGGATGAACAACATATCCACGCTCCTAGAAAAGCTTGTTACACTCTGTTGCCCACCCACTTTATTACCCCAAGGTATCCTCAGATTCCCTTGATAAGAAGAAATGTGTCCATGTCATCACGGCACAGGTTAGAAAGTATAGGGAAAACCAGGAGCAGTTGTAAAATTTGCAAATAAACACAGGCAACTCACCTGTAACAGGAGTTCTAGGAGTGGTATATGTTGTTCATCCACACTTGTTGGCAGGTTCTTTGCCGCTTTAAATGTTGCTGGAAGGTCTTCAAGCTGGCTCCTCCCACCCACCCGGGTGGTAAAACCCTCGGCTTCGCCACATGATGCCAGATCTAGCCCGCTGGAAGCCAGGTTGCGCGTCGAAGCCAGTTAGGTCGGGTGGGTCATGTGGATGAATAACATATACTACTCCTAGAACTCCTGTTACAGGTGAGTAACCTGTATTTCTAGGGACATGGATATGTTGTTCAGTCCACACTTGCTGGTAGACTCCTAGCAGTTCTCCGGGAGGAGGGAGGCAAGGCGCACACCCCCTACTTAGGGAATAAGGATTGGAGAACTGAGGTCCCAAAACCAGCATCCTGGCATGACTCTAGGTCAATGTGGTAAAGGGAAATGAAGGTGTGTTCTGAATTCCAGGTAGCAGCCCTGCAGATTTCCTGGACAGGGACGTCCTTAGAAGCAGCCACCGAAGCAGCGGTATGGCTGGTAGAATGAGCTCTTATCCCTTTGGGAGGCTCCGTGCCTGCCAACCTATAGCAGAGATCTATGCAGGAGGTGACCCATCTGCCTATCATCCACTTGGCTGCAGGTCTGCCAGGTGCAGCTTCAGCGTAGGTGACAAACAGCTGGTGAACCTCTCCCCGAACTTCAGCCGTTCACTCCTTATAATAAGACAACGCTCTTCTAGGGTCCAGAGTATGGAGCCTATATTCAGCCTCCGAGGTGTGAATGGGGTAGAACACTGGCAGAGTCAACACATGGTTATGGTGAAACTCTTGACACCACCTTCAAAAGGAATTTCGGGTGAGGGCGAAGGACAACCTTGTCCCTGTGGAAGACCAGATAAGGAGACTCAATGGAAAGCGCCTGGAGCTCTCCCATCCTTCTGGCTGATGTGATAGCCACCAAGAAGGCGGTCTTCCACGACAGGTGAGAGATGTCACACCTGTACATTGGTTCGAATGGCTTGCCCATGAGCTTAGCCAATACCAGCAGTAGATCCCACGGAGGTGGAGGTTCTCGCACCGGAGGGATATGGTCTAGGCCTTGAAAGCACCCGACCACCTTCTCCTGTGCCACAGACTGCTTGCCGGCCCATGCCCGGTAAGCAGAGATGGCTGCCAGGTGCACCTTAAGGGTCGTTTACCGAAGCCCTAGCTGAGAAAGAGACCACAAGTAGTTCAGAATGCTAGCCAAGGAACAGGAGGAAGGGTTCAACCCCTTGTCCTGACACAAAATGGAGAATCTCTTCCATTTGAAGGCATAGTATTTTCTGGTTGACTCCTTACGGGACACCTCAATGACGTTGAGGACCTCGTCGGAAAGACCCAAGGCCTGGAACTCTAGCCACTCAGGAACCAGGCCATCAGGTGCAGGGACTGAAGGTCTGGGTGGAGAACCTTCCCCTTGTCGACTGAGAGCAGCTCCAGGAGGGCTGGAAGCTGCCTCGGGAGCCTGGAGCTGAGGCTGAGGAGATCTGGGTACCAGAACTAGTGGGGCCAGTCTGGGACTACCAGAATCACCTGCGCCTTGTCCCTCTTAGCCTTGAGAAGCACCTTGTGGATCAAAGGAAATGGAGGGAAGGCGTAGAAGAGGCCCAGGGTCCACGACCTCGAGAAGGCATCCCCCTGCAGCGAACCCTGCTGAGGGGGGCGGGCATGAAACAGCCTCGGCTTCGTATTCTCCCTGGAGGCAAACAGGTCCACCTCAAGGTAGCCCCAACGGGAGAACAGGTCTTGTACTACCTCCGGCAGGAGAGACCACTCGTGAGAAGCAGCGCCTATCTGGCTGAGGGCATCGGCCAGACTGTTGGAGACTCCTGCCATACAGATGGCTAGGAGATCAGACCAAATGCGGAAAGCCTCCTTGCACAGAGGCAAGAAGTGCATCCTGCACTGTCGGTTGAGATAATACATGGTCGTGGTGTTGTCCGACTGGACCTGAACCACCTGACCCAGTACAAACGAAGCAAAGGCAGTGAGGGCTAGTCGAAACCACTCGAAGCTCCAGCAGGTTGATGTGGCGTCGAGACTCCTGAGGGGACCAGAAGCCGTGGGCTCGGAGCTCCCCCAGATGGGCACCCCAACCCATCAGAGAGGCATCGGTTGTTAGAGTGACTGTCAGCTCGGGGTGGACGAACGGGATACCCTCCTGCAGGTGAGCTGGGACGAGCCACCACTGCAGGCCATCCCACATCTCCTGGGTCACTGTCACTGTCTGGTCCAGAGGCCTGGAGCGCTGTGACCACCCCCCCATTGCAGGGGATGCATACGCCAGCGGGCCCAATGGACTACGCTGGTGCAGGCCACCATGAGGCCCAGGAGGCGCAGGAAGTCCCGGGCAGGGCGCAATGCCCAACCAGAAATGATTGGGCAAAGGAGGAAAGGACCTCAGCCCTGTCCTCCGGGAGACGGGCTCTGGCTCGAAGAGAGTCGAGTTCTGCCCCGATGAACTGAATCACCTGGGATGGCACGAGTTCCGATTTGGCCTCGTTGATGAGGAGGCCAATCTGAGGGCAGACCTGGAGGGCCAGATCCCTGGACCTCTCCACCTCCAACCTGGAGGGGGCTGCAATCAGCCAGTTGTCCAGGTAAGGGTACACCTGGACCCCTCGACGCCACAGGAATGCTGCCACCACTGCCATGCATTTGGTGTAGACCCTGGGAGCTGGAGAGGGGCCGAACTCGTAGAAGGATTCCCCTGCTCAGAAGCGGAGGAATCGCTGATGAGACAGATGGATTGGCACGTGAAAGAACGCGTCCTGAAGGTCCAGAGAACAGAACCACATGCCTGGTTCCAAGGATGGAATGATCTGAGACAGAGTGACAATCCTGAAGGTGCGTGGCCTTAGGAACTTGTTCAGGTCGAGAATGGGGTGCCAGCCTCCCGTTCGTTTTGGTACCAGCAAGTACCTGGACACAAACCCTGGGTCTGGAGGGGGGTCTGCCACCTTGCTGATCACCTCCTTCTGGAGGAGCAAGGCAATGTCAGCTTGAGGAGCCGATAGTAAGGCTGTGGAACCCGTAGCCCCGTGGGGCGACAGCTCGATGGGGGGAACTGCTCGAATTTCAGAGGCAGACCCCTGACGACCACTTCTAGCACCCAGCAGTCTGTGGTGATAGCGGACCAGGTGGAAAAGAAGTGGCGGAGCCGTCTCCCCACGGGGGGAACCCGGGAGGAGTGACGAGGTTGGGGGCGACGACCCTCAACCTGTCACTGGTCAGGCTTGGAGGAAGGGCCCACTGAGGGACCTCCTTGACCCTTGTCTCCAGGCTTCCTACTAGAGGAAGCGGCAGACTTGGCCTTAGGGCGCCAAGTGTGAGCCTGCTGGCCCTGATGCTGGTGTTGCTTGGGCCAGACGTGCTGCAGGAGCAGAAGGGCGAAAGGACTTATGCTGCTGCGGGCGGCCTTTGTCATTCTGGGCAGATGTGACCGAGTCCAGGGTGGCATTGGACTTCTCGATCCTCTGGAGATGGCCTTCCACTCTGGGCCTGAACAAGTCGGTGCCCAGGAAGGGAACATCTGCCAGCTTGTGCTGGGTGTCTGCCGTGAAGGTTGAGATCTGCAGCCAAGCTCTGCAGCGCATTGGTCACTGCGGCCGCTACTGACCGGGCACAAGAGTCACCAATGTCCAATGAAGTTTGGAGCTGTTGTTTAGCCACCGCCCTTCCCTGATCTCGCACCTGCTTGACTGTCGTCTGAAGGTCAGCTGGGAGATAAAGAATCACCTCATCAAGGGAGCCCATAAGGACTTGTGAAAAATGTGCCATCAGAACAGCCGAGCTAGCCTGACGAAGGCCTAGGGAGGAAGCAGCGTAAACATTCCGCCCTGAGTAACCCAACTTTTTGGATTCCTTATCGGGCGGTTTGTCCATGTCCTGAGCATTCCCGGAATGCTGGAAAATGCTATCGGTCACTAACCCCTCTATAGAGGGGTGCTCCGAGAAACCAGAAAGTGAACTGGTGGGGACCATGTAATTCCGAGCCATCCTGGCCGAAGGCGCAGGACAAGATGCCAGCTGCTTCCACAACTCCAGGGCCGGGCCAACAATGGCTTTGGCCACAGGAAAGGCCTCCGTAGGGGAATCCCCTCGGTCCAGTATCTCTGTAAGGGGATACTTGGCCCATTTTTGGACGGGTTCAAGCTGCATCCCAGTAGACTCTGAGATGAGTCGAAGCATACCCAGAAACAAGGATGGGCTCTCGTCCACCGACTCGCCTCCTGCAGACTCCAGGTCAATCAGCCTGGAGAACAGGGAGGAGTCGTCATCAGACTCTGAGGAGTCTGCGAACAGCTGCCCAGTGCCTGAGCCACCCTTTACCTGACGAGGTCGATCGGGAGTGAGGGTGACCGACAACCTATGTGGCAAGCCCTGACCCAACTGAGAATCCTTCGTCGGGGCCCCAGTCTTCAGTTGTGGAGGTGAAGGTTCCACCACAATGGGTGGAGCAGCCATTTTCCACTGAACAACCAGCGCCGCGGGGGCCGCTCCTCGACTACCACGAAGGGTTGTTTCGGCCGCTCTGGTGACAGCCACTTAATGGCCAGAGAAGGTGACGGAGTTAGCTTGTTACCGGTTAGTAAAACTTGCTGCCACATCTAGTCCTCGTAGCACCGACGCAACTTGCACCGGAGCCTATCCTCCGAAGCAGACAAAGAGGACGAGTGGCAACGTCGCTTTCCATGGTGCCGAGACCAAGACTGCTGACATCAGCGGGACCAGCTGGACCTGTAAGTGGACCAAGACCTTCGGGGATTCCGAGAGTGGGTCAAAGAGGGAATGGGGAACCCACCCCTCCTTCGGTACAGGGACCTTAACCTGGGACTTCGGCACAGGAAGCACAGGCAAGTCCTCGGTAATCACCGGGGGAACCAGTGAACAAGGGTTGTCGGCATCTCCAGGTGACAAACCGTCCAGCGGGTCAAGAAAAATCTCGACTGCGTCGACGGATGTCTCGGCCGGCTGACCTGATGGGGACACTGTGAAGCCAGTGGCCGCAGCTGCAACCTCGACCGAAGTCGAGAGTCGACGGTCTGGTGAAGGGGATCTCTCCCTCTCCCACGAACATCGACGGTGGGACTTACCTTTAGAGTCCTTCTTTCCAGACCAACTGGAATGTCCCGATGGCCCTTCTCCCTTGGTGGAGAGGGACTTGACAAAGCTCCTTATAAGAAATAGTGTAGGAGGAGCCCAAGGAAAGCGGGATAAATGCCACGGCTGAGGAGGAAGAAGAAGCGGCCTGGGCCGCCTCCTCCTCGAGGGCGATCATCTGCTCCAACTGCTCCGCAGAGCCCGCCGCCGGACACCGCCCAACGGGCCTCCTTAGACTTGACCGGCGGGTACCATTTCTCGTGGCTCCCAAGAAGAAGTCTGGTAGCGCAGTCCTCCAAGACCGAAGCTAAGAAAGACCTGCACAATTCGCAGGCCTGCAAATCGTGTCCAAGCCCTAGGCAGTAGACGCACATGGAGTGCGGATCAGTCTGGGAATCTTCTGCCCAGAAGGGCACCAATGGAAGCCGGGAGTCGATTTGTCCATCGCAGCCGCAAGGGAATACAAAGACCGGAGTCTTGTAAATTTTAAAATTAGTTTTGGAAATTCCGAAAAGTGTGGATCCAAGCCTAAAACGCAGAACACAAAGGAGGGAACCTGAGCTTCCAAGCGGTAAAGAAGATCTGACATCATGGGGCGGAGTCGAGGATTTTACCACCCGGGTGGGTGGGAGAAGCCAGCTTGAAGACCTTCCGGCAACATTTAAAGCGGCAAGTAAACTGCCAACAAGTGTGGATTGAACAACAGATCCACGTCCCTAGAAATATTTATTTACACTAGCAGTAACATAATAAAATAAACCTGTTCAGAATAACTATATACAAAGGAAGAATAAACAGCAGATTCATCAGAGTTTTCCTTCAATCTCTGTGTGTCCATCTGGAAGCCACTGCAGCTCTTTTTATAAGTCCTTGCAACAACCCCCTTCTTAACAAGCATCCTGTTTTTTCTAAAATGTCCTTGTAAGTATCAGGCAGGTGCTGCTAGAACACAGTGTCCCAGAACAGATGGTCCACTTTCCACAGTTCTTGCAAAAGGCTTATAAAATGCACTCAGATAACCACTTGAGTTTCTGATAGCTTTTTGCAATCATCTCAAACTATAATTATATACATTTCAAAAATGAACACTATATAATTTCTATACAGAGGGATCCCAATATCGGTTACATTTCCATATAATGATTTGCATATATTTTTATATCAACAGATATGCAGGGAGGAAAAGACAGACAACAAGGGAAGACAGAGATAGTGAGAGGCAAAGAATTGCGAGACTGTCAGGGTGATCAAATCCTAGTACTCACAGGAAAATTTGGTTGTGTAACCAAACAGACAAGAGACAAGAAAAGAACAGATCCTTGCATTTAAACACTTTCTCCATATCAGCTGGGACAAGGTCCCATTCCACCCTGTCATAGTCAATGCTTATCTTTAACTCATTCAGCTCAAGGCAGCCAGTCTGAATAAGGTTAAGCATACAAATTAAGGCTAGTACTGTCTTCATATCCACTGCCTCTGCTGGTAGGCTTGATCTATTTACAACATTACAGTGGAGCCCTGTTCAATGCACAGCCTAAGTGTTGGTCAAATCTATACATTTATCAGGATTGTTCTTTTATAAAACATTTAAGAGGGTTTCTGAAAACTATAGAACTGACAAAAATTGGTGCACGTCAAATTTATTAATTTAACTGGTCTATTCTTTTAACAGATCTGAAAACCATTATGTTCTACCTTTCTGGACATTGCTCTTTTATTCTTTTAACAGGTTTATTCCTTTATGGGTATTCTTTAGTAAGGGCTTGTCTATACCTACAAGCCACAAATGTATCTGTTCAAAGTATTCATTTAACAAGTCTAGTCTACCATCAGGTATTCACTGAAGTGGGTTCCACTGTCTTTAACTGTATTCAAAACTATCCTAGGTGCTTGATAAGTTGGCTAGTGAGATGGTTAGCTTCAATGTTAGTGTAAGTCTCCCATTTTTAATTTAATGTGGTACTGCCACTCTCTCCAGGTTTTGCACAGTGTGCTATGCTCGTCTCCCCAGTTTATTCTCAATGTGATAAAGCTGACTTCTTTTTTACTCGGTGTTGAAGCTCATCTCCCTGGATTTTATTCATATGTTACTGCTAGTTCATACTTACTCAGTGCATTCCCCTCTAGCTGGCCCAGATTTTACTCAGTGCTCCTGCTAGCTTCTACAGGTTTTACTCAATGTGTCACTGCTAGTTTTCCCCAGTTTTTATTCAATGTGTTACCAACTTGCTTACTCTCTTCAGTTTTTACTCAGTGCATTACCGCTAGTTCCTGTAGTACTCAATGTTTTACCTTGCACATGGTCGGTCCACACTTGTGTCCACCTCGAAGGCTTTTTCAAAGTTGTAGAGACTTATAACTTCCTCATTTAGTGTGTCCGTTTCAATGCAGCCCTCAAATCTGGGAAGGTTGAGTTCTCCAGGTGGCTATAAGACAGAGAGTCTCAACATATTTCTGGACGTGAAACTCCAATAAGCCAATACCTAAATAAACAAACTCATCACTGTGCCAGAAGCTCTGTTGCCTTGTACTTGTTGGCAGGCTGTAATTGTTTCTGTCTTATAGGAAAACAATGCTGAACCTACACGTCATTATTCATAGCAGAAGTTGTTTTTAAGTACTCATTCCAATTCTGTCATTGTTCCATCTATACAGGCCTTTTAGTAACCTCAGACAGGGTTTCTGATTATAAAATGGGCCGATATAATGCTGAAAGCTGATAGGTAAAGAGCCAGTTTCACCGAAGATGTTCCCTAGAACAACCTCACAAGTGAAACTAGTGCCCCAAAAAACACCTACTTATGACCGTAAACTCATAAAATGGATCCATTTAATAATCACAGTAAGGCATTTTAGGATGTGTGTCTCCGGGATAACATCACTTTTCAGACGGATGAAGGCATTCGGCCAGTGGCGTCATGCCTCACAACACATCCAAGGTGTGACATTACCTTATCATGACACATGCCCTGGCATGACTTGTTTCTTAATTTAGATACTGGTGTTAAGTACAATTTGAGAACTATGTGATGTACTTTTTTTTTGGTAACTGGGTAAGGCCCACTAGGCACAAGTGGCTGTTTTCAGAGGTGACCAGCAAGCACTGGGGAGGTTAAGTGTCATGCTCAGAGTCACGCAGTATGCAAGTGGAGATTGTGGCAATCAAACAGTACAGTTACGTAAGAACTTACCATAACAGTAGATCTTCAAGAACGGCTCTTGCAGCAGGTTACACCATTAGGACTGAAGCCAGCAGGTGCCAGGACCCCACGGAAATGTTCTAGCTAGCAGTATTCAGTGGGGACTGCCTCAGACGTCAGTCCCGTCCCCGACGTCAGGCATAGTATATAAGGAGGCGGTTCCCCAGAATCCCCAGTTCTCCCGGCCGCTGGACGACATCAGAAGAGGAGACTGAGGATCCACCATCAAATGACAATCAGAGTGGTGTTGAGAACACCTGATCCTAGGAGAAGGATATCGTAACGTTGCGTTGCTGTCCTATTTGTAGGCAACTGTCAGCTCTGAGAGAGGAGGCTGCCCACCTCCAGGCTGAACTAGCAAGGACTAAGGAGGCCTCCCCCTCCCAAAGAGCACCACTGCCACAACCACTGAATCAGAGGTTTCGGAGTATGAAGAGCAGTAGGACCACAGTGGGTTCTGGGAGGGTGCGGGTGGTGGACCAGAGGCGAAGCCCTCCAGTTGTACCTCTACACAAATCAGATGCCATTCTGGCAGAGCAAGGTTCCTCTATGATGGCACCCTCAGTGGAGACCCAGAAGAATGCTGAGGACATCCACAAGGGAGACCCACAAAAGGGTGGCAAGGGACACCACAGGGGAAGGAAACAGCTACTGATAGGGGACTCAATTGTTAGGGGGGTAGAACTGGGGAAGGGAGAGAAGGAAGTAAGCTGCCTGCCTGGTGCCATGGCTTGGAGGGACAAGAAGCGAATCCTCACAATTGTAGAAGCAGCATCACAGGAGAGAGAACTAGATATCATTGTCCACCTTGGGACAAATGACCTAGCTAGGCATGGGATCAGTGCAGTGCAGAATGAATTTGTGGAGTTGGGAGGGCCTCAGATGGGCAGCAAGCACAGTAACCTTCTCAGAGGTGCTACCAGTCCATGGCAGGAATGAGGCTAGGGTACTGCACACCATGCAGTTTAATGAATGGTTGCAAAACTGGTGCAGCACAAGGTTTTGGCTTCATTGGGACTGGGGTCCACCTGGAGAGATAAAGGTCTATACTGGTATGATGGTCTGCATTTGTCCAAAAGGGGACCAAGCTCCTAGGTGACAGGTTTAAATGCTTCCTTGGCAAGCTTTTAAACTAGATAAGGGGAGGTACTGATAAAAGGCAGGAAAAGTCAAGCCTCCCCCCACAAAACAGGGCAGGTAGTAGGGTAAACACTGAGGTACAGAGCTCAACACAGGGCAGGATGGGGTAAATGGTAAAATAGATAAGAGCAATAAGAGCAGGGATGGGGGAAAAAAGGATCAAGCCAACATTAAATGGAGGGCAATGACTACTAATGCCCGTAGTCTGGGAAACAAGCCTTCTGAGCTAGTAGCTTTGATGGAAGATGAACAATTACATATTGTGGCAGTCACAGAAACATGGTACACCGAGAACCATGAATGGGATGTCAACATACCAGGGTACACAATCTACAGAAGGGACAGGAAGGCAAAAGAGGAGGTGGAGTAGCTCTATACATAAGAGAAGGATCAAAGCTACAGAACTAAAAAGTAAAGGGGAGGACAAGAGGCACTCTGGGTTACCTTGGAGATGGAGAATGGCATGCATAATCCGCTAGGGGTTGTATACAGACCCCGTCTCAAGGAGAAATGGACAATAAAATGATAGAGGACATTCTCAAAATGGCTGAAAAAGGGGAGATACTGTTGATGGGGGACCTGAATATGCCAGATGTTAACTGGAGGACATGTACTGCAGCCACATCCAAGAGCAGGGTCATTCTCGATGCCCTGCAGAAGCAGAACCTTAGACAGCTAGTGCTGGAACCACTCGGGAGGGAGCAATACTAGACCTAGTACTCTCAAATGAGAGAGGATCACAAATTTAGAAGTCAGTAGACATCTGAGACAAGCGACCACTGCACAGTGTGCTTCACAATGAGCACAACCATGGAGATAAGCTATACAAAAACAAAGATACTGGACTTTAGAAGGGCTGACTTTAGCAAAATGGGTGAACACCTGAAGAATGCACTAGCAAATGGCCAAATAGGAGGGGTGGAAGAACAATGGAGAAAAATCAAAACTGCCATCATAGAGGCAACAAGTCTTTGTGTAAAACAAATAAAGAAAACAAAGCGGAGTAAAAAACCACTATGGTTCTCAAAAGAGGTGGCAGGGAAGGTTAAGGAGAAAAAGGCTGCATTCAATAAGTATAAGGAATCACAGAGGGAGCACGACAGGGAACTGTATCAATTAAAGCAGAAAGAAGTAGGAAAGGCAGTCAGAATAGCAAAGGCACAAACCGAGGAAAAAATAGCCAACTCGGTCAAAAAGGGGGTTAAACCTTTATAGGTACATTAAGGAGCATAGAAAGGTTAAGGGAGGGATAGTGAAGATTAATAAAGGAGAGGGAGGTGGGCAGAGGAGACAGTGAAAAGGCAGAGATACTGAATGAATACTTTTGCTCAGTATTCACAAAAGAAGATGAGGAGCAGCTACCTAAAACCAGACAATAGAAGCACTCTGGGTAGAGGGTTGATACCAGTCCATTCACAGAAGAAAGAGTCCTGAAGAACTCCTAAAACTCAAGGTGGACAGAGCAATGAGACTGGAGGATTCACCCAGAATCCTAAAAAGAACTAAGGGGGACCTACTGACACACTGACCACACTTTTAACAAATCATGGCAGGATGGGGTGGTACCTGAGGACTGGAGGAGGGCAGATGTGATTCCCTTTACAAAAGTGGGAGCAAGGCAGAAGCAGGAAACTACAGACCTGTAAGTTTGACCTCAGTGGTAGGGAAATGATGGAATCACTTCTGAAAGAAAGAATTGTTGAGCACCTAGAGCAGCGGGGCACAGGACCCAAAGCAACATGGATTTACAGCAGGAAGGTCATGTCAGACTAATCTAATTGATTTCTTTGACTGGGTGACCAAAGTAATAGACCAGGGAGGGGCTGTGGATATGGCCTACCTAGACTTTAGCAAGGCATTTGACACAGTCCGCACAAAAGATTAATAATCAAGTTAGACAGCCTGGGAGTGGGTCCCAGGGTGGTAGCCTGGGTAGCGAACTGGCTGCACAACAGGACACAGAAGGTAATAGTGAATGGAACACATTCCGAAGAAAGGGGGGTTACTAGTGGAGTACCTCAGGGCTCAGTACTGGGTCCAATCCTCTTTAACATCTTTATAAGTGACATTGCAGAGGGTCTGGAGGGAAAGGTATGCCTCTTTGCAGATGACACAAAGATCTGTAACAGAGTTGATACACAAGAGGGGTAGAAAAGATGAGAAGGGACTTGGCAAGGTTGGAGGAATGGTCAGACATATGGCAACTTAGATTCAATGCAAAGAAGTGCAAAGTAATGCACCTGGGAAACAAAAACCCAGGAGAAGAATACACAATAGCAGGGGAGGTACTAACAACAACAAAAATGGAAAGGGACCTGGGAGTAGTCATATCAGATGACCTAATGGTGGGTAAGCAATGTGAAAAGTCAGTAAGGAGAGCCAGGGAATATTGGGATGCATAGGAATGGGCATCACAAGTAGAAAAAGGGAAGTGATTATCCCTCTATACAGACAGTTGGTGAGACCCCATCTGGACTACTGTGTGCAGTTCTGGAGACCTCATCTACGCAAGGACATAGACAGGATGGAAGCAGTCAGAGGAGGGGCAACTAAAATGGTGCAGGGTCTACATCAGAAACCATATGAAGAGAGACTGAGAGAGCTTAATATGTATACGATGAAAGGAGGGACAGTGGGACATGATAGAAGCGTTCAAGTACCTCAGGGAATCAACAAAGTCCAGGAGGGTAGCATCTTTCAGAAAAAGAGATGTGTAAGAACAAGGGGGCACAGTTTAAAGACAGAGGGGGGACGGCTCAGGGGTAATGTGAGGAAATTCTTTTTCACGGAGAGAGTGGTGGATACATGGAACAGCCTTCCTGAGGAGGTTGTTGGGTCTAAAACAGTGGGGGAATTCAAACATGCATGGGACAGACACAAAGCAATTATAGTGTGGGGTTGCAGGAAACAGGCTGTTGGTTAACTAGAATCTGCAGCTTATCCAGTAGGTAGGGAAATGGGCAGACTGGGTGGGTCAAGTGGTCCTTTTCTGCCGTCAAAGTCTTTGTTTCTATGTAACAAAATATCCACCTCCAGCGGGGATGGTGTGTGTGTGTGGGGGGGGGGGGGAGTACCTGCTGCAAGAGCTGTTCTCGAAGATCTACTGTTACGGTAAGTTCTTACGTAACTGTACTATCTTACTTTGAGAAACAGCTCTTGCAGCAGGTTACACCATTAGGACTGATTCCTAAGCAATACTGGAAATCCCTCACCATTGGGAGGAGGGAAGATAGAAATCACTAGTAGAACCGAAGCCTAGGACAGTAGTCCTTGAAGGACTGCTAGACCAAAACCTGCTCTTCGCCTCGATGCAACGTCCAGGCTATAATGCCTGATGAAGGTGTGCACAGAGCTCCAAGTGGCTGCTGCACAGATGGCTGAGGTGGACACGTTCTTTAAGGCCGCAAAGGAGGTAGCCACCCCTCTTGTGGAATGACCCTTAACCGCGCCCGGTAAGGGTTTGTTATGTTTCTGGTAACAGAACGTGATACAATGTATGAGCCACCTGGACAGTGACTTTTTGGAAACAGGAGCTCCCATCATCCTGTGGGCGAAGGAGACAAAAAGCTGATCAGATTTTTGGTGGTGTTTGGTTCTGGTCAGGTAGTATCGAAGACACCTGTGCACACCTAAAGTGTGCAACAGGGCCTCTCCTCGATTAGAATATTTACAGAAGTACACTGGTAGATCGATATCCTGATTAAGAGTGAGAGCTGAGACCACTTCAGGCAGAAACTACAGATTAGTCCACAGGGATACCCTGTCCTGCTGGAAAACCAAATAAGGTTCCTTGCAAATCAGTGCGTGAAGTTCCAAAATTCTTCTGGCCGAAGTAACGGCAACTAAAAACAACGTCTTCCATGTAAGGAGACATAGCATGCAATCTGCGGCTGGTTCAAAAGGTGGCAGCGTAAGCTGCTCTAGGACAAAGGGTATATCGCAAGGCTGAATAGGATCCTTAATCAGAGGTCTAAGGTGGAGGACACCTCTCAGGAAGGCTTGTGCCATGTCCAACTGCGATATGAGACGTTGGCCTATAGGAATGTGATAGGCTGAGATGGCACAATGGTGTTCTTTTATCGAGGAGTAAGCCAAGCCTGTCTGAAAAAGAGACAGGAGGTAGTCCAAGACCGACCCTTCTGGACAATCCATTGGCGAAAACCCCCGTGCTTGAGCCCAGAGGCAAAATCTGTGCCATTTCATGGCATAAGTAGCATGAGTGGCCAGTTTTCTAGTAGCCACTAGAACATCTGCTACCTCTTGCAAGACCCTGTATCGCATAATGGCAATTTCTCTAGGAGCCAGACACGCAGGTTCAGCAAACGAAGGTCTGGATGGACCAAGAAGCCCACTCTCCTGAGACAGTAAGTGAGAGCTGATTGGCAGAGGCACTGGCGGTTCCCAGTACAGCTGATGTAGTAGAGGGAACCAGATCTGCCTGGGCCAAAACGTCACGACAAGTATCAGCGTCACTTGCTCCCTATGAAGTTTCAAAAGGACCCTCTGGATCAATGATAAGGGGGGGAAGCATAGAGGAATCTGCCCACCCAGGAGAGGGACGTGTCTGGCCAGAAAACACCAGGCCCTGGATCTAGCGAGCAAAAATTGGGCAGTTCTGTGCTGTATGGGGACGCGAAAATGTCTAACTCTGGTGTACCCCATCTGCGAAACAGATCCTCTACTACCTCCTGGAGTAGCTCCACTCATGGACTCTGGCCTGAGAGCGACTCAGGCTGTCGGCGATAAAGTTGTCCACCCCTGGGACATGAACAGCAATGAGGTTTGCGCCATGTTATAGAACCCAATCCCACACCCTCATGGTCTACCTGCAAAGCGGGTAGGAATGGGTGCCTCCTTGTTTGTTAAGGTAATACATCACCGTGGAATTGTCTGTTTGTAACAGAAGGGTACCCAGTGGAATCTCCAACTGGAAAGCCTGCAAGGTGTAAAGAACAGCTCTTATTTCCAGCATATTTATGTGGAGATGAGTCTCTTGGGCTGTCCACAGGCCCTGAGACCTGATACCGTCGAGATGTGCTCCCCACCCGAGCCCTGAGGCATCTGTGGAAAGCGTCACAATTGGAGACGGCGCAATGAAGGGGACCCCCACCAACAGATTCTTTGAATCTAACCACCATTGCCAATCACGGATTACGGCCTTTGTGATCCGAACTGGGAGCTGCAGATGGTCTTGCCTTTGATCCCACTGGACCCGTACATCCACTGGGTCACCCGCATGTGGAGATGGGCCAACGGGACTGTTGCAATGGCCGCGGCCATATGTCCGACGGTCCTCTTTGCCGAAAAGTCCCTGATGAGGGATCTGACGTGTTCCGCTTATTCCCAGGGTAGAAAAGCTTTCCCCTGGACAGTGTCCAGAACTGCGCCTATGAACTGCAGAATCGGTGACAGAACCAGGAGTGACTTCTCTTGATTGATAATGATGCCCAATATCTCAAACAGAGATCGAGTACAATGAATGGTGGACATCAAGGCCTCCCGAGAGGGTGCCACGAGAAGCCAGTCGTCCAGGTAGAGGAACACGTAGTAGCCTTGTCTCCTCAGAGTCACCGCTATGACAGCCATGCACTTCGTGAATACCCGAGGTGCCGATGACAGTCTGAAGGGGAGGGCTTGGAACTGATAATGGTGACCCTGGAACTCGAAGCGTAAAAACTTCCTGTGCGCTTGAGCGATGGGTATGTGCAGGTAAGCATCCTGCATGGCCAAGGACGCTAGAAAGGTGCCCTGCTTGAGCATGGGAATCAGACCTGGAAGGGTCACCATGCAGAAGCGTTTGAATAGGACGGAAGCATTGAGGTCGCTGAGATCCAGTATTGGACGGAGGTCCCCCGTCTTCTTGGGAACCAGAAAGAAGTGAGAATAATAACCTGCACCTCTTTAGTTCCACGGTATGTACTCTATAGCTTCTTTTTCGAGAAGCGCAAGCACCTCCTACTGTATGAGCAGAGCATGCTGACCCGAGTAACGGGAAAGCAGGGGAGGTCTTGACGGTGGGTGGTCGAGAAATTCAATGAATTGACCTTTCTTGACCATTTGGAGAACCCCCTGGTCGGCGGTAATTGACTGCCACCCTGAAAAGTGGCAAGCGATGCGACCCCCGACCTTTTGTGCCCGTTGATCCAGAGGAGGGTTGGGGGCCGGAAAGGAGTCATGCTGTGGCAGCACTGGTTCCTGCAGGCTGGGCCGGTTTGGTATAATGCTGGCCTCTGCCTGGGGAAGACTTAGCCTGGGCTTTACGATGAAAGGTGCCCCTTTGTTGCTAGCCGGAACGTGGCTGCTGCCATTGTTACCGGCTGCGAAAATGGTTCTGGTTCCTACGAAAGGAACCGGGCCTTGATCTGTACATGGCTTGTATGGATCTAACTGCCTTCCTGGTGTCCCGGAGCTTGGTGATGACCTTCTCCGAGTGTTCACCAAACAGGACTTTGCCATTGTATGGGACGTCAAGAATGTTCTTCTGTACGTCCAGGGTAAAGCCGGAGACATGGAGCCAAGAGTATCTCCAGAGACAGATGCCCGAAGCTGCAGCTCTGGCAGATGAGTCCGTAGAATCATATGCAGCTGGTAGCACTTGGGTTCCCACATCAGACCTTGTGCGGAGGAGGTTTAGGAGCTCCGCCTTCTGATCACCATCCAGTAATTTGTCGACAAGGTCCTGGCCCTGTTCCCACATGGCATTCTGAAACTGAACCATGTGTGACAGGTAGTTCAAGAACCTGATGGAGCATGTAGCAGCTGCATACATGCGCCTCCACAGGGCATCCAACTGTTTGGATTCCTGGTCCAGTGGCTGTGTGCTCATATGCTGCAGTTATTGGGACCGGTCATGAGAGGCCGTAATGGCCAGGGAGTCAGCCAGAGGTTATTGTGGCAAGTACTGGTCCTCTTTTGGGGCCTTGTACAGGCGGTCAGCTTTCTTCAGCACAGTGGGGGTGGAGTGCGGATGCTTCCACGCAGTCTTGGTGACATTCGCGAAGGTGTCCACCAAGGGCGGCACTACCACAGGCTTTGGATCTTTCTATCGAAGATATCGGGCAAGGCGCTGTCTCTCAAGGTTGAGGTCTTCAGAATCCCATCCCATGTTCTCCTGGATGTGCCTCATAATCTCAGAGAAGGAGGCATCATCCGGAGGTGACCTGGGTAGGTCTTCGGGTCAGGCGATGGGATCCTAAGTGGAGAAGGAGATCTGGAGATTTCAGAAGTGCTGGATCTAGAGTCCTCCCCTGACGGAGTGTACCAACGACATCTGGATCGCCTGGGGCTGGGACACCCTGAAGGAAATCTTGAGGGAGGCCTTCTCAGATCCTTATATCTACCCCTAGAAGGTGGAGTGTGCTTCTTGGGGGTTGGTAGTCGTCCTGCTGGATCCTGTGGTGGAGGAGGGGGCGTGGAAGGTGAAGGAGGAGGAGGTTTTAAGGGATCACATCTTTCCAGATAATGTCCCACCAAAAAGTGAAGAGATCCTTGACCTCTTGAATGTTCATGCTCGATGACGGGGCTGGTGCTGGTGGTCTGTCACCGGGGTTGGGCATCGGGTCCACAGGTGTCTCCAGAGTGGATGAAGGCTCCCTTGGAAGTCCGGCGTCCTCTGTGTAGCCTGCCTGGTCCTCAGGCAATGTCATGTTCTCCTCTGTGGAGTCCCTGCGACCGGTGTCCACCGGTGACTGGGGGGCAGTCTTCGGCTCTGGCAAGTGTGAGGCCGATGTCAGTCACTTGGCCGACGTCTTCGGGTCCAGTGAATGCCTGGCCAATGTCTGGTGTTTGGCCGATGTCCTTGGCTCTGGCAAACGCCTGGCTGACTTCGGTGCATGCTCGACGATGGGTGCTTGGCCGATGTCTGGTGTTTGGCCGATGTCCTTGGCTCCAGCGAATGCCTGGCCAACTCCGGGTGCATGGTCGACAACAGATGCTTGGCCGACATTGGGTCCTTCATCCGCTTTAGGGACGTCAGGTCTTTTGTCTTCCCGAGTGGAGGATCCGGACCCCTGGGAGACCGATCTGGAGTCAGGGTCCCAACGTCGGACAGAAGAGGAAGACTTGTGACAGTCAGAAGACTTAGAAGAGGCCCGGGAGGCAGTGGAGGAAGCCGAAGGCCTGGACGTCTTTATGGGTTGGAGCGAAGCCGAAGAACCACCTGTAGCCTTTACCTTAACCGGAGGGGGCTGAGAACGAGCCCTAGAGGGAGAGCGGTCAGATCGTGTGGAGCCTGAGCTACGCGAGTCTGAGGCCCGGTTCGGGGATCTGGACCTTGCCTTCTCCCAGTGCTTATCCCAGTATTTGTGGGCTTTCGAGGAAGATTCAGCTCTGGAGGAAGGTTCCTTATCCATTCTGCTAAGTTTTTCTTCCAAACGGTACCCTTGAAGTGCCTTCTGACGGTGGATCCTGGTGCAGCTGCTGAACCCGTTGACAGAAGGAGCAAGCCTTGGTGTCATGGCCCGGGCCTAAGCACAGCAGGCAGGATGAATGAGGATCCTTGAAAGGGATCTGTTTTCTGCAGGCACACTTGGAAGTGTGTCCCTCAGAAGAAGGAGTTGGAGATGCCGACATTAGTTTAGTAAAACTACTATGAAAAGTTCTTATTCGTCGTGTGCTAGAGTAAGACCGAGAGGCTGAAGCTGGTGAGTCGACAGCGGGAAAAGAACTGGGGATTCTGGGGGACCGCCCTTCTTATGTACTGTGCCTGATGTCGGCGGCGGCACCGATGTCGGAGGCGGTCCCTGCTGAATATTGCTAGCTAGAAAATTTCCGTGGGGTCCTGACGCCTGCCGGCTTCAGTCCTAATGGTGTAACCTGCTGCAAGAGCTGTTTCTTGAAGTAAGATCTAGGTATGCTGGATGTACCAAGCTCATTCACAGCTCGTTATATACAGCTACCTTATGTCTCTCTCAACCACAGGGTTGCATAGTACAACACAGATGTATTGTGACACACTGTAAGAGCTTAGCAAGGACATAAACCACATCATACAGTTCAAAAATGGTTCTTACCATCAATATGTAAATTAGAAACACCCATTAGGATAACTGAAAAGCCTATATAGATACAATAACAGAATGTGAAGCAGTGTTTAAAAATCAGCTACTACTGGGAAAAAACGACCTTTAGGTTCAATGCAGTTCTCCTTTACCACTTGTGCATACAGTTTATTTAATCCGTGTTTTCCCACACATACCCCTATCCCCCGCTTGAAGCTCTGTAAACCAGTGGAATTTTTCAGTTCTTGTTATAAGCAATGCAATGTCCCCTATCCCCCACCTCACAGAACCAGGCACATTAAGAATTTGTACACCAACAACAAAGCATAATTAGGCACTTTTCAGAACATTTAAGAAGTAAATTCTTTCACTAGTTTTTTTGTTTTGGTTTAACCGATTGTTTCAACGTGAGGACCCCATCTGAGGGAAGCAGAAATTATTAGTCCCAACAAATTTACACTATGAACAATGTCAAAAATTTCTGAGTCAAGAGAAACGAGAAAATAATGCAAACAAAGCAGGATACCAGCTGGGGACACGACTGAACCATTTAAATACATGCAGGGTATTAACAAGGTAGACTCCAAATGGCTGTTCACAACCTGCAACAATACAAATGACAGGGAGAACAGTAAGAAACTGGTGGTAGAGCAGGGGAGAGGTACAGAGGTGATGTGAGGAAGTACTACTTCACACAGAGAGTGGTAGAGGGGTGGATCTAGCCACCTGCAGTACTGGTCAGTGCAAAAACAGTGAAGAGCTTTTGGGGGGATAGGCACAAAGAGCTGGACAAGACAGCAGGGGCCAGGGGAGGGGGAGAAGTTGGTCATGATTTGGGGGGGCACGTACATCCTTGTAAGGACTGTTTTTATTTTCTCACATAACCAGTTAAGGCCCACTGGCCACAAGGCCTGTTAACAGGAGTGAACCGAAAAGCACTGAGGAGGTTAAGTGACTCGCTCAGGGTCACACAGTATGCAAGTGGAGGTTGTGGGAATCAAACCCAGGACTGCTGGATACTCTAACCTCTAGGCTATACTGCCAGCCAAGGACGACTTCTACTGGCAGTTTCCTATGCATCTATGTTTTTAATGAGGAGGGGACAGAGGTAGAGGTAGGGTTTACTGTAAGAGCTGGTGTGGGCGGAGCAGTCACAGACAGCTTTAAAGAGCAACTCTCTTTGCATACCCAATGCAGTACAGTAAGAACTGTTACCTCCCCCAGAGTCCATCCATACTTAAATTATAATTTTGAGATCCATTATTTTTGGAAGGGAAGGGATCGCATTTTGGCTTCATGGAGCCGAGCAGCTGATCCCTTCCACTTCCCTGTCCTGAGCGCCACCCTGTGTTAGCATGTTTTGCAACGTCATTATATGGAGAGCGTGGGGGTGCACTGCACAGATTACTATAGGGGCCGATTTTAATGTATTTTTAATAGTTCAGGGTTCCGATAGAGATAAATCAAAGCCACCCCTCAACTAACAAGCCACTATCACAAAGGACAGCAGATTTTTCAGCTGATGAATGATGAAGCTGAACTTTGTATCTTTTTTTTTTAAAATGAACTCTCTTCTCCTTCGATCTGGAGCATCTCTCTGAGGTACCCTCTCAGTCTGCCCTCTACTCCTCACAGTGACCTCCCCCTAAGTCCCCCACAGGACTTCCCAGCCCCCCCCGATCACCCCCGGGGGAGGGTCCACCTCTCCCACCTAGTGGCTCTTTCTGCGATTACAGAGTCCGTCTTGTGGGTGGATCCAGGACCACTGGGGGAAGGTCCGGTGTTGGGGATGTGGGGCTAGACCACTGGGGTCCTCATCGCCTCCCCAGTTCTCCGGGGCTTTCCTCCGCATGTTTTCCCTGCGAGGCGCGGATGTGCAATGGTGTCCATGGTCCTAACACACTCAAGCTCCGCCCCCAGCATCCACACGTGCAGACTGTTCCAGTGCTGCCCCTGGCTACCACCAGGAGCCCTACGAGAGCATCACAATCCCCAGATTTCTCCCTGGGAAGGGAGGGCAGTCCTCCATACACTCAATCCCTTCCCTATCGACCCGGTGGCCCAAATCGGTTCCCGAACTCGGGCCGAGGGCATGGCACAAGGTGTGGCATCCAGCACCTCAACCCTCAGTGCCACTGGGCCCGAACTTTGTATACTGCTGGGGAAAGGAACGATGTAGCAGAAATAGCTGCAAACTATAGCATCCTGCCACCAGCTTGGTCATGTTAAAAGGGCATTGTAGTATGTTTATGTCTTATGAATAGTTTGATGTATAAACTTTGTCAAAATCTGTACATCTTGTCATGCCAATAAAGTTATTCTGAATTTTAACTGAATTTGAGAGGGAGGGTGGTAGGTGGGGGGGAGAGAGACACTAACTAATAAGCTGAAAGTTTAGCAAAGAGAAGATGATATGCTAGGATGAAAAGGAGGATGCAAGGGGAGGTGGCTCTTTGTGGGAGGTGCTTTCCTGCACCTCTGGCTGAAGCCACAGATCTGACTGCGGAGTCTTTGATCATCTCTGGCTGCCTGCCTACATCAGTCAATCATAATCCTGTGCTCGTATGATGGACATTATGGTCATAGCCACAGTAACAGATTGTGATGTCACATGTAAACATGCAGGTGGGGCAAATGAAGTCTAAGACATGGGGATTTAGTTACCATGTATACATAACTGAAAAAGAGAAGGTAATCACAGACCACAAGAAAACTATAATCTGAAAAAAGCTACTAATTAATTTTTTTAAAAGATTCCCCCCTGAGGCATCAAAGTCCCTTTAAGGTGCAACAAAATTCCTGTTTTCCTTACCGAGAAGTTTGCTGGATAACCTCCAATGTAAAAGATCAACTTCTGTGGATCAACGTTAAGAAGGCCCAACTGCCCCTTAGCTACAACGGTGCCCTTGGTCTCCTCCAGCTGTCTGTCTTGTTTTTGTATGGTCACAGACATCTGGCCGTACTGCAGAATTCTGTAAGGAGAAACAGGACATTGTGAACCAAGACTCATAACTCACCTCTTGCCAGGCTCACCGGTGCTGGTGGCAGTGTGTTTTGCTTTCATGTGGGGAGACCGGTGCTTGCAACTCACACCTTCTAGCCTCGGGTTGATGGGAGATTACAAAAAACTTGAGGTGCTTCTGCAATACTGGGTTACTTGTCAGAAACAACAAAAAAGCAAGACAAAAGAAAAGCACTGCAAACAGCTCAATTATACCAGACTCACCAGTTTCCAGCAAATTTACTGCAAGGCAGCTCAAATATGAACTGCAAACTGGAAAGTGGAATAGACCTACAAATAGTCTGAAAATGTATCAGACATCAACAGGTATAACAATAAGTCCCCTGGTGCTATGAGATCTGACACCTCTTCCTCAGGAGGGCGTAGCCAGACCACCAAAATCCCCTTCTTAAAAAGTCAATTTAAACATGTGAACAATGACAAAAACAGAACTGTGTGTGAAAGGGTTGGGGGGGGGAGGTTGCAAAGATAAAAAAAGTAGAAATTTCTTATAAAAATAGAAGAAATACAAACAGACCACTTCTCAGTGCAGCTAAGCCCCTGCCAGGCATAGAAGGAATGTGAAGAAATGCTACTTCATTGAAATGATGGCAGACACCAGAAATAGACTGAAGGTAAAGTGGTGGAGGCAAAAACAGGAGGGGGCTTCAAGCATGTGTGGGATAGACATAAGAGAGTATTAGTGAACAGGGAGGAAGGAGGGAGGGTCGCTGGAGTCCAGTTAAGATCCGTGGAGGGAGACTAGGCAGGGACCACTTCAGCAGACTGGGTGGGCCAAGCAGTCCTTTTCTGACGACATATTTTATGTTTTTATAAATGTGAGAAACCAAGGGGAATTGCAGAATTAAAAATATCCAAATGGTAGTTCCTCGATTTACATCACCTCTGAAAAAGGGAAGACGGAGGGAATGGGGGTGGTGTTACCTGGGATGGGAGTACAGGTGGCTCACTACAGCAATTATGCACTTTCTATCTGAGCTGTTTTTCAACACATTTGCAGGAAACCGGTGAAGTCATTATATTACTAGGTTTACTATGTCGGATAGGACAAAAGTAGGTAGAAGCCAGCTGAGACTGTCCCCAGCATTGAGGGCCATGAGATATGGGGCAGATTTTCTTTTAACCAGATATCAAGACTATTCTTAAATGATCTGGAGTTATCGATGTTAACCAACTCCTGTGGCAGAGTATTTTAAATCTTTGAAGAACGAATTGTAAAAAATCATCCCTTTTGTTTGTATTAACTTTCTTGACTTCAAGCTGCTTATTATGAAGTCTGGGAATGATATTTACGCTGTCTTGAGTGGTTTTCCTTTGTTTCTCTTGCTGGGTTAATGGGATTCCCATGTGGAGGTAGAGCATCTGAGATTTGAAGTTGGGGTGCTTAGTGCCTCCTGTGGTTGGGTCTTCAGGCAGTATTGGTGCCATCAGTAGCCAAGACACCCCTGATGCTGAGACAGAGAAAGAGAGAGAAAGCAGCCAGAGCTTCCTTAAATCAAGGAGGTTATTTTCTAGACTACACTGAACTGAATTATTACTTTTTGGACCTGTGTAAAGTACAGTACAGTTACATAAGAACTTGCCGTAACAGTAGATCTTCGAGAACAGCTCTTGCAGCAGGTTACACCATTAGGATTGAAGCCGGCAGGTGCCAGGACCCCACGGAAATTTTCTAGCTAGCAGTATTCAGCGGGGACCGCCCCCAACATCGGTCCCACCCCTGACGTCAGGCACAGTACATAAGGAGGCGGTCCCCCAGAATCCCCAGTTCTCCCGCAGGAGATTCCTGGCCGCTAGATGACATCAGAAGAGGAGACTGAGGATCTGCCATCAAATGGCAATCAGAGATGCTGAGAACACCTGATCCTAGGAGAAGGATGTTGGAATGAGAATCTACCTCCAGTGGGGATGGTGGGAGGGAAAGTACCTGCTGCAAGAGCTGTTCTCGAAGATCTACTGTTAGGGTAAGTTCTTACGTAACTGTACTATTTTACTTTGAGAAACAGCTCTTGCAGCAGGTTACACCATGAGGACTGATTCCCAAGCAATAATGGAAATCCCACACCACTGGGAGGAGGGAAGGTAGAAATCCTTAATGAAACCAAAGCCTAGGACAGAAGCCCTTGAAGGACTGCTAGACCAAAACCTGCTCTTCGTCTCAATGCGCTATCCAGGCTATAATGCCTGATGAAAGTGTGCATGGAGCTCCAAGTAGCTGCAGCACAGATAGCCAAGGTGGACACATTCTTAAGGGCCACAAAGGAGGTAGCCACCCCCTTTGTGGAATGACCCATAACCGTGCCAGGTAAGGGTTTGTTGCACTTCTGGTAACAGAACGTGATGCACTGAATGAGCCACCTGGACAGCGACTATTTGGAAACAGGAGCTCCCATCATCCTGTGGGCAAAGCAGACAAAAAGCTGGTCTGATTTTCGGTGGTGTTTGGTTCTGGTCAGGTAGTATCGAAGACACCTATGCACATCTAGGGTGTGCAACAGGGCCTCTCCTCGATTCGAAAAGTTGGGAAAGTACACTGGTAGATCAATGTCTTGATTAAGGGTGAGAGCTGAGACCACCTTAGGCAGAAATTTGGGATTAGTCCTTAGGGATACCCTGTCTTGGTGAAAAACCAAATAAGGCTCTTTGCACATGAGTGCATGGAGTTCAGAAATTCTAGCCCAAGTAACGGCAACTAAAAACAACGTCTTCCAAGAGAGAAGACGTAGCTTGCAATCCGCGGCTATTTCAAAGGGTGGCAGCGTGAGCTGCTCCAGAAGAAAGGGCAGATCCCATGGCGGAATTGGATCCTCAATCGGAGGTCTAAGCTGGAGAATACCTCTCAGGAAGGCTTGTGCCGTGTCCAACTGGGATATGGTGCGTTGGCCTATCGGACAATGATAGGCTGATATAGCACAGAGGTGTACTTTGATCGAGGAGTAGGCCAAGCCTGTCTGAAAAAGAGACAGGAGGTAGTCCAAGACCGACTTTTCCGGACAGTCTAGAGGTGAAAACCCCCATGCTTGAGCCCATAGGCAAAAACGGCGCCAGTTAATGGTGTAAGTGGCATGAGTGGCCAGTTTTCTTGCAGCCACCAGGACATCAGCTACCTCTTGCGAGACCCCGTGCCACAAAATGGCTATATCTCTAGGAGCCAAGCATGCAGGCTCAATGAACGAAGGTCCGGATGGACCAAGGAGCCCTCCTCCTGAGACAACAAGTGAGAGCTGATTGTCAGAGGCACCGGAGGTTCCCGGCATAGTTGGTGTAGTAGAGGGAACCAGATCTGCCTGGGCCAGAATGGCGTGATGAGTATCAGCGCCGCTTGCTCTCTGCGAAGTTTTAGAAGAACCCTCTGGATCAACGGAAAGAGGGGAAGGCATAAAGGAGTCTGCCCGCCCAGGAGAGGGACAACGGGTCTCGCCAGAAAACACCAGGCCCTAGATCTAGCAAGCAAAAATTGGGCAGTTTTGCATTGGATGGGGACACAAAAAGGTCCAACTCTGGTGTACCCCATCTGTGAAACAGATCCTCTACTACCTCCTGGAGTAGTTCCCACTCGTGGACTCTGGCCTGAGAGCGGCTCAGGCCGTCTGTGATGACGTTGTCCACTCCAGGGACATGAACAGCAATGAGGTTTGCGCCGTGTTGCAAAGCCCAATCCCACACCCTCATGGCCTCCCTGCAAAGCAGATAGGAATGGGTGCCTCCTTGCTTGTTGAGGTATTACATCACCGTGGAATTGTCTGTTTGTAACAGAAGAGTACCCAGTGGAATCTCTGACTGGAAGGCCTGCAGGGCGTAAAGAACTGCTCTCATTTCCAGGATGTTTATGTGGGGATGAGTCTCTTGGGCAGTCCACAAGCCCCAAGACCGGACACCGCCGAGGTGTGCTCCCCATCCGAGCCCTGAGGCATCTGTGGAGAGTGCCACAATCAGAGAGAGTGTAATGAAGGGGACCCCTGCCAATAGATTCTTTGGATCTAGCCACCATTGCCAATCCCGGATTACGGTCTTCGTGACCCGGATTGGAAGCTGCAGATGGTCTTGCTTTTGGTCCCATTGGACCCGTACAATCCACTGGGTCACCCCGCATGTGGAGACAAGCAAGCAGGACTGCTGCAATGGCCGCAGCCATGTGTCCGAGCAGGCAAAGGGCCAATCTGGCAGGAACGGTCTTGTCGAAATGTACCTGATGAGGGATCTGATGTGCTCCGCTCTGTCCTGGGGAAGAAAGGCTTTCCCTTGGACGGTGTCCAGAACTGCACCTATGAACTGCAGAGTCTGAGACAGAACCAGATGTGACTTCTCTTGATTGATCAAGATGCCCAGTGTCTCGAACAGAGACTGAGTATAATGAATGGTGGACATCAAGGCCTCCCGAGAGGAGGCCTTGAGAAGCCAGTCGTCCAGGTAGGGGAACACGTAGTGGCCTTGTCTCCTCAGAGTCGCTGCTACGACTGCCATACACTTCGTGAATACCAAGGTGCCGATGACAGTCCAACTGGGAGGGCGTGTAACTGATAATGGCGACCCTGGAACTCAAAGCGCAGAAACTTTCTGTGTGCTTGAGCGATGGGTATATGCAGGTAAGCGTCCTGCATGTCCAAGGACGCTAGAAAGGTGCCCTGCTTAAGCATGGGAATCAGACCTGGGAGGGTCACCATGCAGAAGTGCTTGTACAGGACCAACTTGTTGAGGTCGCTGAGGTCCAGTATCGGACGGAGGTCCCCTGTCTTCTTGGGAACCAGAAAGAAGTGGGAATAATATCCTGCACCCCTCTGGTTCCGTGAAACGTGCTCTATCGCTTCTTTTTCCAGGAGCGTGAGCACTTCCTGCTGTATAAGCAGCGCGTGCTGACCCAAGTAACGGGAAAGCAGGGGAGGTCTTGCCGGTGGGTGGTTGAGAAATTCTATGACCTTTTGCACCCATTGATCCAGAGGAGGAAGAATCGCCCCTGGAGGAAGGTTCTTTTTCCATCCTACTAAATGTTTCCTCTAGCAGGTAAGCCTGAAGTGCCTTCTGATGGCGGATCCTGGTGCGGCTGTTGAACCCCTGGCAAAAGGTGCAGGCCATGGTATCGTGGTCCGGGCCTAAGCACTGCAAGCAGGAAGAGTGAGGATCCTTGAAAGGGATCTGTTTTCCACAGGCACACTTTGAAAGGTGACCCTCAAATGAAGGAGTTGGAGAGGACATTAGTTAACTAGAAACTCTTGAAGTTCTAAGTCGTCATGCGCTAGGTAGAGACCGAGAGGCCCGATGCTGGTGGTCGGCAGTAGGGGGAAAAGAACTAGGAGATTCTGGGGGACCGCCCCTTATGTACTGTGCCCGACGTCAGGGGCGGGACCAACATTGGGGGCAGTCCCTGCTGAATACTGCTAGCTAGAAAATTTCCGTAGGGTCCTGGCGCCTGCCGGCTTCAGTCCTAATGGTGTAACCCGCTGCAAGAGCTGTTTCTCGAAGTAAGATCTAGTATTGATTCTGTTTTTGGGGTGGACTTGTCTTAGTTTTAACTTTAATTTGCCAGGGAGGAACTGTAGCTGGGAGATATTTGCAGTCATTTGTGACTAGACCTGTTACTTAATCTCTGTGAAATAGATGTCAGAAAGGAAGGAAGGCACTCCCTGGGGTGGAGGGTCAGAGTTGTAGTTAATTGTTTCTGGATGGCATAAGTTTACTCCCTCCCCTCACCCCACCCGCCCCCAAGCGCATAACTTCCTTTATAGCAGGGGTTCTGACATCACTTCCCCAAAACTGCTAATACACCTGTTTATATCCCTAAAGGCACAGCACATTGAATAGAGAGTAGAGACACTCACAAGTCTGTACACACTAAAACAAGAACAAAACAAAAAAATAATCTAACAGGAAGGGACACAGACATGTGGGGAGTGGTGCAGTGCGCTGGCTGTGGAGCTGCAGTCTTCCGGGAGACATTCTGGAAACTGCGTTGCTGCCCTATTTGCAGGCACCTCTCTGGTCTGAGGGAGGAGGTTGCTCGTCTCCATGCTAACCTGGCAATGATTCGGGAAACCTGCTCCCCCACCCAGAGACCACCCAGGCCACCACCACTACCTCAGAGGTTGCCAAAAAAGAGGAGTGGTTGGACCACGGTGGGCTCAGGGAGGGTCACAGTGGTGGAACAGAGGCGTATCCCTCCAGTTGTGCCTCTCCACAATTCATTCACCACTCTGGCAGGAGCACGGTTCCTCTATGGAGGGACCCACAGTGGAGACCAAGGAGGATGCTGGGAACCTCCACAATGGCGATCCACAGGAGGGTGGCACAGGACCCCACAGGGGAAGGAAACAACTCCTGGTGGGGGACTCAGTTGTTAGGGGGATAAAACTGGGAGAGGAAGGGGAAAGGGAGGCAAGGTGCCTGCCTGGTGCCATGGCTTGGAGGGACAGGAAATGAATCCTCAGGATCATGGGAGTAGCTGCAAGGGGGAGTGAGCTGGATGTCATTATCCACCTAGGGACCAATGACCTGGTGAGAATGGGATCAAAACAGTGCAACAGGAGTTTGTGGAGTTGAGGGGGGCCTTAGACAAGTAGCACACACAGTAACTTTCTCGGAAGTGCTACCTGTCTATGGCATGGATGAGGCTAGGGTACTCTGCACCATGGGATTAAATGACTGGTTGAAAAACAGGTGCAGAGCTCAGGGATTTGGCTTCATTGGGGACTGGGGCTCCACCTGGAGGGATGCAGGCCTATACAGGCGCAATGGTCTTCATCTATCCAAGAGGGACACCAGGATCCTAGGTGCTAGGTTTAAATGCTTCATTGGCCAGCATTTAAACTAGCCAAGGGGGAGAAGGTACTGAAAAGGAGAAGGGAAATTCTAGCCCCCAAAATCAGGGTAGTTAGTGAGGTAAACACCAAGATAGAGCAGTTGATAGGGACAAGGCAGGGGTAAATGGAGAAAAAGACAAAGGCAGTAAGGACAGGGATGGGGCAAAAAGAAATAAAGCCATAAAAAAATGGAGGGTAATGATTACCAATACCCGTAGTCTAGGTAAAAAGCTCCCTGAAATGATGGCCTTGATGGAAGAGGGATGCCTGGATATCGTGGCAGTCACAGAAACATGGTACACAGAGAACCGTGACTGGGATGTCAACATACCAGGGTACACAATCTACAGGAGGGACAGGGAGGGAAGAAGAGGAGGAGGAGTAGCTCTCTATGTAAGGGAAGGGAAGGGATCAAAGCAACAGAACTAAAGAGTAAACAGGGAGGAGAGGAGGCACTGTGGGGCACCCTGGAGACTGGAAATGGCTCCACAATCCACACAGGGGTTGTATGCAGACCCCCGTTTCAGGGGGAGGAAACAGACAAGCAAATGATAGAAGGCATCCTTGGGATAGCAGAGAAAGGGGAGATATTGCTGATGGGGGACCTGAATATGAGAGACGTTAACTGGAGCACCTCTGCTGCAGCCACATCCAAGAGCAGGGCTATTCTCGGTGCCCTACAGGGGGCATTCCTCAGACAGCTAGTTCTGGAACCCACTCGGGAGGGAGCAGTCTTAGACCTGGTACTCACAAATGGGGATGGAGACAGGATCTCTGATTTTGAAGTGGGTAGCCATCGGGGAACAAGCGACCACCAAACAGTGTGTTTCACGATAAACTTAGCTGTACAGTCAAGCCACACAAAAGTGAAGGTACTGGACTTCAGGAGGGCTGATTTTGTCAAAATGGGAGAGTGCCTCAGAAAAGCACTAGCAAACAGGCAAGAAGGTGGGGTGGAGCAACAATGGGGAAACATCAAAACCACCATCACAGAGGCAACAAGCCTTTGTGTGAAGCAAATAGACAAATCAAAACAAAAGAAAAATCCACTATGGTTCTCAAAAGAAGTGGTGGAGAAGGTAAATACAGGATACCATTCCTAGAACTCCTGTTACAGGTGAGTAACCTGTATTTCTAGGGACATGGATATGTTGTTCATCCACACTGTCTGGCAGACTCCTAGCAGTTCTCTGGGAGGAGAGAGGCAAGGCGCACACCCCCTACTTAGGGAATAGAGACTGGAGAACCGAGGCCCCAAAACAGCATCCCGGCATGACTGAAGGTCGATGTGGTAGTGGGTGATGAAGGTGTGTGCTGACTTCCAGGTAGCAGCCCTGCAGATTTCCTGGATAGGGACATCCCTGGAAGCAGCCACCGATGCAGCAGTATGGCGGGTAGAATGAGCTCTTATCCCTCTGGGAGGCTCCATGCCCGCCAACCCATAGCAGAGATCTATGCAGGAGGTGACCCACCTGCCTATCGTCCACTTGGCTGCAGGTCTTCCAGGTGCGGCTTCAGCGTGGGTGACAAACAGCTGGTGAACCTCTCCCGAACTTCAGCTGTCCGCTCCTTGTAATAGCGAAGCTCTTCTAGGGTCCAAAGTATGGAGCCTATGTTCGACCTCCGGTGTGATCAGGGTAAGAACACCGCAGAGTCAGCACCTGGTTAAGGTGAAACTCCTACACCACCTTCGGAAGGAATTTCGGTGGGGCCAGGACAACCTTGTCCCTGTGGAAGACCAGATAAGGAGACTCTATGGAAAGCGCCTGGAGCTCTTCCATCCTTCTGGCTGACGTGATAGCCACCAAGAAGGCGGTCTTCCACGACAGGTGAGAGATGTCACACCTGTGCATCGGTTCAAATGGCTTGCCCATGAGCTTAGCCAATACCAGCAGTAGATCCCACGGAGGTGGAGGTTCCCGCATCGGAGGGGATATGTGATCAAGGCCTTGGAAAAAGCGCCCGACCACCTTCTCCTGCGCCACCGACTGCTTCCCGGCCCACGCCTGGTAAGCAGAGATGGCTGCCAGGTGCACCTTAAGGGTCGTCAACCGAAGCCCTAGCTGAGAAAGGGACCACAGGTGGTCCAGTATGCTTGCCAAGGAACAGGAGGAAGGGTCCAGGCTCTTGCCTTGATACCAAATGGAGAATCTCTTCCATTTGAAGGCGTAGCATTTTCTGGTTGACTCCTTACGGGACGCCTCAATGACGTTGAGGACCTCGTCGGAAAGACCCAAGGCCTGGAACTCTAGCCGCTCAGGAACCAGGCCGTCAGGTGCAGGGATTGAAGGTCCGGATGGAATACCTTCCCCTGATTGACTGAGATCAGGTCCGGGCAGGCTGGAAGCCGCCTCGGAAGCCTGGAGCTGAGACTGAGGAGATCTGGATACCAGAACAGGCAGGGCCAGTCTGGGGCTACCAGAATCACCTGCGCCTTGTCCCTTCTCGCCTTGAGAAGCACCGTGTGGATCAAGGAAAATGGGGGAAAGGCGTAGAAAAGGCCCGGGGTCCACGGCCTCAAGAAGGCATCCCCCTGCAGCGAGCCCTGCTGAGGGGGGTGGGCATGAAACAGTCTCAGCTTCGCATTCTCCTTGGAGGCAAACAGGTCCGCCTGAGGCGTACCCCAGTGGGAGAAGAGATCTTGTACTACCTCCGGCAGGAGAGACCTCTCATGAGACGCAGCCCCCTACCCAGCTTAGGGCATCGGCCAGGGTGTTGGAGGCTCCTGCCACATGAATGGTGAGGAGATCCGCCTCCAGGCTTCGCACGAGAGACCAAATGCGGAGAGCTTCCCTGCACAAAGGCATGGAGTGCGTCCCGCCCTGGCGGTTTAGGTAGTACATGGTCGTGGTATTGTCCGTCTGGACCCGAACCACTTGACCCCACAGAAACGGAGTGATGGCGGTGAAGGCTAGACGAACCGCTCGAAGCTCCAGCAGGTTGATGTGGCATCGGGACTTCTGAGGGGACCAGAGGCCGTGCACTCTGTGCTCCCCCAGATGGGCACCCCAACCCATCAGAGAGGCATCGGTCGATAGAGAGACCGTCGGCTCGGGGGAGGCAAACGGGATGCCCTCCTGCAGATGTGCCGGAACAGTCCACCACTGGAGAGCGTTCCACATCCCCTGGGTCACTGTCACTAGATGATCCAACGGATCGAAGTGCTGTGACCACTGGCTGGCCAGTCCCCATTGAAGGGGATGCATGTACCAGCGGTCCCAACGGACCACGCTGGTGCAGGCCGCCATGAGGCCCAGGAAGTCCCGGGCAGGGCGCGATTGCCCAACCTGAAATGATTGGGCAAAGGAGGAAAGAACCTCGGCCCTGTCCACCAGGAGCCGTGCTCTGGCTCGAAGAGAGTCGAGCTCTGCCCCAATGAAATGCATCACCTGCTTTGGCATGAGTTCTGACTTGGCCTCGTTGATGAGGAGGCCAATCTGAGAGCAAACCTGGAGGGCCAGATCTCTGGACCACTCCACCTCCGCTCTGGAGGGGGCTGCAATCAGCCAGTTGTCCAGGTAGGGGTACACCCGGATCCTTCGGCGCCGCAGGAATGCTGTCACCACTGCCATGAATTTGGTGAAGATCCCATCCTGGGAGCTAGGGAGGCTGAAGGGCATGGCCCGGAATCTAGAGGGATCCCTCCGCCTGAAGCGGAGGAATCTCTGGTGAGACGGACGGATTGGGACATGAAAGAACGCATCCTGAGGTCCAGGGAACAGAACCACACGCCTCGTTCCAAGGATGGGATTATCTGAGCCAGAGTGACCATCCTGAAGGTCCGAGACCTTAGGAACCTGTTCAGGTCGTGCAGGTCGAGAATGGGGCACCAGCCCCCCGTCCGTTTTGGGACCAGGAAATACCTGGACACAAACCCCGGGTCTGGAGAAGGATCCGCCTTCCTGATCACCTCTTTTTCGAGGAGCAGGGCAATATCAGCTCGGCGGGCCGACAGCGAGACTGCGGACCCCGTAGCCCCCGAGGGGCGAGAGCTCGAAAGGGTGGAGCCTGCTCGAACTTCAGAGGCAGGACCTTTCCTACCACCTCCAACACTCAGCGGTCTGTGGTGATAGCGGACCAGGCGGAAAGGAAGTGGCGGAGCCGTCCCCCCACGGGGGGAACCCAGGGGGGAGTGGCGAGGCTGGGGGCGACACCCCTCAACCTGTCACTGGGCAGGCTTGGAGGAGGGACCGGCCGAGGGACCTCCTGGGCCTTTACCTCCCCTGCTTCCTACTAGGCGAAAGCCCGCGGGCTTGGGTTTGGGATGCCAAGCACGAGCCTGCTGGCCCTGGTGCTGGTGCTGTTGGGCGGACATGCAGAGCGCAGAAGGCGAAAGGGCTTGTGCTGCTGCTGTCGGGGCCTTTGTCCTTCTGGGCAGAGTGACAGAGTCCAGAGTGGCATTGGACTTCTCGATCCGCTGGAGGTGACCTTCCACTCCAGGGCCGAAGAGGTCAGTCCCCAAGAAGGGGACGTCCACCAATTTGTGCTGGCTATCCGCCATGAAGGTGGATATCCTCAGCCATGCTCTGCGGTGCATGGCCACCGCGGCTGCAACCGATCTGGCACAGGAGTCTCCTATGTGCAGAGCTGTTTGGAGCTGCTGCTTCGCCACCACCCTACCCTGGTCCCGAACCTGCCGGACTGTGGTCTGCAGGTCAGCCGGGAGATGAGGGATCACCTCATCCAGGGAGCCCATGAGGGCGTGGGAGAAGTGTGCTATCAGCATGGCCGAGCTGGCCTGGTGGAGGCCAAGGGAGGATGCAGCGTACACCTTGCGCCTGGCGTAGTCCAGCTTTTTGGACTCCTTGTCGGGAGGCTTGTCCACGTCCCTAGCGTTCCCAGAACGCCGGAAAACACTGTCGGTGACCAACACCTCGGCAGAGGGGTGTTCCGAAAAACCGGGCAAAGAGCCGGTAGGGACCGCATACTTCCTGGCCATCCTGGCCGAGGGTGCAGGGCAGGAAGCAGGCCGCTGCCAAAGCTGCAAGGCTAGGCCTACAATGGCCTCAGCCACTGGAAAGGCCTCCGTGGTGAATCCTCGTCCAGTATCTCATCTAGGGATACTTGGCCCGCTTGGATATGAGCTCAACTGCATCCCGTGGACCCCGAGATGAGCCGAAGCAGACCCATAAAGGACGATGGGCTTCGTCCAGTGACTGGCCCCCGGAGGACTCCAGGTCAACCGGCCTGGAGAACAGGGAGGAGTCGTCGTCGGACTCCGAGGAGTCCGCGAAGAGCTGCCTAGGGCTTGAGCCACCCTCCACCTGCCGAGGACGGTCGGGAGTGAGGGTGACCGATAACCTGTGGGGCAGGCCTTGACCCGACCGAGAGTCCTTGGTCGGCGCCTGATTTCGGTTGTGGAGGCAGAGGTTCCACCACAATTGGTGGGGCAGCAGGTTTCGACTGAACAACCGGGCCCAGGTTTGGGCACCTCGACTGCAGTGAGAGGTTGTTTCAGCCATTCGGGTGACAGCCACTTGATGGCCGGTGAAGGCGTCGGTGTCGACTTGCTCCCGGACAAAAGTAACTGCTGCTACATCAGGTCCTCATAGCGTCGACACAATTTGTGCCGAAGCCTCTCCTCTTCCGAGGAGGAAGACGAGGATGAGTGGTGTCGCCGCTTACCTCGGTGCCGAGACAGAGACCGCCGATGTCGGCGGGATCGGCTGGACCGAGAAGAAGTCCGAGACCGAGATCCTCAGTGTTTCCGAGGACGGGCCTGAGAAGGAGCGGGGGATGCCCGCTCTTCCCTCAGCTCAGACACCTTAACTGGGGACTGCTGCACCGGGGGCGCAGGCAGATCCTCGGTCTCCACCGGGGGAACCGGCGAAGAAGGGTTGTCGGCTTCACCAGTCGAAAACCCGTCCGATGGGTCGAGAAAAATCTCGACCGCGTCGACGGGTGTCTCAGCCAGCTGACCTGATGGGGACACCGTGAAGCCAGCGACCGAAGTCGACAGTCGGCTGTCCGGGGAAGGGGACCTCTCCCGCTCCCACGAACGCCGATGATGGGACTTACCCTTAGAATCCTTCTTTTTGGACCGAGAAGAATGTCCCAATGGACCCTCTCCCTTCGTGGAAAGGGATTGGCAAAGCTCCTTGAATGAAGCAGAATACGAGGTACCCAAAGAGAGCGGGATAAATGCCGCGACCGAGGAGGAGGAAGATGCGGCCTGGGCCGCCTCCTCCTCCTCGAGGGCGATCATCTGCTCGAGCTGCTCAGCCGAGCCAGCCGCGGCAGTAACCGCCCAATGGGCCTCTTTCGACTTTACCAGCGGATAGCTCGGGTGCCCAAGCTTTCAACCGGCAGCGTCCTCCAAGATGTTGGCCGAGAACAACAGCATGACTCGCAGGCCTCGAAGTAGTCGGTTCTAGGCCGAGGCAGTAGACGCACGCGGAATGCGGATCCGCCCTGACATCTTCTGCCCACAAGGGCACCGCCGAAAACGGAGTCGATGGTCCATCGCAGCCGCGAGGGAAAAGGAAGACCAAGTCTTGAAAATTTTAAAATGAGTTTCGACCGAACCAAGAATTAGGATCCAGTCTATCACGCAGAGCTGCTAAGAGGGAACCTGAGCTTCCAAGCGGTAAGGAAGATCTGGCGTCATGGGGCAGAGCCGAGAGTTTTACCACCCGGGTGGGTGGGAGGAGCCAGCTTGAAGACCTTCCGGCAAGATTTAAAGCGGCAAGGAACCTGCCAGACAGTGTGGATGAACAACATATCCATGTCCCTAGAAGGGAGAAAAAGATAGCATTCAGGAAGTATAGGAAACACAGAAGGGGCAGGACAGAGAACTGAACCCGTTAAAGCAGAAGGAAGCGGGGAAGGCAGTCAGAATAGCAAAGGCCCAAATTGAGGAACAGACAGCCAACTCGGTTAAGAAGGGGGATAAAACCTTTTATAGGTACATTAGGGAGCAAAGAAAGACAAAGGCAGGGATACTGAGGCTGAATAAAGAAGAAGGTGGTCGGGCAGAGAGCGACAGTGAAAAAGCAGGGATACTGAATGAATATTTCTGCTCAGTATTCACAATGGAAAAGCAGAGGGAGATACCTAATCCAGTCAACAGAAACACTCTGGATAGGGGGGTTGATATTTTTCCTTTCACAGAAGAAAGGATTCTGAAAGAACTCTTAAAACTGAAGGTGGATAAAGCAATGGGGCCTTATGGAATTCACCCCAGAATTCTAAAAGAACTAAGGAAAGAACTGGTAACACCACTGACTACCAATTTTTAATAAATCATGGGAGGATGGTGTGGTACCTGAGGACTGGAGAATGGCGAATGTGATTCCCCTTCACAAAAGTGGGAGCAAGACAGAGGCAGGAAACTATAGACCTGTCAGTTTGACCTCATCGGTAGAGAAAATGATGGAATCACTTCTGAAGGAAAGAATTGTTAAGTACCTAGAGGCCAGTGGGGCACATGACCCAACTCAGCATGGATTCACAGCAGGAAGGTCATGTCAGACAAATCTAATCAATTTCTTTGACTGGGTGACCAAAGTAGTAGACCAGGGAGGGGCTGTGGACATGGCCTGCCTAGACTTTAGCAAGGCATTTGACACAGTCCCGCACAAAAGATTAATAAACAAACTAGCCAGCCTGGGAGTGGGTCCCAGGGTGGTAGCCTGGGAAAAACACTGGCTGGACAACAGGACACAGCGGGTAGTAGTAAATGGAGCCCACAGTGAAGAAAGGAGGGTTACTAGTGGAGTACCGCAGGGTTCAATTGGAAGGGAAAGTATGTCTCTTTGCAGATGACACAAAGATCTGTAACAGGGTTGATACGCAAGGTGGGGTGGAAAGGATAAAAAGGGACTTGACAAGGTTGGAGAAAAGGTCAAATGTATGGCAGCTTAGATTCAACGCAAAGAAGTGCAAAGTAATGCACCTGGGAAACAAAAACCCAGGAGAAGAGTACAAAATGGGGGTGAGATAGTGACAACAAAAAAAATAGAAAAGGACCTTGGCGTAGTCATATCAGATGACCTAAAGGTGGGCCAGCAATGTGAGAAGGCAGTAAGGAGGGCTGGGGGGATACTGGGATGCATAGGGAGAGGCATCACCAGTAGAAAACTGGAAGTTGTTGGCCCTCTGTACAGACAGTTGGTAAGACCACATCTGGAGTACTGTGTACAGTTCTGGAGACCCCATCTACGCAAAGACACAGACAGAGTGGAGGCTGTCCAGAGGATAGCAACCAAAATGGTGCAGGGTCTGCACCAGAAGGCATATGAAGAAAGACTAAACAAGCTTAAGATGTATAGCCTCCAGGAAAGGAAGGAGAGGGGGGACATGACAGAAACTTTCAAATACCTCAAGGGAATCAACAAAGTCCAAGAGGGTAGCATCTTTCAGAAAAAGAGATGTGCAAGAACAAGGGGGCACAATTTGAAGATAGAGGGGGGATGGCTCAGAGGTAATGGGAGGAAGTATTTCTTCACAGAGAGGGTTGCAGATGCATGGAACAGCCTTCCTGAAGAGGTTATAGAGTCAAAAACAGTGGGGGAATTCAAGAATGCATGGGACAGGCATAAGGCAATTCTAGTGGGGGGTAGGAGGAAGTAGGCTGTTGGTTAACTAGGATCTGCAGCTTATCTGTTAGGTAGGGAAATGGGCAGACTAGGTGGGCCAAGCGGTCCTTATCTGCCATCAGATTCTATGTTTCTATGATGCTCCTCCCATCCCCACAGACACATATTGTGTATGGACCTTACCCAATCTGTGATGGGAGGAGTTCATGGGGAAGGGGGCAGGCACTGGCTGCCATTAATGACAGTCCCTCCAGCCAGGGTCCCTACTTTTCAGCCGCACAGTGGGACCAAGTTCTGCGGCAAGACTACCATTTGCCTCAGAACTTCTGCGGCGGTGGTTTGTAATTTCTGTGGAAGTTCTGCGGCACTAACAAACTACCACATTACAGTGACAGCTTGTCATCCTGACTTCACTTTCATTGTTTTTATAGCAATCAGGATTGTGGAAAGCATGGTAACACTAGTTCAAAAAATAACAGAATTATAAAAATAAGTTTATGCCTAAAAAGGCAAAACAAATGTCTCTCCCTTAAGGTCACAGCCTGTTAAATAAATGACATATGCAGAGGGGATCTTATGTGATAAATAAGGTATTTCTATATGCAAGCTATCTATGCCACTAATGAGGTTTCCACTGTCTATCACTTATATATTTGTATGTGCTTTCTACACCACTCATGAGGTTCCCACTGTGTACCACATATATTTATATGCAATCTGTAACATACATACAAATGTGTGTGTGTGTGTGTGTGTGAGAGAGAAAGAGATACTGTATATATGTGTGTGTGTGTGTGTGTATATATACAGTATATATATATATATATATACATATATTTTATTTTTTTATTTCCATGAACTTGCATCCCCATTCATACAGGTCCCATTAGAAATGGAATAGAGGAGTTATTGCAAAACTCATTTTTGATGTAAACCTGCTTTCCCTGACACACTGCGTAACACCATCAGGCCATGACATGCATGTGAACTGATTGTGAGACAGAGCTCTCCAGACCAGCACAATGTGGCCACCATGTGACAGAACACTGCACCATACCTTCCCAGGCTCCGAGCAATGATGTGTTCCTCCAATCCTTGTGCTGCCCAGCCAGCTCCCAGAGCTAATCTCTGAACCTGAGTTGCTGGCACGGAAACACAGCATGCTACCCTCTGGCCCAACAGCTGTCCCTGCACACAACATTGCTCCATAACTTTTAGGTGATTCTATCAACCAATGACAACATGTAATCAATAACCCTGGCAAAAATGCATACAGTGCAATTATTTATTTAACAGGTCTATTCTTTCAACAGGTCTACACATTATTATATTCCACTTTTCTGGGCATAATTACTTTATTTTTCTTAAAAATGACAGTTAAATTAATTTTACCAGTTATTCATTTCAGATGGCATCTCTATACCTTAAAGGCACAAATAGGTTTGTACATAGTGAGGTATGGACTTAACAGGTCTGTGCTAGTGACAAGGTTTTGTTTAAGTTGGCCCTAGTGCAATAATGCAAGACTGAAAATTATATTAGGCTGTAGTGAAGGCTGAGAAAATATCACCATGCCTGATGTGATGTGCCACTGTCCCTAGCAGTGGGAGCTGTGGTAGATAACTGACTTTTCATTTCTGTTGCAGATTGCAGCCATTTCATTAGCTAATGTATAATGTTATAGCAATGATAACATCACATTCTGAGCATATAGGGGGTTTAGGATATAAAAAGAGGGGAAGGGAACCAGATTCTATGGAAAACAGAAATATTAATAAAAATCAACAAGAAGAGTGAATTCTCGTGCACGCAGAAGTTCTTGGTAGATTGCGAGTTCTGCGCAAAATTCTGCGGCCGCAGAGTTCTAGGGGCCTTGCCTCCAGCCATCATGAAGTAGCAAAACAAATGGGAGGACGTGCACTGAAGTAGCTGGAGCTCAAGCACATAAAACAGAGAACTGAAGACAAACCAGGGCATATTTAGCATGTGCTCTCAAGATTTGTCTAGGTACATATCTTCAACAAAGAAGAAAGTTTAGTATACTTCCTACTCTGGATATTTCTTTCAGGGTTCACATTGTACTGGGAATTCTTTTTTTTTTGGGGGTCTGCTCTCCATCCAGCCATCGTGCCTCTCAACAACTATTCAGCCAAATGTGCATCCCTCAAAACGTGTGGCAAAGAGATGCAATGCATCACAGCTTATTCATTCATGGAAATTCTGGTCCGCCTATGACCCAGTGCGTGGTGCATCATGCTCCCAAGCCAACAATATGGGTTCTGGAACAGACTGGGGACCTGGAACATGTGAATGAGGAGGCTGGGGTGACAGCACTCCCAGCTGGGGAGGAATGGCGCCAAGTTTCCGCCACTGCAGTGCCCCAAGGTGGGTCTGGAAGCTTGCCACCGCCACAGGGTGACACTGCATACATGTGAGGTCTGCAGGGACACTGCCTGGCAATTAGCAGGAGGCAGGAGGGGCTGCAGGAGAAAACTGGGGAACAAAATACCTGTGTGTGTTGAAGTGTCTGTATGATGGCTGCTGCATGCTTGGGCTCCCGTTACATGAGGAACACTAGCCAGCCATGATGGGGGCGGGAGGAAAGACACAGGGCTGAGAGGTTGCCAACAGAAGACCTGAATGTGAGATGCAGAGGTCAGCTGAGAGGGTCAAAAGTTATATGGGGGTGTGGAAATCAAAGAGATTAAATTCTACCATCGGTGACGCTGGCAATCCAGGTTTAAGGATGAGCCTTGGTCGTTGGGGGGGGGGTCAAGTATCCCTGTGGACACTCTCCTCCTCTGGGGAGGGAGGGTCCCCATCCTCACTGCTTTACTGCCACCTGGAAGATCACAGTGGCAGTGTAGCTCAGGATGCTGGGGTGGGGAGATGCAGGCCAGTAGCCGGAGCAATGCACACAGTTCAGAGTGCGGACGCCCATTTGATCCCCTAGTGCACCTGCATCTCGGGCTGAAAGTAACTAACATGAGAAGACCCCAGCCGGACTGTCTGACTCAGCTCACAGGCCTCGCACCACAGACGCTGGCTTGAGCTGCATTGAGGGGTCTGAGATCCCACTAAGGACTCTTGATGAAAGAGCTCCACCAGGGGGAGTAAGCCACAGGGGTGAAAAATGGAGTTGGTTAAGTCCCTGAGAAGGTGAGTGTCAGGACTGGAGGGGGAATGAAGAACGCAGGCTGATAGAAGGGGGCACAATAAACAGAACGTAAAAAAAAAAACCCTTAAATGCTTTGGATAACAATGCTTCGATGCACAGGACGTTGGTCATTAATGACATATCACAAATTTATGAAGACTTTCTAGTCTGAATTCAAAGTGTAAATCGTGGGATGATAGAAGCCCCAGATACATGGGGCTTCTAAGGGGTAAAACCAGTCACAGCTGAGAGGTGTGCAGGCCAACCACATTCCTGCAGTATGCTATTGCTGAATATACAGAGTGTGCACACAAAGCTGTGGTGCTCGTGAGTAAACAAGTCATAAGCAGGAAAAGAAAACTCAGGCACTCGCCACCACATTTAGTGCAGACACTTAGAATAAAAGTAAAATTTATTTACATAGACAGATAAAAAGCGCCCGCCTGATGCTTTTCGAGTCCCTGAGAAAGGGACCGGAGGGACCAGAATGGCATCAGGTGGGCACTTTTTATATATGTAAATAAATTTTACTTTTATTCTTATACATGGTGTCAGCACTAAATATGGTGGTGAGTGCCTGAGTTTTCCTTTCCTACTAAGTATGCTATTACTCACGGCTCCCACTATCCTCCTGGTGAACAGGAGTTGCTTCCAAGAGGAAGCTGGTGGAAATCTGAAATTAGGCACCCCAGTATCGACTGGGGCAAAGAAATTCATGGTTTCACCCTTGCAATGTGCCAGTGTTCTGGCACCGAGTCATTAGGGTACCAATCGGCAATGTTGCCAACCACTCTTTTTGCAGGGGGTTGTGCCCCCCCCCATAACTATAGATACCAATTTGGGGGGGGTGGATGTTGGGGAGGGGGCATCGACTTCTGATTTTGGTGCCCTAATGACTCGGCACCCTGAAGGGGCGCAATGGAAATTCATTATGGTGAAAGGAAGGTTGTTTAGACTGGTTATCTGTGGTGGTACTGGTGGTGGTGGTGGAGGGGGTAAGAGACAACAACTCACCTTTCTACACGGATGGTGGCAAACTCAGCCCCAATCTCCACGTCAATATCCAGAGTGGCTGGTTCCTCATCTCCCAGTCTGTACACCCACTTGAGCTTCTTTTCCTTCATGATGATACCAAGGTAATCTCCTGTGGCCTGAACAACAAAGGAAGGTGGGTCAGTCATGTTTTCAGAGTCCATCATGCTCCTGAAAGGCAAGATCCTGTCCTACTTTCCAACAAATACAACCTGCAATGACAAAAGCAATGTTATCTGACTGGGAATCGAACTCAGGCTCACGGAATGCTGTCCGAGTGCTTTACCAGCTGAGCTATCAGGCCAACTGGCCTATCTTAGCTTCATATAGTTCCTGTACTTTCTTTCTCAGGCTGTAAATCAGACAGCTAGGAACAAACTAGACAGTAGCAAAAACAGCAGTATTTGTCAGCTTGCAATCAATTGAATTATTTTCTTTTCCAAAAACATACTTCTGATATCTTTAGATTCATCCTCAGTGTATTTTTTATTTTCTTAGATAAAGCAGTTTTGTACAGCTAATTTAGTAATTCTTGACTCGTGTCATTAAAGATGGCTGCCACTGGCAATTTTTAAAAACCTCTTCTTATGATTGAGGTTACCTGCTGATGTTTCACTTTGTTCATGGCAAGCATGGCACAGGAGAGGGAACTTCCTCCCCCCCAGTACTATTCTTTTGCTTGAGTCAGCTTCTCCTGGACTGAATTATACTGCTGTTGCCATTATTAATATATGCCACCCCCCAACACCACCACCACCACCACACACTTTTCCATTTGCAAGTTATACTTCTCTACCACTTGAGGGCACTGTTCCTAAGCTAGCACTACTCAAAGCGAAGAATCTTTCTATCTTTCTGACTCATCACCTGACTTCAAATTAGGTCCTACTCCACCTTTTCTAGACCTGTCACTTAACTAGGCATTACAGAATTACCTTTCCCTAACCACTCCAAGTCGTCTGCAAAAAAAAATTATATAAATAAACCTTCTTGCCTGGCCCTTGCATACCACAGAATGCTGGCTTTACAAATAAGCTGATGACTTCTCCTTACTCTCTTTACTGTCTCACTTCTTCCCACACCACCTACCCACGCGAACCTCCTAAATAAACCCTCAGTAACCCATCTTGCTAATTCTCTTCCTCTAATTTCAGCCCCTTTGATCCAGATGTTGAGATCCCCCACTCCATTCCTCCAACTTTGGGCTTACCACACTTTTCTACCCTGTGCCTTCCTCTCTTCTGTCCCTAACTCCTATGCACTCCTGTGCTCCCCCATCTATCCGGTTCGCTTCCTCTTACTATCAGCCTACCCCCTATAGCTCGGTCACAGCCAAGTCATGGTACAAAAGTTCAAAGATCCACTTTATAATCATCTCCCTTGTCCTACTATTCACTGGGGATGTTTGCCAAAGAGTTTGGATAAAGAGTCACAGGAGGATTTTTTGTGGGCTCAGTTTGAGGAGGACACCCTGACTGAGCAGGATATTCCTTTGTTTTCTGTGTTCCCAGGATGTTACCTGTTGGAGGTCAGAGATGCAAGTATGGAACTTTAGTGTGAGACCCCAGGTAAGACTGTGCCTAGTGATATTGTGCTGGGGTTGAAGACTCCAGGCAAGCAAGAAGAAGCCTATGAGGCTGAAGGGACAGTTTCTTGTATTGATGCAGCTAAATCTATTAACAGTATTGACTGGGGTATACTGCAGGCTAAAGATACTAATATTTCCAAAATGTTACACTACGTTAAATCAAGGAGGTGGTACATGTGTTTTATTTTTTCAATGAAAAACCTGCAAAGGAGGAGGTGTGTGCAAAATGGATAGGAACCTGTGTTGGGGTAACACCTAGAGTGTCTACCCTCAGGTGTCTATCTGCAGCAAGTGAAATGAATGAATCAAGAGACATAGTGGGTTTATGTAAAGGGGTTGAACCTAGGACTAGGCCCCTGCTTAAAACTGACATGTCTGGTGGAGTAGGTAATTGCTCACCCCAGAGAAATTGTTTCTATGGTACTGGACTTTACAGCCGTCCAGATTTTTTGGTTAAGAAATATGACTGACTTTCCCTAAAAGGAGATGGGAAGGTACTGTTAGTCTCTGTTGAGAAATGTGTTCATGCCTCAGAGTAAAGAATGATGATATCCACTGTGTTTATGATAGAATGTTCATCGTTAATAGGGACCCTGAGACAGAGCTTCTGAAGATGGATGGAAGCTCCATCCTTTCCTGGGACAGGAAAGTGGTAAGCAGTCTACAATAACAGCTTCCCTCTTAAGGTGGGGGACATGTGATAGGGAGCTCCTGCCACTCTGGAGGACCAACCTTTTCTTAAATCTATTGCAACAGTTCTTCTATTTCTTAGTCTATTCTATCCTTTAGAATTTCTAGTCCATAAGGTTGGCCACCTTTGGGCATCCCCCTCCCCTTTACTTACTATGCTATAGTGTCCTCTTTAATTTTCCTTTCTCCTCTCAGGTACTCATACACGGAGATTATTGTGGTGACCTCCGAGCATACTGTACGTAAAACAACAGGCTGTGTTCATTGTTGTTGGATTTAGTATGTAATAGTACTACAATGTCATTAAATACCTTGATGTATATACCTTAAGTTTATGAAACCTGTAAATATTGAAAATACCATGGCACTAAGTGTTTTTGATAAAGATAAAAAGTACTAGTTGACTGTATTATAACAATTAAGTTAGTTGTGCTATTTAAAATGCATGTAAATTGCTGTAAACTGAGACAGTCTGAAATGGCATGTTGATTTGCATATATCCCATGATGCTTTGCATTAGGGAAGTATGTGTGATGATGTGTTTCTCTGAAACAGCTTAGTGTCAATGCCCTTTGGGGTAACCCATGTTTCAGTGCTTCTGCACTAAGAATCTTTGTTTTTTTTCTTTTTGGGTCCCCACTAGAAACATAGAATTTGACGGCAGATAAGGACCACTTGGCGCACCCAGTCTGCCCATTTCCCTACCTACTGGATAAGCTGCAGTTCCTAGTTAACCAGCAGCCTACTTCTTCCTACCCCCACCCCCTAGAATTGCCTTATGACTGTCCCATGCATGCTTGAATTCCACCACTGATTTTGACTCCACAACCTCCTCCGAAGGCCGCTCCATGCATCCACAACCCTCTCTGTGAAAAAATACTTCCTTAAATTACCTCTGAGCCGCCCCCCCTCTATCTTCAAATTGTGCCCTCTTGTTCTTGCACACCTCTTTTTTTGAAAGATGCTACCCTCTTGGACTTTGTTGATTCCCTTGAGGTACTTGAACGTTCCTATCATGTCACCCCTCTCCCTCCTTTCCTCGAGGCTATACATATTAAGCTCCTTTCGTCTCTCTTCATATGTCTTCCGGTGCAGACCCTGCACCATTTTAGTTGCCCTCCTCTGGACAGCTTCCATCCTGTCTATGTCTTTGCAGAGATTGGGTCTCCAGAACTGCACACAGTACTCCAGATGGGGTATCACCAGCTGTTTGTACAGAGGGATAATAACTTCCTGTTTTCTACTGGTGATGCCTCTCCCTATGCATCCCAGTATCCCCCCAGCCCTCCTCGCTGCCCTCTCACATTGCTTGCCCACCTTTAGGTCATCTGATATGACTACCCCCAGGTCCCTTTCCATTTTTGTTGTTGTTAGTATCTCACCCCCATTGTGTACTCTTCCCTTGGGTTTTTGTTTCCCAGGTGCATTACCTTGCACTTCTTAGCACTGAATCTAAGCTGCCATACATTTGACCATTCCTCTAACCTTGCCAAGTCCCTTCTCATCCTTTCCACCCCAACCTGTGCATCAACTCCGTTGTAGATCTTTGTGTCATCTGCAAAGAGACATACTTTTCCTTCCAGTCCTTCTGCGATGTCGCTTATAAAGACATTGAAGAGGACCAGTCCTAATACTGAACCCTGCGGTACCCCACTAGTAACCCTCCTTCTTCTGAGTGGACTCCATTTACTATTACCTCTGTGTCCTATTCTCCAGCCAATCTTTACCCAGGCTGTCATCTTGGGACCCACTCCCAGGCTGGCTAACTTGTATATTAATCTTTGTGTGGGACTGTGTCAAATGCCTTGCTAAAGTCTAGGTAGGCCATGTCCACAGCCCTCCCTGATCTACTGCTTGGGTCACCCAGTCAAAGAAATCTATCAGATTCGCCTGGCATGACCTTCCGCTGTGAATCCATGCTGCCTAGGGTCCTGTGCCCTCTGGCCTCTAGATACTTGACAATTCTTTCCTTCAGAAGTGATTCCATCATTTTCCCTATCACTGAGGTTAAACTAACAGGTCTGTAGTTTCCTGCTTCTGCCTTGCTCCCACTTTTGTGAAGGGGAATCACATCTGCCCTCCTCCAGTCCTCGGGTGCCACCCCATCCTCCCATGATTTGTTAAAAAGGGTAGTCAGTGGTGTCACTAGTTCTACCCTTAGTTCTTTTAGAATTCTGGGATGAATCCCATCAGGCCCCATTGCTTTGTCCACCTTCAGTTTTAAGAGTTCTTTCAGAACCCTTTCTTCTGTAAATGGGCTGGTAGCAACTTCTATATGCAGAGTGTTTCTACTGTTTGTTTTATGTACCCCCTCTTCAATTGTAAATACTGAGCAAAATATTTGTTTAGTATCTCTGCCTTTCACAGTCTCCCTCTGCCCACCCACCTCCCTCCCTTTATTAAGCCTCACTATCCCTCCCTTGGTCTTCCTACCCAAGCAAACGGGGCCCGCATACCGGTGAAGGCTGCATCTCAACTGGTAAGTTAGATCAGAGATCAGTATCAGTAGGTGCTGGCTAAATGCAGAGAAAGGACATACATAGTGTATTGCTGCAAACTGATGTACTGAAGAAGTAATATGGAATTGCAGAAGCTTATTTCCTGTATTTTGAATAAACATCACACAGAGATTGTATGTTGAACCTGAAGTTCGGTGTCTGGTCCATCTGTTATCCCACAACCCCTCTACAGCTCCCTCTTCTCTACCCCCTTTGAATCCCAAACTCCACTCATCTATGTCAATAATGCCCTTACGTCTGCCCACCTCTCAGTTGCCACTGAATTCAACTCTTACTTTACCTCATGTGTTGCTGCTCTACTAACTTCTCTTCCTCTTACCCAACCAGTCGTGTTTGTCCACAATAACTCACACCCAAGCACCCTCCCTAGTGATCTCTTCTCCCTCTCTCCAGTCTCACCTCATGATACTCTTAATGCTCTCCTCACTCTCAATCCATTTAAGGGTTCCTCACCTGATGGCCTTGACCCCAAACTTCTCTTCCTCTCCACTCATGCCATTTGTTCACCACTTTCTGCCTTACTAAACCTTTCCTTCTCACTGGCCTTCATCCCTGACCCATGGAAGCATGCTGTAGTTCTCCCACTGTTCAAGGGAGGTGACCCGTCTATGCCTGGGAACTATCGGCCAATCTATCTCTTACTTATTCTCGCTAAGCTTCAGGAGCACCTGGTCCTCTCCCAACTCTCCTCTTACCTCCCTGACTCTGCCTTTTTCACGCCCTATCAATCTGGTTTTAGGAAAGATCACTCCACTACCACTTCCTTACTTAGGCTCACTGATTACATACTCTCAGATATGGACAGTGGTCTAATCACAACTGCAATCTCTGTCGACCTTCCAAAGGTTTTTGACACCATCTCCCACCTTCTCCTCCTAGATAATCTGCGATCTGCTGGCCTGTCTGATTCAGCCACAAGCTGGTTTAGCTCCTACCTAACAGGCTGGACACAGTCAGTCAAAACTGCTGATTCCACCTCCTCCCAACTCCAGATTAATGCTGGCATACCCCAAGGCTCCGTCCTTGGCCCCCTACTATTCTCGATATTCCTAAACGACCGCCTGTCAGTGTGCACCTCCTCCTCCATCAATATGTGCACTGACGATACTGTCCTTTTCTACTCTGGCCAATCACCAATTGATGTCGCTTCCACACTTCAGCGTGACTTTGAGAAAGTTCAGCAATAGCTAAGCTCCCATCAGCTGTTCCTCAATGCCAAGAAAACAGTCTCCATGACCTTCGGCACTAGGCAGAGACTCTTTAGGCTAACTAAACTGCCCTCCTTCCACACCCTTGATGGCTCTACTCTAGAGGACACCTCCTCCTTTAGCTATTTCAGGGTCTGGTTAGACTAGCACCTAAACTTCACTGGACACATCAGACTCCATCCTGAAAAAGCTGCACCCCAAATTAGGTGCCCTTTACAGGAACCAAAGCTACCTACCTCTATAGGCCGGGGGAAGCTTGTTCAGAAAATGATACTACCCATCTTTGACTACTGTGACGTAGTCTACAGTGCTGCACTGAAGTCATCCTTAACCAGATTGGACACCCTTTTCAATGCTTTCTGTCGTTTCACTCTGGATGCCCCTTCCTTTACCCACTACTGCGACCTATATCGCTCTCTATCTTTTCCTGCCCTGGAAAACTGCCGTCTAACCCATTGCATAAAATGTCTCTAAATTCTGGTTTGATACATTTCCCCCATACCTCCTCAATGCCCTCCTGCCCCTCTCTCCCTCAGATCCAGTGACTCCCGAATCCTAGCTATACCACGATGCACCCTAAGCTCTGGAACTCAATGCCTCATCAAATCAGGCACTCCTCCTCCCCATGATCCAGCTCGACCTCCATCCTCAACTTCCACTCTCCATCCTGCAGCTGCTCTTAATTTCCCCTCTGGCTCCTCACTCCTCCTAATTTCCCCTGTGGCTTCCCCATTTCCTTTCCCAGTCTAGCAATTAACGTGAGGAGAAACCAATGTACTTTATTGCACTTCCTTGTCTGCACCGTACTGTATGTATTAGTCTGCAGTGCTGTTAATTTGTTCCTCTCACATCAAATCCCAAATGTTTATCTAATGCTACTGATGTATTGTTTTTTAACTCTGTTGCTTTTCTGTTTTATATTACCTTTGGAAATGTGTTGTTGAGTATTATGTATATATTCTTTTTTATAATACTGCATTGAAATGTGCTTTGGATCATTGTACTCCCCTTTGACTAGGATGCTCCATGAGACCAGCAATTTTATATTGTTCAGTGTGCCTTTCCTGGTGAAACTTTTCAATAAAAAAATAAATAAAGCTTTAAAAAACTTCAAAATATTGTAGTTTCATTCAGGGATGAACGAAAAGAAAAAAGAAAAAGGGTATATTGACTTTTTTGTCAAAAAAAAAATTATAGCTGGGAAAAAAAAAACTATTTGGTGACTAACAAATACTGCTGCTTCAATTTCCGGTACATTTATTTATTTAAAAATGTCACCAGGAAAGGCACACTGAGCAATATTGCTCATTTCCAGGTACATCCTGGGGAAGGGGGGAATATGATAAATACAGGTTACTCACCTGTAACAGGAGTTCTAGGAATGGTATATGTTATTCATCCACACTTATTGGCAGGTTTCTTGCTGCTTTAAATCTTGCCGGAAGGTCTTCAAGCTGGCTCCTCCCACCCACCTGGGTGGTAAACTCGGCTCCGCCCCATGGCGCCAGATTCAGCCCGCTGGGAAGCCAGGTTGTGCATCGGTTGGAGCCGAGGGATGAACACATATACCATTCCAGAACCCTGTTACAGGTGAGTAACCTGTATTTCAAGGGACATGGATATGTTGTTCATCCACACTTATTGGCAGACTCCTAGCAGTTCTCCGGGAGGAGGGAGGAAAGGCGCACACCCCCTACTTAGGTAGAAAGACTGCAGAATCGAGGCCCCGACCAACATCCCGGCATGACCTAAGGTCGATGTGGAAGGGGAAAACAGTAAAACCTGCTTCCAGGTAGAAGCCTTGCGGATATCCTGGACCGGAGTATCCTCGGAAGCAGCCACTGATGCAGCGGAAGGGTGGGTAAAATGAGCACTTATCCTCGGGAGGCTCCATGCCCGCCCACCCATAGCGAGACCTATGCAGGAGGTGACCCACCCACTGCCGTCCGCTTGGCTGCAGGTCTGCCAGGTGCGGCTTCAGCGTAGATGACAAACAGCTGGCGAACCTCTCCCGAACTTCAGCCCTACGCTCCCTGGGTAGGCGGGCGTTTAACTAGAGTCCCCAAGGAACCTATATACGGCCTCCGAGGCGTGAATGGGGATGAACCCCGGCAGAGGCAATACCCGGATAGGGAAAAAACTCCACTGCCGCCAACGGAAGGAACTTCGGTGGGCGCAGGACAACCTTGTCCCTGTGGAAGACCAGATAGGGAGATTCAAAGGAGCGCCTGGAACTCTCCCCTCCTTCTGGATGGCAAAGTAGCCCCAAGAAGGTGTTCTTCCACAACAGGTGGGGAACTCGCACCTGTGCAAAGGTTTGAATGGCTTGCCCGTGAGCTAAGCCCATACCAGCAAAGATCCCACAGAATGGGGATACTCTCCCCAAAGGGGAGGTGTGATCGAGGCCTAGAAAAGTGCCAGACCACCTTTTCTGCACCACCGACTGCCTTCCGGTCCGCGCCCGGAAGACAGGGGAGACCAACAGAAGCGCCCAGAGGGTCGTCGGCTGAAGCCCTGGTTCAAAAAGAACGGACCGCAGATAGCCCGGAATGCTCACTGAGGGATGGGAGAGGGGGCCCCGGCCCTGTCTCAACATCAAATGCAGAACTCTACCATTTGAAGGCGAGCATATTTGGCCGACTCCCGGCAGGACGTCTCGAAAACATCGAGGACCTTGCCGAAAGACCCCAGGCCTGGCCCCTAGCCGCACAGGGACCAGGCCTTTAGGTGCAGGGATTGAAGGTCCAGATGGAAACCCTTCCCCTGAAAACAGAGATCAGGACCGGGCAGGCTGGAAGCTGCCTCGGGAGCCTGGGGCTGAGACTGAGGACAGCTGGATACCAGAGCTGGCCAACCAGTCTGGGACTACCAGCATCGCCTGCGCCTACTCCCTCCTCGCCTTGCCAGTGGGTCAAGGGAAATGGGGGAGAGGCGTAGAAGAGGCCCGGGGTCCGCGACCTCAACGCATCCTCTACAGCAAACCTTGCTGAGGGGGCGGGCATGAGACAGTCTCAGCCTCGTATTCTCCCTGGAGGGAAGGAGGGAGAAGATCCTGTGCTACCTCCGGCAGGGAAGACCACTCGTGAGGCGCAGCCTATGTCCGGCTTAGGGCATCAGCCAGGGTGCTGGAGGCTCCTGCCATCGAATGGCTAGGAAACCACCTCCCAGCTGCGCGAAAGACCCAATACGGAGAACCTCCTTACGAGATGCAAGGGGCTCGTCCGAACCTGGCGGGGTAGGTAGCACATGGTCATGGTGTTGTCCGCCTGGACTTAAACCACTAGACCCCGCACAAACAGAGCAAGCGGTGCAAGCAAAGCGGACTGCCAAGAGCTCCAGAGGGTAGGAAAGACATCAGGACTCCCGAGAGGACCAGAGGCGGAGCACTCTGTATTCCCCTAGATGGGCACCCCAACCCATCCGAGAAGCATCGGTCGGAGCAGACCGTCAACTCGGGGCAGACGAACAGGATGTTCTCCTGCAAGAGCTGGAACGGTCCGAAGGAGAGCATTCCCTAACTCCTGGGCTGTAGTCACGAACTGGTCCGAAGGAATGCAGCACTGTGACCGCTGGATGGCCAGTCTCCACAAGGGGAACGCATGAACCAGCAGGTCCAACAGACCACGCTGGAGCCGGCCGCCTCGAGGCCCAGGAGGAGCAGGAGGTCCCGGCAGGGCGCAATTGCCCAGTCAGACCTGACCAGGTAAGGGAGGAAGAACCCCAGCCCTGTCCGCCGGGAGCCGAGTTTGGACTCAAGAGTCGAGCCTGGTCCCGAAGAAGGATCACCCGCTAAGGCATGAGTTCCAACGTGGCTCTGATAACAGGAGACCAGCCTGAGATCCAGAACTCTGGATCGACCCCTTCCACCTGGAAGGGTTGTAGTCAGGCCACCATCCGGGTGGGGTTACGCCCCGGCCCCTCGATGCCGCAGAGAGCTGCTGGGCAGAGACCGAAGGGCCTGGCCTGGAACTCATAAGGAGATCCCCCGCTAAGAAAGGGAGGAGTCTCCCAGGAAACGGACGGACCGAGGAGTAGGTACGCCCTAGAAGCCCAGGAGCGAAGCCACAAGCCCGTTCTGAGGATGGGATATCTAAGTCAGAGAGACCATCCAGGCATGCGGAAGAATGGGGCGCAAGCCCCCCATCCGTTTGAGACCAGGAATACCTGGACACGAACCCAGGGTCAGAAGGAGGATCCGCAACCTTCCTGATCACCTCTATTTAGAGGGCCAGGCAAGTCGGCTCAGCGGGCCGATGAAGAAGCTGTGGACCCCAAGATCCCCGTGGGGCAACGGCTCAAAAGGGTGGAACCTGCTCGCAAACCCAAGACAGGTCCCACCCTTAGCACCTCCGACCCCTAGAGGTCCGAGAAAGCGGACCAAGTGGAGAAGATGTGGAGCCGTCCCCCCACAGGGGAACCCGGGTAGGGGCGACGGGGCCGGGGACAGCGCCCCTTAGCCCATCACTGAGCAGGCTTGGGGGAGGAAGTGGCCGAGAGAGCTCTCGGACCTTTACCTCCCTGCTTCCTTTTGGAGGAAGACGCTGGTTTGGAGTTAGGCCGCCCAGTGCATGCCTGCTGGCCCTCGTGCTGGGCTGGTCGAGCCGCAGGGACCGGGGGGCAAAGGGCCTTACACAAAGGCTGCCGGCTGCCCTTGTCCCTCCGGGCGGGACTGACCGAGTCCGGAGTGGCATCGGACTTCTCGGACCCCTGGAGGTGTCCCTCCACTCCAGGGCTGAAAAGGTCAGTCCCCAAGAAGGGAATGTCTGCCAACTCGTGCTGGGTTTCCAAAGAGAAGGAGGATAACCTCAGCCACACCCTGCGGCGCATGGCCACCGTGGCCGCCACCGATCTGGCACAGGAGTTGCCCAGATCCAGAGCCGTCTGGAGCTGCTGTTTCGCCACCGCTCTACCCTGGTCCCGCACCCGCCAGACCGTGGTTCGCAGGTCGGCCGGGAGATGAGGGAGGACCTCATCCAGGGAGCCCAAGAGGGCGTGGGAGAAATGTGCCATCAGTGCCGCCGAGCTGGCCTGACGGAGGCCTAGGGAGGACGCAGCGTAAACCTTGCGCCCAACATAGTCCATCCTTTTGGACTCCTTGTCAGGGGCCTATCCACATCCCTAGCATTTCCAGAACATTGGAAAACATTGTCGGTAACTTACCCTCAGCCGAGGGGTGTTCCGAGAAACCGGGCAGAGAACCGACAGGGACAGAGTACTTCCTGGCTATCCTGGCCGATGGCGCAGGGCAGGAAGTAGGCCGCCGCCAGAGCTCCAAGGCTGGGCCCACAATTCTAAGCCACTGGAAGGCCTCCGAGGGTGAACCCCTGCCCAGAATCTCCGTGAGGGCAGGCCCGTTTGGAAACGGGCTCGAGCTGCATCCCGGTGAATTCCGAGATGAGCTGGAGCAGACCCATAAAGGACGATGGGCTGTCGTCCACGGAATGTTCCGGAGAAGACCCTGGGTCCTCCCTGCTAGGAAACAGAGGAGTCGATTTCGGGCTCCGAGGGGTCTGCAAAAAGCTGCTGCAGGCCTGAGTCACTCTTCGTCAGCCGAGGGCGGGCGGGAGTGAGGGGAACAGATAACCTGCGGGACAGGTCATGTCCCAGCCTGGGTTCCACCGAGGATGGTGGGGCAGCATTGATCGGACGAGCAACCGGCCCCGGAGAGGGCACCTCGACTACCTCGAGCGGTTGCGTCGGCCGACTGGGCAGCAGCTGCTTACTAGCCGGAGAATGAATCGGGGTCGATTGATTCCCAGACAACAACAGCTGCTGCCACATAAACTCCTCGTAACGTCGACGCCAACGGCATCGAAGCCACCTCATCCGGTGAGGGGACGAGGAAGAACGGCAATGCCACTTGACTCGGTGCCCGACCGAATGCCGAGGTCGGGCGTGGAGCGGCTAGACCGGAGGAGGACTGAGACCAACTGGGAACCAAGGGATGGGCCTGGAAGGAGCGGGCGCCCGCCTCCTCCTTCAGCTCGGAAGAAAGGGCCAAGGTCTGTCGACCCGAAGGTACAGGCAGAACCTCAGCCTCCGCCGGGGGAACCGGTGAAGGGATGGCGGCTCCAGCAGAAGACAGCCCAGATGACGGGTCGAGAGACTCGACAACATTGACGGGAATCCTGGCCGGCTGACCTGACGGGGACACCGTGAGGCCAGCGGTCAGAGCCACATCCTCGACCGAAGTCAAACGTCAGCTGGCAGAGGAGGGGGAACTCTCCTGCTCCCTCCAGCGCCGATGAAGGGACTTAGCCTGTGACTCCTTGGACTTGGGCCGAGAGGCAGGTCCCGAAGGTCCCTCTCCCTTCGAGGAAAGGGACTGGGCTGCTCCTTGAACGGGCGCATGAGGAGAACTCAAGGAAAGCGGGATAAGTGCCGCGACCAAGGAAGAGGGAGGGGCGGACGCCCCCTCCCCGGAGGGAGGAAGATCGAGCTGCTCAGCCGAGGCCGCCGATGCGGACACTGCCCGACGAGTCTCCAAGGAATTTTCCGGAGCGGGAAAAATTTCCGGTCACCCAAGCCCTGAACGGGCCGCACGATCCTCTAGAGAGCTGGCCTAAAGGGCACAACAAAAATCGCAAAGTTGAGGATCATGATCTAAGTCAAGGCAGTAAACGCACGTGGAGTGTGGGTCTTTTCTGGAGGAATATGCCGGGCGCCTCTGCGAGTCGGAAAATGAATGAGCCATCGCCGCAGCGAAGAAGAAGAAGAAGAAGATCGGAGTTTCAGAAAACTTCCAATTGAATTCGAAGACCAAAATTTCCAGGAACCAGTCGAAAACACAGAGCACTAAGGAGGGAACCTGAGCTTCCAAGCGGTAAGGAAGATCTGGCGTCATGGGGCGGAGCCGAGAGTTTTACCACCCGGGTGGGTGGGAGGAGCCAGCTTGAAGACCTTCCGGCAAGATTTAAAGCGGCAAGGAACCTGCCAATAAGTGTGGATGAACAACATATCCATGTCCCTAGAAACAACAATTACAGCAAAAATACAATGGACTTTGGAAAAATACCATGGAGAATATAAATGTACAGAAACATGTAAACTCCACAGAAGATTCTGATTAGCAACAATCTGAATAACGGACTACAAAACTGAAACTAGAACAGCAGCAGAGGGAAAAATATTACAATGTTTACAAACTGATCACACATCAGGCTAAGAGATTTGTGATACTCAATGAAGTGCAACTTGTGAGGGCTGCAAAATAGTGAGAAGAGGGAAAAAAAATTAAAAGCAGGTGGGGGGGGGGGGATAGAGAGTCGATCTCCCAGCAGGACGTCTTTCAGATCAGCTCTGCACCTTAGCCAGGAAAAACAATATTTTTACCTTAAAAAGTTGAACAAAGGTGACGGGAAGTTGTATAAATAGATTCCTGACGCTACCAACTTCACAACAATCCCAAAAATGGGCTGGCAGTGTAGCCTACAGGCTAGAGTAACGAGCTTGATACATCCAGCAGACCAGACCTGGGTTTGATTCTCACAACCTCCACTTGCATGCTGTGTGACTCTGGGCAAGTCAGTTAACTGCCCAGTGCTCCCCGGTCGCCCCTGAAAATAGGCACTTGTGCCTAGTGGGCCTTACCCGGTTACCAAAGACTAAAAAAACAAAAAAAAAAATAAGATGAGGAAAACAAAACCAGAGGGATTAGGAGCCTCCAAATCAGTAGCAGCAAAACAGGGGCAGGCCCGAGAAACTACAAGCCAGGAGGCAGGGCTCAACATGGAAAGTGCTCAAGCTCCTCCATGGCAGCAACTCCTGGCGACTGTACGATCCATGGACAGCAAAATGGAGCGTACTTTGGCAAAGTCAGAGTTGCATGAAGCCGCTATAAAAGAACTTAGCAGTACAGTTGCTGAGGCGGACAAACGCTCAATTTCAACACATGCGGCAGTCAGTACATTAACTAAGGGGAATACTCAACTGAGGGGTCGGTTGTAGGCCCTGGAAAATGAAGTTAGAGTGGGGAATCTGCACCTTGTAGGAGTCCCTGAAGGGGCTGAAGGCGCCAACTTACTGGATTTATTAAAGAATTGGATGCAAGAGACTATTCCAGTCCCAGAGGACTTTGATTGGGGTATTCTTTGAAGGGCCTATACAGTAAATCCGAGGGTCAGGCCTACCACCACAGATCAACCTTGCACTGTTCTAGTTCGAACGGTGAGAGTGGAAATCTGGGATCAGTTGTTCTCAGCTGCAAGATCGGTATACCCAATCAATATTGTGGGGCAAGATATCAAAATCTTTCCAGACCTGTCACTTCAAACCAGAGCCCGTCGCAAGCAATTTGATGGGACCAGGCAGAGACTTCGGGCACTGTGAACAGTGCATTCCGTCTTATTACTGGCACACCTTCGGATTGTCTACGGGAGGAAAAGCTGGCAGTTCAATGACCCTAAGGATGCTGGGTGCTAGATGTCAGAAACTGAAAGGGAGTTTGATGCCAAAATGGAGGGGACCATGGAAGAAGATACCTCGTACAATGACTGAACTGCTTTGTTACCTTTTGGGTTTCAGATTTAATTGAAAATGACTAGAGCATTACTAAAGGACTAATTATAATGTGGTCTCCCATTTAATTAGGGAGCTGTTATTTCATTTTATAATATTTTATTTGATTGTCCCGATACCCTCCCAGATCTCAAGGTTTGGAGTACCAATTAATCTTAATACAGGGGTAGCTACCAATGCTAGGTAAGCTCAATGTCTATTTTGGATACTAAGGTCTCTATAACGTATTGCTAAGAGATGGTGGCCGCGGCAACCTGGTCCTGTAAGCTCTTGTATATTCCAGTTTATTAGAACAGAAGTTCAGAATGTGATACTGTTTCTGTCCCAATGTTAGACTGACTATACTTCCTTTATAATATTAACTAAAGAAGCAGTTTTCATGGCAGAGTGCCGAGTAATCTCTGAAAAACATAATCGCTTCTTAATATAACAGTTGTATATAGATAAATAGGAATCCAATAGGACTGCGGTATACATCTTCCTGATGATACTACCTAAACTGGACTTCTCCTAAGCTATTGAGACGGCTGGCATTAAGGTGCATTCTTGTTGGACATTTTTGTGGCTAACCCTCAGTTCCTACTGTACTAGATTACAAGGGTCGTATCTGTACCTCCCGCCTTTACTGCAACGCCCTTTATCTTGGGCTACCAGGGGTTGATATTCACCACTTGCAGATAGTGCAGAATGCGGCAGCCAGGCTATTGACTGGTTCCTCTAGGTCCAGTCATATAACGCCTGTGCTCCTACTGCACTGGCTGCCAATATGCTGGCGAATCACCTTCAAGGTCGGTTTGCTGACCTATAAGGCCCTACACGATCAGGGACCTGGCTACCTGAAAGATCTCCTTTGTCCCTACTGTCCCTCCTGCTCTCTCCAATTCACTGACGAGGGATTGCTAGAGATTCCCAGGGTTCGGTTAAAGACATCTGGGGCCAGATAGTTTAGTTTTATGGCCCCAATCCTGTGGAATTCTCTACCTCGTCAGATGCAAGATTGCCCGACTGTCCAAAGCTTTAAGGGGGCATTAAAAACACATCTTTTTAGCCTTGCATATAATGATTTTTAAATGTTGCAGCATTGGATTAATTTTAATATTGTTTTAATTATTTATTGATTTTATTACGTTATGTACAGGTGTCTTGGATTTGGAAAGGCACCTTTTATAAATAAAGTTTGATTTGATTTGATTTGTACATCAACTGTATTGATACTGAATGTTTTTGATGACCTTGTATGAGGATGTATATGTATTGTTTTTATTTATCTGAAAGCAATAAATACAAAGTATAACAAAAAAAAAAAAAAAAGGCAGGTGCAGGTAGGGGACAGAGTTGCACAGGAGGGAGGAGAGGGCAGAAGGGGAGCTGGCATGGTGACTGCTAAGCACCTGCAACACAAATTATACTGCAAAAGATATAATTTGACCTGACTGTGAACTGAACTTGGGTCCCCAGCACACCATTCTGGGCCTCTACCTGTTGAGTTTTCTGCAGTCACTTTATTTTCTTTGAAACTATTTTTTTTCTGGCCCCTTCATTCCATGCTCAGGCTACCACCAGTGACCTCACAGTCCTATCTAAACTGGCCCAAGGCAAGGCAACTTTATTTTTATGGTGTCCAATCCCAGGTTCTCTGGGTGCCTTAACCACCAGATCCACAACAGATGGGTTACTTTTCTTTTAAATGTGTCCAGTGAGGGGGCTCCTCTAACCTGTAGGGGTAGCGCAATTTCCACAAAAAGTGGAGCTGCGATCCCGAACAAACAATCCCCAAAAGATTTAAGCCATGACCACTAGATACAGAGGAGACATACCTCAGAAGACCGGAGAGAACAGTTAGAAGCATATGGGACAAGGATGTCTTTTAGGTAGGCCGGGCCCAGACGATGCAAGGCACTGTAGGTCAACAAACACACCCTGAAGCATTCTTAAGGATAAAGCTTTTAGGGACAGCTTTAACTCAAAAATAGCTCAGGTTATTGCAGAGAATTCATCCCAGGAGACATCCAACACAATAGTTTGGGATACTGTGAAGATTGTGATTGGGGGGAGATAATTGCGTATTCAGCATACAAGAAGAGATATTGGGAAACACGATATGAGAAACTAAGGGAAATGCAAACAAAGTTTATTCCTATTACCACAGAGGCCCAAACCCAGATTAATCAGACAAAGGCTGAGCCCCAGAAACTTTTAGATGAAAAAACACAACAGGCGCTATTTTACTTGAAAACTTATAGGTACGAGGGAGGGCCAAAAGGGGCGAGAAATTTAGCCCGGAGGCTTAGGGGACATAGGACAGCCAATCATAACACATTTAGTGGATCCAGAGAGAAAACAAGAGCTCTTAACTCACAGCAGATACTGCAACTGTTCCAGAAATATTATAGGCAGCTATATGAGAAACCACAAGGTCCAGAATTTAACAAAATTGAGGAATTTTTTTACCCCCTTACATTAAGAAAGCTAACTAAGGAAATGGAAACCAGATTAAAAGCCCCTATCAGATCAAAGGAAGTCAGACGTGCCATAAAAGAAAGTAAATCATTAAAAACCCCTGGCCCAGATGGATTTCCATCCGAATGGTACAAGACTTTTAGTAAATAACTAACTCCTTCACTACTAAACACTTTTTTAGAAATTCAACAGGAGGGTTCCACTCCATCATGGGATTACACTAATATTTCACCTATCTTAAAAGTAGGCAAACCAGCAGATTTAACTACCTCATATAGGCCAATATCCATATTAAACATGGACTACAAGTTATTTATGTCCATATGGGCACATAGACTAGAGGAAATGTTACCATATTTGATTAATTCAGATCAATCTGGGTTCATTCGAGCCAAAGAAACTACAGATAATACACGAAGAATGATCCATTTGTTGGACCACTTAAATCAGAGACAGATACAGGCAGTGTTGCTCAGCCTTGACACAGACAAGTTGGCCTTTTTTATGAGAAACTTTACGCAAGTTTGGATTCCCTGGGGAATTCTCTAGCATGATACAGAGAATTTATGCCTCTCCAAAGGCATATGTTAAAGTGAATGGACAATTATCTTCAATGTTACAGCTGGGAGGGGGAACTAGGCAGGGCTGCCCACTTTCCCCCCTACTGTTTGCCACATACATTGAACCATTGGCTGAAGCCATAAGGCAACATCCTAATATTCAGGGGGTCCCTTTAGGAGGGAGGGATTTTACCATATCATTATATGCAGATGACGTTTTACTAACACTCCTATAACCTGAAAAGTCCATTCCTGCTACCCTACAAGTGATAGATAAGTTTTCAGAAATAGCCGGATACAAAATAAATATACAAAAAACAGTTATCTTTAAATTTCAACCCCTCTTAGCCTCTAAAGAACCAGATCCCTCTGAAATGGAGAAATAATAAGATTAAATATTTGGGTGTAAATATTCCCAGAAACTGGAACATTTGGAACTGTTTAATTTAGAGCCCCTATCGATAGAGAGAGCGAGAGAGAGAGAATTCAGTTGGGAATTGGACACGTCAGGTATTATCTTTTTCAGCTCAAATACAAGCTATTCGGATGACCTTGTTTCCTAAGATATTATATTATTTCCAGACTTTACCGATTATTCCATCACAATTCTACTTCGCATCCTGGGCTAGAATTTTTTCGAGGTTTGTATGGGCCGGGCAGTAGCCAAGGGTCAGATGGTCTCTGTTACAGTTACCAGTGGCAAAGGGGAGTTGTAATCTTCCAAACCTTAGAGATTACCATAAGGCAGTAACATGTAAAATAGTGATGACATGGTTGAACCCTCAGGTAGAGAAACCATGGAAATTTATTGAATTTATACTAAATTATCTTGTAAATATTATCCCAATTATATTTGCCCCCCCAGAATTCTTATCCACAGTTACAAAACTTCACATTTGGAACCTGTTATACGTTAAAGGCTTGGTATGAGCTAAGGGCGTCTACTACATTAACTGAAGTTTTTGGTAATTTTAAACTAATTGGTATAGAAAGTTATCTTTGGATATGGGTGCTGTTCGGGTCCATCAACAATGGCAGAAAAAAGGTTTGCTTTTGTTATATCAGTATCTGGATGTAAATGGAGTACTGCCTTTTGCCACACTACAAGCAAAATATCAATTCCCCCATACACAACATTATAGATATTTACAGATTCGGACATTTATACAGAAAGAATTAGCATTAAATACTCTGCCCTCTCATACCTATGTTGATGTCCCTTTTAAGTCGGGGAACAAATTAATTTAATTGGACAAATATATAAAGTAATAAGAGACTTTTGGAAGGAATCCACTGAGGATATCTTGGGGAGATGGAATAGAGAATTAGGGACTCAGGTAACTTATGAGAAATGGTTGGAACCGATTCTTCACTCGATGAGAGTATCACAGTCATCATACTGGTCAGAATATATATGGAAATGTCGTAGTAGATATTTTTATACCCCTGACAAAATTGCTAAATTTGTATCTATGAGGCACGGCCTTTGTTGGAGAGAGTGTGGAGAAAAAATGGCAAATATAACATTTTTTGTGCCTGTCTGAAAGTTATCCAATACTGGTTAGATATAGAAAAAAGCATACAGAATATTGTGGGACCAGAAATTCAATTATCCAATCAGATGATTCCGCTTTATATTGGGGAAGATGGAAAAGTTCCACCAAGTAGAAGCAAGTTATACTTGTACCTGGCAGCAGCTAAAAAGGTTTCAACTCACCTATGGCGAACAGTTAAAGTACCCACCCTCTCTCACTGGCATTCATTGATGACTGAGATATATTCTCTAGAGAGAACGGTAGCTTCTAGAGCCGGAAGGATGTCACAATTTGAGCTCCAATGGAGGCCATGGGTTTTCTATATCTCGCCTCTGGATGAAGCATTTGTTCACTGATAAAGCTATTTGAAAGTAACCAATTTTTGTAGGATATGAATTTTGATCTAGTGTCATTTGATATATAACAGAATGATGTTGTAGAAACATGAATTGCCATCCTGAAGAACATTCCATGTACTGTAAGACAAAAGAGCAATACTGTATAGATGAACTCCTGCTGTCATATATATATAACTATATAAAAAACAATAAAAAATAAAGAATATTAAAAAAAAAAAAAAAAAAACACCCTGAAGCAGATGTCCCACCAAACTGGCAACCAGTGCAACTTAATCATTCATGGTTGGGCCCCCCATGGCAAGGCCATGGTTTCAGTGTGTCCCTCCCCACACCTCCGCTTGCAATATCTGGTGAGGCGGAGGGTCAGCTGTTTGGAATCCAGCAGTGCCAGTTGTTTGCTGAAATCCTGATGTGGGGGAGGGGGTTGGTATTTTTCTGTATATCACTGTGCTGGATCTTGGCTTGTTCCATAGTGTGTTCCTTTCCCTATGATACTACGTATGTGCTCTCGCTCCATAGCACCTCTGTGGACCACATCTCTCTGGCCCACCTACAGGGGTTGCTGGGAGACAGCAACCAGGACAGCGGCCTCACCCCAAGTCAGAAAGCACTGTGGCCGGCAGTACCTCCAGCCGCAAAGTGCGGACATTCCTGACTTGCTTCTGAACCTGGGTCAACCACATGGGAAAGCATAGTGCTACCGCTGTACCATTAGACACCCCTACAGTCACTTTCTGTCTCAAACCGCAACCTAGCTGCATTTGCAGTTTGAGAAACAGACCAAACAAAGCACAGCTGGCAGAGCATGAGACAGTGTTCTGGGACCTGTCCTCATCTCCCAATGACTGTAGGTCAAACAATTTCTTTATCATCGCCACCGTCTGTGTTTCAGATACTTACCAGTAATAATAGTATACCAACAATCCTTACCATCACAACTGTTCCTAGCTACAGGATTTTCAGACTGAGAAAGAAAGTGACCACGGGAAGCTCTGGCAAGACAGCTGGCCTGACTGCACAGCTAGTAAGAGCACCAGGCAGTATTCTGTAAGCTTGGTTTCAACTCCCAGTTACAACGCTTTCACCCCCCTCCCCCCGTAACATAAAGGATAATGTATGGTCAACTATCCGCAACAAGAGTACATAGCCATCGTGAGGTTGCCATGGCGACCATTTAAACCTCAAGAGTGAAGCACAAGAGGCTTTGGTCACCATGGCTACCTCGAGATGGCTACAAATGCTTTGTTGCTGATAGTGGGCCACACATTATCTTTTATAGTGTATGATCCACTTCAACAACAAAAACGACTTGATTACATTTACATTAAAGCTGCAGGGTCCTTACTTTCCTTTTTTTTTTTGTCAACACTGCTCTTTTCCAGGTCCATCTCACACCACCATGGCCGGTACAGGAGAAGCAGCAGCAGTTCGTGTAACGCATATGTGCGAACATGTTCCATGTTGTACCACTGATGCGATGTACTCAAGATGGTACAACTACATTGTCATGTCACTTCGATGGTACAACAGTGATGTAAAATGATGGAATTCAGTTAATAATAACGTTCCATCATATACTACAAGTAGTGTTATAAATGCTCAACAGTGGCTAACACAATTTCTTACTATGCTTGACATTTAGTGTGGGGCGGAAAGTGCGAATTCTAAGTTTGCAAAAATTCTGCGAATTTTTCAGAAATTCTGACTTTGGCAAAATCTATATCCTCTGCATGTGGACTCCTTCTCTCTAAGACAGCCCTGCCCTAAATACCCCCAGCTCCCATGCCTCAGGACCCGTCTGGCATTTTATGCTTCTCTTGCTGTCCGGGTAGGAGAGCCCTGCTGTGGTGGTGGTGGTAAGCCAAGGAATGCTTTGTCAGGTCAGAGCTGGGGTGAACTGGGGTTAGGAGGCAGAAAGAGGTATAGGACCAGACATATAGTGGCAGACACACAGTCTCACTTACCCAACAGTCAAGCAGCCGCACTCCTTGGCAGCCAAACAAACCTCTTCTCATGCCGGCTCACCGGCACAGTAGTAGCATTACCGCTTGTGGCACTGACAATCTAAGGTTCGGAAGTGAACCTGGGGCGTTGGAGGGTAAGCCGGGGTAGGGGGGAGGCCTAAGTGTCCAGAGGACTACTCTCCTCCTCCTCTGGTGAGGGGGTGGTGCAGTGGCCAGTGCATGCATGGCCCCTAGTGGTGGCTGGGGGACAGGCTACTGGTAGCCGCAACATGTAGGTGAGGTGCAGTGGATGTCAGGTACATCACATGTGGAAGCGCACATGACATCACCCTAGGCATCATTGCACGCATGCTCCTTGGGGTGGGACACTGGAAGCATACCATGGCTGGCAGGATGAGTACTGACCCTCCGCAAGTCCTGCACCAGTGACGTAGGTCACTCCCAAAGCTATTTTTGTGACAAGGAGAGTTGAGGGCTTCCCTCCAAGCCATGGGAGGACTCTGGAAGGGTAAATGTGGGAGAAGCCGGGTGGCAATGTGAAGGGGGTCAGCCAAGGCAGAAGAAGGATAAACATAATAACAAAAACAACAAAGCTCTTCTCACATTGACAGTCCCCCCCCCCCCGGGGCCACAAGACCCAGGGTAGGAATGGCACACCAGCAATACTGATAGAGACTCAGGACAACTCTCTTCAAACAAGTGTAAAAGGTTATTACTTCGATATGAACTAACAAGAGCTTAGTGTTATTCAATATGCTATGGTACAATCAAGATAATGTTATAATGAATTAAGGGACCCTGTGCAATAAGATACAAGTGCAATATTATGTAACCCCCTTTGTTAACCGGGGTTACTAGAATCCTAGTAAGACCTAGTGGTAGGCAGGGAAGGCAGCTTGTGAAACTCCAGTTAAATGGGTTTCACACTGTCTCACTCTGTCCTCAGTCACAGCTGAGACTAGAGGGATGACATCATAATAGAATTGTCACAGCTGCATGAGCCACATTTGGAATCTTCAGCTCAGAGTAAGTTTAGAATCTTGGGAATTCAAGTCAGTCTTCAGTTTGTCCTTCACAAACAAGAAGGACACCAGTAGTGTCTGTTTACCCCCCCTCCCTCTGCGGGGGGGGTGAGGAAAAGTTCTTTGTGGGTTCCAGGGGCAATCCCCTTCTCCCACCTTGGGAAGAAAGCTGCCTGTTTTAATTTAAGTTCAGTCTGTTCATGTATAACAGCAAAGGTTACATTTCTTCGCCTGTGGGGCACCTGCAATGAATGGGTGAGTGTTAGGCCCCATTGAAAGGGGCAAACAACTTATTTTCTTCAGTTGGATTTCAAGTATTGGGGACTGCTATTTGGGAGGACTATGTCAACTAGAACAAACAAATAGAGCAGTCATCTGTTTAAAGTGTTAATGGATTTAAAGTTCTCTGTAGAGGGGGTGCTTCAGGTCATCCACCATCAATCTACATTTTAAAGTCTAAAGTTCTGTGTATCCAGAGAAATGGCTGGGTATGGGCTGTGGGAGCTGGAGGTAGGAAAACCCCCCATCTTTAGTAACCAGGTCCACCTCTATGGATTTCTTCTGTTTTTGCTACTCGCCTCATGCACTTGGCCAGTGATGGGGTGGGTACCCAGACGTGGGTCTCAACTTGAAAATCTCTCTAGGAGTCACAGACTCTAAGTGGTGTGGGGAGCCACAGGATGGGAACATTACTCCTTTTGGATGGGAGTCTCCCTGTTTGATGGGAGTTTCGAATTGGAAGTACGAAAACAAAATCTCTCTAGGAGTCGCAGACTTCAAGTGGTGTGGGGAGCCACAGTTGGGAGCCTCCTTGTGTGATAGGATGTCTTGCCAAGTAAAGTTAGGGTTCATTCTTCAAGTGGACTGTCAGTCGAGTGGCTGGCAGGGGAGCCGGGCCAGTCGGGCTGTGTATCCAATGCGCATGCAAAGTCCGGGCTGAGTGCCTGGTGGGTCCAAAGCCAGACAACTGTTATATTGTGTTCATTCCTCAAATGGACTGCTGTGTTTAACCTCTAATCTGCATTACAGTTACGTAGCCCTTTGGGGGACCATACAGAGCTTTGTTTATGTTCAGTGAGTTAATAAATAAAGCAACACTGAAAAATCCCAATTCTGGTTCTGGACATTACAGTTATTGCTTCCTGTAGTTGGATTTACTTGGATGCCCCTATGCAGAGTAGTCAAACCTAGGTCTCTTGTGCCAGGTAACCTTATCCTTCCCTGAACCCGTAGAGACATATGTATATCCATGTTACAAAAATGGGCATATGACTTACAAAAATGGAGGCACCGCTTTGGATTTGTTTGGGAAGAAAGGTGCTTGGGCAAGTAGGCTAGCGTTTTGGCTATCTGGCAGTCAGTAGCCCAAAAAGGTTGAAGCAATTTCCCTAGTGTGTGCTGTGTGCTGTGAATCTTGTGCTGCTGTTTAAAATGCCAACTGTTTACCAAGGAGCTGTAAAGCCAAAGTGTGTGTCCTTGTCCTGCAGCAACATAGTTTACAGCGTTTGTCAGTTTTAAAATAAAGTTCTGTGAAGGAAAGTGTGGAAAACTAGGGGTAGCAACAGAGAAATTATGCCCTGGACGTTGGAAATGCTTTCTGTGCAGTACTAGAGACTGCAGAGTTAATGGCAATGTTACATGGTTGAAATGGGCTCCTGCCATGGAGTCAGTTGAAAAAAAAAAAGTGCATCTTTTCAGTTTAAATTTGCCTGCTCGACGATCGCCGTGAGGAGAGGGGCCCTCGTGAGGAAGAAGAGGCTCATTTGCATGGCGTCGTGTGGTTGGTCAGTTTGCCATTAGTTCCACCCCTCAGCCAGCTATTCAGTGTCTGCTTCAGCATTCGAGAGGGAGACAGAGAGTAATGCGTGTACTGGCAGTGGAGGAGCATTCGCTAGTGTTCAAAGCACTGTAAACAGTGAAAAGTGACTTTTCTAGTTCAGAATCGGCCAACCCGCTTATCGGTCATGGGATCAGTGAATTGTGTGATTAATACTATGATCGCGAGACTGCCCGCCTGCTTGAAACCGAGGCCTTCAAAAATCTGGCTGCAGGTCGCTTTTCCTCCATCGCAGCAATCTGCTTCAATAACAGTGAGTAAACGATTTAAAACTGCTCAAATCAGTGATTTTCAGTAATGCCATATAAAATGTGAGTGCAGCTGTATAGTCGCTTTGCAAGTAGCGACTGTGTAATATCCTGCTGGTAAGTGCAAGTCTGTAAAGCCATTAAATGTGTGCATAGCAATGAAAGTAGCCTCAGTTTAAAGTTTGCAGCCAGAGAGAGACTGTGGGTTGTAAAATAAGTGCAACACTAGTAAAAGCAGGCAATCCTGTGCTGAAACCTGAAGTTTTAAAAGGGACTGTGATTAAATAAATGTTGCCAGCAAGTGAAAAGTCCAAGGAAAATCCTGTAAATGTGAGAACAGCCAGAACAGAGCAAGTTGTGCAGTTTAAATAAAAGTTATTAGTAGCTGATGTAAATCGGGTGCGCACTGGCTTGACCCAGAGTCTGAATGTTGATGCACAGGAGTGCTGCCGCCATTACAGGGTGGGGTAGTAAAGTAAACACAGCAGCAGAGGAGCCATTTTAAAGCTACAGAGTGTGTTCATTTAAAGTGGGACTTTCAGTTACAGTGAACTTCTGTTTGTTTTTCTGCAGTTATGGCCTCAGGACCAGCTCATTGCCCGGGTTGCAGTAACAGCAGCTGTAAATAGATTGAGAGACATTGAAAATTGGTGCTATAGAGGGCAACTCCCTCCTGATGTGGCAATTCCTAATTATCCAGTGCGTGTATGCCAGATGTGCTTTAGTGCTGGAAGGGATGTCTTCATGATTCTTCACTGTGCTGGTTGTCTACAAAAATATGGCTTGTATAAAGCGCCTCAAATTCGCTGTTCACATGGACACAACTTCAAGAATCTGCAGTTGGCAGCACACAGCATCAGGTGGAGCCTGTGGAGGAAGGTCCCCCGGGAGTGGCACAAAGTTAGAGAGTGCAGAATTAGAGACTGAATCTGAAGTTGAAGTTTTGGATGCTGGATCTCAGAAGGCAAGTTCAGATAAAGCATCAATAGACCCCTGGGTGGGGGGGCCTAGCCCAAGTCTCGAAGGTGAAGATGAGATGCGGGAGGCCGTTGAATGGGAGGTGTCAACCTCTGCTCCCAGTGATGAATGGATAGTCTCAGGGGTGAGAACGACTGCTCACTCCTGGGCTCAGATCCTCAGTGAAGAGGAAGATGAGGGGGAACCTAAGTGGCCTTGTGAGAAAGGAACGGGTACACCGCCTCAAGATCTTGCCTCGGAGGAATGTGTTCAAGAAGGTGGTGATGCCACTGCACTGGCTTCACCAGAAGAAGTCAGGGATCCGTTTTTAATTTCATTGAGGATGCGAAGCTGGCAGAACCAGGACTGGCCACCCCCAAGCCAGGCCAGCGGTCTCAGATTGACCAAAGCAAGTAAAGAGGAGAGACTGGTTCGTAGAAAGGCCAATGAAATCTTTGGTATGACCTTTCCTACCTTTCCTCGGAGAGTCTGGGAGGAGATTGAGAACTGCAGGAAATCCTGGAGCTGGGATGAAGCAATGAAACATGTGCATCCTGGGGCTAACCAGCATGTAAAGAATAGACTGTTCCACGAAAAGTATACACAGTGGAAGAGAGGCAGGACATTGTTTATGGACAGAGTGAGAATAGTGGACGGAGAGGGACGCGAAGTCTCCCACTGTGTGAATTATGTGCGGCCAGATGGCGTAATAATTCAAGCCCCTGACCCCCTCTACTATTGGCCTCAATGCAAGGACCTCCCAGTAATTAAGCCCATGCCTACAAAATGGAGAGCCGAGCAGTGGTAGTCAATACTGCCACATCTACACTGTGAAGTAACCTTATTGAACTGCCAATATGAATAAACAAAACTCAGGTGCCCCATATTCTTCAGTCCACAGTGTACTGCCCTATTCAGCAACCATCTACTGGTACCACCAGATGACTTCAGATCCAGAGAGGACACCAGCCCAGCTGTTTTCCTGTTCATCGCCTGGTAATCGGATGACGCCGGACCAGCTGTTTCTCTTTTTGTTCCTGTTCTAAGGTTCCTTCTCCAGTTATGACATCAGCCCAGCTGTTTCCAGATGTGCACTCCTGTGGGTTCCCGGAAGATGTCCGCCCAGCTGTATCAGAAGAAATGCTGCCAGGGAGAGTCTTCGGCAGGGACCAGGTTGGTGATGTACGAATACTTCAAGAGGCTGGTGAGTCATCAAAATTCTTTTTATTATATCTTTATGACATTGCAATACACACCTTACACTACAGACTTCAAATAATGTGTGAACTGTCCACAAAGACTCTCCCCTTCGGGATTATGGCCTTAAAAGACTATGTTCATGGGGCTCCGGCCCAGGAGAGACTCTTTAATGGACTGGCCTTCGGGCCTTGTAGTCACTAGTGGGACATTTAGGGCATTCCATCCCCCCAAAGAAGTGTATTGTTATCAATGTAATTTCTGTACTTAATGTATATACTGTCTTTTCTACTTTTCTAAAAAAAAAATAAATATATATATATATATTTTTTTTTCTTTTTAGGATTGTTTAGTGTTCTGTTTTTCCTGTATGGTAAGGGTTGTTGTTGACATTGTTGTTGTTTAGGTAGATCGTAAATGCAGATTAGGGTGTGTTTTGTTTTTGTTTTTGTCTTTTCTTACAGGTGTTCCTGGAAGACAGAAGAGAAGACAAGAAGAGGAGGAGGGGCTCATCGGAGTTCCTCGTTCAGCGCTTGTGTAGAAATTAAAGTACTGTTTGTGTTCCTAATGTTGTAGTTGCAGGCTGCCCAAGGTCGGGGAGGCCCCCGGGTTTTGTTTTTGCTTGGGATGTTATGTAAGAGGCAGATAGGTTTTCCCTAGAGGGTTAGGGGGGATAGACAGGCTGTGGTCCTCAGTGGCCATAGGGACTGCAGTGCTGATCTATCAGGGCTATGCTCTGGACAATTCTACCAGAGCCACTAGGTGTCCATAGTAAGTGGATAGAGTAGAGGCTGAAATGTCAGCTATAGGCCTCTAGGCCCTTAGTGTTGCCTACCTGTGCTCGCACACAGTAGGAGGGGGCCTGATCACCCCCTCCATGAGGTAGCACTTAGGTGGGATGGCCTAAGGTCAGGTGCACAATGACTGGGGACAGTCATTTTCCTGGTCGAGGCAGTGTAACCCCTTTGTTACCCGGGGTTACTAGAATCCCAGTAAGACCTAGTGGTAGGCAGGGAAGGCAGCTTGTGAAACTCCAGTTAAATGGGTTTCACACTGTCTCACTCTGTCCTCAGTCACAGCTGAGACTAGAGGGATGACATCATAATAGAATTGTCACAGCTGCATGAGCCACATTTGGAATCTTCAGCTCAGAGTAAGTTTAGAATCTTGGGAATTCAAAGTCAGTCTTCAGTTTGTCCTTACATAAACAAGAAGGACACCAGTAGTGTCTGTTTACCCTCCTCTTGGGGGTGTGAGGAAAGTTCTTTGTGGGTTCCAGGGCAATCCCCTCTCCCACTTGGGAAGAAAGCTGCCTGTTTTAATTTAAGTTCAGTCTGTTCATGTATAACAGCAAAGGTTACATTTCTTCGCCTGTGGGGCACCTGCAACAAATGGGTGAGTGTTTGGCCCCATTGGAAGGGGCAAACAACTTCTTTTCTTTAGTTGGATTTCAAGTATTGGGGACTGCTATTTAGGAGGACTATGTCAACTAGAACAAACAAATAGAGCAGTCATCTGTTTAAAGTGTTAATGGATTTAAAGTTCTCTGTAGAGGGGGTGCTTCAGGTCACCCACCGTCAATCTACATTTTAAAGTGTAAAGTTCTGTGTGTCCAGAGAAATGGCCGGGTATGGGCTGTGGGAGCTGGAGGTGGGAAAAAACCCCATCTTTAGTAACCAGGTCCACCTCTCACAGTTTCTTCTGTTTTGCTACTCGCCTCATCGCTTGGCCAGTGATGGGTGGGTACCCAGGCGTGGGTCAACTTAAGAGAGCCTCTCTAGGAGTCGCAGACTCTAAGTGGTGTGGGGAGCCACAGGATGGGAACATTACTCCTTTTTGATGGGAGTCTCCTGTTTGATGGGAGTTTCAATTGGAAGTACAAAACAAAATCTCTAGGAGTCGCAGACTTCAAGTGGTGGGGAGCCACAGTTGGGAGCCTCCTTGTGTGATAGGATGTCTTGCCAAGTAAAGTTAGGGCTCATTCTTCGTGGACGGCCGTCAGTCGGTGGCGGCAGGGGGCCGGGCAGTCGAACTGTGTATCCAATCATGCAAAGTCCGGGCTGAGTGCCTGGTGGGTCCAAAGCCAGACAACTGTTGAATTGTGTTCATTCTTCAAATGGACCGCTGTGTTTAACCTCTAATCTGCATTACAGTTACGTAGCCCTTTGGGGGACCATACAGAGCTTTGTTTATGTTCAGTGAGTTAATAAATAAAGCCACACTGAAAAATCCCAATTCTGGTTCTGGACATTACAGTTATTGCTTCCTGTAGTTGGATTTACTTGGATGCCCCTGTGCAGAGTAGTCAAACCTAGGTCTCTTGTGCCAGGTAACCTTATCCTTCCCCGAACCGTACAGACATATGTATATCCATGTCACAAAAATGGGCATATGGCTTACAATTATTTTACCCTACTTAATGAAAGATCAAAACAATCTGAAGCCTCCTGCTGAATGTCTCAAGGGATTTACCTCCTCCTTTAATTTTTGTAAGTTTATCTCATTGTGAAGGAGCAAGCTGGTGCCCATTTAAGGTTTTCTTGCACTTCCTTGAGGAGACTTGTCCACAGTCCCCATTAGCACTGTTGGTGTGCCATTCCAACCCTGGGTTCTCACAATAATTGTGTCATCGAGGAGTTGTGCACCCATTTCAGTCAGTGCATCTGAAGATTTAAGTGTTCTCTCTAGACTGCCATACAGTCAGTATCGTTCCGGAAGACAGCCATAAAGTGTCATTCTCATTCCGACACACTGCCAGATAGTCTCATTCTGACAAACAACCAGACAAAATCAGTCTTATTCTGATAGATAACCAGACTGTCAATCTCTTACACCAACAAAGGGCTACGTTCATCACCCTCCCTGACAGATGCTGGGTAGGTCACCTACCCAAGCAAATTAAGTACATTTCACTTTTAGGCCAATCTGCTAAAAGCCACAAACCCAGAATTATGTCCTGGATTTTCTCCTTCCAAGAACACAGTGCCGTAAGATGTTTCTGAAAATGGTATGCCTCTTCTCCCTCACCATGATGCATCCCCAACCATGTGTTCTGCACATAACCACATAACCTTTCAGGGTGCTTTTACCCCCCGACATTGTGCCACACAGGAAACTGATTAAGAAACTGAGCACATTAAGGGTGGGACAGGAGACACAGGGTGATGGATAACAGCACTCACGCTAAGGATGGAACAGTGACCACCAGAGTGCCACATAGGGCTCAGTACTGGGACCAGTCCTCTTCAGTATCTTTATGACACTGAAGAGGAACTGGAATTGAAGGTATATCTTTTTGCAGACAATACCAAAATCTGTAACAGGGTGGACAATCAGGAGGGGGTGGAAAGAATGCACCTGGATCTTGAAAAACTCGAGAAGTGGTTAAAAACATGGCAGTTGGGATTCAACGCCAAAAAGTCCGAAATTATGCACCTAGAGCATAGGAACCCAAGAACCGAGTATATGTGTGTCTGTGTGTGTGTGGGGGGGGTACCATCAGTCGCACCTCTCAACTGTCCCTAATTACGAGGGATACCCCTCATTTTACTCCTCACATTTGCTGTGTCCCCTCATGGAACAGGAGCTACCCACACAGAAAATGTGCTGTAAGTTCAGACTATACAAAATAAATTCATTTTATTATAAGATAATCAATCCAAATTAAATTTTGAGTAGATACAATGATTTCCACTGAGTTCTGAGTTTGCATATCTCCATGTTTGAGGATGTGTCCCTCACTACGAGGGTCTCATCAGCTGTGTCCCTCACTGTCCCACATTCTGAGTGTCTGTGTCTTTCATTTCAGTGACACAGGGTTGAGAGGTATGCTGTCAGTCACTAAGCAGGAAAAGGACCTTGGGGTTATCATATCTAATGACCTACAAACAGCAGGACAGTGTGATGCTAGGATGCAATGGGAGAGGTATCTCCAGCAGGAGGAAGGAGGTGGTGTTGCCAGAGACCCCACCTGGAATAATGTGTCCAGTTTTGGATGCTGCATCTCAGAAAGGACAGACAGGGTGGAGGCAGTCCAGAGGAATGCAACTGAAATGGTGCAGGGGTTGCTCCAAAGGACCTATGAGGAGATACTGAGGGATCCCAGCATGCACACCCCGGAAGACAGGAAAGTGAGAGGGGACATGATAAGAGACCTACAGGTACCTCAAGGTGGTGAACAGGGTGGAGAAGGGGAGTCTCTTTCAAAGGAGGAAGAGCACCAGGACCAGAAGGCATGCAATGAGCTGGGGGGAGTTAAAGAGTGATGTGAGGAAGTACTACTTCACTGAAAGAGTGGTATATGCCTGGAACAGACTGCAAGTAAAAGTGCTGGCGGTGAAAACAGTAGGGGGATTCAAGCATGCGTGGGATAGACACAGGGAATATTAATAAATAGGTAGGGAGGAGGGAGGTTTCACCAGAAAACAGGGTCTGTGGATGCAGAATAGGCGGGGCCCATCTGAGCAGACTGGTTGGGCCAAGCAATCTTTTTTTGCCGACAAATTCCATTTCACCAAACCCAAACACTTCTGTAGAGACCCATGTTTCTTTTGTATCCCATGTAGATATTTATACCCTGACCAGCTGCCCATCTTGCAGGGATATACCCATGTCAGGTATATACCCTGCATCAAATCAAAGCTGTTATTCTGAAGGTGGCTGGCTGTTTCCTCCCTGTGTCCCATCCCCCTCCCCCCATTTCTTCCTCTGCCCAGTGCTGTAATTGGCAGCCATTCAGCACTGTGCGTCACAGTGCATGGGGGGGGGGGGCAAGCTCCCTGGACCTCCAGCAAGTCATCAGAACCCGTTGCCATCCCCCCCACCCTTGACAGAACGCCTTACTGTGTGGCAGCTGATCTAGTCCAAAGCTTCAAACCAACGCAGCTCCCAGAGTCCGTATGTGAGGCAAATCAATTCACTGCCGGTAGGTCATTGGGGGGTCCCCTAGAGTCACACATTTCTAACAGCTACAGGCCAGCAGACCTATCTGCTAGGGGTCTGTGCACAGCGTCCGAAAGAAGGCCAGTGACTGACAGGCCTCAAAAGAAGCTCACGTTCAACACTACTAAGCAAGTGAACATGAAACAGTCCTTACATCCTCATTCCCCAGGTAGAGCACAAAATAATCTGCAGCGGCCTGTCGCTTTCTCCTCTGCACTTCTGGAGAGCGGATGTAGAATTTGAGAGAGGTGTAAGCTGCCAAGTCTTGAGGGCTACTGGGTATTCGAACCTGTACACCTGATTGGCCATTAAACTTCATGGAAACCTTCACCTGCAAAGAGAAGAAAGAAGGAAGGTCAGCAGGTAAATCTTCCCTCACTGTTGTCCAGACCCACTTCCTTTCAGATCAGCTCTGCCAACCTGGTCCCACCTCCTTCCTTCAGTCCCAGCCCTAACCCTCAAAAGCCTGACCACACTCTAGCACAATCCCTCAGACACAACCCCACTCCCTCCTCAGACAAGCCCTTCGCTCCCTTCAACTCATCTGCCCCACTTTTCCTGCCCAGTCCTGCTTCTCTCTGATCAGCTGAGCTACAGCCCTGCCTCTCTGTAGCATGGCCACCTCACTCATCCAACCCTGCCCACCTCCATTAAGCCCAGCCCATCCCCCACTGATCCTTCAATATTCCTAACTGCAACCTACGAGGTGTGCAGTTAAAGGTATTGACAGCGGAAAGCTCCAGCTAGCCAAGTAGTCCTGATTACTCAATGGTGAAGCAGCACAGGAGGTTAAACTCTCAGGTCACATTATTTCTTTCTCATTCCAAGCTGTTTTGTTACTGTATACGTCTACTGGCGGGTGATACCCAATAAAGCAACTTCACTCATCAACTATGCTGCCAGTCTTCCTAGTCAATCCCTCTGGATCCAACTGGAGCAATCTTAGACCTCGTACTCTCAAATAGGGGCAGTGAGAGGATCTCAGATTTAGAAGTGGGTTGCCATCTGGGGACAAGTGACCATCAAACAGTGTGGTTCACGTCAAACTCAGCTACAGAGTCAAGCCATACAAAAGTGAGGGTACTGGACTTTAGGAGGGCTGACTTTGGCAAGATGGGAGAGTGCCTCAGAAAAGCACTAGCAAACAGGCTAGAAGGAGGTGTGGAGCAACAATGGGAATTATCAAACTGCCATCACAGAGGCAACAAGCCTTTGTGTGAAGCAAACAAACAAATCAAACGAAAGAAAAAAGCCACTATGGTTCTCAAAGAGGTGGCTGTGAAAGTCAGGAAGAAAAAGATAGCATTCCGGAAGTATAAGGAAACATAGAAGGAGCAGGACAGAGAGCTGCACCAGTTAAGGCAGAAGGAAGCAGGGAGGGAAGTCAGAATAGCAAAAGCCCAGACTGAGGAAAAGATAGCCAACTCAGTTAAGAAGGGGGATAAAACCTTTTATAGGTACATCAGTGAGCGTAGAAAGACAAAGGGAGGGATAGTGAGGCTGAATAGAATGAATGGTGGGTGGGCAGAGGGGACGAAAAAGTAGGAATACTGAATGAATATTTCTGCTCAGTATTCACAAAGAGGAGGGAAGTGCCTAATCCAATTAACAGAAGCACTCTTGATAGGGGTTGATTCCAGTCCTTTCACAGAAGAAAGGGTTCTGCAAGAACTCCTAAAACTGAAGGTGGACAAAGCAATGGGTCCTGATGGAATTCACCCCAGAATTCTAAAAGAATTAAGGGGGGAACTAGTGAAACCACTGGCTACTCTTTTAATAAATCATGGGAGGATGGTGTGGTACCCGAGGACTGGAGGAAGGCGGATGTGATTCCCTTCACAAAAGTGGGACCAAGACAGAGGCAGGAAACTACAGACCTGTCAGTCTGACCTCTGTGGTAGGGAAAGTGATGGAGTCACTTCTGAAGGAAAGAATAGTTGAGTACCTAGAAGCCAGTGGAGCACAGGACCCAAGGCAGCATGGGTTCAGCAGGGAAGGTCATGTCAGACAATCTAATAGATTTCTTTGACTGGGTGACCAAAGTAGTAGACCAGGGAGGGGCTGTGGACATGGCCTACCTAGACTTTAGCAAGGCATTTGACACAGTCCCACACAAAGATTACTAGTCAAATTAACCAGCCTGGGAGTGGGTCCCAGGGTGGTAGCCTGGAAAACACTGGCTGGACAACAGGACACAGAGGTAATTGTAAATGGAGTCCACTCTGAAAAGGGTTACTAGTGGGGTACTGCAGGGTTCAGTATTGGGTCCAGTCATTTTAATGTCTTCATCAGTGACATTGCAGAGGGACTGGAAGGAAAGTATGCCTTTTGCAGATGACACAAAGATCTGCAACATGGTTGATACACAAGGAGGCGTGGAAAGGATGAAAAGGACTTGGCAAGGTTGGAGGAATGGTCAGAAGTATGGCAGCTAGGATTCAATGCAAAGAAGTGCAAAATAATGCACCTGGAAACAAGAACCCAGGGAAGAATACACAATGGATGGGGAGGTAGTAACAACAACAAAGGAAAGAGACCTGGGGGTAATCATATCAGATGACCTTAAGGTTAGCAAGCAATGTGAGAAGGCAGTAGGGAGGGCTGGGGGTATACTGGGATGTATAAGGAGAGGCATCATCAGCAGAAAACAGGAAGTTGTTATCCCTCTGTACAGACAGTTGGTGAGACCCCATCTGGAGTACTGTGTCCAGTTCTGGAGACCCCATCTCCGCAAGGACATAGACAGGATAGAGGTAGTCCAGAGGAGGGCAACTAAAATGGTGCAGGGTCTGCAAGAGAAGCTGTATGAGGAGAGACTAAAGGAGCTTAATATGTATACCCTTGAGGAAAGAAGGGAGAGGGGGGACATGATAGAAACTTTTAAGTACCTCAGTGGAATCAACAAAGTCCAAGAGGGTAGCATCTTTCAGAAAAAGAGACTAGTAAGAACAAGGGACACAATTTAAAGATAGAAGGAGGGCGGTTCAGGGGCAATGTGAGGAAGTATTATTTCACAGAGAGGGTAGTGGATGCATGGAACAGCTTTCCTGAGGAGGTTGTGGGGTCTAAAACTGTGGGAGAATTCAAGAATGCATGGGACAGACATAAGGCAATTCTTGTGGGGGGTAGGAAGAAATAGGCTGTTGGTTAACTAGGATCTGTGGCCTATCCTGTAGGTAGGGAAATGGGCAGACTAGATGGGCCTAGCAGTCGTTATCTGCCGTCAAAGTCTATGTTTCTATGTTTCTCTTCTCTCTCTCCCTTCAGCTCCACCCCCCCACACTGTCCTGCCCTTCTCTAATACAGTCCCACCCAACCCCCAGCAACACCATCTCCCTCCGTTCAACCAAAGCCTCCTCCCTCAAGTTAGTCAGTAACCTCAATCCCTTTCTGTTTAATAAAGGTATAGCTAACCAGCCATCTGACTCCAACTCCCCGCCTCAATTCCCTTTTAGCTGCTCTGTCCTACACACTCTCCAGCCCAGTTATGCTCCACCACCCCATTCCGGTCACACTCTGCCTCCCCAGTCCAGTTGTATTCTGCCTCCCCAGTCCAGTCGTATTCTGCCTCCCCAGCCCAGTCGTACTCTGCCTCCCCAGCCCAGTTTTCTCTGCTTCCACAGCCATTCATACTCCACCTCCCCAGACCAGTCGTACTCTCCCTTCCAATTCCAGCTGCACTCTGCCTCCCCGGCCCAGTCATACTCTGCCTCCCCAGCCCAGTCGCACTCCTCCTCCCTGGCCCAGTCGCACTCTGCCTCTCCGGCCCAGTCGCACTCTTGCCTCCCCTGCCCAGTTGCACTCTGCCTCCCCTGCCCAGTCGCACTCTGCATCCCCAGCCCAGTCGTACTCCACCTCCCCAGTCCAGTTGTACTCTGCCTCCCCAGTCATACTCCACCTCCGCAGTCAAGTTGTACTCTGCCTCCCCAGCCCAGTCATATTCCACCTCCCCAGTCCAGTTGTACTCTGCCTCCCCAGCCCAGTTGAACTCTGCCTCCCCAGCCCAGTCACATTCTGCCTCCCCTGCCCAGTCGCAGTCTTCATCCCCAGCCCAGTCGCAGTCTGCATCCCCAGCCCAGTTGTACTCTGCCTCCCCAGCCCAGTCATACTCCACTTCCCAACTCCAGTAATATTCCACCTCCCCAGTGCAGTTGTACTCTGCCTCCCCAGCCCATTCATATTCCACCTCCCCAGTCCAGTTGTACTCTGCCTCGCTGGCCCAGACGCACTCTGCCTCCCCTGCCCAGTCGCACTCCGCCTCCCCAGTCCAGTCATACTCCACCTCCCCAGTCCAGTTGTACTGCCTCCCCAGCCCAGTCATACTCCACTTCCCAGTCCAGCTGTACTCTGCCTCCCCAGCCCAGTCATACTCCACCTCCCCAGTCCAGTAATATTCCACCTCCCCAGTGCAGTTGTACTCTGCCTCCCCAGCCCAGTCATATTCCACCTCCCCAGTCCAGTTGTACTCTGCCTCCCCCAGCCCAGTCATATTCCACCTCCCCAGTCCAGTCGCACTCTGCCTCCCCTGCCCAGTTGCACTCTGCCTCCCCTGCCCAGTCGTACTCTGCCTCCCCAGCCCAGTCGCACTCTCCATCCCCAGCCCAGTCATACTCCACCTCCCCAGTCCAGTCATATTCCACTTCCCCAGTCCAGTTGTACTCTGCCTCCCCAGCCCAGTCATATTCCACCTCCCCAGTCCAGTTGTACTCTGCCTCCCCAGCCCAGTCATACTCCACCTCCCCAGTCCAGCTATACTCCACCTCCCCAGTCCAGTAATAGTCCACCTCCCCAGTCCAGTCATATTCCACCTCCCCAGTCCAGTCAAACTCCACCTCTCCAGTCCAGTAGTACTCTGCCTCCTCAGCCCGGTCATACTCCGCCTTGCTAGTACAGTCGTACTCTGCCTCCCCAGCCCAGTCGCACTCCACCTCCCCAGTCCAGTTGTACTCTGCCTCCCCAGCCCAGTCATACTCCACCTCCCCAGTCCAGCTGTACTCTGCCTCCCCAGTCCAGTCGTACTCTGCCTCCCCAGCCCAGTCATACTCCGCCTTGCTAGTTCAGTCAGACTCTGCCTCCCCAGCCCACTCGTACTCCCCCCTCCCAGTTCAGTCGTACTCTGCCTCCCCAGCCCAGTCATACTCTGCCTCCCCATTCCAGTCTTACTCTACCTCCCCAGCCCAGTCATATTCCGCCTCCTCAGCCCAGTTTTACTCTGCTTCCACAGTCCATTCATACGCTACCTCCCCAGCCCAGTCTACCTACCCACTTCGGTCGTATTATGCCTCCCCAGTCCAGTCGTACTCTCCCTCTCCCTCTCCCAGTCCAGTCATACTCTCCCTCTCCCAGTCCAGTCATACTCTCCCTCTCCCAGTCCAGTCATACTCTGCCTCCCCAGCCCAGTCATACTCTCCCTCTCCCAGTCCAGTCATACTCTGCCTCCCCAGCCCAGTCATACTCTCCCCACCTCAGTCGTACTCAGCCTCCCCAGCCCAGTCATATTCTACCTCCCCAGCCCAGTCATACTCTGCCTCTCCCAGTTCAGTTGTACTCTGCCTCCCCTGCCCAGTCGTACTCTGCCTCCCCAGCCCAGTCGCACTCTCCATCCCCAGCCCAGTCATACTCCACCTCCCCAGTCCAGCTATACTCCACCTCCCCAGTCCAGTAATATTCCACCTCCCCAGTCCAGCTGTACTCTGCCTCCCCAGTCCAGTCATATTCCACCTTCCCAGTCCAGTCATACTCCGCCTCCCCAGTCCAGTAGTACTCCGCCTCCCCAGCCCAGTAGTACTCTGCCTCCTCAGCCCAGTAGTACTCTGCCTCCTCAGCCCAGTCATACTCCGCCTTGCTAGTACAGTCGTACTCTGCCTCCCCAGCCCAGTCGCACTCTGCATCCCCAGCCCAGTCATACTCCACCTCCCCAGCCCAGTTGTACTCCACCTCCCCAGTCCAGCTGTACTCTGCCTCCCCAGCCCAGTCATACTCCACCTCCCCAGTCCAGTTGTACTCTGCCTCCCCAGCCCAGTCATATTCCACCTCCCCAGTCCAGTTGTACTCCGCCTCCTCAGCCCAGTCGTACTCTGCCTCCCCAGCCCAGTCATACTCTGCCTCCCCAGCCCACTCGTACTCCCCCTCTCCCAGTTCAGTCGTACTCTGCCTCCCCAGCCCAGTCTTACTCTACCTCCCCAGCCCAGTCATACTCTCCCTCTCCCAGTCCAGTCATATTCCACCTCCTCAGCCCAGTTTTACTCTGCTTCCACAGTCCATTCATACGCTACCTCCCCAGCCCAGTCTACCTCCCCACTTAGGTCGTATTATGCCTCCCCAGTCCAGTCATACTCTCCCTCTCCCAGTCCAGTCATACTCTCCCTCTCCCAGTCCAGTCATACTCTGCCTCCCCAGCCCAGTCATACTCTCCCCACCTCAGTCGTACTCAGCCTCCCAGCCCAGTCATATTCTACCTCCCCAGCCCAGTCATACTCTGCCTCCCCTGCCCAGTTGCAGTCTGCCTCCCCTGCCCAGTCATACTCCACCTCCCCAGCCCAGTTGTACTCTGCATCCCCAGCCCACTCGCACTCTGCATCCCCAGCCCAGTCATACTCCACCTCCCCAGTCCAGTAATTTTCCACCTCCCCAGTCCAGTTGTACTCTGCCTCCCCAGCCCAGTCATACTCCACCTCCCCAGTCCAGTCATACTCCGCCTCCCCAGCCCAATTGTACTCTGCCTCCCCAGCCCAGTTGTACTCTGCCTCCCCAGCCCAGTCGCACTCTGCATCCCCAGCCCAGTTGTACTCTGCCTCCCCAGTCCAGTTGTACTCTGCCTCCCCAGCCCAGTCGCACTCTGCCTCCCCAGCCCATTCATACTCCACCTCCCCAGTCCAGTTGTACTGCCTCCCCAGCACAGTCATACTCCACCTCCCCAGTCCAGTTGTACTCTGCCTCCCCAGCCCAGTCATACTCCACCTCCTCAGTCCAGTTGTACTCTGCCTCCCCTGCCCAGTCATACTCCACCTCCACAGCCCAGTCATATTCCACCTCCCCAGTCCAGTTGTACTCTGCCTCCCCAGCCCAGTCATATTCCACCTCCCCAGTCCAGTTGTACTTTGCCTCCCCAGCCCAGTCATATTCCACCTCCCCAGTCCAGTCATACTCCGCCTCCCCAGTCCAGTCGTACTCCGCCTCCCCAGCCCAGTCTACCTCCCCACCTCAGTCGTACTCTGCCTTCCCAGCCCAGTCGTACTCTGCCTCCCCAACCCAGTCATACTCTACCTCCCCAGCCCAGTCATACTCTCCCTCTCCCAGTCCAGTCATACTCTCCCCACCTCAGTCGTACTCTGCCTCCCCAGCCCAGTCGTACTCTGACTCCCCAGCCCAGTCGTACTCTGCCTCTCCCAGTTCAGTCGTACTCTGCCTCTCCCAGTTCAGTCGTACTCTGCCTCCCCAGCCCAGTCATACTCTCCCCACCTCAGCCATACTCTGCCTCCCCAGCCCAGTCATACTCTGCCTCCCCAGCCCAGTCATACTCTCCCCACCTCAGTCGTACTCTGCCTCCCCAGCCCAGTCATACTCTGCCTCCCCAGCCCAGTTATACTCACCCCACCTCAGTCGTACTCTGCCTCCCCAGCCCAGTCATACTCTGCCTCCTCAGCCCAGTCATACTCTACCTCTCCAGCCCAGTCATACTCTACCTCTCCAGCCCAGTCATACTCTCCCTATCCCAGTCCAGTCATATTCCGCCTCCTCAGCCCAGTATTACTCTACTTCCACAGTCCATTCGTACGCCACCTCCCCAGCCCAGTCATATTATGCCTCCCCAGTCCAGTCATACTCTGCCTCCTGAGTTTGTTGTACTCTGCCTTCCCAGCCAAATCATACTCTGCCTCCCTAGCTCAGTTGTATTCTGCTTCCACAGCCCAGTCGTACTTCACTTCCCCAGCCCAGTCGTACTCTGCCTCGCCAGCCCAGTCATACTCTGCCTCCCCAGTTTGGTTGTATTCTGCTTCCCCAGTCCAGTCATACTCTGCCTCCCCAGTCTGGTCATATTCAGCCACCCCCAACCTGGTCGTACTCTACCGCCCCAGTCTGGCCATACTCTGCTGCCACAGTTTGGTCATACTCCGCCGCCCCAATCTGGTCATACTCCATCTCCCCAGTCCAGTCATGCTCTGCCTCCAGTTCAGTCATATTCTGCCTCCGCAGTCTAGTCATATTCCACCTGCACAGCCCAGTTGCACACCACCTCCCCAGCCCAGTCATACTGTCTCATCCTAACACAGTCATATTCCTCCTCTCCAGCCCAGGAGTACTCCGTCTCCCCCACCCCAATTCCCATTCAGCTGGCCTGTCATACATCCTTCCCAGCCCAGTCATATTCTGACTCCCCTTCCTAGTCTTATTCCACCTCCCCAGCTAGGGGAGCCAGCAGGATTTTTAAATGTGAAGGTCCAAGCTTAATTTTTATTATTTTAATCTCATACAGGTTTTTATCCCTCCGTGGCAGGCTGGGCGGCTGTATCGGTCCATCTCACAGTCCCTGGACATCTCAAGTTTCTGTCCCCCTTCCCCAAACCGAGTGGGCTACTGGTGCTAGTGGGTAGGGCTTCATGTAGCCCAACCTCCAATTTTGTACCTAACTTTTCTTCCCCGCAGCCGCCCAAGTGCAGGGGCGTGTCGGATGACTTTTGCCTCCACAGAGAGATCCTCAAACACTTATGTTTGGCTGGATTGTGTGTGTGTGTCCGAACTGCATTCCCACTTGGACACCTCTAGGTGGCATCAAGCAGCGGGTCATACAACCCCACTGCCCTGAAGGAGGAGCTGTCCAATGGGATGCTTGATCCTCCCTCCCCGGCCAGCCCCCGAATGACAGGACTCCGTTCCCGAACTTGGGTCGCCGGTGTGGAAGGAGGTAAGGCACTAGGTACCTCAGCCCTCCACGCCATGGGGCCAGCTAGGTCCAAGCACTGTTGGTGGGTGCAGCCAGAGTTTACGGCTTGCTGCGTTAAGGCAGACTAATGGAAGTAAAGGCCCAGGCCTTAAGGCTACATCCTAGCGATTCCCCTTGTAGCCCAGTCATATTCAGCCTCCCTAGCTCAGTCATATTCCTCCTCCTCCTCTCCAGCCCTCTTGTACTCAACCTCCTCCACCCAGTCATACTCCCCTTCCCCTGCCCCAACTTCCATTCAGCAGTCCTGTCCTTCTCCCCGGTTCTGTGCCATGTCAACCCCTCCTTACCTTGCTGGCGGCGTTTCTGGCCTGGGAGATCAGCTGGCGAATGCGGAGTATGTTCTCTGAGAGGCTCATACTTTGGTTTTTCTTGTTTTCTAGAGAAGTCAGTTTCTCCAGCAGCACGGGGATAGTTGTCTCCAGAGCTCTAACTATCCAAAAGGAAAAGTGAACAGAAACCAAAAATGTAAAGATTGCTCCACAACAAATCTCTGCTCCCTGCTGGAAACAGAGTCACAAAATCCAATACTGAATCCTATGGACTGACTAGAGAGTCCAGTCCTGATCAGGTAGCAAGACAAAGGGCGCATGTGAATCTTGAACCTTGGCCTGTCAACTGGGGGGATGCAAGTTCACTTTCTGTCATCAACGAATACAGAGAAGACAGATTAAGAACCAAACAAAAGGCCAAAGCAGAGCCAGCCCACTGGCACAGTGGTAGAACTACCACAACCTGGGTTCGGAAACGAGCCTGCATTGTCGGAGGGCTGGCCAGGGAAGGAGGCTTGAGTGGCCGAGAGAGATAATTCTACTCTGCCGTGATACTGGCACCTGGGTGACCACAGGTGGCGGTGCAAGCGGTGCTGGTATTCAGGAAGGGGGGCAGCAGACGGAGCCTGATGCACTGAAGAACATTAGCTTGTGAGCATACAGACAGCTCTGGCCAATTGGCATGCCAGGGAAGGGGGAAATGAAAAAAGGAAGAAAACCCCCCAGCCAAGGCACAGTGATGCCAGCCCCCGCTCCACAGGCCCACCACTGCAGACCTAGGCACCCACCACTAGACCAAGTAGGACCTCCAAAGGGGCATGGCCTACCCTGTCAACCCCACCCTGGGGAGTAAGCCAGGGAAGGAACAAGGAGGCACAGTAAGTCTGGAAGAAGGAGGGTGATGGGGGTGGAGGAGGCTGATGAGGGCTGACTGGGTGGCAAGAGTTAAATATAAAGTATTTAAAAAGAAAAAAGGCCGGCCTGGTGGTGTAGAGGGTTGAGGCGCTGGACGCCTTACCTCGTGCTACGCCAGCGACCCGGGTTCAGGAAGGACCTCGGGTCATCGGGGTGCTGGCGTGGGGGGAGAAGCAGGATCTAGCATGCCAATGGGCAGCTCTCCTCCCTCGAGGGTGGTATGGGTGGACTGGCACCCCCCCCCGTAGTTCCGCTCCCACCGGGTGGAGGTCTGGTGCCTACTGTAGGCGAACAGGGGGCAGCAAAGAGTTACCGGAGGTGGAAGTGGCTGAGCTGGTGCCACAGGGTGCGTGCGTGCCTCCACACACTTGCACGGCCGTGTGTCGGGGCCTCGGGGCAAGAGAAGAAACCTGTAAAATATCTAATGTGTCCCCGCTACCAGTTGGCAGAGGAGGCGACGGGGACCAAATAGTTATATAAAAAAAAAGCCAAAGCGGTTGTTCACTTCCACTCAGAGCCTCTACGATTCAAACCTATGACGACTAAATATGATGGCATGCTATTTCATGAAAGAACCTAACCAAGATCTAGCTAGTTTGTTTTTTAGTTGGGAGAAGTGGGTTTTAATGTCATGTTTACTGCCCCCCCCCTCCATCCGCACCCGAGTTCTTGGCTTCCTCAACAACTGAGTCCAGGTCCTCGCTCTTAATGTCTCCATACTTCTCCTTCCACTCATCCAGGTCCTTCTTCATGCCACTCAGAGTATCCTCCAATTTGGTCGCAGTGGCGTTGGCCTCGGCAGCGGTGTCCTTCGCTTTCTGTATCTTCTCAGATATATTACCTGTTTTGTAAATGGAATGATAAAACGTGGTCAAAGCCAATACCATTCGGTAATGTCTGCAATGGCTGGTCCTGTCCATAAACAATGTTGCTTTGCAGGTATCAGCTCACATAAGAACTTTGTCAGCCCCGTCCGGAGTGTTAGTGATAGGTTAGGATCAAGTCACTGAAGAATGCAGTTTGGTTTACCAGTCAGTGCACAACTGTGAATCCTATTACAGTCAATGTACCAACCACATGAATTCTAGCACATTACTCTAGCCCACCCCCATGTCTGCCCTTTCCAACTGTCAACAAAACATGTCACTGTTCTTGTCAAACTGTGGAGAGCTTAGTAAGCCACTATAAGTGGCAAAGTCTTTGCCAGATTCTGGGCACCAGCAGTAGGTGTGCCTTATATTGCAACGAGATGCTACTATTGATAGGGAGGAGGAAGAGGATGCGATCAAGGGGAGACTGACCAGGTACACTCAACTCCTGAACTGTGTAACATCTCTGAAAAGTGAAATTTAAAATGCATTTATGAAATGGTTTTGACAAATATAGTATTCTGATTGGCTGAGTGAGATCATATGACCAAGCAGTGAGATTGGTCTGAAACACAGCTAGGATCTCATCAGTATTCTTTTTGGCTGAGTGAGATCACATGACCAAACAAACAGTGAGCTTGGTCTTCAACACAGCTAGGATCTCTTCTTTTTTTTTTATTCTGTGGGTTATTTTATGAGCGCAGTTACCTACCTCTCAGGTTTTCGGTAAGACTGTTCTTCCCGCATCTCTTGAGTGGTGGAAGACTTTGCCTTGTGCCTCACAGTGCATGTAAGGCATGCAGTAAGATCAGTCATACCATGCTCACACTGTTAGGGGTTATGGCTCACTTGTACAACACAACCATGTGTTGTCTGGCGCTGTCTGCAGGGAAGCAGGTCCTCTCCCTAGTGCACCTACCATCAAACAAAAAGGAAACAAAAAGACACTGACCACGTTCCATGCTCAGCTGACTCTGAGCATCCCGCAAGTCCTGGAGAAGCTGTTCATGTTTTTTCTTGGCTGCTCTGAGCTTCATCTTAGCTTTTTCAAGCATTGGCTTCAAGTCTGCAATAAAATAAAAACTGTTACGAGAGCTCCTCAAGGACCCCCCCTATATCACACCTTGTTAAAGCCCCCCTCGAGGATCACCAGTGCTGGATGCAATGACAGGCCCCCCTTCAGGACCCGAGCTCCAAATGCTTTTAAGACACCTTCAGGACCCCAGGCTCCCGATGCTGGTAAAACTCCTCATCTCAAGATGTCTTTAAAGACCCCTCCAGGATACCCAGCTCTGGATGCTGTTAGGACACCTTCCAGTACACCCAGCACTGGGTAATATTAAAGACATCCTGCAAGACACATAGCACAAGATGCTGTGCTGTCAGAGATGCCCTCCACGATCCCTAGTGCTGGATACTGTTACAGATCCCCTCCAGGCCCCCCAGCTTCAGATACTGATAGGGACCTCTTAAAGGCACTCATACTGAGGGTCGTTTTAAGGAAAGCCTTCAAGACCCACTGCTGAAGACTCTACAGTGACCTCCTGGGATTCCCAACTGGAAACTCCTTTAAAGAGAGAGACAAGTTACTCCCCCAAAGACCCCTAGTTAGGGACTCTAAGTGAGAGCCACTGCTACAGAGAAAACTGTCCATTAATTCACAGGCCCCCTATGTGCTTGGTGTGGCCGTACTATGTGTGGGGTGTACAGATAAGTGTATTCTACTAGTTATGCATGATAACACACTACAAATAAGTTGTGTATAATGGAGATCATTCTTGAGCGCTGTGCTCCCTGCTGCAGGACACTAATATATATAAACATATAATATATATATATATATATATACATATATATATATATATATATATATATATATATATATATATATATATATATATAGAGTACATGATGGGCAGGAGTGTGATGTGAAAATATTCACACTCCTGCAGAGTGCGATATCCAGAGTTCACGATGCACTAGAGTGAATGTTTTAACATATCTCATGATCTGCACATCATGCATGCGATTTATACAACAGGGTCATTTGTGGTTATTGTTTTAAGTTGTTTTGTGGCTTTGAGCTTTAGTTTTTAGGTGTTGTGGAAGTATTTTTAGCAGTTGTTCAGTTCTTGTGCTGGGATCAGTGCTTTGTTTTCTAATGGGGTTTGTTTGGTTCTGAATAGAGGAGTGTATGAGTTATTGGTTCCCTCTGTGAATGGCTTTGGTTTCTTGTTCTCTATTGGTTGGTGTGTGGAATGGGTTGTTTGGCATTGGGTATTCATTTTGGGGCGGGGTATGCTATTATCTTATTGGTTAGTGGTGGTTGTCGTGAGATTACATTGGTTGCTTGTGAGTTGAGGGTGGGGTTTAAGTGCGTCTGGCTGTAAGCAGATGTGTGGTTCGTCTCATAGAGGTTTTTTTTTTTTTTTTTGTGTTCGTGTTTATTTGGGGGCTTTCATTTAATTTCTGTAGTGATTTATGTCACTAACATTGTTGCCACACTGCTTTTTAATATTCACGTTACTTTACCAGGTGCCGGAAGCAGGAGTTCTTTTTTTGGTCCGTTTACTTCACCGAATTTTGGTCCGTTTTCATCACCAGTGCAAGACATGTTTCCTGGCTAAGTTTGTAGATTGGGGTGTTGCTCCTTCACAATGTGTGTTTTGTAGAACTTTGTAAGGGTGCAAGTTACATCTGTTGGAATCTGAGTCTGGTCCAGTTGGCGTGTTTTCTACAGCTAGAGTGGTTTGCTGCACAGGACGTGTTTGTCAGTAACTGAGGTATATTTCTAATGCTAAATACAGCTGTTTGTTTTTGTGGTGCTATGGGGAATGTACTGCAGGTTATTCCTGGAGGTTACTAGGTATTATTTTTGGAGTGCTGACATGACGTAGAGAAGGTGGTGATATTTGTCAGTGACATATGCAGTGTGTGTATATCTGTAAGAATGTATCACAGTGCATACGTCACTGAGTAGTTATACAATGGGGGTGAGTGATGTGTTTTTATTTTATGTGTTATCAGCTCACCCCACTGTATATATAATATATATATATATATATATATATATATATATACATATACATATATATATACACACACACACACACACACACACACACACATATATACATATATATATTTATATATATATATATATATATATAAACTATCACTGGGACTGTAGCGTGTAGCTTTTTATTTTTCTCTGGAATGTTGACAATAATCTGCTCTTGGCACGAGTGGCATAGCTGTAAGTGCATGGGAGTATTGCTGTCTACATGGCAGAGGAAAATAAAAAGCGTACACACTAGAGCACCATGCGATGTCCTGTTTATACCATTGGGTCCAATCCTTGTGACATACCTGCAGGGATGAAAACAACCCTGTAGGGAGATTAAAAAAATGTATCATTCCTCCAGGTACCCAATAACATATTCTACTGAGTTCATTTATACCCCCACGGTATAAAATAAATCTAATGACTGCCTGATTACACTTGGAAAACTGTAGTGTAATCCGCAGTTATACAGTCACATGTAGTGATGAGCAGGTGACAGCTGTCCATCACTTTTTACAGCAGGAGTCAGTACAGCACTGGGACACAATGTCTGACTGAAAGAAATGTGTTTAACTATTACTGCTCAGCTTTGGTAGTACAGTTTACAGTGCCATCAGTGTCAGTGGCTCAGCAGGTAGCACACTCACCTCTGGGACCAGAAGATCAGATGGTTATGGGTTCTAGCCTCACACCAGGCACTTGGGGTAATATGCATAACTAACACCGTAGTGCAGTACAAGGGGTGTGCTGCAGCGGTGAGGTGCCGTCCTTCGGATGAGATGTTAAACTGAGGTCCCTTCTGTCCATCTCTGGTCACTGTCCAGGTGGAAGCATAAGTTCTCATGGCACTTATCAACAAAGAGCAGAGGAGTTCCAATGGTGTCATGGCAAATATTCCCCTGTCAGTAAAACAGGTCCATGTGGCCCACCCCCCAGGATGCACCTGGAAACAAGCTATATTACATTAGTGTGCCTTTTCTGGTCAAAGATTACAAATAAATAAATAAATACAACATTTCTCAGCAACGAGTTAATCTTTAAAAGAAAATTCACTTTCTCAAGTAACATGAAAAAAGTAACCTCCTCAAGTGGGCCACCAAACTCTGGGTGTGAAAGTCCAAGTTGGGCGGCCAACAGGATTGTCTCTTGACCCAAGTAAAGGGTCTTTCATGGGAGGTATATGCAACAAGTGCCATGCCTGCCTGAACTTTCTCTGCTAAATAAAAAAAAAAAAAAATTAATCAATTATAAAAACTAATATACAAGGAGGGATTGTGCAGTGAGATTTTACAATACCCTCGATGTGTGATGCTTATATAAATCTCCACAGCTTCGCTCGCAGGGTTCATATAGCATTACACACACTGTGTGTGTGTGTGTAAAACCTCATTACACACCCTTCCCCATACATTATTCTTTATATATGTTACAGCCCAAGCATCTCTTATTGTTCTAAGAATGTGTCATCACTTCTGGCACACATGGGGCTTCAGAAAGTATTTTTATAATAATTATAGATGGTGGAACTGTACATATAAAGATATTATAAACCATGTTAAAAACTTAAAACAAAATAACCTTAAAACAAAATAACTTGAACATAAATTCCAAACATTTTACTTTATTAAAAACTAGGAGAACTGCTGGCCCAATGGCATGGAGGGCAGAAGCACCACACCTTACCTCCTGCCACACCGGCGAGCGAGTCATTGGGGGTCGACCGGGAAGGGAGAGGATTGAGCGTGCAGGGGACAGTTGTTCTCTCCCGCGGAGGGTGGGGAACAGAAATCGGCACCTGCCTGACACCTAGCAGAGGCCGAGTGTTGGCACGCTGTGTCCTGTACTGTGGGGCTCACAGGCGGATCAACTGATGGGCATGCTGAAGCGCGTGCAGCTCAGCCACTGTTGGTACTACACGCTGTCCTCTGCAGAAAACTGGTCACAGCTGAGATGGATGAAGGCCGTCCTCCGCAGACGCCACCCCTGAGATGGCACCTCCCCGAACTGGACCCAGTCCTGGCGTGTGGGGGGGGGGCTCCCCACCACCCTGCCATGGAGGGTAAGCCATGGGAGAAGATGGGACGCAAGCCTGAAGGTCGGGGGAACGGGGCTGGGAGGATGGCAAGAACATGGGCTGACTGGGGCAGGAGAGAAAAAATGTATTAAAACAAAACAAAAAAAAAAAACCAAGGAGAAACCCTTTTGGGAAATAGACTATTCCAACTGAACTAAGAACTTCAGAATTTTAAAACAGTATGCATGAGAAACTGTGTTATAGTTCTTACAAATCAAGACATCATTCTAATCCAGTCAGGATTGTTTATTTAAGCAATAAGGCATGCCAAGGCGTGTGTTGTTGTGGGATTTACCCACACCTCATGTGGTGTGGGACGAGGCACAGCTGACTGATTTGACCACACGAGAAGTGGGTAATCGGACTTCCACCTATACTTACTGCTGTTTAGGTTTCGGTGGGCATCACTAGCCCCCTCCTCAAGTTCGCTGCTTTTGTTCTTCATCTCCTCTGCAGCAGAACGAAGGTTCTCTGAAGTGACCTTCTGAAAGACACATTTTTTAAAACATCCAATAAATCAGACCCTAGACTGAGCTCTGAGTGTGGGAAAATGACAGTGAGAAAGACATTAAAGTTTGGTAATATTCAAGTCCGAAGGACAGTATGTTCGATTAAGGGGTTTACACTTAACCTTTGTTGTATATGTCAGAGCTGGGCGGCAGCAGAGGGAGATTCTATAACTTGCAGTGCATGTTAGAAAGCTTTTATAAACTCTGATCTTTTGTTTGCTGGGTCTCGCTGTGATCCAGAGGCTATGTACAGACACAGAGGACACTACTTAGCCCTGGCAGAACAGCAGGACTGGCAAATATCTGATCACAGCTTATAAAAGCTCCAACATGCACTGCAGGCTTTTGAATATCCCACCGCTGCAGCCCAGCTCTAATATTAGCTGCAGGGGATTCTGGGATTTTTTGTTGCAGCAAATGTCAGCTGGGGAGATGGCTGAATCAGCCTGATACAATCTGCTATATTGCAATAAACAGAAACTAATTATTTTTCTAGAAGCGTGGATATGTTGTTCATCCACACTCATTGGCATTGTCCCTTTCCTCTTTAAATCTGCCGGAAGTCTTCAAGCTGGCTCCTCCCACCCACCCGGGTGGTATATACCTCGGCAACGCCCCATGACACCAGATCTTACTTTCCGCTGGAAGATACAGGTTGCCTCCCTTGTGCTCTCGCATTTCATAGGCCCTGGCTTTCAAATCTTCAGTTTTACCGAAATTAAAACTCATTCGAGTTAGCGATCGCGCATTTGCGTCTTCAATCATGGAGGAGAAATCTTCTCCAGGATTTCGCTGGTGTCCTTGCAGCCACAAGATGTCGCACACCGATCCCCATCTCACGTGCGTCTACTGCCTGGGTGTCAGCCATGAGACCTTGTCCTGCAGTTACTGTTTGGCCTTCCATCCCAACGTCCTGGACGACCGCATGGCACGCCTGTAACTGGGGAGACTGGAGAAAAGGAACCCTCCGTTGAAGTTTAAGGAGGCTAGGTGGGCGGTTTCTGTGGCTGCAGGTTCTGCCCAGCAGTTGGAACGCATGCAGGCGTTCGAGGAAGAAGCTGCTCGCGCCTCGGCTAATTGAAGCTTCTTCATCCAACTGAACCTAGGCTCCACCTTTACAGGTTCGTTTAAGTAGTTGTGCCAGTCTCTCCCCACCCAGGGTGAGGCGCCCACAGGCTTGAACTCCTCCCGCTCTCGGAAGAGGGAAAAAGAATCTGCTTTGTCTTCGTCTCGACGAAGGCGATCTTGGGACCGAGAGAGGTCTCAGTCCCAGGAGCATGCGGTCTCAACCTCGGTTGAGATCGCCTCCTCGGCCGCAGGCTTTATGGACTTTCCGTCTGACCAGACGACCAAGGAAGTGGCCAATGAGGTCGAGATCATTCTCGACCCGATCAACCCTTTGTCGCCGGCCATGGTCAACGACTCCTTAGAAAGGACTCCGGTCCTAGTCTTTCCTGATGAGGAGACCCAGCCAGCTGGTGTCCCTATTAAGTATCCAGTTCCAGACCCTTGGGTCTCACTGATCCCCGCCGGTGTCGCTTGAATGACCGAGTCAGCCTGCCTGATCCCAGTCGAGGTCCAGAACCCCCTCGGCCAAATGACCAAGGAAGAGCCATAAGCGCTCTAAGAAGAGGCGATGCCACAGGTCATCCTCATCCTCCTCGGATGGGAGAGGCTCAGACAGAAACTCCGTTGGTGCTATGAGGAACTTATGTGGCAACAGTTGATTCTGACCGGGCAGAAGCGGGCTCCGCCGGCCACCCCAGCCATTACTTCGCTCTCAACTCCCAGGCCGAAGCAGACTCCTCTGGAACCAAAACCATTGGTTCCTCCACCCATGGGGCCGTCCCATCCCCCGGTCTCTCCACCTATTTGAGTGGAACCGCCACCAAAACAGCCTGTGAGAGGGGCTCCCTTGAAAGAAGACCGACAGGAGACTTCCCTGACGTCTGTCGGAACAGTCACCCGGGACCGCCCTTGGCGGATCGAGGGTGATTTAGGCAGCAGGCCATTGTACCCCGACTCCTCGGACTCTGATGTCACTGGACTCCACTCTCATCCTGGTGATTATGAGTCATCCGTTGGCACAGGATGGAGGAAAGCCCTTCCTCCTTCCAAGGGATTCTCCGTCTCATTTCCGACTCCACTGCAATGCCCCTGGAGCCAATCTGGAAAAAGGCAGAGTACCCTCTTACAGATATCCCCTAAAGAGTGGGGATACCCTGATGGAGGCCTTTCCTGTGGCCAAAGCCATTGTTGGCCCGGCCCTCGAACTTTGGCAGTGCCCTCCCTCATGCTCAGCACCGTCTGCCCACATGGCTCACAAGTACGTGGTGCCCATGGGGTCACTTGCGGGGTTCACAGAGCACCCTTCGTCCTAGAGCCTGGTGACTGCCTCTGTGTTCAGGCATACTGGCAGTTTGGCCGACACTGACTGACCTCCGGACAAAGAGTCCAAAAATATGGAGCACACCGCATGGAAGGTCTCTGCGGCTTCCTCCTTGGGCCTTCGTCAGGCCAGCTCAGATGTCATCATGGCACACTTCTCTCATGCCCTTCTTGGGTCATTAGACAAAGTCCTCCCTCATCTCCCCGTAGACATGCAGACCACGGTCAAACAGGTCCGTGACCAGGGCCATGCTGTCGCCAAACAGCAGCTCCAGACAGCCCTGGATATCAGAGATTCTTGTGCCCGCTCGATGGCCACCTCAGTGGCCTCTCGCCGCAGGGCTTGGCTGAGGCTTTCCTCCTTCCTGGCGGATACTCAGCATAAGCTTGCTGATGTGCCTTTTCTTGGGACCAACTTGTTCAGTCCAGGAGTGGCCAGTCACCTACAGCACATGGAGCAGTCCAATGCCACCTTGGACGCCACTTCTGCCAAGGGTTCTTTGGGCAAGAACCAGCAGAAGAAGAAGAAGCCCTTTAGGCACTCTTCCCCTGCAGTCCGGCAGCCCTCCTATCAAGGAGGACAGCAACATCAACATCAGCAGCAGGCTCAAGCTTGGCGCCCCCGGCCCAAGCCTGGACCCAAACAGGCCCGATAAAGGGGGCTGAGGCTCAGGTCCTGCAGCTTTCTCCTTTAAGCCCGCCCAGTGACGGGATGGAGATTGCCACCCCTATCTCCATCACGCCAGCTATGGGCCCTCCTCCGTGGGGGGTCGGCTCCACCACTTTCTTTCCACCTGGTCCACTATCACTTCGAACAGGTGGGTTCTCAAAGTGGTCGGTCAGGGACAGCCTCTAGAGTTCGAGCAGTACCCTCCCAGTGGAGCCCGCGCCCCTCGGGAGGAACGGATTTCTGCATGCACCCAGTGGGCTCTTCGAGATGACAGAGCTCAGCTCCTCCGCAAGAAGGTGCTAGCTCCCATGGCGGATCCTCCAGCAGACCCAGGCTTTGTCTCCAGGTACTTCCTGGTGCCCAAGCGGACGGGGGGTTGACACCCTATTCTTGATCTCCACGGCCTGAATCAGTTTCTCAGGTCTCGCATCTTTCGGATGGTCACTCTGTCCCAGATCATACCATCCTTGGAGCGAAACATGTGGTTCTGTTCTCTGGATCTGCAGGACATGTTCTTTCATGTCCCAATCCGTCTGTCCCATCAGCGGTTCCTCAACTTCAGGGTCAAGGGGACCCTGTATGAGTTCCGAGTCATGCCATTCGGTCTGTCATCGGACCCACGGGTCTTCACCAAATGCACTGCAGTGGTGTGACCCATCTCCGGCACCGGGGGGTCAGAATCTACCCCATCTCGACAACTGGCTCCTAGCAGGTTCCACCCAACAGGAGGTGGAGAGGTCCAGGGATCTGGCACTCCAGACCTGCTCCCAATTCGGCCTCCTGATCAATGAGGCCAAATTGGAACTCGTGCCATCCCAGGTGATGGGCTTCTTCGGGGCAGAGCTCGACTCTTGTCAAGCCAGAGCTCTCAGCTCCCGGCGGACAGGGCGAAGATTCTCTCCTTCTTTGCCCAATCATTTCTGGTTGGGCACTTGCGCCCTGCCCAGGACTTTCTTCGCCTTCTGGGTTACATGGTGGCGTGCACCACAGTGGTCCATTGGGCCCGGTTGCACATGCACCCCCTCCAATGGGAGCTGGCCGCCCAGTGGATTCAGCATCACTGTCATTTCAACCAGCTGATCACTGTAACCCAGAAGATGTGGGACGCTCTCCAATGGTGGACCGCCCCAAACTAGTTGCAGGAAAGGATCCCGTTTGTCCGCACCAAACCGACGGTCATCCTCACGACTGATGCCTCTCTCATGGGCTGGGGAGCCCACATGGGGGACAACAGGGCCCACGGGTTCTGGACCCATGAGGAGTCCCAATGCCACATCAACCTGTTGGAGCTCACAGCAGTCAGACTGGCACTGTCAGCTTTCGCTCCTCAGCTCCGGGGTCAAGTCCAGATGGACAATACCACAACCATGTAGTACCTCAACAAACAGGGTGGCACACACTCCCATTCGCTGTGCAAAGAGGTGCTCTGCATCTGGACCCTCATAAGCTGGTTGGAGGCAGATCTCCTAGCCATCCATGTGGCAGGAGCCTCGAACCAGCTGGAGGATGCTCTCAGCCACATAGGCCAGACATCTCACGAGAGGTCTCTCCATCCAGAGGTAGCTTACAGCCTGTTCTCCCATTGGGGAAAACCGATGGTGGACCTGTTTGCCTCCAGGGAAAACACCAAGCTGAGGCTGTATCATGCCTGCCCCACTCAGCAGGGCTCGCTGCTGGGGGATGCTTCTCGAGGCAGTAGAACCCAGGCCTCCTCTACACCTTCCCTCCATTTCCTTTGCTCCACAAGGTGTTACTCAAGGTGAGGAGGGACAAAGCAAAGGTGATTCTGGTAGCCCCAGACTGGCAGCGCCAGTTCTGGTATCCAGATCTCCTCAGCCTTAGTTGCAGGCCCCCAGAGCGGCTTTGCACATGCCCAGACCTGATATCTCTCAACCAGGGGAAGGTCTTCCATCTGGACCTTCAGTCCCTGCACCTCACAGCCTGGTACCTGAGCGACTAGAGTTCCAGGCTTTGGGTCTTTCCAAAGATGTCTTCAGTGTAGTGGAGGCATCTAGAAAGGAATCGACCAGGAAATGTTACGCCTTCAAATGGAAAAGATTTTCCATTTGGTACCAGGGTAAGGGTCTGGACCCCTTATCCTGCTCTGGGGCTAACATTCTCGACTACCTTTGGTCTCTCTCCAAAGGGGGTCTACGGTCATCGACCCTTAGGGTGCACCAGGCAGCCATTTCTGCTTACCGGGCGCGGGCCGGTCAGCTGACATTGGCACAGGAGACAGTGGTTGGGCGTTTATTCAAAGGCCTGATCATACCTCCGTGCGTGAACCTTCACCTCCGTAGGATCTGTTGCTGGTTTTGGCAAAGCTCATGGGCAAGCCATTTGAAACCATGCACAAGTGTGAGCTGTCACACTTGTCACGGAAGACGGTCTTCCTGGTGGCTATCACATCAGCCAGAAGGACAGGGGAGCTCCAAGCACTTTCGGTGGACTCCCCTTATCTGTTTTTTCACAGGGACAAAGTTGTCCTGTGCCTCCACCCGAAATTCCTTCCAAAGGTGGTGTCAGAGTTTCACCTTGACCAGATGTTGACTCTGCCGGTAAATTACCCTAATTACACCTCAGACGCCGAGTACAGGCTCCATACTTTGGACTTGAGACGTGCTCTTTCCTATTATAAGGAGAGGACAGCGGAAATTAGCGGAGAGGTTCGCCAGCTGTTTGTCACCTACACTGAAGCCGCTTCTGGCAGATCTGCAGCCAAATGGACCATAGCAAGGTGGATTACATCATGCATAGGTCTATGCTATGAGTTGGCGGGCATGAAGCCTCCCAGAAGGATAAGAGCTCATTCTACCTGCCATACTGCTGCATCGGTGGCTGCTTCCAGGGACATCCCTATGCAGCAAATCTGTCAGGCTGCTACCTGGAAGTCAGCAAACACCTTCATTACCCACTATCACATCGACCTTCAGTCACGCCGGGATGCTGGTTCTGGGGCCTCGGTTCTCCAATCTCTATTTCCCAAGTAGGGTGTGTGCGCCTTGCCTCCCTCCTCCCAGAGAACTGCTAGGAGTCTGCCAATGAGTGCAGATGAACAACATATCCATGCTCCCAGAAGAGCAGGTTACTCACCTGTAACAGTAGTTCTAGGAGTGATATATGTTGTTCATCCACACGGACCCACCCGACCTCCCCGGCTGCGGATGCACACAACCTGGCTTCCAGCAGGCTAAGATCTGGCGTCATGGGGTGTGGAGCCAAGGTATATGCAACCCGGGCGGGTGGGAGGAGCCAGCTTGAAGACTTCCAGCAGATTTAAAGAGGAAAGGGATAATACCAATGAGTGCAGATGAACAACATATACCACTCCTAGAACTACTGTTACAGGTGAGTAACCTGTTCATTTTTTGCACACAAAGTGCACACTGAGACCAGCCCCCCCAGTCTGGGGCTACCAGAATTACTTTTGCCTTGTCCCTCCTTACCTTGAGTAACACCTTGTGGATGTGGATTAAGGGAACTGGAGGGAAGGTGTAGAGGAGGCCTGGGATCCACGGCCTCAAGAAGGCATCCCCCTGCAGTGAGCCCTGCTGAGGGGGGTGGGCATGATATAGTCTTGGCTTGGTGTTTTCCCTGGAGGCAAACAGGTCCACCATCGGTTTGCCCCAACGGGAGGACAGACTGTAAGCTTCCTCTGGATGGAGAGACCACTTGTGGGATGTCTGGCCTATGCAGCTGAGAGCATCCACCAGTTGGTTCGAGGCTCCTGCCACATGGATGGCAAGGAGATCCGCCTCCAACCGACCGACAAGGGTCCAGATGCGAAGTGCCTCCTTGCACAGCAGACGGGAGTGCATGCTGCCCTGTCTGTTGAGGCAGTACATGGTCGTGGTATTGTCCATCTGGACTTGAACCACTTGACCCCGAAGCTGCTGAGCGAATGCTGACAGCACCAGTCTGACCACTCTGAGCTCCAACAAGTTGATATAATCTCGGGGTTCCAGAGCCCATGGGCCCTGTTGCTCCCCATGTGCGCTCCCCAGTCCGTGAGAGAGGCATCGGTCGTGAGGACGACCATCGGCTTGGGGCGGACAAATGGGATCCCTTCCTGCAGATGGTCTAGAATGGTCCACCACTGGAGAGCGTCCCACATCCTCTGGGTGACAGTGATCAGCTGGTCGGAGCGACCATGGCGCTGAGTCCACTGGGCAGCCAGTTCCCATTAAAGGGGGTGCATATGCCACCAGGCCCATCGAACCACAGTGATGCAGGCCACCATGTATCCCAGAAGGTGCAGAAAGTCATGGGCAGGGCGCAACCTATTGTGATCTACCTATTACCAAGCATGTACCACCAGTGAATGCCTGTAACACTGGTTGCTTTTTTACTCTAAGCGTTATGTACTGTATTGTTTTGTTTGCTGTGATGTATTGCTCTCTTGACGAGGTGCCTTTGTAAATGAGTCTTTGACTCAAAGGTCTGTAAATTGATGATCTAATAAATAAATAAATAAGTGCCCAACCAGAAATGATTGGGAAAAGGAGGAGAGAACCTCTGCCCTGTCTGCCGGGAGCCGTGCTTTGGCTCGACAGGAGTCGAGCTCTGCCCCGATGAAGCATATCACCTGTGATGGCACGAGCTCCGACTTGGCCTCGTTGATCAGGAGGCCAAGTTGAAAGCAGGCCTGGAGGGCCAGGTCCCTGGACCTCTCCACTTCTTGCTGGGTGGAACCTGCTAGGAGCCAATCGTTGAGGTAAGGGTATACTCTGACCCCTCGATGCCTTGAGATGGGCTGCCACCACTGCTATGCATTTGGTGAAGACCCGTGGGACTGATGACAGGCCGAATGGCATGGCTTGGAACTCGTATAGGGTTCTCTCTGCTCTGAAGCTGAGGAACAGCTGGTGAGACGGATGGATCGGGACATGAAAAAACACATCCTGGAGATCCAGTGAGCAGAACCATATGTTTTGCTCCAGGGATGGTATGATCTGGGACAGAGTTACCATCCTGAAGGTGCGTGGCCTGAGAAACTGATTCAGGTCGTGCAGATCTAGAATGGGGCGCCAGCCCTCCGTCCAATTCGGGACCAGGAAGTACCTGGAAATGAACTCTGGGTTGACTGGAGGATCTGCCACTCGAACCACTGCCTCCTTGAGGAGGAGTTGGGCTATGTCGTCTCTAACAGCTGACCGAGTGTGCACTGATACTCTTTCTTCCCGTGGGGCGCGGGCTCGGAAGGGAGGGTACTGCTTGAACTCTAGTGGCAGACCCTGGCCAACCACTTCTAAGACCCACCTGTCTGTGGTAACAGTGGACCAGGTGGAGGGAAAGTGGTCCGAGATCTCAACCTCAATCAGACTGGCCAAGTGGGTCTTTGGAGGACACTGGGGGGAACCAGTGATTTACCTGGATCAGGGACCAGTTCCTCGATGGGTTTGCCAGCAGGCTGGGTTTCCTCATCAGGAAAGTTCACGACCGGGGTCCTGGTAAGTGAGTTGTTGGCCTCATAGGGTGACAACAGATCGACAGGGTCGAGAGTGATCTCCACCGCATCGTCGATTGAGACCTCGGCCGGCTTACCAGTCGGCAAAGCCGAGAGGCCGGCGGCCGAAGAAGCTGTCTAGATCGAAGCCGAGACTGGAGATTCCTGTGACCGAGATTGCTCTCAATCCAAGGAACGTTTTTGCTGAGATGAAGAATCTCTCGGTTCCTTGTCCTTTTTACGGAACTGGGAGGTATGCAAGGCCAAAAGTCCCTCGCCCTTGGTGGGGAGAGACAGGCACATCTCCCAAAAGGAGCCCAAGAATGTGGAGCCCAGGTTGAGTGGAACGAAAATCAACTAAGAGGAGTGCTCTGTGGCCCACACCACCTCCTCCTTGAAGGCCTGCATCTGTTCTAACTGCTCTGCGGACCCTGCAGCCACGGAGACCGCCCACCAGGCCTCTCTGGATTTCACCGATGGATTCTGTTTCTCAGGCCTGCCCAACCTGAGCCGTGCGAGACGATTGTTGAGGATGTTCGGGTGGAAAGCAAGACACATCTTGCATGCCTGGGTGTCATGGCCGACACCCAAGCAGTAGACGCACGTGGTGTGTGGGTCTGTGCACAACATTTTCTGGCCACACAGGCACCAGTGAAAACTGGGGGAAGAGTTATCTTCCATAATCGAATAGCAAAATTTGCAATCACTAGCTCGAATGAGCGTAATCTTCAGAGGGTCCGAAGAAATCAAAGCCAGGGCCTACAAAACATGGTAGTGGAAAGGAGGCAACCTGAATCTTCCAGGACAAAGGAAGATCTGGTGTCATGGGGCGGTGCAGAGGATTATACCACCCGGGTGGGTGGGAGGATACAGCTTGAAGACTTTCCGGTAAGAATTAGAGAGGAAAGGGACATACCAAGAAGCGTGGATGAAGAACATGTTTATGTCCCTAGAAATGGAACTTTCACCTGTGGATAAACTTGTTCAGGACACACAGGTCAACAAAGGGGCACCAGCCCCCCCCAACCCATCCATTTCCGTACTAAAACAGTAATGAGACAACCCCTGGGAAGCTATGGCATTTGAGGCAGGCTCTATAGCATTGCACTCTAGGAGCTGAGCGACTTCCCTCTGCAGTCTAAGCAGAGCATTCCTGGACTCAGAAGACTCCAACGTTACACTTTGATGACATGGATGAAGCACCTTCAATTTCAGAGACAGTCCCGACCCATGACCACCAGGTTCTGCCGTACGCTCAGTGAGGGGCCCTGCATGGCAAGGGCAACCAGAATGCCACTCCTGACACGGAATCCTGCACCAGAATGACTATGAGGGGGTAAGACTCCAATGTCTGGACTTTCTACTGTGGAATGTCTGGGGTTGCAGACATGCTGCAGGAGCACCGAGGAGGTTGTGTATCCCAGAAAGGAGTGTCTGTCAGAGGAATTGACATCATACTGACACTGGGACAATGCCATCATGAAAACCTCAGAGTCAAGGAAGAGAGGCCTGTGGAATCACTTGTGAGTGCTGACAGCCCACTTCGATGATGTGACCACCACTGACGGAAGCTTGGGAAGTCCAGACTCAGGCCTGGAGTCCTTAGTCATAACGTTCTTTCTTGGATGTGAAGAAGGGGAAGGGGGTGGCTCCACTATGATCAGCCGCAGCTGTACTGCTGGCAAAGTTGGAGGAACGACCAATAGATGATGCACAACTGGAGGCTTTAGAAGAGGCACCTGGAAGCATCAGTCAACACTGACCTGGGGCTAATGACCCCAGCCACTGCTATTGTACAGTCTTCTCATACAGGCATTGAATTCAACACTGATGGCGGCCACCAGTGAAGATAAACTTGCAGATGACCAGCAGTGATAACGATGGTGGCATCAAAAAAGTTGAGACCTGGAACATGATCTTGACCTTGGTGTCAACCCTGAGGATGACTAGGGCAAGCAGGTGGATACACTGTGTACATCACCTGCTTGGGTACTGGTGCCATCATAGGCTAAACTTGAGTCATGATGACTGGGGGGTCTGGTCTTGCCCAACCCAACCCAAACTGAAGGACAAGTCCTCATCCTACTCCGACTCATGGTCAACAGGTTCGACAGGGACCAACTCGGGTTCTTCGACCTTCAACAACTCAGCTGGAAACTCCTTTTGCGGCTTCATCAAAGTAACAAACGGTACCGACTGAACAATCTCGATCAAAGTCAACTGCTCTAGGGAACCAAGTGATCAAGAAAAGTGGGAATGTCCCCTTCCATGATTGACAGCAGCACTGCTTCTTATGCTTTCAAAAATACCGGTGACTGGTTAGACTATTTTTTTGTATCCTTAGAACACTTGGAAATGGTACAGGACATCTCAGGGGAGTTTCAATTCTTTCCGACCATACACCTTTCCTACTTAAGCTAGTCCTAGACAAGCCAAAAAAACACTCCTCCTGGCGATTTAACCTATCCTATATTCAGGACCCAGAATTCAGCCATATGGTGAACCAGACGGTTCCCTTGATTCTGGCTGATAATGATTCGGCAGAGACCTCTCGTGCCATACAATGGGATACGCTTAAAAAGGTACTTAGGGGAGAGATCATAAAATACTGAGCTAAAAAGAAAAAAGCAAGGGAAGCCCTGTAGGTAGAACTACTAATACCTAGGCCAAGTTACAGGCTCAAGTCAGTCAGGGAGATAAAAGTCTGAAATCACAACTTCAGCTTACCAAACAAAAATTGCAAAAACTAAAGGAGCAAAAGCTAGAACAGCAGTTACTGTATTTAAAACTTAAATGTCAGGAAAGGGGACCCAGTGGTGCTAGGCATTTGGCTAGGTGATTACGGGGGATGAGACAGCAGGCGATGGTTACAAAACTGTACGACTCTCAAACCAAAAAACACCTGATGCACCCCACACAGCCATAAAACAAGCCATGGCTACCCATAATAAAAACCTCTATACGGAGGATATCATTCTGCCCCCCTCACAAATCACACAATATTTACAAAATACCCACCTCCCACAACTCTCCCCAGTACAGGCAGAAGGGCTGTTGTGTCCCACCACTGCGGATGAAATCAAGGCCACACTTAAATTAACAAAGACTCAAAAGGCACCAGGACCCAACGGGTACCCATCGGAGTTTTATAAAAAAATGGAGTAAACCACTTGTTCCACCATTGCTTAAAGCTTTCCAGGAAATTCAGGAAGGAGGCCCACCACCACCGTCTTGGAGATATGCTGAGATAGCGGCCCTCCCCAAACCGGGCAAGGATGTTACTCAGATGGGATCACACTGACCAATTTCGAAACTGAACAAAGACTATAAATTGTGCATGTCCATTCTAGCTCATAGAGTAGATGGTCTCCTTCCCCACCTTGTGGATGGAGATCAGGTAGGCTTTATTATGAAGCATCAGGCCCATGATGCCATCCGGCGGGTGTTGTTATTAACTGAGGATGCCTCTCGAAGACAATTCCCCTTAGTCCTTCTCGGCCTAGATGCCGAGAAGGCATTTGACCGGGTCTCATGGCCCTATCTATGGGCAACGCTTAAACGCTTTGCCTTCCCAGATAAATTTATCTCTCAAATTCATGCATGTATCAATCCCCTGTGGCATATCTTAAACTGGATGGCTCCCTATCACCCCCCTTACCCCTAGCTCCGGGCACAAGACAAGGTTGCCCAATGTCTCCGTTGCTGTTCGCTTTATATCTGGAACCACTAGCAGCCAATATCAGGAAGCAGGCCGGTGTTGAGGGAATACCCCTGGGAGGCAGGTTATATAAGCTCACGCTTTTTGCAGAGGATATCTTGCTAACACTCACCTCTCCTGAAACCTCTGTCCCCGTGGTGTGGGATCAACTAGAACTTTTTGGAAATTTGTCAGGGTATAAAATAAACAGTTCCAAAATGGAAGTCCTAAATTATTCTTTTACTCCTTCCAGAGTTATGGAGGGGGCTTTCCCATTCTGCTGGAACAGGGTATGCGTTTACCTTGGAATCAAGATACCATCTCGTGGACTTCCGGTGACATCACGGAGCTGAAGCAAGCTTAACTCATAGAGCTCCCATCCCAGCCAACTAACAAAACCTTCAAAAACTTACCTATTGATCTTTAAAAATGTCTAAAAACTTAGGAGGAGCATCTCTCACCAACAACAGAGGCAAAAATCGACCACATCACAAAAACAATGCAAAGGATGCCACCAGATTAAAGATGGGCCTACCTAGCAGACCATCCTCTCCGACCAACTCCCAGGAAACTCAGTATGATACGGCTGGGGAGTGTGAGTAGTTATCGCGTTCCAGGTTCGAAACACTACTACAGGAAATTAAAGAATCCAGGAAAGAAAACAAACAAGAATTTCAAACAATGCAAAACCAATTAGCTACCTATGAAAACCGAATCGGAGCAGTTGAGGAACAGGTCTTGGAAGCGGAGGACACGACAGTGCAACTCACGGAGGTTATTCAAACCTTACTCTACCAAACCAAAGTCTTACAGGCAAAATGCTTAGACCTAGAGGGTTGGTCCCAATGTGAGAACCTCCGACTATACAGCCTCCCTGAGAATATGGAGACAACCCCAATGGCACCGTTTATTGAGAACCTGCTACGAGACGTACTGGATCTTCCACCTACCCTTAGTTTCCATGTGGAAAGGGCACACAGATCTTTACAAAAAAAAAATACCGACCCTGCGACTCGCCCACAGTCCATTGAATTTAAGCTTAACTCATTCAGTGCAAAAGATGAAATTCTGAGGCATGCTTGGAGCAAAAAAGAAGTTAAATACCTCACAAATCAGCTGTTTCTTGACCATGATTACCCAGAAGAAGTGCAGTCGCAGAGAATCAAATACCTTCCCATTCTGAGAGTGCTGCGAGAGAAGACCATCATTTTTCATACCCCGATCCTCCCCAACTGAGTGTGTTTGGGGAAGATGGAGTGAAACTCTATTCAACATTTGAAGAGGCACAGGACGCACTCAAGGAGAGGGGCATACCTATAGAGGAAAGCAGGAACCAAGAGGCAGAGAAGAGGGGACCGTTCAGACAGCGCACTATGTACAGGAAGATACGGGGAAACAAGCCTATGCCACACGTGGAAGCACTATGCAGAATCCAAAGCATCCTGAATAGAAAGGCAGATCAAACTCAACCAGATACCTGAAAGAAAAAGTGAATCCATGCGGCTATTTCACTGAAACCATCCTACTGACTCTCGAGCAACCACTGAAGAACCCCCGACTGGCAAAGCCATCCTCAGATAAGTACTGATTAATTACTCAACTTCTGAGTATTTCAATAAGGGACTGGGGATTACATGGGGGAGGGTCACGACCAAGAAGCATATAAACTCACCTGCTGAACAAAAAAAGAAGAAAGCAAAAGGGGACTTTGACTCTCCACTTAGTCACAACTTCTTGGCGTGCAGTTATATACAAGTCACCCTGTTAAACTACTAAGGGCTTGTAAGCTGTAGTAATAATATTTAACTGGATCTTTCTCTTCTACCCTTAGTAGATACTGATTAATGCGAGGTTCCCACTGATCACTGTCGTTCTGAAATGCTATTTAGTAAACCTTTGGTGCCCTTCCATGTTACTGAGGGCAGCTCAGACGAGTTACAATGGGAATTAACACTAGGCCAGAGGTCACTTTGTCCTATATTTTCAGGACATACACCTCTGTTGTCTTCATAGTAAGACTAATTTTTTCATAGTTGGCTGGAAACGGGGCTTACTGGTGATCTATCAGCCCGTAATCCTCACATACTAATAGGGAGCCCACTGATACCGAGGCTCTAGACGAGGTCCTCCGCTAACGGAGACACACACATTCCTCCTTGTCCTCCTTTTTTGAAGAACACAGGGGCTAGAAAGGTAATCTAGCCCCCAACCTTGGAAGCATACACTTCATCTGTTTTTAAGTTAATAAACAGCCATGTTGGCTTTACAGTTTGTTTCATATTTAGCAGGAGAGTTGTAACTCTTAAATAAGGATAACTACAGATGGTACCAGTGTATTTTGGAATGGAGGGAGCCACCACTAAAGGGAACAGATGAGCTAACTGTGCCTTTTTACAAACTGGGAGTAAATGACCTTACTTAATGTGGCACAACCTTATGTCATATGCACTTATAATGTGCATGGTATCACTGACCCTGTCAAAAGAAGTAAAATTTTACAGTACATGAGGAGGGAGGGAGGGAGCTAACATTTTACTATTACAAGAAACACATCTTTCCCAAAACGAACATAAAAAATGTGAGTGTCTGGGATTTATGCAGGTGGTGGCCTCCTCATATCGGGGTGGGAGAAGGCAAGGGACCGCCATAATGATAAAACAAGGGGTACATTTTGAACTTAAGGACCAAATTATAGATAAAGAGGGGCATTTTGTTTTCATAAACGGCCTGTTAGATGGCCTGATGGCTACACTGGCTTCTATTTATATACCCCCAGCGTCAGATTTCTCACTGTATAGAAACCTTTTTAATAAGTTAACGGAATGGGCAGAGGGAAAGGTGATTTGTGGGGGAGACTTAAACCTTAATATCACTGGGGAAGGCAGAGATCAATCCGCCTAGGGAAGGATAAATAAAACAACTAAAAGTGTCAGAAAGTTGTTACAGGAAATTGGTTACAATGACATATGGCAATATATAAATGGGCCCTCTAGAAGATGTACCTTTTATTCGCAGGCACATGATTCGTACTCTTGGCTAGATTTTCTGCTAGCCCCAAAGGAACAATTGAATATGGTGCAAAGCACGTGGCAAGGGACCTTTTTATCTCTCAGATCATGCCCCCAATTTTTGTAAACTTCAAACGCAGATCACCCGAAGGAAGACCTTCTGGCGACTGAACCCATCCCTCCTAAGAAACCTGGAGATGCGGGAATCGATTACAGAAACAATAACCCAGGCCTTATTAGACAATGACACACAGGACTCCTCAATGGCCGTGATTTGGGACACCATTAAGGCAATAGTGAGGAGGAAACTAATAGGGATCTCATCTTATCAAAAGAAACAAACGGAATCCCGAAGACTCGCCTTAGAAACTCAAACAGAGGTATTAGAGGGTCTTCAGCATGTGAAACACTGTAAGGCAAGATCCCGAGAGCTCACCTCACTTAAAAAATATTTCAATAATATCCTAGACTATGCTGTTGAGCAGAAACTCTTGTTCTTAAGGCATAAATATTAAATGGGGGACCTAGATCTATGAGATTAATTGCAGGCCAGCTGCGGGCCCCGAGAGCTAAATCCTCTACACTAAAAATTAGACACCCCACTAGTGGCGACCTTAAAAATAATACTGTAGATATCTCTGAGGCCTTCTGTCAATTCTATACAAAATTATATTAGAAAAAATCATCTCCTTCTGATGAAAGTATTCGGGAATTTTTGACACCCCTTGCTCTTCCCACTATAACCCGGCAACAATCCCATAGTTTAGTGGCCCCCATATCCTCTAAGGAAATCATAGCAACAATTGGAAATCTAAAAACGGGTAAGTGTCCCGGATCTGATGGTCTCCCGGGAGAGTTTTATAAAGCTTTCACCAAGACTCTAACTCTGATACTGAACAGGCTGTTTGTTCACTTACGTGAATACAGAAGGAGGAATAATCCCTCCATCCTGGAATGAGGCTATAGTCTCGGTAATACCGAAACAGGGTAAAGACCTCTCAGATTGCTCCTCATTTCAACCCATATCCATATTGAACATAGACTACAAAATCTTTGCATCCATTTATGCACAGAGACTTAAACAACTCGCACCATCCACAATACACACGGACCAATGCGGTTTAATCCCTGGGAGCCAAGCCCAGGATAATGTTAGACATACGGTTTATATTGTTGAACATATTCATGCCCAAAACATTCCTGCAGTTGTATTGGGATTGGTTGCAGAAAAAGCGTTTGATATGGTGTCATGTGATTTTTTGAGAGGAGTATTGACTAGATTTGATTTCCCAAGCCAATTCGTAGATACCATCTTCAAATTTTATGCAAACCCTATAGGATACATTAGGGCAAACGGTCACATATCTGAGAAATGTTCCCTATTTAGAGGAACCAGACAGGGATGTCCCCTCTCCCCGCTACTATTCGCTTATTATATTGAACCCTTGGCCCAATACTTACACCAGACTCAGGATATCAAGGGAGTTGAGATAGCAGGCTCAGAACAGAGATTGGCTCTCTTTGCCGATGATGTCCTTATGCACTTGGCTAATCCAGACACCTCCTTACAGGCTCTCTTTCAGCATATCTGTAAATTTTCCAATCTTTCCGGTTTCACCCTAAACATAAACAAGTCGGAAGCCCTGACCTTTGATGATAACCCTTCAACAAGCCTTAAAAAACAGTACCCAATTAAATGGGATAAAGCATCCATAAAATATTTGAGTGTACAGATCCCAAAAGAGCCGGAGTTACTTTTTAATCTAAATTATCACCCTCTAGTGAACACTATTAAACAGGACTTGAGAAGATAGGATTTGTTGCCATCCTCTTTTTATACAAGAACCTTGTCGCTGAAGATCAATGCTTTACCGAGATTCTTGTACTTATTTCAATGTGTGCCATGTGCCCTATCTCCAAAACAGCTTCTCTCCTGGCAAAAAACTTTAAATGCATATCAATGGAATCAAAGGAAGCCAAGAATGAATCTTTCTAAGCTGTTTCTGGCCAAAAGTTTAGAGTTTAGGGGGAGTTGCTCTCCGCTCTCTCCAAAACTATTGGATCTCGGCCCAGATGCGCTTGGCATTACTGTGGGGCACTAAAGCATACCAGGCAGTTTGGAAGCAAATTGATTTATCCAGACCTGTCTCTACCCCACTTCCAGCCTGTCTATTCTCTCCATCTCATCTCAAAAAAGTTAGCCAGGAAACCCCTCCGGCGACTACCACCATACTAAAGGGCTGGCAATTGGGCATGAAACACAAGACCTTCCAATAATACCTATGGAAGTATAATTGGTTCATATTAACCCCCCTTTTTGATACACCAATGCTTAACAAATGGTACAGGAATCAGTACACTAAGGGATTGGAAGCCCCATGGCAGTTACTAAAAGGTAATGAGACTATAGATTTCATGGAAGCTTAGAGGCTATACTCCTGGACAGAAAAGGATAGGCTATATTATTACCAAATTAGAGAATATATCCAAACACAAATTAGGAAGACAGAGCGGGACTCTCACCTAGGGGAGGATGGTACCCCCTTTCAACAAATGTGGACCGCGCTTCTGGGGGAAAAGGCAATATCTATAATATATAAGTCACTTATACAGCAAACTGCACATACCATTACGGCAGTTCAATCCAGGTGGGAACAGGAATTAGCACATCCCATATCTAGTAAACAGTGGCTTAAGATTTGGGGAAACACATGGCAAACTACCTCCTCCCCTATTTGGAGGGAATTCACATGGAAGGTCAAGACAAGGTTTTTCCTAGTTCCCTCGGTAGTAGCTCTAAGAAATCCGAGGACCGTCTTCAGATGTTGGAGGGAATGTGGAGAGGCGAGAGCCTCACATAAATATATTTTCCTGGACTGTCCGGGACTGTCGGCCTTCTGGCTCCAGGTAATATCACATATAAAATCAATACTGAACATACAGAGTGAACTTAAGGGTGTTAACCTAATCCTGGGGATTCCACCGGAGGAGACTAGAGATAAAACCAGCTTATACTTATGGGCCATACTTTTAAGCTCAGTTTATAAATCTATAACCCAAAAATGGCTCCTCACAACCCCCCCCCCCCGGTGGTATCTGATTGGAAAGCAAACATATTGCACATTCAACATAATGAGCAAATTTCGTTTAAACTCCAGGGAAAGATGGAAAACTATATATCACGATGGTCACAGTGGGAGCTATACCGGGATCAACTTTAATAGGCAGATAGAACTTAGACCACATGACTGATCTAAAAAGTTGACGGGGAACAATTTTGGGCCTGGTGGATGGAGAGTACAGATAATTGCTTAAGGGAATGAAAGCATGGATTTGTTATATTAATTATTCTTCCCCTCAGAGTTTCTGTTTCAGTCTATGTATATACTGTAGCTCTAAACTAAAGATTAAGAATGAAATACAAATGTTGGTATTGGTGGTACCTTATGTTCCAAGGTTTGTTACTATCCTGCTCAAAGTTAGATTAAGTTAGAGAATTAATTTCTATAATGTTCTGATTTACATTTTTAGAATGACTATATGTTGTAACAGTTTTAACATAAAAAAAGAAAGAGAATATTCAAATGAATATTAATGTATTAGAAATGGATGTATGAAACTAAATCCTTCAATAAAGCAAGTATAAAAAAAAAAAGATACCGTCTCGACTATTACACCTGAAGCTGGTTAACTTCGAACTAATAACTGCTGACCTATCCAAATGGACACACCTCCTCATTGGATTGGTGAGTAGGGCAGAAACCATCCAGCAGAACATCCTTCCCCGAATCCTTTTCTTTCTTCAAACCTTACCTACTACACCAACTAATACCTAATTCTCAGCCCAGGATAAGTCAATTTCTAGGTTTCTCTGGGGAGGCAAACACCACGACTGAAATATAGCATACTACAATTATCTAGAGCCCAGGGCGGCTTTAGTATTCCAAATTTAAAGAAATATGCGCAGGCAGCACAACTACACACTGTCCTCCTACATGTTTCCAATTCTTATACAGCATATTGGAAATATATTGAAATAACCATTAATGGGGACACCGGTGGGACCGGTGAAACCTGGGGGGTCCGGAACCGGGTCCTCGATGGGAACACCAGCGGGCTGGGTCTCCTTATCGGGAAAGGCAAGGACCACAGTCCTCTCTAAAGAGTCATTGACTGGGGTCAACGACAGCGGGTCGACTGGGTCAAGAACAATCTCAACCTCATCAGCCCCATCCTCGGTCAGCTGGCCCGATGGAAGGTCCGTGAAGCCTGCGGCCGAAGAAGCAATCTCAACCAAGGTCGAGACCACGTGTTCCTGGGACTGAGACCTCTCTCAGTCCAAAGAGCACCTTCGCCGAGAAGAAGACTTGCTTGGTTCCTTCTCCTGCTTATGGGATCGGGAGAAATGCGAGCCCGCGGACGCCTCTCCCCGGATGGGAAGAGACTGGCACAACTCCCTGAAGGAGCCCGAGAAGGTGGAGCCCAGGTTGAGCGGAACGAAGAAGCTTTGAGAGACCACAGCACGAGCGGTTTCTTCCTCGAATGCTTGCATGCGTTCCAATTGCTCGGCGGAACCCGCAGCCATGGAAACTGACCACGTAGCCTCCTTTGACTTCACCGGAGGGTTCCTCTTGTCCAGTCTCCCCAGTTTCAGACGTGCAAGACGGTCGTCCAGGATGTTGGGATGGAAGGCCAAGTAGAAGCTGCAGGACGAGGTGTCATGGCTGACACCGAGGCAGTAGACGCACGTGAGGTGGGGATCGGTGCGTGAAATTTTTTGGCTGCAAGGACACCGGTGAAATCCAGGGGAATATTTCTCCTTCATAATCGATTATGCGAAAAGGCGATCGCTAACTCGAACGATTTTTTATATCAGTAAAACCGAAGTTTTGAAAGCCAGGGCCTATGAAATGCCTGAGCACGTGGGAGGCAACCTGGATCTTCCAGCCGAAAGGAAGATCTGACATCATGGGGTGGAGCCGAGGTATATACCACCTGGGTGGGTGTGAGGAGCCAGCCTGAAGACTTTCGGCAAGATTTAAAGTGGAAGGGGACATGCCAAAGTGTGGATGAACAACATATCCACGTTCCTAGAACTGGTAATGCTGGTCCTGGAACCTGAACTGGAGAAACCTCCTGTGAGATCTCAGAACTTTGATATGCATGTAGGCATCCTGCATATCTAGGGAGCATAACCAGTACCCTTGATGGAGAAAGGGAAACAGACTTGCCAGAGTTACCATCTGGAATCTCTGGTATTTGACTGAGAGATTGAGCCGACATAAATCCAGAATCAGGCAAAGGTCTCCCGTTTTCTTTGGAACCAGAAAAAAAAGCGGGAGTAATACCCCCTGCCCCTCTGGGCCAGAGGCACCGGCTAGATGGCATTTTTCTCCAGAAGCTGTTGGATTTCATCCACCAGAAGCTGGGCATGGATCGTTGGACAGTGGACGGGGGGGGGGTGTCCGTTGGGATAGAGAGAAACTATCGTGTACCCCTTTCGAATGGTGTCCAACACCCAGTGGTCTGAGGTGACATTGGACCATTCGGCATGGTAAAGAGCAAATCCCCCTCTGACCTTCTCTTTCTGCAACTCCTGAGAGAGAGAGAGAGAGAGCGAGAGAGAGAGAGGAGGGACAGGCAGTGATTCAGGCAGTGGGAGTAGTGGGGCCCTGTGCCCTGGGAGCTTTGGGCTGCTTGGGGAGCAGGGTGACCCCGCCACTTGAACCCCTTGCCCTGGGGATTTTTTCCTCCCTGCCCGTCCTTTGCGAAAGGAATGGTGATGGAGTCCTTGAGGCTCGGATTTGTACATGTGGTGAACGTCCGCTACGGCTTTGCCGGACTCCTGGAGTTATTAGACCACGGTTTCTACTTCCTGGCCAAACAGCACTGGACCCTGGAAGGGGGAGTCCAGAATCATATCCTGGAGATCAGGACGAAAGCCGGAGAGCCTCAGCCAGGAATGCCTGCTCAGACTCACCCCCGAGGCGGCAGCTTGGGAAGCCATGTCTACAGCATCATACAAGCAGCGTAGGACATGTTTATCCATGTCCAGACCCAACTGTGCACAGGCTAAGACTTTTTCCTTAGCGTCTGAATCTGGCATTGCCTAGACTAACTCCAAGGTCTTTTGCCATAGAGACTGTTGGTAAGTCACCATATTTGCTATAAAGTTCAAGGACCTGATGGAACCTGTAGCTGAGAATACACCTTACGACCCCAGTTATCCAATTTCTTGGATTCAGGATCCGGAGGCTGGGAACTCAAATGTTTCGGCTGTGAGCCACGACCATGGGCAGCCGTGAGCAACAGAGAATTAACCCTGGGCTGCTCCCCCAAAAAGGGCTCTGCCTTGGGGGTTTATAAAGCCTATCGACCTTCTTTGGGATGGCCGATGTAGAAGCAGGCTTGCACCATGTGAGTCGAGTCACATCCTGGAAGGGCTCGACTAAGGGTGGAATTACCAAGGGCTTTGGCTCCTTAGACCCTAAGAACTTGGCCAGGTGTCTGTGCTCTGAGTCTAATTCTACGGTATCCCACTCATAAATTGTTTGGATGTGCCTCATAATAACTAAAAATGAGCGGTCATCTGGAGGGGACTTCAGCGAGTCTTTGGGTCCCGGAGAAGGTGGGATGAACTCCTCCTTTTCAGAGGAATCAGGAGAAGATGGGCTGACGTCCCAGTCATCCGAGTGTCCGCTAGAAGAAGGAACTGGTGAGAAATGCCTCCTCCTTCTTTTGCCCTTAGGGTCTAAGTGGGAACCTTCCGCCTCGACTGAGGTAGGTGGTGTGAGAGGAAGTCCCATGGGTGGCAGAGTTGGGGTGGGCACTGGGGGTTTATACAGGAGATCCCCCTTCACAGTGTTCCACCATGATGTGAATAAAGACCCAGTGTCTGCCACAGGGATGACCGCTGAGCTGGGTGTCAGGTCTGTGGGACTGGGCGTCTGGGGGTCCTTAGGATCCAGCGCCGGGTCCGGGGAGCCTTTATCCATGTCTGGACGTTCAGCATCACCTTCGCCAGGGGAGCCGGCGTCCACGGTGGGCAGAAGCCCATCAGGCAACTGACCCTCCGAGGGAGGGGCGGACGTTAGATCCTCTGCCGGTGACCGCTCCTTATCAGGAGTCGGGTGTGGGACACCGATGAAGGTGACCAACTAGGCAGACGCTTATCAGAAGGAGGGCGAACCTTGGCCGGTGGAGGGGGTGTCCAGTGGCAGACGACCTCCTGCCGTCCCTCCAGTTCCTCTGAGCGCTTACGTTTCTCATATGAACTTGGTTTTTCCTTCGATTTCCCCAAGGAAAGGCCTTCCTGGGTCAACCCTGAAGCAGACTTGTGGGGTCGGTGGGCCAGAGAAGACGAATGCCCAGAAGAGGCTGACACCCAGTGCTTGCCCTGAGATGAGGCGAGAGCAGGCTTACTCTTGTGGGAGGACTCGGAGGCCTGAGCCAGAACCGAGCCCAACCTCTGGCCGGAGGTCGATGAAGATTTGGAGGGCGACTTCAGGCGTGATTCAGACCTGGCCCTATCTGTATCCCGGTGTTGGTGCTTCCCTCCTCACGATTCATCCTTGGATGGGGAGTCCCAGGCAGGAGGAGAAAAAGAGCTGGGCTCAGAACCACACTGCATAGCTGCCACTTTTTTCTCCAGGTGGTAAGCTTTGAGTGCATTGGATCTCCTGGTTCTTGTTTTTTGATTGAATTTATGGCAGTGCGGGCAGGCATCAAGCCGATGGTCGGGGCCTAGGAAGATGAGGCAGGCCGCGTGGCCGTCTTTTGCCAGGATCTGCTTCCCACACGCACACTTAGACCTTTGTCGCGGTGGAGAGGGCGATGACATACACAGAGCAGAGATAATCATGAAAACGAGTGAAAAAACTAACTTTTAACTGAACTTTTCTCAAATAGCGGTCAACTGCGAAAGAAGGTGTCCATGGAGCTGAACTAAGCGAGTCGACGGCGGGAAAAGAACTGAGTTGGTGCTGTGGGACCACCCCCTTTAAATCACGTCTGACATTGGGTGGAGCCGACGTCGGGGGCAGTCCCTCACTACAGACTGCTAGCTACAAGATTTCCGTGGGGTCCCAACGTCTGGCAGCATTAGTCCTAATGGTATTACCTGCTTCAAGAGCTCCCCCTCAAAGTCGGATCCAAAATTTTCAGTCAAAAGAACTCGCAAAATTAGCACTTGAAAACTCAGACTCTTCTAATCAATGCAGGAGCTGTGAAGGAGGAGAACTGCCCCTTCCATTGAAGAGAAAGATCTGACATTATTTACTGTAGAACTGGAGGACGACCCCACGGGTAGTGAGAGGAGCCAGGTTTGAAGACGTTCGGTGACTGAACTAAACCAAGGTAGTCAGAAGTACCTTCTCCTCACCACACTACAATGTCACTATGAAATGTAATGATAAAAGCCAGTCCATAATCCAGCAAGGGTCGAACTTACCAAATGGCCCTCAGCTTGTGCCAAAAGTGCAGCGGGGATGTGACAACATTTTTTTCTTCGGACTCCATTTTTTTTTTTTTTTTTTTTGCTGCTCTCTTTCTCTCCCTCCTGACTGGCCCCCTTCCACCGCCCCCTTCCAAGCCCATCACCCCTACATCTACCAAACTCACCTCTGGTTTTCAAGAGGTGCCAGTTGGTCAGATGTGATGCCTGCAAAGGGGTTAGCATCATCTTGCAGGTCGGGATTTTCCTGTTTTTCTTCCCATCCCCAAGTGTGGTGCGGTGACATGCAATGACGTCAATGGCCAAGCCATGCATGCTTCTGCGTGCAGCATGCCGGGCGTCTGCCCCGCATCCGCCCCCTACATCTGTGAGTCTCTTGCGCCATCCTCCAGCTGCCGCTACAGGCCAGGCAAGCAGCGGACTCCATCCCCACCCCTCCCCGGGAAAGGAGAGCTGTCCTCTGGACACTTGATCCTTTCCCTCTCTCAGTCGACCCCGGCGGCCCGTTTGCACCGCGAACATGGGTCACCAGCATGACAGGAGGTAAGGCACAGATGCCTCAGCCCTCCACACCACTGGGCCGGCTGTAGGGCTCCATTTTTAAGAACAAAAGTCCTTTTATGCAGTAGGTACTGCAGTTAAACCACTTGCCAGAGTAACTGAGTTACCAGGTGTCAAACACATTGCAACCTGAACATATAGTCTTCTTTTGCAAAATAAAATGGAGACTGGTCTCTAAGTTATGGATGGGGAGTGGTTTAAAGGTGTGAAAAGTTTTAGGAGGGAACGCTGATCTTTGCTTGGCTCGGAAAACTGGTCAAAAATGCTGGAAAGGGTGTTTTAAAAATCCACACCAACCAAGAAGGAATGGCGAGTAATGATAACCAATTATTATCGATGGAAAAGCTGGACCTGAAGGGACAGTAACCCCCCTATATTTGGGTGAGATGAGGAGGTACATTGTTCCCTCCTGCCTCAGATATTGGGTTGGGACAAAGAGGGACACTTCTCCTGTGATACTGAGGCAGGGCATGAACTCCCAAATGCTGAAACTGGACAAGGAGGGTCAGTTACTGGGGCCTGGAGCAATCAGGGACCCCCACCTTCAGCACAGGGCAAGGAGGGGCACCATCCTAGCAAATACTAAGCAGAAGCAATGGAAGACGCTCCACGCTTTGGGTCACGGCAAGGAAGGGCACCCTCCCATCAGATTCTTGGGTGAGACTGATGGGGGACACGCCACTCTTCCAGACAGGGCAAGGGGGCACCCTCCTATTAAATCTGTATACTGTGAAAATTTATTTTTTCTGTATATTGTACTGTACTGTGCTGTGTGTTCTCCTTTGTTATCCCAAACCCGGGTCGCACCTGGAAATGAGTCTCAGCTCAGTGTGCTTTTCCCAGTAACCAAATTTTAAATAAATAAATAAAATACTTGGCCAGTAGTGATGGGGTCACGCCACCCTTCAGGATAGGGCAAAGAGATACGACCCTCCCATCACTGGGGAAGGCAGGAAGGTAATTGAGACAGTGCAATGAGGAACATTTCACCCCCAATACTAGGGTGTGATAAGGAAGGCCACACCGCTCTCAGATAGTTAGGCAAGGGGTAATGGTGAGAGTATGCACCATAACAGTTCATGAGGTAGGAGGAAAAGAAAGGTACATACCTTCAAGGCACTGTCAGCTGCCTTGTCTGCCTCCTTGGCAGCCTTCTCTGCATTCTTCACAGCCTCTATGATACTGGCATAGGCATTGGAGGCATTTATAGCACGCTGGATGAATCCATTTTGGTTCGTATCTTGAATGATGCTGGAATTCAGAAAAACATCTTGAGTTGTGACGACAGATGAAGAAGTAGGATCACAGAGTCTCAGTCCCACCTGACCAAAGGCAGGTGTCCCACATGCAATGACACTACCCACCAGTCTGCCACAAAACTCCTCCCTCCACTCCATCAGATAAGGGAGTAGGCAAGTGTGAGTGCGGGGGTGGTGGTGGGGAGTCGATCTGTTATTAGTTTCAACAGGAACTTTTCCCCCTCCATAATACACTTTCCTTCTTTTGGCGTTCTGGTGTTTTGGGACAGCTTCTCACCCCTGTTCTGCCCCCATGGACTGGCGGTTGGCTCCTCTGGAGTGGTTGGGTACACCCACAGATTTCTCCCTGTGGCAGGGATGGAGGGGAGGGGACAGCCATCCATCAAACATATGATCCAGTGTGGAACATTTCCAGGTAGCAGCATGCATCTGTGGACAGACAAACAGGGCTTCAAGGAGCCCCAGACCTCCTTTTCTACTTTTCTGCCCCTCCCTCCCAAGGCTGACGTGAGCATGCATGTGGGGGCACTCACTGCTCCCAGGCCGCAGGCCTCCCTTACTCTGCCACCCATGCCTGCAGTATCACCAGGCCTCTACCTAATGGCCGTCAAAGGCCAGGCAACCCCCCCGAGAGGAGAGCAATCCCTCTCAACCCTCTCCAACCACCCCCATGACCCCTGAGTCTGTTATCGAACCCGGGCTACCGGTGTGATGTCCAGTGTCTCAACCCTCAGCACTACCAGGCTGGCTCTCAGATCCTTTTATTTATCTTCTATTTATGCTCCTGGTCTCCAGATGGGTCCCATCCATGCCGCTACCCCCAGCCCCATCACCCAGCTGATCTGGGACTTATCTCCTCTCTTTTGTGTCTCCCCGCAGATTACCCAACACGGCAGGGCTGTTGGGTCTGGCCAAGCTCCTCTGGAGCAGAATCCAGTTTGCTGATCAGGGATTTACCTCCTCCATTTTCACCCAGAGGCTATCGGCCATGCAATGATGCACTGTGCAAGAGCAATCTCATGCAGGTGTCCCCCAGCAAGCCTGTCTTAGTACTGGACCTCCACCAGGTGGCAGGCAATTAGTGCAGTAACGTATCCCCCTCCTCAAGAGACAGCAGTCCATGGGATGTTCATCTTCTCTCCTCCCGGCCAGCCCCAATGCAACCCAAGCTCACTTCCGAATTGGGGTCGACAGCATGGTAAGCAGTAGCACTACCACTGTGCCACTGGCCAGCCACCTTTCTTTCTTTTTTTTTTTTTAAGTACTATCAGATAGCCATCCCCCAACCCCCAATTTATGTGCTCCCCTTACCTCACCTCTTAAGCACAGAATCATTGACACCTGAGCAGTTGCACTGTTACTGGTCTAGGCCCCAGGGTGTTGCTTTTGGCAGCATGGACAGTGCCACTTGGGACTATATGACAGTGCTAGCATACAAAACTTGTTCCACCTGCCTGCCATGATGGATATCTGGAAACAATGGCGTAAGCCGGTGTCTCCAGAGTGAAAGCGCAGCACACTATATCTTCAGCACTGAGGGCCACCACACTACCCACGCCTACCTGGAAAGATTTCTCGCCAGTTGGTCTAGGAGCTGTGCATGTTCCTCAGCCTGTTCGACAATGGGGATCTTGGAGCTGGCTGGGGAAAACTTGCTCACTTTCTCAATCAGACGGCCACGCGCTCCATCTAGATTTGCTGCCAACTTCTCAAACTCCTGTGGATGCAAAAAGGGAAATGAATCACAGTCACAACAAGCCTTTTCAATCTGTCATGAAAAAACTGTCCACTATGCAGCAGTGGGAACAGCTGTGGCCTCCAAACACAGTCAGCCTGACTTCTAACCAGCAGTGGACAGCCAGACCCAAGGCCACCACTGGATTGGGACCTTCATTCCTGTCTCTAGGACCTCCTGCTTCATGCTACCTTCCTATCTCTAGAACCTCCTGGTGCAAGCTTTCTATCTCCAGGACCTACTAGTGCAGACTTCCTTGCTATCTTTAGGACCTCCTGGTGCACGCTGCCTTCTCATTTCTAGGACCTCCTTGTGCATGCTTCCTTACAATCTCTAGGACCTCCTACTGCACACTTCCTTCATATCTCTAGGACCTCCTGGTGCACGCTTCCTTCCAGTCTCTAGGACCTCCTGGTGAATGCTCCATTACAATCTCTAGGACCTCCTCGTGCATGCTTCCTTACAATCTCTAGGACCTCCTACTGCGCATTTCCTTCCTATCTCTAGGACCTCCTGGTGCACGCTTCCTTCCAGTCTCTAGGACCTCCTGGTGCACGCTTCCTTCCAGTCTCTAGGACCTCCTTGTGCATGCTTCCTTACAATCTGTAGGACCTCCTACTGCACACTTCCTTCCTATCTCTAGGACCTCCTGGTGCACGCTTCCTTTCAGTCTCTAGGACCTCCTAGTAAATGCTCCATTACAATCTCTAGGACATCCTCGTGCATGTTCCCTTTCTCTCTCTCTCTCTCTCTCCAGGACTTCCTGATGCATACTTCCTTCCACTCTATTTATGTACTCTTATTTAATATTATGCTGTAACTTTTTGATACAACATTTGTAAACAGGACAAGTTAGAAAGTAAGATCTCCAGCCGGCCCAGTGGCATGGAGGGCTGAGGCATCCGTGCCTTACCTCCTGCCACACCGATGACCCGTGTTTGTGGTGCAAGTGGGCCACCAGGGGTTGGCTGGGGACAGAAAGGATTGAGTGTCCAGAGGACTGCTCTCCTCTCCTGGGAAGGGAGGGTTGGCTCTCCCGTTGAATGACTGCCCCTCGGCGGAGGCCAGAGGGTAGTGCAGGTCTGCAGGGCACCATAGAAGGGAAGGTGCTGCGGGATTTCCTCAGACATGCACACGCCTCCACGCACGCACGTCTGGTGTGTGCGCCCCAGCAAGGGAGAAAATGGAGGAAAAATCCCCTGGCTGCGGATGATGACCGACCCTCCGCAGGCTCTACACCCGGCAATCGGGCAGCAACAACACTGTACAAGTAAGACCCGGTGATACTGGGGTGACGGGGGGTCAGTCAGAGGAGGAGACAGCCAGGAGGCGATGGCAACAAACACAGTATGTATATATATATATATATATATATATATATATAAAAATGGTAACATTTCCTAGTCCCAACAGTTTGTTTTATTTTACTTTTTCTGAACCAAGATAGAAGGGCTAGGCAATTCTGCCTATTTTCAGCTACATTCCAGGGGTAAGAGAGGTGGAGACAGAGATACAAACTGACATACTGAACTAGATTAAACCGTTGGTGATATTTCTTTTAGTGAACGGGGGCAATTTGGCAAAGACACTGGGCAAATTCCTCTACTCTTTTCAAGAAGTGCCATGAGACTGAGCAACCACTTGAACAGGCAGACAGGATCTCTGTTTAACATCTCATCCAAGGGGCAGCACCTCAGGAGTGCAGCACCCAACTCACGCTGCACTACAGTGTTAGTAATGGGACTTTACCCCAAGTTCCTGGTGAGGGACTAGAACCCATAACCTTCCGATCTTTCAGCCTCAGAGGCGAGTGTGCAACCTGCTGAGCCACTGACACTGATAGAACAGTTTTATCCTGTGCAGGATTAAGCTTTTACTACCACTACCTGTAGGAGTTCTAGGAACTCCTGGTGCAAGTTCCTCTACCTGTCTCAAAGACATCCTGATGCACACTTTTTTCCTATTTCTAGGACCTTCTGGTGCATTCTTCTGGTCTATCTCTAGTACCTCCTGGTGCATACTTCGGTGGCATCTCTAGACCCTCCTGGTGCACACTTTGGTGATATTTCTAGAACCTCTTGGTGCACTCTGGTGATATCTCTAGAACCTCCTGGTGCACACTTTGGTGATATCTCTAGAACCTCCTGGTGCACACTTCCTTCATATCTTTAAGAACTTAGGCACATGCTGTTCCTGCTCACCACCTCAGACCCTTTGGGATCAGACTGCTTATTGCTCCAACTGCCTGGGTGTGCTCTGCAAGTGATCAGATATTTGTAGCAGCTGCCCTATAACTGAGGAAAATTCTTCCACACTCTGAACAGATGTGTCCGACAGTCTTCTCTTTGAGATGTTAAACCGAGGTCCCATCTGCCTGTTCTGGTCAACATTAAAGATCCCATGGCATTTCTCAAAAAAAGTAGGGGAATTTGCCTCTGTATAAAACCATGGTGAGACCTCACCTGGAGTATGGGGTCCAGTTCTGAAGACCTCATTTACGCAAGGATATAGATGGGATTGGAAGGGTTCAGAGAAGGGCAACCAAGATGGTGCTCGGTATGCATAGGAAGTCATATGAGGAGAGGTGGAAGGAATTGGATCTGTACCCATTGGAGACTAGAAGGGAGAGGGGGGACATGATAGAAACATTTAAGTACATGATGGGGATTAATAAGGTGAAGGAGGGGAGCTTGTTTACAAGGAAAGTGAGTGTGGAAACCGGAGGTCATAGTCTAATATTTGAAGGATGAAGATTTAAGGGCAATGTGAGGGGGTGTTACTTCATGGAGAGGGTGGTGGAGTCCTGAAACAAACTACCTGAGGAGGAGGTGGTGGGGGCCAAAACGGTGGAGGGATTCAAGAGGGCACAGGACAGACATAAGGGGTTGCCCAGTGGGAGTAAGGGGAGGTCCCCTGACAAAAGGGACAGGGGGGAGGGCAGACTAGATGGGCCAGAGAGGTCCTTTTCTGCCATCAAATTTCTATGAGTCTATGAATTTCCCCCAGTGTCCCGGCCATCCATCAACAGGTAGAAAATATGCAGAATTGCCCAGCCCTCCTTTCTATGTTTAACCGTATTAAAAATGGCTGCCTCGAGCCGAATGAGTTAAAATAAAAAGAACTCCTGTTATTTATTTCTTTCTTTCTTGAATTCTGTTGACTGGGTATGCCCTCTGGGACTCTAAGTTCCTTTTTCAGGGGCGACCTGGAATTAACTCCATGGATCAAACCATAACACAATAAAAACATCAAGTCAATAAGCAACACCAGCTGTAACAACAGCATCAATATAAACACAAGGTCACATGGTTAGAGAACTTTGGCTCATATAAAACTAGGAGCTAATATACAGACAAGTCTTAGGTTACAGCACAGCAGGTACATACAGAGCAACAATAACTGCATGTTGTAATTTGCCATAAATATTTTTTCATGGCACGTTTGCTGTACCATGTAATATGACCTGAGGGAGTTTAAATTTATAGAGAGAGATAGGTAGGTAGGTAGGTAGGTAGGTAGAGAGATACATAGATAGATACTGTCTGTAGATAGATATAGATACTGTTGACAGACAGACACTGTCGACACATAGAGAGATAGACAGATAGATACTATCTGTAAATAGATAGTAAATAGGTACATCGATAGATTGATAAGATAGATACTGTCTGTAGATAGATAAGATGATAGACAGATAATGTCTGTAGATAGATACTGTTGATGACAGATATGTAAATAGATACCGTCTGTAGATAGATAAATAGACAAATACTGTTGATATAGAGATAGATAGACAGATAGATAGATAGATATAGCTTGGTGCCCTGTTCAGGAAAGTATAGTTACGTAAGAATTTACCATAAATACAGGTTACTGACCTGTAACAGAAGTTCTAGGAGTGGTATATGTTGTTCACCCACACTTGTTGGCAGGTTCCTTGCAGCTTTAAATGTTGCTGGAAGGTCTTCAAGCTGGCTCCTCCCACCCACCGGGTGGTAAAACCCTCGCTCCGCCCATGACGCCAGATCTAGCCCGCTGGAAGCCAGGTTGCTGGCGCCGGGGTCAGAAACAGGGTCGTGTGGATGAACAACATATACCACTCCTAGAACTCCTGTTACAGGTGAGTAACCTGTATTTATAGGGACGTGGATATGTTGTTCAATCCACACTTGTTGGCAGACTCCTAGCAATTCTCCGGGAGGAGGGAGGCAAGGCGCACAACCCCTACTTAGGGAATAAGGACTGGAGAACCGAGGTCCCAAAACCAGCATCCCGGCATGCCTCTAGGTCAATGTGGTAATGGGAAATGAAGGTGTGTGCTGACTTCCAGGTACCAGCCCTGCAGATTTCCTGGATAGGGACGTCCCTAGAAGCAGCCAGCGAAGCAGCGGTATGGCGGGTAAAATGAGCTCTTATCCCTTTGGGAGGCTCCATGCCCGCCAACCTATAGCAGAGATCTATGCAGAAGGTGACCCACCTGCCTATCGTCCACTTGGCTGCAGGTCTGCCAGGTGCAGCTTCAGCGTAGGGGACAAACAGCTGGCGAACCTCTCCCCGAACTTCAGTCGTTCACTCCTTATAACAAGAGAGCACTCTTCTAGGGTCCAAAGTATGGAGCCTATATTCGGCCTCCAAGGTGTGACTGGTGTAGAACACCGGCAGAGTCAACACCTGGTTAAGGTGAAACTCCGACACCACCTTCGGAAGGAATTTCGGGTGTGGGCGAAGGACAACCTTGTCCCTGTGGAGACCAGATAAGGAGACTCAATGGAAAGCACCTGGAGCTCTCCCATCCTTCTGGCTGACGTGCTAGTCACCAAGAAGGCGGTCTTCCATGACAGGTGAGAGATGTCACACCTGTGCATTGGTATGAATGGCTTGCCCATGAGCTTAGCCAATACCAGCAGTAGATCCCATGGAGGTGGAGGTTCTCGCACCGGAGGGGACATGTGGGCTAGGCCTTTGAAAAAGCACCCAACCACCTTCTCCTGCACCACAGATTGCTTACCGGCCCACGCCCGCTAAGCAGAGATGGCTGCCGGGTGCACCTTAAAGGTCATCGATCTAAGCCCTAACTGAGAAAGGGACCACAGGTAGTCCAGAATGCTAGCCAAGGAACAGGAAGAAGGATCCAACCCCTTGTCCTGACACCAAATGGAGAATCTCTTCCATTTGAAGGCATAGCATTTTCTGGTCGACTCCTTATGGGACACCTCAACAACGTTGAGGACCTCGTCGGAAAGACCCAAGGCCTGGAACTCTAGCCGCTCAGGAACCAGGCCGTCAGGTGCAGGGATTGAAGGTCCGGGTGGAGAACCTTCCCCTTGTCGACTGAGAGCATGTCTGGGCGGGCTGGAAGCCGCCTCGGGAGCCTGGAACTAAGACTGAGGAAATCTGGGTACCAGAACTGGTGGGGCCAGTCTGGGACTACCAGAATCACCTGTGATTTGTCCCTCTCCACCTTGAGAAGAACTCTGTAGATCAAAGGAAATGGAGGGAAGGCGTGGAAGAGGCCTGGGGTCCATGGCCTCGAGAAGGCATCCCCCTGCAGCGAGCCCTGCTGAGGGGGGTGGGGATGAAACAGCCTCAGTTTCGCATTCTCCCTGGAGGCAAACAGGTCCACCTGAGGGTAGCCCCAATGGGAGAACAGGTCTTGTACTACACCTCCGGCAGGAGAGACCACTCGTGAGAAGCAGCACCTATCCAGCTGAGGGCATTGGCCAGGCTGTTGGAGGCTCCTGCCATATGGATGTCTAGGAGATCCACCTCCAGTCTGATCATGAGAGACCAGATGCGGAGAGCCTCCTTGCACAGAGGCAAGGAGTGCGTCCCGCCCTGACAGTTGAGATAGTACATGGTCGTGGTGTTGTCCGTCTGGACCTGAACCACCTGACCCCGTACAAACGGAGCGAAGGCGGTGAGGGCTAGTCGAACCACCCGAAGCTCCAGCAGGTTGATGTGGCATCGAGACTCCTGAGGGGACCAGAGGCTGTGGGGTCTGAGCTCCCCCAGATGGGCACCCCAACGCATCAGAGAGGCACTGGTCGTTAGAGTAACCATTGACTCAGGGCAGACGAACGGGATACCCTCCTGCAGGTGAGCTGGGACGAGCCACCACTGCAGGCCATCCCTAATCTCCTGGGTCACTGTCACCGGCTGGTCCAGAGGACCACAGCACAGTGACCACTGGCTGGCCAGCCCCCATTGCAGGGGACACATATGCCAGTGGGCCCAATGAACCACGCTGGTGCAGGCCACCATGAGGCCCAGGAGGCGCAGGAAGTCCCGGGCAGGGTGCAATTGCCCAACCAGAAATAATTGGGCAAAGGAGGAAAGGACCTCGGCCCTGTCCGCTGGGAGCTGGGCTCTGGCTGGAAGAGAGTTGAGCTCTGCCCCAATGAACTGAATCACCTGCGATGGCACGAGTTCCAATCTGGCCTCGCTGATGAGGAGGCCAATCTGACAGCAGACCTGGAGGGCCAGATCACTGGACCGCTCCACCTCCAACCAGGAGGGGGCTGCAATCAGCCAGTCATCCAGGAAAGGGTACACCTGGACCCCTTGGCGCCGCAGGAATGCTGTCACCACTGCCATGCATTTGGTGAAGACCCTGGGAGCTGGAGAGAGGCCAAAGGGCATGGCCCGGAACTCGTAGAGAGATCCCTGTGCTCAGAAGCGGAGGAATCGCTGACGAGACGGACAGATTGGGACATGAAAGAACGTATCCTGAAGGTCCAGAGAGCAGAGCCACATGCCTGGTTCCAAGGATGGAATGATCTGAGCCAGAGTGACCATCCTGAAGGTGCGAGGCCTTAGGAACTTGTTCAGGTCGTGCAGGTCGAGAATGGGGTGCCAGACCCCCATCTGTTTTGGCACCAGGAAGTACCTGGACACAAACCCTGGGTCTGAAGGGGGGTCCGCCACCTCGCTGATCACCTCCTTCTGGAGGAGCAAGGCAATGTTGGCTTGATGAGCCGAGAGAGAGGCTGCAGAACCCATAGCCCCCTGTGCGGCGAGATGGGGGGGGGATGCTTGAATTCCAGAGGCAGAACCCTGCCGACCACTTCTAGCACCCAGCGGTCTGTGGTGATAGCGGACCAGGCGGAAAAGAAGTGGCGAAGCTGTCCCCCCACAGGGAGAACCCAGGGAGGAGTGACAAGGTTGGGGGCGACACCCCTCAACCCGTCACTGGGCAGGCTTGGAGGAAGGGCCCGCTGAGGGACCTCCTGGACCCTTGCCTCCAGGCTTCCTACTAGAGGAAGCGGCAGACTTGGCCTTAGGGCGCCAAGTGTGAGCCTGCTGGCCCTGATGCTGGTGTTGCTGGGCTGAACTTGCTGCAGGAGCGGAAGGCGAAAGGGCTTATGCTGCTGTGGGTGGCCTTTGTCCTTCTGGGCAGACATGACCGAGTCCAAGGTGGCACTGGACTTCTCGATCCTCTGGAGATGGCCTTCCACTCTAGGCCCAAACAAGTCAGTGCACAGGAAGGAAACGTCTACCAGCTTGTGCTGGGTGTCCGCCATGAAGGTGGAGATCAGCAGCCAAGCTCTGCGGCGCACGGCCACTGCGGCTGCTATTGACCAGGCACAAGAGTCACCAATGTCCAAAGAAGCTTGGAGCTGTTGTTTAGCCACCGCCCTTCCCTAATCCCGCACCTGCTTGACCGTCGTCTGAAAGTCAGCCAGGAGATGAGGAATCATCTCATCCAGGGAGCCCATAAGGGCGTGTAAGAAATGTGTCATCAGAACGGCCGAGCTAGCCTGACGAAGGCCTAGGGAGGAAGCAGCATAAACCTTCTGCCCTGAGTAATTCAACTTTTTGGATTCCTTATCGGGTGGCTTGTCCATGTCCCGAGCGTTCCCGGAACGCCAGAAAACGCTATCAGTCACTAACCCCTCCGCAGAGGGGTGCTCCAAGAAACCGGAGAGTGAACCGGGTGGGGACCGCGTACTTTTGAGCCATCCTGGCCAAAGGTGCGGGTCAAGATGTTGACCGCTGCCACAACTCTAGGGCCGGGCCAACAATGGTTTTGGCCACCGGAAAGGCCTCCATAGGGGAATCCCCTCGGTCCAGAATCTCCGTAAGGGGATATTTGGCCCGTTTTTGGACGGGTTCGAGCTGCATCCCAGTAGACTCTGAGATAAGTCAAAGCATACCCAGAAACAAGGATGGGCTCTCGTCCACCGACTGGCCTCCTGCAGACTCCAGGTCAATCGGCCTGGAGAACAGGGAGGAGTCGTCATCAGACTCAGAGGAGTCTGTGAACAGCTGCTGAGCGCCTGAGCCACCCTCCACCTACTGAGGTTGATCGGGAGTGAGGGTGACCAACAACCTATGGGGCAAGCCCTGACCCGACCGAGAATCCTTGGTCGGGCCCCAGTCTTCGGTTGTGGAGGCGGAGGTTCCACCACAATGGGTGGAACAGCTGGTTTCGGCCGAACAACTGGCGCCGGGGGGCAGCTCCTCAACTACCACGAGGGGCTGTTTCGACCGCTCCGGTGACAGCCACTTAATGGCCGGAGAAGGTGATGGAGTCGTCTTGTTACCAGTCAGCAAATGTTGCTGACACATCAAGTCCTCGTAGCGCCAACACAACTTGTACCGGAGCCTATCCTCTGAAGAGGATGAGCAGTGACGCCGCTTTCAATGGTGCCGAGACCGCCAACGTCGGCAGGACCGGCTGAACCTGGAAGAGTATCGAGACCTTCGGGGATTCCGAGGGTGGGTCAAAGAGGGAACGGGGGAAACCCGCCCCTCCTTCGGTGCAGGGACCTTAACCGGGGACTCCGGCACAGGAGGCACAGGCAAGTCCTCGGTAATCACCGGGGGAACCGGTGAAGAAGGGTTGTCGGCATCTCCAGGTGACAAACTGTCCGACAGGTCAAGAAAAATCTCGACCGCATCGACGGATGTCTCGGCCGGCTGACCTGACGGGGATACCGTGAAGCCAGCAGCCGCAACCTCGACCGAAGTCGAGAGTCGATGGTCCCGGTGAAGGGGATCTCTCCTGCTCCCATGAACGTCGACGGTTGGACTTACCTTTAGAGTTCTTCTTTCTGGACTGACTGGAATGTCCTGATGGCCCTTCTCCCTTCATGGAGAGGGACTGACAAAGTTCCTTAAAAGAAGCAGTGTAGGAGGAGCCCAAGGAGAACGGGATCAATGCCGCGACCAAGGATGAAAAAGAAGCGGCCTGGTCCACTTCCTCCTTGAGGGCAATCATCTGCTCCAACTGCTCCACAGAGCCCGCCGCCACGGACCCCGCCCAACAGGCCTCCTTAGACTTGACTGGCGGGTACCACTTCTTGGGGTGCCCAAGAAGTAGTCTGGCAGCGTGGTCCTCCAAGACCAAAGCCAAGAAAGACCTGCACACTTCGCAGGCCTGCGAATCGTATCCAAGCCCTAGGCAGTAGACGCATGTGGAATGCGGATCGGTCCGGGACATCTTCTGCCCACAAGGGCACCAACGGAAGTCAGGAGTCAATTTGTCCATCACAGCCGCGAGGGAAGATGAAGACCGTAGTCTTGTAAATTTTAAAATTAGTTTTAGAAATTCCGAAGAGTGTGGATCCAGGCCTAAAACGCAGAGCGCAAAGGAGGGAACCTGAGCTTCCAAGTGGTAAGGAAGATCTGGGGTCATGGGGCGGAGCTGAGGGTTTTACCACCCAGGTGGATGGGAGGAGCCAGCTTGAAGACCTTCCGGCAACATTTAAAGCGGCAAGGAACCTGCCAACAAGTGTGGATTGAACAACATATCCACGTCCCTAGAACAGTAGATCAATGAGAGAGGCTCTTGCAGTAGGTATTCACATATAGGACTAAGCCGCCAGGCATCAGGACCCCACAGAAAAATCTTTAGCTAGCAGTCTCTGGTGGGGACTGCCCCCACATCAGATGACCGGTGTCATCCAATGTCAGTATAAAGGAGCAGTCCCCCATGCCTGCCTTCCAGTTCTTTCCCACCAGAGGCCAAAAGAGGCATGACAAGACGGAAGAGGATATGCCCCCACAGAAGGAAAGGAAGAATCTTGGGGGCACGGAGGGAGGGAAGGTAATGCCTACTGCAAGAGCCTCTCTCAAAGATCTACTGTTACGGTAAGTTCTTACGTAACTGTACTATCTTACTTCAAGAGGGCTCTTGCAGTAGGTATTTACACATAGGACTGAGTCACAAGCAGTCTGGAACAAACAGAAAAGTGGGAGTCGTCATCCACAAATGACTGAAAAAAGGCTAAGCAGAGTTCAAGAAAGAAGTCCCTGCAGAACAGCCAACCCGAAGCCTGCTGTGAGAGGCAATGTCCAAACTGTAATGTTTCGTAAAGGTATGGACGGAAGTCCAAGTTGCAGCTGCACAGATTTCTGCCGCTGACACATTCCTGAAACAAGCAGCAGAATCAGCTACCCCTCTAGTGGAGTGACCTCTGACCTGGCAGGGTTCTGTGATACTTGTCATAACAGAAAGTGATACAATTCTCTAACCACTTAGAGAGGTATTGTTTGGAAACAGCACTGCCTTCTCTTTTGTGAGCGAAAGAAACAAAGAGCTGATCCGTTTTTCTGAGATCCTTAGTCCTGTTAGTGTAGTATCTCAGAATTCTTTGTGTACATCCAGTGTACGCAGAAGGTACTCTCCATGACTGGAGTGCTCCATGAAAAAGACCAGGAGCTCGATGGACTGATTCAGCCACCATCTTTGGAAGAAACTTAGGGTTAGTGCGCATGGCCACCTGATCCTTGTGGAAAATCAAGTACGGGATCTTACACATCAGGGCTTGAAACTCTGAAATCCTCCAAGCAGAGGTGATGGCCATGAGAAAGAGTGTCTTCCAAGAAAGAAACTTCAATTTCGCATCCACTGCTGGTTCAAAAGGAAGCAGCATGAGCTTTTCTAAAATAAAGTTCAGGTCTCAAGGAGGAGAAGGATTGCAGATAGGGGGTCTCAGGTGGAGAACCCCTTTTAGGAAGGTCTTGGAGACTTCCAGTTGAATGAAAGTCCTGTCCCCAAAGGGAATGTGGTAGGCCAAAATGGCTGCCATATGTACCTTCAACGAGGAGTGGCTAAGGCCCAGATCACAGAGATACCTCAGGTAGTCCAGGACTTTATTAGCTGGGCAGGAGAAAGGTTCTAACTCCTTAGAACCACCCCAAATGGTGAATCGCTTCCACGTCATAGCGTATGTGGACCTGGTGGAAGCCTTTCTGGCCTCCACCAGAATATCCGCTACTAAAGGTGATATACTGAAGCACGCCTTGGCTACGTCTGTAGGAGCCACGCATGAAGATGAAGGGATTTGAGTCCAGGATGGACCAGGGTCCCCCGATCCTGGGTCAGCAAATGCTGCGACAGAGGCAGAGAAAGAGGAGGTTCCTCGGAATACTGTTGCAGAAGAGAGAACCAGACTTGCCTCGGTCAGAATGGAGCGATGAGCAGCACCCTCGGAATCAAAGGAACTGGAGGGAAGGCATAAACGAATCTGACCTTCCAACAAAGACACTGCGTCCCACCAGAAAATGTCTCACTCTGGAGCGAGCGAGCAAAAGGCGGGAAGCTTGGAGTTGTCTGGGGAGGCAAAGAGATCCACCTGAGGAGTCCCCCACTGCTGGAAGATGTCGTTGATGACATTTTGAGTTAGTTCCCACTTGTCAGACCTGACCGACGAGCGGCTGAGAGCGTCGGCCAGGGTGTTCTCCACTCCCGGAACATGGACTGCCATCAGCTGCAGGTTGTGCCGAGACGCCCAGTACCAGACTCTCATTGCTCCCCGGCACAGAGGGGTATAAGCAGGACCTTCCCTGTTTGTTGAGGTACCAGACTACACATATGTTGTTTGACTGAATCAAAAGATGACCGGGGAGAATGAAGGGAAGGAGACCCTGTAGGGCATAAAGAACTGTCCTCAGCTCAAGAACGCTGATGTGTAATTGCTGCTCGAGGTGAGACCAGCTGCCCTGAGTCCTATGAGACCCTAGGTGGGCACCCAACCTGCACCTGATGCATCTGTCGTCGGGGTCTGGGTGGGAGGATCGGTGCAGAATGGGACCCCCCCCAGGTGAGGTTCTCCTGAACCGTCCACCACTGTAAGTCCCTGATCATCGGGTCCGACACTAGGACCTCATGGTCCAGGTTGTCCTGAGATGGTCCCATTGGGAGACTCTTATGTGAAGCCTCACTAGAGAGACAGTCGGAATGGCTGCCGCCATGAGCCCGAGAAGGTGAAGGACCTTCCTGGCTCTGACCTGTCTGAGGCTGGACAAGAGGCAAGCCTGGTTTAAGAGAGTCGCAACTCTGTCTGGGGGCAAAAAAGCCTTGCCTAGGGTCGTATCCAACACTGCCACCATAAACTGTAGCCGTTGGCAAGGGACCAGGTGGGACCTGACCTGGTTGACAGTGATACACAGGCTGGAAAAGACCTGTAGGGTAAGAGAAAGGGAGTGTAAGAGTTCCTCCCTGGATGGAGCAGCCAGAAGCCAGTCGCACAGGTAGGAGAAGACCTGCACTCCCTGGGTATGCAGGAAGGCCACCACTACCACCAGGCAGTTGGTAAATACTCAGAGAGCCGAGAAAAGACCAAATGGGAGGGCTCTGAACTGGTACTGCACCCCCTGGAAACAAAAACGGAGGTATTTAGGTGGGAAGGGCATATGGGGATATGGAGGTACGCATCCTGCATATCCAAAGCGCACAGCCACTGTCCCGGCCGAAGCATGGGAAGAAGGCTCTGTAGGGAGAGCATTCTGAACTGCTCATACTCCATGTACAGATTCAGAGAGCTGAGACCTAAGATGGCTCTCAGGTCTCCAGTCTTCTTTAGTACTAGGAAGAAGTGAGAATAGTAACCTGTCCCCCGAAAGGGGGGAGGGGATGGGTTCTATTGCTGCCTTCTGATGAAGAGAGCAAATCCCCTCTAGTACCAAGGGAAGATGAATAGAGGAGTATGAGGATGGAGGGGGAGGTCTGTGAGGAGGCCTTTCGGTGAACTCTATTGAATGCCCCGCTGAGACCAGCTGAAGCACCCAAGCATCTGCCGCTGTCCTCTCCCAACCCGGCAGAGGGGATGAGAATCTCCCCCTACTGGTTCCTCTGGAACAGCCAGAGGAAGAGGGAGAGGCAAGGAGGCAAAAGGCAGAGGGCAGATCAGCGGCCAGAGCTCCAGAGACTTTCTTGCTGGGTGGAGCTTTGGCTGCTGATGCAGTTCTACGTTTATTTGGACATCAGGGGCCTGCGTTTGTTTTTGTTTTTGGTGATTTGGGCGCCAAAAGGGACATTTCTGCCCCTGAGAGGATTTGTACATAGTCTGAACAGACATAAGTGCCAAACACTTCTCCTGCAATTCGGTGATAATGTCCTTGACATCACCTCCGAATAGTATGGAGCCCCTGAAGGTAGAATCCTGGATAGCAGTCTACACTTCAGGGACCAAACCTAATACATGGAGCCAGGCATGATGCCGCAAGCCTACGGCAAAAGCCGAGCTCCTACCTGCAGTGTCCACCTCGTTGTATGTGTCACATAACATGTGCCTACAGGCCTAACATGTGGAACGGACCAGGTCTCCCAGTTCCTGTTTGATCTGGGAGAGAGAGTCCAGTTTGGCTTTAACCTGACAAAGGATGGACTTCTGGTAGTCCCCCATGTGTCCAACATAGTTTAGGACTCTCATACCCAGGGTAGAAAATGTGTAGATCTTCTTCCCATACTGGTCCAGAAGTTGAGATTCCTTGACTGGAGGGGATGAGCTGAGATGCTTTGGGTTGGAGGATCGGTCGTGAGCGGCGCTAATCACCACCGAATCCACCTTGGGGTGAAGAATAAAGTTTTACCCTTCGGAGCCTGATATAGCCTATCTGCCTTTCTAGGAAGAGGGGCTAACGAGGAAGGTTGTTTCCAAATAGTGGATACAAGATCCACGTGAGGCTCAATCCAGGGTGGAATCAGTGTGGGAGCAGTTTCTGAGAGATCCACGTGGGCAGCAAGTTTTTTGCATTGTGGATCTGGCTCCACTGATTGCCACTCACAGGCTGCCTGGATTCTCCTTAGCAGCTCCAGAAAAGAAGGTTCCTCCAGAGGAGACTTCGGAGAGTCCTTAGGCCTGGGGTTTTCTGGAGTGTGTGGCTCATCCCCAGGGTCAGAATGATTAAAATCAGTGTCTGAATCTGATGGCTCCAATCATGAAGAGGAAGAGTCCGCCCTGTTGGGTGGATCGACCCCTCTGGGGGTACCCCGGGGATGCGTGTCCTCCCTGATCTGGGATCCAAACGGTTCAGCTCTGGCATCAGGCAAGGGGGGAGGAGTCTCCTGTCACCCACATAAGGGGTGTGGCATAGGTAAACGGCTCTCAACCTCCCTGGTGAGTTGGGTCTTAGCCTCAGCCCAGCAGGAGGCCAAAACCTCCTTCAAGTCCACCTGAGGCAGCGATGGTGGTGCAGCAGGAGGAGGAGGAGAACTTGGATACAGGTAACTGGGAAACCCGTAGAAAGGGTACCCGTAACCCGACGGTGGGAGGCCCGGCGTCAGGTATTGAGGTGCCAGGTACTGCAGCATCGGATACTGCGGCATCGGGTACTGAGGAGCTGGATACTGTGGTGTCGGGTATCCATGCACCGGGGCTCTAATGGAGTAGAAGGTCCTGGCGTCAGCCCAGCAGGTGGACTGGATAAGTTCAGGCATCGACCCAGAGGGCAGAGGGCCCGGAGTAGGCAGACTCACGGGAGGGTCCAGGAGCCCTGCCGGTCCTGACGGCAAAATGGGTATGTTGTCAGGTAACGGTATATATCGGATGGCGACGTCAGTTAACTGGCGTCAGGTCCATTGTCTAAGGATCCAGCATCGGGGGGGGGGGGCGCACCCCTGATGGCAGCGTCCCAGTGTCCTCGACCCCAGCCGGGGAAGAGGGAGAAGAATCCTCGGGGGGAGTCTGAGGGGATGGAAGGGCCTCAGAGGGCAATGCAACAAGACTCCTGGACATCAGGTGTGGTTTCAGAGCCTGACGTGGGCTCGCGGGCTGGGCGGTCATCAAAGGAGCTGACGACCAGCTTATCAGCCTTGTCTGGGTGGATGTCGGCAGAGCCGGTGCCTGACTTACCAGACCCACTCTTACTGAGCCGGAGAGGGTTGGCGACCGTGTAGTGGGAGGCAGGAGGCCTCCTTGCCCGGAGGCTCCCTGGCGAACCAAGCACAAGCCCGTCAGGGAGGCGATGCCGGTTTGGTAACACCAAGGCAGCCGTCAAGGATCGGTCCCCCGGAGGGGAAGATACCTTAAGGGCCGTGACTCCAGCCAAAGTCGTGGCAGCTGTGGATGTTGAGTCCCGGTCCTGGTGCTTCTCCTTGTCCCTTTTTTTCTTGTGGCCTTGGGGGAACTGGACGCCGGTCTCAATTTCTTCAATTCCTTTTCCACGAATGCCATTTTCTTTTTCAGTAAGTGAGCTTCCAGGGACTGCTGCCTCCGTTTGCGGGTAGCGGAACTGAATTTTCAGCAGTGCTGGCATTGCTCCATGTGGTGCTCTGGGCCTCAGCAGAAAAGGCACGGAGAGTGGCCGTCCCTGTGAGGGAACTGGAAACCACATGAGTTGCACTTATTCTTATGCGATTCGGAGGGTGTCGGGGACAACATACATAACAAGATATTCAAAAACTGTATTTGAGAAGAAAATCGAAAAGTTAAAGTCGAAAAGTGTAGTACTCATGCAAAATGGAGAGATGAAAGGGCGCTGTTCTTCTGTGAGGTACTTTCGCAAGCCGATGGCAGGAAAGAACTGGAAGGCAGGCATGGGGGACTGCCCCTTTATACTGACGTCAGATGATGCCGGTCACCTGACGTGGGGGCGGTCCCTGCCAGAGACTCTAGCTAGAGATTTTTCCATGGGGTCCTGATGCCTGGCGGCTTAGTCCTATATGTGAATACCTACTGCAAGAGCCCTCTTGAAGTAAGATCTGTAGTTGCATCCCTCCTACGGCTCAGCGTGAACTTGTTCAGAAGATGATACTGCCCATTTTCAACTACTGTGATGTAATCTATGGTGCTGCCCCAAAGTCCTCCCTGGACAGACTGGACACCTTCTTCAACTCCTTCTGCCTCTCTGCCCTGGATGCCCCCCCTCGCACCCACCAGTGTGATCTTTATTGTGCCCTATCCTTCCCCTCTCTTACAAATAGGCGACTCTACCACTGTGCTAAATTCACCTACAAGCACTGGTTGGGCGAGCTCCCTTCCTACCTAACCTCCTCCTTTATAACAACGCCCCCATCCTCCCATTCCTTTAGATCAACCGACTCCTGCACCCTGGTAGTCCCCTGCAGAACCACCCTAATCGGCCAATCCACTTACTCTCACCATCTCCCAAACATTTGGAATTCACTCCGCTCTCAAATCCAGCACTCATCCTCTGCCTACTCTGTCATCTCTGCCCTCAATAATTACCTTGCGCCTAGCTGCTCCTGCCATGTCCCTCCCTAATTCCTGCCTCTAAGCCCTGCATGAACCCTACCCTTCTACCGTCACCTTCATTTTACCCTGTGCACCCCAACCCCCCAAATTTCTAGCTCTCCTCCCCTTCCCAAGATTGCTCCCCCTTACTGTTCTCCCTTGATCTCTCACAGAATGTAAGGGACATTAAATGCTCTCCATGGGTCCCTCTCCAACCCCCTAGAGGCTTGTATCCCTCATCTGCCCTTCCCCTACATCCCTCCACCTCACCCTCCTCTCCTTTCCCTTTCATGTAAGCACTTGTTTACTTATTAACCTGGCACTTATTACTGTCCACTTCTTCTACATATTATGCACAACTCTGTTGTAACACTGCTTGTAACGCCTGCCTTACAACTGTATGTTAATGTTGATCTTGTAACTTGAACACTACTCTTCCCCCTCCCCCCACCTCACCCCTCCCTCTCCTTTTCCCCCTCTCACCGCCCGATTTTCTTTCACGTAAGCACTTGTTTACTTATTAACCCGGCACTTATTATTGACCACTCTTTCTACCTATTTGTGCAACACAGTTGTACCACTGCTTGCAACACCTGCCTTAGAACTGTATGTTAATGTTCATCTTGTAACTTGAATGTTTAACGTTTCACTCCTATTGTACCCCTTCCCTCCAGATCGCACCAGGAGACAAGCAACTTGTCACTCAGGGTGCCTTCCTGGTGCAACATATAAATAAATAAATAATTAAAATAAAATAGGTACATACATAAATAGATACTGTTGATAGACAGATACATAGACAGATACTGTCTGTAGACAGACAGACAGATACTGTTGATGGATACTATTGCTAGATCAATAGATACTGTCCGTAGATAGATGGATGGATAGATAGACAGATAGATATATAGATAGACAGATACTGTCTATAGATAGATATAGATACTGTCGACAGATAGATACTGTTGACAGATAGAGAGATATAAATAACTAGATACTGTTGACAGCTAGATATATAGATACTGTCTGTAGATAGATATAGATACAGTCTGTAGATAGATATAGATATTGTCTGTAGATAGATAGATACTGTCTGTAGATAGATATAGATACTGTCTGTAGATTGATATAGATACTGTCTGTAGATTGATATAGATACTGTCTGTAGATAGATACTGTCTGCAGATAGGTACAGATGCTGTCTGTAGATAGATACTGTCTGTAGACAGGTATAGATACTGTCTGTAGATAGATAGATACTGTCTGTAGATAGATAGATACTGTCTGTAGATAGATGGTTATATTAGTCTCCGTTTGCATTTCACACCCTGTATTGTTTGTTATTCAATATCCCTGATGTTCCGTTTACCCCCTTTCCCCCAAGCTGCAACCGGAAACGAGTCTGTCTGAACTCTGCTTACTTACTTGGTACAATATGTGTCAAATAAATAAATTATAAGAAGAGTGTAGAATAAAATGAAGAATTTCCATTTATACAGTGTTTTTATACACACTGTATCCCAAAGTGTGTCGCAATGTGAGAGACTAGCAGTAAAGTGACTGTAAACATATAGGGGCAGTCATTCAGTTCATCAAAACACACACACATATGTACATGCACGCACGCACACGCACACACACACACACACACACACACACACACACACACACACTCACTCACTCACTCACTCACTCACTCACTCACTCACTCACTCACTGACTCTCGCAGAATTGCTTAAAACGGGTTTATAGGAATGGGAATGCTGACCAGGACACTAGAGAAAATCAATAGCCCTTAGGAAAAGGTTATGGGTTCTATTTCCACCTGGACACCCACCAGAACAGTACCAGAGATGGGCAGAAGGGACCTTGGTTTAATGTTTCCCACAAAGGATGACACACCCCAGCACTACAGCTACCCTCTACTACTGCACTGGAGTGCCAATATTTGGGGCATTATCCCAAGTCCTGGTGTGGGACTAGAGTCCATGACCTTCTGGCTCAGAAACGGATGTGTTATCATCTAAGCCAAGCTGACAATAACAGTAATGAAGGTGACTATGATGGTGATGGTTCATGTAATGTGACTCATGTTTAGAGTACAAAGGTGACATCTCACTTACTTCTTTTACATCTTCAATCATCTGCAGCAGATCCGAAACTTGGACCAAAGCATCTTCCGCCATCTTTAAAGTGTCTTGGACTTTCTGGTACTGGTTCTGCAAATTCCCGATCTTTTGCTGGAAGGAGAGACAGAGAAAGGAAAGTGATGATGGAATATACATTTGCGCTATGGAAGTTTACTTATGAAACCGCAAAGCAGACAACCTCCCACCTTGTACTCCTCCAGGTCAATTTGGTTTCTGCTGTTGAGGTCATTGGCTGTTCTGGTTTTTTCCACTGCCTCGTTCAGGGCAACTTGAAGGTCCCTCAGCTCAGAGCTGAACTTGGCCAGACGATCTTTGATGGTGTCTACCTGGATTTTATTCTCCTCCCAATGATTATTCAATGTATTCTTCACTGTCTCCAGCACTGATCAATCAGAACAGACAAGTTACTGCTAATAATATGTTTGCTTTTTTGCTGCCAATGAATCTGCCTTGTACTTTCCATCATCAACATTCACTGCCTCTTGTTTCAAGTTCTCCTAGGCATGCTGTAATGTTACCGCTGTTCCTCTTTTTCTATATTCTCCCTTCCCTCCTTTAAGGTACACATGCAATGGCATTTGGAATGAGTTGATGATGCTGCACGGTCACCCATGCCACCCAGTTCACTTCCACCACCGGCAGCTGCTCTGTAGTGTGCTGCTCTGCCAACTCCCAGGAGAAAGCATCCGTTGGCCTCCTTTCCTGTCATCCCAGGATTGCGGCACAAACCTGAATCGCCAGTGAACCAGGTGAATGCCCTACTGCTCGATGCCATGGAACTAGTAACGAATATTTTTTTTTAGGCAACATACACAAACAAAACCATCAACATATACATATGCCTTTTCCTTTTATTCCTGGAATAAGAGATGTGGTTTGAAGCTTTTTTTTTTTTTATATTCTGACCACAGAAATTTAGTGACAGAAGTAGGTCCACTGGTCTATCCAGTCTACTGTGTTGTCTACCTAGGTGAGGCAGTTCCCACAGACCCTAATAGTCCATACCAATCCCCACACCAATCTAATCCTCCCCAAGTGCTTTTAACCAGTCTCCTGTGCCTGTCTCATCCACTTTGGATCCCACCGTATTCACACTGACCTCTTTGGCAAGGCCAATGATTTTCCATTTTTAACAGAAAATGCTGGTAAAAAACCTGCCATTTTTAAACCAGCACTTGGTAGTATATTTTTCTTGAAAACACTAATTGCTTCACTTTATCATGCTAAAAAAAAATTAGCACCAGTTTCTGGCAACCCCTCCATTTTGAGACAAGTTTGTTAAAAACCTGCCAATTTGCCCTCAATTTTGTGAAAAAAAAATATGGAAAAGTGAATTTTAAAATTTTGCCAAACAGAGTTGCCCATTTTTATATATTTAAATTTGACTTGATTTTCAATAAAGGACAAAGGTACATTGAACACCTTTCAACTGCATAAACTCATTATTATAAGGCAATTATAGGAAGACAATTGATATAATGACAGTCCATATTATTTCAGCCAGACCACTTCAAGTCTGGAGGAACGGGGAAAGACTTCCCATTGGCCAGTCCATGATGTCCTTAATATACCAAGATAAAAAAAATAACAATGAACAGGTGCAGATGTGATCAGTATGGTCTGATGTTAATATCCATATGAAGTGCAAAGAGTCCATCACCATGGAATGAAGGAGGGGTCCAATTCTCCAACCTGTTGTGTCCATGGTAGCCAGAGGTCCATAAATGTAGGAAGACTGTTCCTAAGAGTATAAAACATTTGTTCCATACAATAAAAGCAACTGACAATGGTAAAACAGTGCTGGGGAGTCAGGGACTACTCTCTCAGCCATAGCCACCTAATTACCTTACAGGCTGCCACTAACAGCATAGCCAACAATTTCTTAAGAGTTACCCCTCAGGGAGAATCCTTGTGACAAAACACGAAGGAGTACTAACTGGACTGTAAGGCATGGGAGCTGAGCAAATAACTGATGTAAGTGGGCATAAGTTTCTGTCCAGTAAGGGAGATGTTTTGGGCATGCATACAAATTGTGTCCCTGGTCAGCTTGAGTCACACCACAGTTCCTCCAGCAAAATTCCCCATTCTTCCCCCCACAGAGGATGCCTGCACCACTGGGGTATGGAAGCACCTAGAGTGGCACTTCCATGAAAATTCCCTCCAGAAGGGAGAGGAGGAGACCTTAACTGAAGGAAGGGCCATCTTTTACCAAGGTTTGTGGTCTATGTCTTCCAAAAGATCACACCTCCATATGTCTAAAATCTATCCAGAGTCCAAATTTGCTAAATCTTGAGGACCCTATAAAAGTTCCCCATAATATACCCCACATGTTTCACCATTGACTGCTGGCAACAACATATGGCACACCAAGTTTAGGGGGTCTGGAAGCTTAGCTTTATTTGTTTAAATAAATATGCTCAAACATGGAGGTACTGAAAGTGTTGCCTATTACTAAACCTGTACAGTGACTGAAGATCTTCAAAAGACACTACCTCTTTCCCATCTAAAAAACTGAGAAATATGACTGGGGGGACCCAGTGGGGCTGGTCAGCAAGAAGCATAAATTTTTTTTTTGAAAAATGTGACTGAGGCCCACCAGCCACCATCTGCAAAATGTTTGGTCAATGTTCGTGGCAGGAAAATTGGTATCAAATGCCAAACTGCGACAAAGGAACCTTACCATGGGGAAACAAGAGAAGCCCTCTAGCTATTTCCAAAATTTCAAAGCAAAGGTAGTGACCAAGAGAAAACTATTGGGGGTGGGGGGGTATAATAATATATAAAGGGGAAGGAAAAAAGATATACTAAGATATCATATAGATCATTCAGATGAAATTCTATTTGCTTCCACATGGGAGTGCAGTGAGGGAAAAGCCAACAGTAAATTTTACGAATGTGGGATGCCTCTGCAGAATTGGCCATTTCTGAAAATAGAAAATCACAGGCTCTACCTTGGCGGGCAGTCTGCTCAACTTATCCACCTGCTGTATGAAAATGTACTTTCTGTCAGCCTTCTTAAGCCTCCACCAGCATCAAAGGGAAATTGCTTAGGGGTAGGGGTTAAGAAAGACATCAGAAAGTATTTTTTTCAACCTTGGACTGGAGTTTGCTTGGTTGGCTCATAACCAACAGCTCTAAATGAAAAGTGCAAGGAGCAGGATATCTGCAACCAGAGAGGCAGCGAGTGCCATTCTTACTGAATGACACAACCCCTCTGTAATGTTAGCTGGCTCTTGACTGCAAAGCTCATAACTGCACCTTCCATTTAGAGAAAATAAAATAGCCCTTCTGGGAAACCCACCCACAGCATCTCACAACAAACAAACGTGTGTTTTTTTTAGTTCCCAAAACTACACAACAAGATAGATCAAACAAAGCCAATCGTCTGCTTGACTCAGCAAGTTTTTAATAAGACTCTTCACGTCATTTTGAGTGGCGGCAATTTTTTAAAATGGGTACTCACGCTGTCGTGCCTCCCCCAGCTCTGTCTCAGCAGCAGCCTGCTGTGTGCTAAAGTTCCGGGCTCTCATCTCTGCCAACATCTTGCTGACCTCAGCTAGCTTCTGCCGCAGCTCATCCGAGGATGTGATATTGCCGTCGGAGTCCAGTGTCCTGTTCATTTGCCTTATCAGATCTGAAAACAGCGCAGCCAAATTCTGTTTACAATTTATACACACAAGATAGCCCAGCTCAGATGTAACATCTTGTTCTCAGCGGGGGTCCTGCTTCTACCTGTAGTTGGCTGAAGCCCCAAGCCTGACTGCCCGATTAGGCTTTTGCAGAAAAACTCAAAAATCAAATGCCTGCACTTACCGCTGTTACACTGGTATACTCCGGCCGGGCAGGCAACATGGCGGGCGCTGCATGTGCAATCTCGCAGCAGTGCGCAGCACCGCACTGCTCACCGCAGTGTGCTGCCACACCAACACAGGATGGCACCACACAGCACTCTGCGTTGCCCGGCCGCTGAGTTTACGTGTAATAGTGAGTAATTGCGGCATTTAATTTTGTTTTCTTGCAAAGCCTATGGCAGTCAGGCTTCTGTGGTTTGAGCTTCAGCCAACTACAGTTCTCCTTTAAAGATGGGAGCGGGGTCCAGACTGAAGCACCAAGAACTGATAGAGCAGTGTCAACAAAAATATAATGCTTAAAGGGGAACATTCACGTACAGTGGCTCCACATAGTCTGAAAGTGCAAAACAAGTTCTTTTAAAGGAGGCACAGGGCGTACCTGTAGCTGAAAGCACTGCAGAAATATGGATGACTAAGTTTGCTCAATACTGATACTACACTGCCACTATTTTACAAAACATCGTGATATCATGCAGGAACAGGCTGTACATTAGTAAGCCACAGTTTCCATAAACCCCAGAATAGTGTTCAGTAGTTTACATAAAATATGGTTTCATTTTCTGCAAACCACAGACTAAGATGCCATGGATTAAGTAATCCTACTTAAAGAATTAAAAACTACAGAATTAAAAAAATAAATTCCGAAAAGTATATTGAAAATGGAATTCCCATTCTCCACGAATTCTGCCACTGGAATTCCATGTTCCCCATAACTCTAACACAGGACTACTGTGGGTGGCATGGCTCCCTCCCCTGACTCAATTGTGCATTTCTACTGACTCCCACTCTCAGGCCTGATCCTGGAAATGCAGGCAGCATTTCAGTTCCCCACCACCGCAGCAACGGCTAAATACAACCAAATCAGCTAAGCTTTAAATTTAAGTGTTGGGCTGGTCCCAAAGTGCACTTCATGTGCAAAAACATTTTGGTTTACTTACGGTTCACTGTCACATAGTAGACTGTATCAGACTAATTTTGCTTAGTTCTAGGCTGACATCTTCTGTTACTACAAATCCCGAAATACCCTACAGCTGACGTTAGAGCAGTAGGCAGCAGTGGGAGATTCAATCGCCTGTAATACATGTTTCTAATTTATCATTTCTGATCAGATGTTTTCCAGGCCTGCTTTTCTCCAGGGGATAAGTACAGTCCTCTGTGACTATACTTGGCCCCAGAAGAGCAGCAGAACCAGCAAACAAAACATCAGAGCTTATATAACCTGCATTATTATTTGCTCTGGTAATGTATATCATTGTACATGCAGGCCTGGATATTCAGACTGCGCCTGGCAGTGGCTGCCTGCTGAATGACAGGTACAATATGGGCTGTAAGTATGGAATGAAGTCATTCACATATTTGGGACTGTCTAGTACAGTATGCCCTGCAAGCCCATTGGTCCACACTAAGGACCAATGACTTTAGAGCCCATACTGTACCTGTCATTCGGTGGGCGGACGGGCGGTATGTGGGCGGGTTGCAGCCGCCCGATGATGGGGGGCGGGGGCAAGGGTTCAGTGTGGGTGGAGGGGTGGGGCAATGATCACCAGGGATTTATTTTACGTGATGTACCGCGATCGCGGCAACAGGTGGGGTTGGTGGGTGTTCACTACACTACCAGGAGGATCATTAATGACATTTCGGGGAATGGAGGGGACCACTAGACTACAGGAAGGGTCATTTATGACATTTATTGGGACTCGGAGGAAGGGGTCCACTAGACAACCGAGGACTGTTTCGTTTGACATTTACTGATCGCAGCTATGTGGCGGGGAGGCCACTGACTACCAGGACGATGTGTCTGCTTGTGGACGGTGTTCTGGTGGTGGTGGCCACCCACAGCTGGCAGCTGCTGTGTTGCACCCTGTAATACAGCAGCCCGCCTGTGGGTGGCCGGTATTTGTTCCCAGTCCTCACGGGCTCAACTATGAGCCCCCCTATGCGGCGCAATGCAGGGCTGAATATCGGGATATGCCGCATATGCATGGTTACACCCCTTGCATCTGTGCTGCATACGATTACATTGTGCCCCGGTGCATCGGTATTTGCACTGCGCCAGGCAGCCTTTTCAATATCACGCCAGACACAATGCGGGGTTGCACCAGCGCAACTCCGTTGCACCAGGCACAACCCCTTTGAATATCTGGGCCACTGTGTATTGTTGAATTGTTATTACTGTGTTTCTACTTGTTTGCACTTATCCCTCCCACCCTCCCCAGGATGCATCTGGAAACGAGCTTCATGGCTCAGTATGTCTTTCCTGGTAAATCTCTTTTACATAAATAAATAAACACACTCCAACACGCACTGCAGGTTATTGAATCTTCTCACTGCTGCCTACTGCTCTATTGTCAGCTGCAGGGGATTCTGGGATTTGTGTTAACAGATGATGTCAGCCTAGAAATAAGCAAAATTAGCCTGATACAATCTACTGTACTACAGTAAACAGTACGGAAACCAGAATGCTTTTGCATAAAAAGAGCACACTGGAACCAGATCCACACTGAGTGTGGGGTCACTTGGTGCAGAATGTTCCCTTTTAAGTTCTAAACTCTTTTAGTAGCAGGGGTTACCAAGGCTTCTGCTAGGCACTGGGCCTGCACAGTAGGGATGTGTGAATTGCTAAAAGAAAACAAAAACAAACAAACATAGGTATTTGTTAGTGGTTGTATTAAATCTAAACCAAACAGAAATTTGGTGGCCCATTGGAGGCAGTATAGCACAGTGGGTTAGGGCTCTAAGCTGCAGATCTGGAGACCTGGGTTTGAATCCCACAGCGGCCTAGGTGCATACTGTGTGATCCTGAGCAAGTCACTTAACTTCCTTGTGCTCCCAGGTCACATCAGGAAACAAACTTCCACTTAGTGTGCTACTCCTGGTTAAACAATGTTCCCTTTCCCTTTCCCATTAACCTGGCAGTGGCCTACTGCACTGCCATACTGATAATCCCCATTTGGGAAGTTAGGTTTCCGGCCTATTAGATAGTGCTGCCGACAGCAAAGCTTCCCAGCCTGGGGACTGTGCTGCAGTGACCCCAGGGATGGGCCCCGGAAGCTCCCCATTCTCCACCCCCATGGGGCTCTGTTGCCATTTCCAAGGCCACCAATAGTCTGGGGTACCATCTACTGGGTGAAGAGCATGTGGTGAAAACTGAGGCAGAACCTCTCCCCCAGCCCATCAGAATGACAGCCAGAACATTCTTGGGCCCAACTCCATGGTGCTTGCGGCCCATGACAGTACCGGGTCAGTCGAGCGTGAAGCTGGGTGGTCATCTTGTCCCAAAGAGGGGCAACAGGCACTAGTGGAGGAACTAAAATCCATGTAAACGAAATAAACCAAACAGAAATTCTGTTCCATTTATGCGCTCACTGATCATAATGGATTATGCCACCATGACTGAAAGTGGTGCCTTCAAATATATATTTCAAAAAATGTTACCTGAGATGTTACCCACAACCCCCTGGATATTCTTCAGCAAATTCTCAGCCCTCTGGTAAGTCTCTGTGGTGCCGTCTCCCACCTGCTTGGCTTCTCTGTGTGTCGCTTCTGCCTAGAACATAATTTCCAAGTTCAGACACTGCGTTTCAAAATGATTGAAAAGGTGAGGGAGTGACATCACCGGAGACTGAAACCCTCTTGTTTATCTGCCCCTTTCTGGGATGCATTTATGACTGGTGAAAGGTGAGGAACTGACATCACTCAACTCCGAAAGCATGGTTTAGCCACGAGGTCAGGTACAGTGTGGGTAGATATGCCTCCCCATACTGTGATCAATTTACTGCCAGCAGAAGATGGGGACTGGCAGCACTTAAGACTAAAGCATTGGTGTTATCCCAGAGGCAACGTACAGTGCAGTTAGGATGGGTTCAGGGCACACTTTTCCCACACTGATGAAATTAGTGCAAGTGAAAGGTGCAAAACTGGCAACACTGAACACTGAAGCCTTGTATTTTTCCCACAGGTCAATTAAAGGACACCCTGTTCTAGCTGTAAGATGGCGCTGACGTGGGACCGGATGACATAACTGAAATGAGACCGGTAGTACAGAGCCATAGAAGCCCTCTGTGCTGGTCCATTTATGATCGTAATGTTAAACATCTAAAGCATACTGACAGGCTAATCACTCGCTTCCATGACATCGTCGTGTCCCATGTTGGCGCCATCTTACAGCTAGAATGGGGCGCAGTTTTTAAAAACATCAGGAAGTTTGTTTAAAAACTGAAACCAGACAAAACCACTGAAAACATCACCAATGAAGGTAAACAGTGTTATATTCTAAAACAGCAGGTCATTACCTCGCTATGATCACGGATTTTTTACATCACAACCAGGCAAATATGTCTTTAGGTGTCCTTTAAAGTGCAGTTGGGTTCAAAGCACTCCACCCAAAACACTGAAGGCAGTGCTGCTGATTGACAGCACTGGATACGGATGATGTCCCTCTAGCCACAAAAACAGGTTTAGAACACTTAATGTACTTCAGATCTGACTTTGCGGGACCTCCCTTCTCTCAGTGTGCAGGGAAACCCTGACTCCTTGTTAATTCTGTCTGGCACCTCTTTTTAGACAGCCCTGTCCACTGGACTGCAGTTCACATAGTGACTCATGGGCAATGTACCTACAACCTGCCACTGAGAACAACAAGCCAATGTCCTTACTATGGTGCCTAAATGGATTTCAACCCAAACACACAGAGGTTCATGTCTTCGCTCATGCCACTCCTCCATCTCTAAAGGTGAGAATATTTGCGATGATTTCACCAACCCCTCACCCCCAAACCACTGTCATTGTGTCTACGAAAGAAAAGGGTCCGCACCTCTACTCGGCCCCTGTCAGAACTGTAGCACAACTAAAAACAGATGACAAGGTTCAGAAAAATGCATAATCTCAACATGTAATTTCCTGCCTTTGTCTGCAGTGTGTCCAGCTCTTTGTTCAGGCGCAGAGTCCCGTTCTCCAGCTCATCCGTTGAGTGCCGGGCATCCTCCAGCAATCTCTGGTACTGAAGCAGCTGATTCTAGAAGGGATACAAGAGAAGCTGTTAGAGTGAAGGGGGCCAAGAGAAGTCCACCCCTCGTTAGCACCTGCTTACTGCAGATATGGACTGACATCATTTATTCTGCAAATGGCACTGAATGTGAATAGGACCATGCTGGATTTTTCCACATCATATCATATTAAACAGCAGCTAACATGTTTTTATGCTCCAGGCAGGCAATTCATGCCCTAGGAGCTATTATAGCTATGAAATTCATTTGTTTATCCATGGAATAAAAAGTACTTTACCTCGAAAAGCTCATCTTATAACTTCCCCATATGAGCCTAGCAGGCGTTGAGTGCTGCAACCATGCCCCTAAAAACAGTATTACAATGATGTGAACTAGAGAACAGCGCTGTAAGTGATCCATGGAGCTACTATTAGCTGGGGAAGGGGGTGCCTAAATGTACTGATGTTATCTTTACAGGAGTGTATACATGTATGGGGCTAATATTACTATAATATACATTATATAATATATACATACTTCGCATTATCATTATGCTGTTATTAGGGGCAGCGCTGCAGTGCTTGGCAGCCACTTGGCTCATATCGGGACATTATGAGACAATCTTTTAAAGTTATAATACTTTTTATTCCGTGGATTAAAAAAATTAATTTCATAGCTAACATTCCTCCTAGGAGAGGTAACTGTGGTGTGAGCTGCCTGCCCAGAGCTTGTCAGCAGCTCTTTAACCTTTTAGCTTACTTCCTAGGTCAAACGCTATTTACGCTTATCCCTGCCCCATGTAAAGCGCTGGGGAGAACAACAGAAAATAGAAAAGAATCCAGTGATGCAGACTGAAGGTCAGAAGGTCAGTGCTACTCACCAGAGCCACTCAGTTGTGAAAAGTGAACATTTGTGCCCTGTCACTTTTTTAAAAACTGGGCCACGGAAATGGTGCATAAGAAATCAAAGGACAAACAATTGTGTACTGGATATCACATCTGATAAAAGAAGCCTGGTAACAGCGATAATGAATATAAGGTGAAAACCCAGAAAAGCATCACCTTCACTTTCCCAAAACAGCACAAAACATACGTGACTTGTAACCCCTAGATGGCGCTATCCCAGGGGCTACTACCCCTGCCTGATTTGCCACTAACAGGTTGAGGGGCCTGGATCCAATGGCGGGTGCCTCCACCCAGAGGTCAGGGTTTGCAATAGTTAAACTAACTTGGTCACAGCCCTCTGGGACACTGCAACCCCCCTTTCTTCCCACTAGTGGCCCACACAATATATCAGAATTACCTTCACAGTATACACTTACCCCCAGGTCTGGTTCCGCACTGGGACCTCCTGTGAAATGAGATACAGTGCAACAATCACAGTACAGTACTTAACATAGACAAATACCTCAGGCAGTATAACTTTGCTGAAACAAGCAGCTCTGATTTATTTAGGGGATATAACAAGGACAGGGGAAATCAGGTTAATCAGCTTATCACTCTAATAATCTACTTATGGCTCTGTGACAGGCCTATCCCTATCAGTTACTGTCCCTGGGTACCCAAGCCTAGTGGCTAGTCCAAACTGTGGCAGCTGGTAGGGCCCTTTCACACAGAGAAAAGGAGAATTAAACAGTCAGCAGTACAGTAATTCCATTTGGATTTAATGTGGCAATTCAACAGGGAGCACCCTGAATTAGTACTCACGACCTCCAAATAAGATAGGGTCCTTCAATGTCAGCAGGGCTCACTTGAGGTACACAAACCTCTTCACACATCCATATAAAAGAAAGCACTATACCAGGCAGGCTGCATCTGTATCCCAATCGCAATTACTGCACAATACCCGGAGAACACACAGCAGATTCAGTTCCTGACAGACGGAGTGCAATTTTCAGCATTCTCCAGTCTTCTACAGGGTGAGCCTGGTTTCTACTCTTCAGAGATCCTTTGATTCTTTCACAGGACGGATTCAGTCCTAACAAGCTGTTACACAAGCTGCAGACCGAACTCTGGGCCTTACACGCTTTTTTGACTAAAACTGCACACTGAAAAGCACAGGGCTCCTTCCTTCTTCACTGCCAAAGCTCAACTGAAGCTCCAACCGACAAAACTGGCACTTCCTTTGAGTTCCTCCCAGTTCTTGACTGGATTGGCTGTCACTCACAATAGACTGCTGCTGTTGGTCCAAAAGGCACTGAAGTCTAAACTACATCTCCCAGAGTCACTGCCCATACAATCCTCTTGTGGCTGGCTCAGATTATGAGTCCAAGTTCTGATTCGTCCAAGGCACCATTTTAGAGCTAGCTTACCCACACTGATTGGTCCAGTTCAGCAGTTCAAAACTAGAATGGGGAACTAGCAGACACAGTTCTGACTGCAAAGAAAGCAGGTTAGACAAACTGTAATTTCATTATTACTCTAAATAATTTCTGGCAAACAGTTACATCTTTCAGATAGGTTCCTTGCACTCCTAGTGACTGCAAAATGAAGTGAATTGGCAGCAGCTCAAGTGGTACTCAGAGAAGCACACAGTCCCCCCATACAAACTAATTATGTCTGCAAGCAGACAGCTCTTAAAGAGACAGTACCAGAGGCTCTAAAAACACTCACTGATAAATGGCTTAAATGCCAAACACCATTCAGGCTTGGAGCATTCAAGCAAGCTCCTGGAAGTCTTTTGGGAACCCCCATTTGCAGGGGGGTTACAGACTGATACACCCATACACAGTGTATAGTTGGCCCTTGTTTAGTATGGATTTTTATGTCAGCTGAAATGTTGCTGCACCACAGTTCAAAGGTCATGGAATGTCACGGTACCTTTTGCACGCACAGCAATCAGTACAAATTCTGAACTGAAACCGCCAGTGTGTTTGCTGCTGTCGTGGAGTGTTACAAGACCACTTTCATTTAAAAAAAAAAAGAAAAGAAAACTAAAAGCTACAAACTATACAATATATAAAATACCAGACAGACAACCTTATGCCCAATCAGCCTGTTCTGCCACCTCAGGGTTCTGACTGCATCAGACCTCTCGAGCTTCGCTCTCAGGGTCTGATGTAATCAGAACGCCGGGGTGGCAGCACAGGCTGGCTGTGCATGGTTGCCTAACCTGTATTCTCTATATATCTACTGTATTAATCTGTCTGTCTACAGAGAGTATATATGTAGGTATGTGTGCATGTACGTTATGTATCTGTCTGTCGTCACGAATCAGCACTTCCAGTGGAACTGTCATTGTGTGGATAGTGAACTATATCACACCCCTAGAATAAGAAAAATGACTTTGCCTGCCTGCCATTTTTTGGCACTACAAGCTCTTTAAGAAATGCAGAATAGGCAGTCAAGACAGTGACAATGCACTGGCGCAAATGGACATGCACCACATTTGTCCCAACCCCCCTTTCATGCCCCAACCCTTTCCCCACAAAAAGTGGCACAATACAGCAAGCATGTTGCAGAATTTGGCCCAGAACTTACAGTGACGTTTATGATGGAGCTGTTGAGGCCTTGCAGCCGTGCCCAGGCAACGGAGCTAGCATTCAGGTTCGTCAGCTGGTCTCGAATGTCCGGGAACAAGGCATTGTTTCTCTCCAGAGCTTCTACAAGGACCATCACACAACTGTCGCAGGCTGTCAATCAAAGCATTACTCCATTAGCACACTTCAAGGGCCACATCAGACGAAATAGAAAGCGGATTTTATTACTGCTCTGGGTGACTGACACACCAGCAGCCCATATTCCATATTACATATGTTTAGGTATAAATGAGAGGGGTGGGAGAGAAAGGGAGAGACAGGAAGGCAGGAAGTGGCAGATTGCAATAAAGACTAAAGGTTTGCCGAGTTTGCCTTCTGACATCAAGGTAGCTGCTGAATACAGTACTGAGATATGTTGTTGTTGTTGACACTGTTTGGTGATGAGCATTACCAGCTGATTATGAAATGGGTATAAAATCCAGAAACCTGATTGGCTGAGGAGTGTAACCCAATGCTTATATCCCAGCACAACAGCACTGGAAAAAGATCCATGACCTCACTGGCCTATCTGTATCAATAAACATCAATCTTCTTTCACTTGTATTTAAAAGGTGTTTGTTTTTGTTGCTTTTTTATTTAAATTAAAAAATATATATATTTATTTACTATTCCGAATGGACCCCCATTTCATAACTGCAGTAAGGCTCTCTGGGGTGTGCTTCTTGTTGGGATGGCTCACTTCTGAACCAGGGCTTGTTTACACATGGGCTATAAGGGTAGCCCAAGACATGCCATTCTTTCGTATTTAAGGAGTGTGAATGAAAACAGCCCCTTAGGCTTCAGCTGGTCTTGATATCTTTTCTGCCCTGAAGCCATTATCCTCAGCTTGTGACATCAGAATCATGTCCGTAGCAACACACTGTGATGTCATAAGCAGAGCACTGTGACTTCAGGGACAGTATAAGCGGTGGAAACAGATGAAATTTAAAGGGAAAAGATGGTGTGTTTTAATAAAAATGGTTTTAGTAATAAAAAAGGAAGGCCCTGAAATTCAGATTTTGGAGGAATTTTGTGTTGCTATGTTATGCTAGGTCAACTGAATTTGATGCTGGAAACTAAAGAATCTGTTCAAAGGAAACGGTCAGCACCTAACGGCCCAACACTCGAGTATAGGGCTGATCCCATTTAGATTTTTTTATGCAAGAGTTTTACTTACTGTTTACTGTAGTACAGTAGATAGTATCAGACTCATTTGTTTACTTTAGGGCCGATTTTCTATTATTGTTAGCAATCTCCAGCTGACATCAGAGCAACAGTAAGCTGTGGTAGATTCAATAGCCTGCAGTGCATGTTAGACTTTATATATGCTCTAATCTTCTGTCTGCAGGTCCCGTTGCCCTCCTAGGGCTAAGTACAGTTGCAGGGGACTGTACTTAGGCCCTGGAGAAAGGCAGAACCGGAAAACATCTGATCAGAGATTATAAAAGCTCTTACATGTACTGCAGGTTATTGAATCTCGCACTACTCTGCCTACTGCTCTGATGTCAGCTGCAGTGGATTCTGGGATTTGCAGTAACAGACGATGTCAGCCTAGAAGTAAGCAAAATCCATCTGACACAGTCTACTATACTACAGCAAATAGTAAGTAAACCAAAATATTTTTGCACACAAAATGCACATTGGAACCAACCCCACCACACTTACATGTGGGACTTTTGTTTTGACTGTTCCCCTTAAAGCAACACGGACAGGCACCTATTTTAAAAAACGGTCAATGGAGAGACACAACTGTTCATCAGATTATTGCTGAACAATTGAAATTTTTTTTTTTTTTTTTTAGATCTGCAACAATAGCAAGTTATTGTGGTTGCAAATGGCATAACTCTTACCACCACCTCAGGAGCTGGCATTTCTACTCACATTCGCACTTCACACTTCCTGGCCCGGAAACTACAGGAATCTGGTTCTCCAGTATGCAAGTATCGCATTGTCTGCCAGTCATTCCATCAGCGCAAGTACACTCGCCAGTCTGCGGGTTACAGGAGCCACCTATGCAGTTACAGCCTGTAAACAAGAAACTGGCAGTTATAAAGGTCCTTCCTCCTTACGCAAACATTACCTTAAGGAAAAAAAAAAAAACAGCAGCCCAAAAAACTCAAATAAATTCCTGGACTGCACGGGACCAAGTCACGAACCTTACCTAGACTGTGATCAGAGCTAAGAAGTGGTGTACGCATGATCGGGTAAATGAAAGACAGGAATCTGTCATATATGCTATGCAAATTAACTAGAGTATATAAGTTGCAGTGCAGGCAATAAAAACAGATGGGAGCTACCGCGCAAGTGTCCTGGCGCTTCGCTCTATACAGCTTCACTGGGGGCTCCCAACAAAGATCTACTGACGAAGCGCCAGGGAACCTGTGCGGTGGCTCTTGTACGAACTCCCTCCCATGAGTACTAAGGGAGGCTCCCTCTGTGGATATTTTTTAAGCGGGGCCTCAAGGCACATCTTTTTAATCAAGCATTCAATGTCCTCTGATTTTAACTGAGTTAAACTACGTTTTAAGACTACTATTTATGATAATTATTTATTGTACAGTGGCGTGAAAAAGTATTTGCCCCTTCCTGATTTTCTCTATTATTGAATATTTGTCACACTGGATGTTTTCAGGTCTTTAGACAAAATGTAATATTAGATAAAGGGAACCTGAGTGAACAAATAACACATTTTTTTTTTTTTTTACTTATTTCATTTATTTAATGAAAAAAGTTAACCAACACCAACTGGCACTGTGTGATAAAGTAATTGCCCCTAGTTAAATCAACCCAATTAAAGGGATAATTAGAGTCAGCTGATTGAACACAGCCAGGCTTGATTACAGCCAGCCCTGCTCAATATAAACCTCACTTATTTTGACCCTTACCATCAGAGTCACGCTGCCAGCACAAAGATTCAACAAGCACATTATGCCACGATCAAAGGAAGTTCCTGAAAAGATCAGAAAAAGTTGTTGCTATCTATCAGTCTGGAAAGGGTTACAAAGCTATTTCTAAGGCTCTGGGACTCCATCGAACCACAGTGAGAGCTATAATCTCCAAATGGAGAACACTTGGAACAGTAGTGATTCTTCCCAGGAATGGGTGGCCTGCCAAAATTACTCCAAGGCGCAGTAAAATCATCCAGGATGTCTCAAAGGATCCTAAAACAACATCCAAAGAACTGCAGGCTTCTCTTGCCTCAGCTAAGGTCAGTGTTCATGACTCCACAATCAGAAAGAGACTGGGCAAAAATGGGTTTCATGGGAGAGTAGCAAGGCGGAAACCACTGCTAACCAAGAAGAACATAAATGCTTGTCTCTCATTTACCAAGAAGCACCTGGATGATCCACAAGCCTTTTGGGAAAATGTTCTATGGACAGATGAGTCCAAAGTGGAACTTTTTGGACGACATGGATCCCATTATGTCTGGCATAAAGCAAACACAGCATTCCACAGTAAGAACATCATACCAACAGTCAAACATGGTGGTGGTAGTGTGATGGTGTGGGGATGCTTTGCTGCCTCAGGACCTGGACGACTTGCCATAATTGAAGGAACCATGAATTCTGCTCTGTACCAGAAAATTCTTAAGGAGAATGTCCAGTCATCTGTCCATCAGCTGAAGCTGAAGCGTTGTTGGGTCATGCAGCAAGACAATGATCCAAAACACAAAAGCAAGTCCACATCAGAATGGCTGAAAAGAAGTAAAATTAAAGTTTTGGAGTGGCCTAGTCAAAGTCCAGACCTAAACCCAATAGAGATGCTGTGGCAGGACCTGAAACGAGCAGTTCAGGCTCAAAAACCTACCAATGTTACTGAATTAAAGCAGTTCTACGAGGAAGAGTGGGCTAAAATTCCTCCACAGAGATGTGAAAGACTGATATTGAATTATAGAAAGTGCTTGGTTGCAGTCATTGCAGCTAAAGGTGGGGTAACCAGTTATTAAGTATAAGGGGGCAATTACTTTTTCACACAGTGCCAGTTGGTGTTGGTTAACTGTTTTCATTAAATAAATGAAATAAATAAAAAAAACAAGCGTTATTTGTTCACTCAGGTTCCCTTTATTTAATATTACATTTTGTCTAAAGACCTGAAAACATCCAGTGTGACAAATATGCAATAACAGAGAAAATCAGGAAGGGGGCAAATACTTTTTCACGCCACTGTATATGTTATCGTTTGACCCTAATTTTAAAAATGTTGTATTGTTTGTAATCTGTTTTCACCATTGTAAATCACTCAGAGCCCCTGGGACTGGGCGCTTAGGAGATAAAAGGAACTTGACTTATATACCCTAATGAATTTGCACAGCATATATATATATCAGATTCCTGTCTTTCATTTACCTGATCATATGTGCACCACTTTTTAGTTCGGGTTTCTGTGTTCTACAGGGTGGCCACCCACTGTGGCAGCACTATCCCACCTGTACCATGAGTGCAGGCTCCTTCTGTTTTCTTACCTAGACTGAGCCCCCTCTCCCCCACTCAAACATCACTGAAGAGCAGCTATGCTTTTGTTAAAATTTTTCATAAAACATAATGATTCACCTGTTCCTTTCCATGGTTATTAACACATCTTGGTAACCTAACCAAGATGTCTGTGTAAACAGCATTCAACTGTCCTCAGCTGATCTCAGAATGACTTGCTTTAACAACATCATGTTGCTCACCATGGCAGCATACTGTGATGTCACAAACAGCAGCTGGGGACAGTCAGAAGCTTTTCTTGAAAGGCACAATAAAATAAGCACTATATTATCTTAAATACGCAGTAGACCAATAACAGGAGATAGTAAGAAAATGGAAAACACAAACTGTATTTAGACAGCTGAACCAGCAAACAAAAGATAAGAGCATATATAAACTCTTAATGTGCATTGCAGGCTACTGAATCTCCCACTGCTGCAGCCCTGCCCTGATGTCAGCTGCAGAGGAGTCTGGGATTTGAAATTGTTACAGAAAATGTGAGCTTACAAGTCAACAAAATGTCTGATACAAACTGCTACATTTAGGAAGCAGTACAGCGCTGTGGTCTAGGGCTCTGAGCTGCAAACCTGAAGACCTGCATTTGAATCCCATTGCCACCACTTGCATACTGTGTGGCCCTGAGCAAGTGGCTTAACTTAACTTCCTTGTGCTCGGAGGTCGCACCTGGAAAAACAGGTTACTCACCTGCAACAGTAGTTCTAGGAGCGGTATATGTTCATCCACACTCTTTGGCATGTCCCTTTCCCCTTTAAATCTTGCCGGAAGTCTTCAAGCTGGCTCCTCCAACCCACCTGGGTGGTATATACCTCGGCTCCGCCCCATGACGCCAGATGTTAGCCCGCTGGAAGCAAGGTGATGCGCCCAAAGCCGGGGAGGTCGGGTGGGTGCGTGTGGATGAACAACATATACCACTCCTAGAACTACTGTTACAGGTGAGTAACCTGTTTTTCTAGGAGCATGGATATGATGTTCATCCACACTCTTTGGCAGACTCCAAGCAGTTCTCCGGGAGGAGGGAGGCAAGGCGCACACCCCCTACTTGGGAAACAGAGATTGAAGAACCGAGGCCCCAAAACCAGTATCACGGTGTGACTCAAGGTCGATGTGGTAATGAGTAATGAAGGTGTTTGCTGATTTCAAGGTAGCCCGACAGATTTCCTGGATAGGGATGTCCCTGGAAGCAGCCACCGATGCAGCAGTATGACGGGTAGGATGAGGTCTTATCCCTCTGGGAGGCTCCTTGCCCGCCAACTCATAGCACAGACCTATGCATGATGTAATCCATCTTGCAATGGTCCATTTGGCTGCAGGTCTGTCGGAAGCGGCTTCAGCGTAGGTGACAAACAGCAGGTGAACCTCTCTCCGAATTTCTGACGTCCTCTCCATGTAGTAGGAGAGAGCATGTCTAAGGTCCAGGGTATGGAGCCTATACTTGGCGTCCGAGGTGTAGTTAGGGCAATATACCGGCAGAGTCAACACCTGGTTAAGGTGAAAGTCTGACACTACCTTCGGAAGGAATTTCGGGTGGGGGCGCAGGACAACTTTGTCCCTATGAAAGACCAGATAAAGGGAGTCCACTGAAAGCACCTGAAGCTCCCCTGTCCTTCTGGCTGACGTGATAACCACCAGGAAGGCAGTCTTCCACGACAAGTGTGAGAGTTCATACTTGTGCATGGGGTCGAATGGCTTGCCCATGTGCTTTGCCAAAACCAGCAGAAGATCCCATGGAGGTGGAGGTTCACGCACTGGAGGGGATATGTGATCCAGGCCTTTGAAAAAGCACCCAACCAGTGTCGCCTATGCCAATGTCAACTGACCGGCCCATGCCCGGTAAGCAGCGATGGCTGCCAGGTGCACCCTAAGGGTCGATGACCGAAGACCCCCTTTGGAGAGAGACCAAAGGTAGTCTAAAATGTTAGCCACAGAGCAGGATAAGGGTCCAGACTTACATCCTGACACCAAATAGAAAACCTTTTCCATTTGAAGGCATAACATTTCCTGGTCGATTTCTTATGAGATGCCTCCACCATGGTGTGTAGACATCCTCGAAAGACCCAGAGCCTGGAACTCTAGCCGCCAGGTACCAGGCTGTGAGGTGCAGGGATTGAAGGTCCAGATGGAATACCTTCCCTGGTTCAATGTTATCAGGTCCGGGCGTGTACAAAGCCGCCGGGGCCCTGCAGCTGAGGCTGAGGAGATCTGGATACCAGAACTGGCGGGCCAATCTGGGGCTACAGGATCACCTTTGCCTTGTCCCTCCTCACCTTGAGTAACATCTTGTGGATCAAGGAAATGGAGGGAGGAGGCAGGAGGCCTGGGGTCCATGGCCTCCAAAGGCATCCCCTGCAGTGAGCCCTGCTGAGGGGCGGGCATGGTACAGCCTCAGCTTGGTGTTCTCCCTGAGGCAAACAGGTCCACCAACGTTTTCCCCCAACAGGAGAACAGATTGTAAGCTACTTCTGGATGGAGAGACCACTCGTGGGATGTCTGACCTATGCAGCTGAGAGCATTCGCCAGTTGGTTCGAGACTCCTGCCACATGGATGGCAAGGAGATCCGCCTCCAACTGGCTGACAAAGGTCTAGATCCGGAGCGCCTCCTTGCATAGCAGATGGGACTGCGTGCTGCCATGTTTGTTGAGGTAGTACATGGTCATGGTATTGTCCATCTGGACTTGAACCACCTGACCCCGGAGCTGAGAAGCAAACACTGACAGTGCCAGTCTGACTGCTCTGAGCTCTAGCAAGTTGATGTGGCAACGGGATTTCTCGGGGGTCCAGAATCCTTGGGCTCTGTGGTCCCCATGTGAGCTCCCCAGCCCATGAGAGAGGCATAGGTCGTGTGGACGACCGTCTGATCGGGGCGGACAAATGGGATCCCTTCCTGCAGACGACTTGGAACGGTCCACCATTGGAGAGCGTCCCACATCTTCTGGGTAACAGTGATCAGCTGGTCGAAAAGACCGTGACGCTGAGTCCACTGAGCGGCCAGCTCCCACTGGTGGGGGCGCATGTACAATCTGGCCCAACGGACCACTGAGTTGCATGCTGCCATGTGACCCAGAAGGTGCAGGAATCCCCCAGGAAGTCCCAGGCAGGGAGCAAGTGCCCAACCAGAAATGATTGGGCAAAGGAAAAAAGAACCTCCGCCCTGTCCGCCGGAAGCCGAGCTCTGGCTTGACAAGAGTCAAGCTCTGCCCTGATAAAGCCCATCACCTGAGAGGGCACGAGTTCTGACTTGGCCTCGTTGATCAGGAGGCCAAATTGGGAACAGGTCTGGAGGGTCAGGTCCCTGGACCTCTCCACCTCCTGCAGGGAGGAACCCGCCAGGAGCCAATCGTCGAGGTAGGGGTAGATCCGAACCCCTTGATGCTGTCAGTGGGCCGCCACCACTGCAATGCATTTGGTGAAGACCAGAGAGACCAATGACAGGCCGAACGGCATGGCTTGGAACTCGTACAGGGTCCCTTCGACCCTGAAGCGAAGGAACCGCTTGTGGGATGGACAGATTGGGACGTGAAAGAACGCGTCCTGTAGATCCAGTGAACAGAACCACATGTTTCGCTCCAGGGATGGTATGATCTGGTTCAGAGTTACCATCCAGAAGGTGCGAGACCTGAGATACTGATTCAGGTCGTGAAGATCTAAGATGGGACGCCTACCCCCCCATCCGCTTGGGCACCAGGAAGTACCTGGACATGAAGCCAGGGTCTGTAGGAGGATCTGGCACTGGAGCTACCGACTCCTTGCGGAGGAGCTCAGCAATGTCGTCTTGAAGGGCCAACTGAGTGCCAACTGAGATTCTTTCCTCCCGTGGGGCACGGGCTCGGCAAAGAGGGTACTGCTCGAACTCTAGAGGCAGTCCCTGACCGACCACTTCCAGGACCCACCTGTCCGGAGTGATACCGGACCAGGCGGAAAGAAAGTGGCGGAGCCGCCCCCACAGGAGGACCCAGAACTGTCGTGATGGGTGTAGGGTGGCCACTCACCCGGCCACTGTGCAGGCTTAGAGGAGGAGGAGGCTCCTGGACCGGCACCTCTGCCTCCTTTGCGGGGCTGTTGGGGCCCCTGCTTGGGCCTAGAGCACCAAACTTGAGCCTGCTGTTTCTGGTGATGCTGCTGGCCTCCCTGGAAGGGGGGCTGTCTAGCTGCAGGAGAAGAGTGTCAAAAAGGCTTCTTCTTGCGCTTCTGCTGGTTCTTGCCCAAAGAACCTTTTGCAGAACTGGCATCCAAGATGGCATTGGACTGCTCTATGCACTGGAGGTGACATGCCACTCCCGGACTGAAGAGGTCGGTGCCAAGGAAGGGCACGTCAGCTAACTTGTGTTGAGTATCTGCCGGAAAGGAGGATAATCTCAACCAGGCCCTGCGGCGAGTAGCCACTGCGGCTGCTACTGAACGGGCACAGAAATCTCCAATGTCCAAGGCCGTCTGGAGCTGCTGTTTAGCAACAGCACAGCCCTGGTCATGGACTTGCTTAACTGTGGTCTGCATGTCCACCAGAAGATGAGGGAGGATTTCATCTAGCGACCCCAAGAGGGTGTGGGAGAAGTGTGCCATGATCACTGCCGAGCTGGCCTACGAAGGCCCAAGGATGAGGCCGCATATACCTTCCGGGCAGAATGGTCCATATTTTTGGACTCCTTGTCCGGAGGGCGGTCAGTATCCGCTGAGCTACCTGTGCGTCTAAACACTGAGGCAGTCACAAGGCTCTTGGCCGGGGGATGCTCAGTGAAGCCCGCCAAGCACCCCATAGGTACAGTGTACTTGTGAGCCATGTGAGCAGACAGAGCCGGGCAAGAGGCATGGCGCTGCCATAGCTCAAGGGTTGCGCCAACAATGGCTTCAGCCACTGGGAAGGCCTCCATCGGGGTATCCCCCCCTCTTAAGGATATCCGTGAGAGGATATTCCGCCTTCTTTTGGCTAGGCTGCAAGGGCATACCAGTAGACTCTGAAATAAGTGGAAGGAAGCCCTGGAAAGAGGAAGGATCTTCCTCCAGGCCTGTCACTGACAACTCATCATCAGGGTGTGAGTGAAGACCAGTGGTAGCTGAGTCCGAGGAGTCAGGATACAGGGGTCTCCTGCCTATGTCCCCTTCAATACACCAAGGGAGATCGGGGACAACAGCGATGGACAGGCGATGGGGCAGGCCCGTATCTGTCCGATCCTCTTTAGAGGGGGCCCCTCCCCGAGGCTGCTTAGGTGGTGGCTCCATCAAAATTGGTGGGGAGACTGGAACAGGCCGAACAGGAATGCGTGCCGGTCCTACCGGTCTTCGGCTGCGGAAGAGTCGGCGTCGGCCTAAGAGGCTGGGGCCAAGTTATGGCCGGTGTAGCCAAAGTGGAGCTCGACTTTTGACCAGTCAGAAATAGCTGTTGCCACACAGTCTCATAACGCCGACGGAGCTTCCGTCAGTCTTCCTCATCCGAGGAGGATGAGGAAGCGTGGTGGCGCCTCTTCCGGGATTGTTCTGACCCTTTCGCGGTCTTTCGACCAACGGGGTCCTAGTCCTCGATCGAGACCGACGGCGTCAGCTATGCCGATCCGGAGATGCCGGATTCGGTTAAAACTGAGGTTCTGGCTCTTGTCCCTCTACCGGGATACCCGAAAGACGGGTCTCCTCGTCTGGGAAGGAAAGGATGGGTGTCCTCTCCAAGGAGTCGTCGACTAGGTCAGCGACAACGGCTTTACCAGGTCGAGAGAAATCTCCGCCGGTTCTGCCATTTCCTCAGCCTGACAGAAGGTCCGAGAAGCCGGCGGCCAAGGAAGCGATCTCGACCGTGGCTGAGACTGCCAGGTCCTGAGAATCGGACTGCTCTCAGTCCCAGGAACATCTTCTTCGGTCAGAAGAAGATTTAGGATCCTTGTCCCTTTTCTTAGGGCGGGAAGAGTGCGTGCCAGAGGGTGACTCACCCTTGGTAGGAAGAGACTGGCACAGCTCCCAAAAGGACCCAGAGAAAGTGAAGCCCAGGTTAAGAGGCATGAAAAAACTTTGGCTGGCTGAAGCTTGAGCAGCTTCCTCTTTGAAAGTCGCCATCTGTTTGAGCTGATCGGCGGATCCCATGGTCACAGAAACTGCCCACCTGGCCTTCTTCGATTTCACTGGTGGATTGTGAAGCTCCGGTCTCCCTAGCTTTAGGTGTGCCTTGCGGTCGTCCAGGACGTTGGGATGGAAGGCCAAGCAAATGGTGCAAGAGGTGGTGTCATGCACGACACCCAAGCAATAAACGCACGAGAGGTGGGGATCGGTGCGTGACATTTTCTGTCTGCAAGGACACCAGCAAAACCCGGGAGACGACTTGTCCTCCATGTCTGGTGTGCTTGGATCGGAATCGTAAACTCTAACGAGTTTCAAAGAAAGCAAATGCGGCGAAAACAGTCGCTTAGAATCCAGGGCCTATGGTACTGCAGAAGTAGCACGAGGGAACCTGAATCTTCCAGCGGAAAGGAAGATCTGGTGTCATGGGGCGAAGCCGAGGTATATACCACCCGGGTGGGTGGGAGGAGCCAGCTTGAAGACTTCCAGCAAGATTTAAAGGGGAAAGGGACATGCCAAAGAGTGTGGATGAACAACATATCCACGCTCCTAGAAACAAAGCTTCACCTTAGTGTGCCTTTCCTGGTTAAACAATTTCCCCTTTCCCTTTCCTATATGACAGTAAACAGTAAGTAAACCAAACTGTTTTTGCACACGAAGTGTACATTGGAACCAGCCCCACACTTTGGTATGGCGCTCGTAGTGCTAACTGTTCCCCTTTAAAGAGCTCCTGACACAGCTGAGACTATTTCAAAAACATTTAATATTCAGACATAAATGTAGCTTATATTCTGTGTTTTATTCTGTAATTCTCACCCTTTTTTCCTTATTACTAAGGGTATTTGCATGAATGCAGTATCTCTACCCTTTTAACTCTGGCTACCTGCCTACACCTGACATCATAATTCTGTTTATGACATAAAAATATGTTGCTGTGGAGATAATTACAATGTCATAAACAGGGGGTTGTGATGTCATGTATAGAGAAGCAACCAGGGTAGATAAGAGTCTAGGGAACAGGGATCTTGTTTTCATGCAACTGTTTTCAGCAATAAAGAAAATGGGGAATTAATTACTGGTAATATATGAATAAAGAAAATGGGATGGAGTTGAATATAAATGTTACTTTTTTCAAAGTTTTCATAATGCTGTCAAGGGTTCTTTAAAGAGCAACTCTCTGTTATAATAAAAAGCTTAAAAACACTGAAGTTACACCAATTATATTTTAACTTTACTGTTTTCTAGTTATCTATTTGTTTTTACTTCCCCTGCCTTTGATCTACTTAATATTGTAGATAATGCAGCAGTTATTTCACTGTGTCTTTCAAAATGTATCCGACTCTCCCCTGCTAACCTCACAACTGCTGTTTGTGACATCACAGTCTGTTGTCATGGTGAGCACTATGATGTCATAAACAAAGTTACTGTGAGGTTAACAGAGGAGAGACAAATGTTTTCAATTTTTTTATACGGACTACCAGTGTGTGCTGTAAATCTTGGAAAAGAACACTGAAAATGAGAAAATGTATTCCCTAGTAAATTGTCACAGCTGAAACATCTTCTTTATTAAAGCACATGCTGAAGTGCAGAGTTGCTCTTTAAGATCTGTTAGCGTCACCCTATAATTTGCAAAAAAAAAAATGTTAATGCATCTACCTGGGTTGAAGGACCCCAATACTAGCATCCTCTATGCAAGAACTGGTGTGTCAATATTTCACTTGGTTTGACAAGACAGTGCTGATATTAGGGTAACACCAACACTGCACAGCACGACTGTTCAAACCCGGAGGAACACCACACCATCGATTTGACAGGGTTCCAGGGACTTTGTACCTAGTTTTTCATTTCCTTATTTTGTATGCTTTGTGCCTAAACCATAATAGACATTCTTCCCAATGTATTTTCTTACTTTTTGAAAAAATATACTGTATGTCACCCTTTTCCTTTTTTTTTTTATTATTTAACTATTTTTCCCCGGCAGACCCACTGTCGACCTTCAGCCCTGGTCGTGGTCCCCGGGAGCCTCCACCACCAACTATTGCTGCATGAGTCCCCCAGTTACCTGCTGGTTTACCCTCCCGAGGGTGACACCAGAAAAAACGGTGCCATTCTGTGCCACGAAACTATTAACTAGTCGGGGGACTAATCAAGGCCCCGAGGAGGGCTTCACTCAGACAGTGGAACCCACCCCACCTGCTCTTGTTTTCCTGTATTTCTCCCTTTGGAGGCGGGGACGTGTAATGATGTCAGTGTCCGCCCCGCCTCCCAACTGGACAAGCGCCGATAGCGTGAGTGCATCCCAGTCTCCGCCAGGATTCCTCAGCACGCCGGAGGCTTCCCCACTCACCCCTCGGAGAAGGAGAGCCATCCATAGGACGCTCAATCCTTCTCCCCTGGCTGGCCATCCAACATTCCAGGTTCATTCCTGAACCCAGGTCACCGGCACCACAAGCAGAAATCTAACCACTACGCTGGCAGGCCGGCATAACTGTCACCTTTAGTTTGGGCCTTTCTCACACCCCATGACACACACTGCAGCCACACCTGTGGCATGCTCTGCAAGGGGTCCTGTGAACCACTCATGAAGAAGCTGCCTGTGGATGCTCACTGCGCCAGACCTATAGCTTGCTTTACGAGTGCTCCAGCACCAATGACAAAGCAGCAGCTTAGTGAAACACACTACACCAAAGTTGTATTTTGCCACTCACAAAGCAGCTGCATGTGTACCGATCACAACTTTCAGACATCACTTTCAACACTTTTTCTCATTTTTGATGAGCAAAGGTTTCTATTATTTTTCCCCACTTTCCTGACCACCAAGACTCACGAATGCAGGGGTCTTATGTCACGAAAGTGGGTGTCTAACTCTCAAACATGACACACGTCCATTTTGAAAAAAATCCAGTTATGAAAAATTAGTTAAAAGAATTTACTGTGCATGTATGAAAATGGCATTTTATTTTCTTAATTTAAAAAACAACAACAAACTACTCATGTAAGACATAATCCTCCTTGAGCCACCTGAGAGTTTCAAGTTTGAGCTCGCAGACGTTTTGGTGTTGTCAGTAAGCCCAAAAAGCAAACCAAACAAAAAAAAAAAAACAAGCTCAACCATGTTTTTTTGTTTTTGTTTTTTTTAACCTTCTGTAACTTTGAAACCACTGAACCAACCTTTACCAAATTTACGGGATTCTACACACACATGCCAAACTGCAGGTTATCCCATCCAGGGACAACCGCATTACTAAAGTGCAAATATCTGAGGTCAACATAGAAATACTACGCAATCCTAATAACAGCAGTGCTATCATGGCACTATAATTAAGCAATAATACACAATAGGGCGTGTGTCGTTGTATGATACCATCACGCCTTGTGTGGGGTGAAACATGAGGCCACAGGCAGAGTGCATTTAACACCCAATAAAGTACAGTTATGTAAGAGCTTACTATAACAGTAAATCTTCAAGAGGAGCTCTCACAGCAGACTATTACCATTAGGACTAATGCCACAGGCCAGAAAAATCTTAGCTAGCAGTACCCATCAGGGCCCGCCCCCCCCAACTTCAGCTCAGCCCCAACGTCAGTCATGGTACAAAAGAAGGCAGTCCCTAGCTCCACCTCAGTTCACCCGCCGAGGACCCATGAGCAGGCGAAGCATGCTCTTGTCATGCTGAACTCTCCAGGGGGAAGGAGGGCAGGAAAGCAGCACCTGCTACAAGAGCTCCTCTCGAAGATCTACTGTTACGATAAGTTCTTACGCAACTGTACTATCTTCCTTCGAGTGGGAGATCTTGCAGCAGGCTTGTACCATTAGGACTAAATCCAAAGCAGTCCCGTGCTAAGGAGGTTATAAGCCCCGGGAGGAGGAGGATGACTAAGGCCAAAAACAGCATTGCCTAGACCAGCAGGAAGACAGTACGTCAGGAGAGTAGTCCCTGGAGGACAGCCAAGCCAAACCTGGCTTGACGCCTGGAAGCTATGTCCAGGCTGTAATGCCCGACAAAGATATGTACTGAACTCCAAGTAGCTGCTGCTCAAATGTCTCTAATAGAGACATTTTTCAAAAAAACGAAGGAGGTAGACACTCCCCTGACCGATCCAGGGAGAAGTTTATTGTACTTGTTGTAGCAGAAGACTATGCAGTGGACTAGCCACCTTGATATATTCTGTTTAGACACTGGTTTGCCCTGCTGTGGAGGTGCAAAGACCACATACAGTTGCTTCAATTTGCAGTGTGCCGCTGTACGCTTGAGATAATACCTCAGCGCCCTGTGGACGTCCAAAGTGTGTAAGAGAACTTCTTCTCTGTTAGAAGGGGCAGAATAATAAACTGGAAGGTCAACCGATTGGTTGAGGGTTAATTCAGAAACCACTTTGGGCAGAAACTTAGGATTTGTCCTGAGGGAAACCCTTTCCCTATGAGAAATGAAATAAAGCTCCTTGCACATCAGGGCCTGAAGCTCGGAAACCCTTCGAGCTGAAGTAACAGCAACTAAAAAGGGCACCTTCCAGGAGAGAGAGAACGCAGCTCACATTCTGCTGCGGGTTCAAAAGGAGGGAGGATAAGCTTCTCTAACACAAAAAGGAGATCCCAGGGGGGAATTGGATCCCTGATGGGAGGCTTTATATGGAGTATGCCCCGTAGGAAGGTGTGGGCCATGTCTAATTGGGCTAGGGTTCTGCTTTCTACCAGAGCATGATAGGCAGATATGGCCCACATATGCACCTTAATGGAGGAGTAGCTCAAGCCTTGATGCAACAAGGAGAGGAGAGGAAATACTGTAAGGCTGAGTTCACTGGACAGGTAAGGGGGTCCAGATGGTGTGATGAAGCCCACAGGCAGAAACGCTTCCACTTCATAGCGTAAATGGACCTTGTAGAGGGCTTCCTCGCTGAAACGAGAACGTCTGCCACCTATTGGGAGACCCCATGCCTTGTCTTTACTATGTCTGCAGGAGTCATGCATGAAGGTGCAGGGACTTGAGGTCTGGATGTACCAGCTTACCCTGGTCTTGGGACAGTAACTGGGAGCATACTGGTAGCAGAATCGGAGGTTATGACGACAGCCACTGAAGCAGTGGGAGCCAAATTTGCTGTGGCCATAGTGGGGCGATTAGGATCATCCGAGCCCCCTTGTCCTGTAGCTTCAAAAGAACCCTCTGGATTAGAGGGAAGGGTGGAAAGGCATAAAGGAACCTCCCTGTCCAGAAAAGGGACAACGCGTCTGGCCAAAAAAACAGCAGGCGCGTGCTCTTGCAAACAGAAACTTGGCAGTCTGGCACTGCATGGGGATGCAAAGAGGTCCAGCTCTGGAAGACCCCATGTGTCAAAGAGCTGGTCCACTACTGACTGGAGTAGCTCCCACTCATGCGCCTTGGATCGAGACCAACTTAGGCTATCTGCCAAGGCGTTTTGGATGCCTGGAACATCCACCATGATCAGAGTGATGTGGTTTCCAGTGCTCAATACCAAACTCTCATTGCCTCCCTGCACACAGTGTAAGAGTGCGTTCCCCCTTGCTTGTTGATGTAAAAGACAACAGCCGTGTTGTCTTGAATGAATGAGAAGAGAGCCTGGTGTCAGGTCCTCTTGAAAGGCCTGTAAGGCACTGAGGACTGCTTGCATCTCTAAGACGTTAATATGGAGATTGCGCTCTTCTGGGGACCAAATGTCCTGTGTCTGGCTGTCTCCTAGGTGCACCCCCCAACTGAGGCTGGAAGCATCCGTTGTCAAGATCTGATTTGGGGGCTCCTTCCCAAAAAAGACCCCTTTTTCCAAGTTTGGAGGCTCTAGCCACCAGAGAAAGGTCCTTCTGAGTGGCTCAGAGATCCTGACCAGATGGTCTAGACTGTCAGAGCTCTGGTCCCACTGCACCATGAGCATCCACTGCAGGACCCTCATGTGGAGGCGATTCAAGGGAGTCACAGGAATGGCCGCCGCCATGTGCCCCAGAAGACTGAGGAAAATCCTGGCTTGGATCCGGGGAGTTATCAGAACTGATCGAGCCACCTCTCACAGGCTATCTCCCCTTTCCTGTGTGAGGAAAGCCATGCCCTGGACTGTGTCTAGGATCGCACCTATAAAGAAAAGTCTTTGGCTGGGCTCTGTGGATGATTTGAGAAGATTCAGGGTGATCCCCAACTCTCGGAATAGCATATAGGTGTCTCCAAGAGTGCAAAGGAGGCGCATCCTTGACGAGGCCACTAGGAGCCAGTCGTCCAGGTAAGGAAAGACACAATGACCCTCGCGCCTTAGAGCCACAGCTACCACCGCTAGGCACCTGGTGAAGACTCAAGGAGTGGAGGAGAGGCTAACCGGCAGAACCAGAAACTGATAATATCTCCTCTGGAAGTGGAACCTCAAATACATCTGGTGAGGAGGAAAGACCCCATTATGCATGTATGCATCTTGCATGTCCAGGGAACAAAGCCAGTCCCCTTGGTGCAGCAGAGGAATGAGGCCTGGAAGGGTCACCATCCTGAACCTTTTGTATTCTATATAGTTGTTTAGAGAGCTGAGATCCAGGATGGGCAGAAGATCGCGTGTCTTCTTTGGGACCAGGAAGAAGTGAGAATACAACCCTCTTCCCTGCTGCCCCCCAGGGACCGGCTCTATTGCAGTTTTCGGCAAGAGGGCCCGTATCCCTCCCTCTATGAGGCCGATATGTGAAGCAGGGTAACGTGAGGACCTTGGCGGCATCTCCAGGGGGATTTATGTGAACTCCAATGTATGTCCCCTCCTTATAATGTCTAAGACCCAAAGGTCTGTGGTAATTTTGCTCCATCCTTCTAAGTGAAGGGAGAAGTGATCCTCTACTGCCTTCCCCGTGTGCCTCCTCCAGAGGAGAGAGGGTCAGCAGGGAGTCATTGGGAAGATCTGGGAGTAGACAGAGAGGGCTGGGAGGACTTTAGGCCTCAAAAGGGAGCGCCCCTGGCCTGCTGGGTTGCGGCATTCCTTTTGAAACCTCCTCTCTTCGGAAACTGGTTGCCATGGTTATTTTGTCCTGAGGACTTCCGAAATGGCCATTTATGGAAACACTTTTGGTCCCCACCCTTGCAGAGCTGCTGGATGGACCAAATCGATTTCCCAGATTCCTGAAGGTGAGAAATCAATTTCTCAGTCTCCTCTCCGAACAAAACGGAACCTTGAAAGGGAAGATCCTTGATTCCGGTTTGCAGATCCTGGGTAAATCTGGAGAATCTTAACCAGGCATGGTGCCTCAGGCAGACGCCGGAAGCTGCTGCCCTTGATGCCGTGTCTGCAGTGTCATACGAGGCACGCAGTATACGAATGCCTATGTTCAAACCCGTTTTTAAGATTTCTGGTAGCTCTGTCTTCTGAGCCGAGTCTGGGAAGGCACTGGCTACTTCTTGGCCCTTCTCCCATAATGCATTTTGGTACTGGACCATATGCGTTAAGGAAGTTCAGGGGAGATCACGTGATGGTCTGGGCTTGCTAGCTGCTGTTTCCCTCAGCTCCCGCTCCCCGACTGAAAATCTAATTTCATCGAGCGCTTTCTGGCTTGTAATTGGGGGTATCCTCAACATTTATATTCCTGCTCACCCAACAGGGCTTGCTGGCTGTTTTTTTTGAAGCACCTACTGCTTTAATACGCAGCGATGGAGGCCGAAATGAAAACGGCCTTGCCCAGACATACGCCCCCGGTCTCGCCTGATAAGCAGGCGAAAAAGGCAAAACCTCTCCAGCAACCATCGCCTAAACAACTGGGTGCATTGTCGGCATCAGCACCGCTTTCAGAAGAGCGTTTTTTTTTGCAAGAGCTGCAACCCTTTAAGGAGACGCTTCTGGATATTGCCACTGATCTCAAAAATATCCGTGCTGAAATGGCGGATCTCAGAACTCGCACGGCAGACACGGAGACACGCACCTATTCCTTAGAGGCCTGGAGAGACAGGACGGAACCAGAAATTACAAAGCTCAGGCGACAAATGACTAAATTACAACTCAAAACCAAAGATCTAGAAGGGCGCAGTAGGAGGAACATCTTGATCTTTGGCCTACCAGAAGGGGCTGAAGGTCCCTCTGCAATTTTGTTTATGCAGAAACTTCTCACTAAGATCGTGGGCCCTTCCCCTCATAACCCTACCTATTTAATACAAAGGGCGCACAGGTCTTTACGTCCTAAGCCAGGGAAGACTGCCTCCCCTCGTCCGATGATTATTCGTCTTCTCAACTATCTGGAAAAGCAGCACATTTTGGCGAAAGTCAGAGAATTACAATCTATACAATGGGAGGGCAAGCGACTAAGAATTACTCAGGATTTACCTCTTGAAACCGCAAGTGAAAAGCGCCTCCTTTCATTCAATAGTCAGCAAGCTGATAGCCACCAGTATTAGGTTTTGCATGGCATACCCAGCACGTTTGCAGGTTTTGGTGGATGAAGCATGGCTATCCTTCGATTCGGCTGACCAGGCTCAAGCTGATCTCTGCAAGAAGCTGCCTTCACTATTTAAATCTTAGGACTGCAATCTCGTTCTCTTGCTACCAACGTACTGTTTACTTCTGACTGTATTACTCTATATTCCTCTGGCTCACCACTGAGGAGCTTGTTCCAGGGGATGCCTTTGAGGGGGGAGTTGTTCCCCGGTGTGGAGAGGATGGCGGCAGCCGAGGAGAGAGGCGGATGATGGCCTGTCGGCCTGGAGGACTCTGCGTGGCAACGAGGCACCATTTTCCCGCGGATCCCCTTTTCTTGCAACTGCTTGCTTCCAGTGGGGACTGTTTTTCATGGGACAGTTTGGCCCGTTACCAATATGGTTCCCCTGGAGAACACCCATATATTTGAGGAACTGCCTGCTATGTTTACTCTTTTCGGCAATGTTTCTGCTGTTACTTTATGCAAACAACTCTGGAAAGATTCTTATCTATCCTCCTGCTTACTACTAAACTTATTCTCTCTGGCTGTTTCGGCTTCATTCTATATCTCTCGATCTTCTATATTTAGTGAGATAATTACACCACTCTCAGCATAATGCTGTTTGACTCTCCTCGACTACTCCTTCTCTATAGGACTCCTGTCCTTTTTTCCTCTTTTAACGTTCATGTCTCCTTCACTCTCCCACCACTCTTCTTGGTATGCCTATCCTTTAGGCTTGTTTTCAGCTCTCTCTACAATCTTGTCTACCACATATTCATATCTTTTGCCTACTAATTCTGTCAGAGAGTGTGGTGTTGACTTTACTTCCCTTTTGGTTCTCACAGGATTATGGCTCGATTTATGGGGTTTGCATGAAGCTTATATATTGTTGGGGTATCTCAGTCTGGATTTCAGAATAAATTCAATATCCTTTTTCTTATTGAAGTGTGGCGGGGGGCGGCGGGAGGGAGAGGGTATTGGCTTAAGAGTAACCCACCACACGTCCTGAAGTATGGGGGGTAGTACCCTAATTACTCTCGCTTTTTGCTTTGTATGGCTTGACACTCTGGGGATTCCTTTTGGTCTGTTAGACTGGTCTAAGTTAATGTCCAATTTGGGGTCGGAGGTGTACCCAATGCGAGTTTTTACCAAATTCAGTAACCTATATTTGGTTAGAGGTATTGAGGGTAATTACAGTGGGGTACTTGGGCTCTCTACCATTGAATAATAATGTAGTTTCTTTACCAGTGTTAAAGCTTGGTAGAGGGATACTTGTAAATAGTTATATGGGGGGGGGATTATGGGGGGGCTTGGAAACTATGGTGTTTCATCGTTTTCTATTGTTTATGATGGGGTTTCCCCATACATCATAACTGCCATTATGGACAGATGTATGTTCAGGTGGTTTTTTTGGGTCTTGCGGGAACACCAATTTAATAATTTGTATGTAATTTTGGTTGGGGGGGGATTAGTGGTGCTCTCTCATATTACATTGGTTTGGCTATGCATTGGTTGGTATAACCTTCAATGGTTGCTGGTCTGAAAAAATGTATAACGTGGAATGTAAGAGGGGCTCGTGAACTTAACAAGAGAATCCAGATCTTAAAACATTTATCATTATTGAACCCCTATATCTCCTTCATCCAGGAAACTCATCTGCTCCCTGGGGAAGTGGGGGGCCTGTGCAGATTTGGGATTGGGCAAGTTTTTGCTTCTGCTGACTCATCCGCCAGTGGTGGTACTGCTATTTTAATTCATAAGTCAATAGCCTTTCAGCCCAAAATAACAATTGTTGATCCACAGGGGAGATATGTTTTAGTCCAAGGATTATTGGACTGTACTGAATTGGTCCTGGGGAGTGTGTATGGGCCTGTAGGGGGAAATTCTGAATTTTTTCAGGAATTATCGACCGAATTACAAAGGTTCTCTGTGTTTCCCTTAATTCTCGGGGAGACTGGAACCTACCACCCACACGGGACTTGGATAGATCTAATTCTTTGCCTAAGCCCCCTTCTCAAGTCCAAAGGGCTTTTGCTGAATTTCTTGACTCTGCTGGATTGTGCGAGCCCTGGTGCCTCCTAAATCCTAAGACCCGTGCTTTCTCATTTTACTCTATGGTGCATTCCACTTGGTCTCGGCTACATTATATTTTACTTAGTAATTCTCTCATACACGGTCTCAATGATTCTGCTCTAGAACCGATTGTTATATCGGACCATGCTGTGGCATGGGTCACAGTCATGTTAGATCAAAATCTCCAAAGGGACTCAATATGGCGTTTAAATACGCAGCTTTTAAAGGAGGACTATGTCATTACCAGGATCTCAGACTTGATTCAACTATTTATTGCAAATAACCAGGGTTCTGTTGCAAGAATGGACCATGAATGGTGCACCTTAAAATGCTTTCTTCGAGGCGAGTTTATCAGACTCTCCTCCACCCGTAAACGAAAGAGAGAGGCGGCCGCCATTTCACTTCTGGGTTGGATTCGTACACTTGAGCAATCTCTCGCCTCTTCTTCTTCTCCCGACTTGCTAAAATCATTGCTGAATTTAAGAAATCAGTATTCTCATCTAGTGCAGGAAAAAGCAGAATTTCTCATTTTAAAAACTAAGGCAAAATATATAGAGCAGGGCAAGAAGGCAAGTCATCTTCTAGCTTTGCGTCTGAGGAAACTAGAGGCGTCTAGATTTATTTCCTCGATTAATGATCTGGATGGAACTACTAAAACACATCCAAGAGACATAACTGCTGTCTTCAGACAGTTTTATCTTTCTCTCTATAGTCAGCGTCTTGCATCTCCGGCTCATGCTGAATTACTAGAGTTTCTATCTGCCTCACTATTACCTTCTCTCTCTCTCTTTCTCTCTCTCTTTCTCTCTCTCTCACAGCAATCCCTTTTATCTGCTCCTATATCTCTTCAGGAAGTGTTATCTGCTATTCACAATCTCGCCATGGATAAGGCCACTGGTCCAGATGGTTTCCCTTCAAATTTCTACAAAGTCTTTGCCAAAGATCTTGCTCCCTATTTATTGCGTCTATATCAATATATGCTTTCAGGACAAACCCTAGATCCATCCCTACTGGAAGCCTTCATTATCCTCCTTCTTAAACCAGACAAGCCACCCCAATCTCCCGCGAGCTATCATCCTATTTCTTTGTTAAATTGTGATATTAAAATTTTAGCTAAGACACTCGCTAGTAGAATAGAACAAGTTTGGACTCAGCTTCTTAGCCCAGAGCAAATTGGGTTTGTGTCAGGTAGAACACCTGCTGACCACCTTCGTAAACTAGCATATTTGGTTCAGGTGGCCAAGACCTCCCCTTCCCCCATGACCCTGATATTCCTTGATGCAGAAAAAGCATTTGACAGGGTGGATTGGAATTTCCTGTGGGCTACGCTGCAGACAGTGGGCTTTCCTAATACCTTTATCAAATGGATTCAGACCCTATACTCCTCTCCTCAGGCTAAAATAAACTGCAATGGTGTCTTATCCGAGGTTTACCCTCTCTTTTCGGGCACGCGACAGGGTTGCCCGCTCTCTCCTTCTCTCTTTAATATATATCTTGAACCTCTGATTAGGAGAATAAATTCTTCCCCTTTAATTACTGGCATTCCAATAGGTGATAGGACCCCTGTGCTCTCAGTTTATGCGGACGACATAATGCTTCACCTCTCAGATCCGGTCACCTCTTTAACAGAAGCATTGTATATTATTGACACTTTTGGGAAATTCTCGAATTATAAACTCAACATTGCCAGAACCAAAATTTTCCCCTTAATTCTTTAACTTATAGCTCAGGTTTCAGTGAGTTTGGTATGAAATGGACCTCCAAGTCCATTAAATACCTGGGCATTTATATTACCTCAGACTTACTATTACTCCGCAAACTTAATTTGGAGGATTTGTGGTCCAACATTCAACAGGACTTATCAAGATGGAAGAAGCTCCCTCTCTCACTTTGGGGCAGAATTAACACCGTCAAGACGAATGTTCTACCCAGATTGTTTTATCCACTAAATATGTTGGACGTCTGGTTACCTTTGTCCTTTTTTCAGCGCATCCACTCTGATGTTAGCTCCTTTATCTGGCAAGATAAGGCAATCAGAAGATCCTACTTTACGCTCTCCTTACCTAAGGAGATGGGGGGTTTGCGTCTCCCTAACTTCCTGTTTTACTATTGGGCTTGTCACCTTTATAAGTGTGGGAAATGGTTTTCTTTAGCCGAACTCTGTGCTCATCACGACTATGTTCCTATTTGGTTACATACAGTCGTGGCCAAAAATATTGGCGCCCTTGCAGTTTTTTTCTAATAATGCACCATTCCTTCCAGAAAATTGTTGAAATTAAAAAATATTTTGGTATCCGCATATGTATTTCTTTGGTTTGCAGTGGAGTAAAACACAAAAAGCAGAAAAATTTATTAAGTCTTAGCTTATTTCACACAGAAATCCTTAAATGGTCCGGACAAAATTATTGGCGCCTTTTCAAAGTAGTGAGAAATAATTAGATTTCAAGCAGGTGATTCTCCTTCACTTTGGAATTGACCTCACCTGTGGTGAGTTGCAGGTGCCTGCAATATAAAAATCACTCATTCAACCAGATTGAATAGAGAAAAGGACTCATTCTCCTGTTTTGCGTCACTGTGTGTACAGCAGTGAGCATGGAGAAAAAAAAGACAGCCAGAGAATTGTCTGAAGAGGTCAGACAGAAGATTGTAGCCAAGCATGGACAATCTCAAGGCTACAGATCAATCTCCAGAGACCTTGATGTTCCTGTTTCCACCGTACGTAATGTTATCAGACTGTTTATGGCCCATGGCACTGTAGCCAACCTCCCTGGACGTGGCCGCAAGAGAAAACTTGATCGAAGATTGCAGCGCAGGATTGTTCAAATGGTGGAGAAAGCACCTCGATCAACTGCCAAACAGATTCAAGCTGACCTTCAGACACAAGGTACGACAGTTTCAACTCACACCATCCATCGCCAACTCAATGAAAGGGGGTTATATGGTAGGAGGTCCAGGAGGACCCCACTGCTGAAAGAGAGACATAAGAAAGCCTGACTGGGGTTTGCCAAAACACACCTGAACAAGCCAAAATCCTTCTGGGAGAATGTCCTGTGGACAGATGAGACCAAATTAGAGCTTTTTGATAAAGCACATCATCTCTATGTTTACAGAAAACAAAATGAAGCCTTCAAAGAAAAGAACACCTTCCATACAGTCAAACATGGAGGAGGTTCAGTGATGTTTTGGGGTTGCTGTGCTGCCTCTGGCACTGGGTGCCTTGAACCTGTGCATGGCATCATGAAATCTGGAGATTACCAGGCCATTTTGGAAGCGCAATGTTGAACCCAGTGTCAGAAAGCTGGGTCTCCGTCGAAAGTCATGGGTCTTCCAGCAGGACAATGACCCTAAACACACTTCAAAAAGCACCCAGGAATGGTTCAAGACAAGACGCTGGACTGTTCTGAAGTGGCCAGCAATGAGTCCAGATCTAAATCCCATTGAAAACCTGTGGAGAGATCTGAAAACAGCAGTTGGGAGAAGGCATGCTTTAAATCTGGGAGAACTGGAGCAGTTTGCACAAGAAGAGTGTGGGCCAAACTGCCAGTAGAGAGGTGCAGGAAGCTCATCCATGGCTATAGGAAGCGGTTGATTGCAGTTATTTTGACCAAAGGCTGTGCTACCAAATATTAAATCTAGGGTGTCAATAATTTTGTCAATGCCATTTCTTTTCATTTTCTGATTTAAAAGGATATATTAAATTCTGAATCAAAAACAAAGGTTCTGTAATATTAACAGAGAAATAAAGAATTGTGGAGACCAAATACTGTACTGTTGTTAATTTAAACTTATGTTTAGAGGAAATTGTGAGTTATTTGAAAAAGTGCAAGGGCGCCAATATTTTTGGCCACGACTGTATAGAGTCTGACATTCTCACTGCACATAACTCCCTCTTTGCTCTTTTATACGCCTTTTAAAAAACTGCCAAGAGCCCTGCAGTTCTTTCCGATCGGTACCTCACTAAGTGTTCTCTCTCAAATGTTCAGCTTCTATAAGGTACTTCCGAGTTCTGATCCTTCTCAGCCACTATATGCCAATTTGAATCTTAAAACAGGGGGAGTTCCCATATCTCAGTGCTGGTTATCTCTTCCTCCTGAGCTCACGGTGGCTGACTTTAACGCAAACGGTGCTATCTTATCCACCGAGGAGATTCTCACTAAACTGGGTCTAATGTTGCGGGCTGTCTTTCAAATTTTGCAGCTTAAGCACCTACTGGCTAAGGTAGTGGGGAAAGAGTGCAACCCCTCTCGCATTGAAGGCTTTCCTCAAGCAAATTAAGACTTTTGCTTGCAAATCCCATGGCATTTCTATCATATATAAGCTGGTCCTCACCTTTCGTCAGCCCCCTTCGATTGCTGGTTCTCGGGTCTGGCATGCTTCTTTCCCTGACGAAGTTATTAACTGGCATTCAGTATGGACAGGCCTATACACATATCTCACCCAGGACTGATATAGACTTACACAATACTGTATCTTAAACAATATGTATTATACTCTGGTAAAATTGGCTCAAATGAAGAGGCTTCTCTCTAACACGTGTTCTAGGTGCAACAAAGAGGAAGGCTCGCTCCTCCATATACTGTGGTCCTGTGAAAGGATATCTCCATTGTGGAAGCAAACTGAATCTGCTCTAGACCCATTGTTGAGACTACAGGGCCTCTTCTCCCCTGTCATATGTATCTTGGGGGATTACTCCTGAATTCCGGTGAAGGAGAGAAGGTTTCATATGACTCTAATCTCAGTGGCAGTCAAAAAGCTAGTGCTGAGGCACTGGATGGATCAAGTCACCATCTCTTATGCGAAATGGTTGCATGAAATATCATTGGCACTCTGCCTTGAACACTTAATTGCGAGTGTGCACCATCGCCTCTCATCTTTTAACAAAAATTGGGGGAAATTATATGCCCTCTATTTGTCTTGATACGATGTCTTGTGCTGAGTTCACGAGCCTCTCCTCCCTCTTTAATTATAGCTTAACGACTATCCTTGCTGTTTCCTTGTTAACCTTATGATAATAAAGTATAGGAGAGTGCACTGTGGGGGGGGTTTTTTTTTCTCAAGGTGGTGTTGATTTTATTTTCTCCAAATGTTATTCTATTCTATTTTATTAACCTGTGTATGGCCTTCTTGCCAGTATGCATTGACATTATTACATTTACTTTTCATATGTTGATGTATCGAGATATGCTTAATAAAGTATGTCAATTAAAAAAAAAAAAGGAAGTTCAGGGATCGTATGGAACAGGTGGATGCAGAGTACACTGTCTTGCCCACCTGATCCAGATAACGGGACTCCTGATAGGGAGGCTGAGAACTAAGGTGCTTCAGCTGTCGAGACTTGTCATGAGTAGCTGCTATGACCATCGAGTTGGCCTGAGGGTGTTCTACCAAAAAGGGTTCCTCCCTCGGCGCTCTATACAGCTTATCCGATTTCTTCGGAACAGCCGGAACTGTGGCTGGATGCTTCCAAGTAATCCTTGTGAGGTCCTGGAAATTATCCACTAAAGGAGGCACTACCAATGGCTTAGGCTCCTTTTGCCTCAGGTATTTTGCAAGTCTCCAGCATTCCAGGTCCAGATTCTATGTCTCCCATTCATTGGAGGCCTGGATGTGCCTCATGACGTTCATAAAGGTTGGATCGACAGGAGGTGAATGGGGTGTTTCCTTGTCATCAAGAGAACCTCCGACTCCTGAGAGGGACCGGTCTGAGGAAGAGGATGGTGAAGACCAGCTTCTACTAGGATATGGGGAAGCCGACCCATGTCTGGAAGGGTTTCAATCCCTAGAATGTTGGTTGCTATCCGACCCACGACGGCTATGGGACCAGTGTCAGCTCGGGGACGACAACAGAGTGAAGACCGGCACCTGTCTCTGGAGTGGTGATGGTTAGGAGAGCATCCATACCTGGTAAGGGACCTCTGACGGCTGCAGGACTTGCTCTTGGGCCGGGGCTGGCAGGGGCTGATAGACCGTGAACTGTGCTGTCGACGGTCCTTAGACCTGGACCGGGATCTAACCACCAGGGGTGAGCAGGATTTTGAAGCTCTGCACCGCTCATCCGGAGGTCTGGTTGGAGACTTTTGAGGAAGATCTGTGGTGCACTGGATGTCTGGCAGGTCGGGAACCAGAGTCAAATCCAGCTTCGGGGGCGCAATGTCCTTCTTTACCTGGCTCCACCAAAAAGAAAAGAGCTACGTTAGCTCCTCTTTACTGAAAACTGAAGCTGCAGTCTCCTTCAGGGGGATAGGCAAAGCCGTAAGGGCCTTGGGAGAGGAATCCAAAGAAGTGCCCTCCGGAATCAAGGACCTTGGAGCCACTGACTGTACTGTGACCAGTGTGGTTGTTTCCAAAGATTCATTGGCACCAGAATCTGTGTCCAGCACCATGGCTGGGGTCTTGGCTGTGCCCGGCTTTTGTTTTGCCAGTTTCGAAGGGCAGAACCCCAAAGGGGTCTTAGCCAGAGGGCCCCTTCCTTGGTCAGGGAGTTACCCGAAGCCCAAGGTAAAGCCATGATGGAGGCCTTTTTCAGCGGGGCTGAGGCTTGCGCCAAAGAAGAGGCCTTGGAAGCATCCGCCGAGGCCACAGGGATATGCAGCGGCGTGATCCTTGCCTTGGCTGAAGCCTTTTGTGAAGAAGCCCCCCATCAGGGCCAGCATTGGTGTCTTGGCAGGAGCAGGAGACAGCCTTGCCTCTGGAATGTTTCGGATGGCATGAACAGAAGAAACTGCCTAAGCCCGACAAGGAAGACTTCTTGTGTGGAGAGCATGACCTGGAACGCTAGTGGGATAGACCACAGTCCTTCTCACAGGACGTATAATGGTTTTTGTCCCGATGTTTGGTTTTCTCCCTGGAAGAGCTCTGCATGACTTTGACCTGCTTCTACAAAAGGTGGTCTTTCAGGGCCTTCAGGCACCAGAACCTGGTCCTGCTGGTAAAGCCCCTGCAGATCTTACAGGTTTGAAGGTCGTGGTCTGGGCCCAGGCAGAAGACGCAGGCTTCATGGCCATCCTTCAAGGGGATCTGGTGGCCACAGGCACACTTGGGTCTTCTTTGGGCCAGAGGACAAGACTGAGGATGGAGAAGACAAGTGACAATAAGAGAACTCGAAGGAAACAGGAGAGAACACTGGAAAAAAGGAAAAAGAAAAAACTTTTTGGAAATAAATTCGCTAGGACTGCTGAAATGCAAGCTAGGACTTCCCATTGAGAGCGGGTCTGTGGTGGGAAAAGAACTGAGGTGGAGCTAGGGACCGCCCCCTTTTGTACCATGACGGACGACAGGGCGGAACTGACGTCGGGAGGGCAGGCCCTGCTGGGTACTGCTAGCTAAGATTTTTCCAGTAGGTCTTAAAGCCAGTGTCATTAGTCCTAATGCTAATAGCCTGCTGCGAGAGCTCCTCTTGAAGATCTACTGTTACAGTAAGTTCTTACGTAACTGTACTTTATTGGGTGTTGAATGCACTCTGCCTGTGGCCTCATGTTTCAACCCACACAAGGTGTGATGGTATCATACAACGACACACACTCTTATTGTGTATTATTGCTTAATTATAGTATCATGATAGCACTGCTGTTATTAGGATTGCGTAGGAATCTAAGATTTTTCCGGTAGGTCCTAAGGCCTGCGGCATTAGTCCTAATGGTAACAGCCTGTTGCAACAGCTCCCACTCGAAGTAAGATGTGATGTTATTACACATGACACACACACATGGAGTGCATTATCTCTGTTGTAGTAAAAAGAGAAAAAAAATTAAAAATATATTTAAAAGTCATTTTTTTTACTCTGTTTTTAATGGGCAGGTATATATAAAGAAAAATAGTGCTACTCTATTGTTTTGCCCACTAGGTGTCGCTGCTGCTTTTCTTAGTCCCATGGATTTGCTCCCCCCACTCCACACATACGGTTATAATGAAATATTATTCACTGACTAGACTGTACCCCACCCTCTTCATCCCCACAACATACTGAGAACAAAGATACTTACTTATGCAGCCGTTGGGTCCGTAATTCCAGTAGCCAGGTGCACAATGCTTACAGTGCTGGTCAGTGACCCCACTGCGGCAGCTACACTGACCCGTCTGGGAGTGGCAGATCGTGTCGAGAGCTGCCACGTCACAATCGCATCGCCGACACCCTGAACAGCTGTCATATCCAAAGTACCCGACCTGTGGGAAAAAGAGGCACGTGGTTTTGATTCGGAACCTTATACTGCTAGTGTGTTAACTGCGTTGTGTGGGAGGAGTGTGCAGTTCACAATCCTCCTGCTGAAAAAGTACTGGAGTAGTGCCCGATGTTATATACGTCAGGCAGCCACTCTGACCACCAATCAGAAACCTAACTGGTCAAAACAAAATCTCAGGCAGTTAAACAACAAATCAAAATATGAATATATATATATATATATATATATATTTTTTTTTTTTTTTTTTTGCACATCACAGGTCATTTTTCACATAGCCAAACTGGCCACTTACTGGTATTTAAACTAGCCCACAGAAATGTCACTGGAGTTTGGCTACCAGTTTGGTGATATTTGCAGCACTGCCCTACAAGCTATGCAGTAACCTCGTTTCATTTGGGCACTGACATGGGGTTGTTTTCTGTGTACGTGGGCAGAAGCTGCTCGTCACACACAGTACCACTAGTAGAGATACAGCAGACAGCATCATTCTATCCTAATAGCACCCAAGTGTCAGTAATGCAGCGGAGCAAGCTGCCCTCCCTCCCTCCCTGGAGGAAAGCTCCTCCCCGACAGGCTCATCACAGGCCAGGCTCATTCATGAACCTGGGTTGCTAGCCTCGCAAGTGGCAGTACTGCTGCCGCACTGATGGGATCGCAAAGTGCTTTACTTTTAAGAACCCCTTCCCCTGAGCTGGACCCAGTGTAGGATCCTGGATGCTGGTACGCACACCACACAACCGAAACAAAAAATACAGTGAGCTCTGGAAAAACTTAAGCCAGTGCTTCCTTAGCAGCCAAATGGAGAACGACACAAACAGCAAGAAAGGAAGCACTCGAGAGACCAGACGTATCAGCAAATGTAGTCATCATCCTCAATGGATCAACACTGCTCCCTCTATTCCTGACTCTCCACCCTTCCCTTATCTTCACGTTGCCAATTACACAACTCTCTTCATCTCCTAGTACTGGTTTGGCTCTCTGTCATCCTATTTCTCCTCCCTCCTCCCCTCCTATCCTTCCAGCTCCATGCTCCCTCTGTTCAAGGGACCTGTGAACCTTCTCCACTCCTCAACCCCATTCCTCTGCCAGACAATCTGCCTCTTCCTACTGTCTGCCATTACTCAGGAACCAGCTTCCTCAATCCATTCAGCACTCCACCTCATTAGTATTCATCAAGCATCAGCTGAATCTCCATAATTCACCCACCTGCACCTGTCTGGACTGACATTATATTGCCTGATGCCACTATCAAATTGTTCATATTGCACTTTGTACAACATATTTTGCACTTTATCCTGTTCAGCACTGGTACCAGTTATGTATTCTTGTTGCTAATCTGTCTGTACTTTATTTGTATCATATATTACATTTGTTACAGTTTTACTCCTGCAACCCTTTCCCCAGGTTGTACCTGGAAATGAGCCTTGGCTCAATGTGCTTTTCCCGGTTACTAATTTTCAAATAAATAAACATTAAATTGATCTAAATATCCATTTGCTAGTATATCTGGTCCCTTGAGTGCTTCTTTTCTTACTGTTTACATGGACTGGAGCGGCCAGCCCGTGACACTGAGGGTTGAAGTGCTGGATGTCACACCAGCAACCCGGGTTCGAGAACGGACTCAGGCCGCTGAGGGTCAGTGGGGAAGGAAAGGATTGAGCGTCTGGAGGACTGCTCTCCTTTCCTGGGAGGGAGGGGGACACGAATCCACCATCTAGCAACTCCCAGTGGAGACTAGAGGTCATTTTAGCAGTCGGATCCAAATACAGGGGGATCGATCGGCCGCAGCGGCTCTCCTGCGGGCTTGCGCTGGAGTGTGCACATGCCACGCTGGAGTGCACTGCACTGCCAGGCTGGTGTGGGGGGAGAACAAGTTGACAAAACTCCTGATCCATGGACAGGCAAAGGCGCTGCCTATGTCCTGGCCACACTCCTGCCGTTGGACTCACCATCCAGGGACACCCTCAGACTCCAGCACTGGCATGCTGGATTATAGATAGAGCACGTGGGCAGCCCTACCTCAGGGGGTTCAGAGCAGGGGGATTTGCCAGGCTGGAGCGACCTGCCTCTGGTGACTTTCAGACAGGGAGGTAGAGTCAGGCATAGGTTGGTAGCTGAAGAAAGTTCCACAGAGCCAGGAGAACAAAAAAAAATAAAAATAAAAATACATCCACCAGAGCACCAATTCATTTTTTTTCTCCATCTTACCCATGAGCCTCTGCACCCTGGTTGGGGGACATTGCTGTGGCTACACCCTTCCCCTTGGTGGAAAGGTGAGTAAACAACTGTGTTCACACCTCAGGCCAACAGCATTCCATAATGAGATGAGTGAGGGACGGTGGCATGAATGCCATTCAGCCACGCCAATTATCTCACCTCCCTGATATGTTAGACTCCCACTGTGGGATTCCTGAGGATTATATCCTCACCCTGGCCTCCCAGGTGGCAGTACAGTCCACTCCACTTATAACAAGCACTGTCATAATACACAATCGGTTATAGCGAACAAGAACTGATTTCCCAAATAAAATCTTTCAAATCCAATACATTCTTTTCTGGTTATAACAGACAGAAACTTTGCTTATAACAGATGCTATGAAGCTTTAATTTGCATTTGTAGTGCTTTTTTTGGGGCGGGGGAGAATGCACAGCTAGTGAGGAGAGTAGTTTAGTGTATCATGTCCTGGATGTGGTCCTGTCAGACGGCAACCTCATCAGGGACCTAGCTGTTGGGGACCCACTGGCGGGAAGTGATCACGCCGCGGTTTGGTCCTCCCTTGACCTGGGGGGGAGGCACTGCAGGTTTCTAGGAGGGTGAAGGACTTCGGTGGAGTGGTGGATGCCAAAATGAATAACTCAGAGCAGTATAGAAGGGCTACGGCCCAAGCATATAAAATGCTGGGGTGCACAGCCCAGGGGATAACCTCAAGGAGTCAAGAGGTGCTCCTTCCGCCATACAACTGCCTGGTTAGACCACACCTTGAATACTGCATGCAGTTCTGGTGTCCCTACTTAAAGAGGAACATTGCTCTTTTGCAGAGGGTCCACAGGAGAGTGACTAGGGTGGTACTGGGACTAGGGGAAAGGCCCTATTAGGAGAGCCTGGAGGAGGTGAACCTGTACTCACTGGTGGAGAGAAGGAACGGGGGGGGATATGATAGAGGTCTTCAAATATCTCAAAGGAATGAACAGGCTAAGCACTGAGGGGTGCTTCAGCTGAAGGAGGTGGGGGCACCAGGGGTCACCAATGAGGCTGGATGGGGAGACTGAGGGGAAACAAGGAGACGCTACTTCACTGAGCGGGTGGTGGAGCCTTGGAATGTGCTGCCCGGGAAGTTAGTGGCTGCTAGGGACGGTGGAGGGGTTCAAGAAAGGTTGGGGTAGGTATAGGGGAAGGGTGCATCCCAGAGCCCTGCTGGGGCATGGGGGTGGGGGACCTTGTAGGGAGGGAGGGGGAGGGGCACATAACTGTGCCCTGGGAAGGCACTGATTATCGAGCAGACTTGATAGACCATAGGGCCTAATCTGCTGGCTTCTTAGTATGTTAGTATGTAAGAATTACGATAGGAGCTACAAAGCTGTAGAAACGTTTATTAATTAACAACAGTAAAAGAAAATGGCATATTTCAATAAAACACTTACAGTAAATTGCCTTTGTTCTTACTGTCCTGGAACACCAACATCCAGCCACCAGAGTTACTATTATCTCCTGCAGTAAACATCCTTATAAAACTCATGTTCGCTGATCATTAAATGACTAAATAAACACGCAGAATAGAGCAACATACATGCTAGGCAGGACTTGGTGTCATTTATTGATTTATATAATGGATTCTCATTCACTTTGATCCCTTGCTCACACAAAGACACACCCAATACACAGGTTCTGCTGCCTCCACTGGATAGAACGGACAGTAGTTACAGCAGACAAAGGATGGGTGCACAGATGCATCCATCATAACAGGCTTGCACTGTACAACGCTGTGTTACTGCACTACACTGCTCACTAATGCTGAACACTACTGGGGAGGGCTGCTTAACCCTACAGCGTTAAAATAGGAGTTTTACTCCATGATGTCCCATTATACTCATTTCAATCCTTCCATTCACTTAGCTGCACTACTGCTCTGCAATATCACCATTCTCCCTCCCTCATCCTGAGTTCCCACTCGTGGTATCTGGTCTCTTCTCTGGTGGCTGACTTCCACTTCCTTACCTCACAACGGTCACAGCGTGGACCTGTCACACCAGGCTTGCATCGACACACCCCTGTTCTGTGATCACATGACTCTGTGCCGCACGGGGAGCAGTTACATTCTGGAAACAAAAACAAAGAGAATTATAATGGCATTAACCTCCGAGGTTTCTGATGGATGAAAAAAGCGAACAAGGCTCCAGCAGGAAGGCATTTGGTTTTTTTTCTAATATTTTTTTTTTTTTTTTTACCAGCTGTGTTTGCTATGGTGAAAATGCTACACCCATAACCTCTTATTCCATTTTTGAGTGCTCTTTTTCTTCTATTTGTAAGATGCCCTTTTCTCCCACTTTAAAACTGATTTAGCAATTGTTGTAGAGATTTGAAACTGTATAAGGAGGGCTGTAGTTTTGTGGCCAGGAGTGAACCCTGAATTCAGCAGTGCCCCATAAAGTCAGGAAGCCATTTCTGTCACAGGTTAGTTCATCTTGGTTAGAAGAGTGTTGAACAGAGCGTGTGCAAATACAGCTGAGAGTTTTCAGAAGAACCTGGGTGAAATTACATTTAATGGTGTTCCACTTTACTTATTTAAAATCTAAATAAAACGCTAAAATAGACTCAAAACTGGGAAAAAGAAGGGGGCTGGCTGGGAGAGAAGGATTACACATCCCACAGGATGCTCTCCTTGGAGGGAGGGTTGCCGCTAACACCAGGTGACTGCCATCTGGGTGGACATGGGTAGTGATGCAGGCAAGAGCACTGCTCAGGCGGAGGGGGATGCCCACTGGCTGGATCAGTGCGTTGCCACATAACTGCGCTTCAATGTGCACCAGCCTGTTGTCTGCCCTACCTGGCATCTCAGAGGGAACTGGGAAAAACATGTAGAAGAAAATGTCTGGCAGTGTTGAGGGATGACGCATCAATGGTACTGTACAGCCCTGACATGCCAACTTTCTGCCTGCTCCCCCAGAACCAAGTTCTTTGGGGCAGCCTGGGCAACTCCCCACCTTCCCCCTTGGAGGGAGAAATCTGAGATAAGAGGGGGCAGGGTAAGTAGCAAAGAAGGTTTGGCTGGGCTAAGAGGTTGCAAGGGGAAAGGTGTGGATGGGGGCAGCTGCAGGAGGGGGACAAAACATAAATTAAACAAAAAAATTGGTAAAAGGTATCTAACAAGACAAAAGAGGAAAAGGGCAATCTGAAATGGAACAAATAATGGCGGAGGTAAAAATGTTCACCATGCTGGCCCGGTGGCGCAGAGGGCTGAGGCGCTGGCACCTTACCTCACATTACACCAGCGACCCGGGTTCTGGAATGTCCTCGGATCGCCGGGGAGTCGGCTGGGGTGGGTTGAAGCAGGATTGAGCGCGGCTCTCCCCTCCAAAGGGGTGGCTGCCCGCTCGTCCGTAGCCACGCTCCCACCGGGTGGTGGTCTGGTGGGTGTGAAGGTGGCAGAAGCAGCGACATAAGTCAGGGAGGGGCAAGGTGGAGCCGCCGAATCTGGGCGTGTGCAACTCCAGCGATCACATGCATGTGTATCGCCGAGTCCTCGTGAAGGGAGAAAAAGTGAAAAACAATGAAGTGTATATCGAAAAAAAAAAAAGAAAGTTCACCATAACCTGAACTGCTGCGTTAGCCCCATTTTCACTGCATCCCCTGCTCTTGTTCCATAACCAGTTACATTTTTTGCAGTCCTTTTTGATCACGGCATCTCCGAAGTAGCCAGGGGCGCAGTGTTCACAGTGAGGCCCGGCAGTGTTGTGCATGCATCCCACGCAGACTCCTGTCAGAGGGTCGCACTCACTGAACAGCATGTTGGGGTCTGTGTTTCCATTGCAGTTGCATGGTTCACATGAGCTGCCAATCACCATTGGGTTACCATAGTAACCGGGGGCACATCTGTAAGGGGATACCAAAAAAAAAAACAGTATTGACAACATTCATTTTAACAAAAAAAAATCAGACTGATGAACTCCAGGGGACTGAGTCACTAATATTGTGTGAAACTTTCTTGAAGTTAGATTGTCACTAGCAGGCACACTTCAACTGCATGAAGCTGTACAGACAGATGAAACTCAAAAGTAAGATGTTGCCACCATTTACCTGACACAGTCTCCATCCCCATGTCAGCAGCTCTCACAGTCTCTGCCACAAAGTCTGTTTACAAGAAAGGCTACTCCCACTCCCCCACCCCTGAGATTTACAACTCTGTAAATAAGAGGCATATCCCCAACCCAAACTGCATGTTTCTGTTTACAAATAACTACTTTTTTTTTTTTAAATCAAGCTTCTCATTTCCACTTCTGCCCAGCAGCACCATGCCCCCCCCCCAATCACTGACCTACAAGAACAGGTTACTCACCTGTAACAGTAGTTCTAGGAGTGGTATATGTTGTTCATCCACACTCATTGGCATGTCCCTTTCCCCTTTAAATCTTGCCGGAAGTCTTCAAGCTGGCTCCTCCCACCCATTCAGGTGGTATATACCTCGTATCCGCCCCATGACACCAGATCTTAGCCCGCCGGAAGCCAGACTGTGTGCATCTGCAGCCGGGGAGGTCGGGTGGTTCCGTGTGGATGAACAACATATACCACTCCTAGAACTACTGTTACAGGTGAGTAACCTGTTCTTCTAGGATCGTGGATATGTTGTTCATCCACACTTATTGGCAGACTCCTAGCAGTTCTCTGGGAGGAGGGAGGCACACGCCCCCTACTTAGGGAACAGAGATTGGAGAACTGAGATCCCAAAACCAGCATCCCGGCGTGACTCAAGGTCAATGTGGTAGTGAATGACAAAGGCATTTGCTGACTTCCAGGTAGCAGCCCAACAGATTTCCTGGATAGGGATGTTCCTGGAAGCAGCCACCGATGCAGCAGCACGGTGGATATAATGAGCTCTCATCCCTCTGGGAGGCTCCTTGCTTGCCAACTCATAGCACAGACATATGCATGATGTAATCCCATCTTGCAATGGTCCGTTTAGCTGTAGGTCTGCCAGAAGAGGCTTCAGCATAGGTGATCAACAGCTCGCGAACCTCTCCACGAATTTCCACTGTCCTCTCCTTATAACAGGAGAGAGCACATCTCAGGTCCAAAGTATGGAGCCTGTACTCAGCCTCTGCGGTATAATTAGGGTAGTATACCGGCACAGTCAACACCTGGTTAAGGTGAAACTCTGACACAACCTTCGGAAGGAATTTCAGGTGGGGGCGCAGGACAACTTTGTCCCTGTGGAAGACCAGATAAGGGGAGTCCACGGAAAGCGCCTGGAGCTCCCCTGTCCTTCTGGCAGACATGACAGCCACCAGGAAGGGCATCTTCCATGACAAGTATGACAGTTCACACTTGTGCACTGGTTCAAATGGCTTGCCCATGAGCTTCGCCAACACCAGCAGTAGATCCCACAGAGGTGGAGGTTCACGCATTGGATGGGATATGTGATCCAGGCCTTTGAAAAAGCACCCGACCACTGTCTCCTGCGCCAATGTCGGCTGACTGGTCCACGCCCAGTAAGCAAAAATGGCTGCCAGGTGCACCTTAAGGGTCGATGACCGCAGATCCTCTTTGGAGAAAGACCAAAGGTAGTTGAGAATGTCAGCCACAGAACAGGATAAGGGGTAAAGGGTCGATGACCGCAGACCCCCTTTGGAGAAAGACCAAAGGTAGTCGAGAATGTCAGCCACAGAACAGGATAAGGGGTCCAGGCCCTTACCCTGACACCAAACGGAAAACCTTTTCCATTTGAAGGCACAACATTTCCTTGTCGATTCCTTTCTAGATGCCTCCACCACGGTGTAAACATCGTCAGAAAGACCTAAAACCTAGAACTCTAGCCGTTCAGGTACCAGGCTGTAAGGTGCAGGGACTGAATGTCCAGATGGAATACCTTCCCCTGATTTAGAGATATCAGGTCCGGGCATGTACAAAGCCGCTCCGGGGGCCTGCAGCCGAGGCGGAGGAGATCTGGGTACCAGAACTGGCGCGGCCAGTCTGGGGCTATCAGAATCACCTTCGCCTTGTCCCTCCTCACCTTGAGTAACACCTTGTGGATCAAGGGAAATGCAGTGAAGGCATAGAGGAGGCCTGGGGTCCACGGCCTCGAGAAGGCATCCCCCTGCAGTGAGCCCTGCTGAGGGGAGTGGGCATGCAACAGCCTCAGCATGGTGTTTTCCCTGGAGGCAAACAGGTCCATCATCGGTTTGCCCCAATGGGAGAACAAGCTGCATGCTACATCTGGATGGAGAGACCACTCGTGGGATGTCTGGCCAATGCGACTGAGAGCATCCACCAGCTGGTTCGAGGCTCCTGCCACATGGATGGCTAGCAGATCCGCCTCCAACCGGCTCAAGAGGGTCCAGATGTGGAGCGCCTCCTTGCACAGCAGACGGGAGTGCGTGCCACCTGGTTTGTTGAGGTAGTACATGGTCGTGGTATTGTCCGACTGGACTTGAACCATTTGACCCCAGAGCTGAGGAGCGAAAGCTGACAGTGCCAGTCTGACTGCTCTGAGCTCCAACAGGTTGATGTGGCATCAGGACTCCTTGGGGGTCCAGAGCCTGTGGGCCCTGTTGTCCCCCATGTGAGCTCCCCAGCCCATGAGAGAGGCAATCGGTCATGAGGCCGACCGTCGACTCGGGGTGGACAAACGGGATCCCTTCTGGCAACTGGTCTGAGGCGGTCCACCATTGGAGAACGTCCCACATCTTCTGGGTTACAGTGATCAGCTGGTCGAAATGACCGTGGCGCTGAGTCCACTGGGCAGTCAACTCCCACTGAAGGGGGCGCATGTGCAACCAGATCATATGGACCACTGAGGTGCATGCTGCCATGTAATCCAGATGGTGCAGAAAGTCCCAGGCCGGGAGCAAGTGCCCAACCAGAAATGATTGGGCAAAGGAGGAGGGAACCTCCGCCCTGTCCACCGGAAGCTGAGCTCTGGCTTGAAAGAGTCAAGCTCTGCCTTGACAAGAGTCGAGCTCTGCCCCAATGAAGCCCATCACCTGAGAAGACACGAGTTCCAACTTGGCCTCGTTGATCAGGAGACCGAGTTGGGAGCAAGTTTGGAGGGCCAGATCCCTGGGCCTCTCCACTTCCTGTTGGGTGGAAACTGCAAGGAGCCAATTGTTGAGGTAGGGGTAAATTCTGACCCCCGATGCCAGAGATGGGCCGTCACCACTGCAATGCATTTGGTGAAGACCCGTTGGGCCAATGACAGGCCAAACAGCATGGCTCGGAACTCATACAGGGTCCCTTCTACCCTGAAATGGAGGAACCACTGATGGGACAGACGGACTGGGACATGAAAGAATGCATCCTGCAGATCCAGTGAACAGAACCACATGTTTCACTCCAAGGATGGTATGATCTGGGACAGAGTGACCATCCGAAAAGTGTGCAACCTGAGATATTGATTCAGGTCGTGGAGATCTAGAATAGGGAGCCAGCACCCCATCCACTTGGGCACCCGGAAGTACCTGGAGATGAAGCCTGGGTCTGTTGGAGGATCCGGAAATGGAGCTACTGCCTCCTTGAGGAGGAGATAAGCGATGTTGTTTTGAAGAGCTGAGTGTGTGTGTGTGTGTGTGTGTGTGTGTGTGTGCAGAAATCCATTCTTTCTGAGGGGCACGGGCTCAGCTGGGAGGGTACTGCTCGAATTCTAGAGGCAGTCCCTGCCCGACCACTTCAAGAACCCACCCGTCTGTAGTGATAGCGGACCAGGCGGAAAGAAAGTGGCAGAGCCGACCCCCCATGGGAAGACAGAGAGCTGGCATGACGGGAATGGGGTGGCAACCCCCAACCCATCACTGAGCAGGCTTGGAGAAGGACGAGGCTCCGGGACCGGAGCCTCGGCTTCCTTTACAGCCCTGTTGGGGTCCAGGCTTGGGCCGAGGGTGCCAAGCTTGAGCCTGCTCCTGATACTGATGCTGCTGTCCTCCCTGGTAGGAGGACTGCTGAACTGCAGGGAAAGAGTGCCGAAAAGGCTTCTTTCTCTTCTGTTGGTTCTTGCCCGAAGAACTTTTAGCAGAAGTGGCATACAAGGTGGCACTGGACTGCTCTATGCGCTGTAGGTGACCGACCACTCCTGGGCCGAACAAGTCAGTCTCAAGGAAGGGTACATCAGCTAACTTGTGCTGAGTATCTGCCATGAAGGAGGAGAGCCTCAGCCAAGCCCTGCAGTGAGAGGCAACTGCGGCAGCCATCGAGTGGGAACAAGAATCCCAAATGTCCAGGGCCATCAGGAGCAGCTGCTTGGCAACAGCACGGCCCTGATCCCAAACCTGCTTAACCATGGTCTGCATGTCCACAGGGAGATGTGAGAGGACTTCATCTAATGACCCAAGAAGGGCATAAGAGAAGTGTGCCATGATGATAGCCGAACTTGCCTGGCAAAGGCCCAAGGAGGAAGCCACACAGACTTTCCGCACTGAATGGTCCAGAAGCTTGGACTCTTTATCGGGGGTCAATCAGTGTCAGCAGAACTGCCAGTATGCCTGAACACAGAGGCAGTCACCAGGCTCTCGGCCAAAGGGTGCTCTGTGAACCCCGCTAGGGACCCCATGGGCACTGTGTACTTGTGGGCAGACGGTGCTGGACAAGAGGCAGGACGCTGCCATAGTTCAAGGGTCAGACCAACAATGGCCTCAGCCACAGGAAAGGCCTCCGTCGGGGTATCCCCCCTTCTTGAAGATACCTGTGAGGGGGGTACTCCACCTTTTTCTGGATGGGTTCCAGGGGCATCCCTGTGGAATCAGAGATGAGGCGAAGGATCCCTTGGAAGGAGGAAGGACCTTCCTCCATCCCTGTGCCAACGGATGACTCATCATCCCCATGATGAGAGTGAAGCCCGGTGACATCCGAGTCCGAAGAGTCAGGGTACAGCGGCCTGCCGCCCAAATCCCCCTCAACCCGCCAAGGGCATTCCGGGATCACCGTGACCGACAGACGTCGGGGTAGTCCAGTGTCTGGTCAGTCTTCATTGGAAGGAGCCCCTCCTACACGCTGCTTAGGCGGTGGCTCCACCACTGTTGGTGGAGAGACTGCTATAGGCTGAACAGGTTGTCGCGCCGGCCCCGCAGGCGGGGGAACTGAAGGCTTCAGTTCCGAGGGGGTCGGCTTCATCCTAGGAGGTGAAAGCCAAGTAATGACCAGGGTAAGAGCCAGAGCTGGCTTATGTCCGGACAATATCAGCTGTTGCTACACAAGGTCCTCGAAGCGCCGACTAAGTTTACGTCGGAGCCTCTCCTCATCTGAGGAGGATGAAGACGACTGGTGGCATTGCCTCTTTTTGGAGGGCTTATGGCTCTTCCTCGGCCGTTCAGATGAGGGGGTTCTAGACCTCAACAGAGATCGGACAGGCTGACTCGGTCACTCGGGAGACACTGGTGGGACCGGTGAAACCCATGGGTCTGGATCAGGACCTCAATGGTGACACAGCGGGCTGGGTCTCCTCATCGGGGAACACAAGGACCTGAGTCCTCTCCAAAGAGTTGTTGGCTGGGGCCGGCAATAACTGGTCAATTGGATCGAGAACAACTGCGTCCTCATCGGCCACATCCTCGGTCATCTGGCCAGACAGAAGATCCTTGAAGTCTGCGGCCGAGGAAGTGATCTCAACCGAGGTCGAGACCGCATGCTCCTGGGACTGAGACCTCTCTCAGTCCCAAGAGCGCCTTCGCCAAGACAAAGACGTGCTCGGTTCCTTATCCCACTTTCGGGATCCAGAGGAGTGCAAGCCTGTGGGCGCCTCTCCCTGGGTGGGGAAAAGACTGGCACAACTCCTTGAAGGAGCCCGAGAATGTGGAGCCCAGGTTGAGTGGAATGAAGAAGCTTCGAGTGTCCGAAGCACGAGCTGCTTCTTTGAATGCCTTCCTGCGTTCCAGCTGTTCGTCGGAACCCACAGCCACAGAAACGGCCCACCTAGCCTCCTTGGACTTCACCAGAGGATTCCTCTTCTCCAGTCTCCCCAGTTTGAGACATGCCAGGCAGTCATCCAGGATGTTGGGATGGAAGGCCATACAGAAACTGCAGGATGAGGTGTCATGGCCGACACCAAGGCAGTAGACGCATGTGAGGTGAGGATCGGTGCGCAACGTTTTCTGGCTGCAAGGACACCGGCGAAATCCAGGGGAAGATTTTTCTTCCATGATCGATGATGCGAAGAGATGATCGCTAACTCAAACAATTTTTAATTTTGGTAAAACCGAAGTTTTGAAAGCCAAGGCCTACAAAATGTGTGAGCACGAGAGAGGCAACCTGCATCTTCCAGCAGAAAGGAAGATCTGGCGTCACGGGGTCAGAGCCAAGGTATATACCATCCGGGTGGGAGGGAGGAGCCAACTTGTAGACTTCCAGCAAGATTTAATGGGGGAAAGGGACATGCCAATAAGAGTGGATGAACAACATATCCACAATCCTAGAAACACAATTACTGGTTATCAACTACTTACCCAGAACCACACAGTAGGAGGTGGCCTGCCATACTGGTCATGCATGTGCCAGCAGGGGGTGCTGGTGTGGGCCAGACTGTGGCTTTTTCATCCATCTCTGTGTTTCTTTATCCCCACAGGTACCGGGGTGCAATGACGCATGCACCCAATACATCCAGCAGCTACCACTCCCCATTCTTGTGCTTCCCTAACTGTGCTCCCAGCTGCTCTCCACTAGGTGGCACTCATGCAGCAGAAGCAGTGTCCCACCCACATCCCCGAGGAAGGAAAGCAGTCCTTGGGACCCTCAATCCTACCTCCTCCAGCCTGCCCATGAAGGCATGGTTTGTTCCTGAATGCAGATCACTGGCCTCATTGGGGGCAGCGCTACCTATACTGACCTGAGCATTCCTTACTAAGTAATAAGCCATGACAGGGTGTGCATATAGGATTTTAATGCACACCCCAATGGTATAGTAAGGCCCAAGGCCTAAGGCTAAGTGTCCTTACACCCCTGGGAAGTTCATTAAATTCCTATGATGCAACCGGGTAATGTAACATTTAAAAAGACAAAGAGCTTGTCTCTATCTCCTTCAAGAAACCCACCTCACAGACACAGAACATCAGAAATTGAACTGAGGGAAGAGATATGAAGTATACGCCTCCTCATACTCTAGAGGCAGAAAGCAAGGAGTCACCATTTTGGTCCCTTCTGATACCTCCCTCGAAATTGCAAACACTTATAGAGACAGCCATGGCCATTATACTATATTAAAAGGCCTTTTGTATGGCCAACAGGTAATCATAGGAAATGTCTATTTCCCTCCTCAAACCTACCTTAAAAAATTTTGAAAATTTCTTTCTCACCTCCTTGATTATCTCCAAGGCTTATTAATCTTGGGGGGAGACTTTAATACGACCTTTACTCCATCCCTGGGTTGCTCTCATCCACATAAACATCAACATAATAAGACAACCAAACAGGTAATACACACCTTAGACCATCTAGGGATTACTGATGTCTGCCGAAGTACTTTTCTGTCCTCTTCGGGATACACCTATTATTCCCCCAGATTTCACTCCCACTCCCATCTTCATTACTTTTTACTACCTGTGAGCATTTATCTAAAATTCAAGACATCTCCATCGGCCCTGAATTGCTCTCTGACCATCACCCTCTTATTTTAAAAACAGACCTAGGAATAACTCCAAAGAAGACCTTATGGAGACTTAACCACCTACTCCTACAAGATAAGGAATTTCAAAACATGATTCAAAAAAGAATACCTCAGTTCCTGGCTGACAATGCACATTCCACCCCTACCGAAGCTATTATGTGGGATGCGTTGAAAGCTACCATTCGAAGGGAAATAAGAACAGGTTACTCACCTGTAACAGTAGTTCTAGGAGTGGTATATGTTGTTCATCCACACTGTCTGGCATTGTCCCTTTCCCCTTTAAATCTTGCCGGAAATCTTCAAGCTGGCTCTTCGCACCACCGAATTGGTAAATCGTAGCTCCATACCATGCATAGTCTAGCCGCTGGAAGCAGGTTGTATGCCTTAAGCCGGGGAGGTCGGGTGAGACATGTGGATGAACAACATACCACTCCTAGAACTACTGTTACAGGTGAGTGTTCTGTCTTCTAGGAGCATGGATATGTTGTTCAACCACACTGTCTGGCAGACTCCTAGCAGTTCTCCAGAGGAGGGAGGCAAGGTGCATACCTCTACTTAGGAAAAGAGATTGAGACCCGAGGCCCCAAACCAGCATCACGCCTTAACCAAGGTCGATGTGGTAATGGGTAATAAAAGTGTTCGCTGACTTCCAGGTAGCAGCCTGACAGATTTCTGAATAGGGATGTCCCTGGAAGCAGCCACCGAAGCAGCAGTATGGCGGATAGAATGAGCCTTATCCCTCTGGGAGGCTCCTTGCCCGCCAACTCATAGCACAGACCTATGCATGATGTAATCCATCTTGCAATGGTCTGTTTGGCTGCAGGTCTGCCAGAAGCAGCTTCAGCGTAAGTGACAAACAGCTGGTGAACCTCTCCCGGAATTTCCGTTGTCCTCTCCTTACAGTAGGAGAGAGCACACCTGAGGTCCAGAGTATGGAGCCTGTACTCAGCATCCGAGGTGTAGTTAGGGTAATATACCGGCAGAGTCAACACCTGGTTGAGGTGAAACTCTGACACCACCTTCAGAAGGAATTTCGGGTGGAGGCACAAGACAACTTTGTCCCTGTGAAAGACCAGATAAGGGGAGTCCACCGAAAGCGCCTGGAGCTCCCCTGTCATCCTGGCTGACGTGATAGCCACTAGGAAGGCAGTCTTCCACAAGTGCGAGAGCTCACACTTGTGCATGGGTTCGAATGGCTTGCCCATGAGCTTTGCCAAAACCATCTAGAGATCCCACAGAGGTGGAGGTTCACGCACCGGAGGGGATATGTGATCCAGGCCCTTGAAAAAGCGCACAATCACAGTCTCCTGTGCCAACGTTGGCTGACCAGACCGCGCCCGGTAAGCAGAGATGGCTGCAGGTGCACCCTAAGGGTTGATGATCGAAGACCCCCTATGGAGAGGGACCAAAGGTAGTCCAGAATGTTAGCCACAGAGCAGGATAAGGGGTCCAGGCTCTTTCCCTGACACCAAATGGGAAATCTTTTCCATTTGGAGGCATAACATTTCCTGGTCGATTCTTTTTGAGATGCTTCCACCACGGTGTAGACATCTTCAGAAAGACCCAAAGCCTGGAACTCTAGCCGCTCAGGAACCAGGTTGTGAGGTGCAGGGATTGAAGGTCCAAGTGGAAGACCTTCCCCTGGTTCAACGATATCAGGTCCGGGCATGCACAAAGCCACTCCAGGGCCCTGAGGCTGAGGAGATCTGGATACCAGAACTGGCGTGGCCAATCTGGGGCTACCAGAATCACCTTCGCCTTGTCCCTCCTCACCTTGAGTAACACCTTGTGGATCAAGGGAAATGGAGGGAAGGCGTACAAGAGGCCTGGGGTCCATGGCCTCGAGAAGGCATCCCCCTGCAGCGAACCCCGCTGAGGGGGGCGGGCATGGTACAGCCTCAGCTTGGTGTTCTCCCTGGAGGCAAACAGATCCACCAATGGTTTTCCCAACGGAGAACAGGTCGTAAGCTACCTTTAGATGGTGAGACCACTCGTGGGATGTCTGGCCTATGCGGCTGAGAGCATCCGCCAGTTGGTTCGCGACTCCTGCCACATGGATGGCTAGGAGATCCGCCTCCAGCCGGGCTGGATTGGCGTCCAGATCCGGAGCGCCTCCTTGCACAGCAGACAGGAGTGCGTGCCGCCCTGTTTGTTGAGGTAGTACATGGTCGTGGTATTGTCCGTCTGGACTTGAACCACTTGACCCTGGAGCTGAGGAGCGAAAGCTGACAGGGCCAGTCTGACTGCTCTGAGCTCCAACAGATTGATGTGGCATTGGGACTCCTCGAGGGTCCAGAACCCGTGGGCTTTGTTGTCCCCCCATGTGGGCTCCCCAGCCCATAAGAGAGGCGTCAGTCATAAGGACGACCATCGGCTCGGGGCGGACAAACGGGACTCCTTCCTGCAAATGACTCGGAACGGTCCACCATTGGAGAGTGTCCCACATCTTCTGGGTGACTGTGATTAGCTGGTCGAAGAGACCCTGATGCTGAGACCACTGGGCGGCCAGCTCCCACTGAAGGGTGCGCATGTGCAATCTGACCCAACGGACCACTGAGGTGCACGCCGCCATGTAACCCAGAAGGCACAGGAAGCCCCGGACAGGGCGCAAGTGCCCAACCAGAAATGACTGGGCAAAGGAGGAAAGAACCTCCGCCCTGTCCACCGGGAGCAGAGCTCTGGCTTGAGGAGAGTCAAGCTCTGCCCCGATAAAGCCCATCACCTGAGAGGGCATGAGTTCCCGACTTGGCCTCGTTGATCAGGAGACCTAACTGGGAACAGGTTCGGAGGGCCAGGTCCCTGGACCTCTCCAACTCCTGCTGGGAGGAACCTGCCAGGAGCCAATCGTCGAGGTGGGGTATATTCGAACCCCTTGACGCCGTAGATGGGCTGCCACCACTGCAATACATTTGGTGAAGACCCTTGGGGCCGATGACAGGCCGAACGGCATGGCTCTGAACTCGTACAGAGTCCCTTTGACCCTGAAGCGGAGGACCCGCTGATGGGAAGGACAGATTGGGACGTGGTAGAATGCGTCCTGAAGATCCAGTGTACAGAACCACATGTTCCGTTCCAGGGATGGTATGCTCTGGTTCAGAGTTACCATCCGGAAGGTGCGAGACCTGAGATACCGATTCAGATCATGGAGATCTAGGATGGGGCGCCAACCCCCTGTTCGCTTGGGCACCAGGAAATACCTGGAGACGAAGCCTGGGTCTGAAGGATGATCCAGCACTGGGGCAACTGCCTCACTGAGGAGGAGCTGCGCAATTTCATCCCGAAGGGCCGACTGGGTGCCAACTGAGATCCTTTCTTCCCGTGGGGCATGGGTTCAGCTGGGAGGGTACTGCTCGAACTCTAGGGGCAGACCCTGCCCCACCACTTCCAGAATCCACCTGTCCAAAGTGATACCAGACCAGGCAGAAAGGAAGTGGCGGAGCCGGCCCCCCACGGGTGGACCCAGAATTGGCGTGATGGGTGCGGGGGAGGTCACCCCCGACCCATCACTGTGTAGGCTTGGAGGAGGCACCTGGACCAGCACCTCGGCCTCCTTTGTGGGGCTGTTGGGGACCTTGCTTGGGCCTAGGGTGCCAAGCTTGAGCCTGCTGCTGTTGCTGACCTCCCTGGAAGGAGGGCTGTCTGACCGCAGGGGAAGAATGCCGAAAGGACTTCTTCTTGCGCTTCTGCTGATTCTTGACCGAAGAACCCTTAGCAGAGGTGGCATCTAAGGTGGCATTAGACTGCTCAATGTGCTGTAGATGACCTGCCACTCCCGGACCGAAGAGGTCGTTGCCAAGGAAGGGCACATCAGCTAGTTTGTGTTGAGTATCTGCAGGAAAGGAGGATAACCTCAGCCAAGCCCTGCGGCAAGAGGCTACCGCTGCAGCTAGTGAACGGGCACAGGAATCACCAATGTCCAGAGCTGTCTGGAGCTGTTGTTTAGCAACAGCCTGGCCCTGGCCCCGGACCTGCTTGACCGTGGTCTGCATGTCTGCTGGGAGATGAGGAAGAACTTCATCCAACGACCCCAAAAGGGCATGAGAGAAGTGTGCCATGATCACTGCTGAGCTAGCCTGATGAAGGCCTAAGGATGATGCCGCGTAGACCTTCCGGGCCGAGTGGTCCATAAGTTTGGACTCCTTGTCCGGAGGGCAGTCAGTATCCATAGAGCTGCCCATTCACCTGAATACTGAGGCAGTCACAAGGCTTTCCGTCAAGAGGTGCTCAGTAAAACCCGCCAAGGACCCCATGGGCACCGCGTACTTGCGGGCCATGTGGGCAGAGGGAGCCGGGCAGGAGGCTGGATGCTGCCAAAGTTCCAGAGCCGGGCCAACTATGGCTTTGGCCACTGGGAAGGCCTCCGTCGGAGTATCCCCCCTCTTGAGAATATCCGTGAGAGGATATTCTGCCTTCTTCTGAATAGGCTGCAAAGGCATGCCCGTGGACTCTGAAATGAGTCGAAGGATACCCTGGAAGGAGGAAGGCCCTTCTTCCATGCCTGACACCGACAGCTCATCATGAGAATGAAGGCCGGTGTTCTCCGAATCCGAGGAGTCCAGATACAAAGGCCTTCCACCTAAATCCCCCTCGATCTGCCTAGGGCGATCAGGAGTGACCATGATGGACAGCTTGTGGGGCAGGCCCGAAGACTGTCGGTCCGCCTTAGAGGGAACCCCTCCCTGAGGCTGTTTTGGTGGCGGTTCCACCAAAATTGGTGGGGAGCCTGTAACAGACCGACCCGAAAGGCGCACTGGGCCCGCTGGAGGGGGAACCGGAGTCCTCAGTACCGAGGGAGTCGGTGTCGGTCGAAGAGGCTGAGGCCAAGTAATGGCCAGTACTGGCGGGGCAGCTGGCTTCTGACCTGTCAACAGAAGTTGCTGCCCCATAAGGTCCTCATAGCGTTGACGGAGTTTCCGTCTAAGCCTCTCCTTGTCCGAGGAGGATGAGGAATGGTGGCGGCGCCTCTTTCGGGAGTGTTTGTGGCCCTTCTTAGGTCTTCTGACCGACAGGGTCTTACTCCTCAATCGAGACCAACAGCGTCGGCTCTGTCAGTCTCCTGTCCCTCGATCAGGATACCCGAAGGACGGGTCTCCTCATCGGGGAAGGAGAGATAAGCGTCTTCCAGAGTCCTGGTATGCTGGCGACAACGGGTCGAGAGATATCGGCCGGTTCAGCCATGTCCTCGACTTTGGTGCCCTGGGCAGATGGAAGGTCCGAAAAGGCGGCAGCCGAGGTGGCGACCTCTACCGTAGTCGAGACCCCCTGCTCCTGAAAGTCGGACTGCTCTCAGTCCCAGGAGCGTCTTCTTAGGCTAGAAGAAGATGGCTTTGGATCCTTATCCTTCTTCTTGGATCAGTAGGAGTGCGAGCCCAAGAGTGCCTCAACCTTAGTAGGGAGAGACTGGCACAACTCCTGGAAGGATCCCGTGAAGGTGGAGCCCAAGTTGAGTGGCACGAAGAAGCTTCAGTTGGTCGAAGCTTGGGCAGCTTCTTCCTCGAAGGCCGCCATCTGCCCAAGCTGCTCGGCGGATCCCGCAGCCGCGGAAACCACCCACCTGGCCTCCTTCGATTTCACCGGTGGATTGCGAAGCTCCGGTCTCCCCAGCTTCAGGCGCGCCTTACGCTCCTCCAGAACGGTGGGATGGAAGGCAGAGCAAATAGTGCACGCCAAGGTATCATGCACGGCACCAAGGCAGTATACGCATGAGAGGTGGGGATCGGTGCGCAACATTTTTTGTCCACAAGGACATCAGCGAAACCCGGAGGACGACTTGTCCTCCATATCCGAAACGTTCGGATCTGAGTCGTACACTCCTACGAGTTTTAAGGCGACTAGGTGCAGCGAAAACCGTCGATTTGACTCCAGGGCCTCTATCGCTGCAAAGTAGCACGAGGGAACCTGCATCTTCCAGCGGAAAGGAAGATCTGGCGTCATGGGGCGGAGCTGAGGTACTTACCACCGGGGTGGGTGGGAGGAGCCAGCTTGAAGACTTCCGGCAAGATTTAAAGGGGAAAGGGACAATGCCAGACAGTGTGGATGAACAACATATCCACGCTCCTAGAATAGCCTATACTACCAAGAAGAATAGAGAAAGAGAGGCAAAATATCAACAACTTACAGAAGAGCTGGGAAACTATCAATTGCTGTATAGAGATGGGGATCAAGAACTGCTTAACAAAATAAGGGACACAAATAAAGCCATACAGAAAATCATGGACAATAAAATCCAACAGGCATTGATTTACTTAAGACACACTACAGAAGAGGGGGGCCCTCAGGGGACCAAGAAATTGGCCTATAAACTGCGTGCCAGAAAACACACTTCTACAATTTTAAAAATTAGAAATCCAGCAACGGGACAGACAGACCAAACAGAGTCCCATGTAACCCAGTCTTTGTCAGAATTTTTTTACAAAATTATACTTGGCAGAAAGGGGGTATCTGCAGAGGACCGTATTTCCTTCCTTTCTCAACTTTGCTCACCTACCCTAACTGAATCACAGGGCATGTCCCTAGAAGCTCGGATCTCTATTAGTGAGATTAAGGATGCCATTCGGAAACTCAGACCCGCACGTGGTCCAGGTCCTGGTGGGTTTACAGCGGAATGGTACCGCAAATTCTTGAATACTCTTCTACCATCCCTACATTCCCTATATAATGAGATAGCTAAAGGAGATGCACCACCCCCTCCCTCGTGGAGTTACGCCACCTTATTTCCACTCTTGAAACCTGATAAAGATCCAACAAACCCCACGGACTAGCAACCTATTTCAATTTTAAATATAGATTACAAGATATTCACTTCTATTTGGGCCAACAGAATAGAACATTTTCTCCCTCAGATTATTAATGCAGACCAATCAGGAGTTATTAAAGGCTGGACTACATTGGATAATATCCATAAAATTTTGATTTTACAACAATATATTATCACCAGACTGATCCCCTCAGCCTTAATCAGCCTAGACGCTGAAAAAGCATTCAACAGGGTGTCCTGACCCTTCCTGTTGGACACTCTGTGGACCTTTCATTTCCCAGCATCCTTTATAACGTCTACAAAATTTATATTCTTCCCCCAGAGCCTATTTATGGATTAAGGGAGGTATTTCCCAGCTAATCTGAGTGGGACATGGTACAAGACAAGGCTGTCTGTCCCCTTCACCAGCCTTATTTGCCATCTACATGGAACCATTGGCCCAGGCATTGAAAGAGAATGTGGGGATAGAGGGCATACCTATAAGCCCAACAAGAGGACAAAATTAGCCTATTTGTCAATGATGTCTTACTTTCTTTGACCTCACCAGATATTTCAATTCCATCAACCTGGAAGGTCCTTAAGCAATTTGAAGGATTTACAGGTTTTAAAATTAATGATTCAAAAACCGAAATATTGATATACAATTTTACCCCATCTAACCTTTTGAAAAGATCATACCCATTTAAATGGCCTGCTACTAAAATAAAATATTTAGGTATTAATTTACCCCACACAGCACAGAAGTACTCGAGTTAATAAACTATGAACCACTAACACTCAATATTCAATCAGACCTGACCAGATGGGCCCCTTTAAAATTTTCCTTCCACCAAAGAACAACAACAATTAAAATAAATATTTTGCCACGTCTTCTATATCTCATACAGAATCTCCCCAGTTTTACATCGTCATTTTATCTCGAATCTTGGGATAAACTGATTTCCACGTTTATTTGGGGACAGGGACACCCAAGGATCAAACTTTCTGTCCTAAAGCTCTCTCTGACCTCACTCTATACGCCAAAGCATCTTTCTTACGAATGATACTGATGTGGTTGGCAGGGGAATTCCTAACCCCTTGGAAAACCCTTGAATTTCAAATCAATGACCTCTTCAACATATCTAAAATACTCTTCTCATCGAACAGTCAGTCCTTGCCTCCTTAAACATTTACTAAAATAACACATATCAAATGTGGAAAAGACTATGACGAACTAAAACTCTTCACCCCATATATGAAACCTGTAAATTAATTTCAGAGGATGAGTCAAGAGTTGTATTCCTAAATACTATTGTACTTTCTTGTATAACTCAGTGTACACTTGTACCCGGGTTGCACCTGGAAACGAGCCTTGGCTCAGTGTGCCTTTCCCGGAAACCAAATTTTAAAATAAAATAAAATTAAAAAAAAAAATGTATTTCAAATATTAAGGACCTTTCCTTTAAAAGATGGTGAAGGATGGGACTCTCTCATTATCACCAGTTTTTATCACCCCAGGGTATAAGCCCCTTTGATTTAATAAAGAGTCAATTTAATTTACGTCAATCTGACCAATTTCGCTATTTCCAGATCCGCAACCATACAACCATATTCTAAGAAATCCATATATATATATATATATATATATATAGAGAACAGATTTTACCGACCCCTATTCCAGGTATACTGAGATTTTTTGAGACAGCAATCCAGGGACATTTAGAGACTCATCTTATTGGAAATTTACATAAAGCTTTGAGGGAAGGATTGGCTGTGAACACTATGCCAGTTCTAATGGAACAGAACAAAGATCTCGATCTAGAGGTAGCCTAGGAGAGGTGGATGGAGGTTATAGTTCCATTGGTCAAGATCACTTCCTCATCCACATGGCATGAGTTCGCCTGGAAATGCAGAATGAGGTTTTTCCGCTCCCCGGCAATTCTCATTAACTACTTGCTGGGGAGGTATGGATGGTGCTGGCGCAATTGTGGCCGTCTTCGTGCCTCACTGGGCCATATCTTCTGGCAGTGCCCATATCTGATGCCTTCTTGGCTGACACTCCAAATAAAAATCTCAAAATGTTTAAATGAAAGTACTGAACTGACGGCTGGATCAGTCCTACTGTCAATCTACCCCAATCACTCTCCACCCTGGCATAAAACACTCCTTCCAGTATTCTTGTTAGCAGCTAAGAAGGCATTAACTAGACGTTGGATGACAAATAAGATACTCACTGTGGGGGATTGGAGAAATATTATGAAGCACATTTACTATACTGAAGGCCTCAACTCCAAAATTCAACATAAAAGACCAAATTATAGACAGAGATGGCAACAATGGTCCCTATATCAAGCTACAGTAGGACCCAGATTTTTCCCCTTAAGCAGATAAGTGGTTTTGGGGGGGGAGGGTCCAGATTTTAAATAGAAGGATCTAGTCTGAGGGTGGGAGACAACTAAAAACAGTGAAGTCGGAAACGGGGGATAAAGGGACATTTTCCCGAGAAATTGAAATTTGGAGTTGTGGAAGTATTGATTGATAGAACTCAGTATGACCATTGTATTCTGATGAACTGATTGATTGCCAGGTAGTATATACATACACACTCCATACAGCAAGGGATGGATTAGGTCAACAAAATCGCATGTACCTCTTTTATGAACAATCACTATTGGGAACTTTTTTTTTTTAATAAGAAACAATGTAACTATGAATAACAGGCTGTATGAAAAGTAAATGTGCGTCATAAACTTAATAAAAATTAAATAAATAAATCCTATGATGCACACCCTAGAGGGGTTTACTACTTTCATAAAATGGCTTTAAGTATTTTTTTGAGGGGAGATGAGATTCAGCACCTGACCATCTATATACAGAGGTTTAATGCACGGTCAGGTGACGTCTCTCGGTCAATGAAATTTCTAGATTTTTTCTTGCCATTTTATAACACAATTTAGTATTTTGCACAACTTGATTAATCAAAATAAAAATTCAATTAACGCTCATACAGACTCAGATCCCCAGTACAGTTACAACTTCAAAGTGCTGTCCATTTAAACCTGGCATCAGTGTCTTCACCCTTCCCTGTACCATTTCACAGACTGGTGTTTTAAACAAGTTAGCAATAACTAGACAACATTTTGCAAGTGTGCTCTACCCAGCACTATGCAGTCTTGAACAATCTCCTTAAACATAACCAATGAAGCAAAGGAAAGAGTTTTAAAAATGACCACGAATGAATTTATTATTTTACCGTTCACATCGGGGTCCTGCGTAGCCAGGTCTGCAGAGACACTGCATGGTGTTTCCTCGTTCAACACAACCCATTGCAAAACTATAAGAGAGAATACAGCCCGTTATTCAAAAGCCAGAATCGGTCTTTAGAAAGAGGCACTTGCAACATAAGCATTCCTCTAAACTGCTCCTGATTTTCAGGGATGACCCTAGTATTTCCTCAAATACTCCCAATGTTAGAAGATACTTCTCCACCCAGTGGATGGGGAACCTATGGAAGAACCCACCAGCAGAGGCTGAGGACATGAAAACAGTACAGGCCTTGAAAGTTAAGCATGGACAAATTCCCACTTACCAAAGGAATCACTGGGTACCCTGTGTAGTAGGATGAGTGGGGTGTCCCTATAAAATACAGCACATTTATTAATTCTGTGGGGGGTGGACCCAACTCCATCCATTACAGATCGAGAGAGTGCTCCTGAGACACGCTTATTCCGTGAAGAGTGCCTCACGCACAACTGCCACGGAAACAGGCACATTCAGGTATGGTTAAAAATAAATTTAAATATTATTAATCGAGCTCGATCAATAACATATTGATACTACCACCGAGACCACCCTTATGGTTGTAAAAGTGGTCTCACTTACATTGTTGGGTAACAGAACCAGTCCCCTCTGGTTCGCGGTTCTCATACCCTAAGAATGTGTATGAGACCATTCTTACAGCCGAGTGGTCTCGGCAGTGGTATCAACATACAACATTAAATTATTATGGTACACTAACAACCGCGCACATACACACAGGCATGCCTACACACAGACATCCTCTGTCATGAACGTGAACATACTTAAAACAAATAAACACACACACACACACACACACACACACACACACACACTGCAGACTCAAATACATGTCACACAGCTGCAGATGTAACACACAGGTGCACCAGCTGGCAAAATCACACATAAATCCACAACCACACAAACAGACACCCAGGTACACAATAAAACCTTGAAAAGCATGCAGTGTGCATGTGAAATTTTGGTGGGGGACTAACGTCTGTCTTGTTACTTGTATCTCTGACCCGGATTTTTATCAACTTTTAATTAAATAAGTCCTTGATAATCCTGAAGCTGTGGAACGTTTGATTTACACACGCTATGAATGGGCGTATGGTGAGTGCAAAGATTCTTGCTCTGTTCTTGTATGACTGTATCCACAGTAAAACTAGACTCTGTAGACATTTCTGGAGGCAGGCATTATGGGATCAATGCTGGATGTTATCTGCATTTCTGGACCGTTTGCACCTTATTGAATACTGTATTAATTCTTACTGCTATTTCTATGTGTGGGTGTTATAATATCTCATGTCATTACGTAAAGCATTCTGGGCTCTAGGACGAGTCCTGTGTAATGTGAAGAGCTACAACTAACATAGAAACATAGACTTTGACGGCAGATAAGGACCGCTTGGCCCATTCAGTCTGCCCATTTGCCTACCTAGTGGATAAGCTGTAGATCCTAGTTAACCAACAGCCCACTTCCTCCTACCCCCCACAAGAATTGCTTTATGTCTGTCCCATGCATTCTTGAATTCCCCCACTGTTTTTGACCCACAACCTCCTCAGGAAGGCTGTTCAATACATCCACTGCCCTCTTTGTGAAAAAATACTTCCTTACATTGCCCCTGAGCTGTCCCCCCATCTTCAAATTGTGCCCCCTTGTTCTTGCACCTCTCTTTCTAAAAGATGCTACCCTCTTGGACTTTGATTCCCCTGAGACACTTGAAAGTTTCTATCATGTCCGCCTCTCCCTCCTTTCCTCAAGGGTATACATATTAAGCTCCTTTAGTCTCTCTTCGGATGGCATCTGGTGCAGACCCTGCAACATTTTAGTTTTCCTCCTCTGGACTGCCTCTATCCTGTCTATGTCCTTGCGGAGATGGTGCCTCCAGAACTGCACGCAGTATTCCAGATGATAATTTCTCAGTGCCATAAGTAATACATCAGGTTATAATAGATTATAAGGTGCGTAAATAGAGAGGGATTTCTTGCAGAAGAATGGAGGTAATGCTGCCACTGTACAGATCACTGCTAAGACCACATCTGGAAAGCTGGCCCACTGGTGCACTTGTAGAACTACTGCTTGTGACACTCACTACCTGGGATAAAGAACGAGCCTGCAGCATCAGAGGGCTCACCAGGGGAAGGTTGAATGAGTGTCCTACAGACAGCTATCCACCACCAAGGTGGGGGGGGGTTTAGCGCTCGACACGTGAGTGGGACCCAGTGGTTGCGGAGTATACACCAGGCCGGAACCACTCTGCAGGGGTGGAGACAGTGGCAGATATCTGTGGGGTGTGTGTGGGAGCAGGCATGTCCACACACTGATGTCATTGCATGTCCACGTCTCTGGAGGAAACCAGAAGAGGGAAAAAAAAAAACCTTGCACTGCAGCCGCGCAGTGATGCTCCTGCTCTTATCACTCTGCAGGAGTGGAGACAGTGGCGAATGTCTGCAGGGCATGTGTGGGAGCATGCATACCCACATGCTGATGTCACTGCACACCGACATCTCCGGGGGAAACCAGAAGAGAAACAAAAAAAATTAGCTGCAGCTACACACTGATGCTTGCACTCCTCAGCTTGAGTGATATCACCAACCTAAATCTCGGACAGAACTTAGGTGGATCTCAGTCTCTGCTTTGAGAGTCCTGCCAGAGGGGGTAAGCTACAGGGCCTCCGCTCTATGCAGCTGGGGTCCAGGGGTGTGATATGGGGGGGGTGCATCCCTGCCAGCCAACATGGCAATAAAAAGAACTAAAGAAAAAAAAAAAAGACCATATCTGGAGTATTGTGCACTGTTCTGGGGCCTGCAACTGAGAAATGCTAAGAATTCATAACAGACCGTGCAGCGTAGAGTCACAATACAATCTCTGGACATCAGGGAAAGACACACGAGGAGAGGCTGTACTCACTTTGAGGGGGGGGGAGGGAGGAGAATGCTAGAGACTTTCAAGTTTATGAAGGGTTTCCATAGAGCTGACTCAACAAGTTTATTTAATGTGAAAAAAACTATGCCAATGAGAGGTCATGCATTTAAGTTAAAAAGTAGGAAGATTAACAGAAGATATTAGGAAGCACTACTTCATGGAAAGAATTGTGGAGGGGTGGAAGTAAATATAATTGAGGAGGGATCCCCAAAAAAATGCATTTAAAGGACTTATTACTTATTAGACAGGGTAATGTGGAAAGGGAAGGGGCGACCGGGAAGGAATAATCAATGCTAAAAGAGTTTCCGAGTTTGGGAATCTTGGGACAGACTGGACGGACTGTTCAGGTCTTTGTTCTGTTTTTCTACATTTCCATTACTTCTACTACTACACAGATACATGCGTGCATGCAGTATAGGTACAGAGGTACCAGTACTGTACTTATCCTTTTTTGCCTCAAGGAGACAGTACAGCACAGTGGTTTAAGGCTCTAAGCTGCAGACCTGGGGACCTGGGTTTGAATCCCACAGCCCCCACTTGCATACTGTGTGACCCTGGGCAAGTCAGTTAACTTCCCTGTGCTCCCAGCTAGCACATGTAAACAAGCTTTCAGCTTAGTGTGCCACTCCTGTTTAAACAACTGAAAAAAAAAGTGTACAGTATGTTTCTGAGAATCACTTACTTGTTAGAAACAACTTGAAGTGGACATGGGCATCCAAGACAGGTCATGGGCTGCCCCTGAGTAACATTGCCGACAAATCCAGTCCTACACCTCTCACAGTGATCTCCTTCCGTGTTGTGTTGGCAGTTCTAGACCAGACAAGAAGATACAGGTAAAGTGCTATTTCTAGAGCATTTCACATAAGCAAGGGAGTTTCTCATCCCAAGAGCCTCACTGGGAAAGTTTCCACCAATTCTGAATGTGCAGGAATACAGAAACCAATAGACAGCTTGTAAGTGGAGGCTGTGACTGCCTGGTACTCACCACACAGATGCCCGGATCCCGGGAGACACTGGTCCGAGTGGCCATTGCAGTTGCATGGAACACATCTGCCGAGGAAAAGGCCCTTGGTGTCCCGGTAGTAACCTGGAGCACATTCCTAATACGAGATAACAATGAATTTTTGGAACTATTTGGACATACAGAAATTAAGCAGCTATGTCAGTTCCGAGATGTAGAAGGAAGGAAAAAAAAAAAAAAAAAATGTTACAGGTGATACCTTTTTACTACAAAAAATCTAGAACATTTTGTGAGACTACTGTAGCTTTAAGGAGCTATACTGTCTTCATCTGGTCAGTGGAGGCAAAGCAGAATCTCACTGAGGTAGTGCCAGTCCCACGGCAATTCAGGCTGCACACAGTATGCAAAGTACCTGCCCTTTTTTGCCTCAATTTGTGTTTTTTTTGCCTCTTCGACCCTGGTATTGTGGCATCCCCCCCCCCACCCCAACACTGACTTTCTCATGGACTTTTGTGGTCCTGGTGGGGTGGGAGGAGGGGGTTGCTGGATCAGAACAGGGCTGTTTTTCCGCCGGTCTTTCTCCACTGAGTGTCATCATGTAATGACATGTATAGTGTCTAACAGCAGGTCCTTCCCTGCAATGAATGTCTGCATGCACTACCTCCTGTTCTCCACCAGGTGGAAGTCAAGCAGCAAGACACTGTGCCCGCCTCCCTAACCTCAAAGGTGGAGAGCTGTTCCTGGGATGATTAATCCTGCCTCACATAGCACCCCCCTCTGAGCGATTCAAACTTGTTCCCAGACCTGGGTTGTGGCCTAGCCCGGTGGCGCTGAGGGTTGAGGCGCTGGATGCCACACCTCGTGTCATGCCGGCAACCCGGGTTCAGGAATGAGCTCGGGTCGTCAGGGGGTATGGGAGGGAGAGAGGATTGAGCATCCGTGGGACTGCTCTCCTCTCTCGGGGAGGGATCCAGGGGTAGCCCGGTGCGGCAGCGGCCCCCGGTGAAGACCGGCGGCACTTCTATGCACCAGAGCTCGCACACTAAGGGGCCACGTCGGGCAGCTGCCTTTCTGACGTGGGTGGGAGCACCTATGTCAGAGCTGGGTGGCACTGCACATCCTGCATTAGTGGGGGGGGTAACCAAGAACACAGGAAAAACCCGGCTCCAAGGATCAGGCGACGGCACCGATCCTCCATGCCCTATGCCGGGGTTTTCCTAGCTTGCCTTCAATTTCCCCTGGCCCACTCCTCGTCCAATGCCAAAGTCTGCCTCAAAAGAGTGCCCTAAGTTGGGGGGGGCAACCCACCTCGGATAGGGTTAGCCGAGGGTGCTGGCGCCGGCGAGGAGGGAGGAGAGGAGGCATAGCAGGGGATCCTCAGGCAGGCAGGATAAGGATGGGATGTCTAAGAGAGGACCTTGCAGCCATGACAGGAGTGAAACAAGGTTGACAAAAAAAAAAAAACCTGGCTTGTGGGCATCACAAGTGATAGAAGTACCTGTTTTTAAGATCAAAAAGAGAGAAAAGGGGGCCATCCCTGTGCTGCAGCAGCTATGCATCACACTGCCACCTGAGAGATCAGGGTCTGCATGCCAGCCCCAGAATCCCACTGTGAAGACAGTTAAGGGGCAAGGTGAATCGCAGTGGTGTAGCACTTGACTTACAAGGAGGCACAAAGGAAGGGCTGCTCGCCATTCACATGCACCCTCTGCTGGCTGATGATGGAGCTGCCTTCACATCCACACTGAAGGCAGCCGCTTACCCACTCTGCCAGGGAAGTGTGCAACAGTTTGTTTTTTTTTTAACTAGGAGAGACACACTAAGCTGGAAGCTTGTTTATAGGTGCGACTTGGGAGCACATTGAAGTTAAGTGACTTGCTCAGGGTCACACAGTACGCTAGTGGGGGCTGTGGGATTCAAATCCAGGTCTCCCGGTTTGCAGCTCAGAGCCTTAAACCACTGTGCTATACTGCCTCCCTGTTGCATACACATCAGCGAAATAGGGGATTGGGGAGGCAGTTGGCAAAAACTGAGAAAAAAGCAGCATTTGTGTGGGATACCCTGTCTAGTGAGGTTGGGTGGGAAGCAATAAAAAGTGTGGGTTGTAAACATGTGGGATAGCCTTTCCAGTGGGGAGTGGGCAATAGAAAGTGAGTGTCATAAACATGCAAGATAGCTTGTCCAGTTAGGGGGAAGGCAATAGAAAGAATGGGTCGTAAACATGTGGGACAGCCTGCCCACTGAGTGGTGCAACAAAAAGCATGAGTCGTAAACATGTGGGGCAGCCTGCCCAGTGAGGGGTGCAATAGAAAGCGTGGGTAGTAAACATGTGGGAAAGCCTGCCCAGTGAGGGGTGCAGCAGAAAGCGTGGGTCATAAACATGTGGGACAGCCTGCCCAGTGAGGGGTGCAACAGAAAGCGTGGGTCATAAACATGTGGGACAGCCTGTCTAGTGAGGGGTGCAATAGAAAGCGTGGGTCATAAACATGTGGGACAGCCTGCCCAGTGAGGGGTGCAACAGAAAGCGTGGGTCGTAAGCATGTGGGACAGCCTGTCCAGTGAGGGGTGCAATAGAAAGCGTGGGTCGTAAACATGTGGGACAGCCTGCCCAGTGAGTGGTGCAACAGAAAGCGTGGGTCATAAACATGTGGGGCAGCCTGTCCAGTGAGGGGTGCAATAGAAAGCGAGGGTCCTAAACATGTGAGACAGCCAGTCCAGTGAGGGGTGCAATAGAAAGCGTGGGTCATAAACATGTGGATAGCTAATGCAGTGGGGGCCACAGAAAGCATGAGTCGAATATGTGTGACAGCCCGTCCAGTGGGATGGGGTGGGGGGCAACAGAAAGCATGAGTCGTAAACATGTGAGATAGCCTGTCAGTGAGGCTGTGGAAGCTAGCACTGCTCAGGCTTTTAAAGCTGGAACAGACAGATTCCTGAAGGAGAATGGCTTTGAACCTTACAAATACACAGCAGCATTCTAGTTGCTAAGCTTGGATGTGTTTCAGTTATCCAGTTGAATATGGTCACTGCCATGCAGAAGGAAGAACAGGCAAGATGAAGCCCACACCTCGTCTTTCCCCACAATACTATGCCATACTACGCTATTTTAAAAATGCTTTGAGACAATCCACTTTAACAGTACCACTCACAGCCTGTTCTCTTCTGAAAACTATTCCAAACACACAGAGTTGAGAATTCACTTTATATATGTCTAGAGGGGTCAGAATTTAAACCATATACTCAATGCACCCATATTTGGGCGGGGGTGCGTACAGATTCTACACTTGCCCTAGTACATAGTTAGGTGGGGTGGAACAGTGTGCTTTGTAATTTTTGCTGGGGATAGATGCCGTTTTCTTGATTGGATTCTAAATTAACACTAGCACTACCACCACCAAACCTGATGCTACATACCCAGCTCACTACTTAGCCACAGAGGGGCTATAGAGTGCTGCACTCAAGTTATCCTGGACAGGTGAGCACATCTCTTCCACGCCATACCCTCTCTCTATCAGACTAGCGAGCGGAGGACCTGACATTGTTCCCAGGTGTTCTGCATAATAGCGAGTTACCACAACCAACTCATTGACCCTAATCAACATCCCCCCACCACCACATGTCTAGGTTTGACACTCAGACATGCACAGCTCTGCCTGGATTTACACAGTGTGGTATGTAAATCTGTTCCTCAGGCACAACCATTAAGACACAAATGCATAGACTTGCATGTGGCTGCTGCAGGTTACAGATCCTGCAGAAAAGCTGTACACATCATCTCACTCACCTGGCAAGAATCACCTCTGTAATTGGCTGGGCACATGCAAATCTCTACGTTACTGGCTGCGGCTCCCACAGCCATCACCAAGGCGTATTCCAGGACCGGCTGACTCAGAAGAACAAATTTCGAGGTCTGGGAGTAGAGGACACGGATATGCAAAGCCTCCAGGTTTGCCAACACCATCATCAGCTCCTCCCTGGTAACAGGATTGTGAGTCTGAGCATGTCTGAAATTCCCCTAAAAAGCACCACAAAAAAAAAAAAAAAACAGTGGAAACCAGATACACATTAGAAAACAGGAACACAAATAGCAACAAATTACCTTTACCTCAGGAGTAAAAATCACTGGTTCTCAGACATCAGAAATGCAGACAGGTGACAGTAACAATGACATCCGAAACCAAGACAACTACAGTTTCATAAAATGGATCCATGAAACCAGTTCCACTGTTCTGAAGCAGTGGCAACACAATTACTAGGCAAGCCACCCTTACACTGTCCCACCAACAGGCCTGAACTATGTGGAGTGACCACCTATACTGGGCGAGAGGGTAGTTGAGACTCTGTACCACCCAAGTGTTTGACCGCTCACACACGGGTGGGCAATAACCCGTGAAAACAGAAAAGAAGCGCAACCGGGTGCACCATGCACTAGGAATAAAGAGCCAACCAATAACAAACCCCAAAAAGGTCATGACAGTAACCAGTTTAGAGAGCTACTGCTTATATAATAAAGCATACTCCTTAAAGATGTAAGTAGGAAATTGTTTTAATACATAACGAATACATACAAAAAGTGTGGCACTGTGAAGTGCATTCGCACACTGTAGGCAGTTCCTCCATTATGCCTCAGAGTTTTGCATTAGAACCTGAAGCTTCTACAGGAGTTACTTTACACTGCCAAGATTTTGTATGTATTTATTTAACAAAGCAGTTCTCTACTTATACCTTCAAGAAGTACGCTTTATTTTTATAAACGGTGGCAGGCACTCTAAACTGGTTACTGGTGCTGGACTGTTTTCATTTGTTATATAAGTTTATGGGTCCATTTGGAGGACCTATTACGAATGTTCTTAGGACCAGAGGGCTGCAAACTGAAGGGGAGCAGTTCTGTCGTCCTAGGGACACAAGAGGCAGCCCTCTTGTTTGTATCTGTAAGAGGCCTTCCAAACGGACCCATAAAATTATTATACAGTAGATTGCTCACTGTATTAAATTTTAAATCTTTTAATATAGCAAACGACACGAGCTGTCAGCAAGAGGCCCATTACAGTGGCTCAGCGCATGAGGCAGCGAAAGGCCTATTACAGCGGCTCAGCGCATGAGGCAGCGAAAAGGCCCATTACAGTGGCTCAGAGCATGAAGCAGGGAAAGGCCCATTACAGCGGCTCAGCACGTGAGGCAGCGAAAGGCCCATTACAGTGGCTCAGCGCATGAGGCAGTGAGAGGCTCTTTACAGCGGCTCAGCGCGTGAGGCAGCGAAAGGCCCATTACAGCGGCTCAGCGCGTGAGGCAGCGAAAGGCCCATTACAGTGGCTCAGTGCATGAGGCAGTGAGAGGCTCTTTACAGTGGCTCAGCATGTGAGGCAGCGAGAGACCCATTACAATGGCTCAGCGCCTGAGGCAGCAAGAGGTCCATTACAGTGGCTCAGCGAATAAGGCAGCAAGAAGCCTCTCACAATGGCTCAGCACATGAGGCACTCCTACGATAATAGGAGTACCTCACGCACAACTGAAGAAAGGGCTCTGATTGTTCGAGGATGCTCCCACGATCTATAATGGGACAATAAAGATTCCAGCTATGACGGGGTCTCCATGATTTGGACCCCTGTCCAGTAGGAGCTACAAAGAACCACAACTCATCTCACACTGACCACAGAATAGTCAGTAAATGCTGACCAGAAACCGATTTGACACTTGAACCTAGAGATTAAAGGCTCCATAACCCTCTACAAATACACTAAGCCATCCAGCTCCCCGTTGTGGCATCACTAATGAAACAAAGCTTTTGGTTCTTGGACAGCAGAAACAAAGGTTTTGGGTGGTGAGACACGTCCTCAGGGAAACACCATGCTCCGCCTGGGTCAGTAGAAATACAGGCAGTTGTTAAACGAAGGGTTCGGTGAAGACAGCTACTGCTGCCCTGCATTTCAGAATGGTTTGTTTTAATGGACATTATAAATCACGACTTCATGTTCCTCCAGTCAGCAGCTGAGAACCGTCACTGTATGCTTATCTCTTATTTAGTGTACAGCTGATCCTTCATGCTGCTATCAAAGGGGCGCTGTTCTGGGAAGGTCCCCGCTAGTCCTCACACTAACACTTCACAACAAAGATACGATTGAACTGTTCCTTACTTAAACAGCCAGGTCACCACACACACACACACACACACACACACGCACACCAGCGCGTGACAATTATCAATGGTTTTAATTGTTTGTAATAGAGAATACTGGATGAGCAACTATGCAAAACCAGTGTGTTCTGCCACAGAGGGGTTCTGATTCCCTCTGACCTTGACAGTGAAGCTCGAGAGGTCCATGGGAATCAGGATCCCGAGGTGACAGAACACACTGGTTATGCATAAACTGTATTTTTTTTTCCAGTGTATAGTATGTGAAATGTGTGCATTGTGCTTTTTTTCTCTTTCACAATGAAATTGACTTATGAAGTTTCTACAGGCTCTAGAATGCTGTTCTACCACAGAATTGGATAGAGGAAAGCAACTACGTGGCTGCATTCCAAGTTGCTCTGCTGCAATAGTGACATCACTACTACAGCAGAACAACATAATGATGTCACTACTGCAGCAGAACAACACAATGATGTCACTACTGCAGCAGAACAACACAATGATGTCACTACTGCAGCACAACATAATGATGTTACTACTGCAGAACAACACAATGATGTCACTACTGCAGCAGAACAACACAATGATGTCACTACTGCAGCAGAACACAATGATGTCACTACTGCAGCAGAACAAGCATATTCCAGGCATAACAGCATTCCACTATACACTATAATACAGTTACCTTCTTTGCTCTCCCCTCTCTGTGATGGCATACCTTGAACCATGCAAACTCGTGAATGTGCATTTTTACCTTGCGTGCACTACGTTAACTGCTGAGACTAAACCACGCACTGTATCAAGCAGCAGGGGACCACTATTTACTCGAAGGTAGTAAAACAAAAAACTATTCACTTCCTAGGTCTTTGAGGGAGGCCCCTCACTGAAGACCTTCAAGTGAGGCCTGAAGGCACATCTTTTTAGAAAAGCCTATGGGATTTAGCATTAGTATTGGCCATACTGTCATCTCACTCAGCTGCTGTTTCTGCTTGTACCTCGTTACTTATGTTTTATTGGCTGTGTATTTACCCTGATTTACTGCCACTGTCTTTACACTACAGCGCCCTGAGCCTCAGGGATAGGGAGCTTCACAAATAACATTTTACTTACTATTCGCATTGCATAATGTCTTTGACTATTTGTTGCCAAAAAATTGAGATGTCATAATTTATATACAGACTAATGGATGGGGTATTGCACAATGAGTTATTTTTGTTTTGTTTTTTACACACACCCAGGGTGTATAATACCACATAAACTACAAGTGTGAAGCACGAGTGGTATGCGGTGGTATCGAGGGTGTGTAAAAAAACCCAATAATGTACCACCACCCCATGCTTTATTTTACACAACTGCTGGTCAGTTTAGTGCTGTGTGTCAAAATCTGTTTACTTTTTCTGTGGCATTTTGTTTCTGTGAGTGCAAGATGTCAGTGGCTTCTTCCTTCAGTCTGACTGGCTGACACCCATGCCATAATAACCATGTTCCATTCCACAATAACCATCTGGTTATTATGCCATTAGAAAGTGGTGCGAGTCCACTCAATATAGGGGCTCACCAGTGATTATAATAAGATAATATGAGGGGAGTCTCTCGCTGTTTTCTAGATCATGGGAGCATCATGTGGCGCTTTCAACCAATCACAGCACTTCCTTCAGCTGCACGTTTGAGTCACACTTATTTCTGTAACAGCGTTCTCACGCTGTGCCACAGTAACAGGCTTCTTGATGGCTGGTTGTGCTGTCAACATTTTGAAGGGAAAAAAAGATAGTTTTTAAAGATTGCTGCTTTTTGGGTCCTTGGGATACAGACCTGTGCACCTTCAGTTTGCTGTTCCCTCACCCTAAGAGCACACAAGGCGACACTCTTATATCCATAACAGGCCCTCCAACCACAGCCATAAACTTACGCAAGAGTGTCATTACATGATGTTCTGTATGCAGTCCTCTCAAATAAACCTCACACAAGGACACTCTTACATGGCAGGGGACACCCCTCACAGAATCTATGAACTTAAACCTCCAACAAAAAACATCTGCTGGCTAGGTCTGAAACTGTCATTGCCACATGTACTGGTGCCACAGAGTGGAAGCGTTTGGGTAACAGGTTATCTCAGGGTTCTCAGTAGCTTTTTCTTCCAGCTACCAACCATCTCCCTTGGTAAACTATTCCATATGTCCTTCACCTGTTCTGTGAGAAAGAACTTCTTTATGTCCCTCCTGAATCTTTCCCTTCCCTCCCAAAATAAAAAAAAAATTATTGGGTGTCCCGGGCCAAATTATGGATGTCCAGCTGTGTTCATTTGGAACCATTTTAGCGCATCCCATGCCAGACAGGGCAGCTGGAAACCAGGCACCAGCTTGTGTGTAGAGCAGTTCATTCCCTGGACCTTCCACACAGATGAACGTGCATCCCAATTGGCTGACAGTTCATCAAGGATGCAGGACACTGTTCCTGACAGCCCTGTATCTGCCAGCCTACTTGACTTTGTGGGCTACGGTTAAAACAAAATCCCATTCTACACCTTCAAGATTTGATTTCCATACCCCCAATCCCAAATCTTCTGTGATCTTCAACTTACCTCCACAAGCTCCACCTGGCCCTGGTGAAGCTCCCCTGCCGAAGGGTAGACCTTTTCCCGATACACAATAGTCATCTGATTGCCCTGCCAACCAGAAAGAGACAGACAGATCAATTAAAGGGCAGCTCCTGAAATGCCTGAGACAAGCTACATTTTTAAAGCATATTTACTTATTTCACGGATAACCCAGAGAAATGGACCAAGACCAAAAGTCCCATTTTCAACCATGTCCCAAGGCAAGAGCTTACACGCATCAAGCAGTACAAAACAACTATAGCATCATGTTTACTAACTGCAACAAGTGCAAATATGTATATTATATATGTGTACTTTGTTATTTTATTTCCCCTTTCACACCTACTAGCTAGTAGCTCCTTCAACCACCACAAGTGCCACCTTCTCATCCTGCCAAGGTTCTTTCTACCTGGATCTTCCAGGACTCCTGGGGCCCCTATGACACTCTACTGTGTTGCCCCTTGGTGTGCCTCACCTCTAAGAGGCGGTGTCTGCCTTCAGCTCCTTGGCACCTCCATCCACATATTCAGCTGCCCAGCACTGGAAGTGAACCCTGGAAGGCTACTGTATGTTGCCATTGATGGCATGTGGAACTGCAGACCTGGTGCAGCAGTGGGTCAACGATGGAGTCCCCCATGTTAGACCCCGTCATCACTGGGCCGCAGGCATGAGAACCACAGTAGCAGTGGGAAGGGATTATCTGATAAAGGAGGAAGCACTCAGATGCATCATCATCATCATCCTCCAGCCTTCCAAACAAGCAGCTACCAGTAAGTGACAGACCTAAGGCAGGGTGGGGGTCCTTCTGTTGCGGCCAGATAGTTAAAGGTATACTGTAGCAGGGGCCAGGAATGTTGATCATGACCCCCTACTCCCCACCCCAAGCTGGCTGAGAGCAGTTGAGCTAAAGCAGCATGGCTTATTTCTGGATTTTTAAGAGGGGGGGTGCTAAGTAATGTGCACTTTTCTCTCCCAAATAGACACCCACAGCTGATGTGGTGGCACCATTTTTTTTTTAAATTATAAATCACTTTGTATTTCTTGTTTACAATGTAGATTTGCTTCTGATATTTTTGAAACAGGTGTCAATGATGCAGGTTTCTGTTGGTTGTGGGGAAGGGGGACAAGGGCTGGGGGGGCAGTGGACCAAGGCTACGGGTAGGGGGTGGACGAGGGCTGGGGAGTTTGTTAAGAAAATCTGGCAGCACATCACTGCTATGTTCCTCCTCCCTATCTGTCCATACCCGGATGTTAGCCCAAATCCCAAAGTGCCCCAGTATGTGGGAGGAAGGAAAGAAAAAATTACTCACCTTAGTAATGTTGTTTCTTCTAATAGAGTCTTGCTGTATTCTGACATATGCAGTTAGGTCCTGCCTTTCAACTGCCCTGGAGAACAAAGAGTTAAACTTTCCATGGCCAGCATGGAATGTTCACCATGAGCTCGGCTGAACCCCTGTCTGCTGCTGTTTAAACTGCAACTGTCAGATCTTTACGAGCAAAGACTCAGTAGATGTTCTGTGTGGAAACTGTAAAATTTTTATTAGCCAACTGGCAAATATATATACACAGTGTATGTATGTATGTATATATATATATATATATATATATATATATATATATATATATAAGGTTTTTTGGTTTCAAAGGAAGACTCAAGTCAGGAAACCCAAAAACAAAACAAATCCAAAACACAACCTCTCACCCAAACCAAAAAGAGGGTGAAAAAAGGACACCCCTAGGGTGCCAACACTGCTCCTGCCCACCCACCTCCCAAAATCTAGGTTCTGAGAGGGGAGGCGGGGGGGAGTCAGACTACAGCAAGACTCCATTAGAAGAAACAACATTACTAAGGTGAGTAATTTTTTCTTCAAACAACATGAAGTCTTGCTGTATTCTGACATATGCAGACTACCAACCAGTACCTCCATGGAGGAGGGACAGAACCTACTTTGGAAACAGGCTCTGAAGTACTGCTGTGCCAAACCGAGCATCACTCCTAGCCTGGATATCCAGAGAGTAATGCTTGGTGAAAGTATGGACTGCTTTCCAGGTGGCTGCTTGACAGATGTCTAAGAGAGGAATATCCCTGGCAGCAGCCAGGGAAGCAGCTGTACCTGTAGTGGAATGAGCCCTCCGGCCTGAGGGTGGAGTTCTACCCAGTTTTTCATAGCAGAACTGTATACAAGAAACAATCCACCTGGCAATAGATCACTTAGTGGCAGGTTTGCTCTTACCAACTTCTCCATACGTAAGGAACAACTGGAGGGATTCAAACCTGTGACCCTTGGTATGCTCTATGCAGTAGCTAAGGGCTCTTTTAACATCCAAGCTGTGTAGCCTCCTCTCTCCCGAGGAGGAATGGTCAGTGAAGAACACAGGGAGAGATATGGACTGGTTGAGGTGGAAATCTGAAACCACTTTACGTAAGAACTTTCTGTTAGTTCTAAGGACCACTTATCTCTGTGAAAAGAGATGAAATCAGATTCCACTAACAGGGCTTGCAATTCACTGATACGTCTGGCAGAAGTAATGGCTACCAAAAACACAGTTTTCCAAGTCAAGTACTTAAGCTCTGCTGAGGACAAAGGCTCAAAGGGAGGTTGCATAAGCTGAGCAATGCAAACATTAAGGTCCCAAGCAGAAGCAGGATCCCTAAGGGGTTGGTGTGAAGTAATCCCTTGAAAAACTTACAAAATACAGGATGGGATGATAGAGAGGAAGGCTTGCCTACTGACAAGAAAGCAGAAACAGCTGCTAAGTATACTTTAAGGGTAGCTGGTCTGAGGCCTAGGCCAATAAGATGGACCATATTATCCAGAACCGTAGGCAATTCAGCAGAGTCTGGAGAAATATTCTTCTTAGAACACCAAATGCTGAATCTTTTCCACTTGGAGTTGTAAGTCTTCCTGGTGGAAGGCTTTCGAGAAGCCTTAAAGATATCCAGAACCCTTGGGAAAGATGCAGATCTGCAAACTCTAACTCTTCAAGAGCCAAGCCTTGAGATTGAGAAACTGAAGATTCGGGTACCCAATCCTCCCCTGAGAGGATGTCAACAGGTTGTAATTCCTGGGAAGAGACAGGGGAAGGTGGACTGCTAGGGACAGCAACAAGGGATACCATGGCTGCCTGGCCCAGTCTGGAGCAATCAGAATCACTTTGTATGGTTGTGACCTTATCTTGACTAACACCTTGAACAGGAGGGAAGGGGAAAGCATACAGAAATTCCCTTCTCAGTTCAAAATCAGAGCATCCAGGGGACTGAGCCCAAGACTGGGGGTCTGCAACAAAAGAGAGGAAGTTGGTGATTGTCTGGGGCTGCAAAAAGATCTATCTCTGGTGTGCCCCATCTCGAGAAAATCACTAACTAGAGGATCTAGGGCCCATTCGTGATGGCCCTGGGATATTCTGCTCAGTGCATCTGCTAGGACATTGTCCTTCCCTGGGAGGTGAACTGCTATCAGAGAGGTCTGCAGGGAACAGGCCAGGGACCACAACTTCATTGCTTCTGTGCACAAGGATGTAGACAGAGTGCCTTCTTGCTTGTTGATGTACCACATGGTGGTGGTGTTGTCTGTTCTGACCTGAATCACCTTGTTCTGTACAGATTTGGAAAAAGCTTGCAGTGCCAGAAACACTGCTCTGAGTTCCAAGAGACTGATGTGAAGCAGAGATTCCTGAGATGACCACAGTCCTTGGGTGGTAAGATCCCCCAAATGGGCTCCCCAGCCCAGCAGGGAAGCATCTGTGGTATCACTGAATGAGACTGAGTTACAAATGGAACCTCTTGTCTCAAATTGCCCTGATCCTGCCACCATTGTAAGGCTTGGATCAGGGTTTGAGTCACTGGGATTAATTTGGTAAGGGAATCCTTTCTTTGGGACCAGAAGGCTCTTAAGTGGAACTGAATGTCCCTCATCTGGAATCTTGCCACTTGGACCACAGCTGTAGAAGCTGCCATGTGGCCCAGAAGCTGAAGGAAATTCCTTGCTGGTCGAGACACCTGAAGGGTGAATGAAGAGGCCAGTTCCATAAGGTTCCTTGCCCTTTCCAGGGGAAGGAAGGCTCTTGCCTTAACTGTGTCCAGTTCTGTACCTATGAAGGTGAGGAGCTGTACTGGTTCGAGAACTGACTTTGGAAGGTTGAGGAGGAATCCTAAGGAAGTGAGCACTTGCTGGGTCACTTGCAGATGTGACTTGACTTGGTCTGGAGACTGACCTACTATGAGCCAGTCGTCCAAGTATGGGAAGATGGAGATGTTTTATCTTCTTAGGAAAACAACTACTACTGCCAGGCACTTTGTGAAAACCCTTGGGGCTGATGTTAGGCCAAAGGGCACTGCTCTGAATTGATAGAGGCCTGAGGGCAACTCGAACCTGAGGTACTTTCTGTGGGAGCGCCTGATGGGAATGTGAAAGTAGGCATCTTTGAGGTTCAGGGAGGCTAGCCAGTCCCCTGACCTTAGAGAGGGAAGGATAATTCCCAGAGTTACCATTTTGAACTTTGGCTTCAAAAGATGTTTGTTCAGATATCTTAGGTCCAGCATGGGCCGCCATTCTCCTGTCTTTTTGGGGGTTAGAAAGTACCTGGAGTACAACCCTTTGCCCTTGTGTAGGGTGGGAACCCTCTCTATAGCTCTGAGAGCTAGGAGAGAAGAAACCTCTGCCTCTAGGGCAAGGGTCTCTGAAAGATTTGCAGGTAGAAAGGATCTGGTTCTCATCTTGGGAAATTTTTTGAAGCTGAGAACCAGTCCTTGGCTTACTACTTCCAGGACCCACTTGTCTTATGTAAGAGACTTCCAGTCCTGGACAAAGTAAACCAGCCTGCCCCCTACTGGTATGGGAGAATCGGCCCGGGCAGATCCATCAGGGTGTCTGCTTGGCAGGGGCTTTAGGCTGAGGGGTGGATGCAGGCCTGCTTATCCCCCATCTGCCTCTCCCTCTAAAGAACCCCCTCTGTGAAAAGGAAGAAGAGAAGGAGGCCTGAGCTTGGTAAAAAGGCCTTTGGAAAGGCCTGCCCCTTCCCCTGGACTACTGCCTTTGAGGAGTTGCTTGCCTTTCTTTGGCCTGAGCACTCCTGTAAGTGGTCCTGTACTCATCCATCTTTTTCATGTAGTTCTCTGTCTGCTCCCCAAACAGAGAATTACCAATTACAGGAAAATCCATGGCCTTAGCCTGAGTATCCTGTGAGAGGCTAGTACATCTGAGCCAAGTCATCCTCCAAAGAGCCACAGATGTAGCCATGACTCTTGATGAAACATCATTGGAGTTTACAGCAGCATGAAACTGTACTTTCGATGCCTCAATCCCATCTGCAGCCACCTGCTCCAGCTCCTTGGCAAGCTGGTCAGGGGCCTGTTTAGCCAGAGCCAGCACAGTGTCCCACCTGGACTTCTGGTATCTGGCTGTATAGGCCATATAGTTAGCCTGCCTAAGTCCCAAAGATGCTGCCATGTACTGATTCTTTGCCATGGCATTAATCTTCCTGGAGTCCTTGTCTGGGGGGTGTGATGCCAAGGGAATATATGCCTTATCACAGGCAGCAGCCTGCACAACTCCAACATGGCTGCATTGCTGAAAAAGGAACTCCGTGTCTGAGCCTGAGAGAGTGTACCTCTTGTCCATTTGTCTATCCACAGGAGGTACAGAATTAGGAGACTTAAGAATTTTATGTGTCTATTTCCCAAAGTATTTGTGAAGGGGGAATAGACAGTCTCCTGGACTCTGGGATGTCCATCATCTCAACATAATCAGGCTCTTCTTGATACTCTACTGCTTTCTCCATTGGAAGCCGGAGGGTCTCAGCCACTTTTTTGTAAAACATATAGTGTGAAGGGGACTCAGAAAGCCTAGGAGGAGAAACACCTGAAGGTCTGCCTGGGGAGATGTCCGGGTCAATAGGCACATCCAGACTTTCATTATCACCATAATCATCCTCATACTCTCCCTCCTCCTCCGGTTCATAAAATTCTTCCAAAGCATAATCCGGAACCAGGGGAACCGACCGAACCGAGCCCCTGACAGATGGTGCCGGTTCGGTCGGAACTGAACTAAGCGACTGCACAATCCTTATCGCCTTGGCTATCTCATCGGTGGTCAGAGTATGAAATTCTGGGTCCGAACCGGACGATTTATCTTTTCTCTTTCTTTTTACCGGAACCGACTCCTCGGAATCAGCTCTAATTTAGCCTGAAGAAGTATCGCCCTGGTCAGAGAGCACTCCTTCTGGTTCGGTCAGAACCGAACCGGGCGGGCCATCCGGGTCAGCAGACTTCTCGGCCTCCCTTTCCCTCAGTCTACCTAATCTCTTTTCCAGGGTAGATTTGGGAAAATTCTTGCAAATTTGGCAGTCTGAATCGAGCTGGTCAAACCCCAGACAATAAACACAGGTGGTGTGGGGATCAGCCTTGGCAAAGACTTCCCCACACACACTGCAGTGTTGAAACCCAGTGAGCCCGTTTTTTTTCTTGGGTTTCTCAGACATGGCCAAGCCTAACCAAAAACATACCCTTTTTTTCTGCAATCCGCCAGGCAAGACTCCCCTATCGGTTCCTGACCATGTCACAGGTCTTGGAAAAAAACGTAATTAAATCTGTTTTTTTTTTTAGAACCGATACGGACCAGTTACCACACTCTAAAGTAAGCACAAGCTTTTTTACCTCAAACTGATCGGTTCAGCCGAACTGATTCACAATTTGCAAGTTCCACACAGAAACAAAACAAAAAAAACCTATCTAGTACTCACGGTACCACAGACAGAGACTTGAACCGACTAAGCGGTAACAGCAATTCGGTAGAAACTGACCGAAAATCGACACTTCAACCAACTTTTGGAACAGAGCAGCAGGAGAAATCTCCGGAGCGACTGTTCAGTGAGGCAGAGTAAAGAATCTGACGGTTGCAGTTTAAACAGCAGCAGACAGGGGCTTCAACCGAGCTCATGGTGAACATTCCATGCTGGCCATGGAAAGTTTAACTCTTTGTTCTCCCGGGGCAGTTGAAAGGCAGGACCTAACTGCATATGTCAGAATACAGCAAGACTTCATGTTGTTTGAAAGCATGGAATCCAGCGCACAACCCCAATTCCTGTATGCTATGGCTGTTGATCAGTGAAGGCAGTTTGAGGCAGGACTTGCATCAGGGTGTCCCTTACAGTTGGACACCCTGATGCAAATCCAACCCCAGGCTACACTACTGTCACTCGGACTCTGCATGGCATATGGAAATGGTGGTCTTGTGTTGCATAACGTGCTTCTACTTCCCCCACATAACAGATGTCATCAGGCTAACGTAGTATGGACAACTAGGGAAAGGGAAACAAAGGAAGGGGCAAACACAACTATGCCCACTGAAGACTGGGTCAATGGATTTTGGTTACAGTTCAGCAGCCACTCTGAGAACCAGATGGAAGTGACAGGAGAACCCTAGTTGAAAACTGAGGCTCCCCAGGGTGCAGAGGTGGAGGGGAAAATGATGGGGTCTCACAATGTAGCTGCGCTCTGCCACCAGAGAGTTCATTCTGGTAAGGGAAGGGGCAAAGAAAGGGGGCTGGTTAGGATTAATGATGCGCTGTGTGTCTTGGGCCAGGTAGAACTTAGTTCTACCTAGCAAAACCAGGCAGAATTTCTGTATCTTTTGAACTGGTAGAACTTTGCAAGGTTCTACCCATAAAGTTCATGAGGCAGAACTTTTAGAGGGTCACACAGCACTAATCCACAAACAGCTTGGTGCTGGATCAGAGCTAGTCAACCAATGGACACCTGTATTTCCACACTCCCCTCACTAGTCCACTCATCCCCTTCCCTCGCCTGCCCATTCTCCCAGCCTCTCTCCTCGGGCCTGGACTTTTCATCCTGTGCATATCCCAAATGTGTTTGAAGCCAGTGACAGACTCCATGCTGATCACTTCTTCTGACAATGCATCCTACTTCTCCACAACTCTTTTTGTAAAGCAGAACTTTCTTACATCCCTCTAAAAGCTTCCCCCACCAGTTTCCAATCATGACCTCTTGTTACCTTGCCCTTGCTTCTTGTGAACAGGACACTGTGCCATGAGCTTCATCATGCCCCTACGTCTGTCCCATCCATGCAGGAACCCCAGAACGGACTTGGCTCCAACCACCTCCCTGCGTAAACTATTCCATCTGTCCGCCACCCATTCTTTGACAAAGAACTTCAGATCCCTCCTGAATCTCCCCCCTCCCCACCAACTTCTACCCCTATCCCCTTATCTTACACAAAACACACACTCTGGAATGCCTTACTGTGAATATGGCATGGGCTCATTCCCATAAGCAAATACTTAATTAGCAAGAAAGATAAAAAAAAAAGTCCAGAAACAAAAAGTTGTCCTAGTTGGACATTGCAATGTTGCCACCTGAACAACAGATGGGTGTCAGCACTTCACATCAGCAGCTATTTCCCCTCGAATGTAAGTACTGGCAAGAGAAAGGGGCGGAGTCTTCAATGACAGCATGGCATCAGGTCAGGTCGAATTTAGTGCCGTTTGTTCCAGAATGACGGCAGGTATGGACTGCTGTCAGTGGTAGTTAGTGGAGTCTGGGCATGATGGGCTGGAAGCCATATGGAGTATGAGGAGTTGAGTTCAGCAGCAGTTAGAGGAGCCAGGAGGAGCTTTGAACTGTCTGAAAAGCCCCATGTGGGCCTTGTGACAAGTGATGCGACTGGTCTTGTAAAAAAACCTTTTAACCTCATTTTGAATCTGCTCTACTACTTTGTTTTTATATTTTGTTTTTATTATTTTCAGTTATTGTTAAACAAATAATTCCATATCTGGAATAAACCAGGTACGTAAGAAAATACCACTGAGACAAAATTCTCCTTAATAAAGGGTTTGTGCATCCCAGATATTTTGATGCCTCATACAGAGGGTTCACTAAATGAAATACAGTTAACCGAAACAATTTTAGACTGGTTATTAGTCCATGAGCAGTATGATTAATTCAAATATCAAAAGTCTATATTTAGAAGTCCAACATGTCACACCCCAAATGGGGTTAATGGTGTCATACTATATTACCAAAGGCAAAAACGAAAATATCCTTACAATGAACATATTAGGCAGCAGATTTAGAAAAATTTTTTGCAATAACTGTTAAACTGTGAGCAAATCCAAAATATTATTTTAGCGGACTTATCTTAAAGCAGAAAATGCCCCCCATGACTACGGTCCCATTTCCAAGCCACTCCGGGAAATTGTCCATAAAATAAATCAAAACATCAGGACTTCCATTAACTATAATGTCCCGGCCTCTTCATGAGACAACCAAAGCGAAGAGTTCCCCATCAAGTTTTATGTAAACAGTACTATAAAGAAAGTAAAAGGTGAGGGATTAAACAATACTCATGTTTATTTGTTTGTTCAGTCCCCCCTCGATCTCTTCAGGGTCACTCTCTTCAAGCTCCAAAGTCCAGAGATGAATTCCGACAGTTTGCAACAAATTGAGATGCCCACTTACTCGCTTAAGTTGGATCAGAGAAGACCCACACTTTACCCTCATGCACTAACCCGAGACAGGCAGGGAAAACCACAGCGTGCACTATCGAGGCCTCTCACAGTCACTTTCGGACCCCATCAAGTTACTTACGGCACGTGCGCATGGCATAACTAATGTCCAGGAATAGAAAAACAGATCGACCATCTTGAGTAAGGGGTCCGTCTTGTCTTGCCATTCTCATGATCTTATCCTGGGTACCTGCTCCATCAGTGATTAATAGTAAAGTGCGTGGCATGTCAAAGTCCTCCCTGAATCCCCACGGTGTGATCCAATATGCTTTTTGTAGCCCAAATTTTAGGTTCTGCCCTTCTGGCACCAGTTTGTCTCCCAACCAGTCCTCCAGAAACATGAGAGGATGATCCCCCTCAATCCCTTCAGGTTATCCAAGGATCCGCACATGAGATGATTGGGTCTGGTTTTCAAGCATTTCTAGCCTGGCCCGTAGGTGGGTGTTCTCTTTCACCAACAACATGGTGGCCACCGATGTCAGATCTGAGCTCCTTTTGAGATCGCTCATCTCTGTTTCTATTGTTTCGACTGATTTTTCTACTACAGTCACTCTGTTGCCAAATGCAACAATTTTTGTGTTCAGGTCTGACACGGAGGAAATTAAGTCTCTGCAGTTTGATCTCAATTGAAGACACTGTCTCTTCAGTGTTGGGCGATGAGGCGGCCTGCGTCTCAGGACCCGTCTGCATGGGCTGAGTAGGTCCTGCAGCTTTTCCTCCTATAACAGCGCCTCGATCTTTCCATGGGTTACCCCATTCTAGGTTCCAAAATGTCCACTTTCCAATGGTATCAAAAGTTTTGAAAGGTCTGTGCTTCAAGCAGGTGATTTTGCTACATTTCACACTCCATTCAGGAGCTGCAAATGTCTGCTGCCAGCAAGCTTGGGTTCCATAGTGCCCCCCTTTTATCTGCTTTACTACTTTTCTTTACATTTTAAATAACAAAAAGGCGATTCTTTTTTTTTGGCCCTCCACCACCTCTCCCAGTTGGCCTCTCCTTCGGGGCCACCAATGGACGCCGCCACTCATTCCACCTACGCTTATGCTTATTGGTCACCTTTGCCACCACCGCACATTACAGCCATCCAGGGGTGGTAACCAAATGTAACCATTCACCAGGAGGATCCCACTCCTCTGAGTGGAAAGGAAAGGCACAAGTGGGGGGCAGACAGCACTGCTGCGGTGGTCTTCCGGGGCCAACCCCAGGGCTTCTGTGGCAGCGGGAGACCAGGCAACCATCATCCCGTGGAGGTGTGGCTTACCCCAACATCAAGGCATACGCCAACATCCATCACACACCCCCTAGTCAGTGGGCCCAACACACTGCTGTTCTCCCGGCCTCCAGCAGGAGCCAGTAGGTGCCAGACCACATCCCCATCCTCCCCCCTGGAGAAGGCAAACAGTCGCCGGACACGCAAGCCTTCTCCCCCCAGCCAGCCCTCTGGCGTCCCGGGTCTGTTCCCAAACCCGGGTCACCTGCATCGCAAGTGGAAATCCAACCGCTGTGCTGATGGGCCAGCTACAACACTTCTTTTAATATTTATTTATTAATATGACTCATTCCAGGTTCTCTTCAGCATTCTCTGCTGTTTTTGAGCAGCCACTGTTTAACATCATTTTAACTGTGACTATAATGAACTAGCATACAGCAGACACTGCTCTATGACCTTATGGGACAATGACTGTTTAAAAACAGCTAGTAACAGTCATGAACATGTAAAGCTAGCAATACTAAAAGGAGCACTTTTTTATTATTTTGAATGTAAAACAAACATCCTACAGAAGACTCAAAATAGGGAATAAAGGGCATCTTACAAGACAGTAGATAGTGGACTATCTAAAACAGAATAAAAAACACAGGTCAGACTGTTCACCATAATATGCACTGCAGCATTAAATTGTCAGTACAAATCATAATGATGTACATTATTTGGTCGAAGTAATACAAATCTACAGGTACTACTGACAGTGTTGTTAATCTAATCATCTTTGTTTCAACTAGTCTTAAAGGGAAACAGCAGCAAGAACCCTACACCCAAGTGTGGGGCTAGTTCCAATTTGCACTGTGTGCATAAACATTTTTTATTTTTTTTAATCTCTTGTTTACTGTAGTTTAGTAGACTGTATCAGACTAATTTCTCTTACCTCCAGGCTGATATTTTTTGTAATTACAGGCCCCAGAATTCCCTACAGCTGACATCAAAGCAAGACTGCAGCAGTGGGAGATGCAACAGCCTGCAGTATTTGTTAGAGTTTTTATAAGCTCCGATTAGATGTTTTCTGGTCCCTCTGTTCTCCCAGGACCAAGTACAGTCCTCAAGTGACTGCACCTAAGCCCCAGGAGGACAGCGGGACAGCAAACCAAAAAAAAAAAAAAATCAGAGTATATATAAACTCTAACATGCACTGCAGGCTACTGAATCTCCCACACTACTGCAGTCCTGCTCTGATGTCAGCTGCAAGGGATTCTGGGATTTGTAGTTACAGAAAATGTCAACCTGGAAGTAAGAAACATTAATCTGATACAGTCTACTAAACTACACTAAACAGTAACAAAATGCCTTTACACACAAAGTGCAAACTGGAACCAGCCCCACACTTGGGTGTGGGGCTCTGACTGCTGATGGTTCCCCTTTAAAAGGTAACATTGCTATACTGAAAAGCATCAAAGACTGCTGAAGAAGATGAGGATCTGAGAACAGCTAAGGAAACCGTAAGGTGGGTAGGGAGCTGGTTGAAGGTTAAGCAGCAGAGACGTGTGGTAAATGGGGTCAGATCAGAGGAAAAAGAGGTCACTAGCGGAGCACTACAGGGATCTATTCTGGGCCAGGTTCTCTTCAAAATGTTCATCAGTGACACGGGAGAGGGACTCCAGGGCAGGTTGTGTCTGTTTGCAGAGGACACTAAACTCTGTGATAGAGTTGAGAATGGAGAGGGGATAAGGGAGTTGCAGAGAGAACTGTAAAGGCTGGAAAATTGGTCCAAAGTCTGCCATAGAAACACAGAATCTGAGAAGCAGATAAGGACTAATTGGCCCACCTAGTCGGCCCATTTCCCTATCTAATGGATAAGCTGCAGATCCTAGTTAACCAACAGCCTACTTCCTCCTACCCCCCAATAGAATTGCCTTATGTCTGTCCCATGCATTCTTAAATTCCCCCACTGTTTTTGACTCCACAACCTCCTCAGGAAGGCTGTTCATTGCATCCACAACCCTCTTCATGAAAAAATACTTCCTCACATTACCTCTGAGCCGTCCCCCCCCTCTATCTTCAAATTGTGTCCCCTTGTTCTTGCACATCTCTTTTTCTGAAAGATGCCACCCTCTTGGACTTTATTGATTCCCTTGAGGTACTTGAAAGTTTCTATCATGTCCCTCCTTTCCTCAAGGGTATACATATTAAGCTCATTTAGTCTCTTTTCATATGTCTTCTGGTGCAGACCCTGCACAATTTTGGTTGCCCTCCTATGGACAGCCTCCACCCTGTCTATGTCTTTGCGGAGATGCGGTCTCCAGAACTGCATGCAGTACTCCAGATGGGGTCTCACCAACTGTGTGGACAGAGGAATAACAACTTCCTGTTTTCTACTGGTGATGCCTCTTCCTGTGCATCCCAGTATCCCCCCAGCCCTCCATACTGCCTTCTCACATTGCTTGCCCACCTTTAGGTCATTTGATATAACTACCCCCAGATCTCTTTCCATTTTTGTTGTTGTCAGTATCTCACCCCCCATTGTGTACTCTTCCCCTGGGTTTTTGTTTCCCGGGTGCATTACTTTGCACTTCTTTGCGTTGAATCTAAGCTGCCATACATTTGACCATTCCTCCAACCTTGCTAAGTCCCTTCTCATTCTTTCCACCCCACCTTGTGTATCAACCCTGTTGTAGATCTTTGTGTCATCTGCAAAGAGACACACTTCGGCAGCTCAAATTCAATGGCAAAAAGTGCAAAGTTATGCACTTTGGGAACAAAAATCCCAGAACAGAGTACCAGATGGGGGAGTTAAGCTGGACACAAAATCAGAGGAAAGGGATCTAGGAGTCATCATGAATACCTCCCTTAAACAAATAAGACAATGTAACAAGACCTTCAGCAAGGCTAACAGGATGCTGGGGTGCACCAGGGAATTGTTTTCGACAGTAGAACACAAGAGGCACTGTTACCACTGTATAGGTTGCTGGAGAAGCAACACCTGGAGTACTGTGCCCAGTTCTGGAGTCCCCATCTAAAAAGGGAAAGGGACAGGCAAGAGAAGGTACAGCATAGGATGGCAAAGATGACTCAGGGCCAGGAGGGCAGATCCTGTAAGGACGGGCTAAAGGCACTGAACGTGTTCTCACTTGAAACCAGGAGAGAAAGGGGGGTATTATATACCTTGTTCACATGGCGTGCAACTTCATCGTTCCCATCTCCATTGGTTCCGCCGCAGTTTGTGAAATGCGCTTGATGAGCATTCATATAGACAGGGCTTTCAGGTGTTGCAGGATGGCTTCCTGCATTGTGAGTAGTTTTCCAGTAGGGAGGGAAATCTACTTAACCCTGTCGAGCCTAGCCATTTTCTCAGTGAAAGTGCATATTTGCCTGAGCACTTTGAGAATGGCATTGAGATATCAGTTTGTTCTGCATTCCAGCAGTCCAGCATCCACCATACCACGTTATCGTGAGTACCAAACCACAGATCATACTGTACATCAATCAGGGGAAGTGCAGAACTGAACCCCATGTGATTACACCCCTTAGATTTAGGGCATCAAAATGGGATACCTGCGAGTCATTTTTTTCAGACTCCAGGATTACTGTGCACCAAACTGCCAGTTCAGAAAAAACAACTCCAGGCTCCAAAGGGTTAAGTGCAGCATACAAAATCACCTGGCACTATTGTGCGAGGTGCCAGCTGTTCATACAGCTGCCCGAAACACCAACACCACTACCAGATCCTAAGAAAAGAGGGATCACAGTGAAACGCAACACATGCAGATACTGTAATGCGGTATGCATTCACATGAGTGAGGCGGCAACACTGTAACAGCTTTGCACCACTCAGAGTGTTGCAGAACTTGCCATGTGAACGAGCCTGTAGAGACCATCAAGTTCCTGAAAGGAATTAACAAGGTGGACTGTGAAGAACTATTTAGCAGGAACAGAGAAGACAGGACAAGGGGACATGAGTGGAGGGTAACAGGGGGAAGGTTTAAAAAAGATGCGAGAAAATATTATTTTACAGAAAGTGGTTGAGCCATGGAATGGTCTGCCGGCAGAGGTGTTGTGTGTCAAAACCATAAATGGCTTCAGTCTTGGCTGGGATAGAATCAAGTGGCTATCAACTACTCAGCAGGAGGTGGTGGTGGGCATGGATAACAAAAGGGGAACAGTGTAAGCAAACACCCCACAGAGACAATAGATCCTTCGGTATGAGAGGGTAATACGGGCAGACTGGATGGTCCATAATTTCTTTTTTCTGCTGTCATCATCTAATGTTTCTATGTAAGAGTAGGCAGTATGCCTGGCAATCGTTTCCCTTGCTTCGACAGTAACAGCATTTTTTCAGATGATGCGAGACTCCCCTTCTCCAAATTTACAATTAATGATTTGGGATACATTATGTACATGTTCCTTAAACATATGCACAACACTTGAGTGTCATACCCAAATATATGCAGCATACCACATTATTTAAGATAAGTAACACAATATACCATCCATCAAATGTTAAAATCCTTGAGGCACAGTTATTTGTTTATTTAATCAATTGTAATTATTGACCAAGAGAGGCGCTCTGAACAGTGGACCACTCATTTCCAGGTGTGTCCACGTGGTGGGTTATAGAAACTAGCTTTATTGCCCGAGGGGCAGTGATGTTTGCCAGCACACAGAGGAAAATCCTCTACTCTTACACATGCTGTGGGATTTTTAACTTCCACCTTGATAGCCTCCAGAGACGGGTAGAAAGCACCTCAGTTTAATGTATCCTCCAAAGGAAGGCATCTCAGCCGTACAGCACCTCTATAGTCAGGCATTACATATCAGTATTGGGTATGAGACCACCTTCCTGGTGGAGGGCTAGAACCTATGACCTTCTGGGCCCAGAGGTGACTGTGTTGCCACTGAGCCGCTAACACTGCATTCAAAATATGACACTGTACTTTACCTTCAGAATGACATCAGGCCGTGACTCCACTGGCAGAATTAGATTGTCCCCTCTCTCCAGGACTGTGTTGAGCTGGTAACGCAGGTATCCACCATAGGATGACACCTAACAATATTGGCAAACGAGATATTAGTAAAAAGGACTCATCCCTTGTTATGTTTGTATACAATGGGAATCAATTATTTTTTTAATAAATGCTCTTAATTCAGATTGTAATCATTTTGGGTTTGGGTTTACATGCTGTTGGATTGAAGAGAATGAACTTAATTGATTACAACGTTACTGATTCCCAATGAATGTAAACACCGGGTAACTGAGGATTCTGAATCTGGTTGCATTACTTTTGCTGCAGTTTCATCAGGACCATGTAACTAGTTTTGCAACATTATAAATTGCAGATCTGCAGTATTGTAACTGTTGTAAATGTAATTTGTCTGAAATTGAGCACCTCCTTGTAACAAAAGTAGGACAACTTTGTAAACAGAGCTGCAAAGTCCTAACAGTTCTATCCTGTTTAAATAAATAAATAAAGATTTATCTAACTAGCAGAATCACAGTTCCTTATCAGGTTTACATGTGAGTAACTCGGTTCAAAACCATTAAGGCACTTGAACCTGGTTCAAATTAAAACCAGATCCCAGCTCTGAATGGTTTTACATAAGATTCCAATTAAGGACAGCTGGATTAAATAAGCAATAAGACATGACGGGGTGTGCATTACGGTGTGATAACTGCATTCCCAGGGGCATAGTTAGGCACGGGGCCGAAGGCCAAGCACCGGTCGTTCCTAGGACTGCGGTTATCACACCGTAATGCACAACCCTGGAGTATCTTATTGTGCTTATAAAATTGCCCTTTATTTTTAAAAGCAGTTTTTTTTTTTTATTTTGAAACACATTTTTAAATGAGTAAAAATGTAAGTGAATCTGTGCTTTTAACATAAAATAGTCCTTCCGCTTACTGGTGCTAGATTAAAGTAGTGTTATACAGTATATGCCTCCCTGCCCACTTAAGCTTCATATTCCCTACCAGCTGCAACAATTCACAAATGCTGTTTTCCTCATTCTAAGTGTGACACGTAGCCCCCTTACTTTATTCTATTCTCCTCAATCTGTAGAAAAAACTAAAAGGAAGCCATAACAGAGGCTTCTCAGTTCCCCAGTGCTGCAAGCATGAGCGTAGTTCAGAACTGCCACACTCACCAACAGCATCATGAACTGCTCACTCTGTCCTAAAAGATAAACAGCCGAGTGAGTCATTTACCACCTTTTCATTTTGTTTATATAGTGTTATTGCTTATTTTCTTCATTCTGTTTTTTTTTCTGTGTTTTCCCACATTCAAGAAATTGAATGCTTATCATGGAATGTTTACCATGGAACACATGGATTCAAAATTCTGCTCAGATCTACTAGCAGACTGTTCTTCTACTAACATACTGTACACACAGACAACAAAGGCCTGTTTTAGAGCCGAAGACTCAATTATCTCACTTGTCAGGAAAAGCAGAAGAGACTTCCCTGATGAGCAGGTAAAGATAGAAGGGGAATTTTTCACTGTCAGCAAAGAAACAGTTTTAATGAAAACTATAAACAATACTTAATTAAATGTTGTTTGCCAGAGCATCACATATTCCTTACATACATAAACAAATTAGAAACATTAAGTTGTTTTATTTTATATTTAATGTAGTTTTATTTTTAGGGCCCAGCTGAAAGTTTCTGCAGTGTAAAGGTAGCAGCCATGTTTGTGGTGGAAGATCAGTTCTGGTTGTAGGGAGACTGATGGAAGATAGTTCTGGTTATAGGAGGACTGATTTGCTCATTGTGTAAGCAAGCAATAATGCCCAACAGGGTGGGCGGTACTGGGCAATACCGGACCGCCCAGGGGCGTAATGAGGCCCGACGCCGCGGAGGCGGAAGGAGGGCCTTATAGCCCTTGGGCAGTCTGGTATTGCCCATACCGCCCACCCTGGAGGGTATTATTGCACTTAGAAATTGGGTACATGTGGCATTTTTACACAAGCTTTAAAAAATTGAAAAAGACAAAAAAAATCAAAAATGAAATGTAAGTCTTTTTTTTTTTTTTGGTAAAATAATCCCTGTGCTGATATTCCAACCAGTAGCATGCACTGCACTGTTTGACAATGGACTCCTAACAGGATTGGGCAGGATGGCTGAGTGAGAGACAACATCAGGAGGTTAGATGTTTTTAATGTGCCACTTTATTTTTTCTAGTGCTAGAAATCACAGTAGGAGGCAGCAGGAGTGAGAATGAGGGAACAGCACATTTGAGGTTTCAGAAACAGCTGAGTGGGAGAGTAGGCTGCTACCACAAGTTTTACTCACAGTGAAGGTTTGCCGATTGGGAGAAGAGCCGTGGGCAGGGGGAGGAGATCTGGACTGGGTCGTGTGTCCAAAGTAAATTAATGCCTTGTGTGTGAAAATTGCTGTGGTACATGTTCTTTATTTTAAAATAAAGCTGTGGCTAATTTTTTGCCGGGGTTGGGGGAGAAAGAAAGCGAGAGAGATCAGCTGCTACTTTAGGGCTCGAGCGAGTCCCTCAGCATTGCTGAGGTAAAAGTGCGAGTCCTGCTGCTTTCGATGAATTTCCATTACTCAACTTCTCCAGTGAAGTATTTTCCAGCTATGCAGAGGGAAAGTTAACAGCAGGTAGGGGAAAAAAAAACAGAAGTGACTGCAGCCGCTTACTTGTACACGTCTCCCCTCTCTCAGGTGTTTGTTGCCACCTCCTGCCTGCCGTGATCCGGGGAGGATGGACGTTTTGGTGTACATTCCACTTCTGAGGATATGGCGGCGTATAAAGAAATACATTGAATGGAATGAACACACTACAGGTTTCACTACTTCTTATCAGCACAGTATGTGCTACCACTTCAGAAGACAAGCATCTTCATTTTGGGGACAGTGGGCAGTCAGCTGCAGGACGGAGCTCAGAAGTGAGAGCACGTCTGAGTGTACTGTAAATTAACCAAAAAAAAAGTTGCGAAAAATAAGCATATGAGAGGTTGATTTGCTGCGTTGTCAGACAGCTGTCACTGAATGGGACAGTTGGGATAGTGTCTCTGGCTAAGCGAGACAAGAAAATTGCGGCAATTTAAAATTCAAATTGGGTAGCTTTAGCCAATTAGGAAGCAGGGTGGGCACCAGGATATTTCAGTGGGTGAAGGGGCACCGTAGGATGGTACTTTTTATTTCCTGGGCATCTACTGAAAGTTAATGTACCCCCCCCCCCGGACAAAGGTACTAGCCATTCAGATGGCAGGAAATAAAAAGCCCATTTTCTAATGTAGTTTAGGACCAGGATGACTGTGTGTATACAGAGATTTATTGTACGGTCAGCTGACCTCTCTTTGCCAATGAGATTTCTAGATTTTTTTCTTGCCATTTTATAATTTCACTGAAACTGGAGGTTGAATGATATTCCAGTGTACATGTAAACAAGGCAACAGACTGACACCTTTCAAAGATACAAGCTGTACCATTTTTACCCTTACCCGATCTCTGAGGTAGGATGGCGGGGCCTGCCAGTACAACTCCTGGGTGACATCAGGAATGTCACGCACATCTACCTGAAGTTTGTCCTCCAACAGCTCGGGGAGTGGGAGCTCTTGCCGATCTCCGCTCACCAGAATCCAGCCAGCCAGCTCCAGGTGCTAAGTAAGGAAAACATGGACAAAAGGTTCTTATTTAAACTTCTGGCAAAGCTACTCAAATACAAAACCCAATCACTTTCGCAAAGGCTAGTACTATGCAACTCCATCACAGCTTGCCAGCATGAAGGAGGTAACGTTACAGCTTCATAAATCCCAACTTTCAGTAGAACTAGACAACTGTTTCTATAATTTCTGTTGTTCGTGTAGAGTTTATATGGTGCTTATGTAATTGTTGCACATTCCTCTTAAAATTTTAATAAAGCTTATTTTTATTTATTTATTTTTGTTTAAAATTTGGTGATTGGGTAGGCCCACTGAGCCCCGAAGGTCCCTTTTTAAGGGGCAACCCGGGATAACAATACATATTTTCATACAGAGAAAGACTTGGGTTACAGAGTAGTTTCAGGTGTGTGAGCAGGTTACAGACATGGTTATCATCATGCTTCAGTCCTTACAAATATGTTGACAGTAGAATTAACAAAAGGTGCAGAAGAAATGTCATTTTACATGGTAAGCTCATTGTTTACTACTGGCATGGTTCAGTGGAAAGTTAGCTGTGGTACTATGTCTAAAGGGAAGCACTGTGCAACCTGATAAGGTGCTTGGAGGATCTGGATATTAGGAGGATAGAAGCGGGGGGGGGGGGTCATGAGCCGTGGCAATGACAAGTGCTAGTATCAGACATATAAGCTTTGAGTCTGGTGTGGAAGTTCATCAGTGAGGAGGCATCCTGCACTAGGGGTGGGAGTTTGCTCCACAGGTCACAAGAAAAGGCAAATTAAAAAAGGAGTAGGAGTGGCTGTGACTGTAAAAGATGGGATAGATGCTAGGGAAATTAAATTGGACAGTATGGGACCTGAAGAATAGTTGTAGATAAATATACTGGCAGGAGACGAAAAGATTAAAATCCGCTTATGTTACAAACTGCCATCCTTAACATTAGAAGAAACATTTTGAACATTATATAGGAACAAGAAAACAGTAGAACATCAATAGTTCTAGGTGACTTCAATTTCCCAGGTATAGATTGGGAAAAATTAAAACCCACTACAAGTATGGCAGCACAATTTTTAGATATTTTGGAAGAACTTATGTCTGTTAAACCACATAAAACATTATACTAGGGGTGACAGAATCCTGGACCTGTTACTGAGTAATATAGAAGAGGAAACAGGAGATTGCTTTGTGAGAGAGCCACTACTAGGAAGTGATCATAACATGGTCCAGTTTGACATTATAGTATCAAGGAAAAAGCAGGGAGGTGAAACCACAATAAAATGCTTATACAAAAGCAAACTACAATGAAATTAGAAAAGCACTACAGAGATGGGATTGGAAAAAGGATTTCCAAGGGAGTACACTGCAAGAAAAGTGGGACAAACTAAAAAGGAAATTGACATATAGTGTAAGTCAATACATGCCCATGGTACAGAAATATAATAATAAAGGACGTACCTCAGTCTGGCTAAATAAGAACATCAAAATAAAGTAATCAAACAAAAAAGAGAGCTTAAAATATGGCCAAGATTAGAGACACGCAAGAAGCATGGGGAAATATAAAATTAAGGTTAGGCAATGTAAAAAATTAATCAAAAATGCAAAGAGGGATTCTGAATTAAAATTAGGTACTACAACAGCAAGAAATAAAAAATAATTGTTTAGCTACACTGGAGAGTTAAGGAAGGACAGGGCTCAAGTTGGACCACTACTGGTCAATGGTTCCATAACTACGGATTGTGGAGAGATGGCAGAAGAGTTAAATAAATATTTCATCAGCATAAATAAACCCAAATTATGCATTAAGTCATGAAGGAGAGGGTAACAGAATTGTTACTTCCATACCAGAAGTATTAAGAGACTAAAATGTCTAGCTATCAACAAATCCCAGGGGCCGGATGGACTGCACCCTAGAATCTTGAAGGAGACAGCGGAGAACACAGCGGCTCCAGTAACAGACATTTTTCACATGTCAGTGGATCAGGGTTGTGTAGTGGGAGACTGGCATCAGTTACCCCCATCATCAAGAAGGGGGACAGGAGCAAACAGGAAAACTATAGGCTGGTTATTATTCTACGTCAATAATAAAGGACAGTATTGAGGTATTTCTGGATAGCACTGGGCAAATGGATATCTTGTAACACAGTTTCAGAGGAAATAGGCGATGCCTTACAAATCTTATGAATTTCTTTGAGCCAGTCACCCAGGCTATGAATCAGGGTGTGCCTGTGGATGTCCTATATCTATATTTTTTGAAGGCATTTGACTTATCCCACACAGAGCTAATGAAAACATTGACTGATATAGGAACAGAAAATAAACTGTTGAGATGGAAAGGTTTCTGGCTGGAAAACAGGAGACAGAGGGCGAATGTGAGGGGTAACATGTCAAGTTGGGCAAGGGTGACAAGTGGGGTCCCTCAGAGATCGGTTCTTGGGCCCTTGTTGTTTAATTTGTTTGCAGCACCCTTGGACTGTGGCAGACACACGTGGATGGGCAAGTTCGCAGACGATGTTAAGATAGGGTCACTGGTAAACTCCATGGAAGATGCTGTGAGATTTCAACATGAGACAGATAGGACAGTAACATGGGCAGCAGATAAACTCTCCTTTAACGTTGATAAATGCACAGTGATGCACTTCAGAGCAAAAAATATCGGAGCCAAGTGCAGACTGGATGGAACATAAAGACTTGGGAATATTTATTAACAAGTTAAAATTCGACAGGCTGTGTAGGGAGGACTCAAGTAAAGGAAACAGGATAATAGGATGTATTACAAAAAACATCAGGAGCTAGGATAGAGAGGTGGTGATGCTGTTGTATGGAGCTTTGGCGAGAGCTCATGCAGTGCACTGTGTGCAGTTTTGGGCTCCTGGTAGCAAGACGTATATAGGGAGACTGGAGGCTTTGCAGAGAAGAGCAACCAGGATGGTAAAAAGCTTGAGGATAAGCGCTACGAGGATGGGTTGTGCCAGTTATATGTAATCACAACAATACAGAAGGTTAAGAGGAGACCTCCAGTGTACGGCACGTACAACAATAAAGATCTGTGGGAGTGCTTGGGCCTGGTAAAAGGGAATAATGGTAAAGATGTTAGGGGTCATAAACCAATGCTCGGGGGGGGATTATAAGGGGAACAATAGAGCACATAGGTTTAACCAGAGGGTGGTGGCAGAATGGAATGGGCTACCGGAAGAAGTGGTTATGAGTCCACACATGGAGCAGTTTAAAAAATCATTAGACATGGTTATGAAGACCAGAGGTAGGGTGGGGTCTGAGAACTAAATAGATACATGTCAATATGGCTCACTGTTGCCAACTTGGAAAATCCTATGAATCCTATGAACTGCACAAAAAAAAAAAAATAGATAACTGTAGACTCAGAAACAAAATACACCAGGAGGACTATGGCACTGACACCCCACTGACTGTATTTGCCTCAGGATGGTGACAATGCTGCCCCCCCCTTGCTACATGCACCCGGGGTGGGTTACAGCTCCAAATGCTAAGGAAGATACCAGCTTTGGTACCCTATTTACTGCACTGGAACAGAGGGATTGCTTCTTCGCAGTTATCATCGAGTTCATCTCCTCCCAACCCACACCTGCCATGATTCCAACTAGAAACAACACAGCTGCCTGGAATTTGCAGGCTAATACTTTTGTGACTTCTGACAGGAAATGAATGAGAACTCTCAGGTACCGTTGTTCTAAATTTCTGGGAGCTGTGGCAGCGGTCAGTGGCTCCAAAGCAAAAGCAGCTGGTACAGCCCTTGGGATTGGCTGGATCCAAGTAGAAGGTCCCCAGCCGACAGCGGTCACATCTCTGTCCCTCGACATTCTCCTGTGGGGAAATAAGCATGAATAGTCAGATAAAGGAAGACTTATCGGGCTTCCCATAATGCCCTTTCCATGAAGATTTCCCAGACTCCCCCCAACGTCTTTTCCATGGAGAACTCTCTGGCTTCCCACAATGACTGTCTGTAGGGACCTTGCGGATGTCTCACAGTGACTTTCCATGGAGAACTTTGCTGTCACAAAATTGCTGCCTTTTCAATGGAGACCTCTACCTTCCCAAAACTGCTGCCTTTTCAGTGGAGACCTCACAGACCTCTCACAATGTCCGTGCCATGGAGACCTTGCAGATGTCCCACTATGCTTTTCCATAGACACCTACCAGGCTTCCTACAATGCCTTTCCATGTAGGCCTCACAGACTTCCCATAATGCCCTTTCAACAGAAACTTACTTCCCAGGCTTCCCACAATGCCCTTTCTATTGAGCACTCTCTGGTTTCCCCACAGTGCTCTTTATATGGAGAGTTCTTACACTTCCCACAGTGCCCTTGCAATGGAGACCTTAAAGATTTCCCAAAATGCCCATTCCATGGAGACCTCAGAAAATTCCCACAATGCCCTTTCCATACACACCTCTCAAGACTCCCACAGTGCTCTTTCCATCAAGACTTGTCTTCCCACAAAGTCTTTTCTTTTTTTTAACTTTCTGTTTTTGCCTCCTCCCCTGCACCAGAACCCCACTCAGTTAGGAGACGCTCAGTCTACCACCCTGCATCACCTTGTTACCTGGTTCTGCGATGGACCCCCATGGAGCCGTGGTTATACACCTCAGGCGGGTACAAGGTGGGGCCCGAACACCCTGATGCTTACTTGTTTAGTCGGGTCTCCAACAGTCCAGGCAGGAAGGAGCCATTAGGCTCTGCAGTGGCACTCCTTCCCCTCGGCGTTCTGGCGCTTGATTTTCCGGTGTTCTGTGGGTGTTGCGTGAACCCCTGCCATCAAGGCGCATAGCGCCGACGTCCTCCCCTCTCTTGTCTGTACATGCTGTGCCCTAGACCTCTGCCTGGGGCCAGTCTTGCGCCGGGACCTATCCCCCCGGAGAAGGCGGCGAGCTGTCCTGGGACGCTCAAGCCTTCCCCCCCAGCCAGCCCTCCAGCTCCCGGGCTCATTCCCGAACCCGGGTCGCTGGCATCGCAAGTGGAAATCCCCACAAAGTCTTTTCATAGAGACCTCAAAAGACTTTACACAGTATCCTTTCCATGAAGACCTCTCCGGCTTCCCACAATGCCTTTCCATGGAGGTTTTACCAACTTCCCGCATTGCCTTTCCACACAGACCCAAGCTTCCCACAATGCCTTTCTATGGAAACCTCCCTGTCTTCCCACTATCTTCCCACAGCACTTTTTCTGTGGAAATCTCACAAACTTACTACAATGCCATTTCCACCATGAACTGTCTTCTCTCACTGCCCTTTCCATCAAGAGCTCTCTGGCTTCCCACAATGCCCTTTCCATAAAGACCTCACAAACTTCCCACAATGCCGTTTAAATGATCAGAACCAGTCAGAACTTGAAAACTGGTTATTTTTCAAAAAATCATCACAGGTTCAAATGGTTGTGAATGTATCCATACCGGTTCCCCAAGTCCTTAGCCTAGATAACAGTGTTTTACAGTACTTATATAGGTTTGGTACTGTAGATCATGTTCTATAGGTATTTGTTTGCAATGAGTCATGGCTGGGCAAAGGTGTATGCTGAATTAATGCATGCCTCGGTTGCACAGTCAAGCAGGAGGCCTACCTCGGATCCCTCTACCCCACAGTCCACCAAAATTCTTTGGAACAGCACCACCTACTGGTCACCTACACCAGCGCTGCAGCAGCTGTACAGGCACCAGTCAGGTGGTGCACCACCTTTAAAATCACACTGTTAACTTACAAGTCCCTACACAGCTGAAGGACAACCTACCTAAAAGACCTCTTAGTTTGGTAAGAACCCAGCCGCTCGCATCACTCCACTGAGAAGTCTCTTATGGCCATTTCAAGGACGTCCCTTCAACTTTTGAGTGATAGGGCATTCTCAGTGGCAGCCCCACTTACTTGGAACTCACTGCAGTTTCCATCTTAGAAATTCCAATTCAGTGAAGGCTTTTATAAAGAGGGTGAAATGTCACCTTTTAAATCAGCTTCCAATTTATTACCATGTTGTCTCTGTCTCAGCATTTTAATCATGTTTAAATGTTATTTAATTTACAATTTTTGGCCCTGAAAGACACTAAGGCTTGTTTCCAGGTGCATCCTGGGAGCACGAGGAAGTAGTGACTTGCTCATGGTCACACAGTATGCAAGTGGCGGCTGTAGGATTCAAACCCAGGTCTCCAGATTTGTAATTCAGTGCTTTTAATCACTAAACTAGTTTATGTTATGGACTACTTCTTTCTTGTTTGTGATTGCCTTAACCTGTGCAGTGCGTTGAGCCTTTTTGTGGCTAGGGTGCTATATAAAATGTAATGCCTTGCCTTGCCAAAATAGCACAAGACAGACAATTTTTTTTTTTTTATGTACACATGCACATAAACCCTTTTTTTTTTTAAATACATTAAAAAAATGGATCCGTTGTGTAATAATAATAATATGCTCCAGGGTTTTGTATGTCATGGGATAGTGACACTTTTCAGGTGTAGGACACGTGTGGCCTTCAGCCTTGTGCCTCAAAACATACCCAAGGAAATACAATATCCCATGAAATACCTCACCCTGTCATGTGTTATTGACAAAACAGGAATGCATGTGCAGTCATGTATAATGACATTCCAAAACTGGATCTGGTGAGGCGAGGCCATTTGCCAGTTTCTGAGAGACCGTCACACTGTTTATGTTACACTCGTGATCCAAAGCCTAGTTACTAACTTCAGGATGTTGGCTGACATGGCAATGCAAGACCTGGAAAAGTACTACTGCAGTACTTCCATAACAGTCTGGTACACACACACCAGCTTCACAAACACAGTACTATACACATACCATCCAGCTATCACAAGGGGGGGGGAGAAATAAAGAAGAACTGAAAGCTGACTCAACTACTGACACCCACCTTGCAATGGCACTGACCAGTGACTGGATCACAGACATCTGCGTTTGTTCCAGCTTCACTGCAGTCACAACGCTGGCAATTCGGGAAACCATAGTAACCGGGAGCACACCTATCACACTGACGGCCAACCACGTTGGGTTTGCACCTAAAAAGAACAAGACGTGATTTGTTTTACATTTTTTATCCTGCACTTTGGTTAATTTTATTATTCAAGCGCACAGCAATTAGCAACATTGGGTGACAATACCACCACACTTAAAGGAAAGCTGTCAACTTTAGAATCTCCCCTCCCCAAAGCTGTACCCCTTGATTAGCCATTTCGCAATGAAAACACCTTTGTTTCGATGTTTTAACTTACTTTATTTTATTGCGGAAAAGTCTGGGCTTCCATAACATGGCAGACACTGTGCTGTTCCATTTCAAGAGAAATTGCAGTGCCACACTACTCACTTCAACACACTTCAAAACAGCTAATCAGGGGCTATGGCTTTGGGGAAGGGGGAGATTTTAAAGATGACAGCTTTCCTGTAAGATCACTACAGGCTGGCATACTGAGATGGCTGTCCAATGATCACAAGGCCTATTGTGAACACGCTTAACACTCAGACTAGTCTCTACCCACAAGGGTGCTGCTAAAGTCATCAAACTGAGCCTATAGCAATAATAAAAATGTTACTTATGTTCCCATCACATGAACCCTCTTCACCATCTCAAAGGCTGGGTAAGGAACAGAAAGGAGAAACCTTTCTTATGGAAGGGGTGAATACTTCTAAAATTTCGAGGGCTTGAGCTGAGTAACAGTTTCCTGATCTGCTCTCATCAGATTTAATAAAGAATTTCTGGATCACAGACTTCACGATTATCTGGACTGTGGATCTTCTGAATATTGTGGGATCAGTGATGCAATACATTTTCTTGCTGGATTACTGCTTTACACAGTTTTGTTTCTGGATCACCACTTTAATCTCAATTATGGGATGGCTCTGTCTGTGACATTAAATGGAATGGCCGCTGTCAAAGATGTAGAGGCTTTCCTACAGCAGTAGGAATGTCACGTGATGGACGAGATGAAACAGGGCAGTTTTACTCCTCGTCTCAGCTGGTACTTCTGCTGTTTTTCCTTTGCTGTAATTTTTTATTATTATTATTATTTACTGAACTTTACCTTCTCATGCCCCAACCGGCTCTTCCTTTGGTCCTGCCCATTCACCCAGCCCATCACCCACTTTCTCCAGAATGTACCTCTCCATGTGTACCTCCCTGGCAGGGCCACTGGGGGTGGATCAGTCCCCCGACGGAGTTAGAGCCTGGGCCAGAGAGAGACCCACCATCAGTGGTGAGGGGCGGATGTATTCTTGCTGCAGTCACAGCTCCCTCCAGTATTTCCCCACCCTGCTAGGATGCCAGTATGAACTACTCTACCCACATGCACGGACGCATGCATCAGACCACGCTGGAGAATTCTCCACCCTTAATCCTTGGTTCCTACTTGCACCACCACCAGTGGTTACCAGGTGGCAGTACTGCGGTGGATACCGGATCCCCCCCCCCCAGCCTCTCCTGAGGTGGTGACTGTCTTTGCAATGCTCAAACCACCTCCCCTGGCTGTCCTGCTGCTAACTCAGGCTTGTTGGCATCGCAAGTGATAGTGCTACCACTGCACCATCGGGCCGACCATTTGCTGTCATTTTATTTTTTTTTTGTATGGGTTTCTCTATGCCTTTTTGCAGGCTGAACAGCTGTATCAGCTCATACAGTAGCATTGCAGCCATCCCAAGTCTTCGTCCGTAACTCTCTCAGAGACTGGGCGGACGGCCAGTGCCTGCTGTGAGGGTTTCATTAAGAGCCATCCTCCAATGAGTTTCCTCTTAATTTTCTCCCTGGGGCCAGTGAACGTACAATTAGTACGCAAGCCTACTCCACCTCCAAGGAGGTGCTCAAGCACTCTGTACACGGACCCTTTCCTTAGTCTGTGGGACTACACGCCACAACTTGGCTTCTGCCAGTTGGCAGTCATGACAAGTCACAGAATCCCCCTCCCCAAGGAAGAGGATGTCCTACAGACACTCAGTCTTCACCGAGGAAGACAGATTCCTGTGACACTCAATCTTCCCTTCTCGGGTCGGGTCCCTGCCACCCAAGTCTGTTCCCGAACCCAAGTTGACGGCGTGGCAGCAGGAAGGCATAGATACCTCAGCCTTCCACACCACTGGGCCAGTCTTTGCTGTCATTTCTGATTCCCCTTGGTGCAGATAGTTCAAACTTGCTAGATAAATACAGGTTACTCACCTGTAACAGGAGTTCTAGGAATCGTATATGTTGTTCATCCACACTTTCTGGCAGGTATCCTTGCCGCTTTAAATCTTGCCGGAAGGTCTTCAAGCTGGCTCCTCCCACCCACCCGGGTGATAAAACTCTCGGCTCCGCCCCATGACGCCAGATCTGGCCCGCTGGAAGCTCAGGTTGTCACGTCGAAGCCGGGGAGTCGGGTGGAGTCATGTGGATGAACAACATATACCATTCCTAGAACTCCTGTTACAGGTGAGTAACCCAGGCTTCTAGGACATGGATATGTTGTTCATCCACACTTTCTGGCAGACTCCTAGCAGCTCTCTGGGAGGAAGGGAGGCAAGGCGCACATCCTACTAGGAAATAGAGACTGGAGAACCGAGGCCCCAAAACCAGCATCCCAGCGTGATTCAAGGTTGATGTGGTAGTGGGTTATAAAGGTATGTGCCGACTTTCAGGTAGCAGCCCTGCAGATATCCTGGATAGGGCGTCCTGAAGCAGCTACGATGCAGCAGTATGGCGGGTAGAATGAGCTCTTATCCTCTGGGAGGCTCCATGCCCGCCTAACCCATAGCAGAGATCTATGCAGGAGGTGACCCACCTGCTTATCGTCCGCTTGGCTGCAGGTCTGCCAGGTGTGGCTTCAGCGTAGTTGACAAACAGCTGGCGAACCTCTCCCAGAACTTCAGCCATGCGCTCCCATATAATGTGGCCTTCTAAGGTCAGAGTATGGAGCCTATATTCGGCCTCCGAGGTGTGATTGGGGTAGAACACCGGCAGAGTTAACACCTGGTTAAGGTGAAACTCCGACACCACCTTCAGAAGGAATTTCGGGTGGGGGTGCAGGACAACCTTGTCCCTGTGGAAGACCAGGTAAGGAGACTCGATGAAAAGTGCCTGGAGCTCTCCCATCCTTCTGGCTGACGTGACAGCCACCAAGAAGGCGGTCTTCCACGACAGGTGAGAGATGTGACACCTGTGCATTGGTTCGAATGGCTTGCCCATGAGCTTTGCCAATACCAGCAGTAGATCCCATGGAGGTGGAGGTTCACGCACCGGAGGGGATATGTGATCCAGGCCTTTGAAAAAGCGCCTGACCACCGACTCCTGCACCACTGACTGTTTCCCGGCCCGCGCCCGGTAAGCAGAGATGGCTGCCAGGTGCACCTTTAGGGACGTCGACCTAAGCCCTTGCTGAGAAAGGGACCACAGGTAGTCCAAGATGCTTGCCAAGGAACAGGAGGAAGGGTCCAGGCCCTTGCCCTGACACCAAATGGAGAATCTCTTCCATTTGAAGGCATAGCATTTTCTGGTCGACTCCCTACGGGACGCCTCAACTACATTGAGGACCTCGTCGGAAAGACCCAAGGCCTGGAACTCTAGCCGCTCAGGAACCAGGTCATCAGGTGCAGGGATTGAAGGTCCGGATGGAACACCTTCCCCTGATTGACTGATAACAGGTCCGGGTGAGCTGGAAGCTGCCTCGGGAGCCTGGAGCTGAGGCTGAGGAGATATCGATACCAGCATTGGCAGGGCCAGTCTGGGGCTACCAGAATCACCTGCACCTTGTCCCTCCTCGCCTTGAGAAGCACTTTGTGGATCAAGAGAAATGGGGGAAAGGCGTAGAAGAGGCCCGGGGTCCACGGACTCGAGAAGGCATCCCCCTGCAGCGAACCCTGCTGAGGGGGGCGGGCATGAAACAGCCTCAGCTTCACATTCTCCCTGGAGGCAAACAGGTCTACCTGAGGTGTGCCCCAGTGAGAGAACAGATCTTGTACTACCTCCAGCAGGACAGAACACTCGTGTGACACAGCCCCTATCCGGCTTAGGGCATCGGCCAGAGTGTTGGAGGTTCCTGCCACATGGATGGCTAGGAGATCCGCCTCCAGGCTGCGCACGAGTGACCAAACGCGGAGAGCTTCCTTGCACAGAGGCATGGAGCGCGTCCCGCCCTGGCGGTTTAGGTAGTACATGGTCGTGGTATTGTCCGTCTGGACCTGAACCACTTGACCCCGTAGAAACGGAGCAAAGGCGGTGAGGGCTAGATGAACCGCCTCGAAGCTCCAGCAGGTTGATATGGCATCGGGACTCCCGAGGGGACCAGAGGCCGTGCGCTCTATGCTCCCCCAGATGGGCACCCCAACCCATCAGAGAGGCATCGGTCGATAGAGAGACCGTCGGCTTGGGGCGGACAAATGGGATGCCCTCCTACAAATGGACTGGAACGGTCCACCACTGGAGAGCGTTCCACATCCCCTGGGTCACAGTCACTAGCTGGTCCAATGGATCGCAGCGCTGTGACCACTGGCTGGCCAATCCCCACTGAAGGGGATGTGGGCCCAATGGACCACGTTGGTACAGGCCACCATGAGACCCAGGAGGCGCAGGAAGTCCCGGGCAGGGCACGACTGCCCAGCCAGAAATGACTGGGCAAAGGAGGAAAGAACCTCGGCCCTGTCCGCCGGGAGTCATGCTCTGGCTCGAAGAGAGTCGAGCTCTGCCCCGATGAAATGTATCACCTGCTTCGGCCCGAGTTCCGACTTGGCCTCGTTGATGAGAAGGCCGATCTGAGAGCAAACCTGGAGGGCCAGATCTCTGGACCGCTCCACCTCCGGTCTGGAGGGGGCTGCTATCAGCCAATCGTCCAGGTAAGGGTACACCCAGACCCCTCGGTGCCGCAGGAATGCTGTCACCACTGCCATGCACTTGGTGAAGACCCTGGAAGCAACAGAAATGCCGAAGGGCATGGCTCAGAACACGTAAAGGGATCCCTCAGCTCGAAAGCGAAGGAATCTCTGGTGAGACGGACGGATAGGGACGTGAAAGAACGCGTCCTGTAGGTCCAGAGAACAGAACCACATGCCTCGTTCCAGGGATGGTATTATCTGAGCCAGAGTGACCATCCTGAAGGTCCGAGACCTTAGGAACCTGTTCAGGTCATGCAGGTCGAGAATAGGGCGCCAGCCCCCCGTCCGTTTTGGGACCAGGAAGTACCTGGACACAAACCCCGGGTCTGAGGGAGGGTCTGCCACCTCTCTGATCACCTCTTTCTCGAGGAGCAGAGCGATGTCGGCTCGGCGAGCCAACAGCGAGGCTGCGGAACCCAAGGCCCCCGGGGCGACTCGGAAGGGCAGGCCCTTTCCTACCACTTCCAGCACCCACGGTCTGTGGTGATAGGCGGACCAGGCGGAAAGGAAATGGCAGAGCCGTCCCCCAGAGACCAGGGTGGAGTAGCGAGGTTGGGGACACCTCAACCCGTCACTGGGCAGGCTTGGAGGAGAGGACCGGCCGGGGGACCTCCTGGGCCTTGCCTCCCTGCTTCCTGGAAGAGGAAGCCACAGGCTTAGCTTTGGGATGCCAAGTGCGAGCCTGCTGGCCCTGATGCTGCTGGGCGGGACGTGCCGTGGGTGCAGGCAGACTAGAAAGGCTTGAGTTGCGGTCTCGGCCTGTCCCTCTGGGCAGAGGAGACCGAGTCCAGAGTGGCATTGGACTTTCGATCCTTTGGAGGCAACCCTCCCACTCCAGGGCAAGAGGTGGTCCCAAGAAGGGGACATCCGCCAACTTGTGCTGGGTATCCGCTGTGAGGTGGATATCCTCAGCCATGACCGACGCAGCATGGCCACTGTGGCCGTGACTGACCTGGCACATGAGTCGCCGATGTCCAGAGCAGTATGAAGTTGCTGCTTGGCCACTGCCCTGCCCTGGTCCCGCACCTGCTTGACCATGGTCTGCAGGTCAGCCAGGAGATGAGGGACTACCTCATCCAGGGAGCCCAACAGGGCGTGAGAGAAGTGTGCCATCAGCACGGCCGAGCTGGCCTGACGAAGGCCAAGGGAGGACGCAGCGTAGACTTTGCGCCCGGTGTAGTCCAATTTCTTGGACTCCTTGTCGGAAGGCTTGTCCACCTCCCTGGCGCGTCCGGCACGTCGGAAGACGCTGTCGGTAACCAACCCCTCGGCTGAGGGGTGTTCCGAAAAAACGGACAGGGAACCAGTAGGGACCACGCACTTCCTCGTCATCCTGGCCGAAGGCGCAGGGCAGGAAGAAGGTTGCTGCCAGAGCTCCAAGGCCGGGCCGACAATGGCCTCGGCCACCGGAAAGGCCTCCGTGGGTGAATCCCCTCGGTCCAATATCTCCGTTAGGGGATACTTGGCCCGCTTGGATATGGGCTCGAGGATGCAACCCGGTGGACTCCGAGATGAGCCTAAGCAAACCCATGAAGGACGATGGGCTATCGTCTAGCGACTGACCTCTGGAGGACTCCAGGTTGACCTGCCTGGAGAACAGGGAGGAATCGTCGTTGGACTCGGACGAGTCCACAAAGAGCTACCTTGGGCCTGAGCCACCCTCCACCTGCCGAGGACGGTCGGGAGTGAGGGTGACAGACAGCCTATGGGGCAGACCCTGGCCCGACCAAGAATTCTTGGTCGGGGCCCCAACTTTCAGCTGTGGAGGCGGAGGTTCCACCAGAATCGGTGGGGCAGCCAGTTTCGGTTGAGCAACAGGCCTGGGGGCAGGCGCCTCGGCTAGGGCGAGGGGTTGCCTCGGCCGCTCCGGTGACAGCCACTTGATGGCCGGGGAAGGCAACAACATCGGCTTGCTCCCAGACAGAAGGAGCTGTTGCCACAAGAGGTCCTCGTAGCGCTGATGCAACTTGCGTCGAAGCCTCTCCTCATCTGAGGAGGAAGACGAGGACAAGCGGTGACGCCGCTTACTACGGTACCGGGACCAAGACCGCCTATGCCGGCGGGATCGGCTGGACCGTGAAGATGTCTGAGACTGAGACCGAGAACCTCAGTGTTCTGGGGCAGGGCGGGGGAGATCCACTCTCCCCTCGGCTCGGCCATTTTGACAATGGACTCCGGAACCGGAGGCACAGGCAAGTCCTCGGCCACCTCGATCTCCGCCGGGGGAACCGGGGAGTGAGGGTTGTCGGCTTCACCAGTCGACAACCCGTCCGACGGGTCGAAAAAATCTCGACTGCATCGGCAGGGAGTCTCGGCCAACTGACCTGGCAGGGCGCCCGTGAGGCCAGTGGCGAAGTAAAGGATCGACCGAGTCGAGTGGCGACTACCCGGGAGGGGACCTCTCCCGCTCCCAAGAGCGCTGACGGAGGGACTTACCTTTAGAGTCCTTCTTCTTGGACCGAGAGCAAAGTCCTGATGGCCCCTCTCCCTTGGTGGAAAGGGACTGACAGAGCTCCTTAAAAGAAGCTGAATAGGAGGATCCCAAAGAGAGCGGGATAAAGGCCGCAACCGAGGAAGATGAAGATGCGGCCTGCGCCGCCTCCTCCTTGAGGGCGATCATCTGCTGTTCCGTCGAGCCAGCCGCCGCGTACACCGCCAAACGGGCCTCCTTAGACTTCACCGGCGGGTAACGTTTCTCGGGGCACCCAAGTTGTAAACGGGCAGCACGGTCCTCCAGGACGTAGGCCGAGAAGGAAGAGCACAGATCGCAGGCCTGCGGGTCGTGCTCAAGGCCTAAGCAGTAGACACACGTGGAGTGCGGATCCATCCAAGACATCTTCTGCCCGCATGGGCACCTCCGGTAACCGGGAGTCGATTTGTCCATCGCAGCCGCGAGGGAAATATTTGACCGAAGTCTTAAAAACCTTAAACTTAATTTCGGGTAAACTGAAGAATTAGGAACCAGTCTTACACGCAGAGCGTTAAGGAGGGAACCTGAGCTTCCAAGCGGTAAGGAAGATCTGGCGTCATGGGGCGGAGCCGAGAGTTTTATCACCCGGGTAGGTGGGAGGAGCCAACTTGAAGACCTTCCGGCAAGATTTAAAGCGGCAAGGATACCTGCCAGAAAGTGTGGATGAACAACATACCCATGTCCCTAGAATTTATGTTTACTAGTAGTTTCAGGGTTGTCGGGGGCACACTGTCCAGCATCCTTCATGTGCCAGTGGTGTCACCAGGGTTGGGTAAGTTACTTTTTCTATTACTTTTGAAAACTTGTTCCAGAAAGCTCTGTGTAGTCACTAGCAAGGATGAAGAAGTACTGGAAGATGTAATACACCTTACAGTTACATTACTTATGTCTTTTTATACAAAAGAAATACGCAACTGTAACTGATTACATTTATTGGAAAGTAACAAGTAAAAACAGGTTACTCTCCTGTAACAGTAGTTCTAGGAGTGGTATATGTTGTTCATCCACACTCTTTGGCATGTCCCTTTCCCCTTTAAATCTGTCCGGAAGTCTTCATGCTGGGTCCTCCCACCCACCTGGGTGGTAAATACCTCGGCTCCACCCCATGACGATAGATCTTATCCCACTGGAAGCAAGGTTGTGCGCCTAAAGCTAGGGAGGTCGGGTGGGTGCATGTGGATGAACAACATATACCACTCCTAGAACTACTGTTACAGGTGAGTAACCTGTTTTTCTAGGAGCGTGGATATGTTGTTCATCCACACTCTTTGGCAGACTCCTAGCAGTTCTCTGGGAGGAGGGAGGCAAGGAGCGCACCCCATACTTAGGAAACAGAGATTGGAGAACCGAGGCCCCAAAACCAGCATCCCGACGTGACTCAAAGTCGATGTGGTAATGGGTAATGGAGGTGTTTGCTGACTTCCAGGTAGCAGTCCGACAGATTTCCTGGATAGGGATGTCCCTGGAAGCAGCCACCGATGCAGCAGTATGGGGGGTAGAATGAGCTCTTATCCCTCTGGGAGGCTCCTTGCCCGCCAATTCACAGAACAGACCTATGCATGACGTAAACCATCTTGCAATGGTCCGTTTGGTTGCAGGTCTGCTGGAAGCGGCTTCAGCGTAGGTGACAAACAGCTGGCGAACCTCTCCCCGAATTTCCGCTGTCCTCTCCTTGTAGTAGGAGAGAGCATGTCTAAGGTCCAGGCTATGGAGCCTGTACTCGGCGTCCGAGGTGTAGTAAGGGTAATATACTGGCAGAGTCAACACCTCTCTGACACCACCTTCGGAAGGAATTTCGGTTGGGGGTGCAGGACAACTTTGTCCCTGTGAAAGACCAGATAAGGGGAGTCCACTGACAGCACCTGGAGCTCCCCTGTCCTTTTGGCTGACATGACAGCCACCAGGAAGGCAGTCTTCCACGACAAGTGTGAGAGCTCACACTTGTGCATGGGTTTGAATGGCTTGCCCATGAGCTTTGCCAAAACCAGCAAAAGATCCCATGGAGGTGGAGGTTCACACACCAGAGGGGGATATGTGATCCAGGCCTTTGAAAAAGTGCCTGACCACTGTCTCCTGTGCCAGTGTCGACTGACCGGCCCACGCCCGGTAAGCGGAAATGGCTGCCAGCTACACCCAAAGGGTTGATGACCGTAGACCTTCTTTGGAGAGAGACCAGAGGTAGTCTAAAATGTTAGCCACAGAGCAGGATAAGTGGTCCAGACTCTTACCCTGACACCAAATGGAAAACCTTTTCCATTTGAAGGCATAACATTTCCTGGTCAATTCCTTACGAGATGCCTGCTCAACTGTGTAGACATACATGGAAAGACCCAGAGCCTGGAACTCTAGCCGCTCAGGTACCAGGCTGTGAGTTGCAGGGATTGAAGGTCCGGATGGAATACCTTCCCCTGGTTCAATATCAGGTCCGGGCGTGTACAAAGCCACTCCGGGGCCCTGCAGCTGAGGCTGAGGAGATCTGGATACCAGAACTGGCGGGGCCAATCTGGGGCTACTAGGATCACCTTCGCCTTGTCCCTCCTCACCTTGAGTAAAACCTTGTGGATCAAGGGAAATGGAGGGACGGCGTAGAGGAGGCCTGGGGTCCACGGCCTCAAGAAGGCATCCCCCTGCAGCAAGCCCTGCTGAGGGGGCCGGGCATGGTACAGCCTCAGCTTGGTGTTCTCCTTGGAGGCAAACAGGTCCACCAACGGTTTGCCCCAACAGGAGAACAGATTGTAAGCTACCTCTGGATGGAGAGACCACTCGTGGGATGTCTGGCCTATCCAGCTGAGAGCATCCACCAGTTGGTTCGAGACTCCTGCCACATGGATGGCAAGGAGATCCACCTCCAACCGGCTGACAAGGGTCCAGATCTGGAGCGCCTCCTTGCATAGCAGATGGGAGTGCATACCGCCCTGTTTGTTGAGGTAGTACATGGTCGTGGTATTGTCCGTCTGGACTTGAGCCACTTGACCCCGGAGCTGAGGAGCGAAAGCTGACAGTGCCAGTCTGACTGCTCTGAGCTCCAGCAGGTTGATGTGGCATCGGGACTCCTCAGGGATCCAGAACCCGTGGGCTCTGTTGTCCCCCATGTGGGCTCCCCAGCCCATGAGAGAGGCACTGGTCGTGAGAATGACCGTCGGCTCGGAGTGGACAAATGGGATCCCTTCCTGCAGATGACCTGGGACAGCCCACCATTGGAGAGCGTCCCACATCTTCTGGGTGACAGTAACCAGCTGGTCGAATTGACCCTGATGCTGAGTCCACTGAGCGGCCAGCTCCCACTGGAGGGGGCGCATGTGCAATCTGGCCCAACGGACCACTGAGGTGCACGCCGCCATGTAACCCAGAAGGCACAGGAAGCCCCGGACAGGGCGCAAGTGCCCAACCAGAAATGATTGGACAAAGGAGGAAAGAACCTCCGCCCTGTCCACCGGGAGCAGAGCTCTGGCTTGAGAAGAGTCAAGCTCTGCCCCGATAAAGCCCATCACCTGAGAGGGCATGAGTTCCGACTTGGCCTCGTTGATCAGGAGACCTAACTGGGAACAGGTTCAGAGGGCCAGGTCCCTGGACCTCTCCAACTCCTGTAGGGAGGAACCTGCCAGGAGCCAATCGTCCAGGTGGGGTATATCCGAACCCCTTGAAGCCGTAGATGGGCTGCCACCACGGCGATGCACTTGGTGAAGACTCAAGGGCCAATGACAGGCCGAATGGCATGGCTTGGAACTAGTACAGGGTCCCTTCCACCCTGAAGCGGAGGAACCGCTGGTGGGACGGATGGATTGGGACATGGAAAAAACGCGTCCTGTAGATCCAGTGAACAGAATCACATGTTTCGCTCCAGAGATGGTATGATCTGATTCAGAGTTACCATCTGGAAGGTGCGAGACCCGAGATATTGATTCAGGTCATGGAGATCTAGGATGGGGCGCCTACCCCCCGTCCCGCTTGGGCACCAGGAAGTACCTGGACACGAAGCCTGGGTCTGTAGGAGGATCCAGCACTGGAGCTACTGTCTCCTTGCGGAGGAACTGAGCAATGTTGCCCCGAAGGGCTGACTGAGTGCAAACTGAGATCCTTTCCTCCCGAGGGGCACGGGCTTGGCAGGGAGGGTACTGCTCAAATTCTAGAGGCAGTCCCCGACCGACCACTTCCAGGACCCACCTGTCTGAAGTGATACCGGACCAGGCGGAAAGAAAGTGGAGGAGCCGGCCCCCCATGGGAGAACCCAGAACCAGCGTGATGGGTGTAGGGGTGGCCACCCCTGACCCGTCACTGAGCAGGCTTAGAAGAGGAGAAGGCTCCTGGACTGGCACCTCGACCTCCTTTACGGGGCTGCTGGGGACCCTGCTTGGGTCTGGGGTGCCAAGCTTGAGCCTGCTGTTGCTGCTGGTGCTGCTGACCTCCCTGGAAGTAGGGCTGTCTAACCACAAGAGAAGAGTGCTGAAAAGGCTTCTTCTTGCACTTCTGCTGGTTCTTGCCCGAAGAACCCTTTGCAGATGTGGCATCCAAGGTGGCACTGGACTGTTCTATGCACTGGAGGTGTCCTGCCACTCCCGGACCGAAGAGATCGGTGCCAAGGAAGGGCATGTCAGCTAACTTGTGCTGAGTATCCACCAGGAAAGAGGATAACCTCAGCCAGACCCTACGGCGAGTGGCACTGCAGCTGCTAGTGAGCAGGTACAGGAATCTCCAATATCCAAGGCCGTCTGGAGCTGCTGTTTTGCAACAGCATGGCCCTGTTCATGGACCTGCTTAACCATTGTCTGCATGTCCACTGGGAGATGATGGAGGATGTCATCTAGCGACACCAACAGGGCATGAGAGAAGTGTGCCATGATCACTGCTGAGCTGGCCTGACGAAGGCCCAAGGATGAGGCCGCATGCACCATCCAGGCAGAATGGTCCATATTCTTGGACTCCTTGTCCGGAGGGTGGTCAGTATCTGCTAAGCTACCCATGCATCTAAACACAGAGCCAGTCACAAGGCTATCGGCCGAGGGATGCTCTGTGAAACCCGCCAAGGACCCCATGGGTACAGTGTACTTGCGAGCCATGTGGGCAGACGGAGCCGGGCAAGAGGCAGGGCACTGCCATAGCTCAAGGGCCGGGCCAACAATGGTTTCGGCCACTGGGAAGGCCTCCGTCGGGGTATCCCCCCCCATTAAGGATGTCCGTGAGAGGATATTCTACCTTCTTTTGGATGGGCTCCAAGGGCATACCGGGTGACTATGAAATAAGGCGGAGGATGAGCTGGAAAGAGGAAGGACCTTCCTCCAAACCGGTCACTGACAACTCATCATCGGGGTGTGAGTGTAGACCAGTGGTATCAGAGTCCGAAGAGTTGGGATATAAGGGTCTCCCACCTGTGTCCCCTTCAATGTGTCGAGGGCGATCAGGGACAACAGTGATGGAAAGACGATGGGGCAGGCCCGTATCTTTCCAGTCCTCTTTTGAGGGAGCCCCTCCCAGAAGCTGCTTAGGCAGTGGGTCCACTAAAATTGGTGGGGAGACCGTAACAGGCCGAACAGGAATGCGTGCCGGTCCTACCGGAGGAAGAACCGGAGTCTTCCGTTTCGGAGGGGTCGGCGTTGGCCTAAGAGGCTGGGGCCAAGTAATGGCTGGTGTAGCCCGCGGAGCCAGCTTATGACTGGTCAGAATTAGCTGTTGCCACATAAGGTCCTCATAATGCCAATGGAGCTTCCTTTGAAGTCTCTCCTCGTCCGAGGAGGATGAGGATCGGTGGCGATGCCTCTTCCGAGAGTGTTTGTGACTTTTTTTGGGTTTTTCGATTGAAGGGGTCCTGGTCCTCGATCGAGACCAACGGGGTCAGCTTGTTCGATCAGGAGAGGCCAGAGTCAGTGAAAACCGAGGTTCCAGCTCCTGTCCCTGAATCGGGATACCCGAGGGCTGGGTCTCCTCGTTGGGGAAGGAAAGGATAGGTGTCCTCTCCAAGGAGTCACCGACAATGGCTTGATCAGGACGAGAGATATCTCAGCCGGTTCGGTCATTTCCATAGCCTCGGTGCCTTGGCCTGACAGAAGGTCTGAGAAGCCGGCGGCCGAGGAAGCGATCTCGACTGAGGCCGAGACTGCAAGGTCCTGGGATTCAGACCTCTCTCTGTCCCAGGAACATCTTCTCCGAGAAGAAGACTTAGGGTCCTAGTCCCACTTTCTAGGGCGGAAGGAATGCATGCCCGAGGGTGCCTCACCCCTGGTGGGGAGAGACTGGCACAGCTCCCAAAAGGATCCTGTGAAGGTAGAGCCAAGGTGTAGCGGCACAAAAAAGCCTCAGCTGGCGGAAGCTTGGGCAGCTTCTTCTTCAAATGCTGCCATCTGGTCGAGCTGCTCAACGGATCCCGCGGCTGCAGAAACCGCCCACCTTGCCTCCTTCGATTTCACTGGTGGATTGCGAAGCTCTGGTCTCCCCAGCTTAAGGCGAGCCTTGCGGTCGTCCAGAACGTTGGGATGGAAGGCCAAGCAGATGGTGCCCGAAGAGGTGTCATGCACGACACCCAAACAATAGACACATGAGAGGTGGGGATCGGTGTGCAACATTTTCTGTCCGCAGGGACACCGGCGAAACCCAGGGGATGACTTGTCCTCCATGTCTGATGCGCTCGGATCGGAATCGTAAACTCGTATGAGTTTCAAAAAAAGCGACTGCGGTGAAAACCGTCGATTAGTATCCAGGGCTGATACTGCAGAAGTAGCACGAGGGAACCCGAATCTTCCAGCGGAAAGGAAGATCTGGAGTCATGGGGTGGAGTCGAGGTATTTACCACCTGGGTGGCTGGGAGGAGCCAGCTTGAAGACTTCTGGCCAGATTTAAAGGGGAAAGGGACATGCCAAAGAGTGTGGATGAACAACATATCCACGCTCCTAGAACTAACCTATTACTTTCAAAAAATGTAATCTGTTATAGTTATTTATTATTTTTGTATTGTTTTTGTATTAAAAGAAATAAGTAACTATAATTGTAAGGTGTATTACTTTTTCTAGTACTTATCCATCCGTGCTAGTGACTGCACAGAGCTTCCTGGAACAAGTTTCCAAACGTAATAGAAAAAGTAACTTATTCAACACTGGGTGTCATGATGTTCCAAAAGGCATAAGCAGCTCTGAAAGACTTCTGAGCTTTTATCTGGGACCCCCAACGTTTTATATGTTGGGTCCAGGACCCCGAGCCAAAATCTTATTAAGAGTTTCTTCCTGACTTTACCGGGGCGTGCAACCCTTGTACCAAATGCGACTATACAAAATGCAGTAAGGGAATTTTCTCTCTCCTGGGTCTCAGGCCTGCTTTCTAGTTAAATACACTGCTTTCTGAAGGTTTTTATTTTCCCCTTCTTAAATGATGAGATCAGGCCCTCTTTTGTCCTGTTTTCAAGCTCTGATTTTCACACCACTAGAGCACACATTACTGGGGTGTTTTTGGGGGGGCCCCTGTGTGTGCTAGTTGTGTCTGATTTGTACTGCTGTCTCTATGAATAAGTGGATTATTTGACTAAATAAAACTATCATAATTTAGTCGTTCTCTGGTGTTGAGTGCAGTTCTGTTGTAGAAGATTGTCTGACTTGGCTGGAGCTGGCTGCCTCTGGTCCAGCTGAAGCACGGACAACAGTGGTTCAGTGAGTAACACACTAGTCCCTGGTCCCAGGTACTCTCTGGCTGATCCTCCCATATCTGTCCCAGACTTGCCCCTCAAGGCAGGGTAAACTGGTCTAGGCTAGAACCAACACATGCTCTGCTTCAGAGAGGGCGGCAGAATACCCAGAGCTCTGAATGCTGTAGCTGGATGGGAGGAGGGTGGTGGAGCCAGCCACCTGAGCTCCACCACTTTTTGTACCATCTTCCATTCCATGCACTACTGAGGAGTGGTGGGCAGTCAAACCATGTTCCGTCCCAAAGATAGCATCCTTCTTGGCACTGCTCCCTGTGCACACTGGGGAGCTGTCAAGCAGCAGCAGATTCAGCCCTCGTTCTCGGGAGCCTGAGATCATCATCTGAGACATTCAGTTCTTTCTTCTTCCAGCCTGCAACATTAGCGCATGTTACCCACTATGATCCATGTGATCACACTGGCTCATTGATTCCATCTGCAATGTTGATGCTCCATCGTCAGACATACTGAACTCAGATCTCCCCCGAAGAGAAAAGAAAAAAGGAAAACTGCAAACATGGAGCCAAACATTAACCAGATCTAAAGTTCTCACCTGCACTGGCCACTCTCGATGTTGCAGCCGGGATCTGTCAGCTCTTGCACCCCCACGTAGGAGCAGTTACATTCTTCACAGCCAACCAGGGGGTGACATCCGAAAGTTTGAGACTCACAAATGGTGCACTCTGGTTTGATGGTGCGTGGGGGGCAGATGCACTGGCCAGTTACTTCATCACACAACCGGGTGCCACAGTCACATGCTGGGAAGAAAGAAAGTGGGGTTACCATTTTATGTCTAAGGGACTGTTTTTTACCCAATGGATTTTAAGACAGAGGTAGACCTAGCAACAGACCTCATAAGTCGAACTATATGTAAAGCCAGACAGGTTGTAAGTTTAACACACACACGGCCTCAGAGGTCAACATGCTAGACCACAGGCCTTGTGTGTAAAGCCAGTGACCTGCCAGGACACCTTCCACACAGAGCGATGTGCAAGGCAGTGGGATTTATACACCAAGGACCAAATTTTCAAAGCTGGGAAAACTGCAAAGTGTGGCAAAAAGGTCTGTACAAGAAAAGGTGCACATTTGCATAACTTCAATGCACACAATTTTTGAAAAGGTTTGCCATTTCTGTGACTGTTTCCACATTTTGCCCTAGCTTGTGTTAATTTTCTTTGCACAGATCCTATGCCTGGTAACATCTGCACAACAACAACAAAAAAAAGGAAAACACAGCCTATGTGCAATAAATACTGAAAAGGTGGTACTGAGGGTTAAATCAATCAATCAAACTTTATTTAACCAGGCATCAACACCATTGAGCATGTTCATTTTCAAAGTGGTCCTGGACAAAAAAAAAAAAAACAATACAATACAATACAATACATAGACACAATTGCAGTGACTCGGAACAACATACTACACATAAAGGTCGATACAGACCAACTTAAGTTTAACATAGGGTCACACAGGTACAATTCGTAATGAGGTCTCATAGGAGAGAGGAGATGATAAACCAAGGCTAGCTCTACTAAATGGAGGCTAGCACCTTCATGAAGATATCATGGAAAGGGAGAAGGAACATTAGTGCGCTAGGGAGGAGGGGAGCGGATGCAAGGATGGAGGAGAAAAGCTAGAAGTGCTGGGTTTTCCATGAGTGGGATGTGAGTTGAGTGACATTCTGTTACGTTAGAAACGTGGAGGAGCCAGAAGCTGAGGACTCAGAGATACCTAAAGCAGCTGCAGGTTTCCCTCAGATATCAGAGCTTTGAAAATGAATAGACTAGGGAGTGAGGAGAGCTTTAGTAAGCTTTGTATAGTGTTCCATAGAGATGGAAGTGAAAAGTTGATTGCGGACGTGCCATAAGTAGTATTTGCTCTAGGTATCTGGAAACAAAGTGTGGTGTAACGTCTCAGGCCATAGAAACCATTGGCGTGCTTGAAAAAACTTGAGATGTCTGCGGGAAGTTTGTCAGAAAGTACTTTAAAGAGCCAAAGGAGAGTATTTCTTTTTCTTCTTGTTGAGACTGCTGGACACCACACCTTGTGCCACACTGGCGACCTGTGTTCGGAAGCAAGCTCGAGTTGCTGAGGGTCAGCATAGGGAGGGAAGGCAAGTAGTTGGATTGAGCTGCCAACAGGCAGCTCTCCTCTCCCATGGAGGTATCTGGAGTCTCCAGGGCTCCTGACTGCCATCAAGTGGAGGCTTGGTGGTAGTGCCAATCCCAACGGGAGACTCGGCTATAGTCCTGGTGGGGGGAAGGGGCCATCACCGGATTCATGGGTTGCAAGCTCACCTCCATGGGCATGCACTTCCATGCTCTGGAGTCCCGGAATAGGTGGGAGAAAAAAGTACAATACCTAGGTCTCCCTGTTGCTGAGTAAGGCGGGTGGTGGCAATGGGGAGCAAAAAGTAATAAAGGAAAAAAAAAAAAGAAAATAGTATTTTCGCCAGTTCAGGAATTTCCCACACAATGGGGAGTTGCACATGATGTAGTCTCTGGTAATGCAGGGCCCTTCACAAATTGGGCCCCCAGGTCACAGAACTTAGTTACTATTTAAAGCTGTAACCCAAAAACAGACTTTTCAAACAGGCCCATACACAGTTATGAGGCCTACAAACCAGGGCACGGGCCTTTCAATACAGTACAGTACATTACAATACAGTACAGTAAACAAAACAGTTCTGTACATAGAGGATTGTGTTAAGAGCAACCGTACACAACAAGGCTGTGTTTGCACCGAGAGGTTTCCAAGGTAACAAGAGACCTAGAGAGTGCAGCTTGAGGGGTCTCTTGTTACCATGGGAACCTGAAGATTCAAACACTGCCTTGTATGTGTATGGTTGCTTATACACAATCTTTTAGTGTATGGGCAACCACAGAATTGTATAACATTTACGAAATAAACAAGAATCACATTTCACATCTGAGTCACGGCTGGCATCGCTCTTTCTCTCATTAGCGCTGACAAAGTGACAGTTCTACTTGACAGCGCCAACGATGGCAGCCTTGGCTCGTTAACACTATATGGCGTGAAACTGTTCTATTCTGTTGTGCTGCAGTACTGACGTTACTAGTGCAGTAAAAACAACATCACAATGCCACTACTGCAGTACAGCAAGGAAATTCTAGGAATCGAATTCCATATAGAACAATGCTCTCCCATACACTATTATACAGTACAATATGGAGCAACACAGTAATTTCTGTTTTATACAAATGTCACCTCTAAATGCTTCCTACTAAAATTAAAAAACAAAAAAGAAAAGAAAAACTGTGTAACAGAATTGTACAAAACTATAACTCTGTGTAACAAAAAACTGTGCAAAACTATAACGTGAAAACAATATTTACTACTTGGACAATTAGCATTGTATACACAATATTAGATACGAGGTAGTTTCAGCATCATGGTATTTGATGCTAGTCTGGTTGTCAATTTAATAGAAAATTAAATTACACAGAGAGAGAGAAAATTAGGAATAGACAGCAAAAGCAAAAGCAAAAAGATAAAATGTTTTTTTTTAATCAGCCTTTTTCTCCCATAGTACCTGTCCACTGACTTTAGGTCAAGGCTGCTGTGATTACACCAGAGGACCTCTCAGCACCATCGGCTACTAGTGCCACGTGCTTCCAACCGGGGTGACCACAGAGCGGTGTCTGAGGGTACCAATGACCATCATTTAAATGGCACTGAGGGTTGTTCCCCATTTCCTCCTGAATTAGCCAGTCCTTCCCATTTTTGCTGACCTCTGCTAAGATGTGAAGCAGTGTCCCTTTGGGAGGGTGAGCAAGCTACCTGGCCCACCATGGGGGTGGAGTCCCCTGTGGCACTAAAATTACCATAGACTTCCCTCCCTGCTGAGAAGTGCTGCCTGCACTGACCCAGTCTGACAGCTCGATCCCCGACTCCCAGGTCTGCTCTTGAATGCTGGTCAATGGCCTGGCAGTGCAACATGTTGTGTCTGCGCCATCAGTCGGTCCCAAGAAAAGATAGGTTATTAAGTACAATTTAAAAAGTAATGGCAAAGAACAAGTAAGCAAATAACCCACAATAGGGCGTGTGTCTCTCTAGAGAATGAATGCACTCATTAATTCTCAAGAAATGCATGTCCTGAAGTGGGTTATTGCGCTTATAAAATGGAAAAAGCTTTTTTCCCTTTTTTTTTTTTTTTATGGAAAAAGGTTTTATTTTTGGTAGTTATCCTGTTGCTACATAAGAGTACGTTAGGTTGATAAAATAGTTTCTAGAGAATTACTGCATGCCCCAGGTGAACTGGAAGGCATGAGGCCAACAGCTAAGTGCCTTTCAACACACCTGGGAAGTGCATTTACTTTCTCAAGAAACCTATGCCCTAGAGTGGCTTACCGCACTTATAAAATGCAAAAAGGTTTGTTTTGTTTTTTTGTTATGGGAAAAGGTTTTATTTTAATTTAGTTAGGCTGTTCATAGGTAAAATATGCAAGCTGGTAATAATATGGGAAAAAAAAATTTTTTCTTTGGTATGGAAAACATTTTTTCTTTTCCTTTAGTTAGGTTGTTAGTAGGTAGACTATGCGAGTTTAGTAACAAAGACTGAGTCCCTTTGAATGAACCCGGGAAGTACATTCATTTTGAAGAAACTTTTGCCCGTTCGGGGTTTTTGTGTTTACAAAGTGTAACAATGTTTTGTTTTCATTTAGTTGGGCTATTGCTATGTAGGCTGAGGAAGGTTGGATACAAACTACCCGTAGCCTTGAGATGAATGCATAGTCAGGTGACGTGTTTAGACCAGTGAAGTCACTAGAATTCTGAAGCTCTTTTTATAAGTAAGCAATAACTCTCAAGAGGGCATGTATTTCTAGAGAACTAAAGCATTCGGAAAGTGCATTAATTCTCAAGAAAAGTATGTCCTAAAGTGGGTTATTTTGTTTATAGTATGGAAAAAGTTAGGTTTTTTTTAATAGAAAAAGGTTTTATTTTTGTGTAGTAAGGCTGTTGCTAGGTAGATTATGTTAAACTGGTAACAAATTCTGCATTTACTGAGACTCAATAAATAGGTCAAGTTGCTAGGATTTCGGAGACCTGTGAAGTCCATTTTATAAAACTGAATACAGATAAAAGAGAATAAAGTTAGCCTGGCATAAAAAAGACATGACAATAGAGAAAAACTTACGTATCAAGTCAGGGACCTAACAACAGACTTTCCCTACAAAGTTATATGTAGGGTGACAGGGTCAGCACATAAGGCCGCCAAGTTGTACACATAAACCATTCACCCAATAGCAGACCTTAAACACTGACCTATATGCAGGGCCGAAGGTCCAGTCTAGCACACACAGCTTTTTGTTTTCCAATTGATGCTGGGTTAGCAGATAATAAAATGCTTAAACTTACGCCGGCAGTTCGGGAACCCCCAGTATCCGGTAGCACAGCGGGAACAGTCCCTGCCAATCACATTGGGTTTGCAAGAGCACTGTCCACCAAAAGAGGCACATGAAGTCCCATGCGCCCCAACCTCGTGGCAGTTACAAGGCTGGGCTCCATTGTTGTAGTAGGCTGAAAGTGAGACAGCAAAGTCTCTGCAGAAATTGGAGGAACTGACAGGGCTGGAAAGAAGAGAGTCCAAAGGTAATTATTTTGTATTTATTTACACACTGCATGAACATGCACACACAGACACACACATGCATGCATGCAGAAACAATGTCTCTATAAGATACACCCCTCCTCTTTTTATTTTTTTAAACTTTCTATTTCTGGTATTTCTGTTTCTGCATTCTTCCTTCAATCCCACTCTTCTACCCTTGCGTTTCCAGCAACCTAGATACAGCCGCATGGCTCTTTCTAACTCCTTCACCAAGGCCTGTTCTTCTACATCTCCCCTAATCACCCCACAGCTGTCGTCCGCCAACCATGACAGGCTCACTGCATGCAGTGTATGTCCCAGGGGGCCACTAACTATTGGACGGGGAGACTGGAGGTGGTGGGTCGAAGGCACACCACATCAGTGCACATATCAGGGATGTGCTTAGACTCCATGCATTGAGAAGGCAGCCTTCGAGGCACTGTGCTGCTGAGAAACACAATGCACTGCCTCGCCCTGTATCCTAGACGGTCAGGCTCAGAATGTAAACCCAGATATCCCACTTTAACAGCACTACCTGTTAAGCATGGTACTACTGGGCACACCACAAAACACAGGTTACTCACTTGTAACAGTAGTTCTACAAGTGGTATATGTTGTTCATCCACACTGTTTGGCATGTCCTTTCCCTTTAAGAATCTTGCCGGAAGGTCTTGAAGCTGGCTTCCCCCATCCATACGGGTGGTATAACACTCGACTGCACCCCATGATGCCAGATTTTTGCCCACTGGAAGCAAAGATTGTGCGTCGAAGCCGGGGAGGTCGGGTGGGTTTGTGTGCATGAACAACATATACCACTCCTAGCTAGGATCATGGATACGTTATTCTATTCACACTGTTTGGCAGACTCCAAGCAGTTTTCTGGGAGGAGGGAGGCAAGGCGCACACCCCCTCTGATATACTTACTTGGGGAACACAGACTGGAGAACTGAGGCCCCAAAACCAGCATCCCGGCATGACTCTAGGTCGATGTGGTAGAGGGTAATGAAGGTGTTTGCTGTCTTCCAGGTGGCAGCCCTGCAGATTTCCTGGATAGGGATGTCCCTGGAAGCAGCCACTGATGCAGCAGTATGGAGGGTAGAATGAGCTCTTATCCCTCTGGGAGGCTCCTTGCCCACCAACCCATAGCAGAGATCAATGCAGGATGTAATCCATTTGCCAATCTTCCACTTTGCTGCAGGTCTGCCAGATGCAGCTTCAGCGTAGGTGACAAACAGCTGGTGAACCACTCCCCAAACTTCCGCCATCCGCTCCTTATAATAAGAGAGCGCTCGTCTCAGGTCCAGAGTATGGAGCCTGTTCTCGGCATCCGAGGTGTAGTTTGGGTAGAACACAGGCAGAGTCAACCCCTGGTTAAGATGGAACTCCGACACCACCTTCGGAAGGAATTTCGAGTGGGGGCACAGGGCAACCTTGTCACTGTGGAAGACCAGGTAAGGAGACTCCGCCAAGAGCGCCTGGAACTCCCCAGTCCTTCTGGCTGATGTGATAGCCACCAGGAAGGTGGTCTTCCACGACAAATGTGCCATCTCACACTTGTGCATCAGTTCGAATGGCTTGCCCATGAGCTTTGCCAGTACCAGCAGTAGATCCCACAGAGGTGGAGGTTCACACACCGGAGGGGATATGTGGTTAAGGCCTTTAAAGAAATGCCAGATCACCTTCTTCTGTGCCACCATCTGCGGCCCATGCACAGTAAGCAGAGATGGCTGCCAGGTGCACCTTAAGGGTCGTAGACCGAAGACCCCCTTTGGACAGAGACCAAAGGTAGTCTAGGATACTAGCCACTGTACAGGTTAAAGGGTCCAGACCCTTATCCTGACACCAAATGGAAAACCTTTTGTTACCAAAATTTAAAGGCACAGCACCTCCTGGTTGACTCCTTCCTGGATGCTTCCACTACTGTGAGTACATCCTCAGAGAGATCCAGAACCTGGAACTCTAGCAGCTCAGGAACCAGGCTGTCAGGTGCGGGGACTGTAGGCCCGGATGGAATGCCTTCCCTTGAATGACAGATAACAGGTCCTGGCATACTGGAAGACATCACGGAGGCCTGGAGCTGAGGCTAAGGAGGAGATCTGGATACCAGAACTGGCAAGGCCAGTCTGGGGCTACCAGGATCACTTGTGCCTTGTCCCTCCTGACCTTGCACCTTGTGAACCAAGGGAAGTGGAGGGAAGACATAGAAGAGGCCTGGGGTCAATGGCCTCTCGAAGGCATCCCTTTGCAGCGAGCCCTGCTGAGGGGGGCGGGCATGAAACAGCCTCAGCTTGGAGTTCTCCCTTGTGGCGAACAGATCCACCTGAGGTTTGCCCCAGTGGGAGAACATGTTGTGTACTACCTCTAGATGGAGACACCACTCGTGGGATGCCTCACCCACACGGCTGAGAGCATCTGCCAGTTGGTTTATGGCTCCTGCCACATGGATGGCTACGAGGTCTGCCTCCAGTTGGCAAACAAGGATCCAGATGCGGAGCACTTCCCTGCACAGCAGCCGGGAGTGCATACCACCCTGTCTGTTGAGACAGTACATGGTATGGTATTGTCCATCTGGACTTGCACCACTTGACCGCGGAGGAGCGGAGCAAATGCTGACTGTGCCAGTCTGACTGCTCTGAGCTCCAGCAGGTTGATATGGTATTGGGATTCCTTGGGGGCTCAGAATCCATGGGCTCTGTGGTTCCCCATGTGGGCTCCTCAGCCTATGAGAGAGGCATCGGTTATGAGAACGACCGTCGGCTCAGGACAGACAAACAGGATCCCTTCCTGCAAGTGATCCAGGACAGTCCACCACTGGACAGCGTTCCACATCTTTTGGGTCACAGTGACCAGCTGGTCAAAATGACCATGACACTGAGTCCACTGCCTGGTCAGCTCCCACTGAATGGGGTGCATGTGCCACTGGGCTCATCGGACAATGGTGGTGCAGGCCGCCATGTATCCCAGAAGGTGCAGAAAGTCCCGGGGCAGGGCGCAAGTGCCTAACCAGAAATGATTGGGCAAAGGAGGAGAGAACCTCTGCCCTGTCCGTCGGGAGCTGGGCTCTGGCTAGGCAGGAGTCGATCTCCACCCCGATGAAACATATCACCTGTGAAGGTACGAGTTCTGACTTGGCCTTGTTGACCAGGAGACCAAGGTTGGTGCAGGTCTGGAGGGCCAGGTCCCTGGAGGTCTCCACCTCTTGCTTGGTGGAATCCACCAAGAGCCAATTGTCGAGATATGGGTAAACTCTGACCCCTGGATGCTGAAGATGGCCACCACCACTGCAATGCATTTGGTGAAGACCCATGGGGCCGATGATAGGCCAAATGGCATGGCTCAGAACTCGAATAGGGCTCCTTCTGCTCAGAAGCAAAGGAACTGTTGGTGAGACAGATGGCTAGGGACATGAAAGAATGCATCCTGGAGATCCAGAAAGCAAAACCACATGTTCTACTCGAGAGGTGGTATGATCTGGGACAGAGTTACCATCCTGAAGGTGTGTGATCTGAAGAACTGGTTCAGGTCATGCAGATCTAGAATGGGGCGCCAGCCCCCATCTGCTTCAGAACCAGGAAGTACCTGAATATGAACCCTGGGTTGACCAGAGGGTCCGTGACTCTGGCCACCATCTCCTTGTGGAGGAATTAGGTAATGACGTCTCAAAGAGTTGACTGAGTGTGTACAGACACTATTTCCTCCCGTGGAGTGCGGGCTCGGCTTGGAGGGTACTGCTCGAATTCCAGAGGCAGACCCTGGCTGACCACTTCTAGAACCCACCTGTCCATGGTAACAGCGGACCAGGCGGAAAGCAAGTGGTGGAGCCGGCCACCCATGGGAGGACCCAGAGCTTGTGTGACAGGTATAGGGATGGCCACCCCTATCCCATTACTGGGCAGGCTTGGAGGAAGAGGGTCCGGATTGGGAACCACCAGAGCCCCATCCTCCAGGCTTACTGCCTGCCGGAGGCCCGGACTTGGGCAGAGGGCGCCAAGGTTGTGCCTGCTGTTGCTGCCCCACTTGAAAGTGGGGCTGCTTGGCCGCGGGGCAGAGTGACGAAATGGCTTTTTCTTCTGCTTTTTGGAACCCTGGGATTCCTTCTGTGTAGAAGTTATGGAGTCCAAGGTGGCACTGGACGTCTCAATGCGTTGGAGGTGACCATCCACACCTGGGCTGAAGAGGCTGGTAATAAATGAAAAAAAAGACTCAACCATTTCAATTTCTTGTTTTTACTATTGAAATCTTTTCAAATAGATTTCTCTTTTTCTTGAGTTCAAAAAAGATTCTTACTACATAAAAAAACCTTCCAGAGGTCGGTACCCAGGAAAGGGTAGTCTGTTAACTTGTGTTGGGTGTCTGCTGTGAAGGTGGAGACCCTTAACCAAGCCCTGCGGTGCATGGCAACCGCGGCTGCCACCGAAAGGGCGCATGAGTCCCCGAGTTCCAGAGCCATCTGAAGTTGCAGCTTCGCAACAGCCCGACCCTGGTCCCGGACCTGCTTGACCATGGTCCGGAGGTCTGCAGGGAGGTGAGGTAGAACCTCATCAAGGGAGCCTAAAAGGGCATGAGAGAAATGTGCCATGATGATGGCTGAGCTTGCCTGACAGAGGCCCAGCATAGAGGTGGCACAGACTTTTCAGGCAGAATGGTCCAGTTTTTTGAACTCCTTGTCCAGAAGTCTATCTGTATCTGCCAAACTACCCGTGCATCTGAACACAGATTCAGTCACCAGACCCTCCACAGAGGGGTGCTCTGTGAACCCCGAAAGGGACCCAATGGGCACCTTGTATTTGTGGGCCATACAGGCAGAAAGCGCAGGGCAGGAGGCAGGATGCTGCCATAGCTCCAAAGACAGACCAACAACGGCCTTGGCCACTAGAAAGGCTTCTATCGGTGAATCCCCCCATTTAAGGATATCTGCGAGAGGATATTCAGCCCACTTCTGGATGGGTTCGAGAGGCAACTCCATGGATTCAAAGATAAGATGAAGGATGCCCATAGAGGAAGAGGGGCCTTCCTCTGTTGAGTGACTACCGACCAATTCCTCGTCCAAGGGATGAGAATGAAGGTCCGAGTCCTTGGATTTCAACGAGTCAGGATAAATCGGCCAGCCATCTAAGTCTTCCTCTACCCGCCTGGGACAGTCAGAGGTGAGGGTAACAGAGAGCCTACATGGGAGGCCTGGAACAGGCCAAGGCTCTCTGGCAGGCACCCTCACCGGGGGCTGTTTAGGTGGCGGCTCCACCAAGATTGGTGGAGAAGTCGATTTTGACTGAACCGGAACGGTTTTGACCAGCTCCATGGGAGGAGGAACGGTGCGGGCCAGTTCTGGAGGAGTCGGCTTTGGCCTGGGAGGAGACAGCCAAGTAATGGCTAGGGTGGAAGCTGGAATCGGCTTTTGACTGGATAAGATCAGCTGTTGCCACATTAGATCTTCATAGCGGCAATGGAGTTTCCAACGAAGCCTCTCCTCATCCGAGGAGGACGAAGAAGAATGTCAATGAAGCCTCTTCTTAAGAGGGCTTGTGCACCTTCTTCGGCCTGTCAGTCGAAGGGGTCCAAGACCTAGACCTTGATCATCAGGGTGACCGACGAGGTCAATCAGAAGGCACCGGGGGAGACTGGTGGTTCTTCTTGGTCAGGGACTGGTTCTCCAACTGATTTCCCAGCAGGCTGTTTCTCCTCATCGGGGAGAGGCAGGACCAGAGTCCTGAACAAGGAGCTGTCGGCCTCGTCGAGTGACAGTGGGTCGACTGGGTCGAGAATGATCTCAACCGGATCGTCGTCCAGTATCTGGGCCGGCTGGCCTGATGGTGAAACCGTGAAACCAGCGGCCGAGGCCGCTAACTCGACCGAAGTCGAGACACGCGATTCCTGGGACCATGATCCCAGGAATGTCGTCGGTGAGATGAAGATTCTCTCGGTTCCTTGTCCTTTTTACGGGACCGAGAGACATGCATGCCCGAAGGCCCCTCGCCCTTGGTGGGAAGGGACTGGCACATCTCCCGAAAGGATCCGGAGAAAGTGGAGCCCAAGCTGAGTGGTACGAAAAAGGACTTCAAGGACCGAGCTGTGGCCTGAACCATCTCTTCCTCGAAGGCCTTCATTTGTTCAACCTATTCGGTGGCTTCTGCAGCCACGGAGACCGCCCATCGGTCTTCCTTAGATTTGACCGGCAGATTCCATTTCTCCGGCCTGCCCAATTTTAGCCATGCGAGACGATCATACAAGATGTTCAGGTGAAATGCGTGACACATCTCACAGCCCTGGGTGTCATGGCCAACACCCAGGCAATACACGCACGTCGCATGTGGATCTGTGCGAGACATCTTTTGCCCGCACATGTAGCGGCGGAAACTGGGAGAAGATTTATCTTTCATAGCGGTCAAGATTGCGAAGCGATTTCTGTTAACTCTGATGAAATTAAGTTTAAGCAAATCTGAGGATTTTGAAGCCAGGGCCTACTGAATGCTAGAGCGGTAAGGAGGGAACCTGTATCTTCCAGTGGAAAGGAAGATCTGGCATCATGGGGCGGAGCCGAGGGTTATACCACCCGGGTGAGTGGGAGGAGCCAGCTTCAAGACCCTCTGGTAAGATTCTTAAAGGGAAAGGACCTGCCAAACAGTGTGGATAGAACAACATATCCACGATCCTAGAAATTCCAGTTCCTTTTCCATCCGAATCACTGCCATAACTTCACCTGCTGGAAAGAAAAATCTTCACAGGACCACGAGGGGTGCACTTCCCTTCTTTGCAATGGGCCAAGCCTCGAGTTTCGATCTAAGGACCCTTAATAAAGCTGGCAGGATGCTGACTGTGTGAGGTCTTTGGGAAAGGGATCACAGTATCTGCTACTGCTTGCCTGCTCCTTGGTAGCAAGGTGGGAAGGGGGTGACGTGCAGAGCAGAGCCCCTCCAGCTGTTCCCTGATGAGTAGCAGTACCTGCACTGTGCGCATCATCAAAGTATGCGCCGGTGCCATCATCTGCCAGCCTGCTACAGTACCACCTCCTGACTGACCCCCAGTGGACAAGTCGCCACCTGGAGGGGGCCTGCTTTACTGATGGTAAACCACTGATTGGCCGGTGGGTATGGCAGCAGAACAGCCTGTGGCCAAGTATAGTGGAGGAGGCAGAGTAGCAGGGGAGAGAAAACTGACGGAACCATGGAGGAGGAACTGGGCTGCCTTTTGTTCCCCATTACATTGGGAGTTTTAGATATGATTCACTGAAGTTTTTTTTTTTTTTGAGTATATTAAAGTTTTGAGTTTCCTATCCCATATAATGTTCTAAAGTTCAGTTTATTTCTTCCCCCTTGGTTCCTTACAGAAGCTTCTTACTTGATATAAAAATTGTTGGCTCCACAATTGTTGATAAAATCGTAGGACTTATCCAGAGGTTCTTCTGTCAGGCAGCTAGAGTTGTAATTTTCTGCTGGCACTACCAGGATGTAATCCTGAAAAATGACATCAACAGGAAGTTAAATGCAACAATTTCTTACCTTGTGGTGGGACCTACCAAGCTCTGTTGTGCTACAGACTCCCCCACTGTAAGAAGCAATAAGCTCTGCTGCAAAACAGACTGCGACAATAGAGGAGACAGGATTCTGAGCCCAGGGGAACCGGGCGCACGTGAAAAGTATGAGAATGCTGTGGCCAGAGGCTGGTACAGTGTGCCACAGAATGTTAGCTGAATATAGGGGAGGGAGGGCAACTTCCGTTGGAGCACAGACATACCCCAGTAGCCATGAGGAACGCTGTGTTACACTAAAAAGGGGGTACAAGAACTGCACTGGACAGGCTAACGCATCATGTTCCTCATTAACATGCATGGCCTTATCACACGGAGGGTGTCAGGGATTCAGTCAAAAAACACAAGAAATGGCTGTCATGGTGGTGCTGAGGGTTGAGGCGTTGGATGCCTTACCCTCGTGCTACACCAGCGACCTGGATTTGGGAACAAGCCTGGGCTGTCAGGGGTCGGCAGGGGCGAGAGAGGATTGAGCACCCGGGGGACTGTTCTCCTCTCCTCTCTCAGGTAGGCAGGGATTGTTGTCCCGCCCATCGATCTCCCTCTAGTAGGGGCTGGAAGGTGATACAGGCAGGGAGACCAGCAACCAGTGGGTATGGTATGCATGTGCCCCCACACGCACATGCTACATATTGTGCTGGGAGGGGCACAGAAAAGTGGAAAATGGCAGCTGGAGGCTCCATGAGGTCCCTCCCCCATTCCACTGGTCTGCCATCATGGCCTCCCTGGATTTGGATTGTGCTCCAGGGAGGGAGGTAGCTTCCTTCCTGGTCCCACCTGCATGGGGGAATCTGTGGGGGTCTCGGGATGGTCGGGGGTTGGTGGGATGGGTGGTGTAGGACGGAGTTCCTGCCCCAAGCGTGCCCAAGGAGCATAAATATATAATTGAAAGAAAAAAAACATATGAAAGGTATGACTGATGATCGAAGGACTTCAGCCACCATCTAGCAAGGCCTCCTACCACCTCAGTTCACTTTGGATCCCCAGGACTCCACACAAGAGGATTGATTTTACTTCTCAGTTGATCACCTTGATAAGCCAGGACCTGCTAAGGGTGGGGGAAAGAGGATGTGCCCAGGGATTTGCAGTGTCCCTATGAGACCATATGTTTGTGGAGTGGAGCTTTCAAGTCACAACAGAAGTTTACCCTTGGACCAAAAAAATTGCAACCTATGAAAAACAAGACATCAGCAAGCTCTGCTATACAACACAGACCACTGCCCACAGCCTCTGACTTCTGCTACACAACAGAGCACCCCAAGTTGTAAACACCTAATGTCCAGGAACCAGAGACTTGTGCCACGCCACCTGTGACAGGGCTGAATAAGGCACTATCCCATTTGTTATGCAGAAAGAGCCAAATGCAAGGATTTGTTCTATCCTCTCCTTTTGTGTCTCGTATCTGTCTGGTTGCACAACCAATGTTCTCGTGAGATCTAGGAATTGATTACTCTGACGGTCTTGCAATTCTCCACCTCTTGCTATCTCTACCTTTACAAGCTGTTTCTGTCTTTTCTTCCTTCATGCATGTCTGCGATTAATAAAATATATGTGAATCTTTGTGTGAAACTGTAAGAGATACTGGGACCCCTTTGTTAGAAATGTATATAGTTATACTGTTGAAATGATTGCAAAAAGCTACTTGGAAGGCCGGACCAGTGGTGCTGAAGGTTGAGGCACTGGACGCCACACCTCGCGCCATGCCATTGAGCCGGGTTCGAGAATGTGTCCGGGTTGCTGGGGGTTGGCAGGGAGGGGAGGGAGAGGATCGAGCATTCGGAGGACAGCTCTCCTCTCCTGGGAAGGAGGGGGGTTCCTGCTCGGCACTTGGCTGGCCTCTGGCAGAAGCCGGAGGCAAAGGAGGTGCTGGAGTGTAGAGAAGGGGCAGGGAGTGGCAGACGTCGGTGGCAACACCTTGACATCAGGGCGCTAGCCACTCACTAGAACAGGGGAAAATGCCCTTCAGCTCTGATGGAGACGGAGCATTGGAGCTTGCCCTCGATTTGCAGCCGCACTCCAGGCACCCTCCCAACCGACGCCACCAGAGAAGTTCAGGGTGTTGGGGCCCACCTTGTCCCCGTCCGGGGGGGGGGTGGTAAACCGCAGCTACATGGGCGAAGGAGGGCTGACCAGGTAAGAGCGGACTGCAGTGGGATAACTCCTAGGTGCTCCTGAGGAGACCAGAGCTGGAGAGGAGGAGAGGAGAAATAAATAGAAAGTATATATACAAAACAAAAACTACTTGGAATTTAGGGGGTTCACCTGAGATGCAGTTTGAGCTCCTCTCAGGCTAGTTTGCAAACTGTTTTGCAGAACGGTCAACAAGAGGTCAGTTCTGGGTCACCACATTCTATCTGTGCATCTGCAAAGAACCTGGCAAGAACATTTTGTGAGAAACAGGATGTCTCTTAACGAGTTCCAAGGCAAAGACTTATAAAAAGAGCAACAATACTTTTGCTAGAGAGAGAAAGGGAGACACGGAGGTTTGCAACTGAAATGAAACCCTCAAATTAAGGACTTTGTTTTCTCTGTTTGTACTGCCTTTGTAGATGGTTATACTGAACAATTTTTACTGTTGCTAATAATAATAAAACGCTATGCGCGAATTTTATAACTGCTCCTAGTTTTTCTATGCTTTCTGACCTGTGCCTCGACACCACCCAGCTCCCCTGTGAAAAATCAAGAGTGGACTCAGTTATATTGTTACAGCATAGTGTAACCCCCCTGCAAATGGGGGTTCCCAAAAGACTTCCAGGAGCTTGCTTGAATGCTCCAAGCCTGAATGGTGTTTGGCATTTAAGCCATTTATCAGTGAGTGTTTTTAGAACCTCTGGTACTGTCTCTTTAAGAGCTGTCTGCTTGCAGACATAATTAGTTTGTATGGGGACTGTGTGTTTCTTTGATTGAGTACCACTCAAGCTGCTGCCAATTCGCTCTCATTTTTGCAGTCACTAGGAGTGCAAAGGAACCTATCTGAAAGATGTAACTGTTTGCCAGAAATTATTTAGAGTAATAATGAAATTACAGTTTGTCTAACCTGCTTTCTTTGCAGTCAGAACTGTGTCTCTAGTTCCCATTCTAGTTTTGAACTGCTGAACTGGACCAATCAGTGTGGGGTAAGCTAGCTCTAAAATGGTGCCTTGGACGAATCAGAACTTGACTCATAATCTGAGCCAGCCACAAGAGGATTGTATGGGCAGTGACTCTGGGAGATGTAGTTTAGACTTCAGTGCCTTTTGGACCAACAGCAGCAGTCTATTGTGAGTGACAGCCAATCCAGTCGAGAACTGGGAGGAACTCAAAGGAAGTGCCGGTTTTGTCGGTTGGAGTTTCAGTTGAGCTTTGGCAGTGAAGAAGGAAGGAGCCCTGTGCTTTTCAGTGTGCAGTTTTAGTCCAAAACGTGTAAGGCCCAGAGTTCCGGTCTGCAGCTTGTGTAACAGCTTGTTAGGACTGAACTGGCCCTGTGAAAAGAATCAAAGGATCTCTGAAGAGTAGAAACCAGGCTCACCCTGTAGAAGACTGGAGGAATTGTTGAAAATTGCACTCTGTCTGTCAGAAACTGAATCTGCTGTGTGTTCTCCCGGTATTGTGCAGTATTGCGATCGATACAGATGCAGCCTGCCTGGTATAGTGCTTTCTTTTATATGGATGTGTGAAGAGGTTTTGTACCTCAAGTGAGCCCTGCTGACATTGAAGGACCCTATCTTATTTGGAGGTCGTGAGTACTAATTCAGGGTCGCTTCCCTGTTGAATTGCCACATTAAATCCAAATGGAATTACTGTACTGCTGACTGTTTAATTCTCCTTTCTCTGTGTGAAAGGGCCCTACCAGCTGCCACGGTTTGACTAGCCACTAGGGCTTGGGTACCCAGGGACAGTAGCTGATAGGGATAGGCCTGTGCACAGAGCCATAGGTAGATTATTAGAGTGATAAGCTAATTAACCTGATTTCCCCTGTCCTTGTTATATCCTCAATAAATCAGAGCTGCTTGTTTCAGCAAAGTTATACTGCCTGAGGTATTTGTCTATGTTAAAGTACTGTACTGTGATTGTTGCACTGTATCTCATTTCACAGGAGGTCCCAGTGCCGGAACCAGACCTGGGGGTAAGTGTATACTGTGAAGGTAATTCTGATATATTGTGTGGGCCACTAGTGGGAAGAAAGGGGGGTTGCAGTGTCCCAGAGGGCTGTGACCAAGTTAGTTTAACTATTGCAAACCCTGACCTCTGGGTGGAGGCACCCGCCATTGGATCCAGGCCCCTCAACCTGTTAGTGGCAAATCAGGCAGGGGTAGTAGCCCTTGGGATAGCGCCATCTAGGGGTTACAATAGTATTAAAGAATTCCAAGCTATAGTACAGACATCAGCCCCCTCAAATCTCACAAGGGTACCAGAACCATGGAACATACCAGCCAGATTGTTTTTCCTTCAGGAACTCGAATGCTGATAGACAGATCATTGTCAGTGACATCCAGAATAAGCTGGTCCTCTGAAACCACCAGACTGCGGCAGCCGTACCCATGAGGACAGAAAGTGGCATTGGCATGACCTGAATCAAGAGAGATACATTCAGACATCCTATCTGATAAATTACACCATAAAACATCAGTATACTGCACATGTGAATAGAGAGCAGAGTTGGAACCTGTCAAAGAGAAGCTCAATGCATAACTGGGGAACATGGGGATTGACTGTATGAAGGGAAAACGCAGGCATCTCATTAGATAACAACCTGCAGCCTCGCCAACTTGGAGGCAGTGCCATCATATCACAGAAGCTAAGCAGGGTTGGGCCTGGTCAGTTGTCAGATGGGAGACTTCCACTGAACACCAGGTGTTGCAGGAAGTGGTGTTGGTAGCTCTGCTATGGGCACTCGCTCTCTGATTAAAAGTAACCATACCAGTGCCCAAGCATGGTGCCTGGGAGATACTGGGCTGTCATGAGAAGCCATCTTTCAGATGGGATGTTAAACCGATGTCCCAGCTGCCTGTTCTGCTGGTTGGTCAGGTGCATGTTTGAGATCCCATGGCAGGTCTTGAAAAGAGAAGTGGAATTTCCCTAATGTCCTCGCCAAAATTCTCCCATTCCCTGAAACCACCAAGGTCTTTTTTTCAGTTGGTCCTCTCGTCCCCTTCTGGCATGTCTTGTATCACGCTGTTCCTCCCAGGCCCTAGCACCCCAGTTTCCCTCGGGACTTACCAGACCTTGCTCCCACAGCTTACCCATATGGCTGGGAACACACTCAACCTGCCATTTCAAAGATCCAGCAGCTGTGCCCAAGTCGCCATCCAGGATGTTTTTACTCCGTTTTCTCATTCCACCCCCCAACATGGCATGGAGGAGTGGCATGCAATGGTATCAGCAGAAGCATCAAGCACAATCCAGTGCGTAGCGTGCCTGATGCCAGTCACTCCTCCACTGCTCAGTGCACTGGTGCCCCAGCCTCCGCTAGGGGACAGTGCTGCTCTGAGCGCTGCTCTGCACCCTCCCCAGAGGAGGAGAGTAGCGCCTTGGACCTTAATCCTCCTCCCCTGGCCAACACTCAGACGACTCAAGCTTGTTCCCAAGCTCGAGTCGTCGGCACCTCAAGCAGTAGCACTACTGCTGCACCGGTGAACTGGGAAAACCACCACCATCTTAACGTTGTTCAATACTAATTGGTTTCCATCTGTATCGTCCTCCTCCATGACGATGCTGAAAACAAGAATTATTTCCTGGATTTCCTTTTCCGGTCAACAAAAACTTCAAAAAAAAAAATAAAAACCTTTTTTACAAACTTTATGTTTAATGAGCAGAACTCAATCTAGAATGGTGGGTGTCCAACTGTGAGAAGGGAAAAACGTGGGGTTCCATCAGAGAAACATAGGTTATGATTGTGCAAGAGGAATGCATGGAATAACTGGGAGGGAACCAACTGGACCAAGAGGGAAACACGCGATCTGAAGGGGAAACAAAGTCAGATTAGAAATCTTGGGATCCACTCAGGCAGAACAGGTTACTCACCTGCAACAGTAGTTCTAAGAGTGGTATACTGTATGTTGTTCATCCACACTTATTGGCATGTCCCTTTCCCCTATAAGGATCACCAGAAGTCTTCAAGCTGGCTCCTCCCACCCATCCAGGAGGTATACACCTCGGCTCCGCCCCATGACACCAGATCTTAGCCCGCTGAAAGCTAGGTGTTGTGCGTCTGGAGCCGGGGAGGTTGGGTAGGTCCGGATGAACAACATATACCACTCCTAGAACTACTGTTACAGATGAGTAACCTGTTCTTCTAGGATCATGGATATGTTGTTCATCCACACTTACTGGCAGACTCCTTGCAGTTCTCTGGGATGAGGGAGGCACACACACCCTACTTAGGGAACAGAGATTGGAGAACTGAGGTCCCAAAACCAGCATCCCAGCGTGACTCAAGGTCGATGTGGTAGTGGGTGATGAAGGTGTTTGCCGACTTCCAGGTAGCAGCCTGGCAGATTTCCTGGATAGAGATGTCCCTGGAAGAAGCCACCGATGCAGCAGTATGGCGGGTAGAATGAGCTCTTATCCCTCTGGGAGGCTCCTTGCCCACCAACTCATAACACAAACCTATGCATGATGTAATCCATCTAGCAATGGTCCGCTTCGCTGCAGGTCTGCTAGAAGCAGCTTCAGCGTAGGTGACAAACAGCTGGCAAACCTCTCCTCGAATTTCCGCCATCCTCTCCTTATAGTAGGAGAGAGCATGTTGCAGGTCCAAGGTATGGAGCCTATACTCGGCCTCCGAGATGTAGGTTGGGTAGTAAACCAGCAGAGTTAACACCTGGTTAAGGTGAAACTCTGACACTACCTTCAGAAGGAATTTTGGGTGGGGGTGCAGAACAACTTTGTCCCTGTAGAAGACTAGATAAGGGGAAACCACCGAAAGCACTTGGAGCGCCCCTGTCCTTCTGGTAGACATGATAGCCACCAGGAAGGCCATCTTCCATGACAAGTGTGACAACTCACACTTGTGCATGGGTTCAAATGGCTTGCCCATGAGTTTTGCCAGTACGAGCAGTAAATCCCACAGAGGTGGCAGTTCACGCACTGGAGGAGATATGTAATCCAGGCCTTTGAAAAAGCGCCCGACCACTGTCTCCTGCGCCAACACTGGCTGACCGGCCCGCGCCCGGGAAGCAGAGATGGCTGCCAGGTACACCCTAAGGGTCGATGACTGTAGACCCCCTTTGGAGAGAGACCAAAGGTAGTCGAGAACGTTAGCCACGGGGCAGAACAGAGGGTTCAGGCCCTTGTCCTGACACCAAATGGAAAACTGCTTCCATTTGAAGGCATAACATTTCCTGGTCAATTCCTTTCTAGATGCCTCCACAAAAGTGTGGACATCTTCGGAAAGACCCAAAGCCTGGAACTCTAGCTGCTCAGGTACCAGGCTGTGAGGTGCAGGGATTGAAGGTCCGGATGGAATACCTTCCCCTGATTGAGTGATATCAGGTCTGGGCATGTACAAAGCCACTCCGGGAGCCTGCAGCCGAGACTGAGGAGATCTGGATACCAGAACTGGCGTGGCTAGTCTGGGGCTACCAGAATCACCTTCACCTTGTCCCTCCTCACCTTGAGTAACACCTTGTGGATCAAGGGAAATGGAGGGAAGGTGTAGAGGAGGTCTGGGGTCCATGGCCTCGAGAAGGCATCCCCCGGCAGCGAACCCTGCTGAGGGAGGTGGGCATGAAACAGCCTCAGATTGGTGTTTTCCCTGGAGGCAAACAGGTCCACCATCAGTTTGCCCAATGGGAGAGCAGACTGTAAGCTACCTCTGGATGAAGAGACCACTCATGGGATGTTTGGCCTAGACGGCTGAGAGCATCCACCACATGGTTCAAGACTCCTGCCACATGGATGGCCAGGAGATCTGCCTCCAAACAGATGTCGAGGGTCCAGATACGGAGCAACTCTCTGCAAAGCAGACGGGAGTGCGTGTCACCCTGTTTGTTGAGGTAGTACATGGTCATGGTATTGTCCATCTGGACTTGAACCACTTGACCCCGGAGCTGAGGAGCGAAAGCTGACAGTGCCAGTCTGACTGCTCTGAGCTGGTTGATGTGGCATCGGGACTCCTCGGAGGTCCAGAGCCCGTGGGCCCTTCTGTCCCTCATGTGAGCTCCCAGTCCATGAGAGAGGCATCGGACATGAGAACGACCATCGGCTCGGGGCGGACAAACAGGATCCCTTCCTGCAACCGGTCTAAGGCGGCCCACCATTGCAGAGCAACCCACATCTTCTGGGTTACAGTGATCAGCTGGTCGAATTGACCTTGGTGCTGAGTCCACTGGGTGGCCAGCTCCCACTGGAGGGGGCACATGTACCACCAGGCCCAACGGACCACCAAGGTGCACACCACCATGTAACCCAGAAGGCGCAGAAAGACCCGGGGCAGGGTGCAATTGCCCAACCAGAAATGATTGGACAAAGGAGGAGAGAACCTCTGCCCTGTCTGCCAGGAACTGAGCTCTGGCTTGACAAGAGTCAAGCTCTGCCCCGATGAAGCCCATCACCTGAGAAGGCACGAGTTCCAACTTGGCCTAGTTGATTAGAAGGCCGAGTTGGGAGCAGGTACGAAGGGCCAGATCCCTGGATCTCGCCACCTCCTGTAGGGAGTGACCTGCCAGAAGCCAGTCATCGAGGTAGGGGTAAATTCTGATCCCCCGACGCCGTAGATGGGCCGCCACCACTGCAATGCATTTGGTGAAGACCTGTGGGACCAATGACAGGCCGAAACGGCATGGCTAGGAACTCGTATAGGGTCCCCTCAACCCTGAAGCAGAGGAACTGCTGATGGGATGGATGGATTGGGACATGAAAGAACATGTCCTGCAGATCCAGTGAACAAAACCACATGTTTCACTCCAATGATGGAATGATCTAGGACAGTGTGAACATCCGAAAGGTGGGAGACCGCAGATATTGATTCAGGTCGTGGAGATCTGGAATGGGGCTCCAGCCCCCAAATCTGGCTTAGGCACCAGGGAAGTACCTGGAGACAAAGCCTCGGTCTGCTGGAGGATCTGCCACGGAGCTCTTGCCTCCTTGAGGAGGAGCTGAGCAATGTCGTCTCGAAGGGTCGACTGGGTGTGAGTGGATATCCATTCCTCAGCTGGGAGGGTACTGCTCGAACTGTAGAGGCAGCCCCTGACCGACCACTTTGAGAACCCACCTGTCTGAAGTGAGAGCAGACCAGGTGGAAAGGAAGTGGCGGAGCCGGCCCCCCACAGGAAGACCCAGAGCTGTCATGACGGGAGTAGGGGTGGCAGCCCCTACCCCATCACTGAGCAGGCTTGGAGGAGGAGGCTCCAGGACCTGAGCCTCGGCATCCCTTACAGGCCTGTTGGGGTCCAGGCTTGAGCCAAGTGCACCAAGCTTGAGCCTGCTGCTGACGCTGGTGCTGCTGTCCCCCATGGAAGGAGGACTGCTGAGCCACAGGGCAACAATGCTGAAAGGGCTTCTTCTTCTTCTTCTTCTTCTGCTGGTTCTTGCCTGAAAAACCCTTGGCTGAAGTGGTGTCCAAGGTGGCAATGAACTGTTCCATGCGCTGAAGGTGACCAGCCACTCCTGGGCCGCACAAAGACGAGAGGCAACTGCAGCAGCCATCGAGCGGGCACAAGAGTCCCCAGTGTCCATGGCCATCTGGAGATGCTGTTTGGCAACAGCTCGGCCCTGGTCTCAGACCTGCTTGACCGTGGTCTGCATGTCCACGGGGAGATGTGGGAGGACTTTGTCTAATGACCCAAGAAGGACGTGAGAGAAGTGTGCCATGATGATGGCCAAACTTGCCTGACAAAGGCCCAAGGAGGAAACCACATAGACCTTCCTCGCTGAATGGTCCAAGAGCTTGAACTCTTTGTAGGGAGGTCGGTCCATGTCGGCAGAACTGCCAGTATGCCTGAACACAGTGGCAGACACCAGGTTCTCGGCCAAACAGTGCTCTGTGATGCATTGCCCTGCAATGGACCTCATAGGTACCGCGTACTTGTGGGCCATGTGGGCAGACAGGGCTGGACAAGAGGCAGGATGCTGCCAGAGTTCGAGTGCTGGGCCAACAATGGCCTTGGCCACAGGAAAGAGCTCCATTGGGGTATATCCTCTTTTTAGGATGTCCGTAAGAGGGTACTCCGCCTTTTTCTGGATGGGTTCCAGGGGCATCCCTGTGGACTCAGAGATGAGGCGAAGGATTCCTTGGAAGGAGGAAGGACCTTCCTCCATCCCCAGCCCAACGGATGACTCATCATCCCCAGGATGAGAGTGAAGCCCGGTGATGTCTGAATCCGAGGAGTCAGGATACAGCGGCCTGCTGCCCAAATCACCCTTGACACGCCGAGGGCGGTCCGGCGTGACCATGACCGATAAACACCGGGGAAGCCCGGTGTCTGGTCTGTCTTCTTTTGAAGGAGTCCCTCCCACAGGCTGCTTATGCGGCGGTTCCACCACAATGGGTGGAGAGAACGGTTTAGGCCAAAGAGGTGGAGATTTCAGCTCCAGAGGGGTCGGCTTCAGCCTAGGAGGCGAATGCCAAGTAATGGCTGGGGTAGGAGCCGGAGGAGGCTTGTGTCCGGACAAGATCAGCTGTTGCCACATGAAGTCCTCGTAGCGCCACCTGAGCTTCCGCCGGAGCCTCTCCTCCTCTGAGGAGGACAAGGACAACTGATGGCATCGCTTCTTCTTAAAGCGCTTATGTATCTTCCTCGGACTTCCAGTCGAGGAGGTTCTAAACCTCGACCAAGATCGGGCGGGCCGACTTGGTCGCTCCGGAGACACCGGCAGGACCGGTGACTTCCAGGGGTCCAGAACCGGGTCCTCAATGGGAACACCAGCAGGCTGGGTCTCCTCATCAGGGAAGACAAGGACTGGAGTCCTTTCCAAGGAGTCACTGGCTGGAGCCGGCAACAGTGGGTCAATGGGGTCGATGACAATCTTGACCTCGTCGACCGCATCTTCGGTCGTCTGGCCCGACAGAAGGTCCAAAAAGCCAGTGGCCAAAGAAGCGATCTCGACTGAAGTCAAGACCGCATGCTCTTGGGACTGGGACCTCTCAGTCCCAAGAGCGCCTTCACCAAGATGAAGGCTTACTCGGTTCCTTCTCCTGCTTATGGGATCGGGAGGAGTGTGAGCCCACAGGTGCCTCTCCCCGGTTGGGAAGAGACTGGCACAACTCCTGGCCCGAGAAAGAAGAGCCTGGGTTGAGAGGTATGAAGAAGCCCCAAGTGTCGGCAGCACGAGCCACTTCTTCCTCGAACGCCTGCATGCGTTCCAATTGTTCGGCTGAGCCCGCCACCATGGAAACCGCCCACCTAGCCTCCTTGGACTTCACCAGAGAATTCCTTTTCTCAGTCTCCCCAACTTTAAGAGTGCCAGGTGGTCATTCAGAACATTGGGATGGAAGGCCAAGCAAAAGCTGCAGGACAAGGTGTCATGGCCGACACCTAGGCAGTAGACACAGGTGAGAAGAGGATCGGTGCGCGACATCTTCTGGCCGCAAGGACACAGGCGAAATCCGGGGGAAGATTTTTCCTCCATAATCGAAGATGTAAAGGAGGGATCGCTAACTCGAACGAGTTTTAATTGCGGTAAAACCGAAGTTTTGAAAGCCAGGGCCTACGAAATGCATGAGCACGAGGGAGGCAACCTGAATCTTCCGGAGACCACCAGTCATTGTGGTTTGTAATCACAGAAAGAGCAGAAACAAACCACACAAAAACATGTATCCTGGATTTTAGGGGGGACAGACTTTGGGAAAATGGGGAAATACTTGAAAGAGGCATTAAGGGGAATGGGGCAGGAATCGGGGTTGAGGAACAGTGGGCAGTATTTAGAATGGGGATTACAAGAACAACAGAATTATGCATTAAGCAGGTTAGCAAGAGGAAAAGGAAGAGGAGACCATTATGGTTTTCCAAAGAGGCAGCAAAGAAAGTGAAAGCCAAAAAGATTGCATTCAGGCAATAAAAAAAGACACAGGCAGAAGGGGATAGGGAGAAGTACCAGGAGAAGCAAAGGGAGGCAGGGAGGTCAGTAAGGGAAGCCAAAGCTCAGACAGAAGAACACATTGCAAAATCTGTGGGTAGAGGAGACAAAACCTTTTACAGGTACATAAGTGAAAAAAGAAAGGCAAAGGGAGGGATAGTGAGACTGAAGGGGGAGGATGGGGGCCGCGTGGAGGATGACAACAGTAAAGCTGACATATTGAACAGGTATTTACTCAGTCTTTACTGAGGAAGAGGAGGTAATGGGTCTGAAGGAGTACAAGGGTGAGAATGGTGCAGAAATGGACACAAGTCCCTTTACACGAAAGGGTCCTGAAGGAACTGGAAGTACAAGAGTAGATAAAGCAATGGGGCCAGATGGGGTGCACCCCAGGGTCCTTAAAGAACTAAGAGAGGTGGTGGCTGAACCTCTGGCTATCCTGTTTAGCCAATCACTGGAAACAGGGGAGGTACCCAAAGACTGGAGGACAGCAGATGTAGTCCCCTTATACAAAAGTGGGAACAAAGAGGAAGTGGGGAACTACAGACCAGTCAGCCTCACCTCGGTAGTGGGGAAGATCATGGAAGCACTACTGAAGGAGAGATTGGTGGAACATCTGGTTGTCAATGGACTACAGGACCCAAGGCAGCATGGTTTCACCAGGGGAAGGTCATGTCAGACCAACCTCGTTGAATTTTTTGACTGGGTGACTAGGGAGGTGGATCAGGGGATGGCAGTGGACATGACCTATCTGGACTTCAGCAAGGCCTTTGACACTGTGCCACATAGATGACTATTACACAAACTGGGGAATATGGGTGTGGGCAGCACAGTAGTGTGGTGGGTAGGTAACTGGCTGGGTGGCAGGACACAGAGGGTGGTGGTACATGGCTGTCACTCCACAGAGGGAAGAGTGACCAGTGGGGTACCACAGGGATCAGTGCTGGGACCGGTCCTATTCAACATCTTCATCAGTGACATTGCGGAGGACCTAGAAGGCAGAATTTCACTGTTCACTGATGACACAAAGCTCTGTAACAGAGTAGACACACCAGAGGGTGTAGACAGAATGAGAAGGGACCTGCAGAAACCTGAAGAATGGTCAGGGTTTGGCAGTTGAAATTCAATGCAAAGAAGTGCAAGATAATGCATATAGGGCAAAAACCCTGGCACAATATATCAGTTGGGGGGTGAGGATATAGCATGCACCAAGCAGGAAAGGATCTTGGGGTTATCATCTCTGATGACCTCAAGGTAGGGAAACAGTGTGACAAGGCAGCAGGTAAAGCAAATAGGATGCTGGGATGCATAGGCAGGGGCATCACCAGCAGGAAAAGGAGGTCATAATTCCACTATACAAGACACTAGTGAGGCCCCACCTGGAGTACAGTGTACAGTTCTGGAGACCTTACCTACGTAAGGACATAGACAGGGTAGAGAAGGTTCAGAGGAGGGCAACAAAGATAGTGCATGGACTGCATCCCAAGTCCTATGAAGACAGGTTGAAGGAACTGAACATGTACTCCCTGGAGGAGAGGAGAGAGAGAGGGGATATGATAGAGACATACAAGTATCTTACAGGGAGGAACAGGGTGCAGGAATACACTATTTTTAAGCGAAAAAGATTTTCCAGGACTAGACGGCATGGGATGAAGTTGGAGGGAGGACGATTCAGAGGAAACGTGAGGAAGAATTTCTTCACAGAGCGGGTGGTGGACAAGTGGAACACCCTGCCAGAGGAAGTGGTGGGGGGGTGAAACAATCACGGGATTTAAGAATGCATGGGATAGACATAAAGGAATTCTGGAGGTCAGGGGTAAGGGGCAACAGACTTCTAGGAAAACATAAACTGAACTTAAAAGCTCAAATGGGCAGACTGGGTAGGCCATAGGCCCTTATCTGCCGACACTGTCTATGTATCTATGTAAGATCTGGCGTCATGGGGCGGAGTCGAGGTATACACCACTGGGTGGGTGGGAGGAACCAGCTTGAAGACTTCTGGTGATACTTAAAGGGGAAAGGGACATGCCAATAAGTGTGGATGAACAACATATCCACAATCCTAGAATGTGAGTTTGATCATGAGATGATGGAAATACAGGTACGACTGGGAACTGCAGGATCTAACAGTGTGACGGGGAACCAGGTCTAATCCCACTGGGGATTGCAAGATCCAATCTGAAATAAAGGAGTCCGATATGAGAAGGGGAAAACGTGCGGTCTAACAGGGAGACACCCATCGACGACTGGGAAACAGTGGATCTGATCTGGAACTATGGTGACCAATCAGTTGACACCCCCCTCATTTGTGCATCCAGCTCTCCTCACTCCTTCCTATACCTACTAAGTCCTCTCAGGCCCCCTCTCTACTCTTTCTGTTGTGCACCTCCGCCCCCAACATGCACACACACACATTCCTCAGGTCGGAACAGATTGGCCTGTTTCTGCCTTATGACTACACCATCTTGCATCTTGTGCACAATGTTACTGCACCCTATGTAAGCTACAGTTCACACTTTGATTCAGTTTTATACAGTTACACATTATTCTACATATACTCACTGTATATTACGTATAGTCACTGTATATTTTCTTTGTTTCCATTTGGTTAATGAATCTACCAAGTCTGTTCTCTTTTTGCAGTGCAGTTGAAACTTTAGCCAGTTGTTGCTCAGCCCTTTTTATTTTTTTAACCCTTTCTTCTCTGGTCACCAGCCCCTTTGGGACTTCCACAAGGTTGACTCCTGCTGCCCATCAGGCTCCCTTCTGTGCTGATGGTTCCTTCCCCCAGGCCTCTGGTACCCCCTTGTCTGGGGGCTGTCCTGCTGCAACCAGGAAGGAAGTATCTTGGTTCGCCTTGCAAGGACCAGAGGTTTAAGTGCCAGCCTGTTTTGGGGGTTTGGTAGCGTAGGAGGGACTGCCAGAGAAGCCCTCATCTAGGGTGCCCAGCCCATCCCTTTTCCATTTAAGGGGCCTAACCATCTCCCGTGTGTGTGATACTGCAGTACCGTCCTAGGGTCGGGGAGGCTTGGCTGCATAAGTCACCCACGCAGCCAAAAGCAGCTCCGCAAATGACCCATTAGGAGCAGCAATTGACACAGTGTTGCCACCCACCTTCTAGGAGAGAAGTGTCGCGAGAACGCTCTAAATCCTCCCTTGCAGGACTCCATTCCCAATGTCCCGGGCTCACAATGTGAACCTGGGGCATCAGGGTGCCAGAGAGATCCCCATTGCTCAGCGTCATGGAGCCTGGCGCATGCTGTGCTTTTTAACATTTAGTTTTTATAATGTTGTTGATTTTGTTATTTATCTAATCGAGTATTTCTCTATCTTTACTGCCGGCCCAGCTCCTTCAAGTCCCACTGTCCATCTTCCCTAGGACTCACCTGGCTCTGGGTGAGTCAGATAGATTTCCCCTCATGGCAGAGTCAATGGGGGAAGGCTATGTGTGCCCCCCCCCCCAAAGCACACAATTAAAGATACCCACAGCCCTGCCTAGTCAGTGGTATAGGGCCTGCAGAGGGTTGGGGAGTCATCTAGCTGGTCTGTTTTTCCTCACCAGGGTAGCCCAATGAGCAATGATGCACCGCACAAACATGCCTCAACACACACGCAAGTATATGCCTCCCAGGGCTGCCCTCCCCCATCATTCTCCCAAGGCTGCCTTCCCACTGCTGTGCGATCACCCGGCCTCCATCAGGTGAACAGCTGGATGCTAGAAGCCCTCTCCCCAAGAGAGGAGAGCTGCCCTAGGACACTCGAGCCTGTCTCCCCCATGTGACTCTGAGTCTGCATCTGAACTCGGGACACAGGTGTAGCAAGTGGCAGCACTATCCCCACATTGTCAACCATTTTATTTAATTATTTATTTATTTTATTGATTAGTATTATACATTTTAATAAGTATATATCCTTGAGAATATTAATGCTGTGTACTTTTGTATTTTATATACTGGCAACCTACTTTATAATGGTTTTGCCTCTTGGATGCCATTCTAAATAAGCATTAGGTCAAAGGCTTTCCATTTCCATAAACATAATTTAATCCCATCTAATCCAATACATGACCAAAAATTATTCCAGTCTTAAACTGTATTTACCTATCTTCAGGTGAAGGGTCATAATGGCATAAAACTGTATTCTGATTTAGTAAGTTGCTTTGGTGGTATCACAGCAACAAGTGCCCAATACCTATAAGCAGCAGGTGGCTATACTAAGTCACACTTAAAATTGAGATTTATCCTGCGACTTCCCTCATGGGGGTGGCTGCACCTCCAAAGTCTGAATGTCACACAACAAGCAGCTCCACAACAAGCCCGCCACTCTGCGGTGGCAATAGCACACACAGAATTACGAGTTAGTCATTAAAGCCATCCCCTTTCAGGGCAAATCTTCATTACTGCTGTGAAAATGTGTTTAAAAGAACCTGAAATAACTGACCTCTCCCTTATGATCCCCAAATTGCAACCAGGCGCCAATTCAGATCTCTGGATTGCTTTCCTAAGAACCAGTTCATTTCATGCAGTGGTGAAGCGCAGCGCAGGGCAACTAAGATGGTGCCTGGCCTTGGGGATTTGACATATGAGGACAGGCTGCAGGACTTAAACAAGTACATCCCAGTGAAAAGGAGGGAAGGGGGTGACTTTACTGAAACATACAAGAAGTACCAGCAAGGGATAAATACAGTGGATGCCAAGGAACTATTTTCCTTGAGTTCAAACACAGGGACAAAAGAGAATTACTAAAGCTGGGGGGGTACTCAAAAAGGACATTCAAAGCACTTTCTCATGGAAAGGGTACATGGAATAAGCAACCAGAAGAAGTGGTACAGGCCAATCAGCAGCTTTAAGCAGGAATAGGACAGGCAGGTGGGTTCAGTTAGAAAAGGGGCGGGGACAGTTAAAAAGGGGAGGATTTCCACGAGGGCAAGGAAAATAGTTGGGTAGGGTGAGCAAACTGGAAGAGCCAAGAGCTCCCTTTTTTTTTTTTTGCTGGCAATATCTATGTATCTGTGCTAACTCCAGGTAAAACCAAGGCTGGAAACAGTATCAGCTAGGCTCAACTAGGACACCTTACCTTGCCAAACACGTCCACCACTGATCAGCACTTCTACTGGGAAGGTCGAATGGTTGGGCTGGTGGTAGTGCAAGATGAAAGCGTCTCGGCCCAGTGTCTGGACACGGCTATTGTATACAATGACATTCTGTGAAACAAAATACATAGAGTAAGCAAGGGAGCAGGGGTGGGGTAGAGAGGAAAACAGGAAGGCATTACAGAAAGCAAGGCAAGCAGTGACATTAAACAGGGTACGGCCTATAGAGCATAGATCACACTAATTTGGTATGGGCATGCCTACATAGAAACACAGACTCTATCAGCAGAAAAAAATAGGTTACTTACCTGTAACCACAGTTCTAGAAGTGATATATAATTCACATCTACACAATGGCAGTTCCACTGGAAGTGCCAGTCCATCAGAACGTCTTTAAGATATGCTCCTCCCACCACCCAGGTGGTATATCCTCCGGTTCCACCTCGTGACGTCAGATCTTGCATGCTGGAAAACAGGGATCCATGTGCCACTTGCCGGGGAAATCGGGTGGGTGGTGTGGATGTGAACTATAGACCTCTCCTAGAGCTATGGTTAAAGGTCAGTAACCTATTTTTTGAGGGGTGTGGATACTGTTCACTTCTCCGCATGTCAGCATACTTCCAGCAGTTCTCTGGGAGAAGGGGGCAAGGTGCATCCTCCTACTTGGCAAACAGTGACTGGAGACCCAAGGTCCCAAATGCATCATCCCAACGAGACTGAAGGTCAATGCTGTAATGCAAGAATGAAGGTGTATGCTGACTTCCAGGTGACAGCCCTGCAGATTTCCTGGACAGGGATGTTCCTGGAAGCAGTCACCAAGACAGCAGTATGCCTGGTGGAATAAGCCCTAAGCCCTACAGGAGGTTCCTTACCAGCTAACCTATAGCAGAGGTTGATGCAGGATGTGATCCATCTGCCAACTGTCTGCTTAGCTGCCAGTCTGCCAGGTGCGGCTTCAGCGTAGGTTACAAAAGTCTGGTGAGCTTCACCCTGAATTCCAGCCATGAGCTCTTGATAGTAAGTGAGTGCCCTCTGCACATCCAGAGTATGGAGCCTGCAGTTAGCCTCCAAAGAGGGGTTGGTAAAATACACCAGAAGGTTCATTACCTGGTTAAAGTCAGGCCGCCTTTTTCTACCGGATTCCACAGATCTGGAATACCCTGCCAACTACCATAAGACACACACTTAACCCCAGCCATCGCAACCGGCTACTCAGCACACATTTCTCCTCCAGCTGCTCCTGTTTTTAACTACCATTGTACTATGCTGTTTATGTAGCTAAGACGCTTCTTCGAATGTTGAATCATGTATCTCAAACATTCCTCTGTTGTATCTATCTGCCTGCCTGTAGCTATTCTGCCATATGTCTGTAAGGCAGCTAGCCATACCTCTCACTGTTGAATTGTTTCTGTCTCAAATACTGTGTTTTGTATTGGGTCTTGGCCCCCAGGTCGCATCTGGAATCGAGCTTCATTGCTCAGTATGCCTTCCTGGTAAAACTCGTAAATAAATAAATAAAGTGGAACTCGGATGCTACCTTCGGGAGGAACTTCGAGCGGGGACAAAGGATGACCTTGTCCCTGTGGAACACCAGATATGGAGATTCTACCGAGAGTTCACTAATCCTGGCTGATGTGATCACCACCAAGAAGGCCATCTTCCATGACAGGTCTGACATCTCACACCTGTGCAAAGGCTCAAAAGGTCTTCCTATAAACACAGCCAGCAGCAAAGGTAGATCCCATTGTGGTAGTGGTTCAGGCCCTTGAAAAAGTGTCTGATCAACTTCTCCTGTGTCACTCTCGGCATACCAGCCTGTGCTTGGTATGCTGAGATGGCTGCCAGGTGCACCTTGAGGGTCGTTGCTCTCAGTCCCAACTGAAAGAGGGACCAGAGGCACAAGGATAATAATCACAAGGCAGACAAGGAGATCATGCTCCTTGCCCTGACATCAAATGGAAAAACTTTTCCATTTAAAGGCACAGCACTGGGAAGTTAACTTTTCCAGAGGCCTCCACAATGTGGAACACATTCTCCAAAAGATCAAAAGCTTGACACTCTAGCCACTCAGGAACTCTGGCTGTGAGGTGTAGGGACTGAAGGTGTGGGTTCAGAACCTTCCCCTGTTGTCTGGTCAGCAGATCCCGGCAAACAGGTAACCGCTACGGAGGTCTTCTGCTGAGGTTGAGGAGATCCAGGTACTAAAACTGCTGTGACCAGTCCGGAGCTAACAAGATCATCCGCTCCTTCTCCTTCTGGGTCTTGACCACCACCTTGTGGATCGGGGGAAAGGAGGACAAACATACAGCTCGCGAGTGCATCCCCCACTAGTGTCCCATACTGTGGGGGGCCAGGCACAAAACAGCCTCAGTTCTGCATTCTCCCAGAAGACAAACGGGTCCACCAGAGGTGTGCCGCACAGGAAGAACAGGTGGCTCGCCACCTCCTGATGCAGGGACCACTCATATGTCATCTGACTCACCCAGCTGAGAGCGTCTGCCAGCTGACTGTCCACTCCAGCGACATGGATTGCCAGGAGATCTGCACCCAGGCTGCGCACAAGGGTCCAGGTGCAGAGGGACTCCCAACACAAGGGAAGGGAGTGAGTGCCGCCCTGCCTGTACAAGTAAAACATGGTCATGGTGTCGTCCTTCTGTACTTGAACAACCTGACACTGGACAACAGGAGTGAATTCCATCAGAGCTACCTGCACTGCATGGCGCTCCAGCAGGTTAATGTGGTGGCAGAACTCCCCGGGTGACCAAATTCCATGGGCCCTGGGGTCTCCCAGGTGTACTCCCCACCGCACAAGAGACACATCGGTTGCAAGACTGATGGTTGGTTCTGAGAGGACAAATGGGACTCTTTCCTCCAGATGTTCTGGGATCAGTCACCACTGGATGGCACCCCACATCAGCTGGGTCACTGTGACCAGCTGGTCCAAATGTCCTAGGTGCTGGGACCACTGAAGACCCACCAGTGGACTCACCGAACCACGCTGGTGCAGGGCACTATGTACTCCAGCAGCCACAGGAAGTCCTGGGCAGGGCGCAAGCACACAACCTGAAATGATCGGACAAAGGAAGTAAGAGCCAGTACCCAGCTCCAGGGAGTCTAGCTCAGCCCCAATAAAGTGAATCACATGCAAGGGGACCACTTCAGACTTGACAGGGCTAACCAAGAGACCCAAGTCTTTGCGGGTCTGGAGGATCAGATCACTGGCTCATTCCATGGCCTCCTTGGAAGGCCTGGCTATCAGCCAGTCATCCAGGTAGGAATACAGCTTGACGTCCCTGTGCAGCAGGAAGGCTGCCACCACTGCCATGCACTTGGTGAAAACTCTGGGCTCAGATGAGAGGCAATAGGGCATGACCTGGAACTGATACAGAACCCCTTCTTCATGGAACGAGAGGCACTGCCAGTGGGAGGGATTGAGATGTGGAAGAACACATCATGGGGTCCAGGGAGAAGAACCACATGCCTTGCTCCAGCAATGGTATGATCTTGTTCAGACTGACCATCTGCAACTTGTGCTACTGCATGAACTGGTTGAGACTGTGCAGATCAGTAGGGGTGCCAGCCTCCCCCCATTGGTTTCAGAACCAGGAATTACCTGGACATGTATCCCTGACTTGCCAGGACAGCTGGGACCCAGGCTACAGCTCCTTTCGCATGGAGCTGAGCGATGTCCTCCCTGAGGGTGGACAGCATGTCCTACAACACCCAGGACTCCTGAGTAACTTGGGATTGGTAAGGTGGGAGAGCCTTGAAATCGAGAGGCAGCTCTCTGCCTACCACCTTAAGAACCCACTTGTCCACAGTAACGATGGGCCAGAAGTGGCGAAGACAACCCCCACAAGGACACCTCCTGACCCCATTGGGCAGCTCTGGATGGGCACCGGCTGCTGGAGCCAGAAGGGCACCACTTCCCCTACCCCCGCCTCTCTTGGGCCCTTGGCCGGAGAACTTGGCCTTTGGGTACCAGGCTGGTTATTGTCCCTGCTGGGGCTGCTGCTGAGGCTAAAAGGACCAAAACTGAAAGGCCTTCTCTTTTTAGGCCTTCAGGTCCTTCTGGGACAAAACCACAGTGTCCGGGGTGGCACTGGACTTCTCAATCCTTATAAGATGACCTTCCACCCCTGGGCCAAAGAGGTGGGTGCCCCAGCAAGAGACATCAGCCAGCTTGTGCTGAGTATCCCCGGTAAACGTGGAGAGCCTCAGCCAGGCCTCACAATGCATCTTGATGGCCACGCCATGACACAGGTACAGGAGTCATACATGTCCAAGGCTCTCTGGAGCTGGCGTTTAACCAGCACTTGACCTTGGTCTCTGACCACTTCACCTGCAACTGCTTCTCAGCAAGGAGTTGAGGGAGGACATGATCTGGCACTCCCAGCAGGGAGTAACCAAAATTGGCCATCGCCAAGGCACAGCTCACCTGACTGAGATCTAAAGAGAAAATGGCACAAACCTTCTTGGTTGCATGGTCAAGCTTCTTCGACTCTTTGTCGAGGAGCGTGTCCATGTCCCCATTGTTTCCAGGCTTTCAGAAAGCCGAGTCCAAGACCAGACCCTTGGCTGAAGGGTGGTCCAAGAACCTGGACAAAGAGCCAGTAGGGAGCGCATACTTGCAGACCATATGGACTGAGGGTGCCAGGCAGGATGCTGCCAAAGCTCCAGGGTCAATCCGAGGGAACCCACGGGATTAGTCCCTGTCGGTGTCTATGAAAGGGTATTTCTCCTTTTCTGCATAGGTTCCAAGGGGACAGACATGGAGTCTGGCATGAGTCTGAGGAGAGCCCCGAATGACACCGGCCCATGGTTGATAGTCAACTCTTCGACCAACTCATGGCTGAAGGTATGCGTCCTCGATGATGCTATGGAGAAGCCATCCAAGTAGTCAGAGGATTTGACAAAAATGGCCCTCAACTGTTTGCCGCTGTGACCCACCAGAGAGTCATCCAACTGAGTGATTGTCACTGACAGCTGGCTTGCCGAACCAACTGCAGCATGGGAGTCCTTGGTCAGGGCTCCCATCAAACGCTGCAGTGGAAGCAGTTCCACCAGCAGAGGTGGGAGACAGGTGCCGGCAACAACTGCCTTGAGCAGACCAGTGTGGGCTTGACTGGCACCAGCAGGTCGATCACAGGGGTCAGGAGGAAGAGTACTACCCTGCCCTGCCATGGCCCCCTGCTGCCAGAGGAGTGTCTCATAGCACCACTGCATGTGCCCATGGAACCTCTCTTCATTTGAGGACAAGGAACAACGATGGCGATGCCTCCCAGTCAAGCGAGACATAAAGCGCAACCTTGACCATAGAACCAAGGGCTGACACTGAGAAGAAGCTATCGGGGGTGCTGTGTAGATCACATGCACCGGCTTCAGTGGAAAGACCTCCAGTGGAAGCTGTTCTTGAGTGGAAGTGACCAGGGACACCAACTAGTCCACCTCCTCCGGGGTCCCAGACATCGACTTTTCATCGACCTCCTCTGACAACTAGTCAACTGGGTCAAGAAATACCTCAACTGCCTGGTTGGTTAGTGTTCAGGTTATCCAGCCTGAATGGGGCACCCTGGAGCTTGTGACCTGGCCCTCGACCAATTCTGGCTTGACTAAAGTCGGGTGCTCGACATCCATTGAGCAGTCAGGGGAGTCAAGGGAGTGAGAGAAGCGTGATCTCTCCCGGTCCCACAACCAGCATCCGTGTTTCTTGTGCTCCTTACCTTGTTGGGCAGGGCTCTCCCTGAAGGCCTGGAGGGCCCAAAACATCTCCCAGAACTGAATGGTGAGGGATGCTCTGTCAGTTTCAAAATAACTGCAGGATAGATAATTATATGCAGCAGGGATAATTACAATGCAGTTACAGTGTAGTTACACTGCAACTACAGCATTGTTAAGGAAACAAAGTGTTACCTCCGAGCTGCTGTCCTCTGGACTGCCTCCACCCTGCCTATGACCTTTCTGAAGTGCAGCCTCCAAAACCGGAAACAATATTCCAAGTAGAGTCTCACAAGAGTCCGATATAGTGGCAACACCATCTCCCTCTCCTGCTGGAGATACCTCTCCCTATGCTCTCCAGCATCCCGCTGGCTCTACCCACTGCTCTGTCACACTGCCCTGCCACTCTGAGGTTACCAGATATGATAACTCCAAGGTCCCTTTCCTACTTAGTGACTGACAGTACTGCCCATCATCCTATACTCAGCTCCTGGGTTCCTATGCCATAGGTGCATGTTTTTTGCATTTTTTAGCATTGAACTCAAACTGCCATGCTTTACACCCCTCCTTGAGTTTCCCCAGATCCCTGCTCATCTTCCTCACGCCAAGTGTCCTCCCTCTTTCAGATTTTGGTTTAATCTGCAAAAACTCATACCTCCCTTTCCAGTTCCTCTGCAAGGTCATTTATAAAGACAGTCTCAGGAGTGAGCCCTGTGGCACACCACTGATCATTCCCCCATTATTAGAGTGAGTGCCATTAACCACCACCCTCTGTCTCTTATGCATTAACCAATTTCTAAACCAATTCCCCATTTTGGGTCCCACCCCCCAGGCTGCTCAGTTTCTTTATCAGTCTCCTGTGCAGCACAGTGTCAAAAGCCTTGCTAAAGTCCAGACAGGTGACATCCACTGCCCTCCCCTGATCTATTTCCCTGGTCACCCAGTTGAAGAAGACAATCAGATTCGTCTGGCATGACCACCCCCCCTTCCGAATCCATACTGCCTGTCATTTTTCAGTCCATGCTGCCTTTGGTCTTCCAGTCCACTGCATTCAAGATGCTAAATAACTGACTAGCAACATGTAATATCAATTTTTTATATTTATTTTGAATTTTTGACCAGGAAAGGTGCACTGAGCTGAAGCTCATTTCCTGGTGTGACCAGGGAACACAGGGAGGTTAAGTGATTTGCTTAGGGTCACAGTCATACAGACTGCATATATAACAACTAGAGGGGCCATCACATGGAGTACTGGAGGATTTTATGCCACCATATGCAAGTAACCTACATTATGCTTATGGGAATAATAGGCAAGTGAGTGCAGGGGTCACATGATGACCACTCTAGTTATTTATATATACATATATATATATATATATATATATATATATATATATATATATATATATATATATATATACACACACACACACACACACACACACACACACACACACACACACACACGATCTCTATGCATACAGTATACAAGTGGCAGTTATGGGGGTCAAACCAAGGTCTACAGGTTACCAGATGAATGCTCTAACCTCTAGGCTATCTGATTGTAACTGACTAGTTAATAGTGATCAAACTGTACCTCTGGAGAACGCAGGTAGATGAGGTCAGAGGGATCCACTGCAGAAGGAGGGTGAAGGGGAGGCTCTGGAAGTGTGACAGCTTGGTCCACTGGCGTGATTCTCGATTCATAAATGAGAGGAAGGTCAGGAGAAACAGATGTAGTGTAACCTTCTTTAAGAAGGAGAGATAAAGGCGGCTTCTTGAACCTGGATGGTACACAGCCACTGCTACAGGAAGCAAAACAAACACAGTAAGGTTTCCTCATTCGCCGTGGGGTCACTCATTACAATGCAGCTGTCTACACGTTAAAGGGGAACAGTCAGCACTAAGAGCTCCACACCCAAGTGTGTGGTTGGTCTCAATTTGCACTTTGTGTGCAAAAACGTTGTTTTTTTTTTTTTTTTTTACTACTTACTGCAGTATAGATTGTATCAGATTGATTCTGCTGACCTGCAAGCTGACATTTTCTGTAATTACAATTCCCAGAATGCCCTGCAACTGACATCAGAGATGAGCTGCAGCAGTGGGAGATTCAATAACCAACAGGAGACTGTACTTAGCCCCTGGTGAACAGCGGGACAGACAAACATCTTATCAGAACTCGTAAAAAGTCTAACATGTACTGCAGGCTACTGAATCTCCCACTGCAGCAGCCCTCCCCTGATGTCAGCTGCAGAGGATTCTGGGACTTGTAGCTACAGAAAATGTCAACTTGCAAGTCAGCAGAATCAGGCTGATACAGTCTACAACACTGCAGTAAACTATAGGCAAAAAAAATTGTGCACACAAAATGCAAATTGGGACCAGCCCCACATTTGGTTATGGGGCTCAGTGCTGACTGCTCTCTTTAAGGGTGGGTCCAGCTCTGAGCATAATACAGTTATAAAATTCACTCTCATGATAAGGCCATCTGTTCGCAGTCTCTCTTTGAGAGAAGGTTGCTGGACTTTTGCTCAGCATACACTGCAGAGTTTCTGGACAGGATGAATGCTCCTCACTAAACAAAGCACACTGATGAACATTTTTCAGTACAATTCTATTCTGCAAATACAACTGTTCAGTATTTATTCTAATATTTGTACCAATGTTGAGCTGATCAAAGTTTTACTTATATGTATTGTGCTGCTATTTACTATGTTCCCCTCCTCGGGTTGCAGCTGGACACTAGTCTTCGCTCAGTGTGTCTCTCCCAGTTACCAATTTTCAAATAAATAAATGAATAAATCTTCATACTGTGCATCGCCAAACGTTTCTCCTTAACCTCTGGAACAGCTTCCTTCGCCTAACTCTCTTCTCCCCATCCCCCTCCCTCAAGCCTTTCTTCAGTGCTATTTTCTCCTCTCCCATTTCTGCAGTTCGTCGTATCCCGTTTCTTTTGTCTTCTACATCCAGCTGTGACGTCTCTCCTCCTGGATCCTATTTTTGCTTCTTCATGTATGTTTCGGTCACACATTAAATGTCAGTTTCAAAATAACTGCAGGATAGATAATTATATGCAACAGGGATAATTACAATGCAGTTACATGTTTGCTGCATGCAACTACAGTACATTGCTACTGCAAAGCAGTTACAGTGTAGTTACACTGCAACTACAGCATTGTTAAGAAAACAAAGTGTTACCTTCATTTCTCCTGCAGCCCCCTGAATTTTAATTCTTTTTAGTTATTTTCTCCACTGCCATTTTCCTCTTGCCAACTGCACTGACATCTCCCATTTCTCTCTGCCAGCCTCAGCCATGGCCACTCTGTACCTTTCGTACTATTTTCGCATTTCTTTAGTAATTTGGGACATCTCTGCAGTATTTATTTTGTATTGTTGGTACTTTCTTACTTGTTATGTTTGCTTTGCTATGTTCTATGTATGGTTTCTGAATGTTTATACTGTGCACTCTGGATTTTTGCTATTTATTATATTCACCTTGTACTCTCCTTTTGTCCCTCCCTCCGTCCCATGCTCTCCATTTTGTCTCCCCAAACAGGATGCTTTCTCCGTTTGTCCCCCTCCCAGGTCTTCTCCTTTGTTCTCAACCCCCGAGTCATCCTCTCCCTTTTTTCCCCTCTCCCTGGGCTTTCCTCTCCTTTTGTGCCCTCCTGATTATTCTCTCCCATTTGTTACTCGCTCCCCAGGTTATCCTGTTACCCTTTTGTTCCCCTCTCAGTGGGTAACTGTCTTCATTTTGTCCTCATCTTCCTGGGTCATTCTCTCCCCTTCTGTTCTCCTCACCCCCCAGGTAATTCTTTCCCTTTTGTTACCCTCAACCCCAGGGTCGTCGTCCTCTATTATTCCCCTCTCACTAGGCAGTCACTCTCCCCTTTTGTCCTTCCAGATGTCCTTTACCCTTTGTACCCCCCCTCTCCAGAGTTGTCCTCTCCCTTTTGCACCCCTCTCCCTAGGTCACCTTCTCCGTTCTGTCCCCATCCCACGGGTCATCCTCTCCCTTTTGCTTCCCTCTCTCCCCCGAGGTTTATCTCTCCCATTTGGTCCCCAACCCCTAGCTGTCCTCTCCCTTTTGTTCTCCTCTCACTGGGTCATCCTCTCCTTTTTGTGCCCCTCTCCCCCGTTGCACCTGGAAAGGAGCCTTGGGTAATCATGTGTTGAAGAGGATTCAAGCAAGATTGCTTTTTTTTGGGGGGGGGCACCTATGTACCCCACTGCTCTCCACAAACTATGCTCCTCTATACTGACTGGCTGGGCTGTGACACTTGCACCATGATGTCAAGAAGCCTCCACCCAGCATCTCAGTTGACAGTCTACTGTAGTTTGCAAGGGAGCACTGTGCAGGACAATTAACCCCTCAAAGAGCAGTAGCAACTGCACTCTCAAAGATCCTACCATTTTATTTGCTCATTACCTGTTTGTTGAGAAAACTCCGTGGGTGCTGATGCAATGTACCTTTGGCTCGGCATACTCCATGCTGAACTCCTTACTTGGGATGAGGTACACCTTGTGCTAAAAACACAAATAAAAGATTTCATTTCTTGAGGGGAAAAAAAAAATAAAAAATCACCATCACTACTCCTGACACCTAGCTGGCACTCCATGAGACCTTTAACTGGGGGTATCTCAGTGCTGCTCAAAACACAGCAGACTAAAGAGTGCAAACCATCTTCGATAATCAGCCCCATTGTCTGTAAAAATAACACAACTTTCTGATGCCAGCACAAGCATTAACATAACATAGAATTTGACAGCAGATAAGGACCGCTTGGCCCACCCAGTCTGCCCATTTCCCTACCTGATGGATAAGCTGCAGATCCTAGTTAACCAGCAGCCTACTTCTTCCTACCCCAACCCCCTAGAATTGCCTTATGACTGTCCCATGCATGCTTGAATTCCACCACTGTTTTTGACTCCACAACCTCCTCTGGAAGGCCGTTCCATACATCCACAACCCTCTCTGTGAAAAATACTTCCTTAAATTACCTCTGGCCGCCCCCTTCTATCTTCAAATTGTGCCCCTTGTTCTTGCACACCTCTTTTTGAAAGATGCTACCCTCTTGGACTTTGTTGATTCCTTGAGGTGCTTGAAAGTTTCTATCATGTCCCCCTCTCCCTCCTTTCCTCGAGGCTATACATATTAAGCTCCTTAAGTCTCTCTTCATATGTCTCCGGTGCAGACCCTGCACCATTTTAGTTGCCCTCCTCTGGACAGCTTCCATCCTGTCTATGTCTTTGCGGAGATGGGGTCTCCAGAACTGCCACAGTACTCCAGATGGGGTCTCACCAGCTGTCTGTACAGAGGGATAATAACTTCTTGTTTTCTACTGGTGATGCCTCCCATGCATCCCAGTATCCCCCAGCCCTCCTTGCTGCCCTCTCACATTGCTTGCCCATCTTTAGGTCATCTGATATGACTACCCTCAGGTCCCTTTCCATTTTTGTTGTTGTTAGTATCTCACCCCCCATTGTGTACTCTTCCCCTGGGTTTTTGTTTCCCAGGTGCATTACCTTGCACTTCTTAGCATTGAATCTAAGCTGCCATACATTTGACCATTCCTCTAACCTTGCCAAGTCCCTTCTCATCCTTTCCACCCCACCTTGTGCATCAACTCTGTTGCAGATCTTTGTATCATCTGCAAAGAGACATACTTTTCCTTCTAGTCCCTCTGCAATGTCGCCTATAAAGACACTGAAGAGGACCAGTCCTAATACTGAACCCTGCGGTACCCCACTACTAACCCCCCTTTTTCAGAGTGGATTCCATTTACTATTACTCTCTGTGTCCAATTCTCCAGCCAATTCTTTACCCAGGCTGTCATCTTGGGACCCACTCCCAGACTGGCTAACTTGTATATTAATCTTTTGTGTGGGACTGTGTCAAATGCCTTGCTAAAGTCTAGGTAAGCCATGTCCACAGCCCCTCCCTGATCAACTACTTTGGTCACCTAGTCAAAGAAATCTATCAGATTTGTCTGGCATGACCTTCCCGCTGTGAATCCATGCTGCCTTGGGTCCTGTGCCCCTCTGGCCTCTAGATACTCAACAATTCTTTCCTTCAGAAGTGATTCCATCATTTTCCCTACCACTGAGGTTAAACTAACAGGTCTATAGTTTCCTGCTTCTGCCTTGCTCCCATTTTGGTGAAGGGGAATCACATCTTCCCTCCTCCAGTCCTCGGGTACCACCCCATCCTCCCATGATTTGTTAAAGAGGGTAGTCAGTGGTGTCATTAGTTCTACCCTTAGTTCTTTTAGAATTCTGGGATGAATCCCATCAGGCCCCATTGCTTTGTCCACCTTCAGTTGGCCTCGTTAATTAGTAGGCCGAGTTGGGAGCAGGTCTGGAGGGCCAGATCCCTGGATCTCTCCACTTCCTGTAGGGAGTGAACATGGCAAATTATTACTCAGTTTCTAATTTCAGAGCTTCAGAACCCAGATTAACCAGTACCTCTCCCTCAAGAAAAGCCAGCAGAATTCACCACTGCCAACCATACCTCTCATCAATCCAATGGTTTTTTTTGTTTTTTTTTTGTAATTCCGTTTATCTCCGCCAGCCCTGGAACTCTCTCGGGCATCCTCTCTTGCCATCCTGACATACCACCCACCTGAAGCCACCCCACTGGGAAATCGGGGACAGGCACTTCCCTATCTACCTGGTTCGGCTGAGTACCAAAGTCGAAGTCAAGGCAGGCTGGGGGAATCGGGAGAGCCAGTGGGGTTAGCCCAGCATTGGATGTGCTGTGGGAGGGCACTGGAGGTGCTGTCGCCTATCTATGGAGTGGGACTTTTTCCGTTGTTGTTGCCCCAGGAGCGCAGACGTGCAGTGATGTTTGCGCAACCAACCTGCTGATGTGTGCCGCCGCTCCACCCCTTAGAACCACACTGCTACTGCAGGGCCCCCGATCTCCATCAGGGCCACTAGCGAGCAATGCTTGACCCACTACCCACCACAGGAGAGGAGAGCTGCCCTCTGGACGTTCGATCCTCTCCCTCCCCAGCCAATCTAAGCCTGTTCCCAAACCTGAGTCACCAGCGTGGCGCGAGGTGTGGCATCCAGCGCTTCAACCCTCAGTGCCACCAGGCTGGCCTCAATCCAATGTTAAAGTCCACTGACTCCTACCCCCCCACCCCACTAAACCCACCGCCTATCCCTTTCAACAGACCCACATTAGGAGGGACACCATCCAGCTCAGAACCACTTTGTCAATACTGCTCAACTGTCTCACATTAGGATGGACATCCCATAACCCTCCCTCTTGGAACCCCTCTGTCCATACCTCTTTGACGTCCCACACTGAGGTAGATATCCCTTATTTTACCACTCAGAAACTGTCTGGAACACACAATGTAGGTGCTGCCTGCTGCAGTATACTAAATGGATGCTGTCAGACCCTCTTCCGGCCTCCCAATTATTCCCCATTTGAAAAAATACATTGTATGATTGCTTAGCTTCTGTAGAATTAGCTGATGCATTTGGCTATTTTGTGTTTTTTTTACTTTTTCTTGTCATATAAGGGTTGTACAATGGTCTAACTGAGAAGATGCCATTTCTCTTCACAAGTAACTCATGAGTGGCAGAGCCATAAGTGAGTCCTGCCCCCCTCACAAGCAACTATAAGTGGCATTCTCTGAGCAAGGCCACTGTGTGCCCAATTTAAATGCGTTTCAAATGGTGACGCTTTAAACTTAGTTATTTTAATGAAGCTGTAACTGTTTTTAATCTATTTTAATCTGTTTTATTAGCTACTGTACAAGTGTTATGTAAGCAATAAGACATGACAGGGTGTGTGTTGAACAGATATTACTGCACATCCAGGGGTGTAGTAAGGCACGAGACCCTGCCGAGTGCCTTGCAGCCCACAGAGTGCGTATCTGTTCAACACCTACTATGAGTGTTTTATTGCGCTTATAAATGGTTCTTTTTTTTTTTTTTTAAATATTTTTAACCTTAAAAAATATTACTGAACTGAAGAAAAACTGAAATCATTGTGTTAATTTGAGATAAAGTAGTCCTTCCGCCTACTAGGTGATGACATCTTCTTCTGACACACTGACATTTCTACTGTTGTTGCCCCCCCCCAAAACCTCACGTCCCGATCGAAAGAACAAGTGTGGTTAAGAGAGGAAGTAACAGGTTCTCCCCGACAGGTTGCACCACTTTCACAATTAAAAAAAAAAAGGGAATAAGGGATGCAGATTTGTTTTTGTTGTTTTAGTTAAACGTACTGGGAGGGAAGCGCAGTTTACTATGAGATGGCACCCCGTTCTGGTCTATTTCCAGTTTTGTGCGGCAGCAAGCTTCAGTCTCGCCGAACTAGAAGAATGCTTTATGCAAGATAAAACGCTGGCATGCTGTTGCTTTCCAATTTTTACTTCTAGCAGAGACGAGGTTTGGAGCGGAACTGTCAGCTTGACATTCACTCCCTCGCTTACCGAGACTAAAACCAATGGCGGCCTTTAAAAAATTAACGTTCCACTGACACATCTGAACATTCCATTTGGGTGCATTGATTTATTTGACTGCTCTTTTTTTTCCCTGTGTGTAATACCTATTTAACACTTCCTTTCTGGCCAATCATGTTGCTTCTTTTTACATGCACATTTTATAAATTTTGAATAGCGCTTATTAAAAATAACCTTTGATTCTGTTTGATATCCCTGTTAGCAAAGGACATTATGATGTCATCTCTTAGGCAACTGGTTTTTCTTTTTTAACAGAAAAGCTGGTAAAATTCCGGAATTTGGGCTGTCTGCACACTGGTATAAAAAAAGAATTTCATGGAATATGGCATTTTGCATCAGATCAATAAAGATACAGAACTTTATTTTTCTTTAAATTGTACCTGTTCTATTTTCATTTTGCTATATCAAATTTGCTGTATTCCATTCCTTTTATTCTAATTATTAATACACATGCTAAAAGGTTGACAGTAGAATTCCAGTAAAATCCAGAAATTTAGTCTAGCAATCATGGGTACAAACTCAGAATTTCATTATTAAGTCACTGGCAATCAGTGGCCTTGGTCATCAGGCATTGTTCAGACTGCTCTTCCATTGGTTAGGCATTCCTTTGTGACCTAAGTGAAGATGAACGACTTATCTTCATTAAGAATGCTTATGCTTCAGTCGCAAAACAAATATATAATGTATGGGAAGCCATCATTACCATTAAAAAGCATCAAGATTATTTCTTTGTAATCCCATCGCTATGATGTCAGGAGTTGTTAACCCCTCTTGAGTACGTCACATCGATGGGATTATAAGACTGGCACAATAGTGCATGTGTGTCTCTCAGTGTCACTATTTCTTCTGTTACAGCTATATTAGAGGAAGTTACCTCGGAAGCTATTACCTTTGCCGTGAGACTCAAAATACTTTGTTTCAGGCGCGATGTGCTTCAAGCAACTCCGATGTTTATACAACCCCGGTTCCACCCCACCCCACCCCAAAGACAATGCTGACGCTACCCACAAGCGTGGATTTACAGCCTGATCATCACGGACCAATCAGATTGGTAGTTTTGAATTTTTTAAAAAGGTTCTCCCTTTTTGTTTCTTTAATTCAGTTACATTACTGATCAGAGTGGCTAGTGTTGTTTGCCCATACACTATAAAACATAATGCCTGGGAGGTGGTGGTTAAGTAAGCAATAATACCCAACAGGGTGGGCATTACTGGGAAATACCGGACTGCCCAGGGGTGTAATGAGACCCGACGCTGCAGGCAGAGGGCCTTATGGACCCTAGAAGGTCTGGTATTTCCCAATAATGCCCATCCTGGAGGGTATTATTGCGCTTAGAAAATGTCCATCTAAGTAAAATTTAGTGACGTGGTAAAACAAGAGAGGAAATATGTGTCAAAAATGGATGTAAGTATCACAAAAAACTGTCCGTTGACAAAGTAGTGCATAGGCTGTTCCAGGTCCTGTTGCTCCTCTCTACATAGCCGTTCTGGTGGATTGACACTTCCCCCCCCCGACCCCATGCACATTCGCGCAGATTGCCAGATTGAAGAAGAAAAGGAGTGTGGATAAAAAAATTGCACGTAACACTGTTTGGCCAGTTTATAGTTATTTCCAATTTCTTCATGATTGTTTTTTTTTTTTATTTCGTGGTAGCCGCAAGTCGGAACTCGAAAGCTGTGTGTTGAGCTCACATCCTTTGACCGTAGTGGAAGTGGATACTGTATTTGCTGTGAGGGAGACTTGCAAGGTACATGATTTTTTTTTCTGAAATAAAGAGACTGTGGGGGCATTCGTATTGTGGTTTAAGTTATTGGTTTCCTGCCTTTTTTTAAAACAGCATGTGCAGGATGAAGCTGATGCGAGTGACGGCTTTCTTGTGTTTGTGGCGAGTACAAATTGAGAGAGCGTGGTCGGGAGAGTGGTGCCATTTTGAAACAAATGTTTTCACTCTTCTGACTGCAAAATGACTGGACTGTGTGTTCTTCTTTATTTTCTTCAGTGCTAGCTGGTACAGAGGGAAAGAGTGTTGGTGGCGGGGGGGGGGCAGACCAGTAGCTCTCATTAAGGGAGAGAAAAACATGACGGGGATTTTAAATTTTATCAGCTACCCTCGGCCAATGAGAAAGTAGACTGGGCAGCAGGGTAGAAGAGTACCTTGTGAAGTGACACTCTGGCTGGTACTTATTTTTTGCTGGGCATCTAGGTTGGAGGTAGTTTTAGCCAATCAGGATAGAGAATCCATTCTGGCCATTTTCTAACCAGCTGAAATCCCCTCTCACGGTTTATCATGTTGTCCTGGCAACCGCTTTAGGAGACTGCAGCATGGTTAACCATCATCTCCCAGGCATTATCCTCTATGGTCCACACAATGGCCAGACTCAAAATATGCCACTTACCATCATGAGTGACAGGACAGGACCACAACTCACACGTGGCAAAGCCACAAGTGAGTTATGAAAGTCCTGTCCTCTAACAAGTGATGATGTCATATTCTGAATGAGGCCATTGTGTGTCCAATTTATACAATGAGATGAACAAAATCAGTGGTTTGATACCTTTTATTGGCCCAACAAAAACTTTTTACAAAACATTTAAACTTTTGGACTCACAGAGTGCTTCATTGGAAACATGGCAGTTAAGGAACGATATCACTTTAAATACTCAGAGCAGAATTAGTGAAAATCTTCACATATGGACTGAACATCTTAGCTAATAAGATTTTAAAACAGAGATGGAAACTAGAGATAAAAAGCCAATCCTAGGGAACTTAATTAGGTGTAAATCACAAATTCTAAGAAAGTGGAATGCACATGACAGCAGACATTTATAAATTATCAAATCCTAATTACCTGAAAAGAACAACAGAGAGAGAGTGAGTGTGGTCAGCACAGCAGTATGTCTGTGTATATGAATCTGAGACAAGAAATAAGCAGCTGGAGTTCGGATTGTGTAATGGGTCATAAAACCAAGGTCCATACTCATACCACAGTTAAATGTATGAAGAAGAGGGGACATGACTGAAACATTCAAGTACATAAAAGGCATTAACAAGGTTCAGGCACAGGAGCGTTTTCATTTCAAAAAGAGCCCCAGGACCAGGGGACAGGACCTCAGGCTGCAAGGAGTGAGGTTCTCTACCAACACCAAGAAGTTTTTCTTCACAGAAAGAGTGGTGGACGCTTGGAACAGCCTGCCCCAAGAGGCTGTGGGGGTCAACACTGTTGGGGGATTCAAGAATGCATGGGATAGACACAAGGGAGTCCTGACTACAAATGGCAACTAGAGTGTTAAAATAGGTCTAAAACAAATGGGCAGACTGGATGGACCTAGCAGTCTCCTACTGCCTTCAACTTCTATGTTTCTATGAAGATAAATGTGACCTCATATAATGGCCTCTCATGTGCACTCCTAAACTGTCCCTTGAGAACCAGGAAAGAGAGGTCAGAAATGGAGTGGGTTGAGAGAAATGTTGCCCCACTGGTTTTGCAGTGTTTTTCATTTTAATGTCATGTCTATGTGAGTTAATTCAGTTTTGAAGTCATTGCCCGGTTCCCCCACATAACCTGTATGTGGTCATTTCTTGCACTGGATGTAATAAACACGGTTCTTAGATGTACATGTATAATTCTCCTGTATCCTGAATTGTATTCACGTCTTACATTTGGGACTGTTGCAAGGTTTAGTCCTAAATGTAAGACATGATAGTACATTTCCACCTCAGATTCTATCAACATCCCCCACAACAAACAATTCAAGATACAGGGAAATTACACATGTACATCTAAGAACCTTGTTTATTACATCCAATAGAATCACAGTCTTTCTCTAGACCTCATCTGCTCCAGCTGCTTGCTCCAATACAGTCTAGCTTGGAATGTCACAGTCTGTTGCTGTGGGATTTATTTATTTACTTTTTTTTTGCAGTTTAGTGTTGTTTCTCCCCCCACCCCGAGCAGGCCTCCGGATGCCAGCCCCACCAGCACCTTCAACCCTGCCTTCCCTGAATTTCCTCCAGGACTTACCTTCGCACAGAGGCAGGGTGGCCCGACTGCTCATCGGGGTGCAGGGCTACCGGCTGGCCAAGAGCCAGCAGCCACTTGGGTATCCATTTTCCCATTTTCTTCCCCTGAGGAGTTGGTGTGCAATGCCTGCCTAGACGTCTCCGTGCACGTGTCCATACGAGGAACGTCAGCAGGTGCTACTCTCCCCCCCCCCCATTCAACAGTCCCTGGCTGCCTTGCCCCCAGACAACACTAAGGGTCAGGCTAATAATGCCTGGCACTTAAACCCTCCCTTCCCGGGACAGGAAAGCAGTTCTCTGGACCCTCTATCCTCACCTGCCCCGGCTGACCCCTGGAAACTCAAGTCTGCATCTGAACTTGGGTCATTGGTATGGTGCAAGGTGTAGTTTTCGGCACCTCAACCCTCAGCACCACTAGGCTGGCCTGCTATGGGATATAGTGTGATGTCACAAACACTGTGTAATGTCAGGCATAGACCAGCAGCCACAGCAGATGAAGTCTAGGGGGCAGTAATCCCGTTTTCTGCTCATTGTGAATAATGATTATGAAACAGGGGAGCAAAATGCAGAACACCGATGAGACATAAAAAGTACCTCCATGATTTTGGGGGTTCCTTAAAGGGCAACTATCCAGGAGCTCCCCCAAGAAGCATGACGAACCCTTACCTGCCCCAAAGTCATATGCTGCTAATATTTCTTTTTCCAGTAGCCCCTATTTTGTAAGGAAAGGGATCATATTTGGGCTCCGTGGAGCCGCGCCAATCCCTTTCACTTCCTGGTACCTCCTGAAAGTGTGATCGGCCCCTGCTCCACCCCTGCGCTAGCACTTTCTGTGAGGTCATTAAATGGTAAGCATGAGGCAAGTTCCATGCCATAAATGGGGCCATTTTTAGAGTTAATTTTTTTTGTAGTTTAGATGACCATTTGGAACAACTCAAGGCCACCACTTAACTAACAAAGTCCTTGTTAGTTAAGCGGTGGCCTTGATTTGTTCCAAATGGCCATCTACATCTGAGTGCCCCCCTCTAAGTGTTTTGGGAAGGGGCCGGGAGGGGCAGCTGCATGATGAGGGGCTAGCTGCACACTCGAGCAGAATCGATAGACCACGAGTCCTGTTTCTGCTGGCAATTTCATATATGCGTAAAATAGGGGCTACTAGAAAAAGAAATATTAGCAGCATACGACTTTGGGGCAGGTAAGGGTCTGTCATGCTTCTTGGGGTGAAATGTGAAAAAGAGGTGTTTAGTTGTTCCATAAAACCTGAAAGAACAAATCTGTACTGATCAATACTGGTGAGTCGATCGCTCACTTTATGGACATGAAACTACTTCCACTGTATTCTGGATTCTGTCCCCACAATATGATGAAACACCCCATCAGAGAGTGACAAGGGTTGAGCTATACACCATTTACTTACCAGGAAGAAGTTGGCTTTATTCGCGATCAGCTGTATGTCTGCTTCTGTTGTGAGGTCATACACACCGACCCGATTCAAATGATCAATGACCACCCCCCGACACAGGAAACTGAAACACAAGAGACTCCATTATTGGTCAGACCTACTCAAGGGGAAGCAGTGGACCAGGCAATGACTCTTCACCACCATGCAACCACGTGAACCAGGGTCACCTGTCATTCCTTACACGCGCTCAATCTCGCAGTCCTATCTCACGTTTTTTTGTAATCCCTCACCAGCACACAAAGCTCCACCTCTACACACATTTGCTGTACTGTCTGCAATGTGCAATTTATGGTCCTACCTCACCCAGCCTCCATACACCCAGTACTACCCCTCTTCTACAAATGCTCCCTATCCCACTACCTCTCCCTTCTGTATTCATTATCCTACCCCCTAAAAGAACTCACAATCCTCTTCAGCTCTCAGCACAGTCCCACCCTTCCCCTGATACACACGCAACACCCTGGTCCTACACAGAAACACACACACACACACACACACACACTCCTTCCCTATCTAAATTCCTCTGTTCTACCAACACACACACACACACACACACACACACACACAGTTCACCAATTTAAAGAAGCAGTGCAACAAAAATGATTTTCTAAGAAGCTTGTTTCCAGACATAGTTAATAAAAAATATAAACGTACCTGAATCTGCTTTTTTCCAGGTGCTTCCTATACTGTGTACAATTACATTTTTTATTGTCTCAGTCCTAACGTGATGTTACCCGACGTGACGGGATGTGGCAGCTGAAATTTAATGCCAAGAAGTGAGCTGTGATGCACTTCGGGAGGAGGAACAGAAGAGAGGGGTACACCCTAGGTGGGGAGGAAATTAAAGTAACAGAACAGGACAGGGATCTGGGGATCATAGTCTCCTCAAACCTTAAGGTAGAAATCCAATGTACCAGGGTGGTGGGAAAGGCAAATGGAATGTTGGCATATATAGGCAGGGGCATTACTAGCAGAAAGAGGGAGGTAATAATGCCCCTTAACAATGCCATGGTGAGGTCGCACCTGGAGTATGGGATTCAGTTCTGGAGGTCTCATCTCCTCAAGGATACAGATGCATTAAAGAGGGTTCAGAGAAGGACAACCAAGATGGTGCAGGGTATGCAGGGAAAGTCATATGAGCAGAGGTGTAAGGAGCTAGAACTGTACACGCTGGAGACAAGGAGGGAAAGAGGAAACATGATTGAAACTTTTAAATATATAAAGGGTCTCAATAAAGTGGGAGAAGAGGGTTTACTTAAGAGGAAGGAGGGGCCAAACTAGGGGGCACAGCCTCAGACTGAAAGAAAAAAGATACAGGGGCAATGTGAGAGAGCATTTCTTCATGGAGAGGGTGGTGGAGCCCTGGAACAGACTACCAGATGGAGTGGTGGGGGCTAAATTGGTGGAAGAATTCAAGAGGGCATGGGACAAGCATATTGGGCTGAGTATTGGGGGAGAGCGGGGCTGGCAGGCAGGGAAAGGTGTAGGGGGAAAAAAAGGGCAGACTAGATGGGCCGGTATGGTCCTTTTCTACTGTCAAGCTTCTGTAATTCTGTATGATTCCAACCCCTTGTCAAATACACTCAATTCTGTTTCCAAGCCAAATGAGGCAGCCATCTTTGAGTACCCACTAATTTAAAATATTGTAATAAAATGTAAATTCTAACAGAAATAAAAAACTTTTACCAACAATGTGAATCTGAAAATATCGGGAACCTTATGCACGTAAAAAAAAGTAGGGTCAAATGTTTTGCCTAACTTTGTTGCACTGATGCTCTACAAGGCACTCCCAGTCCAGACCCACTCTCTGCGAGCAACTGCAATACTGCCCCATACCTATATTTGCACTTGTAAACCGCAAGCCGTCCCAGCTGGCTATCGGACCCTGGGGTGTTCACCACGACATCAACTGTCTGCATATCCTCATCCTCATTGGCATATTCCACCAGCAGCACGTACTCCCCTGGACGTGGGACAGACAGTCTCATCTGGACATTAATCTGAGGACAGAAACACATGGTAAATTATTTAATCCCCCTCTTGAAAGTTTTTCTCTTGAAACACAAATCAGTTTACAAAGCTGGTCTCTCCTGCCGCAGAAAACCTATTGTGCTGCAGATTGTTGGTGGACTTTTATTTACAGTGGTTGTCAGAGGTGTCGATGGCTCAGCAGGTTGCACACTCCCTCAGAGTCTGGAAAATTGGAAGGCTGTGGGTTCTAGCCCCATACCAGGCACTTTGGGTAAAACCTCAATACTGACACTAAAGTGCATCATGAGGGGGATGCTACACTCCTGAGGTGATGTTAAACAGAGGTCCCGTCTGCCTGTCCTAGTGATGGTTTAGGTGGATGTTAAAGATCCCACGGCTCTTTGGGAAAATAGCATGGGGAGTTTTTATTAAAGGAAAAGAAAAATACATACAAGCACAAACAAGGTAAAAGTAATCACAAACCAATCATCACACTCTCATAAATTAATACAAAGAAAGAAAGGAAAAAAAAGAAATATAACCAGAAAAGCCCCCCACCCAAAAAAAAACAGTGAAAATATCAAGAAACAAAAATAACCCCATCTACAACACATCCTCTAGTGACACCTCCCAGGAAAACTGAAATGGTAAACAATACTCTGTAAAAGATACCCCAGGCCTGCAACCATACTACATTTTCCCACAAAGATGAAAAACGCTGCTAAGACAGTCAATTGTATTCCAAGTTTCAGAACAATCTAACTTCCTGAGTGACATTTAGGAGCAAGATGTCCATTGGAACAATTTTCTGTTGAAAAAGAAAGGAGCACCTGTACTGCCAGCTCTGCCACTTCAAACTAGCCATAGTTATACTCAAGGTACCGTGGAGCCGAGGAATTTTCCTGGTGTCCTGGCCAATTTCTCCCATTCACCAACAGGCAGAATTCTCTGGCCTTCCTTTCCTGGTCCACAAAATATAAATAAATACAAAATAAAAAAAAACACTATTTTCTCAATTCCTGGCTCTCTTCCATACTGTCTTATATTCTACTAATCTCTACAGATTATGAGGGAGGGCAGATTTTAAAAAGATGAGTGAAGACCTCAGGGATGACCTGCAAAGGGGGGGGAGAGATGAGTTGGGTGGAGCGGAGAAACAGTGGGGGAAACTACCAAGGGCCATAGCGAAGGCAACAAACCTCATCATCAAACAAGGCCGCAGAAGATGGGAGTGAAAACAGGCCACTATGGTTCTTAACTGAGGTGGCAGAAAAGATAAAAGCTAAGAGAACAGCATTCAGAAAATACAAGGAGATGCAGACAGAGGAGGATAGGGAGGCACTTTAGGGAAAACAGAGGAAAGCAAGGAAGGCAGTAAGAAGCGCAAAGGTGCAACTAAAGAGAGAATAACCAAGGCATTAACAAAAGGGACAAGACAGTTTTTACATATGTAAGTGGAAAAAGAAAGAGCTGGGGTGGGATTGTAAGGTGAAGGGGGTGGGAGGACTGTGCAAAGGGTGAACAGGAAAAGGCAGACATCCTTAATAAATACTTTTGTTCAGGGGTCACAGAGGAAGGAGATGGGGAGGAGCCAAAAAATATAACAGGAGCATTGGAGGGAGGGAGGGAGGTGGACACTAGTACATTTTCAAAGGAAAGAATCCTGAAGGGACTCACAAATCTGAAAGTAGACAAAGCAATGGGGCCAGATGGGGTCCATCCAAAGGTACTGAGCGAGCTCAGGGAGGTGCTGGCTGCACCTCTGATGGTCCTATTTAACAGCTTGTTGGAAACAGGAGTGGTCCCAGAGGACTGGAGGAGGGCATAAGCAGTCCCATTTCACAAAAGTGGTACCAAAGAAGAGGCTGCAATTATAGGCCAGTCAGCTTGACTTGGGTGGTGGGAAAGTCAATGGAATCACTACTGAGGGAAAGGACTACAGAATATCTTGAATCCAGTGAGTTGCAAGACCAGAGATGGCATGGATTCATTGGGGTTGGGGGGCATGTCAAATCTAATAAGAGTGACCCAGGAACTAGACCAGGGTGGATCGGTGGAGGCAGCCTACCTAGACTTCAGTAAGACATTCAACACTGTTCCACACAGGAGACTAGTAAGCAAGCTGGGCAGCTTAGGAGTGGGTCCAAAGGTGGTAAACTGGATAAGAAATTGGTTAAAAGATAGGAAACAGAGGGTGGTGGTAAACGGAGTTCACTCAAAGGAAGGGAGGGTGACCAGCAGGATGCCTCAGGGATCAGTGCTAGAACCGTTCCTCTGCAATTAAGCAGAGACCCGAGAAAACTCAAGGAGTTGTCAAGGGTATGGCAGCTGCATTTCAATGCGAAAACGTGCAAAATCATGCACTTGGGGCACAGAAACCCAGGGGCGGGGTACTAAATGGGGGGATAGTACCTACAACCACCAAGCAGGAAAGAGACCTGGTGGTGATCATACCGGATGACCTAAAGGTGCCAAGCAGTGCAACAAGGATGTTGGAAGGGTGAGAGGGACGCTGGGGTGCACAGGGAGGTATCACCAGAAGAAAGAGGGAGTAGGTGTTGTCTCTGCATAGACTGCTGATAAGACACCACCTAGAGTACTGTGTCCAGTTCTGGAGACCACATCTCAGAAAGGATACAGAGTGGAAGCAGTCCAGAGGGCAACCAAAATGGTGCAGGGTCTGCATCAGAAGCCCTACGAAGAGAGATTAAAGGACCTAAATATGTACACCCTGGAAGAAAGGAAGGGAGGATAGGCTAGAGACCTTTAAATACCTTGTGGGGATAAATAAACTACAAGAGGGAAGTATTTTTCCAAAAGAAATGTGCTCAAGGACAAGGGGGCATGATAAGAAGTGGAGGGGGGTAGATTCAGGAAAGATGTGAGGAAGTACTTCTTCACAGAAAGAGTGGCAGATCCTGGAACAGTCTTCCAGCAGAGGTGGTGGGGGTGAAAACAACGGCGGGGTACAAAAATGAATGGGATAGGCATAAGGGAATCTTAGGGGAAGGGAGGGAATGGGTTGGAGGTGAAGCAGGATCTGTGATGATTCTATAGGCAGGGAAAAAATGGGCAGACTAGGTGGGCCAAGTCGTTCTTACCTGTCGGCAAATTCTATGTTTCTATGAGAGGGAGAAAGTGTCCAGAGAGGAGGGGGTGGAGCAGCATGTAATTTAAGGTGCTCCACATCAGGCAGACTCGATAAAAAGCCTTTTTCTGCTGGTGAATATCTGCATTTATATGTTTTTTCTTCATGTCCCTATTCAGAACACAGGTTTGGGGTTCAGGAGGTCATGGGCAAGAGTACCACTAATGCAACTAGGTCACTGCGTGACCTTGAGCAACTCCCTTGACCTCTCTGAGCTTCAGACTCTCCCTATCAGGACCCACTAGAAAATTAGTTCTAAGCCAGCTGGCTAGTGCAGCGGTAGGGTTACCATTTGCCATCCAGATGACTCAGGTTTGTGCCCAGAGTCTAGGATGTCTGGTGTTGACCAGTGAGGTGGATTTCTGGCATCCAATCTGAATGCCTCCTGCCTGGAGGAAGAAGATTTCCTCCTTCTGCTGCATGACTGCCCCCTGGTAGCCCAGAGCGAGGGTGCATCAAGTGGGAAGGGAAAAATGGTCCCTCTGGAGTCAGCTTATGTCAGGATGTACCCACTCTCCTGGGAATGACACAGAGGTATCGTACGCGTAAAGTGAAACTGGCAGGAGAGTTCCAAAAACAGGTCAGGGCTCTCCTGCCCTTCTGATGGTCCTGACAGTTGCTCTGTCAGGTGACTTCTCAGGAGCATGCCCCGGGGAGCAATAAGGGTGGGCTTAGGGGTGAAAATACCCCACCAGCACTGGGCAGATAAGGCTACCCCACCCCTACGCTGCAGTAGAGTCCTTCAGTCTCCTCCTGGGCATCATTGACTCCTCCTCCCGGGCCTCGACTGTCGAGCGAAGTATCTTCTTCCAGGTTTGGGGAACTTGCAAGTCCCACCTGCAGTGAACAAGCTGTGGGTTATGTTTGGGACTTCAGGGAAGACGCTGAGTACAGGCTGGTGGTGGGTTGGAATATCGGAGGACTCCTTCGGCGGACAGAAGGGCTTGGGCAGGTGGAAGGAGGACCTGGCAGCTGGCGAAAAGAAACAAGGGCAAAAAAAAAATTTTTTTTTAAATAATATTTTAGTTGACCTAGCCTTTGTAAATAATTACTAGAATGAATGAATTACAAAAATTACAAACTCACATCACTGCCAGCGCACACAGCCATTGATGGATGATTCGGGGTGATCTGGGCAGTCGGACACTGTCTGGGAAGGCTGTTATCGAACCTACACATCCCGTTTCTCCCATGGGATGAGGGGAAATTGTCCAGCGAGAGATACCTGTACAGCAGACAGCTGAAACACAAACACAAGCTGCTATCAGTGCATGACAATGCTAAATGATGAGGGAACAGAGAAAAAACTCCAGGCTCAGTTGAGATTTCTTAAGGGGAACGGTCACCATCAAGGGACCCCACATTCAAGAATGGGGCTGGTCCCAGTCTGCATTCTGTATGCAAAAACATTCTGGTTAACTCACTGTTTCCTACAGCAGTAGTAGTAACAGTGGTAGTAGTAGTAATAGTAACAGTAGTAGTAGTCTTTATTGTTATGTAGCGCCTTCCCCGGACACTCGGCACAATTACAACATCAAGCAGTAGCAGCAAATTAAAGAAAGCATCTCAAAAGACATAAAACAAGTACTGAGAAATAAAATTGCTTAAAATATCACACTGCAGTCTCAATAAATTAATTCATAAATCAACTACTCAGTACTTAAAACTGGGATAACATAGCTGTGAGTAAGGTTAAGCCCGAAATGCCCGAATAAATAACAAGGTTTTCAGACCCCTCTTAAAGACCTCCACTGAAGAGGTCTCCTTTAAAGTTCTCAGCAAGGGATTCCAGCAAACTGGACCCGCGACCTCAGAGGTTGAATCCTCAGAGGTCTTTAACCTTGCCCTTGAAACTACCAGGGCACCCTCGTCAGTGGAGTGAAGGGTGCGAGGGATACGTAAGGGTGCAGCAGCTCAGCCAAATAGTCTGGGCTCAGCCTATGCAGGGCCTTATAAATGAGAAGTCCAGCTTTAAAGGAGACACGCCACTTGATCAGCAGCCAGTGCTGATTACACAGCGCTGTCAGCAACTCAGCAGCTGCATTCTGCACCAGCTGTAGGCGTTGTGGCATACTGTCACTAATCTCAAAGTACAGAGGGGGTTGTAGTACACAAGCCTAGAAGTCACGAATGTATGCGCCTGTGTAGCCAGATGGGATAAGGAATTTAACCGTGTTGGTAAAAGCCATTCCAGACTATTGCCAACACCTGAGCCTCAAGTGCCAGCCCCTCATCCATAATGACTCCCATATGTTTCACCTTTGTAGCAGCCAAGAGCCCAGAGGGGCCAAGTTGAGGCCCCGTCTCCCTCTTGGTAGCTGCCACCCCCACCACACACACATCCCAGCTCAACTACCAGTACTCCAGTTTTCTCTGGGTTCAGTCTCAACTAGTTCGATGGTATCCAGTCTTGGATCTCGGCCAGGCACCTATGAGGCACATCAACCACATCTGGTGTCCCAAGTGTAAAGGGCATGTAGAGCTGGGCATCATCCTCAGCACAGCAATGAAGCCCAAGTCCATACTGATCTTACCCAGGGGTAGCATATACACCATGAAAACCATGGGTGACAGAATTGAACCATGAGGTTGCCCACAGAACAGAACCTTTGGGAACAAAGCAAACCTTCCCAACACTGCCTCTGGTTCCTGTCACCGAGATACCATACTGTAGCATAGCAGATTGTATCAGACTCATTTTACTTAGCTGTAGGCTGACATTTGTTACCACAAATCACAGAATCCCTTGCAGATGGCATCAGAGCAGTAGGCAGCAGTGAGGTGATTCAATAGCCTGCACTGCATGTCAGGAGTTTATACAAGCTCTGATCTTTTGTTTGCTGGTCCCGCTATCCTCCATGGGCTACGTATAGCCACAGAGGACTGTACATAGCCCCTAGAGAAAAGCAATCCTGGAAAACATCTGATCAGAGCTTATAAAAGCTCTAATATGCACTGCAGGCTATTGAATTTCCCACTGCTGCCTACTGCTCTGATGTCAGGTGCAGGAGATTTTGGGATGTGTAGTAAAAGACAATGTCAACCTACAACTAAGTAAAATGAGTCTGATATACTCTATTATACTACAGTAAATAGTAAGAAAACCAAAATGTTTCTGCCCACAAAGAGCACACTGGGACCAGAGCTACACTTGAGTGTGGGGTTCTTTGTGCGGACTGTTCCCCTTTAACAGATGACTGAAAAGGATTTTGAGACTGGTTCACCACAGGGGAAAGAGAAGGATGCCTTCGTGTTAAAACATATGGGCTGGTTATGGTAGACCGACTAAATCACTTAACATATGGATGCAGGAAATAAGAGGGAGAGCACTGCACTACATTTTATTTATTTATTTTTTTGGTAAGGCCCACTAGTCACAAGACCTGTTTTTCAGGGGCAACCTGGGAGCACCATAAAGGTTAAGTGACTTGCTCAGGGTCACAAAGTAGGGAGGAGGTTGTGGGAATCAAACCCAGGCCTGCTGGATGTACCAAGCTTATTCATAGCTTGTTACTCTAACTTCTGGACTATACTGCCAGCCCCAATATACAGCATCCTCTGCAGAAATGTCCTGCCAGACATGTTTGAGATTTGGAGTCACTGCAAGGATTCTGAGATAGCTACTGCCTCTGGCAGTTGCAAGGAGAGCACTTAGCTTTAGCTGTGTTGCACAAAATGGCAAGATGTTTGGAAACTTCAGTGTACTAAATCTCTGCAGATGCACAGTCGGGTCTCTGATCTCCTTTCCATGTCCTCAGAAACTCGTTTTTCACACCAAATCCATTTTATAAGCACAATAATACACTTATGTACGTGCACTAAAGCATTTATGATGCGCTTCCCAGGGTTTGTGAGGACACTCTGCCTTTGGCCCCATGCCCAAAGAAACCCCAGAAGCATGCATCACAAATGCTTTAATGCACACCCTGTTGGGTATTACTGCTTTCATCTGCAGCACCCTCTTCAGAAATCCCCTGCCCCATATGTCTGGGATGTGGAGTCACTGCAACCATTCTCAGATGGCCATCGCCTCTGGAAGTCACAATATGAGTACTGAGCCATATACAGCACCCTCCACAGAAACCTCCTGCCAGACATGTTTGGGGTTTGGAGTAATTGTAAGGGCCATAATATCGCCATCACTTCTTCAGCTAAAATTAGTAAAGTGCTCCGCTTCCTTCTGTAAGTTCCCAATATACTTCAGTGTCTTTATTCTTCTTGACTAGCTAGACCCTGGTTTTGAAAGGCTCACTTTACTACACCTGACCGAGCACTTTCTTTCACCACCTACCCCTACGGTTTATTTTCACCCTCTCCACCTGCAGCCTGCTCCACTACCCTGTATTTTATGCCTCCAAATTCCTGCAGGACCCACTGCTTCATATTTAATCCTTACCACCTACTGCAAGTCACACTTCTGTGGTTTTTATTATTTTTTACAACCTGTTTTTCCTTTGGGCTTCTCTTTGGTGCTGTTCCTATCCCATCCATTTTGCTCATTTTCCCATCACCCCAGTTAAGACATGGTAAGACCCTCCGGGCTTAACCCGCACCCCCTTCCCCCAAACAACCATTACCACAGGGTCTTTCAATCCAGCGGAAGCATGGATATGGAATAGAGGCTGTCAGACAAGACCCAAGGATCAGGGAGTAGGAGGCATTTTACAAAAGAGTTGCCCGAAGAGGTAACTGTCTCCCGATCATTGTTCGCTCCACCCCCCCACCCCCAACACACTTATACCCAGTCACAAGCATGTGCTGTCTGGTGTTTTCCCTCCCAACACAACAAAAACACGCTTATTTCACTAAACATGACCTACGTTGCCAAGCTGGTAATGTACAACCTCTTACTTGTGGCCAGCCCTCTCAGGCTTTGGGCTATAGGTGCAAGCTTCTGTGACCTTCAGCTGTAGAATAGGCGCCTCATAGTACGCACTGGGCAGTAACACCAGGTAATCCTAATAAAAAACAAACAAACAAGAATTGCAGCCAGGTGAGTGTCCACCTAGGTTCCTCAATGGAAGGAAAAGCATGCAGAAAGTTCTTACCAGCAGAACACCCTCTGCTTCAATAAGGACAGACCAGGTACTAGGGTTAAGCACAAAGGGATCCCCAAAGCTATTCTGGGGTACGGTGACAAACGCAGGCTCGGAGGCTGGAGCAAAAATTATCTGCTTGGTCTGTTCGGTACCTGGGGAAGGGGAGGAACAGGAAAGGTTTATTATCTTGCAAGGGACTGCCGGAACAAGGACCTGTTAAAGATCTTTTCATGCCTCTGGGAAGATTTTGGAAAAAATATATATAATTTTACTTTTATACAATGTATCTGAAAATTAAACCTTACAGATAAATGTTTTATTTTAGCCACTGAATGAGAATACTCTATTCTCACTTTAGCCAGATCACAAAAGAACCCTTAACCAATTAGAACGATGCCTAATGACATTACAATGGCCTCTAGTGCATTCAATGCAAAGCAGTGAAATCAAACAGAAACCATTAAATCTTCATAAACCACTCTAATTTAAATGTTTTACAGTTTATAATACATAGTATACATTGGACACAAAACGGCATGGCTCAGAATAAGCCATTTATCATCACTTGTGAGGGGACAGGACTTACATAACTCACTGTGATTATGTTACCCACTGATGTGTGAAGATAAATGGTATACTTTGTATCAGGTCATTGTATATGCTATATATACTTTGTGGTTTGGAGATGTAGACACCCCTCTGGTGTGTGATCTATTATGGCAACTGGATACCAAAAAAGGCACAGGGGCAGACTCTCTGGACCCCGACTTTCTAACGATTGCATGCCATGTACTTGCAGTCCCCCTAACACACCTCTTTAACCTATCCCTAAACTCTGGCTCTATTCCCACACTGTGGAAGACAGCCCAAGTGGTTCCCCTTCTAAAATCAGGGACCCTATGGATCTTAATAATTACAGGCCCATTTCCATTCTACCAGTGCTATCCAAGATGCTGGAGAAATTAGTGAGTAATCAGTTAAGGGAGTATCTTGACAATGCTAACCTCCTAAACCCAGCTCAATCTGGATTCAGGGCCAAACATAGCACTATCACTGCACTAGCCAAAGTCACAAATGACTGGCAATCCGAATTAGATAAAAAGAATAATGTCTGTGCAGTATTCCTGGACCTGAGCAAAGCATTCGATACTGTGGACCACGAGCTATTACTTTCATCCCTGTACTCCATTGGCCTAGATCCATCCTCCCTTAAGTGGTTCAGATGCTATCTCACCGGTAGGACACAGCAGGTAAAAGCTGAAGATGATCTATCCCCATTAAAACCACTGTCAGAGGTCCCCCAAGGTTCTATTCTGGGTCCTATCCTTTTTGCCATTTATATAAATAACATTGATTCAACCCTTACCAATTCCTCTGTACACCTCTTTGCTGATGACACTGTTCTGTATGTCAGCAACCCTTACATCTGCAGCTGCTTCGTGAAATCCTACAAACAGAATTCTCCTTGCTACAATATCAGCTACTTGAAAAAAAGCTTCTGTTAAATGAAAGAAAACTAAAGCAATGATGTTCACAAATCAAGCTCCACCAGCACATCCTCTCCAGTCATTCTCCCCCAGCTATACACTATACTTGGAGAAAATCTGAGTATGTAAAAACTTCAAATACCTAGGTGTGTGGATTGACAACAGACTTGACTTCACTCATCATTTAGAAGAACTGTTAAAAGCTTCGCCAAAGGCTTGGCCTTCTATAGATTAAAACCCTTCCTAAACAGAGACTCAAAGATGAGGTTAGTCAGGCCATTTTCTATCAGTTGTTGACTATGCAGACTTCTTTATAGTCACTGCCCCATCTCCTACCATCACAAGTTGGATACCTTATATCATAGAGCAATAAGGTTCATTACAGATCTGCCATCTAATACTCATCATTGCTCTCTTTATGCTGCAGTTGGGTGGGTTCCTTCACCTCAGAAGGAACAGAAATGCAGCACTATGGATTTACAGGCGTTGTCAAAAAACTTCAAACTATATCCTGGACTGCTTCACCCAGACCTCTCTTAGCTCCTATGCCCTAGAAGCAACAACATCATCCTGCTCAAATTGCCCAAATTCAACACCGGGCTAGGGAGGGCAGCAATCAGCTATTCTCTAGCTATAGCATGGAACACCATACAAAAATCCCTAAAACTGTCCAATATCATTCAATTTGCATCCTTTAAACAGCATTGTACAGTCTTCTTCAAAGAGAAATGTAATTGCTACCACTAGAGCTAGCATTGTCATCTCACAAATCTCCCTTCCAAACCATATATGGCATATTCCTTCCAGATAGACACCCCATCTTATGGCACCCAGTAATACCTTCACCATCCTAGTATTACATTATGTTGAGGGTCTGCCATGCCCCCCCACTGGGATATGTATATACTGTACATACTGTAAATATTAGCTTAACTTTCCTGTAACCGTTTTTTATCATGTAAATTTACTGTACATCACTGTGTTTATAAACATTATTTTCCCCTGTATGTATAATGGTCTTATATAAGTGTATAATGTATCTGTTGTGTATCAACTATTGAACCTTGACCTTATCAGGTCCATCTTGTAAATGAGCCTTGCTCAATGATGTTCGCCTGAATAAATAAAGATTTGATGATGATGATGATGATGATGATGGTGTGTTGAAGCATTAGGCCGCAGGCCGAGTGCTCCTCAGCACACACCAAAGAAATGCTTACATCTTACAAAGATCACAGCACACTGGAATACGTCACCACATTTATAAAGTGGCCTGGCATTATATATTTGGACACAGAAAATGCAGCACCAGGCAGTGATCAGTTCCCACCGTATCAGCATGGCAGGGGACGTGCATCATCCAATCAGAGAGCAGTATCTGTGGCAGAGCTCTTGACCTTTTCTGTATGTGAAATATAAGCTGACCTGCTTGTAAAAATATGTCTTTTTTCAAAGTTTTCCCACACCTGTATCAAGCTCTTTTAATCTGGTGGTAAGACAATCTAACATTCAAAAATGTACGTTTTCCACCAGTGTTAGATTATAGAGGGCACAGAGGTGCTCAGCCTCATAGCTCTGTTTGTGGGAAAGTGATGTTTAAAGGCAGGGGATAAGACACAAGGAGATGAGTCCACCACAGCTCTGACACCTCATACAGTGTCGTTCTAGCATTGGTTTTCACAGTCAGTTAATGCTGACTGACAGGCCGATGGACTTTTTTCTGCCATCGTAATGTGCTTCCATGCTATCACACCAAGTCAAAATTTGATCTCGCAGACATTTGATCAGTTTAATACTAGTAATCGTAATGGACTGATGGCAGCGCCCACTGAAACTCTGCCTATCCATTGGTCCACTGTAGTGCAGACCGGTACAATTTGCTTAAAGTGAACACGCATGGTCAACAAACATACAATCTGGCTGGCACAGCGGTAGCGCTACCCCTCACAATGCTGTCGATCTGGGTTTGGGAACGTCACTTGACTTCAGCCACTTCTGTGCCAGCGCACTATGTACTACACAACAGCTCTCCAACTCTCTATGCCCAGATGCAAATCAACTGATTGAGTCAGGTCAATCTGTTGGTGGGTTAGTGAATAGGGGAAATTCTGACCAGAGGACACAAGGACAATTCCCATAGTCTTTTCAAGAAGTGCCATGGGATTTATTTATTTATTTATTTTAACTATTTTTATCTTCCAGGGCATCTCTCAGGCTTCCTCACTCAGTCTGCAGCTCCTGACTGCCCGCCTGAACTGCACTCCCTGAAGACTGCATCAGGATCAGGACCCCAGCTCTCCCGACTCCTTGGAGAGGCCGAGGGTCCCCAGGGGGTAGAATTGGGGATTGCGGCTGACATTGGGAATGTGGGCCTGGGCTCCCAGAGGTTGTTGTCGCCTCACCTGGCAGATAGGGGCATTTTTTCTTGCTTTTTCCTCCCCATCTCCCTCCCTCATTGGAGTTCAGACATGCAATGATGTTGTAACATCCACGGCAGCTCCACCCCTGCAACAGCACTGCGCTTCAAGTACCATGGCACACCCCCGACTGCTGCCAGAGGCCGCTCAGGTGCAGCACATACCCCTCCCGGAAAGGGAGAGCAGTCCTCCGGATGCTCAATCCCTTCCCTCCCCTGCCGACCCCTGGCAGCCCGAGCTCATTTCTGAACCCGGGTCACCGGTATGGCGCGAGGTGTGGCATCCAGCACCTCAACCCTCAGCACCACCGGGCTGGCCAATGCGATGGGATCTTTAACGTCCACCTGAGCAACCACCAGGGCAAGCAGCTGGGTCCTCAGTTTAACATCTCATCTGAAAAGATGGGAGATAACATGGAATCAGCCTTCCGTGGCCACTTGCATAGATAAAGAGAATTAGTTTAGCAACAGCAGAGCCTTGTAACTTCTTATCCAGGGAGCACAAATGGCAACAGTTAGTTTAGCAGATACCTGAGAGTAAGCTAACTGTGGTTTCTGTAAGACAACAGCTACTAATTAGCTCTAATTCACTATTTTTGTTTTCTCTGTGCATCAGGTCTAGCTAGCAGGAGTGTTTTAACATCAAAAATACAAATAATAATTTAGAGCTATTTAGTAGCTGTTGTCTTTCAGAAACCCCAGTTAGCTTGCTCTTAGGTATCTGCTAAACTAACTATTGCCATTTGTGCTCCCTGGATAAGAAGTTACAAGGCTCTGCTGTTGCTAAACTAATTTTAAAGCAATACACATGCTAAATCTAAGGGCATGGCTACATCACTGTTACATGAGACAGGGGGCATCCTGGGAGAAAGAAAGCCAATAAGACTATGTGTTATGGAGATCCTCAGGGGTCGTAAAACTACCATACAGCTAGCAGGCAATTTAGGAAAAACTCCAAATAGCAGACAGAGGGAAGGACACACTAGGATTTAACATACATATCAAAACACTCTACTTAACATATGTTTTTTGCACATTCTAGGTGGACTACTCCTTTAGCTGAATTGTGACCAGGCTTTAACATGAAGAAGACCGAAGATTTGCTGAATGCGATCGGCCTGTCAGGACTTCCAGCTACCTCTGAACTCCTGGATTGTGCAGACACTCTGTCATTTTGACCGGACAGCCATTTGCCTGGTACAGTGGAATTTCCTTACATGTGAATGTGCTGTGTGCTTATAGTGGGTCATGACTTGGTTCCCCACTGTGTGTCCGAACTGTGTTTTGCTTGTTGGAGGATGTACCCAGCCCCACAGACTGAATCTGTATCCATTTCCATTTGCCTGGGCCCTGCTACACTGGCCCAGCCAGAATACTTGCTACGCAGAGAAAGTCATCGATGAGAGACCGACCTAGGGATCAGATCCCTGCTCAACGCCTTGAACAGGAACAATGTCTTGGAGATTCTTGTGGGCCCTGCTTCTCCGAGCACTCCAGCTCAACAGCCTGCGGTCTCGATTTCATCCTGCCTGTGTCCAGTATTGGGTATCGTGAGTAAACATCAGGGTAGCTCCCTGCAACAACAGCTAAATTTAAAAGTGTTGTCATCTGATTGTCTTGTTGCCTTTTCTTTCACAAACTGAGCCCTCCGGCTCTGGATTACAAATAGTGTGTTGTGCATGTTGATTTCTTCCATCACAGGGCCCCAACCAGCTGCAACGTTCCTGGCTAGCCCACCATTTTCCTACCTGGGCACCCAGAGTGTGTGACTGTGTAGGGATTCTTAACTGCATGCATAACTGTCTGATTAATATAGCTTTTAAGCAAATCAACCTGATTACACCCCTCCCTTGTTCAAGTCCCCTGAATAAATCAGATTTAACTTTGTTTGTATTTACCCTGACTGTGGTTCCAATTTGTGCCAAAAGTATTGTACTGTTGCTATTTGCTTTGCTTAACCTTGTTTTACAGGGGTTCCCCAGGGTCAAGCTAGAGAAACCAGCCTTGGTGGTAAGTGCAAACAGTGTGGGTAATTGCCTGGTGAATAACAGTCATTGTGAAAGTAATTATTGTATATTGTTCAGGCCACTAGAAGGAAAAGAGGGGGGTTACAGTGTCCCAGAGGGCTGTGCCCAGGTTAGCTTGACCACTAACAACCCTGACCCCTGGTCAGAGGCACACGTTTCATTAACCAGGCCCATTAACCTGCTACTAGCCAAGCAGGAAGGGGTAATAGCCCTTGGGATAGTGCCACCTAGGGGTTACACCCCCTTCGTGCATTTATAGAGATTTAATGCACAGTCAGGTGACGTCTCTTGGCCAATGAAATATCTAGATTTTTTGTGCCATTTTTATAATACATACTTTATTAAATAAAGTGCAAGTGCTCCACTACTGGCTCAAAACCATTATGGTAACATGCGGATAAAACCGTGAAAAACGCTTACATTTCGCACAGCAAGCTGCCATGCTTCATCAGAGATGGCTAGCTAACACAAAGTGCTCCCTTACATATTACTTCCAGTTAACCTTGTGCTGACCAAACACCTGTGAGGTAAATACAGTGTGTGAATTCACAGGACTGACATTAGTTCAGGCACCAACTTCTTTTAAAAAGACAGTCATTAAAAGTATACAAAGCAATGAGTATAAATATATGTTAATTAATTGTGCAGCATATATAACACGTATATAGTGTATGGGAGAGGGTTACTGTTACCTGAAATCGATCAGTTCCCAGTGCTGTTATACCACTGATGTGACGTCAAATAGTTGTTGTACCATCCTGAGTATGTCACATCGATGATACAACAGCATGGAACGTCTTTGTGCATGCACGTTCCTCACATCTTTGCTCTTCAAGATACAGCCGCATCAGTGAGAGATGGCCACACAAGAGAGCTGCTCTGAACAAACCCAGGCCCAAAGTAAGGACACATTTGCTCAAGAAATGCTCTGTTGCTGTTTTACTGTAGCCCATACACTGTAAAATACAATGGATGGGCACCAGTTAACAACAACGTGGAGTTCCCTTCCCGAGGTTGTCTTGCCAACAATAAACCTCTCGAGCTTCGCTCTCAAGGCTTACTAGGCTGTCATGGCAATCTCTTGATGGAAACTGGTGCCCCTCCATTATCCTCTATGTTATTTACTACATTCCCCTTGCTATAATTTCCTGTAAATGTTTTTAGTAATAAAGAATGGAATATTCTGAAATTTCATTTTTGGAGAATGTTATGGAATTAGAATCCTGCTGATGCCGACTGTCAGCGTTTTGTGGAAAACTGGAAAATCCCTTTAGTGAAGCAGTGTCCTTAACAGATTTCAGATATTTGCCTACGTGAGATACTGACCCACTGGGTATAAAAAGGTAGGGGTTAAATGAAAAAATAGAGAATAATGGATAGCTAAGTGTGTGTTATGGATTTATTTTACACACCCAGGATGTGTGATGACCCATAAACCTCAAGAGCGAAGCTCCAGAGATTTATGAGGTCATCACACACTGAAGGTGTGTAAAAAAATCCATAAACACACCCTTACCTATTCTTTATTTTTCATAACTGCTGGTGCATGGACTACTACCACTGTTTACCTGCTGAGGGCAAGTGACTTGGAGGGTCCCTCCATGAAGCGTGATCGAGCAGTGTTTGTTGTGGTAAACAATAAGCCCCAAAATTTTTTAAACAGTAGTGCCCAGTGTGATAAACATGCTGCTTTCATTTTTTAAAGTTACTTCCCTTACTTTGGTCTAAAAGAAGCCACCGAGCATAGAGCGAGGACAGCGAGTGACTCGGCGACTTCAGCAGACTCGACGCAAGCATTAGCAAGCATTCCAATAGCCATGCTCACCAATGCTTGCATTGACTCTTCAGAAGCCGCCTAGTCACTCGCTCTCCTCACCATATGCTCGGTGGCTTCTTTTAGATCAAAGTAAGGAAAGTAACTTTAAAAAATAAAACAAATATGTTTTTCTCACTGAGCACTACTGTTTTAATACATTTTGGGGCTTACTTTTTACAGCAGCAAACACCACTCAGTAATGCTACCTCCATGGAGGAAAGTGAAAGTTGTTCCAAGAACACCATAATAACCTGATTTCGGGTTATTATTACTTTTTGGAGAGTAATAACCCGAAATCTGGTTATTATGGCATTTGAACAGACCAGTAATCCAGTCGATAAATAGGGTCACCAGTAATTATAACAAAATAATAGTTCATATTGTTTATTTAAGCCCAAAGTCTTAAAACGCAGTGTAAGGCCCTTAGAACAGTGGGCCAAGAGGCACCCTTTTAATGTTGGTTCAGAAATGAGCAAAGAGTCTCATTAAAGACAAGCCAGGCCATGTGTGTCAGCCAGGGAGGGTATGCGGCGGGTTCTGCCACTGCACTGACCCGTGACTGGGCAGGGCAGCTTGCTCCAGCTGCAGAGTAAACTGTGGGTATGCAACGCCTTTACAGGTTTGGACCATGCCAGGGGAGGGAGGAGGAAAAACAGGAGAGAAAATCCTGGCAGCTGCCTACATGACGGCTCTGTTCAGCCTGGTCAGGGTATAGTCCTGCAAACAGGGTATATCCCTGTGTAAAGACTCGCTGTCAACCAGGATAAAAACTTCTATGGCAAAAAACAAACAAAAAACAAACAAACAGTGAACCAGAGTGCACCCAGGGACTAAGAAGAGGTGGATCAAAACTGAAAACTGTGCAACATTTGTCACAAACCCCCAATCATGAACCCTGTCTTACATTTGAACATATGAGACTGCCAGCTTAAACAGGCCATACTGGTCTATCTTGTCTGCTAAGTGTGCAGCTCAGTTTAGATCCCTGGGCTCCCCCACCACTCCTTCTGGAGTCATCCACCCCCATACACTCTCCTCCCTTCCCAGAACTTAATTTCTCCCATTCTGATTTTCTTTTCACCCTGTCCCACCCACCCCTCTTGAAGCTGTCTACTGTATTCACCACCACCACCTGCTCCGACAACTCATTCCACCACTTTACCACCCTTTCCATGAAAAAGTGTCTCTTCATTTCCTTCTTAAATCTACCCCCACCAGCTTCAGGCTATGCCCTCTTGTAGAACCCTCCTTTCTCAGACTGAATATACCCTCCCATCTTAACAGTTAGGCTGCCACCAGATTTAGAACGTTCAAGACTTCTGGACAGATATATCAGTCCACGGCACAGCAAGGGTTTAATATGCAGGCCACAAAGATATGACACTGCCATTGTGACCTCAGGAAATTTTAATATGCAAAGCCAGTAACAGGCAGGCTTCACTGTACATCCCAGCTTATCCCAAGCTTCTGATTAAGTATGCTACCCCTAAAAGTCAGTCATTATTCATCACCCCAGCTGGGCAGTATACTGTCGAACAGGAGGTAAATGGCAAAGGATGTGCTGAAACATGTTACCACTTCAGCCCTATCTCAATAAGTAAGGAATACCATAGGAAAAGAACCATCTCAATGAGACAGTAGGATGTGAACTAGGGCTGGAAATTTTTATTCTTTGTGCAAGAAAAATCAAGCAAAGCCCAGTGACTGTACAATGTGTCTTTATCATGTACACTGGAAAGATTTAACGGTTTCCTCATACTGGTGTAAAAACCTCAATTTTTCACATGATATTCTTATTACATTTTTAAGCAAAACAAAAATTATTTTGATGAAATCTGATGGATTTGGAAGAAAACTTTAAAAAAATGTGCAAGTCAAATTTCCCCAGCCCTAATCTGAATCTCTTACTTAACCAATGGTTTGTTAGGGGTCGCACTGACAATAGTCACCAAGGCACGAACATCACCCATGCTGAACACCGAGCTGTATACAAACTCATTAACTTCTTTTTTTTTTTTTTACAATGTTTCTCTGCCTCCGGTGATGCCCCTTCTGCCCTCCACCCCCAGCCCCATCCTCACCATCTCTGGCACTTATGCTTTTGCCCAAGGGGCACACAATATGCAGCTCCTTCTGCTGTGGTGGATTCCACTGCAGGTTAGCAGGGACCCCCCCCCCCACTGAGTGTGGGGTGAGGACTGGCATGTAGGTACGTCAGGGCCCATGGTGCAACGGTGTTATCCAACTTGTTCCGGGGTGTTTTCTTACTATTTTTTCTCTCTGTCTCTAGAACATCAGCAATGCGCCACGTGCACATACACACACAACTGCGTAGCAGGGCCCGGCCCAGTGGGGTGGAGGGCTGAGGCATCACTGCCTTACCTCCAGCCACGCCGGTGATCAGTGTTCAGTGTGACCGGATCATCGGTGGTCAGCTGGGGAAGGAGAGGACTGAGCATCCGGAGGACAGCTCTCCTCTCCTGGGGAGGGATGGGCCTGGAGACTGGTACATGTCTGGCCCCTAGTGGCAGCTAGGGGCTGGCACACTGGTTCCATAGATGCAAAGGGCGGAAGCAGAGTAGATGCCCGGTGTGCCACGCGTGGCTTGGTTACTGGCGTCCTTGCACGCTGCCGTGCTGCACTCGGGGAGGGAGAAAAACGGAGGCAGAAAATCCCGCCAAATGGAGAGATGAAGCCGGTCCCCCGCAGGCTCAGCACCCAGCCAGCTGGCACCTCAAAAGCTATGAGATAAGTTCTGGTGGATGCCAGGGCGACAGGGCTGGGGGGAGTGGGGCGGTCGGCAAGGAGATAAAATACAAGTACAAAAAAATAAAAACTGCATAGCAGGGCACTTTGCCAACTGCCATCCTCCCTCCAGCAAGTCGCTCCAACTGCACAGCCACTTGTGGTCACCCAGGCGGTGGTATCGCAACACAGCTTGCTGACCTCCGTCCCTGGAGGGGAGAGAGTATTCTCTGGGATGTTCAGTCTTCTTCCTTTCCCCTATCCAAACCAGAATGTCCTGGGTTGGTTCTCGAGCCCAAGATACTGGCGTCACGAGCAGTAGTCCAACCGCTGCACAGACGTTCCAGCCCTAAACTCGCAACATTTTTTAAATGCCATGCAACAGCAGCAAGGTATCTACTCCTTACCTCTCTTTCGAGGATGATATGCTGTGACTTTGCCATGCACAGTGGTGCTGCCTGAATTAATGTATCTCAGGATGAAACGGAATAAAACGTCCCCCTCCTCAACAGGCACAGTGACTTGGACTTTACTCTGGAAAAAGGAAAATCACTAGAACAAACATAATATCGCGTAGTGAAGCCCTACAAATGGCTGGAGCCAGAGCCTGTAATGTGCCACGGCAAGTACCACATTCCCACACCACATAAGACGGACTCTTCCAGTGTAACTTTAAGGATCCATCAAGCAGGTTATAAAGAATCAGGAGATCAGGAAAAGCTCAGGCAAAGATTTGTAAAGATGAAAACACACTTACAGTTGCCACAAATGTCGCTGTGTCCTTCGTCATAGACAGAGATCCTCCCTTCAACATTTGCAGACCCCCGGTTGACATAGCGGAAGACTATGCGAAACACATCAGGGTAGGTCACATTCACTGCCACCACTACCTTGGGCTGAAAGGAGAGGAGAGGAGAGGACAGAGAGAAAGGCAAAGCGCACCTTAATATTACCTCCACCAGAGCACTCGAGCAGCACAGCAAACCAACATGCCAGAGCGATGCCAGTTTAAAGTCGACAATAACTGGGAGAAAGGCAAACTTTGAGATGCTCACACAATTCCAGGTACTTCCCATTAGCTCAATGTCTGTGTGCGTATGAGAAAGAATAAGTTCAGGAGACCACTATGGCTCTCTGCAACAGTCAGGGAAGTGGTGGGGGCTAAGAAAAAGGCCTTCTATAAGTACAAAGTGGGGGGGGGGAGAAGAATGGGGAGAATTTACTGAGAAATAAGGGACAAAGAGGGTAGTTAAGGAAGAAAAAGCAGACACGGAGCTGCGTATCGCAGAAGGGGCCAAAGGTGGAGAAAAACATTTCTTCTGCTATATTACGGGAAAAAAGAAAGAAAGGAGGGGGAATAGTTAGGTTATCAGAGGGGAGCAGGGTGATAGAAGACGACAGGAAAAAAGCTGCCATCCTTAATGATTATTACTAAAGGGTGTGCATTATTTTGTATTAAAGGGATTACAAGATTCAAGGCAGCATGGTTTCATGGAGCGAGGTCATGCCAAACAAGTCTGATCTATTTCTTTGACTGGGTGACCAAGAAGTTGGATCAGGGAGGAGTGGTGGGCATGGCCTACCAGGCTTTCAGCACAGCATTCAACACCTTTCCACACAGGAGACCGGTAAGCAAGTTGGGGAACTTGGAGTGGGTAATAAGGTGGTAACCTGGGTAAGGAACTGGTTTGCAGATAGGACACAGAGGGTAGTGGTAAATGGCGTTCGCTCAGAGGAAGGGAAGGTGTCCAGCGGCATACCTCAGGGATCACTGCTGAGACCGATCCTTTCAATGTCTTTATAAGTGACACAGCGGAGGAACTGGAAGAAAAGGTCCACCTCTCTGCGGAGGACACCAAGATCTGCCACAAAGTGGACACTCGGGGGGGGGTCTGAAAAGTTTGGAAGAGTGGTCAAGGTATGGCAGCTGGGTTTTACTGCAAAAAGTGCAAAATAATGCACCTGGGCTACAGAAACCCAGGAGTGGAGTACAAAATGGGTGGAGTGATACTGACAAAGACAAAGCAGGCAAGAGACCTAAGGGTAATCATACTGGATGACCCAAAAGTGGCCAGGCAGTGTGACAAGGCAGTCAGAAGGGCTAGTGGGATGCTGGGTACATAGGGAGGGTATTGCCAGGACAAAAAGGGAGGCAGTGCTGCCCCATATAGATCGCTCACAAGACCTCACTTTAAGTACTGTGTCCCGTTCTGAGAACTACATCTTAGGAAGGACACAGACAAAGTGGAGGCGATCCAGAGGAGGGCTACTAAAATGGTGCAGGGTCTGCATCAAAAGTCCTATGAGGAGAAGCTTAAGGAGCTAAATACGTACACGCTTGAGTAGAGGAGGAGGAGGGGGATATGACAGAGATCTGTAACTCACGGAGGTAAATAAGGTACAGGAGGGAGGTAATTTGCAGAGAAAAGGGTGCTCTAGAACAGGGGGCATGCTATGAAACTGGAGAGGGGGAAATTCAGGAGGAATGTGAGGAAGTACTTCTTCACAGAAAGGGTGGTGGATGCCTGGAACATCCTTCCAGCAAAGGGGTTCAAAACTGCCTGGAACAGACACAAGAGAATCACGGGGGAAGGAAGGGAGGGGAAAAGATGGCCCCAGAGATCAAGCTGGGTCTGCAGCAAAAAATGAAGATCTAAAAAAAAAAAAACCTGTGTGGGCCCAGCAGCCCCTACCCACTGCTTCATTCTATGTTTCTATATTTCTATTATTTTTTGCTCAGTTTTCACTAAGTAGGAAGGTGGGCCTTGCCTGAGAATGGCATCAACGTGGCCGATAAGAGGGTCCAGGAAATGAGGCAGCCAATATTTATAAGCGACAGGGTCAAGACAGGGCTGGCAGCACTAAAGACAGATAAGGCCCCAGGATCAGATGGGCTGCATCTGAGGATACTCAGAGAACTAGCAATGGAACTGGCTGAAGCACTTCTAGGATTATTCAACCGCTCACTAAGGAAGGGGCACTTCTGACAGGCTAGAGGTGGCAGATGTCATTCCATTTCATGGGCGGGGGAGACAAAGAACAAGTGGGAACTACAGACCTCTCAGTCTGACCTCCGTTACAGAGAACCTGACGGAATCACTGATCAAAGACAATTTCATGGACTACCTGAAGAGCAACAATCTCCAGGACAGTAAAAAGCATGGGATGGTGGCAGGGAGGTCCTGTCAGACAAACTTGATCATTTTCTCCGATTGGGTGATGAAGGAACTAGATAGCGGCCATGCCACAGATTAGCTGTATTTTGACTTTAGCAAGGCTTTTGTTTTTATTTTCATTTTTTGTTCCAGCACCCCTTGAGTTCAGACCCTCCTGCCCACCACCCCCATGCCTGGGCTCCCCCCCCATGGCAGGGCCACTGAGGTTGCTCCCCCCCAACAGACACTGTGGGCAAAGCCCCGGCTTACTCCCAGCAGATGTCGAAGGCACAGGACAGTGGAGCCGGGCAGGTCGTCATGCCAGGGTGCTGGCTTTTTCCAAGTGCTTGGTCCTTTGGGGTGAGGACGTGCAATGATGTCCAGCGTCCACCCGGCCCCCCCCCGAACATACTGGTGCTGGTCACAGCGGTATGCCCAGCCTCCACAAGGAGTCCGTGATGCACCGGACACACTTCTCCCCCCTCCCCCAGCGAAGGACAGCAGTCCCTAGGACGCTCAGTCCTTCTCCCCCTGCCGGCCCTCCGACTGCCAGGTCCATTCCCGAACCCAGGTCTTTGGTGTCGGAAGCGGAAATTCAACCGCTGTGCTGGTGGGCCGATTTCAGCAAGGCTTCTGACTCAGCAACCCAGACACTTGCTGAAGAAGATGATGGATCTGGGTGTGACTTTGGACACAGTTAACTGGGTAGTAAATTGGCTAAAGGTAGACAAAAGAGGGTTATGGTCCACAAGGTCAAATCAGAAGAGAGGAAAGTCATGAGTGGGGTGCCACAGGGATGTGTCCTGGTCGTCATCCACATGCTCATCAGCGACATTAGAGAAGGTATCTGGGGCAGGTTGTGTCTCTTTGCAGATGACACTAAACTCTGTGGGAGGGTGGACAGTGAAGAGGGAATTGGAGAAATGTAGAGTAACTCACGAAAGTTAGAGGGATAATCGAAGGTTTGGCAGCTGAAATTCAACACCAGAAAGTGTGAAGTGATGCACCTTAGGGAAAAAGAATCCCAGGACAGAGTACTGGATGGGTAGGGTGAGACTTGGCACTATGGCTGAGGAATGTGACCTTGGAGGTGGTATCTGTGAGAACCTCAAGCAACTGAGCCAGTGCAACAAGGCCTGTGGTAGGGCAAGTAGAATGCTGGGGTGTATAGGGAGGAGTACTGATAGCAGAAGGAAGGAGGTAATACTACCCTTTTATAGTCCTTTAGTGAGATCACACCTGGAGCACTGCGCCCAGTTCTGGAGCCCTCACCTCAGGAAGGACAGGGACAGGCAGGAGATGGTGCAGCACAGGGTAACAAAGATAATTCAGGGCCAACAGGGCAGATGTTACAAGGAGTGCCTCAAGGCGCCGAACATGCACTTGCTGGAGACCAGAAGGGAGAGGGGAAATATGACTGAGACCTTCAAGTTCCTAAAAGGATTTAACAAGGTGAACTGCAAGGGACTATTTTGCTTGAATGCTAGTTCAAGGTGTTGAGGGCATGAGTGGAAACTGACAAGAGGGAGGTTCAGAAGGAGGGACATGTTTAAGTATTATTTTACATAAAAGGTGGTGGAGCCATGGAACAGCCTACTAGTTGAAGTGGTGGGCGCTAAAACAGTTGACTGGTTTCAAGCACAGTTGGGACAGAGTGAAGGTTATAGTGGTCACTCGGGCAACATACTCGAGAAAAAAATTGGGGGGGGGGAGGGCAAGGACTCTGGATGGACAGTAGATCCCAGGGTTAGATAGGGAATTCAGGCAGACTGGATGGACCACTGGTCTTTTTCTGCCATCACTGTCTATATGTGTTCGCATGTGTGTTATGTCTATGCTTACATGTACGCATGTATGTTTAGTGACCCAGGAAATATTTCCCAAAGTTCAGTCACCCAATGGTTATCTCAGTTATCCCAGTTGTGTGTACCAACTTAACATGATGCCCATTGTGCCAGCGCAGTGGTAGCACTGACATTTACAATGCCAGCAACCCAGGTTCGGGAGCAAGCTGGAGTCGTCGGAAGCCAGATGGATGGATAAGGACTGAGCATGCCCAGAGAACACTCTCCTCTTCGGGGTCCTGGTGCTATACTGCCACCTGGGTGACCATAGGTGGCACTGCACATGGGATGGCACAGCTGGAGGAAGGGACCTCCGATGGCATCATGCTCCGCTCACATGCGTGCGTGGACTTGTGATGCCATCCAGTTGGCGGCTCTTTTGGACAGAGGAAAAAATACACAGGCACTGCATTATGACGGGGCCTGATCCTCACAGGCCCAGCAATGGTGGCAGGGCTCTATGCCAGGCAATACTGAATCCATTTCATCGGCGGAGATGAGGGGACCTGCTGATCTCCACCCAGTCGGGGGGGGCATGGAGAAACATGCTTGGGATTGAAGTAAGCCCTAGGGGAACCGGGTGACAGGGCTGGGTGGCACCTGGCTCAGGAGGAACTGGCCTGCACCAGGGCGGGAGAAAAAGCATTAAAAACAAAACAGGATGCACGTGCATGTAGGCATGTAATTGGTGACAGAGGATCTTCCCTCTGTTTAAGGTGCCACTAGCCAAAAAGTGTTTTCCTAATATTCTCTGTATTTAGCTAAACATACTATTGTTCATGTAGCCTAATTGCTACTGCAGTTACATTGACTGCAGATCAAAATACAACAAAATTTCTTAATGTCTGGCTAAGAAGTCTGACATTTGGATAAAGCACTGAAATGACTATTAGTGCATTAATCCGAATACTACAGAGTGTGTGCATATGTGAAGTACAAGTATTGTGCTCTCTCTCTCTCTCGCTCTCTCATGCTCCCTTTCCGAGACCAGCATACTCACCTGAATAGAAGACATCTGTGCGTAGCCCCGCCAGCTGAAGCCTTCAAACTCTAAGGGGTTGTAGCCAAAGCGCACAGCCCTGCCATCTGGAGTGGTGCCATCTTCGATCTCAAATTTCATGTGATGGAGGTCAGGAAAGTAGTGGTCTCTGCGTGGCCTAGAAAATACATTTTCTCTTTTTAATAAGTGACTGTCTCACTTCTTATGTTACTTTCCGACCAAGATCTGCCTCACACTTGGACATACCCAATGCTGGGGGCACAAACCAGGCCCTTCCCCTCCTCAGTAGGAATTACCCAGCTCCCCTTCCCTTTCTCACCAGGTGTTACCCAGCTCCTGCTGTTACTGAGGGCACTGACCAGACAGGCCCTTTCCCTCCTCATTAGGAGTTACTCAGCTCCTCCTGTTACTGGGGGCACTGACCAGGCCCTTCCCCTTCTCACTAGGAGTTACACATCTCCCCTGTTACTGGGGACACTGACTGGGCCCTTACTATCTTCACTAGGAGAAACTGAGTTCCCCATTATTGGGGGCACTGACCTGGCCATTCCCCTGCTCACCAGGGGTTACCCAGCTTCCACTGTTACTGGGGGCACTGACCAGGCCTTCCCCTCCTCACTAGGAGTTACCCAGCTCTCTGTTACTGGGGATACTAACTGGGCCCTTACCCTTATTATTAAGAGTTACCCAGCTCCCCCCGTTACTGGGGACACTGACTGTGCCCTTACTCTACTCAGTAGGAGTGACCCAGCTCCCCTGTTACTGGAGATACTGACCGTACCCCTCCCCTCCTCACTAGAAGTTATCCAGCTACCCTGTTACTAGTGGCACTGACTGGACCCTCCCCCTCCTCACTAGGAGTTACACAGCTCCTCCTGTTACTGGGGAAACTGGCTAGGCACTTCCCCTCCACACTGGGAGTTACCCAACTCCCCCTGTTACTAGGGACACTGACCGGGCCCTTACTCTCCTCACTATGTGTTACCCTTCTCCCCCATTACTGGGGACACTGACAGGGCTCTCCCCCCTACTAGGAGTTACACAGATTCCCTTGGTGCTGGGGACATTGATCAGGTTCTTCCCCAGTCACTAGGAGTTACCCGCTCCCCATATTATGGAGGACACTGTCTACGCCCTTCTACCACTCACTAGGAATTACATACATCCTCATATCACGGACGACATTGACCAGACCCTTCCTCTCATTGCTGTGAGTTATCTAGCTCTCAGTTACAGACAAAAACGATCAAGCCCTTCTGTTCCTCATTGTGATGTACCCAGCCCCCTACATTACTGGGAGCATAAACTGGGTTTGTCCTGCTTCAACAGAATTTAACCAGGTCTTCATTTTATTGAGAACATTGACCAGGCTCTTCCCCTCCTCACTGAAATTCATTCAGGTCATCCTGTTACTGTTGCCCTTCCTGTCCTCATACGGATTTACTCAGCTCCATACTTCCTACTGGACTGAAATTTACACAGTACTGAGGGAGGCAGGTTGTGAATAATTGTGCAGTAATACTTCATGGGTCTGTCTGTATGGGTGTAGTTCTGGAGGACCGGAAAATGGCCAATGTGACTCCTGTTTTTAAGAAAGGGGCAAGGTCAGAACTAGGCAACTACAGGTGGGTCTGCCTGACATCAGTACTGGCCAAGGTCCAGGAATCCATTATGAAGGACAGAATAACTGATCACTTAATTGATGTCAAGGTTCTCACTCCCTCTCAGCAAGGCTTTATGATGGGCAGAGCATGCCAACCCAGAATTATCACTTTCTTTGACAGAATGACCACAGAGGTGGATAGGGGCAGGGCCACAGATTCAGTGGCCCACTAACAAAGATCCACCTGGTCGAAGCACCAGGGTACCTATTCAGTTGTTTGCACACTGGTGGACCGGTATACGACACTTTCTGTTGTCTGTTTGGATTTCCGATGGAATAAATCCTTTTGCATCTGTCCTGGACTCTGAACTCAGTTTTGTGCAGTTAGGTAGTGCACCTCTCCCCGTGTCGTCCAAAGACACAGTGCATTTGGACTACAGTAGGGCCTCTGACACTATGATGCATATGTTTCTGGTCAAAGTACACCAGTGCTGTACACACAAGGTGGACTGTAGACTGTCTTGGGGGCAAGAAGCAGAAGGTTGTGGTGGACAGACACTTTGAAGGGAACAGGGTACTCAGCTGAGTCCTTCAGGAATGGATGCCGGGGTCACTGCTGTTCATCATTTCCATCAACAATCTGGAAACTGAACTCTCCAGCAGGCTGCTTACGTTCACTGCTAGTCATGGTGGCAGACTTCCATGAGGATGGGAATAAGCTTTAGGAGGACCAGAACAAAAGGAGCAATTGGTTGGACTCCTGGAGTCTTAGATTTTATGTAGCCATATACAAGGTGCTATACTTGGGCTGGAGAAACAGAGGCAGTACCTACACACTGTGTGAGGCTCCTCTTGCTGCAATGAAGGAGAAAAAGGACCTGAGGGTCATAACAGACAAGCGGCTACAGAATGATGAGCAGTGTGCATCTGCTGTCAAGAAAGCTGGAAGAAGGCTGGCCTACCAGCGCGGCAGTAACACCATCGCTTGCAGTGTCGATGACCTGAGGTAGGGAGCAACCTCAGAGTTGGATGGTTAGCTGGAGGGAAAGGGGACTGAATGTGTCTAGGACTGCTCTCCTCCTCCAGGGAGGGAAGGGATCAGTGGTCAGTGTTTGCCTGGCCCCTAGCAGTGGCTGAGAGGTCAGCACACTGCCACTACCATGAAGGGGGGTGGAGGCGGGGCAGACACCCAGCATGCTGCACACGGGAGCATATGGGGAACCGTTATTACACGTCCCTTCCTCCGCACCGGGGAGAAACACGGAAAAACTGCATAAAGAAATGAACAAAAAAAAAAAAAAAAACGCTGGAAGAATGCATTAAAAGGGGAGTGACAACAGACCTGGGGAAGCAATCCTGGTATTTTGCAAGGCCCTGGTCAGGTCCCATCTGCAGTACTGCATGCAGTTCTGGGCATACAAAAAGGACGCTGAAGTAGTGGAGAGGGTGTGACACAGGACCACCAAAAAGATTTGGGGTAGGAAGGAGAAAAGCTATAAGAAAGGACTGCCTGGAGAAAAGAAAGCTGAGGTGAGACATGATCGCTGTACAGTAGAACTCAGATAATCCAAACAGCAGTTTGCCAAAAAGCCCTTTCTAACCAACTGCACGTGGGTAGCATGGACTTCAGTATCAGATTCTTGCTGTAGCTGCAGTTTTCCCCAGTTTTCAATATCCCACATGGCAGTCAGCTGATAAGCTTTGATTTATGCTGTCGCTCAGTGGATGACTGTCATCTCTTATCAGATAGCTGATTAGTTAACTGCTTTTTCCTGACTGTGGTTCATAAGGCTTTATCGGTTGCTGTCAGTTGCTGAGAGCTGTTTGGGAGCTCGTGGCAGAACGGAGCTGAAGATGAATGGAGGAAAGAGGAAACTAAATATCCTCACTATCGTCTAAAAGCTTCAAATTCTGGAGCGCCTTGAGAATGGTGAGAGGGCAGTGGCACAGGCTGCCAAGTATGGCATTAGGAAAACCATGGTGCCGGACATTCCATTAGTTAGTTTTTGTTGACCAGGAAAGGAGGACTAGGCAATTCTGCCTATTTTCAGCCTCACCCTGGGAGGGAGATAGAAACCAACTGACACTGAACCAGATTAAGCTGTTGGTGGTATTTTTAGTGAATGGGGGAAATTTGGCCAGGACACCTGGGGAAACTTAACAGTTAAGCTTGGAAGCACAGTACACCCCACCCCCCACCAATAAACCCCGAACACTAAACATGGTGAAGCACAGTAATCAGACAAGAAAGCACACAGGGTTTTCAGTAAAAAAAAACTTCAGTACCATGTCATGAGCCTGTTCTTATGAACACCCGCTAATCCGAACTTAATCAATGTCTTCCCATGTGGTTCAGATTAGCGTGGTTCTACTGCATTCTGCACACTGAAGGGTACAGACAATGTTGAACAGCCAGATGTTTGATCTGGTGCACTCCAGCAGGACATGGGGACATGTCCTGAAGCTCAACAGTTGCATATTTAGGGGAGACATTTAGAGGCACCCCACCCACAGGGTGGTGAACCTCCGGAAAAGCCGACCAGCAGTAGCAGTGGACATGAGACAGTAGAGGCCTTCAAGTGAAGCCTGGGCAAAGTCAGGTGGGTGAGGAATCTCTACAAATTATTATCTGTTGCAAAGTATACTTCAGAAATGCATGCATATATATATATATATATATATATATATACACACATATACATACATATGTACGTACGTACATACGTACGTACGTACGTACATACATACATACAGTGAAAGTTGGCCCCCACTTATAAAGCAGGGGGCGGACATGACAAACCTCAAGTCCCTTCTGCCCTTAAGCTACTATGTTACACCAGATCCAGTATTTAACAGATTCTTACTGGTTACACTTGGGTCCTTCCACGTTCTTACGGCACTGGCACATCCCCGATCTCTCACTGCACGTTAAACCAAGGGAACCTCCAACGTCACACTGACAGCCTGAAGACAGAAAACACACACGCAAAGTTTTATACGTTGTACACACATTCACCTTCTGAGTGGAAACACTCCCCTCCAAATGTTGCAAGAAAGTCTGATGGGCAGACCTTTAGCTACAGCCCCCGATGGGGGTAAGGCAGTTACAGGTATATCATTTCTGAATCTCCACACCTGCATACCCTATGTCTTGCGGAGTTCAGAATCCACAAAGGGCAGAAAGTACAGTTACGTAAGTACTTACTGTAACACTAGATTTTCGAGAGAGGCTCTTGCAGTAGCTAATCACCTTGAGGACTGCGCCCCCTGGCATCAGGACCACACAGAAAACTTTAGCCAGCAGTGTCTGATGGGGAACCGCCCACCCAATGTCACGTGACTGATGTCAGTGTGACCCTATATAGTGGGCGGTCCCCACGCCCACCTTCCAGTTCTCCCGCTGGAGACCTCTGAGGAGGAGCGACAGGAGAAAAGGAAATAGAGGCTCTTGGAGCCCAGAATGAGTTCATAAAGAAAGAGCAATAAACCAAATAAATTTGGAGGGGCAGTGGACGGAGGGAAAGGTTACCTACTGCAAGAGCCTCTCTCGAAGCTCTTCTGTTACGGTAAGTTCTTACATAATTGTACTATCTTACTTCGAGAGGCCTCCTGCAGTAGGTAATCCCCTTGAGGGCTGAGTCCTAAGCAGTGTGACTCAGAAGAAGCTGAAACACAAGAGGCAGGAAAAAACTACTAAATGCGGACAGATCAGGACAGGAGTCCCTAAAGCACAGCTAGGCCAAAACCTGCCCTATGCCTAGAAGCAATGTGCAGACTGTAATGCTTTGTGAACGTGTGGACTGAACTCCAGGTAGCCACAGCACAAATGTCAGCAGCTGACACACTCCTGAAACAAGCAGCAGAGGTAGCCATACTCCTGGTGGAATGCCCCTTGACCTCTCCCGGAAGGGCTTTACCATACTTCTGGTAACAGAAAACAATGCAGTTTGCCAACCATTTGGATAAACACTGTTTGAAAACTGCGGCACTTTCTCTCTTGGGTGCAAAAGAAACAAAAAGCTGATCTGTTTTCCAGACAGACTTTGTCCTGTTAATGTAATAGCATAAGATTCTATGTACATTTAAAGTATAAAGAATCATTTCTCCCCAATTAGAATGCTTAGGGTAATACACTGCAAATTGAATCGATTGGTTTAAAGTAGACTCGGAAACCATCATGGGTAAAAACGCTGGGTTGGTACGAAGAGCCACCTGGTCCCCATGAAAAATCAATTAAGGCTCCTTACAAATCAGGGCCTGAAGCTCTCAAATCCTTCAAGCTGAAGTAACTGCTACTAAGAAAAGTGCTTTCCAGGACAAGTAGAGCATATCACAGGAACCAGCAGGTTCAAAGGGAGGCAATGTCAATTTTTCTAAAACAAGATTAAGATCCCAAGGTGGCACAGGACTGCACCCCGGAGGTCTGAGATGCAGAATTCCCTTTAAAAATGTTTTAAAAACTTTCAGTTGAGCTACTGACCTACCATCTACCAATGAATGATAGGCAAAGACAGCTGACAGATGGACCTTTAAAGACCAGTAACTCAGGCCCAAATCGTACAGGTGCAGGAGATACTCAATGACAGATGGAACAGGGTATGAAAAAGGGCACCAACTCATCAAGGTGGTCCAAATGGAAAAACGTTTTGACTTCATAGCATACGTTGTTCTTATAGAAGGTTTTCTAGCCTCTACGAGGACCTGCGCCACCCTGGAGGAAACTCCAAAGTGCAAAACTGCTACGTCCTGAGGTGCCATTTGTGAAGGTGAAGGGATTTCAATCTTGGATGGACCAGCGTGCCCTTCTCCAGAGTCAGGAGATTGGTGCAGAGGGGCAGGGGAACCGGAGGTTCCACTGTTAGCTGCTGAAGGAGTGGAAATCAAACTTGGGTGGCCAAAACAGGGTGATCAGAACCATATGGGGCCCTTACGCCTGAAGCTTGAGCAACACCCTCTGCAGAACTGGAAAGGAAGGGAAGGTGTACAGAAACCTCCCTGTCCAACAAAGAGATAGCGCTTCTCACCAGAAAACACCATGCCCTGGAGCGAGTGAGCAAAACCTGGGTAGTTTTGTATTCTATGGGGAGGCGAACAGATCCAGCTCCGGCCGACCTCACAGGTCGAAAATGTGGTCGACCACCTCTTGCTTGAGCTCCCATTCATGAGCTCTTACTCTGGTGCGGCTCAGACTGTCCGCTAGGATGTTCTGCATGGCCGGCAGGTGAACAGCTGTGAGGTGAATTCAATGCAGAACAGCCCAGTTCCACACCCGCATTGCCTCCCTGACTAGGGGATACGAGCAAGTGCCTCCCTGTTTCCTGAGATACCAGACTACGGATATGTTTTCTGATTGGACTAACAGTGTGCCCTGGTGAAGCAGGTGCTGAAAAACTGAAGAGCATACAGCACAGCTCTCATCTCCAACACCTTTATGTGAAGAGAAAGCTCTGCTTATGACCACATGCCTTGAGTCTTGTGGTCTCCCAGATGAGCACCCCAACCCATCTCTGACGCATCTGTTGTCAGAGTCTGGGAGGGAAGAGGGGACTGAAAAGGGACCCTCTTGGTGAGACTGGAGAGGTCCTGCTACCACAAGAGATCCCTCTGCATCGAATCGGAGACCATGGCCATCTGGTCCAAGTCATCCAGTGTCTGATCCTACTGTGCCCTGAGCATCCACTGCGATATTCACATGTGTAGCCTGGCTAAAGGTACTGTGGGGATGGCTGCCACCGTAAGGCCCAGCAGTCAAAGAATAAACCTGGCCGAGACCTTCCTGTTGGAGGCCACCAAATGGGCCTGCCTCTGCAAGTTGTCTGCCTGTCTAGAGAGAGGAAAGCCATACCCTGTACAATATCCATCACTGCTCAAATAAATTGGAGAAGTTGTGAAGGGGCAAGTTGGGATTTTGGAAAATTCACAGTGACCCCAACTTGCGTAAACAAATCCCTGGTAGCTGATAGGAATAGTTCCAGTTGCTCCCTCGACGGCGGTGGCAGAAGCCAGTCGCTGAGGTATGGGAACACACAGTGGCCCCAACACCTTGGGGCTAACGCCACTACCACCAGGCACTTGGTGAAAACCCGAGGTGCTGAGGACAGGCCAAAGGGAAGGGCCTTGAATTGGTAATGTTCCCCCCTGAAAGAAGAACTGGAGGTAGCGACAATGGGCCTGGAAGATCGGAATATGCAAGCAGGCATTCCTGCATATCCAGGGTGCAGAGCCACTGCCCCTTGTGCAGAAGGGGCAGCAGACCTGGGAGGGTCAGTATTCAAAATCTTTTGTACTCTATGTACAGGTTTAGAGCACTGAGGTCCAGAATGGGATGAAGATCTCCTGTCTTTCTGGAGACCAGAAAGAAGTGGGAGTAAGAACAGGTTACTCACCTGTAACAGTAGTTCTAGGAGTGGTATATATTGTTCATCCACACTCTTTGGAATGTCCCTTTCCACTTTAAATTCAACCGGAAGTCTTCAAGCTGGATCCTCCCACCCACCCGGGTGGTATATATTTCAGCTCCACCCCATGACGCCAGATCTTAGCCCTCTGGAAGCCAGGTTGTGAGCGTCTGCAGCCGGGGAGGTCGGGTGTGTCTGTGTGGATGAATAACATATATCACTCCTAGAACTCCTGTTACAGGTGAGTAACCTGTTCTTCTAGGGAGCATACAGTGTTGTTCATTCACACTCTTGGCAGACTCCTAGCAGTTCTCTGGGAGGAGGAGGCAAGGCGCACACCCCTTACTTAGGAAACAAAGACTGGAGAACTGAGGCCCCAAAACCAACATCCCGGCATGACTTAAGGGCAGTGTGGTAGTGGGAGATGAAGGTATTTTGCTGACTTCCAGGTAGGAGCCCAAAAGATTTCCTGGATACGGATGTTTCTGGAAGCAGGCCCCGATGCAGCAGTATGGTGGGTAGAATGAGCTCTTATCCCTCTGGGAGGCTCCTTGCCCACCAACTCATGGCACAGAGCTATGCATGATGTAATCCACCTTGCAATGGTCTGCTTTGCAGCAGGTCTGCCAGAAGTGGCTTCAGCATAGGTGACAAACAGCTGGCGAACCTCTCCCCGAATTTCCACCGTCCTCTCCATATAGTGGGAAAGAGCATGTCTCAGGTCCAAAGTATGGAGCCTATACTTGGCCTCTTAGGTGTGGTTAGGGTAGTATACCGGCAGAGTTAACACCTGGTTAGGGTGAAGCTCTGACACCACCTTTGGAAGAAATTTCAGGTGCGGGCGTAGGACAACCTTGTCCCTGTGGAAGACCAGATAAAGGGAGTCCACTGAAGGAGCCTGGAGCTCTCCTGTCCTTCTGGAAGACATAATAGCCACCAGGAAGGCAGTCTTCCACGACAAGTGTGACAACGCACACTTGTGCACTGGTTCAAATGGCTTGCCCATGAGCTTTGCCAGTACCAGCAGTAGATCCCACGGAGGCAGAGGTTCACACACCGGAGGGATATGTGACCCAGGCCTTGGAAAAAGCGTCAGATCACGGTCTCCTGCGCCAACTTTGGCTGACCAGCCCACGCCCAGTAAGCAGAGATGACTGCCAGGTGCACCCTAATGGTCGATGACCGGAGACCCCCTTTGGAGAGAGAGACCAAAGGTAGTCAAGAATGTTAGCCACTGAAATGAATAAAGGGACCAGGTCTTAACAGGACTTAACCTGTGACTGCCCCCCCCCCCACGACTGTAGCCGTCTTCTCACTGGGGTCTCCTCTGCCTCTCTCGACTCCCATCGGGTGGACCATTTCCCTTCTGATGCTCTTATTTTTTGACATCCCTACTTCACCCGCCTTCCACTCCCCCTCCCACCCCACCTCTCCTTGCCACCAGCACTTATCCCCTGTTGAACTTGACAACCGCCTATGGCTGCAGAGTTGTTTGTCCTCCTATACCCCTCCCTTCTCTGTCTTCTTTATCCTCTATTTCCTTTCAGCTAACTGCGCACTCGCTGCAGGTTATCTGATCTCGTCAGAACATCTAGTACCAGGCCTTAAAATGTTATTTTGTTTAACCTATAACTATAGTGCAATATTGTTGACTAATGTTATAATCTTTCCTACCACTGTATGTCTATTCCCCATGATGTGGAACCTTTGTAATCCTAGACTTGAATGAATAAATTAATAAATAAACCTGAAACCAAATGGAAAACCTTTTCCACTTGAAGGCATAACATTTCCTGGTCGATTCCTTTCTGTATGCCTCCATCACAGTGTAGACATCTTCGGAAAGACCCAAAGCCTGGAACTCTAGCCGCTCAGGTACCAGGCTATGACGTGCAGGGATTGAAGGTCCGGATGGAAGACCTTCCCCTGATCAAGTGATATCAGGTCCAGGCATGTGCAAAACTGCTCTGGATGCATGCAGCTGAGGCTGAGGAGATCTGGAAACCAGAAATGGTGCGACCAGTCTGAAGCTACCAGGATCACCTTCACCTTGTCCCTCTTCACCTTGAGGAGCACTTTTTGGATCAAGGGAAATGGAGGGAAGGTGTAGAGGAGGCCTGGGGTCCACTGCCTTGAGAAGGCATCCCCCTGCAGCGAGCCCTGCTGAGGGGGGCGAGCATGAAACAGCCTCAGTTTGGTGTTTTCCCTGGAGGCAAACAGGTCCACCATCGGTTTGCCCCAGTGAGAGAACAGACTGTAAGCTATCTCTGGATGGAGAGACCACTCTTAAGTTGTTTGGCCTAAGCGGCTGAGAGCATCTACCAGGTGGTTTGAGGCTCCGGCCACATGGATGGCCAGGGATCTGCCTCCAACTGGCTTATGGGGGTCCAGATGCGGCGCACCTCCTTGCACAGCAAACTGGAGTACGTGCTGCCCAGTTTGTTGAGGTAGTACATGGTCATGATATTGTCCATCTGAACATGAACCACTTGACCCCAGAGCTGAGGAGCGAAAGGTGATAGTGTCAGTCTGACTGCTCTGAGCTCCAACAGGTTGATGAGGCATCGGGACTCCTGGGGCGCATGTGCAACCGGGCCCAATGGACCACTGAGGTGCACGCCGCCATGCAACCCAGAAGGCACAGAAAGTCCCGGGCAGGGCTCAAGTGCCCAACCAGAAATGATTGGGCAAAGGAGGAAAGAACCTCTGTCCTGTCTGCTGGGAGACGAGCTCTGGCTTGACAAGAGTCAAGCTCTGCTCTGATGAAGCCCGTCACCTGAGACAGCACGAGTTCCGACTTGGCCTCATTTATCAGGAGGCTGAGTTGGAAGCAGATCTGTAGGGCCAAGTCCCTGGACCTCTCCACCTCCTGTCGGTGGATCCTGCTAGGAGCCAATCATCAAGGTAAGGATAAATCCTGACCCACCGCCCCGACGCCTGAGATGGGCCACCACCACTGCAATGCATTTGGTGAAGACCCGAGGGGCCGATGACAGGCCAAACGGCATGACTCGGAACTCGTACAGAGTCCCTTCGACCCTGAAGCAGAGGAATCACTGATGGGACGGACAGACTGGGACGTGAAAGAACACATCCTGCAGATCCAGTGAACAGAACCACATGTTGCGCTCCAAGGATGGTATGATCTGGGACAGAGTGACCATCCGAAAGGTGTGTGACCTGAGATATTGATTCAGGTTGTGCAGATCCAGAATGGAGGGCCAGCCCCCATCCGTTTGGGCACCAGGACGTACCTGAAGACAAAGCCTGGGTTTGCTGGAGGATCCACCACTGGAGCTACTGCCTCCTTGAGAAGGAGCTGAGCGATGTCGTCTCAAAGAGCTGACTGGGTCTGAGTGGATACTCGTTCCTCCCAAGGGGCGTGGTCTCGGCTTGGAGGGTACTGCTCGAATTCCAGAGGCAGTCCCTGACTGACCATTTCCAGAACCCACCTGTCCATGGTGATAACGGAACAGGTGGAAAAAAAGTGGCAGAGCTGGCCCCCCACAGGAGGACCCAGAGCTGTCATGATGGGAGGGGGGTTGGCAGCCCCAACCCCGTCACTGAGCAGGCTTGGAGGAAGAAGATCCAGGGCCGGAACCTCTGCCTCCTTTATGGGCTTGCTGGGGACCCTGCTTGGGCCGAGGGCACTGAGTCTGAGCCTGAGCCTGCTGCTGTTGTTGCTCCACCTTGGAAGGAGGACTGCTGAGTCACAGGGGCAGAATGCCGAAAAGGTTTTTTCTTTTTCCCCTGCTGGTTCTTGCCCGAAGAACTCTTGGCAGAGGTAACGTCCAAGGTGGCATTGGACTGCTCAATGCGCTGAAGGTGACCGGTCACTCCTGGACCGAACAGGTCAGTCCCTAGGAAGGGCATGTCAACTAGTTTGTGCTGGGTATCCACCAGGAAGGAGGAGAGCCTCAGCCAAGCCCTGCGACGAGAGGCAACTGTGGCAGCCATCGAACAGGCACAAGAATTCCCAATGTCCAGGGCTGTCTGAAGCTGCTGTTTGGCAACAGCTCAGCCCTGATCCCAGACCTGCTTGACCATGGTCTGCATGTCCATGGGGAAATGTGGGAGTACTTCGTCCAGCGACCCCAGAAGGGTGTGAGAGAAGTGTGCCATGACGATGGCCAAACTTGCCTGATGAAGGCCCAAGGAGGAAGCCGCACAGACCTTCCTGGCCAAATGGTCCAAAGGCTTGGACCATTTATCAGGAGGTTGGTCAGTGTCAGCAGAACTGCCAGTACACCTAAACACAGAGGCGATCACCAGGCTCTCAGCCGAAGGGTGCTCTGTGAACCCTGCTAGGGACCCCATGGGCACCGCGTATCTGCATGCCATGTGGGCAGATGGACCTGGACAAGAGGCAGCATGTTGCCAAAGTTCTAGGGCCAGCCAATGGCCTCAGCCACAGGAAAGGCCTCCATCGGTGTATCCCCTCTCTTAAGGATGTCCGTAAGAGGGTACTCTGCCTTTTCTGGATTGGCTCCAGGGGCATCCCTGTAGACTCAGAGATGAGGCAGAGGATCCCTTGAAAGAATGAGGGACTGTTCTCCATCTCTAGGCCAGTGGTCGATTCATCATACCCTGGATGTGAATGAAGACCGGTGATGTACAAATCTGAGGAATCCGGATACAACAGCCTACCGCCCATGTCACCTTCGACTCACCGGGGGCGGTCTGGGGTGACTGTGACCAACAAATGCCACGGAAGCCCGGTGTCCGGTCTATCTTCCTTGGAAGGAACCCCTCTCATAGGCTGCTTGGGCAGTGGTTCCATCGCAATACGTGGAGAGACCATTTTGGGCTGAAAAGGGGGTCCTGTCAGCTCCGCGGGCTGGAGAACTGCTTTGGTCGGCTCCAGAGGAGTCGGCTTCGGCCTGGGAGGCGAAAGCCAAGTAATGGCCGGGGTGGAAGCCGTGGTAGGCTTATGCCCAGACAGAATTAGCTGCTGCCACATGAGGTCCTCATAGCGCCGGAGTTTCCACCGGAGCCTCTCCTCATCCGAGGAGGACGAGGACGACAGATGGCGTCGCCTTTTCTTACAGCGCCTAAGGCTCTTCCTCGGCTTGTCGGTCGAGGGGGTCCTAGACCTCGATTGAGATCGGGCAGGCTGACTCGGTCGGTCGAGAGACACTGGCAGGGCTGGTGACTTCCCAGAGTCTGGGACGGCTCCTTGATGGGAACTCCAGCAGGCTGGGTCTCCTCATCGGGAAAAACAAGGACCGGAGTCTTCTCCAAGGAGTCGGCAACAACGGGTCAAGAGGGTTGAGGACAATTTCCATGTCGTCTACTAAACCCTCGGTCATCTGGCTAGATGGCAAGTCTGAAAAGCCTGCAGCCGAGGAAGCGATCTCAACCGAATTCGAGACCGCATGCTCCTGAGACTGAGACCTCTTCTGGACCCAGGACCATCTTCATCGAGATGAAGATGCACTCGGATCCTTCTCCCACATACAGGATAGAGAGGAGTGTGAGCCTGCAGGCACCTCTCCCTTGGTAGAGAGAGACTGGAACAAATCCCTGAAAGAATCTGAGAAGGTAGAGCCCAGGTTGAGTGGAACAAAAAAGCTCCGAGAAGACTCTGCAGCACGAGTTGCATGCTCCTCGAACGCTTGCATGCATTTCAACTTCTCAGCGGATCCCACAGCTGCAGAAACCACCCACCGGGCCTCCTTGGATTTCACCGGAGGGTTCCTCTTCTCCGGCCTCCCCAGTTTCAGGCATGTGAGACAGTCGTTGAGAATGCTGGAATGAAAGGCCAAACAGATGCCGCACAACAAAGTGTCATGGCCGACACTGAGGCCGTACACGTATGCAGTGTGCGGATCAGTACACGACATCTTCTGGCTGCACGGGCACTGATGAAATCCAGGGGAATATTTCCATCTTCCATGATTGAAGCTGCAAACTTGCGATCGTTAATGCGAACAGTGCAAATTTTTGGCAAAACTGATGGTTTGAGAGCCAGGGCCTACGAAACGCAAGAGCACGAGGGAAGCAACCTGAATCTTCTAGCGGAAAAGAAGATCTGGCATCATGGGGCGGAGCTGAGGTACACATACCACCTGGGTGGGTGGAAGGAGCCAGCTTGAAGACTTCCGGTTGGATTTAAAGTGGAAAGGGACATGCCAAAGAGTGTGGATGAACAACACATCCACGCTCCTAGAATACCTTTTTCTTCCTGGTGGTATGGGACGGGCTCTATTTTTCCTTTTTGCAACATAGCTCAGATTTCCTCTCAAAGAAGAGGGATGTGCACCTTTGGGTAATTCACTGCACCGGAGTCCTGTCTGTGGGTATTACCAAAATCTCCAGAGTGTGGCTTTGCTCTATGAGCTGAAGGACCCATAGGTCAGTTGTCACTGCTCTCCACCCTGGCAGGTGACAGGTGAATCTTCTGCCCACCAGCTCCTCCAATGGACCCTGAGGAGGGTGGGAGGCCAGACCATGAATCAAGTGAGGGAGGGTGGGTTTGGGAGAGCTGCACCCGAAGCTTTCTGGGCTTTCGCCAGTGGGGTGGCTGCGGCCAACAGAGCCCGACGTTTAGGCTGACGGCTGGCTGTTTGTTGTTGTTTCATCTGCCTTTTTCCTTGCCAATGAAAAGGCTTCTTTGCCTGGAATTTGGGTTGGTATATGGTATGTACTGACCTGAGAGCCTGGTCTTTATCTTGCAAGCCGGTGATGATGTCCTGTGCATCTCCTCCAAACAGGACGGAGCCTCTAAAAGGGCATCCTGTATGGCTGTTTGGACATCCTGAGCCAGACCCGACACCCACAGTTATGAGAAGTGTCAGAGGCTAACAGCTGTAGTGGCCTCCCTTGCCGAGGAGTCCACTGCATCATATGTGGCCCAGAGGGAGTGCCTGCAAGCCACTTTGGCAGGTCGGATGGAGTCCGCTAAGATGGACATTGATTCCGAATCTGGCAGAGCCTCTATGGCTGGTTCTAGCTGGGTAAACTGCAATTTTTGATAGATCAGCATGTGGCCCACATACAGTAATTCAGTGCCCTAATGGCCAATGTGGAAGAAGAGTAAAATTTCCTTCCAGATTGGTCTAGCTTTCTCGACTCCTTATCAGGAGGAAAGGTGCTTATGTGCCGGGACTTGGAAGACCAGTCATGGGATGCCGCAATAATCACCGAGTCCGCTTTGGGGTGGGCGCTGAGGTGATCTTTTCCCTCTGGTGTCCAGTAAATATGGTCTGCCTTCTTGGCCACCACCAGGATTGAGGAGGGCATCATCCATATGGTTGAAGCTCGGTCCTCATGTGGCTCCAACTGGGGGGGGGAGTAAGAAGAGGAGCTGCCTCCTGCATATCCAGGTGTTCGTCCAGTCTTTGGCATTTTGGATCCAGGGCGTCCATTTTCCAGTCGTAGACTTCCACTATTTTGCAAAAGTAGGTCTGCAAATGAAGGTTCTCGGTTGGGGACTTGAGGATTCGTTCAGCAGAGGTTCCCCAATGGGCAGGGTTTGAAACCCTGAGCCCCACAATAAGGAGTCGGAGTCAGAATCCTGGTCCAAATCCAATGAGTGGACGTCGGGGCAACTCTGTTCACCAGACTCCAGAGGTATCCTCTCTAGCATCTGGCCTGATGACAGCTCTTTCAGGGGATGCTGCAGTGCTGGCGCTGGCCTAACCGATTGGACCCCTGGGGTCCTAGGGACCTCCCTGGGAGGTTGATGGCTGTCCAGCTCTGAAACAAGCTGCGCCTTAGTTTCGGACCACCAGGACTGGAGAACAACTTTAAAGTCTGGTGGGGTGTGTGGTGGAGGTTGAGGAGACAGCGGGGGCTGGTGTACCGGTATATAGCCGGAGGCAAAGCCTGGCGCCGGGTACCCCAGCGTATGATAATAAGACATCGGGTACCCTGGTGAAGGGTAGGCAGGCACATACCCTGGTGCATGAAACCCTGACGGGGGTAGCCCGAAGGGTTATACACATGGAAATGAGGCATCGGGAACCCCGATGGAGGGTAGCCTAGTGTGAAGCCTGACGGTGGTGCCACGGACCTTTTACGGGGAGCCTTGTGGAGCTCTGAAGCCTGCACCTGAGGGGCCCAGAAGAACTGTATCCAACGTCGGGCTGGCAGGTGGCGGACGTGGCAGAGGCTGGTGAGTCCCTGACAGGGGAGCAGGTGACTGGGTTCCATTAGGATTGCTAGAGGCGAGCTAGGTAAGCTGCCTGCCGGAGACCCCTCATCCTCCATCCCTCTAGGAATAGGGGAGGGCGGGGAACCACTTCCAGAGGTCAGGAGGGGAAGACCCAGGTGAGAGAATCCTCCGGGGGAGGCTGAGAAAGGTCCGGCAACTGGGATTCATCTGGGCTGTCGCCGGGCCCCGATGCCAGGTCTGTCGAGCCAACTTATCGGCCATACCGACTGTGCGGACACCACACAAGTCGATGCTCAGCTTATCAGTTGAAACCAGGCGGACTTTGAAATCTCCAGAGCCTGACGGAACAGCCTGGGCTGGGCAGTCATTGGAGGACCCGACAAGCGACTTGTCAGACCCTTTCAGTGCGATAGACCCAGCAAAAGAAATAAGTCTAAATGTGACTGAGCATTCGGCGTGGCGGTGGGAGACCCAAGGACTGCTCCTTAGGAGGGTAGACTGGGCCACGGTGGCCGACTTCCCGAAGGAAGAGGACCGCCGCTCACCCGAGGGGCCCACAGGCAACCTCAGGTGGCAGGAGGACTTGTCCTGGTCCCAGTGCTTCTCCTTCTCCTTCTTTTTGTGCTGGATTCGGTGGGCGAGGATGAAAGCGCTGCAAAGTTTTTGGAGCTCTTTCTCCATGGTGGCCATTCGTTGCTTCAGGAGGTGAACTTTGAGGGCCTGCTGGCGGTGCTTCCATGTGGCTGGGTTGAAACTGGTGCAGGCCTCACAGTCCTCAACCTTGTGCTCTAGGCATAGGCAGAAGAGGCAATGAGAATACAAATCCTTGTGTGGTAGTTGTGCACCGCACAAAGCACACTTGTTCTTGTGCGCAACGTTAGACGACAACACGCACAAAATTACAATAAACCACTGAAAAAAATCAATAAATAAACAGATACTCATCCAAAAATCTGCAGCGTACGACCACCGCGAGGTCTGACATGATCAGGTGGACGTCAGGAAAGAACTGGTAGGCGGGCGTGGGGACCACCCACTATATAGGATAACGCTGACGTTGGTCACGTGACATCGTGTGGGTGGTCCCTTGTCAGACACTGCTGGCTAAAGTTTTCCATGTGGTCCTGATGCCAGGAGGTGCAAGGTGATTACCTACTGCAAGAGCCCTCTCAAAATAAGATCTGAACGTTAAAACTACTATACAGCATTATACCAATAACTTATTCATACCGTACATTCTTGGAACAGTTAAAAAGCTACTCAGCTCAGCTTCAGGAGTATTTCCACTTGGAAGGTGCATTCTATTTTTTTTTCATAGGTATAATGATTACAACCAACTGCCTTATCTACAGACATTCCATTGAGACTGCACATTCTCAAAGCAGATGGATCCAGAAGGTATTCAAAAAGATACTTTAGTGGTTAACACAACACATTTTACTACACACAGTATACTTAAATGGGAAGTGCTGCAACTGCTAACAGAGAAGAGGGTAAGCCCCCAGCTTAAAGCTGGAGGCATACATATACATATATATATATATATATATATATATATAATTCTCTCCATACTTACAGCAGCAGTATAAGAGGTAGGTGGGGGAAAGAGAATTTTAGCCAGTGTTTGGAGCACTTTGAAACTTTTCTTTAAAATTGTAACATGCAGACGGCCCAGAGGCATGGGGGGCTGAAGTGCTGGCTCCTCACCTGCAGCCACACCGGAGATCTGAGTTCGGAAATGAACTCATGTTACTGGGGATCAGCTGGAGGGCAGGGGATCAAGTGTCCCAGGGACTGCTCTCCTCTCCTGGGAAGGGGTGGCAGCTGCCTTGGCCTTTTATTGCCATTGGGTGGAGACTTGGTGGTAGTGCTGGTATGAGCAGCTTATTGGGTGGGGTCGCAATTCCGCAGTGTATGCATGCCTCCACAAGTGTGCACTTACGTGGCCAGGGGACTGGGGAGAAAAACAGGAGTGAGGACCCACAGGCTACTTGACGTCCTGCACATCTCCCCCGATCCGCACCATCACCCAGACCTCGGAGACCTCTAGATATGCACTCAGGGTGGAAGGGGGAGGCTGCAGGAGGAGGACTCAGCATCCCCAGAGGATGCTATCCTACAGGATTGGATGGTCGCAGCATTTTCTGCAGTGCTAACACCTGGCTGACCACAAATGGAACTGTAGCAGTAAGCAGAGTGGCAGGGAGGCCGTCAGCTGTGTGTTGTACAGCTCAATCCTCCTCTCTCCAACTGACCCTCCGATGCTCCAGGCCCGTTCCCAAACCCGGTTTGTCAGTGCTGCAAGCTGTGGGGGTACCGCTATGCCAGTGAGCTGGCCTTATTCAGGAAGCTCCTCAAAAAACAAAACAAAAAAGTTTAATATAAACATGGTCCCTGGAATTCTGCTGTTCTACAGCTGCGGAATCTTATGCAGAACTCGCAGCATGTCACCCATTATACGGTAGTGTTGCAGAATTAATTATTTTGGATGATTTTTCTTTATAACATAAATTTTTCCAACAGTGCCTGGCTCTCTCCCACTTTTTTTTTTAATCTCCAAGCCCCTCCACCATGCTCAGCAAATGATGTAACTGGTTATATCACATGATACCTTAGCCAATAGATCAGTAATCTTTAGCCACATAAGGGATAACACGTGTAAGGGTGTCCAGTTATAAGGAATTACAAAAAGGGTCTGAAAAATAGAGGTTTCTTATTGACTGTCAGCATTGTATCTGCCTTATGTTAATCATTTATTAACATACATTTGCAGCCTAATCATATGCACAAGATTTAATACTGGGTTTAAAAATCTTTTTTTTTTTTTATTGAGTTATGTTAATGGTCAGTTAAACATCCTCTAGGGACATGTGGCACTCGACTACACCCCAGAGGGTGATTAACAGACCATTAACACAACCCCTGGTCATGCCTTATTGCTTAAATAATGCTTGCCTCAGGTGCCCGTTTCATAAGAGGCACAGTTGAGAGCCACAACCATGCAAGAAGTGAATTATTCTTATAACTGCAAACCCTAGAGTGTGTTATCCCATTTTTATAGCTGCATAGGTGGAGCCATGCTTTTGTATTGCTGTGAAGTAGGGGAGAGGGAAGGGGACTGTGGAAGCATGTGACCAGAAACCTCTCTGGCATGCTTCCACAGTGCTGCAGTCATGTCCACAGGGTTGGTTTTCCACTGCCCCTCCCCTCTGCGGAGCCACAGCCCCCTGAGGGACTATTTGTTCTGCCCATCACTTCCGTAATTCTTGGGTGAAACACAAGAGGCCACCGTACAAAGATGGCTGCCGTGAGGTCACTGTGACCATGGCATCGCATATGCGCACTTCTGTCATGGCAGCCATCCTGGGCATGGCACAAGTACGGTGTTAGCCACTGTGGGAGCGCTGAGTGCTTTTCACTCGGACTCGCCACTCTGAAGCAGATGTGTTGGCTCTGACCAGAGCTCGTTTAAAATGGGCTTCTATTAGTTAAAAACAAATATGTGTTTCATGTGAGGTATGCAGTTGTCGGAAAATAATCAATGGTCATGTAATGTGTTTCGACCAATGAGGCTACAGGATTTTTATGGCCCATTGTTATAAAGAAATGAATAATCAGTGCCACAGGAATAAGCAAATCCTGCCAAACAAACTCAGGAGCCCTGCTGCAGAAATTAAGACTGCAGGGCCAAAGAGGCTGACGGGCAGGGACAGTAAGAAACATTTCTGAATAAGAACTAGACTGCCACACTGTTTAACATTGCAGTAAGTTGCGCTTTACACACCCACTCTTCATGGGCAGAAACACCAATTTCTGGAGAGACAGTGGGTATCTGTAAGGCAAAAGCTGAGTCAACCCTGAAAATCAGGAACAGCTGAGAGGTATGCTTGCGCCAGTTACAACCCCTAGGGGTGCAATTAATAAGTCTCTCACCTGAGATGCCTCACCATTTACATTATGAAGACTGCAAGTACAGTGGCCTGTGATGGTTCTCACAAACAGATTCCTGTCTGTATCTCACCTGCTAACAGTATACAGACCAGCCTTACCTTGACAGCCAAAGAAGTTGCTGTTCTCCAGGTTGAAGTATCCTCGTTCACAGACCGAGCAGGTCTGGCCACAGGTGTTGGGTTTGCAGAAGCACTGTCCACTCCCCTAGAAAATACATCAAAGGAAAGATTCAAACACAGTTCTTCACTGGCTGCCCTTAGGTCGGCTGTTTTTTGAATTAGCTCCCACCACACGGCACCCAACACCCACCTCACCTACAAATTTCCTTTAAATAACTCAGTACCTGGGGCTTCAGGTTTAAATGCCATCATGGAAGAACACATAGGCAATGCTACATGTAGTCAAAGTACTAACTGTGGTGAAATGCATCAAATCCAGCGTTTTTCATTGATTTAACATGTGATCCTTCAAGAAGGCATGGTTCCAACGCACACAAAACCCTTGTGATTGCCAATGCATATCCCTCTTTCGTCCTCTCCAGACTAACACCCCATTCCCAACTATCCTATTCTTTTTCCTATCCCCAATACAGAACATTGCTTCCTATCATTCCATGACTTATACAAACTACAATCAAGGATGCAAACTAAAAAAAAGCGCGCTTCTTCTCTTCACCGACTTTGCAGATTGAGTGAGAGGCCCTTTGGCACCAGCAATCCTGCTTAAAGTAGAACTAGCCAAGCATTTCATGGAGCTTTACATACACATCCCATGAAGCTCTGCATCATGTGGGGGGGGGGTATGTGTGATTCTGTATTTCTTTACAATCAAGAATGTACTTACATTAATATGCAAATATGAATTTTTGTTTGAAGAGCAGCTGACACATTCAGAGCTGGCAACTCATACTAAGAAGCTGCCTGCCCAGGGAGCTAATCTAGGGTATAATTTAATCTTCTGTACAGTAATTACGAGAGGACTTACATTTGAAAGCCTGGCTCATAACTTCAGAGTACGAGCCAAGCAGCCGATGGGCATTGCAGCCCCGCCTCTAAAAATAGTTAAGTGGGGAACAGGGCTGCAGGATCGCTACATGTAGACTAGTGAGATCGAGGGAGGAGGAACATCTAAATTTACCTACAGCATCTTTGCCTCCAGTAATATATGTACGGGGATGTAATATATATTATAATTACAAATTACGCTTCTAAAAAAAGGGAAGAGCACTGGAAACATCTGACAGAACAGCTTACCACCTGGAGGTGTGCCATAAGATTTCCCCAAACGACAATATCTCTGACCAGCTAAAGACAGAAAGAAACCGTTTGACCTTAGTCAATGAAAGGTGGAAAAACAATTACGTTTTTGTAACCAGAGATGTACTACAAGGAAGGTAACACAGCTGGAAGCCTGTTAGCCAGCTGTCTCTGGAAAAACACAGTAGATCAACGGACAGTTAAAATACGTCCCTCACCCCACTCTTTGGTCCCCCTTACTCATCCTTCTGAGATACTTTAGCCCTTTGAGGAATACTATGCACATCTGACTTCAATACTAACTCCCTGACACAAACTGCGCACTTTTTTTTTTTTAATCTAGAAAGATCTTACCCCACAATATTGTTTATTCTTGGAACAACCAATAGTCTCTTATGACCATTTCTAAAAAAAGTGTCTTTCATGATAGTTTATAATGCTTGAAATTATATTTTAAGAGCTGCAAAATTTGAACTGTTAATCACAGAGGATTAAGTTTTTTTTAATGAAAGCTTAAGAGTCTGTTCACCATGTATTAATCCTAACACTACAGTTCTACTGTGTTGCTACATGTCTATACGTGTTGATTACCTATGTTGTTAAAAATGACAAACTTTAAAAATGTAGTGAACCCTTTTAATTGTTATATCAACATATAACATTTAATATTTTTATATCACTATGTGGTCGCTGTAATTCTACATTATTGATATAGCTACTTAGTTGACTCTAAACGTTCATTTGAAAAACAACTTAAGAAATTATATTTTGAAAATTCTAACTTTGGAACTGTTTGGGTTAAAAACGTAAGTTTAAAAAAAAAAATGAAAGCTTGCAGCCATTAAGACTGAGCTTGGATGATACTGTTTTGTATGTGTCAATGCAATTCCATGTGTATCGATACTATCTGACCCTGCTTTTTTCAGTATATTATCAATGGATGTTTTTAGTGGTGATACAACTAAAGAACAAAATACACATAATGTCAATACTATTCTTTTGTAGCAACAGACTGTATCGATACTATTTAAATTACATGACGGGTATAAATAATTTTTTAATAAATATTTTTCAACTTTTTTTCTAAATTCTAGTATGACTATATAATATTTAAACAGTAACTGTGTAGTTTTCAACCTAAGTTTAATTCATTTTATGACTCTAATCATGTGGTTAACATTGTAATCTCCCCTAAGCAGTGACAAGTCTTCCTTGCTTTTCGGAAGATGATAATAAATTAATCTGGCAGTGAGTTTTCAGCTGTGTTCTGACCCTGAGCAGCAAAGTGCAACAGTAAATCACAGACCTCCCAGCTCATCGTGTGTTCTGAACTGCAGATCAAGCTGTGCTAGCAATCAGTACAAAGCAGTCATGACCGTACCTGCATGCACTCCGCCACTCCTGCAACAGTCCCCTCAGTATTGCACTTACAGCCTGAAGCAAAGAGAAAAACAAAAAAAAACACACGGTTGGCAGATGTCAGAAAAATCCCCACCATTACTGGCACCTTCTCTCAGCCTCTTAACCTGCAGACATAGGTATGAAGCATCTAATCAGGGATGAGTGATCCAGCTTTGACCCAGCTCAGGTTCCTTCCTGTTCACCTCTTCAAATGAATGACTTGGGATGGCAAGTCGGTCTAATTTTGGGGAGGTCCAAATCTGAATATGAGCCATGTCACTAAGGGCCCTCTGTTAAGGTGCAGGTGACCCTTTTGTGGTCCAGTTCAGATTGTGTCTGAATAACCAGCAAAATTACTCCGACGATCCAGACAGTAGGTAACACTGAAGGCACTGGTGTCTAGGGGCACAATACCAAAACGAGCAGGTATGGAAAGTAGGTAAATCTGGTGATACCCGCAGTTGCTCCAGTCCCCACGTCTACAAGTAGCTGTTAAAGGGGGAGTAGTGATGTCAAGGAACATACTGCTGGTTCTGGAGCAGGTAATGACAGGCCAAAGACAACAGAAATCTCACTGCTTCTGCATTTCCAGTCCTTCCCAGCAGGTGTCACTGTAGGGCTATGCTGTCTAGGAGCGCACTGCTGAACAAGGAGAAGGTACTGACAGATCAGGACAGTGGGGAAACCTGCAATTACTCCATTACCCACATCCCGAGCACATATCATAACAACATAGAGTTGTGCAGAACCACACACAGATCCATCATGCCCAATTAGTCCGGGGGGGGGGGGGGCACATGCCATCCAAGTCTTGTTTTTTGAATGGAGGGGCTGTAAAAGGATAACTCTCTTGATTAGATTTTGTTTCTGTTGCCCCCTCAGTTGGCAATATAGTCTAGAGGTTAGAGTAACGAGTTGTGAATGAACCTGGTACATCCGTCAGACCTGGGTTTGATTCCCTCTACCTCCACTTGTATACTTGTGTGACTCTGAGCAAGTCACTTAACTACCTCAGTGCTTCTGGGTTGCCCCTGAAAACAGGCACTTGTACCTAGTGGGCCTTACCTGGTTACCAAATAAATAAATAAATACCCCCAGAAATGTTCTTGTCATATAGCACACTGTTTGATACAGCAGCAGGAATAGCGAAGCAGTTGCTAGCTTCAAAAAAAGTGCACTTACTTTTTTTACTAAGAAAAACTTCAAGCAATAAAACAAAAAGAAACGGCAGAATTATTTTTTTTTTTTAAACCACTAGTCTGAATTTACTCTACACTTCTTTCTAAATCCTAAATTTAACATTGAAAAGCAAGTTTTTAGAACTGTGGAAAGGTGAGGGATTCTCTTACTGCTGCAGCCATGGGGATTGTCTGGTGAGAGGTTCCAATAAAGCGCTTTACATCGGTCACAGGCAGCGCCTTCGACATTCAGCCGACACTCACAGGAGCCCTGGGAATACAGAAAATGAAAGTGAGAGCTCCAGAGTTTTACAACGGGAAAATTCAGTGCTCCCCTTTTGAAAGGAATCACAACCTCAACACAGTGCTTATTTGTTCTGGAGGCATACAGTCACATTGGGGAAGGGGATGTTAGACCCAGGTGAACCAGTGCAAATTTACTTATATAGGACAACTGATTTCATAAACGTTTCAGAAATTTAATCATAACCTAACCCCATAATGTGCAAAAGCAATGGGAATAATGTTAAAAAGTCAGTCACATTACACAAATGCACAAAGCAGCTGTCGACAGAACTAGGACAGACAAACGTCCGACAGGCTGTGTACACACCTTCCTCAGAGCACTGTGCCCTGCTCTGAGGAAGGTGCGCCGCTCACCTGAACATCAGCAAGTTGGACATTTTCCATCTGTACTAGTTCTGTTGAAAGCTGCATTGAGCATTTGTAAATAATGTTACTGTGACTTTTTAATGTTATTTCTGCCACTTTTGTACATTATGAGAAGGGACAGGATTAAAGTTTTTAAACGTTTATGAAATTTGTCGTCCTATTTAAGTGATTTTACGCAGGTTCCCCTGGGTCTAACCCCTCCCCCAAAATGTACCAGAGTCCTCCCCTGAACTCATAAAAAAGGTCCAGTCCTCATTCTCATATTCAGTAATGCAGTGGTCTATGGGTGGGCAGATTACAGCTGAGCCATACACGGGGAACCACCCAAAGATGCAATACTACAATGACACAGAATATCCCTGCGACAGACCACACTCGGGGGAGGGGTCTGGAGATACAATGATACTGCCCTGCAATGATGGTTTACTCACCTGCAGCGAGGTGGATGCATCCGGATTGATTGATCCCACTGGATTACAGGACCCAACTGCAGAAACGAAAACAGAAACATTTCAGAGATAAGCAAAGGCTTTCACTTATTTTTACCAAACTTCACATTCTTGCACAGGGAGGAAGTACTGGGATGTAAGGTAGTTTTTTTGTTCTGTAAAAAAGCTTATTTACAAGAGGGTGTTTTGCTCCTTCCCAATTTTACAACCAAGAGATGATGAAGCACCTGAACAGTAGAGGGGGGCAAGTCAGGATTTTTTCACTTAGAGCCAAGCCAGGGGTCTGGCTTGACTCTGAGAGCCAAAACACGAGCCGAGCCCTGGCTACTGCAGGCTGTTTTCTACATAGAAGTTGAATGTTTCAGACACTACACTAACTGCTCAGCCTGACAAAGATGCTTACTTTGACCATGACTGGCTCAGCTTGACCTTGGCTCTCAACTGCTTATAGAGATTGAGCCAAGCTGAGCTAGGCACCAAGCTCAAGCCTGCTCTGCCTTGCCCAGCTCTACTGAAGAGCAAGTCAAATAGTAAGTCAGCAGCTGTGGCAGGATTCGTACCCAGAGGAATCTCAAGTTTCACGTATTCCAACCACAAGACCACACTATCGCTCCATTGCAGAACTGCCTTTTTTTTGCAAGTCAGTTTTAACATAGTAACAGTGGCCAGCCCGTTACTGCAGAGGCAGGACTACTGGTTGCCACGCTGGTGACCAGGATTCAGGAACAAGTTCAAGCCATCAACAGCTGGCTGGGGGATGAGGGGAGAGAAGAGCAAACATCCCAGAGAATGATGTCTTCCACCTGTGAGGGTGGACTGCTGCTGCCACACTGCCACCTGGCGGTCCACAGGTGGCAGTGCAGTGGCTGCACAAGTGGGACAGGGGACGTTGGCTGGGGCCAGCATGGGGCACACTACTGTGCATCGGCTTGGATCTTCCAGTACCCTGCTGTCCCAGGGGCCGGAACCAGAACAGAAAAGACCTGCCTCCAACAGTGTGAGCCTGGGTGTGCTGTGTTCAGGCCCTGACCTCAACCAATACCCCCGGTCCAAAACCCCAGGAACACCTTCCTGCCATGTCCAAGGGAGGCTGGTGGTTGGTTGGGTGGGGGCAAGCCAGTAGTGTTGAAATCCAGGACTCAGTAAGCAGCAGGGACTTTGGGGGTGGGTGGGGGGCTGGGGTCCGAGGCAAAAGGCAAAACAAATTTAAAAAAAGCATATAGTAACAGTATTGTGGCAGCAGGAACAACTTAGGGTCCCTCTTGTTTTCCTCCCCTGCACTTCAGCATTGACTGAACCCCAATTTGAGTACTGACACTCCCCAACCCACAACACTAATCTGTCGGAATTTTCCCCCTTCATAACAGGGATCGAAGCTGTTTTTTGTTTTAAACTGAAGTTGTTTTCTGAATGCCAAAACACCTTAACCCATATTGTTTGGCAGTGAGTGGAAAATGAAACTAGACTACTAAAAATTAACTAGCTTGTGCTACTTTATGCAGTTAAAGGTCACAAGGGAAATTTTAAGTATCTCCTGGGTTCTGCGTGCAGTGAAACCACTTCTTTCTCATGACCTAAGTAATGTTTTGATTACAAATCATGGAAATGAGCTGTTTGTGTGTGTGTGTTAGTAAATGAACTATATACACACAGTTAACATGTGGCTTGCTGCTTCCAGGCATCCAGAAAATGATGGAAATAGGGTTTCCCCCGAAGTATTTATGCATGTGTGCCCCCATCCTTTCATTTGGAGCCTTCATCGTTCTGCAACACCCCCAATGTTCCCCCCATCTTTAAAGAAGAGCTCTGGTCCCCAAAATTGTTACAATTATAAAATTTGGAGGACCCACTGAGGAAAACAGCACAAGAAGGTGACCTAGAGCCATAAACAGAGGAAGAAAAGGAATAGAACCGAGATAACAAAATGGAGGGAAAAGCAAAGATCACAGAAGAGAGCCATATAAACAAGGCCTGTGTTGCTTGACAACTGCCCCCATCCTTTCAACTTCTTCTAGGGGAAATACTGAAAATATCAAATGTTGCAGGCCCCAGCTTATCCAGTCCCAGAAATTTCCTCTCCACTGGGCTACAACATACCCACCATCCTTCCTGCCATTGTCTCATATTTAGGCTGACTCAACTGCCGACACTGTTGCCTGCTGACTTTTCTGGAGTGTTCACTCATTGTCTATCTGCTTTTTTATTCCAGTCCATCGCCTCTCAATATGCCTGGTTCTGGCTGCCCTCTTACGTGCCAGTAAAAGATATCCTCCAAGTTTTGGGGACTGTGGTGATGGTACCCACATAATATAACATACAAACATACAGATTGCAGCAGATACAGGCCTTGCAGTCTATCTACGCTGCTTGAGTGTGTAGCATTTCAGTCCATTAGACTGCAGCTGCCTCCCCCTCCCACTGTTAATATAAGCGGCAATGTCACCCAAGTGTGTGGCCCAATGGAGAAGATATCCTCAATGAAGGCCAGGCCTTACACTGTAGATGGCTGTGCTCCCATTTGCCGTCTGTGGCAGCAAAACAAAGTAAACTTGAGAGAAATCATTGACTCTATGAACCTCCAAGGCCCTCTGGGACATGGGGTCCCATATCCTTTAAGAGCCAGAAGCTTGGTGGGGTGCAGCATGCTTTAGCACCTTGACATGCTGCCAGCGCATCCAGGCGAGCAAGCCATTGCCTGGCCCCATCTGCACCGTAGTAGGACACTCCAAATGGCACCAAGGCAGTTCTGAAAGACTTGGTTTTTCGGTCTGGGTCTCTTAATTTTTTTTGTTTTGGGGGTCCCAGACCACTGGAAAAGAAAATCTACCGACAGCCCATGTGCATGCATAAAACCACCACCTGCTACTAGAGGGATTTGTGAGGACCCCTAGTGGTCAATTTACAGTCCCTGAAAGAGAACTGCACTATTGAACAAATGCTTTCCATTAGTTTGTGAAGGTGACATCTTTTAGTTTTCTTCATTCTTTCTCCCATTCTCCCGCTGATTGCCCCCCTTTGGACCACCACAGCTGCATAATTCTTCCAGTTAGCCAAGAGGGCTGGGCAAGTGTCTCCCTTCACTGCCCATACCAACACTGTTCCACAGTCAGCAGGCGGAGGGGGGAATAACTCTAAGGGGGCTCCCCCATACCATTCTGGGAGCAGTGGGATTCCAGATCTTGTACATGAACCCTAGTCTCCCAGGTGAGCACTCAAAGGTCACTCTACTTAATTCGATTAATTTGCAGCACCAGTGGAGCAGTAAGCTGGAGACTTGCTCACGTCTGGTGACAGACAGTCTTGGCTTCTTGTTCCAAAGCAGAAACCTGGGGTAATACCCACACAACTGAAACTGTACTGTAACAAGCGGAGTGTGCTACACTACTGAAGTGCCCTCTTTCAGGTTGGATGTTAAACTGTGGGCCCTTCTGCCCATCTCTGCTGGCTGTTCATATGGATGTTAAAGATCCCATGGCACTTACTGTAAGACCAGGGTAATTTCCTCAGTGTCCTGACCAGGGGTCCCCAGGACAGATGCATGTGACTCACCTCCCAAAAAGCTGTACCAGGAAATGAGCCAGCACAGTGTAGTGTGCGTTACCTTTCCTCATCAAAAAGCACAAAAATAAACAAGCAACAGGTTTCTTTTTTGCTCTCAGTTACCAGCCTACCTTCATTAGCTATGCCACCTGCTCCCAGCCTCAACATCCACCTTCTGTATTTACCCAACACCTGTTCCACCCTGGCTTACTCCCCCCCCCCACCAGCAGGGTTGACAGGAGGGAAAGGACCCCCTTTAAGATGCTGTTCGGTGCAGAGGTGGGTACCTCAGTCAGCAGTGCTGGACCTGCGGAGTACGGATGGCTTCTCTAACTCAGCTGGGTTTATTCAATCTTTCTTCCACTCCTCTATGATGCGGACTCTTCTGGGACTGTCTGCGCATGCACAAACGAGTGTGCATCAGCACCTCAGAGCGCCATCACTGTCCTCCCTCCCTGTCTACCAGCTCCACATGCACTGCCACCTGCGGTCACCCAGGAGGCATTGTTGCAGCAGAGTCTGTGCACCCTCCCTCCCCAAGAGGACGCTCGATCCTCCCTCGCCAGCCAGCCCCCCCGACAACTCAACTTGAACCCAGGTCTCCAGCCTCAACAGCAGTGGCACTACCTCTGCATCAATGGGCCAGCACATTAACAACAGGATTTGCACAGTTTCCACTGAAGGCAGACTATGCAGTGTGTTACTGCACTACAGATTCAGAGTTCAATTTGTTTTGCATTCCTACTTGAAGAGACTTGTATACAGGCATTGAGCCTAAGAGGCCTGGTTGGTCCACACAGTATTTGTCAATTATCGTCTGTATGAAGGAGGGTTCGACTTAACGGTGACAAGCAGCAAAATATGTGAAGCAGCGCTGTCACAAATATGGCAACAGGAACCTCTTACCTCTACAGAGTGGGAATCCATAAGCTCCCGGCACACAGGTGTCACAGCGTTGGCCGGCCACCCCGGCAAGGCAACGGCACTGCCCTGTCGTCTGGTCACATACACTGCTATGGGAGCCCTCGATGGAGCAATTACATGCTGCAAAAGGTCAAAAGAAAACATATCACTCATCATCATGATTCAACCGAAACAGGGAAATGGGAGCAATGGTTTGCACCACGCTTTCACCTCTATCTTCAGTAGGCATGAGAGCAATACTGTGGCTAACACCATCTTTTTACCTGGGCACCATGGAGAAACTACAACAAGCACACCCTTTCCGGTCAATCTCTATGAGCATCAACATTTCTCCTTCGTCTTCAGTGTGCCTCATGGAGATACTGTGGTCAGTGCCACTCTTTCAGCTCTGTCCTCGATGGTCACCATGGAGATACAGTGGCCAGAACTGCCCTTTTACTTTGTCCCCCAGTGGACACTAGGGAGATACTATGGTCAGCACTGCCCTTATAACATAATCCCAGGCGGGAACCAGAGAGATACTGTGGTCAGTGCCAACTTTTCAGCTCTATCCCTGATCTGCACTACGAAGATACTACTGCCAGCACTGCCCTTTTACCACCATCCCCACTGGGCATCAGGGAGATAATGCATCCAGCACAGCCCTTTCAGCTCCATCCCAGGTGGGCACCAAGGAAATACTGCAGCCAGCACTGCCCTTTCCCAGTAGTCCACCAGTGGGCACCAGGGAGTTATGGCAGCCAACACTGCCCTTTCCCAGCTCATCCACATGGGCATCAAGGAGACCCTATGGCCAGCACCACCCTTTCACTTCTGTTCCTGGTGGGCACCAGGGAAATACTGCAGTCAGCGCCGCCCTTTCAGCTCTTATCTCAATGGGTATCAAGAATATACTGGAATCAACATAGCCCTTACAGTTCCATTTCCAGTGGGAGGTACCACAGTAAAAAGTTACCTACCGGTGCAGCTGGGATATCCATAGTAACCAGGCGCGCACTGCTGACAGGTAGGTCCTGCATAGTTTGACCGACATCGGCACTGACCTGCAGGACTGCAGGCATTATCCACTGAGCCGTGAGGGTCACAGGAGCAAGCTGCAAGGTACAATGACAGTCCTTTTACACAGGGCTAACAAGCTTCAGGAACATTCTCCTGCAGAGAGCAAACCCAGCATTGCCCATCCATACCACCCCACCCCCAGAAAAACATCCAGATATGCCTCTCAAAAATCCTGCAGATTATCTGCTGCTTTTGGTGTTAAAGTTCAACATTTTAATTTACATTATTTTCCTGGTTACTCTGTACTGCATTTTGACATACACTACATGAATGACAGTATATAGAAAAATAAGTGTAAGCTGGCATGGTGGCATGGAGGGCTGAGGCGCTGGGCGCCTTACCTCCTGCCACACCAGCAACCCGGGGTCGGGAATGGAACTGCGTTGTTCAGGGGCCAGCAGGCAGCAGAAGGGTTGAGCATCCCTAGACAGCTCTCCTTCCTCGGGGAGGGGGGTTAGTGTGGCGCGCTGCTTGACTAACATCCAGCTGTGACTGGGTGCCCACATGCATGCCACCACGCAGGGAAGGGATCCCACGTTCAGGACGCCGGGGTCATCTCTGTGGAGGCAGAGACATTGCGCCCACTGCACATCCATGGACCCAGAGAGAAAATCAGAAGAAAATCCACCCTAGGTAGCAGGCTGACGACCGACCCCTGCAGGCCCCGCACTGGTGGCCGGGCATAACCACAGTCCTGTGGCAGAGGATACTGGTGAAGATAAGTCCTGGAGGAGCCGGTGGCCAGGACTCGAAGTCGGTTAGAAGGTGGATGCTGGGGAGATCAAGAGATAAAAAATGTATATGTAAAAAAAAAAAGAAAAGTATTTCTGTATTACACACACACACACTAGATAAACCCCGTGTATACTTATATACACACATGCTCACAGCTACCACACACATTCTCCTTTAGCCAACACATATACATATGCTTGTAAAATGGATCAAGATGGCTCTTATATGGAACAAACCAGGTCACCTGCCATGCCTATGTGTACTCATAAATGTATGGTGCTGCATTTTCTAATACAAAATATATAATACTAGACCACTCAATAAGTTAAATGGCACAGTTCAGAGAGCTAGGCACTTACCTCTGCTGTATGTTAATGGGAAATGCCCACCTGTACTCGGGCCATGCTTCACTGTGTGGCATGACCTGATTAGCATTTTTGCAAAGTGTTTGAATATTTTTTAACTTACAGTTTATTGAGAAATGTAGAAATTATCTGGTTGATCCCGCCTCTCTCCCGCTGGCATTTTAGATTAATGCGCCCCTATCGGTGCACACAAGAATGATGTATGAGCCAGGGAGCCGCAGCGGAAGCACGCTTAGGAGTCCTATATTAAAGCTCTTGTTTGCAAGGTCCATGTCCCAGTGCTTTATTGAGCTCAGGTACAGACTCTGCCAATCTATACCTAGTCCCGGGGCATGTATCTTGCAAACCAGAACTATTAATAGCTCCATTTATATAGGACTTCTATTCACGCTGCCGTGGCTGCTCCCCTGCTCATGCATCATTCTTGGGACAGCTGCGGAAGGTTGTGGGTGTGCTGATAGGGGTGCATCAATCCAAAAAAACAGCGGGAGGGAGGCAGGATCAACCAGATAATCTCTACATTTCTCAACAAGCTGTAAGTTAAAAAAATTGAAATACTTTGCAAAAATGCTAATCAGGCCATGCCTCACACTGAAGCATGGTCCGAGTACAGGTGGACACTTCCCTTTAAGGAGCACGCAGCCTGCAGCCTCATGCCTCCACACACACCCCGTGCATATCTCTCTCTCAACAAGCGCAAACATCCTCTCATGGTATTGCCCACAGGTACACACACATTCACACTCAGAATGTTCCCATCAGTACCAGTTCACCTTTTAGCTCACACATGTGTGTGCCACACTGCCCCTGCTGTGTCCCCAGTCATTTCTAAAGGCCCCTTTAACACTGAAATAGAGACAGCACAAACCAGGTCTGTTATCTCTGTATTTTATGTTTTTTACCTTGACAGTTGGGGTAGGAGTGATAACCTGCCCTGCACTGGTCACAACGAGGTCCATCAAACTCCGGACGACAAAGGCACTGTCCCACTGCATCGCAGCGCTCTGGAAGAGTTCCCACCACACTACAGCTACACACTGGAACAGAAAAGGGTCATTTTGAGTTACCTCTCGGCAAGCAGTATAGTGAACAGACCTCCCCAACACCAAACCACAGAACCGTAAAAGGTGGTGTGTTCCAGTGGATAGAGCACAGGCCTGAGAACCAGGGGACCCAAGTTCAAATCACACCACAGCCACTTATTTACTGTATGAAGCCTGGGAACCAGGGGACCCAAGTTCAAATCCCACCAAAACCACTTTCTCACTGTATGACTTTGAGCAGATCATTTCCCCTCCTGACTGCAGAGTGGGGAACAAGCAGGACCCCTCCCAGTCTGTAAACAAGATGATGCATCTCAGTTAGGCTATCTTGGTACAATAAAGTACAGATAAAATGCATTTTCTTTTAAAAGTGGTCCAAGTCTTATCCGGCCTGCCAGTGCAGCGATACAGCTACCACTTGTGATGCCAGCGATCGGGGGTGGGGAACGGGCCTGGTTCATCAGAGGGCCAGCCAGGGGGAGGAGGATCGAGCACCTTAAGGGCCACTCTCCCTCTCTGGGGAGGGAGAGTTGCCATACCCACTGTACAACTGCCACCCGGTGACCACAGATGGCAGTGCAGGTAGGGGTGCCACGACTAAGGAGGGGAGGACATCGGCTTGAGTCCAGAGCAGCAACACGTCTCTGCATGCGCCTGCCTCCTTGGACTCCCATGTCCACCATCATCCTCAGGGTGGGACATGCTGTGGAAGCTGAAAAAAAAAAACCTGATTAGGACCGCTGGCATGGCCACCGCAGGAACGCCATGGTACAGAACCATCCCTCAGGATGGCCCCACCATGGGGGGTGAACTCACGGGGTTGATATCCCAAGGTCGGAGCATGCCTAGGTGTTGGGGGCGGTCCGGGGGCAAAGTTGTAGCCAGGGTGAAAAACAATAAATTTAAAGTAGACCAGGTCTTAACCTTCGAAAAGGCTGCACAGATCTCGAATATCCCTCAAAGCTATGAAGGAAAACAGCACGTCACAATATTTAAAGTAAAAACACCTGGTATCTTCCGACCCCCCAAGGCTAACTACCAGATTAGATTTTTCAAATGCAAAAAATAAATAAAAAGATTTTCACGTACCTAATTTCTGTTCATTTTAAACCTCAGTTGGGTTCTGTGAATGTAAAAACTCCAGGGCTCCCTGACATACTACAGCACGGTTCCACCGCTCACTGTATGTAAATATACTCTGTTGGCCTAAGGTCGGCAAAGTATGCATTCTGTGAGTGTTGGAACAGCACTGAAGTGATACGAGATGGCAGCAGGGAGCACACGTATGTTTACAGCCCTTCAGGAGTTTCAAATGAAGAGAACTTAGGTACCAGAAAAATCTTTTTCTGTAGGTGGGTGATGCACCAGTTGGCTAGAGTCCAGTTTCGTTCCATGAATCTGGGTAGCTCCCCCAACTCCCTTTCTATTCTATTCAACCTTCTACTGCCAAGTCTCCCCTTCTCTCCCTCTACTTAATTCTAGACTGTGCTTCTTTTCCCTATTAGGCGTAACCCAAACACAGGTTACTCACCTGTAACAGTAGTTCTAGGAGTGGTAAATGTTGTTCACCCACACTATTTGGCATGTCCTTTCCCTTTAAATATCTTGCAGGAAGTCTTTAAGCTGGCTCCTCCCACCCACCCAGGTGGTATATCCCTCAGCTCCACCCCTTGATGCCAGATCTTGCCCACTGTTCGCAGTGGTTGTGTGTCAAAGCCAGGGAGATTGGGTGGGTCCAAGTGGATGAACAACATATACCACTCTTAGAACTACTGTTACAGGTGAGTAACCTGTGTTTCCAGGGACGTGGATATGTTTTTCTAGCCACACTATCTGGCAGACTCCTAGCAGTTATTTGGGAGGATGAAGGCAAGGCATGCACCCCCTACTTAGGAAACAGAGCCTGGAGAACTGAGGCCCCAAAACCAGCATCCCGGCATGACTCAGGTCGATGTGGTAGTGGGAAATTAAGGTGTTTGCGGACTTCCAGGTAGCAGCCCTGCAGATTTCCAGGATAGGGACGTCCCTAGAAGCAGCCACCAATGCAGCAGTGTGGTGCGTGAAATCAGCCCTTAGTCCTCCGTGAGGCTCCCAACCCGCCAACCTATAGCAGAGGTCAATGCAGGATGTAATCCATCTGCCAATCATCCACTTGGCTGCAGGTCTGCCAGGTGCGGCTTCAGCATAGGTGATAAACAGCTGGCGAACCTCTTCCCGAATTCAAGCTGCGCACTCCTTATAGTAAGCAAGCGCTTGCCTCAGGTCCAAAGTATGGAGCCTATATTCGGCATCCGAGGTGTAATTGGGGTAGAACACCAGTAGAGTCATCACATGGTTCAGATGGAACTCTGAAACAACCTTCGGAAGGAACTTCAGGTTGGGGTGCAGGATAACCTTGTCCCTGTGGAAGACCAGATAAGGAGACTCAACAGAGCGTGCCTGGAGCTCCCCAATCCTTCCGACTGATGTGATCACCACCAAGAAGGCGGTCTTCCACAAGAAGTGCAACATCTCACACTTGTGCATCGGTTCAAATGGCTTGCCCATGAGCTTTGCCAGTACCAGCAGTAGATCCCGTGGTGGTTCACACACCGGAGGGGAAATATGATCGAGGCCTTTGAAAAAGTGCCAGACCACCGTCTCCTGTGCCGCCGACTGCTGACTGGCCCGCTAGGTGCACCTTAAGGGTTGTCGACTGAAGTCCCCCTTGGGAGAGAGAGAGAGACCATAGGTAATCTAGGATGCTAGCCACTGGACAGGTCAGAGGGTCCAACCCCTTGCCCTGACACCAAATGGAAAATCTCATCCATTTGAAGGCATAGCACTTCCTGACCGATCCCTTCCTAGATGTCTCAACTACAGTGAGTACATTTTTGGAGAGATCCAAAGCCTGAAATTCTAGCCACTCAGGAACCAGGCTGTCAGGTGCAGGGATTGAAGGTCCGGGTGGAGTACCTTCCCCTGATTGATGGAGAGCAGGTCCAGGCAAGCTGGAAGACGACTCAGGAGCCAGATGCTGAGGCTGAGGAGATTGGGGTACCAAAACTGGTGGGGCCAGCCCGGAGCCACGAGGATCATCTGTGCCTTGTCCCTCCTGACCTTGAGGAGCACCTTGTGGACCAAGGAAAGTGGAGGGAAGGCATAAAATAGACCTGGGGTCCATGGCCTCGAGAAGGCATCCCCCTGCAGCAAGCCCTGCTGTGGGGGCACAAAGCAGCCTCAGCTTTGTTCTCCCTGGAGGTGAACAGGTCCACCTGAGGGGTGCTCCACTGGGAGAACAAGCTGTGTACTACCTCTGGATGGAGATACCACTCGTGGGATGCCTTGCCCACTCAGCTGAAGGTGTCTGCCAGCTGATTTGAAGCTTCTGCCACATGAATGGCTAGGAGATCCGCCTCCAGTCAGCTCATGAGGGTCCAGACATGGAGAGTTTTCCTGCACAGAGGCCGGGAGTGCATGCCACCCTGTTTGTTGAAATAGTACACAGTCATAGTGTTGTCAGTCTGGACCTGAACCACTTAACACCGAAGGAATGGAGCGAAGGCAGTAGTGCCGCCAGACTGCTCGGAGCTCCAGCAGGTTGATGTGGCATTGGGATTCCTCAGGGGTCCGGAGCCCGTGGATTCTGTGGTCCCCCATGTGGGCACCCCAGCCTGTGAGAGAGGCATCGGTCATCAAGATGACCATCGGCTTGGAGCAGACAAATGGGATCTCTTCCTGCAGATGCTCTAGAATGGTCCACCATTGGAGAGCATCCCACATCTTCTCGGTCAGGGTGACCAGCTGGTCGAAATGACCTAGTCGCTGAGTCCATTGGCTGGCCAGCTCCCATTGAAGGAGGTGCACATGCCATCGGACAATGGAGGTGCAGGCCGCCACGTAACCCAGAAGTTGCTGGAAGTCCCTGGCAGGGCGCAAGTGCCCAACCAGAAATGATCGGGCAAAGGAGGAGAGAAACCCTGCCCTGTCTGCTGGGAGCCTGACTCTGGCTCGGCAAGAGTCAACCTCTGCCCCAATGAAGCAGATCACATGCGAAGGCACCAGTTCCAACTTGGCCTCACTGACCAGGAGGCCAAGGTCGATGCAGATCTGGAGGGCCAGGTCCCTGGACCTCTCCACCTCCAGTCTGGAGGAAACTGCTATAAGCCAGTCGTCGAGATAGGGGTACACTCTGACCCCTCGAAGCCGAAGATGGGCTGCCACCACTGCAATGCATTTGGTGAAGACCCTGGGGGCTGACGACAGGCCGAACGGCATGGCTTAGAACTTGTAGAGTGTTCCCTCTGCCCTGAAGCAGAGGAAACTTTGGTGCAACAGACAGATCGGGATGTGGAAAAATACATCCTGCAGATCCAGACAGCAAAACCACATGCTCTGCTCGATAGATGGTATGATCTGAGACAGAGTTACCAACCTGAAGATGTGAGATCTGAGAAACTAGTTCAGGTCATGCAGATCTAAAATGGGGCGCCAGCCTCCCGTCCACTTCGAAACCAGGAAGTACCTGGAAATGAACCCTGGGTTGACAGAGGGATCTGTGACTCTGACCACCACCTCCTCGCGAAGGAGTTAGGTGATGTCACCCCAGACAGCTGACTGAGTGGCCAAGGATACCTTCTGCTCCTGTGAAGCGCAGGCTCGGCTTGGTGGGTACTGCTCAAATTCCAGAGGCAGCCCTTAGCCGACCACTTCCAAGACTCACCTGCCCATTGTGACAGCGGAACAGGCAGAAAGGAAGTGGCAGAGTTAGCCCCCCACGTAAGGATCCAGAGTGGGCATGGGGGTAGTCACCCCATCCCGTCAATGTGCAGGCTTGGAGGAGGAGGATCAGCCATAGAACCACCGGGACCCTTCCTTCTGGGCTTACATGCTGCCAAAGCCTGACTTAGGCCGAATGTGCCAGGATTGAGCCTGTTGCTGCTGCCTAGACTGGTACTGGGGCTGCTTGGCCACAGAGGCAGAAGACCAAAAGGGCTTGTCCTTCTGCTGTTTAGAACCCTGAGATTCCTTCTGGGTGGAAGTAACCGAGTTCAAGGTGGCATTGGACTTCTCGATGCATTGAAGGTGACCATCAACACCTGGACCGAACAAGTCAGTGCCCAGAAAGGGAACATCCGCCAATCTCTGCTGGGTGTCTGCCATAAAGGTCAAGTCCCTCAGCCAGGCCCTGCGGCACATGGCCACTGCGGCTGCCACCAAAAGGGCACAGGAATCCCCAATGTTCAGAGTCATCTGGAGCTGATGTTCTGCAACAGCCCGACCCTGGTCCCAGAGCTGCTTGACTGCGGCCTGAAGGTCCACGGGGAGATGAGGAAGCACCTCATCTAGAGAGCCCAGAAGGGCATGGGAGAAGTGTGCCATGCTGACAGCCAAGCTCGCCTGATGGAGACCAAGTAAAGAGGCAGCATAGACTTTTCTGGCAGAGTGGTCCAGTTTTTTGGACTCTTTGTCTGGAGGTCTATCAGTGTCTCCTGAATTGCCCGAGTACTAAAACACAGTTGGTTGCCAACCCCTCAGCTGAGGGGTGCTCCGTGGACCCAGAAAGGGAGCTGATGGAAACCACATACTTGCGGGCCATCTGGGCTGATTGCACAGAGCAGGAGGCAGGGTGCTGCCAAAGGTCCAGGGCCAGACCAACGATGGCTTTGGCCACTGGGAAGGCTTCTGTAGGAGAATCCCCCCTTATCCAGAATGTCTGTCAGGGGATATTGAGCCCATTTTTGGACATGCTCCAAAGGCAGGCATCCCCATGGATTCGCAGATGAGACGAAGAATGCCCATGAAGGATGTGGGACCTTCCTCCATTGAGAGACCGTCAAGCGAAACCTTACCAAGCGGACAAGAGTGCAGAGAGGAGTCCTTGGACTTTGAGGAATTTGGATAGATCGGCCGACCACCCGAGTCGCCTTCGATCCGCTGCAGATGGTCAGAAGTCAGAGTGACTAACAGCCTGTGCAGGAGGCCCTTAACGGGCTGAGACTCCTTGACAGGAGCCCCTGAGGGAGGCTGTTTAGGTGACGGCTCCACCATAATCAGCAGAGAGGCCGGTTTCAGCCGAGCCAGGAGGGTCTTCACTGGCTCCGCACATGGAGGACGGTGTCGTCTGGCTTCAGAGTAGTCGGCGTTGGCCTAGAGGGCAATAGCCATGTGATGGCCAGGGTCAACTTCGGATGAACCAACACCAACTGTTGCCACATAAGATCTTCATAGCGTCAACACAACTTGCGCTGAAGCCTCTCCTCTTCCGAGGAGGACAAGGATGAATAGCAGCGGTGCCGCTTCTTGGCATACCCAGAGTGGCATTTGTGAGTTCTCTTCAACCTGTCAGTCGAAGATGACCTAGATCTAGTCCTCGACCATCAGGGGGACCAACAGTGGTGCTCAGAAGTAGCCAGGGAGAACTGTGGATCCTCCAGGTCAGGGACAGGGACCATGAAGAGGTTCCCAGCAAGCTGGGTCTCCTCCTCAGTAGGTCCAGTCAGGACCAGAGTCCTGAACAAGGAATTGTCGGCCTCATCTAGCGACAATGAGTCAACAGGGTCAATAACAATTTTGACCAGGTAGTTGTCCCACATCTTAGCCAGCTGGCCTGATGGGGGCACCATGAAGCCAGTGGCCAAGGCCACAATGTTGACAAAAGTCGAAACTGGAATGTCCTGGGAACGAGACCACTCTCGATCCCAAGAACGAGACTAACAACACCACTTCTCTCTCGACTCCTTGAACTTTTACGGAAACGGGAGCTGCGTGAAGCGGACGGGCCCTCCCCCTTGGTCGGGAGAGACTGGCACAACTACTTGAAGGAGCTTGTAAAGGTGGATCCCAGTTTGAGTGGGACGAAGATGGATGTTGAAGAGGACTGATCGGTGGCCCAAGCCACCTCATCCTCGAAAGCCTTCATTCGTTCGAGTTGTTCAGCAGACCACAAAGCCTCAGAGACTGCCCAATGGGCTTCTTTCGATTTGACCAGCGGGTTCCATTTCTCTGGTCGGCCAAGCTGTAATGGGGCGAGATGATCATCTAACACATTTGGCTGGAACGAGTGACAGAAATCGCAAGCCTGGGTATCATGATTGTGACCCAGACAATAGACACATGTGGCGTGCGGGTCAGTGCGAGATATCTTCTGCCCGCAGGGGCACCAGCGGAATCCAAGCAAGGACTTGTCCTCCATCACTGTCGCGATCAAAGATTGAAGCGGTGAAACTCTAATGAGTTTACGTTTTAGTAAGTAATCCTAGGATTTAAGCACCAGGGCCTTCTCAACATGGGAGCTGTAAGTAGGGAACCTGATTCTTCCAAGCGGAAAGAAATCGTGCATCAAGGGGCGGAGCTGAGGAATATACCACCCAGGTCGGTGGGAGGAGCTAGTTTAAAGACGTCCGGCAAGATATATATAAAGGGAAAGGACATGCCAAATAGTGTGGATAGAACATATCCACATCCCCAGAAAGAACAGGTTACGCACCTGTAACAGTAGTTCTAGGAGTGGTATATGTTGTTCATCCACACTTATTGGCATGTCCCTTTCCCCTTTAAGGATCACCGGAAGTCTTCAAGCTGGCTCCTTCTACCCACCCGGGTGGTATAAACCTCGGCTCTGCCCCATGACGCCAGATCATAGCCCGCTGGAAGCAAGGTGTTGTGCGTCCGCAGCCGGGGAGGTTGGGTGGGTCCATATGGATGAACAACATATACCACTCCTAGAACTACTGTTACAGGTGAGTAACCTGTTCTTCTAGGATCGTGGATATGTTGTTCATCTACACTCTTTGGCAGACTCCTAGCAGTTCTCCAGGAAGGAGGAAGGCAAGGCGTACACCCCCTACTTAGGGAACAGAGATTGAAGAACTGAGGCACCAAAACCAGCATCCCGGCGAGACGCAAGGTTGATGTGGTAGTGGGTGATGAAGACGTTTGCTGACTTCCAGGTAGCAGCCCGGCAGACTTCCTGGATAGGGATGTCCCTGGAAGCAGCCACCGATGCAGCAGTATGGCGGGTAGAATGAGCTCTTATCCCTCTGGGAGGCTCCTTGCCCGCCAACTCATAACACAGACCTATGCATGATGTAATCCATCTTGCAATGGTCTGCTTCACTGCAGGTCTGAAAGAAGCGGCTTCAGCATAGGTGACAAACAGCTGGCGAACTTCTCCCTGAATTTCCGACATCCTCTCCTTGTAGTAGGAGAGAGCATGTCTCAGGTTCAAAGTAAGGAGCCTGTACCCGGCCTCCAAGGTATAGGTTGGGTAGTAAACTGGCAGAGTTAACACCTGGTTGAGGTGAAACTCTGACGCCACCTTCGGAAGGAATTTCGGGTGGGGACGCAGGACAACTTTGTCCCTGTGGAAGACCAGAAAAGGGGAGTCCACCGAAAGCGCCTGGAGCTCCCCTGTCCTTCTGGCTGACGTGATAGCCACCAGGAAGGCCGTCTTCCACGACAAGTGTGACAACTCGCACTTGAACATGGGTTCGAATGCCTTGCCCATGAGCTTTGCCAATACCAGCAGTAAATCCCATGGAGGTGGAGGTTCATGCACCGGAGGGGATATGTGATCCAGGCCTTTGAAAAACTGCTTGACCAATGTCTGCTGTGCCAACGTCGGCTGACCAGCCCGCGCCCGGTAAGCAGAGATGGCTGCCAGGTGCACCCTAAGGATCGATGACCGTAGACCCCCTTTGGAAAGAGAGACCAAAGGTAGTCCAGAATGTTAGCTATGGGGCAGAACAGAGGGTCCAGGCCCTTGTCATGACACCAAATGGAAAACCGCTTCCATCTGAAGGCATAACACTTCCTGGTCGATTCCTTTCTAGATGCCTCCACAACAGTGTAGACATCTTCAGAAAGACCCAAAGCCTGGAAATCTAGCCACTCGGGTACTTGTCTGTGAGGTGCAGGGATTGAAGGTCCGGATGGTATACCTTCCCCTGACTGAGTGATATCAGGTCCTGGTGTGTACAAAGCCGCCCCGGGGGCCTGCAGCTGAGGCTGAGGAGATCTGGATACCAGAACTGGCGCGGCCAGTCTGGGGCTACCAGTATCACCTGCACCTTGTCCCTCCTCACCTTGAGGAGCACCTTGTGGATCAAGGAAAATGGAGGAAAGGCGTAGAGGAAGCCTGGGGTCCAGGGCCTTGAGAAGGCTTCCCCCTGCAGTGAACCCTGCTGGGGGGGGGGGGCAGGCATGAAAGAGCCTCAGCTTGGTGTTTTCCTTGGAGGCAAACAGGTCCACCATCAGTTTGCCCCAACAAGAAAATAGGCTGTAAGCTACCTCTGGATGAAGAGACCACTCGTGGGATGTCTGGCCTAGACTGCTGAGAGCATCCACCGGATGGTTCAAGGCTCCTGCCACATGGACGGCTAAGAGATCCACCTCCAACTGGCCCACAAGAGTCCAGATGCGGAGCACCTCCTTGCACAGAAGACGGGAGTGTGTGCTGCCCTGTTTGTTGAGGTAGTACATGGTCATGGTATTGTCCGTCTGGACTTGAACCAATTGACCCTGGAGCTGAGGAGTGAAAGCCGACAGTGCCAGTCTGACTGCTCTGAGCTCCAATAGGTTGATATGGCATAGGGACTCCTCGGAGGTCCAGAGTCCCTGGGCCCTTTCGTCCCCTATGTGGGCTCCCCAGCCCATGAGAAAGGTATCGGTCATGAGAACGACCGTCGGCTCGGGGTGGACAAACGGGATCCCTTCCTGCAATTGGTCTGGAGCAGTCCACCACTGGAGAGCATCCCACATCTTCTGAGTTACAGTGATCAGCTGGTCAAATTGACCAAGGCACTGAGTCCACTGGTCGGCCAGCTCCCACTGGAGGGGGTGCAGGTGCCACCGGGCCCAACGAACCACTGAGATGCACGCCGTCATGTAACCCAGAAGGCGCAGAATGTCCCGGGCAGGGCACAACTGCCCAACCAGAAATGATTGGGCAAAGGAGGAAAGAACCTCCGCCCTGTCCGCCAGGAGCCGAGCTCTGGCTTGACAAGAGTCCAACTCTGCCCCGATGAAGCCCATCATAGAAACATAGAATTTGACGACAGATAAGGACCGCTTGGCCCACCCAGTCTGCCCATTTCCCTACCTGATGGATAAGCTGCAGATCCTAGTTAACCAGCAGCCTACTTCTTCCTACCCCCACCCCCTAGAATTGCCTTATGACTGTCCCATGCATGCTTGAATTCCACCACTGTTTTTGACTCCACAACCTCCTCTGGAAGGCCGTTCCATACATCCACAACCCTCTCTGTGAAAAAATACTACCTTAAATTACCTCTGAGCCGCCCCTTCTATCTTCAAATTGTGCCCCCTTGTTCTTGCACACCTCTTTTTTTGAAAGATGCTACCCTCTTGGACTTTGTTGATTCTCTTGAGGTACTTGAAAGTTTCTATCATGTCCCCCCTCTCCCTCCTTTCCTCGAGGCTATACATATTAAGCTCCTTAAGTCTCTCTTCATATGTCTCCCGGTGCAGACCCTGCACCATTTTAGTGCCCTCCTCTGGACAGCTTCCATTCTGTCTATGTCTTTTCGGAGATTGGGTCTCCAGGACTGCACATGATACTCCAGATGGGGTCTCACCAGCTGTCTGTACAGAGGGATAATAACTTCTTGTTTTCACTGGTGATGCCTCTCCATGCATCCCAGTATCCCCCAGCCCTCCTTGCTGCCCTCTCACATTGCTTGCCCACCTTTAGGTCATCTGATATGACTACCCCCAGGTCCCTTTCCATTTTTGTTGTTGTTAGTATCTCACCCCCCATTGTGTACTCTTCCCCTGGGTTTTTGTTTCCCAGGTGCATTACCTTGCACTTCTTAGCATTGAATCTAAGCTGCCATACATTTGACCATTCCTCTAACCTTGCCAAGTCCCTTCTCATCCTTTCCACCCCACCTTGTGCATCAACTCTGTTGCAGATCTTTGTGTCATCTGCAAAGAGACATACTTTTCCTTCTAGTCCCTCTGCAATGTCACTCATAAAGACATTGAAGAGGACCGGTCCTAATACTGAACCCTGCAGTACCCCACTACTAACCCCCCTTTTTCAGAGTGGACTCCATTTACTATTACTCTCTGTGTCCTATTCTCCAGCCAATTCTTTACCCAGGCTGTCATCTTGGGACCCACTCCCAGGCTGGCTAACTTGTATATTAATCTTTTGTGTGGGACTGTGTCAAATGCCTTGCTAAAGTCTAGGTAGGCCATGTCCACAGCCCCTCCCTGATCAACTACTTTGGTCACCTAGTCAAAGAAATCTATCAGATTTGTCTGGCATGACCTTCCCGCTGTGAATCCATGCTGCCTTGGGTCCTGTGCCCCTCTGGCCTCTAGATACTCAACAATTCTTTCCTTCAGAAGTGATTCCATCATTTTCCCTACCACTGAGGTTAAACTAACAGGTCTGTAGTTTCCTGCTTCTGTCTTGCTCCCACTTTTGTGAAGGGGAATCACATCTGCCCTCCTCCAGTCCTCGGGTACCACCCCATCCTCCCATGATTTGTTAAAGAGGGTAGTCAGTGGTGTCACTAGTTCTACCCTTAGTTCTTTTAGAATTCTGGGCTGAATCCCATCAGGCCCCATTGCTTTGTCCACCTTCAGTTGGCCTCGTTAATTAGGAGGCCGAGTTGGGAGCAGGTCTGGAGGGCCAGATCCCTGGATCTCTCCACTTCCTGTAGGGAGTGACCTGCCAGAAGCCAGTCATCGAGGTAAGGGTAAATTCTGATCCCCCAACACTGTAGATGGGCCGCCACCACTGAAGTGCATTTGGTGACGACCCAGGGGACTGATGACAGGCCGAACGGCATGGCTCGGAACTCGTACAAGGTCCCTTCGACCTTGAAGCAGAGGAACCGCTGATGGGACGGATGGATTGGGACACGAAAGAATGCATCCTGCAGATCCAGTGAACAAAACCACATGTTTCGCTCCAAGGATGGAATGATATGGGACAGAGTGACCAGCTGAAAGGTGCGAGACCTGAGAAATTGATTCAGGTCATGGAGATCTAGAATGGGGCTCCAGCCCCCCCCCCCCATCCGCTTAAGCACCAGGAAGTACCTGGAGACAAAGGCTGGGTCTGTTGGAGGATCCACCACAGGAGCTATTGCCTACTTGAGGAGGAGCTGAGCAACGTCGTCTTGAAGAGCCAACTGGGTATGAGTGAATACCCGTTCCTCCCGAGGAGCGTAGACTTGGCTGGGAGGATACTGCTCAAACTCTAGAGGCAGTTCCTGACCAACCACTTCGAGAACCCACCTGTTCAAAGCAACAGCAGACCAGGCGGAAAGGAAGTGGTGGAGCCAGCCCCCCACGGGAGGACCCAGAGCTGTTGTGATGGGAGTAGGGGTGGCAGCCCCCACCCCGTCACTGAGCAGGCTTGGAGGAGAAGGCTCCAGGACCTGAGCCACAGCCTCCTTTACAGGCCTGTTGGGGTCCAGGCTTGGGCCGAGGGTGCCAAGCTTGAGCCTGCTGCCAATGCTGGTGCAGCTGTCCTCCTTGGAAGGAGGACTGCTAAGCCGCAGGAGAAGAGTGCCGAAAGGGCTTCCTCTTCTTCTTCTGCTGGTTCTTGCCTGAAGAACTCTTAGAAGTAGCGTCCAAGGTGGCATTGGACTGTTCTATGCGCTGAAGGTGACCGGCCACTCCTGGGCCAAACAAGTCAGTTTCGAGGAAGGGCACGTCAGCTAATTTGTGCTGAGTATCTGCCAGGAAGGAGGAGAGCTTCAGCCAAGCCCTGCGGCGAGAGGCAACTGTGGCAGCCATCGAGCGGGCACAAGAGTCCACAATGTCCAGGGCCGTCTGGAGCTGCTGTCTGGCCACAGCTCAGCCCTGGTCCCGGACCTGCTTGACCGTGGTCTGCATGTCCACTGGGAGATGTGGGAGAACTTCGTCTAACGACTCGAGAAGGGCGTGAGAGAAGTGTGCCATGATGACAGCCGAACTTGCCTGACAAAGGCCCAAGAAGGAGGCCACATAGACCTTCCTCACCGAATGGTCCCAGAGCTTGGACTCTTTGTCGGGAGGTCGGTCTATGTCAGCAGAACTGCCAGCATGTCTGAACACAGAGGCGGTCACCAGGCTCTTGGCCGAAGGGTTCTCTGTGAACCCCACAAGGGACCCCATGGGTACTGCATACCTGCGGGCCATGCAGGCAGACAGAGCTGGACAAGAGGCAGGACGCTGCCAGAGTTCAAGTGCCAGACCAAAAATGCCTTCGGCCACAGGAAAGGCCTCCATTGAGGTATCCCCTCTTGAGGATGTCCATGAGGGGGGTACTCAGCCTTTTTTTGAATGGGTTCCAGGGTCATCCCTGTGGACTCACAGATGAGGTGAAGGATCCTTTGGAAGGAGGAAGGACCTTCCTCCATCCCTAGGCCAACGAACGACTCATCATCCCCAGGATGAGAGTGAAGTCCAGTGATGTCCGAATCCGAGGAGTTGAGATATAGCGACCTGCCGCTCAAATCACCCTCAACACGCCGAGGGCGGTCCAGGGTGACTGTGACCAATAAACACCGGGGAAGCCCGGTGTCTGGTCTGTCTTCTTTTGAAGAAGCCCCTCACACAGGCTGCTTAGGCGGTGGTTCCACCACGATGGGTGGACAGACCGGTTTAGGCTGAAGGGGTGAATTTGCCGGCCCACAGGTGGGGGAACCACAGATTTCAGCTCAAAAGGGGTCGGCTTCGGCCTAGGAGACGAAAGACAAGTAATGGCCTGGGAAGGAGCCAGAGTAGGCTTGTGCCCGGACAAGATCAGCTGTTGCCACGTGAGGTCCTCTTAGCGCCAAAGGAGTTTCCGCCGGAGCCTCTCCTCATCCGAGGAGGACGAGGACGACTGATGGCATCACCTCTTCTTAGTGCACTTATGGGACCTCGAATGAAATCGGACAGGCCAACTTGGTCGCTCCAGAGACACCGGCAGGACCGGTGACATCCAGGGGTCCAGAATCGGTCCTCGATGGGAACACCAGCGGGCTGGGTCTACTCATCGGGGAAGACAAAGACCAGAGTCCTTTCCAAGGAGTCATCGGCCGGAGCTGGCGACAGTGGGTCAATGGGGTCGATGACATTCTCGACCTCGTCGACCGCATCTTCGGCCATCTGGCCTGACGGAAGGTCCAAAAAGCCAGCAGCCGAAGAAGCAATCTTGACCGAAGTCGAGACCATATGCTCTTGGGACTGGGACCTCTCTCGGTCCCAAGAGCGCCTTCATCAAGAAGAAGGCTTACTCAGCTCCTTCTCCCGGTTATGGGATTGGAAGGAGTGCAAGCTCGCAGGCGCCTCTCCCTGGGTGGGAAGAGACTGGCACAACTCCCGGAAGGAGCCCGAGAAAATGGAGCCTAGGTTGAGAGGAATGAGGAAGTCCCGATTGTAGGAGGCACGAGCCACTTCTACCTCGAATGGCTGCATGCATTCCAATTGTTCGTCGGAGCCTGCAGCCACAGAAACCACCCACCTAGCCTGCTTGGACTTCACTGGAGGGTTCCTTTTCCCCCAGCCTCCCCAACTTTAAGCATGCCAGGCGGTTGTCCAGAATGTTGGAATGGAAGGCCAAGCAAAAGCTGCAGGATGAGGTGTCATGGCCGACACCTAGGCAGTAGACACACATGAGATGGCGATCGGTGTGTGACATCTTCTTGGGGATCGGTGCACAACATCTTCTGGCCGCAAGGACACCGGCGAAATCTGGGGGAAGATTCTTCCTCCATAATCGAAGATGCAAAGGAGTGATCGCTAACTCGAACGAGTTTTAATTTCGGTAACACTGAAGTTTTGAAAGCCAGGGCCTATGAAATGCATGAGCACGAGGGAGGCAAACTGAATCTTCCAGCAGAAAGGAAGATCTGGCGTCATGGGGCGGAGCCAAAATATATACCACCTGGGTGGGTGGGAGGAGCCCGCTTGAAGACTTCTGGTGATCTTTAAAGGGGAAAGGGACATGCCAATAAGTGTGGATGAACAACATATTCACGATCCTAGAATCACTATTATGTACTCATGTAAGCAAATGCTGCCTGTCACCAGACATAAACTCAACCATAAGTGCACAGAGACTCAGCGAACATGCCTCGACGACGTTCATGGACAGACAGCCTCATCTCTGAAGGCTCCATGTACACATACTTTGGACAAACGCAAGTACAAAATGTACCCTTGTTCTCCTCTGCACACCTTATCTCTGTAGTGTCTTTAATACTTGAATATGATGGGGGGTAACTTACTTATTCCTAGATGGTGATCCTTACCATATCCCTAATGGTACCAATTAGGTTGCACTCTGCAGGGACTGTTGTGTACAGATTCTCATGTACTTGTTTTTATTTCTGCCTTTGTATTTTCTGTGAAAGTTTCTTTTTATAAAAATAAAGTTAAAAGTCTAATGGGGTATAGACCTTGGAGGGAGGAATGTTTGTAAACTTCAAAACCATACAGTATATCTCACTTTAAGAATGAACTAAAATAGCCAGCCCAGTGGCATGGAGGGCTGCGGCACCAGTGCCTTACCTCCTGCCACACCTGCAATCCATGTTCGGTGATAAGCATGGGTTGCTGGGGGTCAGCCGGGGGAGGACAGGGGGGGCGGTCGCTTGGCAGCTCTCTTCTCCGGAATAGGGGAGGTTTGTTCTCCCGGCCTTTGACCATCACCATGTGGAGGTGTGGTGGTGGTGCGGGTAATGGAGGGGAGCCAGGCACTAGGCTAGGGGTGGGAGGAGTGGAGTCACTCGGGCCAAGGCATATATACGTGCCTCCATGGACACCCAACCTTGTCTGGGGCTCTGGGGTAAAGCCAGGGAGAAAATAGGTGGAAAAATTGGGGGTTGGGACTTGATAAAGACCCCCCACTTGCACTGATGGTCTGCCCGAAATTGGAGGATGTGTGACTCGGAACGGCGTCGGAGCCAGAACAAGGAGGGCTGATATAGCCGCCTAGCCTGCTAGGGGAGAATAAAGGAAAATATGTTGGGGGGGGGGATTAACTAAAATAAAAACAAAGCAGGGCATATTAATGCTTCTACCAGAAATACATTACCAAACTAAATGGTCCCAGATCCCTGGCAATACCATTCCAGTGCTCTAACCATTACACTATGGGTTCACATGGTTAGCAGGCCTTACAGCACATAGCTTAGTGGTTAGAGCACTGGAACGGTATTGCCAGGGGTCTGGGTTCAATTCCCAGTGGGGCACACTTTTCCCTTCTCATTTCCATCTATGATTTAAAAATGTCAGGCACAAGCCGGCCCAGTGGCGTAGAGGGCTGAGGCAATGCAGGCCTTACCTCTCACCATGCCAGCGACCCATGTTTGAGAATGAGCACGGGTGCAGGGGTCAGCGGGGGGGGGGGAGACCGGGCAAGGATTGAGCAGCTGCTAGCAGCTCTCCTCTCCCGGAAAGGGGAGGTCGTTTCTCCTGGCCTTTGACCGCCACCATGTGGAGGTGTGATGGTGATGCAGGCTAGGGCAAGGAGATGGGCACTAGGCTAGGGGTGGGTGGAGCAGAGTTGGCCTGGGCCAAGGTGTGCAAGTGCACACCTCCACGCACATGCGTTGTCCTTGTCTGGGGACTTTGGGGAATAAGGGGAAAACAGATACTCAGGGGGCTAAGGCTGAATGAAGCCCCGCACATTGGCTCCAACAGTTCCACCAGGTAGAGGACAGTGTACCTGAATGACAGCAGAAGTCCAGTGTCGGATGGCCAACACAAGCCGCCACCCACCGGGAGGATAAACAATGGATCAAAAAAAAAATGCCAAGCACAGGCTAAGCTGCACAGAGGAGGAGTGTCTGGTGATAATTCAAACTGTATGGTAACATTTTTAAATGAGGTTGACAAATCAGTGATATTATCTCTCTCTATCTCTCTTCTTACTCTTGGCCTAGTCCACAGCCCCAGATGGCTTCAGCATAGCAACAGGACAGTGGCCCTAGGTGACAGGCAGCACAGTACCAAGACAGTGGTCTCACGTGACTGGCAGCACAGCAACAGGACAGTAGCCCTAGGTGACAGGCAGCACAGCAACAGGACAGTAGCCCTAGGTGACAGGCAGCACAGTACCAGGACAGTGGCCCCACGTGACTAGCAGCACAGCAACAGGACAGTAGCCCCAGGTGACTGGCAGCACTGCACCAGGACAGTGGCCCCAGGTGACTGGCAGCACTGCACCAGGACAATGGCCCCAAGTGACTGGCAGCACTGCACCAGGACAATGGCCCCAAGTGACTGGCAGCACTGCACCAGGACAGTGGCCCCAAGTGACTGGCAGCACTACACCAGGACAATGGCCCCAAGTGACTGGCAGCACAGTGCCAGGACAGTGGCCCCAAGTGACTGGCCGCACAGCACCAGGACAGTGGCCCAGGTGACTGGCAGTACAGTGCCTGGACAGCAACCCCAGATGACTGGCAGTACAGTGCCTGGACAGTGACCCCAGGTGGCCAGCTAATGTCTGGGAGGGATATATAGAAAGCCAGTGGTACAGAGCCAGCATTTTGACCCCAGTAACCAGCAGTACAGTACATTAATAGGGTTTCCAGTTACGGGCATTACAGCACCCAGATGGTACTCCCAAGGTCTCAGGCAGAAAAACACATAGACAGAAGCTGGTCGTACAGCACCGCCATCCTTTGAACTGCGACTACACCCCATGATACCCGGAGGCCTTGTGGAAGTTCATCAAGTATATCAACTGTGTTTGATACTCACACTGGCAGAGGGGGTAATTGAAGTATCCTGGGGCACACTGGGTACAAGCGAAGCCTTCAAATCCAGCATGGCACACACAGCTCCCAGTCTCAGCATCACAGCTCCCATTAAACACCCCTGGCCCATAGCACTGGCATGCTGCAAAAGAGAATGTTTCACTTAACAGCCCTGTCACAGCCCGTCCATCTCAAGAGTGTCCCTTTCATTGCAAGTGAGGCCAATTAATTCCTGCAGTGCATTAAAGTGCTTGACAGTACTGAAGACTGAACTCCTCTATCCACACAACAGGTACAGTACAGACAACCACAGAGCAAGCTTCCCCACGCACTGTCCTTCCAATGTGCCTTACCATTACTGATGTCAATTGTACTGTGATTTTGTGGTGCAACTTTACATCACAAACATATCTTAAATGTTATACATTTTATTCCTCTTCCTTGTAACTGTATTATCTTATTGTTTTCACATGGGTATACCGATGAATGAGGACAGAAAAAGAGCGAGTCAATTGAGTGTGTCCTGATTTCCTACGTGATTTAGTCTGCCCACCCAGAGTCCTTCTTGCACCCCGGCCCCCTTCCCTCTTATTCCTAAAAACCTCTTTGAAAGTGTCCCATTATTCTTTCTTTCTATGCACAGTCTCCTTTGCACTTTAAGGAACACCTTTAGGTAACAAGGTATGAGAAGAGCATGCTTTATTATGGGCTAAAAGCACACCTCGGGAAGCGAGGCACGAGGGGAAGCACAGTGCCTTATGAACCCGAAATGCCATTATTCTACAAATACACACACTCTGGAGTGCCTTTTATGTTTTTATTTTTTCTATATGCTCGTTCCTATGCCACACCTGACCTATCCCTCAGGGTCCCCCAAGATGTCTGGCTCTGCCAAACTCCAGTCCCCTCTAACCACCCACTTCCATGCTGCTGCGGTCTCAGACACCCCCCTCCTCCAGGGCAAGGAAGGAGGAAGGGCCCCACCTACCTGAACATGTTTTCATCAGATACCTGAGGGTTCCGGGGCAGTCCATCTTCAATTCACAGGTGGCTGTCATCAAGCAGGTTGTGGGGTCTTTTCCTTGTTTCTCTCCACCTCATGGTTGCAGGCACATGCCAGAGATCCTAGGTGCATGTGCATGCACCAGATCCCAGTCAGCGACCCTCCCTCCCACACCACCCTCGACTGCACTGCCACCTATGGTCACCTAGGTGGCAGTATTGCAGTGAGGGCAGCAATCTTCACACCCCAGAGGAGGAGAGTGTCCCCCGGGACACTCAACCCCCCCTCCACTCAGCCAGCCCCTGACAACCTGAGCTTGTTCCCAAACTTCGTGCGCCAGTGTTGCAAGCAGTAGCGCTACCGCTGTGCTGACGAGCCAGTACCTGAAGTGCCCTTTTGTGATTATAAAATGGCCTCCCTGGTTTTTAATTTAAGAACTGTATAATTAGGTTCAGAAAGATTTGCATTTTTGACCTATGCTGTTGTGCTGCAATAATACACAGTCATATGATCAGATTCCACCAATCACAGCACATGATTTTCCCAAATGCATTTTAAAATTGTACATATGCTTTTGCTCAACTGATTTGCCCCTCTTCAAGATTTTCTTGAATAAACATGTAAATTAATTGACTGATTCCTGTCATGGAGGGGCCACAATGTAGGTGAGAGGTTAGATCCGACACTGTGCCCATTTAATCCTTGGTCACTCATGTGAGACTGCCAGCAAGGATGCAAATTAGTGCCAGCTGGGATGATGGTTCTGTGACATGGATACCTGTACACCAGTAATTATACTGAAACCAGGACAACTCATTTCACAAAAACCACTGAGCAGCTATCCAGTGATAATGGGCATGTCTGGGGCAGCACCAATGTGTCGCAGTGGCAGATATGCACTTAGCAAACATGAAGAATGCAGTGTAGGCCAGCACTGGTTATGGGAGTGCAAGGCTGACCATGAAAAAGGCAAAACGGTATGGATGCTTCCTATTTCACTGGTGCTGTCTCAAACAAGGACTGTCCAGGGACATGAAGAAGAGAGGGTCGAGGGCCATTAAGACACTAACTTGGAATAACAGTACAGGCTGGGTGGGTTTGCTCTAGAAACAATGAATTTGTCAGCAGAAAAGCACTGCTTGGCACACCCAGTCTGATCAACTGTTCCCTGCCTATTCTACATCCACAGATCTTATATGGTCTCCGGCGACTCTCCCTGTTTCTGTTCTAATATCCCACGTATGCTTGAAGCCCCCCATTGTTTTGCCTCCGCCACTTCTGCTGGCAGTCTGTGACAGGCATCTACCACCCATTCAATGATAAAATACTTCCTCACAGCCCACTCAAACTCTCCCCCTCCCAGCTTCACTGCATGTCCCCTGGTCCGGGTTACTTTCTAATTTGAAAGAGACTCCCCTCCTGCACCCTGTTCACCCCTGTGAAGTACGTGTAGGTCCCAGTCATGCCATCTCTAACATGGTTGGAGGGTATGCTTGGATCTTGTGGGTGGGGGACTTACTGTTTTCATTTGTAATATCTGGTCTGCAGGTCTGAACCACTTACTATCTATCATTTAATGGGGCTTTGTTTTTTTCTGGCCTAGCAACTGGGGCTAGCCCCCCCCCCCCCGACAAGGGCAATAAGGGGGTTCAGTTAGGCTTGCATAAGTTTTCTGAGTAAGATTTAGAGACTTTGTTGGGGGGGGGCTTTTTTGGCAACTGAGTGGGGGGAGTGTAAGATATAAAACTGAATACTAGTCAAATAGTGTGGATATTGGAACAAAGAGGTACAGTACAATAATGTTCAACTACAAATTCAGATTCCATGAACACTGCCAATGCAGGAGGTATTCATGCTTATGTCACATAGCACAAGATGGTAGTCATGCCTGTACCACGTGTTGCACGATAGGCCTAGATCCATTTATGTGGGTTCATACTGTATATGCTGTAATGTACGTTAGAATTAAAACACTGTCCCTTTAACAGGTAACCTCAGAATAACTATTTCTATAAAGTCTAGTGTGGACCTGTTATGTCTCAAGATAAGGGAGACAGGTATATAGCCCAGGAAGGCATAAAATATCCCACTATGACTTTCCATGACAGGGAAAGGTAATGTAGTGACCTAGGGGTCAGGGGTTAAGCCAAATGCATGGACCAGATGTCACTGGGGTTGACATGAAACCTGACATAGAACCACAGTGACACCTGAAGGAAAAGGTAAACTGTTGCACCCTAATACATGTATTGTCTTGGAGCCATTAACCCACCGCAGAGGGAAAAAGGTGGATGTGTCCAGGAAAATGACCATCATGTATTTATAAGACACACATTTTGAACTCAGGCAGCTGAATAGTGTTTAAGTTGGAAGGCAGACAGTCTGTCCGTCTGGCATATACTTGAAGACCCAAAAGTATATGTGCAGGCCTGGAAAAATCTCTAAAACCAGACCAGAGTGTATGGAAAATAGTCTTTTCACACACTGAACTGAAAATTCTGATTGTAAGTCAGAATTTTGGAAACCAAGACTTTTCACCAAGGAGCATCTGGAGACTTTTAAAAGGACATCCAGAGACTTGGATCAAGGACTTGCCACAAACTCTACTGCATAATGAACTGTTATCTCCACAAGAACATTTAAAATATTGTCTGAACTCTAACATCAAAACAAGGTATAGTTTAGAATACAGTATCTAGTGTTTTCTGTAAACCATCCAGTTTTACTTTTGTTATTGTCTGCATTTCAAAGTTCTTCCAAACTGTAGACCTTTCTGTATTGCTTTTATTTTAAGTAAACTTTTATGATTTTCTTATCAACTCTGCCTGGGGTCTGGTTGTGTGATTTAACATTTTAACAGAAGGGTTCTGAAAAGACTGTGTGCCTTGCAAGATAGAACCACTCGGCTATCGAAAAAACTACTTAGGAAAGACGTAGCCAGTGGTCATGGTGGGATTCAAATACTGAAAGTAGTACAGAGTCAAGGGAGCTCAAAACTACAGAATCCACCCTCCCACTGGGAGAGAAAGGCTGGTAAGTCTTCCCGAAGCCCTTACTCCTGCTCACAAGTTCTTAAAAAGGGGGATCCTCTCTGCAAACAGGAGGTTCTGCCGGGCTGCCCGAGGCTTGGGGGTCAGGGGGCTCATGACACCACATACTGTGGGGATGTAGTCAAATGCATGCACATGCTGCAAGTCAGTCATGCCCACATCACAGAGTGGGAGGGAGGCACATCCACATCACGTGAAATGAGGCAGGTTCACCCTAGCACAGGGTACAATGAGGAAGGCACATCCAAGTCACATGGTTCAGGAAGGCAGTCACGTCCAGTCGCACAGTGCAGCAAGGCAGTCACACCCATGTCACATGGTAAAGTGAGGCAGTTGCACCCATGTCACATGGTAAAGTGAGGCAGTCACACCCATGTCACATGGTAAAGTGAGGCAGTCACACCCATGTCACATGATGAAGCGATGCAGCCATGCCCACAGCACAAGGTGAAGTGAGGCAGTCACTCCTACATCACATGATGCAGGAAGGCAAGAATGCCAGAACAGCAGCACACTTCATGGCAGCAAATCTATTATCCAAAACTTACAAAAAAGCTTGGTATGCAAATCAAAATGCTCCTAGCTGAAGTCAGGGCTTTCACTAGCATATCCAATTTAAAGACAGCTTGCCCAATATTCTCTTTTAATTCATGCTGTTTATTTTTATCTGGTTCAAAAGATAACATAACATGATATAACCAAGAAAATATGTCTGTCAGAGCACGTCTACAGCATAGCTTCACTACCAATCCTAAGCACCTGCTAGCTTTATAGCTTGCTAAGCCAATTAGAATTTGGCAACTTACCCTGGCAATTGATTCCATAGTAACCAGGTGCACAGCTGTCACAGTAAACTCCTTGAAAGTTAGGCTTGCAGACACAAACCCCCCTTACAGTGTCCCGCCGGCAGGCGTTGTCCATGGTCCCTGCAACGTTGCAGTCACAGTCTGCAAAGCAGCGAGAAAGAGGAAGACAATGCATTACAGTCATACATTTTTCCAACTGCTGCTACATGAGAAAGAGCGAGCAGTATTCCTCAGTCATCATTTTAACACAGTGTTCTACCACCTCACTACTTTTTTGAATCCAGTAACATAGCATCGTGGTGATGTAAGTGACTTAACTGTCCATCCTGTCCACCCCTCCTGACTCATGGCAGTCACACATACCCAATTTGAGTAGTGACACACATCCAAACTTATTAGCTGGAAACTCACCGCTACTCACACTGTGTAAACCTCAATGTCATTCTCAAATTGGCCTAGTCCTACCTTTAAAGCCCGACAAGTGCTAGCTTCCACAACTTCACATGGTAGGCAATTCCACAAGTTAACCATTTGTGTCACCTACAGTAGTCCCTCACTATAGTGAACCCTGCTATAGCAAATCTCCGTGTGTAACTAATGCAGAAGCTGGTGCCTGCTGCAGACTGCCAATCAGCTGATGCAAGTACACGTCTCACTCGCTATTTACCAATGGCCTCCTGAGTGACCTAGTGGCAGCAGAATGTACCCAGGTCAGTGACTTCCTTAAAAAAGTAAACTTTAAAGATGTTGCAATTTTGGTCGTCGAGGTGTGGACACAACTCACCGAGGCTACTGTTAGCCAATGCTGGAGAGCTACTATAGATGCCACTTTTGGTGACCTTTTGCAAAATGATGTTGACACTGATGATAATCCAGATGACACATGAGATTGAAAACATGGCAAAAGATCTGAACTTAACTAAAACTAACCACTCAGTCTAGCCCGCTGGCACAGAAGTAGCACTACCACTTGCGACACAGACAACCCAGGTTAGGAAGCGAATCTAGGCTGTTGGAGGACTGCCCAGGGGGAGGAGGATGGAGCACTGTAGGACTGCTCTCCGTTTCCGAGGGGTGAGAGGGGAAGAGCCAAGTGCCTGTTTGACCCTGGTGGAAGCTGCGGGAAAGGTAGCCAGAGCCAAGAAGGTGAGGAGGTGTGGCAGACATCTGTGCACATCACACTGGAGCACGTGGCATGCACCATGATGTCAATGCGCGCCACATCTCTCCAGGGATGGAAACCAGAGGAAAACGAGTTCAGCAGCAGGATGATGTGCTCCCACAGGTCCCGCACCTGACTACCTGGGCATGCCAGCCCAAACTGCATACGCTGTCAACAGGGCTAGGGAAATACCACCAACCCTGCCGGGGGGTAAGCCCTGGGGGAAGACAGCTAGCAGGTAAGTCCCAGTGAACATCGGAGTGATGGGGCTGGGGTGCTCATTGGAAGGAGCGTTGACCACTAGGAGAGAGAAATAATTAAATAAAACTAACCACTAAGCAAGCATAACTGGCTAAAATATATCAAGATCAGTTCCACCCATGAACACCTCAGTAACAATGAGACTGTTTGCGACATCAGGAATGCCAAGGATCAGGAGGAGTGGACTGATGGGGAGGAGGAGGAGGAGGAAATCAGTGTCCTCTGTTACCAGCAGGAGATATCAGGCTTAGTCTCAACGTGCTCTGTTGCAGGATCTTCAACATGCTCTATTGCGCAATCCCCTCAATGTGTTTTGTCACAGTATCTTCAACATGCTCCATTGTGCTCAATCTCCTCAATGGGCCTTTTAATGCAGTTTCTTCGGTATGCTCTGTAGCTGCCCATGCCCCCAACGTGCTCTGTTTAACAGCCTCTCCTACATGCTCTGTTATGAACAATCTGGGCTTCTCCAAGGGTGTAAAAAATGTCACTACAGGCAGGTAGGATGTGCCTGTAAGGTACAGGATCCTTACTCTGAATTTCCTTCTTTACTGTGGATGGGAACCCTGCCATTAGTGTAACACAGGCTTTTTTCCCCTAATGGGATATCTGTTCATACCTACCTCCAAGTCTGTCGATCGGTCTGACTATTTGACTATTAGGGAAGTGTGACAGGGTAGAATAGGACCCTGTCCCATTTGTTATGGAGAAAGTGTTTAAGGATCTTTCCTTTTCTGTCTCTTCTCTGTCTGGCTGTGCCACCAAATTTTCCTGTGAGACTTCGGACTTGATCAACCTGAACAGTCTTGCAATTCTTTACCTCTCACTGTGTCTCAGTTTTCTCTGTCTGTTTTTCTCCCTTGCATATCTACTAATATAGAAATATGTGCAAATCATTGTATGGAAATGTAGCTGATATTGGGATCCCTTATGTTTGGAAAATATATAGCATTACTGTTGAAATGTATATAATTATAATTTGAGATGACTGCAAAAAGCTGTTAGAAGCTAGAGGTTACCAGAGTTCAATTTTTAAGCCTTTTGCAAAAGCTGTGCAAAAGGGGGCCTCAACTCAAGAAGCACACTGTGTTCTAGCAGCTACTGCCTGATATTTACAAAAACAGGATGCTTGCTAAGGATGGGGGTTGAAAGGACTTATAAGAGCTGAGCTGCAACTGCAAAAAAGATTAGAGGAAAAAGGGACACAGAGACTCAAGAAAATGACATTTTTTTCTCCTTTGTACATAGTTATTCTGAACAAGTTTTTTTTTTTTATGTTACTGCTACTGTAAGTAAATATTTTTGGTGAATTCTACAACTCTCCTGGTTTTTCCTATGCTTCCTGACCTGTGCCTCGATGACAGGAAGTCACAATATCAAAAATGGGGGGTCAGGAATCTCAGACACACCCAGCAGGAGGTTGGGGGGGGGGGAGACACTGCCTCAGCAGCTGAGGTCAGAAAGTCAAGACAATTTATCAAGGTATACTGGGCTGGGCTGCATCATATGAGCAGCATTGTTTTTTTTGTTTTTTTTTAAGAATCATAGCTGCCCCGGCCCGGTGGCACAGAGGGCTGAGGCGCTGGCACCTTACCTCACGCTACAACGGTGACCCAGGTTCAGGAAAAACCTTAGGTCGCTGGGGAGCCAGCTGGGGTTGGCTGGGCTGGAGCGGGATTGAGCATGCTCTCCCCTCCAAGGGGTGGCTACCCGCTTGTCTGTAGTCCTGCTCCCACCAGTGAAGGTCCGGTGGGTGCATAGGCAGTATGGAACAGAGACGCAAGTCAGGGAAGGGGCAGAAGGGGCCACTGGATCCTGGCGTGTGTGTGCGCCTCCACACGCACACATGCATGTGTATGTTGTGGCCTCGGGGGAGGGGAGAAAAATGAAAAAGTAATAAAGTACATACAACAACAAAAAAAAAAAGAATCACAGCTGCTGCTCAGTGAGAAATATTTTAATATACTGTCATACAACTATGGTGACATCTCTATCTATCTAGCCATCCATCCATCCATGTATCTATGTATCTAGCCATCAATGTGTCTATCTTCCAACCATCCATCCATCCATCTATCCATCTATCAATCTATCTGTATCTATCGTATCTAGCTATCTATCTACAGATTGATCTATCTGTCTATAGGCCTATCTCCTGTCTGCAGACATCATCCATCTATCCATCCATCGACAATATCTATCTACAGACAGTATTTATCTCTGTCTATTTACAGACAGCATCCAGTGTTATCTATGTACAGACAGTATATATCTGTCTATCTACAGATAGTAATTATCTACCTACAGATAGTATCGATCTACAAACAGCATCCATCTAGCTACAGATAATTTATATCTACCATATCTATCTATCGTATAGTGTAATCAGGGAAATACAGAATGACCTGCAAAGAACAGAAAGGTGGTCTAGGCTTTGGCAATTGAAATTCAACATGGAAAAGTGCAAGGTGATGCACCTAGGGAAGAAGAACCCCAGGACAGAGCACTAGATGGATGGGGTAAGAGCACTACAACTAAGGAACGGGACTTAGGAGTTGTCATTGGTGACTCCCTCAAACAATCAAGCCAGTGCAACAAGGTCTACTGTAAGGCAAATAGGATGCTGGGATGTATCAGTAGAGATACTGACAGCAAAAGAAAGGTGGTAATACTACCTGTATATAGATCTTTGGTGAGGTCTCACTTGGAGCACTGTGCACAGTTTTGGAGTCCTCCCCTCAGGAAAGATAAGGACCGGCTGGAGATGGTGCAACAAAGGGTGACAAAGATGAACATGTACTCGCTGGAGACCAGACGGGGGGGGGGGGCGCAGAGATACGATAAAGATCTTCAAGTTCCTGAAATGAACAAACAAGGTGAATTGTGGGGAATTATTCAGAGTAAGTAACAGTTCAAGGGCACAAGTGGAAACTGACAGGAGGTAGGTTCAAGAAGAATATGAGAAAGCATTTTTACAGAAAAGGTGGTGGAACCATGGGACAGTCTACCAGCCAAGGTGGTGGGTGCCAAAAACACTAATGGTTTCAAGCACAACTGGGACAGGATGAAGGGTATAGTGGTTACTCAGGGTGAGAGTCTAGCAGGGAGGGGAACTGGAGGGTGGATAGGGAGGGTTAGAACCTTTTATGGACAATAGGTCCTGAGATTAGATAGGAAACCATGGGCAGACTGGATGGATCATTGGTCTTTTTCTGCTGTCATTGTCTACGTTTCTATCCATCTAAATGTTTCTACCCATCTATCTGTCTACAGATAGTATCTATCAATCAATCTATTAATCTATAGCTAGTATCTATCTCCTGTCTGTCTGTCCATCCATACCAACCTGCAAATCTACCTTTACATACTGTATGAGTATAACATACAGTGGGTCATCAGTCAAGCACATTGTTTACAAGGAGACCCACAGAGCTCAGCCCTACAGTACCAAGATGTACTGGAATGTAATGCAACAAGAATCGTCCGTGGGACTCACTGACAATCTCGCCCGCAGGAAGGATGCTCTCTCCAGTTTCTTCTCCAGGGAAGATCACAGCTGGAAAAAAGGAAAGACATTTTAAAGAATCTGTCAAGCTCTTAGTTTGGTTAATATTACTGTGGCTATCCTTTCTGCTCTATCTGCAGGCCAGGTTTCAGTAGAGACACTCTAATACATAGAGAAGGGGGTGCTCTCACTAACTTGTAGACTGTTATATAAAGAGGTGCTCTCATGGCCTCAAAAGAAAACAGATAATATCATACAAGGGATATTCATCAGTGCTATGCTTTGGGTCAGTTACTAGTACCACACATGTGGGAGCAGATCCAAGGATCACAGTTTGCATCTTCTCAGCATTCAAGACCTTGTGAGGCCTGCACTGCATAAAAAAAAAAAATGATGGCATTTAAAGCCAGTAGGGACCAAGGAGCAGCATCCTTAGATTCAAGAGTCTGCCTGGTAAGGAGTGCTCACTTACGGTAACAGTCTGGGAAGCCCTCATAACCCTCCGCACAGACACCACAGTTCTCCCCAGTGTAGTTCGGTTTGCAATAACAGCGTCCAGTGAGGTCCTCGCAGGTCCCATCGGTGAATGGGGAATCGCAGTCACAACCTGGGAAGAAAAGCAAACCAGTTCATGTAACTGATTTTTACAAAAACACCTACCAACATACCCAACTAGGGAAAAAAGTCCTCTCAGAGGCCTTTTGCCCTCACCACCAGTGTCCCAGATAGATGCTGCTCTTCAGCACTCATCAGGGTGGTGAAAGGACCACTCTTTTGCAACCAACAGGATACACCCATTAGCTACACAGTCACCTCCGCACTGTACCCACTATCCAACTATTCACATGCTATGTTTCCATGTAGTCGAAATGAAATTACTACATCATTTCCTTTCATTTAGACTGGGATCCTTTTTGGTTTACATGATGTTGAACTGACGAGAATTAACTGAACTGATTCTCAATGCATGTAAACTTACAACAACTAGGGATTTTGAATCAGACAGCATTCATTTTGTGGCAGTTTAAAATGGGAAAGTATCCAGATTAACTCCTAATCAGGTTTACATGCACCAAGTAACTGGATTCAGCACAACCAATGTACCTGAACTGCCACATTTCGGTCTGATTTAAATCAGACGAGACCATAACCCTAAATTAATTTACATGAGCCTCCAGCTGTTAACTGCTGCATCGATTCCACTGAAACTGTCATTTCAATTGGATTCCAATGTGCAAGTAAATAATCAGGCAACAGCCCAGAAGCCCCAAGTGTATTCCTAATATAGGCCCACCCCAACCGAGCGCCACCCTATACCCACACCACAAGGCAGACATTCTAATTTGATACACGAACACTAAGAGACACACATATAGTAAAAATACATTATTCAATGGGTAAGGGTAAGCAAAACGTATCATTGGTCAAATGTGATCACACGACCATGCATTATTCCAGCACAACAGCACACTACTCAGTTTTAAAACTAAAAACTCAAGGCAGCCATTTTATAATCACAATAAGGCACTCCATGGTGTTCATTAATTGCGTGACAATGGCACTTTTCAGGTGCATCACCTCCAGAGACATGCTGTTTATTTATTTATTGAATGATTGATTTAACATTTATGACCAGGAAAGGCACACAGAGCTGTGACGGTTTATTTCCAAGTGTGTCCTGGGGGGTGGGTTATGTGCAGCTGTTTTACTGACGAGGGGAATGTTGGCCATGGCACCGGGGAAACCCCCCTACTCTTCTTCGAAACATTCCATGGGTTCTTTTATTTGTATCTGAAGAGTGACCAGAGATTAGCAGAAGGGACCTTGGTTTAATGTCTCATCCAAAGGACGGCACCTCAACAGTGCAGTACCCCCTTCATACGGCATTACAGTGTCACGTTATGGGTATTACCCCAAGTACCTGATGTGAGGCTAGCACCCAGACCTTTCAGATCTTCCGGCCCCAGAGGTGAGTACATTACCTACTGAGCCACTGACATATTATCTCACAATAACGCACACCCACTAATGCCTTACTGCTTAATTAAAAGAACCTGCATACATGGCAGAAGGGTATATATAAAGCAACAAAAAACTGGACCACTGCAAGCTGCTTTCTTAGTGCATAATTTATTTTTCAAAGCCAGACTTTTTGCCACCAGCATTTTGAGACCTAAAATCAGTCTCTTCTTCAGTGAAACTGCTATTTTGTTGCGCTTAGTGTTTGTACTCAGACATGCTCTTCTTTCAAATTACATTCCAAGCCACTCCCATTCCACCTCCCTTACTGCTAAATAATTGTTTGGTTCCCTCCCTTCCTCTCATATCCTCTTTCTTGCCTCCCCCATTCTCTCTATAGTTATGACCACCACTCTACTGAAAGCAAATGCTTTCAATAAATTGTTCTCTGATCTGTCTCCTTACACATCTACACTACCACCTGCACCTGCTGCATCTCAGCCTTCTGCTACTAGTGAACTAGCCGGCCCCCCAACCAATAAACCTGTGCTTCAAACAACTAAGCCCTTCTACTTCAAGGCTGTGTCCGGAACACAAGTCTTTAGCCTACTAAACACCATATCTGACAACACCAGCCCTGGATCTGACTCTCTGGAACCACGCCTTCTAAAGGCAGCTGCTCATCTCATCTCCTATCCACTAGCCAAGGTGTTCACACTGTCCCTCTCCAACAGTACTTTTCCAGATATCTGGAAATCTGCAAGAATTACCCCCATTTTCAAAAAGGGAAACAAGAACGAAATCTCAAATTATAGACCAATAGCGATTCTCTCGGTCCTTAGCAAAATCTTAGAAAAACTTGTAGCCACTCAGACCATTGAGTTCCTCGAAACCTCAAAATTGCTATGTGAAGCACAACACGGCTTCAGGAAAAATCATAGCACCACAACTGCGCTAGCCAAACTCACCTCAGACTAGGGTTGCCACCTGTCAGGTATTTTACCTGGTGATCAGGTTTTCAGGGCCCCTATCAGGTAATCCGGTTTTGCTCAGTGCTGGTCAGGTTTTTGAGGCATTTTGAGTGCTCACATACTTTTGAAACAGACTTTGCCATATCATTAATTGTTTCAGCTGCATGTCCAGATTACTAACAAGTTCAGTTGTCAATATAGCCCTTTGTTTGTGAAAGCGGTCAACCTGCAAGGTGTAAAGTATGGCCATTAACACCATTAGCACTTACTTAACCTAATCTGTTCTACTTCATCTTAAAGTGGCATAGCCTACCTTTTGTAACAGTAACAGAGCCAGTTGTCTTCTACTTTCATTTGCTGGTAAAAAACATTTTAATCTCTAACAGAATTTAGGCATTTTTAAATTACTTTTTCTTCTCAAAAAAGGTATGGTCACTTCTTTGGCTTTGAAATAATACTGTGGACATGAAAAGGAAATAGAGCCAGAAAAATATATAAAGTACACATTACAGGAAACCATTTCTTTATTATTATATACCATGCATACTGTTGTATGCTATTTACAGTATTTTCCTTGTCTCTCCTAGATCATATTTGTAAATGAGATTTATTTTATCTATGTATGTTTATCTGGAAAACCAATGTCAATGATTAAAGAAATACATAAGTAAATCAATGACTAGGAAGAACCTAGGAAAGTAACTTTAATAGGTACAGTACAGCATCTTAACATTTTTGTTGAACTGGTGCTTTAAGTGTTGACTTTTACTGATATAATAAATGGCGCTGGAGAAGGAGCAATGCATAAAGAGTCATGAAAAGGGGTGGGGCTGGGTGGAGCTTAGGATCTGGTTTTTGCCTCATTCAAAGGTGGCAACCCTACCTCAGACACTCTCACAAACATGGACGAAGGGCAGCTCACTGGTGCTGTCTTCATCGACCTCACCAAGGTTTTCGACCTCGTGGATCACCCCTTACTCCTGTCCACCCTCCAAGAACTTGGCTTCTCATCTCTCGTCACAAGCTGGTTCAGAAGCTACTTAACAGATAGGACCCAAGCTGTCAAACTAAACTCTACAATCTCAGGCAGCACCACTATCAACATTGGAGTGCCACAAGGCTCAATACTGGGCCCTCTCCTGTTCTCATTGTTCATAAACAACCTTCCTAGCAGCATCGTATCCTGTGCCTCCCTTCTCTACGCAGATGACCTGGTCATCTATGCTAGTTCTGATAATATTGACCACCTAAACGTGACACTTACCTCTGCTTTCCACACTGCTCAACATTGGCTAAACTCCCATCGCCTTATCCTGAACTCCAGCAAAACCAAAGTAATGCTACTGGGCACTGCCCATAAGCTAAGATCCTGCTCTTCTCCTTTAAAAATCCTGGACCTGGATGGGACCCCTCTTGAGGTAGTCAACACATTCCGCTATCTTGGCATACTACTTGACCAATCCCTGGACCTGAACCTGCATATTCAAGAAACCTGTAAAACTGTGAACTGTAAACTGGGGGCTGCCTATAGAACCAGCTATATGCTTACACCTGCTGCCAAGCTGGCCATTGCCAGAGGAATCCTCCTACCTGCTCTTACCTACTGCACTCCCATCCTGACTATGGCACATAAAACTACCTTGCATAAATGGGATGTCACCTACAACAATGTCTGCCAGTATGCTTCAAAGGCCCCTCGGTTCAAGCATCACTGCCAACTGTACAGAGACCTAGGCTGGCTCTCTCCCTCCGCCACCAGACTTTACTATCCAGGCCGCCTCTGCGACTCCATCATCAGAATGGACAGACCAGCATCACTAGCTGAGCTGCTTCAGCCCGCTTCCTCTTCGCGTGAGCTGAGATCATCAGATAAATCTCTCCTGATTGTTCCCCGCTGCCGCACCTCAAAGGGGTCTGGTGTATTCGGGCATACTGCCCCACAAATGTGGAACATGCTGCCACTTGACCTAAGACATTCATCGTCACATTACCTCTTCAAGCGTGGGCTACGCAACCACCTAGCTCCTACAACGGACCAATGTGCCTGCTATGACCCTACCTGAGCCTGTTCCGCCACACTCCCCTTTCTCCTGCCTCATCCTCCCCCCCCATGCTAGATCCCCTCTCTCCAAACACTCAACTCTCCCTACTATCTCTTCCTTACCCTATCTATCTGCTGGTTGCCTATACTTCCCTTATCTAATCTTCTCGGTTATGTAGCCTATTGCACTTTTCAATGATTGTGTTATAAGAAATTAGACCTTACTATTATGCCTCTACTATGTACTGTGTATAATGTGTATACTGTGTATACCGTGTATACTGTCTGCACCCTGCCTTCGCCCTTCACACTGTTTGCCTGTTAACTGCTGTTACAACTTGTACTTATATATTGAGCTGACGGTTTTTTGTGTATTGGGTACTGGTGCAACTAAGGTCTCAGCCTCTCCCCTCCCTACCCTTGTAAGTTTCCTCCCTGGTTTGCCCAGCACAGCCAGCCTGGCTCCGCTTCCCCTTTTTTGTCTCCCCTCCTTCTTACAATTTCCCTCCTAAACTTGACAATGCGCCGCTCCTATGCCCCTCTATGGACCCGTGACAGGGGTGACTCGTCCAGCTTCCATAGCCGCTGGACCACCGTAACCCCCCCCTTACCCCGACTGCGCACCGATCCCACGCCTGGGAACAGAACCGTGACCCCGGGCACTTTCCACACTTTCAGCCACTGAAGCCGCTCAATTGCCGTATTTCACCCCCGACCCCGGCCTTTCGGACACTCTCAAGCCGGTGAGCGGTTCCATGAGCCCGGTTTCAGATCCCAGCCTTCTGCCTCAAAAGCCATAAAGTCCCTTCACACCCCGACTGAATTTCAGCTCCTATGCCCGGTAATAGAATCAGTGGCCGGGACACTTTCCTTACATTTGGCTGCCGATGCCGCAAGGTTGCCGTATTTCACCTCTGACCCCCCGCCTTCTTGATACTTCTAGCCAGAGAACGAACCCATGAGTCCAGTTACAAGTCCCTGCTATCTGCCGCAGAAGCCGTTAGAGCGCAGTCCTAACCTGCTTTCATGGATCCTTAGCCCCCTCCTTCCCCATGTCCCTCCCCCTTCTTTCTTCCTCCCACCATGTCTGCCAGTATAATCTCTGAGGTCTGTCCTGGCACCAGTACCCATTTTTCCTCCTGCTATCTGTAAAACAATTGTGATATGTCAGTGTATCTTGGACCTGTAACCCTGCCTCATTGTCTTTGCAAATGTACTGTGTATTGTTCCTGTGCCTCCTGGGTCGTGCCTGAAAATAGTCACCTGCTGGCTAGTGCACTTACCCGGTAAACAAAAGCTAAATAAATAAATATTACCAGAAGATCCACTTCCAAAGGCCAATCTGCATTCTCCTATCGTCTGCCTAAATTGTGGAACTCTATTCCCTTGCAACTAACTTTCCTCTCCATTCCCAGCTAGGTGACCTGTAAACTCAGTGCAGCAGCCCGTTCCCATCTCACATATCTTTCTATATTGTAAAGGGAGTCCGTGGCTGCTACGATCATTATTTTCCAAATAAAATGAACATTTAAAAACAGTGCCGAAACTTTTCGGTGAACGCGGAAGTGTCCAGCAGGTCCCGATGGAGAGGGTGCAAGTTATTATGGGCATTCCACCCAGTTTGTGATGTGGCAAACACCACTGCTGTGAATGAGCAGCAGAGACTGCAGCTTAATATTATTTATTTTATTGCTTCTACAGGGGATCTTGATGCCTAAAATCATACATACAGCAACACCTGGACAGGTCAATGCTGTATGTATGATTTCAGGCATCAAGACCCCATAGAAGCAATAAAATAATATTAAGCTGTAACTCCTGCCGTTCATTCACAGCAGTGGTGTTTGCCACATCACAAACTGGGTGGAATACCCATAATAACTTGTGCCCTCTCGATCGAGACCCATCAGACACTTCTGCATTTGCCGAAACATTTCAGCGGGTTTTTTAAATGTTCATTTTATTTGGAAAATAAAGAGACTGTAGCAGCCACAGACTCCCGCAGCACTATAGAAAGGTATGTGGGATGGGAGAGGGCTGTTACATTGATTTTACAGGTCATGTTTAACCCCCTACAAATTCCTTCCCTGCACCTCCATCAGCTATGGATTATTATAGTGCTATACTGTTCTACCTGTATATATGTTTATATTTACTGAGTTAATTCCCCTTTCCCCCTTCACTTGTTTACTGCATTGTGTATTTGCTTTTACCTGTATATATACATATATATATATACATATATATATATATATATATATATATATATATAATCATTGTGTTTTACCTGTATGTATGTATATATCATTGTATTTTACCTGTATGTATATTTATTGCATACTTCCCCATTCTTCCGTCCCCCAGGTGGCACCTGGAAATGAGCCTCAGCTCAGTGTGCCCACCTGGTGAAACATTTTTAAATAAAATAAATAAATAAAATATTCACTCACTAGGGACATCACATCCATTAGCCTATTCCCTCAGATGTTCACATACGCTTGCTCTTTAATACGTTTTAAATTCTGTCTTCCCCCCAGTGAGCAAGAAAATGCTTTCTTCTAGCGTTCACCACATGGTTCTGCCTGCCATTGTTACAAGTTGTTACATTAGACCAGACCATAGGATAAAGCTTTAAAAGGATTGTAACTCAAACCTGGGCAATATTGAGCACTGGGAAGGGTATTCATGGACATAAAGAAAAGCCAGCAGTACTCACGGCTGCAGATGGATGGAGAGTCGATGAGCTGGTTAGGTGCTTTGTAGTAGCCTGGTACACAGAGTTCACAATTCACCCCAGTTGTGTGGTGCTGCAATACAAGACCTCAAGGAATTGAGTTTTATAAATGACACAGCAAGATCCTGATTTCTGTGATGCTACCAGATAAAGTACGAGGGCCCATTGTAATAGGACTTGAACTTCATGTATTAACACCTTCATAGAAACACGTCTATGAACCCTGAGCCTTGGCTTTGGAGTCCATGCAAGGAGATGATGTTGAGTTGTCTACTCTGCAAAATAATGTAAAAGATTATAACAGCACTCAGAAACCTGAAGGCCCCAGACATGGGGAAGAGGAAGACCCCAGATGAAATGTCTGTATACAAACAGAAGTACTGAGGGGGCCTGCACCCCAGTGGCCCTGGGTTAAGCATATAACAATGGGTAAAAGCTGGGTAAGCATACCCAGTGGCCTGGGTTCGGGAGTGGACTTAAGTTTCTTATGGCTGGGCAGCCGAGCTAAGGAACTGCTGCCAACGGCAACATGTCCAAGCCCACAGAGGGTGCCGCCATGACCTGCCACAGCATGATTTTCTGGTAGGCCAAGAAGCTAGCTTTCTCACAGGGGGAGCAGCTGTGTGCAAGGCCACCACATAGATAAGCACGGCACCAAACTGGGGGCAGATGGGGCTGTGGGCAGTCCGCAGGAGACAAAAAATCTTGCTCCAACCTAACAACTTCTGCCAGTATGTACAGACATTTTTGCTATGGAGGTTGTGTGGTGGTGGACGGGGCTGGGTGGTCGCAAGTTAAGGAAGGCTGGTGAAAGGCCTGAAGAGGGGCACCAGCAGAGCAAGGTAGTGGTAAAAAAAAAGTTAAATAAGAAAATGTACTGAGAGCAAGCCAAAATACAGAGGCAAGGTATAACAGGATGAGTCAAATTACCCCCAGAAAGGCAACTTAAAAAAAATTACAGGTGTGAGGAGAGGACACTTCTACACTTAAAAAAAAATGTCAAGAACAACTAAACAGCCAGCCCGGTGGCTCAGAGGGTTGAGGCACTGGACGCCACACCTTGTACCACACCGGCGACCCGGGTTCGGGAACAGACTCAGGTGCCAGGGGCTTGCTGGGGAAAGGAGAGGATCGAGCGTCCGAAGGACTGCTCTCCTCTCCTGGGGAGGGTTGTGGGTAGCTCCGCTCTGTAGTGGCCCCTGGTGGAAACTGAGGGTACTACACACAGCGGTGCAGGAGGGGAATAGAAAGCCGGAAAAACAGCTTCGGCACCACCGGATGACGGCCTCTTTGCTCCATGTTCCCTGGAACCTCCAGGAGCCTCCCCCACCACAGCAGTGCCCCCAGACCATGAAGAATAGTGTGCTGGGGTTCCCTGCCACCCAGTGCCTTCCCCCTCAGAGAAGGGGGACCCGCCCAGCGATGGGATATGCCAGGACGACTCGGGGGGTGGTTGCGATGTGTGTGTGTGAGAGGGAGAGCCCCAGAAGAAGACTGGAGGGGCATGGAACACTAGGAGGCCCAAAGGACAGGTGGACACCGTAGTGTGGAGGAGGTAAAAAGATCATACAAAAAAAAAGAACTAAAAGTGTTCCACTAAATGCATACTGAAATTTCAACCACAATTCTTTTTCCAGAGTTATCCAACTTCCAGAGTTATCTAAAAACAGCAAACAAATAAAATTAGTGCCTAAAACCTCTATTTTTTTCTGTCATGTAAGTTAAAAGGGCTTCTGCAGGGTGTCTCTTATAAGAGACATGCAAGTATGAAGTCTGGGTAAGAGGACCGCAAAGGACAAAGGAGCAGTTCTGGTTGCCCAAACTTCATGAAGGAAGTCTCTTACACCATAGCAGACACAATTCAGACAGCAAGAGTGATTTATATAGAGAATAATGGATAGGCAAGTGTGTATTATGGATTTTTTTTTGCACACCCTCTGTGTGTGATGACCCATAAACCTCAAGAGCAAAGCTCGAGAAGTTTAGGTGGTCATCACACACCGAGGGTGTGTGAAAAAAAAAATCCATCAATATACACTTGCCTATTCTTTATTTTTTATAATTGCTGGTGCGTGGCTTTTCTTAAGTTTTAGTTTCCGGCAGTTTTCTCACTGACTGTATCGTGACCAAGTGGTGTTCGGTCTTCTAAACAATATTGTACAGAAAGAGCACAGTTCAGTATAAAAAACATGTCAGCTTTGTTCCTTTAGGTTGCGTTTTTTTCCTGGGAAAAGAAGCCGCTGAGTGCAGAGCGAGGAAAGCAAATGACTTGGCAGCTTCAGAACACTCGACACAAGCGTTAGTGAGTGTTGCTATATCTGTGAAATGGAATGCTCCACTACTGTAATTCCTACACGAGAAACCACTGTACGCAGGATAATAGGTACTGTGGCTCTGTGCACTGATTGCCTGAAACCACATAAGTAATTTATAACAAATAATACCTGAAAAAGGCTTATGGTCAAAGTGTCAATTCTAACTCTAGTTTGTATTTTTAGCATGCATTTAATTATATCGAGGTGATATCACATTAATCAATCGGATTGCTTGCTTACAGGGCATTATGTGATGACAGTGCTCTGTAATAAGCCTGAGAAACAGTAAAAGACTTCAGAATATGCAAATAGGGTAGAAGAGGCATTTGAATTATGCAGCTGGGCATAGTGAGGCACTTGGAACATTCATAGAAACATAGAATTTGACGACAGATAAGGACCGCTTGGCCCACCCAGTCTGCCCATTTCCCTACCTACTGGATAAGCTGCAGATCCTAGTTAACCAGCAGCCTACTTCTTCCTGCCCCCACCCCCCAGAACTGCCTTATGACTATCCCATGCATGCTTGAATTCCACCACTGATTTTGACTCCACAACCTCCTCCGGAAGGCCGTTCCATGCATCCACAACCCTCTCTGTGAAAAAATACTTCCTTAAATTACCTCTGAGCCGCCCTCCATCTTCAAATTGTGCCCTCTTGTTCTTGCACACCTCTTTTTTTGAAAGATGCTACCCTCTTGGACTTTGTTGATTCCCTTGAAGTACTTGAAAGTTTCTATCATGTCCCCCCTCTCCCTCCTTTCTTCGAGGCTATACATATTAAGCTCCTTAAGTCTTTCTTCATATGTCTTCCAGTGCAGACCCTGCACCATTTTAGTTGCCCTCCTCTGGACAGCTTCCATCCTGTCTTATGTCTTTGCGGAGATTAGGTCTCCAGAACTGCACACAGTACTCCAGATGGGGTCTCACCAGCTGTCTGTACAGAGGGATAATAACTTCCTGTTTTCTACTGGTGATGCCTCTCCCTATGCATCCCAGTATCCCCCCAGCCCTCCTTGCTGCCCTCTCACATTGCTTGCCCATCTTTAGGTCATCTGATATGACTACCCCCAGGTCCCTCTCCATTTTTGTTGTTGTTAGTATCTCACCCCCCATTATGTACTCTTCCCCTGGGTTTTTGTTTCCCAAGTGCATTACCTTGCACTTCTTAGCATTGAATCTAAGCTGCCATACATTTGACCATTCCTCTAACCTTGCCAAGTCCCTTCTCATCCTTTCCACCCCACCCTGTGCATCAACTCTGTTGCAGATCTTAGTGTCATCTGCAAAGAGACATACTTTTCCTTCCAGTCCTTCTGCAATGTCGCTTATAAAGACACTGAAGAGGACCGGTCCTAATACTGAACCCTGCGGTACCCCACTAGTAACCCTCCTTTCTTCTGAGTGGACTCCATTTACTATTACTCTCTGTGTCCTATTCTCCAGCCAATTCTTTACCCAGGCTGTCATCTTGGGACCCACACCCAGGCTGGCTAACTTGTATATTAATCTTTTGTGTGGGACTGTGTCAAATGCCTTGCTAAAGTCTAGGTAGGCCATGTCCACAGCCCCTCCCTGATCTACTACTTTGGTCACCCAGTCAAAGAAATCTATCAGATTCTGCCTGGCATGACCTTCCCGCTGTGAATCCATGCTGCCTAGGGTCCTGTGCCCTCTGGCCTCTAGATACTGACAATTCTTTCCTTTAGAAGTGATTCCATCATTTTCCCTATCACTGAGGTTAAACTAACAGGTCTATAGTTTCCTGCTTCTGCCTTGCTCCCACTTTTGTGAAGGGGAATCACATCTGCCCTCCTCCAGTCCTCGGGCACTACCCCATCCTCCCATGATTTGTCAAAAAGGGTAGTCAGTGGTGTCACTAGTTCTACCCTTAGTTCTTTTAGAATTCTGGGATGAATCCCATCAGGCCCCATTGCTTTGTCCACCTTCAGTTTTAAGAGTTCTTTCAGAACCCTTTCTTCTGTAAATGGGCCGCTATCAACTTCTGTATCCAGCGTGTTATTACTGTTTGTTTTATGTACCTCCCCCTCTTCCTTTGTAAATACTGAGCAAAAATATTTGTTTAGTATCTCTGCCTTTTCACAGTCTCCCTCTGCCCACCCTCCCACCCCTTTATTAAGCCTCACTATCCCTCCCTTGGTCTTCCTTCACTCCTGATGTACCTATAAAGGTTTTATCCCCTTCTTAACTGAGTTGGCTATCTTTTCCTCGGTTTGGGCCTTTGCTGTTCTGACTGCCTTCCCAGCTTCCTTTTGCTTTAACTGATACAGTTCTCTGTCCTGCTCCTTCTGCGATTCCTTGTACTTCCTGAATGTCTTTTCTCTTGAACCTTCACTGCCACTTCCTTTGAGAACCATAGTGGTTTCTTACATCGTCTTGTTTTGTTTATTTGCTTCACACAAAGGCTCGTTACCTCTGTGATGGCAGTTTTTATTATTCCCCATTGTTCTTCCACCCCTCCTTCCTGCCCATTTGCTAGTGCATTCCTTAGGCACTCACCCATTTTGGCAAAGTCAGCCCCTCCTAAAGTCCAGTACTTTTGTCTTTGTATGGCTTGACTCTATTGCTGTGTTTATTGTGAACCATACTGTTCGATGGTCGCTAGTTCCCAGATGGCTACCCACTTCTACATCTGTAATCCTCTCTCCATCTCCATTTGAGAGAATCAAATCTAATGTTGCTCCCTCTCGAGTGGGCTCCAGTACTAGTTGTCTAAGGCATGCCCCCTGTAGGGCATCTAGAATAACTGCACTCTTGGAAGTGGCAGCTGCAACTGCACTCCAGTTAACATCCGGCATATTCAGATCACCCATCAGCAATATCTCCCCTTTTTCTGCCATTCTAAGTATACTTTCTATCATTTCCCTGTCCATTTCCTCCCCCTGAGAAGGGGGTCTGTATATAACCCCTGTGCATATTGTGGTGCCATTGCCTGTCTCCAAATTTACCCACAGTGCTTCTTCTCCTCCCTGTTTACCCTTTTGTTCTGTTGCTTTTATTCCTTCCCTTATGTAAGGAACTCCTCCTCCTCTTTTACCCTCCCTGTCCCTCCTGTAGACAGTGTATCCTGGTATGTTTATGTCCCAGTCATGGTTTTGTGTGTACCATGTTTCTGTGACTGCCATGATATCCAGATGTTCCTCCTCCATCAAGGCCACTAATTCAGGAAGCTTGTTACCCAGACTACGGACATTAGTACTCATTGCTCTCCATTTTTTGATGGCTTTACCTTCTGTTGCAGCATCCCCCACTGACCGTTCTACCTCAGTCTTTTTCTCATTTAGTACCCTGTTTTGTAGGGAGAGGCTGGGATTTTCCTGCTGCTTGTCAGTGCCTCCCCTTTGACTAGTTTAAAAGCTTGCCAATGAAGCATTTAAACCCGATTGCTCAAAGACTTGTTCCTCCTGGACAGATGCAGACCATCCTGCCAGTATAGGCTGGTGTCCTCCAGGTGGAACCCCAGTCCCCAATGAAGCCAAACCCTGTGCTCTGCACCATTTTTCAACCATTCATTAAACTGCATGGTGCCAATTGCCCTCGCCTCCCATGCTTTTGACAGGCAGCACCTCTGAGAAGGATACTGTGTGTGCTACTCATCTTAGGTCCCTCCCAACTCTGCAATGTCCTCCTGCACTGCTCTAATCTCATGATGAACCAAGTCATTTGTCCCTAGGTGGACAATTACGCCCAGCTCGAATCCTTGCAGCTGTCTCGTGATCCTGAGGATGCGCTTCCTGTCCCTCCAAGCCATGGCACCAGGCAGGCATCTTACTTCATTTTCCCAGCTCCCCCAGTTCTATACCCTAATAATTGAGTCCCCACCAGGAGCTGCTTCCTTTCCTTGGTGCCCTCTGCCTCCTTTCTGTGGGCCTCCTTGTGACAGATATCATCAGTCTTCTCTGTGGGTGCATCCATAGGGGAGCTATGCTCCCCAGAATGGTGTATGGATTGTGGAGGGAACAATTGACTGGGTGTGCCTCTGTTCCACCCTCCTCACCCTCCCTGAGCCCACTGTGGTCCAACTGCTGTGCTTTCTTCGCAACCTCTGAGGTAGTGGTGGTGGCGCTAGTGCACCCTGGATGGGGGAGGTTCCCTTTCTACTGTCCAGTGTGGCCTGGGGGAAGGTTTCCTTACTACTGTCCAGTAGTGTCCATTCAAATGAGTTTCTGACATGACAGTCACCTTATGAAGGTTCTGTCAGAAACTGAACTGTCAAAACAAAAATAGCTTCAGCAGCATGGTTCCTTCAGCTATCAGAAACAGACATGCTAAAAATAAAGCTCTTCCAAAAACTTCAGTTTTCATCTCCTAGTTTTTTTCTCCCCTCACTATAACAGCAATAACTGGAGGCATTGGAGGTTGTGTCCTTGGGAATAATGCCTCTGGGCCCCATAGATAACGACCTTGGCCTTCGGCCTTGGTCTACGGTGCCCAGTGCCATTACTCCCGTACTCCTTTGTTGTTTCTTTTTGCACTACACATGCCAATTTAGCACACTGTTGCTTTACGACAACTAGGTGTTTTGTGAACAGTGAGTGGCCACACTTTTAGGCTGCAGCTCTCTGTTAATTCACCAACCACGTGCAGCACTGGCTGACTTAGAGCAGGGCTCCCCCCACAGCAACAAATCTGGCATACTGAAAAGTCAGGACGTGGCAGCCCTCTGATTATTCGCAGGTCAGGTACAGCACAAGCCTGGTGCAGTGCAGACTTTCCAACATGGTGTCAAGTTTGGTGCAGTAAACAGTGAAAGCATGACAGCACTAGAGACTGCAGCCCTCTGTTTATTCACAAGTCAGATGCAATGCAAGCAGGTATCAGTGAAGGCTTTCTGGGACTGAACAGTTTGGTGCTGTGATTGCACAAGAGACAGAAGCCCTAGGCTGTTGGTTAACTAAGATCTGCGGCCTATCCTGTAGGTAGGGAAATGGGCAGACTAGATGGGCCAAGCGGTCCTTATCTGCCGTCAAAGTCTATGTTTCTGTGTTATCCAGAAAGCTGGTGTAAGTTATGCAAGTATGCAGCACTGAGATGAGACACAGCACCGCAAAACTGGTCTGCCAGGTAATTCAGCCACACTACTAACTTAGCATTGAACCTACTAGGGATCAATTCAGCAAAAATCGAAAATGCGCCACACTTTTAGATTCCCCAAAGTGAGTAACTGCTTAACAGAACATAAGTCGAGAGCACCCAACTCAGCTAAACTGCAATCTGAGACAGAATTTGCTCTCAGGTGCCTGCAGTACAATTCGCATTAAACCATCACATCAGTGAGCTGCTTTTGCATTTCTCTGTCACTTGCGGAAGTACTGCTGGAACCAGCATAAAGTCTTGCAAAAAAAAATGCGGCTTAAGTATTGCAACTTATTTTTGTACTGCACTGAGCCAGAACTGCAGATGGAGTCCAGCTGAGGAGCAAAAGTGATTCATAAAAGTTACTCTTTAGATGATTAGGTATTGAATCAGGGGTCGATCTTAACATTGTTTTACTAGCCCAAACCCTAGTGCAGCTAACTCTCTACTTGTCCATCTTGACTAGTGCAGGTTTTCATGGCTGTTAATGAAGTTAAAAAAAGTCTCTGCTTTAGCAGGCTCTAGTCCTCATGCTAATCTCTCTCAATGTTCCAGATGGCCTGGTGTGATTAACAGCCTATTAAGAGTTGCAATCATCTGGCAGTTCAAGAGGGGATCCCACAAAAAACTCAATGCGAGTCATTATCACTCCACTGTTAGGACTTTCAGCTAGTGTCCCGGGTGTGATCAAGGGTAGAGTGCTGTTAAGTCACTAGCTTCCAGTTTTCTGAATGTGTCTCTAACAATTTGTCCAATATTAAGACCAGTGCCGCTCATTTCCCTACATTTTTGGTGTCTATATCGAACATTTTAGTGACATAATATGAGGAGGTATACAAGGTCGGCCCTGCAGGTGTTTTTTTTTTTTTTTCCAAGCCTCACCATAACTTCCCTCTCCCCTCCAAATCTTTTAACTATGTTCTTTCCCTGGACACCACTGCAGATCAGACTTTGAAATGACCATCCATAGCTGCCATTATTGGCAAGTGTAGGGGGTCCATAGCTCTTCTAAATGGACCATGCCAGCCATCACCATCCATACAGTCCCACCCTTATCTCACCCAGCATGTCCTTTAATCCTAAAAACAAAGCGTTGGATCATGTATGGTGCAAAAATAAACCTTAATAAAATACATAATTTGAAAGCTTAAAATAGGCATTCCTGGGGTACATAGATCATCCTATACAGAAACAGAGGTAGTATAGCAGTATGCCCAATGGTGCCGGAACGGTTTGAAAAGTGGTAGGGCCAAAGATGTCAGAGGTAAATTCTCCCCTATTAAATACATTAATGTGATTGCAAAACTGATAGGGCCACTTATGAAAGTAGTAGGGCCATGGCCCTAGTGGCCCCCCCGTTCCGGCACCTATGAGTATGCCTGTGTTCTGTTTCCCCTGGGTTGATGAAAGGGCAATGTTAAAGAAAAATCTGTTATTGTTAGGGCAGAGCATATTAAAATCAATGTTTCTAAAAGTAAAAATGTCATAGTGTTCTATTTCCCAAGCCCCTTAAGTTTGTGTAGCCCCCACTCCAAAAAAATCTTAGATGTGCCCCTGGATCAGTTGAGACTGTAAAAAAAACTTCCAGAAGTGCAGGTCTCCAGTTGACTATAGGGTGGAGCTGAGAGTGCCTTTCTCTGCCTGACTCTGCTCATTGTCCTGTGGGTGGTGGTGACAGTGTGGTGAGGTGCATGATGATGTCAGCTACCGTGTGTGCAGAACTAGGACTGCTTGATTAAACATTTGCTATTGTGATGTCCTCTGGTTTGGTGGTGGAGGGGGTAGAAAGAGGATGAGAGGAGGCCAGGGTACAAAACAATGTGGGGAAGAGGGGCTCACTGTGTGTGATGACACTGCATCCTTTTTTTTTTTCTGGTGGGGAGCTGGAAGCAATGTGGGAGTAAAATAAATGTGTAATAATCAGAGTATTTCTTGGCTTTCATTGTTTCCTGTATAAGTGATCAAAATTTACCATTATAATTGAGGGCTAGTGCAACCATCTGCGGGCTAGTGCACTTTTGAATCAACTTGCCCTGCTGGCTAGTGCAAAAAAATGTTCAGGTTGACCCCTGTATTGAATAAATAAAACAATGCAAACTACAATGCAAAACTAACTCACAGGCTTGACAGTTTAATGTGAATTGTAATGTAGTTCTGGAATGAGTGCAATCTATGTTAACTCCCCCATCCACCTCTGCCCCCACTTAAATCCCTATGGACTAGAAATCTTTGAAGTCTTTACCTGGCAGTCAATACAGACACCCCCTCCTTCGAAGTGGCCATAGCGATTCACACTGGCTTTGCGCTGGTCAATCTCGGGGTCGTAGTAACAATCGTATGCATGACCATTGCAGTTGCAGGCTGCCGGAAGAAAGCCATCTTGTCAGTTTTTACACCACCAACACAACAAGACAAAACTTCTCCTCTAACAGAGACAGCTGATCTCCTGCTCAAGAATATTGCTTTAGTATAAACACAGGTCGGGATTCCACTAAAGAAGCTGCCCTGATGGGTCTTTGAGGTTTAATCTTTAACAATGAAATGTGGTAGCCATGTTAATCTGGTCAAACATGCAGCGGAAAAAAACAACAACGGCTTTGCAGGCGATGCCTTTTATTGGACTAACAAAGTTGTTTTGGAGACTAGCTTTAGACTTATACAGCCCAATCAAAGTTATAACCTGCGCTGCTCTGTCAGCGCAGCAGTAAGCGCTACCACTCGCGATGCCAGTGATCTGGGTTCAGACATGAGCCTGGCTTGTTGAGGGCTGACCAAGAGAGGAGGATCGAGCACCCCAGAGGATGCTCTCCACCTCCAGGGAGGAAGGGAAGTGAGCTCAGCCACGTTAGTGCCACCTAGGTGACCACGGATGGCAGTGCAGGCTGGAGTCACTACTGGCCAGGGGACGCCTCCTGATGGCAGCGATGCTCACGCCACAGAGTCCAAGGAGCTATAGGGGTGAAAAAACACACCGGGGGGGGTGTAAAAAAAAACAAACAAAAAAAACACTCAAAACAGCAGCAGGTTGATGCGGCGAGCACTTGCAGACCCCATACTGCCTACTCATCACTCTGCCTTAGTTACTTCCAACCAAGTATGACATCTGTAGGGCTAAGTGCTCCCCGACAGCCCTGCAACATGGATCAAGCTACTGAGGAATGGAGGGGTTGGGAACATAAGTCCTAGAGACTGTGGCGATGGGACTGGGATGGTCATCTGTAAATGGAGGCCAGTTGGGTAGAACAAGCAGCATAAAGTACTATAAGTGAAAAATGTATAACCTGCAACGTATTTGTCTTTTCCCAAATCCACTAATAAATGAGAATAACTGGAATCAAAGACTCCTGAATTAATTTATTTTTACTTACTATTTTTCCTCCAACCTCAGTGGTGACCCGGGCAGGACCTCCTTCTGCACCAAATAATCTCACGCTCATCATGGTAATCATTTCTGCCTGCCCCCTGGCTTGGCTGGCACCCACTTCCTCTAGGACCTACAGCTAAGCCCCTGTGGTGAAGCCCAACCATTGCTGGTGACACCACTTCCTGTGAACGGAACCAGTTTGGAGGAGCGAGGTCGACTGGGGAGACAGGGTCATGTAGGGCAGTCAACTGGGATGTGGCGAGAAGGTAGGCTTCTTCTGCCCACCTTCAGCCTCCCCAGGTTTTCTACCTCCTTTCCCACAAGGGAATACACACAAGGAAAAACAGAAATGTCTTAACATATTAATAAATTAGACTGTTTTATGATATATGGGAACCATTCCTTAATTGTATCAATGTCTGAAAGATAGTCAGATATTAATGTAATGCACTAAGGTACAGCACAATTATCAAATGCTGTCTTAAGCTGCATTTTTTACTTGTTTAAAAGTGATGAAACAAATTATACTTCTTACAGTAGTATATAAGTATATGCATTTATTATATGTAATGTTTTCTGTTTTGTGTCATTTATTTTCACTAAACAATATACTTTTAAATTGGAGAAATGTCTTAACATGTACTCACTGGAGGACAGAAGTCAGGGGGACATGATAAGGGACTTTTATGTTTATGAAAGGGTTCAGTGGAGTGAGCACAAGTTGATTCAATCTAGAAAGCAATGCATCCTCCAGAGGTCATGTGCTTAAGATGGAAGGGAGGTGGTTCAAAGAAGACATTAGAAAGTATGGATTCTCAGAAAGGCTGGTGCATGGGTGGAACACAAGTGACTTCCAGACAAGGTAGTGGAGGCAGATACAATAACAGGGTTCAAAAGAAATTCAATTAATCAATCAATACATCGATATTTTATTCATAATCAAAGTATGAATGAATGGGATACAGAGTTGAGAAGCGTTCATTTTCATAAGGAGGCAAAGGGAGTATTCAGATGGAATAATGTAAAACAGAGAGGAGCGGATGAAGGAAATAATGAACACTAGAAAAATATCGAGCAGGAGCTTCTTGCGCCAAAACCCTAAATAGCCAGTTGTCAGAAACCCTAGCTTTCTGATTTTTGGGTGTCTCCCTGGCAGAGCCTAGACTTCCCAAACACCACAGAAGCTGGCTATTGGCAGCCTCGTGGAGGCAAAAAGATTATTTTGCAAAAATGGGAGAGTGACGGAAGCCCCATCAACAGCACAATGAAGGGCATCCACTGGCAAGCTAGTAAACTTCAAACCTATGTCCCACGTTGCCAAATTAAGTATGATCTAGCCTGGGCCCAGATTCTTGCCTCCCCAGGGAGCAGAGCTCCCGACAATGGTTGGCTGGTTAATTCATAGATACATAGATACATAGACAGTGTCGGCAGATAAGGGCCTATGGCCCACCTAGTCTGCCCATTTGAGCTTGTAAGTTCAGTTTGTTTTCCTAGAAGTCTATTTCCCCTTACCCCTGACCTCTAGAATTCCTTTATGTCTATCCCATGCATTCTTAAATCCCGTGATTGTTTCAGCCCCCACCACTTCCTCTGGCAGGGTGTTCCACTTGTCCACCACCCGTTCTGTGAAGAAATTCTTTCTCATGTTTCCTCTGAATCGTCCCTCCTCCAACTTCATCCCATGCCCTCTAGTCCTGAAACATCTTTTCGCTTAAAAATAGTGTTTTCCTGCACCCTGTTCCTCCCTGTAAGATACTTGTATGTCTCTATCATATCCCCTCTCTCCTCCTCTCCTCCAGGGAGTACATGTTCAGTTCCTTCAACCTGTCTTCATAGGACTTGTGATGCAACCCATGCACCATCTTTGTTGCCCTCCTCTGAACCTTCTCTACCCTGTCTATGTCCTACGTAGGTATGGTCTCCAGAACTGTACACTGTACTCCAGGTGGGGCCTCACTAGTGTCTTGTATAGCGGAATTATGACTCTCCTTTTCCTGCTGGTGATGCCCTGCCTATACATCCCAGCATCCTATTTGCTTTACCTGATGCCTTGTCACACTGTTTCCCTAACCTGAGGTCATCAGAGATGACAACCCCAAGATCCCTTTCCCGCTTGGTGCATGCTATATCCTCACCCCCAACTGATATATTGTGCCAGGGTTTTGTGCCCCATATGCATTATCTTGCACTTCTTTGCATTGAATTTCAACTGCCAAACCCTTGACCATTCTTCAAGTTTCTGCAGGTCCCTTCTCATTCTGTCTACACCCTCTGGTGTGTCTACTCTGTTACAGAGCTTTGTGTCATCAGCGAACAGTGAAATTCTGCCTTCTATATCCTGTGCAATATCACTGATGAAGATGTTGAATAGGACCGGTCCCAGCACTGATCCCTGTGGTACCCACTGGTCACTCTTCCCTCTGTGGGTGACAGCCATTTACCACCACCCTCTGTGTCCTGCCACCCAGCCAGTTACCTACCCACCACACTACTGTCCTGCCCACACCCATATTCCCCAGTTTGTGTAATAGTCTTCTATGTGGCACAGTGTCAAAGGCCTTGCTGAAGTCCAGATAGGCCATGTCCACTGCCCTCCCTGATCCACCTCCCTAGTCACCCAGTCAAAAATTCAATGAGGTTGGTCTGACATGACCTCCCCTGGTGAAACCATGCTGCCTTGGGTCCTGTAGTCCATTGACAACCAGATGTTCCACCAATCTCTCCTTCAGTAGTGCTTCCATGATCTTTCCCACTACCGAGGTGAGGCTGACTGGTCTGTAGTTCCCTGCTTCCTCTTTGTTCCCACTTTTGTATAAGGGACTACATCTGCTGTCCTCCAGTCTTTGGGTACCTCCCTGTTTCCAGTGATTGGCTGAACAGGATAGCCAGAGGTTCAGCCACCACCTCTCTTAGTTCTTTAGGACCCGGGTGCACCCCATCTGGCCCCATTGCTTTATCAGCTCTTATTACTTCCAGTTCCTTCAGGACCCTTTCTCGTGTAAAGGGACTTGTGTCCATTTCTGCACCATTCTCACCCCTTGTACCCCTTCAGACCCATTACCCCTCTTCCTTAGTAAAGACTGAGCAGAAATACCTGTTCAATATGTCAGCTTTACTGTTGTCATCCTCCACGGCTCCCATCCTCCCCTTCAGTCTCACTATCCCTCCTTTGTCCTTCTTTTTCACTTATGTACCTGTAAAGGTTTTGTCCCCTTTAACCACTGATTTTGCAATGTGTTCTTCTGCCTGAGCTTTGGCTTCCTTACTGACTTCCCTGCCTCCCTTTGTTTCTCCTGGTACTTCTCCTATCCCCTTCTGCCTGTGTCTTTTGTATTGCCTGAATGCAATCTTTTGGCTTTCACTTTCTTTGCTACCTCTTTGGAAAACCATAATGGTCTCCTCTTTCTTTCCTCTTGCTAACCTGCTTAATGCATAATTCTGTTGTTCTTATAATCCCCATTTTAAATACTGCCCACTGTTCCTCAATCCTTGATTCCTGTCCCATTCCCCTTAATGCCTCTTTCAAGCATCTCCCCATTTTCCCAAAGTCTGCCCCCCTAAAATCCAGGATACGTGTTTTGTGTGGTTTGGTTCTGCTCTTTCTGTGATTTCAAACCACAATGACTGGTGGTCACTGTTACCCAGGTGCTCCCCCACTGTTACCCCCATCACACTGTCCCTGTTTGTGAGCACAAGGTCCAGTATTGCCTTCTGCCGAGTTGGTTCCATGACCAGTTGCTTGAGGAAGGCACCCTGAAGGGAGTCCAGGATAAATCTGCTCCTAGTTGATGCTGCTGCTGGGATGCTCCAGTCCACGTCTGGTATATTGAAGTCTCCAACCAGTACTACCTCACCCTTGTCTGCCATCCTTTGGATGGCTAGCATCAGCTCCCTATCTGTTTCTTCCTCCTGGGCTGGTGGTCTATAGACCACACCTGTGCGGATGGCTGGCCCCATTTTCCTTTCCAGCTTAACCCACAGTATCTCTCCCCCATTTTGTTCCTCCTGGATCTCTGTGGCCCTTATGTCATTTCGTGCCACCCCACCACCCTCCACTGCAGATTTACACGCATCTCTCATGAGGACATACCCTAAGAGGCACCACCCTGCCCCCTAGAGTAGGCAGAATTGATCTCAGGCTTACCTTACCATTAGAACCGCAGAGAACAAGGCCTTTATTGAATGAAATGTATTATTAGAGTTTTATACTAGGGTGAGAATTTTCAGACCCTCCCAAAACAGGATGCTCTGCTTAAACATGTTTGCTCATGACTGCACACGGAGTCATACAGACTGTATGTTATCCATAAGACCATGTCTTGAAGTACTGTACGTTCAATTGAAACTTATTAAAAATGACTAACTGAACAGGAAAACTACCGAGCAGGGAATCATGGGACAGACTAGCTGGACAGTTCAGGTCTTTTTCTGTTCTTCTCTTTTATATGTTTCTGTGTTTGTCTGACCCACACCCTCCCTCCATACTAGCCAGGAACGTTATCTGCACAATGGGGTCTGCCCTGGCCAAACCCAGTGGGTAATCACCAAGCTCATATGCAAACCCTGATCCTCTAGGTTTCACCCTAAATGGAAAAGATACTCTAACCGGCAGGTCATCTTAGAAAACACCCAGTATAATAGTTTACCTGACTGTTGCCCTCTGCCCAATCTCATAGCCACCACCCCTTTGTACAGCCTTCACACAGTCATGGTGATATATGCCACTCATTAAAGGTTGTTCCGTCTATAGGGGTTGGGGGGGGGGCTAGAGTTCAGTCAGCAATACAATTAATTTCATCTACTAAATCCTGGAGAGACAGCTGATGGACCCTCAGGATAGGATTGGAGAACCAGAAAAACATCCTACAAAAAACTGTGGTCAACTGTCGGCCATTCCGTCAGGAAACACAAGCACATAAACTAAACACACAGGTCCAGGTTTTCAAAAGGGCTAATTCAGAGCCAACTGTGTGATCTGTCTGGGTTTGCATCACCTGCTTTATTTTCAAAAGATGTGCCCATTTGCAAGAAAAAGTCGCACTCTGCAGCAATGTGCGTAATTTTTTTCACCACAATTTCTGACACAATTTGGATGGACAGAACTCTTAGACCATCTAATAGATAAACTGACAGTTCCGACGGAGACAGGTGCAAGTCTGCAATTGAAAATAGAGGCAATCGAATCTCAGACAGACCTCTTTGAAAATCCCACACATAATACGGACCCAGAAGCAACAGTCAGCAGTCATGCAGGCAACTACAAACCGGCTCATGCAGAACTGAGAAAGACTTCATTGTGAAACGCCACCTTCAACACTCAGGAGAGGGAAAGATGGCAAGAGAAACTCCACCAGGAGGGAGAGTGAGACTCAGACAGGAAGTGATGACACAGGAAAGGAGAGGAGGGGACAGGACAAAGAAATTCCTATAGGAAGAAAAACATAAAGAGAGAGAGTTAGATGAAGTAACCCAACCTGTGTGAATTTTTCTAAATGGAGTTTCTAAGGAACAGCCTTAACCACTGGATCAACGGACCTTAGTTGCAGACACTTTAGTATGGTGGCTTGGAATGCTTAGAAATAGAGAAATATTTCGGGAAGAAACAGACAGGGGGTCCGGGAAGTCTGCTCTGCTCATATCTATCCCACATCCTCATCAGCCTAATGCTGTGCGTGCATTGCTGCACCGCCTAAAGGTAGGTGGCCCTCCAATCCCACTCTGGGTTTCCCTTTTATTTTTATCATCCTCGTAAATCTGTCCCACCCCCTCTGGGAGCCCACCACAGTTTTCACCTCTACCACCTCCTGTGATCTAGTGGGTGTGAAGGGCTTCTCTACTGGCCCTACCACAGAGATGGAGGTAAGTAAGGTATGGAGGACTCTCTGAGGTAAGGTGAGGTGAGTGACGTTGGGCTGGCATGCCTGGAGGAAGCCAGAATGGGGGCCACTGGTTGGAGCAAGTGATAGATTTAATTAAAAATGAATTAATGAATGAAAAAAAACGAGACATGGACTAAAAATTGATGGCCATGGTGCAAATTGTTTATGCATGCAATTTTTATTTAAAGCAGCAGTGCATGTTACGGTGAACATTTTGACCTATTCATTTTTATTCTGTTTTCGATTGTCCCTTGTCTGCCATCTTGCATGATACCCTTTTTCCCCATTTCCAGTTTGTTTTAGCACTTTTTTAAACATCTGAAATAATAAAAAAGAGCACTCCTTTTAATAAGACTTGGTTCAGGTTTTCAACAGTATTCTCCACTGATTATGAACACCCACTGTTTAACAATTTTTTCTTGTGGCTAAAATGAATCAGCATGCAGAAGACTGCTTAATGACCATATGGGACAAGAGGTGCACAAAAACAGCTGAGAATACTGATGAAAACCCGTACTGAGCCATATTTAAAGAAGCACTCCTTTTAATGTTTCAAACATACAGAAAAGTTCTAAAGCAGTCTCAAAATCAGGAAATAATGGTATTGTTCGAGACAGAAGATGAGGGGCAATCTAAAATGGAATAAAAAATAGTAGTCAACATTTTCACCATAACATGCCCTGCTGATTTAACAAGAAAGGCCTAATTGACATGCAGTATCTCATTTTCAGTGGGATTCCACTTTAAACCAGCTTTAGAGCTGGGAGAACCAAAGCACAGAGATGTCACATGGCTTGCTCAGGGCCACAGTGTTTGGCAGAGGCTGTGCTTGGTTTCAAAATCAGAATTTCCCGTTACACTGCTCATTACCCTAACCAGCTGACCACACATTCAGAGAACTAGTTACACTGTAGAACAAACTCTGAAAACAAAACTCACCTTTTTTATCCACCATTAAGCTTATATTTCATGTTTTGTGCATTTAGTTTCACATTTTTTGATACCTAACATGAAAACGTGCTCATTGCCTCCACCTCCCAAACTCACCGGCTCGACCCCTGACATCACACCTGTTACCATGAAACTGATTATGATGTCACAAACAGAGGATTATGATGTCAGGTACAGACAAACAGCCAGAACAGAGGACATCTATGGGGATAGTGATCCAACTTTCATGCTAATGCGTGTAGTTATGACACAGAAGATGTCAGATACTGCGCAAAATGTCAAGCACAAACTAGGAATGCTTGGAACTCTCGGATCCTCATCCCATATGACTTTTTAGGAGTTTCTGATTCTGAAACCCAATTCCTATCCGATTCTGAAAAGGACCTCAGAATCGGAATTGGATTTTGAATCCTAATTCCTAAATTCCTAAGTAAAAACATGTTTTAGCCTTACATTTCAGAATCAGGATTTCTTGACTGCTATTCTGAAAATCCTATTTATAAAAATCGGGCCGGAATCTGAGGACTCTGATTCTGTGATTTGGAATCCGAGCACAGCTAGTGTATACTAAAATCTGTATTAAAAAAAATAGTTTTCCTGATGTTTACCTAGAATGTCAGGAGTTCTTTAAGGAAAATAAATATCAAAGAATTAAGGGTGGAACTGGACTTCTCAGTCCACATGAGATGTCCTTCCTCCCCATGGCCAAAGAGGTTGGTGCCCAAGAAGGGGACATTGGTCAGCTTATGATGAGTGTCCACAGTAATGCTGGACAGTCAAGCTCTGATGATCTTCAATGGAAGCTGCTTATCAGCTGGAAGTAGGGGGGCAAAGTTCCCCTAACACTCTGAAGAGGGAATGGGAAAAATTTGCCATCGTGATGGACTAACCTGCCCTCACAGACCCAGTGATACAGCAGCGTACCCTTGTTTAACCGCATTGTCAGTCTTCTTGAAGTCCTTGTCTGGAGGTCTGCCCTTGTCCCCTTGACCTCCAAATTTACGGTATGCAGAATCCGCAACCAAACCCTCCACAGAGGGACAGTCAAAGAATCCAAAAAGGGCACCCATGGGGACCACATACTTGCAGACCATACAGGTAAAGGGTGCCAGGCAGAACTATGGGTGCTGCCAAAGCTCCCAAGCCTGTCCAAAGATCACCTCAGCCAAGAGAAAGACAACCCCCAGGGAATCGTCCCTATCCAGTATGTCAGTAAATGGGTATTTAGCCTGTTCCTAGACTGGTTCTAAAAAAACTTTCATGGGCTCCAACATCAGCAGGACTAGGGCTCCAAATGACACTGGGTCATGGGCCACAGCCAGCTTTTCAGCTGACTCCTAGTCAAAGGTATGACTCCTGGTCAAGGCCATCAATGAATCGCCTTCAGAGTAGGAGGAATCTTCAACGATGACCCTCGACTGTTTGACATCATGGACCACTCTGGTATCTTCATCCTGGGTGATCACCATGACAGCCAGCCTGGCAAGCTAGCAGTGGGCTGAGACTCTCTGGTTGTGGCCCCGAATAGAGGATGAGGTGGAGATGGCTCCATTCATAGCAGAAGAGACCAGACATAGGGCAATGCTAAGTGGCATGGACTGGGCATGGGAATAACCAACAAAGGCTGAGGGACTGAATGCCCAGGGGGCAGAGCCATACCCTCCAAGCCATGGCCCACTGCTGCCAGATGAGTTCCTTGTAGCATCTACGCATCTTGCAACAATGCCTCTTCTCACCCGAGAACGAAGACGTCGAGTAGCATCAACAGCGATGCCTCCCAGTCAAGTGAGATCAAAAATGCAAACAGTGCCTCGACCTTGACTGTCACATCTACCCAAAGTCATCAGGAGTCGTCTTGAGGGTTAGTATAAACCACCTGCTTTGTTTGGCAGGGTAAACACAATTGGTTTTGAAGGCATGACCACAGGCAGAGGAAGCTCCTCAGGCAACTTGGTTGGGGGTATGGACTGAGCTTCATCCTCATGGGTGAAGACAGGGAGCCCCAGGGTCTAAGAGATCAACTCCTCATCGAGCTCTTCCACTAGCCAGTTGACCGGTTTGAGGAAGATCTCCACTGTGTGCTTGACTGGAGTTAAGGTAGACAAGCCTGACAAGGTTACCGTGGTGCACTCGACCAGAAGAAGTGCGTCAAAGGCTGACTGTTCAGGGGAGTTGAAGGAGTAGGAAGTGTATGATCTTTCCTGGTCCCAGAACCTGGAATGGCATTCCTTTTTATGTCTCTTGCTATGGTGAGAGGGGATCTCCCCAAAGGTCTGGAGGGCCATGCACATCTCTCTGAATTCCTCAGAGAATGACTCCCCTCGACGCAGGCCCAAGCCAGGAACAGCACTGAGACCGACGAGGAACTCACCGCAGTCACCTCTTCTTCCATGACCCTAAGCTGAGCAGCCAACCCTACAGCCACCAATGCCCTTTTCTGTAGCCCTTGGGCCATTCTAGGGCCTGCCTGGCCTTCTGGTCTGCAACAGATGCTGGCAGCATCTCCTGGCAAAGACTGCAAACCCAAGGTCATGTTAATTGCCAGGCAGCACAAGCACGTGTCATGTGGATTTGTGGCTGAGATTTTCTGTCTGCACCAGGTGCAGAAATAAGGCTCGGTTTCTTGCCCTCCATCATCAAACATGATTGCAAAGTGGGACTGGAAGACTCAGGAGCAACTCTTTTTTTTTTTTGTGGGGGAGTATTCTTTTTCTCCTTTTTCTGACTGGCCCCCTTCTACTGGTCACCCCAATGTCCTCCAGGACTTACATTATCTGAGTCTTCCCCCAGGACTCCCCCCCCAGCGGGTTGGCAGGGTTCCCCAACCCCGTCGATCCAGATCTGGTTTTGCTGGATGCTGCCCTGGATAGGCAGGTTTGGGGCCTGTGGGAGACCGGTGTCATCCTGCCGATCAGACTTTTCCCCTGTTCTCCCAGGAGAAGGTGCAGACGTGCAATGCCGTCATGATGCACGCCCCTGCACAATGTGCATCCATGGCTATCGCACCTCCATGTACATTTGACCACCACAGATTGCCTTCCCCTAGCCTTCACCAAGGGTCAGGCACATGCCAGGTCCTGCATTCCCCAACCCCCGAAGAACAGTCCCTTGGATGCTCAATCCTCCTCCCGCTATCTGACCCTCTGACGCCCAAAAGTCCACTTCCAACCTGGTCGCTTAAAAGCACATGTAGTAGCGCTTAGTAATGCACCAGTGGGCCAACCTTGAAGAGCAACTTTAATACTAAATGTGGATTTAAATAGTCAAAGATTCACCTGAAAAGCACTTTAAAAACTCAAAATCCTACAATGCTGCAGAGCAGCGAAGGAGGAGTCCTGTCCTTTCCAATGAAAAGAAAGATCTGACTATCATAGGACAGAGCCGGAAGCTTGGAAGACTTCTGATGACTGCTGTCTCAAGAGAACTGCCAGGAAAGTGTGGATGTGAGCTGTATTCACATTGTTAGACATTTCATTTTAGAAAAAAGTGAAAGACTGGAATATGGGGGAAGAGGAGGCAACCACAATGAAAACTGAGTAAAGGACGGGCAGGACAACACAGAGAGGCCAATGGAATGCCGGGCGAGAGAACAGACTGCAAAATCGCATACATAAACATTCCAAGGCATTATGGGAATCCCATTCCTTTTACCTTCGCATTCATTAGCGCTATATGTTGTAGCTGGTTTCCATGGCAATTGATTATATCCTGGGCAACAGCGGTCACATGATGCACCACAGGTGTTGTGCTTGCAATCACACTGTAACCTGGAAGACAAGAAGAGATTTGTGTTACTGGCAGGCCAACAGACTACGGGACATTCCAAGTTGCCGATAACAATGTAGAATTTGTAGAAATCTGTCCTATGGAAGAAAAATACATAACCACTACCGGCAATGAAATAAAATGTTAAAAAATAACAAAAGCCCTTTGCTGCATTCCTACCAAAATACTGACTCAATACAATAGTGCAGATATAACCCTTTGTGTCGGACATTCTGTGCCCGAATCATATGAGGCTAGTGCAACGGTGCATCACCACTAAATAACTAATATGATGAGTTTTAGTGAGCTCAAAAATGTCAGGGCTAAAGGAAGAGGTGAACTGGCACTCGCTGGCTATGAACCTCCTGCATAAGACTCACAGGAGTCGACACTGTCCACTGGCTCTCAGTCTAGTTTGTACGAATATAGGACATGTGAGAACTCACTGCTACTTCAGTCCCAGCACTGGGGAACTGTTGGCAACAGTGTAGGAGCACTAGCTGTGAGGGAACTCACAGCTTCTGCAGTCCTTGTCTCTCCCAGCAGGGGGTAACTGTGGGCACTAGTGTAGGAGCACTGGCTGTAGGGGAGCTCACAGTTACTGCACGCCCAGAGTCCCAGTCCCTCCAAGTAGTGGTCCCTGAAGACAATAATGTAGGAGCACTGCCTTTGGGAAACATCACAGCTACTGCAGTTCCAGCTTCTCCCATCAGGGGGTAACTGTAAGGAATAGTGCAGGAGCACTGGCTGTGGATGAGCTCTCAGTTGCTCCAGTCCCAGCCACTGGAAGCAGTGGTCACTGAAGGCAATAATGTAGAAGCACTGGCTTTGGGGGACCTCACAGATACTGCAGCCTTAGCCTTGACCAGCAGATGCTCTGGCAAGCAGTAGTCTAGCAGCACTAGCTGTGGGGAAGCTCAACTACTCTAACCCTAGTGTCCCAGCCTCTCCCAGTAGGGGGCACTAAACAGTGCTGAAGCAAAGGTTGGGGGGAGGTCACAGCCACTTCAGTTCTAGCCTTTCCCAGTAGGATTCACTGAAGGCTATGGTATAGCAGCACAAGTTATGAAGGAGCTCACATCTCCTACAATAAGTTTAATGGTCCAGCAGGAGGGCCTCTCATGGATACAAGTGTCACCTCACGAGTTCCTAGGACCAGAGGACTGCAAACTGAAGGTGAGCAGTTCTGTAGTCCCAAGGACGCAAGGGGCAACATTCTTAGATCCATGAGGCCCTCCAGATGGACCCGTATCGACTGCTAATTTATTTTAATTAAAAAAAAAAAACTTCTTTTAATTTAAAACACTGACGGTGGGAGCTGTCAGCAAGATTTCCATTACAGTGGCTCAGCACGTGAGATACTCTTACGGTAATAAGAGTACCTCACGCACAACTGAAGGAAGTGTTGTGATTGGTCAGGGACGCTCCCGCAATCTATAACAGTGTGAGTCACTGCAGGCTATGGTATATAAGCACTACTGTGCCCAGCTACGGAGAGAACTTACAGTTACTCCTGTCACAGACTCTTCTCAGCAGACGTCATTGCAGTGCAGGATAACTCACTGTGGGGGAGCTCCCAGCTACTCAGGTCCCAGTAGAAATCTGGGATAGCACACTCCAAAATAATCAGAGAAACAGTGCATTCACTAACAGCAATCTGTTTTTTAAACATATTTTTGGGTAAGAGAAACTCAATAAAACAGTATAAAATAGAAATGTCAGTCTGCTGGTCTCCCTGCTCTAATGGGGGGGGGAGAACAACTCATGAGAAAGATCCCCCGCCCCGATGCAATTTCCTAACATTCATAGCCGATCACATATTTTGCCAGACTGCTTGGAATCCAAACTCACAACTCCCCGCTCCCTACCCATCCTTTTTTTTCTCTTCCTTTCCTATTTACCTTTTTTGTTGAGCAATTTGACATTTAGGTTACTGTATATACTGTACAAAGCTGTGCCTTTTCCTTATCAGATACTGCGCTTTGGTTATACTATGTATTTATTCCCGCCCCTGTTCCCCCAGGACACATCTGGAAACTAGCTTTATGGCTCAGTATGTATTTTCTGGTAAATTTCTTTCAATAAATAAATAAATATAAATAAACTCAAATTGATGACTTTCCCACATTTGCAACCAGTGTCACCACACCTGAACAAGTCACAAGTGCACCCAATGTAGTTAATCTTTAAGAAGTAACAAGTGCACCCAGCACGATGACTCTCAAACAAGTCACAAATCCACCAGTGTAGTGAACCTCAAACAAGTTACAAGTGTACCGGTGTAGTAAACCTCGAACAAGTCACAAGTGCACTAGTGTAGTGACCCCAAACAAGTCAGAAAAGCACCAGTGTAGTGAACCTTGAACAAATAACAAGTGCACCCAGCATGGTGAATCTCAAACAAGTCACAAATCCACCAGTGTAGTGAACCTCAAACAAGTTACAAGTGTACCCAGTGTAGTAAACCTCGAACAAGTCAGAAGTGCACCAGTGTAGTGACCCTCAAGCAAGTCACAAGTGCACCAGTGTAGTGAACCCTGAACAAGTCCCAAGTGCACCAGCACAGGGACTCTCAAACAAGTCAAAACAGTACCAGTGAAAAGACCCCAAAAACATCACAAGTGTATCAATGCACCCCTTTCCCTTATAGTGAACCCTAAACAAGTTGCAAGTGTACCAGTGCAGGGAACCTCAAACCAGTCACAAGTGCACTAATGTAGTGACCTGCGTACAGGTTACAACTGCCCCAGTGTGGAGAACCTTTAATAAGCCATCAATGCAATAGTGTAGTACATCTCAAACAAGTAATAAAATCATCAGTGCAGCGATTCTCAAGCAACTCAAAAAGGCATGAGTGTAGTGACCCTCAAACATCACAAGTGTACCAATGTAGCGCCCATCGAACAAGTCACAAGTGCACCAGTGTAGTGAACCTCAAAGCAGTCACAAGTCTACCTGTGTGACGACTCCTTGGAAAAAACGTAAGTGCACTAATGTGGTGACCCTTGTCATGAAGCTCACCTTTTGTGCCTTTAAATCTCCTGAGCATTCCCGGATCCCCCAATGGGCTCCAGTATACACGAGGATGCTGATCATGCACAGGGCCACCATCTTCTTCTCAAGAGTGACTCATAAGCACTAGTAACTAAAGGCCATCATTCCACTGATCAATCTAAACATAAGCATCACCAGGAAAATCCCTTTGGCCAGCATTATTTTGTGTTTGGTCCCACCCCAAACGCTACTCACACATCTTCCTTCAGAGCTTTACAGTTTGTCAGGTGCAGTGGAGTGTAGGTCACAGTATGAAACCCACAGTTAGCAAAAAGCAGCAGAATATTATACACAAACACCAGTCTCCCCACCCTCCCTCCCCCAGCTTCTGACTGAATTCTACACTTCAAAAGTTGCTGTAATACAAGTTCATGGAAGGAGTCTCCACAGTTAGCAAAGGCACAACTTACCCATATGAATAAAACAGGGAGCACAACAGGATACAAAGAGGAGAAAGCACTGCAGAGGGCAGAGGTGCTTTGCGTCTTACCTCTTGCCATGCTGGTGACCTGGGTTCAGGAATGAGCCCGTGTCATCGGGGGTTAGCCAGGGATGGAAAGGATTAAAGTGTCCAGAGGACAGCTCTCCTCTTCTCTCTCTCGGGAGGGGGAGGCAGAGAGGAACAACTATGCGACTCGACCCTTGGCTTCCCCCTGGTGAAGGCCCTGAGGTAGTGTCGGCAGAGCCAGTCAAATGAAGGGAGGGGTTGCAGTTGTAGCATGTGTATGCCTCCATGTACACGCGGTTATGCCATGACAAGGATAGAGGGGAGAAAATGAGAAAATGGCAGTCGCAGGCTATATGAAGCCTTGCCTGCCTGCCCATGCCCCACGCTGTCACTGACTCACCAACCCACAAATCTGGACTCAGGGTCTCTGGGTGGGGGAAGAACAGCCCTCTCCTTCCCAGCCCCCACCATGGGGACCAATCCGTGGGGGATATGGGGCTTGGTAGGCTGGGGGAAGACAGCTATGTATGAGGCAGACAGGGACTGGTCTGAGAAGCCACCTGTGATGCACCCGGCAGAAAAAATGTATATGAAAAAAAAAAGGGGGGCAGCAGCATGACAGTCTTATACCCCTTCCCCTCCACAATATCAACAGAGGGTCATATAGTCAGGATTACAGCCCCCACACCACCACCACCAATATCCAAGAGAAGAGATGCAAAGAGTCAGGACACCATCAAGCAAGATTGTCTGAACACCACATACCCTCCCCTACACTAGCACATACAGAGAAACAAAAAAAATACAATCTACATTCTTTTGGAACTATTAATAATAGCTTAGAATAACTTTCATCAATACTGCAGCTCCTCTGGGTATTCTGCCTATCTCAAACAAATGTTCACTTGTACTGTATTTTTATTGTAACAATCTGAAGATTTCTCCACTGCGTCACCAGTGCTGCCCCTCCACGTCTACCACCCTGTCCCCATCCGTGACCTCTCCTGACCTTAACGGAGACTGCCCCATAAACTGCCGCCTGTGGTATGGCCATCCTAACCGGGGGAGATCCCTACCAGAGAGGTATCCCTGATGGTGAGGGAGGCAAGTCGCCATGGTGGGGCACAAGTGTGCCTGTTGTTAACCTGCGCACACCGGGGTCTTCGTCTCTGTTCCTTTCCCTAGCCCACAGGATGCCAACATGAATGGCGCTCCAAGCACATACACGCTAGCCAGTACTTCGTTTTGCTCTAATGCTTCAGTGCTCCAAGCAGTGATATTATTTGTAATCAGCCAGTGGCTCCTGCTGTGGTCACCACTACATCATTTGCTACTCTAATGGAAACTGAGCACATGAATGAGCTGCACCATCACCAAGCATGTAGCAGCCATTCCAAGTAGCGGTACCGGAGTCAGAAGCCACTGACTGACTGACAATGATGAGGTCACTGGCTGTAGGGCCCCTAGTGGCACAAGAGTGGATAACTGTTCTCACTCTATGTACATGGGATAGCCTGGATTCACACTGCACTAGGCTTTATGATCCCAGTTTCTGTAGTTCCTCCTACATCAGTGACTCATCACAAGTAGAGAGCTTTGTATATACTGTACTAGGCATTATGATACAAGTTTTGGTATTTTTCCTCCCATTCAGTGATTTTATTGTATATGGTTTTGACTATATTCTTGTCTGCTTCCTTATTTTGTATTCCTCTCATATCAGTGTTTATTTATTGTATGTGTGTAACCCCTAGATGGCGCTATCCCAGGGGCTACTACCCCTGCCTGATTTGCCACTAACAGGTTGAGGGGCCTGGATCCAATGGCGGGTGCCTCCACCCAGAGGTCAGGGTTTGCAATAGTTAAACTAACTTGGTCACAGCCCTCTGGGACACTGCAACCCCTTTCTTCCCATAGTGGCCCACACAATATATCAAATTACCTTCACGGTATCACACTTACCCCAGGTCTGGTTCCGCACTGGGACCTCCTGTGAAATGAGATACAGTGCAACAATCACAGTACAGTACTTTAACATAGACAAATACCTCAGGCAGTATAACTTTGCTGAAACAAGCAGCTCTGATTTATTTAGAGGGATATAACAAGGACAGGGGAAATCAGGTTAATTAGCTTATCACTCTAATAATCTACCTATGGCTCTGTGCACAGGCCTATCCCTCCAGTTACTGTCCTGGTGCCCAAGCCCTAGTAGCTAGTCCAAACCGTGGCAGCTGGTAGGGCCCTTTCACACAGAGAAAGGAGAATTAAACAGTCAGCAGTACAGTAATTCCATTTGGATTTAATGTGGCAATTCAACAGGGAGCAACCCTGAATTAGTACTCACGACCTCCAAATAAGATAGGGTCCTTCAATGTCAGTAGGGCTCACTTGAGGTACACAAACCTCTTCACACATCCATATAAAAGAAAGTACTATACCAGGCAGGCTGCATCTGTATCCCGATCGCAATTACTGCACAATACCGGAGAACACACAGCAGATTCAGTTCCTGACAGACCGAGTGCAATTTTCAGCAATTCTTCCAGTCTTCTACAGGGTGAGCCTGGTTTCTACTCTTCAGAGATCCTTTGATTCTTTTCACAGGACGGATTCAGTCCTAACAAGCTGTTACACAAGCTGCAGACCGGAACTCTGGGCCTTACACACGTTTTTTGACTAAAACTGCACACTGAAATAGCACAGGGCTCCTTCCTTCTTCACTGCCAAAGCTCAACTGAACTCCAACTGACGAAACCGGGCACTTCCTTTGAGTTCCTCCCAGTTCTTGACTGGATTGGCTGTCACTCACAATAGACTGCTGCTGTTGGTCCAAAAGGCACTGAAGTCTAAACTACATCTCCCAGAGTCACTGCCATACAATCCTCTTGTGGCTGGCTCAGATTATGAGTCCAAGTTCTGATTCGTCCAAGGCATCATTTTAGAGCTAGCTTACCCCACACTGATTGGTCCAGTTCAGCAGTTCAAAACTAGAATGGGAACTAGCAGACACAGTTCTGACTGCAAAGAAAGCAGGTTAGACAAACTGTAATTTCATTATTACTCTAAATAATTTCTGCAAACAGTTACATCTTTCAGATAGGTTCCCTTTGCACTCCTAGTGACTGCAAAATGAAGTGAATTGGCAGCAGCTCGAGTGGTACTCGAGAAGCACACAGTCCCCATACAAACTAATTATGTCTGCAAGCAGACAGCTCTTAAAGAGACAGTACCAGAGGCTCTAAAACACTCACTGATAAATGGCTTAAATGCCAAACACCATTCAGGCTTGGAGCATTCAAGCAAGCTCCTGAAGTCTTTTGGGAACCCCCATTTGCAGGGGGTTACACCTTCCTAGGCCTGGGAAAGCTTGACGTCCGCGACAAGCAGTACCCCATAAGTTTCAACTGCAACCATATACATTTGCATTAGGCTTCGCACATGTAATCATCAGTCAATATATCATTTTACCAAGAACACATTTCTGAAACATTGCAGTACGTCACTCTTTACACAGTATTACATACATTGTACCATAACTCAAGTTATTACCTCTTGTACATGAAACCTGAAGAGGGGCCCTTCCTATCAGTTACCTTGGGGCTGGATGGGCAAGGGCACCATACTAGAGGGCAACACAAGTAACTTGAGTTAGCACTGATGCTCAGTTTGGGCAATGAGCTCGGGACACATACACTCCTTTATGGACAACATTGAGAGGCAAGTCCACAGGCCTCCCAAGTGAATCATAACTGAGGTGCACCACAGGCTTTACAGCTCGACCAGTCTTTCTAGGGGGAACTGTTATAGTCTCTGCACTCTGAGCCTCATTTTCAGCATTGTCCTCACTTGTCAGGGAGTCTCCATGGGGTAGAGAGGCTAGAACTTGGGGCACTTTCAGCTCCAGGAGTTACAGTTTCTGAGTCCACAACATTTGGCTGCATGGAGAGCTTTCGGACACTGGCAGTGGACTGTCAGGCACTCAAAATACTCTTCTTGTTGGTGTATCACCAGTCTGCCCAATCTATCATTTTCCTCCTGAAAGCTCAAACAGTTCAACCATGCACAATGATTCCATTTCATCTGATCTGATGCTTTGCACTTCACTTTCTGGGAGCATTGGCTCAGGGATGAAGCTGGGGGCTTAGACAGTCCAGAAGGCCCAGCTTTGTGTCTCCAGTATTGACTAGGGGATTGCCCGAAACAATTGACTCAGTTCGTAAGAAGGATAGTATTCAAAGTCATCTCACTTTCTTCCCGATATGGACTGACAGTCATGCTCAACTGGGACTTGTGGAGGGAACACTTTAACTTTGCTTCTGTAGGTGCAGACTTTCTTGATCTTTTCTTAGCAGCAGCTCTAGTCACTGGTCCAGAGGGGCATCTTCTAGGGGCTCAGACTCAATTAAGATTTGTCCAATGGGCAGTAAATGATTTCTATGCATTGTTTTTACATCTTTGAATTATTCTCAGGCCTTACTTTGTACACTGGCAGATCATCTAGTTTGCCCACTACAATGTGAGGGAGATGGTGCCATCTGTCAGCAATCTTGTGCTTGCCATGCAGTCCCAGATTTCTTAGCAATACCCGATCTCCTCCTGGAGTTCCTGTGCTTTCACCTTTTATCATACCTTTCTTTGTTGGCCAGATTTCTTTTTGGCAGCCATGGTTTGAGCCAGTTGGTGCGCATGAGTTAGCTGGGCCTTTAACTTTTGCACATACTGTAAATAGTTGTCAGCTTGAACCCCATCAGGAGAGACCCCAAAACACACATCTACTGGTAGTCGAGCTTCTTCCAAACATCAGGCGTGTAGGGGAGAATCCAGTGGCATCACTTTTGGTGCAGTTATAAGCATGTACCAGGGTGCTAATTTGTTGGCTCCATCTAGGCTTGTCCTTTGGGTGCAGGGTGCCTAGCATATCTAGCAAAGTGCGGTTGAAACGTTCAGGCTGTGGGTCCCCTGGGGGTGGTAAGGAGTGGTTCTGGACTTTCGCACTCCCCAACAGAAAGCATCTCTTTGATCAGGCGACTCTCAAAGTCTCTCCCTTGATCAGAATGGATTCTTTGTGGAGCCCATAGTGAACAAAAGTTTTCTACAAGTACTTTGGCTACAGTGGATGCTTTCTGGTCTTTGGTGGGGAAAGCTTGGGCATATCTCGTGAAATGGTCAGTGACCACCAGCACATTACTGATATTTCTTTGATCTGACTCCAAACTTAGAAAATCAATACAGACCAGCTCCATGGGTGCACTGTGGTTATGTTAACAAGGGGCAGCCCTCTGGGGCAAAGCTTTCCTCTGTAAGCAGCGACTACAAGTTCGGAATGTGTTGCTCCACATCAGCCCCCATCTTAGGCCAATAGAATCTGGATCTCACCAAGTCAAGTGTTCTGTCTATACAAGGTGCCCCATGTGGTTGTGCAAGGACCTCAATACTGAGTCTCGAAGGCAGTGGGCAGCACTAGTTGTTGTTTGTCTACTTGTCCCCTCTGTCTACTGTTTCTCTGTATAACAGTTTATTGATCAGTTTCAACTTAGGACCTCTTTGTATAACAGTGCAGTTCTCAAATCAGTGGAGCGTAATTTGGACACATCTTTTCCTGCATAGAGGGCTTCTAAAGCTGCTTTGATCATGGGATGCGGGATTGAGCCCGCCGAATACTGTCATTGTCCAGCTGAGGAGTGCACCAATGTCTGTTGCAGAAAAGTGGCAATAAGCAGCAGGTATGCAATTCTCAGAGCTCCCAAGCAATCCACCATGCAGTCCACTGCGTCCGTGGACATTTGTTCCTCCCTGTCAAACTTCCGGCAGAGTGCCCGAATGTCAGGTTCTGCCAGTCGGACCCAATCATTCTGGGGAACAGGCCTCGGAGAGAGCATCAGCATCTATGTGGTTCAGACCTGCTTCGGTATTCGAGAGCATAGTCATATGTAGATAATGCAGAAAGCCACCTATGGCCAGTGGCATCCAACTTAGCTGAGGTCTGCACATAGGTCAAAGGATTATTGTCAGTTTTTACTAGTATTTTAGCCCCATACAAGTACTCATGGAATTGGTCAACAATAGCCCACTTCAAAGCTAGGAACTCTAACTTATGTACAGGATAGTTCTTTTCGGATGGGGTCAGGCTTCTACTGGCAAAGGCCACTGGTCTCAGGCCATTCTCGTGCTCTTGGTACAACACAGCCCCAACCCTTGCAAGCTAGCATCAGTGTGCAGGACGGAGGTTTTCTTGGATCGGCATAGGCCAGCACTGGAGCATGGGTAAGTTGATATATGATCTCATGAAAAGCAGTCTCACAATCAGGAGTCCAGGCCCAAATACTTCACTCGGATGAAAATACACTCTTTCAGTCTTGAGGGATGCTGACTTTTGGTATTTTTTGTGGGTTGGGGGATACCCTTGAGTAAGGTTAAGTAAAGGGCGGATCACTCTTGAATAGTCCTTGATGAAGCGCCGATAATAACCACAGAATCCCAGGAATCTTTGCAGTTCTTTTAGATTTTTGGGCTGTGGGCAGGTGGTCAAGGCCTCAACTTTACTTGGGTCGGTCTCTATTCCCTCGGTGGATACTATGTGTCCCACATACTTTACTGATGTTTGAAAAAATTGACACTTATCAATGGACAGTTTAAGGCCAAAGTCCTCCAGTCGGTCCAATACCTTAAATAATCTGCTCTCATGTTCCTCCAGTGAGCTGCCAAACACAATAACATCATCTAGGTATACCAGGCACTCTAGTAAGTTCATGTCCCCCACTGCACGCTCCATCAATCGTTGAAAAGTGGCTGGGGCACCTGAAATCCCTTGAGGCATCCTCATGAATTCATAGAAGCCAAGCGGACAGATAAAGGCTGTCTTTTCACGGTCCTCTGGGGCCATGGGATCTGATAGTACCCACTGCGGAGATCCAGCACAGAGAACCACTTGCTCCCGTTTAGGCAGTCCAAAGCATCCTGAATCACGGGCATTGTGTACTGATCAGGATAGTCCGCCGGTTTAGATGCGATAATCCACACACATCCTTACTGTTCCATTCTTTTCCTCACTACCACAATGGGGAAGCATAAGGCTTCTGGATTCTTGTATTACACCAGCAGCTAACATCTCTTGCAGATGCCGTCTCACATCATCTATGTCAGCAGGTGCCAGGCGTCGAGACCTCTCTCACAGAAATGGTCTTCGTCATGCAGCCGGATATTGTGCTCAGCTCCTTGCCGCATCCTACATCCCATTCCTTTAAAGAAAACACCTGGTCTCTCTGGGCAAGCTTCTCACTGATCTTCCACTTTCCATTCAGCTGGCAGCGGAGTCGCAAATCAAACAAGTCAGGCGTTACTCTGTCATTCTTCCTTGAACTCTGCTGCTGGGTAGCACTGCAGTGTCTGCACAATGCACATTAGCCAGGATGCAACCTCTGTTTACTCGAATGTCTCTTTCAGACACATTATGAACTTGGACCATTACCCTTCTGGCATAAGCATGGGCTCTAGCGGGCAAAATACTAGCTTGACCAGCAGTCCCTCTGGCAATTTTCCATCGCCTGGTGCATCCAACATTAATATTTTATTCTTAACATCCTTTCTGATATGGACCTCTCCCTGTAAGGTACACTGGGCATTTGGCGCCAGGATCAGAGACTCAGGATCCTTCTTCCATACAATTCCGACCGGTTCCTCTGGTTCTGTTTTTCAGCATCTCTGTGCCTCATAGGCCTTCTTAATTAAAGCCGGAACTCTTAAAGCTCTACTAGTCTTTGATCCCTGTTTTCATAACACAACTGTGCCAGCCTTCCGAACATATGAGCATTTGTTCCAATCAACAAAGGGACACCATCATACAGTCCAGTGGGGGGAACACTAAGGCTGGAGGTCTCTGCTTGTTCGCCACTCCAGCCACGGAGGTGGGGAAAGACAGCCAAATTGGATATACCCGGAATAGGGTAGGCCTTCTCACTTAACCCCCATACATGCAGTCCTTCTAATGGTTGTAAGGCGCTCTGACAAATGCTTCTGATACCAATCTTGGAACATAATTGTCACTTGGGAGCCACTGTCTAATATAGCTCTTGTAGACACTCGTCTCACCTTTACAGTGGTCTCCATGGAGGGACCCACTATTCTGGACCAGTCTGGAGAGGCGTAGTGGGGGCCTGGGCAACTGACCTTGCCACAAAAGGACGTGAATTAGCATTTTGGTGCCCTCACTGGGATCATGTCGCACCTCTTAACCACTGATTTCTTCTCCAAGCTCTCCTTGTAGCCTATATGCAACTTTGTCAGTGTCTTTTGGGGACTGGCATTCCTTTTCATGTGCCCATCTTTCCCACAATTATAGCAAAACATACTTCTGGAGTTTGAGCTGGCTGAGGCGCCACACTGGGAGCCAGGGCGGGGTATTACTAACTGGAAACCTTGGTGCCATCTCTGTCTCTGGGCGTGATAAGCATTTGGAGACATCTCGTCAGTTTCTCACTTCCATGGTCAAGGAATCGAGTTCGAGCTGTTATCAGCAGGAGATACATGGGTGGTACCCCACCCCCATAGCAGATGCAGTCGGATATAGGTCAGGGCTGTACTTGCAGGCGTGGCCTTCATAAAGGGACTGTTTTGAATTCTCGGATCTCTCTCAACAGTTCGCCCCATTGTGACATATCTTTTTCCTTGTCAGAGCACTCATTGACTGCCAACCTCTGCCCCTGAACTTCACTTGATGGGTCACCCTCAGTCACTCGGGTCGAGCCGCAGCTATTGGTGCAGGTCCTCCCGAGGTCGCCTTTCTCAACTCCTCGAATTTCTCTCATTAACTCATCATAGGAGGGTGGGGATTCCAGTCGATCTGCCAGGTGTAACTGAAGCAACAGCAGTTCTGAGAAGGGGCAGACTTAAGGATCCTGTCCAGCCTGGTTCGGTCCAGTTCAATCGCTGGCAAACTACCTTTCTGAGGCATTCTTGCAACAATTTTTCCAGCCGAGATACATACACAGACAACAACTCCCTTGGTACTGTTGTGCATCTCTTACTCTCCACCATAGGTCCTCATCAGAATCTGGGCTCCATACACATTCTCCAAGGCCTCAAGATAGGCCTGTGCAGTCACTTCAGGGTTACTGGCCCGTTTAGCACGGATGGTAGCCAGGGCAGGACTCGGAGGCTCTCACTAACCCTCTTTAAGCTTTTCACCTTCCCGAGCATTGCCATTCTAGCACTTGGGGCAACATAGTCTATCCAGGTCTCCCAGTCATCCTCCCCTTGGGGGGTGGGGAGGGTGCCAGAGAAGATCCTCAACCTTCGGTAAGAGTCGTGACTAATGGCAGGTGCAGAAATAGGAGTCTGCATTGGTTCAGCCACCATTACGGGCACTGGAGCAGGAGAGGGTGTTGGGGAGGAACACCCAGGTGGCAGAGAATAGTTTCTTCAAGTCCTCCACAGTTTTCCCTCTCCCAGCAACCATTCAGCAAATTTCTCCTCAAAGTTTCAGATAGTGGTGGGGGCTGATTCCCCGGGTCTTTACTGTCCTTAGTTATCACTCTCAAGCAGTGAGGGCTCCCTCTGGGGTAATGGTCTGTGGCACTTTGGAGCTATCTATGGGATCCTTAAACTCTACTAGGGCCAGGAAAGTGTGGGTGAGCAGATTAGCATGCCGACCCACCACCACAGGGTTTTGTAAACCTTCCACCTTGGAAAGTACTCCCTGCACAGTGTCGTATTGATACCCAGAGGGATGTCCAGGATAAGCATAGCATTTTGGGGTCGATCTCCTCCCAGTACACCACTCCACCAGCCGGTGCACAGCCACTTCTGTCGGGTACCCATTTTTTCTTAACAGTGGTTCGTAAATATGGCCACTAGAGGACACACAATCCCAGCGGTGAGCCTCCAAGATGTAACCCCTAGATGGCGCTATCCCAGGGCTACTACCCCTGCCTGATTTGCCACTAACAGGTTGAGGGCCTGGATCCAATGGCGGTGCCTCCACCCAGAGGTCAGGGTTTGCAATAGTTAAACTAACTTGGTCACAGCCCTCTGGGACACTGCAACCCCTTTCTTCCCACTAGTGGCCCACACAATATATCAGAATTACCTTCACGGTATACATTCTGCCCCCAGGTCTGGTTCCGCACTGGGACCTCCTGTGAAATGAGATACAGTGCAACAATCACAGTACAGTACTTTAACATAGACAAATACCTCAGGCAGTATAACTTTGCTGAAACAAGCAGCTCTGATTTATTTAGGGGGATATAACAAGGACAGGGGGAAATCAGGTTAATTAGCTTATCACTCTAATAATCTACCTATGGCTCTGTGCAGAGGCCTATCCCTATCAGTTACTGTCCCTGGGTACCCAAGCCCTAGTGGCTAGTCCAAACCGTGGCAGCTGGTAGGGGCCCTTTCACACAGAGAAAAGGAGAATTAAACAGTCAGCAGTACAGTAATTCCATTTGGATTTAATGTGGCAATTCAACAGGAGCAACCCTGAATTAGTACTCACGACCTCCAAATAAGATAGGGTCCTTCAATGTCAGCAGGGCTCACTTGAGGTACACAAACCTCTTCACACATCCATATAAAGAAAGTACTATACCAGGCAGGCTGCATCTGTATCCCGATCTAATTACTGCACAATACCCGGAGAACACACAGCAGATTCAGTTCCTGACAGACCGAGTGCAATTTTCAGCAATTCTTCCAGTCTTCTACAGGGTGAGCCTGGTTTCTACTCTTCAGAGATCCTTTGATTCTTTTCACAGGACGGATTCAGTCCTAACAAGCTGTTACACAAGCTGCAGACTGAACTCTGGGCCTCATACACGTTTTTTGACTAAATCTGCACACTGAAATAGCACAGGCTCCTTCCTTCTTCTTCACTGCCAAAGCTCAACTGAACTCCAACTGACGAAACCGGCACTTCCTTTGAGTTCCTCCCAGTTCTTGACTGGATTGGCTGTCACTCACAATAGACTGCTGCTGTTGGTCCAAAAAGGCACTGAAGTCTAAACTACATCTCCCAGAGTCACTGCCCATACAATCCTCTTGTGGCTGGCTCAGATTATGAGTCAAGTTCTGATTCGTCCAAGGCATCATTTTAGAGCTAGCTTACCCCACACTGATTGGTCCAGTTCAGCAGTTCAAAACTAGAATGGGGAACTAGCAGACACAGTTCTGACTGCAAAGAAAGCAGGTTAGACAAACTGTAATTTCATTATTACTCTAAATAATTTCTGGCAAACAGTTACATCTTTCAGATAGGTTCCCTTTGCACTCCTAGTGACTGCAAAAATGAAGTGAATTGGCAGCAGCTCGAGTGGTACTCAGAGAAGCACACAGTCCCCCCATACAAACTAATTATGTCTGCAAGCAGACAGCTCTTAAAGAGACAGTACCAGAGGCTCTAAAAACACTCACTGATAAATGGCTTAAATGCCAAACACCATTCAGGCTTGGAGCATTCAAGCAAGCTCCTGGAAGTCTTTTGGGAACCCCCATTTGCAGGGGGGTTACATGTGCATGTCTTTGCTTATACTTTTGTATGCCTTATCCTCTTCACCTTCCCCCAGGTCGCCCCTGAAAAAGGGACTGCATGGTCTCAGTGGGCTTACCCAGTTACCAAAATTCAAATAAATAAATAAATACAACTACAAAGTTGATTTTAAAGCAGCAGTGCAACGAAAAATGTTTTCCCAAAAAGCTAGTTTCTGCTACAACTAATAAGAATACTCACATACCTGTCAAATCTATGTTAGAGGTTATAGAAGTTCTGATTTGTGCTTGTTGGTCTCGCTGTGCTCCCTGGGCTGAGTACAGACACAGGGGCCTGTATTTAGCCCCTAGAGGAAAGGAGACCCGGAAAACATCTGATCAGAGATTATAAAAGCTCTAACATGCCTGCAGGCTACTGAATCTCCCACTGCTGCCTACTGCTCCAAAGTTAGCTGCAGGGGATTCTGGGACTTGTAGCAACAAAAGGTGTCAGCCTAGAACTAAACAAAATTAGTCCGATACAATCTACAATACAACAATAAACAGTAAAGTAAACGAAAATGTTTTCGTTCACAAAGTGTACATTGGGACCAGCCTCACACTTGAGTGTGGGGGCCCTTTGTGCTGACAGTTACCCTTTAAAAAAATGTGCTCATTTTATCTCTGAAGATTTCAACCATTCTTTGTTTCACAACCCTGCACTGCTCTGGCACCTCGTGCTGTGGTTCTATGCCCAAAACCTACAGTCTGATGATGCAGAGTGAGGACTGGGACTCAGCATGTTCACTGGACAGTGAAGCAGAATCAGGGATGAGGAACTGTGTACAGCAACTTCAGTAAACTTAGCAGGACAGCTTTTATTTTTGAGGCAGTGCAGTGTTATGTTTAATTTAATACAGCGTACATGCAGAATTTTTTTTTTTTCGTAGTTTTGTTAAATCAAAACCTTCTTTCTCCAGGGTCACAGCAGTTTGGGTTCATGAGCGTTTCCCTTTGAGCAAGCTGCACTCCTACATTAAACCACTTTCAGTGGAACAACACGTCTCCACATGAGACTCTCAAATGTTTAAAGGTTTAAATACGTAACTTCAACCCTATTCCTAAATTATTGTCCTTGTAAGGCATATATTTTGGTTAACTACACCTTGGTTGATTCTGCAGGATGTCTGGATTTCCCCAGAATAAAGGAAGCATAATAAATCAAACTCCCCCCCACACACACACACACACACACACACACACACACACACACACAATCTGCTTGAACTTGGGACCATCTATGAAGTTTTATTTCAAGACTGCAGTGCTATCACAGCGGCTCAAATGCATCATTTCTTAGGAATGTACATGTCCCAAGAAGGATCCTTTACGGAATTCTATGGAGACACAGGGGAATGTCTGTGTGTGTGTTTTTTTTAATGTAACTAGCACATTCTTGTCTACAGTTATACAATGTCAACAGATAGAAGTCACCACACTCCCTTGTCCAGAACACACTCATGTGCCTCAGATTTCTGCTTCCGAGAACAAGCTCTGACTTTCTTGCTTGACTCAAATAAAGATGGTTGAAATTCTCGAAGTACAGTGCCCAACATTTTACCAAAAAAGGGGGTGAGGGATGTTAGCATGTGGGCTGAAAACAAAAAGGTAGTATTAAATACACACTGAAACTAAAGGCTTCGAGAGTAATTCTTCTTTAGGACTTACCTTTTTTTTTTTCTCTCGATTGTTTAACCAGGAGAAGCACACTAAGCTGAAAGCTTGTTTACAGGTACAACCTGGGAGCACAGGGAAGTTAAGTGACTTGCTCAGGGTCACACAGTATGCAAGTGTGGGTGGTGGGATTCAAACCCAGATCTCCAGATTTACAGTTCAGAGCCTTAAACCACTGCAATATACTGCTTCCCTAAATGTTATTATCCTTTATTATCTATAAAGATAAAATAGCAAAGCCAGTGAGCCCAATGACCTTACCATTTTCTCTTATAATAATTTCTGAACAAGACCTATACTTGAAATTTTGATTCCAACTTTCGTTTTTTAGCATGCATTTAATATAACTTTTTACACACTTCAGGCTCCAGGAATCACATCACTGATCACACGTGCAAGCCTGACTTGGTAAGAATGGCAGTAGCGCGCTATGCTTCAATGCACAAGACCTGGGTCAGTGCTCTGCACCAGACACCCAGCCCTTCAAAGAGTCCTGTTAGGCGATGCGGAAGCAGCTATACCAAATGCTGGACAATAGGACTGAGGTATTCCTGCAGCACTCGCATCTCACTTGGCAGATCGAGAATGGTGCCAAATGTTGTGGGTGACCGTACAACACCCAAATCACCTAAACTTCCCTCCCCATCTATGAAGGCATGGCATGGCAAGGTGACTCACCTCTAGAAGGTGAAAAGAAGAGAAATTGGGGGAAGATGTCCCAAGTTCCCACCCACAACTCAGTATCATTTTTGGCTGGGGACCCTGCTTCTGCACTGGATTCTGATGAGAAGTATTAGAAGACTTGCTGTGGTGGGGTGGGGTGGGGGACCCATGTACAAGGAAGTGACCTAATAAATGCTCCTGGCAGATCGGCAGTTGGGATCTTGGCAAGAGCGAGTCTGGGCATAGAAAAGCAGGAACTGGGGTCGGGGATGAATAGAGAATTGCAAGGATAATAATTACATGTAAAGGCCGGTCAAGATTGCAGTTCTGCTTTTTTATAACGCTATTTGGCCCCCTCCCCCAAGCTGCCAACTGCAACTCACCTTCAGGTCTGTGCTATAAGTGACACCTCAACATCATCTGTCATACCCACTACCACCACCTTCTGCCACACAGAGCAGGGCTTAAGAATGCTGGCAATCATAATTTCAAAGGTTCAGTGCACATACTTTTTGTCACCTGTTTTCTCCTTCAGCCCACAGTCTCCCTCCACCTGTTTTCTCCCTTAGTCCACAGTCCCCCCATTTTCTCCCTTAGCCCACAGCCCCCCTCATTTTCTCCCTTAGCCCACAGCCCCCCTCATTTTCTCCCTTAGCCCACAGTCCTCCCTCCACCCCCCGGCATAGGAGCAGCCACAGTTGGCCTCGTCCATGCTTAGTTTCCCCATGTTAAGGCCCCTGGTCCAACTGCAGGGATCACTGTGGTGCCAGAACCCACCGCCAGCCCTTCCTGCCCAAGGCACTCTGTTGCGTGTGGCAGCTACCTCAGTCTGGCTTGCCTCCCAATATGGCGATCCAAGCATGCTCCCGAACTTGAGTCACATGTGATACACAGCAGCTGGGTCATCGAAGCAGCCTAACTGCACTTTCACTCACTGAGTTGGAGGACACCAGCAGATTTCAATCACAGATGTGGGGTAGGAGTTGGGGGGCTGACAGTACTGCTATGAAAAAAATTACATCAACAGAAAAACAATTCACAATAATGAACACATTTTCTATGTTCTAAAGTTATCTAACATAGTGCTGGCTAAGTCACTGTGTCTGAGAAGTTACAAAAACCCTGCTGTTAAAAGTTTGTGGCTGCCTCAGGAAAGGATCAGCTTATCAACACCACAGTCCAACTGACCCCAACCTCCTCTGATCAGTCAAAGCTCATTCCACAAGAATGTCAGAATTCTGAAACAAGAATCTGGCCCGTCTGAGCCTGCCTAGTATCAGCTTGTTAACACTGGCTTCCCAATCTGGGTCCCCTTATCTGCTTCTGGCAGGGATTGACACATTCCAACATCTCATGGCTGACACAGCTCGTCATTCCTGATCTGACCTCCGTCTTATCTCCCTGGGCTTACTACTCTGGAGGCTCACCTCAGTGCATTCCAGTGAGGGCTAGTTCAAGCCCCACGAAATTCCACAAGGCTGTGCGATGGCTATTTATGAGGAGGCTGCGTAGTAAAGGCCTGGATAAGTCACAGTTTCAAGCCGGAAAAGAACTCCTGCAGCACGGCATTATCCAACATAAGAACAAAACAAAAACTTTGCTTCTTACACAGTTTTGTGCTGTGCACTATTCTGCCAAGGTGAATAGGACGGCAGCTGTGGACGGCCCATAAAATTCTGAAAGCCCATAAAAACACTCTCAAACATGCAACAGTACTGGGCTTAGCTGTATGTGCAAGCAGCCCAGAGATAACCATACTTAAAAATCAGCCCTATATTAAACCAAGCCAACAACTACATCGTGGAATGTTGAGACAGGAAACAATATCACAGTTGGGCAACCTACGCTTAAAAAACACACACGGAATAAATGGGCAACCACCATCATCTCAGAGGCAGAGCCCTGAGGCAGCACTTGCCTTTTTCTTCTCTCAAACTTCTTTCTTCCACTTCTTCTATATTGTTTCGTTTCTTTCCCCCCCTTTATCAGTATCTGTACCCCTACCCCGCGTCGTACATAGAAACGAGCTTCGCTCATGGTACCTTTCCTGGTCATCAAATTTTAAATAAAATAAAAATAATAATTTATTTACTAGCCCAACCTCATGTCTCCATGGATCACCACACTCGTTAAACCTTAACTAAATTTATGAAAAATAAATAAATGAGGAAGTCCCCGTTTAAGATTTGAACCTTGCTCTTTTGCAGGAAATACAAAAATGCTGTGTTCTTACCAGGAATTGAACCACTGACCCTTTGCTTTTTAAGGCCAACACAATTTCAATGAGCCACCTGAGTGCACTGAACTGAACTGCAGTTCATATGGTGTAGTGTTCATGCCACAGATCAAGGAATCAGCCAGCACAAGCTACCTGGGTTCAAAACCAGGACTGTTCCTTTTAGGTAAAATATATGAAATGCAGCCTATCTGCCTTGAAGCCAATGATGGTTGCCCAGATATTCCATTACAATGTAACATCACACGGATGGCTATCTAACTATAGACACCGACAGGGAAGCCCAATACCTCATTTGAAAGAGCTTCTCTTCAAACCTTGCACAACTGCCTACCTCAGTCAGGCCACTGGCACCACATGGTACCTCTAGCCAGTGGTCAACCAGCCGGACACTGAAACATAGACCTCTCCCCATTTCTGAAGACTAGGCCTGCTGTAATCTCCTCTGGAGCACCATTCTCCCACTGAATTTCTTTGGGCAGCCTAATCCATTAATTTGTTCTGAATTTCTAGTGGACTCGAGCAGGGGTGTAGCCAGGAATTTTAAACTTGTACTCAAAACTGATGCACTGTTGCCTCTGCACCCCCGTTATGTAAACATAAACCAAAACATGTGCTGCCACGCCACATCATTGCCCCCCATTTGCCATGTCTGGGTTCAAGTACAGTAATCAGTTTCCTTCTGTAATCCTCCTTCCTTTGTTTTTCTGCCTGTCTGGTAAGTTGTTCTTGTTTGTGTATTTGGCTGGTGGCATCAGTGCCCCATAGCAAACAAACAACAACAAAGGCAAAAGGGCTCAGCATGACAGATACAATGCAACTCACAATGTCCGTGCTTTGCTCTTTTTGTTTCCCCGCCTGACTTGCTGCCCCAGCCAGATGTTTTTTTACTGTACTCTGCTGCGTACAGTGCGTATGCCTGCTGACACCCCTGGACTCGAGTATCGGCAAGACGTTTCATCTCTGAATGACATAACAGAAATGCAACATCTTGTTGTTGGTGAGGTGGGAGAGGGGCCGATTCCCCCCAACTTTACAGATAAAAGGATCCACACAAAAGCAGACCAAGACACTCACTGAAAATCTGGCCTCCTTTCTGCTGGCCAGCCCTCATTATCCCTGGCCCCCCAACCTCATCACCCATCGTTTCTGGGACTTACCTGGCTCCGGAGCATCCCTCACGGATTTCCCCCCAAGGTGGGGCCAGATCAACAAGGCCCCTCCCTCCCCCCCAGCAGAAATCCAGACACCACAGTCCTGCCAGGCAGTGGAGTGGAGCCTGCTGGGGTGACCAGGGAGTCAGTCAGTGATATTTCTGTAGCATTATCTCCTGTGTACCATGCATGCATGCCTTTGCACACAAACATGCGTATCAGCAACTGAGGGTGGCCCTCCCACTTGCCAAGGGGATCCTACTGTACCACTACCTGGCCTCCGCCAGGAGCAGACAATGAGTGGGACACCAGAATCCCCCTCCCTGAGAGAGGACAGCTTTCTTGAGGAAACATAGAAGCTGACGGCAGATAAGGACCGCAAGGCCCATCCAGTCTGCCCATTTCTTTTTCTACCTTATAAATGTGCCATCGGCCTTTGCTCTATCAATGGCCTATCTATTCATACTCATCTGTACTGCTCCCTTATGCCGATCCCATTCCTGTCTGAAGCCCTGCACTGTATTCATATCCACCACTTCCTGAGGTAGTCCGTTCTATGCATCCACCACTCTTTCTGTGAAAAAGAACTTCCTCACATTACCCAGTAATTGGCCTCCCTCTAATTTCATGCTGTGTCTTCTTGTCCTGCTATTTTTCTTATATTGAAACATGTTAGACTCTTTCACCTTGTTAATGCCTTTAAGGTGTTTTAATGTTTCTCTCCCTCCTTTGCTCTGTCTAGGGTATACAAACTGAACTCCGTTAATCTGTCCTCATATGTTTTCTGATGCAGTCCCTGCACCATTTTGGTTGCCCTTCTCTGGACTGCCTCAATTTGGTTAATGTCCTTGTGAAGGTGCGGCCTCCAGTACTGCACGCAGTACTCCAGATGAGGCTAACTAGTGTCTTGTAAAGAGATTATTACCTCCCTTACGACTTGTGATACCCCTACTAATACACCCCTAACATCCCACTAGCCTACTCTACTGCTTTAATGGTCTACTTGGATGATTTCAGGTCATTGGTGATGAAGATGCCCAAGTCTCTTTCTTCCCTTGTGACTGCCTGCAACTCCCCTCCCAGCTTATAGGTGGCTTCAGGGTTTCTCTTCCCTATGTGAATGATCTTGCACTTCTTTGCATTAAACCCCAATTGCCACTCTTCCGACCATTTTGCTAGTTTATCCAGATCTCTTCTCATTCTGCCCACCCCATCTGGATCATCTACTCTGTTGCAGATCTTAGTGTCATCTGCAAACAGACAAACCTTACCCTTCAGTCCATCTGCAATGTCACTGATGAAGATATTGAAGAAGACTGGCCCCAGGACTAATCCCTGAGGTACCCCACTTGTGAATTGCATCTCTTCTGACTGTATACCATTTACCACCATTCTCTGTTTTCTGCCCGCCAACAAGTCTGCCACCCAGTTGACCAACCTCTGACCCACCCTGAGCCTACCCAGCTTATTAATCAATCTTCTATGTAGAACAGTATCGAAAGCTTTGTTGAAGTCAAGGTAGGCAACATCAACTGCTCCCCCTTGGTCCACCACTATTGGTTACCCAGTCAAAGAAATCTATGAGATTAGTCTGACAGGACCTTCCTTTGGTAAACCCATGCTGTCTTGGATCCTGTGCTCCTATGGATTCCAGGTGTTGCACTATCCTTTCCTTAAGGAGTGCCTCCATAATCTTGCCCACTACTGAGGTAAGACTGACTGGTCTGTAGTTCCCTGCCTCCTCCCTGCTACCACTCTTGTGGAGCAGGATCACATGAGCCCTTCTCCAGTCTTCTGGGACCTCTCCTGTGCTCAGAGACTCACTAAACAGTTCTGATAATGGCTCTGCTAGTTCCACCCTTAGCTCCTTTAGTACCTTGGGATGTATGCCATCAGGTCCCATTGCCTTGTCCACCCTGAGCTTATCGAGCTCTTGTAGGAACCTTTCTTTTGTGAAGGGACTAGTGCTCACCTCCCTCCCCCCCTGTGTCCATGGTGCTGAGCTGTAGGCCCTGCCCTACCTTCTCTTCAGTAAATACTGAACAGAAGTATCTATTTAGGATAGATGCCTTTACATGGTCCTCCTCCTCACATGCCCCCTTTTTCTCCTTTGACCTTAGCAATACCCCCTCTGGACTTTCTCCTTCTACTAATGTATCTATAGAAAGTCTTGTCACCTTCTTTTACTGTTTGTGCTAGTGTTTCCTGGATTTGGGCTTTTGCCTGCTTTACTGCCTTCCTGCTTCCCTTAGGAAATTTGGTATGCCTCCCTATCTTCATCCCGCTGTGTTCCTTATATTTCTGAAGCCAGCCTTTGGCTCTGACCTTTTCTGCTACTGTTTTTGAGAACCAAAGAGGTTTCCTTCTTCTTTTGCACTTCCTTTTCTCTCTAACACAATGGGATGTTGATTCAAGTATTGAATCCTTAATGCTTGCCCACTTTGCCTGTACCCCCTCACCTGTAGTTCTTTTTGCCAGGGCTAGCTTAACTCTGTTGGCCATCTTACCAAAGTCAGCTCCTCTGAAGTCCCATATTTTTGCCTTGGAATGGGATGATTTAGTTGTAGTTGCCAAATTGAACCATACCATGTGATGGTCACTGGCCCTCAGGTGACATTCTCCCTGGAGATCTGTGATCCTTTCCCCATTAGTCAGTACTAGATCCAGGATAGCCCTGTCTCTTGCGGGTTGTTGTACCAGTTGTTTGAGGCCCTCCCCTGCAGGGAATCTACCATGTGTCTAGTTCTGGTAGACGTTCCTGCTGGTATTGACCAATCTGTATCTGGTATATTGAAGTCTCCCATTATCAGAACCTCCCGTTTAGCTGTTATGTTTTGTATATCTTCTAACAGTAATGTGTCTATGACACACCATCTCTACCCAACCCCTGGCTGACCCCCAATGACCCAAGTCTACTCTCGAACCCAGGTGGCCAGTGGGTCAGGCACAACAGTTAAAGACATACCACTGGTGCTGGCCTGTCAGCACAGCAGTTGGATTTCCACTTGTGATGCCTGCAAGGCAACCCAGGTTCGGGAATGGACCCGGGTCGCTGGACGGCCAGCCAGGGGGAGAAGGCAGGAGCGTCCGATGACTGCTCACTTTCTCCCAGAGGGAAGGTGGAGATGCGGCTCGCTGTGTGCTGACTCCTGGTGGAGGCCGGAAACACAGCATCTAGGCAAGCTCGCTGAACACAAGGGGGCATGGTACAAATCAGCATTCGCCTACACGTCTATAGCATGCCAAACCCCACAGGGAGAAAACCGGAAAGCAGCTTCCTGACCAGATGACGGCTGCCGGCCCCCACCGCCACAGAAGCCCTGGTCTCCAAGTACCACCTCAGCAGCACCCAGGGTCCGAATAAGAGTGCACTGGTTGTCCCCCCAGCGCCTTCCTTCTCAGAGAAGAGGGACCCATCCAGTGAAGGGTGACACCGGGCTACCCTTGGGGTGGCTGCGATATAAGGTGGAGGGGACGGGGTGAGTGTCGGAGGGGTCCAGGCTGGCCTGAAGGAGAGGTGGGCCGGGGAGCCGAAGGAGGAGGAGCCCAAAAAAAAAAAAAAAAAAGGCATACCATTGGGCTTGCTGTGAGACAGCTTCTCAGCTGCCATTTGGCCCAGACTCTTCTGTCTTATCACCCTCTGCTCTCAATCTATTATAAAACACTGCCTAGGAGCTGGGATTTGGGCCAACATCACCTGCCACACAGTCATTCACTCTAACCATTAAACACACGAGTCTAGGAGCAGGGATGCAAACCAGTCTCTCCTGACTCACAATACTTTAATCACTGGACCATAGTGCCTCCCCGCATGACAGATCACAACCACAACTAGCAGCCTGTAATTATTAATTTATAGATGACTAACATGAGTTTTATTTAGCCCATTCACTAAATGTGTTAAGTCTTTGAATCAGTCCAGACAGACTGGCAAACCGAGTCCACCCGGACACACACACACACACACACACATATATTACTGGAAAGGTGACCTCCCATTTACCATTAATACTCCTTCCCCAAGCTGGCATGTTGATCTCCGTGAATTGATATAATCTGATCACTTCTAGATATTAAAGGCATGATGATTTCTTTCCACACATTGCTGTATGTTTTCTGCAAACTGCCGGATTCAGTTTGCTAACTGTGCATACTAAATGTCTAATGCCCTTGGGTCTGACCTGATACCAGTCTGAGAAACTGCACTACACTGAGGAGGCCCAATGGGACCAAACACGAGTCTGTACCTTGTCATTTGCAGCCGACAGTGGATCAGACAGATGAACAAGCCCATTTAAAGGGACCCTGTCAACCATTTTTGCATCATACTTTTTCTAGCTGAAACCCCACATTTTACAATTGTTTACCTTCTCCGAAAGTCACTGCCGCTGCTGGTTGTTTTACCTGCTTCTTTTCTTAGTACAACTGAAATGCACGCTAATGAAGCAGTTATACTCAACATTGTTTTGTTTCAAATCCTTGATCCACTCATACAACATACTTCCTGAACACTTCTAATAGCAACTATTCTCAGCACAAGACAGAAGCCACCCTCCCACATGCTCCTTGACAATGCCTCTGAATCACTCTAAGGGGCTGCTCCTGTACACCCATCACCCCCCCCACTGCCTCCACAGCCCTGCCTCCTTGACCACTTTTACTAGAGGCCCCCTCCTCCCCTTCCAAAATCCTGTCCTTACTGACCCTCTGCCCAACCTAACCTAACCTCTAGTGCCTCTGCACCTTACCTGCACTTGTAATCAACTAAAGTTGATGTCCATATGCTGTATAGTGTTTAAATGACTAAGAGACTCTGTAACCTTTTCCTGATTGTTGTGCTGTTCAGTGTCTCAAATGTCCTAAAACTCTGTAACCTTCTTGATTGAATGTCCCGTGTCAGGATTTGCATAACCATGATGCCTTGCACCAGGACTGAGGCTTTACAGGAAGTGTGAGTGTCGTAGGGCTGTGTGAACACTATACCTTTTCCCAAATATTCAGCAGCCTAATATTTCATTTCATTTATTCTTTGTTGGGTTCTTTGGGTATTTGGCTATTTTAAAAAAATCCTCCCACACTTATAACACACAGCACTCCTCTCCCATCCCTGACCATAACAGAAGTCTGCCATTCTCCCCCCTTCCTTGCACCTAACCAATCCCCACATCCCAGCCATGGCAACATTTTAGAGTAGCTGCTTTCAAAATAAAACATGTTTATTTTATTTATTATTCATTTAGTTTTTGTTGACCGGGTTAGTACACTAGACAAATCCTGCCTATTTTCAGGCACAACCCGGGGGAGGGGGATACAGATGAATGCCAACTGACCTTGAACCAGATTAAGCTGTTGGTGGTATTTTTAGTGAATGAGGGAAATGTGGCCAGGACACCGGGGAAAGTCCCCTACTCTTTTCGGTAAGTGCTATGGGATCTTTAACATCCACCTGAGCTACCACCAATCCAGGCAGATGGGACCTCGGTTTAACGTCTCATTCGAAAGATGGCACCTCAGAAATGCAGCACCCCTCTCATGCTGCAGTACAGTGTCAGTACTGGGATATTAACCCAAGTGGCAAATGTGGGAACTGAACCCAGAGCCCTCTGATCTCCCGGCCTCAGAGGCGAATGTGCTACCTACTGGGCCACTGACACTGCTTAATGTTAACCCTGTTAACTGTTAACCTTTACTGCCACCATTGTAGCAGACCCATTCTCACCCACCTCCCCCAAGCCCAACCCAGTATAAACTGACACCCCTGCCCCCTACCCTCTAGGCACCCATTCCGACATCCCCCCAAACACTAAAATATACAACAGTTAGATCCCACGCATAGTGACCAGTGCAACCCGCTCTCCTTCCTCAGCTGGACGCCATCAAATTAATGAAATGGAAAGAGTTCGCACACTTGCGCCAAATATAGTAACCCGCTGATCAACTGGCTTGCTGGAAACTGGTCGCATGCTTGTGCTAAGTATAGTAACCAGCTGATTAACTGGCTTGCTGTTACATGTAACTGTGCAACAAAATATTACAACCTGGTTCTCCATGCATGACAATGCTGCCTAGCAATTAATTAGACAAAAACCTTTGTAGGGACAACTTGTAATCAGTTAGCTTTGGAGTCTCACGCTGAAGCTCCACCCCCAAAACAGCATTCTGATGATACTAAGTAAGGGACAGGACTACAGCATGTTCGGTGCACCTGGAAGCTTGCTATCACTCCTCAGTGTGCCTTTCCTGGTCAAAAAATGTAAAAATAAATAAAACATGAATACTAACTTTAGACAACTAGCATGCCACCTTTCCTTTTGGGGGTACTATTCTACCAAAAATGAAAGACTGCCTTCTAAGCCATGTCAAGTTACTACACCATGCCACGCCCTTGGGGTAAAACCCAATACTGACACTGTAGTGCAGCCCAATGGGCTGCCGCACTCCTGCAGTGCCATCTTCTTTTGGGTGAGATGTTAAACTGTGGTCCTGTCTGCCTGTTCTGGTGGTGGTTTAGATGGGCGTTAAAGATCCCATGGCACTTCTCAAGAAAAGTAAGGGAATTTCCCTGATATTCTGGCCAGACGGCATCCATTCACTAAGAATACCACCAGCTCAGTTTTATTTATTTATTTAGTGTTTGTTGACCGGGTAAGTGCACTAGGCAAATCCTGCCTATTTTCAGGCACGACCCGGGGGAGGGGGATACAGATGAATGCCAACTGACTTTGAACCAGATTAAGCTGTTGGTGGTATTTTTAGTGAATGAGGGAAATTTGGCCAGGACACCGGGGAAATTCCTCTACTCTTTTCGATAAGTGCCATGGGATCGTTAACATCCACCTGAACTACCACCAATCCAGGCACATGGGACCTCAGTTTAACGTCTCATCCGAAAGACGGCACCTCAGAAGTGCAGCACCCCTCTCATGCTACACTACAGTGTCAGTACTGGGGTATTAACCCAAGTTCCAGATGTGGGAACTGAACCCACAGCCCTCTGATCTCCCGGCCTCAGAGGCAAGTGTGCTACCTACTGAGCCACTGACACCGCTTTCAGTGGTTCAGTTTCAGTTGGTTTCCACCACCCGGATGAGGCTGAAAATAGGGAGAATTGTTAGCCCTCCTACCTGGTCAACAAAATATACAGCCCACCCCATTCTAACATACTTTACACTGATGGTGCTGTAGTTCTGCTCCTCACTTAGCATCAACAAAATTACAGCTTGAGAGTCCTAAGCTTACTGAATATAAGCCCACCGTGCAAAGGCTTTCATCACATTAATCATCTGTTTTAAACTTATTTCAGTCAGGAGGCAGGGAGCACTCTGGAGTGACTTAGTTGTCCTGATAGGTTCTTTTACATTTATAATTATTTGGTAGGCGGTAAGGCCCACTAGGCTCAATGCCTGTTTTCAGGGGTGACCCAGGAGCAATGGGGAGGTTAAAGTGACTTAATCAGGATCACAAAGTTTGCACGTGGAGGCTGTGGGAATCAAACCCCGGTCTGCTAGATGTACCAAGCTCATTCACAGCTTGTTACTCTAACCTCTAGGCTGTACTACCAGCTCCAGTGTTGGCTGCTCTATAAACTTCCATTCTGTTATGTCTCTGCAGGAGAGGGGCTTCAGCAGGCCAAAAAGAGTGAGGTACCGGGGGGGGGGCGCAAAAGCAACAACAAACCTCCATGCCTGTGTCCAACCAATCCTACAAACGCTATTTCTCATCATCTTACTTCTCTTGAAGCAGACCACAAAAATCTGCCCTTTGCATGTTTAAATACAACATTCTTGTGATAATCTTTATTTGTGAACTTTCAAGTTTAGAACGTCAACTATCGGTTTTGTTTGAAGGCTTGTGGCTTAACAGAGGGATTTTTCTGTGATAGCACCTTTCTCGCTGCCAGCAAAGTGTGGTAACCTTCACCCAGGAGACATAGTTACCCAGAACAACTGTCTTCTCACAGCCTTGTAGACCAAACAACGTCTTTGCCAAAGCCCTTCCTGATCTCCACCGTTCACAACCACACTCACTTCCAGGCTCCTGCAGAGTACACAGCATGTCAGGTCTCATGGGAAAGCATGTGAAATCAGGACTGTGATTTTAAGATTTTAAATAACCTGCAGCCCAGGTACTAAAAATGTACTCTACTACAGAAATAGCCTCCATGTCACAAAAATAACTTCCACACTACTGGTTAACAAAATTTTACTCTTCACTGGAAAACATTTTTCATTGATTTTACATCACTAAAGTGACTTTAGCCAATCACTGCGCAGAGTCACTGTACCCCTTATCCTACATACAGTGGCTTCTCATGCAGGAACGTTAGGAGTGGAGAATTCACGGGGAGGGCCGCTTCATTTAACATTTGCTATTAAAATAACACTCAAACACTTGTTATAAAGTGCTCTGGATTTAGAACATGGTAAAAAAAAGCCTCTAAAGGGTTTCTCTCATGGTATAAGAGACTCCTCTCATAAAGTGTGGGCAGACAGAAGTGATCAGCTTCGCTCTGCGGTCCTCTCACTCAAACCTCACACTCAGAGTCTCTTAGACCATAGGAGACATCCAGTGGAGACCCTGTTAACCTAGCTTACCGGCAGCGCCATACGGCGTCGGAACCATCAATTGCTTAACTCGACCCAAAATGGCTGCACAAGACAGAATGAGAACTTATAAACTAAATCATTCTTCATCTGAATATTTTCAGCTACCACAACTGGATCACGCTACGTAGTGTAGTAGCACCCTGTTAACCTCCCCTTCAGACTGCTTGCCCAGTTCTTGGGCCATTTTGCTTCCGAAAACCTCCCAGCTGCAACAGCCACTCTCCTCACCGGATTGAGCCCATAGGAGCCAACATGGCATGGGGTCTAACTGTGCTGGTAGCCCTCGTCCAAATGACCTGGATTGGGTTCATTTTTCTTCCCCGACTTCCTGTGACCTCACAGCAGCGCACATGGCTACTATTGGTATCACTCGCATGCAGCAGGTCAGCCAACGGGGCGGCAAGCTCACTGGCCCACCATCGGGGGTCACTGGTCCAGCAAAGTACACTGCTTCCTTCTCCTCATTCTTCCCAGGCTAGAATGCACTGCAAGAGGCAGTCCTCTTCCCAGTCAGCTATCCAACTGCTGACACCTGAGTCTGCTCCTGAGCCAAGTCGCCAGCACAGCAGTGTACTGAGCCATCAGAAGCCAGACAGTAGTTGCCTTAGCCTAATCGCAGTTCTGAAAAGCTGAATATTGCATGACCCTGCAATTTCCTCTATTCGTTTGAAACACTTTTTCTTACTGGAAATTGTTTTGTTCAGTCCGAATTCTGCTTGCAAAGAAACACAATTTAGTTCATTTAGTGGAGGTTCGGATGTTATTCTTTATAGAAATTTGTGGTGCCCTTTAGTATGACAAAGCTCACGGCAGCCTTGCCTCTAGCTTCTATGATGTTATCCCCATCTGTCAGTGTGACAGCTTAGCAACTTGCTCAAGTGAACAGTTAGGTCAAACATCAGCCTCCTGAGGGCAAGTTCAAGTAAACATTCAAGTGTAACTTTACAAAGACAAATAATCCATCTGTAACTGGCATCTTGCTCTCGGGGAGTACTAGATGGCCACACAGATGACTAGGAACCCTGCCAATATATGTTTGCACTTCAATTTGTACCTTTTTTTTAACTTTACAATTTATACTTTATTTCCCCTATTCAGTGGTGCTGCCCCAGACAGACTCAGCCTCATTCTCCTTTACCTCTAGTGCTTGCCGCCTCTGGTCCCCCAGGGATTACTGCTGGTGGCAGGGCCTGACCACAGTTGGACAAATCTCCTATGCCTTCCCCAGTGTAGAGTCAGGTGAAGCCTCTGGTGGAAGGAGGCTAGGCCCAGAGTGTGCCAGATTCCTCCTGTATGCACCAGAGGATTTTCTCTCTTTTTCTGGTTCACCTCGTGATGTTGGCATGCATGGAGTTCCAAGCATGCCAAATGTGCACTGTGGGGTACCCCCTCCGTGAGATATCTTCACTGCACTGTCACCTGGGATCACCCACGTGGCAGTGTTGAAGCAGCCCCCCTCCCATCCCGGAGAGCATCTGTTGGAAAACTCAATCCTCTCCCCCACCCCCGCCGATGTCTCTCAGCCACCTTGGCTTTTTCTCGAACCTGGACTGCCAGCGTTGCAAAAGGTGGCACTATCACTGCAACAGCAGGCAGGCCTGCACTTCATTTTTCTTTGCACCTACTAACAACCTCACTGTACCACCGCAACCACTCTCACATCACATTGTGTTTTTTCATTACAATCTTCAGTCCCATACTGGAGTTATTTAACTTCCATAAATAAGGGGGAAACTTGCAAAATAAAGGTGGAAGAAGCTATCTTCTAATATGAAAAACAGAAAATTAGGTGACATCCAATTTTGCAAGCATGAAAGTAAAAAAAAACAAACAACCCACCCCGCCTGGGATGCAGTCAGCACAGAGATTCTGGTGAGCAACTAATACACCCCTCAATGGACCTATCCTCAACAGGGTCTACCACAAGGACAACCGGCAAAGACTCAGTCAGCTGCTCAAACAGCAACTCCAGAAACAAACCATCAGGCTCCACCAACGCCATGACCTTACTCGAGGGTGACTGATTGCATGGACCATCTGAATGGAGACAGCCCAAGCAATCCCTTAACCAACAGAAATCCTATGACTGGTGTACCATCTTCTTGCGTTTTTGCCAAGATGAAGACTCACCCTTCAAATGAGCAGAGAGACAGAAGAAAGATTTTAAACCCTTCCTCCTCCTGAGGAGTCAGGAGATCCATCATGTACCCCTCCTCCACCAAAAGGAGATCCAGGAACACAGCACCCTTGCTGTCCCCCTCTGCCTCCAACTTTGCCACTGACTCTGAAGCCACAGATAGCAGGTGCACCTTGGTATTTTTATCCTGGAGAACTCGCTGCTTATGCTCTATGAATGTGGACATATTTCATGCCTGACACCAGGAGCAATGCGTCACATTGTGGCCCAGGCCCAAACAGTAAACACAGGCATCATGTCAGTCAGTCAGTCACTGACATAAGGTGCCTATGCAAAATACATTCTTAAATCCAGGCTTTCTCTTCAGTTCTATTGCAAATCACAATGACAGAAGAGGAGCCATAAGAGAAGGGTGAAGTAATGAGCTGAAAGACTGAAGCAAAACTTCAAAAAAGCACTTGAGAACTATTAGAATCCTTAATCGCTACAGGAACTGTGAGGAAGGAGACCGTTCCTTCCAGCAAATGAAAAGATCAGAGGGTAAAGGCGCAGAACCAGGAGACCACATACCTGGCTGGTAGGAGGAGTCAAGCTTGACGACTGTTTCCTGTGACAGAGCATGCTCAGAGGCAGACTGCCTAAGTGTGGACAATGAACTGATCTAGGTGGTCAGAACTGGTTTATATGATTGGGACCACCACTAATGCTATGGGCTACCAACCAAGAAAAATCTTGCTTGGCTCACAGACGTAAACATCCAAAGGGTGTCAGTGTGATGAAGGGAGCAGCCAAGCACATCAAGATTCTACAATGTCAATCTCTTCATTTAAAGCAGGCTTCCTTACCAGAACTGCAGCAGTGCAAATCAGGGTACAGAGCCTGTATGCAAGAGGGTCCTCTCTGACATCAGCTGTTGTCAGGAGATCATGGTGCTGTGTGTGAAGGTGGGAGGTTCCCCCTCCGACTCCAGCTGTAGATGACAGACCAGGGCACGACATTCATGGGGAGAAAAGGAATTTGGTTTAATATAACATCTCTCAAACAAACTCTACCCCAACGCATTTTACAAGCCATGTCAAGCTTGCTACAGTCCTTGGATGGGCACAGAGAGGCTATGAGAGATAGACTGAAGTCAAAGAAACCCCATATGGCTAAGAAAGGTTAAGTACAACAGACTCCCGATTAACCGAACCCAGATTAACTGGAAATCCCTGTCATCTGAATAGCGGTCATGTCACCTGAATTTTTGCATTCCAAAACAGTGCTGTCACTGATTAACTGAACAGCCCCATACAATAGTTTCTTAGTCTCTAATATATTTAATTCATGAAATTAAAAGGCTGTGTACACCCCTTTGTTTCTACTGATAATTGACCATGGCAGCTTGCAACTGGTTTGAAATCATCAGCTGTGCATCAATTGTTCTCTTCAAGTATGGCAACTGTACAGTCCCTTCATAGTACATTTCCATATTCCATATCAAACTTCAGTCTGTCCTCAGTCTGTGCTTACCTTTCAGAACAATTAACACAAAGAGGAACCGAACAGTAAACTTAATGTGTCCCTGACCAACGAAGATATGGAAAATTTGAGCCATTGCAATACAGTCGAGGAAGGTCATGCGCATCTTTCAGATGTTGCAACTGTAGATGCTATACAGCATCAACCACATTTTCAACATAGGTATTTTAGGACCTCTGCTCATGAATAGTGTCATAGTCATTTCCTCAAACTGTCCCGAAAACTGATTTCGCACAGCGACCGTGCAATTCTGCGCCGGACGTGTGAAAACACATTTCAGGCAGCTGTACTGTTCATAAGGAGGTATGGAAAAATGCCAATGATGAACAGCTGGAGTGAAACTATTACAAATTATACAATGGCAAGAAAGAATCTTTGACTGTGATTGGTCAGTTTGGGGCTGGACCCATGGCGTTATCCCAGCACGACGCCACAGGTCTAGTCTCAGCCTCACTGTGAACACATGTAGATGAGCATTTGCTTGAGCTTTTGATTGATTGTTTCACCTTCTCTTAAAACCAAAAAACATTTTTTCACATAAAAACATCTTTAAAATTATTTTTTTTATTCTGTATAACAACGAGCCATTGTATTATAAGAATAATGCACTCCAGGGTATGTGTCGTTTGGGATAACGCCATGCCTGGGGTACTGGACACACTCAGCCTGCGGCCTCGTGCCCAACCCCCCCAGGCGTGTCGTTATCCCAGCACGACACACACCATGTCGTGCATTATTCCTTTATTCACAAAGCCATGAGCGTGCATGGAAACTGTGCAGCGCATGCTCGTAAAACACTCATTTTACTGACTTTCGTTCCCAAATGTTCAACACAGGCATTTTAGGACATCTGCTAATGAACAGTGTCACTGTCATTTTCATCATGTTTCTCAAACATGGACTTTCCACAGCGACCACGCTTATTCTGCGCCGGAACTGCGAAACAGATTTTGGTCAGGATGTGAAACATGACAGCTGTACTGTTCATTAGGAGGTGCAGAACAATGGCACAGTTAAAGAAAATCTGGAGTGAAAATATTAAAGTTTGCGAGCGTCGCGGCGTGCGTGCAAACTGCGCAATGCCTTTCGTGTACAGTCATTTTATGGCGATTGTCACCAAATTTTCAACACAGGCATTTTAGGACCTCTGCTCATGAACAGTCTCACTGTCATTTTTGTAATGTGTCCTGAACATTGATTTCGCAGAGCGACTGCGTTATTCTGTGCCGGAAGTGCGAACACACATTGCGGCAAGAATATGAAAAATGACAGCTGTACGGTTCACAAGAAGGTGTAGTAAAATGCCAATGTGGAAAATCTGGCGTGCAAATATTACAAATGCGCTAACTTACAAGCGTGCATTGCGTAGTTGCTACACACACTCGTAAAACAGTTATTTTAAGGAATATTGTCACCAAATTTTCAACACAGGCATTTTAGGACCTCTGCTCATGAACAGTGGCACTGTCATTTGGTTATGCAGTCCCAAAAGGTGATTCCATGCAGTGACTGCAAAATCACCTTTTGGAACCGAATAACGCCATGACAGTGCAAGAATTCATGAGAAGGGATCCCAAAAACCCCATGTTGAAAATTTGGGGCCAAATTTCACAAAAATGCCTGAGATATGCAGTGAAGTTGAAAAAACCCTATTTATTCCATTATACAGCTTACTAGCATTTCCTCAGTTCGCGGTCAGCTTTGAAGAGTGCAGACATGTTCCTGGTCCACGAAGATCGTCAGCGACGAGCTCAAGGTAAGTATGGGGTGAGGGGGTGTGGGAGGCAGGGTGCACAGTGGGTGGGTGGGGAGGGGGACAGAGACTACGAGGGACCTTTTTCGCTTTACAGGTTCAAAGAAAGAAAAAAACATTGCGGACAGTTTATTTTTGCAGGGGATTTGGCACTAACTGTCTGGGAGAGGTGTCTGTAGCTGACGGGGATTGGGCACCCTGTCGGCACAAAAGAAGGGTGGGGGGGTAAGAGCCGAGGGGGCTTGGGCACCCACTCGGCATTAAACAACTGGAGAGAGGAATGCTTTATGCCGACGAGGAGTGGGCTCCCCCGTCAGCACATTCATAGGGGGCAGGGTCAGCCGACAGGGGGATTGGGCACCCAGAAGTCGGCAGTTCGGTGGCCAGTGTGCCGCCATGTGCATAATGTCATGAACACATCAAGACAAGGTCCGTTGCATCTGACTATCTTTGCTCGGATTGCAGCGGACCTTTTCTTAGATGTGCTCGCCACATTATGTATGCATGGTGTGGCATTGGCATGCAGGCTGATTGGGGAATGCGGGACGCACCTACTGGTGTGTGCCCTGCATTGGCCCAACAGCGACCACACCTCCAAAGCTGCACCATCCCAAGATGTTGGCTGCGCAAGCGCGCCAACATTAAAAAAAACAGGTTGCTCACCTGCAACAGTAGTTCTAGGCGTGGTATATGTTGTTCATCCACACTTCTTGACATGTCCCTTTCCCCTTTAAATCTTACCAGCAGGTCTTCAAGATGGCTCCTCCCACCCACCCGGGTGGTATAACCCTTGGCTCTGCCCCATGACACCAGATCTTAGCCCGATGGAAGCCAGGCTGTGAGTCGCAGCCGGGGAGGTTGGGTTGGTCCATGTGGATGAACAACTTATACCATTCCTAGAACTACTGTTACAGGTGACTAACCTATTTTTCTAGGATCATGAATATGTTGTACATCCACACTTATTGGCAGACTCCTAGCAGGTCTCCGGGAGGAGGGAGGCAAGGTGCACCCCCCCACAGATACTCACTTGAGGAACAGAGACTGGAGAACTGAGGCCCCAAAACCAGCATCCCAGCATGACTCAAGGTCGATGTGGTAATGGGTAATGAAGGTGTTTGCTGACTTCCAGGTAGCAGCCCTGCAGATTTCCTAGATAGGGATATAACAGAAAGCAGCCACTAATGCAGCAGTTTGGTGGGTAGAATGAGCTTTTATCCATCTGGGAGGCTCCTTGCCCGCCGACCTATAACAGAGATCAATGCATGATGTAATCCATCTGCCAATCGTCCACTTTGCTGCAGGCCTGCCAGGTGCGGCTTCAGCGTAGGTGACAACAATTGGCGAACCTCACCCCAAACATCCACCATCCTCTCCTTATAGTAGGAGAGAGTATGTCTCAGGTCCAGAGTATGGAGCCTGTACACGGCATCCGAGGTGTAGTTCAGGTAGAACACAGGCAGAGTCAACACCCAATTAAGGTGAAACTCTGATACCACCTTTGGGAGGAATTTCGGGTGGGGACGCAGGACAACCTTGTCCCTGTGGAAGACCAGATAAGTGCCTGGAGCTCCCCAGTCCTTCTGGCGGACATGATAGCCACCAGGAAGGCCGTCTTCTATGACAAGTATGACATATCGCACTTGTGCATTAGTTCGAATGGCTTGCCCATGAGCTTTGCCAAAACCAGCAGTAAATCCCATAGAGGTGGAGGTTCACACACCGGAGGGGATATGTGATCGAGGCCTTTGAAAAAGCACCAGACCTGCTTCTCCTGTGCCACCGTCTGCTGACCGGCCCACTCCCATTAGGCTGAGATGGCTGTCAGGTGCACCTTAAGGGTCGAAGACCAAAGACCCCCTTTGGACAGAGACCAAAGGTAGTCTAAAATGCTTGCCACAGGACAGGACAGGACAGAGGGTCCAGGCCCTTGCCGTGGCACCAAATGGAAAACCTTTTCCATTTGAAGGCGTAGCACTTTCTGGTTGATTCCTTTCTGGATGCTTCCACTACTGTGAGTACATCCTTAGAGAGACCCAAAGGCCTGGAACTCTAGCCACTCAGATACCAGGCTGTCAGGTGCAGGGACTGAAGGTCCAGATGGAATACCTTCCCCAGATTGACTGATATCAGGTCCGGGCATGCTGGAAGACGCCCCGGGACCCTGTTGCTGAGGCTGAGGAGATCTGGATATCAGAACTGGTGGTGCCAATCTGGGGCTACCAGGATCACCTGCGCCTTGTTCCTCCTCACCTTGAGAAGCACCCTGTGGATCAAGGGAAATGGAGGGAAGGCGTAGAAGAGGCCTGGGGTCCATGGCCTCGAGAAGGCACCCCCCTGCAGCGATTCCCACTGAGGGGGGCGGGCATGAAACAGCCTCAGCTTGATGTTTTCCCTGGAGGCAAACAGGTCCACCATCAGTTTGCCCCAGTGGGAGAATAGGCTGTAAGCTACCTCTGGATGTAGAGACCGCTTGTGGGATGTCTCGCCTATGCAGCTGAGAGCATCAGCCAGATGATTTGAGGCTCCCGCCACATGGATGGCTGTCTGGACTTGAACCACTTGACCCCAAAGCTGCTGAGTGAATGTTGACGCCACCAGCCTGAATGTTCTGAGTTCCAACAGGTTGATATGGAATCGGGATTCCTCGGGGGTCCAGAACCCGTGGGCCCTGCTGTTTCCCATATGGGCTCCCCAGTCCATGAGAGAGGCATCAGTCATGAGGACAACCGTCACCTTGGGAAAGAAAAATGGGATCCCTTCCTGCAATTGGTCTAGGACAGTCCACCACTGGAGAGTGTCCCACATCTTCTGGGTCACAGTAATCAGCTGGTCAAAATGACCTAGACATTGAGTCCACTGGGTGGCCAGCTCCCACTGAAAGGGGCACATATGCCACTGGCCCAACGAACCACGGTGGTGCAGGCCGCCATGTAACCCAGAAGGCGCAGAAAGTCCCAGGCAGGGAGCAAGTGCCCAACCAAAAATAATTGGGCAAAGGAGGAGAGAACCACCGCCCTGTCCACTGGGAGCCGAGCTCTGGCTCGGCAAGAGTCAAGCTCTGCCCCGATGAAGCATATCACCCGAGAAAGCACGAGCTCCGACCTGGGTTCGTTGATCAGGAAGCCAAGCTGAGAGCAGGTCTGGAGGGCCAGGTCCCTGGACCTCTCCACCTCTTGCTGGGTGGAACCTGCCAAGAGCCAATTATCGAGGTAGGGGTACACTCTGACCCCTCGATGCCCGAGATGGGCTGCCACCACTGTGATGCATTTGGTGTAGACTCTTGGGGCCGATGACAGGCTGAATGGCATGGCTTGGAACTCATATAGGGTTCCCTCTGCTCTGAAGCAGAAGAACCGCTGGTGTGATGGACGGATCGGGATGTGAAACAACATGTCCTGGAGATCCAGTGAGCAGAATATACAGGTTACTCACCTGTAACAGGAGTTCTGGGAATGGTATATGTTGTTCATCCACACTGTCTGGCAGGTTCCTTGCAGCTTTAAATCTTGCCGGAAGGTCTTCAAGCTGGCTCCTCCCACTCACCCGGGTGGTAAAACTCTCGGCTCCGCCCCATGACGTCAGATCTTCCTTACCGCTTGGAAGCTCAGGTTCCCTCCTTAACACTCTGCGTGATAGACTGGATCCTAATTCTTCGGTTCATCCAAAACTTGTTTTAAAATTTTCAAGACTTCGGTCTTCCTTTTCCCTCGCGGCTGCGATGGACAAATCGACTCCCGGTTTTCGGCGGTGCCCATGTGGGCAGAAGATGTCCAGGACGGATCCGCACTCCACATGCATCTACTTCCTCGGCCTAGAACACGACCCGCAGGCCTGCGAGTCTTGCCGTTCATTCTCGGCCAACATCTTGGAGGACCGTGCTGCCTGGTTGAAGCTCGGGCGCCCCGAGAAGCGCTACCCGCCGGTTAAGTCGAAGAGGTCTGCTATGTTACCGTGGCGGCTGGTTTGCTGAGCAGCCCGAGCAGATGATCACCCCGAGGAGGAGGCATCCCAGGCTGCATCTTCCTCCTCCTCGGTCGCGGCATTTATCCTGCTCGCCTTGGGTACCTTGTATTCTGCTTCGTTCAAGGAGCTTTGCCATTCCCTTTCCACGAAGGGAGAGGGGCCATCGGGACATTCCTCTCGGTCCAAAAAGAAGGATCCCAAGGGTAAGTCCCATCATCGGCATTCGTGGGAGCGGGAGAGGTCCCCTTCCCTGGACAGCCGACCGTCGACTTCGGTCGAGGTTGCAGCTAAGGCTGCTGGCTTCACGGCATTCCCGTCAGGTCAGCCGGCTGAGACAGCCGTCGACGCGGTCAAGATTTTTCTCGACTGGTCAGATGGTTTGTCGACTGGTGAGGCCGACAACCCGTCTTCGCCGGTTACCCCGGTGGAAACTGAGGATTTACCTGTGCCATCGGCGCAGCAGTCCCCGGTTAAGACATCCGAGCTGAGGGAGGAGCTGGTGTCCCCTGCTCCCTCCCAGGCCCGCCCTCGGACATACTGAGGTTCACGGTCTCGGACCTCTTCTCGGTCCTGCTGATCCCGCCATCGGCAGTCTCGGTCTCGGCACCGAGGTAAGCAGCTACGCCGCTCCTCCTCGTCTTCCTCCTCGGATGAGGAGAGGCTTCGGCGCAAATTGCATCAACGCTACGAGGAGCTGATGTGGCAGCAGTTACTTTTGTCCGGGGCTAAGTCGACTCCGACGCCTTCCCCGGCCATCAAGTGGCTGTCACCCAGTCGGCTGAAGCAACCTCTCACTGCAGTCGAGATGCCCATGTCTGGGCCAGTTGTTCGGCCTAAACTTGCTGCCCCACCGATTGTGATGGAACCTCCCCCTCCACAACTGAAATCAGGGGCACTGACCAAGGACTCTCGGTCAGCTCAAGACCTGCCCCACAGGTTGTCGGTCACCCTCACACCCAACCGTCCTCGGCAGGTGGAGGGTGGCTCAGGCCCTAGGCAGCTCTTCGCGGACTTTTCAGAGTCCGACGGCGACTCCTCCCTGTTCTCCAGGCAGGTTGACCTGGAGTCCTCCGGGGGCCAGTCACTGGACGAAAGCCCATCGTCCTTTATGGGTCTGCTTCGGCTCATCTTGGAGTCCACCGGGATGCAGCTCGAGCCCGTGTCCAAACGGGCCAAGTATCCCCTGACGGAGATACTGAACCGAGGGGATTCACCCATGGAGGCCTTTCCTGTGGCTGAGGCCATTGTCAGCCCAGCCTTGGAGCTTTGGCAGCGGACTGCTTCCTGTCCTGCGCCCTTGACCAGGATGGCCGGGAAGTATGCAGTCCCTACTGGCTCTTTGCCCGGGTTTTTGGAGCACCCCTCTGCCGAGGAGCTGGTCACCGACAGCGTTTTCCGGCGTTCCGGGAACGCTAGAGGCATGGACAAGCCCCGCGACAAGGAGTCCAAAAAGCTGGACTACACCAGGCGCAAGGTGTACGCTGCGTCCTCCCTTGGCCTCCGCCAGGCCAGCTCGGCCGTGCTGATGGCACACTTCTCCCATGCCCTCATGGGCTCCCTGGATGAGGTGATCCCTCATCTCCCGGCCGACCTCCAGACCACGGTCCAGCAGGTCTGGGACCAGGGTAGGGCGGTGGCGAAGCAGCAGCTCCAAACAGCTCTGGACATAGGGGACTCCTGTGCCAGATCGGTTGCAGCCGCAGTGGCCATGCGCCGCAGAGCATGGCTGAGGATATCCACCTTTACGGTGGATACCCAGCGCAAGTTGACAGATGTCCCCTTCTTGGGGACTGACCTCTTCAACCCTGGAGTGGAAGGCCACATCCAGCGATCAAAAAGTCCAGTGTCACACTGGACTCGGTCACTTCCGCCCAGAAGGACAAAGGCCACCGTCAGCAGCAGCACAAGCCCTTTCGTCCTTCTGCGCCTGCAGCATGTCCGGCCCAACAGCACCAGCATCAGGGCCAGCAGGCTCGCTCTTGGCATCCCAAACTCAAGCCCGCGGCTTCCACCAACAGGAAGCAGGGAAGTAAAGGCCCAGGAGGTCCCTCGGCCGGTCCCTCCGCCAAGCCTGCCCAGTGATGGGTTGAGGGGTGTCACCCCCAGCCTCGACACTCCTCCCTGGGTTCCCCCCGTGGGGGGACGGCTCCACCACTTCCTTTCCGCCTGGTCCGCTATCACCACGGACCGCTGGGTGTTGGAGGTGGTAGGAAAGGGCCTGCCTCTGGAGTTCGAGCAGACCCCACCCTTTCGAGCCGTCGCCCCTCGGGGGGCTATGGGGTTCGCAGCCTCGCTGTCGGCCCGCCGAGCCGATACTGCCCTGCTCCTCGAAAAAGAGGTGATCAGGAAGGTGGCGGATCCTCCTCCAGACCCGAGGTTTGTGCCCAGGTTATTTCCTGGTCCCAAAACAGACGGGGGGCTGGCACCCCATTCTCGACCTGCACAACCTGAACAGGTTCCTAAGGTCTCAGACCTTCAGGATGGTTACCCTGGCTCAGATAATACCATCCTTGGAACGAGGTGTGTGGTTCTGTTCCCTGGACCTCCAGGACACGTTCTTTCACGTCCCAATCCGTCCGTCACATCAGAGATTCCTCCACTTCAGAGCAGAGGAATCCCTTTACGAGTTCCGGGACATGCCCTTCCGCCTCTCCCTAGCTCCCAGGGTCTTCACCAAATGCATGGCAGTGGTGACAGCATTCCTGCGGCGCCAAAGGGTCCGGGTGTACCCCTACCTGAACGACTGACTGATTGCAGCCCCCTCCAGAGCGGAGGTGGAGCGGTTCAGAGATCTAACCCTCCAGGTTTGCTCTCAGATTGGCCTCCTCATCAACGAGACCAAGTCGGAACTCGTGCCAAAGCAGGCGATACATTTCATTGGGGCAGAGCTCAACTCACTTCGAGCCACAGCATGGCTCCCGGTGGACAGGGCCGAGGTTCTTTCCTCCTTTGCCCAATCATTTCTGGTTGGGCAATCGCGCCCTGCCCGGGACTTCCTGCGCCTCCTGGGCCTCATGGCGGCCTGCACCAGCGTGGTCCATTGGGCCCGCGGGTACATGCATCCCCTTCAATGGGGATTGGCCAGCCAGTGGTCACAGCGCTTCGATCCGTTGGATCAGCTAGTGACAGTGACCCAGGGGATGTGGAACACTCTCCAGTGGAGGACAGTTCCGGCACATCTGCAGGAGGGCATCCCATTTGTCTGCCCCAAGCCGATGGTCTCTCTATCGACCAATGCCTCTCTGATGGGTTGGGGTGCCCACCTGGGGGAGCACAGAGTGCACAGCCTCTGGTCCCCTAGGGAGTCCCGATGCCACATCAACCTGCTGGAGCTTCGAGCGGTTCATCTAGCCCTCACTGCCTTCGCTCCATTTCTATGGGGTCAAGTGGTTCAGGTCCAGACGGACAATACCACGACCATGTACTATCTAAACCGCCAGGGTGGGACGCGCTCCATGCCTCTGTGCAGGGAAGCTCTCCGCATTTGGTCACTTGTGCGCAGCCTCGAGGCAGATCTCCTTGCCATTCATGTTGCAGGAGCCTCCAACACCCTGGCCGATGCCCTAAGCCGGATAGGGGCTGCGTCTCATGAGTGGTCTCTCCTGCCGGAGGTAGTACAAGATCTCTTCTCCCACTGGGGCACGCCTCAGGTGGACCTGTTTGCCTCCAGGGAGAATGCAAAGCTGAGTCTGTTTCATGCCGCCCCCCTCAGCAGAGCTCGCTGCAGGGGGATGCCTTCTCGAGGCCGTGGACCCCGGGCCTGTTCTACGCCTTTCCCCCATTTCCCTTGATCCACAAGGTGCTTCTCAAGGCGAGGAGGGACAAGGCGCAGATGATTCTGGTAGCCCCAGACTGGCCCCATCAGTTCTGGTATCCAGATCTCCTCAGTCTTAGCTCCAGGCTCCCGAGGCGGCTTTCAGCCCACCCGGACCTGATCTCAGTCAATCAGGGGAAGGTATTCCATCCGGACCTTCAATCCCTGCACCTGATGGCCTGGTTCCTGAGCGGCTAGAGTTCCAGGCCTTGGGTCTTTCCGACGAGGTCCTCAGCGTCGTTGAGGCGTCCCATAAGGAGTCGACCAGAAAATGCTACACCTTCCAATGGAAGAGATTTTCCATTTGGTATCAGGGCAAGGGCCTGGACCCTTCCTCCTGTTCCTTGGCAAGCATTCTGGACTACCTGTGGTCCCTTTCTCAGCAAGGGCTTTGGTCGACGACCCTTAAGGTGCACCTGGCAGCCATCTCTGCTTACCGGGCGCAGGCCGGGAAGCAGTCGGTGGCACAGGAGAAGGTGGTCAGGCGCTTTTTCAAAGGTCTTGATCACATATCCCCTCCAGTGCGAGAACCTCCACTTCCATGGGATCTACTGCTGGTATTGGCTAAGCTCATGGGCAGGCCATTCGAACCAATGCACAGGTGCGATATCTCCCACCTGTCGTGGAAGACCACCTTCTTGGTGGCTATCATGTCAGCCAGAATGATGGGAGAGCTCCAGGCGCTTTCCATCGAGTCTCCTTATCTGGTCTTCCACAGGGACAAGGTTGTCCTGCGCCCCCACCCGAAATTCCTTCCGAAGGTGGTGTCGGAGTTTCACCTTAACCAGGTGTTGACTCTGCCGGTGTTCTACCACAATCACACCTCAGAGGCTGAATATAGGTTCCATACTTTGGACCCTAGAAGAGCGCTTGCTTATTATAGGGAGCGGACGGCTGAAGTTCGGGGAAAGGTTCGCCAGCTGTTTGTTACCTACGCTGAAGCCGCACCTGGCAGACCTGCAGCCAAGAGGACGATAGGCAGGTGGGTCACCTCCTGCATAGATCTCTGCTATAGGCTGGCGGGCATGGAGCCTCCCAGAGGGATAAGAGCTCATTCAACCCGCCATACCACTGCATCGGTAGCTGCTTCCAGGGACGTCCCTATCCAGGAAATCTGCAGGGCTGCTACCTGGAAGTCAGCACATACCTTCATCACCCACTACCACATCGACCTTGTGTCACGCCGGGATGCTGTTTTGGGGCCTCGGTTCTCCAGTCTTTATTCCCTAAGTAGGGGGTGTGCGCCTTGCCTCCCTCCTCCCAGAGAACTGCTAGGAGTCTGCCAGACAGTGTGGATGAACAATATATCCATGTCTCTAGAAATACAGGTTACTCACCTGTAACAGGAGTTCTAGGAATGGTATATGTTGTTCATCCACACGACCCACTCGACTTCCCCAGCTTCGACGCACAACCTGGCTTCCAGCGGGCTAGATCTGGCATCATGGGGCGGAGTCGAGTGTTTTACCACCCGGGTGGGTGGGAGGAGCCAGCTTGAAGACCTTCCGGCAAGATTTATAGTGGCAAGGAACCTGCCAGACAGTGTGGATGAACAAACATATCCATGTCCCTAGAACACATATTTTGCTCCAGGGATGACATGATCTGGGATAGAGTTACCATCCTGAAGGTTCCTGGCCTGAGATACTGATTCAGGTCATGCAGATCTAGAATGGGGCGCCAGCCCCCTGTCCACATCGGGACCAGGAAGTACCTGGAAACTAACCCTGGGTAGACTGGAGGAGCTGCCACTCAAACCACTGCCTCCTTGAGGAGAAGCTGAGCTATGTTGTCTCTCAAAGTCAAGAGTGGGCTGATTCTCTCTCCTCCTGTAGGGCGCGGTCTCGGCTGGGAGGGTACTGCTTGAATTCCGGAGGCAGACCCTGGCCAACCACTTCTAAGACCCACCTGTCCATGGTAACAGTGGACCAGGTGGAAAAAAAGTGGTGCAGCTGACCCCCAGGGAGGGACCCAGAGCTGACGCGACTGAGGATAGGGGTGGCAACCCGTATTATGTCACTGGGCAGGCTTGGAGGAAGAGGGTCCAGGGCCTGAACCCCAACCTCCTTGTCAGTGGGCCGGTGGAGGCCCAGACTTGGGCCAAGGACACCAAGTCTGTGCCTTCTGTTTCTGCCCGCCATGAAATGAGGGCTGCTGTGCTGCAGGAGCAGGGTGCCAAAAAGGCTTTTCTTTTTTTGCTGCTTCTTGGCACCAGGGACACTTTGAGCAGAAGTGGCTGAGTCCAAGGTGGCACTGGAATGCTCGATTCACTGAAGACAGCCATCCACACCAGAGCAGAAAAGATCAGTACCCAGGAATGGAGCATCAGTGAGTTTGTGCTGGGAGTCTGCTGTTAAGGTGGAAAGTCTCAGCCAAGCCCTGCAGCGTGAGGCAACCGCAGCTGCCACCGAACGGGCGCAAGAGTCCCAAGGTCCAAAGCCATCTGAAGCTGCTGCTTGGCAACGGCACGGCCCGGGTCCTGGACCTGCTTGACCGTAGTCTGAAGGTCCATGGGGAGATGTGGGAGAACTTCACCTAAGGAGCCCAACAGGGCATGAGAGAAGTGTGCCACGATGATGGCCAAGCTCGCCTGATGGAGGCCTAAAGAGGAGGCTGCATAGATCTTTCTGGCTGTGTGGTCCAGTTTTTTGTACTCCTTGTCAGGAGGTCTATCAGTGTCAATGGAGCTGCCTGTGCATCTGATCACTGAGGCGGTCACCAAACCCTCGGCCAAGAGGTGTTCGGTGAACCCTGAGAGGGACCCAATGAGCACCACATACCTGCAGGCCATCTGGACAGATGGCACTGGGCAGGAGGCAGGATGCTGCCAGAGCTCCAAGGCTAGGCCAACAATGGCTTCAGCCACTGATAAGGCTTCCTTGGGTGTATCCCCTCTTTTAAGAATACTTGTAAGAGGGTACTCCGCCCTTTTCTGGACAGGCTCCAGGGGCATCCTCATGAATTTGGAGATAAGGCAGAGAATCCCTTGAAAAGATGAAGGGCCCTCCTCAGTCGACAGACTATCGATAGACTTATCATACCGCAGGGTGAGAGTGTAAGTTGGTGTCTTCTTTATCAGAAGAATCCGTATAGATCAGTCGGCCACCAAGGTCCCCTTCAACACGCCTGGGGTGATCAGGCATAAGGGTGACTGACAACCTATGTGGGAAGCCTGGAACCATCCAAGAATCCTTCGTAGGAGCCCCTTCCAAAGGCTGTTAAGTCGGCGGCTCCACCACAACTGGCGGAGAGACCAATTTTGGCAGACTCCATGGGCAGGGGAACCGATAAGACTGGTTCCAAAGGAGTCAGCTTCGGCCTAGGAGGTGAAAGCCAAGTAATGGCTGGAGTAGAAACCGTGGCCAGCTACTGTCCAAACAGAATCAGCTGCTGCCACATCAAATCCTCATAGCGTCAAAGGAGTTTCTGTCGAAGCTTCCCCTCAAACAGGGTCAAATTCCAGACTTGCATCCTTGGAAGAAGGCTCTATTGGGTAAAACACTATCTTGTGTAGGCAATTTGATCAAGGCAGCCAACTCATTATAGGTCACCAGACGGAGGACTAGAGGGGCTTTGGCTATCCCCTTCCGTTGCACCTCACTTGGGCAACGTGCATTTGCCTACTGGGCTCCTCTGTGGATGAATGAACTCCCTGGGCACCTCTTGGCCACCAATTGTCTGGCCCAATTCAAAACTGACCTCAAACATCACCTAATAACACTCTCTAAGTGCATCTGCCCCCAAGTCCAGCCACATCTGCTCTCTCTGCCCCCAGCAAGCACTAGGCAGGCATCCGGTACCCAATCCCTCTGTCCCTACTCATGACTTGCCTCAGCAATCAGTCTGTGTCATGCTCCTTTAGCACCCGCCACCTCACCTTCCCCCAACTCACAGTCCCGTGAGTTTCCCTAACAGTCACTACTAATGTAGACTGCCTGACCATGCCCCCTCACATCCCACCATTTACTTTAGCATGTCTTCTCCACTCAGCCTCCCCTCACCCCACCATTTATCCCTATACCTTATCACCCTTCTTCTCCAACCCTTCACCTCTAACGCATTACATACCTCTCTCTCGTACCTCCTTTCTTCACCCCACTGCCAGTTATCCCTGTCCCTCTTAACTACTGACAAGGCACTCTGTGGCTGCTTATCCACCCCCGCCCCATAAAGTGTTTTTCTTGTTATTTTAAGTTGTACCTATGTTTTGAGTTATTCTGTAAGTTCTGAATCCAAGCTGTATCGTTCATTGTAATGTATCTTTGCTTTATCCTATTGTTCTTTGTTTTGCTATCTATGACATGGAATCATTGTAAAAGAGCTTGCCCTCAAAGGTATTTTCCGAATCACTAAATAAATAAATACATACATAAATCATCCAAGGAGGACAAGGATGACCGATGGCGTTGCCTCTATTTAGTGCACTAATGCACCTTCCTCGGCCTGTCAGTTGAGGAGGTCCTAGATGTCACTCTCGATCAGACTGGCTGACTCGGTCACTCGGGAGACACCAGGGGAACCGGTGATTTACTCAGATCAGGAACCGTTTCCTCGATGGGATTCCCAACTGGCTGGGTCTCCTCATCAGGAAGAGGCAGGACCGTAGTCCTTGTCAAACAGTTGTCGGCCTTGTCGGGCGACAGTGGGTCAATGGGATCAAGAACAATCTCAACCTCGTCAATCGAGACCTTGGTCAACTAGCCAGATGGCAGGGCCAAGAAGCCAGCGGCTGAGGAAGCAATTTCGACCAAAGTCGATACTGCCGGCTCCTGGGACAGAGATCGCTCATGATCCCAAGAGCATCTTCACCGAGATGAAAAAGAGTTTGGATCCTTTTCCCTTTTACAAGACTGAGAGGAAAGCGAGCCTGCAGGTCCCTACCTTTAGTGGGAGGGATTGACACAGCTCTTGGAAGGAACCCGAAAACGTGGCGCCCAGGTTGAGGGGAATAAAAACAACCAAGAAGAGGACTGCATGGCCTGCTCCGCTTCTTCTTCGAATGCCTGCATGTGTTCCAGCTGCTCAGTGGATCCCACGGCCGCGGAGACCGGCCACTGGGCCTCTTTGGATTGCACCAGGAGATTCCATTTTTGGGTCTACCCAACTTAAGGTCTGCAAGATGATCATCAAGGACGTTCAGATGGAATGCAAGACACATCTCGCAAGTCTGGGTGTCATGACCAACACCCAGGTAGTAGACGCACACAGTATGCAGATCGGTGCGCAACATTTTTTGGCCACACAGGCACTGGCGAAATCCGGGAGAAGATTTATCTTCCATGACCGAATAAGAAAGAGCACAGTTGCCAACTCGAATGAGCCTAAGTTTCAGAAGAACCGAAGGTTTTGAAGCCAGGGCATACAAAAAGCATGAGCAAAGAGGAGGCAACCTGAATCTTCCAGTAGAAAGAAGATCTGGCGTCATGGGGCATAGTCGAGGGTTATACCACCTGGGTGGGTGAGACGAGCCAGCTTGAAGACCTTCCAGCAAGATTTAAAGGGGAAAGGGACATGCCAACAAGTGTGGATAAGAACAACATATCGACATCCCTAGAAAATATGTCACCCAAGAACAATTACTGCACCCTACCCCAAAAATGAAGCACTCGCTCACAGGACTGCAAAGTTATGAAGTACAGTAAGCACAAGCATTACCAAAAAAAAAAATCTAAGCAAAAACACCACTGCATGCAATGAAAAAGTACTATGCCTCACTCCCATAACTTACCGTCTGCCGGCAGCATCTTTCCTACATGCGGGACTCACAGAAACCAGCAATCTTGATTAAATAAACTCCCATTTATCTGAACCTGAAATGTGTTGCCGGCATGGTCTGGATAAACAGGATTGTACTGTAGTAAGTAAAACTTATTTTTATACAGGTTAAGACAATAAACTAGAAGCCTATTTCTGGAGTCAACCTGTTATTTGTACCTGATTACAAAATATAAATAAAATGGATAAAAAATGTGGGAACTGTCATCAGCAGTGTTTCTTAATATCTCAAAGTCCATAAAAAGCTAGTTTGAGTGAGCCATGGTATTTATGTGTGAGTCTTTGCAGTCCAGAGTTATTCATATGTAAATCAGCCCGTAATTAAGGGCTGGGGGCAGCCATATGTTTTAGGCTCCTGACAGGAAATGATGTCGCAGAGGAACGTAGCCCTCCATTTACTGTATGTTAAATAGGAAATCATCTGTTTTATTAAGTGCGTTTTAAGGTGTCATTACAACACTTTCTACATTTATAATAATTGTTTTGTATGTGCATTGAAACTAGTAAGTTACCACCTTTACATTGCAAACTGTTAGTAGTAATAATCCATCTTTAGGATTGCTTTAACCTCTAGGCTGTACTGCCAGCTGATCATTAAAAACTACACATCTCAAGGCTGACTCTGAGGTCTCAAAAGGTATTGGGGCCCCGTATCAGGATTTCTAAACCCTAGCTGTGTTCATGACAGCACAGATTTCTGGTGCTGCCACAGCACCTGTCTTACTCCATTCCCTCTCTTACAGCCTTTTCTCTTACAATTTCAGGTGTGAACTCAGGCCTACAAGATGCAAATGTTGCTACTTACCTACTGGCCTGGCATCATGGGGACAGTCTTGAAATGTGTAGTTTTTGATTTACAGCTGGCAGTACAGCCCAGAGGTTAGAAACAAGAGCTGTGAACAAGCTTCTTCATCTAGCAGAATGGATTTTTATTCTAACATGCTCTTCTTGTATACTGTGTGACTAGAACAAATCACTTAACCTCCCTGTGGTCCCAAAACACACCCAGAAATAAGCTGTAGTTATGTGCCTTTCCTGGACAAAGACAGTAAAAACTATCTGAGCAAGTGTTATGATTCTGTTACAGTCTTTCTATCCAGATTTGACTTGAAAAGAAAAAAAATGGGACACCATTAATAGTTTATTAATTGCAAAAACACATAGATGAACAATATTGTTAAAACATGCATATTTGAAACTCCATTATTAAAATATATAATAATATATGGCAGCGTGTGTGTAACCAGAATTTTACACACACACACACACACACACACACACACAGTATGGTATGCTACATTAACCCCAAGAGCAAAGTCCAAGGGGTTTATAAAAACATCCCACACCAAGAGTGTGTGCAAAATTCAGGTTTTTGCACCCACCCACCCATATATTATTTTATTTAATTAATGAAGATAATTATTTTCCCTTTCAGCACAGTTCAGTTAGTGCAGCACTTCTGTCAGAGATAGACACAGACACAGACACAGACACACACACACACACACGGACTGTCTCTCCCTTTTTTCCCCCCTTTCTTTTTTTACATTACAGTGAGAATGGCATTCTGGAAAGTTGTGGTCCACTGGCAGAGCTGCAGCGGGTAAGACACGCTCAAAGGGCATGAGCGGCAGGATCAGCCAGATTCATTTGTTTCCTTTACGGTAGAAAATCCCATTCCATCCAAAGTATTTCAGTAAGAAACTATTATACTTTTAACTTCATCAAAAAAAGTAAAATACTCTTTTAATAATGCATTTCAGGTTATGCAAGTTTTAACAATGTTGTCCGTCTATATGTTTTTGCAATTAATAAACAATTAATGGTGTCCTGATTTTTTTCTTTTCAAGTCAACATGCTCAGATTGTTTTCATTGTCTTTGTCTGGGAAAGGCACACAACTACAGTACAGTTTGTTTCTGTGTGTGTTTTGGGATCACAGAGAAAATAAGTGACTTGCTCTGGTCACACAATACACAAGTAGAGCATGCTGGAATCAAACCCCATTCTGCTGGATGAACAAAGCTTGTTCACAGCTCTTTGCTTTAACCTCTAGGCTATGCTACCAGCTGTTAATCAAAAACTACCCATTTCAAGGCTGGCCCTATGATGCCAGGCCAGTAGGTACATAGCCACATTTGCATCTTATAGACCTGAGTTCACATCCAAAATTGTGAGAGAGAGAGAGAGAGAGAGAGAGAACAGAATAACACAGAAGTCGGTGCTGTGGCAGCCCCAGAAATCTGCACTGACATGAACAATGCCATGGTTTCGACATCCTGATACAGTATGGTGCTCCAATACCTGTTGACACCACAGAGTCAGCCTTGAGATGTGTAGTTTTTAATGATCAGCTGGCAGTATAGCCTGGAGGTTAAAGCAAACCTAAAGATGGATTATATTTACTAACAGTTTGAAATGTAAAGGTGATAACTCAGTAGTTTCAATGCACATACAAAACAATCATCATAAATGTAGAAAGTGTTATAATAGCACCTTAAAACACAATAAAACAGATGTCCTATTTAACCTACAGTTAAAGGGGCACTGTCAGCCTTGTCCCTCGTTTTACTGCCACAAAACAACAGTGTGCCTCTGTGGACACAGTGATCATATATGGGCCACAGAATACTCTCTATATAGAACATAATCGAGAATTCTTACCAATTTTCCTAGTTTTCGCAATATTTACTTTCCCTCGGGTTCCCCATAAGTACGCTGTGCACCGGAAGCAGAATCAAGATGAGAAGCTTTGCCGGACGCACATCGCCCGGCTTTATGTATCGATTTTGCATGTGGCCATGATAAAAGTTAAACACAGCATGTATTTTCAAATGCTGTACTACAGAAGCTGTTTTTTAACTCAAACCGAGCGCTGGAAAAGCAACTAAATGCATTAGAAAGGAGCTGCCGAAATCTCGCGCATGCGCGAAAGTGGGACGCTACTGCGCATGCGTGTGATTTGTGCGTCGTCCTGCTTTCAGCGTTACGCGCGAGATTTCGCAGCTCTTTCTAATGCATTTAGTTGCTTATCAGCGCCGGTTTGAGTTAAAACGATTCTGTAGTACAGCATTTGAAAATACATGCTGTGTTTAACTTTTTATCATGGCCATGTGCAAAATCGATGTATGTGCCGGCGCACAGTGTCCGGTGTGCGCTCTCATCTTGATTCTGCTTCCGGAGCACAGCGTACTTATGGGGAACCCGAGGGAAAGTAAATATTGTGAAAACTAAGAAAATTGGTAAGAATTCTCGATTATGTTCTATATAGAGGGTATTCTGTGGCCCATATGTGATCACTGTGTCCACAGAGGCACACTGTTGTTTTGTGGCAATAAAACGAGGGACAAGGCTGACAGTGCCCCTTTAATGGAGGGCAAAGTTCCTGGGCAACATCATTTCCTGTCAGGAGCCTAAACTACATGGCTGCCCCCAACCTTAATTACAGGCTGATTTACATATGAATACCTCTGGACTGTGAAGACTCACACATAAATACAATGGCTCACTCAAATTAGCTTTTTATGGACTTTCAGACATTAAGAAACCCTGCTGATGACAGTTCCCCTTTAAACAAGAAAACATACATATATTACTGCACATATTAAAGGGGTTTTGTACACTTGCAGAGCTAAGGTACCAGGTTCGGGATATGGTACCTTAGGTTCGCAACAGTCCTTATGTGTTACTTTTAATATTTTATTTTGAGCCTTTATTTAGTGGTAAGGGATCATAGTTTGGCTCCAACAAGGTGGCAAGACTATCCCTTCTACATCCCGATTCACGCCCCGCGCTCAGGCACGTTACGATGTGCAGCAAGGGAGAGTGCATGGGCGTGCCCTATTGAAAATAATTTTCTCTACTCTTCAGCAAGCAAGCTAGCAACGCAGGCAATCTTTATTTTTATAGCGCCTTTCAGAATCAAGGTGCTGTACATAGTATAAAATTACAGTATAAAAACAGACAATACAATTATTTAAAATCAATTCATTAATTAATCAGGGAAGGCCAAGGAACATAAATACATTTTTTCAGCATAGATTTAAAACTGCTGATGGTCAGGCATTCTCTTAGCTGACGAGGCAAAGAATTCCACAGGGTCGGTGCTGCAAATGAAAAAGCACGAGCTCCAGATGTTTTAAGACGAACCCTGGGAATCTCTTGCAATCCCTTGTTGGCGGATCAGAGAGGGCGACTGGGGGAGCAGGGAGTCAGAAGATCTTTAAGGTAGTCAGGTCTCTGTTCGTGTAGGGCTTTAAAGGTAAGTAAACCTACCTTATAGGTGATCCGCCACTGAACTGGCAGCCACTGCAGTTCGCACAGCACAGGCATAATGTGACTGGTCCTAGAGGTACCAGTCAACAGCCTGGCCACAGCGTTCTGCACTAGCTGCAAGCAGTGGACATCAACCCCAGACAGCCCTAGGCAGAGGGCACTGCAATAGTCAAGATGGGTAGTAATGAAGGTGTGGACTTTAATACACTATGATGGTGAGGTGGAGATTAACGAAGGCCACCGCTCGACTAACAAGGCCCTTGTCAACGACCTGGAAGCCTTGAACTATTTTTCCATATGAAATACATCCTCCTGTAGATTTTTCCTCATTTCCTCAAAATGTGTGCCCGATGCCAATAATACTGCATCGTCAGCAAATAATATTGTATTGCTCGACAGTATATTTATAATTTGTACCTGCTGGGCCCATCCCTTCACGTAGGAAGCAAACCCAAAAATAAAAAGTGTATCTGAGGCAACACCCACCTTTTTAAAACTTAACTTTATTAATTCATGTTCCACCATATCAAATGCCTTGGACAAGCCTGTGAACATGGCACCCACCTTCAGTCTTTTATCTAGGGCAGTACCAATGAGGTTACTGAAGTCGAGTGTGTGAGAGAGAGAGAGAGTGAGACAGACACAGAGGGAGAGAGTGAAACAGAGAAAGAAAAGTGGTCTAGCAGACAAATTAAGCGATCTGCTCTAGTCTAAATCATATGGTGTGTATGTGGCACTGGTGAGATTCAAACCTGCATTTCCAGGTTCACAGCTCTTTGCTCAAACCCATGGGCTACAAACTAAACCTAGTGCAACTGGGAGGGTCTCACTCCAGCAACTGGATAAGGGATTTTCCAAGTGGATTATCTTCAGTCTGACTGTCATTCAGTTGGATTTCAATGCTATTTGTTTCAGCTGGGAAGATGTCTGTGCTGCAACCCTCCTGGTAGATGAGAGCGGAGCCAAGTTTTGCAAGTTGTGTAAAACTGGGTGGTTTGGCAGTGAATCAAATGACACAAACAGAGAGAGAGACAGGCAGGGATTAGGATTTTCTGGTTAGAAGACAGCAGTTCTCCATCGCATTGTGGGTGTTCGCATGCTCTATAAATGATACATACAGAATGCCCAAGCAGTCATCCGTTAAACTTACAGCTCTACCTTCCTGATAATTCACTAACAGGAAATCAGGTCAGGAAATCAAGCTCTAGTCCACACTACTTAGTTCCTGTAGAAATAATTAGGGCTCTTTCTATCTCTGGACTAGCTACAAAAGGGTTGTCTGAATTAAGATTTTTTTTTTGGCTCCCTGACTTTTTTCAGATTCTTTTTCTCCCGCTCTCCCTCTACCCTTTTTTTGTTCCTTCCTGTCTCTCACCAAAATGATCAAGGTTGCCACATTTGTATCTTGTCTGCAGTCTGGAGGCAGGCCACTAGCTGTCTTCACAGTCAACACCAATTTGGCTGCTTGGTCAACCAGCAGGGGGTATGTGAATGATCCCAGGGAGATGGGCAACTCACTTCCAAGACATTTTCAGCCTCCAGACAGCTGCAGTGTGGAATTTTGGTGAGGAGTTGGTCATACATTTAACTTGTCACAACAAATTTTTTCCTCCTGCTACCTGCCCAGTCCTTGAAATCCTACTATCTTTGCCAGGGTCAGTTGGGGAGGGTGCTCACATAGCAGGGGGCCTGTTCTCTTCCTCCCTTGGAGCAGAGCGCCTCACATTCACAGCATATCAAAGTTCACTGGTGAGCTTGTATTGCCCAAGAACCTGGGCGGATCACCGCTGATGGGCAGTCCCTGAAACAAATGTATTTAATAGTGTTAAAATAAATTCTTTTGTCAGGCCTGCCAGTGCACTGGCAGGGTAACTGCACATGACACTGGTCACACGGGTATGGGAACAAGCCAGGGGCATCAGCGGCTGGCCAGGATAACAGGAAGGAAATTGAATATCCCAGAGGACACCCTCCTCTAAAAAGAGAGGGTCACTGCCTCCTCTGCAATACTGTCACCCAGATAACGATGGGTGGAAGCACGATGGAGGCAGAGAGGGTTGGGGTGGATGTGGACTGGGCACAAGCACGACACGCAGTCGTGAACATGCTCCAGTACTCGTCAACCCCATGCACACTGACATCCAAACATGGACTGCAGCAACCAGGAAAAACACCCCAACCGAGCAGGATGAAGAAAGACTCCCTCTGTAGGCCCTGCAATGCCCACCCCCTTGAGGGGCCATGGGGCGGGCCAGAATGACACAGAGCCCCACCATGAGAGAAATGCCACGGGGGTCAAAGGAGGCAAGAGGTAAGCGCCAGGGAAGACAGGTGCCAGGACTCAGGGGGAGCCTGGCAAAAGAGAGCAGTGCCATCTATTATATCCTTTTATCCTGAACATCCAGGCCTAAACATATCGACAAGAAAGGACACAGTAGCTCGTCCAGTGACACAGCTGTAGTGCTACAACCTGCCATGCTGGAGACCTGGAATCGGTAGTGGTCTCAAGTTGCTGGTCACTGGCAGTGGCGGGGGGGGGGCAGAAGAGTATCTGATGGACTAGACTGCTCTCCCAGAGAGGGGAGACTGCTGGCACCACTGGCTGACTGCCATCAGCTGGAGGCCCGGTGACAGGACTGTTAGGGAGCAGCAAGAATGGGAGGGAGCTGAGGGACTTCTGTCGTTCATGCGTTCCGCTACACATCTGCACTGACGTGCACGCCCCAGCAAAGGGAAGGGAGGAAAAACTCAGGAGGAAACTCAAGGGGCCTAGGCTTTATGAAGCCCTGCCTGTGTCTCAGTGGTCTGCCCTACTGCTCCAGTTTCGGAGTGATCTGGAGATGCGCGTCGGGGTTGGACCAGCAGTGAGGCATGGGATGACTGCAGAGCATGGCGACAGGACTGATAGCCACCCAGGGAGGACAAAAACCTTTATTAAAAAAAAAGAAAGGACCGGTGACCTGTCAATCACAGCCGTGGCTATCCAGCCACAGAACTCTTCATAACTCACTTAGTTTGTGGCAGCCATTTTGAATCAGGTTAAGCATAGAAACTTTTGCCTTGCACGGATGCTCCTGGAGGGAATGAGCTTCCACAGAATTCACCAGATGAGGTACATCTCTCATATGTCCTGATAACATACAAGCAGGGACAGAAGAATGGGAAAAGTGGGGCTATGCTTTTTATTTCTTTATTTAAAAACTGTTTACCAGCTTGTTACTTCAGTTAACAGAAAGACACTCCAAGAGAAACACTCATGTAATTGAATGCCCCAAGCAATCCTCAATGAAAACAAGATGTTTACACCCCATTGAGGTTTTTCTGTTTAAAGCTGTTCCCTGGTATTCCAGAGTTGCATTTACATGAAAATATTTTAAGGCGATTTACTGGCACAAATACAATCATTCCTACGTAGAACCATTATTAGAATTAATGATTCATCCTATTGTGTTATGTTCAGTTAAGGATGTAAGCAGGATGAGAGAGGAAATCAGCCACCTCAGCTGTAGCTGTTGGCATCTTTCAAGAGGCTCTATGCACATATCTGTTTGTCTTAGGTTGCTTTGCTTCTTTATATTGAAGTATTTGTCATTATGCACATATATTTTAATTGTCTGAATGACTTATGGGCAAATCATAATTTTTCTTATTGGGTTTGTAGTTACTTTTGTCCTCCAGTGCAAAGCATCATGGGTATGTGAAACATTTTCTGTGTGTGTGTCTACTGCTGTGTACAAAACTACTTAACTGGCACTACCTAAACACTGCTGGCCATGTTACTACTCAGACCTCACCACAGCCAGCTCCCATGCACACTCAGCCTAAGCTTAATCTTTGAAATCTGCACAAAAGAATCCACATGACTACAAAAGATGTTGCAAGCTGTCGCTTGCCACCTACAAAAAAAGAAATCCTTTACACGAGCCTGATGTCATAATCTCATATGGTACAATGGGGACTCACCTATAGGGATTGTTGGGGTCCTTCGCATCACACATATCAGCATGTCCATTGCAAACACAGCGCCCCCCGATGCTGATGTCCTTGATGCTAAAGTAATACTAGAAAGAAAAAAAGAAAGTTATAATTTACTCATCCAGTTTCCCTAGGGAAACGTTCTCAACATTGCCAGAATTCCTGCAAACCTGCCATTGCCTAGTAAGTTATCAATGTCCGTAAAAACTTCTCCTGGTACTTTCCTGGCCAGGGTAGAACAAAGATAAAACATGGATGCAGCTGAGCAATAACGACTATGAAGCTGGTCACTTACAAGGGACTGACAACTAGCTGGGGGTGTCAGCTCCATCCAGCCAATCATTAATTCAAAGAAATGACCAGCTTTGAGATTAATACTGAAGTCATGAGTGTAATTGCAATAACAACTTTCATTTTTTACATTTGTTTACGTTTTTTTTACTTACTTTGCATTTTGATAGGAGTGGTGCATGCCACACAGGGTCAGTTGGCAGCTGGACTGATAATTTCTAAGATGGTAATGATTGATCCAGTAGCCAATCAAGAGCCTTGCTAGGCTCATGAATATTTAAGTGGACTTATAATGAAGAACATAACTGCTACCAGTCACCACACTGATACAAGGAGCAGAATTCAGAAGAGGAGAGTATTCTGAATACCCAGAATACATATTCCAGTTATTTATTTACATGCATCCGAAATACGTAATCCGAGTACTGCTACTGTTTCCATGAATCAGAATACTACTGACCCTTCTGCTTCAGATAGCTTGAATAGACACGTGTATAAATCATGTGAAGATGCAGGAAGATCGAATTTTCTGAATATAAATGGAATATCCCAGGTCTAAAAATTGGAACACTAATACTGGGCATATTCTGTTTTTTCTTTCTTCTTATATGTATTTTCTAGATTTTACCCCCATTTTTCTCCCACCCCATCTCTGGCATGCATGTGGAGGCACATGAACGCCGTGCATCGAGGCACTCTCCCTTCGTGTCACCCCCTCCGCTGACACCGGACCTCCACCCAGTAGTGGTAGGACTATGGGAGGGAGACCACCTCCCCCAGGAGAGGAGAGCTGCCATAAGGCTGCTCAATCTTGCTCTTCCCTCCCCCCATTATGCCGGCGCCCTGATGACCCAAGGTCATTCCTGAACCCGGGTTGCCAGCATAGCGTGAGGCAAGGCATCCAGCGCCTCAGCCCTCTGTGCTACCAGGACGGCCCTGCATATTCTGTTTTATATTCTGAATATCACATTTACATGAACGTGATTCCAAATGACTACTCCAAATACTGAGTATTCCATCAGTATTTGGAATATGGCCATTCATGTAAGCTTGGAGTCTGCGATCTCCCTAGACAAGCCATGCAAGGCAGACCAACATAATGGTTTCTACCAACAGAACTTCCACGATGGTGAGACAGGGCAGCTCCAATGGTGCAGCAGCAGCACATCTCAGTGCCATATAGGCGACCCAAGTTTGGGACTGAGAACAGGTTGCCGTATCTCAAAGTAGGCCAGACCGAGCTTGCTGCCCCACAGCAGCATGCCTCAGTTGGGGAGGGATGTCAGTGGGTTCCAGCACTGAAGTGCCCAGCGCAGGGAGCTTACTCTCGCCACAGGGCAGCTGTACACACTGAAGGCCATAAAAGGTATGGCCCACACCACGGGGTGGAGCAAGAGCATGGCAGTAGAAAGCCGAGGAAGAACCTCAAGAACCTCCCTACATCCGCCTAATAACGGCAACCTGCCTGAACAAGGTACATCCCTGGCAACAGTGTATATCTCTGAAGGTGGGGCCAGGAAAAGGTCATCAGGTCCATGAATACTGCCCCTTCTAGGCAGATACCATTGCCTCCAGCTCTATGCTGTCGCCTCCCTCTATTCTTTTCACGGAACAGAGCCTACTCTCCCTTGATTCCAGTATTTTTTTTATTTATTTAGTTCTTTCTTTATGTTTATTCAGTCATTTAAGGCCTCTTGCATGAGTCACCCCTCAGAGCAGCAAAATTCAATCCCAACAAAACTCACAACTCCATTGTCCTGCAAGTTTTGCTCCTCATGGTGGGGCCATCAGGGAAGGGCATCCCTCCCTCGCCCCTTCAAATGACACACATCTGGTAAGGAGGCCAGATATCATGGCTTGGGGCTAAGTGTGCCACTGCTTCATTTAGATGGCACGCTGGTGTTCTTTTAAACTGAAGCAGCCCAAAATGAGAGCCGTGGTGCAACCTTTGACCCTCCCACCACCACACACTGCCCTCTGGTGCACGGAGCCCACCACAGCATCAAAGCACATAGCCCAGTGCCCCCCCACCCCCAACACACACAAAAGGAAGTAGGACCCCAGTCTCCCACTGAGGTTGAAGAACGGACCAGGATTCATGAGAGCAGACCGAGACAGAACAAACCCGGGTTCAAGAGCAGGTTCACGCTACTGGTGTGTGTATGTGGATGGTGCAGGGTTTTAAATAATTGATTAGCAGTTTTTTTCCTTGGGGCAATGCTAACTGTACAGAAAGTATTTATATAGGTTTTCTAGAAGTGTTATGTTTGTTAAACACAGTGAGGCAAATACTATGCATTTTCACAATGTTTTAGCACTTTTATGAGCAAAACGCTAATCAATTTTTGGGAGTTAAATAAATCCCTGTGGTGGGATGAATAAATAGGACAAGTAAGTGCATATACTACAGCTAAATGCTGCTCTGCATCTGAAATACTCCACCATGCTACTTCACCACAGGGGACTCCCAAGGTGCCTTCCCCACAACACCAATACTTACCCGCCTTGTGACTGTGGGATCTCGCTGAGTCTTGCCCATCAGATGTCCCAGCAGAGTGTTGGTCCTCAGGAAACGTAAACGGATGTTGGTAGCTTTGGTGAATTCCTGAAGTTCACGATTATAGCTGAAGTTCATTGCCCCTGGCCGGCCATTGACCAGAGACACAACCAGCTAATGACAGATGACAAGAAAAAGGTTGGCAATCATTACCACAAGATAACAATTTACGGGTTAAGGTCTATGTTTTATCTTAGTCTAAGGTGCCCCATTACAACACCAAATGTGTTCCACAGTTCTCCTCGTCCTCTCTTTCCATTCCTTTTTTTTTTTTTTGGGGAATGCACCTCTATACACCACCCCTAGGACCCTTGCTGTTGGGAATTGGGCTTTGGCACTGCTCTCCTCCACGGCACTCCAGGTGCGAATAGAAGCTGCCAGTACCCAAATCTTAAATCAGAAGAGCCATTCATTTTCTGTTTTCAAACACCTGTTTGGTGGCCCCATCCAGAGGGGGAAAGCCTGGGTGGATCGTTGTGCCTGGTAATTCCCATGGGGAAGGGGGGGAGCTGAGCCTGGGAGAACTGGCATCATAAAACACAGTAAATTTAAAAAACAAAAACAAAAAAAATGGAATTTATCTTTTTAAACCAGCCTTTGAGTCAATTTTTTTGTTAGTGCAAATCCTCACTAGGCACCAGCTTTTTGGACAACCCTTTCATTCTGAGCTAAATTGTTGCACAAAACACTCCAATTTGCTCTCAGTTTGGGGAGAAAAATGGATTTTAAGATTTTGCCCAATGGAATTGGACATTTTTGAAAATGAAAACTCAGTGGCTCTACATCAGTAACCTGTTACAAAGTGTGGCACCAATTTGGGGCTTCTGGCCTACATGTAATCTTGTATAGCACAACCAGGACTTGGATTTTTTTCCATAGTCAAAAGGACACTGGCTTACATCTTGGCTCCTCAGAGAGCATGTCGTAAGTGCCAGCTACAAGCCAACCCCTGCACAGGTACCTCTCATCCAATTAGGGCTGGGCTTTCATTATGTCTGACTGACTCCATACTTCCATATGTACCTCCCCCACCCAGACAGACTTCATACATACCACGCCCATCCAAGGCAAGGCAAATGTATTTGCTTAGCTAGGTGCCCATCCTAGGCTCTGAGCGCTGCACAAGAGAGATAAAATTATTTATAATACATACACCATAATATGAGAACAGGTCAGGAGATACAATGCAGCAATGGTCTGAAAAATGTACTGCCCTAAAAATTTTAATTTTAATACACATTAAATGGTCCCAAAAGCCAAATTAAATGGGTGGATTTTTAACAAACCCTTAAAAAGTTCCAATGAGGAAGCTCCTTTAAGTTCCGCAGGAAGCGAGTTCCACACAATGGGTGCAGCAACACAGAAGGCCCTGTCCCCAGCAGATTCTAAATGGCACCGTGGAATCGAGAGGAGCCCTGCCTCAGAAGAATGAAGGGGATGGACAGGAGTGTAGAAGATCAGGAGGTCTTTCAGGTAGCCTGGGCTCAAATCATGCCGTGCTTTGTATGTCAACAAACTTATCCTGAAGCTGATGCGCCACCTCACTGGCAGCCAGTGCAGTTCCCAGAAAAACAACGTGATATGCGTTGAACGTGAAGTCCCAGTATTCAGCTGGGCTGCCGAGTTCTAAACGAGCTGCAAGTGACGCACCAGCCCCATAGATAGCCCTAGGTAAAGAGTACTGCTGTAATCCAAAGGGGAGCTAACAAAGACATGCACCAGTGTTTCCAAGTTGGTGGCAGTAAGATGGATTAGGAGCTGGGCAATATTACACAGAAGATAAAAGCCACTGCGGCTAACAGATGACACCTGATGTTTTAAAGTCAATGTGCAGTCCACAATGATGTTCAGAGTCCTTACCCTCTTGACAGCTCGTATGTTAATGTCATTTAATGATAGCAGCAAAGCACTTTCCCTATTTATTGCTGCATCCACTCAACCCGGTCTCACCAGTACCACCTTGGTCTTAGATGAGTTTAGTCTGAGGCAGCTTGATGCCATCCAGTCCTGGATTTCTGCAAGACACTCGTCCAACAAAGCCACCACGCTGAACCCCTCAGGTGCACATGACAGGCAGATCTCGGTATCACCTGCATAGCAGAGAAAACCTATACTATCTGATGATCTTTCCCAGTGGCAACATGTGCATGCGAGTAACATGGGGCCTAGACTCGACCCCTGAGGCATTCCACAGCAGACAGCAGCAGCCGTTGAGATGTTACGGTACAATGCCACCTGCTGCACTCTGCTGGACAGGTAGGATTCAAACCAACACAGCACTGTGCCAGTGAGTCCCACAGTTTGCCACTGTACAATTTCTTGGCGAGGCCACACTGGGAGTACTGTGTACAGTTCTGGTGCCCTTACTTAAAGAAGGATATGCTCCTGGAGAGGGTCCAGAGGAGGGCATCTAAGATGACCCTTGGAATGGGGGATAAGCCCTACGGGGTGAGACTTACAGAGCTAAACAGGTACTCCCTGGAAGACAGAAGGGACAGAGGGAAAATTTATTTATTTTGATTTTGTTGACCAGTAAGCCCGCTGGGCCTAGAAGTCCCTTTTCAGGCGCACGGGTACAGATGGTAAGCAACTGAGATTGAACTTGAACCAGATTAAGCTGTTGATGGTATTTTTAGTGAATGAGGAAAATTTGACCAGGACACTGGGGAAATTCCCCTATTCCGACAGTAGGGGGACCCGCAATGCACCTGATGGACTCTCAGTTTGGGGAGTTGGCTGGTGAACCTGCAGGAGAGCAGATCTCCGCTCCTGCAGGTCCAGTACAGGAGATTGTCAAGTCTAATTCAGGTCAGCTCCAGCAGATCAGAAGTTATAGGTTTGGAAGCAGATATGGCTGAAAAACGTTTGCAAGCAAACCTGTGTGCTGAGAAACTACGTTTGGCTGCTTTATTGTCTCAGGCAGAATTACAATATGAACAGCAGGGTTTACTGTTGGAAGAGGAAGAAAAGAAACAGAAATGTTTAAGTACTAGCCCTGATGTGCAAACAGGGAAGAAACTTATGCCTGCTGGCCTCCAGGTCGACACCCAGATTCATGATCTCCCTACGGATGTGGACCATATGGACGAGCAGCTGAATATTGCCTGGTCACCGGACTCAGCGCTCCAGAAAGCAGGCTGGATACCTTCCTGTGATGAGACTTGGCTACCGGATCTGGAGATTCCCTTGCCAGGTATGGCTGATTTTGTTCCTAACTTGCAAGTTTCTGCTACAGTGGCTTCAACATTTCAAACTGGCACCCAGTCGGAAGCCCCAGATTCAATTCTACCAGTGATACTGACTGAGGGTGCGGTAGCTTCTCTCCACGATACTTGCATTCCACCGTCTGAGGCTCAGTCTCAGCTTGACATTCCTGATAGCCAAAGTTTGCTTGGGGCTTCTGAAGACCATTCACAGGATAATGCTACGCATCCTGACCCACTGCTGGGACAGACGAGCCAGAAATCCAATTTTGCTAGCCTTTTTCACGAACCCCCAACTAATGCTAAGCGCAGACACGCTGTTCGAATCCGATATAAAAGCGGCTTGGATGAATTGCCAGATCGGAGCTTTGTGGGTAAATTTCTTATTAAACAGTCTCTCCAGTTTACTCCTTCTGAAGTCTCTGCGTTTATCCATGCCCCAGGAGAACAAAGTTTTGATGTCAGCTTTCGTTCTGAAGCCCTGCTGGACAAATTTTGGCAACAATATAATTTGGTCAAGAACTCTGAGATTTGGACTCATTTCTTTGCTGTACCTCTTTCCAAGCCCACATTAAAAACTGTCACTGTATTATTTCGCAATGAGGGGGTTAATGTTAAGGACATTATCTACTGGTTAGAGCAAAAATGTGAAATTCAAGGGTTACCCAATCCGATAATTGATAGTGAAAGTTTTTGGAAGGGGGGGGGGGTGGAAATTTAAAGTTCAGCTTAGATCCTCTGACGCGGGAATACATTTGCCTAGCAGTTTCTTTTTAGGCAGAGACCAGGGTATTTTATTTTACCCAGGGATGCCCCGCACTTGTTTTAAGTGTGGCTCCCCATGGCACGTTAGTAGCAGCTGTGAAAAAATTAGATGCAATATGTGTGGGATGTTGGGCCACCCAGGTGTTCACTGTACTTTTACCCCAAGAGGTAGCATGTGTGATAAGGCAGGCCATACGTTTACAAAGTGTCCATGGGCCTCCCAAAATACCCCTGATGGTGATTTTGTGGAACATGATTTTTATGTTAATAATGCAGTGCATAACCATTCTACTCTTTGCAGTGTTCCCAGAACACCCCGTGCACAGCCATTTGGTAGGCAACCTGCCTCTTCCTTTACTGACTCAGTCCCACAAACTCTCCCCCCGGTTACCTCCAATGTGTCTGGTACACCTATACCAGTCAGCCATGTTTCTGCTAAACGTTTACCCAGTGCTATAGAAGTACGAGTACAGGTTGCTACACCTTCCCCAAGGGGTGCTGACTGTCCTTCGGCTGCTACCCCAGTAATGCCCCCTCCAGATTTGAATTCCTTCCATCTGGTGAAACAAGGAAGAGGGAAACTGATGACGAAGAAGCCTTCTACTGAAATTCTTCCTTTGCAGAATCAGTATGTCCCTTTGCAGTGGGGAGACACAGAAATGGGAGATGTCTCTGATGCCTCCTGCCTTTTGGAAGCCTCCTTGGGGAGCGAGGAACCTGACAAAATTGAACCAAAGATTAGAAAAAAAAGGTGGGGAACTCGTTCGAAAGTTAAGCTTGTCCAAGATAAACCTCCTTGACTGGACGTATGACTGATTTGGCAATTGCTTCTCTGAATACGAATAGTATCAGGTCAGATGTTAAACGTAAAGCAACTTTTTCTTTATTTGAGACACTTCCTTTAAATGTGCTTTTTTTACAGGATACTTGTACTTATACTTTAATGGAGGCTAATATAGCAGCCTCCGATTGGACATGGGGCCCCAGTTTCTGGTCTTTGGGCATAGACCTCTGTAGTATTTGGCTACGTGTGTTTTTCAGGACAATATTACGCTCCTTAAATTAGTGGAAATACATTAAGGCCAGGTTTTGTTGTTGGATGTCTTAATTCAGGGGATTATTTATTGGTTGATTAATTGCTATGCTCTACAGACTAAGACAGGAAGCACTGCTCTTTGGAGTGACATCCACCCTTTCTTACTTCCAAAACTATAATTTGGGGAAGAGATTTTAATTGTGGGCTGTTACCCTCCGATAGAGAAGAATACACTCAGAAAGTTTATTGTGATGCGGTGGAACCGAACCGAACCTTAACCCAGACTGCACTAAAAGATGCCCAACATGCGGTTCTGAATGTCCCTTTTCGCACATTTTATAAAGGCAATTTGTCCTCTACAATTGACTTTTTCTTTGTCCCATTGGATATTGCTGTACTGACTTCTGATACACAAACAGTAGCCAAGTCAGACCATTGCTTAATTAGTGTTCGCTTATACAACATCACTGCTACCGCATACGGTAAAGGTGTGTGGCGGCTTAATTCTGATCTTTTTCTGTCTGCACAGCTTCCAGGAGTGTTGGATTTGTTGTGTGCCAGAAGAACAGGTTACTCACCTGTAACAGTAGTTCTAGGAGTGGTATATGTTGTTCATCCACACTGTTTGGCATGTCCCCTTCCACTTTAAATCTTGCCGGAAGTCTTCAAGTTGGCTCCTCCAACCCACCCAGGTGGTATATACTTCAGCTCCACCCCATGACAACAGATCTTAGCCTGCTGGAAGCAAGGTTGTGCGCCCGAAGCCGGGGAGGTAGGGTGGGTACATGTGGATGAACAACATATACCACTCCTAGAACTACTGTTGCAGGTGAGTAACCTGTTCTTCTAGGAGCGTGGATATGTTGTTCATCCACACTGTTTGGCAGACTACAAGCAGTACTCCGGGAGGAGGGCGGCAAGGCACACACCCCCTACTCAGGAAACAGAGATTGGAGAACCGAGGCCCCAAAACCAGCATCCCGGCGTGACTCAAGGTTGATGTGGTAGTGGGTGATAAAGGTGTTTGCTAACTTCCAGGTAGCAGCCCAACATATTTCCTGGATAGGGATGTCCCAAGAAGCAGCCACCGATGCAGCAGTATGGCAGGTAGGATGAGCTCTTATCCCTCTGGGAGGCTCCTTGCCCGCCAACTCATAGCACAGACCTATGCACAACGTAATCCATCCTGCTATGGTCCATTTGGCTGCAGGTCTGCCAGAAGCGGCTTCAGTGTAGGTGACAAACAGCTGGCGAACCTCTCGGCGAATTTCCGCCGTCCTCTCCTTGTAGTAGGAGAGAGCACGTCTCAGGTCCAAGGTACGGAGCCTGTACTCGGCGTCAGAGGTGTAATTAGGGTAGTGTACTGGCAGAGTCAATACCTGGTTAAGGTGAAACTCTGACACCACCTTCAGAAGGAATTTCAGGTGGGGGCGCAGGACAACTTTGTCCCTGTGAAAGACCAGGTAAGGGGAGTCCACCAAAAGTGCCTGGAGCTCTCTTGTCCTTCTGGCTGACGTGATAGCCACCAGGAAGGCCGTCTTCCACGACAAGTTTGAAAGCTCACATTTGTGCATGGGTTCGAACGGCTTGCCCATGAGCTTTGCCAAAACCAGCAACAGATCCCACAGAGGTGGAGGTTTACGCACCAGAAGGGATATGTGATCCAGGCCTTTGAAGAAGCGCCCGACCACTGACTTCTGTGCCAATGTTGGCTGACCGGCCCACGCCCAGTAAGGAGAAATGGCTGCCAGGTGCACCCTAAGGGTCGAAGACCACAGACCCCCTTTGGAGGTGACCAAAGGTAGTCGAGAATGTTAGCCACAGGACAGGAAAAGTGGTCCAGACTCTTATCCTGACACCAAATGGAAAACCTTTTCCATTTGAAGGCATAACATTTCCTGGTCGATTCCTTTCTAGATGCCTCCACAACAGTGTAGACATCTTCGGAAAGACCCAAAGCCTGGAACTCTAGCTGCTCAGGTACCAGGCTGTGAGGTGCAGGGATTGAAGGTACAGATGGAATACCTTCTCCTGGTTCAGAGATATCAGGTCCGGGCATGTGCAAAGCCGCTCCGGGAGCCTGCAGCTGAAGCTGAGGAGATCTGGATACCAGAACTGGTGTGGCCAGTCTGGGGCTACCAGAATTGCCTGCGCTTTGTCCCTCCTCACCTTGAGTAACACCTTGTGGATCAAGGGAAATGGAGGGAAGGCATAGAGGAGGCCTGGGGTCCACGGCCTCGAGAAGGCATCCCCTGCAGCGAGCCCTGCTGAGGGGGGCGGGCACGATACAGCTTCGGCTTGGTGCTTTCCCTGGAGGCAAACAGGTCCACCATCGGTTTGCCCCAATGGGAGAACAGGCTGTAAGCTACCTCTGGGTGGAGAGACCATTCATGGGATGTCTGGCCTATGCGGCTGAGAGCATCCACCAGCTGGTTCGAGGCTCCTGCCACGTGGATGGCTAGGAGATCTACCTCCAACCAGCTTACGAGGGTCCAGATGTGGAGCGCCTCCTTGCACAGTAGATGGGAGTGCGTGCCGCCCTTTTGTTGAGGTAGTACGTGGTCGTGGTACTGTCCGTCTGGACTTGAACCACTTGACCCCGGAGCTGAGGATCGAAAGCTGACAGTCCTAATCTGATTGCTCTAAGCTCCAGCAGGTTGATGTGGCATCGGACTCCTCGGGGGTCCAGAACCCGTGGGCCCTGTTGTGCCCCATGTGGGCTCCCCAGCCCATGAGAGAGGCATCGGTCGTAAGGATGACCATCGGCTCGGGGAGAACAAACAGGATCCCTTCCTGCAACCGGTCTGGGGCGGTCCACCATTGGAGAGTGTCCCACATCTTCTGGGTTACAGTGATCAGCTGGTCGAAGTGACCACATTGCTGAGTCCACTGGGTGGCCAGCTCCCATTAAAGGGGGCGAATGTGCCACCATGCTCAATGGACCACCGAGGTGCATGCCACCATGTAACCCAGAAGGTGCAGAAAGTCCCGGGCAGGGCGCAAATGCCCCACCAGAAATGATCGGGCAAAGGAGGAGAGAACCTCCACCCTGTCCGCCGGAAGCCAAGCTCTGGCTTGACAAGAGTCGAGCTCTGTCCCAGTGAAGCTCATCACCTGAGAAGGCACAAGTTCCAACTCGGCCTCGATCAGGAGGCCGAGTTGGGAGCAGGTTTTGAGAGCCAGATCCCTGGACCTCTCCACCTCCTGTTGGGTAGAAACTGCCAAAAGCCAATCGTCAAGGTAAGGGTAGATTCTGACTCCTTGATGCCGGAGGTGGGCCGCCACCACTGCAATGCAGTTGGTGAAGACCTGTGGGGCCGATGACAGGCCGAACGGCATGGCTCAGAACTCGTACAGGGTTCCTTCAACCCTGAAGCGGAGGAACCACTGATGGGACAAACAGATTGGGACATGAAAGAATGCATCCTGTAGATTCAGTGAACAGAACCACATGTTTCGCTCCAGGGATGGTATGATCTGGTTCAGAGTGATCATCCGAAAGGTGCAGAACCTGAGATATTGATTCAGGTTGTGGAGATCTAGGATGGGGCGCCAACCCCCCATCTGCTTGGGCACCAGGAAGTACCTGGAAACAAAGCCTGGGTCTGTAGGAAGATCCGGCACTGGAGTTACTGCCTCCTTGCGGAAGAGCTGGGTTACGTCGTCTCGAAGAGCCGACTGAGTGCATACGGAAACCCGTTCCTCCCGAGGGGTGTGGACTCAGTTGGGAGGGTACTGCTCAAATTCTAGAGGCAGTCCCTGACCGACCACTTTGAGAACCCACCTGTCCGAAGTGATAGCGGACCAGGCAGAAAGGAAGAGGTGAAGCCGACCCCCCCCATGGGAGGGCCCAGAGCTGGCATGACAGGTATGGGGGTGGCCACCCCGAACCCATCACTGAGCAGGCTTAGAGGAGGAGGAGGAGGCTCCAGAACCTCAGCCTTGGTCTCCTTTATGGGGCTGCTGAGGACCCTACTTGGGCCAAGGGCGCCCAGCTTGAGCCTGCTGCTGCTGTTGATGTTGTTGTCCTTCTTGATAGGAGGGCTGCCGGACAGCAGAGGAAGAGTGCCGAAATGGCTTCTTCTTTCTCTTCTGCTGGTTCTTGCCTGAAGAACCCTTGGCAGAAGCAGCATCTAAGGTGGCAATGGACTGCTCTGTACGCTGAAGGTGACCGGCCACTCCTGGACCGAACAAGTCAGTACCCAGGAAGGGCACGTCAGCAAGCTTATGCTGAGTATCTGCCGGGAAGGAGGAAAGCCTCAGCCAAGCCCTGCGGCGAGAGTCCACTGTGGCTGCCAGCGAGCGGGCACAAGAATCTCTGATATCCAAGGCCGTCTGGAGCTGCTGTTTTGCAACAGCACAACCCTGGTCACGGACCTGCCTGACCATGGTCTGCATGTCTGGGAGGAGATGAAGGAGGACCTTGTCTAATGACCCAAGAAGGGCATGAGAGAAGTGTACCATAATAACAGCCGAGCTGGCCTGACGAAGGCCCAAAGAAGAGGCCACATAGACCTTGCAGGCAGAGTGGTCCATATTCTTGGACTCCTTGTCCAGGGGTCGGTCAGTGTCAGCCGAACTACCAGTACGCCTGAACACAAAGGTGGTCACTAGGCTCTCGGCCGAAGGGTGCTCTGTGAACCCCGCAAGGGATCCCATGGGCACCGTGTACTTGCGGTCCATGCAGACAGATGGTACTGGGCAGGAGGCAGGACGCTGCCAAAGTTCAAGGGCCGGGCCAACAATGGCCTCGGCCACTGGAAAGGCCTCCGTCGGGGTATTCCCTCTCTTAAGAATGTCGGTGAGAGGGTACTCTGCCTTTTTCTGGATAGGCTCCAGGGGCATTCTGGTGGAATCGGAGATCAGGCGGAGAATGCCCTGGAAAGAGGAAGGGCCTTCCTCCATTCCTGCGCCGACGACGATTCATCATCCCTGGGATGTGAGTGCAAGCCGGTGACGTCAGAGTCCAACAAGTCGTGATACAGCGGTCTACCACCTAAGTCACCCTCGATCTGCCGAGGGCGATCCGGGGTGACTGTTATCGACAGACGTCGGGGAAGCCCGGTATTCTATCGGTCCTCTTTCAAGGGCGCCCCTCCCTCAGGCTGTTTAGGCGGTGGTTCCACCCGACTCAGTGGAGAGACCGGAGTAGGCCAAACCGGGAGACGGCCCGGCCCCACAGGAGGAGGAGGAGGAACCGAGGGCTTCGGTTCCGGATAGGTTGGCTTCAGCCTAGGAGGCAAGAGCCAAGTGATGGCTGGGGTATGCCGCGGAGCTGGCTTCTGCCCTGTCAAGATCAGCTGCTGCCACATAAGGTTTTCATAGCGCCAGAGTTTCCGTCAGAGCCTCTCCTCATCCGAGGAGCATGAGGACCTATGGCGTCGCCTCTTTTTTGAGTGCTTATGGCTCTTCCTCAGTTGATCATCTGAGAGGGTCCTGGACCGAGATCGGGGAGGCCGACTCAGTCAATCGGGAGACACCGGGATTAGTGAGATGCGAGGGTCCGGGACCGGGTCATTGATGGGGACACCAGCTGGCTGGGTCTCCTCATTGGGAAAAACCAGGACCGGAGTCCTTTCCAACAAGTCATCAGGCACAGCCGGTGACAAGGGGCCAATGGGGTCGAGGATAATTTCGACCTCGTCGGCCACTTCCTCGGTCTCTTGGCCAGACGGAAGGTCCGAAAAGCCAGCGGCCAAGGTTGCAATCTCGACCAAGGTTGAGACCGCATGTTCTTGGGACTCGGACCTCTCCCGGTCCCAAAAGCATCTCCGTCGAGACGAAGACACCGGGTCCTTCTCCCTCTTCCGAGAGCGTGAGGAGTGCGAGCCCGAGGGTGCCTCACCCCAAGTGGGGAGAGACTGGCACATCTCCCTGAAGGAGCCCGAAAAGGTGAAGCCTAGGTTCAGCGGGACAATGAAGCTTTGATTGGCCGAAGCACGAGCTGCTTCCTCCTCGAATGCCTTCATCTGCTCCAGCTGTTTGATGGAGACCGCGGCCTCGGAAACCGCCCACCTAGCCTCCTTTGATTTCACTGGCGGGTTTCTCTTTTCCGGTCTCCCCAGCTTCAGGCATGCCTTGCGGTTGTCCAGGATGTTGGGATGGAAGGCCAAGCAAAAACCGCACGATGAGGTGTCATGTCCGACACCTAGGCAGTAAATGCACGTGAGGTGGGGACCCGTGTGCGACATCTTCTGGCAGCAGGGGCACCGGTAAAATCCTGGGGAAGATTTTTCCTCTATAGTCGATGCAACAAAAGCGTGATCGCTAACTCGAACGAGTTTGATTTTCAGTAAAACCGACAATTTGAAAGCCAGGGCCTACGAAATGTTGAGAGCAAGAGGGAAGCTGTATCTTCCAGTGGAAAGGAAGATCTGGCGACATGGGACGGAATCGAGGTATATACCACCTGGGCGGGAGGGAGGAGCCAGCTTGAAGACTTCCAGCAAGATTTAAAGTGGAAGTGGACATGCCAAACAGTGTGGATGAACAACATATCCACACTCCTAGACTCTCAGTTTTTTGCTTATATGACAATTCTGTAGATTGGTGGTTGGACTCCAAACGTGATTTTAGGACTTGGTATAAAAACACAACGCGAGTACACCACTATAACAGGTAATCTAGATATGAATTTTTACACACACAACTTCAGTCCCTGCAGGGGAGATTAACAACTGTACAAAACTGTGCAGCTAATATTAAAGAAATCAAAAACGGAATTAGTCTATTTACAATATAAAAGATTTGTTACTTTAGAAGCAGAACAGAAATTTGGTACTCAGGGAAAATCATATGTAACCCCCCTGTTACCCGGGGTTACTAGAATCCCAGTAAGACCTAGTGTAGGCATGGAAGGCAGCTTGTGAAACTTCACACTGTCTCACTCTGTTCTCAGTCTCAGCTGAGACTGAGGGATGACATCACCATAGAACTTTCGCAGCTGCATAAGCCACACTGGAATGTTGCAGTTGAAGGTTATCATAGAACGTTGGGGAATTTTAATTCAGTCTGTGTGCAGTCTTGATGAGAGACAGTAGTACAGCTGTCTGTGTGCAGGCTCTCAGAGCTTTAAGCTCTGTTTTAGAGCTACTGTAAGGAAGGTGTGTGTTTCCACCGTAAGAGGAACACAGAAACTGGTTGTTGAAGTGGTGGAGACCGCTGTTACTGATTCAAGTGCCCCATCCCTGAGAGGATGGGGGGGAAAGGTTTGCCTGTTTTCCAGAGGCAACCCTCCTGGTTTCGGCTAAGGGAAGAAGCTGCCTATTCTAGTTGTGCTGTGCACCAGAAGCTCTGAGAGAGAAATTCCTGTGGAGGAATCGCCTGTGGGGCACCTGCAACCAAAGGGTGAGTTAGCTCTGACAGAGGACCAAGTGTGTTTCACCTTAACAGAAGGAAACTAAAGGGACTGTTACTGTGGGGTCAGGAAAAGACAGCCAAGTACAGTTGTAATGTGGGGATTGGACTGCTTAATCAGTGAGGGGCATAGAGCAATGGGCTATGCCAATTAAAAGTATGTTCAAGTCCAACACAAAGGGAAAGCAAGACAAGTAGAGGAAATGTGACATACATTTAGCCATAATCTACATTGCCAAGCTTTACGGTATGAGGTGTTTACTGTCCAGAGAAATGGCCGGGTATGAATTGTGGGAACGAGAGGTGAGGACCCCCATCAGTAGTAACCAAATTCACCCCACGGATTTGTTTCTATAAGCACCTTTACTTTCTCTCAGGTACTTGGCCAGTGCCTGAGGAAAGTACCCAGACATGGGATTAAAAGGAGAATTCCCTGATAGACCTGAGGTGCTCTTAGGTGGTTTAGGGAGCCACCTGAAAATGTTTCCATAACATATGAAAGGTGTCCGAGTGGCAGGCAAGGGAGCCGAGCCAGGGAAGACCCAGAATAGTGTACAAGTTCGGGCTGTGTACCCAAAGCCGCATGCAAGTCCGGGCTGTGTGCCCGGTGGGTTCAGAGCCTGAGGGCTAAAGTGTAGAAGAAGTGTTCTTGATTCTTTTAATCTGCATTACCAGGAGTGTAGCCCCGTGGGGGTCCATCTATGCTTTGGTTATTCTGTTTGAATGTGAATAAAGCCACACTTTAGAATCCCATTTCTGGTATTGGACATTACAGTTATTGCTTCCTGTGTTCGGAATTACTTGGGTGCCCCTGTGCAGAGTAGCCAAACCTAGCTCTTGTGCCGAGTGACCTAGTCCTCCCCGAACCCAGCCCACCTGGTATTGCTGTCACAGTTTAAACAGCATACCACCTGTCTTTACAAAATGGAGGCACTGTGGGTTACACATACATCATAAATCCCTATAAAAATTGTAAATATAGAAGACAGAGAAAACATATTTCTCGATTGCTAACCCAGTCTGGAGAATCGGTATCCTACACTGTTGGGATTTTGAATGAAATTCAAAAGTACTTGCAAGTTAAATTTGGTACCCCTTTCCATATTTCAGAGAACACTGGACAATGGTTAAAATTGCTGGACTTGCCGCAGACCTCTAAGGTTCAGCAACAACTTTTGTTGAAACCTATTACTATGCTGGAAGTGGGAGTGGTGATTAATGCTCTTATGACCAATACTGCGCCTGGGATGGATGGTCTTCCATCTGAATTTTATAAATGGTTGTGGTTACAGTGCCCACATGAAATTGTTCAGGTTTGTAAATTTTTTTTTTTGTCCCCGGAGATCCCTGGGAGTACGAATACTGGAATTTTATGTCTTTTACATAAAACAGGAGATACCGCCCTATTAAATAACTGGAGACCGACTACCTTAATAAATGCAGACCATAAAATATTAGCAAAAATCTTAAATAACCAGTTACTTAATGTACTGAGTGACTGTATTCACCCTGTGCAAACGTGCACTGTTCCAGGGAGGAAAATTTCTGATAACTTACTTCTCCTTTGTGACATTTTAAGCTACAATCAGGAGCATAATGACGACACCTATTTGATTAGTTTGCATCAAACCCAAGCATTTGATAGGGTCTCCCATAGTTTTTTGTGGCTAGTTTTACAGTTTTATGGCATCCCTCTAGCTTTCATTAAAGTTCTAAAAGGGTACTATTCTACAGCCTCCGTCTGTCCCATGCTGCGAGGCTTCCTTGGTAACAAATGAGAGCTTTCTTGTGGGGTTCGGCAGGGATGTCTGTTAAGTCCCCTATTATATATCCTTACTTTAGATCCGGTAATTCAAGAAATATACTCTTCCTCGATTATAAGAGGTATTTCTGTACCGCAGCTTCCAATAGTGAAACTTTGTGCATATGCAGATGATTTGGTTGTTACTGTTACAGAGTTTCACTCAGGACTTGCGGCAATAGAGGTGTTACAGACTTTTCCTGATTTAACTGGGGCACAGGTGAATCCAACCAAAAGCTTTTGCCTTCATGTTGGGCTGTCAGATCAGCAACACACTCATAAGGGGGATCCCTCTGGTACCTGACCCTCAGAAAATTTTAGGTATTTTCTTTGGATCTGGTTATATGGCCACGTATAATTGGACTCAGAAACTTGACATTGCGAATTTAAGAATTCCGAAATGTAATAGGTGGCATATGCACAAATTAAAATGTATCTTTATGATTCTTACATACTTGCTCCCCCTTTTTTTTTTGTATGTTAGTCATGTTTTTCCAATCCCTAAAGGTTTGGAGAGTAAAATATTGGGTTGTTTTTTTTTCTGGGATATGGGGTAGCCGACTAAACCCTGTGAAAAGAGGGATTACCTATTGTTCGACTGCGGAAGGAGGTCTGAGGATGGTGAACCCTATAATTTTTTATTTTTGTATTTTTTATTATTCAAATTGGGTTCCAGTGGTAAAGGGTGATCAGTGCATCTGGGTCCCGTGGTTGGCACTGCGGTTACGAGTGTTTAACACAAATTGGGCTGTGAGTGGTACCATTCCCCGAAATTTACAAATTTCGAGCTTTCCAACTTATGTTAAAGACAGTATTGCTAAGACCAAAGTTTGGGAACTCCAACTATCTCACCTACTGTCTTTACTCAGAAAACGCCTGTATAGTCAGATTGTAGATAATTTTTTTAAATAATTCCTTTTACAGCTCAGTCAACACAAGAACAATCTATGATCTTTGCAATGTTAAATAACAAAAGGCTTCCTCAGAAACTATGGGATACTGTATGGTTATGTGCCCAGGGGAAGTTAAATGTTAAAAATAATTTGAAACATAAAGAATTGTCAGAACGTTATTGCCCAAAACCAGGGTGTAGCACTTGTTTAGAAACTATTCAGCATTTATTCTTTGACTGTCCATATGTCGACCTGTGGAAAACTGTACAAAGTACATGGACTATGTTACCCTTTCAGTATTTAAATTATGACACTTTTGTATTGGGACTGTTATCAGGTCATTGGAGCTCACTTCCTTCTCGTAGTGTCCTTATTTCATTTGGCTTTTTGAAATTTTGGATCTGGCACAGTACAGTGAGGTTTTCACTACAGCAACAGTTTATTCCACAAAATCAACTATTTAGTTTCATTGTAGAAGATCTACAAAAATGTATTGCGTTAGAAGCTAGTAAAATGCAGACTACGATTCACTCTAGAAATTGGGCTTTTTTCCCATATGTTTAAAGTTGTTCACTACTTTGGTGACTAATTGCTGGGATGGAGAATTGACATTCCACTCGAACGGGGAGGGTTCCCATGAACAATTCTGGTGGATTATTCTTTTATTGTGAGTTTTCCTTTGTGCTTTGCAATGTCGGTTAGTGTTGATGGGCTTCGTATTTGTTTGACTCCCGACATTTTAGTTAGATCTTCTACACTGGGACAAAATATACATACTGTTGTTATTGGGGGGACCTTTTCAGGTTATGTTTGGGTTTTAGTCATTTTTTGCCTGCATTTTGGGCGATGTATGATTGAAATACCCCTGTTTCTTTATGGTTTCAATCTTATTTTAGTATGTATTTTCATTGTTTTACATCATTTATTGTTTGTATAAAAAAAAACATTTTTTCCTTACAGTATGATTTCTTCCTCCATATATATATATATATATATATATATATATATATATATATATATATGCATATATATATATATATATATATACACATATATATATACACACACACACACACACACACACACACTGTGTCTTGTTGTTGGAAAGGGTCTATATCTACTGTGAAGAGTACGAACTTAATACTGATTGTTTCCTTATGTTTTACGTATGATGAAATACTTATTTTTTTATTTGAATGTTTGTTCTTATGTGATGTACAACTTGTACTGTATTATTATTTGATTTTGAAATTATAATAAACAAAAAATTCCCCTACTCTTAGGATATTATTTTGTAGAATATTGGTAGATTATATCATGCAGGACATTGACAAATGCAGAGCAATATGTATAATGTTTTCTTTTCTACTGAATTTTTTTTTATCTGTTTGTTATAATTGGTTAATAATTTTGTTTAGAATGTATATACAATGCATTTGTATCGTAATGAAATCCAATTTTCAATAACATTCCCCTACTCTTTTTGATAAGTGCCATGGGATCTTTAACATCCACCTGAACTACCACCAATCTAGGCAAATGGGACCTCGGTTTAACATCTCATCCAAAAGACGGCACATCAGAAATGCAGCAACCCCTTCATGCTGCACTACAGTGTCAGTATTGGGATATTAACCCAAGTGCCAGATGTGGGAACTGAACCCACAGCCCTCTGATCTCCCAGCCTCAGAGGCGAGTGTGCTACCTACTGAGCCACTCAACATGATCGAGACCTTTAAATACTCAAAAGGTATTTATAGAGTAAACATAGAGGGAGTGTTCAGACTGAAGGGGGAAGGGACCAGGAGGGGTCATAGCCTGAAACTGGTTGGTGGGAAGTATAAAAGAGACCTGAGAAAGCATTACTTCACAGAAAGGGTGGTGATGCTTTGGAATGCGCTACCTGAGGAGTTGGTATCAAGGGAATCAGTGTTGTTTTTTTTAAAGAAGGGATGGGATAGGTACTTGGGCAGGGTTCAGGTAGGACGGGTAGAGACTAGTGGGACTCTAAATGGAAATCAGGGGAGAGATGGAAGGGAGAGGGGAAGGGGGGGCAGCAGTCATCAAACTGTGAGCTGCATCTCGAGCAGGCACAACAGACCTCAAGGCCTAATCTGCTGGCATTTTCGTATGTTCATATAGTGCCTCACATGGGCTAACAGCACCCCATGATCCACCATGTCAAAAGCCGAGGAGAGATCCAGCAGTACCAAGATGGAACAGTGATCACAATCTCTCGCCAAGAGAAGATCACTGAACACCTTGACTTGTGCAGTGTCCGTGCTGTACCAAGGTCTACCCCAACTGGAATGGCTCAAGGATCTCAAAAGGTTCCAAGTGGTCGTGCAACTGCACCACTACTACCTTCTCTATTACCTCCCTTAAAAATGGGAGGTTCGTGACAGGCCTGTAATTCGTCAGATCACCTGAGTCAAAAGATGGTTTCTTCAAAAGGCGCTTCACCACTGCCCTCTTCAGTTCAGTGGGGAAAACACACTCCTGAAACAAACACTTGACAATCTTAACAATAATACAAACCATCATTACTCACATGCAACCAAACACTAACACAAGAATCTACTGCACAAGTCGGTCCATCGGCACAACAAGAGTGCTACTGCTTGCGGCACTGGCAACTCATGTTCGGGAACAAGCGTGGGTCATCGGAGGTCCCGACTGGGGGGCGGAGGATCCAGCATCAGAGGGCACTCTCCTCCAACAGGGAGGGAGGAGGTGCCAGCTCCATTGCTCTACTGCTACTTGAGTGACCACAGCTGGCAGTGCAGTTGGAGAGGCATTGGGGAAGGGGAAAGCAGACTGGTGCACGGTCATGTACATGCACATGTGCACCTTTGCTGCCTGTGTCTTGAGAGACAGAACCAAAAAGGTGGAAAAAAGACCCAGCCAGGCAGGATGAGTACTGGCTCCTCGCAGGCCCTGAAACAGCGATGTGGCTCTTCTCCAGTCTGGGACCTGGTCCATGCAGCAAGAAATCTATCCCCTCGCACCATGCCGAAAAAAGGCAAGACAAGTGGAGGATGGAGTTGGAAGGTAAGCCCACGGGAAACTCAGTGACAGGGCTGGGGAGCCAGTACGAAGAAGGGCCTGACCAGTGGGGGGGGGGAGTACTGCAAAGATATTCAGTGCCACACCAGCAACTACTCTGATAAACAACACATCAAACCAAATAACAGAACATATATTTAGTACATCATATTCAAAGCCTAGCCATACCAAGCACAGCAACTGCACTCATACAGTCTCAGCAGTGTCTAATATTTTAAAAACGGCATGAATCGATTTAAAAGTGCAGAGAGTAACATTCTAGTCCAAATTTTCAATATAAGCTGTATGTGAAACCCAATGAAACACCAATGCAAAACAGTCAGCAAAGAGTAAAGTCAAAAGCAAGGATGAATGAGAAAGTATCTTAATGCCAGGGCACAGTCTCTGCTAGCACCAGAGAAATGTAAAATCTGGGAGCCAGCTCTGTCACTGCATACTCCGGACACAATTCAAACCAGGACTGTTTAAATGGGAATACAAGTGAAAATCTTCTTGGGCTGCCCGGCTCTCTCACCACCACCAGCTTCTCATAGTAACACAGCTATCCCAACTTGGTCTGCATGCTGGACTCACTTCAGACCCAACAAGGGTCACAAGAAGGCGGGAGAACCACTCTTCCAGGCACAGAACTCCAAGGACCCACAGCACTGAGCTCACACATCCAAGGAACTTTCACCCAAAGGCCCCTTTCTCACTGAGACCCCAGCAAGGTCTTTAAACACAGGACCCACAGCAGGTATTCACCACGAGGTGGACACCTATCCACAGACAGACCTTCTAATCACAACCTCAACTGCGTCGCCGCATAGGACAGAAGAACTCCAGATGGGTCTTTTCCAATTTTACTCTTCCTACAGATGTTAAGTCTGGGACTGGCATAACACTGACCACTGAAACAGAAGCAAGTATTACAGACTGGAAAATACAACTGCACTGCCCCCCAACCAAGTGACTCCATAGATATCACCACAGCCAGTGACTATTTCTCCATATATAAACCATCCCCACTCATTGAATCCATCACTCCGTATATAAATAGAACCCAGCCCAGTGTTATTCCATATACACCACCTCACCCACTGACTGACTAAATGTCTTCATATATATACACTATTCCTACCCAATGACTCCGCCCATCCACATAGATCCCCAAGTGAGACCCCACCCCTCCACACATCAAGTGAATCCACCCCATTTATAACACCAAATGAGACTCCACCCCTTCACACCCAGTATGACTCTGCCCCTCAGCCTCAAAAGGTTTCTTATAAATCATAGTTTACTAAAGTCATTCTCTTGAATATTTAATACGAATTGAGTAACATCACCTTTCTCCTTCATAGTTCCTTCCCCTTGATACTCACTTCTCCATTCTCCAGTGGCACGATACGGGAGTACTCCGTGGTGCAGATCACACTATCATCTCTTGTGATGCGTTCAATGGTCCTAGGGCCAAACTTTTCAATGCAGTCTCTCTTGGAAGCTAGGGGGGGTGAAAAAAAAAAGGAGTTCACTTAAATTCTGTTTGTAAGAAACTAACAACGGCGATGGTCCAACAGCCGTGTGGTGAATTAATCTGCTTCCTATTTAGGGGAGGAGGCCAGGGATTGCAACCCATGCACAGGATACTTGTCAGGCTGCCAGTGGGTTAACTGCAGTCCGCATGGATGCATACTTCTTCTGGCGAGGGCTGGTCCAGGAGGTTAGGGTCATGCAAGCCAAAGCCTTCCATATACAGCCTCTTGATGCACTGCGGTACTCCTGCCACTGCTGTTACATCTCAGGGCCAGCCCCTATAAGTGCCCCCTACTGACATCTAAGTTCCTCCTTTGGGAGTCAGGGGGCCTATGTAGGTGGTAGTTTACCATGTGGTGTTTGGTGGTTAACCCAGGAGGACAGCCAGAGGTCATGGTTTGGGCAAGGAGGAAAGCAAAGCGGCTGGGAAACCCTTGCAGAGGCACTGAAGGGGTAAAACATGGGTTTAGGGGGGATATGAGGGGACAAAATGTAGAAACATAGAAACATAGAATTTGACGGCAGATAAGGACCGCTTGGCCCACCCAGTCTGCCCATTTCCCTACCTACTGGATAAGCTGCAGATCCTAGTTAACCAGCAGCCTACTTCTAAAATGTGGGAGAGAAAATTAAAAACAAGTGGAGAGACTGCTCCACTGAGGAAACCCTCTGAGAATCATGTAACAACTGACTGCTGTCCATTTATTACTATGTGTGTGGGTAAGAACTGTACTGCAATAATACCACTTTCGTAGTTGAAAATATATTTATTTATTTAGAATTTGGTGACTGGGATAGGCACACTGCAACAGAGCTCGTTTCATGACTCCGTATAGCTTTCCTGGCCAAAAATTGTAAAATAAAAAATATATACCATTATAAATCACTACAGTTACACTTCAAGTGTCACTTAACTACACTGAAATTGCAATGCAGCTGCATGCAGCAAACATGTAACTACAGCATAATTACCCTGTTGCATGCAATTAATGATTAAACGGGCAATTAATGTGCAACCATCACTACTATGATTTCAGCCAATCAGCACGCAGAGCCACTGTACCTCTTATTCTGTGTACATAGTGCTTTCGTGCAGGAGAGATAGCAGGGAGTGCTCCACTTCAGCACTGGTGGGGGTGGATAGGACGGGACCCAAAAAAAAACCCACAAACTTATTATAAATCACACAAGCTAAATTGGATTTATAAGAAGATGATTGGGCCTCCGAGGGATGTCTCTTCTGATATGAGAGATTCCTCTTGTGAGATCTGGGCAGATGGAACCACTCAACTTCACTTTGCAGCCCTCTTGTCCAAACCTCACACTCAGAGTCTCTTATACCACAAGAGACATTCCCCGGAGGCCCTATTAACTTATATCACAGTCTCGGTGACAAGTAGGCAGGGTGAAGACACAGTGTTTTTTCTCTAACCTTGGTGCTTATTTCTTCAGCTATTAGTACCAAACCAATTTTTAAGTTTATGTGCTATATACTGGTAGGTTTGTAATATGTATAATGTTGTATTTCTTATTTTAGCTGTTTTGTGCATCTTTTTCATCACTTCATTTAATGTGTGTATGAAATCTGAAATGTAAAAACTTCAACATGTTGTAACTACAATTGTTTGCACTTTTAGAATAAACGTGAGCATGCAGATGTGACCAGGGAGGGGACACAGAAGGGAGTAATACAGCGACAACAAACAGAGTGACAACAACATCTGCATGTATATGAATAGCAACAGCATAATAACAAGCAATAAATCCCAGAAAAAGAAACAAAAAACAATGTGAGCAAAGTACATAGGTTACCAGGAATGGGGGGTAGCGCGGATGACGGGGGTTCAATCTACATGTGGCAAGATATTTGTAGCAGAATCACGATGGCATGGAACTGAAATTACGGAGTACACAAAGCTGCATACAAAACATAAAAGTTCATGGCAGAAAAAGATCCCTGGTCCATCTAGTCTATCTATAATACTCTATCCTACCCCAGGACCTAGTGTCTATATACGTGGTTCATGTGCACGCTACCTGCACCCACATCCCCTGCCTTGTTGCTCCCCACCTGGGTGACTATTAAACATAAAATCCAATTTTTTTTTTTTTTTTTTTAACTAAAACATTTAAAATGCATGTGTCAGGCAGTTTGGGTGCCAAATACGCCCTCAGTAGGCATGCACAGGGCAACAAGCACCCTGCTCCCTCAGCAACAGAAATGTTCACTCAGAACTTACAGTATCGCTTTAAGAAGGGATTAATGGGACAGCCGGTGGTGAGGAGGGCCGAGGCACTGGGCGCTGTACCTCTCGCAATGCTGGCGACTTGGGTTCAGGAATGGACCTAGGTCGCTCGTGGGCTGACTGGGGAGGGAGGATTAAGCGCCCGCATAATAGTACTCCTCCCTCGAGGAGTGGGGTGGGGACTGAATGTTCTACGGCTTCCCTGCCACTTAGAGGAATCTAGGTGTCAGAATCATGGGGCAGCAAGGGAAGAGTCCCCATGCCCAAGGCGTCTCCATGGAGGCAGAGTAAAAACATACGTCATCACACATCTGTGGGTCCAATCAGGAGAAAAGAGGAAGAAAAAACACCTCCGACCATAGCACAGTGATGGCTCCGTCTTTCACAGGATCCACATCAATGACTGGGTGCCTTCGATCCAGGGTCCTGTGAGAGGACCATCAGAGAAACAAGTCCCAGAGACGTGCGGTGACAGGGCCGAGGAGATCGGTCCAGATGGGGGGGGGGGGCTAGTCGGAGTGCTGAAGGAGGTAAAAGCCTCAGTGAAAAAAAAATTAGGGGCAAAGGCACTGAATGTTTACACAAGTTGATACTTATTGTATTTTTTAAAATTTACCTTTAACAATTGTATCATTTTCCTCAGCTATTTGTACCAGTATTTATTAACTGTTCTATTGTGCAGCACCCTGGGATAGGGTGTTATAAAAAATTGCCTTGCCTTTGCCATGCCTTGAAGATCAGGGCATTTCCTGACGATTAACAACCAGTTAAGGGTGCCACAGGTCCAGTACCAAAAAAGGCAATTTATAACTGCCAAGAAATGTCTGCCACAGGATGTCATTATTGGTACCGTGAACCTCGTTTTAAAATAAGAAACAGCCATATTTTGGCAGCGGTTTTATGCTGCTATTCGTGCATCTATCCATTTAGCCTACCAGCTGATTACTGATAGTTAGTGGCTACTAAAGTAACTCATCAGATTGCGCTTCTTGCAGTCCAAGGTTCAAACAGGTTTCCAGCAAGTTACAATGTCGCTCCTTGGGATCTAATTGTCACCCTCCCTAGAATCTGTAAACCATGGACAAATGTCATGAAAGATGCACCAAAGTCACGCACAAATACACTCCAGAGATCCATGCAAGGATAAAACCGCATTGCGTGCCCCCATGAACAGCTTGAAAACTGAAGATTAACAAGATGGGGGAACAAAAAGCCACAAAGAGCCATCAGCATACATAAGAAGTGGGTGGGAGGGTGAAAGGTGGGGGGGAGCTGGGAAAGAATCCAGAGGATAACGAGCAACACAAAACCCCAGACCACGGGATTACAGTAAGGGGACTCTAACACTAAACGCAAGCTATCAGCCCTGACCACGACTAAGAAATAAAATGGATGCCTTAGTTTTAATTTCATATTTAATTGAAATCAACCAAGTCTTTTGGAGACTAACAGCAGAGTAATCCATGCCAAGAATTTGCATGCAACATAAACCTCTTAAATCTCTGGAAGGATGCCAGCATGTTGACTCGCCATGACCGAACTAGATACTGTACTCTCCTACTTGATCCAGGTCTGAATGACGGTGCTGTCATAAGTGCTGGAAGGGGATATAAAAGAGCAAAGCCAGCATGCCCCCAGGCTTAGTGCCACTGCAGGATGCCGCACAGTACCATCTGTCCCCCCTCCCCAACCATTACCAGGGACACAGAGTCACCTGAAGCACATTGTTCAGGAAGGTAGCCTGTTGGCAGTGCTCTGAGTTTGTCCGTTCTGCCACCTCTGCACACCAGCATGTAAAAAAGCATTCTGTCCACTAGCAACTGGCCTGGGCATTTTTTCGCTTGTGATAGCTGCAAACATGTCGTTAGGTAAGTGCCTGATTTTTGCTATTATACAGTTATATGTTACAGATGGCACCCAGTTTTCTCAGCATGTGACCTTGCTTCTTTCAGCTCTTGGTACACAGTAACCCTCTCCCACCCCCTACTGTTACCAGGGGTAGTCCTTTGCTCAGTTAACACTGATTCACCTGGAACTCATAGTTTAGGAAGGCAGCCTAATGCAGTGGCTAGAATGGTACACCAGAAGATCCCAAGTTCGAATCCCACCAGCTGCCACTGGCTCACTGTGTGACTCTAAACACGATGCTGGTCCACCCAGCAGCTATAAAACTGGGTGGAAGTAGGACCACACTGTAAATGAGAAACTGCCTGTCAGCTGGGTAATCCTGGTTAAATAAACTGTGAGATGAAAAATTGACATGACTCCCTTCCTGGTGGTGGGGGAGAGCATTTTGACAGCCACCTTTAGAATGCAAATTAACAGATGGATGCCATGCTTCACATACAAACACTAGAGGGAGATGAGTCTTTGACCAGATTGTAAAGTTCTTAGGAGTAGAGCAATGGCAAATCCCCCTTAGCCCTAGAAATTCAAAGCCAGTCCAGGGGCTCAGTAACAGAGTTGCCGCCCGCCACGCCAGCAAACCAGGCTCAGGACTGGACTCGGGTTGCTGGGGGTCACCCATGGAGGACTGAGCGTCCAAGGGAGTGCCATCTCTCCTGGGAAGGGGAGGTTTTTCACTCTGCTCTACGATCTCCACCAGGTGGAGGCCTAATGGCGCTGCAAGCATGAGCAGCATGTATGAAGGAGTGCCATTTGATGGACCATGTCTGTGCCTTCACCTGGCACATGCCGACGTCCGCTGTGACAGCAGTGGAAGGGGAGAAAATGGAAAAAGCAGGAAAGGCAACATGAACTCCTGCTTGCCCACCTCCAACCCGTGTCATCAGCTGGCATGCATACCTGTTTATGGACGAGGTCTCCGGAGGCACGGCCCTCCCTCTCAGGGGGCAATTCATGGGGGAATTAGAAACATAAAAACATAGAATTTGGTGGCACAAAAAGACAGCCTGGCCCACCCAGTCTGCCCATATGGTCCCTGCCTAATCGGTCTCCGCAGACCATAACTGGTCTCCGGCAACCCTCCTCCTAGCCTATTTGCTAATATTGTCCTATGTCTATTACATGCATGCTTGAAGCCCCCAACTGTTTTCTTCCTGGATTGGGGGAGGCAGGGAAAGAGCTAAAAGCATGCCTACCCTGACAGGGGGAAAGTACAAAAAAAAATTAACTACAATGCTTAAACAGGAACAAAAGCTAGAAGATAATTTCTGGAACTACAGAAATGGAGAAGGTCAATAATTAACTGGCCATATTTTATAGATATTATCTACACTGATGGCAGGTTTTTAAGTGTATCCTTTATGCTACCTGCTGTGAGCTACAGTCCCCATCAGCATCTCAGCAACCACCCAGTCTCGTCACCCAACCCTGACCCTCAAGGGGGGGGGGTGTCCCTTAACTGTCCCCGGGGTTTCCCTCTGTAATAGGGCATTCTGAGGTGTGGCAACAACCTCCAGAACACTCTGAAGTCAATGGCAAGGACCTACTGTGCCAGGTACACAGGCCATGCAGAGCCCTAACCTGCTAGCACTTTACTCTGCCAAATGTATGTATGGGGGGGGGGTTGTTCTCACACCCCGAGATGTAGTCTGTGAATGTCGTTTTAGTCAATTTGCACTTCAGGCATTCTCAGGATCAGAGGAGGACTGTGAATTGTCAAGGTGAATCATTTCCCTGAATGGTGATGTAATATTAATGTAACGTCCCCTGGCCCCAGAAAAAAACATTCTGTTTTGCAGTCTCTGTAACCAAAGGACATGCAGAGTCCTAAACTTTATTTTCAGCCCTCTCCTCCCAGAGTTAAACATTCCAGTGCAGAGTTAATATTACAAACAGTTATTGATGTGGGAGGGTCCTGTCCTTCCAAGGTAAGGCCTGATGGATCATCCTCTGTCACAGAGATAAATATAGACCCCTTCCCCACTATGATGCTGAAGTCTGCAGCAGTTAAGTACTCACTGGGATTCGTTTTCAATATCTGCTTATTCCCACCCAGGCATGAAAAAAATGTATTTATCTATGTAAAATTTGGTGACTGGAACAGGAACACTGAGCCAGAGCTCGTTTCTAGGTGTGACACGAGGAGGGGATACAGCAAGGAGTGAAAGAGGCCCCTATGTCAGTGGTTCAGTAGGCAGCACACTTGCCTTTGGGGACAGAAAACTGAAAGGTCCTAGGTTCTAGCCTCACACCAGGTTCATGGGGTAATACCCATAACTGACACTGTACTGCAGTATGAGGGGAACACTGCACTGCTGAGAAGCCGTCCTTCGGGTGAAACATTAAACTGAGCCCCACTCTGTGAATCTCTGGTCATCGTCCAAGTGGAAGTAAAAGATCCCGTGGCTGTTACCAAGGAAGAGCAGGGGACATTTTTATTACAAAAATAACAACTCGATTGGGGGTGCTGTGGAGCCCGAGCAGTGCAGCAGCAGATTTGTGTAGCTCCTTGCTAAATCTTGTTTAATTGCTAAAATAAGCTATTTTCGGGCAGTAGAATCCACTTTTTGATATCAGAATCCAAACAAGCGTCTCTGGAATTGGTAAAATGGGTAACCCTAAAAATGAAAAAAATGCAAGGTGGGACTGAGAGGTAAGGGAACTGCTGGGACCTCGCGATCCATCCTAAATCAGCCAGCTGAAATGGAGTCTGCACTCGCCTAGACGATGGCGACTTTGGGACATAAACTTCAAAGTTTAATTGCCTCCATTTCCGCTCTTAATCAAAAGGTGGATGAATTTAATGGAAGGGTGCTGGTGGTTGAAAATGCTGTAGATGGGCTAAAAAACAAGCTACAAGTGATTAAAAAGCAATTGGATAGCAACACAACTGTGAGCGCCCTAATGGTTAAGGGAAACCAACACCTACGTGCTAGACTCAAGGCCTTAGAAAACCAGGCCTGGGCCGGCACTGTCCGCAGTATTGGTCTCCCCAAGGGGAGTGAAAGAGATCACCCGATAATGTTTCTTCAGGAGTGGCTCACTGACAAATTGATGCCAACGGGTGATGATATTTCTTAGGACATACAGAAAGTATATCGTGTCACACCCCGGGGGCAATCCCAAAACTCGGAAGAACCTAGAACCCTCACAGTCATCACGGCAGGAGTCGGCTCCCGAGGTCGCATTCTTAGATGCGCTTGAAAAGCTAGACCCATCATTCAGGAGAACAATCCTGTCTATTTCTTCCCAGATCTAAGCTTTTCGACCCGCCAGCACAGAAAAAGGTTTGATGGAGTCCACAGATCCCTGAGAGCAGCAAACATCACCCATACCATGATTTTCCTTGCGCGACTGCGGATTTCACATCAGGGGAAGGTGTACCTTTTTTCAGATCCAGCTGAGGCGGGTAAATGGGCTGACCACAAGGTTGCGATTTCCAAGCAGCAAGATGCGGCTGACAGGATTGAGGAGACCGAAGGGGACACCTGAATATTTGAACTCTACTGCTGGACTTTCCTTAATGCTTAGTCAGCTAAATACCTTACTTATTTTGAGTAGCTTAACAGTTGGATAAATCTAATAATTGGAACTTTATCTTTATTAGATGTGGTCTATTTGCTGAGGAAAGAAATCTTTGTTTATATAAAATGTTTCCTTTATTATTTTAAATTCTGCTGCTGAATGTAATACTTATAGTGGTATCTTTCTGGCATTTCGGTTTTTGCATGGCGCTATTAGTCCCTGCGGGGACACGTTCCCTTGAATAAGGCTGGACGGTGAAGGACTATCCTCACATTGACTTGAATAGCCATGTTGCTCTTGGACTCTCCAACATGGCATAATTGGGGACTTTTCTATATTTAGTTTTCAGAATATTGGTTCCCTCCACTGCTGTAAACTATATAGTGGATGCATTAACAGAGTTTGTATCCTTTGATTAAGGGGGTTGCTCCCCCAGTGGCTTTGTAACCTATGAGGTCTGTTCACTATATGCATTATATATTGTAATGATATATGATAAAATGAAAAATAAAGTTTAAAAAAAAGAATAACAACTCCTACAATACATGTCAAATCGCAGACAAAAAAAGGAAATGCATAACAAAGATCCAAATAAAAAAAAAAATTAGGGAAAAACAGTCTTGAAAAACTTTATGGCCAAACTCCCATCACCATTCATTCATTCCCCTTAAATGGATCATTGTCCAATGACATAGAAATTGTAGGTTAAAGCTAACAATCCTAAAAACCCTCCGTGTCATAAGGAAGATAAGTAGAGTAGGACAATTTTTTTTATTGAAGCACAGATAATACGCAACATAAACAATATTTAACCAATTCAAAAAAATCACATATACAAGCATTATCACCATAGTGTATCACCCTCCTTCATTATACCAGGGGATTAGAGGATGGAAGATGTGGTTCCAATCCACAAAAGTGGGAGCAGGGAGGAAGTAGGAAACTAAAGGCCAGTGAGCCAGAGATCAGTGGTGTGGAAGGTAATGGAAACATAAATAAAAGAAAGGATGGTGGAGTACCAGACCAGCAACAAGTTGCTGGATCCAAGACAACATGGCTTCACAGGTGGGAGATCATGCGAAACAAACCTGATCAAGTTCTTTGACTGGGTGATGCAAGTCGTGGATGAGGGGGGAGCAGTGGATTTCAGGAAGGCCTTTGTCATGGTCCCACACAGTAGATTAGTTAACAAGTTGACCAGTCTAGGGGTGAGGACAAAAGTGGTAACGTGGGTGCAGAACTGGCATAGCAACAGGAGCCAGCGGACAGTAGTGAATGGGGGGAGATAAGAGGTGGGGGAGGTGACAAGTGGGGTACCACAGGGGTCAGTCCTGGGGCCACTGCTGTTCAATGTCTTTATCAGAGACATTGCAGAGGGACTAGAAGGTAAAGTATGCCTATTCGCAGATGACACACAGATCTGCACAGGGTCAACACCCAGGAAGGAGTGGATAGAAAAGAGAGGAGACTTTAAAAAACTTGAGGAACAGTCAAGGGACTGCCAGCTCGGATTTAATGCCAAAAAGTGTAAAGTTATGCATAGGGGGTGGAAGAATCCAAGGGTAATATACCAGCTAGGAGGTGAGGAGATAACAACTCAGCAGGAAGGGGACCTAAAAGTCATTACAACAGATGACCTCAAAGTGGGAAGTCATTGTGGGAAGGCAGTGGGTAAAGCAAGCAGGATGCTGGGCTGTATTGGTAGGGGAATAACAAGTAGAAAGCAGGAGGTAATCTTACCCCTGTATAGATCACTGGTGAGGCCCCAGCTCGGGTACTGTGTCTGGTTCTAGAGGCTCCATCTCAGAAAGGACATCGACCGAGTGGAGGCGGTGCAGAGAAGGGCTACCAAAATGGTCCAGGGCATGCATCAGAAAAGCTATGAAGATAAGCTCAGGGAGCTAAACATGTACTCACTGGAGGCAAGAAGGGAGGGGGGAGGGGGGAACATGAAAGAGACATTCAAATATGCCAAAGGGATTAATAATGGAGGGGAGAGCAGCTTTCTGCAGAAAAAGAAGAGCACTAGGACGAGGGGTCATGCAATGAGGCTAGAAGGGGGAAGACTTAGAGGCAACGTGAGGTAGTACTTCTTCACAGAAACAGTAGTTGAACCATGGAATAGGCTACCATAGGCAGTGGTAGGGGCAGGCACTGTGAACACATTCAACATGCATGGGATAGGCATAGAGGTTTAGTGACACTAGGACAGAGGGGAACTGCAGACACGTGTCTAGCAGAACCTACACTAAGGATCTAGGAGCAAACTGCAACAGTGCAGACTAGATGGACTAGGTGGTCCTTTTCTGCTGACAACTATTATACCATATTTACAAAATTGTGTGCCCCCTGTATCTCCTCTTTTTATAATTTTTTTTGTTTGTTTTGTTACAACAAGGAAGGGCAAATCTATATGAGCCTACCCTCATCCACCCCAAGCAATGCTTCCACAAGTTTCTGAGAATCATATCTGGCACTCTCAGACTCTCCGCTAAATACAAGGGCTGCACCTGTTTTCTAATGCATTCAAATAAATCATTTTGTGGAAGGTACCATTGTTGAAGTACCCGTCTGCGCAGGAATTACCCTTTATGGTATTTTAGCACACCACATATCACTCGCACTGTACTAGGATGAAACATAGTCCATCTACCCGTATATATGCCAAGAATTAAAATTTCATAACAAATCACTTTAAATTCAGGGAGTTGTAAAACATCTGTTACATTTTCCCCAACATTTTTTTACTTAAGTATGCAAGTGTAAGTAGAGTAGGGGAGTTTCCTTGGTGTCATGGCCAACATTTCCCTGGCAATAAAAAAGGTCCATTCACCCAACCCCCAGGACGCTCTGAAAACAAGCTGTTGCAGCTTAGTGTGCCTTTCTTGGTCAACAATTACAAAAAAGCTGGCCCATCAGCACAGCAACAGTGCTACTGACTGCAGTGCCAATGACCAGGGCACAGGAGCGGACCATGGGCGTTGGGAGGGTTGACTGGGGGAAAAGAGGTGGAGCATCCAGGGGGCTGTTCGCCTTCTCTGGAGAGGGAGGGGAATTGGTACCTGGCACCTACCGACCCCTAGCATTGGCTTGCAGGGGATTAATGGCAGTCCAGGACATGCTGCCTGGCCTTGTTGGATGGAGCTGGCGGACCTCTGCATGTCGAAGGGGTGGGAACGCGCCCAGTCATGCGCCGAGGTCATTGCATGACTGCCTCCCTTCTAGCAGGTCATGGGAGCGATAAACTAAAAATACCTTGGCGTGAGCCCCACGATGCCGACTCCAGGTAACGCACTCAGGACGGTTGATTGGGGCTGGACCATGGCAAAACACAAGCATTAAACAAACCAAAAATTACAAATAAATAAAAGAGCAACAACAAATAAAGTGACAACAGTGGGTGGGTGTACATAAATATTAAAAGCACAGGACAAGTAATGAACTTCAGAGAAAGAAAATAACAATGCAAAATTGTACAAACTGCCTCAGCTATGATTAGTCAGGAGGAGCGCTACGTTGTGTTGTGTGGAATTTTCAAATTCCAACAGCATGGAATCCTACAGAATTCTGGAAAAATTCCACCTAATTCCGAAGTTTCAACAGTCTCACAGTTTTTGCAGATTAGTACTCCACGGTTTACATAAACTACGGATTCCCTACATAAGACGCAACCTGTGTTTTTATGTTTGGGGAGGTTAAATAACTACGATGTTGTTTTCTGGACATTAGAACTAAGCAGCTGGGCAGAGTGAAGGGGACTGACAAGCAGATCACACAAACGGCTTAACTTTCGCTGCATGATTTCTCTTACATTTAATGAGCTCACTTGTGTTCTGGGGCTAGAAGCAGGGTGTTATGCTTGGAAAACATCCCGAGTCTAGTCCCAGACTGACCAATCAGAGGCCAGGATTCTTTCTCGTCATTGTATAATGTTATACATGGTAAGGTTAACATGTTATTAACTACTCAAATGTTGGTGAAATTAGAACATTTTACAATCACTGCTGCTTTAAAAACAGGATATAAAGACAGAAAAAGATACATGACTCTACCTCACACTACAGTGAAACTGTAACAACCCCTACCTTCCACCCACCCTGGAGCCACACTTTATATGTGCACCCTCCAACTGCTAACAAATACCATTATAGAGCCCCTGACACCATTTGGAAAACTTTGAAAAACATAAGCTCTGAACACAGTTCTGTTTACCTTTCACATATTTTTTATACTTCTTCACCCCATTTCTTTATTACTGAGGAATGCTGTATTAAAATAGGATCAGGATCCCTTAGGCTTTATCTGCTCTGGCTGCTTGACTACACCAGGCATCATAATCCCTTGTGTATGACAACATTGCCGTTTCCACATCAACAGACTGTGATGTCAGGTGCAGACAAGGAGGTAAAGCAGACAGGGCAAAGATCTTGCTTTAATGCAAATGTCCTTAGTGATAAAGAAATAAAGGAGAACTACAGGAAAAAAATAAAATATACGTTAATTATGTCAAAATATAATATTTTTTCAGAGTTGTCCTAAAGATTTCAGGAGCCCTTTAAAGCAATCCACCCTAACCTTAAACCCCTACATTAACCACATTGCTGGGAAAATGATTCCATTTATCCAAAACACTCTTCTGTGTACAAATGTTTCCTAATTTCCACCTTGAACATTTCCCCTACCAGCACACGACTGTGCCCCCAGTGGCTGAACTTTTCTTACACTTGAACAGCTCTGTGTGATCGACTCTGGTGTACCCCTGTAAGTGTTTGTACGTTTCTGGCACAGCCCCTCCTCTACCCCAGTTCATCAGTCACTACTCCCTGCTCCTCGTATTATTGCTCTGTTGCTCACTGTTTTAATTATTCTTTTGCCTGTTCCACAATTTACTGTATGGTATTTACTGTAAAGCAATTTTATTCTTGAAGCATCTTCTTGTAACTGTATATTTTGTTGTAAATATTTCCACATTATTGTATTTGTTTTGCACATCGTACTTTTATCTGTTCTGTTCTCTTGCCCCTCCCCCAGGACATATCTGTAAATGAGCTGATACCAGCTGAATATGACGTTCCTGGTAAAACTTTTGTAATAAATAAACAAACAGCCCCCATTTTCCTCCTGGCCTCCAGCTTGAGGGAGTACATATTGAGGTTTGACAATATCTCCTCGTAGGACCTTCCCTGCTGACCCTGAATTCGTTTTTGTTGCTCTCCTCTGTATCGTTTCCAACATATCCTGATCCTTCTTCAGACAGGGCTCCAAAGCTGCACTCCCGGTGCAGCCTAACCATCGACCTGTTGAGTGGCATGATCATCTCCTTCCTCCAAGTCCTGCCTGATGCATCCCAATATACTATTATCCTTTCTGTACGCTTAACTAGATTGAGGAGGACTTCAAGCTGTTACTAATTATTTTTTGAATTTACTGTGATTTTACTCTTCTAACTCCAACCAACCCCCCTCATCCCCTCCACCCTGCCTAGCTACATCACCTGCCACTTCTGCGACTTAACTCATTCCCTTGTGCCCCCTCCTCCAATGGGAAGGGCTGTCCAGGGGCCATCCCTTACCCCCGAGCTGAGTTTAGTGCCAGTTAGGGAGCAAGAGCCTCAGTCCACGGTGCGGGACTTGCAGCAGCGAGGTGGGTGGCATCCTGTACAGTTACAGATTTTCATTGTTTTCTGCCCTGCCCCTTCCCCCAAGTGTCATGAGATGATTCATCTGATGCCGAGACATCAGAGCGCCGACACTCCTTCCCTTTTGCTCTGGCTCCACCACACTGCTACCTGAGGTCACTCAGGTGGCAGTACTGCAGCGGAGACCAGGATCCCTCCTTCCCCCCCAAGGAGGCAAGTGTCCAGGGGATCCTCCCTCAGCTGGCTCTCCATCAGTCCAGGCTCGTTCCCGAACCCGGACCGCTAGTGTTGCAGGCGGTAGAGCTACCGCTGCACCGGTGGGCCAGATGGCTCTTACTAATGATAACCGCTACATCCCTTTCCACTCCACATTACTGAACCAGTACACCATTAATGCAGTACTGTCTATTTATCCTTGCAACCAATGTGCATTTCTTTGGGTTTTCTGGCTTTAAATTTCAGTTACCAAATAGTAGGCCACTTCTCCAGTCTCTCCTTCCCTCTTCATGTTATCCGGACATGTTTGAAAGCAGCTGTAGAACACTTTAAATGAAAGGCAAATGGCCATAACAATAGCTCTTGCACAAAAGGGCCTGCACGCCATGGGGATGCCGATCCACAATATCCGAGACCACTTGCTTTGCCGGAAAACACACTGTTACCAATTACATAAAGTGAAACATCTGTTTTCAGCAGCCGAGGTTCACAGTCTCCCCAGCTTGTAGCAAGTTGCATTAAATCAAGGAGAGAACATCTGGACCTCATTTCAAAAGCAGTTACTTCATGCTCTGAAGTCATTATTCATCACTTAAGTATGGTAGCGCTGCAGTGTACCGAGACCATACCACCCCCAGCCACCTGAAAAGAGAGGGTTCAAACCCCAGCATTAACTGGCAGACAGGGATAGGATGTCACGTGCTGGTATAGTGGCTTTCTAACATCTGGTGGGATGGAGAGACCAAATGACCTCTTAGTCTGGCCTGCAGCGCAGCGACAAGAGCGTATGCCATGCCAGTGACCTAAGTTGGTGTCCCAAGCCTGGATCCCAGCCACAGGCAAACGGGAGAGGGTCAAGCATCCTCCAATCTGGTGAGGAAACCTTAAGTCACTCTCCATTTGCCCCCTGGCTGCGGCAGAGACAACCCTGCAATGCAATGCAGGTAATGTCAGAAATGCCTCTGTGTGCTGAAATTGCCAATGGCCCTTCGCCAAAATGCTGGTAGATTTTGTATAAGGCCACTAACATTCTCCTTTAACGAGCCCTGTTGACATGTACTAGAGAAGGTAACATTTCAATAAATTCATTCTTCTGTTGGCACCCTTTGCAGACTATGTGAGAGGCTCTTCTGCACCATGCATTTCTGCTTAAAGTTGAACCAGCCTAATATTTTGTGGTGATTTGCATAAACATAGAAACACAGAGGTTGACATCAGATAAGGACCACAAGGCCCATTCAGTCTGCCCATTTCTTTTTCTACCTTATAAATGTGCCATCGGCCTTTGCTCTGTCAGTAGCCTATCTATTCATACTCATCTGTATTGCTCCCTAAGGCCTATCCCATGCCTGTTTGAAGCCCTGCACTATATTCATAGCCACCACTTCCTGAGGCAGGCCGTTCCATGCATCCACCACTCTTTCTGTGAAAAAGAATTTCCTCACATTCCCCCTTAATCGGCCTCCCTCTAATCTCATGCTGTGTCCTCTTGTCCTGCTATTTTTCTTATATTTAAACATATTGACTCTTTCACCTTGTTAATGCCCTTAAGGTGTTTGAATGTTTCGATCATATCACCTCTCTCCCTCCTTTTCTCAAGGGTATACATATTGAGCTCCGTTAATCTGTCCTCATGTGTTTTCTGATGCAGTCCCTGCACCATTTTGGTTGCCCTTCTCTGGACTGCCTCAATTTAGTTAATGTCCTTGTGAAGTTGTGACCTCCAGTACTGCATGCAGTACTCCAGATGGGGCCTAACCAGTGTCTGTAAAGAGGTTATTACCTCCTCTTACGACTTGTGATACCCTACTAATACACCTAACATCCCCTAGCCTTACCTCACTGCTTTAGAGGTCTGCTTGGATGATTTCAGGTCATCAGTGATGATGATGCCCAGGTCTCTTTCTTCTTTTGTGACTGCCAGCACTCCTCCCAGCCTATGGGCGGCTTCAGGGTTATCTTCCCTATGTGCATGATCTTGCATGCTTTGCATTAAATCCCAGTTGCCACTCTTCGAGCATTTGCTAGTTTATCCAGATCTCTTCTCATTCTGTTCTCCCCATCTGGATCATCTACTTTGTTGCAGATCTTCGTGTCATCTGCAAACAGACAAACCTTACCCTCTAGTCCATCTGCAATGTCACCATGAAGGGGACTGGCCCAGAACTGATCCCTGAGGTACCCCGATGGTGACTTGCATCTCTTCTGACTGTATACCATTTACCACCACTTATTTTCTGCCCACAACCAGTTTGCCACCCAGTTGACCAACTTGACCCACCCGAGCCTACCCAGCTTATTTATCAATCTTCTATGTGGAACAGTGTCGAAAGCTTTGCTGAAGTCAAGGTAGGCGACATCAACTGCTCCCCCTTGGTCCACCACTCTGGTTACCCAGTCAAAGAAGTCTATGAGAATAGTTTGACAGGACCTTCCTTTTGTAAACCCATGCTGTCTTGGAGCCTGTACTCCTATGGATTCCAGGTGTTGCACTATCCTTTCCTTAAGGAGTGCCTCCATAATCTTGCCCACTACTGAGGTAAGACTGACTGGTCTGTAGTTCCCTGCCTCCTCCCTGCTACCACTCTTGTGGAGCGGGATCACATGATCCCTTTTCCAGTCTTCTGGGACCTCTCCTGTGCTCAGAGACTCACTAAACAGTTCTGCTAATGGCTCTGCTAGTTCCACCCCTAGCTCCTTAAGTACCCTGGGATATATGCCATCAGGTCCCATTGCCTTGTCCACCCTGAGCTTAGCGAGCTCTTGTAGGACCCTTACTTTTGTGAAGGGAGCAGTACTCACCTCCCTCCTCCCTGTGTCCATGGTGCTGAGCTGTGGGCCCTGCCCTACCTTCTCTTCAGTAAATACTGAGCAAAAGTATCTATTTAGGATAGATGCTTTTACAGGGTCCTTCTCCTCACATGTCCCATTTTCTCCTTTGAGCTTAGCAATACCCCCTCTGTACTTTCTCCTTTCACTAATGTATCCATAGAAAGTCTTGTCACCTTCTTTTACTGTTCGTGCTAGTGTTCCCTCAGTTTGGGACTTTGCCTGCCTTATTGCCTTCCCTGCTTCCCTTAGTGCAGTTTAGTACGCCTCCCTATCTTTCTCCAGCTGTGTTCCCTTATATTTCCTGAAGGCCAGCCTTTTGGCTCTGACCTTTTCTGCTACTGTATTTGAGAACCAAAGTGGTTTCCTTCTTCTTTTGCACTTCCTTTTCTGTCTCACACAATGGGGATGTTGCTTCAAGTATTGCATCCTTAATGCTTGCCCACTTTCCCTGTACCCCCTCACCTGTGTTTCTTTTTGCCAGGTCTAGCTTAACTCTGTTGGCCATCTTATCAAAGTCAGCTCCTCTGAAGTCCCATATTTGTGCCTCGGAATGGGATGATTTAGATGTAGTGGCCAAATTGAACCATACCATGTGATGGTCACTGGCCCCCAGGTGACATTCTTCCTGGAGATCTGTGATCCCTTCCCTGTTAAGTCAGTACTAGATCTAGGATAGCCCCGTCTCTTGTGGGTTATGTACCAGTTGTTTGAGGCCCTCCCCCTGCAAGGAATCCACCATGTGTCTAGTTCTGGCAGATGTTCCTGCTGGTATTGACCAATCTGTATCCGGCATGTTGAAGTCTCTCATTATCAGAACCTCCCCTTTAGCTGTCATGTTTTGTATATCTTCTAACAGCAATGTGTCTGTGTCCTCCCCCTGGTCTGGGGGCCTGTAGACAACACCAGTTCTTATGGCTGTCCCATTTCCTGTTTCCAGGGTGACCCACACTTCTTCTGGCTCCTTATGTGTATTCTGAATTTCTGTAGCTTTGCTATTTTCATTGACATACAGGGGCCACTCCGCTCCTGCTTTTGCACCTGGGTCTCTTCTAGACAGTACACAGCCAGGTACTGAAGTCTCCCAAGTGTGGTTACTGGTAAACCCGTCTCACTAATTGCTACTATGTCCAGTTTAGCTTCTGACTTATTGCCTGCAGGTCTGGGATCTTATTTCCCAGGCTGTAGCATCTGTGTACATGATTTTCCACTGGCCGAATTCCGATGCATTAGTTGTTGAGTGAGGTTGGCATTTCCCCACAATAATTAGGTATGGGAGGCGGACCTTTTTCTTACCTGGTGATGCAAATGAACTGCAAACATGCTGAATCCCTGACTGACCACTAGCTGAAGGGGGAGGGGCGTTCTTCCCATTCGACGTGTGGGGTACTGCACCCCTCTCCCCATTTGCTAGTTTAATTATTCTGCAAAGACATCAAACTTCTGCCCCAATGCACTTTGCATTATGGGGGTATGTGTGATTTTGTATTTCTTTAACATTTCAATAAGTACATTAGTTGGACTTTTGGAAAAACTGGTGGAGTTGGGCCACTCGATGGGCTGGCAGACGTGCGTTGTACCTCCATACCAGTGACCCAGGTTCAGAAGCATGCCTGCAAGTGGGGATCAGGGCTAGACATTGCTGCCAAGTGCAGTGTGGGCCAACCAGGGGAGGGAGGCACCTGGCTCCAATGTGGCAGTGACCAGGAGAGGGAGGCGCCTCGTTCCAGCGTGGCAGTGACCCCTCATGGTGGGCCAGGGAGCCTGCTCCTCCTTGAGTGAAGCAGTAGCAGCGGCAATCAAAAAAATAGGTTTTTCACCTGTAATAGTAGTTCTAGGAGTAGTATATGTTGTTCATCCACACTGTTTGGCATGTCATTCTCCCCTTTAAATCTTGCCGGATGGTCTAAAAGCTGGCTCCTCTCACCCACCCGGGTGGTATATGCCTCGACTCCACCCCTTCATGCCAGATCTTGCCTGCTGGAAGCAGAGGACTGTGTGTCGAAGCCGGATAGGTCGAGTGGGTTCGTTTGGATGAACGACATATACCACTACTAGAACTACTGTTACAGGTGAGTAACCTGTTTTTCTAGGAATGTGAATATGTTGTTCTATCCACACTGTTAGGCAGACTCCTAGCAGTTCTCCGGGAGGAGGGAGGCAAGGCGCACACCCCCTACTTAGGGAACAAAGACTGGAGAACTGAGGCCCCAAAACCAGCATCCCAGCACGACTCAAGGTCGATGTGGAGATGAGAAATGAAGGTGTTTGCAGACTTCCACGTAGCAGCCCTGCAGATATCCTGGATAGGGACATCCTTAGAAGCAGCCACCGATGCAGCAGTATGGTGGGTGAAATGAGCTCTTATCCCTACAGGAGGCTCCTTACCCACCAACCTATAGCAAAGATCAATGCAACATGTAATCCATCTGCCAATCATCCTCTTGGCCGCGGGTCTGCCAGAGTGCGGCTTCAGGTATGAGTGACAAACAGCTGCAAACCTCTCCCGAACTCCAGCCATACACGCCTTGTAATAAGAGAACGCTCGTCTCAAGTCCAAAGTATGGAGCCTGTACTTGGCCTCTGAGGTGTAATTGGGGTAGAACACCAGCAGAGTCATCACCTGGTTCAGGTGAAACTCTGACACAACCTTCGGAAGGAACTTTGGGTTGAAATGCAGAACAACTTTGTCCCTGTGGAAGACCATATAAGGAGACCTGACAGAGAGTACCTGGAGCTCCCCAATCCTTCTGGCTGATGTGATAGCCACCAGGAAGGCAGTCTTCCACGACAGGTGTGACACCTCACACCTGTGCACTGGTTAGAATGGCTTGCCCATGAGCTTTGCCAATACCAGCAGTAGATCCCACGGTGGTGGTGGTTCACACACCTGAGGGGAAATATGGTCGAGGCCTTTGAAAAATGCCAGACCACCTTCTCCTGTGCCACTGTCTGCTGCCTGGCCTGTGCCCGGTAGGCAGAGATGGTTGCCAGGTGCACCTTAAGGGTCGTAGACCAAAGATCCCCTTTGGACACAGACCAAAGGTAGTCGAGAATGCTAGCCACTGGAGACGACAAAGGGTCCAGGCCCTTACCTTGACACCAAATGGAGAATCTCTTCCATTTGAAGGCACAGCACCTCCTGGTCGATTCCTTCCTGGTCACCTCAACTACAGTGAGAACATCATCGGAGAGACCCAAAGTCTGACACTCTAGCCGTTCAGGAACCAGGCTGTCAGGTGCAGGGATTGAAGGTCCGGGTGGAGGACCTTCTCCTGGTTGACTGAAAGCAGGTATGGGCATGCTGGAAGATGCCTCGGGATCCTGTTACTGAGGCTCAGGAGATCAGGGTACCAAAACTGGTGGGGTCACTCCGGTGCCACCAAGATCACCTGTGTCTTGTCCCTGCTGACCTTGAGTAGCACTTTGTGGATCAAGGGAAGTGGAGGGAAGGCAGAGACGAGGCTTGGGGTCTATGTCCTCGAGAAGGCATCCCCCTGCAGCGAGCCCTGCTGAGGGGGGTGGCCATGAAACAGCCTCAGCTTTGCATTCTCCCTGGAGGCAAACAGGTCCACCTGAAGGGTGCCCCACTGGGAGAACAGACTGTGTACTGCCTCTGGATAGAGAGACCACTCATGGGACACCTCACCCACACGGTTGACAGCATCTGCCATTTGGTTTGAGGCTCCTGCCACATGAGTGGCTAGGAAATCTGCCTCCAGTCGGCTCACGAGGGTCCAGATGCAGAGCGCTTCCCTGCACAGAGGTAAGGAATGTGTGCCACCCTGCTTGTTGAGATAGTACATGATTCTGGTATTGTCAGTCTGGACCTGCACCACTTGACCCCGAAGGAATGGAGTGAAAGCAGTCAGCGCCAGCCAAACTGCATGGCGCTCCAGCAGACTGATGCGACATCAGAACTTCCCGGGGGTCCAGAGCCCGTGGACTCTGTGGTTCCCCATGTGGGCATCCCAGCCCATGAGAGAGGTGTCAGTCATCAAGACGACCATTGGCTCGGGGAGGACAAATGGGATCCTTTCCTGCAGATGTTTTAGGACAGTCCACCATTGGCGAGCGTTCCACATCTTCTGGGTCACAGTGACCAGCTGGTCGAAATGACCGTGTCGCTGAGTCCACTGGCCAGCCAGCCCCCACTGAAGGGGACACATATGCCACTGGACCATGGAGGTGCAAGCTGCCATGTAACCCAGAAGTCCCAGGAAGGGTGCAAGTGCACAACCAGAAATGATCGGGCAAAGGAGGAGAGAGTCTCCGCCCTGTCCGCTGGGAGCCTAGCTCTGGCTCAGCAAGAGTCGAGCTCTGCCCCGATTAAGCAGATCACCTGCGAAAGCACAAGTTCCGTCTTGGCCTTGTTGATCAGGAGGCCAAGTTCGATGTGGGTCTGAAGGGCCGTATCCCTGGACCTCTCCACCTCCAATCTGGAGGAACCCGCTGTGAGCCAATCGTCTAGACAGGGGTACACTCTGACCCCTCGACATCGAAGATGGGCCGCCACCACTGCTATGCATTTGTTGAAGACCCTGGGAGGCCGATGACAGGCCGAAATGCATGGCTTGTAACTCGTAGAGGGTTCACTTTGCTCGGAAGTGGAGGAACCTTCAGTGTGATGGACAGATCAGGACGTGGAGGGACACATCCTGCAGATCCAGGGAGAAAAACCACATGTTCTGCTTGAGGGATGGTATGATCTGACAGAGTTACCATCCTGAAAGTGCGAGACCTGAGAAACTGCTTCAGGCCATGCAGATCTAGAATGGGGCACCAGCCCCCCCGTCAGTTTCTGGACCAGGAAGTACCTGGAAATGAACCCTGGGTCAACAGGGGGATCCACAACTCCAACCACTACCTCCTTGCGGAGGAGCTGGGCAATGTCATCTCGGAGAGCCGACTGAGTGTACATGGATACCATCTCCTCCCATGAGGCATGGGCTTGGCATGGTGGGTACTGCTCGAATTCCAGAGCCAGCCCCTGGCCGACCACTTCCAAGACCCACCTGCCCATTGTAACAGCGGACCAGGCAGAAAAAAAAGTAGTGAGCTGCCCCACGGGAGGACCTAGATGGGCGTGGCGGTATGGGGGTGGCAACCCCATCACGTCACTGTGCAGGCTTGGTAGAAGGTCCAGCTGAGGGGTCACCGGTATTCTTTCCACTGGGCTTCCAGCCGCCAAAGCCCCTGACTTGGGCCAAGGGTACCAAGACTGAGTCTGCTGCCCTGACTGAAACTCTGGCTGCTTGGCTGCAGGTGCAGAAGGCCGAAAGGGCTTTCTCTTCCGCTTCTTGGAACCCTGAGGTTCCTTTTCAGCATAAGTAATGGAGTCCAAGGTGGTACTGGACTTCTCAATATGATGGAGGTGACAGTCAGCTCCTGGACTGAACAAGTCGGTGGCTAGGAAGGGAACGTCCACCAGTTTGTGCTGATCGTCTGCTGTGAAGGTCGAGACCCTCAGCCAGGCCCTGCGGCACATGTCGACTATGGCCACTACCAAGCAGATACAAGAATCCCTGATATCCAGAGCTATCTGGAGTTGCTGTTTGGCGACAGCCTGACCCTGGCTGCGGACCTGCTTTACCGTAGTCTGGAGGTCAGTGGGGAGATGAGGAAGGACCTCATCCAGAGAGCCCAAGAGGACGTGAGAAAAATGTGCCATAATAACAGTCAAGCTCGCCTGACGAAGGTCAAGCAAAGAGGCAGCACAGACTTTCCTGGCAGAATGTTCTAGTTCCCTGGACTCTTTGTCTGGGGGTCTATCAGTATCTCCTGAATTACCCAAGCACTGGAACACAGACTTGGTCACCAACCCCTCAGCCAAGGGGTGTTCTGTGAATCCCGAAAGGAAACCAATGCAGGTCATCTGAGCTGAGGGTGCAGGGAAGGAGGCTGGGTGCCGCCATAGCTCCAAGGTCGGGCCAACAATGGCTTCAGCCACAGGAAACGCCTCTGTCGGAGAGTCCCCTTTCTTAAGGATATCCATTAGGGGATATTGGCCCTGTTTTTGAATGGGCTCCAATGGCATCCCCATAGATTCGGAGATGAGACAGGGAATGCCCATGAAAGATATGAGGACCTTACTCCATCGAGAGACTCCCAATCGATTCATTGTCCAATGGATGTGAATTCAAGTAGGAGTCCAGATAGATCGGCCAACCACCTGTGTCACCTTCCACCCACCGGGAATGGTCGGGAGTGAGGGCAACAGAAAGCCTGTGAGGGAGGCCCTTAGCAGGCCAAGAATCCTTTGGCAGGAGCCCCAGAGGAAGGCTGCTTAGGTGGCGGCTCCACCGGAATTGGTGGAGAGGCTGGTTTTGACCCAGCTGGGAGGGTCTTCACTGGCTCCGCAGACAGAGGAACAGTGTCGACCAGTTCTGGAGGAGTCCGTGTCAGCATGGAGGGCGACAGCCAAGTGATGGCTGGCGTGGAAGCCAGGTCGACTTCGAACCTGCCAACATCAACTGTTGCCACATTAGGTCCTCGTAGCGTCGACCCAATTTGAGCCGTTATTCTTCCTCGTCCTCCTCGGATGAGGAGATGCTTCATCTCCTCATCCGAGGAGGAGGAGAAGGAAGAATAATGGCAGTGCCATTAATTTTTTTGAATGCTTATGTGATTTTCTTGGCCTATCGGTCGAGGGATTCCGTGACCCCGACCTCTTCCACTGGGGGGACAGACGGGGGAGGAGCAGGACTGAGCAGCCTAATGGCAACTCTCCACTCACGGGAGGTTTTAATTTTTTCATTTTTTATTTTTTATACTTGTAAATCCAGATGAGCAAGATATACAGGTTACTCACCTGTAACAGAAGTTCTAGGAGTGGTATATGTTATTCATCCACACTTACTGGCAAGTTCCTTGCCGCTTTAAATCTTGTCGGAAGGTCTTCAAGCTGGCTCCTCCCACCCAGCCGGGTGGTAAAACTCTCGGCTCCACCCCATGACGCCAGATCTAGCCCGCTGGAAGCCAGGCTGCGCGTCAAAGCCGGGGAGGTCGGGTGGGTTGTGTGGATGAAGAACATACACCACTCCTAGAACTCCTGTTACAGGTGAGTAACCTGTATTCCTAGGGACATGGCTATGTTGTTCAAGTCACACTTACTGGCAGACGCCTAGCAGTTCTATGGGAGGAGGGAGGCAAGACGCGCACCCCCTACTTAGGAAATAAGGACTGGAGAACAGAGGTCCCAAAACCAGTATCCCGGTGTGACTCAAGGTCGATGTGGTAGTGGGTAATGAAGGTGTGTGCTGACTTCCAGGTAGCAGCCCTGCAGATTTCCTGGATAGGGATGTCCCTGAAAGCAGTGGTATGGCAGGTAGAATGAGCTCTTATCCCTTTGGGAGGCTCCATGCCCGCCAACCTATAGCAGAGATCTATGCAGGAGGTGACCCACCTGCCTGTCATCTGCTTGGCTGCAGGTCTGCCAGGTGCGGCTTCAGCGTAGGTGACAAACAGCTAGCGAACCTCTCCCCGAGCTTCAGCCGTCCGCTCCTTATAATAAGACAGCGCTCTTCTAGGGTCCAGAATATGGAGCCTATATTCGGCCTCCGAGGTGTGACTGGGGTAGAACACCAGCAGAGTCAACACCTGGTTAAGGTGAAACCCCGACACCACCTTAGGAAGGAATTTCGGGTGGGCGGTGCAGGACAACCTTGTCCCTGTGGAAGACCAGATAAGGAGACTTGATGGAAAGCACCTGGAGCTCTCCCATCCTTCTGGCTGATGTGATAGCAACCAAGAAGGCGGTCTTCCACGACAGGTGAGAGATGTCACACCTGTGCATCGGTTCGAATGGCTTGCCCATGAGCTTAGCCAATACCAGCAGCAGATCCCATGGAGGTGGAGGTTCTCGCACCGGAGGGGACATGTGATCAAGGCCTTTGGAAAAGCACCCGACCATCTTCTCCTGCACCACCGACTGCTTGCCGGCCCGCGCCCAGTAAGCAGAGATGGCTGCCAGGTGCACCTTAAGGGTCGTCGACTGAAGCCCTAGCTGAGAGAGGGACCACAGGTAGTCTGAAATGCTAGCAAAAGAACAGGAGGAAGGGTCCAACCCCTTGTCCTGACACCAAATGGAGAATCTCATCCATTTGAAGGCATAACATTTTCTGGTCAACTCCTTACTGGATGCCTCAATGACGTTGAGGACCTCATCGGAAAGACCCAAGGCCTGGAACTCTAGCTGCTCAGGAATCAGGCCGTCAAGTGCAGGGATTGAAGGTCCGAGTGGAGTACCTTCCCCTTGTTGACTGAGATTAGGTCCGGGTGGGCTGGAAGTCGCCTCGGGAGCCTGGAGTGGAGGCGGAGGAGATCTGGATACCAGAACTGGTGGGGCCAGTCTGGGGCTACCAGAATCACCTGTGCCTTGTCCCTCTTCACCTTGAGAAGCACCTTGTGGATCAAGGGAATGGAGGGAAGGCATAGAAGAGGCCCAGTGTCCACAGCCTCGAGAAGGCATCCCCCTGCAGCAAGCCCTGCTGATGGGGGTGGGCATGGAACAGGCTCAGCTTCGCATTCTCCCTGGAGGCAAACAGATCCACCTGAGGGGTTCCCCAGTGGGAGAACAGATCGTGTACTATCTCTGGCAGGAGAGACCACTCGTGAGATGCAGCACCTATCCGGCTTAGGGCATCGGCCAGACTGTTGGAGGCTCCTGCCACATAGATGGCTAGGAGATCTGCCTCCAGGCTGATCATGAGAGACCAAGTGCAGAAAGCCTCCTTGCACAGAGGCAAGGAGTGTGTCCCGCCCTGTTGGTTGAGGTAGTATATGGTCGTGGTGTTGTCCACCTGGACCTGGACCACTTGACCCCGTACAAACTGAGCAAAGGCGGTGAGGGCTAGTCAGACTGCTCGAAGCTCCAGCAGGTTGATATGGCATTGAGACTCCCGAGGGGACCAGAGGCCATGAGCTCTGAGCTCCCCCAGATGGGCACCCCAACCCATCAGAGAGGTGTTGGTCGTCACAGTGACCATCGGCTCGGGGCAGACAAATGGGATAACCTCCTGCGGATGAGCTGGAACAAGCCACCACTGGAGGCCATTCCACATCTCCTGGGTCACTGTCACTGGCTGGTCCAGAGGACCAGAGCGCTGTGACCATTGCCGGGCCAGCCCCCACTGCAGGGGACGCATATGCCAGTGGGCCCAATGGACCATGCTGGTGCAGGCCGCCATGAGGCCCAGAAGGCACAGGAAGTCCTGGGCAGGGTGCAATTGCCCAACCAGAAATGATTGGGCAAAGGAGGAAAGGACCTCGGCCCTGTCCGCCGGGAGCCATGCTCTGGCTCGAAGAGAGTCAAGCTCTGCCCCAATGAACTGAATCACCTGCGATGGCACAAGTTCCGATTTGGCCCTGTTGATGAGGAGGCCAATGTGAGAGCAGACCTGGAGGGCCAGATCCCTGGACCACTCCACCTCTAACCTGGAGGGGGCTGCAATCAGCCAGTTGTCCAGGTAAGGGTACACCTGGACCCCTCGGCACCGCAGGAATGCTGTCACCACTGCCATGCATTTGGTGAAGACCCTGGGAGCTGGAAAGAGGCCAAAGGGCATGGCCCGGAACTCGTAAAGGGATCCCTCTGCCCTGAAGCGGAGGAATCGCTGGTGAGACGGATAGATTGGGATGTGAAATAACGCGTCCTTAAGGTCCAGAGAACAGAACCACATGCCTCGTTCCAAGGATGGAATGAGCTGAGCCGGAGTGACCATCCTGAAGGTGCGAGACCTTAGGAACTTGTTCAGATTGTGTAGGTCGAGAATGGGGCGCCAGCCCCCCGTCCATTTTGGGACCAGGAAGCACCTGGACACAAACCCTGGGTCTGGAGGAGGGTGCGCCACCTCCCTGATACCTCCTTCTGGAGGAGCAGGGCAATGTCGACTCGACGAGCCGACAGAGAGGCTGCAGAAGCCATAGCCCCCCGTGGGGTGATGGCTCGCTAGGATGGGGACTGCTCAAATTCCAGAGGCAGACCCCTGCCTACCACTTCCAACACCCAGCGGTCCATGGTGATATTGGACCAGGCAGAAAGGAAGTGGTGGAGTCGTCCCCCACACGGGGGGAACCCAGGGAGGAGTGACGAGTTTGGAGGCGACACCCCTCAACCCGTCACTGGGCAGGCTTGGAGGAAGAGCCAGCCGAGGAGCTGCCTGGGCCTTTCCCTCCTGGCTTCCTGCTGGAGGAAGCAGCAGGCTTGGTTTTGGGGTGCCAAGTGCGAGCCTGCTGGCCCTGATGATGGTGTTGCTGGGCCGGACGTGCCACAGGGGCTGAAGGACGAAAGGGCTTACACTGCTGCTGGCGGCCTTTGTCCTTCTGGGCAGACGTGACCGAGTCCAAGGTGGCATTGGACTTCTCGATCCGATGGAGATGACCCTCCACACCGGGACCGAACAAGTCGGTACCCAGGAAGGAGACGTCTGCCAGCTTGTGCTGGGTATTCGCTGTAAAAGTGGAGATCTGCAGCCAAGCTCTGTAGCGCATGGCCACTGTGGCTGCTACTGACCGGGCACATGAATCAGCGATGTCCAATGAAGTTTGGAACTGCTGTTTGGCTACCGCCCTTCCCTGGTCCCGCACCTGCTTGACCATCATTTGAAGGTCAGCTGGGAGATGAGGAATCACCTCATCCAGGAAGCGGAAAAGGGCGTGTGAAAAGTGTGCCATCAGGACAGCCGAGCTAGCCTGATGAAGGCCTAGGGAGGAAGCAGCATATACTTTCCGCCCTGAGTAGTCCAATTTCTTGGACTCCTTATCTGGTAGTTTGTCCACATCCCGAGCGTTCCCGGAATGCCGGAAAACGCTGTCGGTCACAAACCCCTCCGCAGAGGGGTGCTCCAAGAAACTGGAGCGTGAACCTGTAGTGACCGCATACTTCCAAGCCATCCTGGCCGAAGGTGTTGGACAAGAAGCTGGCCACTGCCACAGCTACAGGGCTGGGCCAACAATGGCTTCGGCCACCGGGAAGGCCTCCGTAGGGGAATCCCCTTGGTCCAGTATCTCTGTGAGGGGATACTTGGCCTGTTTTGAAACGGGTTCAAGCTTCATCCCAGTGGATTCTGAGATGAGGCGAAGCATTCCTAAGAACGAGGATGGGCTCTCATCCACCAACTGACCCCCGTGGACTCCAGGTCAAGCGGCCTGGAGAACATGGAGGAGTTGTCGTCAGACTCTGAGAAGTCTGTGAACAGCTGCCGAGCACCTGAGCCAACCTCCATATGCCGAGGTCAATCGGGAGTGAGGATGACCGACAACCTATGGGGCAAACCCTGACCCGACCGAGAATCCTTGGTCCGGGCCCCAGTCTTCAGTTGTGGAGGCAGAGGTTCCACCACAATGGGTGGCGCAGCCGGTTTCGGCCAAACAACTGGTGCTGGTTTCGGCTCCTCGACCACTACGAGGGGCTATTTCGGCCGCTCCAGTGATAGCCACTTAATGGCCCGAGAAGGCGACGGAGTCGGCTTATTCCCGGACAATAAGAGCTGCTGTCACATTAAATCCTCATAGCGTTGACGCAACTTGCGCCGGAGCCTATCCTCCGAAGAGGACGACAAGGATGAGCAGCGCCGCCGCTTTCCATGGTGCCAAGACTGCTGATGGTGGGACCGGCTGGACCTGGAAGAGGTCTGAGACTGAGACCTCTGGGGATTAAGAGGGTGGGTCAGAGAGGGGGCAGGGGAAAGCCACTCCTCCCTCGGTTCAGGGACTTTAACCGGGGACTCCGGCACAGGAGGCACAGTCAAGTCCTCGGTTTCCACCGGGGGAACTGGTGAAGAAAGGTTGTCGGCTTCTCTAGTCGACAAAGCGTCCGAAGGGTCGAGAAAAATCTCGACTTCGTCGACAGGTGTCTCAGCCGGCTGACCTGACGGGGACACCGTGAAGCCAGCGGCCTTAGCCGCGACCTCGACCGAAGTCGACTGTCGACTATCCGGAGAAGGGGATCTCTCCCGCTCCCACGAATGTTGACAGTGGGACTTACCTTTGGAGTTCCTCTTTTTGGACTGACTGGAACGTCCCGATGGTCCTTCTCCCTTGGTGGAGGGGGATTGGCAAAGCTTCTTAAAAGAAGCTGTATAAGAAGAGCCCAAGGAGAGCGGGATAAATGCCGTGACCGAGGAAGATGAAGATGCGACGTGGGCCGCCGTCTCCTCGAGGGCGATCATCTGCTCCAGTTGGTCTGCCGAGCCCGCCGCCACGGACACCACCCAATGGGCCTCCTTCGACTTAACTAGAGGATAACGTTTTTCAGGGCACCCCATAAATAGTCAGAGCAGCACAGTCCTCAAAGACCCGAAGCGAAAGGTTTGCATAATTGCAAACCTGCGAGTCATGTCAAGAGTCCTAGAGCAGTGAGCCCATCGTGGAGCACGCGGTTGGTCTGGGACATCTTCTGCCACAGGGCACCGACAAAATCGGAGTCGATTTGTCCATCGCAGCCGCGAGGGAAAAAGAAGACCGAAGTCTTTTCAATTTTAGAATAAGTTTCAGTTTAACCGAAGAGTGTGGATCCAGGCCTAAAATGCAGAGCGCTAAGGAGGGAGCCTGAGCTTCCAAGCAGTAAGGAAGATCTGGCGTCGTGGGGCAGAGCTGAGGGTTTTACCACCCCAGTGGATGGGAGGAGCCAGCTTGAAGACTTTCCGGCAAGATTTAAAGCGACAAGGAACCTGCCAGTAAGTGTGGATTGAACAACATATCCACGTCCTTAGAATGCCCATTTTCACTGGTGACAAGTTCAATCTAAAAATACAATACAAAAAATACAACATGGGAGCAGACTATACAATCAATAAAGTGCAGTGCAGAAGCAGATACATTATGTTTTGAGAAAACCAGTATTTTAACCTTTTGCCCCCCATAGTTCCGCCCGTCACAGGTACAGGTACGATGGTGACATAAGCGAGAACACACAAGGAGGAGCATCTCGAAGCGCGGCGTGCACATGCTTCCACATGCGTGCGTTTGCTCACTTGAGATGGGGGGGGGTGAAAACGGAGATAAAAAAACCCTATGAAATATAAATGAAAAAAACCAAAACTGTTTCCGGTTACCTTTCAGCTCATTTGAAACAAATCTGTACTGAGGTATCTCGCTCCGTCTCTGTTAGTTGGTGTGCAGATTTAGCCTATGCATATAGGTACTGGCGTTTTCTGTCCCAGTTCCTGTTTTAAACTGGACCTGTGCATTAAGCGTAGCTTCCTGCTCCAGTTTCTGATTCACATCTGCGCAGTATGGTATTACTTTTATTACCTGTATGTGGACTGAACTGGTGATGTTAAAGGGGCACTATCAGCTTTGCCTCTTCGTTTTTGGCCAAAAGTAAATAGTGTGCCTGTTGGCACACAGCTATCACATATATACTTCAGAACGTCCCTATATATGGAAAACATAATGTTTTTTTACCATTTTTCTGCATTTTGCCAAAGTAGCTTTCCATTCGGGTCCACGTTAAGTCTTCCGCATACGGAAGCACATTCAGGTCGGGGCATCACGTCGTCCACAGTGCGGCCAATCTATTTTTCATACTCGACATGCAGCTATATATTGCATGGGTCCCTTGCAGTATTCTAAAATGCTCCATCTATGAGAGACTGCAAACCGAGCACGGGAGTACTGTAATTTATTTTGTACGCCATGGCAAATCCGCATGCACACAGAGGCATGACCAAAGATCCCCGCATGCGCAGAGGCGTGCCGTTAGTGGCATGCATGAGATTTCGACTGCGATGTACAAAATAAATTACAGTACTCCCGTTAACCGTTTGCGATGGCTCATAGATGGAGCAGCTATAGATGCAAAGAGGACCCACGCTATCTCTCTTCAATATCGAAAAAAATCGTGCCGAACGCACTCATGGATGATCGTGGAAGACTTGGCGTGGACCCGAGATGAAAGCTGCTGGCAAATGCAGAAAAACTCGTGCGTATTTTCATATAGGGACGTTCTAATATGTGATAACTGTGGCCGTTCTAATCTGTTCGGTATGCAGAGGACTTAATGTGGACCCGAATGGAAAGCTACTTTGGCAAAATGCACAAAAACGGTAAAAAACATTATGTTTTCCATATATAGTGATGTTCTGAAGTATATATGTGATAGCTGTGTGCCAACAGGCACACTATTTACTTTTGGCCAAAAGCGAAGGGGCAAAGCTGACAGTGCCCCTTTAAGCACAGCTTTCTGTCACAGCTATGTGGTTTACACCTATGGCACTAGCTGACAGTTTTTTTTTTCTGTCCCTATGCCCCTTTGTGTGGTTCACACATGTGGTGTAAGATTTAGCATTTTGGTCCTGCTCTACTGCTTTTCACACTTCTGAAGTTTGACACAGCATCCTGTTAGTAACAGACTGGTTCCTGCCCCTTGGGGGGAATCAAACCAGTTACTATTAGGTACTGCTTTTTGTATCCCCTTCTTTGCAGCTCAGACAAGTGCAGTTATCTGGTGCCCTCAGACTCAGGCAGATAGCATTGCTGGGGTCCACAGAATATCACCTGGCACAATGTACTTCGGCAGACTCAGCAGTAAAAAAAAGATCATAGAAACATAGAATTTGACGGCAGATAAGGACCGCTTGGCCCACCTAGTCTGCCCATTTCCCTACCTAACGGATAAGCTGCAGATCCTAGTTAACCAACAGCCTACTTCCTCCTACCCTCCACTAGAATCCCTTTGCAGGCTGCATCCCTCATACTCACAGGCAAAGTACTGCCAGGGGGTGTAGTTCTCCCCGAAGTCTGTGGATCGCTCAAGAACCCAAATGTCTGGACGGGGCGAGTTTGCAAACTTGATCAACACATAGGCCACATGAAAAAGCTGCAGAAAAAAAAGAGAATAATAATATTAATTCACACATTTTTTTATTTTCTTTTTATTAGTTTTAGAGAGGGTTTGGACCTAGTAGGTCTTACCAGGTTATCAACGAATAAAAACAAAATACAAACTTTAAAATATTTTACTTTTATTAATCTGAAAAGTGCAACATTTCAGGACATAACACATCTTTTTAGTGGTCTGCCAAATCTCTGGTGGTTCCAGTTGGTCTGTTCTCAGCCTCCAAACCAATAACAACAGTTGTGGTATCACCCTGGTTAGTCCTTCATAAGCTCGTAATGGCACAGAGGAAAAAATTTGAAAAAAAAAAAAAAAACATGTTTAGACACATCTGTGCCTATATTCACATTTTTATTGAAGTCGGTTCCCTCGTTTTTTGTTTTTATAATAAACAGGCAAATTAAAAATGAAATCTCTGTCCCCTAGCTCTGGCTACTTGCCTACAACAACTGACATCACAATCATCTGCCTGTGACATCACAACATGCTGTGGATGTCATACAAAACAGGTTACTCATCTGTAACAGTAGTTCTAGGAGTGGTATATGTTGTTCATCCACACTTGTTGGCATGTCCCTTTCCCCTTTAAATCTTTCCGGAAGGTCTTCAAGCTGGCTCCTCCCACTCACCCGGGTGGTATAAACCTCGGCTCCACCCCATGACGCCAAATCTTAGCCCGCTGGAAGCCAGGTTGTGCGTCACAGCCAGGAAGGTCAGGAGGGTCAGTGTGAATGAACAACATATACCACTCCTAGAACTACTGTTACAGGTGAGTAACCTGTTTTTCTAGGGATGTGGATATGTTGTTCTTATCCACACTGTTTGGCAGACTCCTAGCAGTTCTCCAGGAAGAGGGAGGCAAGGCGCACACACCCTACTTTGAGAACAGAGACTGGAGAACTGCGGCCCCAAAACCAGCATCCCGGCGTGACTCAAGGTCAATATGGTAGTGGGTGATGAAGGTGTTTGCTATCTTCCAGATAGCAGCCCTGCAGATTTCCTGGATAGGGATGTCCCTGGAAGCAGCCATCAATACAGCGGTATGGCGTGTAGAATGAGCTCTCATCCTTCTGGGAGGCTCCTTGCCTGCCAACCCATAGCAGAGATCAATGCATGATGTAATCCATCTGCCAATTGTCCACTATGCTGCAGGCCTGCCAGGTGTGGCTTCAGCGTAGGTGACAAACAGCTGGCAAACCTCTCCCTGAACTTCCACCGACCTCTCTTTATAGGAGAGAGCATGTCTCGGGTCCAGAGTATGGAGCCTGTACTCGGCATCCGTCGTGCAGTTCGGGTAGACCACAGGCAGAGTCAACACCTGATTAAGATGAAATTCTGACACCACCTTTGTGAGGAATTTTGGGTAGGGACGTAGGACAACCTTGTCTCTGTGGGAGACCAGATAAGAAGACTCCACCGAAAGCGCCTGGAGCTCCCCATTCCTTCTGCCGGATGTGATAGCCACCAGGAAGGCCATCTTCCACAAGTGTGACATCTCACACTTGTGCACTGGTTCGAATGGCTTGCCCATGAGCTTTGCCAAAACCAGCAGTAAATCCCACGGAGGTGGAGGTTCATGCACCGGAGAAGATATGTGATCGAGGCCCTTGAAAAAGCGCCAGACCACCTTCTCCTGTGCCACTGTCTGCTGACCGGCCCATGCCCGGTAAGCAGAGATGGCTGCCAGGTGCACCTTAAGGGACGAAGACCAAAGACTCCCTCTGGACAGAGACCAAAGGTAGTCTAAAATGCTTGCCACAGGACAGGACAGAGGTTCCAGGCCCTTGCCTTGGCACCAAATGGAAAACCTTTTCCATTTGAAGGCATAGCACTTTCTGGTCGACTCCTTTCTGGATGCTTCCACTACTGTGAGTACATCTTCAGAGAGACCCAAAGCCTGGAACTCTAGCTTCTCAGGTACCAGGCTGTGAGGTGCAGGGATTGAAGGTCTGGATGGAATACCTTCCACTGATTGAGTGATATCAGGTCTGGGCATGTGCAAAGCCGCTCCGTGGGCCTGCAGCAGAGGCTGAGGAGATCTGGATACCAGAACTGGTGCGATCAGTCTGGGGCTATCAGGATCACCTTCACCTTGTCCCTCCTCACCTTGAGAAGCACCTTGTGGATCAAGGGAAATGGAGGAAAGGCATAGAAGAGGCCTGGGTCCACGGCTTCGAGAAGGCATCCCCCTGCAGCGAGCCCTGCTGAGGGGGGCGGGCATGAAACAGCCTCAGCTTGGTGTTTTCCCTGGAGGCAAACAGGTCCACCAGCAGTTTGCCCCAATGGGAGAACAGGTTGTAAGCTACCTCTGGATGGAGAGACCACTTGTGGGATGTCTGGTCCAGGTGGCTGAGAGCATCTGCCAGATGGTTCGAGGCTCCTGCCACATGGATGGCTAGGAGATCCGCCTCCAGCCAGCTCACGAGGGTCCAGATGCAGAGTGCCTCCTTGCACAGCAAACAGGAGTGCATGCTGCCATTTGTTGAGGTGGTACATGGTCATGGTATTGTCCATCTGGAATTGAACCACTTGACCCTGGAGCTGAGGAGTGAAAGTCGACAGTGCCGGTCTGACTGCTCTGAGCTCCAACAGGTTGATGTGGCATCGGGACTCCTCGGGGTTCCAGAGCCTGTGGGCCCTTTCGTCCCCCATGTGGGCTCCCTAGCCTATGAGAGAGGCATCGGTCGTGAGGACGACCGTCGGCTCGGGGCGCACAAATGAGATCCCTTCCTGCAACCGTTCTGGGGCAGTTCACCAATGGAGAGCGTCCCACATCTTCTGGGTTACAGTGACCAGCTGGTCAAAATGACCCTGGCACCGAGTCCACTGGGAGGCCAGCTCCCACTGAAGGGGGCACATGTGCAACCTGGCCCAATGGACCACTGAGGTGCATGCCGCCATCTAACCCAGAAGGCGCAGAAAGTCCCGGGCAGGGTGCACGTGCCCAACCAGAAATGATTGGGCAAAGGAGGAGAGAAACTCCGCCCTGTCCACCGGGAGCCGAGCTCTGGCTTGACAAAAGTCCAGCTCTGCCCCGATGAAGCCCATCACCTGAGAAGGCATGAGTTCCGGCTTGGCCTCGTTGATCAGGAGGCAGAGTTGAGAGCAGGTCTGGAGGCCAGGTCCCTGGACCTCCCCCTCTGATTGAGTGGAACCTGCTAGGAGCCAATCATCAAGGTGGGGTAAATTCTGACCCCCTGATGCCAGAGATGGGCCACCACCACTACAATGCATTTGGTGAAGACACGTGGGGCCGATGATAGGCTGAACGGCATGGCTTGGAACTCGTACAGGGTCCATTCGACCCTGAAGTGGAGGAACTGCTGATGGGCAGATGGATTGAGACGTGAAAAATTGCGTCCTGCAGATCCAGTGAACAGAACCACATGTTTCGCTCCAAGGATGGTATGATCTGGGACAGAGCAACTATCCGAATGGTGCGTGACCTGAGATATTGATTCAGGTAGTGCAGATCTAGAATGGTGCGCCAGCCCCGGTCCGCTTGGACACCAGGAAGTACCTGGCAACAAAGCCTGGGTCTGCTGGAGGATCCGCCACTGGAGCTACTACCTCCTTGAGGAAGAGCTAAGCGATGTCTGCTCTGAGAGCCGACTGGGTCTGAGCAGATACTCGTTCCTCCAGAGGGGCGCAGGCTTGGCTTAGAGGGTACTGCTCAATTTCCAGAGGCAGTACCTGACCGACCACTTCCAGAACCCACCTGTCCGTGGTGATGACGGACCTGGCAGAAAGAAAGTGGCAGAGCCCTCCCTCCATGGGAGGACCCAAAGCTGGCATGATGGGACCGTGGGTGGCAGCCCCCGTCCCGTCACTGAGAAGACTTGCAGGAGGAGGATCCATGACCTGAACCTCAACCTCCTTTACAGGCCTGTTCAGAACCCTGCTTGGGCTGAGGGTACCAAGCTTGAGCCTGCTGGTGTTGGTGCTGCTGTCCGCCTTGAAAAGAGGACTGCTCAGCTGCAGGGGCAGAATGCCAAAAAGGCTTTTCCTTTTTCCTCTGTTGGTTCTTGACCAAAGAACTCTTGGCAGAGGTTGTGTCCAAGGTGGCGTTGGACTGCTCAATACCCTGAAGGTGACCGGTCACTCACAGACCGAACAAGCCAGTCCCAAGGAAGGGCACATCAGCTAACTTATGTTAGGTATCTGCCAGGAAGGAGGAGAGCCTCAGTCAAGCCTTGCAACAAGAGGCAACTGTGGCAGCCATTGAATGGTCACAAGAGTCTTCAAGGTCCAAGGTCATCTGGAGCTGCTCTTTGGCAACAGCTCGGCCCTGGTCCTGGACTTGCTTGACCGTGGTCTGCATGTCCACGGGGAGATGTGGGAGGACCTCATCCAACAACCCCAGAACGTGTGAGAGAAGTGTGCCATGATGACAGCCGAACTTGCCTGATGATGGCCCAAGGAGGAAGACGCATGGACCTTCCTGGCTGAATGGTCCAAAAGCTTGGACTCTCTATCAGGAGGTCGGTCTGTGTCGGCAGAACTGCCAGTACGCCTGAACACAGAGGCAGTCACCAGGCTCTCAGCCGAAGGGTGCTCTGTGAACCCCTCAAGGAACCCCATGGGCACCGCGTATTTGCAGGCCATGCAGGCAGATGGAGCTGGACAAGAGGCAGCACGCTGCCAAAGTTCTAAGGCCGGTCCAACAATGGCCTGAGCCACAGGAAAGTCCTCCATTGGAGTATCCCCTCTCTTGAGGAGGTCGGTGCGAGGGTACTCCGTGTTTTTCCAGATAGGCTCCAGGGGCATACCTGTAGACTCAGATGAGGCAAAGAATCCCCTGAAAGGACGAGGGACTTTCCTCCGTCTCTCGGTCAGTGGTCAAATCATCATTCCCTGGATGTGAATGAAGACCAGTGACAACCGAATCCAAAGAAACTGGATACAACGGCCTACCGCCCATGTGACCTTCAACTCGCCAGGGGCGGTCTGGGGTGACCGTGACCGACAAGCACTGGGAAAGCCCAGTGTCCTGTCTGTTGTCCTTGGTAGGAGCCCCTCCCACAGGCTGCTTGGGCGGTGGTTCCACCACGACGGGTGGAGAGACTTATGGGCCGAACAGGTGGTCTTGCCGGCTCCACAGACAGGGGAACAGATCTGATGAGCTTCAAGGGAGTTGGCTTCGGCCTGGGAGGCGAAAGCCAAATAATGGCCAGGGAAGAAGCCGAAGTAGGCTTATGCCTGGACAGAATCAGCTGCTGCCACATGAAGTCCTCATAGCACCAGAGTTTCCTCCGGAGCCTCTCCTCATCCGAGGAGGATGAGGATGACCAATGGCGTTGCCTCTTTTTTGAGCACTTGAGGCTCTTCCTCGGCCTGTCAGACAAGGGGGTCCTAGACCTCTACCTAGATTGGACAGGGCAACTCGGTCGGTCGGAAGACACTGGCGGGGCCGGTGACTTCCCAGAGTCCGGAACCGGATCCTCGATGGGGACTCCAGCAGGCTGGGTCTCCTCATCGGGGAAGACAAGGACTGTGGTCTTTTCTAAAGAGTCGTTGACCAGAGTCGGCAACAGGGCTTCGATGACCATCTAGACCTCATCGACCACATCCTCGGTCAGCTGGCCCGACGGAAGGTCCGAGAAGCCAGCAGCCGAAGAAGCAATCTCAACTGAAGTCTAGACTGCATGCTTCTGGGACTGAGACCTCTCTCTCAGTCCCAACAGCTCATCTCAGTCCCAACAGCGCCTTCGTCGGGATGAAGACTTGCTCAGGTCCTCATCCTGATGATGGGACTGAGAAGAGTGCAGGCCCGCAGGTGCCTCCCACTTAGTAGGGAGAGACTGGCACAATTCTCCAAAGGAATCTGAGAAGATGGAGCCCAGGTTGAGCGGAACAAAGAAGCTCCAGGAAGAGCTCGCAGCACAAGCTGCTTCTTCCTCGAATGCTTGAATGCATTCCAATTGCTCAGCGGAGCCCGCAGCCCTGGAAACCACCCACCTAGCCTCTTTAGATTTCACCAGAGGATTCCTCTTCTCTGGTCTTCCCAGTTGCAAATGTGCAAGATGGTCGTCTAGGACTTTGGGATTCAAGGCCAACCAGAAACTGCAGGACGAGGTGTCATGGCCAACACCGAGGCAGTAGACGCATGCAGAGTGGGGATCGGTACACATTTTTTAGCCGCAGGAGCACCAGTGAAATCCGGGGGAAGATTTTTCTTCCATAGTCTAAGCGACAAATTTGTGGTCGCTAATGCGAACAATTCAAATTTTCTGTAAAACCGAGGGTTTGAAAGCCGAGGCCTATGAAATGCGTGAGCACGAGGGAGGCAACCTGAACCTTCCAGGGAAAGGAAGATTTGGTATCATGGGGCAGAGCCGAGGTATATACCATCCAGGTGGGTGGGTGGGAGGAGGAACCAACTTGAAGGCTTCCGGTGATCCTTAAAGGGGAAAGGGACATGCCAAAGTGTGTGGATGAACAACATATCCCGCTCCTAGAAGGTACTTTTTCACACAAAGGGTAGTGGAAGAGCAGAATAGGCTACCGAAAGAGGTAGTCTGTGCAAACACAGTTGGGGGGGGGGGGATTCAAACCTGGGTAAAACAGATACATGGCTTGATAAGTACGGTATCAAAAGGGGAGGAGGGTGAGGAGGCATTAAAGAGATACTAGGGCAATTAACTGTCACATTAGATAGGTATGGTTGGGCAGAGACGAAGGGCCAAGTGGCCTTTTTCTGCAGGCAAATTCTAAGTGTCTCTCTCTCTCTATATATATATATATATATATATATATATATATATATACACACACACACACACACACACATATATACACACACACACACACACACACACACACACACTTTCCCCCTCCTAATCATCCCTGGCATGCCCAAACGGTCCGGTTCCCCCCAGTCCGATCATCCAGCTTCTCCGGGACTTACCTTACTCGCCAATGTCCTGACTACTGGACTGTGGTGGGGTGCCTGGTTGCCAGTGCAGGATCTGTGAGGGCCCTGACTTCATCCTGTGACCAGAGGGGTTCTCCTCACTGGTTAGGGCCCCCCCCCGGGCCCGACTGTGCAATGGCGAGGCAGACAAGCTCTGCCTCCATGGAGACATCCCAACATGCCTAGACATGGCCTTTCTCTCTTAATGTGCAGTACTGCAGCGGGTCACATTAACACCTCCCGGCCCCAAGGAAGTAAAGTTGTTCTCCAGACACTCGATCCTCCATCCCCCGGCCAGCTCCCGAGCGACCCGCATCCATTCCTGAACCCGTGTTGCCAGTGTGACAGGAGGTAAGACGCCAGTATCTCAGCCCTCCATGCCACTGGGCCAGCCCAAATTCTAAGTTTCTATGTGTCTGGAAAGAGACAGGCTGCCTCCAGGTCAGAAAGGATTACTGGGCAGCCCTAAGGTGCTGCAAAATTAGAACTAAGAAAGCCAAGGAGAAGACGAATTCAGGATGGGTAATGCGATGCACTCAAGCCCCTCCACAACACGCCAGCCTGGCTAAGAACCAGTCTGTCCCTGAACCATGTTCTCCAACAGCGTGACAGTATATTGACTAGGCCAGCCCCCTGCACGTATCATAGAAGCGTATCTATATTTTAAATTTATTTCACTTGTGGGAAATAACATTTCAGGGCCGTGCTGGCATTCAGAAAACTACACTGACTGGATGCGGTGCTACCTTTATTATACTAACATCACGATGCCACTAAAGGCTGAGCCACGGAGCAGACTGCCAGTGGAGGCGGTTGATGCCAAAACCATTAATGGTTTTAAACACGGCTGTGACGGTATAAAGAAAAAAAAAAAAAGTGTGATAACCTATTAATCTTATTGGTTGTCATATGTTCCTTGTGTAGTTACAAATTTGTATAATGTACCCCATCTTTTTAAACATTTTTCTTCCTGCTTTCTCATGTGTAGCGCTAGCTTTTCTGCTCCTAAGATTTCCATAAGATTATTTCTCCATTCTCGTACCGTAGCGGCCTTGCTAGCAGGAAACACAAAATGTTCTCTCTCTGCTTCCAACTACACTTTGTTATTCCATCTTCTGTTTACTATAATTCTTCTCTATAAGACAGAGTAAAGTTAAGAAAAGAGGAACATGGATTGCCTCATATGTGTATATCAATATCCTAAGAAATCATATAGGCATCTATATAGCAGGAATTGTAAATGTTTAACAGAAATTAGTTATGAAAAGAAAGATGTTATACTGTTAAATTTAAAATGAAATCTATATAGCAGATAAACTGATGAATAATTTGTGTATACGGATTGCTATACTAAATGTAGATCCAGAAGCAAATGATTTGATACCTTTTAATGGACCAACATAGATGTAACAACAAGAACAAAGTGCTCTAGCTTTCGGACCAACCAGTCCTTCTTCAGAAGCTCATGGCAGTTGTTTAGACAATACAATACTTATAACAGCTAGATAATGCAGAGAAAAACAGAAAAAAATCCCCATTGGTTTAAAATACTCATTTAAAAAAAAAAAACAGAAGATGATGTCAGAGAAGTTAAACAGTACAATACTGCCTTCAGTCTGAAAAAACCTTGGGTTCAGATGTGCTTGGTGCAACACACATACAAAGAATCCTACTGCATATAAATTTAATTGACATAAGATAACACTGCTGAAGCAGATAACTCCTAAATCAAGCTATGAGTGTCACATTTAGTATAAGGATGTGATTACTGAAAGGCAACCCTAATTATACTAAATGTGTGAGTTGTATAATTTTATGTTACGATAATTTTCAATAAAATCTTATTGACAAAAAAAAAACATGGTAGGGACAGAGCCATGGACTTACTAGTTACACAAGGGGGGCGAGGCGCAGTAGTAAAACAGGAGCAAGGTGTGGATAGTGTAAACAAAGACCCTGCATTGACAAAAGGTCTTGAAGGTATAATAGGGTGTTACGAGCAGACTGGATGGACTACTGGTCTTTTTCTGCTGTCATTGTCTATGTTTCTGTGGGTGTCATAGGTGTAATTACATTCACTGTATGATAATTGTGGAAAATTAATCTCTTCTAGTGGTGAGTGCATGCGCTCCTCGATACTCTCCTACTTCAACCCTTCCCCCTAGTCCACTTCATGCTCTGCCCTCTCCTGCCCCCCCCCCCGTTCTCTCTTCCTTCCTACGAATCAGTTATCCTGTTTCCACTGGTTCCCAGCCTCCTACTATCCCCAAATATCCTGTGTTTTCTCTAAGTTTTTGGTACCTTGTTCATCTTTGCAGCCATTACTGCAACTTTGTTTGAATGTAGTATTTATTGTCTAGGAGTGTTCCCCGAATTATTGACTGTATTATTGTTTGTGTTATGTTTTCCTGTTCTCTGTTAATTGACTGACCATGATGTGGAGCCTTTGTAAATGAGTTTATAGCTCAAAGGTGTATTCTGAGACTGAAATAAATAAATAAATAGATATCACCGTTATTGCAGTACAACAGTTCCCAGTGATGAGTTCATTGTGCTTCACTTGTACGGCACTTCGATAATCAACTGATATAAATCACTGCTTAAATAAACAGATTGGAAATCATCAGGAGGGCTTTTGGCAAGGGCACCACTGCATAATTTTTTGTTTTGACCATTCACTTTGTTGATTTTTTTTTGTGTAACCCCTAGATGGCGCTATCCCAGGGGCTACTACCCCTGCCTGATTTGCCACTAACAGGTTGAGGGGCCTGGATCCAATGGCGGGTGCCTCCACCCAGAGGTCAGGGTTTGCAATAGTTAAACTAACTTGGTCACAGCCCTCTGGGACACTGCAACCCCCCTTTCTTCTCACTAGTGGCCCACACAATATATCAGAATTACCTTCACAGTATACACTTACCCCAGGTCTGGTTCCGGCACTGGGATCTCCTGTGAAATGAGATACAGTGCAACAATCACAGTACAGTACTTTAACATAGACAAATACCTCAGGCAGTATAACTTTGCTGAAACAAGCAGCTCTGATTTATTTAGGGATATAACAAGGACAGGAAATCAGGTTAAGTAGCTTATCCACTCTAATAATCTACCTATGGCTCTGTGCACAGGCTATCCCCTATCAGTTACTGTCCCTGGGTACCCAAGCCCTAGTGGCTAGTCCAAACCGTATGGCAGCTGGTAGGGCCCTTTCACACAGAGAAAAGGAGAATTAAACAGTCAGCAGTACAGTAATTCCATTTGGATTTAATGTGGCAATTCAACAGGGACGACCCTGAATTAGTACTCACGACCTCCAAATAAGATAGGGTCCTTCAATGTCAGCAGGGCTCACTTGAGGTACACAAACCTCTTCACACATCCATATAAAAGAAAGCACTATACCAGGCAGGCTGCATCTGTATCCCGATGCAATTACTGCACAATACCCAGGAGAACACACAGCAGATTCAGTTCCTGACAGACCGAGTGTAATTTTCAGCAATTCCTCCAGTCTTCTACAGGGTGAGCCTGGTTTCTACTCTTCAGAGATCCTTTGATTCTTTTCACAGGGCCAGTTCAGTCCTAACAAGCTGCAGACCGGAACTCTGGGCCTTACACACGTTTTTGACTAAAACTGCACACTGAAAAAGTACAAGGCTCCTTCCTTCTTCACTGCCAAAGCTCAACTGAACTCCAACCGACAAAAACGGGCACTTCCTTTGAGTTCCTCCCAGTTCTTGACTGGATTGGCTGTCACTCACAATAGACTGCTGCTGTTGGTCCAAAAGGCACTGAAGTCTAAACTACATCTCCCAGAGTCACTGCCCATACAATCCTCTTGTGGCTGGCTCGAGATTATGAGTCCAAGTTCTGATTAGGTCAAGGCACCATTTGAGAGCTAGCTACCCCACACTGATTGGTCCAGTTCAGCAGTTCAAAACTAGAATGGGGAACTAGCAGACACAGTTCTGACTGCAAAGAAAGCAGGTTAGACAAACTGTAATTTCATTATTACTCTAATAATTTCTGGTAAACAGTTACATCTTTCAGATAGGTTCCTTTGCACTCCTAGTGACTGCAAAAATTAAGTGAATTGGCAGCAGCTCGAGTGGTACCTAGAGAAGCCACAGTCCCCCCATACAAACTAATTATGTCTGCAAGCAGACAGCTCTTAAAGAGACAGTACCAGAGGCTCAAAAACACTCACTGATAAATGGCTTAAATGCCAAACACCATTCAGGCTTGGAGCATTCAAGCAAGCTCCTGAAGTCTTTGGGAACCCCCATTTGCAGGGGTTACACCCTTCCTAGCCTGGGAAAGCAGCGTCCGTCGTCAAGCAAGTACCTATAAGTTTCAACTGCAACCATATATATTTGCATTAGCTCCGCATGTAATCATCAATAATATATCATTTTACCAAGAACACATTTCTGAAACATTGCAATGCGTCACTCTTTACACAGTATTACATACACATTGTACCATAACTCAAGTTATTACCTCTTGTACATGAAACCTGAAGAGAGGGCCCTTCCCTATCAGTTACCTTGGGGCTGGATGGGGCAAGGGCACCATACTTAGAGGGCAACACAAGTAACTTGGGTTAGCACTGATGCTCAGTTTGGGCAGTGAGCTCGGGGACACATACACTCCCTTTATGGACAACATTGAGAGGCAAGTCCACAGGCCCCCAAGTGAATCATAACTGAGGTGCACCACAGGCTTTACAGCTCGACCAGTCTTTCTAGGGGAACTGTTATAGTCTCTGCACTCTGAGCCTCATTTTCAGCATTGTCCTCACTTGTCAGGGAGTCTCCATGGGGGTAGAGAGGCTAGAACTTGGGGCACTTTCAGCTCCAGGAGTTACAGTTTCTGGAGTCCACAACATTTGGCTCGCATGGGAGAGCTTTCGGACACTGGCAGTGGACTGTCAGGGCACTCAAAATACTCTTCTTGTTCGGGTGTATCACCAGTCTGCCCCAGTCTATCATTTTCTCCCTGAAAGCTCAAACAGTTCAACCATGCACAATGATTCCATTTCATCTGATCTGATGCTTTGCACTTCACTTTCTGGGAGCATTGGCTCCAGGGAGAACTTGGGGCTTAGACAGTCCAGAAGGCCCAGCTTTGTCTCCAGTATTGACTAGGGGATTGCCCCGAAACAATTGACTCAGTTCGTAAGAAGGATAGTATTCAAAGTCACTCTCACTTTCTTCCGATATGGACTGACAGTCATGCTCAACTGGGACTTGTGGAGGGGAACACTTTAACTTTGCTTCTGTAGGTGCAGACTTTCTTGATCTTTTCTTAGCAGCAGCTCTAGTCACTGGTCCAGAGGGGCATCTTCTAGGGCTCAGACTCAATTAAGATTTGTCCAATGGGCAGTAAATGATTTCTATTATTGTTTTACATCTTTTGAATTATTCTCAGGCCTTACTTTGTACACTGGCAGATCATCTAGTTTGCCCACTACAATGTGAGGGAGATGGTGCCATCGGTCAACAATCTTGTGCTTGCCATGCAGTCCCAGATTTCTTAGCAATACCCGATCTCCCTCCTGGAGTTCCTGTGCTTTCACCTTTTATCATGCCTTTCTTTGTTGGCCAGATTTCTTTTGGCAGCCATGGTTTGAGCCAGTTAGTACGCATGAGTTAGCTGGGCCTTTAACTTTTGCACATACTGTAAATAGTTGTCAGCTTGAACCCCATCAGGAGAGACCCCAAAACACACATCTACTGGTAGTCGAGCTTCTCTTCCAAACATCAGGCGGTAGGGGAGAATCCAGTGGCATCACTTTAGTGCAGTTATAAGCATGTACCAGGGTGCTAATTTGTTGGCTCCATCAAGCTTGTCCTTTGGGTGCAGGGTGCCTAGCATATCTAGCAAAGTGCGGGTTGAAACGTTCAGGCTGTGGGTCCCCTAGGGGTGGTAAGGAGTGGTTCTGACTTTGCACTCCCACAGAGAAAGCATCTCTTTGATCAGCGACTCCAAAGTCTCTCCTTGATCAGAATGGATTCTTTGTGGAGCCCCGTAGTGAACAAAAGTTTTCTACAAGTACTTTGGCCACAGTGGATGCTTTCTGGTCTTTCGTGGGGAAAGCTTGGGCATATCTCGTGAAATGGTCAGTGACCACCAGCACATTACTGATATTTCTTTGATCTGACTCCAAACTCAGAAAATCAATACAGACCAGCTCCATGGGTGCACTGGTGGTGATGTTAACAGGGGCAGCCCTCTGGGGCAAAAGCTTTCCTCTGTAATAGCGACTACAAGTTCGAATGTGTTGCTCCACATCAGCCCCCATCTTAGGCCAGTAGAATCTGGATCTCACCAAGTCAAGTGTTCTGTCTATACCAAGGTGCCCCATGTGGTTGTGCAAGGACCTCAGTACTGAGTCTCGAAAGGCAGTGGGCAGCACTAGTTGTTGTTTGTCTACTTGTCCCCCTCATCTACTGTTTCTCTGTATAACAGTTTATTGATCAGTTTCAACTTAGGACCTTCTTTGTATAACAGTGCAGTTCTCAAATCAGTGGAGGCGTAATTTGGACATCTTTTCCTGCATAGAGGGCTTCTAAAGCTGCTTTGATCATGGGATCGCGGGATTGAGCCCGCCGAATACTGTCATTGTCCAGCTGAGGCAGTGCACCAATGTCTATTGCAGAAAAGTGGCAATAAGCAGCAGGTATGCAATTCTCAGAGAGGGTCCCAAGCAATCCACCATGCAGTCCACTCGTCCGTGGACATTTGTTCCTCCCTGTCAAACTTCCGGCAGAGTGCCCGAATGTCAGGTTCTGCCAATCGGACCCAATCATTCTGGGAACAGGCCTCCGGAGAGAGCATCAGCATCTATGTGGTTCAGACCTGCTCATGACGAGAGCATAGTCATATGTAGATAATGCAGAAAGCCACCTATGGCCAGTGGCATCCAACTTAGCTGAGGTCCGCACATAGGTCAAAGGATTATTGTCAGTTTTTACTAGTATTTTAGCCCCATACAAGTACTCATGGAATTGGTCAACAATAGCCCACTTTCAAAGCTAGGAACTCTAACTTATGTACAGGATAGTTCTTTTTAGGATGGGGTCAGGCTTCTACTGGCAAAGGCCACTGGTCTCTCAGAGCCATTCTAGGTACTCTTGGTACAACACATCCCCAACCCTTGCAAGCTAGCATCAGTGTGCAGAGGCCGTGAGTTTTTCTTGGATCGGCATAGGCCAGCACTGGAGCATGGGTAAGTTGATATATGATCTCATGAAAAGCAGTCTCACAATCAAGAGTCCAAGCGGGCCCCAAATACTTCCATCGGATGAAAATACACTCTTTCAGTCTTGAGGGGCGCTGACTTTTAGTATTTTTGTGGGTTGGGATACCCAGCAGGTAAGGTTAAGTAAAGGCGGATCACTCTTGAATAGTCCTTGATGAGAGCCGATAATAACCACAGAATCCAAGGAATCTTTGCAGTTCTTTTAGATTTTGGGCTGTGGCCAGGTGGTCAAGGCCTCAACTTTACTTGAGTCGGTCTCTATTCCTCGGTGGATACTATGTGTCCCACATACTTTACTGATGTTTGAAAGAATTGACACTTATCAATGGACAGTTTAAGGCCAAAGTCCTCAGTCGGTCCAATACCTAAATAATCTGCTCTCATGTTCCTCCAGTGAGCTGCAAACACAATAACATCATCTAGGTATACCAGGCACTCTAGTAAGTTCATGTCCCCCACTGCACGCTCCATCAATCGTTGAAAAGTGGCTGGGGCACCTGAAATCACTTGAGGCATCCTCATGAATTCATAAAGCAAAGCGGACAGATAAAGGCCGTCTTCTCACGGTCCTCTGGGGCCATCGGGATCTGGTAGTACCCATCTGCGGAGATCCAGCACGAGAACCACTTGCTCCCGTTTAGGCAGTCAAAAGCATCCTGAATCAGGGGCATTGTGCACTGATCAGGGATGATCCGCAGTTTAAGATGCGATAATCCACACACATCCTTACTTGTTCCATTCTTTTCCTCACTACCACAATGGGGGAAGCATAAGGGCTTCTAGTTCTTGTATTACACCAGCAACTAACTCTCTTGCAGATGCCGTCTCACATCATCTATGTCAGCAGGTGCCAGGCGTCGAGGACCTCTCCACGAAATGGTCTTCGTCCATGCAGCGGATATTGTGCTCAGCTCCTTACACGCATCCTACATCCCATTCCTTAAAGAAAACACCTGGTCTCTCTGGGCAAGCTTCTCACTGATCCTCACTTTCCATTCAGCTGGCAGCGAAGTCGCGAAATCAAACAAGTCAAGGCGTTACTCTGTCATTCTTCCTTGAACTCTTGCTGCTGGGTAGCACTGCAGTGTCTGCACAATGCACATTAGCCAGAATGCAACCTCTGTTTACTCGAATGTCTCTTTCAGACACATTATGAACTTGGACCATTACCCTTCTGGCATAAGCATGGGCTCTCAGCGGGCAAAATACTAGACTTGACCAGCAGTCCCTCTGGCAATTTTCCATGCGCCTGGTGCATCCAACATTAATATTTTATTCTTAACATCCTTTCTGATACGGACCTCTCCATATAAGGTACACTGGGCATTTGGCGCAGGATCAGAGACTCAGGATCCTTCTTCCATACAATTCCGACCGGTTCCTCTGGTTCTGTTTTTTCAGCATCTCTCTGTGCCTCATAGGCCTTCTTAATTAAAGCCGGAACTCTTAAAGCTCTACTAGTCTTTGACCCCTGTTTTTCATAACACAACTGTGCCAGCCTTCAGAACATATGAGCATTTGTTCCAATCAACAAAGGGACACCATCATACAGTCCAGTGGGGGACACACCTCAAGGCTAGGGTCTCTGCTTGTTCGGCCACTCCAGCCCGCGGAGGTGGGGAAAGACAGCCAAACTTCGACATATACGGAATAGGGGTAGGCCTTCTCACTTAACCCCCATACATGCAGTCCTTCTAATGGTTGTAAGGGTACTTGACAAATGCTTCTGATACCAATCCTGGAACATAATTGTCACTTGGGAGCCACTGTCTAATACAGCTCTTGTAGACACTCCATTCACCTTTACAGTGGTCTCCTATGGAGGGACCCACTATTCTGGACCAGTCTGGAGGCGGTAGTGGGGGCCTGGGCAACTGACCTTGCCACAAAAGGACGGAATTAGTATTTTTGGTGCCCTCACTGGGATCATGTCGGCACCTCTTAACCACTGATTTTCTTCTCCAAGCTCTCCTTGTAGCCTATATGCAACTTTGTCAGTGTCTTTTGGGGACTGGCATTCCCTTTTCATGTGCCCATCCTTCCCACAATTATAGCAAAACATACTTTCTGGAGTTTGAGCTGGCCGAGGCGCCACACTGGGAGCCAGGCAGAGGTATTACTAACTGGAAACCTGGGTGCCATCTCTGTCTGGGCGTGATAAGCATTTGGAGACATCTCGTCAGTTTCTGCACTTCCATGGTCAAGGAATTGAGTTTGGAGCTGTTATCAACAGGAGATACATGGGTGGGTACCCCACCCCATAGCAGAATGCAGTTGGGTATATAGGTCAGGGCCCGTGCTTGCAGGCGTATTCTCTATAAAGGACTGTTTTTGAATCTCCGGATCTCTCAACAGTTAGCCCCCATTGTGGCATATCTTTTTCCTTGTCAGAGCACTCATTGACTGTCAACCTCTGCCCCTGAACTTCCTTGATGGGTCACCCTCAGTCACTGGGTCAGTAGCCACAGCTGTTGGTGCAGGTACCTCCAGGTCGCCTTTTCTCAACTCCTCGAATTTCTCTCATTAACTCATCATAGGAGGGTGGGATTCCAGTCGATTTGCCAGGCGAACTGAAGCAACAGCAGTTCTGAGAAGGGGGCAGACTTAAGGATTCTGTCCAGTCTGGTTCGGTCTAGTTCAATCGCTGGCAAACTACCCTTTCTGAGGCATTCTTGCAACAATTTTTCCAGCCGAGAGACATACACAGACAACAACTCCTTGGTACTGTTGTGCATTTCTTACTCTCCACCATAGGTCCTCATCAGAATCTGGGCCCCTATACACATTCTCCAAGGCCTCAAGATAGGCCTGTGCAGTCGCTTCCAGGGTTACTGGCCCGTTTAGCAGGATGGTAGCCAGGGCAGGACCGGAGGCCTCACTAACCCTCTTTCGCTTCGCTTCCGAGCATTGCCATTCTAGCACTTGGGGGCAACATAGTCTATCCAGGTCTCCCAGTCATCCTCCCCTTGGGGGTGGGGAGGTGCCAGAGAAGATCCTCAACCTTCGTAAGAGTCGTGACTAATGGCAGGTGCAGAAATAGGAGTCTGCATTGTCTGCTCACCATTACGGCACTGGAGCAGGAGAGGGTGTTGGGGAGGAACACCCCAGGTGGCAAGAATAGCTTCTTCAAGTCCTCCACAGTTTTCCCTCTCCCAGCAACCATTCAGCAAATTTCTCCTCAAAAGTTTCAGATAGTGGTGAGGGCTGATTCCCCGGTCTTTACTGTCCTTAGTTATCACTCTCAAGCAGTGAGGGCTCCCTCTGGGGTAATGGTCTGTGGCACTTTGGACTATCTATGGGATCCTTAAACTCTACTAGGGCCAGGAAAGTGTGGGTGAGCAGATTAGCATGCCGACCCACCACCACAGGGTTTTGTAAACCTTCCACCTTGGAAAGTACTCCCTGTACAGTGTCCGTATTGATACCCAGGGGATGTCCAGGATAAGCATAGCATTTTGGGGGTCGATCTCCTCCCAGTACACCACTCCACCAGCCGTGCACAGCCACTTCTGTCGGGTACCCATTTTTTTCTTAACAGTGGTTCAGTAAATATGGCCACTAGAGGACACACAATCCCAGCGGTGAGCCTCAAGATGTAACCCCTAGATGGCGCTATCCCAGGGGCTACTACCTGCCTGATTTGCCACTAACAGGTTGAGGCCTGGATCCAATGGCGGTGCCTCCACCCAGAGGTCAGGGTTTGCAATAGTTAAACTAACTTGGTCACAGCCTCTGGGACACTGCAACCCCCTTTCTTCTCACTAGTGGCCCACACAATATATCAGAATTACCTTCACAGTATACACTTACCCCCAGGTCTGGTTCCGCACTGGGATCTCCTGTGAAATGAGATACAGTGCAACAATCACAGTACAGTACTTAACATAGACAAATACCCTCAGGCAGTATAACTTTGCTGAAACAAGCAGCTCTGATTTATTTAGGGGATATAACAAGGACAGGGGAAATCAGGTTAATTAGCTTATCACTCTAATAATCTACCTATGGCTCTGTGAAGGCCTATCCCTATCAGTTACTGTCCCTGGGTACCCAAGCCCTAGTGGCTAGTCCAAACCCGTGGCAGCTGGTAGGGGCCCTTTCACACAGAGAAAAGGAGAATTAAACAGTCAGCAGTACAGTAATTCCATTTGGATTTAATGTGGCATTCAACAGGGAGCGACCCTGAATTAGTACTCACGACCTCCAAATAAGATAGGGTCCTTCAATGTCAGCAGGGCTCACTTGAGGTACACAAACCTCTTCCACACATCCATATAAAAGAAAGCACTATACCAGGCAGGCTGCATCTGTATCCCGATCGCAATACTGCACAATACCCAGGAGAACACACAGCAGATTCAGTTCCTGACAGACCGAGTGTAATTTTCAGCAATTCCTCCAGTCTTCACAGGGTGAGCCTGGTTTCTACTCTTCAGAGATCCTTTGATTCTTTTCACAGGACAGATTCAGTCCTAACAAGCTGCAGACGGAACTCTGGGCCTTACACACGTTTTTGACTAAAACTGCACACTGAAAAGTACAGGGCTCCTTCCTTCTTCACTGCCAAAGCTCAACTGAACTCCAACCGACAAAACCGGGCACTTCCTTTGAGTTCCTCCCAGTTCTTGACTGGATTGGCTGTCACTCACAATAGACTGCTGCTGTTGGTCCAAAAGGCACTGAAGTCTAAACTACATCTCCCAGAGTCACTGCCTATACAATCCTCTTGTGGCTGGCTCAGATTATGAGTCCAAGTTCTGATTCGTCCAAGGCACCATTTTAGAGCTAGCTTACCCCACACTGATTGGTCCAGTTCAGCAGTTCAAAACTAGAATGGGAACTAGCAGACACAGTTCTGACTGCAAAGAAAGCAGGTTAGACAAACTGTAATTTCATTATTACTCTAAATAATTTCTGGTAAACAGTTACATCTTTCAGATAGGTTCCCTTTGCACTCCTAGTGACTGCAAAATTAAGTGAATTGGCAGCAGCTCGAGTGGTACTCAGAGAAGCACACAGTCCCCCCATACAACTAATTATGTCTGCAAGCAGACAGCTTCTAAAGAGACAGTACCAGAGGCTCTAAAACACTCACTGATAAATGGCTTAAATGCCAAACACCATTCAGGCTTGGAGCATTCAAGCAAGCTCCTGAAGTCTTTTGGGAACCCCCATTTGCAGGAGGTTACATTTATTTGTCTGTTTTTGCTGTTTGGAATGCTGTCTGATATAGCTGCACCAGCTGAAAGAACGGCAGAAAAATGCAGCCCACTTTGACGTATAAACTCTTGTTTTTTTTTGGGGGGGGGGGGTAGAAACTAGCCTCCCATAAAGCAGTCTCACCGAAAGCATCTAAAAAAATCTTAAGCAACTCCATTATAGCCAAAATTAAAAAGGTTTACTGGACAGATTCATCTCTGCCTCTTGCTCCAGGCTCCTGAAAGTGCAGCTGAAGCCTAGCTCAGAGCACCATGCCCACGCAGTCCTGTTCCAGTCAACATCACCCAACTCAGCTGGAGACCCACAGCTGCTTCCACTCAGCTCTGCATTCTCACAGCTTCCACCATCTGTCTCCCAGAGCGCAAGGGAGCTGGCTCATCCACACTGCCGGTGAACCGGTGCATTCCTTGATCATTACACTACTCATTCCTGTGCGTCACTTGGGGAGTAAACAGCTGTCAGTGCTGGCATTCAGGGCAGCACTAAGTGCCAATTGCAAACCAGTGCCTTTTACCTAAAAAATCTGCGTTAAAATAAATTAGAATTCATAAAGAAACTTCAGAAAGTCTAAAAATTAACTGCAGTTACTGTTCAGAAAACAGCACTATTTCAGCGGTTTGGCTCGTTGTCCTGGAACTAGATTACGGAAGACCTGAAACTGACCACTCTCGAAAACTGTGAACTAAGTAACACCCAGTAGAAAAAAACCAGGAGTCCCAGGAAGAGTCTGAGAATACCAGAATATGAACTTGCAGTAAAAATTCCGAACTAGCACAAAAAGAGATGAACTGGGCACATACCAGGTACATGAAGACAGAAATCCTATTTTATTGACTAAATAGCATAACACACATGATCGAGCTAACACCTCTACATATCGACTTGGGACACTGAGTCGTCCTCAGAGGTATGGGCTCCTTTATTGTAAATTCCTCAGTAAAAAGTCCCACTTTGGGGGAGAATTATCAGAATACAGCTCTTTTTAACTGCACTTGTGGGGAAAAAATCACTGCAATGGAGGGAAAAAGGATTACAATTTGGGGGAATTTTGCTGAACTACATGAACGTTTTCTGTAATTTGGCATTTTTTTCCTCACAATTGCGAGATATTGTACATCCTGTGGATGTACATCGGGGAAGCAATGGTGCCCTTTACTGCCGGCTGTGCTACTGCTATTTGTGCATAAAGGACACAGGTACCCATGGCCCGTGAGCCCTGACACCGATTCCCCAAATCTGAATAGCTTTGTGGCACTTTCCTTTTTTAGTCGCCACATTTCCCATGCTGTTTTTTTGTCATTTATTTTACTGGACAAACTAAATGACAAAGTCCGGCATCTATCACCAACCTCCACACCCCAGCTCCTGTGTATACATTTCCTGCGGATGGTGGCAGACCCATGGGACTCAGTTGCATGCAGGAGGGCATGGACAAGTAGGAGAGATGAGAGAACATGTAAGATTAAAAAAAGGAATATGGGGTCTTGCTTATTTTATTTGCTATACTGGAACATTGTTTAATCAAGTGATACCCCATCAAGGGAGGTCTCTTTTGCAAAAGCGAGCTTAATACCTGGTTGCTGAAGCAGAGCCGACATGTTGCACATAAATTATTACAGCACGTACAATGCAATGTTGGGGGGCTGAGATCAGCATGCTGCAGTAAGCAACAGGGAGTGGACACAAGTCCATTCTCAGTAGAGAGGGTCCGGAAGGGATTGGCAGCCTTAAAGGAGAATACGATGATGGGGCCAGATGAGATTTATCCAAGGGTCCTAAAGGAACTGAACAGAATGCAGGTCGCCCCTCTGGCAGTGCTTTTTAGCAACCCCAGTTGAGATAGGGACGTTCCAGAGGACTGGAGGAGGGCCAGTGTGATCCCTCTGCACAAAAGCGGCAGTAGGGAGGATGGTAGCAACCACAGAACAGTCAGTCTCACATCAGTGGTGGGAAAGTTAATAGAGACACTACTGAGAGAGAGGTTTGTGATGCACCTGGAAGTAAAAGTGCTACAGGGCCACCGGCAGCATGGTTTCACAGGAGGGAGGGAGGTTATGTCAAACTAATCTCACAGATTTCTTTGATTGCATTACCAGGGAGGTGGATCAAGGGAGAGCAGTGGACACGGCCTATCTGGACTTCAGTAAGGCTTTTGACACTGTGCCGCACAGGAGGCTAGTTAAGAAACTAAGCAGCCTGGGGATTAGGGGAAAAATGACAAGCTGGGTATCAAACTGGTTAAGGGATAACAGGGAAAGGTTGGTGGTAAACGGCAGCCACTCAGGCGATAGAAGTGTGACTAACGGGGTGCCACAGGGTTCGGTGCTGGGACCAGTCCTCTTCTGTGTCTTCAAAAGTAAAAGTGTTGAGGAGCTTGAGGGTAAGGTGTGTCTATTTGGTGATGACATACAAATCTGCAACAGGGTCGACACTCAGGAAGGGGTGGACAGAATGCAAAGGGATCTGAGGAAACTAGAGGAACAGTCTAGGGGGTGGTACCTGGGTTTCTATGCCAAAAAGAAAAAGGTTATGTACTTAGGGCAGTGGACTCCAAGGGCTGTGTATAAGATGGGTGAGTGGAGGTTACAGTCACCAAACAAGAAAGAGACCTAGGAAGGACAGCCCTCATTTTGCCACTCTGACCCCCCATATTGGTCAACTGTCCCACATTAGGAGAGATGTCCCTCATTCAACACCTTAAACCCCACCTTTGTCTATTCCTTTCGACTGTCTCATATTAGCAGGGAAGTCCCTCATTTTACCCGAGAATCCCTCTGTCCATACCTCTCAACTGTCCCACATTAGGAGGGAAGTCCCTCATTCTACCCCTCAGAACCCCTCTGTCCATACCTCTCAATTGTCCCACATTAGGAGGGAAGTCCCTCATTTTACCCCTCAGAACCCCTCTCTTCATACCTCTCAATTGTCCCACATTAGGAGGGAAGTCCCTTATTTTACCCCTCAGAACCCCTCTTCATACTTCTCAACTGTCCCACACTAGGAGGGACAGTCCCTCATTTTATCTCCCAGAAGCCCTGACCCACATTAAGAGGGATGTCCCTAATTTGACAACTCAGACCCCCCCCCCGTCTATTCTTTTCCAATGTCCCACATTCAGAGGGACATCCCTCATTTTGCAGTTTAGAAATTCTCTGTCCATATCTCTCAAGTGCCCCACATTAGGAGGGATGCCCCTCACCTGACCCTTCAGAAGCCCTCTGTCCTCACAGGTCGGGTGCTATCCCACATTCCACACTAGGATTGTATGCAAGACGTAAGCAAGGTATCGTGACAATCTCTGTTATTCACTGAATGGTAAACTCTGTAAACATGAAAGCATAAACCAGCATGCAGTGTTCTGAGCTGCTGTTCCCATGACTGGACCATATCAAACATTCTGCCTCTTTTTCCCAACATTCTGTGGGTCAGTGTCCCACAATTGAGTGATAAAGAGGTTGAGAGGTTTGGGTAAAACATAGCAAGAATCTAACCAAGAAAAGTTGGCAAAAAGGAGCAACAGCTGTGTGAAGCTTTTAAGCACAGCTTGTTTTAAGTTCCACAGTTCAATTCCCCCAGTGCTGAAGCAGCATTAACAAACACACACACACACTCACTCACACAGTCACTCACTCTGTGGTTAACCTGAGGTCAACCGTCCAGTAGTGAAACATTAACAGTACAAAACAATTTGTAAAAATGCCCCCAAGTAAAAGAAACATTCCACTGTCCACTCCAACAATGGACCCTGCCCTCCTCCCTCCAGAGTACCAATTTCTAAAGAATGTGTCATGCCTATTCTTGGAGATAGAGCATGAAGTAAGCGTGGGGGAGGACCAAACATCTCTGAGGGAAGAAGTAATTAATTTTAACAAGGTGGGAGTCCACACATTCATTACTTCATTGATAAAATTAATGTGGTGCCTTGTAAGAAATGTTATGGGAGGGTCCTAAGTAAGTGCCTGGCTGTACCTGGTGCTCGTTTAACAAGGCAGATGGTGTAGAACAATCAAGCTAAGCAGAACAGTCATCACAAGGGACCATAAGGGATCAATCTGCTCAGAGGGTTCTGTCCTTCATGGTTCTTTTCTTCACCATCTAACAAGAGTGAGTCAAAAAGTTCATGCCACTATTTGCACGTGGAAAATGTTGGCACCCAGTGCAAAAGAGGACTTTCTTTTTTGGAATAAACATCCCCATGTTTTGCCTAGTGGTTAGAGCACAGAGCTGTGAACGTGGAGACAAAGGTTTGAATCCCACACTCAATACTTACTCAATGTGTAACCCTGAACAAGTCACAGTTGAAGAAGAATCAGCATTTACATAGTGCTTTTCATGCACACCGTATCCCAAAGCGCTTTACAAGCAATGCTAGAATGGTAGTGAAGTGACTGAATGTGTAGTGGCAGCCATACCACACATTAATACCCACACCCACACACAGCCTTAGACAACTGCATGAACCAATTCTTATCTTCTCTGTAATTTCTCTGTGCAGTTTCAATCTCACTGTGCAGTTGTTGGCAACATTCTCTTCCCCTACAACTCCCAGATAGTAAGTTATTTTGTGAGTCCATTGTTCGCATATGCCATCTGATGCCACTCTTCAGGTTACTGGGGAGATCTCATGTGGAGTGCCGTACTGAGTACTGGCCACCACATCTCAGAAAGGATGTGTCAAAAGTGAAGGGGAGCACAGAGGAGAATGACAGAAATGATAAAAAGTGGGTCCAGCTCAACGGCACGGTGGTAGCACTACCGTTCGCAATGCTGATGACCTGGGTTCGAAAGCAAGCCTGGATCGTCAGAGGGCTGGCCAGGGAAAGGACAGCTGAGTGTCCCAGCGATGCTCACCTCCCTCTAGGGATGGAGAGTGAATGGCCACCACTGCAACACCGCCATCAGTGTGACCACATGTGGAGATGCAGCCGGAGCCATGGATTGAGGGAGGAGGATGTCGATGGCATGATGTTTGAGTCACTAAGGCCCTCACGACATCAGGGGGAGGGACAAAAAATGGGAAAATCTCCTCTACCGATGCAGGATGCCGTTCACTGCCAGTCATAAGCTCCACACCACCCACTGGGCTGTCCACCGCGATCACCAAAGCTTCTACTCTGCCAGGGTTTTATGAGCCTGTCCGCAGGCAGCCCTTACCACAGGGGAGTTATCCATGGGGGAACATGCCAGGTGTGGGTAAATCCCAGGGATGGAGAGTGACGAAGCTGGATGGGCGATCGGCCCAATGGGGGTCAGTCGTGGTTGCAGGTGGCAAAAAACACAGTAAATAAAAAAAAAAAATGATGAGGTTTTGGGGGGACTATAAGGAGTGGTCAAGGGTATGGCGGCTGGGTTTCTATACAAAAAAGTACAAAATCATGCACCTAGGGCACAGAAACCAAGGGGCAGCATACAAAGTGGGAGAAGAGATACTGACAGTGACCAAACTGGAACGGGACCTAGGAGTAATCACATCTGATTATCTCAAGGTGGCAAGGCAGTGGGATGGGCTAGTGGAGTGTTGGGGTGCATAGGGAGGGGTGTCACCAGCAGAAGAAGGGAGGAAGGAGGAGGTGTTGCCACTGAACAGATCGCTGGTGAGACCCTACCTGAGGTACTGTGTTCAGTTCGAAGACCACATCTCAGGAAGGGCATAGACAAAGTGGAGGTAGTCCAGAAGATGGCAACTAAAATTGTGCAGGGTCTGCATCAGAAGCCCTATGAGGAAAGACTGAAGGACCTCAATATGAACACCCTGAAAGAGAGAAGAGTGGGGGGAATGATACAGACCTATGTATACCTCACAAGGGTAAATAAGGTACAGGAGGGGAGTATTTTGCAGAGGAAAAGATGTACACAAATAAGGGGACATGCAATGAAACTGGAAGGGGGAAATTCAAGAGATGTGAGGAAGTACTTCTTCACTGAAAGAGTGGTGGATGACTGGAACAGTCTTCTGGCAAAGGTGGGGGGATGAAATCAGTCGTGGGCTTCAAGCATGCATGGGATAGGCACAAGGGACTCATAATGGGAAGCAAAGGGAGGGAGCCTGAGATCAAGTAGAATCTGCTGTACACAGAACACAGAAACATAGAAATTGTCGGCAGATAAGGACCATAAGGCCCAACTACTCTGCCCGTTAGCCAAATACTTGACCCTATCTGGTCAGTGGCTGACTGGGTGGGCCAAGTGGTCTTTATCTGCCGTAAAATTCTATATTTCCGTGTTTCTATGTTTCTATGCTATGAACAACGCAGGAAAGAACTGAATCTGTTTTCCCTTGGAAGGTGTGTAAGAGGGGCTATGATAACCGTACACAAAGTGCTAAAAATTATACATCATTGAATAAATGATATTTAAAATTAAAGGGAAGGACATCAGTGACCGGGAACCACAGTTATCAACTAGAAGTATGATACCTCAGTACTAAAAATAGAAGGAATTGCTTTTTTTCCCCAATTTGCTTTATCCTCCCGGTCACAGGCAGAACCTCCTTCCACCTACTGCCAGATGCCTAGCTGCAATCTGGCTGAGACTCCGTCACCTATCAGCCCACCCGTGACACACCATTGTGCTCTCCCTTGGCTTATACCCCCTAGTGCCGGGTAAACCTTCAGCTCCACAGCATTTCTTCCCCACATCAATCTGGCCACCCACGGAAGAGGTGAAGACTAATGGTGTCCCTGGCGGATGGTGGCGTAAGTCCAGTGTGGGACGTGGTTTGCCGGCAGAGGCTTCATCCACCCAGTCCTGCATCATTTTCTACTGTTCTCCCCCACCCACCCACCACCACGAGCATGCAACAGGATTGGCTGCCAGTGTGGCCTGACACAGCCAACCCATGGACGTGCTCAAACGGTCCACTCCTACCAGTGACTTATTCCCTTGCACTACCACCTGTGGTCACCCAGGTGGCGTAATAAGCAGGATGTGACATCTCCCTCCCGAAGGAGAAATGCGTCCTGTGGAACACTCAAGGCCCCCATCCAGCCCTCCGACGGCCCAGGCTCATTCCTGAACCCAGGTTGTCAGCATCATGAGTGGCAGCGCTACCACTGCACCGCTGGCCAGCTCAGGAATGTCCATACCCAAAGAGAAATTACCATGTAGAACTCACTGCTGTCAGAGTAGTTTCCTATAATATGAACAAGGAAAATATTGTGTGCTCGTCACCCAAAAAAAACGGACACTAGTAGATGATTTTGATTAAGTGCACTTCACTAGTTTATTCAGTGACCACAGGTGCAAAAAAACTAAGAACAGACCCACAGGCTGCATGTACCAAGAAGTACTTCGAGTTACATGACTCTAGTTTATTCAGCAACCACGGGTACAAAAAATTTAAAATAGACTTGCAGATTGCACGTCACCTGATGTGTTCTGAGCATGTGACTCCTTATTGCAACAGTAACTGCTGATCAGTAAACTCTGAAACTTGAATTTTTTTTTGTAATCCTGAGATGTAAACAGGGCTCAGTTGGCAGATCATCTGCCTCTGGTCCAAAAGATCATGGAATTCAAGTCTCACACCAAGACTTGGGCTCATTCCTAAAAAGCTAGCATTGCACTGCAGTGTTGGCGGTGGTGGTGGTGGTGGTGGTGGGGGGGGGGTCGGTTTAGTTCCGTGCTGTTGAGGTGTGCTAGCCCTCAGATCAGACGCTAAACCACGGTACCTTCTGCCCATCTCTGATGCTGCCCTAGTGGTTGTCCAAGTGGAAGTCCCATAGCCCACGGACACTCTTGTAGGTGTAGAGGATCCCCCTGGTGTCCTGACTAACTTATCCCCTCCTAGTAAAACAGTTTAGGCAACTATCCATGGCTGTGTAGGTGTCGATGAGCAAAATGGCTGCAACTGTATGCTTACAGTCACTAACTACTGGTCCCGCTCCTAAAGGGCTTCGAGATACAGTATATATGAAAAGCGTTATAACAATATAACATTTTCATCTTCACCTATGGTCATAGATCCCACACAACTTGACTACAAGGTACCCCCTGATGAGGACCTACATGGCCGAAGCACCCAGGCACCCGGTAGTGTGTCTGCCTCACCAGTGCTTTCTTTTCATTGGTATATAAATCAGTTTAGCCCAATTAGTTTCTGCAGTGACATGTCTGTGTTCTGTTATTGCTGTATGCGCCGCATCCTGGTTTGGTGCATTTGAATTTGGGAATATGCTCTTGCTGAGGCTGCACTGGTCTGGACCCTACCTGTGCTGCTGTGCGCAGGCCATTCTTGTTTTCTTCTGTCTGCAAGTGGCCCCTGCTGGGAGACTTTGGGACCAGACTATGACAATTTGTGTTGTTTTCAACCCCATGGAGTTCAACACATCCATTCCCTGCTTGTAAGGGATGGTATTCAATCACAACTCTGCCCCTGGTCTTCAGATAAAGGTTTTTCCCAGCTTCTCACACACAACCTAACTTCTCCCCTCCTGCTGCGCTGCTAATCCCTAGCGAGACTTCATTCATGCTGGATTGCTATAGCAACAGGCTGATGGGAACTTCTTATTTTGGTACATATTCAGAATCAGTCGTAAAACGCAACTGGAAAATCCCCAGCTAGGATCTGCTGTCAAGTTCTACAGTGGCGAGAGAAAAAAAGGAGGTAAATTGTTTCAGCTCAGCAGACGTTGCATTAGAAAGCCTAAAGCCCAGCAGGGACAGGGAGGCATTAGCAATAATTCTGCTCGAGTGACTGATGGTCTCAGGATACTGCAGAAATGATGCTCTAGGAACATCACTTTGCATTATAGGTTTGAGTTCTGCTGCAGCAGTCTACAGTCTGGATTAGTTTTAACAATGTTTTCTTGCGCTTCCCTGGTCCCTCTGGCACCCTGTACTACTTCAGGCCATCAGAGCCACCTGCTGCCCACCACACTTCTATCCTGCCTCTCAGTAACCACCTCCTGACTAGAGAGCCAGCTAATTTAAACTTTGCCTTGGCGAAGCATTGCCAAGTTGTTACTGGCATCACCAGCTTTGCACCTGGCCATTTTTGCAAAGTTTTCTGCGCAAAGTGGCACTTTTTCTACAATGTCTTCATAAAAGTGACAATTTCACGTGCAAATTTTGGTCTTTTCGCATACAAAAAAGGGCCACTTCACTTGGAAAAAAGTCTGTTAAGCCGATTCACAAACTTTGTGAAGTTCTGTCAGAATGTCGTTTTCAACCTCGCAGATCTCTACTCCAGACTGCTCAGGTGTTCCATGTCTGCAGCTTATCCCTACCAGTGGCTACTGTGCTGCCACCAGTGGAGGAACTGTCTTGGGATAATGAAGCCAAAACTGGAGGGGGGGGGGTGACTGGCATGGCAGGAGTGTAAGGGCACCAGATTGGGGTATATTTTTACCCTGTTCTCCCTGCCCACCTCCCACAATGGCATACATGCTGCAGTACGTGTGTGTGTGTGTGTGTGTGTGTGTGTGTGTGTAGGGGGGGATGTTTGAGGGTATGTGAACACAGGCACCCACCTCCCCAATGACACACACACACACACACACACACGCACACACACACACACACAAGGCGCTGCAAGACAGCAAGGAAGGTAGCATCCTTCAACACGTTCAGTCACCCTCCCTGCTGGCTTCCACCCCTGCCATCCTGGGTTTGGGGAATAAATCAGGGTCACCAGCATGTTGGGCGGAGACCCCACTGCTCTGGGCTATGGAGTCAGCAGTATAAACAATTGTAGCAAAACCTCACATTAGTCTTGTAGAGTGTCACTTGCTCAGTTGGCAACACTCTAGCCTGTGAATCAAGAATATCGGACATGGCAAGGCAATGTTATTTAAATGGTGCCCAAACCCAGGGGCGCTGAGCACTTGCATACTAACATACTAAAATGCCAGCAGAATAGGCCTAACGGTCTTTTATGTCTGCTTGTTTGGTCAGCCCCCACCCTGGGAGCTGACCTTGCTGCCCTCCTCTCCCTCTCTGGCCTCTTCCCTTCCCAGTCCCGGATATTCTCGCTGCACTGGTTCTTGCTTCCAGAACCCTTCCCCTGTACCTGTTCCATCCCCTCTTGAACCTCTCCACCGTTTCTGCCTCCACCAGCCCTCTGGGCAGCGCATTACATGGCTCCATCACCCTCTCAGTGAGTAGCACCTCTTCCTTTCTCCCTGAATCCCCCCTCCAGTTTCCACCCATGCCTTCTAGTTGCCCCCTTCCTTGAACACCCTGACTGCTCCTCCCTATTTATCCCTTCATGAACCTGAAGACTCTCATCATGTCCCCACCGGTCCTTCTCTCTTCCAACATGTACACATTTAGTTTTTTGAGCCTCTCCCATAGGTCCTATCCCCCAAGCCCCAAATCATTTTGGTTGCCCTCCTCTGGACCCTCTCCAGGAGTTCAATGTCCCTCTTTAAATGTGGCCTCCAAAACTGCATACAGTACTCGAGGTGTGGCCTCACCAAGCAGTTATACAGTGGGAGTATCACTTCCCTCCTTCTGGAGGTGAGCCCCCTAGCGATGCATCCACTTCACAGAAAGTTTGGTTAAACACGATACAGCTAAAACGACAAATAATAATCCAGTAATAAATAAACGCAGCAAAATATTAAACAGTGGTACTATGCCCCAGAACACATGGTGAACAAATGAGTTTTCAGAATGGATTTAAAAATGGTCAGGGAAGGGACACCGCCTACCTTGGGAGAAGGGCATTCCATTGAAGCAGAGTTGCCACTCCAAATACCCCTATTTCCCGAGGACTTTAGGCGAGATCTTTGGACAGATAAGAGGCCCGCATCCACTGACCGAGTGGGATGGTCAGGAGTGTATGGGGTCAGGAGGCCTTTCAGGTAGGTGGGACCCAGACCGTGCAGGGCCTTGTAAGCACACTGGCAGCCAGTGCAGAGCACAGAAAACTAGGGTGATACGCTCAAACCGGGAGGTACAAGCAACCAGCCAAGGCTGCTGCATTCTGAACCAGCTGCAAGCAACATAGCAACTTTGTGGATAACCCCTGATAAAGAGCATTACAGTATTCCAGTCTTGACGAGACAAGGGCACACACCAGTGTTGCTAGGTGAGACAGCTGAAGAAAGGGCCTGATCTGAGATATTACGAAGATGATAAAAGCCACTACAGACAACAGCCAACATCTGATGTTCTAATGCCCACCTGGAGTCCACAGAGACCCCCAAGATTCCTTACCCTATCTACAGCCTTGAGAGCAACAATGTTTAAAAAATAGTGAAACAGTGCAACAACTCAACGCTGATGAAATAAACCGATCCAGCTCCACCAACAGCACCTCCGTCTTGGAAGGATTCAGTCTAAGCCAGCTGCCCACTATCCAATTCTGAATTTCCCTAAGGCACTTGGTCAGTTCTGAGATAGTTGCCCTGTCATCAACAGCACAAGACACACCGACACTGCAAATGGGGGAACGTGCACGGTACTGCCACTGGCATTACTGCACGCCACCTCCTCCACCACAGGGGAGGAAAAAAGCTGCCAGCTAGTAGCATGAAACCAGTCCCTCGGAGGCTCTGCATCCAGCCAGCTGGGCACCTCTGGAGAGAACTGGATCCTGTCTCGTTGGGGCTATAGGGGGGGCTCTGCTGACCCTGCCAGGAGGGGCAAACCCTGGGGAAGCTCCGGAAAAGGTAAGTCCCAGTGTGCTGTGGGGACTGGTGGATGGGGGCCAGTCAGCAAGGGGGCTATCTCTGCCCCACTGTCCGACCTCTTCAACCTCTCATTCGAAATGGTAGCATCCCACCAGTCTGGAAGCATGCCATTGTTCTTCCCCTACCTAAGGGTGGTGATCCTTCCTTACCAGGGAACTACCATCCCATATCCCTCCTTCCCACCCTTGCCAAACTGCAAGAACACTTGGTTCTTGCCCAATTCTCTTCTTATCTCTCTAACTCCAACTTTTTCACTCCCTTCCAATCTGTTTTTTTGGAAAAAACACTACCACCACCTCCCACATTAGGCTTACTGATTCCATCCTCTCAGGGATGGACAGTGGTCAAATCACGTCTGCCTTTTCTGTCGACCTAGCCAAGGCTTTCGACACAGTTTCCCACTCCCTTTCCTCAGCAGGTCTTACTGACTCAGCCATTAACTGGTTCACAGCCTACCTTGTAGGTCAGACTCAGTCAGTCAGAATCGCCGATTCCACATCCCCCACCATCAACACTGGTGTCCCTTAAGGGTCCGTGTTGGGCCCTATACTTTTCTCCATATTTCTTAACGACCTACCATAGATACACAGATACATACACAGTGTCGGCAGATAAGGGCCTATGGTCCACCCAGTCTGCCCATCTGAGCTTGCAAGTTCAGTTTATGTTTTCCTAGAAGTCTGTTGCCCCTTACCCCTGACCTCCAGAATTCCTTTATGTCTATCCCATGCATTCTTAAATCCCGTGATTGTTTCAGCCCCCACCACTTCCTCTGGCAGGGTGTTCCACTTGTCCAACACCCGTTCTGTGAAGAAATTCTTCCTCATGTTTCCTCTGAATCGTCCTCCCTCCAACTTCATCCCATGCCCTCTAGTCCTGGAACATCTTTTTCGCTTAAAAATAGTGTATTCCTGCCCTGTTCCTCCTGTGAGATACTTGTATATCATATCCCCTCTCCCTCCTCTCCTCCAGGGAGTACATGTTCAGTTCCTTCAACCTGTCTTCATAAGACTTGTGATGCAATCCATGCACCATCTTTGTTGCCCTCCTCTGAACCTTCTACCCTGTCTATGTCTTTACGTAGGTATGGTCTCCAGAACTGTACACTGTACTCCAGGTGGGGCCTCACTAGTGTCTCGTATAGCAGAATTATGACCTCCCTTTTCCTGCTGGAGATGCCCCTGCCTATACATCCCAGCATCGTATTTGCTTTACCTGCTGCCTTGTCACACTGTTTCTCTGGGGTGCACCCCATCTGGCCCCATTGTATTATTTCCATATAACCACACACCTTGTCATGTGTTATCCCTTAGAGGTACATTCTGCAGCTCCCCAGAGGGTGGCGCTACAGAAAAGGATGCTGCAGGGTCAGCCCCTGGGGATGATTTTGCATCATCATCATCATGTCCTAGGGAAAGCTATAAAAGAGGTCTAAAGGGACCAATTAAGTGGTCCTAGAAAAAAAGGCCATGTTTGTTGAAAAAAAATCCATAGTTCAGGACAGATGTGAGGTTGTCAGAAAATAATTTACAGTCATGTGACATGTTTAAACTAATGAGGCTGCACTGACGCAGTCACCACAGGCTCCCAAATACCCACTGCAGCTAGGACAGTTTTCTGTTTTTTGAAATTAAGCCCGAAGCAGGGCTCTAGATTCACATACCAGCGCACCATTTTTGTGTTTATGTGTACAATCTGCAGTTCCTAGGGGGCTGTGCTGTAGGACATGATGATGATGATGATGCAAAATCATCCCCAGGGGCTGACCCTACAGCATCCTTTTCTGTAACGCCACCCTCTGGGGAGCTGCAGAATGTACCTATAAGGGATAACACATGACAAGGTGTGTGGTTATATGGAAATAATACATACTTTGTGTGGCCGTTAGGCACGAGGCATTGCCAAGTGCCACAACTCCTGAGAAGTGCTGTATTTCTGTATGCCTGCACATTCTGGAGTGGGTTATTCCACTTATAAAATGGGCTTTTGTTTGTTGAAAAAAAATCTATAGTTCAGGACAGATGTGCGGTTGTCAGAAAATAATTTACAGTCATGTGACATGTTTCAACTAATGAGGCTGCACTGACGCAGTCACCACAGGCTCCCAAATACCCACTGCCTGTCCCCTTTTGTACACTGCCCCAGATTTACTCCTCCAGAGCTTGGTGGCAAGCAGGAGAGCCAGGCAGAACTTTCCAGGAGAGCGAGGAGCAAAAAGAACTCAGGGGCCGCAGTAAGGCATGGGGAGGGGAGACAAGTGCCACAATCAGGCATGTGGAGGGGAGACAGAGGCTGTACCCTTTCTAAAAGAGAATGGCATATGACAGTCACTTGACACTCTAATGTGAGAGGCCATGAATCTAAACATCTGTTCCATTTCATGGTGTTCCTGCTAGAAATGTAACACACTGGATCTAACAACCTCTGACTGCTTGAGGGCAAACGACAATGCAGGAGGGAAAGGGTTAATGTGACTGTAACATAATTGACCTATAAAAAACAGAAAGGTAGCAAGTAGCAGGTACCAGTGCAAGAATGCTGCTGGGTAACTCTCAGGAGGTGCTGAAGTACAAACCACTATGCCAGCCTATTAAGGAATCAAAAAGGCGGCTCCTCATTGCCTCGATGTAGCATGCTTTTGTTAGTCCCACTACCGGCTCAAATGGCGGGTACACAGTGCGAGACGGGCAAAAATGTTTGCACAAGGAGCAGCTCCTTTGTTCAAAAAGTGAACTGTTCAAACCTGAAAAGAGGCCAAAAGAGGGGTTAAAAGGCCGTAAAGTAAATTATTACAAGAGGGCAGACTGCCAAGCAAGAGAGAGAAGCCGATGGCCCTCCTTCTACAAAGGCCTTTTTTTCTAGGACCACTTAATTGGTCCCTTTAGACCTCTTTTATAGCTTTCCCTATGAAGTATTGGAGCTACTGTCTTCCATGGCTCCCAGCTCAGTGCCAAAGCAACAACCTCAGTAGCTGTAATCAGTAAAGTCAGACACTGAGAAAAGCATCCTGTTAATTAGAAATGCTGATACAGAAGCCAATGTACTTGCTTTTCTATTGTTTTTTTTTGTGTGCATTTTAACCATTTAGTGGCAACTGTGAAGTGAAGCAAAATGGCAGCAATGAAAAGGCATTATAAAAAGAGTCTATAAATAAATACATGCGCTGGGGAGAAAAACATAAAATACTACAATGCCTACAGAACTACGCCAAGCACAACCATAAGGACACTTGGAGTCAGCAGTACGAGCAGAAGGCTTAGAAGGTTACAGAGTCAAAACAATCATGTTCTTGTATTTTTTTTTTTTTTTTTGCATATATAGCTGTTTGAACCCCATTCTGCTGCCTGCACCTCTTGTTCAGGCATATCCTCATTGACCTTCCAATCTCATCCATCATTCCAACCGCCGCTGAGGCCGACAGGGATCCACATTGGGCAGGACCCAAGGTGCCAGTGCCAGCATTCCGGGATGGTGTCATCAGGGATTTTTCTTTTTATATGTTAATATGTATGGTGAGGGGTGTCTCTTACGAGGGTAGAGCACGTCATCTCGTGCTGATTTAGTGCGAGAGGACACCAAAGCAAAACTGAGTGGTTCTGTCAGCCCAAAGCAACATGATAATGTTCTTATCCATAAGAGACACCTCCCTCATCTATAACATATTAAAGCACTCAAACTACCGTCAGAGAAAAAAATATAACATTTTTCTGAGAATGACGGTTTATGTGTACAATTTTTGCTGGTCTGCCCCGCTCTTTGGCCTATAATAGTGGTGGTTCTACTTACAATTGCTCATTGGCTTCTGTGGCCAAAGGACTGGTTGTTTTAGAACCTGCACTGATGACTTGCTGGCAGGTTTTGTGGCTAAACAGACTGCTTTTTAGATCTCTTTTATGTAGATCGGGATTCCTCTCACACCTAATTCTGCCGCAGCAATTCTAACAGGAACAGTGTGACATGCCAGCATCACCGCCGTGAGAATTAGTCGTGGGGAGAAGCGTGAGGCAGTAACTGTATGCTGAATAAGAGGTACAGTAATTCTGGCCTCAGACTGGTGGAGGTAGTTTGTGTGCTTTATAATCATTTACACTGCCATCCCAGGATCCCTCCCCCACCTCCCCACAGTGCCAAAGAAGCTTCCTACTGGCCTCCCGTGCCGCAGCACGCTCTAGGCATGCACCAGCCCCTGTTGAAAACCAAGCTCCATGGCCCACTGTGAGGGATGCGGTAGCACCTTGTACTGTGCTTGGCAGGTCTCCCCCTGCCCAGGACTGCACCACTCTGAACTCCCCAGGCTCGCTCCCAAACTTGAGTCAGCGGCATGGAAGCTTGCTGTGCTTTAACTGGGCCACTGGGTCATCCCATAAAATCATATTTTCTTATTACCCTTTATTAACCCAGGACAGCCCAACCGGGCTGTGCGGGGGGGGGGGCCTGCTTCTACCTCATTTTACAGCTGGGAGGGGCACTGCAGTACACAGAGGTCAAGTGACTTGCTTTAGATCCCACAGTGACCTACTGGCTGCAGTGGGATTCAAACCTGCAACCTTCTGGTTCCCATTTCAAACTAAATGGATTAAACTCCTTTATTTATTTATTTTTTTGCTCCTTCTCTGCTCGGCTGTCTCCCATCTGCAGCATCTCCCCCAAGCCGGACACCCAACATATATGGGACTTACTCTTACCTGCCTGGTACAGTACCCCACATTTGGAAGGGATCCAAATTTGCTGGCTGCACACTACCTCTCCACTTCCTGAATCTCCGATCCACCCCCCCACCGCGCACTGATGTTTTGTGATGTCTTCATAGGTCATAGTGCAGGGGTGCACTCCATTTACTTGAATGGAGTGTCTTTTTCAAATGTAATTTCTCAGTTGTAAATCGGGTTCTGGTACCTACCGATGCCAGTGTTCAACTAACAAACCTATTGTTAGTTGAACTCTGCCATCGATCGGGGGCTGGCCGAGGGGCAGGAGGAGGATTTACTGCCCAGCAGTCAGAGGCTGGCCAAGGGAGAGGAGGGTTTACTGCCTGGCAGTCAGAGGCTGGCCAAGGGGAAGGAAGATTTAGTGCTCGGCAGTCAGAGGCTGGCCAAGGGAGAGGAGGGTTTACTGCCTAGAAGTCAGAGGCTGGCCAAGGGGAAGGAGGATTTAGTACCCAGGAGTTGGCCAAGGGGGAGGAGGATTTAGTGCCCAGGAGTCGGAGGCTGGCTGAGGGGAAGGAGAATTTAGTACCTGGCAGTCAGGGGCTGGCTGAAGAGAAGAGGATTTAGTGACCAGAAGTCAGAAGCTGGCCAAGGGGGAGGAGGATTTAGTGCAAGACAGTCATGGGTTGGCTAAGGGGGGGTGGAGTTAGTGCCTGGCAGTCTGGAGCTGGCTGATGGGGAGGAGGATTTAGTGCCTGTGAGTCAGGGGCTGGCCAGTGGGGGGATTTAGTGACCAGCAGTCAGTGCCTGGTAGCGGGGGAGGAGGAGGATTCAGTGCCCAACAGTCACAAGCTGGATGAGGGGGAAGAGGAGTTAGTGCCCGGGAGTCAGGGGTTGGCCGAGGGGAGGAGGATTTAGTGCCTGACAGTCAAGGGCTGGCTAAGGGGGAGGAGGATTTAGTGCTCGGCAGTTAGGAGCTGGTCGAGGAGGAGGAGGAGGAGGAGGAGGAGGATTTAGTGCACTGTAGTCAGGAGCTTGTCGAGGGGGAAGAGGACTTAGGCCCAGCAGTCAGGAGCTGGCCAAGGGGCAGGAGGATTTAGTGCCCAGCAGTCAGAGGTTAGCCGAGGTTGAAGAGGATTTAGTGACTGGCAGTCAGGGGCTGACTGAGGAGGATTTAGTGTCCCGCAGTCAGGGGCTGGCCGAGGGGGATGATTTAGTGCCTCGCAGTCAGGGGCTAGCTGAGGGAGAGGATCTAGTGCCCAGGAGTTGCCCAAGGGGGAGGAGGATTTAGTGCCTGAAAGTCAGGGGCTGGCCGAGGGAGGATTTATCCCCCGGCAGTCGTGGGCTGGCCGAGGGATAGGAGGATTTAGTGCCCAGCAGTCAGAGGCTGGCCAAGGGCAGGAGGATTTACTGCCCAGAAGTCAGGGGCTGGCCTAGATGAAGAAAGATTTAGTGCCCAGCAGTCAGGCGCTGGCCGAGATGGAGGAGGACTGAGTTTCCCACATGATAGGATGCTCTCCTCCTCCAGGGAGGGTGCAACGGCTTGCTGCAACACTGCCACCTAGGGGAAAACAGGTGCTGGTCTGGCAAAGTCAGCTCAGGAAGCATGGGAAGTCAACGGGCAGACATAATGTGCATGCCTCCATTCTTGATGTCAGCATCAAAGGGAAGGAGGTGCAGGGGGAAAAACAGACAGGAAACCCCTGGCATCAGGTGGGATGCTTCGAGTCTCCCTTGAGGTTAACCACAGTGGCTGGCCTCCTCTTAAGAGCCCACCACGCTGAGGGACAACATATTGAAGGGCTTCTGCCATCTACCCTGGAAGGCCCTGCCACAAGTGGCAAACCTCGGATTTGCCAGAGAAGGTGGCAGATGGGAGTAGGAGTAGCTTGGAGGAAGGGGACAGTGCCAGTGATCAAGCGGAAGAAAAAACAAGTTATTCACCTGTAAGAGTAGTTTTACGAGTGGTATATGTTGTTCATCCAAACTTATTGGCATGTCCCTTTCCCCTTTAAGAATTGCCGGAAGTTTTCAAGATGGCTCCTCCCACCCACCTGGGTGGAATAACTCTCGGCTCCGCATCATCCACCCCATGACGCCGGATCTTAGCCTGCTGGAAGCCAGGTTTGTGTGTCCACAGCCGGGGAGGTCGGGTGGGTCCATGTGGATGAAAGTACAGTTGCGTAAGAACTTACCGTAACAGCAGATCTTCGAGAACAGCTCTTGCAGCAGGTTACACCATTAGGACTGAAGCCGGCAGGCGTCAGGACCCCACGGAAAAATTCTAGCTAGCTATCTTCAGCGGGGACCACCCCCGACGTCGGTCCCGCCTCCGACGTCAGGCGTAGTACATAAGGGGGCGGTCCCACCAGATTCCCTCAGTTCTCCGCTGAGACTTCCAGCCGCAGGCTGACATTGAAATGGAAACCGAGGATCCACCGTCAGAAGACAAATGGGAAAAAATCCCTGTTAACAAAGGCTTAAGCCATGTCTCCTCCAAGGGGGAAGGTGGGCGGGAAGGTACCTGCTGTAAGAGCTGTTCTCGAAGATCTACTGTTACGGTAGTTCTTACGTAACTGTCTATCTCGAGACACAGCTCTTGCAGCAGGTTACACCATTAGGACTGATTCCCAAGCAGTGGCGCTTGCAAACACTCTGGGAGGAGGAAATAGAAAAAACGTTCCAGGTCCTGAATCTAGGACAGGAGACCCTGTAGCACTGCCAGGCGAAGCCTGCTCTTACGCCCGTGAAGCGATGTCAGGCTATAATGCCTGATAAAGGTATGAACAGAGCTCCAAGTGGCTGCAGCACAAATGGCAGAGGTGGAGCAGTTTGAAGTGCTGCAAAGGATGTGGCCACACCTAGTAGTAGTATGGCCCCGGACTGCTCCTGGGTGGGGCTTTCGTTTGATATCATAACAGTAAGAGATGCACTGGACAAGCCAGCGAGACAGGGACTGTTTGGATACTGGTTGGCCCATCATCCTTTCGGCAAAGGAGATGAAAAGTTGCTCCGAAGTACGAAGCTGCTTAGTTCTGCTCAGGTAGTACCTTAAGCTGCGGTGAACATCCAGGGTGTGACATAGCGCCTCTCCTCTGTTAGAGTAAGTGGGAAGTAGACTGGCAGGTCAATATCCTGATTGAGATGAGTGTGGAAACCACCTTGAGGCAGAATTTAGGATTAAGTCTCAGGAGACTCTGTCCCAGTGGAAAATTAAATAAGGCTCTTTGCACATGAGGCCTGAAGCTCAAAACTCTTCTCGCTGACGTAACAGCAACCAAAAACAACGTTTTCCACAGAAAACGAGCTCGTAATCCGCTGCAGGTTCAAGGGAGAAGCATGGAGTTGCTCCAGGACAAAACAAGTCTCAAGGAGGCACTGGGTCCATAATGGCGCCCTAGGTGTAACACCCTCTTAAGAATTCTCGACAGGCATCTAATTGTGCCACTGTGTGCTGTCCACGAGGTGATAAGCTGAAATGGCACAGAGGTGCACTAATAGGGGAGTAGGCGAGACCCGAGCGGAAGGAGAGCAGGTACTCTAACACCGCTCACCGGACAACCCTAAGAGGAAAGGCAGCGGGCTTTGTGACCATAGACAAAAAGCGGCGCCATTTCATGGCGTGACGTCATGATGCGCTGGCCGGGCTTTCTGGCTGCAGAAAGGACTTCCAAGAACCTCTTGTGAGACCCCATGACGCAAGATGGCTATGTCTCTAGGAGCCATGCATGCAGGTTCAGTGGCGTAAGTCCGGTGGACCAATGAACCCTTCTCCTGAGACAAGAGGTGGGAGCTGAATGGCAATGGGGGCGGAGGTTCCCAGGACAGCTGAATTAGCAAGGAACCAGATCTGCCTGGGCCAGAAGGGACCAGGATCATTGTTGCATGCCCTGTGCAGTTTAGAAGAACTCTCTGGATCAACGGAAGGGAGAAGCGTGGGGAATCTGTCCGCCCAGGAGAGGACAACACGTCTACGCCAGAAAACACCAGGCCCTGGATCTAGCGAGCAAAAATTGGGCGCTTTCGTTGGATGGGGAGGCGACCAAGTCAATTCTGGAGTTCCCCATCGAAGAAACAGATCCTCTGCTACCTCCTGGAGAAGTTCCCACTTGTGGACTCTGGCCTGGAGCGACTCAGGCCGGCCTGCAATGTGTTGTCCACCCGGGAACATGTACTGTGATCAGGTTCGCACCGTGTCGGATTACCCAATCCCACACCTCATGGCCTCCCTGCAAAGGTAAGAGTGTCGCCTCCTTGTTTGTTGAGGTAATACATCACCGCGTGTTGTCTGTCTGGAAGCAGAAGAGTACTCGCGGGATCTCTGACTGAAAAGCCTGCACGGCATAAAGGACCGCCTCATCTCTAGGACGCTGATATGGAGGTGGGCCTCAGGAGATCCACATACCCTGGGACTTCACCCGTCCAGGTGTGCTCCCACCCTAGACCTGGGCGTCTGTGGTGAGGATTACCTCCGGGGACGGCGCTATGAACGGGACGCCCATAGAGAGTGTCCCTGGGTCTAGCCACCACTGCCAGTCTCGAATCGCGGTATTCGTGATTCTGACCAGATGCTGCATGTGGTCTTGCCTTTGGTCCCATTGCACTTTGAGCATCCACTGAGTTACCCGCATGTGGAGCCTTGCAAAAGGGACAATAGGAATGGCCGCAGCCATGTGTCCGAGCAAGCGAAGGACCGACCTGGCTGGGGCGGTCTTGTTCGACGAAAGCTCCCTGATGAGGGATCTGATGTGCTCCGCTCTGTCGTCTGGAAGAAATGCTCTTCCCTGAACGGTGTCCAGTACTGCGCCTATGAACTGCAGTATCTGCGACGGTACCAGGAGGGACTTCTCGTGGTTGATTAGGATACCCAGAGATCGAAACAGGTCCTGGGTGCTCTGGATCGCCGATAGCCTCTCTGGAGGCGGCCATGAGAAGCCAATCGTCCAGGCACGAGAACACATAAGGCCCCATGTCTCCTTAGAGGCAGCTACCACGACTGCCATGCATTTGGTAAAGACCCTGGTGCCGATGACAGCCCGAATGGAAGGGCTCGGAACTGAAGATGATGGCGAGCTTCCGAGCGCAGGAACCTCTTGTGCGCTGAGCTATAGGGATGTGCAGGTAGCGTCCTGCATATCTAGAGACACTAAAAAAGCGTCCTGCTTCAGCATGGAATAAGACCGGAAGAGTTACCATGGAATCTTTTAGGCGACCGACAAATTGAGGTCGCTGAGGTCCCAGGGAATGACCCTAGGTCTTCTTTGGAACTAGGAAGAAGTGGGAATAGTATCGTGTCCTCTCTGGTTCTCTGGGGACGTACTCTATAACTCCCTTTTAGAGGCCGCGAGCACTTCTTGTCTGATCAATGACTTGCTGACCGGGTACCAGGAGAGCAGCGGAGGCCTCGGGGGTGGCTTTCGCCGAAATTCTATAAAGTGGCCTCTTCAGGCCAACTGTAGAACCCACCTGTCGGTGGTTATAGTCTGCCATCCTGGCAGGAAATTCAATCCGACCCCGACCATGGCGTCCCGTTGATCCTGAGGGGCAGGGGCGGGAAGGAGTCAGGCTGTGGCTGAGGGTCCGCTGGCTGGACCCGGCTTAGAGTCGCTGGCCGACCTGCGGGTTGTTTTCCTGGGCTCTGCGAAAGCCGGAGCCCTCTGTTGTGGAATGGGGCGGAACTGTTGTCTCTGCGTCCGTCCACGAAATTGGCTTTGGTTCCTACGAAAGGAACTAAGCTTGGGTCGGTACATGACCTGAACCGACCTCACCGCCTTCCCGGCCTCTTGGAGTTTGGTAATTATCTTCTCTGAGGGTTTACCAAACAAAACTTCTCCCTCGAATGGGGCGTCCATGATGTTTTTCTGGACGTCCGAGGTAAACCGGAGACATGGAGCCAGAGTACCTCCGGGCATACGCCTGAAGCTGCTGCTCGGGCTGAGGTCGCCAGAGTCGTCATCAGGCTCTTAGCACCTGGGTTCCCGTCCAAACCCGTGCGGAGGACTGCAATATCTCCTCCTTCTGCTCACCTTCGGCAATTTCTCAGCCGCATCCAGACCCTGCTCCCACAGGGCATTTTGGAACTGCACCATGTGGGTCAAATAATTCAGGGATCTGATGGCACAGGTAGCGGAAGCATACGTGCACCTACCCATGGAGTCCAGCTGCTTGGACTCTGGGTCCGGTGGCAGGGTGCTCAGATGTTGCGGTCTCTGGGACCGGTCATGAGAGGCTGTTATGACCTGAGAGTCGGCCTGAGGATGCTGGGTCAAGTACTGGTCTTCTCTTGGAGCCTTGTACAAGCAGTCAGCTTTCTTCAGCATCGCCGGGAGGCGGAATGTGGGCGCTTCCACGCTGCCTTGGTGGCAGCGTCCCACAGTGTCTACCAAGGTTGGCACCACCACAGGCTTGGGGTCCTTCTGCCGAAGATACTTATGAAGGCACATTGCTGGGTCTAACTCTTCATCCCATCATGTTCTCCTGGATGTGTCTCATGATATCCGAGAATGAAGGGTCATCTGGAGGAGACTTTGGCAGCTCATGTGGTTCCGGAGAAGGGATGGAGAGGGGAGATGGGGATCTGGATATAGAAAACTCTGATCCCGTGTCCTCCATCGAAGGCGAACGGCGGTGTCTTCTGGGTCTCTTGGGACTGGGTGACCTAGAAAAGGATCTGGACGGAGGTCTCCTTTTATCTAGTCTCCCCCTTGGAGGGGTCCTGGGCTCCCGGGGAGGAGGTAACCGGCCTGCAGACCCAGACGGAGATGGGGGCGCAGAAACCGGAGGAGCAACTGGTGTAGGAGGAGGAGGAGGAGGGGGAGGAAGCGGAGGTGGAGTGGGGACCATGTTCTTTTTGATGGTATCCCACCAGTAAGTGAAAAGCTCCTTCACCTCTGAAAAAGAAAGGCCCGACGCCGGCCCGGGCGCCGGTGGACGGTCATCGGGTCACGGCGTCTGCTCCACAGGGGGCTCAGGTTGTGGCGAGGGTTCCCTGGGAGTCTCAACAGGACCGGGGTCGCCCGTCTGGTCCTCGGGCTGAGTTAACTCCTCCTCAGTGATGGTCTCCTGACTGACATCGGTCGGAGGCGTCGGGGTCCTCTTCTCAATTGGAGCGGGCGCCGGTCCCCCTACCAGCGTCCGGTGATGGAGTTGGCCTGGCAGGACGGTCTTCTGGCCGGACGGCGGCTCTGGGGACCTATGGCGAGAGGCGGCGTCCGACGAACCGGCTGGGTCTCTTGGCCTCTTAAGTGAGGTGAGCTCCTTGGTTTCCGGTGAAGAGGAGGAGGCAAGGAAGACCTGACGTCGGGTTCAGAATGGCAGGAACCCGACTTGTGGTGATAGTGGCGATCCCCGACTTAGCCAGGGCCTTGGAGGCGAGGAAGGCCTGGAGTCTTGGCCTGAGAAGAGGATGAAGATTTTCTTACGCACCGGGAGGCTGAGAGCTGGCCCAGGAAGGAGGCGGTCGGACCTGGAGCCAGAGCTGCTGCGAATCGAGGCCCTAGATGGGGACCTGGAGGGGCCTTCTCCCTGTGCTTCTCAGCATGCTGCAGGGCCTTCTGCGAAGAATCCCCTTGGAAGCCATGGTCTTGAGTTGCTCCTCTAGCAGGAATGCCTGGAAAGGCTTCTGGCTGACGGATCCGGGTTCTGCTGTTGAAACCCTGGCAAAGGAGCAGGACCGGGTGTCGTGGTCTGGGCCTGGGCACCGGACACAGGCAGTCACGGATCCTTGAATGGGATCTGCTTCCCACAGGCGCACTTCAAGGAGTGACCGGAGGTCGGGAGAGGACATCAGAGAAAAAACTGAACTCGGAGAGCAATTTCCCGTGGGAAAACACTTTACCACTTGTCGCGCTAGAGACAAGACAGAAGGGTCGAGACATGCAAGTCGGACGGCGAAAGAACTGGGAAATCTGGCGGGACCGCCTTACTTACTCGCCTGACGCCGGAGGTGGGACGCGTCAGGCGGTCCCGCTGAAGATAGCTAGCTAGAATTTTTCCGTGGGGTCCTGACGCCTGCCGGCTTCAGTCCTAATGGTGTAACCTGCTGCAAGAGCTGTGTCTCGAAGTAAGATCAAGATATACCACTCCTAGAACTACTGTTACACATGAGTAACCTGTTTTTCTAGGATCGTGGATATGTTGTTCATCCACACTTATTGGCACACTCCTAGCAGTTCTCTGGGAGGAGGGAGGCAAAGCGCACACCCCCACTGATACTCACTTGGGAAATAGAGATTGGAGAACTGAGGCCCCAAAAGCAGCATCCGGCGTGACTCAAGGTTGGGTAATGAAGGTGTTTGCTGACTTCCAGGTAGCAGCCAGACAGATTTCCTGGATAGGGGTGTCCCTGGAAGCAGCCACCGATGCAGCAGTATGGCGGGTAGAACAGAAACATAGAATTTGACAGCACATAAGGACCGCTTGGCCCACCCAGTCTGCCCATTTCCCTACCTAATGGATAAGCTGCAGATCCTAGTCAACCAGCAGCCTACCTCTTTCTACCCCAACCCCCTAGAATTGCCTTATGACTGTCCCATGCATGCTTGAATTCAACCACTGTTTTTGACTCCACAACCTCCTCCAGAAGGCTGTTCCATGCATCCACAACCCTCTCTGTGAAAAAATACTTCCTTACATTACCTGGCCACCCCCCCTCTATCTTCAAATAGTGCCCCTTGTTCTTGCACACCTCTTTTTGAAAGATGCTACCCTCTTGGACTTTGTTGATTCCCTTGAGGTACTTGACTTTCGTTTCTATCATGTCCCCCCCCCTCCTTTCCTCGAGACTATACACATTAAGCTCCTTTAGTCTCTCTTCATATGTCTTCTGGTGCAGACCCGGCACCATTTTAGTTGCCCTCCTCTGGACAGCTTCCATCTTGTCTATGTCCTTGTGGAGATTGGGTCTCCAGAACTGCACACAGTACTCCAGATGGGGTCTCACCAGCTGTCTGTACAGAGGGATAACAACTTCCTGTTTTCTACTGGTGATGCCTCTCCCTATGCATCCCAGTATCACCCCAGCCCTCCTTACTGCCCTCTCACATTGCTTGCCCACCTTTAAGTCATCTGATATGACTACCCCCAGGTCCCTTTCCATGAGCTCTTATCCCTCTGGGATGCTCCATGCCCGCCAACTCATACCACAGACTTATGCAAGATGTAATCCACCTTGCAATAGTCTGTTTTGCTGCAGGTCTGCCAGAAGCAGCTTCAGCGTAGGTGACAAACAGCTGGCGAACCTCTCCATGAATTTCCGCTGTCCTCTCTTTATAATAGGAGAGAGCTTGTCTCAAGTCCAAAGTATGGAGCCTGTACTCGGCCTCTGAGGTGTAATTAGGGTAGTATACTGGCAGAGTTAACACCTGGTTAAGGTGAAACTCTGACACCACCTTCGGAAGGAATTTTGGTGGGGGCATAGGACAACTTCGTCCCTGTGGAAGACCAGATAAGGGGAGTCCACCAAAAGTGCCTGGCGCTCCCCTGTCCTTCTGGCAGACGTGATAGCCACCAGAAAGGCAGTCTTCCATAACAAGTGTGACAACGCACACTTGTGCACTGGTTCAAATGGCTTGCCCATGAGCTTTGCCAGTACCAGCAGTAGATCCCACGGAGGTGGAGGTTCATGCACTGGAGGGGATAGTGATCTAGGCCTTTGAAAAAGCGCCCGACCACTGTCTCCTGCGCCAATGTCAGCTGACCGGCCTGCGCCCGGTAAGCAGAGATGGCTTCCAGGTGCACCCTAAGGGTTAATGACCGAAGACCCCCTTTGGACAGAGACCAAAGGTAGTCAAGAATGTTAGCCACTGGATATGACAGAGGGTCCAGGCCCTTGCCCTGACATCAAATGGAAAACCTTTTTAAATTTGAAGGCATAACATTTCCTGGTCAGTTCCTTTCTGGATGCCTCCACCATGGTGAGGACATCCTCGGAAAGACCCAAAGCCTGGAACTCTAGCCGCTCAGGTACCAGGCTGTGAGGTGCAAAGATTAAAGGTCCGGATGGTACACCTTCCCCTGATTGAGAGAGATCGGGTCCAGGTGTGCTGGAAGCCACTCTGGGGGCCTGTAGCTGAGGCTAAGGAGATATGGATACCAGAACTGGTAAGGCCAGTCTGGGGCTACCATAATCACCTTCGCCTCGTTCCCTCCTCACCTTGAGAAGCACCTTTTTGTGGATCAAGGGAAATGGAGGGAAGGCGGTCCACAGCCTCGGGAAGGCATCCTCCTGCAGTGAGTCCTGAGTAGGGGGGCTGGCATGAAACTGTCTCAGCTTGGTGTTTTCCCTGGAGGCAAACAGGTCCACCATTGGTTTGCATCAGTGAGAGAACAGGCAGTAAGCTACCTCTGGATGGAGAGACCACTCGTGGGATGTCTCGCCTAAGAGGCCAAGAGCATCCGCCAGATGGTTGGAGGCTCCTGCCACATGAATGGCTAGGAGATCCACCTCCAGATGGCTGACGGGGGTCCAGATGTGGAGCGCCTCCCTGCAAAGCAGACGGGAGTGCGCGCCGCCCCGTTTGTTGAGGTAGTACCTGGTCGTGATATTGTCCATCTGGACTTGAACCACTTGACTCCGGAGCGGAGGAGCGAAAGCTGACAGTGCCAGTCTGACTGCTCCGAGCTCCAGACACGTTGCTGTGGTATCAGGACTCCTCGGATGTCCAGAACCCATTGGTCCTTTTGCCTCCCATGTGGGCTCCCGAGCCCATGAGAGAGGCATCGGTCGTGAGGACAACCGTCAGCTCTGGGTGGACAAATGGGATCCCTTCCTGCAACCAGTCTGGGGCGATCCACCACTGGACAGCATCCTACATCTTCTAGGTTACAGTGATCAGCTGGTGGAAATGACTGTGGTGCTGAGTCCACTGGGCGGCCAGCTCCCACTGGAGGGGGTGCATGTGCAACTGGGTCCAACGGACCATGGAGGTGCATGCCGCCATGTAACCCAGAAGGCGCAGAAAAGTCCCGGGCATGGCGCAATTGCCCAACCAGAAATTATTAGGCCAAGGAGGAGAGAACCTCCACCCTTTCCGTCGGGAGAGAGCTCTGGTTTGACGAGAGTCGAGCTCTGCCTCGATGAAGCACATCACCTGAGAAGGCACGAACTCTGACTTGGCCTTGTCGATCAAGAGGCCGAGTTGGGAGCAGGTCTGAAGGGCCAGGTCCCTGGACCTCTCCACCTTCCTGCTGGGTGGGATCTGCTGAGAGCCAATCATCGCGGTAGGGGTAAATTCTGAACCCCCAACGCCTGAGATGGGCTGCCAAGACTGCGATGCATTTGGTGAAGACCCGTGAGGCTGATGACAGGCCAAGCGGCATGGCTCAGAACTCGTATAGGGTCTCTTCAGCTCCGAAGTGGAGGAACCACCAATGAGATGGATGGATTGGGACATGAAAGAACGCATCCTGCAGATTCAGTGAACAAAACCACATGTTTCGCTCCAAGAATGGTATGATCTGGGACAGAGTAATCATCCAAAAGGTGTCTGATCTGAGATACTAATTCAGGTAGTACAGATGTAGAATGGGGCACTAGCCCCCCATCCACTTGGGCACCAGGAAATACCTGGAGACAAAGCCTGGGTCTGCTGGAGAATCCACCACCGGAGCTACTGCCTCCTTGTGGAGGAGCTGAGCGATGTCGTCTCGGAGAGCCGACTGAGTATAGATGGATACTCTTTTCTCCCGAGGGGCATGGGCTTGGCTAGGAGGGTGCTGCCTGAATTCCAGAAGCAGTCCCTGACCGACCACTTCCAAAACCCACCTGTCCGTGGTAATAATGGACCAGGCCGAAAGAATGGGGTGGAGCCGGCCCCCCACGGGAGGACCCAGAGCTGGTGTGATGGGAGAGGGGGTGGCAGCCCATGCCCTGTCACCAAGCAGGCTTGGAGGAGGAGGATCCAGGACCTGAATCTCTGTCTCCTTTACAGGCCTGGGCTTGGGCCAGGGGTGCCAAGCTTGAGCCTGCTGCTGCTGCTTCCCTCCTTGAAAGGAGGGTTGCTATGCCGCACAGGAAGAGTGCCGAAAAGGCTTCTTCTGCTGTTTCTTACCCAAAGAACCTTTAGCAGAAGTAGTGTCCAAGGTGGCAATGGACTGCTCAATACACTGAAGGTAACCAGCCACACCTGGGCTGAAAAGGCCAGTGCCCATGAAAGGCACATCAGCTAGTTTGTGCTGAGTAGCTGCCAGAACAGAGTCTCAGCCAAGCCCTGCGACGAGGGGCAACTGCAGCTGCCATCAAGCGGACACAAGAATCCCCAATGTCCAGGGCTGTCTGAAGCTGCTGTTTGGCAACAGCCCGGCCCTGATCCTGGACCTGCTTGACCGTGGTCTGCATGTCCACGGGAAGGTGTTGGAGGACTTCATCCAAAGACCCCAAAAGGGCATGGGAGAAGTGTGCCATGATAATGGCTGAAATTGCCTGATGAAGGCCTAAAGGTGAGGACACACAGACCTTTCGAGCCGAATGATACAAGAGTTTGGACTCTTCCGGGAGATCAGTCAGTGTCGGCAGAACTGCCAGTACGCCTGAACACAGAGGTGGTCACCAGACTCTTGGCCGAAGGGTGCTGTGTGAACCCTGCAAGGGACCCCATGGGCACCGCATACTTGTGGGCCATGTGGGCAGGCAGAGCTGGACAAAAGGCAGGGCATTGCCAAAGTTCTAAGGCCGGGCCAACTATGGCCTCGGCCACAGGAAAGACCTCAGTCAGGGTATCCCCTCTCTTGAGCATGTCCAAGAGAGGGTACTCAGCCTTTTTCTGGATAGTTTCCATGGGCATCCCTGTAGACTCAAAGATGAGGCAGAGAATGCCCTGAAAGGACAAAGGACCTTCCTCCGTCTCTAACCCACTGGCCGATTCATCATCCCCGGGATGAGAATGTAGGCCGGTCTCATCCGAATCTGAGGAGTCCGGATACAACGGTCGACCGCCCAAGTCACCTTCGACCCACCGGGGGCAGTCTAGGGTGACAGTGATCAAAAGATGCCGGGGAAGCCTGGTGTCTGGTCCATCTTCCTTAGAAGGGGCCCCTCCCACAGGCTGCTTGGGTTGTGGTTCCACCACAATCAGTGGAGAGACCGGTTTAGGCCAAACCGGAGGTTTCGCCGGCTCCGCGGATGGAGGAGCCAACTTAATCGGCTCTGAAAGAGTCGGCTTCGGCCTAGGAGGTGAAAGCCAAGTAATGGCCAGAGTTGGCTTGTTGCCACATGAGGTCCTCATAGTGCCAGAGTTTCCACTGGAGCCTCTCCTCATCCGAGGATGAGGATGACCGATTGCGTCGCCTCTTTTTTGAGTGATTGTGGCTCTTCCTCGGCCTGTCGGTCGAGGAGTTCCTAGACCTCGATTAAGATCGGGCGGCCCGATTTGGTTGCTCAGGAGACACCGCCGGGACCGGTGATTTCCCAGGGTCGGAGACCACTTCCTCAATGGGATTCCCAGCGGGCTGGGTTTCCTCATCGGGGAAAGAAAGGACCGAAGTCCGATTGAGAGAATCATCGACCAGAGTCGGCGACAATGGGTCGATCGGGTCAATGATTATTTCAACATTGTCGATCGACACTTCGATCGACTGGCCAGACGGCAAAGCCGAGAAGCCAGCAGCCGAACAGGTAACTGCAACCGAAGTCAAGACTGCCGGTTCCTGGGACTGAGATTTCTCCTGATCCCAAGAATGTCTTAGTCGAGACAAAGACAATCCCGGGTCCTTTTTCCCCGCTTATGGGACTGAAAGGAGTGTGTGCCCGCAGGACTCTCTCCCTTAGTCGGGAGAGACTGGCACAACTCTCGGAAAGAACCCGAGAAAGTGGAGCCCAGGTTGAGCGGAATGAAGAAGCTCCAAGAGGAAGATTCCCCGGCATGAGGTGCTTCCTCCTTGAAGGCTTGCATGCGTACCAATTGCTCAGCGAATACCACGGCTACGGAAACCACCCACCGAGCCTCCTTTGATTTCACCGGAGGGTTCAGTTTTTCCAGCCTCTCCAACTTCAGGCATGCGATACAGTCATCGAGGACGATAGGGTGAAATGCAAGACAAAAAAAAAAACAAATTTGCACTTCAATGTGTCATGGTCGACACCCAGGCAATAGACGCACATGGTGTGGGGACTGATGCACGACATTTTCTGGCCGCAGGAACATCGGCGAAATCCGGGGGAAGACTTGTCTTCCATAATTGAAGATAAGCAGTCGTGATCACTAATGTGAACTAGACGAGTTTTCAGAATAACCGAAGGTTTTGAAGCCAGGGCCTACAAAATTCGGAAGCATGAAGGAGGCAACCTGAATCTTCCAGCAGAAAGGAAGATGTGGCGTCATGGGGCGAAGCCGAGGGTTGTACCACCCGGGTGGGTGGGAGGAGCCAGCTTGAAGACTTACAGTGATCCTTAAAGGGGAAAGGAACATGTCAATAAGTGTGGAAGAACAACATATCCACGATCCTAGAATTGTAATTACAAACAAAAAAGGCAATACGAAATCTAGGTTGTTTTTTAAGGAAAATTTACTATTTGTTATTTTTAGATCCTTACTCAGTAGGCAGGCTCTCCTTTGTCTAGTTCCCAGCCCTGGATCCCACAACTACTGCAGTAGTTACAACTCGGCCCTAGATACCCACAGCCTGTCCAATCACAAACTGTCCCAGACATACCCCTTCAGGTAGTCAGTCAGCCACCAGAAGAGCCGACAGAACTTCTCCATCCAGAGAGAAGGGTAGAGGACTCAGAAGGCACTGTGGTCTAGCAGTTGAAGCATCAGCTTGGGAGCCAGGAAGATCACAGGTTCAAACCCCACTAGAGCCAAATACTCACTGTGTGACCTTGGACAAGTCATTTAACTACCCAGTGTTCCAGTCCACCCAGCTGGAGAAATGGGAAGATGCAGGACCCCACTGGAAATGAGATGCTGCATCTCAGCTGAGCTATCCTGGGCATTGTACAATGGCAAGAAAAATTCCTGGGCTCTAATTGGTCAGTGCTGACCTTCAGCAGTGATGTTATCCCAGCACAACATCACACCTATTGCCCAACTACCCGAGGCATGATGTTATCCCAGCATGACACACTCTTTTGTGCATTACTGCTTAATCTTAAAACAACTATGCACTGCACTTAGATTGGGGGTGAGTAAGGGACTGCAGTACTGTCTGCCTGAGATCCTAAGCACCACAACTACATGTATCAATTTTTTTTTTTTTTTTTTTATTAATCACACATATGTCCCACCCCATTGAGGCACAGCAAAAACCGGGAGATGTTTTCTAGACAGTCATGGCTGGCTTGCAAATAGACCCACCCATCACACGCTCACTTACACTTTCCGGCATTAGACTATATGTTTAACCCACTGCGCTACATGTCAGTGGCGTCCTGCTGATTCCACCCCCAATCTGGAGCCACATGTTCCTGTCTAATTGACTTCCCCTCCCTGTCCCACCAGGGACACGTCTTAATAATGGCAGGAGTCATCTACCTTCCCCAGCGCAGAAGACATCATCCTAACCAGATACACAACGCTGCCACGTCTGCCCACATCTGCCCACTGTGTGACAGCTCACACTTGGGACTGACACCAGGGTGATCAGCAGCATGCTGTGAACTGACCTCCCACGGAACTCCACGATTCTGCAGTCACGGAATTTCCCACAGAACTTGCATCACACCGAATATATGTAGTGCCATGGAATTCACTACTCTTGTGGTCAGAGTTGGAGTGGCCTACCTTGGATACCTGAAAATTTCCAGGTGGGCGCTGGGCTCATCTCCACCTTCCAAACTTAGAAAATCCCTTCATATATCATTTGAGTTCTAATTAAATGGCGTTTCCTAATCACCACAAGTAAATATAAAATGTAGACACAAAGCCACTGTTCAAAATGTTAACGAAAGTGTATCACCCCTAGGCCCCCCGTCCTACTGATTTTCCTGGTGGGCCTCAATATAAGCTTTCCAGGTGGACTCCCCGTATGACAGTCCAACCCTACCCTTGATAAATCTTTTACTAAAATGAGCAGTTTTTCCATAGTACTTGGCTCCATTCTCCTCTTTATCTATCCTGAAGCCCCTTCTCAATGCTTAACATCAGACATTTTTTAGCCAATGGCAGAACTGTACTCTACCACAGAAACAAATAATTCATGCCACGGGAATGAGCAAAGACCTCTGTGGAAGCCTAGGAGCCCTGCCTCAAAAATCAAGACTGAGATGCCACCAAGAAGTTGGGACCCTGACTCACCATCAATGCCCATTGAGAAAAGATAGGGTGGGGCCTCGATGTCTCACGTCCAGTCCTTAAACACACAATGAGCCTTCGTCCTGCAAAGGTCATTGTGCAAGAGCTCTCCTAGCTGGATTATAAATTATATAACAATCACACAGAGTTCAGGAAAAGCAGGGAGGGGATGACAAAGTGTCAGGCAGAAGGGAAGTATTACTTAACAAAATCAACATCTTTCAGGTGGAAACAGGAGTGGGGGATGGGGGGAGCCATTCCCACCCAACTCCGGCTAGGTAGCCCGTCCTATACAGTCAAGGCGACACAGTGCCACTCTGGGTGTTGCCACTCAGGATTGGAATAGTTTACTTGCTGCATTCTCAGAGTACAAAACCGGAATACCAGCTGATGTATTAGCAGCACATATACCACAGCTGGGAACAGGCACAAAATGGGACCGGGCTGCAGAAACAGGCAAGGTCTGACAGGTCAGACATTTAACCAATCTGCAGAAACCAGCATGACTATTGTGGGTCTGGGATGATAGCCAGTCTGAGATTTAGCTAGTCCACTGGAGCCAGCAAGGTTACATTGGGACTGGCATTTTACTAGGACAACTGGAACCAACAAAGTAATTGTGTGTCTGAGAACTGAACAGTCCACTGAAGCCACACACACACACACACACCTGTGCCCTACTGGAAGGCACTTAGCAAAGAAACAAAAAATGTTGAGAGATGTCTACAGATAGATTGATAGTCCCACGGAGGAAATTAAACTGTTACCAGACCTAATGAAAACCAGATGGATTAACACTGCACAGCTGGAAGCTGCATGTGGGCCAAGCGACCAATGAAGGATCAACATCTGGAAATACCGTTGCAATCCTTGGACTTAGGATCCCCATTCCGCTCTAAACACCCACAGTCAACGGCATCCCCCAACCCCTTTCTCCAAGTACCATGAAATTCTTCCAGGACCACAGTCTGCTGTTGTGAATACCAAAGCCTGTCTTTAGCAAAAAGCACACAGCAGCTATTCTGCAATACTTTATGCTAAGCAATCTAACTCAGGATACAGTGTGCACTTAGCTGGTTCCGTGTCAATATAGCAAGAAATACAGGGCGATTACAAATTGGGCGAATATTAAACAGCACCATCAATTAAAGCGACCGCAACACTCAGCGATCGTATATTTCAGCAATGACAACAAGAGCAACCAGTACATGTCAGCTACACTGTTCACATTTAGACATGTACATGCAGATTATAAGCAATATACCAAGAGAGGCATATCCCTCTGACTTTGTATAAATTCAACCGCCATCTTCACAGCAACACCTGCCCCATAATGCAACCCACCTTTATTCTTCTAGCCCCAATCATGTGCTCCCTTGTCAAGCAGGGAGGCTATGCCCCCCTGCACCCCCATGGGGGGCAGTGCCCCATAACCCCATAACTTAAGGATTCTAACACCACACTGCTCCTTGATGATGGAGGTAGGCTAACACTCCATTCGCCAGAAAGGTAAGTCACTCATTTCTCATCTTCTCTGTAATGTATCATTTGCCAGAGTGTGTGTGCGCCAACACTTATGTGCTCACTTTGTATGTGCACATATTTCATCACTCAAAATGTAGTCGCTGAAATTGAATCGCTATATTGACGTGATACCCATTCAGCTGTATCACTGTATGCCCTGGCTGCGATGTGCAGCCTTGTGTCTTCTGCCAACCAGGAAGTAGGACAACTGTATCTTAATGCACACCCTGAACTGTGTAACTGTGCTTGGGTATGCAATAAAAATGAATGTTAAAAAAGACGAAAAAAGTTTGTGTCATGTCCTGACCATGTATCAAGTAACATCACTACACAATCATGTGGCAGGTCTCAGCCAATCACAGCACTCCATCTTCCTTATTATTTTCAGTACTGCAAGTCTGAAGGTAGGAGTTGCAGCTTACACCCTTGTTTACAAAAAAATAAAATAAAATCAAAGACGCCAGGCAATACCTACATATCAGGAAGGAATGCTGACATTTACAGAAACTCCATAATCCCCCTATAAAGTGATAAGGCATTATTCCGAATCCGGACTGCAGGTTTCCAGACAGTGGTATAGGCAACCCAAAAATGGCCCCTTGTGACTGAGCCCCAGAATACCATGCAGACTGGCACAGGGCCATCCGGCAAATGCACTGCAATGCGGAAGAGCTTAGCTTCCCACATGGCAGTTATGCAAATATACACCCCTGCTGATGGATCACGGTGTAGTACTGGAGTCACCCACCAGCCATCGCCTCCAATGGAAGGGTGCAGTCACACCGAATGTTGGGGCATAGGACAGGGGGCAATAAGGAGGGGAGAAAGAACCCTGAAATATAATTATTACATTGTATCCATTACCGGTGGGGATACAAATGACAAGATAAACAGTGCTATTATACCCAAATTACAAGATTTCATGCTATCTTGCAAGCTGGTTATGCCACAGATAATATCTTGCTCTGTGGGTCCATCACAGTGCATACTGAACTGATCATACAGCAGCTTTCAAAGTGCTGATGACATCACACAGACATGTGCCAGCAGTTGAAATACTAACTAACATACTAGATGCCAGCAGAGTAGGCCTATTGGTCTATCAAGTCTGCTCGTGCTTCAGCACCCTGATTGGGTACCATAGCCCCTCTATCTGTCTCCTTCCACTGTTACTCCATCCCCCAGTCCTGCCCCGGGCAAACCAGCCTCTGCTTCACCCCTTGCCTATACTTGTCCCACCCTCTCTTGAATCCCTCCACCGTAGCTGCCTGTACCAGCTCCCCAGGAAGCGCATTCCACGGTTCCAGCACTCTCTTGGTGAAGTACCTCCTCCTCCTTTCCCATTAATCCTACCACACTCAATCTTCCAACTGTGTCCTCTGGTGATTCCACCCTCCTTCTGTCGAAAGATCCCATCTCAGCTTACCTTATTTACTCCCCTGAGGTACTTGGAAGACCTCAATCATGTCCCTCCTCTCCTCCAGCAAGAACAGGTTGAGCTCCCCTAGTCGTTCCTCATATGTCATATCCCCCAGGCCCCGGATCATTCTGGTTGCTCTCCTCTGAACCCTCTCCAGGAGTTGAATGTCCCTCCTTAGATGCAGCCTCCAGAACTGCACACTGTACTCAGGATGTGGTCTAACCAGACTGTTGTACAGTGGCAAAATCACCTCCCTGTTCCTTGAGGTAATCCCCCTAGCGATGCATCCCAGCATCCTATTTGCCCTGACCGCAGCCCTCCTGCACTGCTTTGAATTACTCATGTTAACATCCACCAAGACTCCTAGGTCTCTTTCCCCTATGGCCTGCAACCCACCCCCACCCCCGGGTGTACACATAGTTGGGGTTTTCCCACCCTAGGTGTAGCACCTTGCACTTGGAGGAGTTAAATTTCAATTTCCAGGTGCAGGACCACCTATCCAGAGTATCCAGGTCCTCTTGCAGGGCCAATCTCCCCTTCTCCCCCTCCACCACCGCCCCCAGCTTAGAGTCGTCCACAAAGAAACTCATTTCACACCCGACACCTTCCCTGATATCGGAGATGCAGGTGTTAAACAGCAGTGGCCCCATGACTGATCCCTGTGGGACCCCACTTATGACCTCCCTTCCAACCACTACCCGCTGAGTGTGACCTGAAAGCCAATTTCCAATTCACCTAACCGTCAATGGGCCTACCCCCATGCCCCCCAGCTTCTCCCTTAGGCCAACGTGAGGGACTGAATCGAATGCCTTGCTGAAGTCCAGGAACAGTACATCCACTGGTCTCCCCCTGTTGACTGCTGATGTCACCCACTCATAGAACTCTACCAAGGTTTGTTTGGCAGCATGGGTTTGTGCCAGGTAGATCGTGTCAGTCATCCAGGTAACCCATCTCCTCCAAGAAACCTCCCAGCCCTTCCTTAAGTATGCTCTCCATTACCTTCCCCACCACCGATGTCAAACTGATGGGTCTATAGTTTCCTGGCTCTTCTGTCGATCCCCATTTATGGATGGGCACAACATGCACCTGCTTCCAAACCCTTGGCACCCTCCCTGTTTGGAGCGACAAGCTAAAGAGATCCGCCAGTGGCGCAGCCAAAACATCCGCCAACTCCTTCAGTACTCTTGGGATGAATAGCATCAGACCCCGGAGATTTATCCTTTTTTAGGGACTGGAGGGCTTCCCACACCCAACCAATAGGAATATCAGCATCTTGTTGCCCCCCCCACCCCGTTCAGCAGAACCAGCCTGATATATCACCCCTGGCCTACCTCCCCTAGCAGCTTGTTTTTCAGCAGGTACCCCAACAGTCAGGTCTGCTGTACCCTCTGTGTCCTTCAACCCCTTTTTGGAAGTTCCCCAGCCTCCTCCCTAGTGAACATTGAAGCAAAGTGCATATTCAGTACAAATTAGTAGAAATCAAAGAGAAACAGCTCAATCTTCATGCAAACAGCAGGTTTTAAAGTTATTACTAGTAAACCTCATGCATAAGTTGAACATGCAATGGTCGGACTCAAAATGGGCAGTTTAGTATCACTTGTGAGGGAACAGGATTTTCATGATTTACTCTTGGCTCTGCCACTTACAAGCTGTGGCCCTGCCCCCCCACCCACCACCCACACACACACACACACACACACAAGTGAAGACAAAATGCATCTTGTACGTCAGCCTATTGGGGCAGGCAGCATCATGGAGTGACTTACTTTCCCCAGGGTTAACCAAAAAAAAAAAAAAAATAACATAGCTACTCTTTAAATAGGAGGCTATGTGGTCTAGTGATCAGAGCACAAAGCTTGAGAACAGAGAAATGGAGGGTTCAAAAAACCCTGCTGAAACCGAATATTCGGTGTGACCCTTGGCAAGTCACTTAACCTCTCAGTGCTCCAGTCCAGCCACTTGCAGAAATGGGCCAAAGCAGGACTCCATTGGAAAAGAAATGGCATGTCTCAGCTGGGCTATTCTAGATAAACGAAGTGTAAAAACAAAAAAATAGCTCCTGGGTTTGCTATTCTGAGAGATCAGACCAGTGTGTGTAGGAATATTTGGATGTGACATACAGAGGGAAAGGAAATATCTGTGCACAACTTTATTTGGGATTGACACGTTGAATGAAAGATGCCCTGCTATTATTTTCACAGCTCACAGTTTCTCTAGCTGGTGAGAACAGGAAACCCTTCCCGGGAGGTCAGGGCAGAGAATGTCTCCAGGGAGGAAGCCCCTGACAGCTGCCAACAAGGCAACCGACTCCACCCCTTTACAGTCAGATTAACCCTTTCTAATGGAGGTCTTCTTGAAACAATCAGTGATGTTTTTGAATGGAGCCGGATCCAAGGGCATACAGTCAGAGAAACTGAAGGCCAAGTCACCTAACTGGCAACAGAGTCCAAAACCTGGACATTTCAACAGAAAAATTGTGATTTTCATTCCCCATCCCTCCCTGAGATGTACTTGAAAACCCCAGACCGAATGGAACCAGCTGAAACTGAGCTTCAAGGGCTAACCTCCAGAGGTGGGCACCACAAATCAGTGCCCAGTCCCCGAGTTCCACCCAACCACTTCACTTTCCACTGAGACTACAAATGCTGACACTGCAATGCCATACTGGGGCAGGTGGCGCTGCCCGTCACAGTTGCAGTCAATTGGAGGAGACAAGAAAGGAGTGGTTTTCAGTTAGATGTAAAAGCACACAAAGCACTTATTCATAAGGAGAGTAGAGGGAGTGGCTACACACGGCAAACTGAGTAAGAGGGGAAAGGAAGGGTTGTTAATTGTTTTTAATTTGCTGCAAAAACCTGGTGATTTACAGACTTATTGTGTTGGACAGAGGTTAAGGGAAACAAAAGAAAAGCAGGTTTTGTTGACCGCTGAGAGGTTGGGAGGTCAAATGGAAGGTGGGCTTTGTGGACAGCAGACAGGGAGGTTCTGCTTTAGACAAATCAGTTCCTAGCAGGCTACTATTTAACTCCCACAAGTTCAAGCGATCTTGAAGAGTGACTGCCATGATGAAGGACAGTGTTGTTGGTAGGGATATCCGTAGGAAGTGAGTATGTTCATACAGAACTCTGCTTGGTTCTTCCCGGGTTAAGGATAAGGAAAATCTGGTTCACCCAGTGAGGGTGCGCTACACAGTTCAAAGTTGGTTGAACTGGATATATGCAGTGGTAGAGGTAAGCAATAAGACCCACCAGGGAACTGGTTGTCTGGGGTTATAATGCACACCCAGGTGCATTATGAGACATAAGGGAATTCAGCCAAGTGCCGTTAGCACCTGGAAAGTGCAGTAAACCCATACAATTGACAATACTGAGTGTCTTACTATGTATAAAGATAAACTGAGGAACAATTTGTCAAACAAAAAAATACCAATTTTCTTTTATAAAAAAAACTAATTTTCTTTTGTTAAAAGTTCCTAGAAAATGTAGTCCCTCCCCTAACTGTCAATCATCTGTCTTTCCACACATCCATAAATGGAATGTTTGTTTATCATGGAAACAGGAATCTAAAGTTCCGCAGAATTCCTCTGGCATATTCACCCCCTCAAATACAACCACAGGCCTTAAATGGAGTCAATGTCTCAGCGTTATCAACAGCAGGGTAAGCATCAGAGATTGCCCCCTCAAGCTGGTAAAGATATGTGGGGATTTCTCGCGATCACCAAAGGCACACCAGAAGTAAAACTGTGACTATCAGTTCATTACCAAAGACACACCAGAAGTAAAATTGTGACCATCAGTTCATCTTTTCAAATTTGTTTATGTGCGTAAGGAGAATTACTAGCCTTTTCGTGTCTCTCCGATACGATACCCATATCTGCTAGTTTAAGTCCTGCACGGGGGGGGGGTCTCCCAGGGTTCTGTACTGGGACCTCTGTTAGTTATAGTTTTCATAAATGAACTCCCCAGAGCCCTCGTCTCATGCAGTCTCCACATGTACACTGACGATACCATCATCTCTTCCTCAGGACCCTCCACCTTAATTATTTAACAACACCTACAACTGAACTACAACAATGAACAAAACTGGTTCCATACCAATCAGCTTATCCTAAGCTAACAGAAAACTCTTAGTGATACTCAATACCAAACAATGGCTAGCTAAGTCCCTTACTCTAAGAACCTACTCCTCAGAGTTATCAGGTGACTGCCTTGACAATGTAACAATGTAAAAATATAACATGCTCCAAATATCTCAGCCTATTGCTTGATCAATATCTGGATTACTCTGTTCATATTAATGGACTGGTTTCCAGGTGTTTTGCTAAATTAGGTGCTCTGTACAGGGTAAACAGTTGTCTCCCCCCTCAGCACCATAAGGAATACTGTTGAACGTATCATTGTTTCCAACACCAAATTATGGTGATGTAGTTTTGTCTGCTGCCTCTCAATTTTACACCTCTACTCAAAAACTTATTCAATGCCCTCTGTAGGTTTGCCCTGGCCTGCCCCTCACCGCATCCATCACTGCGGTATGTACAACATATTGGGGTGGACTCCTCCTGAGTCGAGGCATGCTCTTCACATAGCCTTCCAGGGAGTTAAATTCTGGGTAGGGTGCCTAATAGGGATCTTCACCTCTGCCTCTAAGGCCTCCTATTCCGTCAAAGCAAACTCCTCTCTGTAAACGCAATGTAGGCTAAGCCTGCAGTTGTTACCGACTCCTCCACTTATGGAATGGTTTAACCATTACCCTTGTCCATTTCTCTGAGCTTTTGATCTGCCAAAGCCCATCTCTTGGAGTATTAGAGGGCCCCTCGGTCCTGCCACAACTGCCCTCTCCCACCTGCCACCTGACTGTGTTTTTCCTGTGCTTCTCGATGCTTATGACAGTCTCTGATTATTTGGACTGTCTACGCCATGTCATGATGACTCCATATGTTGTTGATTGTGCTTATGGATTTGCATTCCTTATGCTGCTTCTGGTGTCTAAGGATAATACTTTAACTTTTTTTTTTTATTCTTTTGGTAACCAGGTAAGGTCCACTAGGCACAGGTGCCTGTTTTCAGGGGTGACCCGAGAGCACTGGGGCGGTTAAGTGACTTGCTCAGTTACACAGTATGCAAGTGGAGGTTGTGGGAATCAAACCTAAGTCTGTCTGCTGGATATACCAAGCTCATTCACAGCTTGTTACTCTAACCTCTAGGCTATAGTACCAGCCCCTGATTTGTAAATCCTGTTACTCGTATTCTTGTACAGTGCTTTTTTTTTTTAAGCTGTAATTGATTTATTATTGTTGTTTCCTATGCTGTGATAACTGCTTGCTGCATATTCTGCTGTAAATTCCTCAGTACACCACCCCCCCAAAAAAAAAAAAAAGGTTACAAGGTTGCAACAGGAAGCAAGCCTTCCTGGGCTCTGTTTGCTAACTGCGTAAATATGATTAAATAAATAAGTGGGGTAAACACATGGGTTTGGCGGGGGAGGGGGCATGGGGTCAAAAGAAAGGAAAGGAGAAGACAAGTGATTGTTAGGGGGCTCAGTCTCATAGGTTAGGCAGGGATAAGGGGAGAGTGGATTCAACAACTGTCCTTCTGCTGTCAATTTTTATGTTTCTAAGGTGCGAGACTAGGAGATTAAGAATGAAGGAAGAAAAGAAAAGGATGTTATTTTACAAAGGACCTTTCCATGAAAATTGTTTCTAAAAGTACTTTACAATCCATTTGGAGAGGACAGATTGGTAATGAATTAATTAAATTAGAAACACAGAAACAATGACGGCAGATAAAGACCACAGGTCCATCTAGTCTGCCCGGACTTCCCCATCTGTCCCAGGACCTCCTGTCCATATGGAGGTTTAGCCCTCCCAGTCCACATACCCTGCTCCCCTCCTTACTACTACGGACCTGAGCAACCACCAAACCCTTCACTCTGTCCCAGCCATGCTTGAAATCACTTATGGTCTTGGCACCCACCACCTCTGGTGGTAGACTGTTTCACAGCTCCACCACCCTTTCCATAAAATAGAACTTCTTCACATCCCTCTTAACCCCCCCCCCCACCAAATACAGTTTCCACTCATGACCTCAGGTTCTTGATGCTGTACTCCTGCTAAATTGTTTCCCACAGTTCAACTTGTCTTCTTTCTAATACACTTTATTTTCAGCTTTCATGCAGATTCAGACACAGACACAACACAGTCCTTGCGTAGCCTTGACACAGCACATATCACCATCACAACTGAGATAGACCAAAATATATATAGGCCTAGGAAATGGTAAATAAAAAAAGCCTCAATGTGCAGTTGATGTTTGCACAAAAGTATCCTACAACAGTCATCCACGTAGGTTAGCAGGCCAGCAGGTTAATCTAATATTGCAGCTTACCTTGTGTTCGGTTCAGCAGATATATGCCCTCCTACGTTTACCCACTCCCTCACACCTCAATGGCCCCCCCCCCAAGGCTAACAACAGTGGCTACCACTTGAGATTTCTCCACCTCATCATTAGCTCCCACATGTGCCTTCTCAAGTTTTAAACAGTCCATCAGGTTTGCTAACCAATATGTAGTAGGGGGAGGCTGGACCTGGTTCCAGTGTTGGGCCACCAATTTCCTTCCATTAATTAACGCTGTCACAGCCGATCTCCACTGCAGTCTCTGTGGCTGGGGTCAGTTCAACTTGTTTATTCCTTTCAGGAACCTGACGGTCTCTATCATATCACCCCGCTCTCGCCTGGTCTCCACCAAGCACATGTTCAGTGCCTTGAGACAATCTTCATACGATCTGCCCTGCTGCCCCTGAATCATCTTGGTCACCCTGCACCACACCGCCTCCATCCTGTCGTTGTCCTTCCTTTGGTGAGGACTCCAGAACTGAGCACAGTATTCCAGGTGTGACCTCATCAGTGATCTATATAGAAGTAGTAGTATTTCCTTTTTCCTGAAATCAAATACCCCTTCCAATACACCCCAGCATACTCTTAGCATTACTATAGGCCTTGTTACACTGGCTTAATTGCTTGAGGGAGTCACGAATGAGGACTCCTAGGCTCCTTTCTTCTGACGTAGTGTTCAGTTTAACCCCTCCCATCCAGTACTCTGTCTTGTTTTGTTTCCCCCAAGGTGCATAACCTTGCATTTCTAGCACTGGATTTCAGCTGCCAAACCTGAGTTTCAGCAGAGTCACAGATCAAGTTGCAAGCAGCTCATTTCTGGATGCGTCCTGGGGGAAGGTGTAACAGGGCCGGATAAGACCCTGTCCCATTTAGTATGGATAGTGCATGCGATGGGGGCGTGTGCAGCAGTGGATGCCTATAATAAGGTGCTCGCTGGTGCACTCGACTCCCTCGCACCAGTCCGTGTACGACCCAGGTCTTCTCATTTGAGGTCCCCTTGGTATGACGGTGAGCTCAAGGGGTTGAAGACTCTGGGTCAGAGATTAGAGCGCTGCTGGTGGAAGTCTGGCCTGGAGGTGGACAAACTGGCCTTGTGTATGCACTATAGTGCATACCAGGGAGCAATCAACGGTAAGAAGACAGAATTCCTGTCCAGGGAGATTGCTGCCGGAGGAACCGACCAGCTATGCTCTTTCGGACTGTGGCTAGGCTTCTTCATCCTTCCTGTCTACAGCCGAAGGTAGCTTTTTCTAATGCATTATGCGAAGAGTTTGCTCGGTTCTTCTCGGACAAGGTGTCCGCCATCAGGCAGGGGGTTCTGCCAGTGGGTCAAAATTTGGCCGACAGTGGTCATTATGGGCACCGGAGAGCTCTCCGCCTGGTTGGGGCGAGTTCAGACCGGTGGAGGTGGCTGAGGTCATTGAGATTGCTTCCGGGCTACGGCACACCTTTTGTGAACTGGACCCGGTGCCAACTCGTTTCTTAATGAGAAGTGTCGACTCTGTTGGCCCGGTATTTGCCTTGATTGTCCGGTGTTCCTTGTTGGAGGGGGTCTTTCCTGATGTCTTGAAGGAGGCACTGGTGAGACCTCTTTTGAAAAAAACATCTTTGGACCCTGAGATCAGGGCGAATTATCATCCTATCTCCAATCTCCCATTTTTGGGTAAGACTGTAGAGAAAGTGGTGGCACATCAGCTTGAGGAGCATCTCATGGCCCATGATTTATACTAGCCGCTCCAGTCTGGGTTTTGTGCGAGGCATAGCACAGAAACTGCGTTGGTTCGGGTACACAATGACCTCCTCAGGGCTAGAGATCGAGGAGAGGGGACAATTCTTGTTTTCCTCGATCTCTCTTCAGCATTTGACATGGTTGACCATCGGGTGTTGCTTGACCACCTAAGGGAATTCTGTGGACTCTCCGGCATGGTAATCTGCTGGTTTGAGTCCTTTCTATCTAACAGGAGGCAGAGGGTGGTGATGGGGAATTTCTCCTCCTTTCCCGGCCACCTGTTGTGCGGGGTTCCCCAGGGTTCGGTCTTGTCGCCGATGTTGTTTGCCATGTACATGCTGCCCCTGGGAGAGCTCATTAGGAAGTACAGCTTGGATTTTCATTGCTATGCCGATGATACCCAGCTGTATTTTTCCTTTGCCCCTGGAACATCGTGTGCAGTGGAACTGCTTAATAGCTGCCTCGAGGAAATCAATGACTAAATGGCCTCCAGCTGGTTGCGACTGAACCCCGATAAGACGGAGGTACTGGTGGTGGAGTAGAACAGAGGGCGTGATAGGTTGGTCTCTGGTGCAGATACTGGGCTTTTCCTTGGCTCTGTACCATTGAAGACCTACTCTAGGGTGCGAGATCTTGGCGTTATTCTGGACAGTGGATTGACACTTGAGTTTCAGGTGATTTCTACAGTCCGTACCAGTTTCTATAATCTGAAGAATATTGCCAGGATGAAGTCCCTAGTTCCTCCACAGGACCTCCCCACCTTGGTACATGCCTTCATGACATCCAGGCTGGACTACTGTAATGCGCTCTATCTCGGGGTCTCTGGGGGTACCCTGCACCGACTGCAGCTGGTGCAGAACGCGGCGGCTAGGTTGTTGACTGGACAGTCTAAATACTGTCATATCACTCCAGTCCTGCGTCAACTGCACTGGCTGCCAGCTAGGTGGAGGGTCCTCTAAGGTGGGTTTATTCACCTTCAAGGCCCTACACGGCCTGGACCCTGGTTATCTGAAGGACCTTCTTATTCCCGCTGTCCCAACCCACCCTCTCCGTTCCTCTTCTAGGGGCCTCCTCGCGATCCCCAGGACAAGGTTAGAAACAGCCGGCGACACAGCATTAAGTGTCGCCGTTCCTGTCCTAATGGTCCTTCTCCAGCTGTGAGGAGGCCCTTCTGTAGAGTTTTAAGGCCCACCTCAAGACCTTCTTATTTAATCAAGCCTTCCCGGATTGTTTATTATAGTCCTTGCTGTCCTAGAATCTTTGCCAGGCTAGTACTGGCTTTTTTAGGTTTTGGCTTTTACTCAAGCCATTGTATTTATATATGGTACTATGTTTGTGATATTGTTATGTTTTTATTTAGAATGCATAATATGTATTTTCTTTTAAATGATCGGCGCCCAGAGCCTCCGGATGGGTGTCTTTTAAATAAAATTTGTCTTGCTTTGGTATGCAGCGACAGTTAAAAGCAGGGATCTATCTTGTCCTCTCCTATTCTGGCACTTGTTTGTTTCTTGCCTGTCTGATTGTACAGTCAAATTTTTCTTGTGGCACCTAGCAACTGGCCACTCCAATGGTCTCACAATTTCCCATCCTTCACTTGCTGCTTCTGTTCTTTCTTTCTTTCTTTCTCCCCTTGCTTCTCCGTGGTTAAAACCAATGTATGAGAATCTTTACATGAAAGTGGTAATCCTTGGTTTGAAAATCTATATAATTATTTGTATTTATTTAGCTTACCAGGAAAAGCTCCATTGAGCAGTGCTCATTTACAAAGAGGTCCTGGATAGGGCAAATAAGATATAATGGGTTACAGTGCAATTTAAATTGTTGAAATGATTGCAGAAAGCTATTTGGGTTTATTAGAAAGGATGTCCGGAACACAGCAGGTTGACCTTGAGATGTATTTTGACTCTCTCAAGCTTGTTTACGGAACTGTCAACAGGAGATCGGCTCTGGGACAGAATGTTCTTTTCTATTGCATCTGTTAAAGACAAGACTAGATGTACTCTTCAGGCTGCTCACAGGAAGGGAAGTGACAATGTTTTGATACATTTTGTGAAAAACAAGAGATATAACATACAATGACAAGATGCAGGGTTTGAACTGCCAGGAAAAACATCTTATACAGAGAGGGCAATGTTTTGTTAGAGAGATTTAGAGAGACTGAAATTTCTATTGAATGTGAGACTCAGATGTAGGATTTGTGTGTTTGTACTGCCTTTAAGAAAGAACCATCCATGCAATTTACATTTTTTCTATTATATTGTTATTATAATAATAAAACACTACTTGTGAATTTTAGAACTTCTCCTGGTATGCCTATGCTTCCTGACCTATGCCTTGACCACAGAAGGTGGTATATACATGCTCCATGGTGCCAAGTGAATGTGTTAGCTTGGCACACTGATGATCTGGGTTCGCACCTGAGCCCGAGTGTCAGGAGCGGAGTCCAGTGGGGAGGAAGCTTAGAACATCCTTTGCTTCCGGTGGCGGGGTGGGGTTTGGACCGCTGTTTGTTGGCCCCTGTAAGTGGTTTGGGGTGGTGTTCTTGGCAGTGTGTGGCCTCGTTTCATTGCTGAATGCCCCTGCCTCCAGAACGCCGCTGTGGCCGGTCCCTTGTGGGTGAGGGTGGGCGGGTCTGGAGAAAAGCAGAAAATCCACCCTTAGCTGGCCAGGGTGGCAACTGCTGGTCTTTGTCACCACGGTAGCCCGGAGATGTCCATGCCAACCCTGCCGTGCCCAGAATACGTAACAGACTCCTGTGGGCCTTTCTCCTCCCGGTCACTGCTCCCACAAGGGAGGGGGTGCCACCCAATGAAGGGTTACCTCAAGTTACCCGGGGATCACGGCACTGTAGAGGTGGCAGATGGCAACGGGGGGGTGGGGGTGACGGTGGGCTTTGGTGGCCCAAAAGGTTGGCTGAACAGGGCCTTGGGAAGATGCAACAACAACAAAAAAAGAAAATGGCACAGAAGAATGTAAAAAAAAAAAAAAATACAAACTGGTGCATAAAATGACACTAGAAAAGCTGGACCAGCAATTACAGTGCAGATCAACTATGTACAAAAAAAAAAAAAAAGAAGTTGTACAGAAGTGATCTGGTTTCTAGAGTGGATTCGGGATCTTCAGACAGGCGTCTGGGGCTACAGCGCAATCCTGCCAAGTCCAGGGAGGGGCACCTGCTCAGCACCACCAAAACTCTTACAGCTGGCCAGGAAGTGTGCTCCCCCAGGAGTCTGCTGATGCATTTGGCTGCACAGTTCCTGAATGTCCAAAAGCATCTGGCTGTCCCCAACTGACCTCACAATTGCTATTTTCTGACATGACAGTCTACTGCTGTGGAAAACACTATGATGTCATAAACAAAGGCACTATGAAGAAAGGAGTCATTAGTGGTGCCAATGCACTAGCCGAATGCTGGTAGCGTTTGTACTGTGCTAGTAAGTTTCCGGTTGGAAAAGCAGGACCAGTGGCATGCAGGGCTGAGGGGGGCGTCTTACTCCCTGCCATGCTGGCAACCCAAGTACAGAAACAAGTTCAGGTCGTCAAGAGGATCAGCAAGGGCAGGAAACGATCGAGAAAAGTAAAAAAACCTAGCCCTGCTGCTTGGAATTAGAGAAGGTAACATTTCAATAAATACACCAGTTGGACCAGTGGAGCGAGTGGATTTCGCCAGTCACCAGCCCTGCTAGCTACTGGCAGCAGAACTGAAATGTTGACCCCTGTGGAAGAGACAGGGACAGTCACATGCTGTTCATACAAACTTCTTATAGAACTGACCAAAAATGTGTCGTAAGTTCTGGAAAGGAAAACGGAGAACAGAAAAAAATGTACTCTCAAGAGAAATGTAACGGCTAAAACATTACTTTTACGAAGAGACATGATGAAGTACAGAGCTGCTTGTTAAACATCAGGCCTCTTTTTCCCCACTCCCCCAACCCCCCGACCCCTCATAAACACAATCAGATAGAAAAAAAACATTTAGTGTTGACACACTAGAATTTTCCCCCAAATGGCCGACAGGAACCTTAAAGCTGCGTTTTGAAACGATCCCCCTGTTTGCACTGTCAGCCTCTGCCCCTCTGCTGCACTGTTCAAATGTTTAATCACTTCTGAAAAACAAGGTTCCAGTGCAAACACTCAGGACTGCAATTACTAGATGGCGGTGTTGATTTCCACAGCCAGGTGTGCTTTACCACTTCCTGAGCACTCCCGGCACTCAGCTGTATTTATCACACCACACCTGAGGTTCTGAGGGAAGCAGATGTGATGGCCCAATATGATCCAGTTACAGAACATAAACAGCCAGTCAATCAGAGAGTTTATACTATGCTATTTATTTTAAAGCACTTGGGATCCTCGCCTCAAAGATTTGCAAGGGTTTCCTTGAAGCTTTTAGGCATCTCACTCAAGGAAAATATGTGTATATAAAAATAATGAAAAAAAAATGAGACCGCGTGGCATAGCGGGCAGCTGAAGTAAACCACAAGAACCAAGAAACACAGGTCCAAACCCCACCAGAGACACTTACTCGCTCTGCGATCCTCAGCAAATCACCTCAATAGCCGGCAACATCTCAAGGGAAACCTTTGTCTTTTTTTAATTCATTCTTTGGTAACCAGCTAAGGACCACTAGGCAAATGCCTGTTTTCAGGTGATGACCCAGGAACACTTGCTTAGGGGCACACAGTACGCCAGTGGAGGTTGTGGGAATCAAACCCAGGTCTGCTGAGTATATCCAGCTTATTAACATGTTCACTGCTCTAACCCATAGGCTATACTTCAAAAAACAAAATATTTTACCTGTGTGTCAGAGCAGCAGAAGGGTGACTCATGACAACGGCAACTCAGGTTCAGGAACATCCTTGGGAAACTGGGGCCCAGCCCCAGGGGAAGGGGGAAGAGGATGTTCTCCTCCTCTAGGGAGGGATGGTAGCAGACTCTGCTCCAATACTGACCCCTAGGTGACCATATGTGGCAGTGCAGATGGAGCAGCTAGTGGGAGAGAGGACGCTGGCAGCTGCGGTGCGCAGCTACATGACTATGTGTGCATGTGCACATGGTGCCCCTAATACCAGCATCCAATGCAGATGAGAGAAACCAGCAGAAATATGGGGAGGCAGTGTAGCACAGTGGTTAATAGCACTGAGCTGCAAACATAGAGAACTGGGTTTGTATCCCACAGCCACCACTTGCATACTGTGTGACCATGAACAAGTCGCTTAACTTCCCTCTGCTCCCAGGATGCACCTGGAAAGAAGCCTTGGCTTAGTGCGTCTTTCCTGGCCAAAAATTGTAAAACAATAAATAACTAATCAATCAATCAATAAAGGGAGAAACAAGCAGAAATACCCCCAGAATGAGCAGAGTGGCATTGCCTGGTGGGTCCAGACGAACCTACTGGCCAGTTCTCACCTCATACTTTGCGGACCAGAGGGACGATGCCTCCTTCTCGCGATGGAATACACCACAATGGCAGGAGCGGTGTGTTGTGGGCCTGCTGGGTGATGAAGTAAGCACTAGCAATGGCGAGCATGGAGCTGGGATGGCAGGAAAGTAGGAGGAAGCACCAGAGACAGGGATGGACCTAGAGTCCCTTTTGACCATAAATTACTGTTACTATGTATGTTACCCTTTCACACTGCTCCCTTTCTCCACTGTAGAAACCTGCACAGTGACCACCTACTGCACACTAGATAAATCTTTACGTTTGTTCTTAACCCTTAACCATCCCACAGGAGTGAATGATGTAGCTGTGACCTGACAAGCACTGCACACTTTTGGAAAAAAGTATGGGGAAAAACTCAACTTCTACAACTGAACCTGCCCATTCTGGACTAAGAAACCTGTCTGTATGACAGTACTTCAAACATGTCTCGACCAGCTAGACAAAGCAATGAATAATCTATGCAGGTTTACCTCAATACTGTACAATAAGACGCCTGTCTACATGGCAGTGCACACCACAGAGATAATGTACAGCAGACTAGAATGGCTACATTAAACAGCTAGACGGAAATTACACCGGCTCCGTCTGCTGCATAAATGTGTAAACCACACTGCAACCTCCTACCTGACAAGCCACTTCACGCCTGCGATTTGTACCTGTGGCCTCAGATCTACGGATTCCACAACTTTCAAAATACCACACATAAAAACCAAGAGACGCTGGCAGGCAATGGCCTGTAGAGCTCCCTGTCGCTGAAACAACTTAAACACCAACAAAAAACTTGCAGAAACATTTCGGGGACAGAACAGATGGGCCACTCTGTCTCACTGTCTCTTACAGCTGACCGGTAAAGCTTTTCTTAATGCGGCTCCCAACCTAACATATCTTAAATGGATTGTTTGGGAGCCCAGCTCTAAATGGCGCATCATTTTCTATTGCTTCCTGACTTGAACAGGGTACTTAAGTAGGTTTTCAGCAATCCCAGAAGAAAAGGATGACTCCGGATGGCATTCTTGCAAAGGCTCTTGGGAAAATGTGCTAAAATAAATGGCATACATGCCCCAACAGTGGCCATACATTAAACCACTATTTTCCTTTGTCAATGGGGAGGGGGGAGGTGTTACTGTTTACAATAATACAGTGGACAAATGGTCAAACTTTACTGCAATATAACTGTAAGGGACCTGTATGGCCCCAAAAGCTATTGTATTATACAGTCTCTGTATTAGACATATGTTGCTCAAATAAAAGTTATGCAAATATCAAACAACTCCAGTTTTCAAAGGACTGACATGGCCACAGACTTTTTCATACAATCACACATCTGTAATGTATTCTTAATTTGGGATGCATGCCGTTTGATGAGAGAACGTCTGGGCTCTACGCAGCAGCTCTGCTCATTATCATCGAGCATCTTGTCCACTAGCAGAAAAAAAATGTCAAGTGGAAGCAGAAACGGACAAGGTGTTACTGCTGGCCCTCTTAGAGGGTTCCAGATACCTGAACAATGAACTAACTGAAGTCAATATTTGATCTTGTTAACTTAAATAAACTGCTTCCACCACTTCCCCTACCAGAAAGCTAAATACCACCCTCCACCCTCCCTCCTCAGAGATACTGAGAGGATAAAGTAATAAAACGCCAGAATGAACAAAAGCTTCCTTGAGAGCTGACCTCCCAGAGCAGTTTAACACATTTCAAAACTGCCTCCGTGTGCCCCGAGGGCAAGCTCTTTATTTGTGAGGACGAGAGGCGGTGCATGGAACCACAGAGTCACAGTCCAGGCCATCACAGCTGGTCTTCCTCTGACCCAGCTTGGAGCAATGCAAGGGCTCTTCTGCACAGAGCTGGGAGACTCAAAAAGACCGTTTGGCATGGGACTGCCACAACACAAGAGCAGATTTCCTACCATTTGAACGGACAAATGTTATATAGTCATTCGGGCACTGGAGAACTCGACTCTCAAAATGTGATGCCTTTTAATGGCACCAACTTATGAGACTGTATATAGATATTATGTGTTACAATACACAAGTGTTCAAGCTGTGCAGACCCCTTTGAAGACTCCATTATGACCCTGAAACTTTGTGTACTCCAACTACTTTTTTGATACTTTTTATTAATGGTTCCTTCCCGTCACTCCAGTGCCAGTCTCCCTCAAGAGCTCTCAAGGCACATCTGATCCCCTGCCCCACCTTCCTAATGGTCAGTGCCATCCACTGAGCTGTGGTTCTTACTCCAGGCAGGGAGGGGGTGAGGCAGAGTAACCCCAAAGTCTTCCATGTCTCATCAGGGGGTGCCTTACAAGGCAAGGCCCAGATATACTGGGGTCTGCCATTGCAGAAGGGGCTGGGGCCACTGTATCCGTTTCTCCCTACCCCACAGGATGTTGCAGGGAAGAACATCAAGGGCGTGTGCACACAACGCATGTCAGCTCTTCAACGTCAGTGACGTCCCACCCTTCCGCCAGCCCTCTGACCGCACTAACTCCCATGGTCACCCAAGAGGCAGCATCATGGCAGAGGGCGATATCTTCCCTCCCTATAGGAGGTGAGCTTTCTCTTGGATGCACGATGCTCCTCCCCACCCAGTTGGCTCCCAGCGACCCTGGCTTATGCCCCAACCTGGGTCACTGATGTTGCAGCAGCAGCCCTACCGCTGCACTGACCGGTCAGCTCAACTCCAACAATTATGAACAATATGTATGTTGGTCCAGTAACAGGCAACCTCACAATCTGATAAGTCTATTACATGACGGATAACACATAACAAGGTGTGCAGTTAGAAGAGAATAACGCACACCTTGGGTGCTTTTTAGGCACGAGGTATAGCAGAGCTCAGGGACTTGGCTTCATTGGGGACTGGGGCTCCACCTGGAGGGATGCAGGCCTATACAGGCACGATGGTCTGCATCTATCCAGGAGGGGAACCAGGATCCTAGGTGACAGGTTTAAATGCTTCATTGGCAAGCATTTAATCTAGCCAAGGGGGGAGGCACTGAAAAGGAGAAGGGAAATCCTAGCCCCCCCAAGAAAAAAAAAAAAATCAGGGTAGCTAGTGAGGTAAACACCAAGATAGAGCAGTTGACAAGGAGAAGGGCAGGGGTAAATAGAGAAAAAGACAAAGGCAGTAAGGACAGGGATGGGGCAAAAAGAAATAAAGCCATAAAAAAAAATGGAGGGTAATGAGTACCAATGCCTGTAGTCTAGGTAAAAAGCTCCCGAAATGGTGGCCTTGATGGAAGAGGGATGCCTGGATATCGTGGCAGTCACAGAAACATGTACACAGAGAACCATGACTGGGATGTCAACATACCAGGATACACAATCGACAGGAGGGACAGGGAAGGAAGAAGAGGAGGAGTAGCTCTCTATGTAAGGGAAGGGATCAAAGCAACAGAACTAAAGCATAAACAGGGAGGAGAGGAGGCACTGTGGGTCACCCTTGCCACTAGAAATGGCTCCACAATCCACACAGGGGTTGTATACAGACCCCCGTCTCAGGGGGAGGAAACAGACAAGGAAATGATAGAAGACATCCTTGGGATGGCAGAGAAAGGGGAGATATTGCTGATGGGGGACTTGAATATGCCAGATGTTAAATGGAGCACCTTTGCTGTAGCCACATCCAAGAGAAGGGCCATTCTTGATGCCCTACAGGGGGCATGCCTCAGACAGCTAGTTTTGGAACCCACTCAGGAGGGAGCAATCCTAGACCTGGTACTGTCAAATGGGGATGGAGACAGGATCTCTGATCTTGAAGTGGGTAGCCATCTGGGAACAAGCAACCACCAAACAGTGTGGTTCACGATAAACTTAGCTGTAGAGTCAAGCCACACAAAAGTGAAGGTGCTGGACTTCAGGAGGACTGATTTTGTCAAAATGGGAGAGTGCCTCAGAAAAGCCCTAGCAAACAGGCAAGAAGGTGGGGTGGAGCAACAATGGAGAAACATCAAAACCGCCATCACAGAGGCAACAAGCCTTTGCGTGAAGCAAATAAACAAATTAAAATGAAAGAAAAAACACTATGGTTCTCAAAAGAAGTGGCGGGGAAGGTAAGGAAGAAAAAGACAGCATTCAGGAAGTATAAGGAAACACAGAAGAAGCAGGACAGAGAACTGTACCAGTTAAAGCAGAAGGAAGCAGGAAAGGCAGTCAGAATAGCAAAGGCCCAAACCAAGGAAAAGACAGCCAACTCGGTTAAGAAGGGGGATAAAACCTTTTATAGGTACATTAGGGAGCAAAGAAATACTAAGGCAGGGATATTGAGGCTGAATAAAGAGGAAGGTGGTTGGGCAGAGAGCGACAGTGAAAAAGCAGGGATACTGAATTAATATTTCTGCTCAGTATTCACAATGGAAAAGCAAGGGGAGATACCTAATCCAGTCAATAGAAGCACTCTGGATAGGGGTTGATATTAGTCCTTTCAAAGAAGAAAGGGTTCTGAAAGAACTCTTAAAACTGAAGGTGGATAAAGTAATGGGGCCTGATGGGATTCACCCCAGATTTCTAAAAGAACTAAGGGAAGAACTAGTAACACCACTGACTACCCTTTTTAATTAATCATGGGAGGATGGTGTGGTACCCGAGGACTGGAGGAGGGTGGATGTGATTCCCCTTCACAAAAGTGGGAGTAAGACAGAGGCAGAAAACTACAGACCTGTTAGTTTGACCTCAGTGGTAGGGAAATGATGGAATCACTTCTGAAGGAAAGAACTGTTGAGTACCTAGAAGCCAGTGGGGCACAGGACCCAAGGCAGCATGGATTCACAGCAGGAAGGTCATGTCAGACAAATCTAATTGATTTCTTTGACTGGGTGACCAAAGTAGTAGACCAGGGAGGGGCTGTGGACATGGCCTATCTAGACTTTAGCAAGGCATTTGACACAGTCCCGCAAAAAAGATTAATAAACAAATTAGCCAGCCTGGGAGTGGGTCCCAGGGTGGTAGCCTGGGTAAAACACTGGGTGGACAACAGGACACAGCGGGTAACAGTAAATGGAGTCCACAGTGAAGAAAGGAGGGTTACTAATGGGGTACCTTCAGTACTGGGGCCGGTCCTTTTTAATGTCTTTATAAGTGACACTGCAGAGAGACTGGAAGGAAAAGTATGTCTCTTTGCAGATGACACAAAGATCTGCAATAGGGCTGTGGGGTGGAAAGGATGAAAAGGGACTTGGCAAGGTTGGAGGAATGGTCATATGTATGGCAGCTTAGATTCAATGCAAAGAAGTGCAAAGTAATGCACCTGGGAAACAAAAGCTAGGGGAAGAGTACACAATGGGGGGTGAGATACTGACAACAACAAAAATGGAAAGGGACCTGGGGGTAGTCATATCAGATGACCTAAAGGCAGGCCAGCAATGTGAGAAGGCAGTAAGGAGGGCTGGGGGATACTGGGATGCATAGGGAGAGGCATCACCAGTAGAAAACAGGAAGTTGTTGGTACTCTGCACAGACAGTTGGTAAGACCACATCTGGAGTACTGTGTACAGTTCTGGAGACTCCATCTCCGCAAAGACATAGACAGATTGGAGACTATCTAGAGGAGGGCAACCAAAATGGTGCAGGGTCTGTACCAGAAGACATATGAAAAAAAGACTAAAGGAGCTTAAGATGTATATGGCCTCGAGGAAAGGGGGGACATGACAGAAACTTTCAAATACCTCAAGGGAATCAACAAACTCCAAGAGGGTAGCATCTTTCAGAAAAAGATGTGCAAGAACAAGGAGGCACAAATCGAAGATAGAGGAGGGACGGCTCAGAGGTAATGTGAGAAAGTATTTCTTCACAAAGAGGGTTGCAGATGCATGGAACAGCCTTCCTGAGGAGGCCGTAGAGTCCAAAAGTGGGGGAATTTAAGATAGCATGGGACAGACATAAGGCAATTCTAGCAGGGGGTAGGAGGAAGTAGGCTGTTGGTTAACTAGGATCTGCAGCTTATCGATCAGGTAGGGAAATGGGCAGACTAGGTGGGCCAAGCAGTCCTTATCTGCCGTCAGATTCTATGTTTCTAACCACCAGAGAAGTGCAATATTCCCTTATGAGTGCTCACCCTGTTAACCCACTTATAGGATGGGCTTTTAGTAGTTCAGGAGAGGCGCGAGTCTATTGGAAAATAATCAAAGATGTGTTTTGATCAACGAGGCTGCAGGATTTGCATGGCCCACTGTATAATTAAAATGAAGTCAGTCACACTTCCCTGGTCCTGATGCTCAGTTGAAATTGTGGTCAACAAGTAGCTGCCGCAATGACTTTGTGCCCAAGCTAAGTTTTCAGCATCGCTTGACCCATAATCAGCAGGGCTGAAAACATTCCAAGACCAGGAACCGTATAGTAAATAGTGAGTGCCCAGAAAAGGAGGTGGGGCTACAATGCAAACTATACCTAGGACAAATGTTTCTGGGCAGACTGGGTGAGCCAAGCAGTGCTTTTCTGATGTCAAATTCTATACTTCTATGTTTCAATACAGCCCTCTCATCGCAGGTCCCTCACGGTCATCAGGAAGAGCGCTCACAGCCTTGACAGCCAGTGGGTGGGTGGGGGTGGGGCACTGAAAACAGGGGATGCAAAGGGATCCGGAAGGAGGATACCAGTGGATGCCAGGAAAGGGGTGTTGTGAGATCTGTGATTGGGGAAGGGGACCACTGGACACTAGTGAATGGATATCATGGGAGTCAGGGAGAAGGGGGAAACCACCGAGAACCAAAGAAATGACACATTGGGGGGCTAGGGAGAGGGAGGGAGGCAAGATCTGCACTGTTGCCAGTCTGGGGAGAAATGTGCATTGCACAAAAGAACTGGATCAAGCAATGTAGAAATGCATACTGCTAGACATTAGGGACTGCTTGTAGCGAGACCCCGGGGAGGGTTCAGGACGCTGGGGATATTGTGAGTGTGAGGGAACTAGCCCTATAGCAGCTGCTAACATCTAGATCACTGACCTGCATTATGCTGCACTCATTTGGGGGGGGCTGGGGATCCTTACATCTGTGGTACGCTGCCCGTGTTGTACATCATAATTCTGGTTGCTGGCAGGTTGTGGTAGGCACAAGGCAACAATTTTTCACCGCTCATGAGTGAGATTCAGAATCAGGCCTCAAGGTCATCCCTGCTTACGAAGAAGGAGGGGGGCGACCTAATGAATCGTCAACCCTTTCCAACCATAAATTAGTATGTAACTACATTACGGTCACATGTGCTGCAAAGGTTTTTAAAGGTACAATCAAGTAAGTAATGTGCTACTACAAGACTCATTATCACCATGAAGTGGCACAAGGTTCAGTCGACTGGGAGAGCTATAAAAATGTCTAACTTTTTCCCATGTTCCTAAAATGATTTCTCAACAGCTATCCTACAGAGGACTTTTTCACCTCCCAGTTTCCTGCAAACGACATGCCACAGACCTCCCTGCTGACCACAGATTCTTATTTTTTTATAGTATCCAATTAACAGTTCAGTCCAGATTTTTAAGTGGATGTTTCAAACATGACCCAGTCAAAACTTCAACCGCCCCCACACACCCCATCCCCCACGCTTCTAGTCAATAATGCAATGATGTTGAAAATCCCTTAGCAGCTGCAACACAACCCTGCTGACAAAATTCATAAATGCCTACAAGAGCCTTTGGCATCATCTAGGGGTAAGGAATCCCCCTAACTGAATACAGGAAGGAATAAATTGGCTTCTGAACAATAGCAGATGAAAGATGTCGCTTTAATTAAATGCAGGGAACAGCTTTTATCTCTCACAGCACAAATCACATAGCAGACCTGAAGAAAACACACAGTACTCTGTAATATTTTCTATCGGTGGAGATGGTAGACTGGCTTCTTGGATACAGCGCATTATTTCTGTCCTGCTATAGTTTGCACTTTCACTTCCTAGCACCGACTAATCAACATTTTCTACTTATCTAGGTTTTTGTCCCATCTCACTCGGATAACCCCAGTTGGGCCTTTCTCCAACCTTCCTTAATCAGCTACCTTCCAACTACACAGCTTCTATGGTGCAGGGTCAAAGTGACCCTGCATCGTCATCAGAGCAGGGCAATTGTTTCCCTATTTAGTCATAAGATCAGTTCCCTCCATCCACAATGGAACCACACTGCACCACTAGGCAGCCTTGCAAACACATAACTTCCCTTGCAGCTGGAGAGCGAAGGTATACCTGCTACTGCGCAGTTGGGCCAGTCATCCCTTCTACTTATTTTATTTTCCATAAAGCCTTTCCTCCCGCCCTTGGTCTGCCTCTTCCTGAAAGCACCCCCCCCAAGTCCCGTCACCAACATTCAAAGGGACTTAACAGGTTATCCACCACTTAGCCAGAAACATAGATGTGGTGCATGACCTGGCCAAGCCTGTCCTGTCTCAGTCATGGGTAGGCTTCGGGGGGGGGAGCAGAGTCATTCTGACAGACCTGGGATTTTCTCCTCCAGATTTCTGGCAAGGATGCCAGCGCGCATTTGTTAACACGCCATGTATCCTTGGCGCCCTGAGGCTGCCCCTCTCCCCTTCAATGTGCACTCACTGTCTTGCCATCTTGCCTTCACCAGGTGGCCATCAAGTAGCGCGCCGCAACATCCTTTCTCCCTGAGGGAGTAGAGAAGACCATCAGATGTTCGATCTTCCATTCCTGGACAGCCCCTTTGCGACCAGATTCCATTCCCAAAAATGGGCCACTGATGCAGCAAGTGGAAGAGTTATCTCTGCACTACCAGGCAGAGTCTCTGCTTTTTGCTCCACCCTCGCCCCCAGAGCCCCACTCCTTCAGGCTCCACACTGCCTCCTCTGCCCACCAGACTCAACCCTACTGCTGTTATGTACCTCCAGGTTTCATTTAAAGCCTCCAACACCCCGTGTTTGGACTTATCTCTGCTGGGGAAGGGGGGGAACCATTCTGCCACCAGGGAGTAAGTGTCTCATATCAAGGGTGATGGTTGGGGAGGTAAGAACAGTGTGCTGGGCAGTCAGTGGCATGGGGGCGGGACTCACAGAGTGCCATCATCCAGCATGCCAGACAGGCCATTTTCAGTTTCCTCCCTTCCCTCGGCCCCCTCTCTCCCATGAATGGCAGCATGCCCCAGCATCCTGGGAAGGACACACGGCAGCCCATCATCACCCATGCCGCCAAGTGCGCCTCCGCCGGCCTACCAATAGAAGCCGCTCGAGAAGCAGTGCAGGCCATACTCTCACTCCCAGGGAGTAGAGTAGACACTCCTAACCCTCCCTGCCAGTCTCTGTTCCAGTCATCCTGTGTGTAGGGCACGAACCTGGGTCACCAGCGTGCAGAGTGGGCTCCTCATCACTCGTCACCAACGAGCCGGTTTAATTTCTGATTTTTAAAGATTTAAGGGAGGCCTTAGTGCCCCAGACCAAAGGAAGGTTTAACAGAGGCCACAGTTCCCCAGACCCCCAAGGCAGTAAAGGGCTTTCTTAAAACTGCCAACAGGCCTTGACAGTATCGCACCAGCAACCATTTACTCCCAAGTTACTTATTTAAAACCCTTAAGGGACAGTCCAGTGGAGCTGCTGCGCCACCCGTGAACCAGGTTCTGGAAATAGTGTGGACTGGCGGGGCTGGCCAGATGGCAGGAGAATCAAGCATCTCAGAAGATGTGACCTCCTCCGAAGGGATGCAGGTTCCACTGCTAGACTGCCACTGGGGTAATGACAGGTGGTGGCGCAGTTGGTGCATTGAGCGGGACGAAGGACACCAGCATGCTCAGGGGATGTGAGAAACAGTAAAGAAATGCTCTGCTTTATGCAGCATGAAGCTGGCACTGTCAGACCCACCATCCACCCCGACTGTGCACAGGTCCCCCACACACCAGATGAGGGATTTTACTGTGCTCAACATTCCGAAGGATGCCCACCATGAAGAAAATGCCCTCGAGTGAGGAAATGGCTTCCGTGGCTCCCCTTAGAGATCAGATAAGGGACACAGAAGGGAGCATAGTGGGCTGGGAGACAGTCTGGCAGAGGTGGGCCATATCAGAGAACAGGGGAAAACCATATATAAAAAAATTTAAAGGAAAACTGCACTGAACCTGAAAGTCAACCACAGTGGCTGTTTCTGATTTACACTCCAGTGTTTAGTGCCATTTTAGAACTGCATGATGTAGGTTATGTCCCTCCTAACCACAGAGTTCTGTAGTAGAACATGGATGCATTATGCCAACAATGGAGAGCTCAGCAAGGGACATAAACGACATCATACAGTTCTAAAATGATACTTACTACCTGTGTGTAAATCAGAAATACCCATTAGTGTAACAAAAAAGCCTATAGATATGGAACAGTAACAGAATTTGAACCAGTATTTAAAAATCACTTTCTAAATGGGGAAATGACTTACAGATACAGGGCAGTTCTCCTTTAAAATGCTGCATTTGCTGCAAGAACATAGGGAATGGCTGAATGCAAAAGTGAAAAAAGGATACACAGTGGAAGTGGGCCATAGTCAAAAATGACACTTCAGAGACAATCACTGTTTGGGCCATGCAGGCCCCAGATATGGCAGAACCCCAACTCCTCTGTATTACAGCCCTACCTCTCAAATGTCACACGCTCACGAGGCAGTCTTCATTTACCACTCAAAACCTCGTGTCCAGACCTCTCAACTGTCACATATCAGGATGGCCATCCCTCATTTCACCACTGGAACCCCTCTTAATCGTCCCATATTGGACAGACGTCCTTCACTTTACCCTCTGTCCATACTGCTCATCTGTCCCACATTAGAATGACATTTCCTAGTCACCGGGGGTGCCGGCACTGGGGATGGAGCGCTCTCCTCTCCCGGGAAGGCGTGGCTTAGTCCCGCCGTCACCGGATGGAGGTCTGGTGATAGGTGCAGGCGGCAACAGTGCGATCAGTAGGGTGGGGGGGCATCCCGCAGGGGTGCATATGCGTGCATCATGTCGGGGATGAGTGGGAGTGGGGCTAAAAGGAAAAAAGCCAAAAAGTATGTATGGGAGAAGGAAAAAAAAATGACATCTCTCATGTTATCCCACAATACCCATCTGCCCGTACCTTTCAAATATCCCACATGAGAAAGTGCAGCCTTCATTTTACCCCTCAGAACCCCTCTGCCCATCCCTCTCAGCTGTCCCACATTAAGAGGGATGTCCCTCATTTTACCCCTCAAAACCTCTGTCCATACAATGCAGCTGTTCCCACATTAGAATAGATGGCCTTCATTTTACAACACCAGTGTTTGAGCCTGGTAGAAGCCTGGAAGAATTTTTTTTTTCCCCAGTTAGTGCTCATTATTTCGCTCAAGACTGGCCTCATCATGAGGGACCAACCCCCCCACGCACAGACTCTACCATCCAATTCACCTTCTCCCAATAGCTTAACTCCCCCAATGGCAACAGCAGCCCCCACTGAGGCCACATACAGGATCCTGAAACTGGGTACACTGTAAAGCCAGGTCGGGACCTGTGAAGGATCAGTTCCATCATGCTGGCCGACCAGGTTTTACTCCTCCTTTTGTGTTCGCCATGAAGACAGATCTGCGATGCTGCCCAGATATGCCCATGAGCAAACCCGCATACAAGACATCAGCGGACGACACTTCTCCACCTCTGAATGCTGTCCTTGGATGCCCGACTCCTACCCATCACGAGGGGGCAGTACTACTCTGGACACAGCAGCCCTCCCTCCCTCCCTACCGGAGGGAGGAGAGGAGCAGTCCTATGGACACTCGATCCTGCCCCCCCCACCCCGGCTGACCATATGAACAACCCGAGTTCACTCACGAACCCAGGTTGTTGGAGCTGCAAGTGGTAGCCATCCCGCTGCGCCAGCATACTGGCTCTCAGGAGGAATAGTTTGAGAGAACAATGGGGCACACAATGTTAATGAAAGGAGGATGAGTCAAGGGAAACACCAGGAAGCCCTACTTCACAGAACAAGTGAATACCTGGAACAGAATTGCTGGAGTCGGTGGTATCAGTGGATTTCTTTATTATACATTTACTTAAAAGGGTTAGCAAGGAAAGGCACACTGATCTGTAAACCACTCATTTCGGGGTGCATCCAGGTGGAGGGGTACATGGGAGATCATTTATTATACAATGGCAGGAAAAAATCCTGGACTCCGATTGGTCAGTCTTGGGCTGGACCCGTGATGTTAATCAGTACAACATCACGGGTCTAGTCTCAGCCTCACTGTGAACCTGCTGCTGCGCCTGAGCATGCTCATCATTTGCTTGATTGTTTCATCTGCTCTTAAAAAACAAAAACATTTTTCCACACGAAAACATCTTTAAAATAATTTTTTTTTATGCTGTATAACAATGAGCCATTGTATAATAGCAATAATGCCCTCCAGGGTGTGTGTCGTTTGGGATAACGTCACGCCTCAGTTGTTGGACGCACTCGGCCTGCGGCCTCGTGCCCAACCACCTGAGGCGTGACGTTATCCCAGCACGACACACACCCTGTCAGGCATTATTGCTTAATTAATGTGCTACTGTGCAGGCAACCCAAGTTCAGAAACAAGCTCAGGAAGCATGGCTGGGCTGCCCGGGACTGAGGGCTGCGCCACTGCACAGCAGCATTCCCAGCTCAGGGAGGAACAGAACAGCACTTGGCTGCACAGGCGGCACCCCAGGGAACTTTCACTTGCTTGGGGTCATGCATGCAAGATCAGCAACATGACTGTGCACAGCGTCTGGGGAGGTGGCAGGGCTGAAGGCAGCAAAATGGTACTCACAAACAGTGGATTAGTCAGCTGTAAGAAAATGTTCCAGTACACATGGCAAGGGTTCTTACTACCCAGAGTTACGAGATGCAGGAACTGTTAACAGTAAATAAAAATGAGTCTGGCTGGGATTCCTTTAATATTGTTAATTACTCATCTGAATTCTACCATATGCCAGTAACAATCCCCCCCCCCACAAACTGCTGAAGAAGTCAAGCATCTCAGTAACTACGTTAGCCAGATTGTCTCATGCTACATATCAGAATTTTCTGTCTCTTACTGCTGTTATAGTTAAACATTTGCCCTAGTTCTTGTCTCAGCTGTATCAAATGACTCTGTACACTGTGTTACATATTAAAAAGGAAGTTTAATAAAAACTTTTATGGCAAAAATAAATGGCACTCCGGGCACCTCTTGGCCACCAACTGTCTGGCCCAATTCAAAACTGACCTCAAACAGCACCTAATAACACACTCTAAGTGCATCTGCCCCTAAGACCAGCCACACCCGCTCTCTCTGCCCCCCAGCAAGCACTAGGCAGGCCTCAGGTACCCCCCTCCCTCTGTCCCTTCTCATGACTTACCTCAGCAATCAGTTTGCGTCATGCTCCTCTGGCACCCGCCACCCCACCTCCCCAACTCCCAGTCACGTGAGTTTCTCTAACAGTCACTACTAATGCAAGCTGTCTGACCATGCCCCCTCGCACCCCACCATTTACTCTAGCATGCCTTCTCTGCTCAGCCTCCCCTCACCCTCCCCATTTCTCGCTATACCTTATTGCCTTTCTTCCCCCACCCTTCACCTCCACCACGGTACCTACCTCTCTCCTGTACCTCCTTTCTTCACCCCACTGCCAGTTATCTCCATCCCTCTGAACTACTGACACAAGCACTCCATGGCTGCTTACCCCCCATAAAGTGTTTTTCTTGTTTTTTTAACTTGCACCTATGTTTTGAGTTATTCTGTAAGTTCTGAATCCAAGCTGAATCGTTCATTGTGATGTACCTTTGCTTTCTCCTTTTGTACTCTGTTTTGCAATCTATGACGTGGAACCTTTGTAAAACAGCTTGCGTTCAAAAGTCTTTTCCGAATCACTAAATAAATAAATAAATACAATAAATAGTGCCAGCAGTATGAAGCTGCCGGCCGCTGCAGGCCCCACACCACTGAAAGGCACCGAGGAGCGCTTTGGATGAGAGTCACCGGGGATCTCCCTCCTGGCCCCAACACGGGGTGAATCTGGGAAGGGGGGATTTTGGACTTTTGGTCCAGAGATAAGTCCCTGGGTGACTGTAAACAAATGGCAGAAGGCACGGGAAACAAAATAATCATCGTTACTAAAAAAAATAGTACATACAAACATACGAATGCACCAGCAGAAACAGACCTCCTGGTCTAGCAACGTCTGCTCAATTGTGCAGCTAGCTCCCTAGGTTGCAGCTGCCCCACCCCCTTGTTCTCCCTTGGATGTCAACTGTCTCACCCAGCCTTACACACCCTCGCTCTCTGTCCCATGCCTTCTTGAAGCCATCCACATTTTTGCTTGATATCACTCTTTCTAGTAAAGTGTTCCACCCCAACACCACTCTCTCTGTGAAGTAATGCCTCCTCATATCCCTCCTGAATCTATCCTCCTCTATTCTTAGCCGGTGCCCTCTAGTATCTCTTCCATTCCTTAGTTTAAACACCTCATCGTCTCCCCTCTTGATGATTCCCTTCAGGTACTTCAAGGTTTCGATCATGTCCCCCCATCCTTCCTCTCCTCCAGTGTGTACATATTCAGGTCTCTCAGCCTATTCTCGTAGTCCTTTCCCTCCATCCCCTGAATCATCCTCGACACCCTCCGCTGCACTCCCTCCAGTAGGTTGACATCCCCCCTCAGGTATGGCCTCCAGAACTGCACACAGTACTCCAAGTGTGGCCTGATTAGTGACCTGTAGAGGGGCAAGATCATCTCTCAGCACCTGGATGTGAACCCCCACGCTATGCACCCCAGCATCTTGTTTGCCCTTGCAGCCGCATTCCTGCATTGGGCAGTATTGTTCATGCTCCCTGCTACCATTACTCCCAGGTCCTTTTCCTCCTCAGTGACCCCAAGCTTTAGCCCCCCAGCCAGTACTCCCTCCTTGGGTTCTTTGCCCCGGAATGCATAACCTTGCACTTCCTTGCATTGAACCCCAGCTGCCACCTCTCCGACCACTTCACCAGCTTGGTTAGGTTCTCCTGTAGTTGCTTACAACCCTCTTCCTCGTTCACTACTGCACCCATTTTGGTGTCATCTACGAACAGGCTTACCCTGCTCTCCACCCCATGCACAGTGTCCAAGATGAATAGCCCAAATAGCACCGGGCCCAGTACCAAGCCCTGCAGCACCCCACTTGTCACTGGTCTAGGCTCAGAGACCTCCGCCCCCACCACCAGCTGTTGTAGCCCATCACGTAGCCAGTTTGAAATCCAGCATGCCATCTTTGTCCCCACTCCCACTCCAGACAGCTTCCTCCCTAGTCACTCATGGGGCACTGAATCCAAGTATAGGACATCCACAGCATGCCCCCCCATCCAGCTCTCTTGTCCCCCCAGTCATAGTACTGTATAAGGTTAGTTTGGCAGGATCTCCCCAAGACTAACCCATGCTGCCTCCCATTCTGGAGGTCACTGTCCTCCAGAAATGCCACCAGCCTTTCTTTCAGCATCGTCCCTATGAGCTTGCTCACTATGGACATGAGGCTGACTGGCCTATAGTTCCCCGGCTCACCCCTTGGACTGCTTTTGTGTATCAGCACCATGTGGGCCATCCTCCAGTCCTGAGGCACACCACCTGTTTTCAGGGAGGTGTTGAACAGGTTTGCCAGTGGTTCTGCCAGAACCTCTGCCATCTCCTGCAGCACCATGGGGTAGATACCATCCGGCCCAGGTGCCTTCTCTACTTTTAGCACCCTCAGCCCCTCTAATACTCTATTACTCCCGATCAGGCCATCAGTCTCTTCTCTTCTCTTCCCGCCCTCCCATTCCAAGGTGGTATTGGTCCCCCTTTCTCCTGCGTGAACACTGAGCAAATGTATTCAATCAGTGCTTCCACTTGTTCCTCCCCCTTTTCCACCCACTCCCCCCCCTTTATCCTCACTATGCTATCCATGCATTTCCTTTTCTCCCTGATGTATCTAAAAAAGTCCCCCCCTCCCTTTTATTTCCTGTGCTAACCAGAGTTCCCTTGTGACTTTTGCCCCCCTCACCTTCCTTCCTGGTCACAGTAATATTTCTGCTCCTAGTAATATTTTATGCTTGCTATTTTTGGTGCCACTAGCTCTTTAATGCGATAGGACAGCGTGCATGGTATTAGCATATTTAAAGGCTGTCACATGTATACCGCATGCTGTCCCTGCACCACTAGTATCCATACACAGCGCATTGTATTGTAATGCACTTTAAAATTCAACATGTATGAAAGCTGCTACATCAAACCCAGCTCTGTTCTGTCCATGTTACTGCCAGAGCAAGCATCATTAAAATGTCACAATGGACAAGCTGTAAGGTTGGGGAGGGGAAGGGAAGGGGAGAGAGGCTGTCAGCACTGTTTCCCTCTGAAGACCAATTGCTCCATCTCCACTGGCCAATAGTGCAAGACCCAAGGCCTGCTTCAAACCCAGGTCTTTGCAGAGCAGGGTGCTGTCCTCCACACCACAGTCCAACAAGGCAATTCTGGAGCCAAACAAATCTACAGCAGGCCTTCACACTGCTAATCACTGCATTTATCAAACAAGCCACAAAAAAAGCTCTCGTTCCAGCACTGGAAGAGTTAACAGCCCCAGCAGGTACAGACTAGTTTGCTTATGGGTTTGTTTTTTCTTTCTTTTTGTAAAATGTTTTCCGATGGAACATTTTTAATAAAAGCCTGGGAGGTGACGCTGATCAAACACTAACAACTCAGGATAAAGGCTTTCATGTTGGGAGGGGCTGACAGAAACAGCAGTACATCCTTCTGTTTCAGTCTTGTGAGAAAATCAAAGACATATTTTGAAAACACAGCTTCCAAACAATTGCTAGTGTTCCTTTATAGCAACTGTCAGGTACGTTTACTACATACACACATACACACACACACACACACACACACACACACACACACACACATGCTAGGTTTTGGCACTGTTACAGCTCTGTGAAGTGGATTGCTGTAGGCAATTTTAGTATACCCATACACAGAAGGCCTGGGGCATTGCAGAAGCTGTGGAGTGTTGCAGCAAGCAACCTGACCCCCCGCCCTGTGTTTATTTCATTTCTTTCCCTCTGCTGGCTTCCAACCCTGTAAGTGCAACAGTACAGATCATGTCATGTGGAACGTCCACACAAGGACTGCAAACTCCTGTGGCATTTCAGCTCCTACAAAGGGACTGAAACCTCCTGTGACATTTCAGCTCCCACACAGGGACTGGAAACTCCTGTGCAGCAGCGGCTCTAGCCACAAATGGTTACCAGGGCACAGCTGGGGCACAACAGATGGCAGCCAGCGCACTGATATATTGTTACTATGGGGGGAGCTCTGCACTATAAGGGGCACCAACCAGGGCACAGCATTTTTTTACCAGGGCACATGCCCTGGCGGGCCCTGGTGTAGAGCCGCCACTGCTCCTGTGGCATTTCAGCTCCCACACAGGGACTGGAAACTCCCGTGCGTTTCAGCTGCCCAGCACCACAGATCTGCACAGGTGACTTCACAGTGCTCCCAGACATGTCTACACTTACCTTCCTGCAGTGGGATCAGCTGCTTTTTGTAAACCCCTCTGATGTTTGTAAGCATCTCAAAATATGCACCTCAAAAAAAACACTGTACAGGCCTCTGGGGAAACAAGGCTGTGGGTACTAGTTCCATACCAGGATTGGGTTCCTACCATAAACACTGGCACCTGAGTGTGATCCTGAGGGGATGCTGTACTGTTGGAGTGGAGCCTGTGCCGTGCTTCAGAAAAGACGTTAAACCAAGGTCACTTCTGTCCATCTCTAATGCTGTCCTGGTGGGCGTCCAGGTGGAAGTAAAATATAATAATAATCTTTGTGTGTAGAACACAATTCATAAAATCAAAGCACTTTAATAGTAATTAACAATTAAAACCTTAAAACCAAATGAGTTAAAATTCAATAACAACAGCAGAATCAAAATCAATCCGTTAGTGGAGAAAGATGCTCACATGCAAAGTGTTCCATCATTTGCATGTGTTCCATCTCTCCGGGCAGTCCAACCCCTCAGGCTTACTGCATAAAGTTATGAATATACTGAGCATTACTGGGGTTGGAATAAAGATTAGTACCTGGGAACTGGGGGCAGCAATAGAAAACATCAAGGTCCACTTGTTTAAATATAAGACGTGCTCACACTATGCCGGCAGCTAAAACAAACACGGGACCTCCACAGTAGCTCCACTCTTCTTGCTCAGGACACTCTTGAGAAAACTCCTCACTCCATCTCAGGCTCCTCACACTGACAACGACTCCAGCTCCACACTCTCTGTCCGACCAAAAATTGGGCGAAAAGTGAGGCAGACCAGACAGGTAGCTCCAGGCAGAATTCTGCCAAACTCCACTGAACCGGAGTTTGGTCACAGCATTACAGATAATGGCCAGCCATGAACATAAAAGCAGATAAAATAAAACTCCCACAGACAAAAGGGAGTAAATAGCCAGATTTGGTGGGAATTAAAACAGTGCTAGCAATAATATATAAAGCTAGCAGTTTGTTATCCAAAAAGCAACGGCAACAAATGAGAAGCACCAAACTAACATGCCCCAACTACAACCTAAAATATAACACTTCTCTCTGACTCGCTCACCACAAAGCCCGAACTACACTGAACTAAAAAATATAGCTAAACAACAACAAAACTAACATATTAAACTAAAACTAATAAATTAAATGACTTAAAATAGCATTGCAGCTGAGCTAAAATGCAGAAGAACCCAAGGCACTTTTCGCAACAGACAGGGATCTTCCCCCAGTATCCCGGCCAACATTCCACTTCCCATAAACTGGTTCATGCAACTGTCCAAGGCTGTGAATGTACTGATGTGCAAAATGGCTGCCCCATCCATTTACAGTCATTGTAGATCAGACAGCTTCATATCAATTGCTAGCAAGCTGATGGCAGCCATCCTAAAGGAAAGGGTGGTTGAGTTTCCTCAGGACAAACGAGCTCCAGGATAGCAGACAGCACAGGTTCATGGTAGGGAGGTCATGTCAAACAAATCTGCTCAGCTTCTTCAACTAGGTCACTAGGGCATTAGACAAGGGCCAAGAGGTGGACATACCAGAACTTCAGCAAGGCCTCTGATTCAGTCCCCATAAGAGATTGATAAAAAAACCTGGCAGATATGGGAACACGGGAGAACTAACTAGGCGGGTGGCAAACTAGCTAGGGGGTAGAACACAGCAGGTGGTGGTGAGCACTCTGGGATCAGAGAAGTTACTAGCGGGGTCCCACAGGGATCAGTGCTGGATCCAGTTCTGTTCAATGTGTTCAGCAACGACATTGGGTGCATGGGACAGACATAAGGCAATTATAGTTGGGGGGGTAGGAGGAAGTAGGCTGTTGGTTAACTAGGATCTGCAGCTTATCCAATAGGTAGGGAAATGGGCAGACTGGGTGGGCTAAGCTGTCGTTATCTGCCGTCAAAGTCTATGTTTCTCCTGGGGACAGAATCAAAAGCACAATATTTATTTTCACGGATGATACCAAGCTTTGCAGGTGGGTGAACACTGAAGAAGGCATAAGAAATCTAAGGCAAAACCTAGCAAGGTTGGAAAGGTGATCTAGGAATTTGCAATTAGGGTTTAATGCTAAAAAGTGAAAGGTATTGCACATATAGCGTAAGAACCCCATGGCCGAGTACAGTCTCAGAGGGTGGGGGCAGGGGTCAAAATTGGCACTGGCCCACTAGCCAAGTGCAGGCATATTTTGTATCATGCTAGTAAAAACAATTTTAGGTAGCCCTGCGGGCTTGTACTGTAGAAGGCAACTTTCAATGAGTACAGTAGCTGGGCCAGTAGAAAAAAGTCTGTGCGGCCGGTGCACTTTCCCAGTTACTAGCCCTGCTGGTTAGTGGCTGCAAAACTTAATTTTGACCCCTGATCTGGTGTGAGTGTCACAGTCTCAGAGAAGGAGAAAGACCTGGGGATAGCAATTACAAGTGACCTGAAACCATCAATGCGGTTCAAGAAGGCAGCGGGAAAGGCAAACTGGACACTGGGTTGCATATCAAGGGGGCTCTCCAGCAGGTGGAAAGAGCTCATTCTTTCCCTATACAGGGCCATGGGGCGTCCATATCTGGAGTACTGTCTCTGAAGTAATGGAGCCCCTAACTTAAGAAGACATAAACCAAACAGACGCAGTGCAGAAGAGGGTTACCAGGATAATTCAGGGACAGCACGATATCCCATATGAACACAGGCTGGTGAACTTGAATGGTACTCACTGGAGGAGAGAATGAGAGACAGAGGCAGAGAAAGGGCGATGAAGGGAGCGAGGGAGGGAGGAGGTGACATGATGGAGACCTTCAAATATCTTACAGGTGTTAACAAGCTTGACACAGGGGATCTTTTTTGCAAAAGTGAGAAGAGAAACACCAGAGTGCACAGTTACATATTAGCCAGGGGTGGGGTACAAGAAGGAGGCCAGAAGGCACTTCTTCACTGAAAGATAGTGGCAGGATGGAGCACACGGGGGGGGGTTAAAAGATGGTGGGATATATTTAAAGGGAAAGTTAGGGTGATGGGGGGGCAGAGCCACATGTAGCATGTGCACATGAGCTCCACAATGAGCAGACTCGACACACCTTTGGGCCTTCTTCTGCTGGCCTTTCATAAGTTCATACTTCACTACCAGTCTCTCACTGCTTATCAAGTGCTTTGGGATGCAATGTGTATGAAATGCGCTATATAAATGCTAATTATTCTTCTTCTTTCCCCCTCTTTCTCTTCTTTTTCGTCAGCATGGAGTGGGGCCTGACTGTACCCCCGCCATCATTCAGACAGCACCAGTTTTTCCTCTTGATATAAAAAAATAAAAGGAGCTGGCCTGCCAGCACAGCAGTAGCGCTACTGCTTGTAGAGTGATGATGCAGGTTCGGGAGCCAAGTTGGAGTGTTGGTCAGTTGGCTGGCTGGGGGAGGATCAAGCGTCCACAGGATTGCTCTCTTCCTCTGGGGAGGCAGTGGCACGGCACCGAGGAGCAGCACTAGCCCCTAGCAGAGGCTAGGGACCAGTGTACCATGGCAGCGCAGGAGACGTTCACTGCATCACACATAGCAGTGGGCATGGCGCGGGCCACTGACATCACTGCACACTGCTCATCCACACCACAACGGGAGAAGGGATGCATTGAACCAGGGAGAAACACCCTTGGCTGGCATGCAGGATAGCTGGCTCCCACAGGTCCCACAGCCTATGACTTGAGCACAGCTGATAGATCCCTGGACCAGCGGGCTGAGGAAGCTTCACGCCACCCTGCTGAAAGGGGGTAAATCCCAGGAGCAAAATCCAGGTAAGTCCCATGAGAAGCCAGGGGGACGGGCTTGGGGGCATGTGTGATGGGGTGAGCCTGCCAGGAAGAAAATAAGTAACAGCAAAAAAAAAAAAAATAAATAATAAAAGGCACAGAGCACATGGGTCAGGGGCTGAAGGGAGGGAGTGCAGGAGGAAACAGTAGGATTTTTTTTTGCAATTTCTGTTTACCCCCCTCGGTGATAGATTCCTATCCCTCCAGACACCCCCCCCCCCATCTCCAGTGCTTCCTCCAAGGGCCTGGGCAGACAGACACCATCCCCAACCATTCCTGCAAACGATGTGGGAGACACCCACACTGGGGTCGGAGTGGCTGATAGCAAAAAGCAGGTCCCGTATGTGCCAGCTATCAGGCTGCATCACTCCGAGGATTCTTCCAGTTAGGTCCTCACTGGCACATGGCCAATGCACACCCAGGGCACCAAACTATATGAGGGAAGCTGCCAATGTTACGTGGTCACCTACAGCATCTGCTCTGAGAGCAAGTTGCTCAGCACCCTCCTCCCGGGGTTGGTGTGCAAAACATCCATATCGCATTCCAGACCCTGTCAGCCTGGGCAAAGAGCTAGGACCAAGAATCGATCCCTGGTCACCCACACAGCGCATCAGCGCTCTACCAGCGGACATCACCAGGACTGACAAGTAAGTATTCTTGAAGAAAACTGTGAAATGGGTAGAATGACTGTTGGCTCCTAACTGGCCAAGAGGTGCTTTCAGCCAGGCCGTTATCCCAGCACAACAGCCCGCATGGAAGTAGCGCAACAAAAAAATGTTTGAAAAATAATCCCATTTACTAAAAAGGACCAATTTCATAATCACAATAAGGCACTCCAGGGAGTGCATTATGGTGGGTTAATGGCCCTTCTCAGGTGGTGGAAGCACTCTGCTTCACCTCGTGCTTCAACCCACCCAAGGCAAGACGTTATTCAACCATAACACACCCAGTCATGCCTTACTGCTTAAATAAAACAGATGCACTGGCAGTGTGCTCAGTACGGGAGTTGGAGGGATGGCAGGGAAAGAAGCCAAGCCACCCACTGCACTCCACAGGTCCCATACATAGACGTGCAGGAAATAGCTGAAGTGCTGCGTGCCACACATGGCAGATACACTGCTGCAGGAATGCAGCTGTAATGTAAACACACCTACAGAGGGCCAAGAAATGAGCTCTGAGGCACTCCGCAGTAGCCATTTTAAGTAAATCCCATTCATCATCAGCGGGAGTAGTGTGTGCAATTCTGGGGCCCAAACCTGAAGAAAAAAAGTACAGGGTGGGGGCAATACAGAGAAGGGTAACCAAAATGATCCAGGGTTAGCAGGAAAAGACGTACCTGGAGAAGCTGAAAGATTTCAACATGTATGGGTTGTCAGGGACTGGCTAGGGGAGAGGAGGATTGAGAGTCGCAGAGGACATTCTCTTTCTCCGGGAAGGGAGGACCACTTGTTCCACTACAAAGCTGCCACCTCAATGACCACAGGTGGCACTGCAGCGGAGCAGTCATGGGTGGGTGGGCGCTTCCTGGCCAGGACATCTGCACATTTGTATGCAGACGTCCACTTGGTCCTAGCCCACAGAGTGCTCAGGGAATGGCACTGAGCAAGAAAACATGTCCTTGCCTCAAGCAGCATGACGACGCCACTCCTCCTTCACAGGCTCCGCACCACTCACCAAGCCCCTGACCGCAACCCAATTCTAACACCTCCCGGGCTGGGGAAACCCAGGATGCTAAAACACAGGGGGCAATCTGAGGAGCACTGACTGGTCGGAAGGTAAGTCCCAGGGACAGCAGATGATGGGTCTGGGAGGAGAGGATGGTCAAAGTCACCCAGGCAGAATGGCAGAAAGTGTAGTAAATAAAAAAAAAAAATTTCAACATGTCTGTAGGCAAGAACAGAGGAGGGGTGATCGGAATGTAAATACCTCCATGGTTAAATCAAATAGTTTATTCATGCTGAGTAGAAACACAAGTACCAGGGGAAGCTCAATGAACCTGGCAGGTGGGAGATTTGAACGATATCAAAAAACATTTCCACACAGTGAGGGTGGTAGAGGGATGGAACAGACTACCAAAAAAGGTAGTCGGGGGGGGGGTGCAAACATGAGTAAGAAAGACATATGGGTCTGGTAATGACAGTGGCAAAAGGGGACAGGGTAAGGAGGAGCACAGGGCCACTAGAACCCTCACAATTAACATCAGATAGGTAGTGCTGGTCAGACTTGATGGTTCACACAGCCTTTTTCTGTGAACAATGTCTACGTTTCTGTGTAAATGGGGAATGGACATTATCAGTAACACAGAAACTAGCCCATTACCAGCAACACAGAAACTAGCTTGTTATAGTAGCAGTTCACAGCAGTCAGAAAAAAATCCCTGTGGACTGTTCTTTCACCAAGCCCTAAGACTCAGCAACTGCCTTTTGCCCCTGGATAATAACAGTGGTGAAAGAGATAAGTACCCACCCCACCCTCTCCCTCTTGCTAGCACGTCTGCAAACTGTACTCAGTAACTAAAAAAGTAACAAGCTTACAGTTGCCCAACCGCCCCCTCCCCCAGTGCCAGGCTTTGCCCTCACAAATCACAGAACACACAGCCAGGTTTTCATAAATGCCCGTGACAGAGTGAAGGCTTTTGCTTAATGCCTCTGTTCTGCTCAGGTATTCGAAGAATGTCTGTACTAATTATACTGTGTTATTCTGTAGACAGTTGGTGGAGACCTCGAGATCAACTACAGTACAGTCAGCTCATCCATGTCTTTCACTTCCACCCCTGGACTATCAACACATGCTTCAGAACACTAGTTCTGTAATATCTCAAGGGGCCCCTCCAAATTACCTTCAACGCACAGCCACATACAGTGAGGTCTAGTGGCTAGTACACTAGCTTGGAAAGTAAGAGATCCCAGGTTCAAACCCTACTAGACCCAAATAACACTCAGCAAGTCATTTAATCTTCAAGTGCTCCAGTATACCCATGTAAATTAATAGAAGCAGGACCCCAAGCAGTCCAATGACCCATGGGAGCGCTTCCGTGCCAGTGACCGAGTTTGGGAGCAGACCCAGGGAGCCAAAATCTTAGCGGCCCAGACTGGGGACTGCAGCCGCCGGCATGGGACGCCAGCTCAGGGTGGGAGATGGTGCACACCCGGTGACCCAGTGGACCCTTACGATGGGCCAGGGAACCTACTCCCATGCAAGGGGGTGGGGGGGTGTATGCACTCAGAGAGCACTGAGCTGTCCAAGGCCACTGGATGTCTGGCCCATGTCAGGGGGAGGAGGAAAATGGGGTGAAAGTCCCAGCTGCCATCCGGATGATGGTGAGGCCTAACAAGGTATATCCCCAAGAATGACTACAGCTGCCCAGGGAAATAAAAATCCACATAAAAAAAAAAAAAAGGCAGGACCCCCTGGAAATGAGACGTTCTATATCGACTAGGATTTCCTAGATAAAGAAATGTTAAAATTAAAAAAAACACAGAAGGCCGGGGCATGGCCTGATGAGTCACAGGCCCACATTCTGAATGAGAAGGTAGCAAAGCTCACTTCCTCAAATAATCAGTGCTCAGAGTATTGCTGCCCCTGCAGGTTCAGGGGAGGGGGCCGGATTTTGGATTTAAACTTTCAAAGCCCTTTGCTGAGAGAGACTTAACAGGGAAATGGAATGTGAGGCTAAGCTCAAAGGAGCAGGGAAACCCTGCAGGTACAGACAATGGAAAGAATGGCTGAAATTTTTAAGCCATCAGCAGGTCAAGATAAACATGCACCAGCGTACCACCTGCCCGGCCAAATTCCAGCTTTAATGTCTTGAAAAGGCAAGAGCTCAAACAGAGCCAAATCTTTAAAGCATCACATCCTCTAGGCAAGAAAAACAACCTCTGGAGGATAAACCACTTTGATGGCTCCTTAGCTCGTATGTCAGTCCATACTCAAAACTGGGTACAGTCGCTGCCATCCAGCAGAAGGGTCTGACAGGGCAGATTCCACGTCTTTGCTGCCACCAGAACACTATGCATTCCAGGCATACAGTCCTAAGAAAACCATAGGAGGCAGTGGAAGCTAAAGGTTAGTGCAACGCTGACTTGGGAACCAAAGGTCACAGGGTCAAACCCAACCAGAGTCAAATATTCACTATATGACCTTGAGCAAGTCAATTAACCTCCCAATGCTCAAGTCCAAATGGCTATTTATTTAAAATCTGGCCCCTCGGAAAGGCACCCTGAGCCGAAGCTTATTTCCATGTGCATCCCAGAGGTAGAGAGAGAACAGGTAGAGTTACAAAAGTAATCGGCCACAATAACAGCAAACATTATACAAGGTGCAATTCTGCACAACAAGAATGTAAGATGAATAAAACATCCCTTTTGCACTGGTTAATTTTTTTTTTTTTTAAGACTAGTTATGCAGCATGTACCTGCTTTATACCTTCATTTACCCTCACCAATATTCCACTTTGTACTGTATTTTGTATCTCCGACTTCTGTAAGTGACTACTGTTGTGCATTACTGTCACATATTGTACTTTTCCCTCCCAGATCATCCCAGAAAATAGGCTACTGTTGGTCTCTAGTGCACCTTCCTGGCAAATAAAAACCAAATAAATAAGAGGAGAGATGAATGAGGGAAAGCATTTGGAACCAAGCCCACAGGGAATGGTGTGTAATATACAGAGAGGAAAATATTTACAGAAACACAATAAATGTATAGTAAATATATAATATATCAACTTGAGCATAGGTAATAAAAAGGGATATACATTAGGCAATATATATGAAACCAAATTCTATCCTATGAGAGCTGGCAAATCTTATTAGCTCTTTTTCATGTATGTTCTCCAGCTGGAGAGAGTTGATGTAGCATTGTCCAGTTTGACCTGCCTTTCTGGTGAGCTCAGCAACTGCTGCCCAGAGCACACCATCTGAGGAATGCATTTTTTTTTTTTTATAATTAATCATGTCCTCCTTTTCTGAGGTCTGTGGTTAAGACATTCAACTCTCTTACCAAATAAAATCCCACCCAGGCATCACACCCAGCTCTGGAACCTCTGTTAGAGGTGATAAGGTTAAACAGCATTGGGGGGTTAACTGTACCAGTCATCAAAGCCAATGAGGAGGCGTGAAAGAGTAAACAAAAGAAGATGGTTATCTTCGAAGCTACAAAAGGAGGTGTGGGACACAAAAAGATGCTAATTAATACCGAGATGAAAGTCAGCCAGACAAAGGCAATAAGGGTGTGTGTGTGTTTAACTCGAATCACAGAACAGGTTGCTTTGTGAAGCGTGACTTTTTCTTTCTGGCATGCAGTATTTTAGAATCGAAATAGTCTGACACAACGACTGAGACACATTCCGAAACATCGGGCACCACCACTGGTTTGGTGGCTCTCGTGGGGGAGACTGGGGTTCACGGGTCAGGCACCAAGGTCAATAAAGGTTTCTTGAGCACACTGGGGTGGTGAAGCACTCTTGCTCTCAGCAAGGGACAGAGCAGCCATCTTGAATTCTCACAGCCCCAGTCTGCAAAGCCAGCAACAGTGGTGTCCACTTTGAAGGCAGAGGCTCTCCTCACTCCCAGCTGGAAGTGTGAACAAGTAGCAACCTCACTGTCAGACAGGGGGACTTGGGGATCCAAGGTCAAAAACAACAGGGGAAAAGCATTAGACAAAAACATACAAACACGGCTCTCCTTAGCAGAAAATCCATCTTCTGAATCTATGAATGAGCTCAGTACATCCAGAAGATCTGAGTTTGAACCCCTCAATCACCACTTGCATACTATGTAACCCTGAACAAGTGAATTAACCTCCTTGCGACCTAGGACAAACCTAGAAATTAGTTTCATCTCAGTGTACCTTTCTCAGACAAACATTGTAAAATAAAATAAATTCCTCCAACCCTTTATTGTACTTACCTGCAAATGGAATCCTTCAGTCCTTTATTGTACTGTAACTGTAAATGTTGTTATTCTCCAGCCCTGTATTGTATTGTAACTGCAAATGTCGTTATCCTCCAGCCCTTTATTGTACTGTAACTGCAAATGTTGTTATCCTCCAGCACTTTATTGTCGTGTAACTGCACGTTATCCTCCACCATTTTATTGTACTGTAACTACAAATGTTGTTATCCTCCAGCACTTTATTGTACTGTAACTGCAAATGTTATCCTCCAGCACCAACACTTTATTGTACTGTAACTGCAAATGTTATCCTCCAGCACCAACGCTTTACTGTACTGTAACTGCAAATGTCGTTATCTTCCACTACTTTATTGTAGTGTAAATGCAAACATTGTTATCCTCCAGCCCTTTATTGCACTGTACCTGCAAATGTTGTTATCCTCCAGCCCTTTATTGCACTGTACCTGCAAATGTTGTTATCCTCCAGCACTTTATTGTACTGTAACTGCAAATATTATCCTCCAGCCCTTTAGTGTACTATAGTGCATGGTAGAACGTTGTTCCACATGGAAACCCATGCCTGGAACAGCATTGTTGTACTGTCCTGACTACATCACAAACTTGTTGTGCTGCACTGAGTAGGTTAATAGTGCAGCACAGCAAGATTGAACATCATCACACATGCGCACTGAAGCAGCCGTGGTGGTGAGGGTTGAAACAGCAGTTACCAGCACTGAAGACAACATGCCACAATAAGTCCAAATAAAGAGACTGGGGGTGTATTTCACGTTATGGCTCAATAATGAGTGCCCATACACTATAAAAGATTGTGTATGAGCACTCATATAGAAACAAGGCTACTTTTGGATCTCGTTGTTTCCGTGGTAACAAGACCTCTCTTGTCACCATGGAAGCAACTCAGTCGAAAAATGTTTGCGTCTTCCCGTCACACGTCCGCGACAGTGCAGGGCGAAAAAGGAGGAGGAAAAACACATCGACTCACGGATGAAGACGACAACCCAGCAGGCTCTGCACCACCACCCATGGCCATCACCAACCCAAAGAGGTGAATAAGAGGATGAGTAAGTCCCAGGATGGTCGATAACAGAGCTGGGGGATGGGGATTGGATTGGGTCTGGTCAAGGAGATATGGCACACAAACACATGATTAAAAAAAAAAAAAAAACAACTGTCCAGATCTACCAAAAGTAAGGAACGTATTTTATAAATGTTTTTAATTTCTTCCCCCCCAAAAAAAGATAGATGCTTCATTTTGTTTAGAAATAGCACAGAAAAACTTAACAGATTTTTTTTAAATACTTTTCAACATTTTCTGATTTTTTTTGCTTGCATACCTAAAAAATAAATAGGAACGACATACATTTGGGTATGATAAGAGTATTTCCAATGTGGTTTAATCACGTTACATAAAAATCTTCATTTTTCTTGAATAACCCCAAATCTTCCAAAGCAGTGAAAGCATCTGAAGATTACTAAATAAATATACTGTTATTAGCTTTGGAATACAGTGTGCATGAAAGATACTGTACTGCAAGAAAACAAATTCCTGTCCTCTTTCACCATCTCTGCCAGTTTGCTCTGCCTCTGGAACACCCAGCCCCCTCTCAATCTGTACCCCAGGACATGCAGAAAATAGAGAATCAGCAGATGCATTTTAGGCAATTTAGAAAGTAATAGTACTGCTGGGGAAAGGCATCTTTGGCTTCTGTTCTTCCTTTTTGTATTGTCTACACAGAGGATTGTTTTTGGGCAGGAACTGTGACCATATGACAAATGTAGAGAGGCAGTTTAATAACCTTGTACTAGGTTCCCTCATGAATTAGATGCTATGGGAGCGTTTTGGGAGGTATTTAAATAGACGTTGTTCTAAATAACCGAGTATATAACAGTTATAGGGCACTGCTGCCCTGTTTGTATTTCACATAAGTGAGGAATTAAGGATCGGATTTGAGGTAAGGCATAATGGGGGAAAAAGTAGGCCTGGCCACATGGCTGGGAGTTTGAGCATGGGGGCCTAGCAAGGCCGCATGGGCCGGAAGGCAGTAGTGGGGGTAAGTAAAATAATTATTGGGGAGGCCACTTACGACCAAACCTGTGGTGGAGATGCATTAATAACAGAAAATACAAAAAAAAAATGGTTGTAATTTAAGTGTAATGGCTGTTGATCTTGGTAGCCAGAATACTTGAAGAGGCAAAATACAGGTTTGGAATTTGGGACCACATTGGGGAGGTACAGGGCATTGTGGCCAGTAAGGGCAGAGTTACTTAGCGGGGATTCACCTCTCCAGTTGGAGGTGGATCCCAGCGGATAAAAGCATGGGGAAATGGGAGTTTATTCCATCTTGTTATGTAAACAATAAAACAAATGTACCCGAGATGCAGCTGGATCACGAAGGGTCCCGGGAGTCAAGGGTTGGACAGGGCTGCACACAAGGAGCTCAGGGGCCCAGGATACTCCTCTGGTGACACTCGCTGCCATTCTTCGGGCCGCTGCTGTTGTGGCAGCGGCTTCTGGGACTGTAGTGCCCATGTGGTGGTGTTGGGCATGATTCCTGCAGTGGCACTGTTGCAACAGAACAGTGCAAATGTGGTTAAAGGGCAAGTTTCAGCATAGGCAATAGTAATTAAAAATGCATCTATGGATTACTTGTCTCTTTCTCTCTCACCCTTTCTCTATCTATAGAAAAAATGTTCAATTTGAGAATTTTGTGGGAAAGGGCAGTGAACCAGGATAGGGAGCAGCGTGTAAAAAAAAAAAAAATTCAAATCTAAGGTTGGGGGGTGGGGGAGTCAGGGCAATTCCCAGCTAGAAAGGCGACGGAGACTGGCCAAAAGATGTGAGGCCGTCACCGGAAGAGGGGACCAAAAAGGGGGTTTAAGGTCTGCAGAGAGCGCGCAAAAACTGTGGGGGGCATATATTGAGTGATTTCAACGCTGGACAAGAGATAACTTTGTTTGTTGTATACCCCTTTAAGTATTTAATTATCCAGGATGGTAGAAGTCACAAGCATGCAGATGATGGAGAAGGCAGCAGAAATGATGAAGAAGGCGACGAAGATGCTGGACATGGCAAGGGAAAAGGAAGCGGAAGAGGAGGCAGAGAGGGCAAGGAGCAAACAAAGTCAAGGAAAAAGCCTGATGGAGAAAATAAATGAGTTGAGAGAGGCAGCAAAGCAGAAAGAGGCCAGTGATTCGGTGGGAAAACGGAAGACTAGAGGGACAGGGAAGAGCCCAGCGGAAAAGAGAGCCCCGAGAGAGGTACCAGATATGGAGCGGTTGGTGGACCTGGATGCAGACGAGGGCACGAGTGGTAAGGATATGGGTGAACAGACCCCAGAGGGGGATTTGACTGAATATCTAGCAGGTTTGCTGGGAGACATGGAAGAGAAGGGCTTAGAGTGAATGGAAAAGGCCTTGCAGGAAATTAAGGCTGCAGGGGTAGAAGGGAATACAAAAACTAGAGTGGGTAACGAGAGGATACCAGGCATGACAATGGGGGATCACGTCCCCCTAACGATAAAAGAAAAGATATGGAAAGGGGAGTACATGGATTTATTTGCACTAGTGGATAAGGAGTCAGCGAAGAGGTACGCGCAGAAAGAGACTGTAGGAAAAACTGCGATGGCGGTGGCTTTGGTGATCGCTGGAAACAAGGTAGAGGAGACAAGTTACAAGGGGAAGAGTATAGAGGCCTGGCAGGCAGGGTTCTCGATATTCAGTGCCATCATGCTGGAGAAAAAAATAGACCCTGGCCATCCCGCTGCTCACGTATGCCACCACTATAAAAGATGCCTACAAGGGTAGGATGGGGATAGGTTGGCTAAAGTATGATGAGGCCTTCCGGCAGAGAATGGCAGCCAGAGGGGATCTGAGGTGGGATTCGACCCATTCTGAACAATGGGTAAGGAGCCTGGCAGGTTTTACAGGAACGGAAAAAGGGAATAGACAAGGAGGAGGCAGGCTGCAAGAAAAAGCATGTTGGGGTTTCAACAAGGCATCGTGCTCCTGGAGTAGTTGCAAATTCAGGCACATTTGTTCAAAATGTGCAGGTCAGCACCCGGCAACCTGGTGAAGAGCAATGGGGGACAGAAAGAACGGGCAATGGGAAAATGGGCAGACATTTCGAGGGGGACCGGGGGGGATACCAATCGGGGAGAGGGAGGGGATTTCAAGGAGTGGAGTTGATCAGAGCAAAAGGGGGGGTCTGGCTAGCAAAGACCGATATAGAGTCAGCTTTCCGGCTACTACCAGTCCGGAAGGAGGATTGGGACCTGTTGGGATTCTGCTTCCAAGGGTCCTTCTACTTTGACAAGAAAATGCCCATGAGCTGTTCCACAGCCTGTGCCAAGTTCGAGGCATTCAGCTCCTGGATACAATGGGCGTTTGGGAACAGATACGGGCACAAGGCAATGGTGCACTATTTGGATGATTTCCTCATGATAGGGGTGTGAGGAAGAGGAAGAATGTTGTGGACTTTGAGGAGATGTACGAGCAGTTAGGGGTGCCTTTGGCGGGAGATAAAACAGAAGGTTCAGCCAGGAAGCTGGAATTCCAGGGGACTGAGATTGTGTAGATGAGCAGGTCTTCAGATTACCACAACAGAAAGTGGCCAGGCTCAGGGCTTTGCTACAAGAGATAAAATGTAGGAGGAGAGTTCCCCTGAGGCAGGTTCAGCTGATGTTGGGGCACTTGAACTTTGCATGCCGGGCGGTCGCACCAGGAAGGGTGTTCACCAAGAGGTTAGCCAGGGCAACAGTGGGCAAAAAGCATCCACACCATTGGGTAGACATATCACGAGGGATTAGACAAGATGTGGAAGTGTGGGAACAAGTCTTAAAGGAATACAATGGGGTTACATTCTGGCAGAAAAAGGTGGCTGAAATAATGATCTACTGGATCTACATCTGGATGCAACCGAGCTATTGGTTTGGAAGCTTATTCCGAGAGATGGATAGCGGAGGCATGGCCAGATTCTTGGAAAGAGAAGGGGCTGCTAAAGGACATAATTCTACTAGAGATTTTCCCAATATGGGTGGCGATGTTGACATGGGGAGAACTCTTAAGGAATAGGAAAATAATGTTCTGGTGCGATAACAGAGCCGTAGTAGAGGTTATCAACAGGCAGGGAGGGCATTCGGAGACGGAAAACAGGGTCCTGAGACATTTAGTATTGAGGGGATTACAACTAAACATGTCGTTTGAAGCCAAGCACATAGAGGGGTTAAAAAAATGACATAGCTGACAGCCTTTCCCGTTTACAGCTGGAAAGATTCAGGTCTTTGGCGCCACAAGCGGCTGCAAAGAGAATACCGGTGGCAGAAAAAGTATGGGAAATTGGCTGGAAGGAGCCCGACTGTTATACAGGAGCTCCTGGTCCACCAACACGCTTGAAGGCATACCATATGGGGACTTCCGTGAGTTCCGGAAACAGGAAGGGTTCAAGGTAAGGAGCTAGTTTCACAGGACCAGGTAACAAAGTACATGCGGTGAAGAAGTGGAAGGCAGGAATGGCTAGCGACACAATGGGGGTGCAGCTGACGGGATAGGATGGGCATGCAGCATAAAAGGTTGGGCCGAGCCGAATAAGTTTAAGGTGGTGCAGCGCATGTTGATGGGGTGGCAACGACTAAAAGGAGGGAAGGTAAACATAAGAAAACCTATTGCTGAGGACAAACTTGAAGGGCTGGTGAAAACCTTGGTAGAGATTTGTACCACACCTTTCGAAGCTGTGTTATTCAGGGCCATTTTCACGGTGATGGCAGGAGGCGCATTCAGGGTCAGCGAGGTAGTAGCAGCCGACAAAACAGACGCAGTAGGGGATTGTGAGAGGAAGAAATACACTGGGAACAAAAGAAGATCGCAATTTGGCTGAGATGTTCAAAAACAGACCAGATAGGAAGGGGCACGGAGATTGTAATAGACAAGCATGAGAGTGAGAGAACATGCCCAGTAGTGGTGCTATAGAAGTACAAGGTGAAGAGACAGGGGAAAAGCACATAGTTCTTTACACATATAGATGGAAAACCAGTGACGTGTTTCCAGGTAACGGGGGTGTTGAGGAAGGGGATGGCGCATCTAGGGAGAACACGCAAAATTAATCTTCCCACTCATTTAGAATAGAAGCCACATCCACACTAGCAGAAAAAAGTGGGTCTGAAGAAGAAATCAAGAAAGCAGGCAGGTGGAGGTCAAACTGCTATAAGACATATGTGAGAAAAATAGTCTAATATCCACACTTGCTTTTCACAGGTCGGGGAAGATGCAAACGGGTCTGGATACTAGGGCACTCTTACATTTACTGGGCAGAGAGGTGGGGTGCTAATCGTCAAGGAGGGAGACAGCTACGACAGGATCCTGACAGAGTGATGGTCCACTGGAAGGGGGTAAGGGGAATGAGGTGGGCACAGCTTATGTCAACCTTAGAAGATCTGAAACAGAAATGGCCGAAACCAGACCTGTTAATATTGCACTTGGGAGGTAATGATTTGCGGGAACGTCCATGGGGTTTGCTGTGCAAGGAGATAAGGGATATGGGGATAATTCAACAGTGGTGGCCACAGGCAAGGATAGCCTGGTCAGAGATGGTGCCCAGGATGGTGTGTCGGCAGGCCAGGGATATAAAAGGGGTGGAATGGGCCAGGAAGAGAATTAACAGGAAGGTGGCGGCATGGCTAAAGGGGAGGGGGGGAGTGTACATAGATCATAAAGGAATATCCTATCCCAACCCAGGAATGTACAGACATGATGGGCTGCACCCTTCAACGGTAGGGATGGCAACATACGTATTGTAATTGGAGGATAGCATAGAGAAGTGGGAAGAAGAAGGTAAGGGGGAGAAGCCCATCATTCCATCGCATAAGCTGGAGATGGGCTAGTGGAGGACATTTTCAGAAAATTAAAAATTAAAATGGGGGGGGGGCAAGTAGAAACCATGGGCCAGGCTCAGATGCTCGGACATGGAGGCAAGCAAAAAGGACGACGTAGGAACGGTTTAATATGAGGCACAGTTGCCATCGGCAGCCAGAAAAGGGAGGGCAGCAAGGGGACTAGGAGAAGGGGTATTGGGCTTCCAAACGTCCAGACCCCAAGAAGATTATGGACAACAAAAAGACGAGGACCACAAGAGGAAGAGGACCAAGGGGTATCAGGCTTTAAAGCGTCTGGACCCCGAGAAGACAACGGAAAAAGGGACACTTTGAAACATGTGATTTGAAATATGTAAATCTTTGAAAGATGGAATATGAAATGGATAGTTTTGGAAATGAAGGACTGTTGAAAATGTAAGAAAAATAAAATGCAATCATTGTAAGACGTGTTTAATAAATCAAATTGCCAGTCAAGCACCCACAAAAAGTTGTTGTGCTTCTTTTTTCCGGGGGATCTCCATCTGACAATCTTAGGTTGAACAAACTGCTGATGGACTGCAGCAGTTTCTGCCATCTCAATAGGGTGTTGTGTTGCAACAGCTGGTTTACAGCTAGCAATAAAACCGGTGTCCAAGTTACTGAAGTAGGTTATGAAGGGCTGCTTCTACTTCAGGAACCCTCAAGCCCTCCACCCCACCCCGCTCCAGCCAAGTAGCAGTGGACTGTGCTGGGCAGCAAAGCCTGCAGATTTCAAATGTTGCGATTCAGTCATTTTGAAAACAAATATCTGTTGTGCTGCCTATTTTTTCTGTATCAGAGCCATATATTATATATAGCAGCTGGCTAAAAACAAAACAATGGGAAACCTTTTCTGGACAGCTTTATAATTTGATAATACCCATAGCAGCTGTTGAACAGCCTCAGCTGCGACTCAACTGTTTAACATCCTGAGGATATTATGGCAGTATGAAACTGTGCCAGAAATGATTGTGTTGAGTTGGAAACCTGAAGGGGCCGACCCATAGTCCTGTATCAAGAAGCTGTATGGTCCTACATCGGAGAGCTGTGACCCACTACAGGCGTAGTCTTTCAATGAGACACCTTAGAAAACGCTAGCTCAATCTGGTGCCCTTGGTCCTGCTCTAGAACACACAGCTGCACAGCTTTTATTTACTTTAGTTTTATTTAAAAATTGGTTACTGGGAGAGGCACATTGAGTCAAGGCTCATTCCAGGTGTGAGCTGCGGGAAGGGGGAAAGGGAGAACACATTTACAAAGATTACAGCAAGTCAGATGATGCGGTTACAATGACAGCGACAATAAAGTGCAATAGTGGAGTGCAGAACAAACAAGAAAGCAAGACAGTTACATATAACAGAGAACAAATAAATTGGCATACAAATCAGCCATGCAGTTGGGAGTGATAAAACAGTGTTTATTGCCTGAATCAGTGGAGACTGACCTGGTCTTGAGGGGAGTAGTGAAACAGGCCGAATAAACCACAAACAAAATAGCCAAAAGCATGTGGTAGAGAGGAGAGGGAAAGGTGAGAGGAAGCAGAATTGCAGGGGAAGGGTTCAGGTAGAGGGCTGGCAGGAGTAGAGGGGAGAAGGGTGAAGTTTTAGCTAGTGGCTGATAGAGGGAAGGAGGTAAACCGACGGACGGAGGAAGGTAGCTGGTTCAAGAGGCCGGGGAGGCGATAGGAGCATGCAGGTTTCCCAGCTGAGGAGTGAGGGTGGGGAGGAAGGAAGGTGCGGGGGTCCCCTAGAGGGTAGGGAGTAGGAGAAGGAGGGGATGGGGGAGACGACTGAGGACAGGTGTGAGTGGATGGACCCAAACCAGCATTGTGAGAAGGTGGAAGCACAGTGGGACTGGCAATGGGAAGGGAGAGGGAGGATGGATAAGGAGCACAGTAACATATCAGAGAGCAAGCAGCAGAACCTACATTGTGAGTTCTTTCTCCAAAATCCAACTCCAGAACCTCAGTCATGTACGTTTAGCTCTGCTCTGGAGTCAGTGGCATGTCCTCATCCCAACATTCAGAACACACGCCACTTCTAAGAGCTTGCTCCATAGCCAACAGCTTCACAAGCGATACTAGCCCCCACATAAATTGCTCCAGAACCAGAGAATGCAGAACACACTGCCTACAAATACACCCCCCACTCCTGTGAACACAGCAAACAGTATTCACTCCATCCCCTCACTCATAAGGATAAACCAGATAATATTTACCACACTCCAAGCCCCATTCATGAGTCACATAATATTGTGTGGATGGAAGGGACTTTGGGTCCATCGATTTTTTTTAGTTTGGTTTTTTTGTTGTTGTTGAATTAAGGTTTCTAGCCCCCTTACTGCCTTCAGCCCCATCACCTCCAACCCACCCTGCCCCACCATCCACCTTCTCTGGGGCTTACCTGCTCAGGAATGTCCCCCACGGATTGCCCCACTGGGGTGGAGCTTCCCTCTTCCCCACCAGTGTCCACATCCAGATGATCGGAGCCTGCCTAGTCAGTGGTATGGGTCCTGCAATGAGTCAGGGTTCACCAAACCATAGGCCTACCCATAGGCAGTTTTTCCACCATTTTTCTGCCCCCGTCTTCCCCAGATGCTTGGCTGTAAGCTCTCCAGCAAGCCTACACATACACATGTAGCAACGCCATGCGGAGGAAGACAAGCTACCCTGGCCAACTGCTTGGGTCACTACCATGATAGGATTAGTAGCGCGCCTCCCTCTCAAGCTGGAAGGGTCGTTGCCTGGCAGCATCATCCCAGCCCCTGACCCACACGCCCGAGTTGTCTCCCAAACCCAAGTCATCGGTACGGAAGCACACAGCACTACTGATGGGCCATCAGAAAGCCCAGCTTTGGGTTCATCTTGTCTGCCTCTCCTGTAGCACACCAGTGACTACACCTAATGGGAGTATGAAACTACATCCAAGATTAAAAAAAAGAATTTATCCCTGTTCACACTGTGTAACCCTCAACTCCGGTTCCATTCTCCCTCAGGATTCTGCCTAGCCATGCTTTCAAAGAGTGAACTGTGTTACTTTCCATAACCTCACTGGATATACTATTCTGCATGTTAACCACCCACTATGTGACATAATGCTTTTTAAAATGTAATGATTTCTATTATTCTGCCACCCCACCCCCAGACTTTGTAGGTATGGTCTCTAATTCCACTTACAGTCATGGGAACACCAGGATCCACCAAATATTTACTTTAAATCTCTCGCAGCTATTCCAAACAGTATTTTCTCCAACCATCTTCTGATCCCACATAAAAGCAAACAGAATGCTGAGGTGTATTAACATTTTTTTATTAGTAGACACAAGGGTGTCATACTTCCCTCTGTCTCAGTCCCTGGCTAGACCCGCCTTGATTATAGCTCGCAATTTTGCTTGCCCTATTCCAGAAATGTTAAAACCTCCAGGGGGTACAAAGATTCACCAAATCCATTTACAGATTCAGGGCCATGAAGTATGAAACAAGATTAAAAACTTTGGGTTTACACAGTCTGGAAAGAAGATTCACCAGAAGAAATGTAATTTTGTTATACAATATCCTAAAGGACGATCTATTATGTGCAGTTAAATTATGAACTCCACACTGATGTAATTTTTACTTGTCATTTGTTACCTGTATAATTCTGCCTGTTCTCTGTTTGACTATATATGTTGTAAACTGTTGGACTTGTCGTCCAGTAATGTCCTGTATTCTCCCGGGTTGTACCTGAAAATAGGCATGTGTGTGCCTAGTGTACCTCACTCGGTAAAGAAAAGCTAATAAATAAATAAATAGGATCTGAACTCAAGATAAAGGGCCATTACACAAGCGGGCACAACCAGTAGCTGATAGGGGCAATTACAGAAGTAGAAACAGGGGTTTCTTTCTTCTTTTTTTTTAATCTTGTTTTTGCCCTCCTTTGGCTGCCCAGCCACCCCCATCTGACTGCTCCCTCCCCCATCGCCTGGCTTCACTAGGACTAACCTCGCTCCTTCCTCACCCTCAGCCAGAGGGTCTTCTTGGAGGTGCCCGTCACTGGTGTGGAGCCCACTGGGGGGTCAGGTGTCATCCTGCGTCTGTTTTCTTTTTCCACATCTTCTCCTCAGGAACCACCATGCATGCAGAGGGCAGAATGTGCATACTCCGTCTCCTCTAAGATGCTGCCAATGTCCTGCATGCAGTTCCTGCCCCTGTGTGATGTCACTGCGTTGCTGCCCAAATTCCTCCATGTGGTAGACATAGTATTTGACAGTAGATAAGGACCACTAGGCTCACCCAGCCTGCCCGTATTCCCTGCCTGAATCAGTGGATGCTTGGTCAGGACGAGCAGCAGGGCACTGTAAACCACCCATCCCAGAGGAAGGAAAGCTGTTCTGGGGATGCTCAATCCTCCCTCCCTCCCCCACCCAGTGCCAAGCGACCCACATCCATTTCCAAACCAGGTCACCGGCGTGGCAGGAGGAGAGTTGCCCAGTGCCTCAGCTTTTCTCACCACTGGGTTGCTCGAGGGTTTCTACTTTACACAAAGAGTGGTAAGACTCCCAACTCCATAGTAAACAATATTTACTTTTGCATCAAACTCCACTTCCAAACATCTACTAAACTTTCACGTCAATCTTCCCAACCTAAGATGCATCAAAAATGTACACCCCACTCCCTTGGATCCATCAAACAGCATTTACCTTGACCCCCCCACTCCCAATGATCCACCAGAAATGAAACATAAGCCCCCCACCGAGCCCTCAGTCAGCTTCTTTACAAACCCCCGTTTTGCTCACCTGTCCAAGATCCAAGGTGATGTTGACCTCGTTGTACCGCAGTCCACGGGACAGAGGAGGGCTCTGCCACCAGCGCTCCGTACCGTCGACAGCATTGGTTATTGGATGCGCCTTATCACTGTTCGCTGCTGTGCAAATGTCACAGTACTGTCCCTAATAAGAAACAAAAGAAGAGGGATATATAATGTTAATGCTGAAGACACAAACAATTATGGTCAGACTGACTTTTACTTCAGAATGTCTCACCCCTGGAATAGCTCACCAACATATATTACTCCTCCTATAATGCCTATAGGTCAAACCAGAAGCTGTGACTCTACTCCGTGCACTTTGGTACATGCCGTGGATGACCTGATCTGCCTCGGACTAGGACTACTCTGCTATACTGGTACACACCATGGCTGACTGACCTGTCCTCCCTCAGACTAGGACTACTCTATTATGCTGGTACATGCCATTGCTGACCTGTCCTGCCTAGGACTAGGACTACTCTTTATGCTAGTTCATGCCATGGCCTGACATGACCTGCCTCGGACTAGGACTACTCTATTATGCAGGTACATGCCGTTGCTGACCTGTCCTGCCTTGGACTACGACTACTCTATTACGCTGGTACATGCCATGGCCTGACATGACCTGCCTCTGTCTAGGACTACTCTATTATGCTGGTACATGCCGTGGCCTGACCTGACTTGCCTGGGACTAGGACTACTCTATTATGCTGGTACATGCCATTGCTGACCTGACCTGCCTCAGACCACTCTATTATGCTGGTACAGGCCGTGGCTAACTGGTTCTGCCTCAGACTAGGAAAAGTCTATTGTGCTCATTTTGGAAATCTGTATTGTTACTGTACTTCACAATATATTTTTTTATTAACTTTTTTTCTTTTGATTTACTTGTGGCACTGCAATTTTGATCTTCTATGTCCCTCATTGTTTATTAAGGGAATCAATATTATGGAACCTTACAGGTCTTAGTGTGGTTCAGTTGGTAGCACATCCACCTCTGGGCCAGAAGGTTATGGGTTTTGGTCCCACATCGGGATTGGACACGTACTATACAAACACTGGCACCCAAGTGTAGTACTAAGGAGATGCTGTATCATCAGGGTATGCTGTCCTTCAGATGAGACATTAAACTGAGGCCCTGTCTGCCTGTTTTGGATTTCATGGCACTTCTTGAGAAAAGTAGGGCAATTTCCCCATTCACTAAAATACCACCAACAGCTTGTCTAGATAGCCCTCCTTTCCCAGTTACAAAAACTAAAATAAGTAAAATTATTCACTCTATAATGCTCCATAATCTTGTGACAATTTGTTGCATGAACTTTTCACTTTTTTAATTTGCAATTTTTTTCATTCTCTCTGTCATACTCACCCACTCCCACTGCAGCTGTAAATGAGATTGCTATTTCTGTCCTGCTTTACACCTGGCTGAAGTAGACTATGAATAATAATTGCAGACACATGATATCTTGCCTTGGGATGAAGATTCAAGAGTGTTGCTATCTGGGAGATCTCCTGACCTCATACGCATCTATCTGTCCCCTCTCATCCACCACCAAGGTGGGGTTGCTCGTCATTCCTCAATCAAGGCTGAGGCTCTCAGACGATAACATTTTCAAGGTGGTTGGCCCCTTACTATGGAACAGTCTGCCAATTAGGGTCCAGAATATCCCTTGGTGGACTCCATCAAAACTGCTCTTAAAACACACCTGTTTACCTTGGCCTTTCTTGAAAATGCATGAAAATGGTTCTGTTTGTATCAGGGCTCTCAGAAAAATTTTTACTTTGGGGGTCCTGGACTTTCAAGGGGAAAAAATAGGGGTCCTCAGGCAAAGTTTGAGAGTCCCCCAGAATTTTGTGAGGGTCCCCAAAGAAGTGCAGCATCATCATTGCTACCTGTCTCATCAGTAGGGTTGGCAGAATTTGATAGTTATTTTTTTATAATTTGGAAAATACAGATTTTTATTTCTAAAACTTTTCCCCAAAATTTGTAGCTATTTAAATTTTCACTGTAGCATTAAATTATGGTGTTTTAAGCATTTATTTCGACTTGTATCGATTACACTTTCACAGCTGCAGTTAATGAGAATAAACGTTAAGGATTTACAAACTGTTAAAAACACAAACAGTCATTATCATATGTCAAAATGGCAATATAGCTTACTTTGTCTATCTGTAAATTTTAGATTATTGTTGACAGAAAACATTTTTCGTCTGTGTGTGTGTGTGCAGTGAAATCGACGTTTATCGATATTTACTGATTTAAATCTAACCCTTCCAGGCCTACTCATCAGTCAAATAACAAAAAGTGCTGTAAACTAAGCAAGAAATAGCATGCAAAACACAAGCTATTTCTCGATTAGTTTACAACTGCCAGTTTGAACTAAGGATCAACACATGGTAGGGGACATCAGGCAGGATATGTATTTAAATATCAAGTAACTGGGTGCTGGACAGGGAGTCCCAGCTGATGAAGCCTGCATTTCAGGGAATGCACATCTGGTACACACACACACTCCCGAACCATTCAATGGGCGTAAAAGACACGGTACCCGTGTCCCCAAAAGCCCTGTGTATTTATACTAACATATTAAAATGCCAGCAGAGTAGGCCTAACAGTCTTTCGAGTCTGCTCAATCGTCAGCACCCGCACTGGGGGCTGATTTTGGTGTCCCCCCCTTCCCCCTTGGGTTATACTGTCCCCAGTCCCAACTGTTCCCCCTTTTCGGACCTGGTCAGATTTACCTTCCCCCTGTACCTGTCCCATCCCCTCTTAAACCTATCCACAGTCTCCACCTCTACCAGCTCCCTGGGCAGCGCATTCCATGGCTCCACCACCCTGTCAGTGAAATAACAGCTCCTCCTCTCCCTTCTGAGCCTGCCCCCTTCCAGTTTACACCCATGTCCTCTTGTTGCCCCCACCTCCTTCCTCTGGAGCACCATTACTGGACCCCCCTTATTGATCCCTTTTATGTACCTGAAGACCTCTATCATGTCTCCCCTGTCCCTCCTCTCCTCCAGGGTGTACATGTCAAGCTCCTTGAGCCTCTCCTCATAGGTCATCTCCCCCAGGCCCCAGATCATTTTGGTTGCCCTCCTTTGGGCCCTCTCTAGGAGTGTAATCTCCCTCTTTAAATGTGGTCTCCAAAACTGCACACAGTGCTTGAGGTGTGGCCTAACCAAGCAGTTGTACAGGGGAAGGATCACTTACGCCTTTCTGGAGGTAATCCCCCTGGCAGCGCATCCCAGCATCCTATTTGCCCTTGCCGCTGCCCTCCTACAGGTCTCTGAGTTGTTCATTTTGACATCTACCACTACCCCCAGATCCCTCTCACCTTCCATGACTTGAATTGTGTCTCCTCCCAGGGTATACCCCTGGCCTGGATTTCTGACTCCCAGATGCAGAACCTTGCATTTCCCCGCATTGAAATTTAGTTTCCATTTTCCCGACCACCTTTCCAGAGCCTCCAGGTCCTCCTTCAGAGCCACCCTCCCCTCCTCCACCACTGCACCCAGCTTTGAGTAATCTGCAAAAAGACTCATTTCACTCCTGATCCCCATCCTCATGTCTGAGACATAGGCGTTGAACAGGAGTGGCCCCAGCACCGCCCTCTGGGGCACCCCACTAGTAAACCACCTTGGGGATGAAACTAGCCCCCCAACCACCACCCTCTGAGTACGCTCAGAGAGCCAATTTCCTATCCATCTCAATAACTGCCTCCCTACCCCCATTTCCTTCAGCTTAGCCAGCAGGTCATTGTGGGGTACTGAATCAAACTCTTTGCTGAAGTCTAGAAAGAGGACGTCCACCGGCCTACCCTGGTCCAGGGCCCTCGTCACCCAGTCATAGAACTCCACAAGGTTTGTCTGGCACGATTTTCCCGAGACAAAGCCATGCTGTCCATCGTCCAAATACCCAGTTTGCTCCAGTAACCCCCCAGCCTTTCCTTGACAATACCCTCCATCACCTTGCCCACTACAGACGTCAGGCTAACGGGCCTGTAATTTCCTGCCTCCTCTCTTGTTCCCCCTTTGCGGATCGGCACGACATGGGCCACCCTCCAGTCTTGGGGCACCCACCCAGTCCTCAGAGAGATGTTGAAAAGCTCTGCCAGAACGTCCACCAGTTCCCTCAGCACCCTGGGATGCATCTTATCCAGCCCAGGTGCTTTCTCCATCCAAAGGGACCTGAGGGCTTCCCTTGCTCTCTCTCTACCGGGATTTCAGCCTCCATATTCTCCCCTTTGCACCCTGTACTGCTAGCCCCCCACCTGTCTGTGGTGGCCACTCCCTTTCCCCAGACCCGTCAGGGCTCCCGAACTCTACCGGTCCCACCCTTCCTCCGGTTTACCCCCTCTCCCCCACAAGACATAGCCCCTCCATTCCCCGGTACAAACTGAGGCAAAGTACTCATTTAGGACCTCTGCCTGTTCCCCCGCCTCCTGTGCCCAACCCTCCACTATCCTTATCCTGCTGATCTAATCCCTTAATTTCCTTTATTCCCCCTATGTATCTAAAGATCCCCTTGTCCCCCCTCCGGATCTCCCTGGCCAAGGACTGCTCCCTTCTCACCTTAGCCACTCTTGGCTGTCAGCTCATATTCCCCCGATCCCTTTCACTCTTTGAGCGCTTGAAGTGCCTATAGGCCGCCTTCTTGTCCCTCACCACCTCCTGAACCTCCTGGGTCCACCAGCAGGGCTTCCTGGCCTTACCAAACTTATGTCTTTCCCTTGCGCAGGATCTGGTAACCTCCTGTACTCCCCTCCCTTCCCCTCCTAATGATCTCCCACCTGCTGTCAGCATCCATATCCAGCCTTATCCTGACCAAACAATCTTTAAGGATCCTTCCCATCTCCCTGAAGTCTGCACCCCTAAACTCAGTTACTACCATCTTTGCTCGGCTTTCCTCCCCCCTTTAGGTCCAGGAAGAACCAGACTGTGGCATGACCACTCCCCACCAATGGGTCCCTCACCTCTATACTCCTAATCCGATCACTGTCTGCCAGGACCACGTCCAGTGTCCTGGCCTCCCTAGTTATGATTATTCTGTTTTCATTAACATGTTTCTGTAATAATTCTGACTCTGTAAGGTGCCCAGAGCATGTATAAACATGCCCTGCCTATGCATGTTATTTGGAGAGCTGTACAACAACTAAATGTCCTGGGAAGGGAGGTGGCGATAGGGCTAGGGGTGTGCTGGCAGATGGAAGCAGCACAAAGAGATCAATCTGGCCAACTGGCGCAGAGACAGTGCATCACACTGCCAACCAGGAGATGGCAGTTCACGTTCAAGTCTGAAAACCTCAAACAGGAGCCGGGTGAGAGTTGGCGAGTTGTGGGTGTCAGGTGTTCCAGCAAGGGAAGGTGCGGGCTGCCAACATGCCTGCTTTCACTGCTGGCAGTCCACGGAGCAGCACTGGTGCTGGCGGTGAAGTCCGCCGCATCCTTGCCTTCCCAGCAGAAGGAAGACTGTGGAGCACCTATGGTTTCTGACCCAAGCTCAATGACAGCCGAGATGCTGTGGTCAAATTTCCTCCATAAAATCTCACTTGCCATGTTGCCAGCTCTCAGCATGTTACAGTGCTCGTTAGTGTGAAAGGATGCTGGCTTGTGATTAACAGTCCACCAGAATTCCACCTTGCCACTCCAGACCCCGCTCTGAGACCACAGTGCCACTCCTCAACCCCTCTACTACTACTAGACTGATTGTACATGATAAAGTAAGACATGAGTCAGAGTCTAGAGAGGACCCAAGGGTGCAGCTACAGTGACCTCAAGCAACAGGGTGGGAGAAAATGAATAATATTAAAAACAAGCAACAATATTAATAATACACGTGACACAGGGAGACTGGAGTCCCTCACTGGCTAGGCAGAAGCACGTTGCCATATGGGTTTATCATTCAGTAGGTAGCCAAGCTGATAGAAATGCCACTTTCAACAGTGCGTCTGAGCTGTGGTGTGCTGATCATAATGCTGACTGCAGCAGCCAATCTTTACGGTGGACTAGGAAGCCTTCTCCCTCAAAAGGGGGGAGCGTGCATGTGCCAAGCAGCTGCAGTGTGCCAGGCCACCAGAGGCTGCTTACGGCACTAGGGAGGAGGAAGCATCGAGGGCTGGGGAAACCAGACAGTGAGGCTTCATAGCATAGCGGCATGAGGATTTGGCAAATACCCCTAGCCATCCCAGTGCAGCCATCTCACCTGCCTTCTCATCTGATCCTGATGGGGAAAATCTCGCTGTGGTGGACAAGACAAAGAAGAACAAAGAGGTTGGCCAGAATGTGCTGGGAGGTCACTGTCGGTAATCTGAAGCGTTAGACAGCCAGGGCCAGAAAAATCTGGATTAAAAAAAGTTAAATTGACAACTGGGATGCTCCAGCCAGGAAGCACAGCTACTTACCCAAAGACTAATAGCTGCTGGTCATAACTCACTCACTCGTGCTGGGGAGGGTTGGAATTCAGCCTGTGGGAGCACTGCACCTCGTTTCCATGGCAACATGGGCACTTAAGGCTTTGAGAAGGAGCAGCAGGCATCCTTGTTCTCCCATAAAAGCAAGTTGTTTGCGAGGAGAGGTGAATGGCTCACAGTCCACTACGACTGGAGCAGAGGGAAAGGGATCTGCAACCCTGTCCACTCCTGGGCCAAGAGGGCCTTTTCAAGGAACAACATGAACAGTGACAGAGCTGGACAGGAAAGGAATTTTACATAGCGTCTTTCATACACTCTATATTACAAAATTATTTACCATCCAGGACGGGGGGGTGGGGCGTTGGAAAGAGAATGCTGCAGTCATTTTAATTTCATGTAATTTTTATTGTGCATGACATCTTTTTGGCAGAAGCCGGAAAGAGTCCACGGTTCTGAGTACCAACAGAAAGGCACATATAGCAGTTTAAAAAATACATTGTACAAAAATGTAAACAGCATATTTAAAAAACATTTGCAAGTCAAAGATGAGATTTTTAACTAAATGTGCAACTTTTACTTGAAACATTGTATGGATTCACATTCTAACACTTGTTTTGAGGAATCATTCCAGTATTTAATAACTCTAATTATAAGTGAGTTTTGACCAGGTGAGGTCATCCTGAAGGAAGAGAGCAATGCACAAGGTCATTCAAACATCTCAGAGCTAGAGTAGATCAAATTAGGAAGGCTGAACGCAGAACTTGCTCGGGATCAAACAGTGGGACTTATTTTTAAGCAGTAGCGTAGCAAATTCCCAGAGGGCCTGGGTGCAAGGCTATGTTATAGGGCCCCCCCCCGGTTTCGAATAAACATCAGAATTATGATTTGGCCCACTGAAACCTCATGGGCCCCGGTGCGACTGCACCCCCTGCACCCCTGTGGCTACGCCCCTGTTTTTAAGTCTTTTTCTCTCCCGAATGCAACCATAAAAAATCAATTTATAATTTTCCAAAGTCCTACTACACACTTTATACATGAAGTTGATTACAAACAATAAAGTCTTACAGCTAGTTGAAGGGATTTAAGAAAAAAACAACTCAAACAATATTTTAAGGGTCTACTACATCAGATTCACAACAAATCTTTCTTTAGCAACAAGTGACACAAACATAAGTGGTTAGATGCCCAAAAGGATAAACCCTGCTCTTGCTGGCTTCAAAGTGGGACTGAGAACGATATATTTTTATTAATTTAAACAACATAACAAATAGCTTTCAGCATGTAATACCTTAATTAGATAACATGTTGGACCTCCAGTGATGTCACCAACCCCTGACAGCTGCCTGAACAAGGAATTCCATCAAACACAAGTTTAAACCCTTCTTTGCTACGGGCTACATAGTGAGTTTTGCAGCTCTAGATAAAAAAAGAGGGCCAACGCACTGGGAAGAAGCCTTCCAACCCTGAACAACCATCAGGAACTAAAGATTAAGCCTCATATGAGGAGGATGCTTCAGAGAATAAGGGTTTCCTATCATCGGCCATAATGGTAGCGCTAGGGAGCATGGGGGGGGGGGGCAAGCCACATCAGCCCCAAAAAAAAAAAACAAAACAAAACCAGACAAAATTATTCACGAGTTGAGGGCTTTCTGTCTGAAAATGAAAGAAACATTACAAATCTTATCCATAGCAGAACTGATTTATAATCTCTGATCAGATGTTAAGATGGTAAGGCCAGAAAACCCTGCTGGTGGACCCAGGAGGTACAGGAGGTGGTGAGGGAAAAGAGGTGCCTATGGGTGCTTCAAGTGCTCAAGGAGTGACAGGGATCAGGAGGAATATGAGCTGAAAGCCAGGAGAGTCACCGGGGTGGTGAGAGCAGCTAAGGCAAAAAAGAAGCAGTCCTTGGCCAGTGGGATCTGGAGGGGGACAAAGGGTTCTTTACATACATAGGGGAAGAAAGGAAAGTAAGGGGGAAGATCAGCAAGATAAGGGTAGAGGATGATTGGGCACAGGAGGTGGGGGAACAGGCAGAAGTCCTAAATGAGTACTTTGTCTCAGTTTTTACCAGGGAGGATGGAGGGGCTATGTCTTGCGAGGGGAGCGGGGGCAAACCGGAGCAAGGGGTGGGACCAGTAGAGACCAGGGGCCCTGAGGGGTCTGGGGAAAGAGAGTGGCCACCACAGACAAGTGGGAGCCCAGCAGTGCAGGGTGAAAAGGGGGAGGACGTGGAGGCTGAAATCCCAGTAGAGAGAGTAAGGGAAGCCCTCAGGGCCCTTCGGATGGAGAAAGCACCTGGGCCAGATGAGATACATCCCAGGGTGCTGAGGGAACTGGTGGCTGTCCTGGCAGTCCCTCTAGTGAAGCTTTTCAACATCTCTCTGAGGACTGGATGGGTGCCCCAAGACTGAACGGTGGCCCATGTCATGCCGATCCACAAGTGAAGAGCAAGAGAGGAGGCGGGAAATTACAGGCCCGTCAGCCTGACATCGGTGGTCGGCAAGGTGATGGAGGGTATTGTCAAGGAAAGGCTAGGGGGGTTACTGGAGCAAACTGGGTACTTGGACGACAGGCAGCATGGCTTTTTCATGGGAAAATCGTGCCAGACAAATCTTGTTGAATTCTATGACTGGGTGACGAGGGCCCTGGACCAGGGTAGGCCAGTGGATGTTCTCTTTCTGAACTTTAGCAAGGTGTTTGATTCAGTACCCCATAGTGGCCTGCTGGCTAAGCTGAAGGAAATGAGGGTAGGGAGACAGTTGTTAAGATGGATAGGAAATTGGCTTTCTGAGCGTACTCAGAAGGTGGTGGTTGGAGGGTTAACCTCATCCCCAAGGTGGGCTACTAGTGGGGTTCCCCAGGGGTCAGTGCTGGGGCCACCCCTGTTCAACACCTATATCTCAGACATCAGGAGGGGGATCAGGAGTGAGATGAGTCTCTTTGCAGATGACTCAAAGCTGGGTGCAGTGGTGGATGGGGAGGAGGGGAGGGTGGCCTTGCAGGAGGACCTGGAGGCTCTGGAAAGGTGGTCGGGAAAATGGAAACTAAAATTCAATGCAGGGAAGTGCAAGGTTCTGCACCTGGGAGTCAGAATCCAGGCCAGGGCTGTACCTTGGGAGGAGACATGATTCAAGTCACGGAGGGTGAGAGGGACCTGAAGGTAGTGGTAGATGTCAAAATGAACAACTCAGAGACCTGTAGCAGGGCACTGGCAAGGGCAAATAGGATGCTGGGATGCATCGCCAGGGGGATTACCTCCAGAAAGGCGTAAGTGATCCTTCTACTGTACAACTGCTTGGTTAGGCCACATGTCGAGTATTGTGTACAATTTTGGAGACCATATTTAAAAAGGGACATTACACTCCTAGAGAGAGTCCAAAGGAGGGCAACCAAAATGATCTGGGGCCTGGGGGAGAGGACCTATGAGGAGAGGCTCAAGGAGTTCGACATGTACATCCTGGAGGAGAGGAGGGACAGGGGCGACATGATAGAGGTCTTTAAGTACATGAAAGGGATCAAAAAATGGAGGCCCAGTCAGGATGTTCCAAAGGAAGGAGGGTGGGGCTACAAGAGGTCACGGGTGTAAGCTGGAAGGGGGCAGGCTCAGAGGGAAGAGGAGGAGATGTTATTTCACTGAAAGGGTGGTGGAGCCATGGTATGCACTGCCCAGGGAGCTGGTAGAGGTGGAGACTGTGGACAGGTTTAAGAGGGGATAGGACAGGTACAGGGGAGGGTAAATATGACAAGGCCCAATACAGGTGGAACATCTGGGACTGGGGACAGTATAACCCAAGGGGGAGAGACACCAAAATCGGCCCTCAGTGTGGGTGCAGAAAATCGAGCAGACTCGAGAGACCGTTAGGCCTATTCTGCTGGCATTTTAGTATGTTAGTATGTTTATCAGTTCTGCTTTTCTACAGAGACGAAGTAAAGTCCTCTGTGACTGTACTTAGTCCAGGGAGGACAGCGGGACCACCAAATAAGAGATCAGAGCTGATATAAACAATAACATGCACTGCGGGCTATTGAATCTCCCACTACTGCCCTACTGCTCTGATGTCAGTTGAAGAGGATTCTGGGATTTGTAGTAACAGAAGATGTCTGCCTACAAGTAAGCGAAATTAGTCTTATAAGATCTAGTACGCTACAGTACACAGAAAGTAAATGAAAATATTTTTGTACACAAAGTACACATTGGGACCAGCATCATATGTGTGTATGGGCCCTTTGTGTTGACTGTTCCCTATTCATGTGTTGTCCTTTTTATTGTCTTGAAAACACTGGATAGGAGCGAGGCAGCTGTCTCCATGCGGCCTGCGGGAACCTAGTACTTTTTAGAGCCGCACTGGACTGTATTTCTTTATATTCAGTGTCAGGATGCTTGAGTGGTCTTAGGCGCCAGACTGAAAAAGACAATTCTTCCTAAATAATTTGGTATTCTGGTCTCTGAATAGAGACGTGGATTCAAATCCCACTTTTGACACATCTATCTGAGGCCGGCAGTATAGCCTAGAGGCTAGAGTAACAAGCTATGAATGAGCTTGGTACATGTAGCAGACCTGGGTCTGATTCCCACAACCTCCACCTGCATACCGCATGACTCTTCTCGAGTCACTTAACCTCCACAGTGCTCCCAGGATGCCCCTGACAACTGGTAATGTGCCTAGTGGGCCTTACCCAGTTACCAAAAAAGAAGGAAAAAAAAAGGAATATTTTATCAGGGGTCACAGGCTAAAGACCGACCAAGGAGGTAACAAGCTTCATTAGCTGCCCAGGACTAAGGCTGGTATTCCTAAGCAGAGGGTATTCCGTGGACCATGGTCTTGGTGGGGGGGGGGGTTACTGGACCATGTTCTGTCTGTACTGTCAGTGTGGTCAAGGTCTCTTCCAGCTTATGTCCTGGCTGCTCTACTCATGAATGTTAAGAGAGCACATTTCTTACTACAGGACTATAGTCTGCACTCAGTCCTGAAACAGACACGGACACTGACGGCCTCTAAAGACCTGTTAATGCCTACAGGTGTCTGAATTCAACCTTCTTGAGTCTCTAGAAGGATATGTATACCCTCGAGGAAAGGAGGGTGGCGGGGACATAATAGAAACCTTCAAGCACCTCAAGGGAATCAACAGAGTGCAAGAGGGTATCATCTTTCAGAAAAAGAGATGTGCAAGAACAAAGGGGCACAATTTGAAGATAGAGGAGGGACGGCTCAGGGACAACGCGAGGAAGTATTTCTTTTACAAAGAAGGTGGTGGACGCATGGAATGGCCTTCCTGAGGAGGTAGTGGGGTCAAAAACTGTGGGGAAATTCAAGAACGCATGGGACAGACATAAGTCAATTCTAATGGGGGGTAGGAGGAAGTAGGCTGTTGGTTAACTAGGATCTGCAGCTTATCCAATAGGTAGGGAAATGGGCAGACTGGGTGGGCCAAGCGGTCCTTATCTGCTGTCAAAGTCTTTTGTTTCTATGAATCCTACAGTCACAGAGAGACAATATACACAATTAGCGTTACTGCACAGACTTTAACTTACCGTAATGATTCACTTTTTGAGAGCTTTAAGGAATGAGCAAAGAGCCATCCCCTTCTGCTTGTGACACCAGCAACCCTGCCAGGGGAGGAGGACTGAGCATTCCAACAGGTGCTCTCCTCCTCTGGGAAGGAAGGATCAATGCCCTTGCTGCTATACTACTACTTGGGTAGACACAAACTGCAGTGCAGCTGAGGGCACTGGGAAGGGAGAGATGCAAGCTGGGAGCTGGAGTGTCACACATGCTCAGCGTGCGCATGGACGCGCTCGTAGCATGCCTGCATCTTTGGCTAGGAGAAACTAAGACAAATGGCCCCAATCAAGAGGGATGATGCCACTGGTCCTCCCGCAGGCCTTGTACCGCCATTTGCAGTCCCTCTCCAGAATGTGCTGGCTTGAGTTGCCTTGAGGTGTCCGTTGCCCCCAAACCCTAAGGAAAGAGCTCCGCCATAGGGGTAAACCACAGCAGTATATGCTAAGGCAGGGTAGGTTCCAAAAAAGTTGGGTGATGGAGCTGGGGATGGAGACAGGGACCAAAGTAGCCAGTTGGTGGAAACGGGCTCAAAACTAAAGAATATAAAGAATAAACACAAATTAAAGAATTCCAAAGCCATGAATATGAGCTTTACAGCCCGTTACTTTAGTGCATCAGTAGCCATTCCCACCCCAAACTGTAATTTATTTCAAAGTCCATTTCCAGTGGGAAGGGATCATAAATCGGGCTGAACCGAAGGCCAGCCAATTCTTTTCACTCCCCAGTTGGCCAGCCACACCCTCGTACTCGGACGATTTATGATGTCTAACCAGGCACAGTGCAGGGACACACCCCACTGTAGTCTGTTGGGGGGCATTTCAAAATAGTTTTTTATATGCTAAAGTAAAAAAAATGTTCTGTCTCCCATGCCCTTGGCCAGCCTCTCCTCAGGCCACCAATGGACCCCCATCCCACCACATCATCCCCCAGCACCATCCACCATCCCCACCCCCCCCCGTAGCATCCTGGTCGACCGATGTATAATTCTGCCAGGGGCCTCCCTGAACCCACAGGAGGGAAACAGGTCCAAATCTGTACCAGGCGCGCAACGGGGGGAAGGGAAAAAAAAAAAAATTCGGCTCTTGGAGGCTACTCCAGGGCTTCGTGGCATGGGCAGATCTGGGAAACTGTCATCCGGTCAGCCGAGCATCAATTTTCTGTTTTCTCCCAAACCCACCCACCTCCCACACATATTGGACGCAGCAGTGTCCTGGGGGCAGGGGCGTTCAGTGGTGTGTCATGGCTTCATGTCGCCAAGAATGCCTTACCGCAAGCCACCACCAGGAGCTGCCTAACAAATGATCCGGTACACCCCAGGAGGAAGCATCAGAAAGACACTCTTAACTACCTCCCCACCAGTCCCTGCTCCCGATGCCTGGTTCAAGACGCGAACTCAGGTCTCCAGTGTGCCAAGCGAACTCCCACTGCTCAGCACCAAGGAGCCAGCTATAAAGCAATATTTTATGTCACTGAAAGTCACCGCTCAACTAATAGAACCCCTATAAGTTGTGTGGTGGCTTTCATTTACATAAATTATTGCCATAACATATAAAAACTTCATGAAAATGCCCCACCACCATAGACTACAATGGGGCATGTCTGGTTAGACGTCATAAAACATCTGAGTGGGGGTATGGCCGGCAGAACGTGGAACACATCGGCTGGCTGTCAGTCTGGTCCAATTTACAGTCCCTTCCCTCCCAAAATGGATTTTGAAATAAATTACAATTTATGGTGGGAATGGCTAGCACTGCACTAAGGTAACAGGCTATAAAGCCCATTTGCAGTTCACATAAAGTTTAAAATGTACTTTAAGTTCTTAAACAGCTAGTGTTTATGGGTTCAGACTTTCTCTCTTCAGTGAAAACATTTTGTTTACACTAACAGAAACTAATTTCCTAAGGATGTCAGGAAATGTGATAACCATTTTCCTTATTTCTTGATTTGGTGTTTATGGTTTGTTTTACAATCTAGTAAGACGGAATTGTTCGAGTAATTTTAAATTTGATGGCTAACCCAACAGTTTCAATTCTAATTTTCAATAAACTGCTTGATGTAGGCCTCCCATTCAGATGCTGCTGACAGCACTGTGCAAAGAATAGTGCAATGTGCCACTGTTGCTGAGGTACATTCGTACATGCTTAGCACCCCTGTCCAGTGTGCACTGCCTGCATATATGAACACAGGGTGTGGTGGCACTGTGTAAAATGTAAAATGCAGATGCAAAAGCTCACCCCAGCCCCCTGCTGGCAAAGGGCACATAGCAGCAAAGGAGGCTAGCACATCCCACATGGGTTAACATCTTTGCTCCTCCTGCCATATTCAAACACCAGCATGCCAATTACCATACAGGATATGAAAGGCAGTAAGAGGCCATTTACATGACATTATGTGGTTATTAGCAGCTCTGCTCAATGCCTCTGTGCTGTTGTACACATAGAAACATTGCACAGAAAGGCATTCAGTGCCCCCCAAAGTCCCAAGTCCCTGTTTGCTTTTAAGTCCTATTCCCTGGTGCAAGTGGTACCCCCTCCATAACCCAATCCCTGTTTAATACATAGCCCTGGTGCTAGTGGTACCCCACTCACTCTCCCGATCCACTTGTTGTCAAACAATCCTTCCCTGGTAGTCTAGTGGCCCACCCCTCCCGTGCCATCTTCTGTTGCCCACCCCTCCCACCCTCTACCATGAGACAATGGCCAGTATTCACCCTCCTCGTACTCCGTTGCCTGTCGCCATACCATTCATGCAAGTCAGTCAACCACTTGTGGTATAAAAATAACTGTATCAATACTGTACTTGCTCTGAGTTACTTGGTACCCCAGCAGCAGTGATTGAGGTGGGACTCAGACCTGTGAGCTCTTTCACCTAAACTGGACAGCTGAGAGGACTAAAGCTTGAGTAGGTCATGTGACTTTGCTCAAGGTCACAGCAGCTCTGATGGGACTCAAACCTGTGTTTTTCTGGCTCAGTTGTTATAACTTATCCCAAGGCCATGGCCCCCACCCTCTTACCCCTCAAAGCATCACAGCTGATGGCACTGGAACAGGTGTCTTAAAGGGAAGGATCGTGCTGGTGAATACTCCACTCCAGCTACAGCCTCATGTCTTGCTGAAAGCAACAAAACTGCAGGTGTTACTACTGACTCAGTCAATGGCTTCCTGTCAAGGTTCCCCTCATATTTAATGAGGCCTCAGGAGGACAGCTCCTCACTACAGCCAAACTTTACGCCTTGTAAAACTTTGCAGAACTTAATTAAGCAGCCCCACCCCCAACACACACTCACAAGCCATGGGAGCTTTCAGTTCCACTCCTGACCTTATTTAACCATCTCTGCCTGACAGTATTTTGGCTCCCTGCTTAGAACCTGGACAGGGGGGAGCAAACAACCTGCATGGTTGGTCCAAGCCATTGACAGCTGCTCCTTTAAAGTGCCATCGACTCTTGAAAACAAGTTCCCCCTGCACCCAAAAGTTTCCCATAAAATCTGTGTTTGTTGGGAAAAAAAAAAGGGCATTAGATAACCTTCCTTGTCTACTGGGTGAGATCTCTGCAGGGATTAACTGGGGGTTTTGATCCCAGCTCCCCCTCAAAACAGAATATCGGTTTCAAATGAGCCAAAAACCAACAGCTGTCTTGAGTGGTTCCAATTGTTAAGTTGTTTTTTTTTGTGTAATTTTATGTTTGACCAAACACATGCAAAACATCTCATTTATACTGGCAGCCTGCTTCTACCTAAATTTATGGCTTGGGAGCTGAATGAAGCACAAGGGGGGGGTGCCTGCCCGGTGGCCCCACCCAGAGAGGTATGCCCCCGGGGGCTCTGACACCAAAAAAAAAAGACTTGTTTGAGTTCACACAATCAGTTGGTGGAAGTGGTGGGACTCGAACATTTATTGAATTCAAGTGTAGGGCTCAAAACAATGGGGCACAATGCCTCCTTGTTTGTGTGTTTGTATATATTCTGTTTATTCTCCTCAGCCCCTGAGAAAACTCAGTGTTAGTGTGTCAGTAGACAGCATGCTCGCCTCTGGGGCTAAAAGATCAGAAGGTCATGGTTTCTAGCCCCACACCAGGTACTTGGGATAATACCCATAATAGACATTGTCGTGCTGTACAAGGGAGAGTACTGTACTGTTGAGAAGCCATCCTTCAGATGCGACTTTAAACCAAGGTCCCTTCTGCCCAACTCTGGTCACTGTCCATGTGGAAGTTGAAGAACCAATGGCACTTATCAAGGAAGAGTAGAGATATTCTTTACTGTAAAAGAGCAAACAAAAAAACACTGTACAGAGAGAGCCATGGTTTCTGTTTTGAACAGAAACCAATGGTAAAAACAGGATTTGTCCCTTTTAAAGGAAGAACACAGGAAAACCTAGAGTGTGCAGCAGCTGCTGCAGAAACGCCCGATTAGGACTTACAGCAATAATTTTTTTTTGTATTACCTACTGCATTTCTGTTTTTTACTTTAAAAGAACTGTGCCACCATAATGTCTGCCGAGCTGCCCGTGGCCCTTCTTGTACATCCCAGGTGACTTCCGGTGCACAGGTTATGCTAATGAGGACTACCAGCTATGCCATTAGTTGGAAGCCCTCATTACCATAACCCACATGCTGGAAGCTGCCTGAGGTGCAAGAGGGTACTGGGCCCACTCCTGTTTAACGCCTATATCACAGACAGAAGCGGTCATCAGGAGCGGGATGAGCCTCTATGCCGATGACTCAAAGCTGTAGGCGGTGGTGGAAGGGGAGGAAGAGGAAGCTGGTTCTCCAGGAGGACCTGGAGACTCTGGGGAGGTGGTCACAAGCCTGGAAGCTAAAGCTTAATGCTGGGAGATGCATGGTTCTGCACCTGGGGGCCAAAAACCTGGCTCATGTATACATCTTAGGGGGGCACTGCAGGTTTCTAGGAGGTAGAAGGACCTCGGAGTGGTGGTGGATGCCAAAATGAATAACTCAGAGTGATGCAGCCCAAGCAAATAAAATGCTGGGATGCATAGCCAGGAGGATAACCTCAAGGAGTCGATAAGTGCTCCGTCCACTGTACAACTGCCTGGTTAGCCCACACCTTGAATACTGTGTGCAGTTTTGGCATCCCTACTGAAAGAGGGACATTGCTCTTCTGGAGAGGGTCCAGAGGAGGGTGACCAGGATGATACTGGGACTAGGGGAAAGGCCCCATGAGGAGAGACTGGAGGAGCTCAACCTGTACTCGCTGGAGGAGAGAAGGAATGGAGGTGTTATGATAGAAGTCTTCAAATATCTCAAGGGGATGAACAGGGTAAGCCTTGATGGGGTGCTTCAGCTGAGGGAGGCAGGGGCCACCAGGGAACACTCAATAAAGCTGGACAGGGGGAAACAAAGAGACGCTACTTCACTGAGAGGGTGGTGGAGCCCTGGAATGCGCTGCCCGGGGAGTTGGTGGCTGCTACAACTGTGAAGGGGTTCAAGAAAGGCTAGGATAGGTATAAGGGGAGGGTGCATCCCAGAGCCGGGGTGAGGAACCTTGTAGGGTGGGGCTAAAAACGGTGCCCTTGGAAGGCACTGATCATCGAGCAGACTCGATACACCATAAGGCCTAATCTGCTGGCTTCTTACTGGGGTCATGATTAAGTTTTGCAGCCACTAGCCAGCAGGGCTAGTGATTGGGAAAATCCACTGGCCCCACAGACATTTTCACTGGCCCAGTTGGTGTACATACTGAAGTGTTGCCTTCTTCAGTACAAGCCTACGGGGCTAGATAACCGCAAATCTTACTAGCCCAATACAAAATCTACCAGCATTTGGCTAGCAGGCTGGTGCCAATTTCGACCCCTGTTCTTAGTATGTTTTATTTATTTATTGAAGATATCGGATAGCATACCTTTGAGTCAAAGACTCCTTTACAAAGGTTCCACGTCATTGAGAACAGAGACATCAGGGACAATAGCAACAATTAGACACAATAGTTACAGAAATGGTTGCAAAATGGTTATGGGTAACAATAAAGCAGCTGGTGATACAAAGATACAGAGTGTTGCCAAGCATAGGTACATAGTACAGACGGTAGCAGGTAACAGAAAACATACACTGCAGGGCGGTAGCCGTGGGTGGCTCTGCAGACATTGCAGACAGCACCATTCTTTAAAAATAAAACCAGAAATGTAGCAAGTAATTAAAAATTGTCATATATTGCTATAAGCCCTAATCGGGCATTTCTGCAGCAGCTGCTGCACTTTCTAGGTTTTACGGTGTTTTCACTTGAGAGTCAATTTTTCATAAAAAAAAACCACTTTGCACCAACATTTTGGACAAAACCCTCCATTTTAAGCCAATTTTTTTGTACAAAACATGCTGATTTGCTCTCAGTTTGGGAGGAGAAAAAAAATGGATTTTATGCTTTAGCCTGGCTCTACAGAGCATAATCCAAACCTCAAATCCCAACACTGCAAAGGAAAAATTTCAACACAGTGAAAAATGAGTGCAGTAAGGAATGTGACATGAAATGGTAACAAGATAAAAAGTAAGGGGGGTTGTTTAGTGTCATGGCCCACAGTCCCCTACAAGTAAAACAAATCTATTTAACCCACCCACCCATCCCACAGGATACACCTAGAAACAAGCTATCACAGCTTAATGTGCCTTTCTACTAAAAAATTACAAATAAATAAATCAATAACACATGAATGGACCCCGCAGACATTCTACTGGCCCAGCACAGAGAAGCAACATGGTCTAATGTGGCTATAACACTAACTTGGGAACCAGGAGACCCAGGTGTATGTCCACCAGAGCCACTTTATATCTGTGCAAAACTGAGCAGGTCCTTCTATTTCTCTGTGCTCCAGTTTCCTCAGCTGGAAAACTGGATACAAACAGGACCCAAGTGATGAAGTGTTGTAGCTCAACTGGGCTATCCTGTGTAAATCAACTGTATAAAAAAAAAAAAAAACTAGTGTATTTACTGAAATGTACCATTCCCCACTACTAGCCAGCAGGACTAGTTAAAGGACAGTTTTACACATGTGCCAGTTTTAACCCTGACTCACCCACTTAAGAGTCCATGTCCCAGGAAAACTATTGTCTCTCCCATCAAATTCAATGCCCGTGCATGCACTACCAACCAGAAGCTGGTGGGCAGGGCTGCCAGGTTACGACTACAGCTTATTTACCAATTGGTGAATCGACCCAGGCTGCAACTCAATCAATCAATCAATCAATCAAAATCTTTATTTATTCAGGCGAACATCATTGAGCATAGCTCATTTACAAGATGGACCTGAGTGGTCATAACAAAAAGGTTACAGATTGTATACAAAAACATGATATTGAATAAGCACAAATACAACCATTTATGAGTGAGATAGATGTACAAATATTTACATATATACAAGGCAAAGGACAGTAAACCTAAAACCTAATAAAGGAGAAAACAGTCTAGTAGGGATAAGGCTTGGATAATGGTACATGGGTGGGCATATCGTATGAGGTTTGATGGGGAAAGGACCAGAGGAATGATAGAAGAATAGGGAGGAGCTTTAAAGAGGGGGGTGGAGGAGAGAGGGTGTGGGAGGGTGGGGTGTGGAGGACTAGGCCTTGTGGAAGCAATTGCACGAATCTGGGATTAGGCTGGTATACAGCTTTTGAAGGATGTAAGAGGAATCAGTGTATCCATTTTCAATGACTTTTGGATAGAATTCCAGATAAGTGCCAGGGAATAACTGATTGCAGCTCTTCCATACCAGATGCAGGTGATAGAATCTTCAGCAGGATCAGTTTGTTGATCCTCAAGGTGTAGGGCCTGGATGTGATCCGTTGAAGCAGTCTGAGATGTAGGAAGGAGTTTGTTTGTCAGAGCTTTGTAGATCCAGATAGCAGCATTTTTTTTCTTCTATGTTGCAGGGATGTCCAACTGACTGCATTGTAGAGAGAGCAATGATGGGTGCTAGAGGGAAGGTCAGTAATGAATCTAATAGCTCTATGATACAGGGTGTCTAATTTGTTTAGATGGGAGAGGGAGCAATGACCATAGAGGAAGTCAGCATAATCAATGAGGGACAGGAATGATGCTAGGATTAATCTTTGTTTGGAGTCTTTGGTCAGGTAGTGTTTGATCCTATAGAATAGACCAAGTCTTTGTCTTAGCTTTTTCAGGAGCTCTTCAACGTGGGTAGTATAGTCTAGTTTATTGTCTATCCACACTCCTAGGTATTTGAATTTGTCAACATATTCCAGATTTTCACCAAGGATGGTAGAGAGTTGTGGGAGGGTGAATGATGGGATAGTGGAAGAACAGTTCTTGGTGGCAAAGAACATAGCTTTGGTTTTCTTGGCATTTAGTAATTATTTCTTTTCTAATAGGTTGTGCTGAAGGAGGGAGAATTCAGACTGTAGGAGCTCACAGGCTTTCGATGGTGAGGGATTGCTCACATATAGTACAGTGTCATCTGCAAAAGGTGGATATTAGAAAGTGAGATTGGAATCAATATTGTTGATGTAAATGGCAAAAAGGATGGGACCCAGGATGGAGCTCATGTACACCTCTTAGGAGTGGTTTAGAGGTAGATAGATCACCTTCATTTTTACCAGTTGTAATCTTCCGGAGAGATAGCATCTGAACCATTTAAGAGAGAGTGAGTCAAGGCCTATGGAGTTCAGAGAGGAGATTAGAAGATCATGATCCACAGTGTCAAAGGCTTTGCTTAGATCCAGAAACACAGCACAGGTATTATTCTTTTGTCTAGGGCAGTCTGCCAGTCATTTGTGACTTTTGCTAGTGCAGAGATGGTGCTATGCATAGATCTGAACCCAGATTGAGCTGGATTTAGGAGATTGTTGGTATCAAGGTAGGCAGTTAACTGAGAGTTTACCAGCTTCTCAAGCATCTTGGATAGTACTGGTAAGATGGAGATGGGCCTATAATTATTGAGGTCCATGGGATCACCTGCCTTAAGTAATGGAAACACTTGAGCTGTTTTCCATATTGAGGGATAGAACCAGTGGCAAGTGATAGATTGAAGAGTGGGTGAGGGGGGTTAAGGCATGCAGAGCTACTTTTAGAAAGTAGGGGTCCAGGGAGTCTGCACCTGCACTTTTGGTGGTATCTAGCTGGAGTAGAAGGTCTTCTACTTTGAAGAATATTGGTTTGAATGAGAATGTGGAAGCAACCTTTGACCTCAGTAGATGTAGGTTTAGAGATGATCTTAATAGGTTTGCAGGAGAGGAGTCAAAGCCAGGCCAGCTGTAGTGAAATGATCGTTAAAGGCATTCAAGATATTTTGCTTGTCGGTGATTTCAATACTATTTAATTGAATTTGGGTGGTAAGACAGGGGTAGAAGTTTGACCTAGGATGCCCTTTATGGTACCCCAGAACCTGGAAGGGTTGTTATAGGAGGCATCTAGTTCAGCTGTGTAGAAGGCTGCCTTGGCTTTTCTTACTTGTTTTGTGCAGGAGTTTCTGGCTTTTCTGAATTGAAGCCAGTCATTTGGGTCCTTTGTCTTTCTTGCCCTTTCCAGAGTTTGTCTCTGGCAAGCAATTGGATTTAAGGTCGGCAGAGAACCAGCGACAGGATTTGAGTTTGGTTCTGACACTGGTGAGGGGTGCATGGAATTGAGGGCACTTGTGATTATATCATTTAAGATTTGAAGAGCTGTCTCTATTGAGGCTGTGAGATAGAATTCTTGCCAACGTGTGGTGTGGCACAGATCATGGAGATATCCTGAAATATTAAAGTTCTTTTGACCTTCGTGGGAGGAATTTTGCAGGATTGGGTGGCTTGATTGTTGATCTAATGGCAACTATGGGACAGTGGTCACTTATGTCACTGAATAGTACTCCTGCATAGGATAATGATGAGGTTTATTTACCAATATAATATCCAGGAGTGTGCTGTTGAGAATATTCTTTGGGTTGATCCTTGTTGGTTCTTTGATTAATTGAGAGAATCCATAGGTGTCACAGAAGGTTACCAGGGTGCAGATGCATTAGTCAGCCAATTCAAGTTCATGTCTCCTAAGATGATGGTGTCTTCAGGGCCCAGATTAAGTATAGATCCTAGGTGGGATAGGAGTTTGAGGCCTGCAGAGGGGGCCTATAGCAACCAATCAGTTGAAAGGATGATGTGTTGGGAAGGGTTATTTTAATTGACAAGCATTCAATTCCTTTGGTTGTGATGTAGAATTGAGGCAGGATGCAGAGATGTTTGCTTTGACATAGATGGCTACCCCACCGCCCTGGATAGACGGTCAGATCTGAAGAGCTGGTAGTTGGGAAGGTTTATTTCACTATCTTTTGTTGCAGATTTGAGCCATGTTTCAGATATAACCAGAAAGTCAGGTAGGTGTGTGCAACCCAGGCCTGTATTGATGAGAACTTTTAGGAGGCTGCAGGCATTGATGAAGAAAACTCAATCCATTTATGGAGGTTAGGTCAGTTGGAGAGATCGAGCTTCAGTGGGGCCAGGGTTGATTTCACAGTGCCAACACAGACCAGCAGAAAGAAGATTAGCTTGATGAGGGCACCAAGCGATAGGAGTAGTGAGCAGTCAGGCAGTTTTTTCTTCTTTCTTGGGATCCAATATATAGTGGGTGATGATCCTGCTGCATGGTTATCGAATTTATCATAGATTACCAGCTTAATGGACAGGCGTAGGGAGTAATTGTAGTGCCAGTATGGTAGCAAGGGGATAGAGGAGTTCCAAACTGGTTGTGAGCCCTTTTTTGGGATTCCCAAGGATTAGTATGCAAGCGTAGTATATGTATGTAGAGTTTAGGGCATCCACTGGGGACAGTAGAGGGGACAGTGTTGAGTGGCGCCTAAGCACCTCGGTATGGGTTCCAACAGTTATCTCTTCTGGATCCAAGGAAGGTGAGAGGCAAAGCAGCAGTAGTAGGCGCAGTAGCATGGTGGAGGGTAGGAAGGGTTAAAGAAACTAAGGTGATGTGAAGAAATGAGCTCGAATTGGCTAGGAGAATAGCTATGGCGGTGATGAGATTTGCGGGAAGGTGTGTATAAAAGAAACACCCCTGAAGGGGGTGAGGGGCGGCAAAAATTTTGCTGCTTCCCGCATCTTTCTGGCTTTCTCCCCCGGCCTCCTGGTTCCCTTCTCGGCTGTGCGGTGGCCACAAACTGCAAATTTTCCACACAATATACTGTGCCTCTGGCACCATGAGAGGCACTGGGCAATATCTGAAGGTCAGGTATGACCGACTGGTTGGAGCAAATGACACAAGTGTGATGTGTGGCCAAAACCAAGAGCCCAGTTACTGAAACTTTCTTCCAGACTACAACGTATATTACCAGAATGGCACAGCTGTATTACAGTGTCAGCACTGCTCATAGTGGTGGAACTTTTGCCACTGGACCAGAAAATCAGGGGTTACCGACCCACACCAGGACAATAAGGGGGTGGGGAGCTGCAGAGCCTATCCAGGATCCAAACAATTTTAAAATATGATAAATAAAATTAGCTTCTCTTTTTCGTTTTGTTTTTTTCATCTTGCTTTTTCTCCCTGGAAGAGGTGGATAGGCTCTCATCCCTTTTCCTGCTCTCCGCAATCTACGTCCGCCTCCATCGACTTACCAGAACTGAGTCTCCTACAGATCCCCCCCCCCCCGTGGTGGGCCAGGACGGGGGTGAATCTTCCTCCCCTCCATACATAAACCAGATTTTGTCCTGGCAGTCAGGCAGCAGAGTGGGCTGTGGGGTAGTGGGCAAGGCTTGATGAAGTCTGCCTTCCCTAAGTTCTGTGTTCTCCCTTCCCCTGCGATCATGGGAAGGGAGATCAGGAAATATGGTGAAGGTGTGCATACCCTGCAGAACCGCGGTCCTGCCTTTACGAGCCACTCTTGTCTTGTACTTCCACTGGGCCTCCAGCCACTGGCAGTCATAGGCGGAGATAGCTGGCCACCCCTTCCTGGGAGAGTTGAGAAGTCCCTGGGACACGCGATCCTCTCACACCCCAGCTGACCCCCCCCAACCCATGTTCATTCCTGAACACGTGTCACTGGCATGGCATGAGGTAAGGCATTCAATGCCTCAGCCCACCATGCCACCGGGCTGGCCCCACGATTAGCTTTTCTTCATTGCACTGTTGCTTTAAACCCAGGTTCCTTCTGCCAGTTTTCAGTTGTTCTAACATGATACATTAGAGTGGTCAGTCACTCAGTACCTTGCACACTTGCCCTTGGAGTCAGAAGATCAAAAGGTCATGGCCCCTGGTACCACACCAGGAACACGGATTAATGCCCAAAACTGACCACTTTAGTGCAGTGCTAGGTGGGTACTACACTGTTGAGGTGGCTTCCTTCTGATGAGACATTAAACCAAGGTCCCTTCTACCCATCTTTGGTGGCTGTCCAGATGGAATTTTAAGTTCCCATGGCACTTTTCATAATGGCAGCACTGCGGATTGTCCTCTTGGTGTCCTGACCAACACTTGCCCTATCAATATAGCAGGTTCATATAACCTTACCACCTAGGATGCATCTGGAAATAAGCCATCACAGTGCCCTTCCTCTTCAAACATTACAAATAAAATAAAATATCGACCACAGAACTATTTGAAGGCAGTAGAGGACAACCCTAGAGTCCTGGTCAAGATTCGCTCTACCTCATTCGCTCATTATGGTGGGACTAATGCACTTGTTTACTCCAGCCCAGGAATGCCCATCCTCCTGCAAAACAGGCCGAACCACATGGCTCAGGTTGTCCTCTATTTCTGCCCCCTCCCAACCGGCCCCCTACCACCAGTCCCCCCCCAGCTCCATCACCCCGGTGTACACTGGTCTCACCTTCTGCTGTGATGAGGTGCCAGCTAGCCAGGTGCAGCACCTGTGAGGGGCTGGCATCATCCCACCAGCCGGGATGTTTTCTCACTTTTTTCCCATCCCAGAGTGTGGCGCGGAGGCGTGCAATGACGCCAATGGCCGTGCTGCACATGCTTCCACATGATTCACACTGGGCGTCTGCCCCACATCCACCCCGTTCATCTGTGGTCCACTGTGCCATCCCCCAGCCGCCGCTAGTGGACAGGCAAGCAGCGGACTCCATCCCCACCCCTCCCCGGGAGATGAGAGCTGTTCTCTGGATGCTCAATCCTTTTCTACCCGGCCGACCCCCGGCAGCCTGCTCATACCACGAACACAGGTCGCTGGTGTGGCAGGAGGTAAGGTACAGATACCTCAGCCCTTCAGGCCACTGGGCCGGCTGCTCAAGTTGTCTTTTTAGAATGAAGATCCTTGGGCCAACCCATCGGCACAGGGACAGTGCTACCACTCGCGACAGCAGCAGCCCGGGTTCAGGAATAAGCCTGGGCCACTGAGTCACGGTCGGGGGGAGGAGGACTGAGTGTCCCACTGGATGATCTCCTCTCTGGGGAGGGAGAGAGGGTTCCATTCTTTGCTGCGATACTTCCACCTGGGTGACCTCAGGTGCCAGGGCAGCTAGAGATGGACAGGGAAGGGGGGGGAACATCACAGATGTCGGAGTGCAGATGCACACACAGTGTGCACATGCACACCTTGATGTTCTGTACACAACATCCCCAGGAATGGCAACAAGGGGAAAAACACCGCTACCCCAGCACCTCCACAACAAAGACAGCCCCAGTATATCCAGGTCCCCCTGGCTTGGCAGCATGAGCCCCTGCCTGATGCAACTAGATGTCCAGGGGAATCCCCCACCCCACCCAGGGTGAAACCAAGACTCCATAGATGTAGGTGGCTGTGGCTGGGAGGTTGGAGGGATCAGAAGGTGCCCGGTAGTCCTGATAAATGGAGGGCTGGTGTGGTATAAAACTTAAGAGGAAAAAAGAATGAAGACTCAAAACTTCAAGACTGATAACCTGACTGGATAATCAAACAAAGGCAGTGAATGGCAACAGGAGTACGGCACACCAAAAAGGGCCACTCAGAAAAAAAACAATGTACAACATGTACAATTCCAAAAACTGCGGCACCTGCACACAGCAACTCAATGAACTATAAAATCAAAAATGTGCAATAATAGCTTTGTTTGGTCTAGTACCCAGCAAAACTGAGCAATCAAGCGGCACGCCCACTAGTCTCATTTTGCACATTACTAAGGTTTTTACCATGGGATGGGGCACTGCTTTCTGGCCTGCTTAAATTTATAGTTGATGTTTAAAGTGACAGTGTATGAAAAGATTGGCTAACCACTTACTGAATCTTACCACTGCTGAAGTCAACCCAGTGACGTAGCAACTGAACAGCATGCTGGCCACATGGGGGACCAGGTTTCACATGTGAGCCTTGGAATCTCCAAGTTGGGGCCGGCTGAGGACTAAGAGCGGCAGAGAATGAGACACAGGCCACACCTAGAGTCCTTTCCTCTTTTTGCACCCTGAGCCACATCCCAACAGTCAAGACCACTGTGATTGCAGCCTTCCTCCCACCAGGTGAGTGTGGGGCTGCCTTCACAGCCAACCATATTATAGCACCAGGATTGGCTGACATGGACATGTCAGCACCAGGGGGTCCGACCATCCCAAGTCAAACAACTCAGCTCAGTAAACCACCCTTCCCCCACAATCCAAATTTGGAAATCTGCTGCTCACTTAACTAGCAAACATTCTATCTCGCCATGAGAAATGACTGGTTGAGCTGGCCCGTCAGCACAAGGGTAGGGCTACCACTCACGACACCAGTGACCCAGATTCAGGAACAACCCAGGTCTTTGGGGGCCAGGTCCCATGGGGAGCAACTGTACCAGAGGATGCTCTTTTCCTCCCCCATGGAGGGCAGGTCACTGTCTGATCTGCAATACTGCCACGTTGGTGATCACAGGTGGTACTGCAGCGGGGGTACTGCAGGTGGAGGGTAGGACACCAGATGAAATCTGCATCACCATGCTTTGCGCTTGGCTTCACTATCACGCTGACAGCCTCAGAGGCCAGGGGAATTAACAGATGTGGCACACTCAAGCCATGGCCCAACCCACCAGTCACCCTACCCTGGAGTTTCTCATATAGGAAGACCAACACCTTTTGGGGGGGGGTCAGTCAGCGAGTTGAAAAGTGTGTGCTCTGGGGATGGTAGGGTATGGAGCTGGGAGATTGCAAATGGAAGGGGGCAGCACTGGAGAGAAGGGGATATAAATGATAAAATTCTACACAAAAAAAAAAACACAACACAACATGAAAGGTTCTGCATTGGTCTAGAGGCTCTTCATGAAATAGGTCTTGGACTGTCATGTGATTCCAGTGATACTGACTTCTGAGGAGACCCCAGCAGGCATATTATAACTGCCCAGCCAGATCTCATTGGCCTCATCATATCTTTGGAATCTCTACACTAGCCACTGGCATGTTTCAATTCATTATCTGGCAAATGTTTTCACACTACCCAAATCAATACTATTTAACATTATCAACCACGTAAAAGTAAATTGCAGTATGATACAATAAGGTAAAACTGTACTTTTTAGGTGAAACGCCTAATAGGGGACTGCCCCACATTGAATGTGGGGCAAATATAGATGGACGTTTCCCTTTAAATGCCGGCATTCCATCTGATTATGCATGCATTTTATTATTAAGTTAATTGCTCTTAGTTCAGGAAAGATCTAATAACAATTAACTTAATAACATCGAAGCATGACGAGATCAACAGCAACATAAAATGCAACACCTCGCCTTTTTAGGCATGCCACCATCTCAGGATGTCAGTAAGCAGCATGCAGAGGTGCTGGAGATGCCGGCATGCCCCCAACCCCCTTCCATGGTGTGTCAGATTAAGCTTCAATCCCCTTTCCTTTATCACTGAAACAGATGCCAAATTGTGAGGGCCTCACTGAGCCGCCAGCTCATATTTCAGAGATGACAAAGTGCAGCACTTCAGGTGAGCTCCAGTGAGAAAGTAGGAGGTTGGCAGCTGGTCAATCAGACAGGGAGTGGTTTTTAATATATCTGGTACTGTGTGGCACCCGGGTCGACTAGGGAGGCACATACTTTTTTTCTTAACAGCAAACTTTATCCTAAAAAGCAGAAGAAAAAAAAAAGAGATTTTATTATTTTATTATACACCTTCTCACTTTATAAAGGGGGTAAAACCCTCTGAGATGTGCTCCAGTACACACACTTCTCAGGCATTCGGCTGCCCCTTGTGTCTCACAATGCTTATATTCATAACTGCTTACAGAGTGAGAGCAGACGACAACAAGATGATGGTCCTAGAGTTCTTTCCAATCTTTAAGTACTATACAGTGTAAGGCTGGTCACATGTTCCTAAGGGAAACAGTGACACAACAGTCTTCGCTCATCACTGTCAGATCAAATCCATGTTATGGCAGCACCCGGAACTCAGACCTCAGTTGCCCAAACACTGAGAAGAAACCGTCACTTTTTTATAATTAAGCAATCAGGCATGACAGCAAGTGCATTACTGCGGGATAACAGCATGCCTCAGGAAGTGAGGCATGAGGTACAGTTGAGTGCTTTACACACCCAGGAAGTGTCGACATTCCACAGTTACCCTGGAGTGCCTTAAGGCAATTATAAAATGGTACCTCTGATTTTTATTTTAAATCCGAGTAATGATGTTGAAAAAGTTAAGAATTTCTGCCTGTGCTGCTGTGCTGGAATAACACACAGTCATGTGATCACATCTAATCAATCAGCGGTCTTGGTTTCTCTTACCCATTTTACAGCTTTTTTGACAGTTCTCTTGATGGGCATACAGTCTTGATGCGTACCACACCCGCCAGCTATTATTAAATATTATAACATGGTGAGAAAAAATTGAGCCATTTGATTGGCTCAGAGACCAGTACAGGAGTGTAATTACAAGACCATATTTACACTCCTGTACTTCTTTAGCCTGTGCATCAACTCAAGTACAATATCAATGTGCACCTCACACTATGGAGAGGGCATCTGTGCACGAGTTCCAAATCCCAGCGGCAGTTTTAACATCGATGAGGAACTGAGCTGCTCAAAGGGACTACTCTGTCTGTCTACTATAAATAACTATAAACGCAATCATTTTGCAGCATTCCAAAGTTGAACTATTATTTCAATCAGTGGCTCACAATGTTTCTCTCCCTCTTATAAGTGCAATACTTCGGGGATGTGTAAATTATGAGGAATAATTGCACTCTGAGCTCGTGTCTTACTGCATACTTAAGTCACGACCAGAGGTTGACTGACTGTCAATCAATTCTTAAGGGGTCATCATGAGGCATGAGGAACAGCTAAGGGCCCAATATTAGATTGTTTTATTTGGTGCCCAATCCCATGGGCTCTGGGCGCCGCCTTACAAACACATAAAGCAAATTTCAACAGCACAATCAATAAATGAAAAATATTTAGAACCCTATGACCCTAGAGTTAGATGGATGAAGGTAGCCCAACCCCTGGAGTGCCTTAATTCTGATATTAAACAAAAATATTTTCATTGTATGTATACTGTTATGGCCAAAATTCTAACTGTTCTATTGTACAAGATGTTTTCCCACTGTTAGACTAATACTTTTAGAATGCTGTCAGCCAATCAGAATGTTCCATTTGCAGCCACTGTTTTATAATTTTATTTGTGACTATGCCACAAGGAATCGGGATCCAGACTGCCAGATCAGACCCAACCCATAACAGTAAAAACCGGACTGGCTGGTCCAGCTAGACAGAGTAACTTATGCAGTCCAGCTGCTATGGCCAGATCAGTCAATCTGGTTTTGACTGTGTTGATCCATCTGTCCTGGCTGGTCCTTATTTCATCTAGGATGAGGGCATGGGTGAAATACAGACCACCAAACCGGACCTCTGATTGTTCTGATCCAGTCAGAGTCTGGAGGTCTGGACCTTACACATACCCTCACCGTAGAAGACAATGGTCCTGTCCGGTGGCCCTGATTTCACCCATACATGAAATCAAGACCAACTGGGACAGATGGACAAACCAGTAAAAACCGGAGCAAATGGTGTAGCCAGAACAGCTGGATTGCAGACGCTGCCACCAGACCAGCCAGTCCGGTTTTTACCGTCTTGGGTTCAGTCTGGTGATCTGAATTTCACCCATACCCCACCCAAGGTGTGCATACTAGAGTTTATAACGTGTAAGAAAAATCAAGTGTTCCGATTGGTCAGAACACCAGTACAAGCTGTGTAGTTATATGCCCATAATTACATACCTGCTGCATTATTGCTTATACAACCCACACCCCATTCTGTGTTTTCCCTTACATACTGGGTGTTACAAAGAGCTGAACAGCCTCTCTGCTTCTAGTCCTTGACTGCAAAGCACTTTGATGATATTGTGTTGATAGAAACTAGATTGATATGATAGAAACTTTCAAGTACCTCAAGGGAATCAACAAAGTCCAAGAGGGTAGTACCTTTCAGAAAAAGAGATGTGCAAGAACAAGGGGGCACAATTTAAAGATGGGGGGATGGCTCAGAGGTAATGTGAGGAAGTATTTTTTCATGGAGAGGGTTGTGGATGCATGGAACAGCCTCCCCGAGGAGGTTGTGGAGTCAAGAACAGTGGGGGAATTCAAGAATGCACGGGACAGACATAAGGCAGTCCTAGTGGGGGGTAGGAGAAAGTAAGCTGTTGGCTAACTAGGATCTGCAGCTGATCTGTTAGGTAGGAAAATGGGCAGACTAGGTGGGCCAAGCGTCCTTATCTGCCGTCAATTTCTATGTTTCTATGTGTTCATCCAAGCTACAACAGAGACTCCCAAAACTCTATCCTAGTCCATAACCTAAATCTCCTCCCCAAACTCATCAGTTTGAGTCTGTTCTTCTAGTAAGATAATAGCATTCTCTTGGAGAACTATTGTAACTCCTCTCTGGGAGTCTCCAGTACAGCAGCATTAGAAACAAGACAATAAAAACAAAACTTACTAATGGTTACAGACCTAGCACAAAAGACTGGAACGTTTCCACCCCCTAAACTCACAGCCCACAACTTCAACAAAAGGTTCCACCATTGTGACAGCACCTCTGTAGAGTGGACCTTAACTTCTGCATCTTCAAAGGTGGGCATATTTTGTGACAGGTTCTTTCTATAATAAATGTGTAGTTTTATATTTACTTATATACTTACTCATATTACATGAAAAGACATGCTTGCAATTTGTCATTTTTACTTTCATCTGGGATATTTTTATATGAGAGAGAATTTTCTAAATAATATTCAGAGCGTTATCTGTGATCTGCTACCTCTTGCTCAGGGACCCCACTGACAACTAAACTCTGCCTCAGTGCGTTAGACAGAAAGCAGTGACAGTGTACCTGGATGCTCTTCCTAGGAAACCCCAGCAAACACCATACATCCCCTCTTGGAGATTCAGGTTCAAATCCTTTCAGATCCCACTGCATACTGTGTGATCCTGAGCAAGCCTCTTCACATCCCTGTGCCCTACACTAAGAAACTAGCTAAGACCAAGATCCCACTGAAAATGAGATACTGCGTCTTCTTAGCTAGGCTGACCAGGGGAAAATAAACCCAAAAAAGTACATGTTTTCATCATAAATAATTTTATCTCTATATATCGAGTTAAAGTACCTGGATGGTCTGACTAGGGTCTCCCAGCATCGGACCCCCCACCAGTTTGCAATAGAGGTCCTCGATGGGCCCACCGTTCCCCTCCTCCTCGCCGCAGGTCGCCGTGGCCCGGATTTGGGCGCCCTCTGCTAGGTTGAAGTAAGGTGGGTGCAAGCTGTAGCCGGTTACCCCGTCGCCGTTCCGGGGCAGTTCCTGGCCGCACACCGCCGTCAACCACAACAGGTGGAAGAGGGCGATCGCCCACAGAGCCGAGGATATCCTCACGCTCTGTTGTACAATCTGTGCACCAGCTCCCCTCTCCGTTCTCGATCCAGCAATGCGTGTCCCAGTTTTCATCCAAAGTATCTCAATCCATGCACTGGCTCCCGTTTCCAGTCTCGTTCCCGATGCACCAGCTCCCGTCTTCGATCCCGCAGTCGGTGCGCCGGCTCCCAGTTCCATCCCCGGTCCTGCAATCCCTGCACCAGCTCCAATCCCCGCGGCCATTCACGTCGACTCTAGGTCCCGCAATCTGTGCACCGGCTCCTATTCAGCGAAGCAGCTCTTCGCCCGCGGGCCCTGCAGGCTCTCACACTCTCCGTTCGTCTCCTTGCCGCCGGTACGCGGTTGCTCCAGCTCCACTGCCTCGCTCACTCCGTCTCGAAAGTTACAATGAGTTGGGGTAGAATGAAGTCCAGCCGGGCTTCACAATCATCTGGTGACGTCACACCCACCGGCCCCCTCCTCCCCGCCTGCAGTCCAGCTCCCAGGCAGCTTTCTCCCTGCCAGCTAACGCATCATGACTGTGGTGGTACCGGTGTTCTGCAGGCAGGGGGCGAGGGCTGTTTCACTGAGCATGGTATGACAAGTTTTTTTTTGGGGGGGGCACTTTGCATTCCAACTATCACCCCCGCCCATACATCTCAACCTCTTAGTATTAAAAATCATAGCACTGGCTTTCAAAATTCATAGCAAATGACCATGTATGTGTAGCACTTTCTTATTTTAAAGAATAATACGTCTACACACATAGTGGTCCCCAGGGAATGTTTCTATCAAGTTACTTCAAATGATTTCATAGTTTGTCGAGAAATGGCTCAAACATTATTATAAACGTGAGTAAACCTTTGCGGAGCAAGCAGGGTCAATTTGAGTATAACAATCATATCGCTATCCGCAATTCATATCAGTTGAGACGTATGCCTCACCCCCGGGGAACGCTGACCTTTGAAAAGGATGATAAGCGATCAGCAGCTGCTAGTACAGCCTGCTACATCATCCTGCACAAATCTGGTTATGGCCTCTGCACAGTATAGGGCTGCAGCTTGCAGGTGCAGGAGTGTACCAGGAGCTTTGGAAAGGGGGACAGAAGAAAATCAAAGGCACCAAATGACATAAATGGGAAGACGTTCTAGTTCCATGATTTATTTATTAGTTTTTGTTGGCCGGGTAAGTGCCCTAGACAAATCCTGCCTATTTTCAGGCGCCACACGGGGTTGGGGGATACAGATGAATGCCAACTGACTTTGAACCAGATTAAGCTGTTGGTGGTATTTTAGTGAATGAGGGAAATTTGGCCTGGACACCGGGGAAATTCCCCTACTCTGTGTGGCGGCGCTGTTGGACCATGGATTCGTTCGTGGGACCCAGTCATTCTGCTGGTGTACCTGCAGGAGAGCAGAGCTCCACTCCTGCAGGTCCAGCTTTGAAGCCTGAAGTACTGAGGAAGTCTAACCGTTTTGTTGATATGCTAGTGGATCTTGCTGTACCAGATGAATCTTTATCTGCTCAGTCTGCCTCTGCATCCTCAGATTTTTTGCCTGTAGATGAACTTTGGTTGAAGTCCCTCCTTGCTGCACATCGGGACCAGGTACTCGCTGTTGTTGATGCCGTTAGCCCTCTTGAGTCAGCCTCTCTGGGACACGGACTCTGCTGCCAGAACTTGGGGATGTGGAGGCTCTTCCTGCTTTCATTACGGATGCGGTACCTTCGGCCCTTGAGGTGCAAAGTCGGCAACATTCTTCTATTGCACCGGGTCCTACCAGTGTTGCACCATGCTCCGTTAGAGTTTTCGGTTCCTGCAAATCGAGCAGTGTCTTCTCCGCCTTCGAGCTCGGTGGCGACTTTGCCTGGTGAACTTGTGAGAACTATGCATCCTAGACCGTGTGTTTCACCTAATGCGCAGACTGTCTTGCCTGTTTTGCCTCCTCCTGCTCTGTTGCCTTGTTGTAGCCCACTACCTGTCTCTTTAGAGGCCTCCCTGTGAAGTGCGGGTTCGAAACCAGGCATTTCGGGGCATTGGATACCTGACCCTGCCCATAGCCCAATATCTGGTTGTGGAGGGCAACAGTCCCCTTTGATAGATATGCCTCCACCTTTGCCTGGTAGCCCGGATTTGGATTTGCGTGCTGAGGATGTTCAGCATCCTGCATTGGATACTACTCTGCTGTCTAAAGTTCCTTCATTGCCTCCTCCTCTTCGGTGATGAAGGCCCTAGCTCTAGGGACCAGCTTGGGCAGAATGGACATGGATGTCCTGCTCCTGACCTTCCTCCAGGCCCTCTCCTGACCCTGGGGACAAAGCTAAATCTACTTGGGAAGAATTTCAGTAGGGTGATATTTAGGAACCCCCCTTCTTCAACCACGGAATGTGGTCCGCCTTCAGTATATTGGAGGTCTTGATGTAGCTCCAGGCCGTCTCTATGTGGGAAAGTCACTTTTGAAAGGATCTTTGTTTTTTTTACAAACAAAATATTTGCGTTGATTCATGTATCAGGTTCTTCCTTATATGACGTTAGTTTTCAAAGCCCTAGGGGATTAGATCGATTCTGGACAAAGTATGATATTCTTAAATACATTGAGTTGTGGCTACCATTTCGGGCTATCCCACTTACTAGACCTTCTATTAAAAATGTCACCATTTTGTTTAGAAATGAGAATGTAGCAGCTAGTGATATTACACATTGGTTAGCTAAACGCTGTGATGTCTTATGGTTGCCACAGCCTATATTTGACTCTGAACACTTGTGGACTGGTGGTTGGCGTTATAGGGTGAGACTTAGAAATATGAATGTGGGTCCCATACAGTTGCCTAATAGTTTGTTTTTAGGTAGGGGTGGGGGCATTGCTTCATGTGGGGCAGCCTCGCGACTCTTTTAAATGTGGCTCCTTCCATCTCAGTGCTGCCTGTGATAGACCACCATGTTCCCTTTGTTTATCTTTTGGCCATGCTAGTGCAGATTGTAATTCTGACCTAAAGTGTAACCTGTGTGAAGAACTAGATCATGGTTTTAGATCCTGTCCTTGGGCTTCCCATAACAGGGAAGATAGCCCAGATCAGGATGTGATCCTTCTTAATGCCCAGAAAAAGGATATTGCTACGGCGCAATCCCTTTCTTCGCATGTTACGGTAGTCACTGGTCCCCCTTTATGCCTTGATGTTGTGGCGCCTGCTCCCCAGTCAGTGGTTTCAATTTCTGAACCTTCCTCTGAGCCTCCTTTACAGGAAGTTCCATGACCAGTTGTACAGGACCCTTCCTCTACGCCCCTCTCCCCCTCTTTCTGTTGTTTCTCCGGTTCTTGCTGAACCTGTGCCTGTCCCTGACAATCCTCTGGATAATATTATTATGCCCCCTCCTGAGCCTAGTGTTCAGACAAAGAAATGGGCTCAAAAACAGACTACAGGTAGGGCCAAATTGGCTAAAGCATCTTCTCCTGGTGGCTCTGTTCCCTTAAGTAATACATTTGAGGTCTTGTCCTGTCACACTCAGTCTTCCAATATGGAAGCTGATTCTGACACCTCCTCACAACCTATGGTATCCTCTAATTCTGAGAATGATAAATCAAAGGAGTTGCCTATGGATACTCAACCCTCACGGTCAGGGGTGAGACCCCGGAGAAGTACTAGAAAGGGAAGGGTTACTTGATGTTGTCTTATTTTTATTTCGACCCTTTATCTGATTCTCTTTCATGACCATGGCATTTCATTTCACTGTAGCCACCCTCAGTGTGAACAGTGTGAAAAATGCTGGTAGGCGCCTGATTACTTTTCAACTTTTGAGTGATTTGGCATGTGATATTTGCCTTATTCAGGATACCCGTCTCAATACCCTTTCTTTGGTTAATATGGCCAAATGGCTTTGGCGATGGGGTCCTTCTTTTTTCTCTTTGGGATTAGACACATGTAGTGGTGTTGGGGTGTTGTTTAGGAGTGATGGATTTCATGTTACCAAGTTGGTTGAACTGCTTATGGGACGGGCCTTAATATTGGATTTTACTTATTTACATTACACTTGGAGATTAATTGTGATTTATGCACCAGTTACGAAGAAAGGGCAAGTGGATCTCTTTCGTGAGGTGCAGCCTTTTTTGTTCACGTCACGCTTTCTCATATAGGGTGGTGACTTTAATTGTATAGTGCATAAATCAGATCGGGGGGCACGGACTGATAAGGATTTCTGTGATACACATTGTCTCAATCACATTATTGTCCAGGGTCATTTACAGGATGTTTATAGGGTTTGTCATTCTACTGGTGGATGTACTTTTTTTAAGGGCTCCTTGTCCACTAGGATTGATTTTCTTTTTGTCTCTGCAGCTTTAAGGGTGACTAAGGCTCAAACCATTCCAGTGGAGATTCCAGACCATAATGTGGTAACTGCCATGTTTGGTGTAGGCCCTCATGCTAACTGGGGCAGGGATATTGGAAACTGAATTCTTTACTGCTACTTGATGACAGGTTTTTGGCCCAAGTTCATGATTTGTTGAAAGCTCGTATGTCACTATCTGGACTTTCCGAAGATTTGTTAGATTGGTGGCTACTCACTAAATCTGAAATCTCTGCTTTCGCTAGGTGGACGTCTAAATATGCTGCAGTGACTAAATATAAGAGATATTTGTCTTTATGTATGCAGTTAGAAACTTTACAGTATATTCAGCTATACAGTCACAAGGCTTCTCTTTGACAGCACAGGTACAGAATGTAAAAAAAGAAATGGCTGCACTATAGTATACTAGAGCTACTTCCCTGTTACATGAACATAGGGTTTGTTCTGCTAATAAATCTGCTTTGGGGGATGTTTTGAATTGTAGTCATAGGCGTTCTGCGGATCGCCTTCTGACTGAAGTTGTGGATACTGCTGGTAATAGTTACACTGCATTTCAGGTTATCTTGCGAGCAGTCTCCTCGCATTTTTCAAACTTATATGCTGCATCTCCAGTGGATAGCGCTGGTCTAGAACAATTCCTTTCCTCAGTTGCTCCAATTAGTGTTGATGAGGTTAAAAGGGAAATTTTCCGTTTATAGAATAACACGGCGCCTGGTATTGATGGCTTGCCTGAAGAATTTTATAAAACCTGTAGTCCTTTGGTTTGTGATGTGCTCACAGTAGTGTTTAATTGGGTTTTGCAACATCACACTCTCGATTTCCATTTTTGTACTTCAATTCAGATTTTGTTATATAAGAAAGGTGATAGAACTTTACTTTCCAATTGGAGGCCTTTAAGTCTCCTTAATACGGATTTTAAAATTTTAATGAAAATATTGAATATCAGATTGTTGTCCATAGCTCCACACTTGATTTCCCTACACCAGTCCTGGTCAGTACCGGGCAGAGCTACCTATAATAATCTCCTTTTGCTTCAGGAACTAATAGGGCTTGGTAAAGTTGATGTTATAAAGGGTTTTCTTATGTCCATGGATCAACAAAGGGCCTTTGATCAGGTCCCGCATAGTTATTTGTTTCAAGTTTTACGAACCGATGGAGTTCCTGACCACTTTATAACCTGGATTGCTTTGCTTTATAGTCATGCCTATGCTATGCCCTTGGTAAATGGTTATTTGGGTTCCTATATCTCTATTCGTCGGGGGTGAGACAAGGCTGCCCCCTGAGTCCATTGCTTTATGTTTTTAGTTGGATCCACTTTTACATACAATTGCCCAAGATGTGCGGATTCTTGGTATTGCTTTCCCTCATAGTACCCTTGAGGCCAAAATTTCAGCTTATGCTGATGATGTCTGGGTCTTTGTTGCTGATTTGACCTCTGGAGATAAGGTGTTACGTCATTTTTCTAATTTTTCGGATGTTGCAGGTTCTTCCCTTAATAAATCAAAGAGTTTTTTTTATCCTCTGCATACTGCCATTCCTGAGGTTACGGAGTTGCAAGGTGTTCCTGTTATACTGGGCCAGTACCGAATTTTAGGTATTGATTTTGGTAAAGGTGATAATACGTTACTTAATTGGTCAGTTAAAATTGAGGCAGTTCAATCTAGAATCAGATTATGGAAGTCATGGCAACAAACTAAACAGAAAAAGGTTATCATTACTAAGTCTTTACTTCTCCCTCCATTTTTATACCTTAGTGCGGTATACCCCATTCCTTCTGGTTTGGAAGCCACTTTATTGGGTCTTTTTTTTTTCAAATTATTTGGGGGAGTCGCCTAAATCCCATTAAAAGAGATGTGTTGTATCTTCCTATTGCACAGGGTGGTTTTAATTGTGTGAATCCGATTACATTTTACTACAGTATTTTTTTCATTGGAATTTACTAGACCTTAGTCGTCCACACTCTGTGTTGTGGGTGATTTATGCGTATGGTTGGTTACCTAGATTGTCCTCAGAGTGGCCAGGTTTGAGCCAGAAAAATGTACACACTTCTAGTTACCTGATTTATGTCAGACCTGTGATATCGAAACTTAAAAAACATCTGCAGAACCACCAGGTGTAAGCTTGGCCTTGCCTACAGGGCCAAATACAACCTGACTCCGGGAGCGAGGCTGGCACTTGCAAGGGGAGTGCTTCTCCCCTCCCTTAGTTATGGATACCACCTATTTGCCAGGTCACCTCAAATCCATCTTAATCGGTGGAACACGGCATATAATGATCTCTGTTGGTTTGCACTTTCTGCTCCCAAACTCACCCACCGATGTGAGCTCTATGACAAACTCAGCTGGCTCCCCCCTGCGGAATTCCTGATCCTTGGTGTAGGAAACTTCACCAGGAAAGTGCTGCGGGCATACCCGTCGGACTGGCGATCTCCTCCCAAAACTGGACGCCATCCCTACCAGCTCAGGTCACAGACCACCGAGTTGCTTAAAGTTCCCCCTACTCGGACCCTTATGGGGGATCGTGACTTTGCTGCTTTTGTGCCTAGGCTCTGGAACTCCATTCCGGACTCTGTTCACTCTGCCCCTTCCCATGGGACCTTTCGCTCCTCCCTGTGATCCCACCTAAAACAAATGACAAGATGTGACTGCTCCTAGTCTCTGTAATGTAATACTCTGCAGTCCACTATTGTCCACTCTGAGTCCATGATGGTCTATGAAATATGTATTCAGTGATTCTAATGTCTATCTATGTCCTGTAACAATTTGTACTATGTGTGGCAGTATCTCTGCCCTTATACAAGCGTTGTTATAGTTGTTTTTTACTGTATCATGCTATTTCTTCAATGTTGCCATGTATGTATACTGTATGTTTTGTGCTCTCCCGGGTCATTCCTGAAAATAGGCATACTACTTGTCTAGTGTACTTACCCGGTAAACAAAAGCTAAATAAATAAATAAATAGATGGAAGTTACTTCCGGACCATGTGTATTGCAAATCGCGCAAATATATTTATGATGTCCTACAATCTAAAGCACATTCCATAGTCCCCGTTTTTAAGGATGTACCGGATGGTCATGTTGATAACCTCCTTAAAAGTTTGGTAGATAAACAGATTCCACCTAGATTATGGAATGTTTTATGGTTTAGTTGTCATGGGCAACTCAGTGTTAGGGGGATTTTAAAGCATAAAATGGTTACTGAACGTACTTGTCCGAGGGATACTTGCATTAATCAGGAGGAAACAATGTCCCATTTTTTTGTTTCCTGCCCCTTTGTGCAAGAATTCTGGATGATCCTTTCTGCCCGTTGGAACCAGCCTTTCTGGCATGCTGTTACATATCTGGAAGTTGTGGGAGGTTTTTTGCTACATTCTACTTTGTTGGATGCAGGTGTAGTATGACTGCTGTTCACTATGTTCAAGTTTCATTTATGGCAAGCCATATGTCACCTTACTCAACGACAGTTATACCACTCACCACTTGAAGTTCTTCAACATGTTGAACATGATTTGTTGTTACAATGTGATTCTGAACGCAAATGTTTGTCCAAAACTGTCTGGCTTATGAGGAGGAAAGAGGTTCCTTTTTGAAAGACAAAATAGATTGAATCATTCTGCTGTAAGAGAATTGAGTCTTGCTGATATTCTCTTTGTTATGTTTTTTCTTATTTTCCACGAATCGTATTACTGTTTTTCTGATTTATTGTTCTGTTTATTAATAAAAACCTTCCCCTACTCTTTTCGAATAAGTGTTATGGGATCTTTAACATCCACCTGAACTACCACCAATCCAGACAAATGGGACCTCGGTTTAACGTCTCATCTGAAAGACGGATTATCCAGACAGCTGGTCAACCACACCAGATTGCCCCCCCCCCCATATTACCCACTTGGAGAAGAATATATATATTTTTAATATCTGAACTATAGCATTGTATCTCCAAATATGTTTCAAACATATGTCAGCTGCATTCACACTTTTCCGATATATTTCAAGACGTATTCTAGATATTTGCAGAATGATCCAAGATGTATCATATTCGGGAAACATCTTTGATATGTATTTAGCTATGAAATATCTTTTTTGCTATACTAGTTCAAAATTCAAGTTTTTGTCCTTTCAATGTTATGTCCTTGCATAAAATCAAAAATACCATGTTCGTTCATACACGTTATTGCAGTTTCTACATATTTTGCATTTTAGGCACACAGTTTATTTTGAATCTATCGAACATATATACTGTTTTCTGAGTTACTGATACCTTTTCATTTTTGATTTCCCTTGTAAGATGCTAAACGTAGAAACATAGACTTTGACAGCAGATAAGGACCGCTTGGGCCACCCATGTACAAAAATAAATTACAGTACTCCCAGTGCTCGGTTTGCAGTCGCTCATAGATGGAGCATTTTAGAATAGTGCAAGGGACCCACACAATATGTAGCTGCATGTTGAGAATGAAAAAATCGTACTTCGGGGCCGCACTCGTGGCAGACGCGCGGCCCCGACCTGAATGTGCTTCAGGTATGCGGAGGACTTAACATGGACCCGAATGGAAAGCTACTTTGGGAAAATACATAAAAACAGTAAAAAACATTATGTTTTCCATATATAGGGATGTTCTGAAGTATATATGTGATAGCTGTGTGCCAACAGGCACACTATTTACTTTTGGCCAAAAACGAAGGGGCAAAGCTGACAGTGTCCCTTTAAATTTCCTCTACCCGTTCCAGTCTGGTTTTAGGAAGCACCACTCCACCATCTCCTCCTTGCTGTGAGTAACTGACTCTGTTCTCTCTGCGATGGATCAGGAACACATCACTGCAGCTATATTCATGGATCTGGCCAAAGCCTTTGAGTCGGTGTCCCACTCACTCCTTCTGGACAAGCTGAGCTGTGCTGGCCTCTGGACTCCTGCTGTTGTTTGGGTCTGCTCATACTGTACCTCAATCAATGAGCCCATACTGAATACAGTACACACTCCTTGACAGCTCAGTTGGTGGCTGGCCATGGTGGAGAACAAAGGGTTGTGCCAGACGCCAGCTTATGGAAGGGACGGGGGAGCGGGGTGGTGGGGCACTGCCTGCTGGTGTGGGGGCATGGGGGTCTACTAGACCACCAGGGCATGTTACAGAAATGGTTTGGGGATGTCAGGGATTGGGGGTGGGCCTGCTAGTCTACCAGGGATGATAACCTATTTCTGGGGGACATTGAGGATCGGGGAGGCACTAGACCATCAGGGTGATATAAAACTATATCCGGGGGACATCAGGGATTGGGGAGAGGGGGGTCCGCTAGATTACCAGGGAAGATAACCTATTTCTGGGGGACATCGGGGATTGGAGGGTCCTCTAGACTACCAGGGATGATATAAGACTATATCTGGGGGACATCAGGGATTGGGGGGCCACCAGACCACCAGGGAAGATAAGTATACTGTAATAGAATACAGTACAATGCACACCCACACCACCTGATGCCATATCACTCCCAGTAATGCCCAGCTGTCCCCTTGACTTCCCCTATGCCACCTCCCATGCCCTTTCTGCCTCTGGCAGCCCATTGTCAGACCTCCACCCACTGGCGCAAGCCATTTAGACCACCTCCTGGCTGGTCTAAGTGATGCCCTTTGCTGTGTTCATGAAGGGGCTTGTAAAATCCAAAAAAAGGGGATGTTGCAGCCCCGCTGTGGCACAAGTCCCTTTGCAACCTGGCACACCTGGTTGTTTGCTGCAACCTTGGCATAAGGGGGCTTTGGCACAGCATCATCAGGATTCGACACAGGCTACTTTAGAAAATCACATTTGACACAAGTTGTGACATAAGTCAGCCCTTGCGTCAAACTCATTTGCGTCAATCTACCACTTTTGAAAATTGGGCCCCCATGTGTTGGAGCATGGGCAGGACTATCTTGGACAGCACTTCACATCCACTCCTCTTGAGGAGAAAACCAGTAGTGAGGATAAGGCTCTGGCTGGGCGAGGTTAACGGTCTAACCCTTTGCAGGCCCTGCACCAGATGACATGGCATGCCCCTACTGAGGGTCTATTCTGCAGCCCCCAGGCCACCCCCACCATGAGAGAAAGCTGTGGGGAAGTAGTGGCTGGATGGTAAGTCCATGGGATATGGTGGTGATGGGGCTGAGGGGGGATCAGACCTGATAGAGAAGCCCAAACGGGGTAGCAGGTAAAAAGGATTAACAAAAAAAAAAAGTGTTAAGCAGGAGATGCACTAGACAACACGTGCCTATTTTCAGGCACTGCCCAGTAGAGTACAAAACCAACAGTAGGTCAAGCCAGTTGTAACATACAGTAAGTAAGTAGTGACATAATACAACAAAGAGAATGCATAACATATTATAGTCAGTAGCAATGAAATGAATTGCAGGAAAAATATTTAAAGGAGGATGCATCCTCCAATTGGGTGCAGTCAGGATCTCGAAGACTGGGGAGAGTGGTTTCTGGACACTCACTGTCTAGTACCAGAAGTATGGGGATGATCTTTCTGGCATTTGGGGTAAGCTGGTGCAGAACCAATGTTGGGCATGGTTGAAGTGCTAGAGCTGCACCAGCGGTCAGGGGCAGAGGGACCACTGGCAAAGAGCAGTGTCATTTGCATGTAAGCATATTTATTTATTTTATTATTTATTTCAAACGTTTCACCAGGAAAGGCATACTGAGCTGATAACAGCTAGTTTCCACATGTGTCCCGGGGGGGGGCAATGAAGAAATCAACAAACAATTACGTAATAGGTAGAGTAGGAACTAAGCGTCATACATCGGCAACTTGTGTAAGGATGAGGAAAAGTAAACTATGCAGTGAGGTCCAGGAGGGAAATAACAATGTTACTGCTAGGGAATGCCATTCAAGAAGTACAGTTCAAAAGTGTCGAGGTATAGAAGGGTTAACAGAAGGTGCAAGGTTAGACGCTATAGGGAACGTGAAGGGGGGCTGATCAAGTGCAGAACTTTTTTTTTTATGAGGAGCCACAGGCATTTGGGAGGTCATTCAGAAAAACTGAGAACAAGATAGGGCCCATGACACAGCCTTGTGGGCAACGACTTTGGCCAGATTGACAAAGACAGCAGAGGATGTTCTGATGAAGACACACAGTCACTAAAACGTTAGCATGGTGTGCACTGTGCCAAAATGTGGCAGCAGACAGGAAGAGACCCATATTTTGACTGAAAAGTAACTGCCTAAGCACAAGTCTTACAAGAGGGAAAATGTTTTTACTGTTGGATTCATTGCCACATTTGGTTCTGCCTTCCAGCCTGCGTACACTTTTTACATACATCTGTGATGGCTCAGAAAATGTTGCGAACACTGTCAAACAGTGGATAACAGAAGCTAAGCTCTCCTTTAGCTGTGCTAGTATCTGTTTTAATTGTGCTTGAAGATGTAAAGTCTTATGGATTTTGAATTAGATAAGATTTCACAGCAAACTGGTGTTGCCTGCTTTCAATCAATCAATCAAGTCTTTATTTAACCAGGCGTTCATCGTTGAGCAGAAGCTCATTTGCAAGATGGACCTGAGTGGACCATGAACAATTGTATATACAGGTCAACACAGGTATTTACAAGGCAATACAGATAATACTGTTTACAGGGAGGAAGAAAAAGAAGTTCGTATGTACATAGAATTATACACATATTGTACAGATTACAGGGTATTTACATACATAGAAGTGTCTGTAGGAAGATAAAGCAGGTTATCTAAGATTGCAGGAGGAAGTAACGGAAGAAAAAATATATATATATACACCAGGTAGAGGTGAAGGTGGGGGGGAAGGGAGTGAGGTAGGGGGAGAAAGGCTAGGAGGGCACGGTGCACAGAGAGGAGTTGGTGAAATGGGATGTAGAGAAGGTGGATGGAGAAAAGGAGTATGTGTGAGCCCCGGGATTGAATGCTATAATGTACGGGGCATGGTAGGATGTCACAACCCAGGGGCAGTGAGCTCCTATCCGAGGTTGGGAAAGGAAGGATAAGGGGATGGACGAGCCTAGTGTTGATAAGACGGGGATAAAAGAGAGAACAATTAGGCTTGTGAGGAGCAAGCTGTTGGGTCAGTACTTAAAATTGGGTGTAGGCGTGGCTGTATACCAATGCAGACACCGGTACTGGGTCTGAGTGGGTGAAACAGTTACATACTTCTCTGATTGTATGGAAATAAAGTGTCTTGAAGGCATTTATACCGATTAGAGTGCTTAATTTGAGGGTTTTTTGTAGATCGTTCCATAAGGTAGGTAGCACGAAGCTTATGGCTGCCCTGCCGAAGCAGGATTTTGCTTTGGGTACTTTAAGTGTAATACTGTAGCTGAGTAATTTCTTAACACGTATTTCCCAATTATACTCAGGGGAAGACAGCAGGAGATATAGTAAGGCACCTTATTAGAGATGGCTCTATAGAGATGGCTTTGCCCCTGTGTTTGCAGGGAGCCACTTACTGTGCATTCTGCATCACTGTAGTGGTGATGATGTGCCACTGATCTGTGCTCTTCACAATGATATCAGTGAGCCTCAGTAGGGAAGTAACAGCGGAGTGGGATTTTCTAAACCCAGACTGCTAGGAGTTAAAAAAGGCTGAGGAGTCAAGGAAAGTGGGAGAGGTGAGAGAGAACCAGATGATCTTGATGTTTAGGCAGAGAAGAGAGAGAGAGAGAGAGAGGAGATTGGGCAATAGTTACCAGGGGCAATGGAGGCACCACCTTTCTGCAGGGCAATAGCCTTGGCACTCTTCCAAGCACCAGAGACTGTGCCTATGTAGAATGAAAGGTTAAATAGATCAGAGATAGGGGAGGCTATAGTAGGTGCAGTGAGATAAAGGAGTTTGGGATAAAGATCATTCGTGCTATTACCTAGTGAAGGGCTGAGATTGTAAATCATAGAATCATAGAAGTTTGACAGCAAAAAAGGACCACACCAACCCATCTAGTCTGCCCCATTTTGTCCCCTACACCTCCCCTCCCCCTCCCTGCCAGCTCCCACCCTCTCCCCGATGTTCAGCCCCATATGCCTGTCCCATGCCTTCTTGAATTCCTCCACCGATTTAGCTCACACCACTCCATCTGGCAGTCTATTCCAAGGCTCCACCACCCTCTCCATGAAGAAACACCCTCTCACATTACCCCTATATCTTTTTCCTTGCAGTTTAAGATTTGTGCCCTCTAGTTCTGGCCCCCTCCTTCCTCTTGAATAAACCCCCTTCCCCTACCTTATTGAGGCCCTTTACATATTTAAGTTTCAATCATGTCTTCCCTTTCCCTCCTTGTCGCCAGTGTGTACAGATCCAGCTCCTTACACCTCTGCTCATATGTCTTCCCCTGCATACCCTGCACCAACTTGGTTGCCCTCCTCTGAACCCTCACAGATGCATCTACAGTATATCCTTGTGGAGTTGTGGTCTCCAGAACTGAACCCCGTATTCCAGTTGCGGTCTCACCAAGGCTTTGTAAAAGGGCATTATTACCTCCCTCCTTCTGCTAGTAAAGCCCCTGTCTATACATGCCAACATTCCATTGGCCTTTACCACAACCCTGCTACACTGGATTCCTACCTTAAGGTTTGAAGAGGCTATGATCCCCAGATCCCTCTCCTGTTCCATTTCCTTGATTTTCTCCCCTCCTAGAGTGTACCCTGCGTGTGTGTTTTTCTGCACTCCAAGTGCATCACAGCGCACTTTTTGGCATTAAATTTCAGCTGCCACTTCCCAGACCACTCCTTGAGCTTCTTTAGGTCCTCCCTCAAGTCCTCCACCCCTCTGGGGTGTACACCCTATTGCAGATTTTTGTATCATCAGCAAATAGGCACATCTTCCCCCTCAAACCCTCCGCAATATCACTGATGTAGATGTTGAAGAGAAGCGGACCCAAAACTGACCCCTGTGGCACTCCATGCTTCATCCTCTTCGTCCTGGAGTGCACCTCATTTAGCACCACCCTCTGACTTTTTCATGCCGGCCAGGCCTCCACCCAGCTTGTTATTTTGCCACCTAACCCCAGGCTTTCCAGCTTGCTCACCAGCCTCCTGTGGGGCACGGTGTCGAAGGCCTTACCGAGTCCAGATAGGCCATGTCCATAGCCCCTCCCTGGTCAATCATCTGAGTCACCCACTCAAAGAACTCAATTAGGTTCATCTGGCATGACTTCCCCTTCGTGAATCCATGCTGTCTGCTCTCCAGGAAGCCACTCTCCTCCAGGTACCCCACCACCCTCTCCTTGTTTAGTGCCTCCATTACCTACCCCACCACAGATGTAAGGCTGACAGGTCAGTAGCTCTCCTTCACCTCCCTACTACCTTTCTTATGCAAAGGCACCACATCCGCTTTCTTTCTGTCCTCTGACACTCTCCCCATATCCATGGACAAGTTGAAGAACCTTGTCAAGGGTACGGCCAACTCCTCCTTCAATGCCCTGATCACTCTGGGGTGAAACCCATCTGGCCCCAGTGCCTTGTCCACCCTCAATCTATCTAGCTCAGCCCTGACCCTATCCACAGTGAATGGGCTCCGATCCACCCATTTGCCCTCTTTTCCCTTCGACTTTAGCTCAGGTCCCCTACCATCCTCCTCTTCCGTGAATACTGAGCAAAAGTACTCATTTAATTCCTCTGCTTTTTCACAGTCCCTTTCCAATTTTATCCCCCCCCCAGTCTAGCAACCTCCTGTCTTTGTCCTCCTTCTTGTCCTCCTACTCTTCCTCACATATTTGAAAAAAGTTTTATTCCCCTTTTGGCTTGTTTGGCTATTTTCTCCTCAGTATCTGCTTTTGCCCTTCTGATCTTCTTTCCTGCTAGATTCCTCTTCTCCCTATATTCTTCCCTATCTTCCTTTCTGAGTGTACTCTTAAATTTTCTGAAACCCCTACTCCTTTCCCTGACTGTCCCCATAACCTTCTTTGTGAAACAAAGCGGTCTTCTCCCCCTTTTGCTCTTCTGCTTTTGGTCTTCTTAACCTTTTTATGCAGATTTCTGTGGCGTGCCATACCCCTCCCTTGATAGCTTGCCATAACTCCTCCACTGCCTCTATATTCACTGTACCCTCCACAACCAATGCACACCACCACCCTCCCAAAGATGCCTGCAGCCCTTATAGCCTGGGGACCGTGCCTCGGATCCTCACCCTGCTCCACTGGCCCCTTCAATGTGCTCGCCCCTCCCTTTTCCCTATTGCCTATCTTAAGCTTTTGATTTCAGGCCCTTGGGTGAAATTTCCCCTGTTCAAAATATCAGTATCCAGACCCTGTGAATTTTAGATTTCAGATCTTGAAACTTCTTCGGCTTAAGATTTTAGGCCCCTAAGCAACTTCTGCACTCTGAGTACCAGACATTACAGTACCTTATAAGTAGTAGAATTTTTTTTGTTTTTATTTTTTTTAAAGCAGAGAGCCCAGCAGCAGAAGTTGTAGCAGTAAAGCAGAAGGTGAGGGATGGAAGAGGAGAGGGAGTAGGGGGGAGCAGGGTGAGGGGACAGGTTAAGAAAAAGTGATCAAAGGAAGCAGCAACCTCTGCAGGGTTAGAAACAATTGAACTTTATAGTCTGAGTGCAGGGATGAGAGTATGTTTTTGGGTGATCCAAAAGGGAGTGCACGACCCTCCAGAACTTTAATGGGCAATTAATGTTGTTCTGAAAGTTGGAAACAAGGTATTCTGACTTGGACCACCTGGCAGCAGGCATTGCAGAGTGCTTTTTTACCTTGCTAAGTCCTCTGGGGAATCTGTAGGCTTATGGAGGTACCAAGCGGTGTCTCTTGCATTGAGATAGGTGATTTGCTCAGCAGTGACCCAGGGAAGGGGAGCACCATTAACAAGGGCCTTCTGAAAGGGGCAGGTTTGTCCCAGGCAGAGAAGAATTTAAAATGAAAAATTTCAAAGGGTGTTGACTACATCAAAAGAAACAGAGACAAAAAACCAATTAGTGGCATGGAGGTCAGCCACAAGGGTAGGCAGGTCAAACGACAGTGTTGAATGACATTAGGGGGACTCTGGGACAGTGAATCTTGTAGACACAGTAAACTATTCGATGGTCACTGAGGACGTCAGGGCAGGGGCCTGCTTACAAAATGCGGTGAAGTGGGGAATGAACGAACCCAGTCAATGAAGGAGTAGTTAGAGAAGGATTGGTTAAACTGGGTAGCTTCAGTGATATGCTGCATGAGCCAAAGAGACTGGACATTTTGGGTGAGTTTTTTTCACAGCAGGGGAGGTGCAGTTGGAGTTGAAGTTCATGTCATTGAGAACTAGAAGTCCACTGACAGCTGCAAGGGGGGAAATAATGTACCATTCATCTCTTGTTTTTTGCACAAGGCTGTAATGTGTTGTATGATATGGGTTGTATAAAAGATGTCTTAAAAAGTAAAATCATGACGCTGCGTCGATGGTCCCATGGCAGTACATCATGTTGCCATGCAGGTGACCCAGGTATGGGCTCAGACTCTGGTCATCTCACCAGTGGATGGGCCTGGCTGAAGTAGCTGCCACTTTGCAGTGTGCCTCAATCCGGTACGGTAGACGTTGAGTTCTGGCACCACAGTGACCCCCTGTGGCTGGGCCAGCAAACATGCCTCTTACTGTTAGGACCCTGTAGCACTGAAGGTGACATGCCATGGGGTAGTGGGAGGGGACCTAAGGGAGAAAATGGGGCAAAAAGTATGTGCACTGAGCCGTCTATACAGTGGTCGTCAGTACCCTTGGGCCGTGCTCCATGGCGTGGCTGTTGGGGTTTAGGGGTCACCAGCAGTGCACAGCATGACCTGAGTGTGAAGTAGATAAAATAATTCAGGGGACCAAAAAGCAGGATGAAAAATACATAAATACAAATTAAGCTGTGATGCATTGTACCACTGATGTATTTACAATTCATGTGACTGAGCATCTACGCCATGGAGAGAACTACATTCAACTCACGAGATAGGACAGGGCAATTTATGTCCCAGTGGACCCGTTGGATTATGTCTGTCATGCAGTGTGTTCCCACCTTTGTCCCTTAAACAGCTGAATGATGTGGGTGGGGGGAGGGTGGAGATACTGGGTTGACTAAGGTTGATGGGGGAAGACAAGAAGGGATTAGGTGGCTAGATAATACCTTCCAGGGCCTGTTCCTTATGTACAATTCCAGCAACTAGACAGGGACACAAGTACTAGGATCAAGTACTGGGTGCACGGCAACCCACTGCTGTGCCGAGGAGGGCAGGATCCCAAGGGTTTATGACTGTACTAGGAGCAGAGTGTCACTGTGTAACAGCCATGTTATTTTGTTGTTCTGCAACAAAATGTCTCTTTGTGTAGCATGGCATTGTATTAACTGTTAAAAAAAAGTTAATAAAACAGATATTTACAAAACAAAGCATTCACGTGACCAGTGCTTGGAGCCAGAGCCTCCTGAAATAGCAGGAGGGAAAGAAGAAAGGAATTTGGTTTTATATAACACTTGTCAAATGGTCTATATCCTTTACAATGCCATGGCACATCTAATTTCTTTCCTTTCCTTTCCTAATATTCTTAGTGGGGAAAGGGTAGTAGGACAAGTAAGTTAGTCGGTGACCTCAGATGTGCAGGCTTTTCTTTTCGTTTGTTCATTCAGCAAACGTCAGGTTCGTGTAAACAGGTTCTTCAGCAAAAGAGTAGAAAATGCTCAATTCAGAAAGCTGATGCTTGTAAGGAAAGCCATTCTTAGCCGGAGTAGTTCAAAGTGAGGTGAACATGCTCTCTCTAGCTGCTGGATAAACAGGTCTCTTATAGTAACATAATCACTGCAAAATACATCACGTTCTTTCTATAACAAAGACCGATCAAAGATGAAAGGTAACACTTGTGCTTTGAAATAAATCCAGGAATTCTGCCCAATCCATGGCTTATGTTAATCACTAACCTCTATCAGTCGTTTACAAAGTGATTTGTTTTTGTTCTTTACTGTGTTACCCAGGATAACCCATCTGAGACGTAATGTCTCATTTTCAGCCTGGGTCCTGCTTCTGCCCAGTGTTCAGCAGTTGAGTCAGAGGACTAGGCTAAACTGCAAATATGTCAAGTGGCTTGCTTAAAAGGATTTTTCTAATATCCAAGAAATTACTTCAAAATATAATATTCAGACACAATTCAGCTTCTACTATGCAGGAAAAACTGGAGAATGAAGAGGATAAGATTAAATGTGGGGGACTAATATCCTGTTTTCTTTATGTGTATGTCCTCAGGCGTGGTGGCCCAGTAGCTTGGCAGTAGCACAGCTTTGCTGCACCAGCAACCAGGGTTCAGGAATGGACGTGTGTCACTTGGGGGTTGGTAGAGGGAGGATTGATGTCCCTTGGACAGCTCCCCTCCCTTGGTGTAGTGTTTTCATTTGTAGGATTATTCCTAGAAAGTCCTTCCCTTTGTTTGCTGAAAGGCATTTTTTCTAAATTTGCTGGATGGTTTTATGGCCCTGGGGATCTCCATTTTCACATGTTTTATAGCTCTTCTTGTTCCTACAGTGCCTCCTGTCACATGTGGCAGTGATATGTCCAGGACCATTTGTTTAACAATAGTTGTTTTTCTCAAGTTTACAATAGAAGAGCTGTGTTTTAAGTAACTTTCCTTTTCCAGGGAGCTCTAGTTCTAATGAAGGCTACATTTACAGATGGCAAATGCTGAGCGATAACTGAGTGGGCTACTCTGTAAGGAAATAGCTAGAGTCTTCACTATTCATTCATTATAAATGTGTGATTTTTTTAATGGTTGTGTGTAGTTTGATTAAAAAAAAGCTTTAAAAACAAAACATTCACTTTCTGCTGGCTAGACCTAGACACATACCTAGGAAACAGAAAGTTTGGATTAGATAATTTAGTTGAAGCCAGAATATCAGGCCCCTAACAGCAGATGCTGCTGCAGCAGTTATTACTCTGTGAATCAATGGTCCTGGATGCATCACTGTCACATGGGACAGGACGGAGGAACTGTAGGAACAACAAGAGCCATAAAGCATGCAAAAATAGAGATCCCTGGGACCATGAAACCAACTAGCAAATTCAGAAAAAATTGCTTTCAGCAAAAAAAGGAAGGACTTAGTAAGAATATAACTACAAATCTAAACACTCTGCACAACACACACACACACACACACACATATATATATTATAATGGCACGGTAGTGCCACTATAGTTAGGGTTGAGTACCCCATTTAAGGTTAAAGTGAGAAAATTTGCATCTTAATAACTTTGCCACTGTACAACGGATTTGCCTGAAATTTGGCAGGCATGGAGCGGTACAATAGATATCTGGATCTGCCAAGTTTCGTAATGGTTGGATATACGGTTGCGGAGTTATAAAGTGGCATTCTGTAGTGCATTTATGCTTTTTTGCGCTTTCTTTGCTCGTGCCTACAGGTCACATGGTTTGCGCGACCAGTCCGAAAACTTCAGGAAACACATGGCCAGGGTCCCCGATGTGCCTTTCAAAGATTTTTGGGGGGTTAAACACCCCAGAAATATATTTTGAAATTTTTGTAAACTGTAATTAACCATAAAGTAGTGTCGCACTGCACACTTCGTGATTTTTTTTGCGAAAGTGTCTGATTTGCTACACTACTTTATGGATACCATGACAAATAACAGGAATTCTTTGCCACCCTGCTGCAAAAGAATGGTTTGGTCTTTTGGGCTGAAATTTGGAGGGAAGAAAGCCAGCATCCCACAGATGTGTCATATGGTGTTTGGTGACAATATATTACAGGGATGCAAAGTTATGGTACTCTGAAGTTGACACTTTTTCCCATAGACTAACATTATGGCGTCCGCCGCGCCTTTCGGGGCCCGTATCTTGGAAACGCTTTGAGATACAGACTTTTTGTCAGAATACTAAGTACAAAATTAGCCAGGAAAGTCATAATTTATATGAAATTTAAATATTTTTTCTACGTCGTACGGTTCCTGAGATATAAGCAATTTAGTATTCCAAGTGCTCATTTTCTGCTCCAGTGCCCATTATTATGCATACAGTCTTTGTATTCACTCTGTTTCTCTATGCAGCTGTTGGTGAAAAAAAGGGTGTGCGCTTTTGTTACTGTCACAGTTAGCATTCCCACTTGCGTTTCTGTAACCGTTTGCGTTAGCGTTTTGTCACAGCAATAGAGTTACCCTTTGCATTTTTGTTTGAGCTTGCATTTGCATTACTGTTAACATTTGCTTTCCCATTACTGTTTTTGTTTGTGTTTCATTTTGCATCACCGTGTGCATTACCATTTGCATTTGCGTACGTGCTTCCGTTTGCGTTTCCTTTGGCGTCATCGTTGCTGTTACCGTTAGAATTTGCATTTCCTATTGCGGTACCATGACCGTGTGTGTTACCATTTGCATTTCCGTACGTGCTTGCATTTGTGTTTCTGTTTGAGTTACCATTCCCGTCTATGCCACCGTGTGCATTACCCTTTGCGTTTTCGTTTGCACTTGCATTTGCGTAACTGTTAACATTTGCGTTTCCATTACTGTTTTTGTTTGCGTTTCCTTTTGCGTCACCATGTGCATTTCCATTTGCATTTGTGTATGCACTTCCGTTTGCATTTCTGTTTGTGTTTCCTTTGGTGTCATTGTTGCTGTTACCGTAAGTGTCTGCGTTTCCAATTACGTTACCGTGCCCGTGTGCGTTGCAGTTTGTGTTTCTGTACGTGTTTGTGTTTGCATTTAATGTTTGCACTTGTGTTTGTATTATCATTTGCATTGCGTTATCATTTACATTTGCATCACCATGTGCGTTAGCATTTGCGCTTGCATTTGCATTGCCGTTACTTCACTATTTATAGTGCACATTCTGAAAAAGAAGGGAAATTCATGGCAAAAAACTAAGTTTAATGCATCAGTTAGGGTTGTTCTACAGCGACAAAAGCAAGGAAATTCAATGTTAGGGTTTCCACCCCCCTTGCACCCCACCCCCACCAACAGGCATTGGGGTGTGCGTTGGGGTCGTTGGTCCTAACTCTCACCCCATTCTCCTATATTGAACCACCTCAAATTGTTTGCACATGGGATGGGGTGAGAGTTGGGCTGAGACCCCAACGCACATCCCAATGCCTGTTGGTGGGGTGGGGTGGGGTGGGTGGGTCAAGGGTGGGAACCCAACATCAAATTTCCTCATTTTTGTTGCTGTGGAACAACCCTAACTGATGCATTAAACTGAGTTTTTGCCATGAATATATATATATATATATATATAAAACACAAATTGCACATACCCCAATAATGCAAAGCATCATGGAAAGCATATGCAAATGCCCATGAATTAATGTGGGTTTCTTTTATTTATTTATTTATTAGGTCTAGGATTACAATACCTTTGAGTCAGGTTTTTTTTTTTTACAAAGATTCCACGTCAGGTTACAATTCAAAACTTAAGACATGTAAGTCAGATTACAAATTCAATACATAGGACAAGGTTACAAAAGTGTAAGCTAAACAGAGTTACAAAGCATCTGAGAAACAAAACAAGTTTTGGAGGCTAGGTTACAAGGAGATAGCAGATGAGGTGCAGAGAGGATAGAGGACAAGAGAGAGGAAGAGTAGAGAGGGGCCGGAGAGATATAGAGGAGGAGCGCAGCCAGAGGCATTGTCGTAGACATAACATGGGAAAGTGCGTGCTAAGGGGTAACCAAGTGCTAATAGGAAAGAGAACTGCATAAGGTTAGGGAAATATTCATGGGGTCAACTAGTGGAGGCAGTCACAGGAGCTAGAGGCAGTGAGAGAGAGGCGTAGCCTTGATTTAAATGCACCAAGGGTAGGAGTGGAGGAGATGTAACTGTTTAGACCATTTAGCCAGCTGGGCACCCAGTAGGCAAAATATCTTTGACCTTGTGAGGTACGACAATGTGGAACCAACAGGAGCTGTGATTCAGACCCCCTGGTTGAGCGGGGGTTATTGCTAGGGTGCAGGAGTGCACACACTCCAGGGGGCGCAAGGCCCATAGTTATTTTCTTTGCCATGGTGCAGGTTAGGTACTTTATCTGACTGGTGAGTTGCAGCCATCCAGTTTGTGCATAGAGGTCACACGTATGTGTGAGGTGGTGGGATCCAGTAAGAAGTCGGCAGGCCTTATTGAGGGAGGTGGATATGCATCTAAGAGTGGTAGTGGGGGCAGAGCAATAGATGATAAGCCCATAGTCAATAATGGAGACAACAGAGCTCTGAATGGCGACAGTCAGGACTTCTGGGGTAAGATGTTTCCTATGCCAGAAGAGAAGGCCAAGGCGAGTATTTGCTGCTTTGGCTACAGAGTCAATGTGGGCACTGTAAGTTAGATGAGGGTCTAGAGTGATCCCAAGGTACTTAAAGGCTTGAACCTGTTCCAGGGTGACTCCATGACTGGTTTTGATGGATAGGGGGTGCAGCTTATGCTTGTTATGAGAGCTGTTGAACATCCTAGACTTTGTTTTCTTATTATTGAGGACCAGATTGTGATTTGAGAACCAATTTTCAACAGATGTGAAGCCAAGCTGAAGGTTGTCTTGTACAGGCTTAGGATCCTTGTGGGAGGCAAGAATTACAGCATCATCTACATAGACGATGATTGTTTTGGAGCAAGAATTTGGAAGGGAGTTCAGGAAGAAGCTGAATAGTAGGGGGCCCAGAATGGATCCTTGGGGACACCTGAGCGAACAGGCCAGGTATCAGAGAGGACTTCTGCAATTTTTACTCTTCAGACTGGTTCTCCAAGTAGCTTTTGAACCAGGCAGTGGAGTCGGGAGAGAGCCCAGCTTTCAGAAGTTCCATAAGCAGTAGGCAGTGATGGACAGTGTTGAACGCCTTAGTCAGATCGATAAAGACTGACCCAATTAACTGACCATTGTCCAGTGAGCTGTGAAGAATGCCAGAGAATTCCAGTAGGGCAGATGAGGTGTTATGTTCTTTCCTGAAGCCATGTTGTTGCGAGCACAGGATATTGTATTTGTCTAGGAAATCTGTGAGCTGATCTGCTGCAATATGTTCAAGGGCCTCGGAGAGGGGTGGCAATATAGAGATTGGACGGTAGTTTCCGTGAGTGGCCATGTCACCACTTTTATGGACAGGGGTAACAGTAGCAGATTTCCATTTGTCAGGGAACTGGCTGAGCCTAAGTGAGAGGTTGAAAATATATGTCAGTGACTGTAACACCTCATCAAGGGTGCGGGGTAGTAGTTTAAGGTCAAGTGTATCGCTGCTGGATCTGGATTTGGTGATGGCTTTGGTAATGTATTTGTGGGCATCATGCATCTTGACTGCTTTGAAATAAAAAGGCGGGTCGCTAGAGGAGGAGGAGGAGGCTTTGTGGGGAAAGGGGGAGAGTCATAGTTCTTGAAAAAGTCAGAAGGGAGAACACTGCTGAGATCGGTGAATGCAGTGTTGAAGGTGTTTCCTATGATTTTAGGGTCAAGCGTAGTAGACCCATTTATGTTGAGCAAGGTAGGGGAGGTGTTTGGCTGCTTCCCAGTGACCTCTTTAACATTGTTCCAAAATGCCCCCCATTACCCCAGGTATCTGTGAGCGCATTCTTGAATAGGTAGATTTCTTTTGCTGGATAGATTTGGTACAGTCATTCCGTGCACATTTATAGTTTGGATGTCAGTTTCTTTACCAGTGGCTCTGGCCAGATCCTAGAGGCGATCTCTAGATTTTAGTTGACGTAAGAGATTGGCTGAGAGCCAGGGATTGCAAAGGGCTTTGACTTTGCGCTTTTTAAAAGGAGCGTAGGAGTCACAGGCTGCATTGAAAGTGCTGATGAAGTAATCCAGTGCAGTGTTTACATCTGTTGCTTTGTAGAAAGGGGACCAGCCTTGGAGGTTGAGGCATGTTTTGAGGTGTGACAACTGCCCACATGGTAGGACTCTACTAGTGATGATATTAGGAGGGGGCTTGCGGAATTTGTTTGACCATTCACAGATGACGGGAATGGTCGCTAAGCGAGTCAGGGAGGACTGAGGTATTTGTGATATGAGTTGGGTGGCTGGTAAGAATCCAATCCAGGAAGGTGCTGGTGCTGGATTTGTAGTTTTGCCTGGTTGGAGAGATGACCAATTTGGACTGGCTCAATGTTAAGCAGAATTGTATAGTGCCAGAAGGCCTCACAATACAATCAGCAAAGGCTGAGAACAGCAGACACAGACACAGACATGTGTTTCATCCTCATTGGAACTCATCAGTGTGCCATATCTGTACCTCAGCCCAGGTAGCGATAGCCAGCCACCCTATAGGGGATCTTATTGGTTTGGGTCATTGTCAGCCCAAAGCAGAGAGAGAGAGAGAGAGAGAGAGAGAGAGCACATAGTGTATAGTTGTTAATATATATATATACGTATATATATATATATATATACAGTATCTACGAGATGTTGGCATTAGTCCCACTTTAGCAGCACCACAGCTTGATCACAGTGCTAGCTCGCTTTTGTTTTGTTGCCATTATGTATGGAAGAAGCGCAAAATGAAGGAGGAAATTGTGAGGATGAGGCAGGGGAGAGGTGGGAGGAAGGGATAAGGGTGCAGTCAATATACTGAACCAATATAGAGCCTTGTGAATGATTCTTCATACACAGCCTTCTTTGTGTACGGAGAACCAGACACAGTCTTTTATAGTATATGGTTTTCTATGCACAGAGAGATCGAGGTGCTGCTTTACTGCTTCATTTAATTTATTGAAACACTAAAAAACAATAGTGAACAAACGCCAACATTGAAAAAACACAGTCTATCAGAGTCTGATCATAGTTTGTGCTGCTCACAAGTGTCTTTTTGCTACACTCCATATCGTCTTTGTTCATTATGTGGTCCAAGTACTGTGCTGTGGATACAAAAAAATACCCATGAGAATTGCAGTTTTAACTAATGGCATTTTCTGCAGCACGATGAGCTGCGGGCAGGGTATAGAGGTGGAACAGCGCTAATGACACTCATGACGGCAACTGTGGCTTAGGCTAGTCAACTGCGTAGGTGCATTCTACTCTGTTGTGCTACTGTAGTGACATTGCCAGTGTAGCACAACAACATCACAATGTCACTACTGCAGCACAACAGCATCACAGTGTCACTGCTGCATCACAACAACATCACAATGTCACTACTACAGCACAACAACATCACAATGTCACTACTGCAGTACAGCAATGCTGTTCCAGGCATGGACTTTCATGCTGAACAGTGTTCCACCACACACTATATTCTTTTTCATTATTCACAAAGGAGGAGGAGGCTCCACTGCCAGACTGTGCCGTCAGGCCAGATATAGGGGGAGTGGGGGCCAATGATGCTCACATCACTGAAGAAAGAGTACTGGAGGATCTGAGAGTATTAAAAGTGGAGAAATCAATGGTCCACATAGGATGCATTCAAGAGTAAGAAACAAAATTGCACAGGCGCTTGAAGCTCCACTAGCAGACATCTTTAACTGCTTGTTAAACACTGGAGTGGTCCCCAGAGATTGGAGGACAGCTGACATTTCCTTGCAAAAAAGCTGCAGTAGGGACAATCCAGGGAAGTATAGACCAGTCAGGCTGAGATTTGTAGTGGGGAAATTACTGGAAGTTATTCTAAGAGAAAGGCTAGTGGAATTCCTCAATGAACACAATCTGCAAGACAGTAGGCAACACAGGTTTATAAGGGGGAGGTCATGCCAAACAAATCAGATCAAATTTTTTGATTGGGTAACATGGGCAGCCAACAAAGGTCAGGCACTGGACATGCTGCCTAGACTTCATTAAAGCCTTTGACTTGGTCTCCCACAGGAAACTTGTCAAGAAACCAAAAGATTAGCCAGCTGTGTGACATGCTGGTAGTGCTATCATCTGCTACGCCAGCAAACTGGGTTTGGGAATGGACCCAGGCTGCTCGGGGGCCGGTCAGGGAAGGAGAATTAAGGGAGTAAGCATCCCATTGACTGCTATCCTTCTTTGAGGGGGGGGCGGACAGCATGTCTCGCTGTACTACTTCCACTTAGTGGAGGCTAGGTGGTATGACATGCGAACGAGGGGCACAGGCACGAGCATCATTGCATGTGGCTTGGCCCTCAGGGAAAACTTAAGAGATAAAATTATTTATTTATTTCAAAAGTTTCACCAGGAAAGACATGCTGAGCTGACAGCAGCTCATTTCCAGATGCGTCTTGGGGGAAGGGGGTAAAGGAGGGCATGCGCACATACAAGGCAACAATTACATAGTCAGACTGGTAATGTATACAAGCATCATATAAAAAACAGAATGAATAAAAAAGATTTATACAAAATAAAGCCAAAGCATGTACTCTAGCAGATTAAAAAGAAGCATTTTTCATGAGACAAAATGCAATTATAAGTAAGAAAGGTAGTGAGTGCTAGTTCATTTAGCTCAGAGGAATATAGATTAGCAGTGAAGGGTAGCGATGGAGTGAAGGTGTAGGCTAGGGCAGAAGGCAACATATTGGAGAAGAAGAGGGTTGCAGAAAGTAGGGGTAGAGGAGCAGAGTAAGGTATGGTATCAGGTGCAATTGCAGGAGTGCAGTGTGAAGTTGTAGAGAAGAGAGGATGGAGAGCATTGGGAAGTGGCAGAGTTTTTAGAAAGGGGGAGGGAATTCCATAGTTCGGGGAAACAGTAGGAGAAAGCAGCCGGGCCAACTGAAGATTTCCTGGAAGGGAGAACGAGGGAGCGATAGCCAAAGTTATGAAGGGTAAGTGGAATGGGGGCAGGATATGGTGAGTATTGGGGGCGAGCCAAGCCAGTATTTGGAGATAAAGGAGGCACACTGAATGAGGTGTCTGGCTTCAAGGGAGGGGAGGGAGAGGGAAGAATGCAATAGTGTGTTTGGGGCGGACAGTCCGGGGCAAAGCGACAGAAGGCTTGAAAGAGGGAATCCAGTTTGGCTAGGATCGTCTTAGGAGTAGTACTGTACACAATGTAGCCAAAGTCAAAGATGGGAAGGATCATCTTCTGGACAACTGCACAGTGAGCAGGAAGAGGAATGCAGTGTAAATAAGTAGGAACAACCACCCTGGCTGGCAGAATGATGGCGAGACCTTGCAGACCCTGCACTAATGACCGAGGCCCCTACTTGCCACACAGTAGTTCTAGGAAGCAGTGGGGTAAGTCCAGGGGAAGGTAGAGGAAGGGGCAGGGGGTTGGGGCTCGATGGGAGCTGGTGGGGAGTAAGGTGAATAAATAAATGATGAAAAAAATGAAATTGAGGGATTTGAGGGTAGACAACAGGGATGGAAAACTGGTTAAGGGGTTAATGCAGAGGGTATTGTGAATAGGAAACAGAGGCTATAGAGGTGACAAGTGAGCCAGCCCGGTGGCATGAAGAGCTAAGGCATCTGTACGCCTTACCTCCTGCCACACTGGTGACCCATGTTCAGAAATGAGCATGGGTTTTCGGGGATTGGCAGAGAAGATTGAGCATCCCAGAGATTGCTGTCCTTTCCCGGGGAAGGGTGGCCAGTTGTATCGGCCTTAGACTGCCACTGAGTGGCATACAGAGGGATATGCTTATTTATTTATTTAATTTATTTATTAATGTCTGGTGAGTCTATGAGCAAAATCTTCCCATTTTCATAGCCGACCAGACATGAGGAGAGTCATGCTGTGCAGTTGGAAAGCATCAAGCAGATATTATGCTGACTGTGTATCACTCTGCCTCTATGGATCCCTTTGTACAAGACCCTCCCATCCATCCTGTTGATATTGTTTCATATTTCCTCCAAAAATGTCTGAGCCCTCCCACCCCCACATAATTATCGCTGAGGCCCCCACTGTCATCACTACTGCCATAGGGCATTTGCTATAAAATGTGTTCTGGAAGAATAAGCCCAGGTCTGGCTTATGAATTCCACCCAGAGATATGCAAGTCCACAGAAGCCCCAGCGTGAGGGAGGGAGATATAATTCCATGTCTGTGTGGTGATGAGTCTTTACATGCCCAGCGTGCTGTGAGTCCTAAGGAGATATGCAGTAGTGAGACTTTGTTCCCAGATTCCGCAGGATTTATTTGTTGTATCTGTCTCTCATAAAAGGATTCTTTCATTCTGCAGTCATACTATCAAATGAAGGGTGGGTGTTCCCTTATCCTAGTCATCCTGCCTGCATGGTCCTGACAGAACAAAAGGGCCTGGTTTATATAGATGTCAACAAAAAAATAGAACAGGTAGTGGAGCTTCAGGCTCCCCAAGCAATGGAGTCTGCCTGAGATGGCCTGGTGGTGTGAGATGGTAGCACACTGCACTACCAAGCGGACAGACCTGGAATAGATTCTTGATCCTGACTCCCTTGCTCCAGGGTGGTGGGGTTCTCGGCATACTGTAGAGGCAGGATGCACAGACCGGGGGTTACTGCTGCTGCATATTCTGTGATCTGTGGGAGTCTTGGCGTCATGAGTGACCACACAGCACTGGCTCCTCTCCCACAGGCCTGTGTGAGAGATGCAGCATAAGGCATAGCATCCTGGGAAGGTGGTGGGGCTTCTAAGGGAAAAAAATAACCTGCCTGGCTGTAATGACAGTTGTCTCCACGCTCCATGCCAATGTCCCAACCCTGACGTGCGCCTCCCCTCTGGTGCCAGAGTGGATATATGTTCCTTCTCCCGGGCTGTCTGCCTTGCTGTCACCTGGGCTGCCCAGCTCGGGGGGCTGCCAGAGGAGGCACGCTCTGGGGCTTCAGTCTGGTGTTGAGGTCACACAGCAAATGGAAACTGATGGGCTAAATGGGGCAGGAGCAACCTGAACAAACCAGCTGGCTGGCTTGCGTCAGGTAGGGATGGAAAAAAACTTCTAAATTGGGAAAAAAAAAAAAGAATTTTCTGGTTTCCATCAAACAAATTCCCAGCTGGCAGTAGCAGAACTGTGTTTTACAAGGCCCCCCCCCCCCATTTTATTTTCATGACCTTTTATTCTTTTATGTTCTTAAAATGTTTTGTTAAAGTAGGGTTTTTATTCATTTGTTCACCTTGCTGCTGTGTGCCTTGAAGTAATAACCCACTACTTATGACATCATATTTTGTTGCCCCAGAAATAATTCTGATGCCATAAACAGAGGATTTTGACTTCAGGGCAGGAAATGGGGCAGGAACAGATGAAGTTGAACAGCCGGATCTGTTGTCAGTGTCTTTAGTAACAGGATGTAATGCCCTAAAATTTGGATTGGGTAGGTGGAATAGAATGAGAGTTCTGCCAATGCCAGTTGTCATTTGTTTTGTAGCAAATTTGAAAATGACTTTAAGTGTCCACTCTGTGTATGTTTACATTCCATTATGGTATGGTAGGGTATGGTATGGTATGGTATAGTATGGTACCAACTGCTGCCAATTAGTACAGATTTCCTGTCCCCTTTAACCCTTTTAGTGTCCACTCTGTGTATGTTTACATTCAATTATGTAGGGTAGGGTAGGGAAGAGTATGGTATGGTATGGTATGGTATGGCATTTATTTATTTAGTTTTTGTTGACTGGGAAAGGAGGACTACGCAATTCTGCCTATTTTCAGCCTCGTCCCAGGGGAGGGGGATACACATGGATGCCAACTGACACTGAACCAGATTAAGCTGTTGGTGGTATTTCTAGCGGGTATGGTATGGTATGATATGGCATGGTATGATATGATATGGCATGGTATGGTACCAACTTCTGCCAATTAGTACAAATGTCCTGTCCCTTTTAACACTTTTAAGCCTTGTTTACACTGCTGAGTTTGCAGTGCATCAACCCATGCACATGGGTTGATGCACTGCAAAGTCTGCAGTGTAAACACATTCCAAAGCACCTTAAGTGCCCTTTGGATACTTTTTTTGATCCGATGAATTTGTGGGGGATCAGTATCGGAGCTAGCGCATTAAGCGCTGGTGTAGATGCTTTGCTGTGCTCGCTCCACTTCAAATGCTTTGTTCTTGGAATTTAATAGCCCCTCTTTGGAGTGACTTGTGCTACTAGGGTTGGCTGCGTAAACAGTCACTCGGTGGGGAAGAAGCAAGCGCAGCGGGAAGGGAGCGACACTGATGCCGGTGTGCTCCTGTTGTGTAAACAGGGCTTTAGTGTCCACTCTGTGTATGCTTACATTCTATTATGGTATGGTAGGTTATTGTATCATAGGTCACGGTATATGGTATGGTATGGTATGGTAAAGAGTTAATTTCAAAAATTACATTATACTATGCCTTCAGAAGTGATGCTTCCTTTTAATTTTTGCAGATTCCTTTCCTGGCTGAGAGCACATTCTCATGGTGATGTCTACAGCTGATAACCTACAAGCTCAAAGAAATCCAGAATAACACCCTCCTCTTGTTTCTTGTGGTAGAGGGAGATAACATCTGTTTTTTTAAATCAGGTTGGTAGGATTCCTACTGTGAGGGATAATACATAGCCTGAAGTAGGAACCAGTGTGTATTGTAACGTGTATGTTGGTCCAGTAGGAGGTATCACTTCCTTCTTTGTCTGTGTATTTGTAGAAGGACCAATTTGGCTACAAATATTCCTCTAGAAACTGACAGGTTTTACTGTGCTAAGATAAGGAAGATGATATCTGCTGAAAAAGATCAACATCAGTCTAGGAGGGGAACATAAGTGTTCTCAATTTTCAGACACATTACTGGCTCCAGTTACCCCCCAAACAAGTGCCATAGGACAGCATTAGGGAGAGCTGTAGGATCCAGTGGTTGGAATACTGAATTGTGAAATGGGAGACCATAGATTCAAATCCCACCGCAACCATTGGCTCGCTGTGTGACACTGAGTTAATCAGTTGACCTCCCTGTTCTTCTGTGTTCCAAGCTATGCATTCAAGTAGAGGCACAGCCCCATCAGAAAAGAAGTGCTGCATCTCTGTTGGTTATCCTCGTTCAATAAATGACATTATAGATCGCAGAAGTGTCCTCGCCCAGTCACAGCCCTCCTTTCAGTAGCGCATTAGGTGCTCTTATTATCGGAAGAATACTTCACGCACTGAGCCACTGTAACGGGCTTCACACTGACCACTCATGCCATTAACTGTATTAAATAAAAAAGGATTTTTTTTAAAGTTAATACAGTTAGCGATCTATAGTAATTTTATGGGTCCATTTGAAGGGCCTCTTATGGATATAAGAGTGTGGCTTCTTGTGTCCTTAGGACCACAGAACCTCTTACCTCCAGTTTGCAGTCCTCTGGTCCTAAGAATGCACAAGGCGACACACACACACACACATATATATATATATATATATATATATATATATATAGAGTGCACTTCCCAGAGCATTTACTCAGGAAGGGGGGGTGGCATTCCCTAGAGCTCATAGAACACTTACACTCAGAGCAGGGAGCCACTTCCCTGAGCATTTACCCTCAATGTTTCAGGAGGGCATTTCCTAGGGCACTTGCTCTTGGGGTAGAAGGGTCACTACCTATAGCACTTACCTTTAGGGCAGGATGGACACTCCTTAGAGTGCCTACTTGCAGATTCCCAGAGCACTTACCTTCAGGGCAGTGGAGGCACTCCCAACAACACTTAAAGTATTTATTTTTGGGGTAGGGGCCTCTCCCTAAAGAAATTAGAGTGCCTATTTTTTGGGCAGGGAACCTGTCCTTGAAACCTTTAGGGAACTTACTCTTGGAGCAAGGGGACCTCTCCACAGAGTAATAGCCTTGTGAGTAAACATTATCTTTCCATGCCTCATATCCTTCCTTCCTCCCTCCCTCCCTTCCTTCCTTCCTGTTTTTCTTTCTTTTTCACTCTTTCTCTCTTTCTCAGAAAGGTTAAAAAGTTAGAGAAGGACACCATCATTGTTAAGGACTCTTGCTAATGGCAGTGGAGTAGGCAGTGAAGAAAAGGATCACCAAATGCCTAGGAGGGTGTCTGCCTCCTGGGACAATGAGAGGATTAGGAGGATTGTGGAGGATGTAGGGGGAGAGGCTGGGATGCAGGAACATCTAGGTACCAATGATCTGGCAAATGAGTCACTGGAGGATGTGAAGAACAATTATGAAACTGCCAGCAGATACAGGCCATCCAGTCTATCTAGTCTGCTCGAGTGTGCAGCACTTTGGTCCATTAGACTGCAGCTGCCCCCCCCCCATATGCCCTCCCCCTCATCTCCTGCCCCTTCCCGGTTTGTACCCTCCTCTTGAATCTGTCCCACCCCCTCTTGAAGCCCCCAATATGCTGCAGTGATACAACTTCCTCTGGCAGAGCGTTCCACCCTGTCACCACCCTTTCTGTGAAATAGTGCCTCCTCAGTTCCCTCTTGAACTTGTCCCTTCAAACTTCATAGACTGTCCCCTGGTTTCCCTTCTGCCTTTCAGATTGAACATACACCTGGGAGGCTAGGAGCCATGCTCAAACAGTCACTTCCTCTTTGGCCTTTTGGGAGGTTCTCCCTGTCTGGGGTAAGGGGCAGGCCCGAGTAAGTGCATAGGTGATCCAAGAGTATAATGAGTGTCTGAAAGCTGGTGTCAAGAGGAATGGTTTCAGTTCATGGGTGACTGGGGCAACTTCTGGGATAGGGGCCTATTTCAGACGGATGGACTCCATGTGACGTGGCAAGGGATCAGCCCCCTTGGCTCACTAGAGGGTAAGGGAGGCAGTAAGAAGGAGAAAAGGTCCTCGAGCAACTATAAGTGCAACCAAGGGGAAGAATCCTGGAACATATATCAGAGCCCATCAAAGGAAGAAACCAAGGTGGTCAGAGATGCCAAGTCTGCCACTGAACTGCATATTGCGGGAGGGGGTGAAAGATGAAAAAAAAAACTTCTGTCTGTTTCATCAGCAAAAACAGAAGACAAAGTGAGGAATTGTGAGGCTGTCAAAGGATGGAGCGGTAATAGAGGAGGATGAACAGAAGGCATCAGTTCTCAGTGACTACTTCTGCTCACTATTTACAGAGGAAGCAGATGGACCCCTGCTGAAGAGCAGAATCAAAGTTTCGGGCAGAGGCACTCAGGAACTGGGATAAATTCAGTTCAATGCTGATAGGATCCAGAAGGGGCTGGCAGCACTGAAGATTAACAAAGCAACCAGGGCCTGATGGTATACACCCAAGGGTACACAAAGAACTGTCGCTAGTGCTAGTGAAACCACTAGCTGGACTGTTCAACAGTTCAGTTCAGACTGGGGAGGTCCCTGTGGATTGGAGGATGGCTGAGGTGGTCCCACTCCATAAGGGAGTGGACAGGGAGGAGCCAACTAATTACAGGTCCATCAGTATTACTTCTGTCGTGTGCAAGCTGATGGAATCTCTAGCCAAGGAGGATCTGGTAGCCTACCTGGAAAGCAGTTGTATCCAGGAGGGTAAACAGCATGGATTCATGGAGGGGAGATCCTGTCAGACCAACCTAATTGTTTTCTATGACTGGGTTAAGCAAAGTATAGACAAGGGGCAGACAGTTGACACACTCTGCTTGGATTTCAGCAAAGTTTTCTATTCTGTGCCACGCAGTAGCCTGCTGAAAAAAAAAATAGGGGCTCTGGGAGTAGGAGGAGCTAATCAGATGGGTGGGAAACTAGCTAGGAGACTGTGGACAGAAAGTAGTGGTCAACAGGTTCAAGTCAGGAGACAGGGGTGTCACAAGTGGAGTGCCACAGGGATCAGTCCTTAGACCGGTTCTCTTCAACATGTTCATTTGTGACACTGGTGAAGGAATATATGGAAAGTTATGCCTCTTTGCAGATGACACAAAGCTCTGTGGCAGACTGGATAGCGAAGACAAGGTGAAGGAGCTGAAAGAGGTTCTAGATAGGTTGGAGAGGTGTACCAAGGTCTGGCATCTTAAATTCAATGTGAAGAAGCGCAGTATGGTTATGCACTTGGGTAAAGAGAACCCCAGAATAGATTACTGGTTGGGGGGTGTCAGACTGGCTGTCTCATCAGAATAAAGAAATTTGGGAGTGATCGTTAGTGACCCCCTCAAACAATCCAGTCAGTGTAATAAGGCCTACAGTAAGTCGGGCAGGATGTTGGGGGTGCATAGGAAGAGGCACTGACTGCAGGAGGAAGTGGTGATATTGCCCCTCTTCAGGTCCTAGGTAAGGCCACACCTGGAGTACTGCACCAAGTTCTGGAACCCCCACCTGTGTAAGACTAAAAATAGATTGGAGACAGTCCAGAGGAGAGTAACCAAAATGATGGAGGGTCAGCAAGACATAGCTTATGATGAGTGACTCAGGGCCTGAACCTATACAGTACTCCAGTGAGACTAGAAGGGAGCGGGGTGATATGACTGAGACCTTCAAATTCCTGAATGGCATTAACAAGATGCATTGTGAGGAGCTATTCACTAGGAACCTCAATTCAGTGACTAGATGACATGACTGGAAACTGGTGGGAGGAATAGTCAAAAAAGATGTGAGGAAGTATTTCTTTGTGGAATTGGTGGCTGAGCCTTGGATCAGACTGCGGGAGATGTAGTGGGGTCAGAGACTGTGAGTGGGTTGAAGTACAGATGGGATAGGGCGAAAGGTCTCATTGACACAGACAGTAATGGACAGTATGTTCAGGGTATAGATAGTACAAAAAAAGGAGCAGATTGCATGGACCCTTGGTTTTTATCTGCCATCAAATGCTTTGATTCCTTTCTTCCTTCCTTCCTTCCTGCTCCTCCTCCTCCTCCCTCCCTCCCTCCCTCCCTCCCTCCCTCCCTTCCTTCCATCCATTCTTCCTTCCTTCCTTCCTTCCTTCCTTCCTTCCTTCCTTCCTTCCTTCCTCACCATCTCTGCATACAAAGTTGCAATATACTCCAACCCTACACTGTTTAATTGCTTCTCTCTTAAATGTGCATTTATTAGATCCTAATAAAACATTATTAACCAGCGAATTGCATCAGTTTCAATGGTTCGTTTGGATGTTCTCTCTCTTGTAATTTGAACTGCTAGTACCTCGATGTGCTGGGAACAGTTGGAATCAGTTCTTTTTTTTAATTAGGCTTTTTCCTCCACCGTGGTCACCCACCCAGTCCTCAGGCCAGAGGGGTTATAGCACTTCGGTGGCACCCTTAGCCATGTCCTCTACTACTCCACTGCCCACAAGGGTGTAGCCCCATGATGCAGAGCCTGAGGGTATTACCAGCCATCATCTTGGTGGCAACGGGGTTTTAACCCCCTGTTTTTCTCCCGCAGTTCCATCCCACACTCACAAAGGGGCAGCACTATTAGTGTACTGTATGTAGGTGGTGGTCACAAATGCCACAGCATACTACTGGATGGAACAAGCTCCGTAGCCCACAACAGGAGTCACTGTGGCAATAAGAATGGGCCCCTCCTCTCCCTGGGTTGGGAAGTGCATAACAACCAACCAAAGCATACATTATTTCCTTAAACTGTATAGTCTGTCATATGTTATCCCTTACCTAAGCTATATCTGTACTCTTTTTTTTTCCATAGTCTATTTGTGCTCCTCTCCCCTGCGGAGTCTCATTCGATCCAACCCCCCAGCCCTGTCACCTGGTTCCTCCGTTACTTACCTTCCGCCATTGCCCTGCCACAGGACTGTGGCATGTGCCCGGCCACCAAGTGCGCAGCCTGTGAGAGGTCGATTGTCATCTAGTCTACAGGGGTGTTTTTCCTTCATTTTCTCCCCATACACTCTGAGGACCCGGCGACATGGTTGAGCATGTGCGCTGAATCCATCACTGACTTCAATCCAGCCTAACGCCAGGCCCCCCATTTGCACAACACTACCATCGAGCCTCCACTCAGTGGCAGTCACGGGCCAGGAAGGCCTACCTCCCCAATCGGGGAAAGAAGAGATGCCTGATGTCTGCTTCATCCACTCCAGCCCCCTCCCCACCTGACCCCCCTGTGAGGGCTCAAGCTCGTTCCCAAACACAGGTCGTTGGTATGGGAGAGGTGCGGCACCAGTGCCTCTGCCCTCTGCGCCACTGGGCTGGCCATCTCTGTGCTCTTTGAATCTCCTGATGCACTGAAAACCACTGCACTGCCCTCCTTTACCTGTATTGTAAAGTACTTTGGGATTCAGTTTGTCTGACAGGTGGTATATTAAATCAAATGTTTTCCTTCCTTTCCTAATAGAGATGGGGAGTCACCATAACCAACCCGGACAGGCCCATATTGTGGGAACGCTTACACATGCATCACTCTACCATCTGGTGTTCCTATGAGCAGTGTAACTAAGCTACTGGATATATAGATGGCATTCAGGGGATATTGGCACGAGGGACATTGAAAAATACATCATCACTTATGACCATGGCAGTGTTCATTGTTGAAATATCTTTTTTTTTTTGCTCTCCCTAAGGGCACATCTTTCTTCCTCCTTCCCAGAGGAACTCTGAATGGTGCTCTCTGAGTTTTCGCCAGCAAGAGACAGAAGTTTCCATTTGATCAGAATCCTATTTTTAGAGCAGTTCATAAGGACCTAACAAGTCTTCAGGCCCTTTGGCCTTAAAAGGGCCTACTGGGCCGAGCCTGGGATCTCAATCCCCATCAGACGCCAGTGTGTTCTTGTGGCTATTTGTAAAAGAAACACTATTTTGAAATGATACATTTCTAAGAAAGCATTCCTGTCCTCCCCCAGTATCTGCACCAGAACAGACAGTGCACTCAGCCCAATAGCAAAACAAGCTTGCTGTCAGCAGGGGGTTGGTGAGACATGGCTTTTTTCTTTCATTTTTCTTACAAGCCAAATGTTAAGTCACTGCTGAGCTGGTTACTTTTGGTGTGTTCCCATGCTGCTTGCAAACCAGTCTCAACTCTTCGTCACTGAAATAAGAGAGACACACGCACTCAAAATGAGGAACAATGTGGGACACTGGCCTTTAGAATGAAGGGACTCATTATCAAACACAAAGATGCAAGCTCACGACACTGCGGAAACCAATGCTTTTATTGGCTTTGCTTCAGCATCATAGAGTGCTAAATATTTCTACTTTAAAGTCTGAGTTTAGAGCATTTCCTTTATGTGGGCAGTACTGTTTCAATGTGCGACGGATGTGGGGCAGAGCACTTCTAGGGGGTTAAAATGAGGGACTTCCCTCATAATGAGGAAGGGTTGAGAGTTTTGCTTGTCACCCTGTGAGCACTTTAATAAAGGACCACTTTTCTGCAGAGATTTGACTTCCTGAATCTTTTTGTTTCAACGCTGTAGTAATCCTAACTGTCTCCAGAGTGGTGACTGCCTACTTTTCTTGTTTGCTATCTTTTCATTTTATGTGTATTGCACCTTCCACCGTCTTGACCTCTGGCCAGTTCTGGTGACCTCTCTGTGCCTCCACCCCTTGGCTTGCCCTTCCTCAGTTGCAGGATCCTCGGGTTAGGGGCGACCAGCCCACTTGGTGCAGTCAGTATGGTAGTGGATCACAGAGCAGGGCCTTAAAGGAGCAGGACTGTCATCCAGCAGTGTCAGTGGAAGTTTTATCCCCGGTTACTCTTGTCTGATTGGTGGAAGGGTATTGTGATCTGCTGTGTGCCCCTCTTGAACTCTTTCACCTCTCTCCACCACTGTGCATTGCCTCACTAAGGCCCTGCACATGCAGTGTGGCTCCCCATGATAGGACAAGCATCCTTGCTCACCACGGGTTGGGGGGGAGATGCTGCAGAGGTGGGCTATGACTATTTTTGCCCCAGGTCAGAATGCACCACCATCGTATTTCCCACCTAAGCACTAGCTAACTGGGTCACTCCCAAAGCCGGGCTGGTGGAACACGGTATAATTGGGCCACCATGCAGCATAAGAGCTAGGTGTTCTTGGACATAAAATAGTGTTAAGGAATCACAGATGTGAAGTCTGAGCTTCTAACAAAGACATCTGGGGCCAACATAAGGCTGGTAGTGGTGAGAAGGTGACTAAAAATATCAGGATTGGGTGGGGGGTTGTTTCCAAAGTAATGATAAACGAGATAAAATTCCATGGTCTGCAAAAGGTCTAAAAGCTGCAGGGAACTGGCACAGAATAAGCAATTTGTTCCCGCTATGGTGATGTGTGTGTGTGTGTGTGTGTGTGTGTGTGTGTGTGTGTGTGTGTGTCAGTACAGACTGTTAATCCAGATGTTATGGCTGCAGTAGCAGGAACAGTGCCAGCTAACATCACAGAGATGGGGTACCCAAGTGGTGCTATGATGCATTTGCCATAATGCACCCTTAATACTTTATCATTTTTGAAATTTGCATGAAAACAGAATCTTTTGTCACTTTAAAAAAAAATGAAAAGTATTACCAGGGGCCGGCCGGCTAGCACAGAGGAAGAGCTACTGCTTGCCATCCAGATGACCCGGGTTCATAGCCAGAGTCTGGGATGTCTGGTGCTGACTGGTGAGGTGGGGTTCTGTCATCTATCTGGATGCCTCCTGCATTGGGGGGCACCTCCTTCCGATGCATGACTGGCCCCTGGTAGCCCAGGAGGAGGTTGTTTCATGTGCGAAGGAACAAGTTGCCCCACTGAAGTGGCCTTATGTCGGCATGTATCTGCTCACCGGGTGGGTGATTTGGAAGTGTCACATGCCCAGAGTGGAACTGGAAGGGGAGTTCCAGAGGTAGACTGGGGCTCACCCACCTTTCTGACAGCCCTGATAGGTGATCTTCTGGGTAACTTCTCAAGATCATGCCCTGGGGAGAGATAAGGGATGGCTTAGTGCAGGAAAAATACCCTCAGCAAAACCAGGCAGATGAAGCCCCCCACGCCACAGTAGGGTTCTTCCGACTCCACTCATGCCTCTAGGCTCCTCCTCCTGGGCCTTGATCATCAAGTGAAATATCCTCCTTCCAGCTTGGGGAATGGGGGGTACCACCCACAGGGGCCAAGCTGTTGGTTGCCATCAGGGTGTCCAGAGAGGATGTTGAGCAGAGGTTGGTAACAGGTTGGAATATCAGAGGACTGCTACAGCGGGCAGAAGGGCTTGGGCAGGTGGAAGGAGGACCTAGTAGCTGATGAGGAGAAATGGGGTCAAAAATAGAAAGTTAAAAAAAAAAAAAATAAGTATTACCAGGAAGGACCCGCTGAGCTGAAACAGCTCATTTCCAGAGGGGTCCTGGGAGAAGGGTACCATGGTCTGCATCTGCTCCTGCTGCATGCATACAAGTGACATCATATTTAGAGATGTGCGAAGTTGCAAAAAATAAAATTTGCTTCGTGAGAACTTCATGAAATTTGTTGACTCTGCTTAGTACGAAGTGCCAATTTCGTGAACTTTTTGCCAGGCAAAGTGGCCCTTTTTTCTATGCGAAGTGACCAAACTTCACTCGTGGAATCACCACTTTGCAAAGACTTTGTGGGAAAAGTGCCATTTTGTGCCACAAACATTGCTAAAATGGCGAAGTGGGCGATGCCAAGAGGAACATCACCAAGTTTCACAACTTTGCGGCAGCTTCGTCAGCAGAGTTTAAATTTGCTGCATCGCTAACCATAATCATCTGCTTGTGACATCATTGCGATGTCACAAGCAGAATATTAGGTTGTCACTTGTAGACAGGCAGCGGGAGTAGATGTATACCAAATAGCAGGAAATCCTGTTTCCATGCAAACACCCTTAGTTTTGAAAATAAGGGGAAGGTAAATACAGGGAATATTTGATTATAACCTGAATTCTATTTAAATATTCTGCTTTTCCATTCTGCAGTGACATCAGGGGTCCTTTAAGAATGTAAATAAAGTGGACCCACTGGCACAGAGGCAGAGCATCCATCTGCAACGCAGATGACCGGGTTTGGAAATGGACTCGGGACGTCGGCAGGCCAGCCAGGAGGAGAAGGACTGAGTGTCCTAGAGACTGCTCTCCTTCTCTGGGGGGAGGGGTGAGTAGAATGTCCAATACATACTGTGGACCTCTAGCGGAGGCTGGGGGGACCCACTGTGTCAGCGCTGTTACCTGCAGGAGGGGCAGACACAGAATGCTATTGCACGTCCCTTACCCCAGGTACTGCAGCACTGTCCGCCAAGGGGTTCCCTTTCCCATGGCCCTGCCCCGGGGGGGGGTAAGCCAGGGCTAGCCTACATTAACCATGGGGAGAGGGTGCCCTGTAAGCTTGGGCATGGTAGGTCAGCATGTGGGATAGGGGCTGGAGCTCCATTAGAGGCATTAAGGGGAAGACAGGAAGCACAAAAGCATACTAAATAATAAAAAAGAATGTAAACGATGTAATGTTTCTTTGTTCTGAGCATTTTCCATTTAGTTTGAGAGCAGCTGACAGCTCTTTTACCCTTGGGCAGGCAACTCATACCAAGGAGCTGCCCACCCAAGAGTCTAAACTAGCCAGTTTGTGTGTGTGTTTTTTTTTTTTTTAATGTAATTTAACAAAATATTTTACCCTTCACTTCTAGGAGCTCATAACTTTTGTGTCTCCAAAGCTGCACCCCCAACCTCTGCAGCCCTGACGTCAAGAACAGTTTTTTTTTTATCTCCCATAACTGGAGCTGCCATCATTGACCTGGCCTCCTAACATCCCTGTTCTTCTGTTGTCCATTACTTACCTGTTTCCATGGGGTTCACGGAGTCCCCATCTTCTCTTCCCTTGGTCCTGTATGGTGGATTCAGCTGTGGTCGGGGCAGCTCCCCCTCGAACTGTGAATGCACTGGAAGGTGGCAGCCAGTCAGGCTAGTGGGGCCCAAGTGCCAGAGTCATGTAGCCACACTACAGGGGTATTTCTTCTTTCAGTTTTACTGCCTCCCCCAGGACGCTGGGTGGCAAGGGAACCAGGTGCAAGCATGGTCAGGGACGGCACTAGCCAGCGTCCATTGTCCTGCAGTTGCTCTGTTGCCACCTAAGTGTCAGAATAGCAGTGGAGATTGCTTCCCGCTCTTCCTAGAGGAAGAGAGTCTCCTCTGGGACACTCTGTCCTCCCCCCCCGAGCCAGTGCCTGATGCTCTGGGTTTGTTTCCCATCTCAGGTCACTGGTTTGTGAGCAGTACCCCTACTGCTGTGCCTACAAGCTGCAAGAACAGTGTTTTGATGATGCTGAGTGGAGACTAAGGCTGCAGGACATTTAATAGAGTGGGATGGGGAGGAGCTGTATAAACACTAGACTGTACAGACCACTGAACATGCGTGAGGCACCCATGCAGACACAGACATGGCCAGCAGGTGAGGGTCATGAACAAGTCATTTGCTTTTTTACACAGCTACACTTCCTCACAGTCTCATTAATTTTATTTAAACCCATTGTATTTCTTGTCTAGTGAGAAAAGCTGCTGCTGGTAACCAATCACAGCCAATAGGTCCTAAACAGGGGAGGGAGAATGAAAGCATATTGACACACTGGACAAATGAAAGGGTAAGGGCTGTTGTCAGCTGTCTGGGTTATGAAGTAATTCAATTAAGGGGGGGATCGTGGGGTGCCGCCCAAGTGCTGCATCTCTGACAGAGTGTTTGTTCTGCTGGGCCAGTCATGCATGGTGAGCCTCCTCGGTGAGGTGAAGAGGGCCCTGGGAGGCATTAGTCACGCTGTGTGGACCCCAAGAAGTAAGAGGAAATGCATCTGGGCCATTACCATGGAAACACTTTTCACTGGCTTCCTTTGGCCCTTGTACGTTGCTGGGGATCAGAAAAGGTAGAATGAGAAGTAGATTGTCATACAAGGAGATGCAGAGTTGATGCGACTCTGAAGGAACAATGGGCTTTAGAGAAGCTTCAGTCGTCGTCTGACCTCTGGGCGCTACTAATCACCAAAAGATTAACTCCCTCCCCTCCCTGCTCACTTGCAAATGTGCATCCTTCAAGAGAAAAGCTCTTTTTTCTAAACTCCTGACCTATAGAGTTAAATAAGGCCCTAACATATCAAGGGACACTTTGAAAAAGTGTAAGTTTTAGACACATTCCAGTTTGTATTTTGTTTTAACTGCATTTTTTTCTCCATACTGCCTGCTCCCCCCCCAACCCCCCACTCCCACCAGACAGTCCTCCATAACCCAGCCATCCGTAATCTCTGGGACTTACCTTTCTGCCCTGACAGCTTGGCCTTTAGGGAGGGGTAAGGGGCAGCTTGCCCTTGCTCCCCAAAGCAGAATCCGGTAATGGTGCCCAGCCAGTGGTGCCAGGCCTGTGGCAGGGCAATCATTCATCCTTCATGGCTGGGATTGTTTCATCTGGTTTTCTTCCCTTGGGCACGTCGGCATGCAATGATGCTGAACATCTTGCCGACATCCTCCACCCTTCTGAGCTTCTCGACTACCACAACACCGTACTCCACTAGGAGTCAGGCATATTGCAGGAGACACAACCCTCCCTCCCCAGGAGAGGAGAACAGTCATCTGGATGCTCAGTCCTCCCCTTCTGGGTGATCCCCAGCAACTCGAATGTGCTCCTGGACCCAGGTTGCTGACAGGGCAGTGGTAGCTCTAACTCTGCACCTCTGGGCCAGCCATTCCAGTTTAAATTTCATATATGTACCTGTGTTTAGCTCACCCGTTTTATTTCAAGCTATGCACATTAACATGGAAACAGGATTAGAGTCAGCAGTACTTTCTCTGCTGTGGCTGCTTGTCTGTGCCTGACATCATAATCCCCGTTTGCGGCACTGGTATTCATATGAAAAAGTATAGTTGATTGTATCTGTCAAAGTCGGATATTGCCGGATACCACCCCTTTTTTGGATTTTGTATGCCATCGGATATTGATGATATCAGACTGTGGATCTAATCACTTCAAGTTCAAATTCAAGATTATTGTAGGAAAACTCCATTGAGCAAGCTCATTCATAAGGAGGTCCTTTGACACAGACAGGTAGTTACAGATTTCATAATTGAAAAAACAGTACAAATTCAAATACAGAATTATGGGCAAGCATTAACATGTTGCATAAAAATGACAATGACATAGAAAAATACAAGTACAGAAAAAAAGGTACAAAGTGCTTTAGGATCCCATCTATGGATTCAATCAGATCTCAGGGATCCGATGGTCAGATCCCATCAGCTCTCAAATATCTGAGGGTCAGAGCCACAAATCCGACCCACAAATCCAAAATCCACTCTCCCATCCTAACATCTAAACTTGAATCAGCAAACTCTAATTGAAACATAGAAACACAGAAGTTGTTGGCAGATAAGGACCTCTTAGGCCACTTAGTCTGCCCTAAATTCCCTACCTGCTGTTCTACCGCAGATCCTACTCTGGCCTTACACCCCTCCCCCCAGCCCTATTAATGTGGTCCCCTTGTGTCTCGAATGGGGATCCGAAATCCTAGCTTGGTTGGAAGGAGTTTCGATTTGGAGATAGACTGCAGGACTATCTGTCGGAGGACATTCAGATCCCAAATCCCGCCAACAATAATAGCTGATAATGAACTAACAGAGAACCAGCTGATAATTAGCGCTCCACTGAAACAGCAGCTTTAGTTGAGCACAGCTAATTGACCAACCAGAATGCTGAGCAGTCAACTAGTTTACATATTTTGGAAGCTGAACACTACTCAAACGCTTTCAAAAAGTTAAACGTACAGTAGGTTGAGAACAAGCAGTTCAGAAGAGGAGGATTTCTACCAAGGTGATTAGGAGCCGAATGTCAGCTTGGCTCAGTTATCTCATTTCTATAATGCTGCACAGAATTATCTGCTCTTAGTATTCACATTAATTGCAGGATTTTATATTTCGTTTGAAATGACAGTAACATTTAAACATGAAACACAACTGTATTTAACGCAAATTATCATGTATTGACTCAGCTTAAAATGTGCTCCTCAGTGGAAGGGTTTAAATGCAAGTTGGAACCTTTCTTGACTGTGGAAAATGACGACTCAGAGGAACACAACACAAGGTAAGTCTATAGGGTAAGTATCATTGAAAACTACATGTGTTTGCATGCACCGTTGTCACTTTATAGTGTGAATTTATGCCACTTGTTGTTTCGCCTTGTGAGTTTGCCATTGTCGCTGCACTTTTATCTTGTTATTTTCACACTCTGTATGCACATTACTTTTATGCAGTTATTGATGCTGTGTTTGTTGTACTATTTTACATAACTCCCCCCCCCACCTCCCACCCTGGGGTCACACCTGGAACAAGCCTCAGCTCAATGTGCCTTTCCTGGTTATTAGTTTTCAAATAAACAAATAAAAGATGCTTCCCAAACAAATGGAACTCAACAGCATGTGATCTAACACAGATATAAACTTACAGTTTAAAGCATTTTTGATACGGTTATTTTGCAGTTGAATGCCAGGTGAGACTCCCATGGATCCAGCACTGTGAAAAGCAAAGCCGAGAGACTAGAAGGAAATTAAGATACAGCAAGGTGTGGGTCACCCACTGGGGTCCCTAATGAAATATAACCTCAGTGTAATCCTTGTAGGTAGCAAGTAAGGGTGGAGTGTGAAAGTACCCAAGACTGCCCATCGAAGGTTGGTTCACGGACAGTTGGTCTCTCTTAAGTGGAAGCTGGTCAGATTTTGTGCCAGGGCAGAGGTTCAGTAGGAGGCTATTGATGAAACCAGAGCCGGCCTTAGCATGGTGTGAACTGTGCATTCGCGCAGGGTCCCAAGAGCAGAGGGGCCCCCCAAAAAAGCTTCAGCTGTCCAGTTGGCTTCCTTTCATCCTGGTTCCCTGCGTCTCTGTCCAAATTTCTCCAGAATTTATCACTGATGTGTCATTCTCCTCATTGCTTAGAGATTGTGTTCTAATTCAAGAAAAGTGTAAAAATGACAAAAAACTAGCTGAAAATGAAGATATAGGGAGGCCATGGTAGGGATGAGGATGTTCCTTGGGGGCTCCATGGCATCTGATATGGGGCCCCAACAAGGAGGTTTGCATAGGGTCCTGGGATAGCTAGGTCCAGTGCTAGATAAAACTCCTGTAATTGCAGTTAACAAGGTTTAAGCATCCATCTGCAAGTGAGGTACTGATTGAATGAATAGCAAAAATTAAGATGTGAATTAACTGAGGCACCCCGTTCTGTGGTCCTGTAGCGTCTAAACTTCTGACGTGGCTCAGCTGCACTGCTGCCATGCTTGGGAGCAACTAGTGAGTCCAGCCTTCATGCAGTAAGCCCATATTGCTAGGCTTTGGAAGATGTGTGGACCATGAATGTGTTGCATTACTGTTTAACAGATAGATACCCCTTTCACCTCTTTCCACGTGGTCCCACCAAAACACACTGTAAAAACCCTGTTTGGCAACCTATCATGGAGGAGCAACCTGTAGTGCTTGATGACTGACGGTCAGCTACAGCACATGAAGATAAAACACACTTCTATTAATTAGGTTCCTCTCTTAGCCTTCCTCACTAAATTGCTTGCCTCTTTTAGCTTGCTAAGGTATATTTGCCTCTGACTGAGCCACCTTGTACTTCCTGAAGAAAGGTTACTTGGCCTAGGCTGCCTCCCCACAACCCTGGAGAATCAAACAGGTGTCATGTACCTCTTTTCCTTCCCTGTCTGCCTTAGATATGTCCGAGATACTTCTTCCATCCCTTGTTTGATGGCATCCTACTTGTTATTCCAGGTCCATCTTGAGTTTATTTCAATGGTTCTCTACCTGGTAAAATAAAGATTAGATTGATTATGCAACCCCCCCCCCCCCACACTAATTGGCATGTGGCTGTGAGAGACTGTGAGACACTCTGAGTTCATCCTGTGTCCCCTGTAATCCATCCTTCTAAAGTCCAGGGCTAGTGTCTGGGACTGCTGCTTCTAGGTTTCAGGAGCTGTGCTGAATCTCACCATGTTGTGATCACCTGACCCCAGAGGAGCTTCCACCATTAACCTACCTGTGTTATCCAGATTTGACAGAACTAGGTCTAGTACAGCACAGTCCCTAGTCTGCCCACCTACATGCTGTATTAGGCAACTGTCCCGGAAGGTATCTGCAAGGGACTGGTTCCTATTGCTTCTTGCCCAGGAATGCTCTAGTCTGCATCTGACTTGTTAAAAGGACGCTGTCAACCCTTTTTACATCATATTAGTTCTGACTGAAACCCCACATTTGTGATTGCTTATGGTCTCTAAAATTCATTGTTATTGGGAGCACTAGAGAGCCACGTTCATTACAGGAAGCATCTCTCAAATGCTGTACACCTCACGCTGCCAAATACCGATAAAAAATATAATTTTCCACAAAATAATTTAAAAATAAATTATACCCTCTGCTACATCAAGAGTCCAGGATCTTGGGGATACTAAAAGTAAGATGGGTAGGCAGAAGGCAATGAATGTGGGTCCAAGTCAAAAAACAATACCACAGACTGTGCAAACCCCGCATGGTGGGCCTGAGCAAGCCACGGACTTGAGTGGGATGAAGGATGTACCCCCTTTCCTGAATGCAGTAAGAGAGATGGACCATAAAGTGGAGTGGGTCCTGGAGCTTCTGGGGGCACAGGACATCAAGATCAAGTCAGCTGCTAAAAAAGCAGACAGTCGACAATCGCTCCCAGTGGACCCAGGCGGCTTTTGCTAAATCAACTATGGAATTAAACCACCTAAGAGGCCGCATGGAAGGCATGGAAAATGCTTCAATGGTGATGAATGTGAGGCTGGTGGGGGCTCTGGAAAACAAGATTTGTTGGGGTTTCTTAGAACCTGGCTGCAGAATAACTTACCCCCAAAAATGCAGGTGAGCAGTGAGGAGCTTACCCAGGCTTTCAGAATAAACTTTTGTCATGCTCAAATAAACAGAGAAGACACCCCACATACCATAATGCTGATCACCACTGGCCCTGCAGTGAGAGAATACATCCTACAATGGGCGAGAGCCCACTACCCAGTCCCAATGGAGGGACAATTAATTAAAATATTTCCTGATTGGTCTTATGCCTCAAGATCGAAGTGGAAATTATTTGATTCTCTTAGGAAACAACTACATGATCTGGGGGTGGCCTATTCCCTGCTTGCACTGGCTCGCCTCCGCCTGACATACGGTGGCAAGACATTCCAGTTCAATGAGCCAGAAGAAGCTAAAATTCAATGCTGTTACTGGCTGTTTTCTCTGCTTCTTTCCTTAGTAGTACTGAAATTCATCCTAAAGGTGAAGTTATGCCTAAGCTGGTTTTGATTCAAATCCTTGATCTGCTATTTCTGCATACTTTCTGAACATAAGGAACACCCCCAAACCGAGCAGTCACTCATGATGCAATAGTCTACTCTCCTCCAACATCACCAAGAGTGGCTAGACAGTGTTGGTGGTGTTCCCAAGTCCAGGAAACATACAGTGGGAGTTGATCAATTACAGTAAGTAAATAAAAATGTTTCTGTATGGTAACTAGGGTTACCACCTTTGGATGAGGTAAAAACCGGATCCGAAACCACACCCCAAACTCCCCCTCTGGCTTCACCCCTTTTTTATGACTGGCGAGTATATCACTCCTCCTCCAAAGCCATTTGTAATGTTGGAATAGACATTACTAGTGATAGGAAATTACTTTTATACTGTTATTTATTTTATTTATTTATTCAGTTATTTATTTTTATTCTTTGGCAACTAGGTTACTTCCCATAAGCCACATAGCCCATTTTACAGGAGTGACCCAGGAGCACAGGAGGGTTAAGTGACTTGCTCAGGGTCACACAGTATTTAAGTGGAGGTTGTGGGAATCAGACTCAGGTCTGCTGGATGTGCCAAGCTCAGCCACAGCTTATTGCTCAGCCCTCTGTTAAACAGTCTCCCATTTTCCTTTCCATGTCAGCCATGTATTCTAATTCTTTGACCAATTTTTAATAACTTAATTATCAGTGCTTGTGGTACCCTTAATACTGCACTGTGTTCCCTTTACCTCAGCATCTACTGCTGTTTCTTTTCATATTTCTAAGACATTCCACAATTTCAGATACACCATTCCATGCTGTTTATCTGAATGACCTGTCAAAGTGTAGCTAATATCATGGAATGTTCAGGTAATACAAAAAAATAGAGCAAATGTAGTGATAAAAGCAATAAAAGTTAAATTATTAATGTAACAAAAATTGGTTTAAAACTTACCATAATATAGAACAAACAAAAAGAAACACAAGAGAGCACATAAAGGTGTAAAAACTGTTTCCTGTCATAGCAGTAAAAGACCATACTTAAAATTCTGAGTGGAAAAGAATAGGTTAATTTACTGCTAATGATCTTAATGGCCATACTTTACACCTCTCAGACGGTCTGGTTTTACAAACAAAGGCAGGTCTGAATGACTGTGACAGCAGAACTTCTTTGTAACCTGGACATGTAATGCAGCCAAAACAGTGAATGATCTGATACATCAGTTTTAAGAGTATATGAGCACTCAAAATGGCCCAAAAACCGGACTGCATGTAACCAAAACTGGATGACCGAATAAGGACCCTAAAAACCGGATTATCCAGTCAAAAACCGGATAGGTGGCAACCCTAGTGGTAACACCAATATGGTGGGCAGTCTGTTTTTTTCACTTATAAAAAGAAAAAAAAAGAATCAGACTCAAACTGCCAGCTAAGTTAACAATCTCTATAGAATGTGTAGAATCATAAAATGTTTTTTAAACTACAGACACTTTGAGGCTTAAGGGGATTGACAGTGTCCCTTTAAAATCTCCTAACAGGATAGCCCCACATCTGTCACATGATAAGAGTACCGTACTGTATCTGTGTGTGTGTGTGTGGGAGGCAGGGAGAATAAAAGAATACATAGAAATTCATTCCCATCGGATTTATAATGCCACTACTAAAAATTCAGAGCCGGAGCACTGGATGGTTCAGTGGCTTGGTAGCGTGTTAAGGAGTCTTTCACCTCTAGGTCACAGGTTCAAATAGAGCACAGGCAGGTAGTGGTCAAACGCTATTATCCTCTGAGGGCTGTTATGTGGCCTATGTGAAATGAGTTGTGGTGGTCCCAGTCCAGTTCCCAGTGAGCAGATGTTCACATCACAAAACCACCAACACAGTTGGCACTAATTGGCACCATTGTTGGCAGTGTCACATGAGAGGCCAAGGACTGTATGGGTACGGAGTCTGAACTACCCTCTCACTTACACGGTGGTCCCTCCGTGGCAGAGTTTAGGCACACTGGCGGGACAGCATGGGGAAGCTTGCACTGCGATTGCCGGTCCTGTACCTGTTATGTGGATACAAGGAGGACTTCAGGTTCCTGTGTTGTCAGTGCAGCACCTTTCATGAGTCCTAAATTCACACACAGAAAACAACAACAACAGCAAAACTAAAAAAAAGCACTTGAGATCAAATTAAAATCTGAGAGGTCACAGCAAAACAGCCCTTGCACTAGGGTTGTCAGAAGTAGTTCTTAAAATGTTAGAACCCTTTCAGAAACCAGAGGTTTGAGTTCTAATCTTGAACTAGGACACCAATGGGTTCTAAGCATTAAGGGTTCGAAATACTAAAAACACACTTTTGTGGTTCAGACATTTCAAAAACAGGAAGACGCTAGTCTACAAAACTAATTAATGATCAGGATAGTGATGATGATAGTGAGACACACATATGGCAGCATGCTGCTCGTATACCTGCCTGTATATGCTGCTGTGTCAAACTAAAGCAGCAGCTGCGACTCTCGGCATTTGCATTTTGAATAACATAAAATGCTTCTCGTCCTTTCTGAACATGCAGGGAAACAGAATATTGTTATTGTGCTCAGAAGGTAGGTCCTGCTTTATTTTTTTCTTGTTTCCACATCTCTCTGTTCTTTCTCTTCATCCCTGCCTTATATATACAACAGAGCTCTATTTGAATTGTTTTAGACTAGAACTTTAACTTAGGCTGCTGACAGAGTTTGAATGTATTGGAATTCTGGACTGATATATCAATCTGCAGCACAGCAAGGGTTAACCCAAAACTTCCGTGGGCTTAGACAATACTAACTTGCACTGCCAGTCACTGCAGTTTGTCATGGCAAGCATACAGCCCACTGATTTATGTCAGTAGAGAGAAGATTAGAAGCAAAAAGTACTGAAACTGATGAGGTGATATCGAGTGAAACTCCTAATTAACAACCATACAGGAGAAGAGAAGGAGATGGCCATGGTCGGAGCATTAAATCAGTACAATAGTCTGCATATACAGTATAAAGCTGAAAGAAGCTATCTGGGCATCTTGCCAGGTAGAGAGGAGAAAGAAACAGAACACCTGTGTGTACGTGCTGGCTTTGTGAAGGCTTTAAGTCTGAAACTGGCATACTCAAAGCAGAAAAAAAGACAGGGTTCAGTGAATTCTCTGGAGTCGGAGGCACTAGGCCTTAAGTGCTGCTCATTCCTTGGTTAAAACTTAGTGGAGGAGTCAAATTCAGTGACAGGCCTCAGACAGACAAATTGTTGTTTGTGGAGTTGAGTGAATCTGCTTTATTTTATAACCTTAGTTCATACTTCAGTATGGGTGTGGTTCTCCTTCCATTGGTACTTTGGTTTGGGCACATTTCTCCTTCAGCCAGTACTTCAGTTTGGACAAGGATCTCCTACAGTTCATACTTCAGTTTGGGCAAGATTCTCCCACAGTTTTTTTTTTTAAATATGTCTTTTATTAAGGTTTTTCCAAGAAGTAGGAAAGATTACCGTCATATGTAACAACATAGAATGGTTTACATTCAGCATTTACAATCAATGGTCTGCAAGCGGATACCTTCTCTCTTAATTGGACAGATATCTTACAATAGAAAAGCACTATAAATAGCAACTTTAAAGGGTGTTTATGTCCGTCAATAAGTTCTCCTACAGTTTGTACTTTAGTTTGGGCACGGTTCTCCTTCAGTAATCTTTTGGATTCAGTGCTTTTCTCCTTTGGCTTGTACTCTGATTTGGGTGCAGTTCCCCTTCAGTTATGTTTTGGTTTGTGTGCAGTTATTTCAGTTCATACTTTGGTTTGCATGTGGTTCTCCTTCAGTTAGTACTTCAGTTTGGGGCGCAGTTCTAGTACAGTTCATATTTCAGTGTGTATATTTCTATTTCAGTTCATACTTCGGTTGGGGTACAGTTCTCCTTCAGTTGGTACAGTGTTATGGGCATGGTTGTTCTTCAGTTCATACTTTGGTTTGGGCATGGTTCTCCTTTGACTTGTACTTTGATTTGGGTGCAGTCCTCTTGCAGGTCATACTTTATTCCAGTTCATACTTTGGTTTGGCAACAGTTCTCCCTCAGTTGGTACTCTGGTTTGGGTGTTGTGCTCCTACAGTGCATATTTCGGTTTGGGTGCAGTTCTCTTCCAGTTTGTACTTTGATTTGGGCACAGTTCTCCTTTACTTCATACTTCATTCTGGGTGTTGTTCTCCTACAGTTCATACTTCAGTTTGGGTGCGGTTCTCTTCCAGTTTGTACTTTGGTTTGGGTGTGGTTGTTCTACAGTTCACACTTTAGTTTGAGTGCCATTCTCCTTTAGTTCACATTTCAGTTTGGATGTGGTTCTGCTACAGTACATACTTCAATTTGGGTGTGGTTCTCCTAGACTTCATACTTTGGTTTGGGTGTCATTCTCCTACAGTTCATACTTTGGTGTGGGTGCAGTTCTGCTACAGTTCATACTTCGGTTTGGGCTGCAGTTCTCCTGCAGTTCATACTTCAGTTTGGGTGTGGTTCTCCTACAGTTCATATTTCAGTGTGGATGCTGTTTTCCCTACAGTTCCTACTTTGGTTTGGGTACCATTCTCCTACAGTTCACACTTCAGTTTGTGTGCAGTTCCCCTTCAGTTATACCTCCATGTGTGAGCAGTTATCCAATAGTTTGTACTTTGGTTTGGGTGTCATTTTCCTACATTTCATACTTTGGTTTGGGTGCCATTCTCCTTCAGTTGATGCTTCAGTTTTTGCACTATTCTCCTTCAGCTCATACTTCAGTTTGTGTGCAGTTTATTTCAGTTCCTACTTTGGCTTAGGTGTGGTTCTTTTTGTGACCTGTACTTTGGTTTGGGTTTGCTTTCCTTCAGTTGGTGCTTCATTTTGGGGCATGGTTCTCCTTGAGTGTATACTTTGGTTTGGGTATAGTTCTCCTTTGGCTGTACTTTGGTTTGGGTACAGTTCTTCTTTGGCTGTACTTTCGTTTGGGTGCAGTTCTCCTTTGGCTGTACTTTGGTTTGGGTGCGGTTCCTCTCTGGCTGCACTTTGGGTGCAGTTCCTCTTTGGCTGTACTTTGGTTTGGGTGTGGTTCCAATTTGGCTGCATTTTGGTTTGGGTGTGGTTCTCTTTTGGCTGTACTTTGGCTTGGGTGTGGTTCTGCTTTGGCTGTACCTTGGTTTGGGTGCAGTTCTCCCATTGGCCATACTTTGGTTTGGGTGTGGTTCTTCTTTGGTCATACTTTGGTTTGAGTGTGGTTCTCCTTTGGCCACACTTTGGTATGGGTGCAGTTCTCCTTTGGCCATACTTTGACTTGGGTGTGGTTCTTTTTTGGCTGTACATTGGCTTGCGTTCAGTTCTCCTTTGGATGTACTTTGGTTTGCATGTGGTTCTCCTTTGGCTGTACTTTGGTTTGGGTGCAGTTCTCCCTTGGCCATACTTTGGCTTGTGTGCAGTTCTCCTTTGGCTGTACTTTGGTTTGGATGCGGTTCTCCTTTGGCTGTACTTTGGTTTGGGTGTGGTTCTCCTTTGGCTGTTCTTTGGTTTAGGTGTGGTTCTCCTTTGGCTGTTCTTTGGTTTGGGTGCATTTCTCCTCCAGATATGTTTTGGATTGGTCACAGTTGTCTTTCAGTTCATACTTCAGTTTAGCAGCAGTCCTTCAGTTTGTACATCAGTTGGAGCGCTGTTCTTCTTCAATTCATACTTCAGTTTGGCTGCGGTCCTTCCTCAGTTGGTACTTCAATTGGAGCACAGTTCATACTTTGGTTTGAGCATGGTTCTCTTTTGGCTTGTAATTTGGTTTATGCAGCTCCTCTTCAGTTTATGCTTTGATTTGTGTGTACTTCTTCATCAGATTTTACTTTGCTTTGGATGCCATTCCTTTCAGTTCATACTTTGATTTGGGTGTGGTTCTCCTTCAGTTTGTATTTTGGTTTGAGCTTGGTTGTCCCTCAGTTCATAATTTCATTTGGGTGCGTTTTTTCTTCGTCTATACTTCAGTTAGAGCACAGTTCTCCTACAGTTTATACTCTGGCTTGTGTGCAGATCCCCTCAGTTCATGCTTTGGTTTGGGTGTGGTTCCTTCTCACTTTGTAGTTTGATTAGGACACAGTTCTCCTTCATTTTATATCTTGGTTTGGGCATGGTTCTGGTTCAGTTTGGGTGTGGGTCTCCTTCAGTTTATAGCTCAGTTTGGGCTGTTCTCTTTTAGTTTGGGTGCAGTTCTTGTTCAGTTTGGGCACAGTTCTCCTTCAGTTCATACTTTGGATTAGGTACAGTTTTGTTCAGTTCACACTTTGGATTGGGTGTGGTCTTGTTCAGTTCATACTTTGGATTGGGCACGGTTCTTGTTCAGTTCATACTTTGGATTGGGCACGGTTCTTGTTCAGTTCATGCTTTGGAATGGGTGTGTCTCTTGTTCAGTTTATACTTTGGTTCCGGTGTAGTTCTCCTTCAATTTATACTTTAGGTTAGGCACAGTTCTTATTCAGTTTTGGCATGGTTCTTGTTCACTTTGGGTGCATGTCTCCTTCAGTTAATACTTTGGATTGGGCACAGTTTTGGTTCACTTCATACTTGGTTCGGGCATGGTTCTTGTTCAGTTTGGGCACAGTTCTCCTTCAGTTCAAACTTTTATTTGGTTATGGTTCTTGTTCAGTTTGGGTGTGGCTCTCCTGCAGTTCATACCTTGGATTGGGAGTGCTTCTTTTTCAGTTTGGGCACAGTTCTTCAGTTCAAAGTTTGGTTTGAGTGCGGTTCTCCTTCTGTTGGTACTTTGGTTTGGGTGCAGTTCCCCTTCAGCTTGTACTTTACTTTATGCAGCACTGCTTCAGCACATACTTTTGTTTGGGAGGGATTCTCCTTCCATGCGTACTTCAGTTTGGGCACGGTTCTCCTTAGTGCATACTTTGGCTGAAGTGTGGTTCCCTGCCAGTTCCTAGTTTGGTTTGGTTGAGGTTTACCTTCAGTTTTACATCAGTTTATGTGGTTCTCTTTCACTTGATACTTTGGTTTTGGTGTGGTTCTTCTTCACTTTGTACTTTGAAACACCTGACCCCTTCGGGGCTCCAGCACCTCCATCTGCCTGCCATCGCTTGGTGCTATACTGCAAGCATCATTTTTTTTTTTTTTGATGTGTCTATGCTTGGGGAGAAGTTGGAAAATAATCCTCCTGTGTCCTCCAGCCTCCTGATGCAGGGTTACACTTCCATTTGTTTTCATTTACTCAGATGTTTGGAGGTCTCACAAAATAGCTTCCATGGAGGCAAAACTTGTTATGTGGGCACCATTTTAAAACAGGTCTTCTAATGACCATCAGTAAAATGTATGTGGGAAATGGGCACCAGACCAGACTTGCAAGTCTCCAGAATGCCAACCACAGCCAATCAGCAAGTACCTTCAATGCAACCAGTTAGAGAGTCCCTCTAGGTAGCCACACCCCATAAAAGATGAGCTGGCATTTGGACCCACTAGAGGTGTTTTTTTTATCAATAAAAGTTAATTGTATCTTTAAATAAATAACAATACTAAAACCTTAAAAAAAATGCATTGCATAAATTTAAATATTTTTCAAACAAAATAAATCTCTCACCATGGGACCATGGTGCTACAGAAACAAACCAGTCCTGTTATCATGTATTCCAGCACCCATGAATTGGAGAAACAGCCAAGGAAACGCAACTAGGTGCAATATCCTTTATTACAAAATGTGTCTCAGATACAAAAACAACAAAGTGGCAAAGGTTGTGTGTTACCTAATGCATTTCACACTTCACAGGGCTTTATCAAATTTATACAATTAAATATAACATTAGAATGGATAAATAGCAATTAACAATATGTAGTAAACCGTATTCAAAAATACAAACCAAAGAGAAAAGAATATCAAATTGATATAGGAGGCAGTATGGCGCAGTGGTTTAAGGCTCTGAGCTGCAAATCTGGAGACCTGGGTTTGAATCCCACAGCCCCCACTTGCATACTGTGTGACCCTGAGCAAGTCACTTAACTTCCTCGTGCACCCAGGTTGCACCTGCAAACAAGCTTTCAGCTTAGTGTGTCTCACCTGGTAAAATAATTGGTAAAAATAAAAAAAAAATAAAAAAAATATAACTATGTCACTATCATTACAGAATGGAAATGGTTATTGCTAAGCAAAAATTTAATTAATTGATAAACGATAAAGCTAGCATAAACTAGGATTGAACTGTTCAAAAATTTACGAGTAACAAACTCAGAAAGACAAAGAAGATAGATAAGAAAGAGTGAAAGAGGAAATAAATGAAAGAAAGGATTAATGAATATTGCAAGAGTAAAACCTAAAAGCCTTTAAAGAAAAAGGAGATACAAAGAAATGTACTTGCCATAGTAGATGGTATCCGTGCTCACTGTCCAATTGTGTCTTGCCTATTCTGCAACGATCTGCATATTCTGTGTAGTAAGAAATTTTAGTAAGATACCCAATTTATTTTTCAGATAAACCAGCTTTAGAATAAAAAAATTGAGTTTCTCCAGCTTGAGTGCATCTAAAATGCTTTGCCTCCACTCTCGGTAAGGTTGATGGGTATTACCAGTCCGGTATTTGAGGATAAGGATCTTTGTCACCATAGCTAATAGGTTAATGAAAATTCTACCGGGAGAATGCTACAGACTGGGAGTTCTGCCTGCCTGGCAACCCCTGTAAAGGCCTACTGAGCTACAAGGCCAGGGCTATTGAATGAGGTGGCCAGCTCTGGTAGGTGGCTTCTTCAAACAGCTCACCTTGGAACCTTTAAGGCCATAGATTCAATTGGCAAGTCGACCAGCGGCAAAAGGGGTGGAGTCCAAATGAGTGGCCTTGAGAAGAGACCTCAGAGCATGGTCTGTCACCATGTCCCCGTAGGCACATTTAGCTGGGAGGTTGGCCAACCCTGACATGGCAAACCCCAAATGGGACAGCCCCAAGAATGGACTGAGGTGTGCCTGACACTAGGCATCTCTAGGCACATTTGGCTAGTAGATTGGCCAGCAGTGAAGGGGCAAACCTCAAGCAAGATGGCCCTGAGAAGAGGCCACTAGAGCATCCCCAGGCATACTCGGCTAGTATGGCAACCAGTGGTGAAGGAGGCAAAGCTCAAGTAAGGCAGCTCTAAGAAAAGGTGAGTAGGAGCATGACCTGCCACCAGGTTCCCCATATGAAGCCCAGCAAACTGAGGCACCAGCCTTGCAGAAGTGGGTACTATGCATAATTGGCTGGTAGAGTGTTCAGAGGCAAAGGGTGGGGTTTACCAACAGGCACCCCCAGAAGGAGCCTAGTACACTTGAGTGATGCACAATACTTTCTACCGGTTGGTTTAGGCAGCATCAATGATTCACTGGTAACAACTCCCTCTGTGCTTGTGTTTGGACCCCTCAGTAACAGCCCAGCAGACTCAGCTGGTACGTTGGTCATCGGTGGGTGTGCTGGCCAAGCAGAGTCATGCCCCAGACACATTTGGCTGGTAGAGTGCTCAGCAGGCCAGGAAAGGTGGCCAGCCACCAGGCACCCCCAGAGCAAGAAGACTTGGCTCTCCTAATGACCAGCAGCTAGAAGCAGCTCCAGAGGAGGGGATGTTGGGATTGGCAGATTTAGCCATGAACTATGCCAACAAATACCTGTATCTTTTACAAAGTTATTAGCATCAGGGCTATATTAGTAGCATCCAGATCTGGGTGGGGTGTGTGTGGCACCTGGAGAGGGCTTCTTAGTGAGGTAGTGTAGGTTAGTGGGTACCAGTAGCTTAGACACCCTCACTGTAGGTACCGGAGGGGGGTGCCAGCAGGGACACCACTCACCCTTATAAATGGTAGGGCAAAGTTACCAGGGTGCCCTTTTCAGGCCTGGAAACATTGCCTGTAACCACAAAGAGGATAATTGTTTGCCATACTGGTAGTAGCTCAATTCAATGTTGTTTATTTGATAAATTTCATGTATAAAACAATGGTTAAAACAAGACCAATATCATGAACAATCATACATATAAAACCATTACATACTTAAATCTAAAAGACAAAGAACCTTAGTGCGCAAGCACTGAGGCAAGGGCTACCCCAAAGGGCACTGGCCGGGAAGCCAGGCTTCAAACCAGCATAATATTTTGTGGTGATTTGCATATACAGCCCACGATGCTTTGCATTATGGGGGTATGTGTGATTTTGTAATACATAAGTCTAGTTCATTTCCAGCCACTCTATAATCTATTCTCCATTACCAGATGCTTTTGATTTGTTATCTTTGAATTGTACAGATATTTAGCCTTTTGTGCAAAACTAGTACTGTAATTTAGTACAATAATTAAATTTATAAAATGGCAAGAAAAAATCTAGAAATGTCATTGGCCAAGAGATGTCATTTGACCATGCATTAAATCTCCATAAGAGCATGGGCAGGCACCAGATCTCATCTTCCTCCCTGAAGAATCTACTTTGAGCCAGCTTATAAGTGTAATAAGCCCCTCCAGTGTGTGCATTAAAGGATTTTAATGCACTTCTCAGGGCATAATGACACTGTGTATTCTAAATAGGAGTTCTAGTTTTAGCTGTGCATTAGACACATCTAATGGACGGCTAACAACCAATCAGATTGCTTGAAATCCTTTGCCCATTTTATAATACATATTCTCTTGTACGCTTTACATTTTACACCTGCTGCATACCTTTCCCAAGAGAAAAATAAGCTGGGTCTTCACTGTTCAGCTTCAAATGCAATTGGGCTGATACCTTATAATGGTTTGTCAACTTACAATTTTTCAGGTATAGCTCTCTATTACTTTCTTTTAAAGTCTTAAACAATGTTTCTGTTGTATTAATTCTTGCTAAGTCCAACTGGTTTACAATGTCTATAAGTATGGCTCTTATAAGATTTCTACATGTTACAATGACCAGGGACACCACTCACCTTAATGAATTGTTATGCCAAAGTTTCCAGGGTGGGTCCAAATACTCATTAAAGACCCTTTCAAGACTGGAAATGTTGCCTGTAGTCACAAGTAGGATAGCTTTTTACCACGCTGCCATGTTGGTAGAGGTAAGACCTAGACTTTTTTCCACATGGAGGAACTGGGTTGAAAGGGAGATGCAGCCCCACATTTAGAATGCTTAAGAATTATTGCTACATTCAGTTGTTAGATTCCTTCTCATTAGGGATGGTGGAGTCACGTGTGACCCATTTCTGACTCTGAATCTGATATTTATCCAAAAGGGTCTGATTACTCTGATATCCTCTGGTTTGCCAAAACAGGTAAAAATTCCAGTCAGGGCCAGAACTAGGTCAGTGACAGCTCCAAACTGGGTCAAATGACAGAAGCAGGCTGCCACTACTGCCCCTTAATAAGCCATTTATATGTGTCATTTAGTGTTTCAGATAGTTATTTTATGTTTTTCTATTACCATTTTCATTTTTAACAGGAACAAAGCTACAAAATCACTTATATTGTCCAGACAAGGTTCAGAACCGAGTAACTAGTAGATCCAAACCTTGTCAATAGACTGGACCGAGTCAAATTCGAGTTGAATCACAAATTACTCTGATTTCCCGAGTCTGGTTGAGGCAGGCCTATCTGGCAGAGTCCTGATTGGACACAGAATCCAGTCCACCCATCCTTAATTTTAGCACTGTCTTATTTGATTGGCATATTTGACTGCCCAATCGATTTGTCTGTTTACCTGATTTTTTATTCTCCCTGATTTATGGCAGAATTGTCACATTTATTGATCTGTTTTCTATACAGTACAACTGCAAGTTACTCATCTGTTGTTTGCACTTCTTGTTTCCCTTCCTCCTAGTCTGTTTACCATCATTATTTTCAGTGTGAATTGTCAAGTTCATTTATTAATGAGGCTGTGTCTGTGACAGGGAGCTCCTGCCACTCTTGAGGATCGACCTTTTCTTAAAACTGTTGCTACAGTTCTTCTATGTCCTAGCCTAATCTGTTCTTTACAAGTTCTAGTCCATAAGGTTGGCCACCTATGACACCCCTTTCCCTTTCTTGACTATGCTATAGTGTCCTCTTTAATTTTCCTTTTCCCACACAGGTCCTCATACAGGGAGGTTATTGTTGTGATCACCAAGCTGATATAAAACAACAGGATGTACTTCTTATTGTTGGATTTAGTATGTAATGGCACTATGTCATAAAATACTTTAATGTATATAACTTATATGTATAAAACCTGTAAATGTTGAAAATACCATGGCACTAGGTGTTTTTGATAAAGGTAAAACGTTACTAGGGGACTGTATGATAAAAATTAAGTTAGTTGTGCTATTTAAAATGCATGTAAATTGCTGCAACCTGAACAAGTCTGAAATGCCATGGTGATTTGCATATATCCCATGATGCTTTGCATTACGAAAGTATGTGTGATGTTGTGTTTCTTTGAAACTCGGCTTACTGTCAGTGCCCTTTGGGGTAACCCTTGTTTCAGTGCTTCTGCACTGAGGTTCTTTGTAATTAGCTTTTTTATTATTATTTGAGCCCCCACCACCCAAGCAAACAAGGCCCACATAGGAGAGGCTGGTTCTCAACTGATAAGTTAGATCAGAAAACAGTGAGACAGTAAGTGCTGACAAGTGCAGAGGAAGGGCATGAATAGTCTGTTACTGCAAAACTGGTGTACTGAAGAAAGGATATGCCATTGCTGAAGGTCATGTCCTGCATTTTGAATAAACATCACACAGAGATTGTGTGTTGAACTTGAAGTTCAGTGTCTGGTCCATCTGTTGTTACACAACCTCCCACTGACTTGGTGCCAGAAGTAGGATAACTTGCTGGAAGCATCTGGACTGGCTGAAGAGGAATGTTGTCTGGTGGATATGACCCAGATATCCCAGGTGGACTGATATACCAGGACTTGTCAGAGGAGAACCACGAGAAGAAAGTCCGTGGAGTTCTGACTAGAACCATGGCTGACAGATGGAGAGAAGCTGCTGCCTGGACTGGACCTGAGAGCTCAGAGGAAGGCCAAGCCTGAAGATGATGAAGAGATGCAGGTTGAGGCAGACTGGAGATGTGAGAGACAACACCCAGGAGGTGGAGACCCTGATGAGGATGATCCACTGGATGAGTGGGGAATGGCTGGATGCAGACTGACTATGCAGAGAGGTGGAACACTGGTGCCAGGTGCTTGAGAGGTTCCTGACGGAGAGTTTGGATAAAGAGTTGGAGGAGGATTTTTAGTGGGTTCAGTTTGAGGAGGACCCCCTGACTGAGCAGGTTATTCCTTTGTTGCCTTTGATCCTAGGATGTTACCCATTGGAGGTCAGAGATGCAAGTATGGAACTTGAATGGGAGACCTCAGGTAAGACTGTGCCTAGTGATATTGTGCCGGGGTTGAAGACTCCAAGCAAGCAAGAAGAAGCTTATGAGGCTGAAGGGACTTTTTCTTGTATTGATGCAGCTAAATCTATTAACAGTATTGACTGGGGTATACTGCAGGCTAAAGATGCTAATATTGCCAAAATGTTACAACATGTTAAGATCAAGGAGGTGGTACATGTGTTTTATTTTTTTTGATGAAAAACCTAAAAAGGAGGAGGTGGGTAGAAAAAGGATAGGAACCTGTGTTGGGGCAACACCAAGAGTGTCTACCCTCAGGTGTCTGTATCAGTAGCAAGTGAAATGGGTGACTTAAGAGACATAGTAGGTTTATATAGAGGGGTTGAACCTAGGACTGGACCCCTGCTTAAAACTGACATGTCTGGTGAGGTTGGAGCAGGTAATTACTCACCCCAGAGAAAGTCTTTCTGTGGTACTGAACTTTACAGCCATCCAGATTTTTGGTTAAGAAATATGACAGACTTTCCCTAAAAGGAGATGGGAAGGTACCGTTAGTCTCTGTTGAGAAATGTGTTAATGCCTCAGGGTAAAGAATGATGATATCCCCTATGTTTATGATAGAATGTTTATCGTTACTAGGGACCCTGAAACAGAGCTTCTGAAGATGGTTGGGTGGAAGCTCCATCCCTTCCTGGGACAGGAAAGTGGTAAGCAGTCTGCAATTACTGCTTCCCTCTTAAGGTGGGGGATATGTGACAGGGAGCTCCTTCCACTCTTGAGGTCGACCTTTTCTTAAATCTTTTGCAACAGTTCTTCTATTTCTTAGCCTAATCTATTCTTTACAATTTCTAGTCCATAAGGTTGGCCACCTATGGGCACCCCCTTCCCTTTCTTGACTATGCTATAGTGTCCTCTTTAATTTTCCTTTTCCCTCTCTGGTCCTCATACAGGGAGGTTATTGTTATGACCCCCGAGCTGATATAAAACAACAGGCTGTGTTCCTCATTGTTGGATTTAGTATGCAATGGCACTATGTCATAAAATACTTTAATGTATATACTTTATAAAACCTGTAAATGTTGAAAATACCATGGTGCTAGGTGTTTTTTTTTTTTTTTTTTTTACTTTTGTTCATTGTTTTAAAATTAAAACAGTATATCAAGTATTCTCATATAAGACATTTCAGGTATCCGTTGACATCATTATTACAATAACACGTTTGTCTGCCTATATTCTGGTACAATTGGAATGGGGGCCAAAAACATATATTCAGGCCATCTTAGCCAGAAGTCCAGAAAAAGTCCAGTATATGCCAGCTGCTTCAGTGGCTCGGGTTATTAATCCAAGGCATAAGTCGAAGGAATGATTCTGCACTAACCTGTAGTGCAGTTAACCCTATCAGATATAAATTAGAATACAGTTGATACCCACTGTCTCCCATCAAGAGCCCCCAGATCCCAACATTAAAATATAAACATTCAAAATGGCCCTATTATAGAATGGGCTCACAAGAAAAATAGTACTCCTGAGAATGATATTAAACAAGTAAGGGGGGAGATTAGCCAGCGTGGGGTACTGTCTGTTACCAATATTATTTTCCACTATAGCAGAAAAGAAAACAACTTTTCCCTCTATCTTCAGTGCAGCCCCTCATTCAATCAAATACAGTAATGGCACTTAAATGTCAATATCAAGGTCCTCAAAACTGGAGTACTGGTAACATATTTTAAAGTCCTGAGGCATTATACTCATCCTTCATTGGAGTCTGAAGCTTCCTCTCGGATCGCCATCTGTTGCTGTGATTTAAATTCTGCTGAAGTCTTTAAAATCCAGTGACTGGCGTCCTTTGGATCCATGAATTGCCAGCTGTTACCTCCATAGTAACATCTGGAGCTGCCTGAGGAAGCAAAAGAATGAACAATTCCCAGGGTGCGCAACTTTGCTGAATGGAGTTAAATTGCTTGCGGTGGGCCCGTGTTTTCATAAGACAAATCAGGAAAAAGCTTAATGTCTCTCCCCTGAACAGTTAGTGGATAAGCCACTCTAGCTGCTGATATTAAGACATACTGCACCTCTGGGCCAGCTGTTTTAAGCAGAATCACCTGAGGTTGGTTAATGTCTGCTGTTCTGATTCTTGGGTTAATCCGGTATGCAAGGCGCAGCTCCTGCCATTCAAAATCTTCCAGTACTGACAGGTTCCCAGCCATCCATTGCCTCAGAAAAGTTAGAAGATGTACACCTTCTGCCCCTTCAGGTAAATCTACTATATGAACATTCCCTGCTCGCGTGCTGTTTTCTATTGTTTCCAATCGACCCCATAGTTGTTGATTTTCACTTGTCAGGAGGGCTGCTGCAGCCTGAATTGTAAGGGGATCACTTTTCTGTGTTGGCCACTGAGCTGGTTAAAGTTGCCAATGTAACGTCATGTGACTCCAGTTTACTGAGGGACTTCTCCAACTTAGTATCCATAGCCCTCACTGACTCCAGAATAGCCTGCCATGGCAGTTCCTTAGAGGCAACAGTAGAGGAGTTTTCAGGAAACTCTAGACCCGTGCCTGCTGGAAGTTGTAGCGTGTCAGGACACGTGGGTCCTGATGCTTTTTGTTGGTTGTTCTTAGTGCACCCCATATTGAATTTGGTATCGCTGCAAAGCCCATAGAGTAAGGAGTCCGATTATCTGTTTCAATGCATTTTATCTTGAGTTCTTGTAAGTTAAAAGTGGGATGAAACGAAGTTCTAGATACAGAGACTGTGAAACGATGTCCTGCCTGGAAGCTAGCTCTCGGGCGCCCCTTCGACGCTAGGTGTTTTTGATAAAGGTAAAAAGTTACCAGGGGACCCTATGATAAAAATGAAGTTAGTTGTGCTATTTAAAATACATGTAAATTGCTGTAACGTGAACAAGTCTGAAATGTCATGGTGATGTGCATATATCCTGTGATGCTTTGCATTATGAAAGTATGTGTAATGCTGTGTTTCTTTGAAATGTGACTTATTGTCAATGCCCTTTGGGGTAACCCTTGTTTCAGTGCTTTTACACTGAGGTTCTTTGTCATTAGCTTTTTTTTTTATTATTATTATTTGAGCCCCCACCACCCAAGCAAACAAGGCCCACATAGGGGAGGCTTGATCTCAACTGATAAGTTAGATCAGAGATCAATGAGTCAGTAGGTGCTGACAAGTGCAGAGGAAGGACATGAATAGTCTGTTACTGCAAAACTGATGTACTGAAGAAGGCATATGCCATTGCTGAAGGTTATCCTCTGCATTTTGAATAAACATCACACTGAGATTATGTGTTGAACTTGAAGTTCGGTGTCTGCTCCATCTGTTATCCCACAACCCCTCCACAGTGTCTTTTTGCAGTATTATGTTTTTATGAATGAACCTGATGCACTCTGCACTTCCCCCACTGAAATCAACAAGACTGAACTTCCTTTTCTGTTTTGGTGGTCATGATAATCCACAGGGGTCAGATAACTAGTCCTAAAACGCTCCTTGGGTGCAAGATGCTGCCCAGATTTAATTTACTCACATCCTGTGGGCATGTTTCAAATCCTGGAACAGAAAGAAAAGTTAACTGCTTGTTGACTTCAGGCTAAAGTGCTGTCCTTAAAAAGATTAAAGGGACACCGTCAACCCCCTTAGGTTTCAAAGTGTTCCTAGTTTAAAAAATACATTTTATGATTACCAACATTCTGTAAAGATTGCTAATGTAGCTGGTAGATTGATTCTAACTCTTTTTTTGAAAAACAGACTGCCCACCATACTGGTGTTACCACACAAACACAGGTTTGTTTACATTCCTTGATCTGCTCCAATTGCATCTTTCCTGGACTTTGGAACACTTACAACACAGTCTAGCCCCTCATGATGCAGTGGGAGTGTAGGAGGCTACTGCCTCATAAGTGACTGCACTATTTGAGTGTGTTTCTAATGCCCAGGAAGTATGCAATAAGAACAGATACAGGATTGTAAACAAGACAAGGTTGTTTATAAATATACATTAGCATGCATTTCAGTTCTACTAACAAGAAGACAGACAAAACAGTAACATCAATGAATTTTAGAGAAGGTAAATACTATAATCATAAAATGTAGGTTTTTAACTAGAAATAATGAAAAGCAGGTTGACAGTGTCCCTTTAAAAGGGGCGTGAGGTGGGGGGGGTGGAGCCAACTACCAAACAGGCTAGATACTTTTTTTCGAGCTCTGAATTGTGAGCAACTTTATAAGGCTAAAATCACAAAAAGCTGAACAAACTGGCACTCAAAGTGACATCACTATGTAGAGGACAAGCTGTGGAGCAGATTGATACTGACTGTCACCAGAAATGGGGAGAAATACCAGAGGAGGAGCACAGAAAGGAACTCGTCCAAAAACCATGCAGCAAGCAAGCAGTGGAGACATGGTGACCACCGTATGACAACAGAGGCTGCACAGCCCTCCAACATGGTGCTTTTGAAGGCTATTCAGTTAATGGAGCTGAAGCTGGAGGCACTGGTAACGAAGGTTACTCTACTGGATGTAAAAGTCATGGGGTCCTAAATTTAAGTAAAAAAAGCCTCAGATACAGCTACAGAAGCTTTCACAGCAGTAACTGGAGTGGCGAAAGAAAATGTGCTGCTACGACACTGATCAGTGCACTTCGAAAACCATGCCTGATCCCTCTAACATTCGTGTAGTGGGCAGGCTGGAGGGTGCGAAGGAGGAGGGAGATATAAAAACATTCATGCAGAACTGGCTTAAGGAACACTGAAGCAACACTTGTTTTATGATGAAGAAAGCATACCGCAGTACTCTCTGATGCATTCTTATTTATTTATTTAGCTTTTGTTACCAGGTAAGCATGCTAGACAGTAAAGTGCCTATTTTCATGTGCGACCCGGGAGAATTACAAAGGTATAGGCAATAACAATTCAGAGACAGGGTAATAGCAATCAACAAGATACAGTCAGGTACAGACAGAGAACTCAGGCAATATACAGATACAGAGACAAGGTAGTAGCAATCAACAAGTTACAGACAGGTATGGACAGAGAGCTACAGTCAGGTACCGACAGAGAACAAATATAATACAAATACAGTGTTAAGGCGTGGCAACCTCAGGAGGCAGTCAAAGAAGAAAACCAAAGAATCAGCAGGGCATTTTTGAGGAGAGCACTGAAGGTGCACACACTCAGTCATAGATGGGCACTTGGCGCACCGTGGAAGGTGGGACAGCTAAGAGCAAAGGCAGGCAGAAGGCATATGCACACACTCGGTCATAGATGGGCACTAGCGTACTGTGGAAGGTGGGACAGCTAAGAGTTAAGGCAGGTAGAAGCTTGTTTTCAGTAGCGCCAGAGGGAGGACCTGAAATGGCTGTGGGAGGGGGCAGCTCTTACATGAGCAGGGAGAAGGTTCCAGGCTCTGGGGGCAAGGGCTACAAAGGTGCGATCCCCTGCGAGGGAATGGGTTTTTGGGATCATGAGAGCCTGGGAGTCACTAGACCTCATCCGATAGCCAATGGGGGTGGGCTGGAGCAGTTTGGCAAGTGCTGGGAGTAGACCCCCAGCATGCATCATCATCATCATAGCGATCCTCACGGACACTTGAGAGTAAGATAAGCTGCTGCATGCAGCTAGGATGGCTGACACCTTAGATCACTATACACACCAAGTAGGACTGATCCCAGACCTCAGTTACTTGACCAGACTCTGGTGCAAATCATTTGATGGGGTGTGTGACCAAACTGAAAGCACTAAGGGTACAACATGTTCTGATGATGCAGGCCAGACTCAAGATCATCTACAGGGGAAAGATTACATTCATACAGACCCTCAAGCAGCTAGCAAACTGGTCACTAAACTCCAAGCTGAATTTGCAGCTCGTGAGACTAATCGAGAGGTTGAATCTGACAGGAGCTAAGTGCTCTATTTCTGCATTAAGAAAGAATAGGGGGTATGGCTGTGCAACATTTACACTGAAGTAGGAACTATAAAAATGTTGGTTTCATACCTTGCTTACTTAGTTATTGTGCCTGTTTAAATAATTTCTTGATTTTCTTTCCATACAGGTTCTTATCCCTCCGTGGCAGGCTGGGCAATTGAATCAGCCCATCTCACAGTCCCCGGCCATCCCAAGTCTCTGACTTTCCCTATGAGACTGGGTGGGCTGATGGTACAGGCAAATCAGGCTTTATGTAGCCCAACCTCCATTTTTTCCTTTTAATTTTCTCGTCAAGCACAGTTGGTGTGCAATGAGTGTACAAGCGAGCTCCACCTTCAAGGAGGCACTCCAGCACTCTGAACGCTAGCTCTTCCCACAATTTGGGGCCTCGCATGCGCTTCCACCTGGCTTCTGTCAGGTGTCAGTCAAACGGTGAGACACTGATCCCCGAGGGTAGACAGCAGTTGTACGGATGCTGAATCTTCCTTCTCCCAGCCATGCCCCTGAATGATCTGAGTCCATTCCTGAACCTGGGCTGTTGGCAAGACAACAGGGAAGTATGGATGCCTCAACCCACCATGCCACTGGGATGGCATTTTTTGATGTTTTTATCATGCACGTAAAACATGGGTTGTTTTAAAATGGTGGTTGCACATGGCCGACCCCCCTCCAGCTAGCTGCTTCCTCCTTAGGGTCCTCCCTCATATTTTTCCTACCAGTAAGGACAATGCACAATGCTCAAGCGCCCCAATACTGATGGCACCTTCTCAAACTATGGCGGTATTAACAATATGAACTGGCGCATTGTCTGACAGCTTGAGAGGTTTTTATTCCCCGGCGCACATACAAGGTCACTGTTGGTAATTAAAAATGAAACAACGCTGTTTATGCCTAAACAGCTGAGGCAGTTTGTATGTTTTTCTCCAGCTGCAATTTACGGCACAGTACTTTGTTAATATTTGTTGCAGTATCAATTTACCTCAAATTCAGGGTCCACTTTGTCCTGTAATAGTAAACAAGGTTAGAGCGGGGGTTAGAGAACTTTAATTCCACTAAAGTGGCAGATTTAATATATCCTTGTAAATGTCTAGACATGATGTGGCAATGTTCCCGTTCTTGGCAGACCTGGCAATACTTAAATGTTTATGGATTGTCTAACGTAGTCTATAGATATAGTCCCTCCACTTCTTGTAATTCAGTCTGGAGTAGAATAGTAATGCTGCTATCACATAATGACTATATTTTCCACATGTGATGTACTGTCCCAGATGTACAAGCTTGTATTTTACTTATTTTAAAATGCAATAAAATATAAGTATAAAAAAAGATTAAAGGGTCGGAGTTGAGTGCAGCATCTGGCAAAAAATGCAAGTGTTGTTGCTAATCCTTACTAATGCAGGATGTGAACAGGGTTACTTTCATAGGGTGCAAGAACTTTGAAAAGGAGGTCTGGTCAACGGCAAGCGTTAAGTCACAGTTAGCAGGCATAGAACTCTGTAGTCTGCTGTATGTCAGCAACAAGACAAGACAGGGTGTGGATTGTTTTGTGATAACCAGGGATTTAGTTAACTCCATTTTTGAAGTATTTGACTTCCATAAATAAGGCAAAAACTTCCAAAGTATAGGTAGAGGAGGTCACTGACTTGCAGATGTAAAACCCAAAATTAGATGACTTCCAAAACTGCTGTCATGGAAGTCAGAAATGATGGATTTTTCTGAAAGAAATTGTATTTTACCACTAATATTATATATATATACCTACTGAACGCTAGGCTACTTTGTCTGACATTGGATGCTATCCTAGTCCCACTTACCGAGCTGCTCAACCATTCTCTGTGCCTAGGGCAGTTTCCCAGCACATGGGAAACCACCATCACCACTCCCATCTTAAAGAGCGGCGATCGAGCAACCCCGGGTAACTATCGACCCATCTCCATCCTCCCCCCACTCTCTAAGGCCCTTGAAAAAGTAGTTGCCAACCAGCTTGCTGAATACCTGGCCATGCACAATATCCTGTGCCCTGAACAGCATGGCTTTTGTGCAGGTCACAGAACCACAACCACGCTACTTGAATTCTCCAACTTCCTGCACTCTGCTCTTGATGCCAGAAGTCCTGCCGGTGCTGTGTTCATTGACCTCTCCACAGCCTTTGACACGGTTTGCCATCCTCTCCTGCTTGACTCCCTCAGATGCCTTGGTTTCTCCCCGGCCCCCTTGCATGGTTCACCAGCTACCTCTCTGCCAGAACTCGGTGTGTAAAAATCAATAGCACCCTATCTGACACACGACCTGTCTACTCTGGGGTTCCCCAGGGCTCCATTTTAGGCCCTCTCCTCTTCAGTCTCTGCCTCAACTCCCTCCCCTTGGCCTGCCCAAGTAAGATCCTCCTCTACGCGGATGATGCTGTGTTCTTCACCACTGACCTCAACCCCAACACACTCCAGGCCACCCTCCAACAAGCTTTTGATAGAGCTGAGCATTGGTTCACATCGCAAAGGCTAGTCCTGAAGCTAAAAAAGACCAAAACTATGTTCATCTCGCATCGCCAAAGCAAAGCCAGTGGTGCCCCTCTCGTGATACTGCCTAGCACACTAAACCCCATTGAGCAGGTTTCCTCCTACAAGTATCTGGGCATTACCTTTGATTCGACACTCTCCTTCCATTCCCATATCAATGCCCTTTCTGCTGCCACCAATGTCAGGATTGGCCTGTTATACTGCCATAGGGACTGCCTACCACAAGAGGCCCTTAGATTGGCAATCACCTGCTCTGTCCTGTGGCTAATTGACTATGGGCTGCCCATCTACATTGCAGTTGACAACACTGCACTTGCAAGAATCCAGCTCTCTATAAACAAGGCCTGCAGGCTAATGCTGGGAGCCCCTAGGCGCACCCATATGTGCCTGCTGTACTCCACCACCAACTTGCTCAACCTTAAAGAAAGACTCCAAGCCTGCCTTCTTGTGAAAAAGACCCTGCTAGGGCTCCCCCCCCTGGGGTCACCACCTCCTTGCAACGTGCCTACCCCTCAGTCTCCACACGCAGCACTGTGAAAACCTCCCGTATTGTCCCCCAGGGTAAGGACCTCTATGGCCCAGAGATCCTTTTGCTCTCAGGCTCCCTCCTGGTTCAATTCCCTCCCAGCCAATATAGCTGACTCCACTAAGCTTGGTCCTTTCAAGGTCTCCCTCAGAAGCCATCTGACAAGCACTCACTTCTGTAACTGCACATAATCCCCCACCTACTCCTTACCCTCACCCCTAGGCTGAATCTGCCCTGTCTACTTTTGCTGTATATACCTGGGGTCTCATGCAACATCTGCTGACTAATGTAATAAAATATCTCTGGTTGCTACCTGACGTGGTACTTGTGTACCTATAGTATGACTACTGTGATCTACCTATTACCAAGCATGTACCACCAGTGAATGCCTGTAACACTGGTTGCTTTTTTAATCTAAGCGTTATAGACTGTACTGTTTTGTTTGCTGTGATGTATTGCTCTCTTGATGAGGTGCCTTTGTAAATGATTCTATGACTCAAAGGTCTGTAAACTGATGATCTAATAAATAAAATAAACAAATTAATTAACATACATAAATGGGTCCTTCCTAGAATTTTGGCTTCCAAAAGAGGGATCCTGGAAGTATTCTGACTTCCAAAATGTCTGAATGACTTCTAGATTTTGATTCATGGAAGTTTTAGACTTCCACTAAAAATAAATTAACAGAACCCCTGGCGATAACCACATGCCCATGAACATTGTCAGGCAGGAGGCAGTTGTGCCAAGTGCCTTCAGCACCTGAAAGTTTGGTTATGTAACAATATAAAATGAGTTGGAAATGTTCTGATTGGCTAAATAGGTTCCAAGACTCATATGTCAATCCTTTGCAAAAGTTCAGGATGGAATGAGTTTGCGCAGTGGGATTTAGGCAACTCGCATTACAATCAGGACTCCGAGACTTACAGGGATTTCTGTCTTTTACAGGAAAATGGAGCCATCCACAGGGACATTGTTCCAGATGACTTGCATTGGCCACATGGGAAAACAGAGCAATTGGACTTCCATAGGCAATCTGCAAGAGACTTGCCCTGGAATTACAGGGAAAATGCCAAATCAATCTGGGAGCAAGGGACAATTCATGGTTCACTTCTCGCATCCTTTTTTTTGTCCAGTAAAGTTTTTAATTTGGCAGATCAGTTGGCTAGTCAGCTTTGTTCCTGTACACTGTGACTGTACCATGTCTCTCTGTGTCGGGAATTCAGTTCCCCTGGAGATCCCCCCCAACTAGAAGTACATATTCAGAATTCGCTCTGAACTGGAATGGCAGGACGGTTTGTGGAGACATGAGCAAGGCTTCACAAAGCCCGGTCCCAATTTTTCCAGTTTTTCTGGTACCTCGCCCCACCCCCCGTGCTGCGGTGCAAGCACATGCACATGGAGGCGAACATTTCCTGCACTGTTGCAGCTCCTCCTTTTGAGTCACGGGAGTCTGCACTGCTACCAGACCTCCACCCAGTGGCACTCGTGGGCCAAGACTGCTGACCACCCCTTTCTTGGAGAGGAGAGGAGAGGAGAGCAGTCCCTGGGTCGTTCGATCCTCTCCCACCCTGCCGACCCTCAGCAACATGTGCTCATTCCCAAACACAGGTCACAGGCGTGGCAGGAGGTGGTGTTCAATGCCTTAGCCCTTCGGGCCATGGGGCTGGCTCACTTCTCTCATCCTTGCTTGCCATCAGAAACATGGCCACCACCTTTACTCACTAAAACTCATTTTACTCTCTTAAATCCTTCCACATGACCCCCAAAGTAAAACTCCCTTATATTTGTTGTTTCTTCTCATAATTCCATCCCTCCTTTCTAACATGCAAAGTAAAAAAAAAAAAATAAGCACTGCTCACAATTTTAAATTCTGGTGTTTTTCTGCTAAGCATGAAAAACAACAATATATTTACCTGCTCACCAGAAAATCTCTGCTGTTTAATTATCCTGCCACAGATAAAACTGAGGCTGTGGCTCCATATGAGGCATTCCATTTGCTATGTTTACATGCACCCAGACTCGACTACCTGGTAATCAATGCTAGGTTTCGCATTGTAAACGATTGCGTTGACATGTACCACAGAACTCAATTATGGAGGAATCAAATACTCAGTAACTGAGTTACCTGGTGCCTGCTGGTTCGACAACTATATTGTCGACTGACATCACAGCGATGGAATTATGTTGACTGCAAGTTGCGGTTGACATACTGTAATTCTGGCAGGAGGCCCTGGTCATTTTTCTATTGGGAGGATTTGCTCCATAAACCCTCCATGCGGGGAGCTCTGCCCCCACACCTCCTGATCTACAGGATTCTAACTCCGAATCGGAGTTGAATTGGGGAGGGGGTGCAGGACTGGGAGACAGAGTGTCGGGGTCTCTGGCAGACCATTACAGCGAACTGTTGATGTTCTCGGCATTGATATGTTCGCAGTAATGGTGTCACCGTACGGTTGGTATACCCCTGTGGCTAGGGCAGAATGCAATAAAAGAAATGTGCAAACTGACATTTTGCCATTCTACATGCTTAAAGGATCGATACAGTGCACCAATCCCATTTACAAGTTACCATCTACCGAAAACTAGGGAATCAGTGCACGTGTATTGATGCACTTCAACTGGGTTCAAATTTTGTTCCCAAAGCATCAATGCCAGCATTTGCTTGTACTTAATACTTGATTACTGGGTACCTGATTACTCAGTAATCAAGCTAAATGGTGCATGTACATGGGGTAGTGTGCTGAGGGGGTGAACATTCTGCCAGCAGAATTGAGCAGAATTTTGTATTCTGGCATTCCATGGTAAACATTCCTGCTTCTGTTGACTGTGGAGGATGGTGAAGGAAAGAAGAAATGTTACCATACTTACTGTAATTTCTTTTTCTGTTAGCTCCAACATTGACAGTAGGTAATCTTTTCACATGAGTATATATGCACCTTGACTAGGGGTCACTGGTACAGCTATAGCTTTAAGAAACTGTGCCTGGTAGCTTGGAATGTTGGAGTCTTTTGATGTCTTCAGTGTTCTGAGTCTCCATCTTCCTCCATCAACATATATTGTGATGCAGTAGACACTAGCTACCAGGAACACTTGTAACTCTTCTAACCATTTGGCAATCCCTTGTGGCTCAAGGCGCACCAAGGTTTGCCATTATCCCAAAGCACAGCAAGCCTTGTTGTGTCTCAGATAATGGATAAGACACAGCAGAGTGTGTGGTTGTATTGAGGTATACACATGCCTTGGGTGCTTCGGCACAAAGCAAAAGGTTGAAAAGAAGAGCGGCTCGTATCCTGCACCACACACCCAATATGAAATTGTACACCCTTCCGTGGCCACTTAGCACCCCATCCCATTTTCCATCCACCACCCCCCCACCATATTACAGTATGAAGTTGAATGCCCATCCCCCTAGCCCACTTAGCACCCACTATTCCCTCCTCCCCAGCTAGTACAGATGCAAAATAAATTGCACCATCTTCCCCATTTTCATTCACATATCTGGACTGGCTAATGCGGTATGGGCTGCACGCCCATTGGCTCTTGCTCTGAAACAATGGGCGTGCAGCCATACCGAAACTGTCGTGGGGTGCTGCATCGCCGGCTGACTGGGGGCGGGGTGAGTAAGGACTCCATGGGCGGAGCAGGGTGGGGAGTCCACTAGATCACCAGGGATTTCATACTGGGGGAATGCCGCGCAATCGGGGCTCCGTTCGGGTCCACTGGACCACCAGGGATATTGGGCTTTGGGGTACTGATGCCCACGATCGGGCTAATGGGGGTTAAGTTATGCCCACCATTGGTCTACTGGGGAGTTGGATGTAGTTATGCCCGCAATCGGGCTACTCGGGGAGGAGGTTGGATGAAGGTATGCACGACATTGGGCTACTCGGGGAGGGGGTTGGATGAAGGTATGCCCATGATCGGGCTACTGGGGGAACACTGTTATGCCCACAATTGGGCTACTCCGGTCCTCTGGACCACCAGGGATTGGAGACATCCCTTACGGGACGTCCCGCGATCGGGCTGCAGGGGGCGTCGGTCCTCGAGGGCTGTTGCCTAGCAGGGGCCAGGCGCAAGTTGTCGGGGATCAGCGGACCTGCATGCTAATGCCATGCAAATGGGGCCGTAATCAGATGCAAATGGCCCCCTGTGCGCCTTGCATAAATTATGGCCCCATTTGCATGTCACCCTTTGAATATCGCAGGTGCTGTGCATGACGCAATGGAACTTGCGCCACCGCATCTCAATGCTCCACTCTGACCACTTGCGCTGGCGCAGTTCCACTGCACCATGCACAGTGGGGGTGGCCAGGGGGCGATATTCAAAGCAGTTGCGCCATAGTGCAACTCCGTTGAATATCGCCCTGGCCACACCCCTGCTCAACTATTTTGAGCAGCACACAGGCTTGTGCCACAAACTGGCGCAGTTTGAATATCTGGGCCCAAGTGTGTAAATTATTTAGATCATCTTATCGTGATGTAATACCATGCTCAGTTTCCACAATATGGCCCACTTTAGTGTCTCCGCAAACTTTGCTAGCCATGCCCCTTTGCCCACCTGCATATTCTTAATATAAATATTAAATAGGGTTGGCCCCAAAACCAACCCACAGGGAACTCCACTAGTCACTTTGGTTTCTTTTGATTCATTTCCCTTTATTTTAACTGTCTGCACCCTGTTTCCCAGCCAAGATTTAATCTATTTTACAAGCCTTGGGTTAAATTTGTTACTCAATTTAGTCTTTATTAATTCAGCATGTGGAACTTTATCAAAGGCTTTGCTAAGATCCAAGAAAATCACATCCACTGACTTTCCTTCATCAAGTGCCTTACTGACTTTACCAAAACAGTCCATCAAATTAGTCATGACCTCCCCTGCCTAAACCCGTGCTGCGTTACATCCCATATATTGTTCTCATCTGTGAATCTGTTAATCTAATTTCTTACAATTATTTTAAAAAGTTTTCCCACCACCTAAGTCAAGGTCACAGGCCTATAATTAGTTTTATCACTCATTTCCCCATTTTTAAAAGTGTGTATAACAACTGCTCTCCTCCATTCTAATGGGCCTTGACCCAGTTCCAAAGTTGTATTAAATATTTTTGTTAGTGGATCAGTCAGCAATGTTCCTAATTCCCTCAACACCCTAGGGTGCGAACTGCCAGGCCCCTGAGCTTTATTCCCATTTGTTTTGCAGCAGATTTAAAACTTCTTCCTTCTCTGTTCTACATGTATTGTCAACGTCAGGAATGTCAGCCTTAGATAACTCTGTTTCCTGGAATACAGATCCAAAAATCGTATTTAGGATGCCTGCAATATCCCTTCATCTTCAGACTTCCTCTCATTTTCCACTAGTGGGTCTACTGTTGTGTCACCACCTCTTTCTGATCTCACATAGGCCCCAAAGGCTTCTGTGATATTTTTAGAGCATTGTGCTATAACTAGTTCCTTCTTCCTTTTGGTGTTTAACATTTCTTTTTTTACACTTCCTAGCCATACACTTAAACTGCTCCCACAGCTCCGGGTCATTTTTAAACATTCTCCTCTTTTTATTTATGTGCACTGACAGGCTTTTCATTTTCCATACTGGTGTTCTTCCCTTCCTATTATATTTTGCTACAACAGGCACAGACCTCTCCTCGAGTGATTTTATTTTGTTAGAAAAGACTTGCCAGATACCGTTCATATCTTTCCCTTCCATCTCATTTTTTCAGTTCCAAAGTTTGTAATTCCTTTTCCATAGTGTCATCGTTAGTCCTAATTGTAGCGGTTCCTTTTTGATAATCCCATATTTATTTCCTTCTCTCTTTTAATATTGAATGACGCCATAAAATGGTCATTGTTTCCCAGCGGTTCATGAACATTACATTTATACAAATCCTCTCCAAGATCACTCAGGACTACATCCAGGGTATTATTACCTCTCATTGGTTGTTGTACACATTTTTTTTTCCTCCTCTGCTCCCCAGCTGGCACCTCCTTTGGGCCCCTCAAGGTCCTTACCTGGACTGTCCGCCATCCCCACGACCTACCACGACCCCAGATCGCAGTCCCCTGAAGTAGCCCGGTGTAACCCTTCGCCAGGTGGGTCCCCCTCCTTCGAGAGGGAAGGCGCCGGCGGGGAGGGGCATCCAACGCACGCGGCATCAGTTCCAGGTGCTGTGGGGCGGGAGGCCGTGATAGGCAGCAAGGCGCCAGGGAGTCTGTCATCTGGCCGAGGGCTGATTTTCCAGTTTTCCCCTGAGAAGTGATGTAAGTGACGTCATGGCAACGCCACATCCGCTACTCCCCAGCTATTTTGAGCTCTGACATTCTGCTGTGCTCCCAGCCTCCACCAGGGCCAGCAGGTGCCCGCCACATCCCACCCTCCCCTGGAGAAAGTGAGCTGTCTCACAGACGCTCCAGCCTTCTCCCTGGCTGGCTGTCCGCGACCAAGTCGTTCCCAAACCCAGGTGCTGGTGTAGCAGAGTGGAAATCAACTACTGCCTAACAGAGCCAGTGTACATATTGTTTAAAGTGAATGAGGATATAAGGTATTGGGCTTCATAGCCCAATACCTTATATCATCGTGAGCTGACTGATGCCAAAATTTTAACTTAAAACAACGTCCTTTTAGTATGGCAAGGCAAGACAATATTTATTTAAAAGACGCACATTACTGGAGGCTCTGGGCGCCGTACAAATCAGATTACAAATATACATAAGTAAGACCATCACTAATAAAAAGAAGCTAAGATATATACATAAGCAATTTAAGCACACAAAATCAGAATTTATATAAAAGATAATTAAAATAAACTAAAACTTAAAAACAGGAGTGCAGAGAAACTATATATATGCCAATGAACTAAACAACTAAATCGGGGAAGGCCTGGGCAAATAGGAAGGTCTTAAGGCAGGTCTTAAAACCCTCCAAAGTTCGGGCCCACGTAACCCCGTAGGGTAACGAATTCATAACTGATGCCGAACCCATGGCCAGCTGATCTCTTCCAAGTTTCTGGTGAGCCTGCTTTGCCCTCACGCTCTGAGATTTTGAGATGTGAGAGCAAGGAGAACGCAGGGGTGAGCCCCATACAAGTTTATGGGGACTGTTTTAAATGCCGTTTTTTTATGTTTGCTTGCACGCATGTGCAAGAAACATAGTGCCACCATACGAGTTTTCGTAGGTGTGCCTCTCCCACTTCCAATGCCCTGTTCCCTTCTGCAGGCGCATCTGCACCACGTCAATGAATGTCCAAGCTGTCTATGACAGCCATTCAGATGCAGTGGCGTACAGTTGAAAGGAAAACACCGCAGACAATTTGCATACTGCCATTGGCAGTATGCAAATTGCCTATGCCGGCACTGCATCTGAACTGTCATAGACAGTTCTTCCCCCTTCCCCCCACAAACACATAGGTGCATGCTGGAAGCCCACCCCACTGTGCTCATGCGCTCCCTGGTACAGCGTCGGCGACCGGTGCCCAATCCCCATCGGCTCGCCCCAACACACTTCCAGGTGCCTGCTGGGAGCCCACCCCAGCATGGCAGATATCCAGATCTGCTGCCCCCAAACACTTCCAGGCGCCACGCTGGGAGCCCACCCCAGTGTGGCAAACCTCTGTATGGCCGGCGTGGGTGTCCAATCCCCCATCAGCTCCACTGGCTCCACCAAAAAAACTTCCAGCTGCCATGCTGGGAGCCCACCCCAGTGTGGCAAAAGTCCAGTGTCGTCTTCCTAAAAGAAAAAAAAAAAGACCTAAAAATGGTCCCTCATTGATTGTCTTGCCCCCTTCCCCCAACCCGCACCCACCCTCTGTGCATCTACCTCCCCCGACCCATACTTACCTCCAGAGGCTGGCGCGACGATCTTCAGTGGACTGGGACCATGTTTGCACTCTTCAAAGCCGACCGCGAACTGAAGAAATGCCGGTAAGCTGTATAATAGCATAAATAGTTTTTTTTTTCAACTTTGGTGCATATCTCGGTCATTTTGGGGAATTTTTTCACCAAATTTTCAACATGGGGTTCTTGGGGCCCCACCTCATGAACTCAGTCACTGTCATTGTGTTATTCCGTCCTGAAAAGTGATTTTGCGGTCACTATGAGGAACCACCTTTCGGGACCCAGTAACAAAAGGACAGTGCCATAGTTCATGAGGTAGGCCCCACAAAGCCCTATGCTGAAATTTTGGTGAAAAAATTCCTAAAAATGACTGTTTTACAAGCGTGCATTGCGCTGTTCCTATGCACGCTCGTAACTTTGCAAATTTGTAATATTTTCACTCCAGATTTTCAACATTGCCATTTTACCACACCTCCTTATGAGCAGTACAGCTGTCATTTTTCATATCTTGCCCAAAATGTGTTTTTGTGCATGTAGCGCACAATGGTGCAGTCGGTGAGCGAAATCAATGTTCGGTACAGACTAAGAAAATCACAGTGATACTATTCATGACCAGAGGTCTTAAAATGGCTATGTTGAAAATTTGGTGACAAAAGTTCATAGAATGACTGTGTTACGAGCATGCATTGTGCAGTTTCCACGCACCCTCTCAAGTTCACGAATTTGTAATATTTTTAGTCCAGATTGTCAACACTTGCATTTTTCAACACCTCCTTATGAACAGTACAGCTGTCATTTTTCACACCCTGGCTGAAATGTGTTTTCGCACTTCTGGCGCAGAAATGCATAGTCACTGTGGGAAATCAGTGTTCAGGACAGATTAAGAAAATCACAGTGACACTGTTCATGAGCGTAGGTCCCAAAATGCCTGTGTTGACAATCTGCTGTAAAAAATCCCCAAACTAATTACATTATGGGTGTGTGTTGCGCAGTTTCTATGCACACTTGTGACTTCACCAGTTTTTTTATATTTTCACTCCAGATTTTCAACATTGCCATTTTTTACACCTCCCCATGAACAGTACAGCTGTCATTTTTCACATCCTGTTTGAAATGTGTTTTCACACCAGTGGTGCCAAATGGAGTAGTCTCTGTGCAAAACCAGCTTTCCACTAACACACTGATATTGCCACTGTTCATGAGGTGGGGGTAACAAAAAAAAAACTTGTTTAAAATTTGGAGTGAAAATACGAACGAACGCCTGAGATGTTAGAGTTTCCGACTATAACGCCCCACCCTGTAGAGACTGACAGGCATGAGGGGTGTGACTTGGGATTGTCGCCTGTCATACTCCTGCCATTCCACCCCAACCCACACCCTGCAGCCAGTGGCAGGCATCAAGGTGTGCCTTGGACTATTTGGCCTCAAAGTTCACCCCATTCTCCTATACTGCACCCATCTCACCATATTTCTAATGGAATGAGGGTGAGCATAAGGCCCAAAGACCCCAAGGCACAATGTGACACTTGTCGGTGTCTGCAGGGTAGGGTGTGGTGAAATGGCATGGCCGTTATGCCTGATGACCCAAAGGCACACCCCAGTGCCTGTCGGTCTCTGTAGGGTGGTGGTATGAGGTTAGCTTAGGTTCAATACTTCACTGCCATTCCTATTATGCATCTCTCTAACTCCTACACTACCAATGCCAATGCCAGCAAGCAAACATTCAGCATTGACAAATGCTTGTTAGTAACTTTAAGTACTCGTAGAGGAAAACTAAAGCCATCGCTTAACTAATAGGGGCCCTATTACATAGAAACATAGACTTTGATGGCAGATAAGGACCACTTGGCCCACCTAGTCTGCCCATTTTCCTACCTACCGGATAAACTGCAGATCCTATTTAACCAACAGCCTATTTCTTCCTACCCCCCACAAAAATTGCCTTATGTCTGTCCCATGCATTCTTGAATTCTCCCACAGTTTTAGACCCCACAACCTCCTCAGGAAGGTTGTTCCATGCATTCACCACCCTCTCTGTGAAAAAATACTTCCTCACATTTCCCCTGAGCTGTCCCCCCTCTATCTTCAAATTGTGTCCCCTTGTACTTGCACATCTCTGTTTTAGAAAGATGCTACCCTCTTGGACTTCGTTGATTCCACTGAGGTACTTAAAAGTTTCTATCATGTCCCTTCCTCCCTCCTTTCTTCAAGGGTATACATATTAAGCTCCTTTAGTCTGTGCTTGTATGGCTTCTCTTGCAGACCCTGCACCATTTTAGTTGCCCTCCTCTGGACTGCCTCCATCCTGTCTATGTCCTTGCTAAGATGGGGTCTCCAAAACTGGACGCAGTACTCCAGATGGGGTCTCATCAACTGCCTGTACAGAGGGATAACAGCTTCCTGTTTTCTGCTGGTGATGCCTCTCCCTGCACATCCCAGTATCCCCCCAGCCCTCCTAACTGCATTCTCACATTGCTTGCTAACCTTAAGGTCATCAGATATGATTACCCCCAGGTCCCTTTCCATTATTGTTGTTGTTACTCTGTAACTATTAGTTAAGCAATGGCTTTAATTTTCCTCTACGAGTGCTTAAAGTTACTAAAAAATGGTATTTAAAACAGTCCCCATATGATTGTATTGGGCTAGCCCCCGCACTCTCCCTGCTTTCACGTCACAATATCTCAGAGCGCAGGGGTGGAGCGGGCTCACCAGGAACTTAAAAGTGATCAGCTGGCCATGAGTTTGGTACCAGTTATGATCCTTTCCCATTCTAAAAGGACGTTGTTTTAAATTAAAATGTTGGCATTACTCAGCTCATGCTGCTATAAGGTATTGGGCTATGAAGCCCAATACCTTATAGTACTAGGTTGGAACTCCACTTTAAATCCAAGTTTAACAAGCTGCTAGCTATTGCCTATTCTGGTTATTATCCCTTTCTGCAGACTTCCTATCTACACCTATGATTTTTAAATCTTCCCTTAGAACAATGTTATTCTTCCCCATAAACGCTACTGTAGGCAGATGGAGTCGTCCTATGGCGCAGGCCCCAACCAAATCTGCAACTGTTCATGCAGGTCTCAAAGAGATCTGCATGAATGAGCATATGATTCCACAATCTTAAAAGAGATAGGAAATTCCTTACAAAAAACTTTGTTAGTGCACCAGTTAGGGTAACTTAACACCACAAAAGTAGGGAAATGTGGCATAAGGATTTCCAACCCTAACTCCCCACCTCCACCCCCCAAGCAGGAAAAGGAAAAAAACATTAGGGTTTTGGGTCTCAAGAATCTTGGCATATCAGTGGTGGGGTCCTCCTTGGGGTTCTCAATCCTACTGCATACCCTGTTACCAGGGCAAACGTCACACATGATCTTCTTTCTTCATGTAGGGCCCGGAGAATGTCAACCTCAGATAACTCTGTTTCCTGGAACACAGATCCAAAACATGTATTTAGGATGCCTGCAATATCCCTTCATAGACGTAAAAACATAGAAACATAGACTTTGACGGCAGATAAGGACCACTTGGCCCACCCAGTCTGCCCACTTCCCTACCTACTAGATAAGCTGCAGATTCTAGTTAACCAACAGCCTACTTCCTGCAACCCCCAACTATAATTGCCTTGTGTCTGTCCCATGCATGTTTGAATCCCCCCACTGTTTTAGACCCAATGACCTCCTCAGGAAGGCTGTTCCATGTATCCACCACTCTCTCCGTGAAAAAATTTCTCACATTACCTTGAGCCGTCCCCTCTATCTTTAAATTGCCCCTTGTTCTTACACATCTCTTTCTGAAAGATGCTACCCTCCTGGACTTTGTTGATTCCTTGAGGTACTTGAACATTTCTATCATGTCCCCCTGTCTCTCCTTTCATCAAGAGTATACATATTAAGCTCTCTCACTCTCTCTTCATATGGCTTCTGCTGCAGACCCGGCACCATTTTAGTTGCCCTCCTCTGGACTGCTTCCATCCTGTCTATGTCCTTGCGCAGAAGAGGTCTCCAAAACTGCACGCAGTACTCCAGATGGGGTCTCACCAACTGTCTATACAGAGGGATAACCACTTCCCTTTTTCTACTTGTGATGCCCCTTCCTATGCATCCCAGTATCCCCCTGGCTCTCCTTACCGACTTTTCACATTGCTTACCCACCTTTAGGTCATCTGATATGACTACCCCAGGTCCCTTTCCATTTTTGTTGTTGTTAGTACCTCCCCTGCTATTGTGTACTCTTCTTCTGGGTTTTGTTTCCCAGGTGCATTACTTTGCACTTCTTTGTATTGAATCTAAGTTGCCACATGTCTGACCATTCCTCCAACCTCACAAGTCCCTTCACCTTTCTACCCCCTCATGTATCAACTCTGCTTACAGATCTTTGTGTCATCTGCAAAGAGGCATACCTTTCCTCCAGACCCTCTGCAATGTCACCTATAAAGATGTTAAAGAGGACTGGACCCGAGGATGCTGGGCCTGAGGTGCCTCACTAGTAACCCCCCTTTTCGGGAAATGTGTTCCATTCACTATTACCTTCTGTGTCCTGTTGTGCAGCCAGTTTTGCTACCAGGCTACCACCCTGGGACCCACTCCCAGGCTGGCTATATGATTATTAATCTTTTTGTGGGACTGTGTCAAATGTCTTGCTAAAAGTCTAGGTGAGCCATATCCACAGCCCCTCCTGGTCTATTACTTTGGTCACCCAGTCGAAGAAATCAATTAGATTCGTCTGACATGACCTTCCTGCTGTAAATCCATGCTGCTGGGTCCTATGCCCTGCTAGCCTCTAGGTACTCGACAATTCTTTCTTTCAGAAGTGATTCCATCATTTTCCCCACCACTGAGGTCAAACTCACAGGTCTGTAGTTTCCCTTCTGCCTTGCTCCCACTTTTGTGAAGGCGAATCACATCTGCCCTCCTCCAGTCCTCAGGTACCGCCCATCCTGCCATGATCTGTTAAAAGGCATGGTCAGTGGTGTCACTAGGTCTCCTTAGTTCTTTTAGGATTCTGGGGTGAATCCCATCAGGCCCTATTGCTTTGTCCACCTTTAGTTTTAGGAGTTCTTTCAGGACTCTTTCTTCTGTGAATGGACTGGTGTCAACCCCTACCCAGAGTGCTTCTATTGTCTGGTTTAGGTAACTCCTCCTCATCTTCTTTTGTGAATACTGAGCAAAAGTATTCATTCAGTATCTCTGCCTTTTCACTGTCTCCCTCTGCCCACCTCCCCTCTCCTTTATTAATCTTCACTATCCCTCCCTTAACCTTTCTATGCTCCCTAATGTACCTATAAAAGGTTTTATCCCCCTTCTTAACTGAGTTGGCTATTTTTTCTTTGGTTTGGGCCTTTGCTAGTCTGACTGCCTTCCCCACTTCTTTCTGCTTTAATTGATACAGTTCCCTGTCATGCTCCTTCTGTGATTCCTTATACTTTTGAATGCAGCCTTTTTCTCCTTAACCTTTCCTCCCACCTCATTTGAAAACCATAGTAGTTTTTACTCCGCTTTTTTCTTTATTTGTTTCACCACAGAGGCTTGTTGCCTCTATGATGGCAGCTTTTATTTTTCTCCATTGTTCTTCCACCCCTCCTTTTTGGTCATTTGCTAGTGCATTTTTCAGGTATTCACCCATTTTGCCAAAGTCAGCTCTTCTAAAGTCCAGTATCCTTGTTTTTGTATGGCTTATCTCCATGGTTGTGCTCATTGTGAAGCACACTATGCAGTGGTTGCTTGCTCCCAGATGTCTACTGACTTCTAAATTTGTGATCCTCTCTCCATTTGAGAGTACCAGGTCTAATATTGCTCCCTCCCGAGTGGGTTTCCAACACAAGCTGTCTCTAAGGCCTGCCCCTGCAGGCATCGGAATGACCTGCTTTGATGTGGCTGCAGTACCTGTTATCCAGTTAACATCTGCATATTCCAGGTCCCCATCAACAGTATCTCCCTTTTCAGCCATTTGAGAATGTCCTCTATCATTTGTTGTCCATTTCCTCCCTTGAGGCGGGGGGTCTGTATACAACCCTGTGCAGATTGTGATGCCATTCCCTGTCTCAAGGTGACCCAGAGTGCCTCTTGTCCTCCCCCTTTACTTTTTTAGTTCTGTAGCTTTGATCCCTTCCCTTATGTATAAACTACTCACCTCCTCTTTCCCTTCCCTGTCCCTTCTGTAGATTGTGTGACCTGGTATGTTGACATCCCAGTCATGGTTCTCGATGTACCATGTTTCCGTGACTACCACAATATCCAACTGTTCATCTTCCATCAGACTACTAGCTCAAGAAGCTTGTTTCCCGACTATGGGCATTGGTACTCATTGCCCTCCATTTAATGTTGGCTTTATCCTTTTTCCCCATCCCTGTTCTTACTGTCCTCTGTCTATTTTTCCATTTACCACTGTCTTGCCCTGTGTTGAGCTCTGTACCTCAGTGTTTCCCTTACTACCTGCCATGTTTTTGTGGGGGGCTTGAAATTTCCTTCCTTTATTGGCGCCTCCCCCTTGACTAGTTTAAAAGCTTGCCAAAGGCATTAAAACCTATCACCTAGGAGCTTGGTTCCCTGGTGGACAGATGCAGACCATCATGCCAGTATAGACCTTTATCTCTCCAGGTGGCCCCCCCAGTCCCCAATGAAACCAAAGCCCTGTGCTCTGCACCAGTTTTACAACCATTCATTAAACTGCATGGTGTGCAGTACCCTAGCCTCACTCCTGCCGTGGACTGGTATCACCTCTGAGAAGGTTACCGTGCACTACCCATCTGAGGCCCCTCTCCAACTCCACAAATTCATTCTGCACTGCACTGATCCCATGACTAGCTAGGTCATTTGTCCCAAGGTGGACTATGATATCTAGTTCCCTCTCCTGTGATGCTGCTTCTGCAATCCTGAGGATTCGCTTCCTGTCCCTCCAAGCCATGGCACCAGGCAGGCACCTTACTTCCTTCTCCTCTCCCTTTCTCAGGTTTACCCCCCTAAAAATAGAGCATTATGCCTTTGCAGCGGTTACCTCTTTGAGGCTTCAGACTTCCTCCCATTTTCCACTAGTGGTCCTACATGACACATTATAAAAGACATTTTGTTTAGAGAATATAGTTATGAGTTTGACAAAATAAATTTTGTCCAGAGTATCTGCCCCACAGCCAGCTTCCATCCCAATATCTGCCCCATAACCCTTCCACGCCCTAGTATCTGCCACACAATTACTCTCACTCTAGTGTAAGTCCCACAGATACTCAACATTCTGCCCCATAACTGCCCCACACCTGAGTATCTGCCCTGCAAGTACTCCCACCCCTGTATCTGCCTCACAACTACTCCTTACCACAGTATCCACCTGACAGCTACCCCACTACAGTATTGGCACGGCAACTACCTCTCACTCCAGTATCTGCCACACAACTACCTCCACACCAATATTGACCCCATAACCACTCACACACCCCAGTATCTGCTGCACAGCTACCCCACACCCCAGTTTCTACCCCACAACTTCAGAATTTCCATATATCTGCCTTACAATCACCCCACAACCTAGTTTCTGCTCCACAACTATACCATCTCAAGTATCTGCTCCTACACCCACCCCCACACAGGTATCTGATCCACAAAAACCCATATCATGGTATCTACCCCACAACTACCACACACCCCAATATCTATCATGCAACTGCCCCACACCCCAGTACCTACCTCTCATGAAACCCATACCCCTGCATTAGCCCTACATCTAACCCATGCACCAGTATCAGGTACTGAGATGTGAAGTAGTTATGGAGTAGATGCTGAGGTGTCAGAGACAGGCAAATAGGACCTCAGTTTAATGTCTGAACTGAAGGATGGCACCTCCAACAGTATAACGCCCCCTTGTACAGCACTGCATTATCAGTGTTAGGTATTAGCCTTAGTGCCTGGTGCAGGACTAGAACCCATGACCATCCAGTTATCCTGACCTGGACGTGAGAGTGCTATTAACTGAGCCACTGATACAGTGCATGCCTTTCTTAAGCTCAGGTGCTGTCCGTGTGCTGTCCGTGTAGCCTCAAAGAGGTAACCGCTGCAAAGGCATAATGCTCTTACATACAGCCAGTTAAGAATGGGGTGCAGATCCTTAAGTGTTTTAAAGCAGCAGTTTAACGAATAAGGCCTTTTAAGACTATACTGCAGTCTTGCCTCCTGTATTGCTGCCTAGTGAATCGAGTGATTCTTGGATTTTTTTAGAGGACATGAAATAGGTTGCTTTTAGGTTTTAAATACCTTATTTTTCACGCAGTAAATCTGGTGCTGACTTTTGACCTCATGCTGACCAGTCTGCTTGTACATGCTCCTAATAGCTTTCAAAGGTCAAAGTCACATTTATTGCATGCAAAAAAATATATCTGAAATCTTGAATTGAGCCTATTAATTATCCACTAAAAATCTTAAAAATAGCGCAGTTCAGTAGGAGGCAACAAAGAGGGCCAGAATGTGATGCAGCCCTGAAAGACCCTATGCATAGCACCACGACTTTAAAATAAAGTCCCCAGTGTTCCTCTGGAATGGAGAGTCCTCACTGTGACATACCATCTAACTGAGAATGTCCCATGCATTCATTTAACTGCAACAGTAGATCGGGTTCTTCTTACAGAAACAAAAATCAACCTGGAACCTTTATTAATACTTAGCGAAAAGATAGGTCACAGATTTTGGAGATTCTACCCACCACAACAGTCCCTCCAGATCAAGTGCATGTAATCACCCATGAGATTCCCTTGCAGAGTAACATGGCATATATAATTACCAATGATTCCTTTTCAGAGTAACCTGACACATATCATTACCCACGTACTGCATACTCTGTGTTTTCCAGGTCATTACTGAAAACACATTTATTGCCTGTGTATTCACCTGGTTAACATAAAATAAATAAATAAATAAATAATTCATTTTCAGAGTAGCATGGCACAAAGATTCTCAAGAATGAATAAAAATTCTGGCAAACAGGCTATTACCAGTAGTCTCTGACCTAATCCCCCCCCCCCCGACCAGACAGGGTTCTTCAAAGAGAGACAAATTAATAACAGTGTCTGGAGATTTCTAAATATTATATTAGTCACTAAGCACACATTCTCCACTTCCATTGCAATATACTGTTTATAGACACAGAAAAGGCATTTGAGTGCTCATCACAGTTCTATGGACATTCAGTGTTGGAGAACAATTCTGCTCTTCGATTCAATTCAAGATACCAAGCAATAAACAAAGTGAGTGGGACTCTCTCTTTCCTATTTAAGATTTGCAGAGGAACACATCAAGGTTACCCACTCTTGCCACTTTTTATTGCACCCAGTATAGAACCCCTGGAAGAGACACTCTGGTGCACATCTAAGATAACCAGCATTACAGTGTGAAGGGGATGCTGTACTGTCTGGGTGTCTGCCCTTGGGATGAGACATTAAACCAAGGTCCCATTAGCCTGTCCTGACAGTTGTTTAGGTGGACAGTAAAGATCCATGACGCTTGTTGAGAAGAGTAAGGAAATTTGCTGGTGTTCTGGCCACATTTCTCCCTTCTCTAAAAATACCACCAACAACTTTATGTGATTCAGTTTCAGCTGATTTCCATCTGTATCTCCCTTCCCCCAAAATGAGTCTGAAAATAGGCAGAATTATCTGGTCCTCCTTTCCTGGTCAACAAAAACAAATAAATATCGCTATATGCAGGCAATCCCTTAATATACTTAGATGACCCTGTCATGTCATTTCCCCATCCCATGAAAACACTGGTGGTATTTGAAGAAATATCTGGGTTTACGATGAACAAAGATAGATTGGAGTGACTACTTCTTGGCGGGAAAATAACTGCAGTGTTGAAACAGATGAATCCCTGAAATGAGTGACTACGTTGCTCAAATACCCAGACATTTTTCAGCTGTAATGTATTAATTTTACTCCACTACTAAACTTAACTACAGCAGAACTAAAGCATTGGTCTGATTTCCTATTATCAAAATGGGGATTGGGGCTGCCCTAATAATCATGATCCTGCCAAGATTCCTACACTGTACATATTCCAGGTTCTTCCTGCGGAAACCCCCCATCTAGTTTGTGGAAAATACTCAGACAATCTTTTTCAAAATTCATACAGGATAAAAAGTAACCTAAAATGAAATGGGCAGTTGTACTAGAAGATAAAAAACAGATGGCTCAGACTCCCAATCTTAAATACACTATCAAATAGCCCAAATATCACAGTTCCTTGGATGGCTTACCAAGGAGATTGGACTACTTCACACAAATCATTTTCAGTATGGATGACATCAAGATTTGCTACAGAGTGGACACTCTGGGGGGGAAGGGAGGTAGTGCAAAGGATGGTAAGAGATTTAAAACAGCTGGAGGAGCAGTGAAAAGTTTGGCAGCTAAGCTTTAATGTAAAAAAGTGCAAAATAATGTACTTGGACCACAGAAATCTGGGGCTGGAGTACAAAATGGGGGGAGAGATACTTGCAACAACCAAGTGGGAAAGGGAGCTGGGGTAGTCATATCGGATGACTTAAAGGTGGCCAGATAATATGACAAGGCAACTGAGAGAGCTAGTGGGATGCTGGGGTGTATAGGTAGGGGTATCACCAGCTGGAAGAGGAAAGTGGTGTTGCCCCTATACAGGTCAATGGTAAGACCCTACCTGGAGTACTGTGTCCAGTTTTGGAGACTACATCTCAGGGAAGACATAGACAGAGTCGAGGTAGTTCAGAGGAGGGTTACCAAGACAGTGCAGGGTCTGTATCAAAAGTCCTACATGGACAGGCTAAAGGACCTCAACATGTACACCCTGAAGGGGGAGATGATTGAGACCTTTAAATACTTCAGAAGGGTGAATAAGATACAGGTGGGAGGTATTTTCCAGAGAAAAGGATGCTCTAAAACAAGGGGTCATGATGTGACACTGGAAGGGGGGTAGGTTCAGGAGAGATGTGAAGAAATACTTCTTCACAGAAAGGGTTGTGGATGCCTGGAACAGCCTTCCAGTGGAGGAGGTGGGGGCAAAAACAGTGGTAGGAGTCAAAAAAGTCTGGGATAGTCACAAGGTAATCATAAAGGAAAGGAAAGGAGTGGAAGAGACAGTGTCATAGACCAAGGAGGGTCTGCAGCAAAAGCAATCACAATGAAAATGGGCAGACTGGATGGGCCAAGCAGCCTTTATCTGCTGTCAGTTTCTGTGTTTTTATGATACCTTCACACCTGACACTTTCTGACCTCTCAACCAGTGGATAAGATAAAAAAAAGAGAGTCCCCACCCCATTGTTGCAACATATATCATTAGTGACACAACACCCAAAGACAAACTATGGTGGTTAATGACAGAAGAAATTTGCCCAGTAGGTGAAATTAGGTTTAAGTGGAACAAAGAATTGGATCATTCTATTTCTTCTAAACCATGGAGCACAGTCTGGAAAGTTGTTGGGGATATGACAACAACCACAAGCTGAAAAGAATTCAGCACAAAGGTGGTCAGTTGATTCTTTCATACTCCTACAATAACAAGACTATAACATCACATACACCGATCTTTGCTGGACATAATGTTGTTAAAGGGTGCACATACTGTACACATATTTTTTGGACATGTTCAGTTCTTCTCCTTTATTGGGAAATAATCCACCAGGCAACTGAAGCCATCTTTCAAAAACCTGTGTAATGGACCTTCCATACTACAATTTTGGGAACTGCCCCTTCATCTATCTCCATGAACAGTGGGAAATATCTGCAATATAGTCATGGTAACGTCACTAAAGGTTTTGACATGTAACTGATTGAACAAACTTCCCTCTGCTAAAACTGAATGGTGGGCTATTGTAAACCAATGAAATACATCATTGCCCAGTTACATCTCCGACTTGATAAGTATAGAGCCACATGGCTCCCTTTTCTACACTACAGTGCACAAGAAGAAAACCTGTCGATGTTAGATTAACTCTGAAGATAATTTCAATGCCACATCAGTCAAGACATCCTTTGTCTCTCCTCCCCTTGGGTGCTATCTTCTTCATTTTCATGCCAATGTCCTGGAAGGCCAGATTAAGGGGATAATTGTCGTTAACTGGGTGATACTCCTTGATTAAACAATGTGTACTCTCTTTTGCATATCTAAAAAAAACATATAGGCAATAGGTCTTGGGGTAAGACAGTATATTACAGACTGTATGGACCAATGGTCATTTTCTGCTGTTTAAGTTTCTATCTGTCTTACTTGCATTGTGTGCTACCAGACCTATCTTGTAGCCTGGGCACAATTTCTCAAGTAGTACCGCAGTATTCATGTACCGTGCTGAATAAAAGTGAAGTTTAAAAAAATAGCATGGCAGATATCATTACACATGACTCCCTTGCAAAGTAACATGATGTATATGATTACTCAGGATTCCCTTTCAGAGTTACACAGCACATACCATTACTCATGATCCCTTTACAGAGTAACATGGTACATGCCATTACCGATGATTCAGTTACAGAATAACACGGCACATATTACCCATGTTTCCCATACAGAGTAATATGGCACAGATTATTGCACAAGATTCCCTTAGAGAGTAACATGGCACCTATCATTACCCATAACTCCCTTGCAAAATAATATCCCACAAATAATTATTCACTAGTCAAATGCAAAGTAACATTACCCATGATTCCCTTGCATAGTAATACGACATAAGTCATTACATATGATAACATTGCAAAGTAACATGTGACAATGCTCCACTTGTTGGGTTTCATGGCAGCATCTACAGTATTTTTGTGGTGTCACTAGCATGGTTGCACATGCAGATTCCTCTGTAGATCCTGCAGTCTCAGTGTACTCAGGCACATCAGTCCCTTGAGTACCATATCAGAGTATGTCCTCCTCACTGGAGAGAACTGTTATGGTGGTGGTCCAGGCAGCATCTGCTGCTGGAGGCCCAGTTCCATGAACCACCTCTTCAGGCAGTCCTCACTATGGATGCTTCCAGCCTAGGATGTGGTGTTCATTTGGAGTCCTTCCAAAACCAGGGTGTCTGGGCCCCTGTGGAGAGGAATCACCACATCAACGTCCTAGAAATGAGGGCAGTACTAGATCAGCTGCAAGCCTTCACACTGAACTGCGGGAATAAAACCTTTCTGGTTCAGACAAATAATGTGTCATGTTCTGTCTGAGCAAACAAGAGTGAATCACTGCTACCCTTGTTGCAGGGAGGAAATCAGAGTTTGGGAGTGGGCCTTTGAGCATAATGTTAGCTGTCAGCATTGTACCTTGCAGGGCTACAGAACTTTCTCGCCACTACTCTCAGCCACTCTGTGGCACAGCTTCACATGTGGGAACTTCAGATAGATGCGCTGAAGCTTTTGTTCCAGTAGTGGGTTGGCTAGAGCTGAACTTTTCTGCATCCCCACACAAAGCAAAAGTGACACTTTTCTGTTTACTCACTCCAGGGCCTGGAGATTTTTGGTGAGATATATTGACCCTCTGTTGAAGGGGGAGGTCTCTGTATGCATGCCCTCTGATTCTGCTGCTTTAGCAGACATTGGTCAAGTTCAAGAACAATTTTGCCACCATGATTCTGGTGGCTCCTCTGTGTCCCAGACACATATGGTTTCCCATCCTGTGGGACATGGGTATGGTGCCTCTGTTTCGATTACTCCTCAGCTGAGGTCTGCTGTCAAGGCAAGCTGCTGCTGCACCCTAATCTTCCATCACTGCAGCTCCATGCATGGTTCCTGAGGACATGGAGGGTGCTGGTTGTGGTGTCTGTCATGTCAGCAATCCATCTAGTGCCCAGAAAGACTTCCACTTAACACATGTACTACTTAGTGGAAGTGGTTCAGTACCTAGTATCAGTTCAAGTCTCTGGACCCATTTCACTGTCCAGTCCAGCGAGTCTTGGAATAACTGTTCCACCTTTCCCAATCTGGGTTGTAACATTTTTCCTTTGTGGTGCATTTTTGGCTGTTTCAGCCTTTCATGCACCCGTTGATGGGGAGAATGTTGCTCAGCTGGCGGTCTCCCACAGATACTTGAAGGGGATCCTTCACTCATACCTCATGGTTTGCATACTAGTGCCAGCCTGGGAACATAACCTGGTCCTTGGTGCCCTAACCCAGCTTTGTTATGGAACTGAGAGGGTCTAGAATGTAAGCAAGACTGTAAGGCGCCAAAACTCCTTATAAATAGTTAGCAAAGGTTGACATCAAAACCTCAGATAGTACAAAGTAGTCATTGTTTCATTACCCAGAACTGCCTTTCAGAGTAAAATGGCACACAGAATTACCCATGATTCCCTTTCAAAGAAACATTGTTAGATATTTTACATCATAAAGCACCATGCCAAAAGCTCAAGGTACTAAACAATGATTTACAAAAATATTACACAACTATACAATACAAATCACACAAGAGGGGGAAACAGCGCTACAAAAATAGATAAAAACAGACATTTAAGTGCAGTAATATACACAGTGATGCGGGACTAGCAGCTGAAAATTTAAGCAGCATGGCTAAAGTCATTCCAAAGAAGCTTGCTCCATAAGATATTTCTTCAACTTGAATTTAAAAAAGCCAAACAAAGGCGAGATTTGCACAGACAGATCACAGAAAACTAATATCAATGGTCATTTTTCTGCTGATTGTCCGATTAAATATGGGGTACCCCAGGGCTCCATCATGGGCCCGCTCCTGTTCTCACTCTTTATCAATAATCTCCCTTCCATCTGCCAAACCACCCAACTAGTCCTTTACGCTGATGACGCGGCCCTCTACTGCAACGACACTAACCTGGACACAGTGTTCAGTAACTTGCAGGCTTTCAGCAAGCTACACACTTGGTTCTGTACCAAAGGCATGGGTCTCAACTCCAAGAAGAGCAAGTTTATGATCTTCTCTGGCCCAAGAAAAGCCCCAGTCATGGGCTGATCTCTCTCAGACAATCTTGGTAACATCACAGAACAAATCTACAAATTCAAATACCTTGGACTGTACTTCGACCCTCACCTGACCTACAATACACATATTACCAACCTCATCAAGGAAATCCATATGAGGCTAAGTCTCTTATACTGAATCAGAAAGTTCCTCATCCCCGTCACCAGACTACACCTCATCAGCTCCTTCTCTTGCCCCTCCTTGATTATGGCTCTGTTGTCTACTCCCCCCAACTTATCCCCCCTTTTCTCCAAACTCAGGACTACATACAATAATATCATAAAATCATGAATGGCCTTCCCTGGCTGACCCATCACTGTACCCTCTATGCATTCCTCAACTGGCTCACCGTTGAAGGCAGGTTCCAACTTAAAATGCTGTCTTTCCTACACAAGGTTCACTGTAACCTGCTGCCAATCAACGTTAACTCCCTTTTCCCCTTATCAGTTCTCAAGGGCAGTACAAGAGGGGCCATCTGTCATATCTTTGACACCCCTTTTTACCACACCAAGCATGCGCAGAACTCCCTCACATACAAGGGTCCTAAGTTTTACAATAAACTGCCCCCTGAACTTCATACCTGTAGTTCAATTTACTTATTCACCTCTTCCCTCATGGACCTCCTCCTCCAATCCACCACCTGTGCCTGCCCCGGTAGGTAACCGGCTGCGAATGTCCACCAACCTTTGAGTTACTTTAGAGTTTATATGTGTCTGTATATTGCCTCTATTGTTGTGTGCTCTGTATTTTTTTAATCTAGATGATCCTGTCATATATACTGTTCCTATTGTAAAGACCGTAAATTTTTGCAAATATTATTTTTACCTTTTTCTCTGTATCATCGAATTTCTGTACCACTGGACATTTGTGAAAATGAGCATTTTTGCTCACATATTTCCAAGTAAAAAAAAAATTAATTGAATTTGGAGGTCCAGGGGAAGTAAGTTCCAGAAACACATCACATTTAATTTGACAGGATTTTCTTTCAGTGTACGATGGTATACAAAGGAAGGCACTCCCTGGGGTGGTGCGTCAGAGATGTAGTTGATTGTTTCTGGAGGGCACGGCTTAGTCCCACCCACCCCGCCCTCACCCCACCCACCCCAAGTGCATAATTTTCTTTATATCAGGGTTCTGACATCACTTCCCAAAAGTGCAAAGGACATACACCTGTTCATATCCTTAAAGGCACGGCATGCTGAAAATGGGGTAAACACACTCACACACTTGCGTACACTAAAAAACAACAAAATGCATCTTAGACAGGAAGGGAGACAGACATGTGGGGAGTGGTGCAATGCACTGGCTGTGGAGTGGCAGTCTTCTGGGAGACATTCTGGAGGCTGTATTGCTGCCCTATTTGCAGGCACCTCTCTGGTTTGAGGGAGGAGGAGGTTGCCCATCTCCATGCTGACCTGGCAAGGATTTGGGAAACCTCCTCCCCCACCCAGGGACCACCCAGGCCACCACTGCCTCAGAGATTGCCAAGAAAGAGGAGCGTTGGACCACAGTGGGCTCAGGGAGGGTGAGGGTGGCGGAACAGAGGCGCATCCCTCCAGTTGTGCCTCTCCACAATTCATTCACCATTCTGGCAGAGTGTGGTTCCTCTATGGAGGCACCCACAGTGGAGACCAAGGATTATGCTGGGAACCTCCACAAAGGAGACCCACAGGAGGGTGGCATGGGACCCCACTGAGGAAGGAAACAACTCCTGGTGGGGGACTCAGTTGTTAGAGGGGTAGAACTGGGGAAGGGAGGGGAGAGGGAGGTAAGGTGCCTGCCCAGTACCATGGCTTGGAGGGACAGGAAGCGAATTCTCAGGATCATGGGAGCAGCTGCACAGAGAGGGAGCTGGATGTCATTGTCCATCTTGGGACAAATGACCTGGCTGGGAATGGGATCAGAGCAGTGCAGCAGGAGTTTGTGGAGTTGGGGAGGGGCCTTAGACAAGTAGCACGCACAGTAACTTTCTTGGAAGTGCTACCTGTTTATGGCATGGGTGAGGCTTGGGTACTCCACACCATGGGATTCAATGACTGGTTAAAAAACTAGTGCGGAGCTCAGGGTTTTGGCTTCATTGGGGACTGAGGGTCCACCTGGAGGGATACAGGCCTATCCTGGCATGATGGTCTGCATCTGTCTGGGAGGGGAACCAGGATCCTAAGTGATAGGTTTAAATGCTTCATTGGCAAGCATTTAAACTAGCCAAGGGGGGAGGCACTGAAGAGAAGCAAGGAAATCCCAACTCCCCCACACAGCAGGGTAGTTAGTGAAGTAGACACAAAGGTAGACAAGTTCATAGGGAGCAGGACAGGGATAAATCCAGAAAAAGGCAAAGGCAGTAAGGACAGGGATGGGCCTTAAAGGTGTAAGGTCATTAAAAAAAGAAGGGCGATGAGTACCAATGCCCATAGTCTGGGTAACAAGCTCCCTGAACTAGTAGCCTTGATGGAAGAGGGACACCTGGGTATTGTGTCAGTCACAGAAACATGGTACACAGAGAACCATGACTGGGATGTCAACATACCAGGGTGCACAATCTACAGGAGGAACAGGGAGGGTTAAAGAGGAGGAGGAATAGCTCTCTACAAAAGGGAAGGAATCAAAGCAACAGAAGTAAAGGGTAATCAGGGAGGGGAGGAGGCACTGTGGGTCACCCTGGAGACAGGAAATGGCACCACAATCCACACAGGGGTTTACAGACCCCCGTCCCAGGGGGAGGCAATGGATAGGGAAATGAAAGAAGGAATCCTTAGAATGGCAGAAAAGGGAGAGATATTGTTGCTGGGGGACTGAATATGCTAGATGTTACCTGGAGCACCTTTACTGCAGCCATATCCAAGACCAGGGTCATTCTTGATGCCCTACAGGGGGCATGCCTCAGACAGCTAGTGCTGGAACCCACTCAGGGGGGAGCAATCTTAGACCTGATACTCTCAAATGGGGGCAGAGAGAGGATCTCAGATTTAGAAGTGGGTAGCCATCTGGGACAAGCAACCACCAAACAGTATGGTTCACAATAAACACAACTGTAGAGTCAAGCCATACAAAAGCAAGAGTATTGGACTTTAGGAGGGCTGATTTTGGCAGAATGGGAGAGTGCCTCAGAAAAGCACTAGCAAACAGGCAAGAAGGAGGGGTGCAAGAACAAAGGGGAAAATCAAAACTGCCATCACAGAGGCAACAAGCCTTTGTGTAAAGCAAATCAACAAAACAAAATGAAGTAAAAAGCCATTACGATTCTCAAAAGAGGTGGTGGGGAAGGTTAAGGAGGAAAGGATAGCATTCAGGAAATAAGGAAACAAAGAAGGAGCAAGACAGAGAACCATATCAGTTAATGCAGAAAGAGGCAGGGAAGGCAATCAGAGTAGCAAAGGCTCAAACTGAGGAAAAGATAGCCAACTCTGTTAAGAAGGGTGATAAAACCTTTTATAGGTACATTAGGGAGCGAAGAAAGACCAAGGGAGGGATACTGAGGCTTAATAAAGGGAAGGGAATGTGGGCAGAGGGTGACAGTGAAAAAGCAGGGATAATGAACAAATACTTCTGCTCAGTATTCACAAAAGAAGAGGAGGAGGAGGAGGTACCTAAACCAAACAATAGAAACACTCTGGATAGGGGGGTCAATTCCAGTCCATTCACAGAAGAAAGGGTTCTGAAAGAACTCTTAAAACTGAAGGTGGACAAAGCAATGGGGCCTGACAGGATTCACCCAAGAATTTAAAGAACTAAGGGTAGTACTAGTGACACCACTGACTACCCTCTTTAACAAATCATGGGAGGATGGGGAGGTACCTGAGGACTGGAGGAGGACGGATGTGATTCCACTTCACAAATGTGGGAGCAAGGCAGAGGCAGGAAACTACAGACCTGTTAGTTTGACCTCAATGGTAGGGAAAATGATGGCATCACTTCTGAAGGAAAGAACTGTTGAGTACCTAGAGGCCAGCGGGGCACAGGACCCAAGGTAGCATGGATTCACAGCGAGAAGGTCATGTCAGACAAATCTAATAGATTTGTTTGACTGGGTGATCAAAGTAGTAGACCAGGGAGGGGCTGTGGACATGGGGGCCTACCCAGACTTTAGCAAGGCATTTGACACAGTCCCACACAAAAGATTAATATACAAGTTAGCCAGCCTTGGAGTGGGTCCCAAGGTGGTAGCCTGGGTAAACACTTGGCTGGAAAACAGTGTAACAACTAGGAGGCGCTATCCCAAGGACTACTACCCCTGCCTGACTTGCCTGACTTGCCTCCGCCCAAAGTTCGGGGTTAAGACAGTCTGTTATGACTTGGTCACAGCCCTCTGGGTCACTGCAACCCTCCTTGCTTCCCACTAGTGGCCCACACAGGTCAATCACAGTACCCTGGCAATATACACTTACCCTCAGGCTTGGTTCAATCAGCTGGCTCTGGGGACCCCCGTAGAGTAAGATGCAATTAGACAATAACCACCTGTACAGTAACTTAACATAGACACACAGGTCAGTCAGTATACCTTTGCAAAACAATCAATCTGATTTATTTAGGGGGAGAGAACAGGGACTGGGGGAATCAGGTTAATTAGCTTACCACTCTAATATATATATATATATATGTATATATCTAGGGCACTGTGCACAGACCTAACCTATAAGTCACTGTCTCCGGATACCCAGGCAATAGAAGGCTAGCCTCTCAATGCAGTTGGTTGGAGCCCTGACACCGAAAACAAGCACTGGATTCCTAAGAGGATTAAGTAGAGCCAGCAGGCTCAGTCCGTGTAGCCAGTAAAGCAGCCGGACAAATCTTGCCCTTACTATGCACATCTGACCGGGAGCTAACCTGATTTAGTACTCACAACTCAGACAGAAAAATGCTCTCACACCACTTGCAGGCCAGGGCCTGGGATTCAGGCACTTCTCCACTCATTTATGTGAAGAGCAGAGGGGTACCATACCAGGCAGCTGCTGTATAATCCCGATCACTTTCACTACCGAACACCGGGCCCAAACGATGCAGCTTCACTTGTCCTGACAGACCAAGCGCGACTGAAGCAGATTCTCCAGTCCTCTACAGGGTAAGCCTGGTAGGTAGCTGCACTTTTGCACAGCCTCCTCTGACCGCTGCCTAGCGGATTTAATCCGAAATGGCTGGCGTTCAATTCGCCAAGATCTAGCCTTCCACACGCGCTTCCCACGCGAAAATTAAACAGCGCAGGAGCCCAGAGCTCCTTCCTTGCTCACAACTACAAAGACTCTTCCCCTTGGCAGTGTGGGCAAGGCCTCTCAGTTCGGGCGCAACCCGATCCCATTGGTAGGCTGCAGATGCCAGTCACTTATTTTGCCCCCCACTGGTGCAAAAAGGCGCTGTAGTCCAGAACTCCATGTCCCAGAATTACTGACTGTATTCCCTATGGCCAGCTGGCTCCAAAATGAGTCCTGATTCTGGTTGGCTCAAATGGTCTCCATTTTAGTGTCCCCCCCACCAATTGGCCCATCTCAAAAGTCCAGGTCCAAAGTGGCGGGACCAAACACACAGAGTCCCAGCTGCAATGAAAGCAGGTTAAACAAACTACAATTTCACTAATACTTTAAATGATCACAGCCAAACAGTTACATCTGTCAGATAGGCTCCTGTTGTGCTTTCAGTGACTATGAAATGGAGCGATTACACCGCAGCTCAGGTGGGATTCGAGCAGGGAAATACCAGTCCCCCCATACAAACCCGCTGGAGCCTGCGAGCAGGCAGCTCTTAAAGAGACAATACTGGAGGCTTTAAAAGCACTCACAATGGCCACATTTTGGGCGGCATTGTGCCAAACACCAATTAGGCAAGGAGCTATTAAGCAGTTCTGGGAAGGCTTTTGGGAACCCCCATTTGTAGGGGGTTACAACAGGATGCAGAGGGTAATAGTAAACTGAGTCCACTCTGAAGAAACGAGGGTTACTAGCAGGGTACAGCAGGGTTCGGTACTGGGACCGGTCCTCTTTATGTCTTTATAAGTGACATTGTGGAGGGTCTGGAAGGAACAGTATGTCTCTTTGCAGAAGACACAAAGATCCATAACAGGATTGATACACAGGGTGGGGTGGAAAGGATAAGAAGGGACTTAGCAAGGTTGGAAGAATGGCCAAATGTATGGCAGCTTAGATTCAACGCAAAGAAGTGCAAAGTAATGCACCTGGGAAACAAAAACCCAGGGGAAGAGTACACAATGGGGGTGAGATACTAACAACAACAAAAATGGAAAGGGACCTGGGGGTAGTCATATCAGATGACCTAAAGGTGGGCAAGTGATGTGAGAAGGCAGTAAGGAGGGCTGGGGAGATACTGGGATGCATAGGGAGAGACAACACCAGTAGAAAACAAGTTGTCTGTACAGACAGTTGATGAGAGCCCATCTGGAGTAATGTGTGCAGTTCTGGAGACCCCATCTCTGCAAGGACATAGACAGGATGGAGGCTGTTCAGAGGAGGGCAACTAAAATGGTGCATGGTCTGTACCAGAAGACATATGAAGAGAGACTAAAATAGCTTAATATGTATACCCTCAAGGAAAAGAGGGAGAGGGGGACATGATAGAAACTGTCAAGTACCTCAAGGGAATCAACAAGAGGGTAGCATCTTTCAGAAAAACAGATGGGCAAGAACAAGGGGGTACAATTTGAAGATAGATTGGGGATGACTCAGAGGTAATATTAGGAAGTATTTTTTTCATGGAGAGGGTTGTGGATGCATTTTTGAATATCTCACCCAGAGTGTAAAAATAACAAGATAAAAGAGCAGTGACAATGGCAAACTCACAAGGTGGAACAATGAGTAGCATAAATGTACAATATAAAGTAACAACAGTGCAGGATAATACAGGCAGTAATATTACAGTAACGGTGGGCTTGTTTCCCCGCTCTATCTCCCATCTACTGTCACCTGTAATCTAGAGAGATTTTGACACACATTATCCAAGATTATCTTTCAGAGTCAAATGACACATATCGTTATCCAAAATTCCCTTTCAGAATCACATGACACATATTATTCGGGATTATCTTTTAAAGTCATATGACATATATAATTATCTGTGATTCCCTTTCAAAGCAAAATGATGCATATCATTACCTAGGATTCCCTTTAAAAGTAGCGTGACACATATTATTACTCAGAATTCCCTTTCAGAGTCACAGGACAGGACGCATACTATTGCTCATGAGTAACATGGTACACAGACAGTGTCCAGACAGACACTTGCTGCAGTTTACGGCACACAGATATACTGCGCAGAAAATCAGTGCTGCTGGCACAGTTCAATAAACACCAATAAAGTATCTGTCTAGTCTTACAAGAACTTGTCAAATGTAAACATTATACATTGCCCAAACACTAACTTGTGCCAAGAGCATGTTGCACTCTCCTTAAACAATTTAAAAAAAAAAAAAAGACTAGCTTACACCAGGCACAACTGTTCAGGAAAAGGAGGAGAGTATCTCATGCGGCAATCCCAGAGAACAACATTTGCAATACTTTCTTAGTTTTCCAACTCTGTCACCCATCTATCCTTACCTGTATCCTCGAGGGATTTTGTACTGAATGTCCCTCTTAGTTCAGCTTCCTTTAAAGGGGAACAGTCAGCATAAAGGGCCCCACACTCAAACTACAAATCCCAGAATCCCCTACATCTGACATCAGAGCAGTAGTGCAGCGGTGGGAGATTCAATCATCTGCAGATTAGAGTTTATATAAGCTCTAACAGGCTATTAAATCTCCCACTGCTGCCTACTGCTCTGATGTCAGCTGCAGGGGATTATGGGATTTGTAGTTAGAGAAGATATCAGCTGAGAAGTAAGTCAAATTAGACTATACAGTTTACTATACTACAGTAAACAGTAAGTACACCAAAATGTGTTTTGCACACAAAGTGCACATTGGGACCAGCACCACACTCCAGTGTGGGGCTCTTGGTGCTGACTGTTCACCTTTAAGAATCCCCCATTGGTGCCAGAAGGGTTGCAGAATCAATAACCCTGCCTGTCTCCACTGTATGAATGTAACCTCCTGTAAATAACAACTGTTTATTGATTGTCACTGTTATAAATTTACCTTTCAACTATGTTCTCCTGCTGTACTACTCGTTATGATATCTGCTCTACGTACATGTAACTAATCCCAGGTCGCCCCTGAAAAAGGGACCTCTGGTTCCAGTATGTCTACCCAGTTACTAAAATGAAATAAACAAACACATAAATAAATAAATCTTCCTCCAAGCATCACCCACTGGTGTCTGTGGAGAAACAGCATCACCACCTGCTTCCTCCAAGCATCACCTACTGGTTTTAGTGAGGTAACAGCATCACTATGAACATTCTCCAAGCATCATTCACTGTTGGCTGGAGGTTACAGCACATTACTGCAAGCTTCCTCTAGAATTACTCACTGGTGTCAGTGGAGAATAAGCATTACTACCAGCTTCCTCTGAGCATTGCTCACTGGTGTATCTGGGGTAACAGCATCAACACCAGCTTTCTTCAAGACCCACCTGTGACATTAGTGGGGTAATACCACCCCCACCAGCTTCTTTTAAGCATCTTCCACTGGTGTCAGTGGGGCCCAAGTATCAACACCAGCTTCCTTCGAGCCACCAACTGGTAGCAGTGGGGTCGTGGTATCACCACACGCTTCCCACAGGCATGACCAAGTCGGAAGACCCACCTGACAGATCTTCTTGGGGGAGGAGAGGCACAACTCTCTGCAGCAGCATAGCCTCTTGGTGCCCCTTTGAACATGGCACTTTCACAACAAGTCTGGAGGATGTGGAGAGTCCCTTGGATGGGTGGAGTATGTATCTCCTCCTGTGAGGGGGATGGGTTGGAGAATAAAAGCAGGAACATGGAGGAACAGCTCCAGTGGAAGATGCTGCCTGGATCCCTCACCCATTTGGCGATGCTGACTGCCTATACCCCATTCTCTGCATGACCCTAGTCACAGCATGGATCACATCTACACTGTTCTCAGTGTTAATGCAGGTTAAAGGAGCAGTACAGTCAGAATTCATAAAAACTTATATTGTGCACAGTTTTTTTATTTGTGTGTGTAGCCCTGGTGTCCTTCTGTTTGTCTGCTATTAGGAATTTCTTCTAAATCAGCCTGCTAGTTTGTTTTACAGTAGTTTTATGGCCTGTGGGGATCTCCATGGTGGCAAGATTTATTGCTGTCCTCTTTCCTCCAATGCCTCCTGAACTCAGCAAGTACTGGTTTAAAGTCAATTTATAAAGCAATGCTGTGATATTAAGAAACTTTCCTTACCCAGTGAGCACCAATGGCTTAATTTACAGTTTAGCAAATGCTTAAGGGCTAACTGAGTGGGTTATTCTGTAAGAAAACAGTTGGAGTATTTACTAATTATAGAACTGATGATCCAGGATGATTTGTGTGCTTTTTATGGATGTGTGTTGTTTGATGAAATGAAAAGTTTTAAAAGCAAAACATTTACTTCTGCTGGCCAGACCTCACACGCACACATTCACACACGCACGCACCATGCACGCACACCCCCCCCCAAAAAAAAAATACTGAATTAGAGCTATTTTGTGGAGGCCAGAACATCAGGCTTCTTTCTCTAGTACTTGCTGAATCAGTGGTCCTGGACACATTACTGTCACATGGGACAGGAAGCACTGTAGGAAAAAAAAGAGCAATAAACTTTGCTAAGATGGAGATCCCCAGGGGCCATGAAACTACCATATAACTAGCAGGCTAATTTAGAAAAAAAAGCTAATAGCAAACAGAGGGAAGAACACACCAGGACTACATGCACAAATCAAAATAATCTGCACAACATATGTTTTTTTGCAAGTTTTGACTGTTCTACTCTTTTAAGGCAACCATGTGGGTCTAAAACTGTATTCTAGCCTATCTCTGAGCAGGATTAGAACACTGTTTTAGAACAGAAATTGTAGCACATTCTTACTATGCTATAGTCCGGATACAAACCTTTAAAAACATTTTAATGGAGTTAAAGCAGTTAAAAAGGTACAGTGCTTAGTGTACAAGGACTTGGTGTGAAGCCTGTTGTTTGCAAAAGGTGGGGATGTGGGGTTACTGTTCAACCTGCTTTGTTTGGGAGGAGGGGCTACTGTGAAACTGTTTTTGGACAAGTTATGGCTGTGGCTGGCAGTTTAGCTCAGAAGGCAGAGTAACAAGCTGTGAATGAGCTTGGTATGTCCAGCAAATCTGGGTTTGATTCCCACAACCTCCACTTGGATACTGTGCAACTCCGAGCACTCACTTAACCTTTCCAATGCTGCCAGGTCACCCCTAAAAACAGGAACTTGGGCCTACTGCACCTTACCTGGTTACCAAATAAAAAAAGAAAACTGTGAAAATTGTTTTTCTCTGGGGGGGGGGGAGTATGTCCACATGAACCTGGACTGGGTTACAAGATCAATGGACAGGGGCAGACAGTGGATGTCCTATACCTGGACTTCAGTAAGGCATTTGATTTTACCACATGGGATGCTGATTAACAAACTCAAGGACCTGGGTTTAGGGGCCAAAATGCTGGGGTGGATCAAGAGCTGGCCAAAGGACAGAAACCAGAAGATGGGGGGGACTGTCAAACCGAGGCCCGTAACCAGTGGGGTCCCACAGGGTTCAGTACTAGGACCTGTGCTATTCAACATCTTTATTGGTGACATAGCAGAGGGGGTCAAAAGTAAGATCTGGCTATTTATGGACGATGCTAAGCTATGTGGGAGGGTAGATACAGGGAAGGGAAGACAGGACTTAAGGGAGGATCTGGCTAGGCTGGAGAAATGGTCGGGCATCTGGCAGTTGGGTTTCAATGCTAAGAAATGCAAGGTCACACCCGGGTGCCAGGAATCCAAAGGCTGGATACTGGCTGGAGGAATACAGGTGACAGCCACAGAGGAGGAGAGGGACCTGGGGTTGATGGTCAGGGGAGATATGAAACACTCATCACAATGCCTTAAGGCAGCAGCCAAAGTAAACAAATGCTGGGCTGTATTGCCAGGGGAATCACCTCTAGGAGGAAGGAAGTCATTATGCCACTGTACAGGTCACTGGTGAGACCACACCTGGAATACTCTATGTAGTTCTGGTGCCCTTACCTGAAAAATGATATCAAACTTTCGGAGGGGCCCAGAAGAGGGCAACCAAAATGATCCTGGGCGGGGGGGGGGCAGAACATAAGAGTAGAGGCTGAAGGAGCTTAACATGTACTCCTTGGAGGACAGAAGAGAGAGGGTGGACATGATAGGGACCTTCAAATACCTAAAGGGCATAAACAGGGTAGGTACAGAGGGCATCTTTAACTTAAGAAAGGATGATGCAACAAGGGGGATGGCCTGAAACTGGTGGGGGGAAGATTCAAGAAGGAATTTAAGAGGAACTTTTTCACTGAAAGGTTGGTGAAGGGGGTGGAATGAGTTGCCAGAAGAGGTAGTGGGAGCAAAGATGGTGGCCAGTTTCGGGGGAGGGGAGTGGGACAGGGTGACGAAGAAAATTAGGACAGAAGGGGGTATTTCTTGGAAGTGGAAGGAGGGGATGATAGAGAGGTGGATGACTCCAGGTGGAGTGGGGGAGGGGGACACTCCAGGGATTTAAAGGAGCTGTGCACTCGAGCGGACTAGATAGACCTTAATGGCCTGTTTCTCCCGGCAAATTCGTATGTTCATATGTGAACCTGAGAAGAAAATAATCAGCTTAGGTTCAGGGGGTCTCTTTAGTATGGCATCTCTGGGGTAGGTGCGAGTGACTGATTATTTTTGAGGCTGTTTTTTTCTTATACTGTATCAGCTTCTTGTGAGTGTATAGGCAGTCTTTGCCCAAGCCTTTCCAAATCTCTGCACATTTCTCTTGCTCCGTCAGCTAGTGACTTTTTCTGTGATACAGTTCTGATAACTGGTTGACATTTTTTTCAAACTGCATTTTTTGTTTCAAATGTTACTATGGTAATTGTGGATGCTAATAAGACATTGTTCTGTAACCCTCTCTTTTGGCTGGCTCTAGTTTGTTGCTTTTTATCCAACTGCTGTTTCTAAGGAAAGGAAATGTCTGCATGTTTGTTTATTGATTACATGTGTAAGCCAAAGTCTGGTTACCTGTTTTCTAATCCATACTCGATTGCTCACATGATGATACATCAGGTGAAACTTGGTGCATCCTCAATACCGTCATAAAGTTGCCAGGGACGGGTAACTTTTCCCAGATTTGAATCAGTCAGTTACTCACTGTGTTGCCCTGGGCAAGTCACTTAATTGTCCTGTACTTAACCTCTTTACCTCTTTGTAATCACTCTTTCTCCCCCCATACCACTAAGCTACACTTCAGTCCTCCTTCCTATTGAACATTGTCAGCAAACATTCTCTACTCCCCTTTTGTGGATTGTAAAGCACTCTGGGATACAGTTTGTATCAAAGGTGCTATATGAAACCAAATTCCTTTCCTTTTGTCTCTTGCCATTGTACATGGAGTGTATAACGCATTAGGATACAGTGTGTATGGCAGATGCCATATGCAGCAAAGGGACTGAGAGCCAGGATTTTGTGGCTTCTAACTCAAGCTCTTGATGTATTTTGTGGTTTCTATCTCAAGCTCTTGGCCACAAATGCTACCCTCTAATTTTAGGTTACAGATTCTGGTTTGTTGCTCTACATATGAAAGGCTAGTGCTACACACTTTAATTCTCAGACAAGAGGTATGGGCCAGTGGCATGTGTTTCATACTAACATATAGGTATGCATTTATTATGCTGTGTAAACATATACAATTCACATGAAGTCAGCCCCCACTTTCATACTGTGCAACTCTGAGCAAGTCACTTAACCTCCTCAGTACTCCCAGGTCACCCCTGAAAACAGGCACTTGTGCCTAGTGGGCCTTAACCGGTTACCAAAGAATAAATAAATACATACACTCCCAACCTGCTCTATTGTCCAGGGGGCCTGCTGTGATACCCATGGTAAGGAAAAATGTCTCCAGGCTTACCTTAAAGGCATGTAAATTCTTCATATCCATGATCTCTGCTGGTAGGCATTTCTATAGGTCAGTAGTTGTACTATAAACTATTATTTTTTACAGGATAAAACATTATTAGGCCAACACCCTGTTTCCAGGGTTATCATGTGTTGCGTTATGATTTACATGTAATACATACTACAAACAAACAATTACTAAGATTAGACATATTTTAAAATATACAAAAAATGTATATAATACACTTTGAGCCTGGTTTTCTGGTGTTTTCAAAACATTTTTCTTCATGTTTCAGAATGTAGAACCTGCTGTTCTTGACATTTCAGAACATGAAGAGCAAAATTGCTCCCTACACCAGTTATAGCAGTGATCGCCATTCATGCTGTGGAAGAGCGAGATGAGCTGTCACGGCAGCAGACAACATTGTGCACTGATTCAAAATTAGCAGTTTGAACCTTTCTAAAGCATTCCCGTTGCAACATAAAATGGAATGTACAGGGGAAGACTTATTGTGATACGAGGGGAGAGAGAGAGAGACAGAGAGAGAGAGAGAGAGAGAGCTGATGGGCTGAGAGATGATCATGCTGGGTGGGAGTGTTGATACAGCAAGTAACAACTTTGGTCCAGATTGTAAAACAGAAATTAAAAAAAGCTTCTCCATGGCAGCAGGGGCCGTGCCTCTGAATACACTTTTTGGGACAATGCAATTTGAGACTGTTTTCCATATTGAAAAAACAGTCTCAAATTGTATTATAAAAAAATAACATAACCTCCCTTCATTGAGAACTTGCCAGATTCTCAGTGTCTCATTAGTAGAGAACTTGCCAGATTCCCAATGCCTAGTTAGTTCAGCGACATCAGAAAGACACTCGAACTTCACTCTCATTCCTCTGATGTCACCAAACTAAGTCAGCATTGAGAATCTGCTCATTCTTTCAAAAGGGGGGGTAATTATGGGGCTAATTATAGGGCTAACAAGGTCCTTGTTAGTTGAGCAGTGGCCTTGATTTGATATAATCGGAACTCTAAAGTATAATAAAAAAGCAGTTAAAAACCATCCCTATTCTACTATATACAGCGTGCCCCCGTGCTTTCCATTTACTGACATCACAAGACGTGTGAGCGAGGGGGCGTGTCTCAACAATAAGGAAGTGGCAGCGTTTTGGCTGTTGCCTCTACAGAGCCAAATACAATCTCTTTCCTTATTAAATACAGGCAGCAGTTAATTAAAAAACATGTCGCAGTCCACTTGGGGCCAGGTAAGAGTTATTATATGTTCGGGGTGGGACGTCCTAGGAGAAGTAGGAAGCTGCTTTTTAAGGGAACATGGTCTATAAGAGTCCTGTGTTCACTAATCGTTAAGTCAATAAGTTCACATGTCAGAGAGCAGTTCTAGAAAAGGTGTCCAAATTCTATGAAACAATTTCAGTTTCTCAGTAACAGAGTAGCTAATTCTTTCACTGTTAGCAACAAAACTCATTTGATTAAACCATTCCTGCAAAGAGGGTGCATTTGTGGCGTCTAACTCCTCAGGAGGATACGCTTAAGGCCCAAGGCAGCTAGAGCTATCCATAACTTCTGAGATGTACTTAGTTCCATTAGTGCAGGAAAGATTCCTAAACTAAAGCTGGAAGGGGATAGGGGAATGTAAGCCCCTGAAACCTTTGTACAAATTTGTCTGATTTCAGAGCATAACTGTACAATACTGGGGGAGCAAGCTAAGAAGACAAAGCACCTCTGCACAAATGCATTGAGGCAAGGGTTACCCGTAAAGTGCTTTTGTCCTGAGGTTCTTTGGCTTTTTAGTATGCTTTCTTATTTTGGGACCACCGTGACCCAAATCCGTAAGACCATGTTAGGGCTAGCTTGTTTTCCCTTGGGATGAGATACAGATGAGGCACACAGATGAATCCTGTGTAGGACGAAACATGTGTTAATGTTCTGTTCTTACCATCTGCATATTGTATGAAAGGCCCTTCGGCACCAGGTGTTCCTGCTTAAAGCAGAACCAGACAACATTTGCATGGTGATTTGTATATATATCCCATTATGCTTTGCATTGGGGGGTTTGTGTGATTTTGTATTTCTTGAATACTGGGCAACTCTATGACATCTGAGCAAGATCTGTGGCAGGTTGCTTTATATTGGATTCATTTACTGTAGAGAGCCTTGATACATCTAAGCATTATTCCAAGCAGAAGTCCAATCGTGCGGGGAGATTTCACTACGAAGTTCAGTCTCCCACTTCTCCTTCAAGGAGGATGTTAAAGATGGTCTAATATTGGACAAGATTTTGTATACTGCATTTGCCCCCCTTCTCAGGGAACCCATTTTGATTGGCTGAGACCTCTCCATACATGGAGGGAGAGAGTAGTTTTACAAAAGAATACAATTCCTTAGTGATTCCTGGACCTGCAGACAGTTGCAGAATAGAAATCTGTGAATACTGAGCTTCACTTGCAATTCTTTAAAGGACAGGTGTGTCCCACAGCTTTTATGCAGCAGATCTCTTACTTGACTTATACTAATCTTTCACCATTCAGTTATGCAAGCTATGCATGCATAAACTGCAGTATAAAATGTGAGTGTTCCCCCAGAGAGGCATGTAGTCTAGTGGACAGCTACTGGAGTAAATGACTAAGTTAATATTTGAATTGAATTTAATTTGCCAAAAATTAACTTTCAGTTATCAAATTCTGGGCCACTGCTACAGTTTTTCTATGCTGGGGAGGGTGAGAGGGGGAGCAGCTGCAGAATAAGGGGTGCTAGCCGCACATTCGCGCAGACTTGATAGACCACTAGGCCTTTATCTGCTGGCAAATTTCGTATGTTCATATGCCTATTAGCCGTTTCCATGCTACTATCCCTTCATCATTATCCACTCTCCTGCAGGGTTTTGTATCATCTGCAGATAGACTTGCTTTACCCTGTAGTCCCACTCTGATGTCATATATATATATATATATATACATGTTAAAAAGTACCGACCCCAGGACAGATCCCTGTGGCACCCTGCTTGAGTCCACCTGACATCAAAAAACTTGCCCTTCAGGACCACTCTTAATTATATCTGTCAACCAATTTCCAATCCACCTAATTAGTTCCACCTTAGGCCACCTCTATAATTAAGCACTTGAGATAACTGGTTCTTTAAACTGAGTTGTTTTTTCCTTTTACAAACCCATAACCCCAATCCAGCAGCATGCAGCAACCTGCTCACCTTGAGGGTCCTGTGGGCAGTGGCGATGAGCAGGAATTTGTTTGCCACCACGGAGCTTGCTTGGGTGATGCACGAGTGCCAGTTGCCAGTAAGCCCGGGCTCTACATAGATAGTAGACAAAAAAAAGGAAAGAAAATGATTAGGAACCTGTCAAATCTGCCTTGATACCTTATTTATTTAGTTCTTTGTTTGTATTTATTTATTTATGTATTTATTTATTGTGCTCTGAGGGCCATTGAACTCAAGAGCCCTTTTCCAAAGGTGCCCAAACATTATTTCAAATGTTTTACCAGGAGAAACATACTGAGCTAGTAACAGCTAATTATTTTTTTTTTGATTATTTTATACTGGAAAGATCTGTGAGCAAATAAATGCCCATTTTCACAGGCGTCCAGTTAAGTGTAACAAAACAAATTTTAACAAAAAAAAATTATTACAAGACCATTTTTACAAACAATAACAACACAATTAAAAAAAAACCAAATATTGTGGTACATAAAATCAATTAAAACAGTTACATTCAGACCTTGACATAAGATCATTTTTTAAGTGCCTCTTAAATATGGAAATACCAGCTGCATTAACTATATAGCTTGGAAGTTCATTATACATTTTATTTCCAGAAGTGTTCTGCGGGGAGGGTGAAAGGGTGGAACAGAGGTACACTAAGAACAATAAATACAAATACAGTTAAATACAATTAATACAGATAGGTAAGGAAGCTTCATAAATATCAGTTGTGGAAGGACACAGATTCTATGAAAGTAAAATACAATACATTGCAATAAAGTGCTGGAGGAGAACAACATTTGCAGTTACAGTACAATTAAGTGCTGGAGGATAACATTTGCAGTTACAGAACAGTAAAGTAAAGTGCTGGAGGATAACAGCATTTGCAATTACAATACAAGAAAGTGCTGGAGGATAACAACATTTTCAGGTACAGTACAATAAAGTGCTGGAGGATAATAACATTTGCAGGTACAGTACAATAAAGTGCTGGGGATAACAACATTTGCAGGTACAGTACAATGAAGTGCTGGAGGATAACATTTGCAGTTACAGTACAATAAAGTGCTGGATGATAACATTTGCAGGTACAGTACAATAAAGTGCTGGAGGATAACAACATTTGCAGGTACAGTAAAGTGCTGGAGAATAACAACATTTGCAGGTACAGTACAACAAAGTGCTGGAGGAAATCAACATTTGCAGGTACAGTACAATAAAGTGCTGGGGATAACAACATTTGCAGGTACATTACAGTAAAGTGCTGGGGATAACAACATTTGCAGGTACATTACAATAAAGTGCTGGGGATAACAACATTTGCAGGTACATTACAATAAAGTGCTGGGGGATGCCAACATTTGCAAGTACAGTACAACAAAGTGCTGGAGGATATCAACATTTGCAGGTACAGTACAATGAAGTGCTGGAGGATAACATTTGCAGGTACAGTACAATGAAGTGCTGGGGATATCAACATTTGCAGGTACAGTACAATGAAGTGCTGGAGGATAACAACATTTGCAGGTACAGTACAATGAAGTGCTGGAGGATAACAACATTTGCAGGTACAGTACAATAAAGTGCTGGAGGATAACAACATTTGCAGGTACAGTATAATAAAGTGCTGAGGGATACCAACAATTGCAGTTACAGTACAGTAAAGTTCTGGAGGATAACAACATTTGCAGGTACAGTACAGTAAAGTGCTGGGGATAACAACATTTGCAGGTACAGTGTAATAAAGTGCTGGGGGATACCAACATTTGTAGTTACAGTACAATAAAGTGCTGGATGATAACATTTGCAGGTACAGTACAATAAAGTGCTGGAGGATAACAACATTTGCAGGTACAGTACAATGAAGTGCTGGAGGATAACAACATTTGCAGGTACAGTACAATAAAGTACTGGGGGATAACAACATTTGCAGGTACAGTACAATAAAGTGCTGGGGGATACCAACATTTGCAGGTATAGTACAACAAAGTGCTAGAGGTTATCAACATTTGCAGGTACAGTACAATAAAGTGCTGGGGGATACCAACATTTGCAGGTACAGTACAACAAAGTGCTGGAGGTTATCAACATTTGCACGTACAGTACAATAAAGTGCTGGGGGATGCCAACATTTGCAGGTACAGTACAACAAAGTGCTGGAGGATGTCAACATTTGCAGGTACAGTACAATGAAGTGCTGGAGGATAACAACATTTGCAGGTACAGTACAATAAAGTGCTGGGGATAACAACATTTGCAGGTACATTATAATAAAGTGCTGGGGGATACCAACATTTGCAGTTACAGTACAATAAAGTGCTGGAGGATAACAACATTTGCAGGTACAGTATAATAAAGTGCTGGGGGATACCAACATTTGCAGGTACAGTACAATGAAGTGCTGGAGGATAATAACATCTGCAGGTACAGTACAATAAAGTGCTGGGGGATACCAACATTTTCAGGTACAGTATAATAAAGTGCTGGGGGATACCAACATTTGCAGTTACAGTACAATAAATTGCTGGAGGATAACACATTTGCAGGTACAGTATAATAAATTGCCAGAGGATAACAACATTTGCAATGTGAAGAAGGCAAGACTGAGTGTAGGGAGGGGGCCAATGGTTGCGGGAAAGGTAGGGTGGAAAAGGGGAGTGCACTAGTGTAGGTGAAGGGTGAAAGAGAGAGTGATGGGGGAAAGTAGAGGAGGCAGCCACCCTAGGTCCAGTATCAGGGGCAACTGCAGGGGTGAGTAGTGAAGTCATGGAGGAGGGAGGTGAGTAAGTGGTGGGAAGGGGCAGAGTGGATGCCTTACTTGATTTACTCCCACATCACTGGGTAGACAGTTCCACTTGTCAGTCACCAACTCTAAGAAAGAACATTTCTGATGTACTTTTTGAATCCACCCCCCTTCCATGTTGAGGTTGCGCTCCCTGTTGGTTGTACTGATCCCAATCTTAAACAACTCTATAGTGTATGTTTAGGTCTTGCTGTGTATGGAATTCAGTGGCTCTCAAAAGTTGCTGTAGGACAGTTCAAAGGTCACAGAAAGTTGTAGTATTGTTCTGCTATCACAATGACACCACAGCTTTTACCCTTTGACGTGCTACCTGACTGGATGAAAACACACTCTGCACAAAAAAAACATACAGGCCAAAATGGCAGCACCACTTTGTGAGCAGTTCACCGTGATAGTTTGGACATGGACAGACACAGTCAGCTCCATCTTACCAAGTTGTACTAATTTGTCAGTTTTCTTTTTTTTTCTTTTTCTTTTTAAAAACATTGGTGCTGTGAATCTTTGGAGGGTTGGGAGTGCAGTATGGGAAAGACTGTTAGCAGGAAGTGACTTCATAGCAGATTGACTTGCCGGAAGCGAGCAGGAGCATGTATGCAAGGTATGAAACCTTGTGAAATTAAACTTTTAAATCTCAGGGAACCATATACTATATAAAACAGTATGTGAGCCCCTTGGGGGCTTACTAGAATGCCCATAGTGCAGTGGGTTGGGTGCCAGGTCCCGTGATGCATAGGGTGGGCAAGGGCCCCAGCAATAAAGGGTGAGTTGGTGCCAAATTTGGGGTCTCTTCCTCAAGATTGGTGACACTCAAGAGGTCCAGGGAGTAGGAGGGCTCATTTAGGCTTTTGGGCCTGGGTTAGGGGCCAGGGCGGGGCAGTGGCCACTCTGGCCCCCTGCTTGTTGAAGTTCATCAGCCATAAGGAGAACATAGGATTGGGAACATCAGGGTGCCACCCATACCCCAAAGCTCTTGTTGGTGGGCCCCTATGCCACGTAGAGGGAGCTGTGGCCCAAGGAATGGAGGCCTGCACTGTGACCCTCAACACTGGGGCGGGCAGGCAGGCATGGGAGCCCCTGAGCAGTACAGTATCTGGTGGCTGCCATGGCCGTGGGATGCAGGCAGAAGTGAGAGATTATTCTGTGGGGAGTTCGAGGTGGCAGGTCGGACTTCTGTAGCCCATTTGTGCTGTGTCCACCATGAGTGAACAGAAGACAGGGTAAGCAACGGTTTGTGTCCTGAAGTTTCTCCTTGCTGCAGTGTGGATGCAAGACTGCCAGGTGCAGGGAGTCCGAGTTTGGGACTAGCACCTCAGGGTGTTTGCAAGTCGTGCAGCAGGAGCAAGGAGTGTCAGCATGTGAGCGGCAGTGAAAAAGGAAAAAAAGTAAAGTCAGAACTGGAGAGAGTGGAGAGATTAGTTTTGGGAGTTTTGTGCAGTTGGTGAAGCGGCCATATCAAAGGGTTGCTGCCACCAAGTATTGGAAGCTAATCGGCTCTGTGGAGGTTTGCCTAAGGGATTTTCAGATTCTAAGTCAACATGTAATGTGCCTTGGCTCTGGCCAAAGACGGTCTAAGGTGCTAAATCAAGTGTGGCCCCCATGCTCCATGGAGCTGTGTTTTACAAAGTTGGACTGTGATTGTTTTATTTATTTATTTATTCATTGTATTCTCAGATAACACCTTTGAGCTGAAAGCTCATTGCACAGGTTCCACGTCAGAAGGTTACAAAGCAAGTTTCAGGGAGGCTGCCAAAAGGCGATAAGCATATCAATTGCTGCAATGTCAGGAAAGGAACAAAGCAAAGTCATAGCGAACAAAAACAGGCAGAGGAATAGGTGACTGGATTAAGCGGCATTGTACAATGTATGCCATCACAATAAGTGTACACGACGTTAGGCGGATGTCCAGAAACAGTACTAAGTTCAACAAATAATAAAGTAAAAAACAGCCCAATAAGGCCTAGTCGAAACACAGAGGGAGAGGGGTAGGGTAGGGTAGGGAGGGCGGATTAGGAAGGAGGGTGGTAGAGGAGTAAGAGAAGTAGAGGATTGAAGGAGGAAGATACAGAGTGGTTGGAGGGGAGAAGAGAGAGAGAGGTGGGAGGGAGGGTGAAAGGAGGGTGGGAGAATGAGTAAGGGAAGGAGGGGGTTGGTAGGGGAGGAAGGTGAGGAGGGGCTGGAAGGGTGGAGAGAGCAGTAGAGGGGTGGGGTGCAAGAGAAATGAGATAAGGATGCTTGGGAGAAGTGCTTCGGCGGGGTAGAGGAGTGGAGTGCATACGAAATGTGATAGGGAAGCTTGGGAGAAGTTTTTCCAGTTGAATCAATTAAACAAGTTTCTCCCTTTCTATCTTAATCTGGATAATGGATTCTGTCCTGCAAATTAACCTGTTTAGTGAATGTTGTTGCTGATTTTGCACCCTGTTTGTGGGTAATGCACCCCGATGGAGTTCATCCATCACCTTGGCAACATCTTCTGTGCACCAGGTATTTAACATTTCATCTGTTTTTGGACTAAGTTTTCTGGCTGTCAGTGCCCCTTCCCTCAGACATAACACCTGGATACCCCTAGACATAGGAGGTGGGGCTTACAAGTGTATGGATGACAATACACAACAAGGCTGCATTTCCAGCTCGGGACGTGATTCCATCAAAAAGACCTTTTGAACTTCACTCTCGAGGTCAGTATAACATCATAACACAGCCTTGTTGTGTATAGTCACCCATACACTATTCTATATGTGGCATCCCCCTCATTATATCCCTGTATGTATTTGTTTCTTTCATGCTCCATTTCCCTCCTATCTGCAGAGAGTACATACTCCCAGTCTCTCAATTTAGGACCTGCCCTGATGCCCCCAGATCGTTTTCCAGATGTTCTGCTGAACAGTCTCCTACCTCTTCATGTCCTTTTTAAGATGTGAGCTCCAAGTCTGTAAGAAATACTCCAGGTGTGGTTGGACCAATGACCTGTACAGTGGCAGTACCACCTCACCCTTGTGACTTGTGAAACCCCTCCTGATAGCACTTCTGGTCTGGTTGACTTCCTGTATGGCAGCTTAGCTTTTTAGCTCTGCTACAACTCAACCTAAATCGTTGTAATCAAGTAAAAAGAAAACCCATCCTGTCATACAAATGCAGAATAATGGACTACCTGATGCCGGCCAAACACAAAATGAATGAAGGCAGGTCTTAGTGGTTGTGAAGTTGTTGCAACAGAAGAACCATAAGGCTTTTGTGGAATACCCCGCTAAGCTAAAGATAATGACAGAGAAAGGCCCAATTCATTTTCAAGAGCTAGAAGCAGCAGAGGAGTTTCTACATACTTTAGAAATCAGCTTACCGCGTTTATCTGCAGAACAAAATCGGAGACAACTACAAAATAATAACTGTTCAGTCATTGGCCCCAAAGGTCGAGGGACGAGGGAGAAGGGGGACACTTCCACTCTGTGGAACAAGATTGGCACAAAGAGACCCATGGATAGGAGCTCGGAACAACAGGGGGTTCGAGAGGAGTGGGGCGTTCTGACTTCGCAGCTGCAAGATGGGATAGGAAGAGAAAGGAGGCACCTGAAATGGTAGTCATTTTCTGGGGCTTGAGCATTTGGGACTTGGTGGACTTGGTCTTTTATGGCTGAAATGGCAAGTTGCTGATGAAGCTAAAAGGAACTCTTTTTTTTGTTTTCCTTTTTCTCTGAAACTGTTGCAGGTCAAATGTACTATTTGGGTTGACTGTATTCAAAACTGAGAATGGTCTAACAAACGGATATATATTGGGAAGGGATTGGGAGGGGGAGCAATCAGTGTAGGGGGCTACTGGGGCTCTCGCCCCTGGGAGGCTGGTGACTGAAGCATGTTGGTGCAAGCAACTAGGAGACAAATAACTTTGGGAGACCAACGTTACAGCAGGGAGTGATGTGCTCAGAGGGGTGTGAGCCTTAATCTATGACCACAATTCTAGCTCGGAGGTTCAGGGGCTAAATAGACCATGCAGAGGACTAAATACAAAAATAAAAACTAAAAACATATGGAATGGGTTGGTTTGCACTGAGGGCCTGACAGCTCTCGGGATGACTGAAACCCACCGAACTAGGCTCAATTCTGCTATGGCCGGCCCATACGAAGAAGGCTCATTCGTATCATTGGTACACTCTCCCTAGCATGAATAAAGGAATGTAAAGGGTCTCTTTAGATGGTATGTGGATACTGGCCCCAGGTGCAGAGGCGTATCATGCGGATGACACGTGGCTTGCCTCGGGGGGGGTGGCCAGTGGCGTCAGTCAGGTGCTGTTCTGCTTTCCTAGCCCATACCCACATAAGGTGAAAGAGTATATGCAGCCTAAAACAGGTTGAAGGTTGTCTGCCAATGGGATAAGAGACCAAGCAATAACGGTTGTGTGTTGCGCTTTTTTTTTTTTTGGAGCCCACCTACTGTGTTGACACTTCTTAAGTTGCCAAACTGTGGGGTTCTACCTTTCTAACACCTTCTCTTTCATTATCATAGTTTATCGCAACACATAAAAGGTCAAGGGAGAGGCCTCCGCCCCCCTCTCCTTGATAGTTTTGCGGAGCTGAGTAACCCAATAGGGCGGCTCCAGGTGAGGGCTTCTGGCACAGGGCAAACGTACCTCACCTTACTCTCCACTTTCCTTTAAGACCTACAGGAAGGAGGTGTGAGGGTAACCAGAGATTCTTTACCATGAATCTCCTACCTTGGAAGTCAGCTATCTCTTGTTTAAAATGTTGGATAGAAGCTACATTGGCTGATAATGTTAATGAACATGTCAAGGATTTAATTTTCCTGTACCAGGTCATCCTAATTGTACAAATGATGCTCATATTAATGACTTTAGCCAGTTTGGGAGACAGCTTAATAAGGCACTCAGGTAATGGCTTTATGAAAGCCAGTCTGTATCTCATTCACAGGAGTGATGGCTGGGACGGGCTCGCTGTTCTGTTCTTTTAATGTGAATGGCCTCACCAACCCTGTTAAACGTAGCAAGGTTATGAGTTCTGTAAAGAAAACTACAGCTGACTTCATCTTTTTACAAGAAACACACTTGTCAAAGCAAGAACATGCCAAACTGCTGAAATTTGGTTTCAGGGACATGGTGGCATCTTCATATAAAAAAGGTAGAAGAAGGGAGACGGTGATTCTGGTTCCAGACAAAACTCATTTTGAAAAGATGGATACTTTGGCAGATAAGGAAGGTTGCTACGCTCTGATGAAAGGCAGATTGGGGGGAGTGATGGTCACCTTGGCCTCAGTGTATTTCCCACTGGGTTCTAGATATCAAGAATATAGGACCTTTTTGACCACCCTATTGAGTTGGGCCGAGGGCACCATAATATGTGGGCGGTGGGGGGGGGAATCTTAATTTGGCACTGAACTCTGTTCTAGATACCACTTCACAAATACTGAGAGCAGTACATGGAACAGCGAGGAAGGTGCAGAAATTGGTGAGGGAACTAGGTTTCCAAGATGTATGGAGGTATTTTAATGGGAAAGGGAGGAACTACACTTTTTTTTCGGCTGCACACTAGATGTATTCCCGGCTAGATTATTTTCTGGTGCCTGGGGAAGATATGTACAGAGTGAAAGAGAGTTGGGTGGGAGACTTAGGTCTTTCTGACCATGCTCCTCTTTTCATGAGGACTGATATAGGAGAGGTCAGGAGAAATACATTTTGGCGTCTCAACCTATCGTTGCTGAATGATCAAGAGGTTAAGGAGAGCATTAAGGAAACATTTGATAATTATATGGCTGAGAATTCATCTCAAGATACTTCTCAGGCAATAAGGTGGGATGCTGCAAAAGCAGTTTTGAGGGAGAGATTCATTTCGATAGCATCCAAAAAGTAAAAGGATGAGGAGTCTAAGAAGCTAAGGTTATCCATACAAACTAAGAACTTGGAAGATCTCCAGAAAGGTAAAATAGACAAAACAAGGACTAAGCAGCTGAAGATACTTAAAAAAGAATTGAATGACATTTTAGACTATCAGGTCAAACAAAAGCTACGTTTTTTAAAACAACAATATTATGAGGGAGGACCGAGGTCGTTGAAATTACTGGCTAGTTGGCTTCGTGCCCAGAGGGCTAAAGCCACAATAACATCAATATGGCACCCACAGAGAAAAGAAATGGTCCATGGGGTGAGGGAGATAACAGACGCCTTTAAATTATTTTATGGTAAGCTATATACACCAGATAAGACACCGGATGTACAAAGAGTACAAGCTTTTTTGGAGGGACTAATAATACCAGGGCTATCGGAGGAACAGGGGAGGTCATTGCTAACCCATATTACGGAATCGGAGATGACCGCAGAAATCTCAAGACTGAAAGCGGGTAAATGCCCGGGTTCAGACGGGCTACCATCAGAGTTTTATAAGACATTTAGAGGGATGATACTCCCAGGCCTTTTGGGCCTATACAAAGCTGTGCTTAATGAGGATGAGCAAATACCACCCTCATGGGATAGGGCTGTGATCTCAGTGCTCCCCAAACCGGGGAAAGGACCTTACTAAATGCTCCTCGTATCGACCAATTTCCTTACTAAACACGGACTATAAAATTTTCACGTCCATCTTGGCTAAAAGAATACAGCAATACCTCCCTGGTCTCATTGGTATGGACCAGGCCGGCTTTGTCCCAGAACATCAAGCTCAGGATAACCTGAGAAGAACATCTCATGTTATAGATTGGATTAACTATACAAGGACCCCCTCCCTCCTTATGAGTCTAGATGCCGAAAAGGCATTTGATAAAGCCTCGTGGGCCTTTCTAGGCCAGGTCCTTTCCCGGTTTGGTTTCCCTCAGCAATTCGTGAGGGCTCTGTTTAAAATGTGTAAGTCCCCCTCGGCTTTTATATGTGTGAATGGTCAAGTTTCAGAAGCAGTCCACTTAGGAAGAGGAACGAGACAGGGATGCCCTCTCTCGCCACTGCTATTCGCTCTTTATATAGAGCCCCTGGCCCAGAGTATAAGACAGAATGGAGGGGTTAAGGGAATTTCAATGGGGGGAGGGTGAAGAGCAGAAATTAGCTTTATATGCTGATGATGTCCTACTGTATTTGTCAGACCCAGATAGTTCACTACCAGAGGTGTTTGGACAGATAGAGGCGTATGCCTCACTTTCAGGCTTTACATTGAACAGAAGTAAGACTGAGGTCCTTAGTTTTTTTTACACCCCATCTGTTGAAATTAAGCAGAGATACCCAATGAAATGGGCCATGGAAACTATCAAGTACTTAGGAATCAAGATCAGTAAAAGCACGGCCAGCCTATTCAAATTGAATTATCCCCCACTAGTGCAACAATTAAAGGTAGATTTCAGAAGATGGACATTGCTCCCCCTAACTTTGCATGAAAGAAATTAAGCATTAAAAATGAATGCCTTGCCTAGGCTGCTTTATTTATTTCAATGTGTCCCTTGCGTTGTTTCCCAGAGGGCTCTTGAATTCTGGCAAAAGATGTTTATAAGCTTTTTGTGGAGAGCAATGCGACCAAGGGTTAAAAAAACTTTTATTTCTCCCCCAAAACAAAGGGGGTCCGGCTTTTCCCCACTTGCAGGGATTCTGGATAGCGTCCCAAATGAGGATCGCATTATTGTGGGGCAACCAGGCATACACATCCCACTGGAAAAGGCTTGACCTGGCAGAGGTTAGAGAGGTCCCCATACAGGCGGCCCTTTTTGCAGAGGGGAGGTTACAGGGAACTACGACTTATTCAGGGACGGCAGTGGTTTTAGAGGGTTGAAGAAGGGGCATTAGTAGAGGTAATACCAAAAGACAATTATGGAAATACACATGGTGGGCCTTTGACCCCAATTTTGCACCAGTAAAACTGGACAACTGGTTCCTAAGACAGGCAAGAAAAGGATTTCAGGCACCATATCAGCTTTTTCATGGCTCCTCCCTGATGTCCTTCAAGACGATACAGTTAAAATTTGGTATAGCCCCACAAGATAGATTATGATATAACCAGTTAAGGGAGTATATAAATGATCAGCTGGGCAAAGGAAATGAGGTGAGGGATCAGGAGGAGGGGATCTACCGTTCCAACAGATTTGGATTGCAACTAATGCAAAGCACATGATCACTATGTTATATAGACATTTTTTAAATGACCTTAGTATCTCCTCACAGTATATAAGGAAAGATGGGAGAGGGAAATGAACATATCTATTACAGACCGACAATGGTCCCAGGTGTGGAGGAGCACTTGGGTACCAGTCCCCCATTGTGGAAGGAATTGGTTGGAAGGTGAGGACCCGGTTTTCCTGGTTCCTGTAGCTAGGTCCTCTCTATCCTGAGGATAGGCTCAGAGTGTTGGAGGCAATGTGGAGAGGGTAGTGCGTCCTAGGCACATATCTTTTGGGCTTGCCCGGAGATTGCCTCATGCTGGGAGGGTGTCAGGTGACACATTTCTAGAATATTTGAGGTCCAGAAACCTTTGGGACCTGAACATATGGTGTTAGGTATTGTCCCACAAGAAATAAAAGGGAGCGAGAGAGACAAGGTATCTGTGGTCAATACTTGTAATTGCTGCTTTGAAATCTATTACCAAGAGGTGGCGAGAGAGAGGCAGCCCAGATCTGAGGGAATGGGCCAAATTAATAGAAAATATAATGGAAATGGAGAAAATCACCTTTTCTCTCAGGCAACTAAACCAGGAATACCATAATAGATGGACAAGATGGCTTCTATATGAGGGAAAAGAAGAATGGCAGACCCATTAGAGCAGTAGTTCTCAGACTTTGTCACAGTGAGCCTCCCCAAATCCATGGAAAAGATTTTGAGCCTCCCCCAAAAATTGAAATAATCTTGGGCCTCCCCAAAGAAAAATAACATACTGTACTTTTCGCAGTACATCATGAATAAATTGAAACCCTTTGAGTACTTGGCTTACATTCAGTTCTTTCTCTTATACTGACTTGGAACTTTTGAAAAGAACTCCTGTCTCAAGGTGTTATCTGAATAACAAATAAATAAAATAAACAAATATTATTATTCAGCTTATTGTAACACCCCCCACCCTAGCCAACCTACTTGCTCTGCTATTTTCATTCTTGAACCATTGTTACCTCTTGTTGCAGTACCTTCATGGGTCAGACTACTTCCTGTTTCCTCTCTATGTGAAATAACCTTCCTACCTACTTTGCCTCTTTCCCTCCTTCTCTGCTCCTAAGCAACATCTCGTGGATTACTTTGCTCCTTTCTGCTATTGCTCTTAGCACTTCTATGCTCAACTCTTGTATTTGGGCTGTTCTGCCATCAGTTTACAAATTTATCAATTACAACACTCATTATTAATTTATTCATATGTATTTGCACTATTGCTCATTGTATATTTCTTGATTGTTCTGCAGTTACCTTTGAAATGTATTCACTCCCTACCCTTCCCTGGTACACCTGAAACAGAGCCTTAGCTCATTCACCTTCCCTGTCACCTATTAGTAAATAAATACATAAAATTCACCTACTATTATTATCCTCTTTCAGTTTGTTTCATCTCTTCACACAAAATATATAAAACCCAAAATTTAAATACAGCACTTTTTCAGACTAGCTTGAGCCTCCCCTGGAACAGGTTCAGGCCTCCCCAGGGAGGCTGGCCTCACCATTTGAGAACCCCTGCATTAGAGAGATGAGACCGGAAATCTTGACCCCAAAAGAATGAACAGAAGTAATGAAATAAGCCTGGAGGGAACAAGAGAGGAACAATGGTTAGGGGTGGAGGGAAAACTTGACCATGTGAAGGGGAGTGGTTTCCCCACAAAAACCTGGCGCTTTTGCAAGACTGTGAGGATGATGGAGAGTTATGTTAAGTAATAACCTGGTAATTAGTTATTGTCAATGGTTACTAGTGAAAAAAGAAAGATGTGCCCAGATCTTTTAATATTATAATACTGAGAGAGGAATGATGATATATCATTTGTTTATGGATTTCTAGCTTGTCATCCTACCTAAAGATGTATCAACTGTGTAAATCGTATGTACATTGGGATGTGCTTGGAAACTGTGAACTACAATAAAACAAGTATATAAAAAAATAAACCCCTCCTGATATACACCAGCATCTGGTTCACTATCCCACAATCCATACAATGTTGGGAAGAAGTTTTCAGACTGTTGTTGATCATCATCCCCAGGTTTCCTTCCATCCACGAGTGCTCCACCTTCGTGCTGTCAGACGGTTCTTGTTGCCAACTGTGCATAACTTTAGGCTTTTTGGCAGTGAACATTTATTGCCAAATTCTGGAGGAGTACTCCAAACTCTTTTTCATCTTGCCAGTTCTCTCCTCACTATCTACCCTTTCACAGAGTTTCATGTCACCTGCGAACAGACTCTCTTTCTCTGTCACTCCTCCCCAATTTCACTAATATACATTTATTTATTTATTTAAGCATTTTACCAGGAAAGGCATACTGAGCGGGTTCCGCTCGATTCCAGATGCGTCCTGGGGGAAAGGGACAATTGGAGCATACAACATAAACACAAATAGGGAGTACATGACTGTGAATTACATATGCAATACAGAAGGAGGATTGTACATGCTTACAGTACACTATACAGAGTGTTTGAGGCCTCCAGGAGAGAAATTGGAGTGTGCAAGTACATAACATTAGTAGAATCACATCAAAGCAGATACATTTTACAAACTTAGGGGAAATAGTGCATGTAACTATTGTCAGTTTGCAGAATTAGCTATGAAATCAAGCAACGAGGGAAGATAGAAAGGAGAGGGTAACTGACTTAGTCAGGATCACACAGTATGCAAGGGAGGTTGTGGGACTCAAACCCAGGTCTTCAAAGTCTCCAGGTTCACAGTTTGGTGCACATGTTACAAAGTGTTGTGTGGTGCATGGAGTGCTGTAACTGCTCCCCCGGCTACTCCACTTTGGAGGAATCGCAGTTCATGCCCAGCATGTCCTGGCAGACCTGGATGCATGTGTCCACAGAGACCTGGGTGCTGCAGTAGGGTCCCTTGTTGAGGGCTGCCACAGGAGAGAGAAAGAGTGTGAATTGGATGAGAAGCAGAGGCAGTAACCTGGGATTGTAAGTGCTGTACAAACACAGTAGCATATCAGCACATGCAGAAACTAACCTGTAACATGTATACAGCACTAACAATTTGGCCATGTGAACAGAAATTAATCATATGTGCACAGAAACATAGAAAAACAGCAGAAAAAGACCTTTGGTAATCCAGTGTGCCCAGTTTTACTCTACTCTAACTCTACCCCATGACCTATTTTCTAAATGGGGCTTTCTCCCCCCCCACCCCCCAGAGTAACTGTTAAGCCCTTTACTCTGTTTCAGCCATGCTTGAACATATTAATAGTTTATGCGCCTGTTACTTCCAACCACTCTTTGTGTAAAGTAAGACTTTCTCACATCCCTCCTGAATCCCCACCACCAGTTTATATTCATGTCCCCTTGTTTTTCATCCACCATTCCTGGTAAATTGTCCTCACATTTTACCTTGATTATTCCTTTCAAGAATATAGTGACCATCATACAAATACATCGCAGATATATGGACACACACATGCAAACACAGACACAGAAACAGGCACAGGCACGCACACACACACACACACACACACTGTAAATACCTGCTTGTAAAAGATCTTGTTGAGACGAGAGAGATAATGTAAGATCTTGTTGAGAAGAGACAGATAATCTCTCAATAAAGAGGCACATTTGTATGTTCATTTTGTTATCTTCCTGTCTTGGAAGGCAGTATAGCCTAGAGATCAGTGCACCAAACTGTGAACCTGGAGACTTTGAAGACCTGGGTTTGAGTCCCCCCACCTCCCCTTGCATACTGTGTGATCCTGACTAAGTCAGTTACTCTCCCTGTGCTACTGGGTCACACCTGCAAATGTGCTTCAGCTCAGTGTGCCTTTCCCTGCCACGAATTGTAAAAACAAATAAAGCCTGTATCTCTGTTTTGTCTTTTCCTTTCCATACCCTACTGCATCTCAACTGGGGGGAAAGGAAACAGAAGAGTCAATAATAACGTTCACTGAGATTGTGTTAAAATCAGATCTCTGAGATAACAGCCTTTGTCGAATAGTCCCAGGAATGATGTCTTTTCCCCTGACACTGCATTGTTGCCTTTGATTTAAATCTCTGTTTTGTCTCCTGTTAAAAGGACTGCTGTAGGTTAAAATGCCAAGGGGGATGGATCACAGAGTTGTAAAAAGTAGCGAGATAAGACTTGTATAGATGTGGAATGCCTTGTCTTTGCTATTTATCGCCTCCCATGAGTGTTGTTTGTTAAGGAAACCAATTCATCTCAGGGGGTGGGTGGGAGCAGAGAGCCTGTGCTGCCATCATAGATTAATAAAAGGTATCAAATCATCTATTTTTGTGCATCTTGTGTTACAAGGACCAATACAGCAACAAACATTTCTGTATCATCACAGATTTAGTAAGCCACATGGCTGACAAATTTACAAACAAATGTTTGTAGCTGTATTGGTTCTTGTGGAAACAAATTGACTAAGTGGGTGATTTGATATCTTTCTTTGGGTCAAGAAGAAAGTTTCAGTACACAGGCTTTCAGGCTCCCACAGGACCCTTCCTCAGATCCTAGCCCAGCAGAAATCTATGTGCATATGGCTGGTGGGACAGCACCAAATTCATAACGGGAGTCATTATAACTTAAGCAGCTAGTATCTCGGACAACATTTCAAATATAAAATTCAGGCAACATTCAACTCATATTTTTATGATTCTTCTCCCAGATCTCCCTTGTGGGTCAACAGTCGGGAGGAAAGCCTGGTTTAGTGTGTGCGTGCATTGAGGGAAGGGGAGTCGACTGGGGTAGTGCAATAGTGTGCCTAGGAGCCTGCTGGCATGGGGAACAGAGGGTTTTCATCCAACATGCTGACTGAGACAGAGTCTGTTAGTTCAATGTTTCTTAAAACAATGCAACAGTGGCCACATGTGGCCACCACCACAATTTTCTGTGGTCACAGAGCTATTTAGAGCTTCACCTAGAAAGGTAATGAAATAAACAAATTCTTACCTTTTAAAAAAACATGGGAGATTGAGACACACACACCTAGTGGAGTTTTTCCCTTTTTTGTCTATGATTACCCACATTCTTCTTATGTATATAGTTCATTTATTTAATAGTTATGACTGCTCCAGGTTTGATAACTATGTTAGAACCAAAAGATAAAGATGAGACTTAACAAACAGCTTTCTTGAAATAATTGGCAAGACACAGCATCTGGGGTATAGTGACACCTTAGAATGCGGAACAGTAAATATGTTCCGCATAAAGCGCCCTTTGACTGCCCGCATCGGAGCCTTCTGAATAGGCTACAAAAGCCCTTGATCGGGCCGAACACCACCTCGCCTCTGCAGCAGCGGTTGGAGAAGTCAGCCAGCTGCGTGCCCTTTGACTGCCCACATCGGCACCTTCTGAACAGGCTCCAAAAGCCCTTGATCAGGCCGAACACCACCTCGCCTCTGCAGCAGCGGCTGGAGAAGCCAGCCAACCATGCGCCCTTTGACTGCCCGCATCGGAGCCTTCTGAACAGGGTAAGCCCTCAGACTGCCTCAGGCAGCTACGCTGGAGCCCTGATTGGCTGAAGCCTGCTCCAGAACATGGACGATTGGCTACTGCCGTATGGCTTTTGCTGTGATTGGCTGCCAGGGGATTTGTCTCTCTGCGGCTCTTCTCCGCTCGCTTTTTTGCCAGCTCTCTGTCTAATTTGACCATATTTGCTATGGGGAATGTTTTACAAGGTGTTTAGACCATAAGAAAAACTGGGGATTTGTGTAAACTGTTGCTTAGACTGTAAGAAAAACTAGGGATTTGTGGAAACTGTTTTTTTTTTTTGCATAGCCTGTGCTTAGCGCAATTGCCAAGTTGTTCTCCCTTTCCTTTGCTTTTTCTGTCTTTGCCTTCCTTTCCTAGTGCTCCCACTATCTCCTCCCACTCCAATTTTAGCTGAATCCACTTTCCCGGGCTACAGCGGTGCCGGTCTCAATCGACTTGCCATCTGGACACCTGCACCAACCCCCGCCCTGCTATCTCTCCCTTTCCCATTGTTGCACTGCGCTCCCACGCCCCCTGATTTAACTTTCTTTGTCCTGCCTGCATTTAAACTAATCCCCTGTCCTGTCTCTTTTAGCTCCAAAAGCCCTTGATCGGGCTGAACACCACCTCACCTCTGCGGCAGCGGCTGGAGAAGCCAGCCGGCTGCGCGCCCTTTGACTGCCCGTATCGGAGCCTTCTGAACAGGGTACTCCTTCAGACTGCCTCGGGGAGCTATATTGGAGCCCTGATTGGCTGAAGCCTGCTCCAGAACGTGGATGATTGGCTATTGCCGTACGGATTTTGCTGTGATTGGTCCCCAAGGGATTTGTCTCTCCGTGGCTCTTCTCTGCTCGCTCTTTTGCTAGCTTTCTGTTTTTTGTCCCACACCACCCGCTCCGACCCTGGCCTCTATTAAATGCTCTTTCCTTAAGAGCCGGGCCAAGCCCCCTAAGCTGTCATTGGTTGATGCTCACTGGCTCCACCCAACTGTTGTTTTCTTCTCTTTCTAGCCAGTCCTGCTTTCCAAAATTAACGCCCTCCACCCTGGTTTTTGCTCCATTACCATTGCTCTTTGAGAGTGGTTCAGCATTTCAACAATGCCTCGAAAGGATTCCTTCCTGGTTGTATGCTGTATTCTGTCATCCTACGTAGTACACTACACCCCAGTTACCCACTTACACCAAGGTCAGTCCCCCCTATTAGAGGGATACATGACTCGGCTATTGCAGAACATCACATGGCAATACACCATGGGGACGTCAGGCCCCTGCCCCTCTTAACCATGTGCTAAGCAGTACACAGCGCATGGAGCAGAGCACCCCTGAACCTGATGGTCAAACCTCTAATACTTGCACTCTCTACAACAAATTATCCTAGTGGCCAGGTCTTAATAACAGCAAAAAATAACTATTCCAAACGGAATAAGATGCGTTTACTCTCTAGACTAATCCCTCTCCTCAGGAAACTGCTTTTGCTCCTCCTACTTTGTTCTGGAAATGTTGAGCTAAATCCAGGCCCACCCACCTCTCTGATCACCCTTGGGGCTCTCCCTCAATATAAGGGTATCAGCTTTCTCCACGTGAACGTCCGTTGCTTGATTAAAAAGCTCGACCTGATGCAAACTTGGATTCTTCATACATCACCTGACTTCTTTATGATCTCGGAATCCTGGCTTAGATCCACAACCCCAGACAAAGCCGTTAACATGCCAGGCTACAGCACCTTCTGATATGATAGAGTAACCCGGGGGGGGGGGTCTTAATCTACACTAAGAGTAAATTCTCTGTCTCAGTTGTAGACTGCATATCCAAAGCTAATGAGTTTGAATGCCTAGCTTTAAAGCTAACACTCGCCAATGACAAGGCGCTCCTCATTGCCGCATGCTACTGACCACCCTCTGGCGGCACAGCCCTCTTACCTCATCTGCAAGGCTTGTTTGACTCAACAAACTCGGAGTGCATTCTTATGGGGGACTTCAACCTTAATTGGAATGATGACAGTTCAAAGAAGCTTAAAGACCTCTGTGACACATGTGGGCTGTCACAACTAACCTCTACACCCACTAGACCTAACAGACTTAACCCTAATTGAAGCACCCTGCTGGACCTCATGCTAGCTAATAAACCACACAATATTACCCACACCGGGGTGTTCTTCAACGATATAAGCGATTACTGCACCATAGCCCATATTAGACACTCTCATCAGGTAAAGTCTGACCCCAATACTATATTGAAGAGATGCTTGAAAATGTTCTGTCTAACTACATTCCTGCAGGATCTGGGCAATTTTGTTTGGCAGGACTTTTACCTAGCCCCAACTGTCAAGGCTTTCAACATCTTCCACAAACCACTAAAGGAATTGCTAGACAAACACGCCCCCCCAAGACTCTTCAAGTCCAAAAACAGACCACCTGGCTGGTTCTCCTCTTTACTGAAGAAAGCTCTTAAGGATAGAGACCGCCTTTGGAAAAAAGCCAGGAAATCTCATTCAGAAGCCGATTGGCTCATGTTTCGTGCTACCAGAAGTGCCTGCACCAAACTTATTAGATCCAAAAAAGCTAGCTTTTTCCAAGCAACATTGGAAGATAATAAGTACAACGCTGCCAAGTTTTGGAACATCCTCAAAGAGGTTGAAGGCCACACCACTGTAGCCTCCTTCCCCACCAAAATAGTGTCTGGGGACAATGTCTTCACTGACAAAGCTGAGATCCTAAAACACCTTAATGATCATTTCGCTACTGCAGAGCTAGCCTTGGGCACCTCCCCAATCAGCAAACTGAGTCCACACAGGGATACCACTGTTGTCATTAGACCCAATGCTAACTCCATTCAGCGTCACTCTGCTACCTTCAGCTTCCAACCTGTTACCTTCAAGCAGGTTGAGGACCTTCTATTGGTGCTGGATACAAAAAAGAGTGCTGGTGCAGACAACATTTAACCCTTCTTCCTAAAAATTGGTTACCATCACCTGACCCCCATTACCCATCTATTTAACTCCTCCCTTATGCAAGGCACACTACCCAACCTATGGAAAACTGCACACGTCATCCCCTTGTTTAAATCCAGGGACCTGAGCGACATGAATAACTACTGGCCAATCTCCCTACTACCAACTCTCTCAAAATTACTTGAAAAAATTGTTAACATCCAAATCAGGGAGCACCTGGACTTACAGAATCTGCTAAATGCCACTCAATCGGGCTTTAGAGCAAAGCACAGCATGGTTTCTGCCCTTACCAAAGGTACCACAGATTGCCAGACAGCCTTAGACTCCAAGAAGCATGTGTTTGCCCTCTTCCTTGACCTCAGCAAGGCATTCAACATGGTGGACCACAACATTATGCTTAATGCTTTGAGTGACATCGGCCTCGACAGTGCCACCGTTAAATGATTCACCTGCTACCTTACTAGTAGACACCAGCAAGTCAAAGCCTCAGGTGACCTGTCTCCTCTAAAACCATTGCTACGAGGTGTCCCACAAGGCTCCATTCTGGGCCCAATCCTATTTACAATCTACATCAACAATCTTGACTCAAATCTGCGCACAGCTAATGTTCACCTATTTGCAGACGACACTGTTCTCTACACCGTCAACCCCACTCTGGACTTGGCATTTGAGGACATACAGCAGGATTTTATTTCTCTACAGCATAATCTAATTAAACATAAACTCCTACTCATCGCTAAAAAAACCTAAAGCTATGCTTATCTCATCCAAGGCAGCCCTTGGCCCCTCTAGCAAACACAAGATTCTAATTCTGCTGGGCGAACCCCTTGAAACTATAGACAACTTTAAATATCTGGGGTTCTGGCTGGACAATAAACTCAACTTTCTATTTCACCTGAATGAGGTCACCAAAAAACTAAGACAACGCTTAGGCATGTTCTACCGCATCAAAAACCTCCTAACCAAAGATGCCAGGAAGAGGTTAGTGCAATCTACATTCATGCCTCTCCTGTACTATACCGATTTCCTGTACGATAGCTGTCCCTCCTCAGCGCTTAGTAAGCTTGACACCCTCTACCACAGGGCCTTGAGGTTCATCCTGAATCTACCTTCTTGCACTCATCATTGCCTGCTCTACCGTGAGCTGGGATGGTCCTCCCTCCCCATAAGGAGGAAAAGAAATGCTCTTCTCCAAGTTCTCCGTCTCTACAGAGCACTGTCGAATAGGCTTCTGGCGTACATCTCGAGCCTCTTCGAGCATGCCAAGGGTGCTTACAGTTTGCAATGCTTCTCCCTACTTTGCCTTCGGACACCAAGAGTTAAAACATCCTATGGCTCGACGGCAATCACTTTCTCCTTCCCTTCCCTATGGAATACCATGCAAAACTCTTTAAACTTTATACCCTCCCTGGTCCATTCACCTTCAAAGCAAAGATAACTGAATACCTGAAAGATACCTGTAACTGCTTTAGGTGACCTAACTTCCTCAACCTCCAATAATTTTTGTGTTTACTCTGGCACTTAGATCGCCTAGTTCCCTAGCTAGGGAGCTCCCAGTACCTGCCCTTCCCTTCTCCTGTTCCTCACTCTTTCTCTCCCTCTGTCATTCTCTCTCTCTCTCACCCCCCCTCTCTCTCTCTCTCCCGCCCTCTTTCCCACTCCCTTTCCTTCTCTCTCTCTCTCTCTCTCTCCCCTCCCTCCCTCCCCTCCCACTCTCATTCCCTTCTCCCCTCTCCCTCACTTTCCCTTCCCTCTCTCTCATTCTCTTTCACGCTCCTCCCTCTCTCCCTCTCTCTCCCTCTCTCTCTCATTCTCCCTCTCTTTCTCACTCTCACTCTTGTTTGTCCTTCTCTGGCCTGGTATATATACATGCTAATAATTCTTACTGTGATGTCTTTGCTAACTGCGTGTATTATTACATCTGTATTCTTATGACATATTCGATCTACTCATGTACTCCTGTGATTGTCTACCTGTGTCTCTGTACTGTTGATGTCCAGGATCACCTTGAAAATTAGCTTGCTCAATGGTGTCTATGCCTGGTTAAATAAAGTTGATTGATTGATTGATTGGTGTTATGCATGGAACAATCCCAGAGGGTGGTGGGTTACTTGAAGAATGCTGCTCCACTAGTACATGGCCACACTGACATTAGGCACTTTTACATTCATTACTTAGTGGAGGGTTGCCATCTGAACTGGCTTCCTCACTTCATTCGCACTTCCACCCTCTTCTTTTTACATGTCATGGCTGTGCAGTGTGCCCAGTGGCCTTCGTGTGTTTTGGGGGCATTTCTGGCAGAGGGGTCTATGAATGGGAAGTGCAGGCAAAGCAGCGGTTTTACATGCTTGCATAAAAAGCTTTCACTGGTGCACTCTGCTCCAGGTTCCCAACAAACCAGGGAACACATTTGGCTGCAATGCAGTGCAGTAGAGTGGCTTGCAACACTGCCAGAGCTGCACCGGTGCTACTCATCTGCATCGCTGGCAACAGTGCAGATCTGGTAGTGTAAAAGTCTCTGTTAGCAGAGAAAGTATTTGTGTCCCACCTGCACCCTATACAGGACAGTTTACTACTAGGCACAAGGTGGTATATAGAATAAATTAAAAGAAATAAGGTGTCTGGGCAGGATATACTGTACCACATGTTAATGGCTTGCTTCTGGTTTTCCCCTCTTTAGTCTTATGTCCTGGAGCCAATTCAGTGGTTTCTCCTGTGCCTTCTTTCTGACTTGGCAGTCTGTGTTCCTAGATACCTCACTGGTGAGGCAAAGAGGCCAGGGCAAGCTCCGGCCTGGGAGGACGGGTAAGGAGGGTTTGGCTTATTGGCTGAACTCTCAATTTTTCACTTATTTAATACAAAATGGGGGTAGACCAAACATATAACAAGGACAAGTGCATGTGGCTAGGGCAATGCATGTCATATCCCTAAATAAATTGACATGAGTGGAACAGATTGGGGGTGGGGTGGGGTGGAGAGGGGAAACAATACCAGAAGTAAGATTATAAGGATGGGGGGCAGGGAGATGAGGTAACATACTTAGGTAACAGGGAGCAAGGTAACCACGATTATTTTATTTATTTATTTATTTAATATTCTTTAGGAATTACTACCTTTGAGTCAGAGACTCATTTACAAAGGCTCCATGTCAGAGGACAGACAGACATACAATATACACAGTCACAGCATATAAAGAGTTACAAGGCAGCAACAGCTTGCAGTTTTACAGGTTTACAATATTACAGCTATAGGCTATAAGGTTACACTCAGCAAAGAATCTGCAGTTTACAGTTTTACAATAACACACGGGTTCGCTAAAGTAGGCTACAGCTTTGATTAAACATAGGAGTGGAGAAACTAACATAGGTAACAAGTGTGTGCAGCCAAAAGAGGCATTGTCATGAGGTTAAATTTAGTAGCCAAGGAATACTAGACATGCAGAGCAGGTCATTATCTGCAGCTGGTAGCATCACTAGGGGGCCTAGAGTAGCATTAAAAGTATAGAGGATAAAATGTGACCTGAGAGCAATCCAGCAATGGTATTGACATGGCGAGAGCTGCCACAGGGGTAGGAGCAGTGCCAGCCGGTGGGAGCTTGGGTAGCTGCAGGAACATGGCAGGATCCTAGACTAGGTGGTACATTAAGGCGCCTTGAGGCAAGTATATGTTCTTTGAGAGCTAGCTTAAAGGGACCTAAATTGGAGATGGAGGAGACATCAGAGGGGAGTTCATTGTACCAGACTGGAGCTCTATAAAGGAAAGATCTTCGGACTAATGAGGTTTTGACCCTCGGTATAGACCACACTGTTTGTTGGTGGTGCGGATGTTCACTGAGCTGTGAGGGGATTGGAGAGAGGCAGACACCCCAAGGGGGGTTAGCCCCAGGTGAATTTTTTTAGTGAGGAGATATGTTTGATAACATAGACTTTCGTCCAGGGTGAGGAGGTTTGTCAGGGTATACAGGGTACAAGTATGGGTACACTTATCCGCCCCAGAGAGGAGTCTACATGCTTTATTGATGGCCAGATGGATTTTGTTCAGAGCCATAGGATCGGTAGCCGAGTAGACAGTGAGCCCATAACTAACTAGAGAGAGGACCGAGGAGGTGATGGCCAGGTTGAGGGCTTCAGGTGGTAGGCAATTCTTGTGCCTATACAGTAGTCCTATGGCTGTGGATAGACTGTTAATGTGTGAATGGAAAGAGAGGCAGGAGTCAAAGGTTAGGTCCAGGTATTTATACGTAGGGACCTGCTCTAGTGGAAGGAGAGAGTGGGAGAAGATTGCTAACTGCACATCCTTGGACTTGTTCTGACGATGGGCAAAGAGCATGGTCTTTGTTTTTTTTTATGTTGACAATGAGTCTATGGTCCATGAACCAGTTCTCAATCTGGTTAAATGTGTGTTGAAGGGAGGACTGCAGAAAACTGGGATCCTGGTGCGAGGCAAAGAGAACTGCATCGTCTGCATACAAGAGTAGATTGCTGAAGCAGAACTTGGGCAGGGCATTCAGGTAGATGCTGGATAACAGAGGGCCAAGAATGGAGCCCTGAGGGACCCCCGAGTGGACTGGCAGGGTGGTTGAGAGGGTGTTGTTTATTTTGACACATTGCAATCTATCTGTAAGGTAGCTGGTAAACCAAGAAATGGGTCCTTTGGACAGACCTATGTGGTGGAGTGTGCTTAAGAGTAGGGGTTAGGAGGCTGTGTCAAAAGCCTTTGACAGGTCAATGAAGACAGCTCCAGCAAGGTGTTTTCTATCTAAGGCCGAGTGAAGAAAGTTAGAGAACTCAGTAAGGGCCATGGTTGCACTGTGTCTGGATCTGAAGCCACATTGCTCTCTGCACAGTAGGTTGTTAGTAAGCAGGTATTCAGTGAGCTGGGTGGCTATAATCTTTTCGAGGGCTTTCAAGAGTGGGGGGGAGGATGGAGATGGGCCAGTAATTGTTGGGAAATGTGCTATCAGCACATTTCAGTATAGGGGTGATTGTGGACGTCTTCCAAGCTGTTGGGAACTGTCCCAGGCATAGGGAGTGGTTAATAAGGTCAGTCAATGGGGAGAGAACTGAGTCTAGCACTAGATGAAGGATTCTCATATCAAAAGAATCCTTGCAGTAGCAAGAGGCACTGAGGGCGGTAGCGAGCAAAGGCCTAGCCTCATTCATAGTGACTACCCTGAAGTGGAAAGGAGGATACTGAAGGTTAGGGGGCAGGATTTCCATAATGGGGTTGAAGAAGTTGTTCAGGAGTACCACACTGAGGTCAGAGAAGGATGAGCTGAGGCAGTCGGCGATAGCCAGTGGGTCGGTGGTGGGGATATTGTTTATGGTGAGTAGGGAGGGTGGGGGAAGCCTGGATTTGCCATTGAGTTCCTTGATATTGTCCCAGAACAACCGAGCATTCCACCAGGAGGAGGCAAGGGTCATTTTGTAGTAGTCAGGTTTGGCCTGCTTTACTGCCCGAGTGCATTTGTTATGAGCCATTTTATAGGCCTGCCTGTCAGCGTGCAAGCTGGAGGCGACTGCTTTATGCCAGGGTTCATCTGTATGCTTCAGTTGATGTAGCAATTCAGGCGAGACCCAGGTGGCATTGCGCTTCCTGGATTGCACTTTTGAGAAAGGGGCATAGATATTGCATACCTTATTAAAAGACAGAAAAAGGAATTATGACTGCAACCAGGGATGTGCAGTGCACGGTCTAAGAAGCATATGTAAAAAAGTAAAAGAGACTGGCACCTGCACAAAGGGCACACAATGTTTGAGCTCCAAAAAGAGACACCACGAGGTACTACGAATAAAGTGCTTGGGTTTAATAAAATACAAAAAAATGACTCACAGTACAATGTGGCAGTAGTCCCAATATCGCCACAGAATTCAAGAGATAAAAACAGCTAGCCAAAAACTGGCTGGAAGCAACTTAGCAGAGCCCCGCCCACCACATCACTATGTCACCTGACGCGGTTTACATGTCACTAGTGCTTTCTGAAAGGCTGGTAAAATACTCAAGGGCTTCATCTATGGAGGGGGCTTGAGAGATATGGGACCAATCCTAGAGGGTTAGGTATTTCCTAAGTTTAGTGAGGCCTCCGGGCCAGAGAAGGTGCTGGACTAACTTGTGTGGTTTGGGTTTCCATTGAAAACATGACCAGGAAAATAGTATGGGAGAGTGATCACTTCTGGAGTCCAGAAGGACCACCAGGTTTGAAATTTTGTGGGGAAAATTCGTGAGGAGAAGTTCAATCAAAGTGCTTGAGCCCTTAGCGGTGTGCACCCTGGTTGGTTGGTTGATGAGCTGGGCCAGGTCCAAAGCAACAAATGTGTCCTTGATCTGGGACACTAAGCTGGCAAGCCAGTTCACATTAAAGTTACCAAATATGATGTGTTCCATTTTGGGTGGGAAACTGGAGCTGTAGTTAACTAGGGATTGTATAGCATGAGCTTGGTTTCTCGGGGTACATAAACTACAGTAAAAGTTAGAGGGGCTCTGGATGGATCTATGGTGAGCTTTAAGGATAAGGCTTGGGCTTCATGGTCTAGAGCAGGTATTGGAAGTGCATGGCAAGTCAAGGAGTCATGGACATACACAGCACACCCCTACCACGTTTGCCCATTCTGTCGGTCCTGTGGAGGGTGAGGCCTGGGAAGGTGACCATTGAGTCGGGTGTCCTTTTGGAGAGCCAGGTTTCAGAGAGGGCTAGGACATCTGGCTGATGTTGCAGCATCCAGCATTGAAGGCCCGTGGTCTTATTGGGTAAGCTGCAGACATTCATTGCAGCTATTCTGAGCCCATGGTGCAAGAAGCTAGGGCTGGGTGAGAGGGCCCAGGTTGCCTAAGTGTCAGGGAGTGCTGCCACCTGGATATAGAGTGGATAGTACATGGGATGGTCAGAGTGACAAATGTTGGATAGGATAAAAAAGTGATCCGGCAAGGTGGTGTGTGCTGGTGTACTACAGCTGGGAGATATGTGGAGGGGGATGGGGGATGGATGACAGGCCATGGTAGAGTGGGTGGCAATCGAAGGTGGATTGTGAAGGTGGGAGGTGTGTGGAGGCGGCCCTCATGAGGAGGGGCAAGGGGGTCCAAGAAGCAGGATAGAGAGAATGATCAGGAGGAGCCTGGGCAGACCACATGAGAAGGGGAAGCCAGTTAGCAGTATCAATGGGGCAGTGGCCCAGTGGCGATATAAGCGGGGCACACCGACCACATCATTGTGGAGGTCTCCGTGGCTCAGTGGTAGGGTGACAGACTCCAGTGCAGAAGGTACCAGGTTCAAATCCTGGTTGGGAGCACTGCTCAGAGACCCAGAGGCTCCTTAAGGGCATAGGTGCAGGGCAACCCTTCGGTGAGTTGAAGTGGCAAAAACCAGGAGTGCAGTAGCGACTCCTAGTGGTGGTTGGAGGAAGGACTCTGCGGGGGGTCAGAGAGAGGCTGGGACTGGGGAGGCAGGTGAAGTGAGGAGGTCTGAGGGATAGAGCTTAAGTTGGGTGGAGGTTAGGGTAGCATAAAGGAGAGTTAGGCTAGGGAGTAGTAGAGGGGCCAGGAGATCAGGAAAGTCAACAGTATAGAGAGGGATGGGAGAGATAGAAGATAAGAGGAGGCAGGAGGATGGAAGTTCTTCTAGTGGCCAAATCCTATAACCTGCTAATGGGAAACTTGGGACTTAGAAAATGGCTGGCAGGAAGACTGGGGAGGTGCTTAAATTAAGGTTCGAGCTTGGGTGGTTTGGTGGGCAGGGCAGTCGATGGGCTAACATACCCAGCAGTAGATGTGCACAATGGTGACTGTAAGGATGCTCTGTAATGGTATATGTGACCAGGGATTAGTTGTTGACAATTTAAGGTTGTAATGTATTAATCTTAGTCTGCAAGCACCTCCCAGACAGGAAGTGGACAAAACGATATGTGCTGTGTGTATCTATGTGTGAAATTTAATAAAGCTGATTTAAAAAAAAACACATTTCAAGTGAAAATACATCATGGACTTGATTCACTGTGTGGTATACTGTGTGAAAAGAAACTTGTTAGACTGGGGGGTTGGAGTATAATGGGGGTTTGGAGTTGAAAAAATAAGGTGTGAGGCCAGCAGTAAGTTTTGGTGGCCTCACTTTGATGCCCATTCAGGCCACCAGGATTTGGGGCCTGAGAGCCACTGGGCTAGTTTGTCTTGTTCTGTTCACTCCCACTGCCCACAGGAGTGATCCCGCGTTGGTGTGCTGGTGGGATGCCAGAAAGAGCATCATCATCATCACCAATGATGCCCAAGGCACCACCACCACCATGCCACCAACAGAAACTGCTCCCTGAGGGATGATACGCTCCACCCTCCCCAGGAGGAGAGCATCTTTGTCACCCTCTCTTCAGCCTCCCTTAATGTTGCATAGCCTGGGTTCAGTGCAAACCCTTGTCACCAGTGTTTGAAGTGGCTGTCCCACTGTTCATTGCCACAGAGTTGGCTTCAGCTCATGCTTTTTTTTATCTGTACATTTTGCCACCCTTTTTCTGCCCCAACTGCCCCTCTCCGACCCCCAACCCCATCACCTGGGTTCTCTAGGGCTTACCTTCTCTCTCTTGTCCTCTGCCATGGGACCTTGGAGGTGCCATGTTGCTGGTGCAAGGTCTGTGGGGTATTGGGCTTCAGCTAGCGGTCAGTTTCTTGCCTGCCTGTTTTTCCTGGGCCCAATTTGTGTGCAATGAACACGATGTACATACTCTGCCACTGCAAAGATATTCCTGGTGTCCAGCGTTTAAGGTCCCTTCCACTGTGTGTGGTCTTGCTGTACTACCACCAAAATGCCTACAGGTGGCAGAGACGAGCACAAGGACACAGTCACCCCAACCCCCAAAGGGAGGAGAGTTGTCCTAGGGATGCTCAATCCTCCCTCCCTCCCCCAGCCAGCCCTCGAGTGGCCTTCCACACCACAGGGTCGGCTCCAGCATCAGCTCATTTCTAATTATATGCTACATTTTAATTATATGTGAAGGCTTTTACTAATTCTGCTCTGAGTATTTAAAGCAATATCTTTCCTTAACTGCCATGTTTCCAATGAAGGACTCTGTGAGTCCGAAAGCTTAAACATTTTGTAAAAATGATTTGCTGGCCCAATAAAATGTATCAAATCACCCACTTGGTTCATTTAATTAATTATCTGCATTTATTATCTAACAATGTGGATTCATTAGTCATGCATATTTCCAGACACAAGCTGTTCAAGGCGAGAATCTGAAAATGTATGGCAGTCAACACATTTTAAATAAATTAAATAAATAAATGAATAAATGGTTTTGGCTCCCCTCCTCCTTTTATTGAGTTTTGCTTATTGCATATATTGTTTTTTTTTTGTTTTTTACTTTTAGAGTGTTCTGAGCTTTGGGAGCGGTGCTTTGAAATAAACATAAAAACACAGAACAAATTACAGCAGAAAAAGATCCAAGGTTCATCCAGTCTGCCCAAGGAAAACCTTATCTATTCCCTATTGGCCTGTAGCCAGATAGGGAAGTTACCCTGTGTTACAATTCCCTTTCCCCTGCTGCCTGTCGACTTCCTCTTATCTCCCCCCCTTTGAGACTACCAGCCCCCTAAATTTATTTATTTTATTTATTTATATATTGAAAAGTTTCACCAGGGATGACACACTGAACAATGTAAAATTGCTTGTCTCATGGAGCGTCCTGGGGGAAGGGGAACATGGGAGTACAGTGATCAAAAGCACATTTCAATGCAGTATTATAGAAAAGTATATGTACAATACTCAACAACACATTTCCAAAGGTAATATAAAACAGAGAAGCAACAGAGTTAAAAAACAATACATCAGTTAGTAGCACTGGATAAACATTGGGATTTGATGCGAGAGGAACAAATCAACAGCACTGCAGACTTAATACATACAATGCAGACAAGGAAGTGCAATAAAGTATGTTGGTTTCTCCTCACGTTAAGTGCTAGGCTGGGAAAGGGGATGGGGAAGCCAGAGAGGAAATTAGGAGTAATGAGGAGCCAGAGAGGAAATTAAGAGCAGCTGCAGGATAGAGAGAGGAAGTTGAGGAGGGAGGTCAAAATGGACGATGGGGAGGAGGAGTGCCTGATTTGATGAGTCATTGAGTTCCAGAGCTTAGGGAACCAATAGGAGAGCTATGATTGGCCTATAGAGGTGGTGCGCCATGGTATAGCTAGGGTGTGGGAGTCACTGGATCTGAGGGAGAGAGGGGCAGTGGGGCGGGAGGACAGTGAGGAGGCAAGGTAAGGGAGAAGCATATCAAACCAGAATTTAGAGGCAGATTTTATGCAGTGGGCTAGACAGCGGTTTTCCTGGGAAGGAAAAGCTAGAGAGCGATATAGATCACAGTGGTGGGTAAAGGAAGGGCCATCCAGAGTGAAGCGATGGAAGGCATTGAAAAGGGTGTCCAATCTGGTTAAGGATGACTTCGGTGCAGCACTGTAGACTATGTCACAGTAGTCAAAGATGGGTAGTATCATTTTCTGGACAATCTCCTGCCTGGCCTGTAGAAGTAGGCAGCTTCAGTTCCTGTAGAGGGCACCTAATTTGGGGCGCAGCTTTTTTAGGATGGAGTCTGTGTGTCCAGTGAAGTTTAGGTGCTGGCCTAGCCAGACCCTAAGATACCTAAAGGAGGAGGAGTCTTCCTGAGTAGAGCCATCAAGGGTGTGGAAGGAGGGCAATTTAGTTAGCCTAGCGAGTCTCTGCCTAGTGCCGAAGGTCATGGAGACTGTTTTCTTGGTGCTAAGGAAAAGCTGATGGGAGTTTAGCCATTGCTGATCTTTCTCAAAGTCATGATGAAGTGTGGAAGCCACATCAGTTGGTGACTGGCCAGAGTAGAAAAGGACAGTATCATCAGCATACATATGGATGGAGGAGGAGGTGCACACTGACGGGAGGCCATTAAGGAATATGGAGAATAGTAGGGGGCCAAGGATGGAGCCTTGGGGTATGCCAGCATTAATCTGTAGTGGTGGTAGGTGGAATAAGCAGTTTTGACTGACTGCATCTGGCCTGTTAGGTAGGAACTAAACCAGTTTGTTGCCGAATCAGACAGGCCAGCAGATCGCAGATTATTTAGGAGGAGGAGGAGGTGGGAGAAAGTGTCAAAAGCCTTTGCAAGGTTGATAAAGATCGCCGATGTGATTAGACCACTGTCCATGCCTGAGAGTATGGAATCGGTGAGCCTAAGTAAGGAAGTGGTAGTGGAGTGATCTTTCCTAAAACCAGATTGGTACGAAGTGAAAAAAGCTGAGTCAGAGAGGTAAGAGGAGAGTTTGGAGAGGACCAGATGATCCTGAAGCTTAGCAAGAATAGGTAAGAGAGAAACTGGCCGATAGTTCCCAGACATAGAAGGATCACCTCCCTTGGGTAGTGGTAGAATTACAGCGTACTTCCATGGGTCAGGGATGGAGGCCAGCAAGAAGGAAAGATTTAGTAAGGCAGAAAGTGGTGAACAAATGGCATGATTGGAGAGGAAGAGAAGTTTGGGGTCAAGATCATCAGGTGAGGAACCCTTAGATGGGTTGAGAGCAAGGAGAGCATTTAGAGTATCATGAGGTGAGACTGAAGAGAAGGAGAAAGGTCACTAGGGAGGGTGCTTGGGTGTGAGTTATTGCAGACAGACACAACTGGTTGAGTAGGAGGAAGAGAAGCTAGTAGAGCAGCAGTACAAGAGGTAAAGTAAGAGTTGAATTCAGTGGCAACTGAGATGTGGGCAGACGTAAGGACATTATTGACGCAGATGAGTGGAGTTTGGGATTTGGAGGGGGGGAGAGAAGAAGGAGTTAATAACTTTCCAAAATTTTGACGGGGTACATATAGTAGCATCAAAGGTGGATCTAAAGAGTGATCCACAGGAGGTGGTTTCCGCGTTCTCTAGTGTGCTTAAAGGGTGCATGCTTGCTTGTTCCAGATGTCAAGAAAGTGGCCTTGGAAATAATCCAAGGTTTCATTAACTGTGGTAACAGAGGAAATAGGAGACCAGTCAGTGTGGGCTAGGCCATATAGGAGGTGGGTAAGGTCTAGGGATTTATATGAATGGACAAGCAATGTTTTATGTGGGGCTTTTGGGTGGTGGAGTTTGTGGATCAAGTAGATCATATGATGTGTTGCTGAGTGCATCCACGAGGAGCCCTGATTCGATTAGCAAGCAAGCAAGCAAAGCTTTATTTAGAAAAAGCACCTTTCTGATAACCAAGGCGCTTGTACAATGCAATAAATAATTAAAACAAATCCATAAAAAATCCAGAACTGCCCTAGCCACCTCCTGGGATAGCACAAGAAAGTTCTGGGATAACATCAAGGAGCTTAATGGTAAATCCTGCCCCCACAACTTAGTGTTAATGGTACTATCACCACAGACACACTTCACATAGCTAACTGCCTCAACTCCACCTTCTCAGACCTCGGCTCAGTCCTCCCTAGCAACTTTTTTGATCCAATTCAGCCTACCCCACCACCTGAGCTCCTCCACCCCCCCCTTCAAACTCAGTCATTACCCCTACAGAAGTGAAAGCCTACCTGTCCAAATCCTTCCGGAGCTCCAATTACTGCAAAGACACCTTCAATATGCATATCCTATACCTTGCACTAGACTCAGTTATGTCCTCACTCACAGACCTTCTAAATCTTTCCCTGCACCTGGGCCAGTTCCCAACCTCATGAAAAATGGCAGTGATAACACCAATATTGAAATGTGGCGACAGCTCCCTCCCAAACAACTACCATCTCGATTCTCCCCCAACTCTCTAAAGCCCTTGAAAAGATCATGGCCAATCAGCTCACTGACTACCTCCTCGCACACAACCTCTTATGTAGGGAGCAGCATGGTTTTGGAGCTGGTCATAGCACTACAACTGCCCTCACAGAATTCGCTAACTCCCTGTACTCCACGCTTTACAAGGGGCACTTCGCAGGGGCCGTGTTTACAGACCTCTCAAATGCCTTCGACACAGTTTCTCATCCCCTCCTTCTTAACACATTACAACAAATTGGGGTCTCTCATTGTCCATTCTCATGGTTCTCCAGCTATCTTTCATCTAGAACCCAATGTGTTAAAATTAATAATACCATATCTACTATGCTGCCAGTGCGCTCAGGAGTTCCCCAGAGATCTATCCTGGATCCCCTGCTGTTCAGCATCTACCTCAATGCCCTGCAAGTGGTGGATGTCAACCCCCGGTAGCCATAGGTAAATGGCGTTGCAGTAGTCAAGGCAGGAGGTAACGAAGGCATGGACCAATGTTGGAAGATCATCGGGAGGAACCAGATGTTTTGCCCGAGCGATATTCCTCAGATGGTAAAATGAGGCTTTGACAATTGCTGACACCTGAGATTTCAGGGTCAGATGGTCATCCAAAATCACTCCCAGGTTCAGCACCTGGTCTGAGGTGGTTAGCTGAGCACCCCCAAGCCATAGGCCAGAGGGTGCACCCCCAAGCCATAGGCCAGAGGGTGCCCCTGCCAACAAACCCGCCTCCCAATGACCTGGGTCCACCACCAACACCTCAGTTTTTTCCAGATTTAACCGTTGTCAGCTCCCACTCATCCAGTCCTGGATCTCAGCCAGACAGTTGTTAAAAATGAGACAGCGTCATCCTGACTGGGCACAAAGGACATGCACAGCTGAGTATCATCTGCATAGCAGTGAAAACTCAAGCCGTACCACCTAATAATCACTCCTAACAGCAGCACATACACTGCAACCAACATGGGTGACAAAATGGAACCCTGCAGTACCCGCAGGATAGGAGGAGTGGTGCCGAGGAAAAAGTCCTCGACACCACTCTCTGAGTCCTACCCTCGAGGAATGATCAAAACCATCTGAGGACCGTACTTGATAGTCCACAGATAAACCTCAGGGGCTCCAGCAGCACATCATGTTCTACAGTGTCAAATGCTGCAGAGAGATCTAGAAGAACCAAGATGGAATGGGTCTTTCAATCTCTCACTATTAGGAGGTCATTTAGTACCCGGAGAAGGGCTGTCTCAGTACTGTGTCTCTTCCTAAATCTGGACTGGGGAGAATCATAGATGTTGTGGCTGGTCAAATGATCATTCAGCTGCAACACAACCACCTTCTCAATAACCTTACCCACAAAGGGCAGGTTAGAGACTGGTCTGTAGTTTGCCAGACTGTCCGGGTCCAAGGAGGGCTTAGTAAGGAGGGGCCGAACCACGGCCTCCTTTAGGGGATTCAGAAAAATGCCCCTCTCTAAAGACCTCCAGACTATCTTGGCAAGAACTGGGCTAATTTTATCCACACAACCTACTAAGAGGCATGTAGGGCCCGGATCCAAACTACAGTTGGTCTGTCGCAATGACTGGATGACCATCATAATGTCAGTGACTGTGGGAAGGTAGAAGTCACACCATACAAACTGGGCACCCAACATCTCCTGCTGACCACCACTATTCCCATTACAGGGAGTCGATCAGATGCTGGCCCTGATTGTGGCAACCTTATCTGCGAAGAACTGAGCAAACTCCTCACACCGGTTTTGTGAAAAAGCAATCCCAGGCTGGAGACAGATTGAATTGCACAATCTGTCCACAGTCTGGAAGAGCTGGGCTGGTCAATTCTGCATGGCAGCAATTTCCCTGGACAGGAATTCTGCTTTCTTACGGGTAATTGCTGATTGATAGTCCCCATAATGGTCCATCAATCTAAGTCTGTCACACTCCAGGCCAGACTTCCGCCAGCTCCTGTCTAACCTTCGTCCCACTCTCCTCAACTCCCTTAAGGACTCATCAAACCAAGGAGACCTTGGGTGAAGAGTGAGGGGATGAACATGAACAGGAGCAATGGAATCCAAGGCAGATACTATTGCCTTATTATAGGCAAGTACCAGATCCCCTAGATCCATGCATTCACTTGGTAAACCCGATAGGTCCAGCACCGCCGTTAGGTCATCTGGGGAAATACCCCTCAAAGGCAGTACTGGACCATCTCCATAGGGGCTGACCTACTGGGGAGGCCACGAAACTGAAGCCAATGGTATGATGGTCAGACCACCCGAATGGTTCCATCACCAACTCGGATCTCTCCATCCCCAGGAGGAACACCAAGTCCAATGAATGACCTCCAGTATGGGTTGAGGAGAAAATAACCTGTGTGAAGCCCAGCAAACTCATTAGCTGGAGGAAGTCTTGACCAAATTGCGAGAGTTCGTCATCGACCCAGACATTGAAATCCCTCAGGATCAACCATCTTGGAGATCCCAATGTCAGATCGACAAAGAAGTCCGCGACTTCCTACAAGAAAACATTCCTCTCTCCTGGTGGATGGTAGATGAGCAGAATCCTGCACCCCACATCCTCGCTCATGATACATTCAAGGAGTTGGTGATCCCCACTGGTACCTCCTCCAGGTTCAGTTCCAATCTAAAACAGATGGCAACTCCCCCGCTCCTACGATCCATCCTCAGGTGGTGTATCACCGAGTACCCGGCTGGAATTGCTGAGGCCTAAACTGGGCCAGCATTTTTATCCAGCCAGGTCTCGGTGATGCACGCCAGGTCCAATGACCCAACAAGATCCGCTATTATAGCAGTCTTGTTTTTAATGGACCTGGCATTACATAACACCACCCGAGTTGAATGAGTCACCAAGGAAGACCAAGCGATCTGCCTGCTACGAGCAGTGCCCTTAGGTATGGGAACCAGGCAGGGGGAGCCCCCTTCCTGGACCCATTTCACCCCAGGGTGTCTTCTTGTCTCCACTACCCCAATCCACCCACTCCTTTCCATTCCCCTACCAGGCCTGGCCCCCGCCCTCCTCCTCCTAACAATCCCCAGAGCCCGACACCATCTATATACCTCTGGGGACAATGGGGCACAACAAAAAGGGCGGCAGTCCCTAAGCCTGGAGGGGGAATAATGCCTGACTGGCCCTGCACCTTCCCAGCACATCTTTACCACATTCCTCAAGCACTCAAAACCAACACAACTTAATCCACACCACAATTACAACCCAACCACTCAGTCCTCTCACCAACCTTCCACCCACCATACACACTTCACAAAATTAATGACAGTATTAAAAATTAAAACACAACAGTATATCCAAAAACAAGAACAGCAAATAATAAAGTAGTGGGTATCAATCATAAAAGGAAAAAAATTGAAAGTTGCCAAAAGTCTGTCCAATAAGATAGCTGTCAAAATTCTGGAAGCTCTCACCTCACCAGAGAAATAAAGTACTGACTCCCAACCTATCTCCCACCTAGGTCAGGAGCACACTAAACAGATTAACCGGCTTATTCAAGTCAAAAAACAGGGCACTCTCACTGCCTACCAGGTCCAAAAATAAGGAGAGGAAAGAGTCTGACCATATGGTTAGAGAGGATCTTCTATCTGGGGCCCCACACAACACCTCTGGACCTTGATAGTGAGGGAAACCTCACAATACCTCGAGCAACCCAACCTTCCCCCAAGGAGAATGCCACCAGGAGGCCAGGGTGCAGTTAGGTCTCAGTGGAGCACAGGCTTACCAGTTCATCCCCCCAGGAACCAACGGGACCCAGGGCTGTAATGCTCACCCTCCGATGGCAACAGACCCAGTCCCTCGCACCACCAACCACCCCAGCAGCCCTCCCCGGGTTCAGGTCAGAATAAGTCCAGAAGGTATACAGGATCCACAAACAAGTCGCCAGTCCATTGGCAAAAAGTATCCAAGTGATACTGCCAAACAGTTCCGGTTTTGTTCCGGGCCGAAAGATGTTGCCAAAAACAGGACCCCCACAAATCAGTTCCTGCTGATCTGAACACTATCCACAGCCACAGCTCTCACTTGGCTCCCATACTCCGGCGACTGCAGGTGGTCGCAGCTCCTCCTCGACTCCTCTACCTCCACTCAAGGAACTCCAACATCCCGAACGACAGAATCAGCTGTCCCCAATAACTCCTCATCTTGGAACCTGGCCTGAAATCAAATAACCACGTAAGATGGACCAAATGGATGGATAAAATATTTAAATGCTGAAAATAAACTAACCCCAATGGCAAAATGTAAGCTGCAGAGGGAAAAAGATTTAATATATAACTCGGTGAATGACAACAGATAAAAACACCAAAAAGACGCTTCTAGTACTTGAGACTCACTACTTCAACCCTAACTAACTCAACACTAAAATAACATAAAAATAAAGTAAAACAATGTAAAAATAAATAATTTAAATGAACAATTTGTCCAAAAATAACTCCTGGATGCTGCTGTGTGTGACAGCTAGCCCAGTGTGACTATATTGCATTATATTATCACTACATTACTCTGTGGACATGTGAGGTTAGGGCCCAATCGATGACTGAGTGGTTGCCTGACTTAGTATTTAGTCAGGTTGGCTTGTGGATCAATTGCATTAAGTTAAGGACTGCAATGTTGTTACACAGCTTGGATAGCGAGGGGTCAGGCCAGTTTTGGTTAAAGTCACCTAGTATATAGAGTTCACTGTTTCACGTGAGGGTAGAAAGTTGAGAGAGAGAAGATCAGATTCAATAGTAGGGGAGAGGCCTGGGAGGCAGTAAATCCCAACAACGTAGATTGGTATGGAGTGAGGCATGTAGAGCCTGAGGACTAGAGTTTGTAAGTTGTGGGGACTGTTACAGATAGGACTGGGGTAGTATGAATGGAGGACGAGGTGTAAATAGCTACACCGCCACCCTTACCTGAACGGTCTTGCCGGGTGATATTGTAGTCAGGGATGTATATACCGGTATCAGGTGTTTTATTATTTAACCAGGTTTTGGTCAGGGGCCAGCAATAGTGCTAGGGGTTGAAGCAGGACTAGTTTAGGTAGTAGACTTCTTATGTTAAGATGGAGAATTTTAAGACCACGAGGGAGAGTTGGCGTGTTGGAGGCAGAGGAAGGCATGTGTGGGAGAGGGGCCGCCTGCATGTTTCATAGATGGAGGCCAGCGGATAGTAGGAGAAGGGAGATGATTATAAAGTGGAGCTTTGAACTTTTGTACCATGACTTAGATGTGACCGGGCTATACGGGGTAGGTGGATAGTAAGAGGAAGCAAACCAGACAGAGAGGGAGCACAGAAGCGCATAGCAGTTAGGGACAGAAGAGAGGGAGGTACAAGGTAGAAAAGTAAGGTGAGCCCAAAGTTGGAGGAATGGAGTGGGGATCCCAACATTGGGATCAAAGGGGCTGAAATTAGAGGAAGAGAATAAGCAGGTCTGTAAATCTGTAAATCTGAGCAAGTCTCAAGTGCAGCTGCTCCCTGGTTTGAGAGCATGCTTGCCGTAATAACCAGCTGGTTATCACAACAAACTGGCCGTCCTCATTGAAAAAATTGATAGCCTCTTATTATAAAACATAATAATAATTACAAAAAGTAAAAAGTACGCAGTAGACAATTGAAAGGAAACACAAAGTAAGTACTGCAAAACATAGCGTAGCATATTGATAACAGATATCAGCTGCAACAGTTTTTTTTTTTCCAATTGTTTAACCAGGTGAGACACACTAAGCTGAAAGCTTGTCGACAGGTGCAACCTGGGAGCACAGAGAAGTTAAGTGACTTGCTCAGGGTCACACAGTATGCAAGTGGGGGCTGTGAGATTCAAACCCAGGTCTCTAGATTTGCAGCTCAGAGCTTTAAACCACTGCGCTATACTGCCTAAGTGCAACTGTCAGCAAAATGAGGGAGGGAAGGGAAGAGGTTCTGATTGACTGAACTCTGGGTTATGGGCTCAACTCTGCTTTCCTTAAAATAAATTACTGCTGCTACTGTTATGTAGCAGTTGAGCTGCTGTTATTGTTCCTTTGTGCAACGTTTACCTTGAGGTGTGACGTTTGACTGATATCTGCAGAAGATCTTGACCCTATCAGTGCTGTCACCTAAAGGGATAGCCAGAGTACCACTTATACACCAGGAACAATCATGACAGCATTTTTTAGGATTAATTCTATACAATCCACTTACAGTAAGATCATGTTTCATGCTAGCAATTCCAAAATTTTAGACATTCTCAAAGTTCAGTTAGCGTAGTTCCTTTCTCAGATTTGACCTGCTAACTTTGTGGCCCAGAAGCGAGGTTGCTACCAGTAAGTCAAACTGCTGCTCATTAGACATGCCCTGGAGTGCAGGAGGTAACAAGCTCCCTTGTCAGTGTTTAAATTAACAATAATTAAAAGGGGAAAATGTTACCTCGAGGGAGGCCATTGTGAGGCATGAGTCTCTGCCTGAGGACTTACTAAGGTTTTTTTTCATTCATTTCTAGCTTTCGAGTCCCTCCTCCTTTTAGGCACCTTTTCTATAGAGGGCACACTGCCTTTCCATGAAAGATTTACTTAACTTTTCTGCATAAACTGGTGCCTTTATGCAGCATCAGTAATCAATTTAGTTTATTTTTAAACACACACGCCAACCCATGTGTTGAACTGAAATACACACAAGTGCTAAAAAAAAAAAAAATAGAACCCCCCCCCATAGCAAACCAGAAACATACAACAAATAATAGACAAGCAACAACTGGAATACAATATCAATAAAAAAAAAAAACTAAAACAAAACGAAAATAGCTATGAATGCAAGTGCAAAATGCACTGCAAGGGCTATAGCAGGTCTTCAGTAAGTGATCTTGTGCTTTTCGCTGAGCCCACGGGGCCTGCACAAAGTTATGAATGATCTTCTACTGTCCTTGTGCAAAGAAAGCTATGCATGATCTCCCAGATTTTCAGGTCAAGTCACCACACCACCTCACGACTACATAAGTGGCACCATATCAGAACCAAAATGTGTTTTTTGGGGGGTCAACCCTGAAAATGCAGTGTGGGGTCCCTTGACAATGTGTTATTAGCTTTGGGACCTGTGTGAATGATGACCTGATTCCAGTATCTCAAAAAGAAAGGAAATTCTTTGCAAAAAACTGCGTTAATGCACCAGTTAAGGTTCAGCCTAGCACCACAGAAGTAGAGAAATGTTGCGTAAGGGTTTCCAATCCTGCACCCCCATCCCCCCTTTGCAAAAAACTGTGTTAATACACCAGTTAGGGTTCAACTTAGTGCCACAAAAGTAATGAAATGTCAGGAGTGCCTTCATGAGACTTGCGCTTCTGCAGCCACACCTATTCACACCTACTCATGCACGTAGTACAACATACAAACACAGGGCCTATGCTTATGCAGCCACAGATAACTGCATTTGTGTCATCTGGAAACAGTTGTATATTGTTTGTCTTGTGTAATGATGGCTGTCTGTAGTTGCTTGTGTGGGCTTGTCCTGTTGCTGATTTGGGGGGGGGGGAGTTAGGGTTGAAAATCCTAATTACACAGTTCCCTGTTTTTGTGGCACTAAGTTGAACTCTTAACTGGTGCATTAATGCAGTTTTATGGTAAAGAATATAAATATATGTATCCTTGTGCAAAGACGGTTATAAATGATCTCCTGCATCACGCTGGTCCCACAGAGCCTTGGGTGAAAAAATTTATGATCGATGTCCTGCTTTGGGCCCTGTGCAAAGAAAGTTATGAATGATCGGGGGGTTAGGGTGTCTAGCAGATAGGTGATGCCTAGGAATGATTGGGGGGAATGAGTGCTTAGCAGATAGGCAATGCCTGTGAATGAATGGGGGAATTAGTGTTTAGCAGATAGGCCATGCCTGTGAATGAATGGGGGAATGAGTGTTTAGCAGATAGGCCATGCCTATGAGTGAGCAGGAATTGGGTGTCTAGCAGATAGCTGAGATAGGCAATGCCTAGAACTGAGCTAGGGACTGGATGCCCAGCATATAGGCTATGCTTAAGAATGAGTGGGGTATGGGTATGCAGCAGATGGGTGAGGTCTAGGAATGAGAAACATAGAAACATAGACCATGACAGCAGAAAAAGACCAGAGGTCCATCCAGTCTGCCCATATTCCTTATAATCCCTGGAGCCTCCCCTGCAACCTACTGTTTCTCCAGGATACTAACCCTCCCTGTCCTGTCTCCATTCTCCTCCCTGGTCTTGTCCTGGGCAACCACTATTCCCTTCATTCTGTCCCATGCCTGCTTGAATCCCCTGACTGTGTTTGCACCCACCACCTAGTCCGACAGACTGTTCCAAGGTTCCACCACCCTTTCCGTAAAGAAGTATTTCTTCACATCCCTCCTGAACCTCCCTCCTGTTAATTTCCACTCCTGACCAGTTGACCTTGAGTGGGTATTCAGTGTAAATAATTCCCCACAGTTTACCTTGTTAACTCCTTTAAGGAACTTGAAGGTCTCTATCATATCTCCCTTTCCCTTCTGGTCGCCGGTAAGTACATCTTTAGTGCCTTGAGGCGCTCCTCATAGGATCTTCCCTGCTTGTCCTGAATCATTTTTGTTACTCTGTGCTACACTGTTTCTAGCCTATCCCTGTCCTTTCTGAGGTGAGGACTCCAGAACTGGACACAGTATTCCAGATAAGGCCTCACCAGGGATCTGTATAGGGGAAGTATTATCTCTTTTCTTTTGCTATCAGCACCCCTCCTGATATATCCCAGCATCCTGTTAACTTTGCTATAGGCCTTGTTGTACTGGCTTTTTTGTTTAAGGGAGTTATTGATGATAACTCCTAGATTCTGTTCCTCTTCTGTAGTGCTAAGTCTCACCCCACCCATCCAGTAATCCATCTTGGGGTTCCTTTCTCTAGGTGCATTACCTTGCACTTTTTGGCATTGAATTTTAACTGCCAGACCTTTAACCACACCTCTAGTTTTTGTAGGTCCCTCTACATATCCCTTATTCCCTCATCACTATCCACATTTCCACATAGTTTTGTGTCATCTGTGAAGAGACACAGCCTGCCTTGGATTCTCTCACCAATGTCACTAATGAACATGTTGAAGAGCACTGGACCCAGGACAGATTCCCGTGGAACCCCGCTGGTAACTTCCCTTTCCTCTGATTTTACCCTGTTGACCACCACCCACTACTGCCTCCCTTATAGCCAGCTATCCGCCTAGTCAACTATGGTTTTAACTGCATCCAGGTCTTCCATCCTTTTGAGCAACCTTTTGTGCGGTACCGAACCAAAAGCCTTGCTGAAGTCAAAGTACGGCAGATCCACAGCATGGCCCTTGTCTACTTCTTTGGTCACCCAGTCAAAGAAAAAAATCAGGTTAGTCTGGAAAGATCTACTTGCCACAAACTGTGTTGTTTACTATCCTGGAGCCTGCTGCTTTCTTGGTAGTTTACGGGGTCCTCTTCGATTAATGATTCCATCAGGTTCCCCATGATGGAGGTCAGACCGACAGGTCTGTAGTTCACTGGTTGCTCCCTATCCCCCCCCTTATGAAACGGTGCAACATCTGCCATTCTTCAACCCCTTGGAACTTCCCCAGACCTAAATGAAGTGTTGAACAGCCCAGCCACTGGTTCAGCCAGTGCTGCTGCTAATTCCCTATGTATCCTTGAATGTAAACCATCTGGTCCTGGGGCCTTATCTATCTCGAGGGCTTCCAGTCCTTCCAGAAGTCTCTCACTAGTAAGTATTGGCTGCCTTATTTCCGGGACTCCATTAGCAGTCACTTTGATGCCACTTTCTGGCATGGACCCGCAGTCCTCCTTAGCGAATACTGAACAAAAGTAGTCATTCAAGATGGCAGTCTTTTGCTCATTCTCCTCTGTCACCCTACCCCCTTAGCTAGCCATGCTATGCCCCCCTTTTTTCTCTGATATATCTAAAAAATGTTTTTTCTCCATTCTTAACTCTCTCTGCAATATACAGCTCCGTGTCTGCTTTTGCCTCTCTGATGGCCCTCTTTGCCTTCTTATTTTTTCTGTAGATAATCCTCCCTTTCTGCCTCTCCCTGCTTTTCCTTTCATGGATAGAAGGCCTTCTATTTGACCCTACTTCCCTGACCCTAGCTGAGAACCACAGTGGTTCTCATAATGAGTGGGGGTTAGGGTGTCCAGCAGATAGGCGATGCTTAGGAATGAGTGGGGTTTGGGTGTCCAGCAGATAGGTAATGCCTAGGAATACATGGGAAACTGGGTGTCCGGCCAGTAGGCATTGCCTGAGAATGAGCAGGGCAATTGGGTGTCTGGATGGCAGACAATGCCTAGGATTGAGCATGGGATTGGGTGACAGTGTAGGCAGAGGGTATAGTTACAGTTCTTGTTGGGGCAATCCTGTAACACCACATGTTCGACTGTGCATAATTTCTCATGAATACATGAATAAAGTGCAGATACAGTGCAAGAAGACTAAATGCTGGGAAAGGCCCACGATAATAAATGCTAGTATCTTAAACACAGTTCCTTGCAAAGCAGATGTTCCCAGGTAGGCTGTTCCAAAGAACAGAAACCTTAATTGTAAACACCTGGTCGCCACCCTACAGGGTGGCTGTGCCAGAAAGGTCTCGGGTCAGAAATGCATGCATGTATGTATTATTTGTGGAGCAAAATTCTAGGCAGAAAAAAAAATCAAAACTGTGTTAGTGTGGCCCAGTTGGTAGTATGTTTTTCCCTGGCCAGAAAATCATGAGTTTAAGTCCAGCACTGGGGGCATGGGCTGATATCTGTTGGTGATCCAGATGAGACTTTAAAACGTGATGCCACATACAAATTTGAAATGAACGGTCTCGTGGCACTTTTCATAAGAGTAGGGGTTACCCCGGGTGTTCTTGTTAACATCCTACACTGGCCATAAAAGACAGGTTGTAAAAATGGGACACAGAAATCCTGCCTTGTGATTGGTGGAATCTGATCTCATGGTCGTGTGTCGATTTTGCTTGCCACACAACTTCTGTATCTTATCATAACAACGGAAAAAGTAATACTGAAAGAGTTCTACTGAGCGCTGATTGAGTCACCAGAACACTTGCATTCTAAAGTGATAAACAGAACAACCGGTCCGTACCACAACAACAAAAACAATGTCAGTTCACTTTGTAAACTAATTTTAAAAAGTGCTCTGCATTTTTTCTTAGATTTTTTTTAGACCAAGACCATTTTATAAGCACATTCTAAAATGGGAAGGAGAAACCAAGGTCTGTGATTCATCAGATGTGATCACATGACCATATGTTATTCCATTACAACAGCGCATGTCAGAAATACCCATAGAAATATAACAAATAGAATGGCAGGGCTAACGTCATGACCCATGTAATCAGTTTTTCCCTACAGACAAATAATTACCCCCCTCTATGTTGACCAGGAAGTAGGGGCATGTGCCCTGCTCACAATGTCATTCTAGTTTTTATTGTTCTATGAAAAAAATGTTCTGAACCTTATTACTCAATTTGTAGAATAAAAATCAGAGGCATCATTTTATTATTTTTTTTTTCCTTACTGTGTTTCCCATCTACATCCCTGTACTTGGCAGCATCCTCCCATCCCTGACCCATCTCGGGGACTTAGGGGTTAACCACCTCTTACACAGAATCATATTGGCTGGTGACCTGCCATGTACAGTCATGTGGTACCTGGGGGGTAATGTTGAGAGAACCGGGGGAATTTTCCTCTTTTTTCAGGCCCCAGGTGTCTGCATGATGCAAGTGCACATGTGCGTATTGACGCACTTTTGTGTCCATATCGGCAGACCCCCCCCCCCACCTGTACTGGTCCCATTGCACTGCATCATGGTCTCTGCCAGGTAGCAGGCAAGTGAGGGAGCTTAGGAACCCCCCTCCCCAAGGGAGGAGAGCTGTCCTTGGAACACTCAATCCTCTGTCGCCCAGCCAGCCCTCCAGCAAGCCTGGTCTATTTCCAAACCTGGGTCGCCGCCGTGGAAGAAGGTAAAGCATCCAGGGTCTCAAACCTCCACACCACCGGGCCAGCTCAGGGGAACCACCGTATGATTACTATGAGACACCCCTGGGTGTGCATAATTGTGAGATAATGGCACTTCTTGGGTACGTAAGACACTTTGTGTTGTCTCGTGTCTCACTTCCTGAGGTGTGACACACCCTTTTATTCCCTATTGCTCATATAATGCACTCTACATAATGCACTCCAGGGTGTGCATTGTTATATTTGCTGCACTTCCTGGGTAGGGTGTGCTCAGTTCTCCCAATACGACCAGCATGTGCGACGATATAGCTTAATGCACACCATGCCATGTGTTATGGGTTACTTGTCCTACAGTTGCCTATCCCTATGGCCAGTGTTGAGCACTTTATGGCTGCAAATGGCTACCTGTATAGTCCCTGCACATTCAGTATCTAACTCTCTGATATGTAAAGTGCTTTGAGGTAACTTTGTAACAAAAATAAAGAATGAACAGTGAGTCTCATGACAGGGGTAAATTGTTCTCTGCTTGATCAACCGTAGTCATGGGATGAAATACTGCTGCAAAATTTAATAGACTATGTTAAACCTGACAAATTTGACATCTTAACATTTTTTATCTCAGACTGAACTAGTTCATGCTCTTATCCTAGCTTTTATCTGTCAGGAAGAATTCACTGAGCAAGGAACTGGCCTGTGTGAACTCTGACAGACCCAGAGGGAACAGCTCCAGAAAGTGACTGTACTTCATTCAGAATAAGACAGGATCTGCCTACTTTTTTTGTTAGTATATGGATGACATATTTCAAGGAATGTGGAAACGGCAGGGTTTCACATGTGCGGGAAGTTCTGTAACCGGTTGAATAACTTAACAATGCAAAACAAATCAATTAAGGGAAGAAAGGAAATGAATTTAGCTTTATGGAGTGCATTTCATGTATACTATTTCCCAAAGCGCTTGACAGGACAAGAATAGCTACTGCAGCCATTAGATCCTCATATATAGAGAGTTTAAACACAGTGTGGCCTTGTGATTAGAGTACTGGTTTGGGAACCAGGAAATCGCAGGTTCAAAACCCGCTAGAAGCAAATACTTGGCAAGTCACTTAAATTCCAAGTGCTCCAGTCCACCCATTTGCAAAAATGGGTAGCAACTGGACCCCAACTGGAAATTAGCTGCTGCAGCTCAGCTAGCCTATCCTGGGTAAATACACTGTAGAGTGAAACATTTCAAATGGTTATATTTACAGTAACTGCTTTTATCTTTGTAAAATGGCAAGGAAAAATCCTGAAACCTCATTGGCTCAGAGACATTAACTGACCATGCATAAAAAAGCTGTTAATGCATGGTCAGGTGCCGAATCTCATTACCAAAGTGGAAAAGCCTCATTGCCTACAATATATATATATATATATATTTTTTTTTTTTCTAAATTGAGTAATACCACGAACCCTTGGAGACTCGGGACTGGAACAAGACTGCACCGATGGGAACTTCGCAGCTGAGTGAGCTGCCGACGGCAAATGGGAGCACAAACACAAGGCATAAAACCTTGTGACAGTTTAAATAATGAAAAATTAAACCTTTTTTTCTATGTGGAGAACCATATACTATAACAAATAATGTACGGCCGCGTATACACATCTCACCTTGTTTCATCTCGAGGTTGAAGATACGAGCATGGACTTTTCGAACTTCACTTTCGAGGTCCATATGCTGGTATCATTAACCCCTCAATGGAAACACAGGCTGATTGTGTATATTCGGCCATACTTTATTCCTTATATAGTGTATGGTGGAATGCGATAGTGTACTGAAAGCCATACACCACAGAAAGTTGTTCTGTTGCAGTAGTGACATCCTCACTAATGCAGAATGACTTTTCATTCTGCTTTAGTGATGATGGCATAATACAAGCAACTCCATCAGCATTTGTGATTCGTCAGTGGCTGTTGGAGAGTCACATGCATGTGCTAGTCAGTGGGGAGTTGTTGTTCAAGCCTGGTCAGCAGACTGGACTTGAAACTTAAAAAGTGAGTGCTTGTGATTATTTTGTATTTTATATGATAACAGTAGACATCGTGTCCCACCATATACTATATAGAAGAGTGTGTGGGAAACACACACAACTTGGCTCGTGGATACTATGCTGACTTGAGGGACCTCTCAAGCTTCACTCTCGAGGTCATCAGTCATCATGGTAGCCACTCGAGAAGAATAGCCTTGTTGTGTATGGTGTCCTATACACTATTCTATATATAATACATAACAGTAGCGAGCCATTTTATAAGCACAATAAATAGAATAATAGATGGGAAATCATCAGTAACAAGGCTGCAATTCCATCAAGGAATTCTGGTGTCACCAGAATCTGGAGATGGAATGACAAACCTAGTTTCTGCTGATTTCCAATCTGTTATTTTTTGTAACATATGGAACACTTCAAGCATTCCATCTTGTAATACCATTGATCTGATGTTAGATATTATGCGTTTTTGATGTCACTGATTCCCTATGGGAAAAATTGACACCCATATATAACAAGCCACTCCAGGGTCTACATGCACTTCCCAGGGGCATAATAATACTCTGCCCTCGGCCTCGAGCATCTTTCCTTGGGACATGCATCAAATCCTTTGTAACACTTTTGTCCATTTTGACCATTTTACAAATGCTATAAGTGTAATAATCCACGCCGGGTGTGCGTCAGTGCTGTGATCACCTCACTTCCTCGGCGGTTGAAGGCCCTTAGCTGTGCCATGGGCACAACATACCCAGGTCATTTGGTTTATTACAATATTGCTGCACACCTGACCATGGATTATTCCCTCCCTAATGCACGCCCTGTTGTGGCTTACTGCATACTTAATGTTTCTCAGGTTTTCACTTTGTTTCATTACCAGTCTTGCAAATATTTCACATTAGCCAGTACATATTCCACTTTCTGTTTCAGAAGCATCTGACTGCCCCCATCTGACCTTACAAGTGCTGTGTTTGTGACATCACAATCTGCTGTCATGGTAAGGTAAGGACTGTGATGTCATAACAAGTGTGTCATGAAGTCTAACCAGCGGATGAAAGCTTTTGATAGACTGCATTGGAAAAGTAGGCCAAGTGTACTGCACATCTTGGGAAAAGACAAGTGAAATTAAAAAAAGTATTCTTAAGTAAACTGTAACAGCTAAATACAGTAACTTGGGAAATTACATACCAAAGTGAATACTTGCTCTTTATAACATGGATAAGATTCTAGCCATCTAACTGGCTAAAAGGCAAGCACAAGAGTGCAATTATCTGGCCTTATTACACTGTTTGTTTCAGTCTGTGTACTAGGTTTGGCAACAATATCGATGCACCTCTACTGGAACTATGTTTTTGTTTTCTCATATCTCATGAAGAATACAATATTTTCTCATTAAAAATCATACAAAGAGGCTGGCCTGTTGGCGCAGTGGTAGTGCTACTGCTCATGACGCCACCAACCCAGGTTTGGGAAAGTGCCCGGGGAGACGGACGGCTGGCCAGGGTGAGGAGGCTTGAGTGTCGGAAGACCACTCGCCTTCTCCAGGGAGGGGGGGAAGAGGCTCGGTGCCATACTGACCTCTGCTGGAGGCCAGAGATGCAGCCTGCACCAAGCCACATCAATGGGGGAGGTGTGATGGACGTCGGCGCTTGCACCTAGATGTCAGAGCGTATGGCACACCACATCAAATAATGGGAAAATGACTCCCTGAGCACCAGGTAGATGGAGCGCCCAGCACGGATCCCCACACATTCTCCTGGTTGTTCCGATTGGCATAACCCCAATAAAACATAGAAGCTCAGGGTGTAGGGGCCCCACCTTGTTCCTGGGGGGAATAACCAAGGCTACATGGGGATTCACATAAGAGTACCAGGCAGTGAGAAAGGGGGCAGATACCGTGGTGACTCCTGAAGAGGTGGTGCTCAGGGAGCAAGGTGAGCATAAATAGAAAAGTTTATAAAAAAAAATCATACAAAAAACTTAAAAACATTTTTTTTAAGTAGTACCCATGTTATACATGTAATAAGACACTTGGATGTATAATTATAGTCAATAATTGTATTTTCCTGTTGTGTGTTTAAAGGCACTATGCATAAGCCCCTCATGTCAAACAACACACTTGAAGCATGCAATTTTTACTTAACTAGGCAGAGGGAGGACAAGGAGAGTTCAGGAAGGTTAGACAGAGAGAAAGAGTCAGACAGGGACACAAAGACATTAAGCGCATCTTAACAGATAAAAGTCTAAGGAAAGTTTGTTTATTTAGTTTCTGTAAGTTCAAGTTCAAGTTTATTGCAGGAAAACTCTATTGAGCAAGCTCATTGACAAGGAGGTCCTGAGGCACGTATACAGATGAAGGACATTACATAATAATGCAACACTTGATAGAGCAATACTGGTTACAAGTATTCAAAGTGCACACATAGTTCAAGAACGATATTACATAGTAGGATATAACACTGGAAAACAATATACAGTGAAGAAACATTTGGTTCATAGTCTGCAAGCAGTACAAGGTAGCGTGCAAGCAATACAAGGTAGGGTATATAAACTGAACACTGGTGTTTGCAATAAATACTCTTAGTATATTGAGCAATGACAGGAAAGATAGGATAAATGAGTTAGGCAGGGTTGAGGTAGAGGGGGGCGGTTGGCAAGAGTAAGGGGAGTATTATATAAGTAGAAAGCCAAAAGTAGGAAAGGGAAGAGGAGCAGGTGTGGAATTCTTGTAGTTTTAATCACAGAGTACAAATCAGAAGCTATGAGATTACAGTTATGTCTAGGTCTAGTGCTAATGTGAACAATAAGTATGCGGCATGCATAAAGGTGGGGAGGGGCTTAAACATAAGTGTATAAGGCACACATAAGGGTGGGGAGGGGCTTAATAAAAGTTGCAAATATCTTTTATTTTAGATGCACATAGCACTTTATAGAAGTTAACCGAGACAATGCTAGTTAGTTTCAGTACGGATTGGAGTTGGTTCCAAATAGAAGGAAGAGCATGCACAATAGCGTGTTTACCAAAGGAGGTACAAGTCCTGGGTACGTCCAGCAGAATGAAGTCAGATTTCCTGAGAGAGTAAGCACTGTGTGAAATGCAGATAAGAGATGACAGGTAACGTGGTAGTTTATGCAGAAGCAACTTTTAAGGGTCCAGAGACCAGCATGGAGCAGACGTCTGGTGGTGAGAGATGTACAGCCAACAGCTGCGTACAGATCACAATGGTGTGAACGGTAAGGAGAGTTGGTAATGAACCGTAACGCGCGGTGATAGAGGATGTCCAGTTTGCTTAGGTTTGCAAGAGTGGTGGAAGTGTAAATTACATCGCTGTAGTCAAGTAGGGGAAGGAATGTAGCCTGAACGAGCCTGTTTCGAGTCTCGAGGGGGAAAAGAGACCTATTTCTAAAAAAGAATCCTAGCCTGGCTTTGAGCCTCCTGGATAAGTCCTCGATGTGGTCATTAAAAAGAGAGCTTATTGTCTATCCAGATACCCAGATATTTAAATTTGGATACGACTTCCAATGGTTCACTTAGAGAAGTAACAATAAAGTGTTTCAGCGGGGTAGGGGAGGTACCCGAGGAGGTACTATGAGAGAAAACCATTGCTTTGGTTTTGGTTTGTAAGGCAGGTAAGAATGCTATACAAAAAATTGTTTATTTCAAGGCACAACCCAGGAGGTTTACAGCGGAATATAGAACTTTGTAAACATTGCAAAAGGGTAATATTAACTGCATGCTAAAAATAGACAATCGTGTTAGAGTCGAAGTTTTGACCAGACTGTAGGTCTGCTTCCGTAGTAAACGCAGGATGTGTTATAGATCAACATGTACAAAATATATATAAAACTAGCAAACAAATACAAAATTATATATAGACAAATTACCAAATTTCAGTTACAGGCTAGTTTTGATGAAGGGATGGGGTGGATCAGCTATGATCCATCATCAAATAAGCGATAGCAGGAGCCACAAATGAGTGTGTCAGGCTGAAGGGGGAAAACTCTAGGGCCAGAGCACCTGCTTGATTTAGCAAAGAGGTAGCCCAGGGAATCAAGGATAAAAGGACTTCTTACAGGATGTTCTGGAGGTCTCAGAAGGATGAAGACAGGGAGGAGAACCACAGAAAAGCTGAGGAGATTTGAAAAGCAGTCTGGCTGGCCCAGCCCAGGAAGGAATTGTGCTAGCAGAAGGGATTAAAAAGGGTGAAAAGTATTTTTCAGTACATTAGGGAGAAGGACAAAAAAATATTGTTTGGCTAAGGAGAGGAGAGGGGTGGGTGGAAGACAATGGGAAGACAAGGCAGGGGTATTGAATGAGTACTTCTGCTCTGTCTTTACAAAGGAAAGGGAGAACCAGTATCTCAAGGGAGGAAGAAGAAGAAGGTGGGGTGAACCGATGAAAAGATCAGTGAGGACAGGGTGAAGAAAAATTATCGACTCTTAAGGTTGATAAATCCCTAGGCCCATATGTAATCCATCCCAGGGTGCTGAGAGGACTAGCGGTAGAAGTAGCAGATCCCCTGGTGCGCCTGCACAAAAATTCACTGGAATCGGGGTCGTGCCACTGGACTGGAGAATGGTGCATGTGGTGCTGCTCCATAAAAGTGGATCCAGGGATGACCTGGGCAACCACAGACTGGTCAGCCTGACGTCAATCATGGGTAAACTCATGGAGGCAATCCTTAAGGAACGGCTGATAGGTTCCCTAGAAGAAAATGGTCTTCAGGATGAGAAACATCATGGGTTCATGGCTGCCAGATCCTGACAACCAAACCTGATTGATGTCTTCGACTGGGTGGCAAAAACAGTAGACAAGGGCTAGGTGGTTGACACCCTTTACTTAGACTTCAGCAAGGCCTTTGAGTCTGTGACCCACAAGAGGTTGATCATAAAACAGGAGGACCAGGGGATAGGAGAGAACTCACTGGATGGGCGGCAAACTGGCTCAAGGACAGGACTCAGAGGGTGGTGGTGGGGAGCTCTTGGGATCTAGGAAAGTCACCAGCAGGGTCTCACAGGGCTCAGCACTTGATTCAATGTTGTTTAATGTATTCATTTACAACATTGGAGAGGGCATAAAAGGCAAGATTTGCATGTTTGTGGATGACTTCAAGCTCTGTGGGACAGTGAATATAGCAGAAGGGATACAAAACCTAAAGAGGATCTGGCCAGGCTTGACAGGTGGTCAGGAGTATGGCAACTCGGATTCAATGTAAAGAAATGCAAGGTTATGCACATAGGCACTAAAAACCCGAGGACAGAGTACAGCCTGAGAGTGGTCTTGGTAGCCAAATCCAGGATAAAAAAAGACCTGGGGGGTGACGATCACTAGTGACTTGAAGCACTTCTCACACTACAGGAAGACAGCAGAGCAAGCCAATAAAATGTTGGCTGCATTGCCAGGGGAATCACTAGCAGGTGGGAGGAAATAATTTTACCGCATTACAGATCACTGCTGCGGTTGCACTTGGAGTACAGTGTGCAATACTGGCATCCCTACCTCAGAAAGGACATTAACCTGGTAGAGGTGGTCCAGAGACAGGTGACAAAAATAGTTACAGGTCAGCAGGGCAGGACATATGAGGAGAGGCTGGAAGGCCTTAACATGTACTCCCTGGAGGAGAGGAGGGAAAGGGGAATGTGACTGAGACCTTTAAGTACATGAAGGGCATTAACAGGGTGAAAAAAAGGGCCTCTTCAGTCACAGTTGAAGCAAAACTACGAGGTGGGGCATTGCCTTAAACTGGATGGGGGAAGGTTCAGGAGAGAGTTCAGGGGCATTTCTTCATGGAGAGGGGTGGCTGCAGGGTGGTACAAGTTCCCAGAGGAGGTGGTCTCATTGGAGATGGTGGAAGGCCTCAAAGGAGGATGGCACAGGGCAAAAGGGAAGGTCAGGGTCAAGGGGGAGGTGGGCAAAAGAAGGAACAGCAGTTGTGGAGGGTGGGTGGAGTCTTTAGTTGCCACTAAGGAGTCTGCAATATAAGCAGACTAGATAGACTGCTGAGTCTTCTTCTGCTGGCAGCCTTCTTATGTTCACATGTATGTATTGGCAAATATTGTAAGTTGCATGGTCATGAAGGACTCAGGAAGACACAGGTAATATTTAGGTAAAGGAATGTACAGGCATTTCCAAGACTAGGTATTTCTTTGTGGCCATATAGGTCCTTGTAGATGGCCCGTCAGACCTGGTATGTATGCAGTGATGCCCCTGCAGTGGAGACTAGTTTCATGGTCTACCACAGGGGTCAATGAAGCAGCAGAACCCAGCGCTACACCTCTGCAGCTGGGAGCAATGCCGCACAGCAACGCTATCCCAACTACTTCAGCCACCAGACGCAGCTCTTGAGACCACTCATGAACCAATGTTGACAACAGAAGAGCGTAATGAGCTTCTTGCTGGGTCATCGGGCAGCCACCCCACCCCACTACTTCTCTTTTTATGCAATAAATACTACACCGTATAAACTTCCTACAATATCACCTACGGATACCAGCACTGCCATGTGTCATCCCTTCTGACCATTATACACTTCTGTGTTTGAAAATAGTTCAGCTGCAAACACTGACCATGCTAGAAAAACAAAAATGTCACCAATAGGGCTTGCCCACCAGCGCAGCGTGGAGCTACCACTCACGGGCGCACTGTGACCCAGGTTCATTGAGCAGCTTGGTCACCGGGGTCGGCCAGGAGGAGGAGGAGGATCAAGCATCCCAGAGGATTCTCTTCTCCTCCGGAAGGGTGGGGTGTCATCCTTGCTGCAATACTGCCATCTGGGTGACCACAGGTTGCAATACAGTCAAGGGCACTTGGGAGGGAGTGACGCAGGCTGGAGGTTCAGCATGGCAGCAGGCTTGACGTGCACACACACACACCAAGAAAATCCCTAGAGTGCCTGTGTCAGTGGGGATGCGGAGAAAACACAGGAAAATTACCCCACTGCCTGAAGGATGATGGGCCCCAGTGGACCAAAGAGGACTGGTCGTGGACCCCACAGCAGCACCACCTGATGAAGACAAAGCAGTCTGAGGGGGTACATACCCTCTACCCTGCCCGGGGGGGACACATCCGAGGCAGCATGGAGGAAGGCAGCTGATGGGGGACAGGGTCCAGCAGAGCCAGGCACCTTGGGGGACAGTGAGGGAGTTTGAGGCAGTGGAGTGAAGGGGGCATAAACACAGAATTAAAATAGAAATGGCAGAAACGGCTTACTCCCATGAATTTGGGGCAAGCAGAAATGCATGTTGGCCACTTTTTGCAATTGTGAGTACCCATTAGACATGGAAATAATAAACTGTAACAGTGCAAGTACAAATAGTGAAGATATTACACACATGTCACACTGCTAAACTGACATATTGTGTTTTGGTCTCGCGCAATTAATGGAGTCAAAATGGAAAGTTTCTTCAATCTACTTTGGGGTATTTGTCACGTACCTCTTGTTGTGTCCTTTTGTTATTCACATTAGGGGGAACTACTCAAAACTAGAAAAAGGAAAAAAGGTGTAGTTCTTCTTTACTGGAAAAAAACACTAGCATCTTCTGTATCTTTTATTTTCTGTAATACGTGAACTATATCCCAACCCCCAGTTTTTTTCTGCTTTCCAATCCCCCTCCCCATATTTTCATACAGTAATTCTCTAAAAAAAAAGTTGCTGGTCTCTGGCAGGGAGTCTGGATTCATACTGTGTTTTCACTGAGCCTCCCTTCCTTTGCTCACTTCTCGGCCCAAAGGAACAATTTATCTTAAGTGCCCCACCACTGACCCCTGCCCCATGATGGGGGAGGGGGAGCAACAGTAGTTTGCCTAACGCAGTGGAGTGTTCCCTTGAGGGAGATATGGAATCATGTCCATATGTAGGGGAGCATCTGGTATCCAGTGATTACGAGCACACCTTTGAACTGCCTGTGGTAAGTTATATACTCTGGATGCACTAGCATATATTTACTTTATTTCAATAAATATATTTGCTGTACTGCTACTCCTTGTGTGCAGTGCTTTTTTTCTGTGTTGGTTTGTTTACGGGTAGTGGCACCATTTAGAGGTAAATGCTGGGGCTTTAGGTTTTTTTGTAACCCAGTGAATTTTCCTCCCTAACTCACAATGGGCTGTGTAGCAGTGGTTATAGTAGTGGTGTTAGTAGTAGTAGCACTCTAATGTCAATAGTAATGGCACAGTAGTAGTAGTAGCACTGCAACAGTAGTACTAGAAACTAGAACTGTAGTATAAGTAGCATCAGTGTAATAGTAGTAGCATTGTAGTAGTACTGGTAGTAGTAGCATTATAGTAGTAGTGGTAGCACTGTCATAGTACCTTAGTAGTGTAGTAGCACTGTAGAAATAGTAGTGGTGTAATAGCAGTAGTCCCGTAGTAGTATTGTACTCGTATCAGCACAGCAGGAGTAGTTGTAGTAGCAATGTAATAGTAGCACTTTGATGGTAGTAGTAGTAGTAGTACTAGAACTGTAGTATACATAGTAGTAGTAGCACTGTAGTAGTAGTAGTTGCAGTAGTACTAGAACTGTAGTATAAGTAGCATCAGTGTAATAGTAGTAGCATTGTAGTAGTACTGGTAGTAGTAGTAGTAGCTCTGTAATATTAGTAGTAGCATTATGGTAGTAGTAGTGGTAGCACTGTCATAGTACTGTAGTAGTAGTAGCACTGAAAAAATAGTAGTGTTATAATAGCAGTAGTCCTGTAGCAGTGTTGTACTAGTAGAAGCACAGCATGAGTAGCTGTAGTAGCTCTGTAATAGTGCCACTTTGGTGGCAGTAGTAGTAGTACTAGAACTGTAGTATAAGTAGCAGCAGTGTAGTAGTAGTAGGAGCACTGCAGTAGTAGCATGGTAGTAGTAGTAGAAGTAGCAGCACTGTAGTAGTAGTGCCAATGTCATTGCTGTAGTAGTAATAGCATTGTACTAGTAGTAGCACTGCAGTAGTATTAGTAGCTCTCTAGTAGTAGCACTTTGGTAGTAGTAGCAGTGTAGTACTAGCACTGTTGTAGTAGTAGTAGCACTGTACTAGTAGTAGCACTGTAGTAGTAGCATTATGGTAGTAGCAGTAGTAGCAGCAATGTAGTAGAAGAGGCACTCTAGTAGTAGTAGTAGCAGCAGCATTGTACTAGTAGTAGTACTGTAGTAATAGTTGTAGTAGTAGCACTTTGGTAGTAGAAGAGGCACTGTAGTAGAAGAGGCACTGTAGTATTAGTAGTATCATTGTACTAGTAGTAGCACTGTAACAGTAGTAGCAGCATCACTATAGTACTAGCATTGTGGTAGTAGTTGTAGCATTGTACTAGAAGTAGAACTGCAGTACTACTTGTAGACGCACTGTAATGGTATTAGCAGCACTGTAGTATTAGCAGCATTGTACTAGTAATAGTACTGCAGTAGTAGTAGCAGTGTAGTAGTAGCACTGTAATAGAAGAGGAGTAGTAGCATTGTATTAGTAGTTGCACTGCAGAAGAAGTTGTAGTAGCACTGTAATAGTAGCAACAGCACTGTAGTATTAGCACTATAGTTGTAATAGCAGTATAGTAGTAGTAGTAATAACAGCAGCACTGTAGTAGTAGAAGTAGCACTGTAGTGGTAGTAATAGTAGTAGTGGTGGTAGCATTGTTTTTAGTTAAGCAGATTTTCAAGAGTTCAGACAAATTTAAGAGGGAGTTGCTGCCCTCCCTGCCCAGAGGAATACCTAGTCCAATAGTATGCTTACATAGAAACATAGACTTTGTCGGCAGATAAGGACAGCTTGGCTCACCCAGTCTGCCTATTTCCTACCAATTGGATAAGCTGCAGATTCAAGTTTACCAACAGCCTACTTTCTCCTACCCCCACTATAATTGTCTTATGGCTGTCCCATGCATTCTTGAATTCCCCCACTGTTTTTTAACCCCAACCTTCTCAGGAAGGCAGTTCCATGCGTCCACCACTCTCTCTGTGAAAAATATTTCCTCACATTGCCCCTGAGCCATCCCCTCTATCTTTAAATTGTGCCCCTTGTTCTTGCACATCTCTTTTCTGAAGAAGCTACCTTCTTGGACTTCGTTGAGTCCTTGAGGTACCTGAAAGTTTCTATCATGTCCCCCCCCCCTTTTCCTCAAGGGTATACATATTAAGCTCTCTTAGTCTCTCTTCATATGGCTTCTGATGCAGACCCTGCACCATTTAGTTGCCCTCCTCTGGGAAACCTCCATCCTGCTTATGTCCTTGCGGAGATGGGGTCTCCAGAACTGCAAGCAGTATTCTAGATGGGGTCTCACCAACTGTCTGTACAGAGGGATAACGACTTCCTGTTTTCTACTGGTGATGCCTCTCCCTATGCATCCCAGTATCCCCCCAGCTCTCCTTACTGCCTTCTCACATTGTTTGCCTACCTTAAGGTCGTCTGATATGACTACCCTCAGGTCTCTTTCCATTTTGTTGTTGTTAGTATCTCCCCATTGTGTATTCTTCACCTGGGTTTTGTTTCTCAAGTGCATTACTCTCACTTCTTTGCATTGAATCTAAGCTGCCATACTTTTGACCATTCCTCCAACCTTGCCAAGTCCCTTCTCATCCTTTCCACCCCCTTCCCTGATCCTTCTCTTCCTGCTGACCTGTATCAGTGTCCCAGGTTACCATCATGGCACCATGCTACTGGGCCAGTGGAAAACAGGAATCTGATTGTCTAGGTAGACTCCACCCCAGCCAGAATACAAGCTGATCAACTAGACAGGCTCCAGCCCCAACCCAGCCTCTAAACATACATATAAACAACCTGCAAGGTAGTCTAAAATATAGCATACCCATACTTTACGCAGACAACCTATTACTTATTGCCAGCTCTAAACATATCCCTTTTATCATTATAAAAAGGGTCTGAAGAATAAAGCTTTCTGATTGGTTGTAAACATTCTATCAGCCCTATGCTAATCTATGATTAACATACATGTACAGCCTAATCACATGCTGAACAAGGTGTATCACTATTTAAAAAACATGTTTTATTATAATAACAATAAGGCACTCCCAGGGGTTATGTTAATGGTCAGTTAATCACCCTATAGAGGCATGTAGCACTTGGCTATGCCTCGTGCCACATTACACCCCTAGAGGGTGATTAACAGACCATTAACATAACCCCTGGTCATGCCTTATTGCTTAAATAATATGCTCTCACATGATGTACAAGATGTACAAACATGGTTACATAACAATAAGCTCCTTTTAAATGTTACAAACACACAAGCTATGCTTTTTGGCTTACCCCCCAAACTAAAAACTTGCCAGCTTCCACTAAAGATCACATGCCATAATGGTGGCCTGTTGAAATGTATGCTGATCAAATGGCGACACCTTTACAGTGAATGACAGTACAGTGACAAAGCAACAGGTCGCTGTACTGTCACTGTGGGACCTCGACACTGCTTTCCTGGGGTCTTGCACCCCCACCCCGAATCAACTCTGACTTGGAGTTGATTATATTGCCAAATGGGGGGGTGCAGAGACAGAAACCCTGAAGAAAACAAAGTGTTCTTGGATGGATTTATGCTGACCACAGTTGCAGTTCACATAAATCCATTGCTGTAATGTCAGTCGACAAAATCTTTGTCGAACCGGTGTCGTAAAGCCCTGTTGAAAAATGCTCATTCCTTCAACTACCTTGGCATTACACAAGAGCCCTCACTAGACTTCCTCCTACACATATCTAACACCTGTAAAGCAGTAAACTTCTGGCTCGGCCTGGCCTACAGAATTAGTCACAATCTTACCCATCATGCCTGCCTGTCCATTGCACGAGGCATCCTACTCCCTAAACTTATGTATAATGTCATAGTATACACATTCTCAGCTTCCAAGACAGCACTTAGAAAGTGGGATATTACTTATTATAACATCTGCCGTTTTGCACTCTCCTCAAATATTCTAACTTATCATTGTAAACTTTATTCAGACCTTGAAAGACTCCCCCCAAATGCCTACCATGACTTACTACTAGGGGTTACCATCTACAAAGTCCTAGACTCTCAACAACCCCTACAGCTTGCAAAGTGGCTAAAACCACACTTAAATCCATATCCCCTGAGATCCTCTCACCTGAGATTACTTACTATATCTTTCCTCTTTACTAGTTTTGGTCAACTTGCGACCTCTGGCTTGGCTTGGGGGCGGCCAGTCCTGGTTCTGCCAGCTACGCATACTCAATGCGACATAAAATGGATCTCTAACTCTTCCTGGTGGGGACAGAGCTGCAGAGTCACCACTCTCTTCCATGCATTCCTCTAAGCCAGGAACTGGAGGCTGTGAACCCATGCCTTCTTCTTCAGGCCACATAGGTTCCCCCTCTTCTTCTTCCTCATTGAGAATCTGTGCCCAGAAGTGAGCAGTTGTCCTCACTCCTGAGACTGTCCACTCTTCGCTGGGCACGGAGGTCAAAACCTCCCATTCAAAGGCCTCCCTTGTCTCGTCTTCACCTATGAGACTTGGGCTAGGCCTCTCTCCAAGGGTCTATTGATGCTCTTCCCGAAATGTCTCTCTGCGACTCAGACTCCGAAACATCAGCACATTGTTCTGTCTGTAAATCTGCACCCTCTTGCTTCGTGCCACACTCTGAGGGGCCTTCTCCAACAGGCTCTGCCTGGTGCTGTGTGCTGCCAACTGTAGATTCTTGAACTTTGTGGGAGCCAAACGAATCTTGGGTGCTTTAAACAAACCATATTTCTCTAGGCACCCAGAACAGTGAGGTACCATGAAGATGTCCCTTTCAGCATTTAAGCACATCACACATACTCGCACTGGATATCCAGGAATCACCACATGAGGAGGCAGTTGTCCCTCGTAGTAACATTTCTCAATGTCCTTTAGCTTGTTAACTTCTACTGCTATCACAGCCGGGCATGATCCGGGTAGTGGACTGGTCCTGAAGCCATAACTGCAGAGAAAAAACAAACAACACTCACTGTTATTTCAAGTCCCACATCACTGAAAACTTTTTTTTTTCAAAATGGCTCCTCTGCTGTGTTTGCATACTACCCCACCCTGTAATGGCGTCGGCAGCACTCCTACGCATAAACATTCTGTAAATGGGTCAAGCCACTGCGCATCTGATTTACATACTCTACTGATAAATTTGCTCAAACTGCACAAACTTGCATGTTCTTTTTCCTAGTACATTTATATGATTTACCACAGACTTTTTAGTTGCTGAAGACATTGCTCTAGCTTACAGTTCCTTAAAGCCTCAGTATTTCATAGCACAGGATTGTCTGTATTTCTTGCTGCTTATCTCATACAAGTCACAGTCTCTCACATGGCTCTGAAAATTATACTGTTGCTGAACCTATCATTATGCTCACAGTCTTTAGCTCAGAATTCTTGCTTTTAGTTGGTTAAACTGGCACAGTCCTTCTTTACGAAGTGATTACACTGCTACACATAGATTCAGCTGGCTTTTGGTGAAATCACACAGTTTGAGCTATTTCATTTGGATGGTACTCACTGATATCAGTAGCTGTTTGCTGCAATGGAAAAAACACCCTGCAGCCAATTGTGGAGGCCTCTGGAAGGAAGCAGGTTGGCAGTCCTGCCGATTGTCCCTCTGAACACCACACTCACAGCCCAGTCGATCGAGATGTGGGTTGAGCCCGAATTTAAACAGAAAAAAATCAGATTTTAACTTTTTACAGCACTTTCAGTCACCGCGACGCTCCTCCTAACAAGCCAGTTCACACACTCCACTCACTCTCCCTCTTGAATGCTGTGCAGTCGCTCTAGAGCTGGCTTGGGGACTGATTGCAGTCTCACCAATCACTCGACGCCATGCAAATGAGCCTCTTTCCTCTCGAATGCACTTTTCCTCATGACGATTGTCGAGCAGGCAAAATTTAAACTGCAAACCACACTTTTTTTTTCAACTGACTCCACGGCGGGAGCCCATTTTAACCAGTTTTCATGGCCATTAAGCACAACAAGTCTCTCAGTCCACACAGAAAGCATTTCCAACGTCTAGGGCACAGTTTTCCTTTTGCTACCCACAGTTTTCCATACTTTTTTCTGTCACAACAGTACTTTTAAAAGCTGGCAAACACTGTAATTTGATGCAGGACAAGGGCATTCACACGCGGGCTTTATAAACTGCTCCTTGGTAAACAGTTGGCAATATCACAACCGCACATAGACAGCAGCACACAGTGGCACATTTAGTTTACATTGCTTCAGCTTTGTGGGCTACCCACTGCCAGATAGTCAAAACGTTAGCCATCACCCGAGCAACCGTTCTTGTTCCTCCTCCCACATTTCAACAGAATCCCAGCGGTAGCCTCCATGATGTAACCCCCAGTCGGTGCTAAACTGAGAGGGCTACTACCCTTGCCTGTGTAGCTAGTGAACAGGTTGAGGGGCCTGGGTCCTATGACGCGGTGCCTCCATTTTTATAAGTTGAAACTTGGAGAGAAAGGTGTCACTCAGCATGGTGATTAGGTTTGGCTACTCTGCACAGGGGCCCCCAAATAACTCTGGACACAGGAAGCAATAACTGTAATGTCCAATACCAGAAGTTGGGATTCTAAAGTGTGGCTTTTATTCACATCCAACAGAATAACAAAGCATAGATGGACCTCATGGGGCTACACTCCTGGTAATGCAGATTTATGGAGATCAGAACACGTCCTCATTACACTGAAACCCTCAGGTTTCGAAACACTCTGGGCATTCGGCCCTAACTCAACTCTTTTTCGGTTTCCCTGGCTCGGCTCCCTTGCCAGCCCTCTGGACTACCTTCCTTTCTTCCTTCCATGGCTCGGCTCTCATGCCAGCCCTTGGACACTTTCCATGTAGCATGGAACATTTCTCGGTGGCTCCCTAAACCACCTCTGAGCACTTCTGACTCCATCAGCGAATCCTCTTCATCAATCCCATGTCTGGGTACTTTCCTCAGGCACTGGCCAAGTACCTGAGAGAAAGCAACAGGTGTTCCAAAGCAAACCCGTAGAGGTGAATTTGGTTACTACTGATGGGGGGGTCTCCCACCTCTCGCTCCCATAATTCATACCCGGCCATTTCTCTGGACTTTAACACCTCATCCTCTGAAAACACTTTACTTTGTAGATTCTCTTTAAATGTATGTCACATTTAATCTACTGTTCTTCCATCCCACTTGTGCTGAACCTGAAACATACTTAAAGAGTGGCTGTGTCCATTCCTCTAGACCCCCACAGAGTTAAGCAGTCCAATTCCCACAACGTTAAAAACTGTACTTGGCTGTCTTTTCCTGACCCCACAGTAACAGTCACTTAACTTCATCTTGTCTCAGGTGAAAACACATTGGCCCTTTATCAGAGCAGACTCACCCCTTGGTTGCAGGTGTTCCACAGACTTTTTCTTCTTCAAAGAAATCTCATTCAAAACTTCTGGTGCCTCAGCACGAACCTAAAATTAGGCAGCTTCTTCTTTCTCTAGCCAGACCAGGGGATTGCCCCTGGACGCAGGCTGAATCCTTCCCCCCATCCCCGCAGGGATGGGGTCCTGAACCACTGGAAGCAGTCTCTACCACTTCATTTGGCTCTTCTTGTGTTCCTCTTCAGATGAGAACACACACCTCAACAAAAATATAGCTCTTTATCAGAGCTGAGGGCTATGAGGGCCTGCAGCTGCAGCACACCTCTTACCTCTTCAACACTCTACTACAGACTACTACTGAACTGACTTCAAATTCCCCAACATTCTATCCTAACTTCCCTAGCTGCAACATTCCAGTGTGGCTTATGCAGCTGCGACAGTTCTAAAATGATATCATCCCTCAGTCTCACCTCAGACTGAGAACAGCGTGAGATAGTGTTAAATCCATTTAACTGGAGTTTCACCAGCTGCCTTCCCTGCCCGCCACTAGGTCTAACTGGGATTCTTGTAACTCTGGGTAATGGGGGTTACAAGACCTTTGCTGCTGCATCTGCTTTTGCACTTTTTGTGGGGAGTCATCAGTGAATGCCACCAGCCACTGAGGGGCGAAGTGGCTGTAGGCAGTGACAGCTGTACATCAGCACGTGTCCTGGCAAATAAAAAGTGTTGTGCCCTGGTTGGTGCCCTATGTGGTACAGAGATTCTGCCATAGCTCAGTGCCCTGATCAGCTGCAACTGTTGTGCCCTGCCTGTGCCAGGGTAAGCAATAGAAGCTGGAGATGCCACTGGCTGTAGGTGAAAACAGATTTGTTCCAGTTCCATGGGATTAAATAATTTGAGAATATGGCCCTCAGTAGAGTTCAGTAGAAGCTGAATTAACATTCCATCTTGTTCTCCCTCCTCAACTCCCCCACAAGGTCCTTTGCATTCCCTTGAGACCTTTCAGAATAGTCGTAATGGACTGGCAACAAGTCCTGTCTTTCGGATGAGATGTCAAACCGATCCCAAGGCACTTGTCGAAAAGAGATGGTGAAGTTCCCCAGTGTCCTGGCCAAATTTCCCTCATTCACTAAAACCATCAGCAGCTCAATCTGGTTCAGTATCAGTCGATTTGTATTTGTAGCACCTCACCTGGGGATGAGGGTGAAAACAGAAATCATTTCCTAGCCCTCCTTTACTGGTCAAAAAATTAAATTTAAACAAAAACAAGACGCATCAGTCACCCCCTTCCCCTCTGCTAATTCCCATTCTTTCAGTATAGTGCATTCAGTTTCATTTCAGGGGTAACTCTGTCAGGAGTTTAGCTTTCATATTGACTTTGCAGCACTTATGTTTTGAGCTGCAGCCAGCATTTGGGAGCTCAAACACGGCAGAGTGATCATTCGTACATCAACCTGCAGAATCAACTGTAGTGGAAAGCTTTCAGTCACCCCACACACACACACACATCTAAGAACCTGTCAGAATCTGAAATTCATCTTCCTAGTCCTTACATCATCCTCTGTAAATAATTCCTGTGGTCTGAAGTCATGACTGACAGACAGTGCCTCTAGGGGATGGAGAAACAGAAGGCGAACATGTGTACAATAAAAATAAACTGATAAGAAAAGGCCCCCAAGGAGTCAGAAAAAATTCAGTTTCAAACAAAAGTTTTCTATTTTTGTGATGGAAATAACAACATTGCAATAAAGGAAGTGATTATTTGCAGATTAGTAGAGCATTGGGAACAATTACGGGGTTGGGGGGTACATCTCATCTGAAGGGCAGGACCTGAACAATGCAGATCCCCAATCCTATAGTACTACACTACTGTGTCAGTATTGTGCTGTAGCCTTTAGCTCATGTTCCTGGTGTGGGAATAGAACCCATAACTGTTGGATTCTGTCCCCAAAGGCAAGTGTGCAACCTACTGAGCCTCTGACATTGGTATGGAATTAGTGTTAAACAAGCATTTGTCAATGCCGAATGTTGTTGCGCTGGCATTGGCTTTGATAGTGCAGTGCAGAAACACATTTTTGGCAGGATGTGAAAAATGACAGCTGTACTGTTCATAAGGAGGTGTAAAAAAATGGCAGTGGTGAAAATGTGGCATGTAAATATTGCAAATTTGCGAAGTTACAAGGGTGCGTGGGAAATGTGCAACGTAACACTTGTAACACAGTCATTTTATGCGTTCAGCACCAAATTTCAACATAGGCATTTTAGCACCTCTACTTATGTATAGTGTCCGGTTTCATTCAAACTGCCCCAAAAGTGATTTTGCACAGCAACCACGCTTATTCTGTGACGGACATGCGAAAACACATTTTGGGCAGGATTTGTAAAATGACAGCTGTACTGTTCATCAAGAGGTGTGGGAAAATGGCAATGGTGAACATCCAGAGTGAAATATATACAATGTTATCGTTAGCTAGCCGCAAGGTAACCGCGAACGGACGCCGTAACACAGTCATTTTATGGAGTATTGCTACCAAATTTTCAACATAGGCATTTTAGGACCTCTGCTCATGAACAGTGTCATTGTCATTTTTGTAATCTGCCCCGAACACTGATTTCCCACAGCGACCTCGGGAAGTGCGGAAACACATTTCGGCCAGGATGTGAAAAATGACAGCTGTACTGTTCACAAGGAGGTATAGAAAAATGACAATGTTGAAAAGCTGGCATGAAAATGTTGCGAATTTGCAAAGTTAGGAGTGTGCATAGCAACTGCGCAACGCACGCTTGTAAGACAGCCATTTTTTGGATTTTTTCCACCAAATTTGCAACATAGACTTTTTGAGAGCCCACCTCATGAACACTGCCACTATTCTTGCGCTAATTGGTCCCGAAAGGTGATTCCATGCAGTGACTGCGAAATCACCGTTCGGGACCAATTAACGTCATAACAGTGACAGAATTCATGAGGAGGGTCCCAAAACCCCATGTTGAAAATTTGTGCAAAATTCCAAAATGCCCGGATATGCATCAAAGTTGAAAAACTCTATTTATTCCATTGTACAGTATCGGCATTTCCTCAGTTCGCGGTCAGCTTTGAAGAGTGAAGACGGTTCCCGGTCCACTGAAGATCGTTCTACCGAGCTCCGAGGTAAGTATGGGGGTGGGAGGCAAGGTGCGCAGTGGGTGGGTGCGGTGGTGGGTAGGGAGACTACGAGGACCGTTTCTGTTTACAGGTAATAAAAACCCATCACGGACAGTTTCTTTTACAGGTGGTTTCTTTTTGGGGGTACAGTAGCCGATGGGGATTGGGCACCCAGCACAGAAGAAGTGGGGACATCATACTGATGGGGAGGGCTCTCTGTCGGCACATTAAAGCGGAAAGGGCGGATTTGATGCTGACGGGATTGGGTACCCCAGTCGGAAAACAGCGTAAAGCGGGGAGAGCATTCCGCTGACGGGAGGGCCTCCCCTGTCAGCACATACTTGAGGGCAGGGTGTTTCAATCGGGATTGGGCACCCCGAGTTGGCAGTTTAGTGGCCACCGCGCTGCCATGTTTCTAGCTGGCAAAGCACAGGAAGGGTCCACTGCATGTGACGAGCTTTGCTCGCATTGCAGCGGACCTTTCCTTAGATGTGCTCGCCACATTAGTATGCATTGCGTGGCGCCGGCATGCAGGCTGATTGGGGAATGAGGGATGCACCTACTGGTGCATGCCCTGCATTCGCCCAACAGCGACCACACCTCCAAATCTGCACTACTGCAAGATATTGGCTGCGCAAGCGCGCCAACATAAAAATCTTGTACTAGCAGCCAGGAAAGTGACTGCTCAATTTTAAAGAGCAGGTTTTCGCTATGTTATATACTTGAATAAGCATAATATTTTGCCTATCGTGATTTACACAATAACAAACATCATTTCAGCCAATCAGTATTCAGAACCACAAGACCTCCTAGCCTGCATCCAGAAGCCATCTCATGCAGCTGCTTGAAGTGTAACACTCCACAGCATCAGCCCAGGAGGAGCAGAAGTGTATCTGTTTTTAGTTTTCTAGCTTTTAATCCCCTCTATTTGTGCTTTGGGACCCCTTCTCAAGCTAGGCAATCAGCCAGTCCCTCCTGCCACTAACTACTCCACTTCTGGCACTCCTGCAACTTCCCTTCCCCCATGGCAGGGTCCCCAGCAGAGGTCTGTCCCCTTCCCAGCAACAAGGACATGACCAGGCATAGAATCTGCATGAAGTGGGCATGAGTGTACTGGTGGCTGGTGGGCTGACAATAGGGCTTTTTTCTCTGGTTTTCTGGCCCTACCCACCTTCCCAACATTGGACCACCCCTTGGTGGCCTTGCACAATGCAGCACACTTGTGAATGAATGAATACCATCCCTAATGAGGGAACAGACTTCTCATCCCACTGCAAGGGGTCCCTCACCTGGCTGGGTTGCGCTGTGTTTGGCATCAGTCACCAGCCTGGGCCACCTCAGTCCTGGCTCATTGAGTCCACTTCTGAATCTGGGTCCCTGGTGCATGTGCTGGATCATTGGGTGACTCCATAATTATTAATTTTTGTTACATCAACAACAATTACTTAGCACATATGTTAACTCACTCTAGGAAACTTGAGTGAGATAACATGTTTAAAGGTCCTGTGAAGGAGGTCTTGTACTCCAGAACATATCTTGAAATGAGATGTTTCAGTGTTTGTGATAGATAGATAGATAGATAGATAGATAGATAGATAGATAGATAGATAGATAGACAGACAGAGACAGACAGACAAGCAGACAGACAGACAGAAAACAGAAGACAGAGAAAACACAGAAAACAAACAGAGACAGGCAGATAGATACTGTCAATACAGATAGATAAATGGACAGACAGACAGAAAACAGACAGACAGATAGATAGATAGATAGATAGATAGATAGATAGATAGATAGATGATATCGATCGATCGATAGACAGACAGATGGACAGACAGGTAGGTAGTACCACTGTACAGGGACATTCTAATTAAAAAAAATTGGCAATTTATGCCTGTCAGCCCTCAGTGCCATATCAAAGGGGTGAGGCAACAGGTGGGGAGCCATTAAGGCCCTACAATAATCAAGGGAGACCATGTGGGGGGGTGTATGCAGCACTATGGCAGGGGTCCCCTATCTTTTTTTTATAAGTACTTTATGCTCCTTCCTGTATCCAGCTGTCCCCTTCTGACCGACCCCCCACCCCATCACCCCAAATCACAGTGACTTACCTTTTGCCCGGTCTAGGTGTGGAGCCTGCAGAGGGTCAGACGTCACCCTGCAGCCAGAGTGTTTTTCCTCCATTTTTCTCCCATTCTCCATTGCTGGGGTGCACACAGACAGAAGTGCATGCTTGGAGGCGTGCGCATGTCAGCAGAAGTCCCACAGCACCCTCCCTTCCTTTGGCACCCTGAGACCCGTACTACCCGCAGGCCTCCACCTGGGGCAGTTATTCGGTGGGAATGCCAGTCCTCCCTCCCCAGAAGAGGAGAGCTGTCCTCAGGACACTCAATCCCCTCCCTCCCCAGCTGACCCCTGGCGGCCCGTTCGCGGATTTAGATTATATCTTGGTAGCTTATTCTTGAAATCAGTATACAAAGCATTTGACGGTCCCAAACTAACCTCATATTACTTTTTGTCTGTGACATCATAGTGCTGTCTGTTGCAACAAACTATGATGTCTCAAATACAGCAACTGTGAGGTCAGTTGGGGACTTTCAGAAGGTTTTTGAAAGTCACAATAAAGTACTACATTATTTGAAATATCTTGAAGATCAATAACACGAGAAAGCAAAAAAAAAACTTTAAAACATTAAAGCTAACTATACTTGTTGAGAATATAATAGTTGTTTGGTGTTTGCAACAGTGCATGACAGCGGTAAAAATTCTGACCTATGCTTTTGATTCTATTTTAGACTGCTCCTTATCTCCTGACTTATATAATACCCTTTTTTCCCCATCTTGAGCCTGCTTCAGCACTTTTTTTACAGTTGAAATAATAAAAGGAGCGTTCCTTTTAATATAGTGTTGACCAGGTTTTCATCACTATTCTCTGTTGTTTTTGAACACCCACTGTTTAAGATCACTTTTCTTGTGACTATAATGAACTAGCATGCAGCATACACTGCTCCCTGACCTCATGGGCAACAGGAGTGCAAAAGCAGCTGAGACTACTGATGAAAACCAGGTATGAGCCATATTAAAAGGAGAGCACCTTTTATTATTTTAAATGTGAAAAAAGAGCTAAAGCAGACTCAAACTGGAGAACTATGGATATTGTACAAGTCAGGGGATAAGGTGCAATCAAAAATAGAATAAAAATCTATGGTTCGCAATTTTCACCACTATCATGCACTGCTGCTTTTAATTTTCATTTATTTATTTAATTTATTTGATCCTCGGAAATACCTTTGAGCTGCGACCTCCTTTGCAAAGATTCCATGTCAGGTGATTAAACGAAGTATTGCAGGATTAGTAGATACATGGTTTAGATTTTCGACTTAGATCTGTCTGTCCATATTCTCAAAGCTGAGTTCTGTCCGCATTATTAGTCTGGATGCAAAACGTAGAGCTTTCAACCAAAAATTGATTTTATGCACTATTTTATTTTTGGTGCACGCACTTTTTCCTTTTTTTAAATAACTTTGTATTTACTCCTCCAGCTTACCAGGCAGGCCCCATCTAACCAGTTCCCAACCCTGCCTTCCACAGATACTTATCCTGTTATCAGTTGTGCCTCCATGGCCTGCCCCCCTCCACACACACAGTGGGGTCCACAGGCAGCATAACTTCCCTGTCAGGTAGAGGATCTGGTGTGGGAGTTGTGTGCCCGGTTGGTGGGGCAGGACCTGCGAGGGGCTGGTTGTCATACTACTGCTTCAGTGTTTTTTCAACCATTTTTTTCTCCCTGGGGCTGTCAGCATGCAGTGACACAACATGCGCATATGCAATTGTGCATGGGCATGTATCGCAGCCCCATTCCAATGACAGCCTCTGCATGTGTTGTCTCCCAGCCTCTGCTAGGTGCCAGTCAGACAGCGGAGGACATAACCCCCCCCCACTGAAGGAGGAGACAACCTGTCCAGTGGGATGCTCATTGCTCCTTCCTGCCCATCCCTCTCTGCAACCTGAGCCTGTTCCTGAACTTAAGTCACTGGAGTAGTGAGCGGAAGCCCTACACTGCACTTCTTGGCCAACCCATTGGCCACACAAGCTGCCACAAATTGTGAAAACTCTCTTAAAAACTCGGAACCCTCTAAAAAATAGTGCTTCTGAGTTTTGGCACAATTGGGCAAGCACAACTGTAAAATGTATTAATCTGCTCCTTCTGAAAATCCCCGCTGGCTCTGTATGGTATTACTTTTAGTATATAGGACTGAGATAGGACTGTGTGCTCAGTACCTCCACAATCTCATAGTTCCCTGCTCCAGAAGTAGGGACCCTCAGCCAGCAAGGCATGGCATGCTGAGGGTCCCCGAGACCCATTTAAAATATTCTTGGGAGGCTGTTCATTTTTTTTGTCTACACCCCCCCTCAACTGTGGGAATTCCCTCCCTGCTGAGATTCACGTAGCCTCTCTGTTATCTGCTGTGCTTAACTTCCATAAGAATATTGCCATCCATGCTTCTCATGCAACCTCCCTGTGTGAGCTTTGCTGGTGCTGCAAATGTTCACGGGTTGACCGTGTTGACACGGCCAATTTTGCTCCTGCTGTGGAGTGTCTCAGTGCTGCTCCGATCTCTTGATACACTTGCCTTGTGTGTGTTCATATGGCCCCTCTCAGCACCGATGCAAAACACGCTGGAGAGGGGCCTTTAATCAGGGGAGGCACTAAGGAATGCTGGGAGGCATGCCTGTGAGGGTCCCTTCTACGTCAGAGTGAACAGTGCAGCCAGTCCACATAATTGCTTGCACTGCTCGCTCTGAGCAATGTTCCCAGCATACCTTGCAACTGCTATGAGTTTTGCCTAGCACTATTATTTTTATACTCAAATTTACCCTCGCTCAGCAAAGGTTTACTGATGTTCTTAACAATGTTAGAGCTATTTCTGGACACACAAACTATAAAATCATTACACTAACTTGATCGAAACATTCCTTAACACTAACTATATGGGGCCCACTATTTGTAGACATGTTATTCTTTGAAATAAGAACGTGCTACAAATTCTGGGCATTTGCTGTGAATTTGTAGGCAAGTGCTATGAGTTTTAATGCTGAGAGGTTGAGGTATGGTTCCCAGGATAGCTGTGGCTCCAGAATAGGTGCAGCAAGCGACTAACAGTGATCCAGTAAGTGTCCACACAGTCACTTTTGCACAGGAATAACCTGAACGCTTGGGTTGCTCCGGTGCAAAAGGGGTCATATAAACAGCCCTGGTGAAACAGTGTGCATGACAGGTGCTGTATAAAAGCCAGTTTATGTTCTATTTTACTTCTGCCAGCAGGAGCATGGCTGTCTGCATGATAGGAAGCTTTACACTACTGGATTGGCTGTACAGCATCACAGCATTTGGGAGTCAGTGGAAAGGCTGCAATTCTGTTTCAGTGCCACGCTTATTAAACACCCGCCATCACTGTGTCCCTATCTGAGTCTAGAAAGGACAGGAGGAAGGCTGCAAAACTAGTCTATGGGTGGAGGAGGAGGAGGAGGAGGTGGTGGGGGGGTTGAACAAGGATCAGCAGGTGGAGTAACAGTATCTCTTTGAAGTTCTATAGAACCTGCCAATTTTTAATGAAACAGCCCTAGGGGTAACAGAGCCCTTGTTGATTGTATGTTGAGCAGAAACAGCTGCTGGGCTGGGGCAGCTATGTTAAGTGAAACACTGGGGCTCCCACTTTATTGTATCAAGGTGGTCTCCTGAGTGAGGTCTCAGGAAAAAATAAAGTTCTGATCTGTAAATTTCATGTGTGTCACAAGGTACCATTAGCAACCCACACCACAGAATGAAGTCATCTGTTAAGCAGCCTTGATCATAGAAACTATCATTACTGGCTGACTTCAAGGTACATGACTTTTTTTTTTCATATAGCTGTTTGGTCCTGGTTGCCACTTACTCCTGCCTTTGTGCATCCCAGTGCCCTCAACCCCACCTCCCCCCACTGTCTCACTAGTGGGGATTCCACATAGGGAGAGGTGTGAGGGCTCCAGTTTGCCAAAGTTTAAGGTGACTGGGGCACATACCTTGGTTTTTTCCCCCGTTTCTTCCCCATCCTTCAGGACAGCACATGTGTAATGGCGTGGACGTGCAATGTGAAGACATCCCACATACTCAATGCCTGCACCTGGCCAGTTGGTAGGCTGATGCATCATCCAGTCTCTGAAAGGTGGCGACTGAGCAGCAACTCACACTGCCTCCCCCCAAAGGAGGACAGCCATCAGTGGATGCTCAATCCTCCTTCTCCCAACCAGCAACCAAGTGACCCTGACTCATTCCTGAACCCAGGTCACTGGTGTGACAGCAGGTGAGGTCACCAGTGCCTCAGCTCTCCAAGGCACTGAGCCAACTAAGGTGCATGATTTTAAACATCTTCCTACTGATATATTTTTTTTTCCTTTTGCTCTCTCCCATGGCCCCCTTCTGCCCATCCCAACCCCGCCACTGTGGTGTCCCGGAGGACATTCATGGGTCCCTTCCTTGTTCCCCCAGAGCTTCCCCCTCTGGTGGTGGTGGTGATGGAGGCCCCCCCTTACCTTCCATTGTAGAGCAGATCTGGTTAGGGAGGGACCGTGCCTGAGTAGCCAGGTGTGGGACCTGTGAACTGGGTGGCTTCATCTTGCCAGTGGGGAGTGTTTTCCTTTTTGCGTCCCTGAGCCCCCTGGGATGTTGGCATCAAGGCTGTGTCAAGCATGTCCCCACATAAGCGAGTGGCATGCAACGTCTGTCAACGTCCTCCCTCCCATTAGCCAGTCTAGCTGCACTGCCACCTGTGGTCACTCAGTTGTCCTCCCTCCCCAGGGAAGGACAGTGTCCATTGGGACACTCAGTCCTTCTCTCCCTGGCCGACCACCTGCAACCCAAGTTCATTCCTGAATTTGGGCTGCCGTCGTGGGAAAGGTAAGACACCAAGCACCTCAGCCCTCTGCGCCACTAAGCCGGTTTTTCCTTCTGATATGTACATAAATTGTAACTTGTATTCTGTACTAAAATGTACTGACTCACACCTGCAGCATGCATCAAATTCTGATATTTAGTACATTCAGAGGTGGGATACAGGAGAGAAAGTCAACAACATCAGTGACATCACAAGGTTCTAAAAATGGTGGCAATGTAGTATCACTATGGGGCAGACATAGTTATTGGTAGCTCCGGAGTGCTGCCAGCTACAGGTAAACAGCTCTTCATGGACTGTCAAACTATGAAGGGCACGGTTCATGAATGCTCCCCTTTAAGCACAGGGAGGTTAAATGACTTGCACAGGGTGAGATGGTGATCATAGTAAAGAGCAACAGACCCAGCATGACCCTGGGGGTACTCCACTCGGAATATTCCTCCACTCTGAATGTGGACCACCTGCCACTATTCTGTGTTTTCTAAATGTCATCCAACTGATATCTACCTTGTGCACAGTTTGTTGGCTCTATATTCTGCTACTTTCTCCATAAGGTACACCATGGAAGAGAGAAGAGTGAGAGGGGCATGATAGAGACCTACAGGTGCCTCCCAGGGGTGAATTGGGTGCAGGAGGGGAGTCTCTTTCAAATGAAGAACAGCACCAGGAGCAGGTGGCATGTAATGAACCTGGGGGGGGTATAGAGGGAGGTGAGGAAGTACTACTTCCCTTCCATTCGCTTTGCTCTTTCCTTTCCTGCTCTGAAATCTCTCATCTGTGATTTCTCTATTTGTCCCTGCAGCTGCTTCTGATATTGAGAACTCGACTTCTGTTTAATCTGCCTTCTACCCCATGCTGACATCAGCACTGTTCCCCCAGTTCAGACATACTCCCTGTTATTATTTTGTCATGTTGCTTACTGTTTAATGTTCTTTTGCTCGTTCCGCAATGTAATGGGTGGTAATTTACAGTGTGACATTTTTTCTTTAAATTTTCTTCAAACTGTGAATTGGAAAAGCCAGGGAGGTGGTCCAGAATTCAGCAGATTGGCTTGAATGCAGAGAAATTCAAAGTTATGCACACTGGAGCCAAGAACCCGAGGACTGGGTACCGCCTAGCAGGGGTCCCAGTTTCTGCATCAGTTGAGGAGAAAGACCTGGGAGTGATGATAACTAGTGAACTGAAGCACTCTGCACAATGTGGGAGAGCAGCAACAAAGGCAAATAAAATATTGGGCTGCACTGCCAAAGGAATTGGCAGCAGGCGAGAGGAAGTAATATTGCTGTTGCACCGATCATTAGTGAGACTGCATTTGGAGTACAATATACAGTACTGGTGCCCATACCTTAAAAAGGACATAAAACTTCTGGAGACTGTCCAAAGGAGGCAACAAAAATGATCAGGGGCCAGCAGGGTAGGACGTACGAGGAGAGGTTGAGGGCACTGCACATGTACTGCCTGGAGGACAGGAGAGAGGGGACATAATTGAGACCTTCAAGTATTTGAAAGGAATAGATAGGGTGGGCAAAGTGGGTCTCTTCAAGCTGAGTGTGAATCAAAACATAAGGGGACATGGTCTCAAGTTGGGTGGAAGGTTTAGAACAGAGTTTAGGGAACACTTCTTCACTGAGAGGGTGGTGGTGGGTTAGAATGTATTTCCAGAGGAGTTGATTTTGTTGAAAACGGTAGGCAGCTTCAAGAGTGGCTGGGACAGAGTTAAGGGGAAAAAAAGGGTCAACGGAAGTGAAGTGTGGATTGGGAAGGGGGGCAGGGTCAGTAGCTTATCCTATGAGCGCTGCATCATCAGCAGACTAGATAGATCTAATGGCCTTACTCTGCTGGCTTTGTCGCACACTCGTATGTATAGTTTGTTATCATTTCTATACTATTGTATTGTTTTAATACATCGTACTTTGTATTTGTTCTCATCACTTTTCTCCCCCCTCCCCCAGGACACATCTGGAAATGAGCTGATGCCAGCTTAGTATGACTTTCCTGATAAAACTTTTGAAATAAGTAAATAAAATAAACTGGAAGAGTGGTGGAACAGATTGCCAGCGGAAGTGGTGGAGGCAAAAATAGTTGGGTGCTTCAAGCATGCTTAGGATAGACATAGGGGAATATTAGTAAATAAGCAGGAAGGAGGGAGGATCACCGGAGACCAGTTAGGGTCTGCGGAGGCAGACTAGGCAGGGACCATCTGGGCAGACGGGGTGGGCCATGCGGTCTTTTTCTGCCGACAAATTCTATGTTTCTATGTTAGGCGCCTGTGAAGTACAGTATCACAGGCCTTTATGAAGTCCAGATGGAATTCATCCTCTGCCCAGCCATCTTCCTAGTTACTTCTCAGAGAAGGAAATCAGGTTGGTTTGGTAGGATTTTCCTACAATATTTGTGAAGCTATGCTGTGTGCTGGAGAGGACAGACCATTCTCTTCTTTTTATTGACTCAAAACACTTTGCCAAGCACCAAGGCAAAGCTCACAGTCACAGGACTGTAGTTACCTGCACCCAACCTCACCCTTTTCTTGACTAGAGGTATGGCATTGGCTATTTCCAAACCTATGGCACTATCCCCGTTTGTAAGGAGTCCTAAAAGACACTGATGAGGAGCCCAACCAGAATCCCTTTTCCAGCCACTGTCCTTCAGGTGGATACCATTCAGGCCCTGGAATTTTCCCAGATTCAGACCCTAAGGATACTTATCTACTAATTCTGATGTCATCAGCACTGCCTGCTGTTTGAGGCGTGCTACTGCATATTCCATGTTTTTCTATATTAGCACCCTTTTTCTTCAAATATTGATACACATTAACAAGAAAGCATTATAATGCACCCCTAGATATTTTTCATCGACTCGGACTGATTGTCTGCGCACCTGACAATATAATCCTGTACTTGTGACATCACAGTCTATTACTGTGGAAATTATGCCATAAGCAGAGGATTGTGAAGTCAGGTGCAAAGAGCCAGAGCAGATGTAGTCTAGAATTATGTTTTACCGAAGGGCAGTGCTAGCTACCTAGCAAGCAACACACTTTTTTGTGGGGCTCCTGCTGGGTTGGTAAATCTTTATTATTTCATGGTTCCTAGTGAGATGAAATTAATATAAATTTGGCAGTTTCTGGTAGCGGTGTTAACTGGGACTATCGTGTCAAGATCTCTGAAGTTGCATGTAGCTGAATATGAACAAACCAGTTGGTCTAATTAGTAATTAGTGAGATGTCCATACAGTGGAATAAAATTCAAAGCTATCGGAAGATTATTGTAAGATTTGCCTGTATGTAATGAACATTCATTTATTTCAATAAAAAATGTATTGACAAAAAAAAAATTTCAGAATATGGGATGAGGTGCTGCTGCAAAATTGGACTCCTCATAATTGGGGAGCAGCCCTACTGGAGCTGTACAGTCTTTGCTGCCTTGTCGCTCGCCTTGGGAATCGCCTGTAATATTGGACTCACTTCAACATGCTGTGACAGCTGTTACTCACTCGATTTAATAAATGGACAAAAAGTGTGATAACTACAATGAAATTATACTGACAGAGTAGAAACTGAATGGACTAGTAAATTTGGTGGATGATTTGTCCGCACTTCCATCTTCCTCATCAGTTAAGGAGTATAGTCTATTGCAAGTCAACATTGAGTAGTTTGAGAATGTTGTCTGAATGCTGCATGTCCACATGCTGAGAGTCTTGGAGGGCACCAAGGGGCATGACCTGGTGATTTTTCAGGAGTGGTGACTTCCAGAGGCACTAGGTTTGGTTTATGTGACTCCTTTTGTAAATGCATACAGGATCAACCTCCGCCGAGCCTGAGCCTGAGGATGGAATATTAAAAGTGGCATGCAACCAAGGAACTGTGCATATAAAAAAACAGTACAATGTTATTTTTCCCAGATTATTCACATGCCACGTGTATGAAATGTAAGGCTTTTGAAAGGGATGACGCAGAAAGCAAAAGCAATGAAGGTTCCCTTTCAACTCAGATTTTGTACCCATCTCTAATTTACTGTAGGGAACATGCAGTACTGCTACACAACCCCCAGTACTGCAGGGGACATCAGGCAGGATTTTCAAAAGGATCCATCCAAGATGCATCTACCACTGTTTTCAACAAGAAAATGCATTCAGACTTGCTAGACTATCTATTAGCTGGCCTAACAGTGTCCACAATTTGCATTCAAAAACAGACTCAGGTGCACCCGAACTGGATGCAACTCACAATTATATCCATTTTCTGTCACAAATTGTGACTTTTTGTTGTAAATGGACACAATGTTTGAAAATAATTCAGGGCTGCCTGGACACTGACGCAGGCACAGCCTGCATTTGTGTCCGTGTCCAACCATTTGAAAATCCCGCCCACCTTGTGTCTCAGTTGGAGATGACAAAATCTCCTACCACTGATGGAGATAACTCATTGGAGACAACGAGGACTAAACATTGCATGTTTTCAGGAAACTGTTTGTTGCAGGTTGTAAGTATAGCCTATGTTCATCCCACATATTCAAAGGCTTAAGCAGACTGCCTATGGTACAGTGGAGTCCACTAAGATGCAACTCAGTGCCATGGATTCCTGCATGACAAAAGGCATGCATTGCCATTGAAATTGCTTTGTTTCCTGCGGTAACTCTGCTGTAGAATTCTGCAGTATCGGGTTGCTTCCTGGTGGGCACCACTGTGTGTTATACTTTATGTTTGCTGCCTGAAATTTGTTTTTCTCTTGTCCTGTGACTTTGGGACTTTTTATACCGCAGGAGTGATAAACTTTGTTGTAGTAGTAGGGAGGTATGGTGACATTATGAACAGAAGGGGAGATTGTGCTTAGTACTGATTTCCTTCTCACTAAAATATAAACTGTTAAAAGGTGATAGGATGTCAGTTTAAAGCATTAAAACCTCTATTATTAAAAACAGAAAACATGCACACAGGACACTAACAGGGGTGCAGTTGCTTACCTACTATGCAGAAACTGGAACTGAAAATAAAGAAAGAAAATGGCACACACCAGCTGTAAAATGCTACAAAACATAAACATGTAAGCAGACCAGCATGGCAGAAGTTGTCTGTCTCACGTAGTGTCTTGCTGTAAGGTCACTCTCTGATGAAGCCACAGGATATGATGCCGAGGCCTCATGCACTGGTCCTCCTGGGAGGGAGGGGGGGATGCATTCTGCTCCTACAGTAATTGAGTTGGTGGGTGATGACGTTGACATTATTGGTGATCACACAACATCCGTTCTCCCTGGCCATTAGCAGTGTGCTGCAAAATGTGCCCCCCACCGTGTACTACTCTGGTGACCTGCCCACCCATCTCAAAGCCACTGAACAGACATGGCCCCTCCTCACTGCTAGATGTGGCTGCAAATCTCAACCTCACTAGGCCATGAGGGCCACATGGTTGAGGATCACATGACTGACAGGTGGAATCCCATCAGAGGGAAAACCAGTTGTAGGGACAAGAGATTAGTGGGGAAGTGGATTGGAGAGGCCTCTTGTCCAAGTATGTGTGCTGGAGGGAAGTCAGAGTAATAGATATGACTGAAGAAGGTAGAGAAGGTGATGTGGCAAGGGCTGGGGATGTAAGAAGAATGAAAAAATAAATGTGGCTTGTATTTTGTGCTAGCGCAGGATGCAGAAGCAACAGCAGTTTCCAAAGCCTCTGCATACCTACACTTCAGAATAATCTATTTATTCAGAGGTCACACACATTTCCCTCTGTAGCTACATCCTGGTCATAATTTGGGTTTTCTCATGGACTATAATATCTTGTCAGAAGGAGCTGGCTGTCTATAGACAGGCTTTAGCTTGGTTCAAAGTCAGGTGTTTTGCAAAATTAAAGGTTCCCACACAGCTTGCTGTCTTGGAATGTTGTGTGTTATCTGTATCATTAGGGAGTGTCCTTGATCTTGCTGCTGCTCTGCAATTTGCAGCTTGAAAATTAAAACCTTTTAACAGTAGGAATGTTCTGTTTACTTTTATTAGATTAGGGCATCCATTGTTATTCATAGAGAGACTCTGCAGGGACCAAACCATTGAAATGATTCAGGGTTCAAAGACAACCCCTTCTCCCCCCCCCCACCCCAAGAAGGCATTATAGCATAGTGGTTAAGAGCACTGAGCTGCAAACCTGGAACCTTGGGTTTGAATCCCACAGCCCCCACTTGCATACTGTGTGACCCAGGGCAAATTACTTAACTTCCTTGTGCTCCCAGGTTGCACCTGGAAACAAGCTCCGGCTTAGTGTGCCTTTTCTGGTTAAACAATTTCCGCTTTCCCTTTTTTTCAAGTAGTTTGTGAGTCAGTGCATACTCCCTTACTTACCTAATTTGAGTGTTTCATCTTTTGTCCCAGCTGGATACATTGAAGACTGGGACACCCTTTATTGGATCAACATAGATATTGCACATTGATGTTCATAGGAAAGTACGAGTTCGGGGGAAGAAGCCCAAAATGAACTCGCCACCAATTATACTAATGGTGGAAGTGATATTTTTTTTCACCCATGTAATTATCAAGGTTAACTTTGAGCTGCTCTAAATTTATACTTGTGACCACATCCTGTGGCAAAGAGTTCCAAATCAGTGCTACCCTTTGAGTAACAAATGCATTTCTTTTATTTGTTTTGTTGGTATTTGTTTTTAATTTTAATTTGTGGGATCTAGTAGAACATGGAGTAGTGTACCATTCCAGGCAAATTGATTCAAACAATGCTTGGTCCTTGGTTGCTCTGTATGCTAAACATAGATCACCACGTAATGACTGGTATTCAAGTGACTAGAGTCCTAGAGATCTTAATCTGTTAACATAGCTGAAATTCTGTACACCAGAGATATTCCTGGTTAGTCTCCTTTGGATTTTTCAGCTGCATGTTTATCACCCAGAGATGTAGGGGCACAGAAATCTAAATGGGATCTAACCAAGCTACAATAAAGAGGTATTGAACACCTCCTGTTCCTGACTTTTGATATTTTTAAGTATACAAGAGATCATATTGTGACATTTCTTAATTATTTTATTATTATGAACAGTAAATTTTAAGTTGTTAGTAATATGTATACCCAAGTTGGTCCCAGATGTAAATTATCTGTAGCTGCATATTATTCAAATAATATGTAGCTAGCCTATTATTTTTCCCAAAATGCATGACCTTGCATTTAGAAATATTAAATGTTATCCTGTTCTTAATAGCCCATAATGCTAAGTTGTTCAGGTTTATTTGAAGGGATGCAATAGATTGCTGATCGCTGACAATACAGCCCAGCTTGCTATCATCAGCATATTTGCTGATCCATACCCCATTGTTGGTTTGCATAGAGGCTATCAAAATATTGAATAACATGGGGCCCAATACAGAGCCCTGTGGTACTCCACTAGTGACCCTAACCCAGTATGACATATGTCCTCTAATATTAACCTGTTGAGTTCTATCTGTTAGCCAGGAATTAATCCAGCTGATAATATTAGGTTGTAGGTTAATTTTTTCCAGTTGTTCAATTAAGATTTTACATGAGACAGAGTCAAATGCTTTTTCATAATCTAAAAAGATGACATCCACTGGCAAGCCCACATCTATTGCTCTACTGACTGGCTCGAAAAAGTTTATCAGGTTACTCTGACATGATCTCCCTCTGGAAAAACCATGTTACGAGATGTCGTTATGACTATTGGCAAGGATATGTGTCTTTATTCTTTCTGATAGAAGTCTTTCCATAATCTTGCAAATGCAAGATGTCAGACTGATAGGTTGATAATTACAAACTTTTTGATTTGACCCTCCTTTATGGATTGGAATAACAGTAGCAACCTTCCAATCAAAGATAGTTACTTCTTCCTTAATGGATGTATTGTATAGAAGTGTCAATATACCCGATAAGTGGTGTTCTGTCTCTTTAATGAATTTAGGATGAATGTTATCAGGTCCAGCTGAGGAATATGTATTTAATTGACATATGGCAGTAATTATGTCCTTTCTTTCAAACAACATTGAAGTATCCCTCCGGTTAAGTTATTTATTTTGAGTGATAGGTTCTTTAGCTTTAAATACACTAATGAAGTAGGAGTTAAATTTGTCCGCCATGTGTTGTTCGTCAGCTATAATTTTGTTATCACAAAGTACTGGACCTGTGTTATACTACACAACTTCTTAAGGATGCCTAGGTTGCCAAAGCACCTGACAAAGGGCACTGCATGGCCCCAATAACTTGTTAGCTGGAATCAATGCATAATCTATGTTGGTCCAATAAAAGGTGGCACCATTTTTAGTAAATCCAGTTACGTAAAAATAAACAAAATGGGTGATTTGAAATCAATTTGATACCTTTTACTGGACCAACAAAAGATTTACAAAATGATCAAGCTTTCAGACTCACATAATCCTTCATCAGAAATTAGGACTATGCGAGTCAGAAAGCGTAAACATTTTGCAACTCTTTTGTTGGTTCAGTAAATGGTATCAAATCACCCATTTTGTTTATCTTTTTGTACAAGGACCAATATGGTAACTAACACTTTTCTTAATAAAAATAAAAACATTCTCTTCATCTTGTGTTTCACCAAGTTTATGATGGCAGTAGTGAAACCATAACTTGCTGTACTCATGGGCTGTGTATTTGAAGTTCAGTGTCACCACTAATGCCTTTGGTGGGGTGAGAGAGTCACTCCCCAGAGAGTGTGGGGAGGGTGGCACCACACTGTTGTATCACAGGTAAATCTGAATGTATTCTTAAATCATACTTCAATGTTTGAGGAATAGCACTAGGGAGAGATGGGGTATATAGTGCTTGTGTAACTTGTAGTACTTTGTGTGTCTTTACTCTATTCCCACTCTTGAATAGTAGGCATGTAGGTAGTAATTTGAAGGGAATAGAAGGCCCATGAAGAAGGGTAAGAAGAGCGACAGAGAAGGAGGAGGAGGGGATGGTGGTGGTGGTGGATGGAAAAACACTCCCTAAGCAAGGGAGGTGCATTACAGGAGGGCTTAAGTAGAGGTTGGGGGAGGAGCTATTCCCCACATTTACCTTGGGCAAGTCCTCCCATTCAATGTTTATGGAATAGCAATAGGGAGAGATGGGGTATATAGTGCTTGTGTAACCTGTAGTACTTTTTGCTTTACTCTGTTCCCACCCTTGAGTAGTAGGTATGTAGGTAGTAATTTGTAGGGAATAGAAGGCCCAAAAAGATACCTCCTCCAACTCACAGAGGGTATGACCCCCTGGCACTCAGGAAAGGAAAAAGCCCCAGGTGGAGGAAACCTCTGCGGACCCATGGCTAGCAGTCTGCCCATCCTCTGAGCATACTAAATGGAGAAGGACCTAGATTCTAGTAACCATAGCTAATTTGAGGCTGGTGAGCTGCTTGGAGAGACCATAATCCATCCTTAATCCATGGAGGATGCCAATCGCATGATGATCTTGAGGTTGAAGAGTAGGTCTGTTCTGAATGAGTGATAGACTCCTAAATGTGAAGTAAATCCGGGTGAAGGAGGGTGAAGGAAGTCCAAGTTTCCAAGATGATGAATGATGCTTGTCTAACTGAACTGCAAGGGTGTAATGGGCAGAGATACCATGACTGGATCGATAAGGAACTAAACCGGGAATGGTGGAAATGCAATGGTAGAAGTCATTGGCGAATGATCCAACTTGTGAAAGGTTTGAATGTAAAGGTATGGTCTGGAGGCAGGGAACTCTGTATTGAACAAGGAGTTGCTAAGGAAGTATCCATAGAGTAGAAATGAGTAGAAGAATCTTTGAGTGCCCTGGAGATGATGGTTCATTCTTGATCCAAGGATGATACAGACTGAATGATGATCTTGAGGATGAAGGGTACTTCTTTTCCATAGGGATGGTAGAATCCTATGTGTGGAGCAGATCCAGTTAAAGAAGGGCTAATGTAGTCCATATTTCTCAGATGACGAAGGATGCATGTCCAAAGGGATTGTAGGCCGTAATGAGTCAAGAGAGCATGATTTGATCAATATAATACAAGACAGTACACTGTGGGAGTTGTGATGATTTGTAAAGTTATGAGTGACTGATCCAATTTTTATAAGGTTTGATATTCGAGGTAGTCTGGAGGTAAAGAATCAATTAGTGAGCGATAAGTCACTAGGTAAGCATCCCAGAGTAAAATGAGTAGAGGAGATTTTGAGTGCCTGATGAGAGTAGTGCCATAAATTGGGATACTCCACCACCACAAGCACAGCCTTACATATGAAACACTTAACATGGCCATCACCAGCTCAGTTGTTACCCTCGTTGAATATGGCCTAGCAGTTTATGGTTCTGCACCAGACTCAGCCCTCCATCGCATCTCTCTGGCCCTTAATAAGGCCTGCCAACTCCTCACAGGTGCTGCAATGCTTACTCACACCTGTGAGCTCTATTCACAGGCAGAGTGGCTCCAGCTAAAGAGCAGAGTTAAGTACCATACCTGTCTACTGGCCAAAAAAATTGCACTAAATCTGATGCCACCAGGAGTCCAGAATCTGCTCACGCACCATGTAAGTGCCAGGCTGACCAGAAGCACCCACAGCCAAATTTTCAGCGAACCTAGATGCCGCACTGCACAGGGTTAATGTGCATTCTACTGCCATGCACCACAGTGGACCAACGCCCCTCCTTCAGACATCTCTGATACCACAACCATTGGTGCTTTCAAGCAAAAGATCAGGCAGCACCTTGCCGCAGATGACAATTGTGACTCCGTTGGCCACTCATGATGACCAAAACAACTCTCTTACATCTAGACCACCATAAAGCAGTAGCACGTAGTGTTCAACCTAATCCTAGGGGCACCTACCTCTACAGCACTTCATTGTCCCACCCCCCCGTCTACCCCCTCCCCTCCCCACTAGGCACCCATTCCCCTCTCTGTCCCTGCCTTCATGCCTCCCCATCTGCTGCTCTCCTAGCCCCACTCTCTCCAACCTTCCTTAAATCTGTTCTTAACCCCGTACGCAGGCATACTCTTCATTATGCCACAGCTGTGCCTGTTCTCCGCTCTGTTTCTCCTCCCACAAGTAGGCTTAACTCTCTGATGCAGGCACCTTCTCACCAATGCCAAAGCAATGTCTAAATGTTGTACCTTAAGCTAAATGCTATCCCAATCTTGTAATCCACAACAATTTATTGTCTACCTAGCTTGTAATGTATTGTTTTGTACCAATGCAATTTTGTACTTGCCTGTAATGTAATGCCTTGTATGTAATGCTATGCGCCTGTTCACTTTCTTCTTGTAACTGACATGGAACCTACAAATGAGCATCCGCTCACAGGTGTTCAACAACATATTATTAAATAAATGAAAAAAATAAATGCTTAGTGAAGCACTAGAGGAAGATTTGCAGAGCCATCCAGGTGGTAGCCTAATATATATGAGGAATGATTGGAAATTCGGTATAAGGAATAGATGGCTTCTTTGGTCTTGATGTTTGTGACTTTATACTCAGATCCTCTGCTGGTATGCTGCCTGAAGTAAGTGTGGGTATTCCTGAGGTGTGATCATTTAGGAGATGCACTGTGGTGGCATAGGTGGTTAAGTTTACAGGAATCCCGATGCTGAAGTACTTGAGAGAAGCTTGGGGCGGATGAGAGGAAGTCTGTAGGCTGGATTGGTAGTGAAATCAATTAGTGCAGGATGCCACAGGATTTTAGTGCTACAGCTGATTAATACTGATTGGGATGCAAGGCTGAGTTGGTGACTTTGTCTTGGCTGTTACGGACTGCCAGTTAGAATTCAGGAGAGCCAGTTCCCAGTGATGGTCTTTACTGTAGAGATTAACGAAGGTACTTTGAGAAGAAGAGGCTGAAGGGTCTGCTGGAAGAGTGGTTGACCCGGCTGAAAGTGCTAGGTGAAAAAGTGAGGATGATAGTATAAGGAATAGTGATGTCCAGGAGTGAAATTCAGGTTTGGATGATGTGGAGTCAGTAATCAGCTAGCTGTGGAGATCCCAAGACGAATATTCTGGAAGATATCTATGCAATTCCTAAAACTAGCAATGACTGTTGAGAAGTAGGAGCCAGGTAACTTGGCCATCAGAGTCAGTGTTGAAATAAGAGGCGGCAGAAGGTAAAATGGATGATGTCCATAGTTGAATGGGTTATCTTGTGATTCCCAGTATCTGTAGAAGTGATGCTGATTGCAAAGTCGGAGTATAACAGAAGGATTTAAGTCCTTTCCATGTATGAGGATAGCCAATGAGACAAGGCATAGAGGGAAGTCATGGTGATTGGATGGACAGGGATCGGAGGGTATATCCGATAGAGATGGAGGAAATCTTCCTATTGTCCAGGTGAATGGAATTCCATAAATGACTGTGAAGAACTGAATGGACAGTATAAAATTCTATGATAACGTAAGAGTCTATGGGGCATGTGAGTCAAGGAATGTTTGCTGGCAGTAGTATTACTCCAGAGTAATGAATTAATGATCCAGTGAGTAGTGGAAGGGTACTGTTAGAAGGGCTGGAGTAGAAGTAGGGGATGGATCATATGGAAGAGCAGATGACTGGGTAGGAGTACTGGTCATAGATGGGATACAAGGCTCAAAAGAGCCACAGCGAACAGTACAAAGCCCTAAGCCAGCAAGGCAAAGATGAGAAGGCAGTCATAAAAAATGGGAAGTAAGTCTGGAATGGATCCTGGGGAACTGAAGAAATAAGTAGAGGAAGCTATGGGCTAGGTGAACCCGGATGACATTCAGAGCAAGAAGGTACAGGATCGGGGCAGTTCCACAGCGAACAGCAGCGAAATGCAGGAAAGCTGAAGCAAGGCATCAGATGATGATCCACGGAAGGCCAAGGAGCCAAGCCAAGCACCATGAGCAACTGAGGTGAGACACAGGAGTCCCACATCTGACGATGGCTGGAAGGACTAGAGAAATGATGGAAGGTGTTGGAGCGATGAAGGACAAGGTCCCAAATCTGCAAAGAGAACATGGTTATACAACAGCTGAACTGGTTACCTGCAGCAAAGAAGTCCATGAGACAGTCGACCTAGAGTGAGAGAGGACTGAACAAGCCAGTAGGATCTATATGATGAGGGAAAAGAGGCCAAAGGGGCTAGAGGACAAAGGTCCATGGAACAGCAGGATGGCGAGTGGAGTCATTCAAAGCAGAAGGGTCCTGTGATTGAAGGGAAGTGGCAAACTGGCAGGATGGAGATAAACAAATCGAAGAGATCGAGGTTCCATGGTCGAAGTCGCAGTCGAAGTAAGAGGTCTAGGTCCAGAAGGGTCGTGGTATCAGGTAGCAGGTGAAGAAAAACTCATAAGTAACGGAATGGAAGGACATGTGTCCAGATGGGACGTTCAAGGCAAGATGATTCAGGCTGGATTTGGCTAGTGACTGTAGAACGATGAGAGAACATGGTTGAGAAAGTTCCACTCCTGAATGGAAATGGCAATCCACATCGGTGTAGATGGAATCAGTGGAAACAGTCCATGTTAGAGTCAGGCTTCTGGCCATGGGAGTCGGCAGATGGGACGAAGAGTCTAGGCTGCAGATGAGATAAGATGGAGAAGCAAGTCAGGCAAAGTTCTGTTCCTGAAGGGAGCGGCAGCCGGGTCTCAGGCTGAGCACACATAAGATGAAGCAGTAGACTGGAGACTCAGGCAACCGTCAGGGATGGCAGATGAATGGTGGTGACCTGAAGAAGCATAAGTAGAATGATGAGGGTATGCAGAGAGTGAGAGTTCCGTTCCCAAAGGGAAGCGGAAACTGGCATAAGGTAGAGAAGGTATGGTATAAGTCTGTAGATTGGAGACATAGCTCCCATCCCTGGTAGTCGGGACGAGCTAACCTGCACTTGATGCTGCCAAATAGAGTTAGGGATGGAGGATGTTGAGTTGGTAAGTAGGAGGTAGTTCTGTTCCTGAAGGGAAGCAGCAACTGGTATGAGGTAGAGAAGGTGTGGTATGACTCAGTAGATTGTAGACATGGCTCCCATCCCCAGTAGTCAGGGCGAGCTAACCTTCACTTGATGCTGTCCAGCAGAGTTAGGGATGAAGGCTGTTGAGATGGTAAGTGGGAGGTAGTTCTGTTCCCGAAGGGAAGTGGCAACTAGTATGAGGCAGAGTAGGTATGGTATGTTTCAGTAGAATGTAGACATGGTTCCCATCCTTGGTGGTAGTGGTTGAAACGGAATCCCATCCCTGGTAGACAGGGGAAGCCTACCTTCACTTGGCACCTCAGAAAGTGCGAGTCAGGAGCATGAGAGGAGAGTCATAGTGCTGCTGTGAGGTAAGCGATGAGAGAGAGAGGCAGGGGAGGTACAGAAGAATCCAGTCAAGCAGGCAGTCCGGGTTAGCATCAGGGCCATGAGCTCCAAAGAGGCAGAGAAGCGTGGGGTAATATGGCAACATAAGCATGTGGAATGTCTAAAGTAGGGACACTTATAGATGAGTTGAGAAGCAGGAGCCATGGTGATTAGAATCGCTGACAGGAAACTGGGCTGGAGCCAGAAGGGGAAATAGTGCTAGAGGTAGCGCATAGGACGGGGAAAGGAGGAGGCACTGCGAGCGCTAGGCACAGGGAAAGCCCAAAAAAGAAACAGGATGCAGGAAAAAGAGAGAGAGGGAGAGAGACCCCAGCAAGAAACATGGTAGGAGAAGAGGCAGAGGGGACCAAGACAGAGGCAGGGAAAACAAATGCCAGACACAGGAGGGGAGGGAAGAAAACAAACCTGAGCAGCAATGAAGATGAGGAAGCAGCCACACAAACCACGCAGGAGCCAAGGGAAAAAACACTCCCTAAGCAAGGGAGGTGTGTTAGAGGAGGGCTTAAGTAGAGGTTGTGGGAGGAGCTATTCCCCACATTGAACCTTGGGTAAGCCCTCCCATTCTGATGTCATAGCTGCCATTAGTAGGGTAGTACAGTGAGGATGTTTTGCCCCAAGCTACCAGTGGGTGTGGCAGCTTGCTGGGTAGGATTTACTTCCATTCTTCCCTTTGAACCCTGACTCAGTGAATACAACTCAGGGAGTAGGGAAGGGATTTGGGGCAAGGGAAACATTTCATACTCAGCACTGCTCCCTCAACTCAGGGTGGAGGACAGATATTGGGGAGACCAGCACTCCATGCCAAGGAGACACCATTTCTGCATACAGCATATGTGAGGTGGAAAACTCCACCACATGTAATGGTGTACAGCTCTTGAGTGTCTTCACTTCTGTCCGACAGTACTGCATAGATAAGGTCAGACATACCTGACTATTATTTTTCAATTTCCGGTTTCCTACTGGTCACCACATTCTGGGTTCCTGAAAAACAAATTCCATTCTAAAGTGCTAAACATGACCACAAAGAGAAATGTTTAAATTGATCACCGTACTGAGACACAGCAATGTTGAGACCCATGTGCAGACATAGATATTTTGAGGACTACCTTGAGACCTGACTGCCGCCTGAGCATCATACTGAGAAATGAACTTGCTAAAGGAAAACTAAAGTCAGAATTTACAGAACCATATGTTGTGCAGAGTATTTTAATTTGTAGGTGTACTCCAAGTAAGTCCTTCCCTTGGTATACTGAAAGGATTTTTTTTCTAAACTTGCTTGCTGGTTTTATGGCCCCTGGTGATCTCCATGTTACCATTTTTTATGGCTGTGCACGTTCCTAGAACGCCTCCTGTCCCATGTGACACTGATGTGTCCAGGGCCATTAATTCAACAAGAGATGTTTTTTCTCAAGTTTACAGTAGCAGAGTTGTGATTTTAAGTAACTCTCTTTGTTCAGGGAGCTTTAATGAAGTTTACACTTACAGATGGCAAAAGTCTGAGGGATAATTGAGTGGGTTACTCTTTAAGGAAACAGCTCAAGTCCTCACTAATCATAGCATTTGTAACCTTAGGTTATGTGTGTGCTTTTTTGATAGTTATGAATAGTTTCATGAAATGAAAAGCTTTAAAAACAAAACATTCACTTCTGCTGGCTAGACCTAGACACATATATAGAAAACAGAAGGGTTGGATTAGATGGAGTTGCTATATTTAGTTAAAACCAGAATATCAGGCTCCTGACAGTAGATTGCTGCTAGAGCAGTTATTACTCTCTGAATCAATAATCCTGGACATGTCACTGTCACATGGGACTTGAGGCATTGTAGCAACAAGAAGAACTATAAAAAGTGCTAACATGGAGATCCCCAGGGGCCAGAAACCCAGCTAGCAAATTTAGAAAAAAAATCCTTTCAGCAAATAATAGGAAGGACTTTTATTTATTTATTTATGTAGTTTTTGTTGACCGGGTAAGTGCACTAGACAAATCCTGCCTATTTTCAGGCACGACCCGGGGAGGGGGATACAGATGAATGCCTGAACAGACCTTGAACCAGATTAAGCTGTTGGTGGTATTTTTAGTGAATGAGGGAAATTTTGCCAGAACACCGGGGAAATTCCCCCTACTCTTTTCGATAAGTGCCATGGGATCTTTAACATCCACCTGAACTACCACCAATCCAGGCAGATGGGACATCGGTTTAACGTCTCATCCGAAAGATGGCACCTCAGAAGTGCAGCACCCCTCTCATGCTGCACTACAGTGACAGTACTGGGATATTAACCCAACTGCCAGATGTGGGAACTGAACTCACAGCCCTCTGATCTCCCGGACTTACTAGGAGCACACCTAGAAATCAAAACACTCTTCGAAATATATATTTTTGTAAATGTTCACTTTAGTCCCCCTTTAAGAATCAACAGATATAAGCACCATTCAGAGACAATGTGGTGTGGAAAATGCAGAAACAGGTATGCTTTGAGGACCATGCAGAGGCACAGAGAGGTTGTGAGTCATACAGCAACACCTGCTTGGAGGAATTTGTCAACACATAGTCACCCTCCCCCTGATGAAGTGCCTGCATGAGGCTCGAAGCACTGGGGCTTGTCCTGTTCCATTGATTCTGCACTCCATTAAACCATGGGCACTCAGCAGTACCTTTTTGGCTTGTAGTCACTTTTATTTGCACACCTTTTTGCTTTTTCTCAGAACCAAAGAATCTGATCTCTGATACAAAGAATCTGACCTCAGATCTAAAATCCAACCTGCAATTAAAAATCTAAATTTTGTTTGATAAATATTGGATGCGAAGACAGATACCAGCACTATTCATTGGAGGACAGTCAGATCCTCAGATGCACTTCCCGAACACCATTAATTTATAGCCCAATGTTCTATTTTCCCCTTTTCCTACACCCCATTGATCAGGTTCACCACATCTGCATCCTTCCTTCAGAAGGGAAGTTGTGTGAATGGCTACCTTCACAGTCTATGCCAGTTCTAATTCTTGGTCCACCAGTAGGGTTGTGTGAATGTGAGACAACCCATGCAGTCTAGCCTTGGGAGTCAAACCTTGTCTCTGGAACACACCCAGCCCCAATGGCATCGTGGGGCTTGCATATGAACTCCGGTCCTCCAGATGGCAGCACGATATGCTGCTTCTACATCAGGGAATACCATCTTGAGAGCGAAGTTGAGATGCTGCCATGTTGTCAGCCATATCTGCTGACAATTTCTGTGTTTCTATAAGGACATATATCCAGACTGAGAACCATGTGCAGATCTTCATGTGGCCTCTATAGAGTTGGCTTTTGGTTACTACTCACAGTTTTCCTTTTTCAGGATACCTAAGTGGCCAAATTTGTTTTTGAAAATGTTTTTATATTTCCTTGGAGAACAAGCTCAGCTAACGTTGGTCTGCCATCTTAAGAAGACCACATTGGAAAGAAGACATATGTCTAAGGGCCCAGTCTTTGAAAGCCCAGCATCCTCTTCCATAACTGTGGAGAGGGGTTCACAAGGGCTTGTGGTGTGCAGAGGTCCAGCTCAGCACATATGGGGACCTCCATACAACCATGGCCTTGGCAGCTGGCCCTCTTGTCACCCATTCCCATGCCATACATGGATGGCTATGACATGGGTGGGCCAGGATGTGGGTGCCAACATGCACAGCATGCAGGAAACAATCTCTGCAGTGCAGAGTGCCACTGGCGGTTGCACTATGTCTGCCTAGGAGCAGCATAAGCAGCTATGTGACCCCCAACCACAGCTCACTAGTGTGGCCCCAATAACCCCTCCCCAGACCTGGGAGCCTCCATGGTGGTCTGGAGGCATCACTGGCACTGGGTAGAGTGTTATCCTCAAGAGCCACTGAGTCCTTGGAGAACTGCCATATCCCATGATTCCCAGCATCCTGTGCAGGCAGGGATCCAATGGTGGTCCAACATAGGCATCTGGCTGGATACCCATGGTCCGTACCAGCTCCACCCACCCCTGCTGCCCCAGCACATGGTTCTGCATTAGCAGAGCATGGCACGTGGAGGCCATGAATGCCATCTGGTGCGGACTAGCATCAGAACGCGCAGAGTCATGGATGGGATACGCTTAATTGGAGCATATTACGGCAACCTATGTGGCTTGGGTTCTTCAAGGAGAACAGAAACAAAGTAACATTCCCAATATATATTTACTTACCCCGTGCTCTCTTTCTGCACATCTCCCTCTTTTTTTTCATTTTTTGTCTCTCTCTCTCTCTGGTTTTTCAAACAAGCTCTGTATGTAGCCCCCCTTGCAAAATTCTAAATGCTCCAAGCAGTGACGCCATTGGTTAGAACATCATATGTTATAAACAATATAACTTGGGATATAATTTCTATAGTGTTTGTCAACATCAAATGACAGTTTCAATATATAGAGTCTTTCAGTGCATTATCACTTCTGCTGAACAATGTTTGTCAACTGTTTGGTTGCAACCAGGACCTCCTCGAGAATAAGTTGTCCTTGGTGGAGTTTATCCCAGTAAAATAAACACAAATCGGTTAGGCCCAGTCTGTGGCTTCTGGCATGGGCTGCTACATTAAAGGGGAACAGTCAGCACCAAGAGCCCCACACTCAGGTGTGGAGTTGGTCCCAGTGTGCACTTTGTCTGTAAAAACATTTTGGCTTACTTGCTGTTTACTGTAGTGTAATAGATTGTGTCAGACTAATTTTGCTTACTTCTAGGCTGAAATCAAATCGGTCATGCTCAGCACCACTTTCCAGCAACTCCTTCAACCCAGACCTATGGAAAATCAGTGCTTCTGCAGGGAAATATCTGTGGATTTATGGTCAGAAGCACCTTGGAAAGAGAAGAGTTCATTTTCCTTTCATCTGTTAGAATCACCCTGACACATAGACACAAATACTGCAGGAAGGGAGGATGAGAGGGACATACTCTCAACTTTATTTTTCATAATTTACTTTATTCATGAAAATGGGTACCCCATTGAGTCAAGGACACATTTACAATGGCTGCTAATGGCTCATTTCTAGGTGTGTCGTGGGAGCACTGGGTGGTCAAGTGACTTGCTCAGGATCACACAGTATGCAAGTGGAGGTTATGGGAATCAAACCCAGGTCTGCTGGATGCACCAAGCTCATTTGCTGCTCATTACTCTAACCTCAAGGCTATACTGCCAGCCTCAACTTTATTTTTGTATACTCAACTTTCAAATTGTTCATTTCCCCCAGATTCACCCCCACACCTTGGTGGTTGCACCTCTGTATGACAGGCTCCTAGCTGACCTAGCTGGATTATTTATTTCCATACAATATGTGAATCCATGGTCCCAAACACTCCAGAAATGTTTTTTTGTTTTCTCTACAATTGGTTCTAGTTTAACTGGCCAGGCCTACTTCTTTTTAATCACCTTTCAATATGCCACTTGGCAGTGCAGACATCCAGGAGGAGCCAATTAGCCTAGTCTGAGCAGTTTTTGGAACAATGTATCTGTGTTTCTATTTGAGCAGAAGGATCTGAGTTTGGTTGGGGGGTGGGGTGGAATTAGGTCTCAGCTGTTGATGCTGAGCTTAATCATTTGAAATCCATCATGAGATCACAGACTCCCGAAATGGTTTTCAGATCTGGTTTTGTGGGTAAGTGAGATAACAGCATTTTTGTCCTTTTCGAATGAGTGAGCATGATACACTCCCTTGTTTGGTGTCTCCCCGGGGTGCCACCTCTCCTCTTCCACTCAACAACTGTTCCCTTTCATCCCTTCGCAAGATTTACTGACTCCTTCCTTCTGTGGCAGAGCTAATTTATCTGCGTTCATTCACACCTCCATGTTAAGCTTAACTGTGTATTTGACCCCAGGATATGTAAACAGCACTGCTTGGTTTCTCTGTTGGGTCTCTACATGCAACACAAACTGCCAGAAACAACACACCAGTAACTGGACTGGTGGCGACAAGACGGTCTGTTCATTGACTGTCTGCTTGTGGGAATGTGTCAACCATTGCCAAATGTCAGTAAGCACATGTGGAAGAGGATGATGACCAGAAACAACTACCATTTGCAGTCAGTACGGACTAAAGCAGAGAGTTATAAACCCTAAGAGTGAGAAGCCGGGAGCAATAAAAAATGGTTGCAGATAAAGAGATTGCACTTTTGTCCCCTTCTCCTTAAATGGAAACTGTTCTGGATGGGGTGAATGTTGGGGTTTCCAGGTCTCCCAGACCAGTGTGACATTTGTCCTGCAACTCCAGGATAATTTTTCTGTAAATTTTATTATTTACAATGGAACGTAAAGGTTGGTTACTTATCTGTAACTGTAGTTCTAGGAGTGACTTACAGTTCACATCAACACTCTGGCAGTTCACTGGAACAGGTTTTTCCATTGGACATCTTTAAGCTAAGCTGCTCTCAGCACCCAGGCAATATATATCCCCTGACTGTGCCCCATGGATATCAGATTTGCACAATGGAAGCAGGGATCCGTGTGCCACTTGCCAGGGGAGGCCGGATAAACTGTATACCACTCCTAGAACAATGGTTACAGGACAGTATCCTATCTTTGAAGAGGCATGGATACAGTTCACTCTCCACACTCTGGCAGACTCCTAGCAGTTCTGCAGGACGGGGCAAGGCGCACACCCCTACTTGGTGAACAGAGACTGGTGAACTGATGTCCCCAACGCAGCATCCCTACAGAACTCTAAGTTGATGCTGTAGTGGGAACTGAAGGTGTGTGCTGTCCTCCAGGAGGCAAGCCTACAGATTTCCTGGATGGGAATGTCCCTGGAGGCAGTAACCAAGGCAGCGTTATGTTTGGTGGGATGAGCTCTAAACCCTATGAAAGGCTCCCTACCAGGCAACCAACAGCAGAGTTTGATGCAGGATGTTATCCACCTGCCAGCTGTCTACTTTGCTGTGGGTCTGCCAAGTGTAGCTTCAGCGTATGTTACAAACAGCTGGCAAGCCTCACCCTGAACTCCAGCTGTGCACTCTTTATAGTAAAAGTGCACCCTCAACAGGTTCAGAGTACAGAGCCTGCAGTCAGCCTCCAAAGAATGGTTTGTGAAATATACCATTAGGTTAATCACCTGATTAAGGCGAAACTCCAATACTACTCTTGGAAGGAACCTTCAAGTGGGGCAAAGGACAACCTTGTCCTTGTGAAAGGCCAGGACTCCACCAAGAGCACCTGGAGCTCACTAATCCTTCTGGCTGATGTGACTGCCACCAAGAAGGCCATCTTCCACAACATGTGTGACATCTCAAACCTAAGCATATGTTCACATGGCCAATGTTAGTTGAACAGTGACTTTGATTTGTTGGATTTGGCATGCTAAAGTATTCAAAAAGGAAGTTAAAAAATGACCCCATACAAGCCTGTGGAGTGCACCCCCACACTCTCCATATTCTTGCATCATGAAACGTGCTAGTGCAGCGGTGCGCCTCCAAATCAAAAAGTGTACAGGACCAACAGCTCAGCTCATCAGAGTCAAAATACGATCCCTTCCCTCCCAAAAACCTTAGCATCAAAAAATGATTTTTTCACACCCTTGAACTCCGGGGCAGGTAAGGGTCCTTCGTGACTTTTACCCAAACCAGATCCCTGTCAGCACAAACAATTTATCACCTCTCTCAGTGCACACCATTAAGGCTGTGACATCAACCTCAGTTTTGTCCTCCCCAGAGTGCCAACCCATCAGGATGCCCCCAGTCCCCACCGATCCCCACCTGCTGTTCCTATCTCACCCTCCACTTGCTCCTCTCCAACCCCCACCTCCCCTGACTACTCCAGTCACGCCCCCTCTGCCCTACTCCAACCTTGAGCTGCCTCCCTCCCTACCCCACCTCTCCTCTCCATTTGACAAGGCCACCCATTTTGGCTGCTCCCAATCACCTATCCTATCTCCCCACCTTGCTGGCCCCTCTAGAGCCCACCTGGTTTTCCTCCTTGCAACTTTTTTGTGTATCTAAGTACGGTATTGTAAATATTATTTAATATGAATTGGCTTCCACTATGCTACTGCCTGTTGTAATTAACTTGATGTTTTCATGTGTCATTACTTGTATTGTATCATTGTATCTGTTTCTTGACATGGAACCTTTGTAAAAGAGCTCTTGCTCAAAGGTTGTTTCTGAATAACTCAATAAATAAAAAATAAATACAAATCACCCTTCCCATCTTCTTGTTTACAAAATAGATGCTTCCACACTACATTTTCAAACAGGCGTTTTTTAATGTTTTACTGAATACATTTGGTTAAATCTGCTTAAAAGAAAACTGTTGAAATTAGAGCCCCCTTCTCAGCTGACTGGTATCTCACTGATTTGGGTTTGCAGGCATAAAATAAAATGTTGTCATAATCTGGATATATAATATGCGAGCATTAAAATAGTGCCGAAAGCAAGATTAGCGGAGAATGAGGCTTGGTGATGGCCTGTGGTTAGAGAATGGAAGACATGGGACCCTATATATTGTAAAAGAAGATATATGAGGAAAATGAAATATCCTAGAATTCACAAAATGATCAAGGGTAACCCCAGAGAACAAGTAATTGTTTTGTTTAACAACCAGACAACCTCATTAAGGTGTCTCCCCTTATATAGAAAAGGGTTGGGGAAGTGATAAAAGCAACCAAGAAGTTGCAAGATAAACAATATTTAAAACTTATGCTAAAAAACATCACAAATAATATATTATAAAATGGGGAAAGAAAGTACCGCATCTTGATTGTCTAGAACCCGTGCGTTGAGACAGCACAACACAAGGGTAAAAAATATGCTGGCAATATAAATGCCCTTTTTGTAAAATTCCGAGTTGCCATTACAAACATGAGCCATGTTTACTCATTAAAAAAAATCACCTAGGCCCTAAAGGTTTAATTCTAGCACAATAGAAAGAACAAACAGATTAACTGTTCTTTTCCTCTATATTCCATTCCTTACATACATACACAAATGAAAATGAAGCACTATTCTCAATTTTAGTTTTCTGGACCTTCTTTTCTGACCTGCCCCCCGCCCCCCCCAATAGTTACCTGCCTACCAGGAACATCTTTACTGCTTGCTCCGCCCCAGATACAACTGAATCCCTTGCTCTACTGAGGCCTTCTGTTCAGTGTGTTTGTATGGGAAGATATGAGCATTTGGCTGGTAGAATTCTGCAGAAGTTTGAATTCCTGCATTCCATGAGAAACAAACATTCCATCTATTGACTGTGTAGACAGAAAGATGCTTAACAGTTTAGGAGGGGCAACTTTTTACTAGTTACTTTTATCAAAAGAAAATGCCTGTTTTTAATTTCAAAAAAAGGTGACTTTTTTCCAAATTTTCTAAGTGTACCCATTTTGTAAGTGCAATAAGACACTATGAGGTGAGCGTTGTCACTTCCAGGGCTAAAAGGCACTCTGCCTGTGGCATCATGCCTCACTACACCCCTGAGCGTACATTTCACCAGCACAGCACAGACCTTGTTATGTCTCATGGCTTACATGTTCACAGCATTTGTAATATTCACTCATTAGGTTTATTCAGAGAGAACTGGAAAGTCCATGAGCCAGACTTATTTATAAACACTTCCAAAGTACCGTATGTGCAGGTACAATGTTACATATATACAACAGATACAGCCAGAAAGTTTCAGTAACAGTTAAAGACGAGCAGCAGAGTAGGCCAGCCCACTGGTGCAGAGGGCTGAGGCACTTGCCTCTCACTGCGCCAGCGACCTAAGTTTGGGAACAAGCATGGGGTGCCAGGGGTTGGCCAGTGGGGAGAGGATTGAGTGTCCAATGGACTGCTGTCCTCTCCCAGGGATGGTGAGGGATGTCATCTCACTCCCTGGTTGCCATCTGATGGACTCTGGGTGGCAGCACCAGAGTCTGAGTGCCCAGTAAGGGAGGGGCCTCGGTTCTGTAGCGTGCATGTGCCTCCACATGTGCATGCTTACATTTCACTGCAGTAATGGGCAAAGGGAGAAAATGGGAAAATGAGAAGGTGCTGGCTTCATGAAGCCCTGCCTGCCCCATTCCCACATTGCCACCCGATCACCGCCCCAATTCTAGATGTGAGTCTCTGGGTGGTTCCCCGCCATGGGGAGCAATCCATGGGAAAATCTCAGGGTGGCTTAGTTGGGGGGGCGCTGGATGGGAGAGATAGGGACAGGGCTGACAGCCCACCAGAGCTGACCCTTGGGGGGGGAGCTATATGGCAAAAAAAGGACAAGTAGCAGATACAATAACAGTCCAAGGCATATGCATATATAGTACAGACGGTAGCTATCCCTGGAACAGTAAAGTAGACATGGCATTTAGATGCGAGTGTAGTAAGACACAGCATTGGAGGAGGTGAAGAAGGGGTGTGAGGAGAAGCAGTAATGGAGAAAACAACAGGACAACCCCCTTCTATGCATGTTGTGGCATGGCGTGAGTTCCAGAAAGATGCTGTGTGTTCTGGATTGTTTCATCGTGTCCAGATCCCATGAGTCACGACTTTCCTGCATGTGATGACAGATAATGGAAACTGGGAGGCAGTGTCGTTTAGTTTTGGAGCTCAGAACTCTGATCAGGGTTCGGATTCCTCCAAAGCCACTTAATCTATGATCTTTAGCAAGTGACTTTGGCTTTCCTCTCTGTGTCAATTCACTCATCTGTAAAATGAGTAGAACCCAGACCGCTCAGAAAATGACATGTTGCATTCCACCTGGTCAATCTTAGGATAGATAGATAGATAGATAGATAGATAGATAGATAGATAGATAGATAGATGGATGGATACAGGGATGAGAGGTGTCAACCTTTTTCACTGGTTTCTGATAAAAGTGTACAATTAAGCAGGACTGCTGTGATTTATTTGCTTTTGAAACTACATGGCAAGTTATAGTTTATGGCGAGTTATAGTTTTTTACAGTATAATTTTTTATTTTCAAAAGAGAAGATCATAGTATGTCATAATACAATTAAAATCTAGATGATATTCTACAGTCATATCTATATATACAGTAAACCAGTAGTTTATCATTGCCTAGTTTTTATTAATGATAAAACTGCACTGTACTTTGTTCACCACAGCGATGTTACTAGAAATGCTTCTGTCCCCCCCTCCCACCAAGGGATGAGGCTAAAAATAATCGGAAATGCCTAGCCCTCATTTTCCAGTCAACAAAAATTAACTAAATAAATTGTGCTCACTTCCTTTGAACACGAGACTGTTCTCACACAGCTCTTCATAGGGTAAACATTATTGAATTAGGTAAATAAAAAGAAATGTTCCTTTGTACACTGTTTCATTGGTGAATTTCCCAGAGGGGGGCATGCCTCTCAACTTCCTACCTCATAAATCAGGGACAAGCAAAATGAGGGAAAAACAACAAAAAATCAGGAAAATATCTTTAAAAAAAATGGTAACATTAGCTCATGCCTTTCAGGCACATGGCACCCTCTCCACCATCCCTGTCACCTGCCTTGGTCCTGGACTTATGCGCATATTGCCCCCAGCAATTGTGGTGCCCAACCCCAGTTGTGTCCCATGCACCAGGGCAAATGCAGGCTCTTTGCGGGGGGCTTCACACCCCTGATAAATTAATATAATCACCTCCACTTCAGAGGAGTAGGGGGCAAGCAATGTTCACACCCCTATGGTGGCAGTGATGGTGGGCTCTGTGAAATCCAATTCACCAGAATTACAGGCGAACTGGTTGTGGCACCCACATTGCTGTTGCCCTAATGACTTCACCTGGGTGACCGGATACCCTTACTCAACAACTTCTTGCAAGAACTACTGCAGTGATGGGTGGAGCACCAGGTTGGTGGCCCATGGGTCTGCGTGGGATGCTGGCACTGCCCCTGGCAGACCATGTTCTTTTCCATCATTTTTCTCCCTTAGGGAGTCGACCATGTAATGATGTGCACTTGTACGCCAAGGCATCTAGCATACCAACATCTGGCAGTGTGCCTCACCATCTCATGTGCCAGTAGCAATACCACATAGCCTCTGCTAGGTGGTAGTCTCGATGTAGTGGCACAGGCCCCACATTCCCCAAAGTAGGAAAGCAGTACACATGATGCTGTATCGTCCTTCCCCCAGCCATCCCCCAGTGACCTCAGTGTGCTAGTGAACATGGGTTACCGGTGTCATGAGTGGTACCGATGGTCTACTGATCTGCTGAGAGGCCAGTCCCATGAAAATAATTTTCGGAAAGAGAACTGGCCTTTGTCACTAATGTCTGCGATTATTATATATTTCAAATTCCTACAGTCAAGTGACAAACCTGTCATATTTAGGAGGCACAAAACAAACTTTTGAATCAAAATTAGGGATAATTCTGAAAGTAAGGGACAGTTCATTTTGACTTCTGTGATTAAAACTCCAGAAAAAATGTATGTCAGCCCAGCACCTTTACAATGCAGACCTGGTTCACAGCGGCAGCGGTTGCAACATAAATGCATGATATAAATTCCTTGCAATGTAGGGGGGTTGGGGGTAGCCCTGGGCTCTGACCCATCAGCTTGATGAATAGTCACTTGCCTCTGCTTTCTGGGTGTTAGCAGGTGACATTTATTTATTTAAGTACCTATTTATTGAATTATGCTGTTTACCAGGAAAGGTGGGCCTAGGTGATGTCCTTTTTCATCCATGTCCCTGGGCTACAGAAAAGTTACATGTTTTAACTCTTCCCTGGCCTCCTCCCCTCTACTCCCTACACAAACAGTAGTAGTATTGTAAAAAAGAGTTTTTAATTCATGAAAATAAACTTTGAGCCAAAGCTCATTTTCTTTTTTTCTTTTTTTAAAGGGTAACAGTCTGCTCCAAGTGCTTCACATTCAAGTGTGAGGCTGGTCCCAATGTGCACTGTGTGTGCAAAAACTTCTTTTTTTACTCACTCTTTACTGCAGTATAGTATATTGTATCAGGCTGATTCTTCTGACTCCCAAGCTGACATTTGCTGTAACCAGAAAACCCAGACTCCCCTGCAGCTGATGCCAGGGCTGGGCTGCAGCAGTGGAAGATTCAGTAGCCGGCAGTGCATCTGAGAGCTTTTATAAGCTCTGATCTTTTGTTTGCTGGCCCTGCTGTTCCCCCTGGGCTAAATACAGTCATAGAGGACTGTATGTAGCCCTGAAAGAACAGCAGGACCAGCAAACATTGGACAGGAGCTTATAAAAGTTCTAACATGCACTGCAGGCTATTGAATCTCCCAGTGCTGCAGCCCAGCTCTGACATCAGCTGCAGGGGAGTCTGGGATTTCTAGTTACAGCAAATGACAGCTTGGGAGTCAGCAGAATCAGCCTGATACAATATACTATACTGCAGTAAACAGCAAGTAAATGATTTCGTTTTAATTTGTATTTATTGGTTTTAAGATGCAATAGATACAAGCATCTTTCCTTAGGACAGTACATTCAGTCATTAAAAACACAATGTTTACCAATATCTGATCACTCAGTGTTTATGGTACTCCTAACTTGTTACTTCATGTGGGGGTTACCTTACAAAGATAAATATCTTAAACAGAAAGTCCCAAAAGCTAAGTGCTGCCATTAATGGGGATATCCTATAAATTAATAGCATTTGACATAACACACCCCTTTGATGGGTGAAAAACACCCCCATTAACTCAATATAAGGTTACACATTATAGAATAATAAAGCAGAACACCTCATGTAGCTCCCCTCATTTAGTACAACATTCGTTAAGCAGTAACTCGAGATGCAATCGACTTTACCCCACAGGACTAATATAATTTCTTAGCAGAAACAGTCTTACTATGTAGATTATTTGTAACCGTAAAAGGAATGACTTCAGCCTACTTTAGAGCTAGAGATTTACTAAGAGTGAATCAGGCATTTATTTTAAAAGTTCTGAGCTAAAGCACTCAGTATTGCAGTAGGAACTGCGTTATAACATACTCCCACACATGTTCTCCACGCCCAATTCACTAATCACTTCAATTTAAACTGGAAGAAAAAAAAAGGATACACAAAATGCTGCAGTTATTAATACACATGCCCCTAGTACTTGAACGGTATAGCGATTCACATTCAATCAATATACATTTTACTCTGTAAAACGAAATGTCCCAATAGTCCAAAAAGCAACAGTTTCATGAGGGATTAGACGCCTAAGCCATGAGTAAACTTACAAACTGCAGTCCTAAGGGTTCAGTCCTCTCCCTCAGCTTCAGAATCGGACTCTCGACTTCGAGCTACACAGTCTTGTTCAATTTTATGCTTCAACTTGCCCACATCCTCTGAATTAGCAAAGTGAAAAGTTTTAGCACCGTACACCACCTTCAAGCTTACAGGCATCAACAGAACATGATGGACCCCTAATTGCCACAGTTTTGACCTGATCCCATCAAATGTCTTTCGCCTTTGTCTTGTGGCATAACTGAGGTCCGGGAATATATGGATATTAGCCCCTCGCTAGTGTATGGGACCCTGCTTCCATGCCATTTGTAGAATGCTGTCTCACTCCTTCTTGGAGCCCAGGATGACTAGCACCGCACGTGTTGAAGGATAGGCAGAGTCCTGATGCAACTGGGCCCCTCGCACATTTACTCTGTATGCCCTTTCAATTGTGACCTCCACTTGCAATTGCTCTTGGATCCAGTGCTCTAAAAAAGTGTGGAGATGATCCTCTTCTTCCTCCATCTCTAGTAGCCCTATGATTCGGACATTCAATGCTCATGCCCCATTCTCTAAATTTTCTAGGCGCAGACGGAGGAGGGAATTCTCCTTGATAAGGCCTGATGTAGCGGCTGCTAATTTCTCTACCAATTTACTCGCCTCCTTCGCTGCCTCTTCCACCATGGACATCTTTGTTTCTACCAGGGTCAGCTACGAGGTAAAATCATCCATTTTTTTGTCAATACTTTGGATATCTTTGAGCAATTCGGCATTCGAGGGCTGGTTCAGGACTGAGTCGGCAGGCTCTCTGTCTTTGTCTGGGCCTCGTCTGGCATCTTTCTGCTTGCTTCCCTCTCCTCCAGTAGTTGCTTTTGGACAACCCATTGTCCTAGAGTACAAAATTTAGATATGCCCAGAATCTGGATCGTTAGCTGAGGCTGGAAGTGTTATTTTTAAATCAATTGCTTCGCTTATTCTGCTCAAAAAATGAGAAGATAAGTAGTTTTTGTTGAGAGCTGTAGTGAAGTGCAGCTTTCAGCTTGGCAGCTAGCCATGCCCCCCCCCCCCCAAGTAAATGAAATGTTTTGACGCACAAAGTGCAAATTGGGACCAGTTCCACATTTGGGTGTGGGGCTCTTAGTTCTGACTGTTCTTTAATTAAGCATCCCCACAGTTTGCTCAATGGCTCCTCCAGCCCCATTACCAATCTCTTATGAACTTACTGGTTATCCACCATTTACCCAGGAACACTACAGTGATGAGTGGTCTGCCATGTCATGTGTGGGCTTGCGGAAGGTGGTTAGTGCAATGGTGAACCTGTGCTTTTTCTTCCAACTCCTGGTTTACTCCCTGATGGTGCTGGAGTGCAGTGATGCATCCAGCAGCTGCTTCTCCCCCTTCTATGTGCTCCTGCTGTACTGTCCCCTGGCCTCCAACAGGTGGCAGTTAAATCACGGGATGCAGCATCTCTCCTCCCTGAGGGAGTCAAACTGTCCTCAGGACACAAGATTCTCCCTCCCCTGGATGGCCCTCAAGCAGGCTGAGTCCATTCCTGAACCTGGGTCCCCAGCATAGTGAGCGGTATCACTCCTGCTGCGTTACCGGACTAGCCCAACTGAACCTCATTTTCAGTGGTGTCCTGCATAAAGTTCCACAAAAGGCTATTTAACATTTAATTTATAAATAAATAACATAAAATCAAACTGAGTATGCAGGTAAGACAATTAATACAAATTTTTTCCATGTTCTGTTTTTCTTCCTTATGGCCAGGACAAGCTGGCTGCCTTCAGCTGTACCCCATCAATCCCACCATCCTGCACCTCCCCAGGGACTTACTTGAGAACCGGAGCCCCCCCCACAGATCTCCCCCCCCCAATGGCAGGGTCAGGAGAAGAGGGCCATCCTTTCCCCGAAGCACAATCCAGTTCTCTGGCCCCAGGGTCCCTAGTGATGTGGTAGGCAAGGATTAGAGGGCAGGCTTTATTAAGACCTGTCCAGTCACCATTTTCTTGTTCCATCCCCACACTGGGGTGTGCTCGTCAACATGTGAGTTCTGCAATACCTCCCTTCATCTGCACTCCTCGACCCGCACTGCCACCAGGCCTCCGCCTGGTGGGAGTCATTCGGCGGAGCATGCAGTCTTCCTCCCTAGAAGAGGAGAGCAGTCCTGTGGGTGTGTGATCTTCTCCCTTCACAGCCGACCCCTGGCAACCTGTGCTTGTTCCCAAACACGGGTCACCAGTGTGGTGAGAGGTAAGGCACGTAAGGCACCTCAGCTCTCTGCGCCACTGGACCGGCCAATATAATACATTTTCTGAAATGACAAGCAACATATGTGTTAAGCAATTGCTTGGTTAAAAAGTATTGTTTTAGCTGGCCGGTCGCACTGAGGGGCTAGATGCTGGACATCTTACCTTGCACCCTCACGCCAGCGACCGGGTTCGAGACACGGTCACCGGCAGCGGGCGGAGGGTCAGAGCTGCTGCACGCAGCTCCCTCCCTGGGGTGGTTGTCCACCTCCCATAGTTCCACTCCCACTGGTTGGAGGTCCAGTGGGAAGTTTAGGTGAGGGGGATCGGCGGCAACAATGCTGAGGTGGGATGGAAGGGGCCGAGCCGGTGCCCGGCGTGCATATGCGCCTCCACGCACGTGCACGTACGTGTCTGTCGGGGTCCCGGGTCTGGGGTATAAAAAAAGAGGAGAAAAATCATTATATATATATATATATATATATATATAAAAGCATTGTTTTATCTTTCCTAAGTAAGGGAGTGGGCCAGTACTTGGATGCAAATAAAGGGAACAAGTCTCATGCTTTGGGACCACTGTATGCAAATATAAATATCTTTTTTGTGTTCTTTGGTATTTTAATCATGGTTTTTGCTCCTAATTTGTATTATATACACCCTCAACCATTTCATTTTGTACTATCCATTTATTTGTCTTTAAAACACCTTGTACCTACTTTTTGTATCCACTTTTCTTCCAACTGTATCCATCACTTCCTCAATGGGGTCACACCTGGAAACGTGTCAGCTCAGTGTGCCTTCCCCAATCAACACATTTCAAACAAATCTTTTAATAAAGTTACTGACTAACAGTACTTATTTGACAAAACAAAGTAGGACAGTACATATCCCATAACACATAGTATTCACCAATTAGTTTATTGTATTTATTATTTTACACAAATTATTTACCCAGGATAGCTCAGCTGAGATGCAATGTCTCATTTTCAGTGGGGTTCTGCTTTGACCCATTTCTACAGCTGAGTGGACTGAAGAACATAGTGGTTATTTATTTAGTTGAAACAACTCACAGAAGATGGTGAGCAGCTTTAAGAGGGCCTGGGATAGGCATAGAGGGGGGGACTTGGGGGGGGTATGGAGTACAGATTTACAGGGGAGGGGAAGTAGTGTCAACAGTGTAAGCCAGTGACACTGCATTACTAAGAAGCAGCCTCGATAGTCCAATTTGTTCTTCTGCTGATTCTTTCGTATGTTTGTATATTGTTGCAGGTAAACAAGCAGTTATGAATGATTGAGGGGGAGGGGTTGGTGCCTTGCTTATGGTCACACAGTATGTGAGTGGCTGGGGGACCTGGTTCTCCTGGTTCCCCAATCCTATGCTGTAGCCACTAGCCCAGGCTGCCTGTCTGCTGTGATCTCTTGTTCCTGAATGATTTGCCAGGTCAAGTGTCTGTTCTGCAAGGAGGACGGTGTGCCACTGTTTCTGCTGAGACATTATGGAAGGATGACTAGTGCCACACTGTGGTTTCTTTGAAGACTGCAGCCAGCAGTGATGTAATGCTCTGTTCTCTCCCTGGGCTCGATGTATAGCAGCTGCCTATTTTGCGCAGTAGGAAGGTCTTTTACAAAAAGCAGAACCTTGGAAATCTCCCCTCGTGTAATGGCCTATTAGTATGTCCTGTTTTACATTTGTAGCTTCTAATGCAAAAAACATTGCTGAAAGGGACTGGGAGGTGAAATAATGGCAACACAAAAGGTATTTAAAAGTTCCTGTTTTTTCTAATGTACTGTAGTAACTTGTTTGCCTCTTTACCCTGTAACTTTCTGAGTCCCACATAAAATAGATATTTAACTGTCTAGTGTACTTACCTGGTTAATAAAAACTACATAAATACACAAATAAAGGTAAACAATGAAGGTGTAGGTTAAAATTGCACACTTCCCCATGAACCAGGTTGAAACACTCTAGGTCCATCAAGTCAGTGATTAATAGACTGTTAATCTAACTGCTGGTCATGCCTTATTGCTTAAAGGAAACATCCATGAACAGTGGTTGACCTTGTTTGTTTGTTTTTGAAATTTAATATACTTTATTTAAATACCACCACCAATTCAACAAGGGACATGTGCAGAGGTCAATCATATGTGACAATACGGAGTAAATTGTAGTAGATACATTTTAAATACATAACCTTACTTCACTCCCTCCCCCCCATACCTACCCTCCCCCCAAAATCCCTCCCCAGAATCTCCCCATCCTATTCCTCTCTCCCTTCCCCCTACCCTGAGAGCTTTCAGTGAGGAAGAACAAGTAAACAGAAGGATAAAGTGCTAAATTCTTAGGATAATAGTATGCATAGGTTATTATTTAAGCAATGACCACAGGTAATTCAGATTGAGGGCCCACTTATATAGTATTAACTGTGCTTATGTACGCTAGGCATTTACCCAAAATACCCCCCACTTTCCTAAGAGGTAGAGGTGATGGACCAGAGTGTGTGCAACTTCTCCCATCTTGCTTGATATTGGGGCATTTCACCCCTAATACTGGCAATTGTTCTTTCTAGTTTAAGACTGTAGAAAAATTCAGTGATCCACTCCTGATAAGAGAGAGGGAACTGGTCCTTCCAATGTTGTAATACCAACCGTTGAACAGAAAGAGGTATGAGGGAAATATGGTAACATCTTTCCCTCAAAACAACCAGGGAGAGGTCACCCAGGATACAAATGTGTGGGGTAAACAGATTTTGTAGACCCAGAAAGGGATCTGTTTTATTCTGAAGGGTGACCCACAGGAGAGCTACCTTGGGGCATTCCCAGAACACATGTAATAGGGTTCCTTGGCCCTGTCCACATCTGAAGCAAGTTTGCTCTGGCAGCTTCCCTATCCCATACATTTTAACAGGTGTAAAATAAATATTATGTATGATGAAAAATTGTATCAGTCTCAACTTGTTAGTAATATAAGAATATACATTCTGCCAAATTCTATTCCAGTCCAGATTATTAGTGGGAAAGGCAGCGAGCCAGTATGGAGAATGTGCATCCACTTTGGGGGTAAGAGTAACATATAGGGCTGTTATCAGTTCAGACACTGCATGGGGCTGCCAGGCCAACTCTTGGAATTCCTGGAGAACCTTTACTGGATTCGTAACCCATCGACCTAGACCAAACCATTTGATTAGCATGTGTCTGATCTGATAAATAAGGATGGAGAACTTCCTTGGTAGTTGGAAAAATTCCAGGAGTTCTTCTACTGTCTTCATTCTCCTCTAAGTAAGCCTAGTGGTCCAAGTCATAGAGAAGGCAGCGACATCCTCTCTATGAACATGGTGATTTAAGGGCATAACCTCTGTTTTACTCGGATTCAATTTATAGTTAGATACCCAACTGTAGCCCTCAATTATTTGCAGGGCTGCCTGGATAGATGCAGCAGGATCCATAACATGTAGGAGAATATCATCCGCATAAGTGGACAGTTTAAACTCAAAAGGGCCAATACGGATACCTACCAAGGAGGTGGAAGAGTTTAAGTGGCGCAGATGGGGTTCTAGATAAAGATTAAAGAGTAACTGGGATAGTGGGCAACCTTGTCTAGTTCTGGAGGCAAGAGGGAAGCTGGAAGAGAAGACACCATTACAGTACACTTTGGCACTCGGTCTAGAGTAGAAAGTTTTGATCCAACCAATAATCAGGGAAACCAAATCTTGTCAGCGTTTCAAAAAGAAAGGGCAAGCTCACCCTATCAAAAGTTTTTTCTGCGTTAAGGGAGACCAGAGCCATTGGGGTGCCAGCCTCCCTGGACACGGAAATCATGTGGGCCAACTTCCTGATATGGTCCGAGGAAGACCTACCCCGCACAAAGCCAATTTGTTCTTGAATAAGCAGTCCTTCCCAAATATGTGTAACTCGGATAGCCAGAATTTTTGCAAAAAGTTTTATATCGTAAGTCATCAGGGAGATGGGACGATAATTTGTTACTCTGTTTTTAGAGTTACCAGGTTTGGGTAATACTACTATGATGGCTTCCAACAGGGTAGGATCTGTAATTCCTTCCATACAAATAAAGTTAAAGAGTATAAGGAGTATGGAGATCAATTCCTTTTCAAAAATCTTATAAAAATTAGATGGGAATCCGTTTGGGCCAGGTGCCTTATCCATCGAAAGGGAGTGAATTGCGGCCACTATCTCAGCTTCTGTAATAGGAGAGACCAGGAGAGCTTGTTGATCAACACTCAGAGCTGGAAGAGGGGTACCACTCAAGTAATCCTGTATCTCAGCTAAAGCAGGGGTATGGTCAGGGGGACTATAAAGTTGCTGGTAGAAAAGTTCAAAGTCCTGGACTATTTCCTTGGGGGTAGTTAATATAGTATTATTCTCTAGGGATAGTAATGATGTGACTAATCTCGATTCTTCTTATTTCCAAAGTCACAGAGCCAAGAGATGGCCTGCCTTGTTCCCCGGATCTGTATATTAAGCGTGGGAGTGGTTGGCCTTGTTTGAAAGCCCATGAAAAGTTCTTTTACATAAGGTATTGAGCTTACTTACCTGTAGCTGGAAGTAGTCCAGAGATATAGGTGACGATCTATCGTAAGCTGAAAAGACAAGGAACCTCAGCCTGAATGTTCATGGTCATTTGCATATATATAACCCACGATGCTTTGCATTTTGGGGGTATGTGTGATTTTGTATTCCTTAATCTACTGTATATTACTACCTGGCGAGTTGGCTCCTTCCCTCCAACTCCGGTCCCCCCACCCTTACACTTGGCTCCTCCCAGCCAGTACTTAATCTCTCATTCCCACCCTCTCCTTGTTGTGTTGTAAATCAGCTCCTTTTTAACATTTCCCTATCCTTCAACCCACTTGGCTAAATCCTAACTCAATTATAAGGTCAGAGTGTAAAAAATATATATATATATATTTTGGAGTCACTTATGTTCCTTTGAGTCAGCTCTGCTTCCACCCCAGATCATGTTCCATGAATCCCTCTGCCTTCTCCCCCTCCTCTTCTCCTTAGCCTCCCCCCAACCCCTCCCCTTGTATCCTTCTCCTTCTAGCACCCCCCCTCTCTGAACCCACACTATCTCCCACTCCCTCCTCTATCTCTACCATGGCTCCCCCCTCACCTGGACCCACAACCCCTGGCCCCCTGCACCATCTATCCTACCCTCTTGCTTCTGTGCAAGTTTGCTCGTATTTAAGCATGCTCCCCCACCATCCCATCTACCATCCGCCCCCACGGGCCTTGCCCGGGAAGTATACTACAGTCACCACCAAACTCCTAATTACCTTGTTTCTGCTGCTAGCAGGTAATATTGAGCCTAAACAAAACAACAATGTTCTGGGAAATGGTGATCAATATAATGTTCTTAAGACTCCTCGGTGTGGTGCTCGCAAATCTTATTCAGCTAATAATACACGAAGTCCTCTATTTTGACATTAAATTCTTTTTTAATTTCATTATAATAATTGCTTAATCTGTAGACGTGAAAAAACAAATTTAGTATAAGCCTTTCAATTTATGTAAACAGTTTCAGTGATATCAACCTGTTTACATAAATTGAAAGGCTTATACTAAATTTGTTTTTTCATGTTTACAGATTTTTACATAGACAGAAAGTGTCAAGAAATCCATATGTTTTGATCGTTTCTTGAGGTATGCTTGCTATTTGGGGAAAGTTTAAGTATTTTGCTTACGTTAAAGTTTGGACAGAGTCTGCTACCACACAAGCTTTTTATATGGCAGTTTAAGCAATTATTATATTGTAATTTATTTATTTCAGTAGGAATACTGAAGTTTCAAAGTGATTTCAACACTTAGAAATCTTTTGTGCAGGTAGATACTTATAATGAATATTTTATTAATTCATTTAGAAGAAGTGAAATGCATAACTAAACAAAATGTATTTGTCTCTTTAAAATAGATGGTAATGAAGCCCCGTGAACAAGCTCATAGGAGCGAAACGTAGGGGTGAAGTCAATGAAATTAAAAAGAATTTAATGTCAAAATAGAGGACTCCGTGTATTATTAGCTGAATAATATTGAGCCTCAACCCTGGCCCAGCCCCCAAGTTTCTCGTGGGCTGAAAATAGTCCATCTAAACATTAGGAGCCTCCTCCCCAAACTTATTTGCTTCAACCCCTAGCGTTAGACCTTAGCCCTGACATCTTGATCATAACTGAAACACGGCTAAAGCCTAACATTATCGATGCGAGTGTCTCGATTCCTGGCTATTCCCTCATCCGCCAGGACCACAGCACCAGAGAAGGTGGCGTAGCCATGTATACCACCTTCTCCATCTCATTTTCACCCCCGTACATGCAGCATTCCTCCTGCAGGCCTATGAGTTGCTTCTGGCAGTGATCTCCCTTCCCTTCTCCTTGCCCATTTTCAGCACCGGATCATACTGCTGCCCGTGTCCCTCGCCGTCTTCTATCGCAGAACTATTGACTACCCTGCAGTCTCACACCTCTACAGGCAAACTGCATATACTAGGTGATTTCAACATGAGCTGGCTCTCCCCCACCCATAATAAAACTCAGAACAAGGTATCCTCCCTGAACCTAACCCAGTTAATACGTGAACCCACCTGACTAAACACTAAATCTCGTACTCATCCCTTAATAGACTGAGCCCTCACCTCCCAGTCACATCGCATTATCTCAGCTGGTATCCTACCAGATGCCCTAAGTGATCATCACTTGATCTCCGCTGTTCGTAAAATGCACCGCCCCAAAGGCCCCTCCTAAAATATTACTAATTCACTCGTACAAATCCTTATATTTGGCTCCTGTACTCAGTGACCTGTCAAGCTTTGACTGGTTCACCATCCCTCTTGCTCGCTCTATTGACTCTGCAGTGGAATATTTCATCTCCAAGCTACTCACTATCTAGGACCACTATGCCTCTCTAAGACACACCTGGATGCATGGCTCCCACCTCCCCTGGGTCACTGCCGAATTGATGGCATGCCTACATGCCAGAGATCAGGCGTGGAAGTTACACAAGTCCACCAGCTCCCCAATTGCCTTCTAGACGGTACCGCACTCTCAGAAATGCTTGTACCAGGGCAATTAGACTGGCCAAAGGTGAATACATCTATGCCATGTTTAAAACAAACATTAACCACCCGTCCAAATTCTGGAAGGTGCTTAAATCCCCATTCTCCCCTCCAACCCAGCCTCTGGCTCCAGTTCTTAAAGTGGGTGATGTCTTCCTATCTGAACCCCTCCCTGTGGCCACAAAGTTTAACACATTCTTCACCTTCTGCGCCTTCTCCCTTCTCTCTACCCTCCCTTCTTCTTCATCACTACTCTCCCCCCATGAGCCCCCTCGATCGGGCTGCTCTTCATCACTCTCTTTCTCCTTTTGTCCTATATTTCCAGCTGATGCATTCAATGCTCTTATTGCCCTTAACTCCTCTAAAGGCAAGTACCCCTCTGGTCTTGACTTCAAAATCCTGCACCTGTCTGCTCCTGCTATTGCCATACACATTGCTTCTCTACTAAATCTCTCTTTCTCTCTTGCATCTGTCCCATTTGACTGGAAACACGCAACTGTTATTCACCTCGCAAAAGGTGGTGATCCCTCCTCCCCTGGCAACTACATGCCTATATCTTTGCTCCCTATTGTTCCTCCTCTTTCTTTACCCCATATCAGTCTGGTTTCCAGAAATGCCACTCCACCATCTCCACCCTCCTTAGACTCACTGACTCCATACTTACTGGTATGGACCAGGGACTCATTATCTCAGCTATCTTTGTCGACCTGACCAAGGCTCTCGACATGGTCTCCCACTCTCTCCTGCTTGTCAAACTCTCCACTGCAGGGCTCTCAAACGCAGCCACCAGCTGGCTCCATTCATACCCTGTGGGCAGAACACAATCCATTCAGATTAGTGATACAATATCCCTTCCCCTTTCCATCAACACTGGAGTTCCTCAGGGTTCTGTGTTGGGTCTGCTGTTATTATCTATCTTCCTGAATGACCTCCCCACTGCCTGTCCTCTCACTTCCATCCACATGTATGTGGACGATATTATCCTGTATACATCTGGTCCCTCCTGCGCTGATGTAGCGTCCAGACTGCAGCATGACTTTGATAAGGTTCAGCTCTGGTTTTGCTCAAATTAGTTATTCCAGAATGCCAAGAAGACAGACTCCATGACATTTGGCACAAAGTAGAGACTCTCTTGGCTTCAATCCTTCCCCTCTTTTCACACCCTAGATGGGACTTTGCTCGAGGATAATTCCTCTTTGGGTACCTCAGGGTCTGGCTTGACCTGAGTCTTTCTTTTTCTGGACACATAGATGCCAACCATAAAAAACTGCACCCCAAACTGGGTGCCCTTTACAGACATTGTGGATGTATTCCATTGCCGGCCCGCTGTGCACTGGTTCAGAAAATGATTCTCCCTATTTTTGACTATGGTGATGTAGTCTACAGTGCTGCTCCCAAATCCTCCCTAACCAGGCTGGACTCTCTTTTCCACTCCTTCTGCCATTTTGTTCTTGACTGTCCTCCCCACACCCATCACTGCTCCCTTTGCCAGTCTCTTTCCATTCCCTCCCTAGTTGACTGGTGCCATGTTCACTGCGCTAACTTTCTAGCTAAATTCTGGTTTCACTCTCTCCCCCATCTCTCCTCCTCTATTTCCCTCAAACTGCCTTCCTCTCACTCCCTTAGAAACCTTGATTGCCGCACCTTATCCATCCTACCCAGTTCCACCTCAACAGGCCTGGCTGCATTCTCCTACCGCTTCCCCTGCCCATCCATCACACTGGCTCCCCTCGGGTCCTCACCTCCCTCCTCAAGGACCTTTTCTACCCTTCTTGCAGATGTGTTCAGTTTTCTGTCCTTACCTTCTTTGCTCCCCTGCTAGTTATGCAGGTTGCACTTATTCTATGCTACTCAGGAGATTGATTGTATAATATAGCTTCAACATCACTTGTCTGTATTGCTGCATTGACTGTTATCATATGTTATCAAATTTTGTGATTCTGTATGCTGATTGTATCTGTTATCAATTTATTGTTCTGTACTGTCTTTATACTGCTTGTATCCTTTCTGTTGTCCCCATCCCCTCTTCCCCAGGACACATCTGGAAATGAGCATTCTCTACTCAGTATGCCTTTCCTGGTGAAACTTTTAAACAAATAAAGAATTAATACTTCATTGCCACTATTTTATGGAACCTTGTGATGTCGTGGAAGAACTACCTGTGCTTGACTACATTTAGTTGCACACAGTTCGTTCCTTCATGACATCACAATGTTCCATAAAATGGTGGCAATGTAATATAAATATTGACCAGCCTAAGTCATCAATATCTCTGGATTTCTTCCAGCTACAGGTAAGTTCCATACCTCATTTTCATGGGCTTTCGAACTATGCAGTCCTCTGTGCATGGGTGTTTCCTTTTAATTGTAACCTTCTGTTAAAAATAACATCACATTTAGTCAAATAAACTTTAGCGGCATTTCTACAGATTAAGTTTTTATAGTCTACAAGGGGCATAATAGTGGCATTCCCAATTTGGAGCCTAATATTCCGAGTAAGACAGCCTCCATTTTAAACCAAAATCTGATTCGGGGCATCAGTTTCCAAGCAAGGTTTTGAATATGGATGTGTTGTTTTAAATTTGTATCAAACCAGAGGCCAAGGTACTTTACTGACTGACTGATTGATTAATTCAGTAAAAAGTCAGATAATCATTAAACCCAACTGCTTTAAGTGGCATCCAGGAACATGTTCCCTAACAAGAAGAACCCCGACTGAAGCTCCCTGTTGGACTGTATGCTCGTCAGCAAACCACATAATACAGTATCTCACATGCAGTGGTCATCCACAATGACCTGCATGATCACTGCGCAGTCGCCTGTGTCAGGCACTCCCCACACCTCCCTTCCACCTCTACCTTCAAGCACAAGCACAGCTTAAAATATTTCTGGCTTCCTGCTTTCATGACAGATCTTGGGAATATTACTTGACAGGACTTTTACCTCGCACCTTCTGTGTCTGAAGCATTCAGTATCTTCCAGGATCTGTTATTAAAGATTATCAACAAACACGCACCCTTAAGAAAAGTCAAATCCAGGAAACATACTCCTGATTGGTTCAGCCCAGAACTAAAAAGGGCCTTGCGATATATAGACACCCTATGGAAAAGAGCTAAGAAGTCGCAGTCGGACTCAGCCTGGCTCTCTTTCTGGGTAGCCAGGAATGCCTGTACCAAACTGGTTAGGCTGGAAAAATCACGGTTCTTCCTGTCCATCTTGGAGGTAAACAAAAACTGTTCTGCCAAATTTTGGCAGATCCTGAGAGAGGTCGAAGGACATTCTCCTGCCACCCCAGTCCCAGCCAACATTGTGGCAAATAACACCTCCTATGCAGACAGGTCCAAGATCCTTGACCAGCTCAATAACCACTTCTCTACTGCAGGCCTTGCATTCGATGTGTCACCTGTTAGTAAACTTAGTACCACAAGTACCACCAACATAGCTACTAGCCCTACTTCTGCCCCCAGTACCGACCGCCCCCTCTTCAAGTTCCAACCTGTATCCTACAAACAAGTGGAGGACCTTCTTCTCTCGTCGGATACCAAAAAGAGCACCGGCGCTGACTCATTAGAATCCTTCTTCCTAAAAGCAGGCTATCAGTATCTGACAGCACCAATTGCCCTTCTATTTAATAGTTCACTAATCCTAGGAGAATTGCCACCTAGCTGGAAAATTGCACATATTATCCCTCTTTTCAAATCAGGAGACCCCACAGACTTGAACAATTATAGGCCAATCTTGCTACTTCCTGTTTTATCCAAGTTACTTGAAAAAACTGTCAGCTCTCAATTAAGAGAGTACCTGGATCATGAAAGAATCCTTAACCCAGTTCAATCAGGTTTCAGACCTAAACACAGCACCATGTCGGCCCTAGGCAAAATGTCAAATGACTGGCTAAAAGCTCTGGATAGTAAACAACATATCTATGCACTCTTCCTTGACCTCAGTAAAGCATTTAACACAGTTGATCTTTCCATATTACTCGATACTCTGGGTAGCCTTGGTTTAGCCCCCACCGTGGTAAAGTGGTTCCACTCCTACCTCGCAAATTGTAAACAGTAAGTTAAAGCACAAAGTGAACTCTCCCCACTAAAAATACTACCCCGAGGCGTCCCGCAAGACTCCATCCTGGGGCCTATCCTCTTCGCTCTTTATATTTATATCTTTATTTAGGATTCTCTTTACAGAGAGTGGACTGCTGCTCTGACCTTGGGATTACATCACAGAGCTGCTGCTGTTTGGTTTCAATTTAGGAGCTAAACACTGGGTATAGTAAGGGGTGTTGAGTAGGAGGGGCATACCAGGAAAGGAACAGCAGCAAGTGAAGAGGTGACTGCTCTCTCAGTGGAAGGGAAGTAAATGCAAATCTAGGAGCTTTCATTATTACTTCTTTGTATTGATATTGCATTGGGGAAAGGAGGAGTAGGAGTTTGAAAAAGGTTGTGCAATGGCTACTTAAAGCCGGTTTTTGAGGGTGGATAGGAAGGATAGGAATATAAAAAGCAGTTGCTCAATATATTTAAACGTGTGCAACAAAGGAGGTAAGGGAAAAAAAGAAAATGTTTTGCAGTGATAGAGGAGGGAGAGGGGAGACTTGGGGGAGTGTTTGGTATCCTGCATCTGGAAGGGTGGGGGTCGCTAGGGCAACGACAGCAATGGGTAGGGGTGTAGGCTGCAACAACTGGTGGTACACCAATCTTTCTAAAAATTGCCTGGAGTGGAGGATGTTTAGTGTGCAAACCACACAGAAAAACTTAGAAAGGAGATTGAGGGTCTGCAGGAGAAACCAAGACAGGCAAGGCAGATTGGGGGTGGCTTAGCCCAATACTGGAGGGAGGAAGAAGGGAGATGAGGGAGGGTGATTAAGCCAACAGTGGTGGAGGAGAGGGTCAGAAGAAGGGGAAGCAGAGACAAAGGCCCAGGCCAGGAAGAACAATTGTCGAGAAACCAGATCAGAGACAAAAGACAAATGGAAGGAGGAGATAGGGACTTGTGAGGGGAGGTGAAGAAGCAGCAAAAGTCATGGAGTGGAAAGGAGAGAACAGGTTACTATGAAGAGAGAGGGAGCGGGCATTTGTGAAGGGCCTTCAGAAAATAGTTGTGCACTGCTAGAGAGGAAGAAGGTGGAGGAGGGAAATGATGAAATTAGAGGAGTAATTGATAAATGCCTGGACCAAACTGGAGCGGGGGGAAGTTCTGCTGGGAGAATTGCAACAGGGTAAAAGGGGAAATAATGTGCAGAGGAAGAAGAGGAGCTGAAATGAGAGAGGGAGATGAATGCAAGCAGGAAGTAAGAGGGTGGAATTTAGTGCTGGGGGACTCAATACTAAGAGGAGTTAGGTGGGGTAGCAAAGGGAGGCATAGTCGCATTTGGGTGGAGGCCATGCCAGGAATGACAGCGAAAGGGTGGGACAGTCTGTTCTGAAATATGCTAGAAGGGTTAGGACAAGCCTCATTTAATTATACATCTTGGGACAAACGACTGGCTGACAAGACAGTAGATACAGTCCAGAGGAGGTTTGAGGAACCAGCACAATTATGTGAGGAGCAGGAAGATCAGTAACTTTTTCAGAGATACTTCGGTGCCAAAGGCAAGCACAATAAGGAAGCTGAGAATAGAGGAATTTAATGGATGGCTAAGAACCTGGTGTTGTGCTAAAGGGTATGGGCTGTTGGGGGTGGGAGGGACCTGGGAGGACAGTAGTCTCATGCCAAGGACAGACTACACTTTGAGTGAGGAGGAAAGAAAGTGTTGAAACAGAGGATGGAGGAGTACATAGAGGAAGTTGGGAATTTAAACTAGGAGTGGGGGGTGGCAGCTGGGGAAGAGATATGCAGAGACCACAGGTTGGGAAATCATATGAGCTTACCCCCCATAACAGTGACAAAGGACAAATGGCAGGTACTGTTGGTGATGCTAGGAAAGGAGGGCAGGATGGGGGTGGGGAAGGGTGGAAGGTGGTTACCCTTAATGCTAGGAGCCTTGGGAGGAAAACTGCAGAGTTACAGGTTCTCATGGCAGAGGAGGTGGACATTGCAGCCATCACGGAAACATGGGCCACCAATACAATGACTGGGACCTGTCTGTACCAGGGTACAGGTTATTTCATAGGGACAGGTGATTGGAAAAGGAGGGGGTGGCACTATATGTGAAGGAAGGACTGAAGTGTGTAGGGAGGGAAGGGAGGAGGGTAGTATGGAGTCACTTTGGATGCAAATCCAGGATTCCAAGAATAGGATTCTTAGAATGGGAGTGGTGTACAGGCCACCATCTCAGATGGAGGAGTTAGACAGGGAACTAGTGGGACAGATCAGGAGGACCTGCAAAAGGGTAGTGTGGTGATCGTGGGGACTTCAACATGCCAGGAGTGGACTGGAGCACCCAACAACCAGGAACAGAAGGGAGCAGGTACTGCTGGATGCCTTCCAGGACAGCTTCCTGCTGCAAATGGTCAGTGAACCAACCAGGTTAGGGAATACCCTTGACCTTGTGCTGGCAAATGGGGACTTTGTGAGAGAACTTACAGTGGAGGAACCGCTGTCAGGAGTGACCACCGCTCAGTATGGCTTCACATTGGATATGGGCAGGAAAGTGGAATCTGGCACAGTAGTGCTGGACTTCAGGAGGGCTGACTTTGGGAGGATGGGGAAGTGGTAAAGGGTACCTGGCCAGAATTCAATCTAGTATGGACACTAACCAGAGGTGGGAGCTCATAAAGCTGGGGATAGTGGAGGCAACAAAACCGCTGCAAAGCCCAGAGCAAGAAGGCTAGGGCTAAGAAACTGATCTGGTTGAGCAAGGAGGTCATGGAAAAGGTAAGTAGGAAAAGAGCTGCCTTTAGGAAGTACAAGAAAACAGGGAGGGGAGGACAGGGAGGAGTACTTGACAGAATCGAAGGAGGTGACAAGGGCAGTAAGGGGAGCCAAAGCATCTACAGAACTCAGGCTGACACATGGCATTAAGAAGGGGGAGAAGGACTTCTTTAAGTACATCAGGGAGAAAAGGAGCTGTAAGGACCACATAGTAAGGATTAGGAAGGAGGGGGGTTGGGTGGAAGCAGGGTGCGATAAGGCGGAAGCACTAAATGAGTACTTCTGCTCAGTATTTACTAAAGAGAAGAGGGGTGACACCCAAGGTGGGAGAAATGGCAGAAGCAGGGTGGAAGTGGTGACAGATGGGAAATCATGGAAGCAGAGTTCGAGAGGTTTGAAGGCACTGAGGGTGGACAAGCCACCAGGCCCAGATGGCATCCACCCCAGGGTACTGAAGGAGCTGGCAGAGGTCCTGCAGGACCTTGGCAGACCTATTTAATGCCTCACTACATTCGGGGTGTGTACCTCAGGACTGGAGGATGGCTCATGTGGTGCCCCTCCACAAGAGTGGCCCCAAGGATGAACCAGGAAACTACAGACCAGTGAGCCTCACATCCATCATGGGTAAGCTAATGAAGACTATCCTGAAGGAGAGGCTGGTGGCCCTCCTAGAGGCCAAAGGACTACAGGACAGCAGACAGCATGGCTTCATACGTGGCAGATCCTGCCAAACCAACCTGGTCGAGTTCTATGACTGGGTAACTAGGCAACTGGACAGGGGCCATGCAGTGGCTGTCCTGTATCTGGACTTTAGTAAGGCATTCGACTCAGTGCCACATGGAAGGCTGGGAAGGAAGTTAGTAGGCACAGGGCCGGGTGCAAAGCTGGTGAGATGGGTAGGAAACTGGCTGCAGGGAAGGCAACAGAGGGTGGTGGTGGGTGGGGAGCTCTCACACCCAAGGGCAGTGACGAGTGGTGTTCCACAGGGCTCAGTGTTGGGACCAGTGTTGTTTGGGATATTCATTGCAGACATATCATGGGACATCAAGAGCAAGATCAGTCTGTTTGTTGATGATGCCAAGGTAGGCGCGGTGGTGGATGACCTAGGGGGATGGCAGGGGTTGCAGGATGATCTGGCAAAGCTTGAAACCTGGTCAGACACCTGGCAACTGGGCTTTAATGCCAAAAAGTGCAAGGTGCTGCATTTTGGGATGAAGAACCCAGGAGGAGTTACCAGCTAGGGGGAGTGCAGCTAGCCCAGACAGAGGAGGAGAAGGATCTGGGTGTGCTCATTACAGGGTCAATGAACAACTCGGCACAATGTAGGAAGGCAGCTGCAAAGGCCAACAAAATACTGGGTTGTATTTCAAGGGGTATATCCTCGAGGAGGGAGGAGGTGATTCTGCCACTATATAGGTCATTAGTTAGACCACACCTGGAGTACTGCGTGCAGTACTGGCATCCGTATCTGAAGAGGGACATTAAGTTACTGGAGGGGGTGCAGCGCAGAGTGACAAAGATGATCAAGGGGCTGGGGGACTTATCATATGAGAGGAGTTTGAAGGAGTTGAACATGTACTCACTGGAGGAGAGGAGAGACAGGGGTGACATGATTGAAACCTTTAAATACATGAAAGGAATAAACAAGACAAGTACAGAGGGTCTGTTCAAAGTAAGGGAGGGGAGGGACACCAGGGGCCATGATATGAGACTGGAGCGAGGAAGGTTCAGGAGGGAGATGAGGAGACACTTTTTTACAGAGAGGGTGGTGGCTGGGTGGAATGCGTTACCTCCTGAAGTGGTATGCAGTAGAACAGTGGACTGCTTCAAACGAGGATGGGACAGGACAAGGGGGAAGGTTAATGAAGGGGAAGGGTGGAAGGGAGGGGCAGCTGCAGAATAAGGGGTGCTAGCTGCACATTCAAGCAGACTTGATAGACCTCTAGGCCTTTATCTGCTGGCAAATTTCATATGTTCGTATATCAACCAAACTGATTCTGGACTGCTTGCAGGAAATGTTCACCTCTTTGCAGACGACACAGTCCTCTACACAGCTAACCCCTCTCTGGACCTTGCACACAAAGAACTGTAGCAGGACTTTATCATCCTCCAACATAACCTGCTGAATCTGAAGCTCCTATTAAAAGCCAAAAAAACAAAAGCCATGATTACATCTCCACCCCCTCCCTCAATAAAGGAACACCTGGTACCCCACAGATTACCACCCTCCTTGGCGAGCAGTTAGAGTTAGTGGATAAATTTACATACCTGGGAGTCTGGCTGGATAACAAACTCAACTTTGGTGCTCATCTAAATGAGTTAACAAAAAAGCTAAGGCAATGTCTCAGTATATTTTACCGCACAAGATGCCTACTCACCCTGGAAGCCAGAAAGCGGCTGGTTCAAGCAACTTTTCTTCTCCTGATTGACTATGGCAACTTTCTATACAGTCATTGTCCCCAGTATGCGCTCCAAAAGCTTGATACACTCTATCATCATGCTTTGAGATTTGTTCTTGGCTTACCATTGCAGACTCATCACTGCTTGTTGTACCAAGCATCAGACTGGCCGTTCCTCTCCATGAGGAGGCAAATAAACACCCTTATACGGTTCTACCAGGCTATGTCTAACAAACTACCTCCCTATATCTGTGACCTGTTTGAACCTTCAAAAGGTGCCTATGGACTAAGGAACTCTTTCCATATCCTTTTTAAGCTACCATGGACAAGGACATGTCTTGGCTCAGCTGCCATTAACTCCTTCCTACCAGCGCTCTGGAATAACTTGCAAAAAGTTCTTAAACTCTCCCTTCTGCCTAGCCCCTATATATTCAGACAACTGCTCAACAGATGTCTGAAAACAGCGAGTGACTGCTTCAGGTAAGCACTACCCCCCTGACTGGGCAGTCCTTTAACTTCTGGATCTTCTTGGTCTTCCTATTCCCGTGGAGCAATCCTCTCGGTAACCCCCCACTTTCCTCCCTCCTTTCCTGTGGTAACTCCCTTGGGGGGCCTCACCAAGTAGACTGCCCCCTTCCCTCTCCTCCCCATGTCTGTCACCCTCCCTTCACACTGCCCACCTCCATGTCCCTCCTTCCTCTCTTCCCCTTGTACTCTACAGACCTCTACCAGTATACGCCACATTCTAAATGATGTGTTTTTGTACTTGTCATAGATGTTGTACTACAGTTTATACTGATTGCATATCCTGTAACACTCTATATTACTGTATGCTGTATTATGAACTGTTGTGTAATGTAAACATATGTGTCCTATGTGTCCAGGACCATCTTGAAAATGAGCTTGCTCAGCGATGTAACTGCCTGGTTAAATAAAGTTTGATTGATTAATTGATGTGCGAAATTACAAGGTTTTGGTTAAGTAGCTTTGTAACCCCAAGGTGGTGCTATCCTATTGCCTACTACCCCTGCCTGCTTGACTAGGCATAGGTTGAGGGGCCTGAGCTCGGTGAATAGGTGCCTCCACCCGGTGGAATGGTTTTGGAATAGCATAGCTGTTGTTGGTAATAGCCCTCCAGGATGCTATAACTACCCACCAATCCTTCTAGTGGCCTAAACAGTTTAGCAATAAGACAATCACAGGTACCATATGACAGTAATGATATGCTCACACTCCTTGCACTTACCACCAGGGCTGGATCTGCTGCAGTTGCCCTGGAGACCCCCTGGAAAATAAGACCAGTGATATGACAATACAATGGCAGTACAATAACCCCACCAAGAAGGTACACACTAGCCAGGTTAAACGTGAACAACCACAATCTGATTTATTTAGGGGGATGTAAACAAGGGTGGTGCATGAATCTGGCAGATGATTAGCAGATCTGATTAAATTTAGGCTGAACAAGCATGCACTGTAAGTCCCTCTGACACCGTCACACAACCCTGGGTACCCAGTTGTTAAACAGGCTAGCCTGAAGTGTTGCCTGGGGTAGGCTGGTATTGCAGCTGTTTTGGGGGCCCTTAGGTAAGAAAACAATTAGCATGCACTCAACCCAAAATTTGAAATGGCTCAGTCCATTGCAATAAACCCAAACAGGTAAAATCAGATGACACACAATGATTGTAGCTTATGTTGCAGGGAGCTACCCTGTTTGTACTTATGCTACCCAGACCAGGATGCAGGACAGATGAAATGAAGACCTCAGGATGTTGTACTGGATTGCCAGTGGAAGCAAGGCCAATACGACTCACCATGGTGGTAGCTACCTGTTCGATGGTGTTGAGCAGGGGGCTGAATCCTCGAGAGGGTCTTTTGCCGGAAATGACACAGATCGAGCCCCCTGACTGGGACCCCCTCCAGTGCGATGATCACTCTCTGCCGCTGCCCACTTCACTGTCCTCAGCCAGCTGAGCTACAAGATCGAGTCCCCTGACTGGAAGCCCCTCTGGTGCGGCGATCGCTCTCCGCTGCCACCCACTTCACTGTCCTTGGCTAGCTGAGCTACAAGATTGAGCCCCCTGACCGGGTGCCCCTCCGGTGTGGTGATCGCTCTCCACCACCACCCACTTCACTGTCCTCAGCCAGCTGAGCTACAAGGTACAGTCCCCTCTTAGGAAATGCCGGAGATTCAAGATTTTTTGGTGCTACCTCCTGATTGGCTGCCGCCGAGGCTACCATCATGCTGATTGGCTAATCCTTCTAGCCCAGGACTCTGACTGTCTAAGCCTTCAGGAAACATCTGTCTTCAGTACGCTTGAGAACCCGGCCCTCAGTGAGGTCTGGGAAGCCAAACTACCTCCGAGCTCAACCTCTGAGGTCAAATTTTAGCTGTTCTCCTGACTCACTATCTATTTGCTTTTTGTGGCTTAATCTTTCTAAACTGTAACTGTATTTCACACTGCGAATCTGATTTTCTGTTAGTGCAGTTCTTGCTGTTAGTTATGCTTTAACTGCTACTCTGCTTAGGATTTCATTGTGATTTTTACAGATGTTTACCTAGTATGTACCCAACTCTTGCCTCCCTAGTCTAAGCACTGCTTGTTCTTATCTCCCCCCTCGTAGCACGGCATTTACCCGCCCTGCATCCTGTCTGACTCTCCATTAAACCCCCCCTCGGAGCATGGTGCTGACCTGCCCCGTTCCCTGCTGTCTCTCCCACCCCCTGATTTAAGTTAATCCCTTTATTTCCTCTTCTTCAGCTGCCACACTGGTCCCCTGCTATTTTCCTGTCTGCTGCTCTGTCCTCACCCCGCCCCTCGATTTCAGCTGCTTTTTGTAATCCCTGCTCTCTCTGCCTCTCTCCACAGATCAAGCCCCCTGACCAAGAGCCCCTGCAGTGCGGTGATTGCTCTCCGCCGCTGCCGCCCACTTCACTGTCTTCGGCCAGCTGAGCTACAAGGTATGGTCCCCTCCTAGGAAGCACCGGAGATTCAAGATTTTTTGGCACTACCTCCTGACTGACTGCTGATGCAGCTACCCTCATCCTGATTGGCTAATCCTTCTAGCCCAGGACTTTGTCAAAGCCTTCAGCAAGCACCCGTCTTCGGTGTGCTTGAGAAGCTGGCCCTCGGTGAGCTCTGGGAAGCCAAACTACCTCCTAGCTCAACCTCTGAAGTCAAATTTTCTCCCGCCCACTCACCCTCTCCTGCCCCCGGCACTCTTTAAATCCATGAAGCTGCACTCCAGGCTCCTCCCTGCTGTGCAACTAGACCAATGGTAAATCTATGATTATTGCACTGTAGGTCTAATACTTTATTTCTTTCTCTGTTACTCCTCTTTCAGTACAGATCTAACTGCACTGCTGTGCAACTAGGCATATTGATGCTCTGCTGACTAATGCTCTGCTCCCCTAGTACCTCTATTCTTTTTCAACCCCTGAACCTCTGAATTTTTCTATTAAAAATATTGTAGTTAAGTCTAATTATCTCCTATCCTACTATTGCACTCCCCCGATCATGACCCCCTGTAGGTAGAGAAATGGGCAGACTAGGTGGGCCAAGCGGTTCTTATCTGCCATCAAAGTCTATGTTTCTATGTTTCTATATGCACTATTCTCAAGGCACAGGCACTTATCGTACATGTATAAGTGTCAGGATCTGAGTTCTACTGTATTTTTACTGAGAATCATAATGCTTTTGCTATTACTCTAATTGTAACACTTGGTAGATGTTTCTATTTATATTATTGTATAATGATTAGTTAGGCAATACTGCCATCTTTAGTGCTAGTGCAGAACTACAATTATGTATGCAACCGCAAGTGTCCTTCAGAATATACAAGATTATTGTCTTAGCTATCTGTTATTTTTGCTAGCTCAGCATGCTTTCCCAGGCAAGTAAGTGGTCAGGTTATTTGCCACTGACCAACTGCAAGATTTTTATATATCTTTATACCTGTTGTCATGATGAATGATGATTATCAGGGGTAGAAGACCCTTTGCATTACACCACTTTCTCTGAGAAGAAGAGATGTATTGCTCCCTATAGGTAAGACAGAGAGAGTGGAAGTATTCTCCCAGTGATCACACTGTTTTGGTTGTAAGCCTGCTTTATATACCAGAAATAAATCGCTTTATGTGCTGGACACCACTTGTCTGTCATTTCTTCACTTTTTGTGCAGTTCCAACAAGAACCTGAGAAAGGTAGTTTTATTACCCAGGTACATTTGGTGACCATGTGCAGGTTGGAATGTACAAAGTGAGGATTCCATTTGAGTTCTTTGACCTGAATGTCGAGTAGTGTGGTGCATTTTTGCCCACTTGGACCTACTCGAACTTACCGTGATTTTTCTTTTATGGACTTGTTCCGTCTCGGTTTTGGGCGTTGCAGACCCACACTGGACTACTGGTATACTCCCTTTGCGAGTAGCAGCGTACCACCTTGGCACCACCGTTTGCCCATGGGGGACTGGAAAGCCGTTGGGTGATGGTGCAAAGGACATAACTCCAGTCTTTCGACTGCTTTGTTTGTTTGTTCGTTTACCCCTTTGTTTGTTATGCCTGAATTGTGCACAGAACTAGACTCGATGTCTCAAACTATCTTACCTCCCATGGAGATTGGACTGATTTTGCACTGGACGAGAAGTCATCAGAAGACCCTCTGCTCATGATCTCTGATCAATATCTAGAGTCGAAGCAAAAAGTCAAGAAATTCCACACCAAAGGTCTCTTGGTCGCGGCTTTACATACAGCCATCGAAAGTTTACTAGCTCCCTTGAGCTGCAAAACGCTTCTTTAAAAAAAGAGATGGGCTTGCAGGCATTGGAGTTACTGAAAAGGGAACAGCATCTTTCGGAGGAAACACAGTCACTCCATGATGACAATAACAGACTGTTGCATCATACTGCTCAAGACTCTGAGCGTGAATTGTGTATGTTAAGAGATGACAATGAAAGGTTAAAATGTGATAAGAAACAACTATCTCATTTTTTTTGTTATCGCATCCTTATTTAGCACCCTTGCTGCGGCGCCTACTGGCGGGGGCATCCAACCACCAGCCCTGCCAGTGGGGAGAGCAGCAGGCTCACTCGCATGATGGGGGGTCCAGCACGGCTGTGGCCGATCCGCTGGAGGGTACCCCCTGTCCCTTACCAACTGGACCGGCACCACACCCCACCTAGGCGATTCCACTACAGTCCTCCCAGCACTGCAGGACGCGGCCATCAAGCTGCTTGGTCACGCCCAGCCCTTTTCCCGCTTTTTCTCCCCAATGGGAGCACGGACGTGCAATGACGTCTGTGCACAGCCATGCAGACGTCCATCATGCTCCCCCTTTAGACACGCGCGTGTCTGCAGTGCCACCGGGCATCCCCAGGGACCGCTAGAGCGCGACGTGAGTCCCACCCTATTCCCCAGGACTAGGAGAGCTGTTGTTGGTCACTCAATCCTAGTCCTTCCCTGCCAACACCTGATAACTCGGGCTCATTCCCGAACCCAGGTCACCGGCGTGGAGTGAGTTGTGGCATCCAGCGCCTCAACCCTCAGCGCCACTGGGCCGGGCCTACAACTATCTTATTTAAATGACATTTTTAAGTGATATGAATGAAATTTTGAGAGAGGATAATGTTGAATTGAAGGAAGAGAATGTAAGGGTGATGCATGAGCTAGACAAAGAGCTTAGGAAAATGTCAAATTGGGCGCTTCGTATGGAGTATTGCAGCCTAAGATTGAGAACGGTATTAAGCAGGGCACTGCTAAAGTTTGTCACAAGAAGTGTAGAGACAAGATGGCAAAAATGTGCCATCAGTGGGATATTCTTGCTGGTCATGTAAAAGCCATGAATGGTTTCCAGTACACATCCATTGACATTATGTCATCAGGTGATGACGACTCCGATTACGAGGACATAGGACGCCTCATCACATCCAAGACCCTGCCTGACAGGGCGGCGGCCTTTACCAGCCATTCCCAAGATGGCAGCCGTTATAGCCCACCCCTTGTCACGGTGGCACTCCTTCTACACTGCCATGTCAAAACAAACATGGCGGCCCCCATGATTTGGCAGGCTGACCACCTCCTAGTAGGAGCCCACTTCCACTGTCTCCCCTTTCCAGGGAAGATGGTGCGGAAGTGCGAGACATTGTACAGGATGTCTTGACTAGATTAACAACCCCTGAGGGACACTCCTCCATGCAGGAGCAGATCGGACGCATGTTTGAAAATGCTGTAACCCAGGAGAATGCATTCAAAGCAGTCGCTGATGCGGCGGTGGAAGCTGCCCTTCACGGTGCTTTGGGCTGTGAGGAACTAAACACCGCTCCCCGCTCACCCACCTCCAATCCCCTACAGGTCACTCATTCTGTTCAGCAGATTGCCCAAGGCATCGGACAGATGGGCCCAACTGACAGCCTCAGCTGTCATCTGGAGAAGGTGCGCTCCCTTTGCGAGAAGCTCTCTCTCCAACCCGAGTACCAGGTCCAAGTCCTGAGACAAACCATTGAGCCTACCCTCCGGGCCAAACTCCCAGAGGCCATCTGCAACTGCGAGATGCTCGATTACAATGATATCGCACAGGCACTCTTTGCTGCCAACTCCCCAGGTATCGTTGGAGCCTGTTTGGCCTATAAGGTCAAGCAAAATGTGAAGGAAAGCCCAGCGGCTTACCATCAATGGTTGTGGCTCACCTACGAGGCCTGCAAAGGACTAGCGGGTGAGACCACCGACAAAAACCAAACTGAGTACAAGGATTTGTACATCCAAAACATGACTCTGGCTCTCTGAGAGACAAAGTTGAACTCAACGTCTACCTGCAGACTGATACCTTTACTGACATCCTCACCAAGACGGATCGTGCCTTCCAGGTCTACCTCCATAACCTAGCTTTCGGTAAAAATACCAACAAGGCCGCTGCCATCCAAATGCCAACGGCCCAGGCCACCATAGCCCAAGTCATCACAGTAGGCTTTGCCCCAACCCACTATACAGTGGAAGACAACAACGATAAACAGGAAGCCCCTTCTGACGACCGACAGTCACACGGAGGGGGGGACCAGAACTACAAGAATAACCAAAACAATAACAGAAATGGGAAATACTCAAATTCCGATGGCAAGTACCATAACGGGCCTAGCTATTGGGACCTAAAGGATGAGAACGAGACTCTCTGAAAACAACTGGAGGAGGCCCGTGCTGCAAAGGAGGCTGCATCCAAATGTTCTGTGGCGGCCATGGCACCGGCTAGTAACAGCACCAACCCTTTCTGCCTTCGGCTACTGAACAGTCGAGCAGCCAAGGAAAAACCTTTCACGGCATAGGCAACTGGCCAGGCTGATGTGGTGATTCGCGAACCACCAACTGAACAGTTTGAGATTGCAGCCCTGATGTCAGAGGCACAGTACTCATGCCCTGTAAACTGCAATAGGGAGGCCCAACCAGCTACCCTAGGCCTCAGGTTGCAGAAACAAGAAGATGAAGAAGAAGCCGGGAGCGGCACTGATTGACAATTACAGGCCTCAGTCCAGATTGTGAGTGACCTGCTTGTCGATACAAATGGATGGCTCTGTGCAAGAGCCACGGTCAGGGGCCGCCAACTGGACATGCTTCTGGATACAGGATGAGCTATGTCTGTTCTCCATGAAGAGAATCCAGCCACGTCTGCCTGGTCTACCAGCTGGAAGACCAATGCACAAGGGGTAGATGGTACCCAACTACAAACTTATTGATCTGTGTATCTCCCTGTGCAGGTAGGTCACCTTAAGACTGATTTTGTCTTTGACCTCAGGGTATTACGTCATCACCCCAGCATAATGGGAATTGATTTTCTTGCAAAGCATGGCTGTGCGGTGGACCTAGCTAACAGGTTATTGCTACAGATCAAGGGACAATGTCATGCTGTCACCATACCAGACTCCCATGCAGTGGCAGCCATCTCCCATAACAACAAGGAGTATGACATCATGGCTCTGTTTGAAAATCATGACTTGTTTCCTGAACTTCAACCCTTACTATAGGAACATATTGATGTGTTTGCTACCAACAAGCATGATTGTGGTAGGATGCACACCACCATTGAGATCCCAGGATCTAATCTTGTAAGGCAGCAGTAGTATCCATTTCCTGCTGAAGCCTTACCCTCATTGAGGGAGACCTTCCAATCACTGCTACAACAAGGAGTGATTAGGACTTGTGTTTCCACTATGAATTCACCCATTTGGCCTGTGAAAAAGCTAAATGGAGCCTGGAGTCTTACAATAGACTATAGGAAACTTAATCAAGTTACCCCCAGCTGTGCCCCAACTGTGGCATCGGTTCCTGATGTGCTCAAGTTGCTGACACCTGACAAAAAGTGGTCCTCAGCTCTTGACATCTCTAATGGGTTTTGGTCACTCCCATTAGCACAGGAAAGCCAATACAAATTTGCCTTTACCTTTGATGGGCACCAGTACACCTGGACCTGTCTGCCCCGGGGCTTCCATAATAGCCCTTCCCGCTTCCATCTACACATGATGGATGCCCTGCAGGGGTTTTCCACTCCCCAGTGTCTCCTGCAGTATATGGATAACTTGCTCCTAGCAACCACCACCAAAGAAGAACATTTGGCCCTACTAGATGAGCTACTGACTCTCCTCAGGAGAGCAGGCCTCAAGTGCAACCCCTCTAAAGCAAAACTGTGTGAGAAAGAGGTCATTTTCCTTGGCCTATGTATCACGGACCAAGGGAGAAGGCCAGCTTGCAAAAAGATCCAGGGCTTGCAAGATCTGCCACTTCCCACTAGTATGGCGACACTTAGACGCTTCTTGGGCATGGTAAACTACTCCAGGGATTTTATTCCTGACTTTACCTTGAAGGCCGCTCCCTTGTATGAACTGATGAAAAAGGATGGCCCATGGACATGGGGCCCCACACACAATGAAGCTGTAGCACGGCTTAAACAAGCCTTAGCTTCAGCTCCAGTACTGGTCAACCCTAATCCAAGATTACCTTTCCACTTGGAAACTGCCACCTCTGATGTGGTCATGCCAGCAGTACTGGAACAAAAGTACAATGGGTACTACAGGCCCATTGCCTATGCATCTTAGATGCTATCCCCAGTCGAGAGAAAATATAGTCTCTGTGAAAGGACACTCTTGGCAACCTTTTGGGCTGTCAGACATTTTCTCTACATCATTAGGGATGCTCCCATCATTTTGCATACCTGCCACACCCCAACTAACTTTTTGCTTTCAGACAAAGGGAAAATGGATCGGTCTCTAACACCAGACTGACCCACTGGTCTCTGCTTCTACAGGATAGGGACATCAAAGTGCTACCTGCTAAAATGCCTTCAATTTTGGCCCATGGTCTACTGTACACAGGCACACCTCATGACTGTGCCCTCCAACCACCTGACCTACCTGACCCAGGGCCATTCTTACCAGCAACACCTGAGATCCTGGAAGATGGCACCATGTTTCGCATCTTTACAGACGGCTCTGCCTCCTATGTAGATGGAGAGCAGGTAGCAGGGCTTGGAGTGCTCATTAGGGATCATGAGGGTGATTTCAGGCGCATTTTTAGGAAATGCACTGTTATCTCTTCACAATATGCCGAACTGGCTGCTGTGGCCTGTGCATTGTAGATCATGCCACGTGGTGACAAGGGTGCCATCATTTTTGCTGACTCTAATTGGGTGTGTTCATCACTCACTGAGTTCTTTCCTTTCTGGCAGAAGAACAACTTTACTTCATCTGATGGCACTCCTGTCAAGAATAGGGAACTGTTTGTGTATATACACACCCCGACACAAATGTTCATTCATAAGTTGTACATTCATAAGGTAAAGGCTCACTGCAAATCTGACCCTTACCATGAATTCAATGAATGAGCGGACTTGCTTGCCAAAGCAGGTGCTCGAGAGGGGGAGACATGGACAATGACTCACCCACAATGTATAGCAGCTATTGTGACATCTATAATTGCTGCCAGCAAGAAACTAGTACCAGAACCTTCACTGGACCTCTCTGCTGCACAAAAAGCAGATCCAGAGATCAGAGATGTGTTCAAATTCCTAGATAAAGGAACTGAACAGTCACTGCTGGTTGGCAGTCCATACAAGTGGCACTCGGACAATATACATGTGTCTAGTGATCAGAAGCTCATCTGGTATCACAAACAAGATACAAGTGACAAACTTTGGTTTGCACCACAATCTCTGTGGACAAAATGTATTTATATGGTCCATGACACTCCCACTAGTGGACACCAGGGGACAGAAAACACCCTCCAGCGACTCAAGACAGTTGCCTGGTGGCCTGGAATGGCCAAAGATGTAGAGCACTATGTAGACAACTGCATAGTGTGAGCTCAGAACAACCCCATTTCAGTAAAAAGAAATGCCAAGTTGCTGTCCCAAAGGCAATCTGGACCATGGAACGCTATACAGATCAATTTCAGAGGTCCTCTCACTAACTCCAATAAAAACAATAAGTATGCACTTGTTACAGATTTGTTCTCCAAGTGGGTAGAAGCATTTCCCACTAAGAACAACACGGCAAAGACAACTGCCAAGATTCTGGTAGATCAACTGTTCTCCAGGTGGGGTCTGCCTTTAAAAGTAGACTCAGACCAAGGTACTAGCTTTACAGCCAAGCTAATGCAACTGACACTCCAACTTCTTGGAGTTGATCAAAAATTTAATATCGCTTACCACCCTCAATCCTCAGGCCAGGTGGAAAGAGCTGACAGATGCATAAAACAGATGTTATGCAAATTCATTGATGACAATCCTAAAGATTGGGATTCCCTCTTGCCACTACTACTAATGTCAATTAGGGGTACCCCTGGAGCTACTACTCAGTGCACACTCTATGAGGTTATGACTGGTAGAGCTATGAGACTACCTGAACACCTGTTGATTGATCTCCACACCCCCACTGCAGATAGAGTATCTGTAGACAAGTATGTAGAAAAGCTTCATGATGACATCATGAAAACACACCTGTTCGCTGCCAAGCAAATGAGCAAAGCTCAACAACAAGCTAAAGCTCATTTTGACAAGCATGTCAAAGAAGTCGACTGGCAAGTTGGAGACCAATTTATGCTTCTCCAATACAGACAACCCACTCATTCTTTTGCCAGAGAATGGGAAGGTCCCTATCCCATTGTCATAAGCTCAGCCCTGCTGTGAATCAGGTCAGAGTACAACAGCAGAAAAAGACCGCTGTCAAGTGGTTCCATGCTAACCAACTTAAATTGTAGAAAGGTGACTAAATTTACTTTTCCTAACCCCTTTGGGCAGAATAGTACCCACACTTAACCAATCCTTTTTGTTTTCTTACAGGTATCAGCAAGATGGCTGTCTTGCACTACTCACTCCTACTGGTGGGACTACTGACAGTGACTATGACCGCACCCCCATATTCAGCCCCACTGACACACAAGGAATGCTTGCAACACTTCCTTGATAAACTTGAACATTCAGCCCCTACAGATGTACAGATTAATGTTCCCAACAAAATGATAAAAGTAACACAGGGCTCAGACGCCTTTCTTGATGCTGTAGTGGTTGCCCCAGATAAATCTTTGCTCTCCACACAACGGCAAACTGATGCTATGGGCTACACAATCCCTTTAGCTCGACTGTCCAAAGGTACATTCCATGGCTGGCCTAATACTGACATTTCTAAAAATGGTACGCTTTCTATCAGACAGATCACTTCCAGACATACTGGTCAGTACAATCTAACTGCTCTCATAGATCCTCCCTATTGTGACCGACTCTCTCCAGAGGAGGCACGTGATTTCTGTCTTCAAAACTATCAAGCTTCTGAAGCTCTTGATCTTTCTGTAGTCCCACTCAGTCAAGAAGACCTGACTGCCTGCCCTCAAGAGGATGGCCCTGCTAGTGGTTTGACAGCCACATCCCTACCCAGAGCCCTAATTAATAACGTGCAATTTATGCATGTCCGTGTTATTTTTAATCTTACACATTGGAACATGGCTGAATTTGGTTTTTGTTCTACAACAAATACCTCTACATTTTACAGTATGATGCGTACTGATCTTGTTGCTGCTTATCAAACACACACAAATGACCCTATAGGTGGACCTCACACCACTGATCATGTTGGAGTCTTTAGACCTGCCCCTAAAGACTATGTCAAACCAAAACCACGTGTACGCACCAAGCAGGATGCAACTGCCATAGCTAGTGTGGCCAGTTCTGTTTCTAGCATAACTGGAGCAGCCGGCACCATTACTGGTCTCTTTGGTTCAGGAATGTCCATTTGGAATAGAGCAGACATTGCTTCTATTAAGGCTCAAACTCTTACATTTCAACAAACTATTAACAATGATATAATGCCTCCTATTTTACAAGGTGTAAATTCTCTCAGTAATGAAGAACGTTATACTGTGTACAATATACAGGTGATTGCTCAAGGGTTCAATGATACCAAACGTAAACTTAATGATCTTATTTTCAGAATAATCGTGAGGCAGACAAGCAATATAATGGGCGGGAAATGTTATGTTCTGCTTATGGTTCTTATATTATATCCACTGTTAACGCTCTCTTCAGGGACTTGGAATCAGGCAAAATTCCAGATTTGATACATGATCTCCGATTGGGTAAATGGTATTGCCCACATTGCAAATCTACAGGTTGAATAACTGTGCTTAAAGAATACTCTAAATATCTCCATGGCTGCTGTTAGAAATATTGGTTGTGTTTCTAGCTTTCCTAACCAAGCACCTAGTTATTTTATTAAATCCTGCTCCATTAAGGACAACATGTTCATTACCTTTACTGTGTCTTTACCACGTTTTGATCCAGATACATCTGTCTTTGACAAGCTAGCTAGAATTCATTCCACAGTTCATCTTGAGAATGACATATTTCATGAAAGAACTGACTTACCTTCAATGCTGGTTTATCATTCAGTCCTCCAAGCTTGGGTAGCCCCGCATATGAACTGTTGCGCCAAGAAAGGATATTACTTCTTGTGCAGATGTGACGTTTTTGACATTGTGAAACCAGTATGTGGCTATGTGCCTGAACACCTATACTGGGCACTGACGGTGGGTGATGATTTGCCGTCCAATCTTACTGATGTTGATCCAGATGATGTCATCCCTCCTGCTGCATCTTCAGCGCAAGACGGCGAAACAGCACCATCTCGAAGCTACCTTGAAGAGGTACATCGCTTCATGACACGGCTCACCAATCAGACATTCTCATGCCCAGTACATCTACATCGCTGGTGAGTACCCTCTGTCAGAGTCACTTATACATCTGATGGCCAGTATTGTATTGTCATTAATTATCCCACATTCTCATATGGGACCAAGACCTGTCAAACTACTAAGCCTAACTTTTGTTCTACTCCACAGCAGAAAACTGTTATTTGTCACGCTGTGATCATGCCTGTTCCTCTCCCTGAACCAGACTTTATTGATACTGATCCCCAATGCTTGCTTGCCCTATCTTAATATTTGCCTATTTTTAATGTGCACATTGATCTCTTGACACTCTCTCTGCAATCTCTTTTAACTAGAAAAGATGCTGATTTGATTTACATTAGCAATAATATATCTAAAGCTTCTAATGCACTCAATGATCTTATACATGATGGTGATTTGAGCCTTACCATAGGCAATATGTGGGTAGAACTTACTTTCAAAGTTTTTGTTGTGATTTAGCCATTTCTGATTATCTTTCGGATATTCACTCTGTACTACCTGCGAAGTATCCTTCAACACCATTGAGAACTCAAATTCCTTTACAAGGCTCATGCGTTGAGCCTGTAAAAGACTTTTTAGCTCCATCCCTACAAACTACCTTGGGCTTGCTGCTCCTTCTGAGGCAAAAGGGGGGGGGAATGTTATCCATGGACCAGCACCCCTGATTGCCCCCTACCTCACAGACAGCAATACTTATAAGTATATGCATTATTCTTAGGGCACAGGCACTTATCAGACAAGTATAAGTGTCAGGATCGGAGTTCTATTGTATTTTTACTGAGAATCATAATGCTTTTGCTATTATTCTAATTGTAACACTTGGGAGATGCTTCTATTTATACTACTGTATAATGATTAGTTAGGCAATACTGCCATCTTTAGAGCTAGTGCAGAACTACAAGTATGTATGTAAATACAAGTGTCCTTCAGAATATACAAGACTATTGTCTTAGCTATCTATTATTTTTGCTAGCTCAGCATGCTTTCCCAGGTTAGTAAGCAGTCAGGTTATTTGCCACTGACCAATTGCAAGGTTTTTATATATCTTTATACCTGTTGTCATGATGATTATCAGGGGTATAAGACCCTTTGCATTGCACCTCTTTCTCTGAGAAGAAGAGACATATTGCTGCCTATATGTAAGATAGAGAGATTGGAAGTATTATCCCAGTGATCCCAGTGTTTTGGTTGTAAATCAGCTTTATATGCCAGAAATAAATCACTTTATGTGCTGGACACCATTTGTCTGTTGTTTCTTCACTTTTGTGCAGTTCCAACAAGAACCTGAGAAAAGTAATTTTATTACCCAGTTACAGTCCGGTAGTCCATACACATCCTCACAGATCCATTCTTCTTTCAGACTGCCACAACTGGGGAAGCATAAGGGCTTCGAGACTCTTGAATGATTCCTGCGGCCAACATTTCTTGAAGGTGCATTCTAACATCATCTATGTCAGCTGGGGCAAGGCACTGGGACCTCTCTTTGAATGGCCTCTCATCATGGAGTTGGATGTAATGTTCAGCTCCAGTGACACAACCTATGTCCCATTCCTTCAAAGAAAATACTTGTTTCCTTTGGGACAACTTCTGGCTAATCTTGGCTTTCCATTCAGCAAAAAGGGGGGACTCCTCGAAGTCGAACAGATCAGGAGTCACCTCATCACTCTCAATGGGGCACTTCTTGCTGGGCAGCATGGCAGTATCTGCATAATACACAGTGGCTAGGGTACACCCTTGATTCACCTGGACTTCTCGATCCGACATATTCTGGACCAGCACCCCTACCCGCCGAGCGTAGGCATGGGCCTGGGCAGGTAGAATGCTAGGCTTGACCAACAGTCCCTCATGTAGTTTCCCCTCTTCTGGGACATCCAGCATAAGGATCTTATTTTTAACATCCATCTTTAGGCACTCTTCACCACTGATGGTCCACTAAGCACTGGGTGGTATTACCAGTGAGTCAGGATCCTTTTTCCAGACTACTCCCATGGGTTCATCTTTCTCCATCTTCTAGGTTTCCATTTGCAAGTCGTAGGCTCACTGTACTGAAGCCAGAATATGCAGGGCCCATCCAGTTTGCTTGGCTTGCTTTTCTTGGCAAAGTTGAGCTAACTACCCGAACATATGAGCATTCGTACCAATTAGTAGAGGGACACCATCATACAGGCCTGTGGGTGGGTGGGCACACCAAGGCCAGGATCTCCACTTGCTCATCCACACCCGCTACAGCTGTAGGGAAAGACAACCAGATTTGAACAGATCCTAGATAGGGATAGGATTTGTCGCTTAATCCCCACACGTGTAGTCCTTCGAGTGGTTGAAGTGGAAGGTCAGATAAGTGTTGGTCATCCCAATCCTGAAATGTAATAGTCACTTGTGAGCCACTGTCCAACACAGCATGAGTGGAAATGCCATTAACAGTCACTATGGAGGGGCCCACCACCTCGGATCAGTCCGGGGAGGGTGGTTCGGCAGACTGTCCCACAGCAGTTTTGGAAGAATAGGATTTCTTTGGTGGGCCTGGCTGGGGCTTTATATTGCTTCAATGAATTAAGTTTAGCAGTCTAGTGATAACCCTTTGCAGGTTCTCCAGGAAGGTGCAGTCCCATTGGGTATGTCCGTCTGCTCCACAATGGTAGCAGAACACCTGTTCCTTTGGGTCACTGGAGTGGTTAGATTCTTCCTGAACTTTGGGCTGATTGGAAGAAGTTCTATAGTCTTCTTTCGACTTTGATTCAGGCTCTCTGTCCTTGCTACCTCCCCAGTGAGCAGATGTAAGGGTGGTGTGTATGAGGTCTTCCTCTAGGGCTCTCAGCTCTCTCATCTCTTCTAGTACCTTGGACTCACCCTGGGGTTCAGGAGCAATGGCATGGACCCCCACACTTCTGGGTGAAACCTCACTCCTAGTCTCGGTTGGCAACGGGCAAGGGTGGGAGCTTCTGGCCACTTCCGCCGCAGCTTGTTGCCTAGTTTGCATCTCCTTTACCTCTTTAAGCAGTTCACTAACTTGCTGGATTTCAGTAGATTCATCCTACTCCTCGAGTCAATCTGAGACTTGGCTGGTGCAGGCAACCCCTGCATAGAAAGCCCCCTCCTTTTGTAATGCCAATGCTGCACACAGGCAACTACTTAAAGTGACAAGTACATGAATAATTATAAAATATAAGTAAAATCACCATTTCATACACAAAACCAATAACAATATGTGAACACATAAATACAAGATACATAATCAAATAACAAAATCTAATATAAATGTTTAGTGAAATTGATATCACAATATAATGTATAAGGAGCTCTGCAATGTGATGTGTGTGGGGACCACGTTTAAGAATGAGTTTATTGAATTTCTTGTGAACCTCGCAGAAGCGGTACTAACTAAAAACATTTTTTCTTTCTTATCTGTTATGTATCATCAGACATAGGGGGCAGTAATGGCCCCCGATTATGCCACTATCTATTTAGCACAATGGGAGAAACAGTTTGCATACAATGCAGAGGTTAACCCTTTCTTGAGCATCAGGATTTTTATCATCTCTTTATTGACGATAGTTTACTGGTTTGGAAGGGGGGACCTGTGGAACTTGAGAAATATGTTAACTATCTGGAGGCTACTAATCCAAATTTGAAATTTACATTGACATATGATATTTATAAAGTACATTTTCTGGACCTGGAGAGCAGTAAAGATGGACAGGGTGGCTTAAACACCTCCCTGTACATCAAAAAGACAGATAGGAACTCAATCTTACATTTCCAGAGCTCCCACCTGAAACATGTCATCTCAAATATCCCTTATGGACAATACATGAGGGTTAAATGAAATTGTAGCACAGAGGAAATGTACAGTTTATTTATTTTAGTTATTTATAAAATTTTGTTAACCGGGTTAGCCCACTGGGCTCCAAAGGTCCCTTTTTGAGGAGTGACCTGGAATTAGTTACAAAAAGCAGTGCAAATACATACAAGTGATACAGTGCAGGACATAGAGTACAGGAATACAATATAATATAAATGCCAATGTGCTAACAGCGCGTTTTAAAGTGAGAGGCTATAGTCAGAACTGCTTGACAATAGCTAGACAGAGAGTGGATATACTGGACAGACAGAACTTACTTTGTTACAAAGGGCAAAGAGGTTCTTTAAATAATGGTGAGAAAATGAGTAGTAGAAACAAAATTCAGAGTCCTAACTTTGTCACTACCTTTAATATGCAGGCAAAAGAACAGGAAAGCATTATAAGAAAAAACTGGCACATTCTTATGGTGGAACCAGCACTGAGAGAAATAATGAACACAGGACCTGTGATTACATATAGAAAAGGCAAAAACTTATCAGACATCCTGGTACATAGTCTTGAACAGACACCACAGAAGAAGGAACACTTACCTGCAGGGATGTACAAATGTGGCAATTGCTCTGCATGTCCATGGATTATGGTAGGGAAAGAATTTACGTTCGAAAGAAGAAAAAAAAAATAACCTCCAGGTAATGTCCTTTATTTCATGTAACACAGAGGCTGTGGTTTACTTGGCAAAATGTACCTGCGGTTGTTATTACATTGGAAAAACTAAGAGAAAATTGAGAGAGAGGATCTTAGAACATGGAAGACATATTAGGTATGGGACAGAACATAATGCCCTTGCAGTTCACTGTAAAAATGCAGGACAGGGACATACATTTATATTTTGGGGACTGGAAAAGGTCTCCTTGGGACCTAGAGGTGACGACCTTGATAATAAACTCCTGAGTAGGGAAAGCTACAGGCAATACAAACTGAAAGCAGGTAGCCACCCAGGCTTGAATGAACATTTCCAGCTGGCTCCATTTTTGAAAAGAAGAAAATGAACTTTGCCTTGATTTCCATTGTCTGAATGTCACTTTCTCTCTCCTGTTTATTGTCTAACTCTATTTGACTTTTTTCAGATTTTTTTCAGTTTATATTAACCCTGTATTTGTGTGCGGATTTGCATTTGCTATTTTTCCTTTGTCTTTGATTCTTGATAATATTAGTATAGACAAAGAACAAATTTGCAAATGACAGGGCAACACTAAACTAATCAAAATAAGGATCCTGCCAGATAATAATGTTCATTCTAGGAAGCTGTGATTATAAATATAGTATTAGGATGCATCGAGTTAAGTGCGAGTGTACCTTTGGTAGCCACTGGGTGGCACTACTTATATATAAACAAATTATTTAAAACAAGAGAGATATACTTGGAAGTAGTGAATATATATCAGGGGATTCGAACCAGCAGAGCTCCCTATGTATTATATTGTGATATCAATTTCACTAAATGTTTATATTAGATTTTGTTATTTATGTATCTTGTATTTATGTGTTCACATATTGTTATTGGTTTTGTGTATGAAATGGTGATTTTACTTATATTTTATAATTAATCATGTACTTGTCACTTTAAGTAGTAGCTGCCTGTGTGCAGCATGGGCATTACAAAAGGAGGGGGCTTTCTATGAGCTCCCACATCTGGAAAAAGCATCAGAGTGACGTGAAACGTCAACCACACCCATTTGTGTAAGGGGGTGCACTTGCATGCGGAATAGTCCATCTCTATGTCCATTGTTTATGTATGTTACTGCAATAAATGGCTTTTTTTATTGGGACCTAGCGTGATGGTCAACTTGTTTTTTCGGTGAGCCGAAATTTCCTTTTTTCTCTGTTGTGTTGCACAAGTATCTTTTTGGTTCCCGAGTGAGTGTTGGAGCTGCCTAGTTCACTACATGGAACCCCTGCATAAGGCTCCCATCCCTCCTCACTGTTCTCAGCCTCTCTAATCTCTTTCATTAGCCAGCAATATTCAGGAGGGTTAGCTTTCCTGTCCTGGAATTTCAATTTTAGCATGAGCACACTGGAATATCGGGCAGATTTTAGGATATGCTCCAGTCTGACTCGATTCAGTTCACTAGCCGGCATGCCCCCTTTTCTATGGGCCCCCAGCAAGGCCCATTTAATTTGAGTGGCAAAAACAGACCATTTCTCATTTTTTCCATTGCTTAGCCGACTTGAATTTCCACATTAAGTCTTCCCCGGATTCTGTGCTGCCAAACACCCCTTCTAAGGCAGAGAGGTACTCAGCTGCAGTGGCTTCTGGGTTAGTGGATCGGAGAAATCTGATTGCTTCCAGTGCAGGGCCCCTTAAACTTTCCATAAGTCTCTTTCTCTTCTCTTCTTCTGAACATTGCCACTCTTGGACCAGTGAAGTGGCATAGTCCATCCACGTTTCCAAGTCGTCCTCCCCCACTGGCACAGGAACTGTGCCAGAGAACAGTCTGAGCCTGCGATAGGAATCCAGGTGAACAGACGGTATCACAGTGGGGGAGGTCACAACAGGGGATACTCTGGGAGTTGACGGGGAGGCTGGGGGAGACTTTAGGGGAGTGGTCTCCTCTGAAATGTCCAACATTTTTAACAATTTCTTGGCTGTCCAGCTTTCAGTAGCCAATAGCCTTAACAGTTTGTCCTTGAACCCTTCCACCTTTGGGGACCCCCACAGGGGAAGATGGGTCACTATGCAAATGGATAACTCTCCACCCCCTTCTGGGACCCTTTGGGCATGATAACAGGGGGTACTTTTTCAGGGTCTATGGGGAGGCTACATGAGAGGAGGGCCACCAGGGTTTGATCAAACAGATCTGAGTCCTGCCCCCACACTTCGACCTTCCCTACATTCAAATTTCCCCACAGTTTCCACATTTGTATCATTAGTGGTCCCTAGCGGGATATCAAGTAGCAATATGGCATGTCGGAGATCTACCCCCTCGGCCTCACTCCACCCCATCATGCGGTGCATGACCATCTTGTGGGGAGCAATTGTACATTTGGGCGTAGTAAGCTCCTCCATTTCAGTTTCTGTCTTAAGTTTTCTCTGGGTTGTAGTTCTCACTTCTTACCACTACAGGGTGCAAATCCCAGCGGTGCCTCCAAGATGTAACCCCTAGATGGCGCTATCCTATAGGCTACTACCATTGCCTGCATGACTAGGCACAGGTTCAGGGGCCTGAGCTCGGTGAACAAGTGTCTCCACCCAGAGGAATGGTTTTGGGTTAATGTAGCTGCTGTTGGTATAGCCCTCCGGGATGCTATAACCACCCTCCAACCCTTCTAGTGGCCTAAACAGTTCAGCAATAAGACAATCACAGGTACCATATGACAATAATGATCTGCTCACACTCCTTGCACTTACCACCTGGGCTGGATCTGCTGCAATTGCTCTGGAGACCCCCTGGAAAATAAGACCAGTAATATAACAATACAATGGCAGTACAATATACCCACCAAGATGGTACACACTAGCCAGGTTAAACGTGAACAACCACAATATGATTTATTCAAGGGAGATGTGAACAAGGGTGGGGTGTGAATCTGGCAGATGATTAGCAGATCTGATTAAATTCAGGCTGAACAAGCATGCACTGTAAGCCCCTCTGACACTGTCTCACAACCCTGGGTACCCAGTTGTTAAACAGGCTAGCCTGAAGCGTTGCCCGGGGTAGGCCGGCGTTGCAGCTGTTGGTGGGGCCCTTAAGAGAGAAAACAATTAGCATGCACTCAACCCAAAATTTGTAATCTGGAGCTGGGTGGCTCAGTCCATTGCAATAAATACAAACCGGTAAAATCAGATTGGACACAATGATTGTAGCTTATGTTGCAGGGAGCTACCTTATTTGTACTTACGCCACCCAGACCAGGATGCAGGACAGATGAAATGAAGACCTCAGGATGTTGTAGTGGATTGCCAGGGGAAGCAGGGCCTACACGACTCACCATGATGGTCGCTACCTGTTTGATGGTGTTGAGCAGGGGGCAAATCCCTGAGCGAGTCTTTCACCGGAAATGTCTCTGAGTCAGGAGCAGCGGCCTAAGCTGAGGTGGCAGGGCCCAGGCACAGTAGACAGTTCGGATGAAGTCTGTTTGCAAGTGCTGGAACAGCCTCCAGCTGGCATAATGAAACTCACCATGGGGAAACAAATTGCGACCCACGATGCACATTCAGCACACTTATAAGCACTTTGAATAGTTGCCACAGTTCGGATAAAAGTCCATTTGCAATAATGCAGGATCTATGCGTAGACCTTTCAATCTGAGGCTCACTTCAGTACCTGACAGGCCATTTGCTTCTGGAGCAAGTTTTCAGCCCCTTGCAGGCAGCAAAATACAGGTTACTCACCTGTAACAGGAGTTCTAGGAATGGTATATGTTGTTCATCCACACTTATTGGCAGGTTCCTTGCTGCTTTAAATCTTGCTGGAAGGTCTTCAAGCTGGCTCCTCCCACCCACCCGGGTGGTAAAACTCTCGGCTCCACCCCATGACGCCAGATCTGGCCCGCTGGAAGCTCAGGTTGTGCGTCGAAGCCGGGGAGGTTGGTGGTCATGGGATGAACTGTAATACCATTCCTAGAACTCCTGTTACAGGTGAGTAACCTGTATTTAGGACATGGATATGTTGTTCATCCACACTTATTGGCAGACTCCTAGCAGTTCTGAGGAGGAGGCAAGGCGACACCCTCTACTTAGGGAATAAAGACTGAGAACTAAGGCCCCAAACCAGCATCCCGGCGTGACTCAAGGTCGATGTGGTAATGGGTAATAAAGGTATGTGCTGACTTCCAGGTAGCAGCCCTGCAGATTTCCTGGATAGGGACGTCCCTGGAAGCAGCCACCGATGCAGCAGTATGACGGGTAGAATGAGCTCTTATCCCTCTGGGAGGCTCCATGCCCGCCAACTTATAGCAGAGATCTATGCAGGAGGTGACCCACCTGCCTATCATCCGCTTGGCTACAGGTCTGCCAGGTGCAGCTTCAGCGTAGGTGACAAACAGCTGGCGAACCTCTCCCCGAACTTCAGCCGTCCACTCCTTATAATAAGTGAGCGCTCGTCTAGGGTCCAAAGTATGGAGCCTATATTCGGCCTCCAAGGTGTGATTGGGGTAGAACACCGGCAGAGTCAACACCTGGTTAAGGTGAAACTCCGACACCACCTTCGGAAGGAATTTCGGGTGGGGGCGCAGGACAACCTTGTCCCTGTGGAAGACCAGGTAAGGAGACTCAATGCAGAGTGCCTGGAGTTCTCCCATCCTTCTGGCTGACGTGATAGCCACCAAGAAGGCGGTCTTCCACGACAGGTGAGAGAGTTCACACCTGTGCATTGGTTCGAATGGCTTGCCCATGAGCTTTGCCAGTACCAGCAGTAAATCCCACGGAGGTGGAGGTTCTCGCACCGGAGGGGAAATGTGATCAAGGCCTTTGAAAAAGCGCCAGACCACCTTCTCCTGCGCCACCGACTGCTCCCCGGCCCGCGCCGTAAGCAGAGATGGCTGCCAGGTGCACCTTTAGGGTCGTCGACCTAAGCTCTTGACTAGAAAGGGACCATAAATAGTCCAAAATGCTTGCCAAAGAACAGGAGGAAGGGTCCAAGCCTTTGCCCTGACACCAAATGGAAAATCTCTTCCATTTGAAGGCATAGCATTTCCTGGTTGACTCCTTACGGGACGCCTCAACAACATTGAGGACCTCGTTGAAAGACCCAAGGCCTGGAACTCTAGCCGCCAGGAACCAGGCCGTCAGGTGCAGGGATTGAAGGTCCGGATGGAACACCTTCCCTGATTGACTGAGAGCAGGTCCGGGCAAGCTGGAAGCCGCCTCGGAGCCTGGAGCTGAGGCTGAGGAGATCTGGTACCAGAACTGGCGGCCAGTCTGGGGCTATCAGAATCACCTGTGCCTTGTCCCTCCTTGCCTTGAGAAGCACCCTGTGAATCAAGGGAAATGGGAAAGGCGAAAGAGGCCCGGAGTCCACAGCCTCGGAAGGCATCCCCTGCAGCGAGCCCTGCTGAGGGGTGGGCATGAAACAGCTCAGCCGCTGCTCTCCCTGAGGCAAACAGGTCCACCTGAGGTGTGCCCCAGTGGGAGAACAGATCTTGTACTACCTCCGGCAGGAGAGACCACGCGTGAGATGCAGCCCCTATCCGGCTCAGGGCATCGGCCAGGGTGTTGGAGGCTCCTGCCACATGAATGGCTAGGAGATCCGCCTCCAGGCTGCACATGAGTGACCAAATGCGGAGAGCTTCCTTGCATAGAAGCATGGAACGCGCCTCGCCCTGGCGGTTTAGGTAGTACATGGTCGTGGTATTGTCCGTCTGGACTCGGACCACTTGACCCCGGAGAAACGGAGCAAAGGCGGTGAGAGCTAGGCGGACCGCCGAGCTCCAGCAGGTTGATTGGCATCGGGACTCCCGCGGGGACCAGAGGCCGTGCACTCGGTGTTCCCCCAGATGGGCACCCCAACCCATCAGAGAGGCATCGGTCGATAGAGAGACCGTCGGCTCGGGGCGGACAAACGGGATACCCTCCTGCAGATGAGATGGAACGGTCCACCATCAGAGAGCGTTCCACATCTCCTGGGTCACTACCACTAGCTGGTCCAATGGATCGCAGCATTGTGACCACTGGCTGGCCAGTCCCCACTGAAGGGGACGCATGCGCCAGCGTGCCCAATGGATCACGCTGGTGCAGGCTGCCATGAGACCCAGGAGACGCAGGAAGTCCCGGGCAGGGCGTGATTGCCCAACCAGAAATGATTGGGCAAAGGAGGTAAGAACCTCGGCTCTGTCCGCTGGGAGCCGTGCTCTGGCTCAAAGAGTGTCGAGCTCTGCCCCGATAAACAGAATCATCTGCTTCGGCTCGAGTTCCGACTTGGCCTCGTTGATGAGAAGGCCGACTTGAGAGCAAACCTGGAGGGCCAGATCTCTGGACCACTCCACCTCCTGTCTGGAGGGGGCTGCTATCAGCCAATCGTCCAGGTAAGGGTACACCCGGATCCCTCGGCGCCACAGGAAAGCTGTCACCACTGCAATGCATTTGGTGAAGACCCTGGGAGCTGAAGACAGGCCGAAGGGCATGGCTCGGAACTCGAAGAGGGATCCCTCCGCTCAAAAGCGAAGGAATCTCTGATGTGACGGACGGATAGGGACGTGAAAGAACGCGTCCTGCAGGTCCAGAGAGCAGAACCACATGCCGTGTTCCAGAGATGGTATTATCTGCACCAGAGTGACCATCCTGAAGGTTCGAGACCTTAGGAACTTGTTCAGGTCGTGTAGGTCGAGAATGGGGCGCCAGCCCCCCGTCCATTTCGGAATCTGGAAGTACCTGGACATGAACCCCGGGTTTGAGGGGGGGTCCGCTACCTCCCTGATCACCTCCTTTTGGAGGAGGAGAGCGATGTCGGCTTGATGAGCCGACAGTGAGGCTGCGGACCCCGAGGCCCCCTGAGGTGCGACGGCTCTGAAGGGCGGGGCCTGCTCGAATTCTAGAGGCAGGCCTTTTCCACCACCTCCAGTACCCACCTGTCCGTGGTGAATGGACCAGCGGAAAGGAAGTGTCGGAGCCTGCCTTCCACGGGGAACTAGGGTTGAGGTGACGGGATGGGGGGCGACACCGCAGCGCCACTGGGCAGGCTTGAGGAGGGACCGCCAAGGGACCTCCTGGGCCTTTACCTCCCTGCTTCCTGTTGGAGGAGCTTCACGGCTTGGGTTTGGGATGCCAAGCCCAGCCTGCTGGCCCTGACGCTATGCTGGGCTCGGGCCAGAAGAATTTAAAGGGCTTAGGCTGTGGCTTGCAGCCTTGTCCTTCTGAGCGGAAGAGACCGAGTCCAAGGTAGCATTGGACTTCTCGATCCTCTGCAGGTGACCTTCCACCCCAGGGCCGAAGAGGTCAGTCCCCAAAAAGGGAACATCCGCCAACTTGTACTGGGTATCCGAAGTAAAGGTGGATATCCTCAGCCAAGCCCGACGACGCATGGCCACTGCGGCCGCCACAGACCTGGCACATGAGTCCCCAATGTCTAAAGCAGTCTGGAGCTGCTGTTTGGCCATGCCCTGACCTGGTCCCGCACCTGCCTGACCGTAGTCTGCAGATCCGCGGGAAGATGAGGGACGACCTCATCCAGGGAGCCCAACAGGGCATGAGAAAAATGTGCCATGAGGACGGCCGAACTGGCCTGACGAAGGCCGAGAGAGGACGCAGCATAGACTTTTCGCCCGGCATAATCCAATTTCTTGGATTCCTTGTCGGGAGGTTTGTCCACATCCCTGGCGTCCCGGGTGCAGGAAAACGCTGTCAGTAACCAACCCCTCAGCAGAGGGGTGTTCTGAAAAACCGGACAGGGAACCGGTAGGGACCGCATACTTCCTGGCCATCCTAGCTGAAGGCGAAGGACAGGAAGCAGGGCACTGCCAAAGCTCCAAGGCCGGACCCACTATGGCCTCGCCACAGGAAAGGCCTCCATAGGGATCCCTCGGTCCAGAATCTCCGTGAGGATACCTGGCCTGCTTAGAAATGGGTTCGAGCTTCATCCCGTGGACCTCGAGATGAGCCGAGCAATCCTAGGGGCGACGGCGGGGCTGCCCACTGACTGTCCTCCTGAGGACTCCAAGTCCATTCACTTGGAGAAAAGGGAGGAATCATCCTCGGACTCGGAAGAGTCCTCAAAGAGCTGCTTGCCTGAGCCACCCTCCACCTGCCGAGGTCTATCGGGAGTGAGGGTGACAGACAGCCCACGGGCAGTCCCTGAGCTGACCGAGAATTTTGGTCGGAGCCCAAATAACGGGCTGGAGGCGGAGGTTCCACCGGAATCAAGTTAGGGGCTGGAATTGGCCGAACAACCGCCTGGGAACAGGCCTCAGCTACAACGAGGGGTTGTTTCAGCCGCCCGTGACAGCCACTTAATGGTCGGGAAGACGACTGGGTCGGCTTATTCCCAGTCAGAAGGAGCTGTTGCCACATGAGTTCTCATACTCCGACGCAATTTGCGCCAAGTCCCCTCGCCCAAGGAGGAGGAAGAGCGGGCGGCGCCGCTTGTCAGCGTGCAGAGACCGAGACCGCCATGACAGCGGGATCGGCTGGACCGTGAAGACGCTCTGAGACCGAGACCGAGAACCTCGGCTAGGCCAGGGACGGTGCGGGAGGTGTCGGGAATCGCACTCCCTCGGTTGCGACGATTCCACCGAGGCTCCGGAACCGAGGCACAGACGAGCCGATCGGACCTCAACTCCCCACCGGGGAACTGGAGAGGGGATTCTCAGCTTCTCCAGTCGACAACCCGTCCAACGGGTCGAAAAAATCTCGACTGCGACGGAAAGTCTCGGTCAACTGGCCTGACGGGACACCGTGAAGCCAGTGGCCGGCCGAGGGTCGGACTGCTCCACTGTCGACAACTTGGGAGGGGATCTTTCCTCCCCAAGAGCCGCCGCCGATGGTGAGACTTACTTTTGCTCTTTTGGACCGAGAAAGGTCCAGGAGAGTTGGACCCTCACCTTTCGCCGAGAGGTCAGACAAAGCTCTTTAAAAGAAGTCGAATACGAGGCACCGAGAGAGACACCGGGACAAATGCCGCAGCCGAGGTAGAAGCAGCCCGCGCCGCCTCCTCTTCGAGGGCGATCATCTGCTCGAGCTGATCCGCTGAGCCTGCCGCCGCGGACACCGCCAACCGGGCCTCTTTAGACTTAACTGGAAGAAATCTTTTCTCGGGACGCCCCAGCTGTAAACGGGCAGCACGGTCTTTGAGGACATAGGCCGAAAAAGAAGAGCACAGGTCGCAAGCCTGCGGGTCGTGCTCAAGGCCTAAGCAGTAGACGATGTGGAGTGCGGATCCGTCCGAGACATCTTCTTCGCCGCAAGGGCATCTCCGAAACCGAGTTGATTGTCCATCGTAGCCGGAGGGAGAAGACCAAGTCTTTTAGCAAAAAATTTTGATTTTGAAAATAAGAATTAGGAACCAGTCTTATACGGAGAGCGTTAAGGAGGGAATCTGAGCTTCCAAGCGGTAAGGAAGATCTGGCGTCATGGGGCGGAGCCGAGAGTTTTACCACCCGGGTGGGTGGGAGGAGCCAGCTTGAAGACCTTCCGGCAAGATTTAAAGCGGCAAGGAACCTGCCAATAAGTGTGGATGAACAACATATCCATGTCCCTAGAACTACACTTTTCTCTTCAGGTTTCAGGTCTCGATTCAATAATCGGAAAAATCCAACTTTCACTCTTAGGGCAATACTTCACACTGGATGATGTGACAGGCAGGCCAGCAGAACCTTCCTGCCGATTTCTCCCGTGCTCCTTGCAGGAGCAGCTGCTTGATGACTCGAGATGTTCACTCTCCAAACTCCAGCACTCAACTGACGTACTGCTGCAGGCAGTTCTGGGCTTTCTCAGTGATCCAAAAGGTTTGGTTGACTGAGGGGAATGGTCCGTCACAGAAAAGGCTCCTCTTCCAGGTCCATTTAGGTGTCAAACCTCAAAAACTACAATTCCTACAGAATTTCAAACCCACAAGACCTCTGGGGACAGTCTCCATTTTAGGTCCCCTGAGGTTCGATTGGTCCAACACTGGCAGTCCAAAACCTGGATGGTGGCTCTGATTCAAAAGTTCATGCTGCAAATGAAAGCAGGTTAGACAAACTCCTATGGCATTATTATTATGCAGATAAACAGTAAATAATCACAGTTCCTAACAGAGCTCCCTCTGTGCAAATAACGACTGCAGAATGGAGCAGAAATACAGAGAGTCAGGCTGGTCGTGAGCCTTAATTACTCGGACCCAGTCCAGACTAATCTTCTCACACAGAATACAGTTTCTCTTAAAGAGACAGGCACGGAGGCTTACTTATAGCACTCTCATGAAGGCAATTTTAAAGGAATTTTCTAAGATTCCTAGGCACTATGCAGTTTATGCTGTCTTGTATACACAGCATCAAGAATTTGCATGCAATCCGACATATAAATTTAATGAAAGCGTGCTTTTTCACTGTTTTTGTTGCTGCGATCCCAGAAGTGGCCAAATGGCTTAATTTTTTTTTGTTTGCCTTTCCAACGCATGTGTTGTCTTGGCGTATTGCCTCATGATGTGTTACCAGGGATCGTAGCAGTCAGCAAACATGGTTGAGCATAGATTTCAACCAACGACCAGTCTAGTGAAGAATACGACTCCGACTCCTCTCCGACCAAAGCCAGAGATTTTTTCGATATTAATGTCGGCATCGCAGACACAGGACACCATCCTGACAATGGGCATTAGGCAGCCCAGGAAGACATTTATAGGAACCCCTATTTGTAGGGGAGGTTACAGTTATAATTACAAAAATTAATTCTATGCAATAATATGATACAGGATTTACGTAGATTAAATACACAGGTCAATTCAATGGCAGTTACATGGACTACTAGCTTGACTCCTAACCCAACTTGTAGTATGGCAAGAACACAAAAACAGCTTGTGCTACGGAAAGTCTGAGTGTGTCTTTAGCAGCATCAGGAACCCATAGGATAAAGGCGCACTTCCAGCCAGATGCAAACAAGTAACTTAATTCAGAAAACTGGGCATTCACAAACAAAAAGTAACAAAACTGGGCATTCACAAACAGAAAGTGACAAAACCGTACATTCACAAACAAGCAGCACCAGGGCAGGACAGTGCTGCATAAAGAAAGCTGTATCACTTTACTGCAAAAATAGCCGAGACAAAGAAACCATTTTTGTCATGAAGTGCCGGGGTATGCTACAATGAGTATGTGCAGTCCTGTGATACCCTATTACTGTTTATAAATGCATGGTTTTGTGACTTAAAAGTTACCTGGTTGCATCCTTGATGGAAGTGCATCTTGGTTTTTTATGTTCTTTTTCTCCTCTCTCTCCGGCAACCCATGTTCTGGAGGGTGCCTCAGTCCCGTCCCCCGACATCCACCGGGTTCACCGACCATCTTCCCCCAGGGCTTGCCCCCCCCCGGCGGGGGGTTCCCAGGCCCCCACTGAAGACTGGATCCAGTTCCAATTGGTGCCTGGTTAGTCAGGAAGCAGGATCTGTGAGCCCCTCCTTCATCCAGCCTCCAGAGACTTTTTCCTCTTTTTTGTTCCCCACAGAGGAAGGTCATGCAATGATGCCAGTGGCAGTGTCATGCATGCTCCCGTGTGCGTCACACCGGGCATCTGTCCCACCTCTGCCCACCATGCACAGCGTCCATATGCCAGCCCCCAGTCTCCGCTAGGTGCCAGGCAAGCACAGATCACTGATCCCCCCTCCCTGGAGGAGAGCTGTCCTTGGGATGCTCGATCCTCTTCCTCCCCGGCTGACCCCCGGCAATCCGCTTGCACCACGAACAAGGGTTGCTGGCATGACAGGAGGTAAGGCATGATGCCTCAGCCCTCCATGCCACCGGGCCAGCCCCGGAAGTGCATATTTTCAATGTGTGTTACTACTCTGATACCTGCTTCAAAACTTTAGTAGCACTGGTTTTGATTTCCAATCCATTGACACGTAGTCTGTGTTTTGGTTCACTACAAACAAGCATTGCCTGTACAATCAGAATTCTGCACCAACTTATTTTTAAGTATCTACCTTTGAATAATATTAAAACCTTTTTGTAGAAACATTTAGCCATGTCCATGCCAGTATAACAGAACTACAGTGTGTGCCATCCTCCTTGTGTCTTTCTCCAGCGCCGCAGCAGTAGTAGAAAATCCCATGATCTATGTGCAGGTGAACACTTAAGTGCTGTAATTGCAATAAAGATGATGGCGGCCCCAGGATATTCTACCTGTTAGCCAATCTGCCTCTTAGTATTCTGAAGACAACATTCCTAAAAATTGATAATTTGGTCAAATACTTTCTCTGGCAGGGCAAGGTGCCAATATTTAGCAAAACCAATTTGTGGGCAAATATTAATAAAGAAGGATTTAGCCCTTTATGGCTCAGAGGCTACCACTGGGCCTTCCTTATGCAGCAGGTCAAAATATGGTTCACCGATGACTCCCTGGATTACATTGCCAGATGGAGACAAATAGAGGGTGCTGTGCTAAAAACAAAACATCCCTTGGGCTACCTTTACAAAAAACTACCACAAAAGGCTTCCACCACCTGCTTTAATTAAGTAATTAACAGGAAGAACACCTGGGACTACATGAGAAAGCAACTGATGTGGGGCCCACTCCTTACTAGATGTACTCCACTGGAACACCCTAGAGATTTGAAAGTTGGAAAGTCATTCATTCAGGGGAAGATAAAGCCAGGGAGGAAATGGGAGGACAGCTACAGCAAAATAAACTGTGTGCTACATACTCGAGCAGACTTGATAAACCACAATGGCCTGTTTCTGCTGGCATGTTTGTACAAACAGAAAGTACAGTTACGTAAGAACTTACCGTAACAGTAGATCTGCGAGAGGAGCTCTTCGCCTCCTTCTCTTGTCAGGCCTTCTGCTGGGTACTGGCGGGAGAACTGAGGTGGAGCTGGGTCCGCTCCCTCTTGTACCCTGACCGACATCAGGGTGGGGCTGGCGTCGGGGGCGGTCCCCCACTGATATTGCTGGCAGAAGTTTTTCCATGTGGTCCTAGTGCCTGCGGCATAGTCCTAATTGTTATAGCCTGCTGCAAGAGCTCTATCTCGAAGTAAGATCTTGGAGTAAGCTAAGAATTGAGAGAATTGCAAACATAGTAGATCCACAGAACAAGACACTGATAAAGGAATAATGCACAACAGGGTGTGTCGTGCTGGGATAATGCCTTGCATGGGGGGGTTGAGCGTCCAATGCCCCAGGCGTGGCGTTATCCCAAACGACACACGCCCTGAAGTGCATTATTCCTATTATACAATGGCTTGTTGTTATATATAAAATAAAAAAAAATAATTTTAAAGAATGTTTTTATTAGAGTGGAAAAATATTTTTGTTTCTTAAGGGGAGATGCAAAAAAAGAGGAGTGCCAAAATGATGACAGTAGACCTGTGGCGTCGTGCTGGGATAACGCCATGGGTCCAGTCCCAAACTGACCAATCACAGTCCAAGATTCTTTCTTGCCATTGTATGATTAAGCAATAAGGCACGACAGGGTGTGGTATATCATGGGATTGAGTGCGTCCAACCATCCGAGAAGTGACGATATCCCATGATATACCACACCCTGGAGTGACTTATTGCTATTATGAACTGGATTACAAAATTGTTGCAAATAAAAAATTAACAAAAAAAACTCCAAATATTTTAAAAAAAGCTTTCTAAGGGGTAGTGTAGGAGTACTGTTTCAGAAAACAGTTCTATTAGGGTTGCCATCAGGAGGAGGCGCTATTGTAGGAGGTAGTGTAGTGTAGGGACATCTCCCTGTGTGTTCTGTTGTCCCGTCCCCCAAACTCAGCGTGAAAAAAACTGTTTTATTATTATTTGGCTGCAGCGGTCGTGTCGTGCTTTTGAGGGAAGAGTAAGGTGTCGCGGCTTACATTTAAAGCCATTGTCTCGATGGGGAGATTGTGAAGGAGCAGTTCATAGATTTATGTGAACTGCCATTTGGCGCGAGGCAGCATGTTGTGTGGAAAATGTACTGGTGTGAGGAAAATAGTGAGGCTCTGTTTCTGTACTGCAGTAGCTGGTGCTCAGAGAGGAAGCAGGGTGAGAATACATTTTTTTTCTGTTTGGAGAGCAGGTGCTGTGGGCGAGATGTATGGGGGTTTGGTTTTAAGCTGACTAGAGGTCTGAGTCACTTCAGACTGTGACATACGGAGAAACGTTACACTGGAAGTGAGGAGGCTGGTGGTCGGAGATTTTCTGAACCCGTGATGATGTAGCCCGATATCATCATGGCTTCAAAGAGCTCTCGGCCAATCAGCTTCCTCCATTTACGATCTCCAGTTCATAATGTCATATGAACATATGCAGACTACATTTGGAGTGCCATGCCAGCACTTGTGATACTTACTACAACTACGGGGAGCAATACAAGTGCTCTTTACTGGAAGATAAGGGAACTCAAAACTAGAGAATCCACCCTCCCACTGGGAAAAGGAAGGTTGGGAAGTCTTCCTGAACCCTTAAATCTGTCATGCGCCCCTGGCCCCCTAACTTCAGGCAGTCCGGCAAGACCTCCTGTTTGCAGAGAGGATACCCCTATTCAGGAACTCGTGAGCAGGAGTAAGGGTTCAGTAAGACTTCCCATCCTTCCTTTTCCCAATGGGAGGGTGGATTCTGTAGTTTGAGTTCCCTTGACTCTGCACTATTTTCAGTATTTGAATCCCACCACAGCCACTGGCTACATCTTGCCTAGGTAGTTTTATGTTATAGCTGAGCGGTTCTGTCTTTTAGGCCCACAGTCTTTTCAAAACCCTACTGTTTAAAATGTTAAATCACACAACCAGACCCCAGGCAGAGTTGATAAGAAAATCATAAAAGTTTACTTAAAATAAAAGCAATACAGAAAAGTCTGCAGTTTGGAAGAACTTTGAAATGCAGACAATAACAAAAGTAAAACTGGATGGTTCACAGAAAACACGAGATACTGTATTCTAAACTATACCTTGTTTTGATGTTTAAAGTTCAGACAAGATTTCAAATGTCTTGGTAGAGATGACAGTTCATTAGGCAATAGAAGTTTGTAGCAAGTCCTTGATCCAAGTCTCTGGATGTCTTTTAAAAAGACTTCAGATGTTGTCCTTGTTGAAAAGTCTTTGTTTCCAAAATTCTGACTTAAAAAACAGACTTTTCTGTTCAGTATGTGGCAAGTCAAACTTTCCACACATTCAGGACTGGATTTTGATATTTTTCCAGCCGTACACATATACTTCTGTTCTGCAAGTATATGCCAGTTGGAACCGGTGACCTGCCTTCCAACTAAACTGATTTTTAACTGCTCTGCATTCGAAGTGTGTCAGATAATATGCCAGAGGGTCATTTTAGGACACACCGACTCTATCTTTTTCTCTGGGGTGGGGTTAATGATTCCAGGACAATACAAATATTTGGGTGCAACAATTTACCTTTCCCTGTAGGTATCACTGTGGTTCCATGGCAATCCCAGTGACATCTGGTATGTGCATTTAGCTTAGCCTCTGACCCCTAGGTTATTACATTACCCCTTCTCTTTCATGGAAAGCCACAGTGGGATGTTGTATGTCTTCCTGGGGCCATATACCTGTCTCCCCTTATCTTGAAATAAACAGATCCACACTAGCTTTTATAGAAATACCAGTTATTTTGTAGTTATCTGTTAGAGGGAGAGTGTCTTAATTCTAAAGTACATTACATCATATACAACATGAACCCACATAAATGGATATCGGCTTATCATGCAACAGATATACTGTATACTCACTCTAGAGGTCCCTTGGGAAGATATGCTAGTTACATGGAAATGCATAAAGGGGGAACAGACAGAAGATATTTTCTTCTGAAAGTCCAGGTTACGAAACTTCCACGGAAGGGCAAAATGCAATGGGAGAAATACTGTAGAACTGTTTATTCTCGCGCAAGTTATATTTAGGACATGGCACTAATTGGTTGCAACTGCGTAAATATAATTTCACACTCTGCAATTAACTCCTAATTCACGCCCACTGAAACAATGCAATTTTGGTCAATTAGTGCCAGTTTATTTTCGCGCAATTATCACTTGAACGAATATAGCTGTAACTATTTTACAACAAATATAACCTGTTCAACAGTAGTTGAGATACACAGACACTGTCAGCAGATAAGGGCCTATGGCCCACCCAGTCTGCCCATTTGAGCTTGAAAGTTCCCTTTATGTTTTTCTAGAAGTCTGTTGCCCCGTACTCCTGACCTCCAGAATTCCCTTATGTCTGTCCCATGCATTCTTAAATCCTGTGATTGTTTCAGCCCCCACCACTTCCTCTGGCAGGGTGTACCACTTGTCCACCACCCTTTTCTGAGAAAAGATTCTTCCTCACATTTCCTCTGAATCACCCTCTCTCCAACTTCATCCCATGCCCTCTAGTCCTGGAACATCTTTTTCACTGGAAAACAGTGTATTCCTGCACCCTGTTCCTCCCTGTAAGATACTTGTATGTCTCTATCATATCCCCTCTCTCCCTCCCTCCTCTCCTCCAGGGAGCACATATTCAAATCCTTCAGCCTGTCCTCATAGGACTTGTGATGCAATCGCTGTACCATCTTTGTTGCCCTCCTCTGAACCTTCTCTACCCTGTCTATGTCCTTATGTAGGTAAGATCTCCAGAACTGTACACTGCACTCCAGGTGGGGTCTCACTAGTGTCTTGTATAGTGGAATTATGACCTCCCTTTTCCTGCTGGTAATGCCCCTGCCAATGCATCCCAGCATCCTATTTGCTTTACCTGCTGCCTTGTCACACTGTTTCCCTACCTTGAGGTCATCAGAGATGATAACCCCAAGGTCCCTTTCCTGCTTGGTGCATACTATATCCGCCCCCCAACCGATATGTTGTTCCAGGGTTTTTGTGCCCCACATGCATTATCTTGCAATTCTTCACGTTAAATTTCAACTGCCAAACCCTTGACCATTCCGTAAGCTTCTGCAGGTCCCTCCTTATTCTGTTTATACACTCTGGCATGTCCACTCTGTTACAGAGCTTCGTGTCATCAACAAACAGGGAAATTCTGCCTTCTAGGTCCTGCGCAATGTCACTGATGAAGACACTGAATATGACCGGTTCCAGCACTGATCCCTGTGGTACCCCACTGGTCACACTTGTCATCACAGGCCAGGCACGGGGACAGATGCTGGGAAAATGCATGTGGGGTGTGCAAAGAAGCACAAGGAAAATATGTACAATACAAGCTGATGTACCAATGGTATTGTATTCCAGTGCTACTCAGTGGCACCATTTAGGGGTAGTCAGGGGTTGTGGTTGAGACTCCTATGACTTCTTTTCAACCTCCTAGGATGCCCACTGCAACCCCTAGAATTCCTCAAAACATGGTTTCCCTGGTATTTACATAAAATGTTGTGGGAGGAGGAGCTTTGCTGCTCCTGTGATTCTGCTGCAATGGGACTTTCCAACCATTATGATTCTGGTGAAATTATGCTATTGATGCTACTGCACAAAACTGAAGTTACCTCCACGTAGTCAGTGCTGTAGGTGTGAAGCTAACAATGTGGGGTTGGTACATGCTATTTACTCCTGTTTCAAACTGACCCTCCTCTGGGAGGAGTGAGAGTAACATGCAGGAAGTATGTTGCCAAGGAACATGCACTATATATTCTAAGGAGTGCAGCCAACTAAGTGGTAGTCCTAGGCACAAGATAAAATGGTTATTGGTTGCCCTACTATGTGTTAAATGGTTACATTTTTCCAAATGGAGACAACAGTAAGTCCTGAATCTGAAGGAGTGGAAGCTGAAGTTGGAGAAACTGGCTGCAAATGAACAGGGTGTCATATATGGCTATAGATAAGGAAGACACATTTTTATCAAATATGGGAGTTGTTTTTCCAATTACCACAAGCTGAGATCCTAATGTCAGAAAATAGGATCCTGAATCTCTTGGTAAAGGAAGGCTCCTGAAGAGTATCAGCTAAGCCTGGAGTCTTGCTTTAGAGAGGTCTAAAGCTGTAAAGTGCCCACTCCCCCCATAAAAGCAAGCTCATTACATGTACTCAGTGGGAGGGCCCTAAATGGTATCCAGGTTCCCAATATGAGTTGGTATTATGTTTACATTTATTAAACTGGAAGTGTAATTTCTTTTGTTGCTTTTAATTTTTTTTTTTTTTATACTCCCCCTTCCCCTCTGGAATCGGCTCTTCGGAAGATGCCAATTAAGCCTGTCCCTACCCCCATCTTACCTGACTGATCGGGGTCCTCCATCTTGCTGCAGTTTACCCCCCCGCACGGGGTCGGACCACCCCCTGAACCTTCAAATCTCATCAGGTCCCCGACTCAGCTGGGCAGGCGGCGGTAGATTGGGACCTGGCTCGGCACTCCGTCTACCCGACTCCGGAGGGCCTTTTTTTCCATTTTCCTTGGATGGGACATATTGCGTGCCCCGGCATCAAGGCATGCACACCTGATGCCCGCAAAGTGTCCCCATTCGTAAAGGACTTGTCTCCCGAAGTTGACTGGTCCAAGGCCTACACCCTAACCAACCACGACCCAGTGACACTAGCAGCTGCCGGACCCCCAGCCTCCACCAGGGGTCACCGCTTGCTGGTCTGGAAGACCCACCCTCCCCCCGAAGAAGGCGAGCTGTCGTCGGACGCTCCAACCTGCTCCCCCGCCCAACCCCTGGCGTCCCGAGCTTGTTCCCGAACCCGGGTTGCCGGTGTGGTTCGAGGTGTGGCATCCAGTGCCTCAATCCTCAGCACCACCAGGCCGGCACATGCTTTTAATTTTTTGCCTTTTCTAGGGTATCCATTTAACTTCCTGCAATTGCTCTGCCCGACTCCCACTATCCCAACACTGGGTGCCTGAAATAAGGGTGCCCAACATCGGGATTTGCCTGCAGTAGAGTTGGAATCTTAAAGTAGGGTGGTGTGGGGGGAGCAGCCCCTGAAACATAAAATAAACTCGACTGGGGAAAATTCCGATGTTGGGCACCTGGCGTCGGGATGGGGGAGTCGGCCAGAGCGATTTCGGGAATTACCAGTAGACACGTTTCTAGGTATGCTTTTGTTTGGGCGTGTCCTATATTGGAAGATAGGATCTGGCACAAACAAATAAAAAGGGAAGTGATATACGTCAATCTTTAACATGGTTAAAATAACCAGCCTGTCAGTACAGCAGTAGCATTACCATTCACGACACCCGTGACTCGGGTTCAGGAATGCACTCAAGTGACCAGGGGCCAACAGGGAGAAGGAGGATAAAGCGTCTAACGGACTCCTTTGGGAGGTGGGGAGGCTTACTAAATGCATTGTTTGCATCTATACTATACTGGATTCGGAAAAAAAAGCTACACAAGGCAACTTGGTCACTGCCACTGACATTGAAGAACCATTTGTGGATAACAACATAGACTTAATCGAAAGCATTAACCTTCATGAACTCTAGGTGATGGCTTCAGTAATGATACTGAGAATGAAACGTGTGCTGTCATTCATGGACATCCAGTAAATTCAAACCCAAGCCTATTTTAGTTCCAATGTTAATAACTCAGCAATTAATGCAAACTATGGTACTCTCTGAAACAAATAAATTGGGTAAAACATAGAGAATAAAGTATGGGTCTCGGTGTGTAACGAGAATTTACACACACCCGAGGGGTTGATGCTACATAAACCCAGACAGTGAAGCTCGAGGGGTTTATGCACAGCATCAAACCCCGAGGGTGTGTGTGAATTCGAGTTTACACACCGAGACCCATATTTTATTTTATATAATTGTTGGGTTTCTCTTTTTTGCCTCAGCATATATATAAAATAAAAAATGACTGCTGTGCCGGCGCAGTCAGATTACCTCAGCGCGTGAGGTCCGCTTTCACTTTATTTAAAATATTATCAGGGTGGTCGATCCGGTAGCCGTGAGGAACATTACAAGTAATTGTAAAAATTACTTATCGCCGAGTGTCCGTGGCAGTTTCCATGGTGGGTTTGCGGTAGGGGAAGGGTTTCCTGTTCGGGAAGGACTCCGCAAGTGAGGAGTTTGAGCATGCGCAGTGTGGGGAAAACTGTGCGTGTGTTTGCCGTTATAAACGCTCCTTTATAATGGCAAATTACGCCACGGTTTCCCAATGGGAAAAAGGGAAGCCCATTAATTATATGTCATTTACACACATATTGCGATCTACTGATGCCAGAACAGGAGGCCTTAAAACAGTTATGTGCTCTTGAAAACATTGTAATAAAGCCTTCCAATAAAGGGGCAACACTGTGATAATGAAATAGGATTTTTATATCCATAAGATGATGAACTTACTGTATTAGAAGAGGTTCACAATTATGAACTCCTGCCAGGTGACTCGATACGGCTTAACATTATTTGATCTGGTAGATACTGCTTTTCAAAATGGTTGGATCACAGGAGAAGAAGCTGTCTTCCATAAACCTGAATTTCCAGTGATCCCAACCACTTATGCCCTACCAAAAATTCACGAACATCTCACAGACCCACCAATGCAGCCTATAGTTTCACATATTGGATCCCTAACCCAAAATATGACAGAATTCATTGATTTCTTTTTACAGTCATGTTTTTGGCCTACCATCACATACCAGGGACAGTGTGCACCTGCTCCAAAAGGGAAGACCTTTACGTGGATGGAAGGCTATCACTGGCTGATTATCGATGTGACTAGCCTGTACACATGCATACAGCACCAAGAGGATATTAAAGCTGTTTTCTTCTATTTATCCAAGCCTTCCTTAAGAGACAGCATATCTACTAATTTCCTTTTGTAAACCCTTAAATTTGTGCTTGAGCATAACTGTTTCTGTTTTGTAATTGAGGACTTTGCTGGCCCTATACCTGTTAACTCTGCTGACCTTGCTTGTATGTTACTGTTACTCTACCATAATTGTTTTGTGATTTCTGTTGCTCTTATACGTTAACCTGTTACTCTGCCTGATGTGCTGACTGTGCCTTGTAACCTCCCAGGTCGCACCTGAAAATAGGCACTTGGCTGTCTAGTGTGCTTACCTGTTTAACAAAAGCAAATAAATAAATTGCTCTTACTACAAACAGAAGTGTAGTACAGCCATGGGGGCCTCTATGGCCCCTCATATGCTAATTTATTTATGGGTAAATGGGAAGAAACATATGTCTTTTGACAGCAGGCAGAACAAATATTGATAAAGTGGTTTCCTGAACCAACTTTATTGACAACATCATTTGCATCTGGCATGGCATAGGAGACGAAATACATAATTTGAAGGTATACCTTAATGCCACCAGCCCCATTCTCAAATTCATTTAGGAGTCTGACAATCACACCATAACGTTCCCAGATGTGGTCTTTTTTTTTTTTTTTTTACTCCATTTGTAGCCCCCCAGCCTGGAACTCTCTCAGGCCACTGCACTCACCAGCTTGCTCTACCGCCCACTGTGTTCCCACTGTCATCTTCAAGTTTGTTACGGTTCCCCGGGTCGGGGAAGACAACCCGGCAAGACCGTGGGGGCAGTGGTGGGAGAACCAGCATTGGGCGTGTGGCACTGGCACTGGCAGAGCTGTCGCCTATCCAGGGCTGGAGGGGTGTTTCTTGTAGTGAACCCAAGATCCCCCCTCCCCCTGTGTGGGCACATCTGACTCCGGCACATGGCAACCCTGTCTACGTCAGCCATGTTCTTATGTGCAGCCCGGCGGCTCGATGGTGCCTCGTGGGTCGCCAGGAGCACCGGGCATCCCTAACCTCCCACCGAGAGAGAGGAGAGCTACCCGAGGGCGTCAATCCATCTCCCTCCCCTGCCGACCCCCGACTGCCGAGCTTGTTCCCGAACTTGGGCCATCGGTGCGGTGCAAGGTGTGGCATCCAGCGCCTCAACCCTCAGCACCACCGGGCTGGCTCCAGATGTGGTCTTGAAGGCTATGCCTGGTCAGACTGTAGATTCAGCAGGCTTCGCGAAGCCCATGGCAGCTAATAAGGTACTGCAAGCTGCCAGTGCCTACCCCCACAAACTTGTGTAGTCCATCCCTTATAGTCAGTTCATTAGACTAGGAGAAATTGCTCAGACCTTGAGGACTTTGACACTTAAGCTGCACAGATGAGCAACACATTTAAAGGGCTCCTGGCACCATTAGAAAAACTTGAAAAAATTTGAGATTTAGATACAGTTCAGTTTGTATTTTGTATAATTCTTTCCCTTTTTCCTTATTACTGAGGGCCGTTGTATGACAGAGGATTAATATCCCTTACACTTCATCTGCTCTTTCTGCTTGCCTACAGCACCAGAAATCATAATCCTGTTTATGGGATCATAATTATTTCCACAGCAACAGACTGTGATGTCATAAAGAGAAATGTGATGTCAGTTACAGGCCAGCAGCCAGAACAGATAGGGCAGCAATCCTGTTTATATGCAAATGTCCTCAGTAATAAAGAAGTAAGGGTAAGAATTGCAGAAAAAAATATTAAATATAAGATAAATTTTGTTTAAATATTACATTTGTTCAAAGTTGTCACAACAGCATCGGTGGCTCTTTAAGGATGGGGATGCGAACCTAAGGCCTGGATATTCAGACTGCGCCAGGCAGTGGCGCAAGCCTGGGCGCAGTGCAACTGTGATGCGCTGGGGCCAGGTCCAGGTCCAGGTGATATTCAACCGGGATGTCCCATGGTGCAGCATTGTTGAATATGGCAGGGCCAGTGCACATACTGCACATGACACAGTGGCACTGCGCCGGCACAAGCCACAGATAGGGAGCATGGGGATGCGCCAGCGCAAGTGCAGTTGTGCTAAGCGCATCACCTGCAATATTCAGCAGGGGGCATGCAAATGAGGCATAATATATGCAAGGCACATATGGGGCCATTTGCATGTCATTATGGCCCCATTTGCATGCCTTGCACAGGGCAGCCTGACGACTTGCGCCTGGTGCCTTGCACCGCAAGACATGTGCTGTGGGGATCCCGGGGCATCCCCCAACCCATAGCTGTGTTCACATGGTATATGTTTGAAAGGAAATCTCTGGTAGTCTAGTGGCCTTCCCCCAGTCCCCGATATATATTATACATGACCATCCCTGGCAGTTTAGTGGTCCCCCCTCCCACCTGAGTCCCCTATTCATGTTACTATGACTGTCTCTGGTGGTCTAGTGGAACCCCCCTGCCTGTTGCCGCGATCACGGTAAATGTAAACTACAACATTCCCTGGTACTCTAGTGGATCCTCACCCTCCCGGGTCCCCAATCGCTGTATATAGCCTACACGTACCTCCCTGGTGATCCAGTGGCACCCCCACCCCTCCCACCCACACAGGACCCCTTGCCCACCCTGCTCCTCTGCCATCGGGCGGTGGCTGCATCCCGCCTGTCACTCACCAAATGACAGGTACAGAATGGCTGAAAGCCCATTGGTCCCCTGTGTGGACCAATGGGCTTGCAGGGCACACTGTACTCAGACAGTCTCAAATATACCCCTGCATGCACAATTTCCAGTAGTTTTATCAGTATATCATCGAATTAGCCAAGGAGCATAGTAGGTCAGGATATTAGCGACGCTTTGTGCAGTCGCTGTTATCACATAGAACCCCGGAAGCAGCCCCACTACTGGCTGCTTTTTCAAACTGACTCTTGCCCACTAATTTAGACAGGAGCCCTTGGCACCCCATGGAGCTTTTTGCAAACTCAGCTCTCTTCTCTCATTACTGGTTTTGGCCCACTCCCCTCCTAGGCCATCTATTAAATAGGGCTAAGCCACACCCCTGAGCAGCCTCTGACCGATTTTCTGAATTACTAGTGAACCACCCTCTCAATACATATTACTCTATTAAAGGGGCATTTACTCCTGCCAAAGCTTACCCCTACTGCCAGTATCTTTTTCAAAGTCACAGGGAAGGCAGCCAAACTACTGCCATATACAAGGCAATTCTTCTACCTTCTGGCACCATGACCCGCTTTTCACCAATACCTTCACTGGCTACACTACTGGTGCTACATATCCTCTCATTTGGAACCATGCCAGGATCAAATCCCTTGGCTACCCAGCAGGAACTCCTGAATGCCTATGGTACCATCACCACAGACCTAAACTATTTTGAGAACAAGCACCATCATTTTTTTATTCAGTGCAGTCCACGCTGATCTGACTACCAGGCATCCCTCTCACAGATATCTATCTTCCAGAGTACTCACACTCCCAGTCACCACAGTAGAAAGAAGCAAGCCCTTAACACCAAACAACTTAAGGAAAACATCAAAAGGTTACTTCTACTTATGCTCTTGCTGGCGGGCAACATTCATCCTAACCCTGGTCCACCCACTAACTTGAATATTACACGGAATCCCACGGGGTTGCTTAAATTGGCCTCAATAAATATCTGCAGCCTACGCCACAAAATTGACCATCTAAAAGTATGGGTCACCCATCATAATCTGGATGTGCTCTCTATAGTGGAAACCTGGCTTACCCCGGATGTCCCAGATGCCTCGATCCACTTTCCGGGATACCAAGTCTTCAGACATGATCTGCTCACCAAGAGAGGTGGATGATGTGCAGTCTACCTAAAAGACACTCTAAAAGGCCTTTCCACCCCAGTACCCCTTGTAGGGGATCAAACACAGCTACTTGTCATAAAAGTGCTCCTGGAGGCACACAACAAAACACTGACAGCACTCTCAATCTACATCCCCCCAAGCCAAGCAACAACAGGCTTCAATTCACTCCTGTGCAGCCTCACCAATATGAGCCTCCACACAGAAATAATAATGCTAGGTGACTTTAACATTAACTGGCTCTCACCCACAGCAGCTACCTACAAGAATGCACTGTTCGCCATCCATATCACTGAACTGGTCGAGACACCTACTAGGACAAACTACCATTCAGGAACTAGTACATTGCTGGATTGGATACTCACAAACCAGCCAGAGCACATCACCAAAAGGGTAGCATGTGAAGTGGGCTCCTGAAGTAAGGCACAGTCCGAAATGGCGATGTGATGTGAGCAAAAGCCCAAATGGCGAGGGTGACCGGATGTGGTGGGTGGGTGGGTGGGCGACTGTAGCGACAGGATGTTGCTATATGTACATATGCGCGGGGGAGCGAGCGGCCTGGGAGGGGTGGAGGGATGTAGGGGTAGTGCTGCAGTCGGCTGCCAAGCTGCACCATGGCTGCCGCCTCTGCCTGCGGTGTGTGGAGTTCAGAGTTCGGGTCTGGGTCAGCGCTACTTGTTGCGCCCGGCCCAAAACCTTTTTTTTTGCTTTCACCCCCCCTGACATGCACCCGCCTGGAGTTGAGAATCCTTAAATAGGGAGGTGCAGGGGGCGAGGATGTCAGGGTGGCGAAATTGTTTTCACTGACCTGACGTCGCGATAATGCAGGTTGCTGTTCAGCGCTCGCCATTATTACATAGAACCACCGAAACCTCCATCCTACCTGACTGCCTTAGTGACCACTCCCCTATTGTGTGTTGCTGGAATAGCAAATTTAGCAAACCCCCAGCCAGACCCATTACCAACCGGGTCCTTATACGGGCCACCTAGTAATGCTGAAATCTGAACTACAGCACGCAGACTGGTCTGAGCTTTACTCAACAAACAATATTGACACGGCACTAGACCTGTTCATTAGCCGCTTTAACTCTGTATGCAACAAGGATGCACCGCTTAGAACTAGAAAAGTAAAGGGGACATCCAATCTGTGGATCACTGCTGACCTCATCGAACTACTAAGAACTAGGGATCACCTATGGCACAAGGCTCGGGCCTCCGGAACCCTTTAAAACATGCAAAACTATAGGAGAGCTAGAAATGAGTGCACCAAAGCAGTCCGGACAGCAAAAAGCCAATACTACAAGGATGCCCTATAAACAACTGGAACAACAGCAGACTGTTCTGGAAAAACATAAATGAGATCACAGGGAAGGACCTCAGGACAACACTGCGAATGCTAAATATTGATGAAACACTAACCACGGAGCCTAACGTTATCGTGGACACCTTCAATAAGGCATTCACAGACCTGTCCATTATCCTCCCCCCAGACTACTTCAACCCTACCAGACAACAAAACAACTTAGGAATTTCAGATCTTCAACACCACCACCCACCACTCTACTTCAAGTCTGTCAGCGAAAATGTAGCCAGACGCTATTTTATGAAAGTACTGGGGAAATTGAAGCACAGTGGTGATTCCCTGGATCTTAAATTTATCAACCTCGCCCTAGACAAAGTCCTAATGCCGCTTACCAAAATCTTCAACCTCTACCTCAGCCTCTGGAATGCTGGAAATCCGCTACCTTCACACCAATTCTTAAGTGCGGAGATTGAGCACTTCATGGGAATTATTATCCAATCTCATTACTACCACTGCTTTCGAAAGCCCTGGAGCACATTGTCACTGACCATCTCATGGAATGCCTGGAATTATACAACCTGCAATCTACTCAACAACACAGATTCAGGAATGGTCATAGTACAATCACAGCCTTATTGGAATTCAGTGGCTATATACATAACTCACTGGATCAAGGACTCTTGGTAGGGACAACCTTCATTGATCTCACCAAGGCCTTTGATACAGTAAACCACGCCACTCCTCATCAACCAACTCACAGGCACTGGACTCTCCTCGGATACCACCAAGTGGTCCACTAGCTATCTTGCTAACTGATCTCAGCAAGTAAAAATTGAGGGTGTCCTCTCAGACAGTCGACCTGTTCGCTCTGGGGTCCCACAAGGTTCCATCCTGGGCCCACTACTATTCAGCAACAAGCTTCCCAACTCCTGTCAGGGTCGTATTCTTCTATACGCGGATGACGCTGTTATCTTCACTAGGCACCAGCACCCATTGCACCTTCAGGATCAACTCCAACTAAGCTCCATGAATGTTGAAAAATGGTTTACCGACCATAAACTCATCATGAACTATAAAAAAAAAACAAGACCATGATGTTCACCAGCACACAGTCAACATAAGAGCTTCCAGCTTACCATTAAAAATGATGCAGGTTCCACCCTGGAGCTAGTACAACAATTCAAGTACCTAGGTATAACCCTTAACTCTGCACTATCCTACACGCAGCACATAGACAATACAGCAAAAGCCATTAACAGGAGAATTGGAGTGCTGTACAGACATAAGCAAAACCTATCACAGGAAGCGCTGCAACTAGCCATACTTAGCTCTGTTACCTCCCTCGCTGACTGTGGTATGGTCATCTATGGATCAGCTATGGACACTGCCCTACAATGTATCAAAACAGCTCTGGATAAAGCCTGCCGTTTTCTTACAGGTGCTGTGCGACAGACTCATACATGTGACCTTTATGCCCAGGCCAACTAGTTACAGCTTGTTAGTAGGCTCAGATACCAAACATGTCTTCTGGTGAAAAAAATCAGCCTAAATATGCTGCCACAGGGTGTTAAAGCCCTCCTTAACTCTAGTCCAAATCCATGTACAACCAGAAGCCCTAGTACTCAGACCTTCAAAACTCCTAGGTGTCGCACCGCACTTGAACAGCGTGCTTTTGCCTACAGAGCCCCACTTTGGTTCAACTCACTGCACCCTGGCATGTCCAGCGCCACTAATCTGGGTCCAATCAAACACCTACTGTGGCAACACCTAGTAGCAGAGGCCCACTGCGACTATTATCACTAAGGTTCCCCATCTTAGACCTAAACCCTAAGGACTGCTGTGCCACCCAGTGCCTACCCAACAGTACACAGCACTTACAATAGCACTCACCCCTATCTCTTCCTTCCCCCTTCTTAGCTCCCCCTCTCAGCTACCTCCCCAGTTTATCCCCCCTCCCTCCTTACCCCTCTCTTCCGCACCCCTCCCACCCTACTGCCCTTGGTAAGCTAACAGCTTTGACACAGGCATGCTCTGTATAGTGCCTCTGCTACGTGTACATAGAATCGTCACCTTTTTGCAACTGTCTTCTATCCTGCTTTGTATTCTAACTAGCTCTCCCAACTCTGCCTTTAAAGAATGTATTAGTACCTTAATACTGTTATTCTCTAATGAACTAGTGATCCTGTAATGTATTCCTACTGTTCAACCAATCTGCATTGTGTCTGTATTGTCCCCTGACGTGGAACCTATTGAATGAGCTCACACTCAAAGGTATCAATCTGAAATCTCAATAAATAAAATAAAAGAAATAAATAAAAATGGACAGACTGGGTGGGCCAAGTGGTCCTTATCTGCCATCAAAGTCTTTATTTCTACGTACTAGTTAACAAAAATTTTAAGAACTCGTTGGGCAGTTAGGACAAACCAAAACATCAATATATCTGATTTTCTGTTTGCTTTATTTCATTCCCAAGGCAAGAAAAGGATTCTGAAGTTCTTAAAAGTTGTTGGTCTTTTGCCATGTCAACAATGATGGATTTAAGCAGATCAGGGTGGTGTTTTGCTACTAGCCATGAAAAACATGTGCTGGCAACACCCTGAAATATGTGCATTACAAATACAGTGAGTGCTGTTAGGGTGTGCTCTTTGGGGAGAAGATTTTTGAAAGTTACTGATGCCTGCCGTCTTTATTGAAGAGCCACGGAAATTATAAAAGTTATAATTAAACACGGTCTTAAAAATAGCTGATTGAATTTAAAATACCCCAGTGAAGAATGTAAGATTATCAGGAATACATTACTGCTAAAAAAAGGTAGGATGACATTTTTTGCTGGATAACTAGTACTGCTGTTTTAAAAGGGGTGGGGATAGAATCACAAAACTTTTACTGAAGGTATATGATTTCACATGATGCACTATAAAGTACAGTTACGTAAGAACTTACTGTAACAGTAGATCTTCGAGAACAGCTCTTGCAGCAGGTTACACCATTAGAACTAAGGCCGGCCAGCATCAGGACCCCACGGAAAATTTTCTAGCTAGCAGTCTTCAGCAGGGACCGCCTCCGAACGTCGGTCCTGCCCCCGGTGTCAGGCGTAGTACATAAGGAGGCAGTCCTGCCAGAATCCCCAGTTCTCCCACCGGAGACTTCTGGCCGCTGGATGACATCAGAAGAGGAAACCGAGGACCCGCCATCAGATGGCCAAGATTCAGAACAGACCTTTCCGATCCTAAGGATATTGTTAGGTTGGAACCTACTTTCTCCAAGGGGGAATGGTGGGCAGGAAAGTACCTGCTGCAAGAGCTGTTCTCGAAGATCTACTGTTATGGTAAGTTCTTACGTAAACTGTACTATCTTCTTCGAGGTACAGCTCTTGCAGCAGGTTACACCATTAGGACTGATTCCCAAGCAATGGCGCTTAGAAAAGCCATCGGGAGGAGGCAATACGGAGATCTAGACCTGTCCTGAGCCTAGGACAGGAGGCCCTGAAGAACAGCAAGGCCGAAACCCGCTTTTTGCCTTGAGGCAATATCCAGGCTATAATGCCTGATAAAAGTGTGCACCGAACTCCAGGTGGCTGCAGCACATATGGCCGACGTAGGAACATTTTTCAGTGCCACAAAGGAGGTAGCCACTCCTCTTGTCGAATGGCCCTTGACCACTCCAGGTAAGGGTTTCTGACACTTGTCATAGCAAAAAGAAATACACTGGATGAGCCAGCGTGAAAGGGTTTGTTTTGAAACCGGGGCCCCTTTCATCCTCTCAGCGAATGAAATGAACAGCTGCTCCGCTTTCCAGTGCTGTTTGGTTCTGGTCAAATAGTATCTGAAACACCTGTGCACATCCAGGGTGTGAAGCAGTGCTTCTCCTCGATTGGCATACTTAGGGAAGTATACTGGTAAATCGATGTCCTGGTTGGAGTAGGGCTGAGACCACCTTAGGCAGGAACTTAGATTCGTCCCTCAGGGACACCCTGTCCTGATGAAAAATTAACTAAGGCTCCTTGCACATGAGAGCATGTAATTCGGAGATTCTTCTCGCCGAAGTAACTGCAACCAAAAACAACGTTTTCCACTACAGAAACCGTAGCTCGCAATCTGCAGCAGGCTCAAAGGGTGGCAGCGTAAGCTGCTCCAAGACAAAGGGTAAATCCCAAGGAGGGACGGGATCCTTGATGGGCGGCCTAAGGTGGAGGACCCCTCTTAAGAAGGCACGGGTAGTGTCCAGCTGGGCCACCATGCGTTGGCCTATGGGGGCATGATAAGCTGAGATTGCACAAAGGTGCACTTTAATCGAGGAGTAAGCTAACCCAGATTGAAATAGGAAAAGCAGGTACTCCAGGACCAGCTTCTTGGGGCAGTCTAAGGGTGAGAAACCGCGAGTCTGAGACCACAGACAAAATCTGCGCCATTTCATGGCATATGTTCCGTGTGTCGCCGTTTTTCTGGCAGCAGAAAGCACATCCGCCACCTCTTGCGAGACCCCGTATCGCAACATGGCTATGTCTCTAGGAGCCAAGCATGCAGGTTCAGTGAACGTAAGTCCGGGTGGACTAGTGAACCCTCCTCCTGAGACAACAGGTGGGAGCTGATTGGTAAAGCCAGCGGAGGTTCCCGGGAAAACTGATTCAGCAACGGGAACCAAATTTGTCTGGACCAAAAAGGCGCTATCAAAATAAGCGTTGAGTGCTCCTGCAAAGTTTGAGAAGGACTCTCTGGATCAACGGGAAAGGAGGAAAGGCGTAGAGGAATCTGCCCGCCCAGGAGAGGGACAACGATCTCACCAGAAAACACCAGGCCCTGGATCTAGCGAGCAAAAATTGGGCAGTTTTGCGTTGGATGGGGAGGCGAATAGATCCAATTCTGGAGTACCCCATCTGTGGAACAGATCCTCTGCCACTTCCTGTAGGAGTTCCCACTCGTGGACTCTGGCCTGGGAATGACTCAGGCCGTCTGCGACCGTGTTGTCCACCCTGGGAACGTAAACTGCAATGAGGTTTGCGCCGTGTCATATTACCCATTCCCACACCCTCATTGCCTCCCTGCAAAGGGGGTAGGAGTGTGTGCCTCCTTGTTTGTTGAGGTAATACATCACTGCAGTATTGTCTGTTTGTAACAGGAGAGTACTGGGTGGAATCTCCGACTGGAAGGCCTGCAGGGCATAAAGGACCGCCCTCATCTCCAATATGTTGATACGGAGATGAGATTCCTGGGTAGTCCATGTTCCCTGAGACCTCACCCCGTTCAGGTGCGCTCCCCACCCCAGCCCTGAGGCGTCTGTAGAGAGTATCAATACCGGGGACGGCGCTGTGAAGGGAACCCCCACTGAGAGGGTTCCTGGATCTAGCCACCATTGCCAGTCCCGAATCACGGTCTGCGTGATTCTGACTGGTTGCTACAGATGGTCCTGCCTTTGGTCCCACTGCACCCTTAACATCCACTGGGTTACCCGCATGTGGAGTCTTGCCATCGGGACCGTTGGAATGGCTGCAGCCATGTGTCAGAGCAGGCGAAGGACTAGCCTGGCCGGGACGGTTTTCTTCGCTGACATGTCCCTTATGAGGGATCGTATGCATTCCGCTCTGTCTTCGGGAAGGAAGGCTTTCCCTTTGACTGTGTCCAGAACTGCGCCTATGAACTGCAGCTTCTGGGACGGTACCAGGAGAGACTTCTCGTAGTTGATTAAGATACCCAGAGACTGGAAGAGAGCCTGGGTGTGCTGAATGGCCAGCAGCAATGCCTCCTTGGAGGAGGCCATGAGAAGCCAGTCGTCCAGGTATGGGAACACGTAGCGACCCTATCTCCTCAGAGACGCTGCCACAACTGCCATGCACTTGATCAATACCCTTGGTGCTGATGACAGCCCGAAAGGAAGTGCTCGGAACTGGTAGTGGCGACCGAGAAACTCGAAGTGCAGGAACCTCCTGTGCGCCTGAGCGATGGGGATGTGCAGGTAGGTGTCCTGCATATCCAGGGATGCCAAGAAAGTGTCCTTCTTCAGCATGGGGATTAGTCCTGGGAGGGTCACCATGCAGAAGCACTTGTAGATGACCGATATGTTGAGGTCGCTGAGATCCAAAATTGGACGGAGGTCCCCTGTCTTCTTTGGAACCAGAAAGAAGTGAGAATAGTAGCCTGCTCCTATCTGGTTCCCTGGAACGTGCTCCACAGCTTCTTTCTGCAGAAGCGCGAGCACTTCCTGCTTGATGAGCAGGGCGTGCTGACCCGAGTAATGGGAGAGCAGAGGAGGCCTCGTGGGGGGCTTGTCTACGAATTCTATAAAGTGGCCTTTTTCGACCAGCTGTAGCACCCACCTGTCGGTGGTGATCGAACGTCACCCCACCCTGGCAGGTGGTCTGCAATGTGACCCCCGACCTTTGTTTCCCATTGATCCAGAGGAGGGCCGGGGGCCGGGAAGGAGTCATGCTGTGGCAGCAGAGGGTCCTGCAGGCTGGGCCGACTTGGAAGCACGTTGGCCCCTACCTGAGGATGTTTTGACCTGGGCTTTCCTGGAAAAGGAGCCCCTCTGAAGCTGGCCGGAACGGGGTTGTTGCCTCTGAGTCTGGCTGCGAAAACGACTCTGGTTCCTACGAAAGGAACTGAGTCTAGATCTGTACATGGCCTGGACAGATCTAACGGCCTTCCCAGCTTCCTGTAATTTGGTGATGACCTTCTCCGATGCTTCACCAAACAAAACTTCGCCATGAAAGGGGGCGTCCAAAATGTTTTTCTGGATGTCCGGGGTAAACCCGGAGACACGGAGCCATGAGTGTCTCCGGAGACATATGCCTGAGGCTGCCGCCTGGCGCAAGAGTCCGCGGAGTTGTACGTTCGAGCACCTGGGTCCTCGCTGGAACCCGCGCGGAGGAGCTGAAGAAGTTCTCCCTTTGGGCCACCGTCTGGCAATTTCTCTACTAGATCCTGCCCCTGTTCCCACAGCGCATTCTGAAACCGAACCATGTGGGTCAGGTAATTCAAGGATCTGATGGCGCAAGTCGCGTCTGAGAGCGCTATACAGCACGCCCAGTTGCTTGGACTCTGATCCGTGGCTGCATGCTCAGATCTTGCGGTTTCTGAGACCGGTCATGAGAGACTGTGATGACCAGGAGTCGGCCAGAGGATGATTACTGGTCACTGGTCCCTAGGGGCCTTGTACAGGCGGTCAGCCTTTTCGGCATAGCCGGAGTGGAATGTGGACACCTCCACGCTGCCTTGGTGACATCCACGAAGGTGTCCACCAAGGGTGGTACTACCACAGGCTTAGGGTCCTTTTGCCGAAGGTAACGGGCAAGGCGTAATCTTTCGGGGTCTAGTTCTTCCGCATCCCATCCCATGTTCTCTTGGATGTGTCTCATTATCTCAGAGAATGAGGGGTCATCTGGAGGAGACCTAGGGAGGTCGCGTGGGTCCGGAGAAGGGATGCTGATCGGTGAAGGAGACCTGGAGCATTCAGAGATGTCAGATCTGGAGTCCTCCATCGACGGCGAATACCAACGTCTTCTGGGTCTCTTGGGGCTGGGTGACCCTGAAGAAGATCTAGACGTAGGTCTTCTCTTTTCTGTAGATCTGCCCCAGGAGGTGTTGCTGGCTCCTGGGGGGAAGGTGCTCAGCCCACTGCCCCTTTGGGCGAAGGAGGGGGCGCAGGTGTCGGTGGTGCCGCGGGTGCGGGAGGAGGGTGCGTGGTGACCACATCCTTTTTAATGGTGTCCCACCAGAAAGTGAAGAGTTCCTTCACCTCTGCCAAGTTGAGTCCCGACAACGGGCCGGGCACCAGTGGTCTGTCGTCGGGGCTGGGCGTCGGCTCCCCGGGGGTCTCCGGTTCTGGGGAGGGTTCCCGTGGGAGCTCGACGGGTCCAGAGTCGCCTGCCTGGTCCTCGGGCTGAGTGGACTCCTCCTCCGATAACACCTCCTGACTGACGTCAGTAGGCGGCGGTATGGCTCTTCTGTCTGCGGCGGCAGCAGCTGGTCCCCTGGCCGGTGTCCTGGGGGGAGAATGCCTGACCGGCGACGGGTGACGAACTGCCGCCGGCTCATGGGGGTGCTTGTGGATCTTGGCGAACATCGGGTCCGACGTCCGCTTAAGGGAGGTCAGCTCCTTGGTCTTACGTTGGGGAGGCGAAGGCAAGGAGACAGACCGGACGTCGGAGGCCAAGTGCCGGGACGAAGACTTGTGATGTTCCCCTGACCTGGAAGAGGCCTTAGCCAAGGAAGAAGAAGGCCTGGAGGTCTTGGCAGGCTGCAGAGTAGAAGAGCCGCTGGCAGATTTGACCACTACCGGGAGAGGCTGAGAGTGGGCCCTCGACGGAGAGTGGTTTGACCTGGAGCCGGAGCTGTGGGAATCCGAGGCCCTGGAGGGGGATCTAGGTCTCACCTTCTCCCGATGTTTCTCGTGGTGCCTGTGGGACTTTCCCCGAAGGCTCCCCTGGAGAAAGGTTCCATGGCCTTGAGCTTTTCTTCTAGGAGGAAAGCCTGGAGAGCCTTCTGTCGGCGGATTCTGGTCCGGCTATTAAAGCCCAGGCAGAAGGAGCAAGCCTGGGTGTCGTGGTCTGGGCCCAGGCACCGAACGCAGGCCGAATGGGGGTCTTTGAATGGGATCTGCTTCCCACAAGCACACTTAGAAGGATGGCCCTCCACTGAAGCTGGGGAGAACATCAGACGAAGAAAGGTAGTCTTGCAGAAGAATTTCTTCCAGAGTTTCCGATTTGGAAAGGATTTCCTGGACGTCGCGTGCTAGTACTAACCAAAGAGGTCGAGACATGCAAGTCGACGGCTGGAAAGAACTGGGGATTAATCCCCGCTGAAGACTGCTAGCTAGAAAATTTTCCGAGGGGTCCTGACACCAGCCAGATTCAGTCCTAATGGTGTAACCTGCTGCAAGAGCTGTACCTCGAAAAAGTTTGTCAGTATTGGGATTTACCCCAAGTGCCCCACACCAGGCACTTAGGGTAAATCCCAATACTGACACTGCTGTGCATCATGAGGGGGATGCTGCACTCCTGAGGAGCTGTCTTTTAGATGAGACATTACAAAACGAGGTCCCATCTGCTTGTACTGGTGGTTGTTCAGGTAGATGTTAAAGATCTCACGGCACTTCTTTAAAAGAGATGGGGAATTTCCCCAGTGTCCTGGCCAAATTTCCTCCATTCACTAAAAAAAGCACCAACAGCTTGATCTGGTTCAATTTCAGTTGGTTACCATCTGTATGTGCCCCCCCTCCATGTCGCCCCTGAAAATAGGACTTCTAGTCTCAGTGGGCCTACCCAGTCAACAAAACTAAATACAAATAAATAAAAAGTAAAACACCACTATACCTACAGGACATCATGAGGAAGCTGATTTTGTACCTTTCTTCAAGGATTAAACTGTGATGCATGTTTACCCTCACATGGTATTACGTACTAGAATTTGGTTTTCATATATAATACTTGTATCTAGGTTTGTGTCTTGGTCATAAGTATTTGTTTTTTTGTTTCCTTTCTTTCTAGATGCTGACCATAACCTGATCCAGTTGGACTGTGTGACAGGGTAGAACAGGACCCTGTCCCATTTGTTACGGAGAAAGTGTTTAAATGCAAGGATCTGTCTTTTCTGTCTCTTCTCTGCCTGGTTGCACAACCCAGTTTTCCTGTGAGACTTCAGACTTCATCAACCCGAACAATCTTGCAATTCTTTGCCCCTCACTGCCTCTCAGTTTTCTTTTGCTGTTTTTCTCCCTTACATATCTAGATCTGCTGATATAAAAATATGTGCAAAGCATTGTATGAAAATGTAACTGATAATGGGATCACTTTTGTTTGGAAAATATATAGTGTTATTGTTGAAATACATATATTTATAATTTGAGATGATTGTAAACTCTAGAGGTTACCTGAGTGCAAATTTTTCAGCCTTTTGCAAAAGCTGTAGGGGCCTCAAGAAGCACACTGTGTTCTAGCAGCTCCTGAAACTTACAAGGACAGGATGTTTGCTAAGGATGGGGGATGAAAAGACTTATAAAAGAGCTAAGCTGCTACTTCAAGAGAGGTTACAAGAAAGGTGACACAGAGACTGAAGGAAGATATTATTTTATTTTGCCTCTGTACATAGTTATTCTGTACAAGTTTATTTATGTTACTGATACGGTAAATAAATATTTTTGGCAAATTCTACAACTGCTCCTGGTTTTCCTGTGCTTCCTGACCTTGCCTCAATGACAGATGATGTCAGAAGGGGGATTTACGCCGTGCATACCCTAAGACAGGAGTTTTGTGTGTGGGTACTGGACCTAGTACCAGGGAAGCACAGAGGAAGGTATGGATTCTGCAACAGCAAGTCCAGGAGTGGTTACCTGAAGAATGGCAGCCAAACTAGCAGAGACAAAAGTCCAGTCTGAGATTGTACAGCCAGCACAAGTTATGGAAAAAGAACAGGCAGGGACAGAACCTGAAAGCCTGATGGACATTTTCAACTGGTGGGCTATACAACAAAAAGAGATGGAGAAGCAGAAAGAAAAAGAGCTTGAACGTTTAGAAGCACAGAGGAAAGAGATGCAGTAACAGGAGCAGCAGAGGAGAGAAGAGATGCAGCGACAAGTGCTGCTGATGACAGAAGAAATGCAGTGACAGAAGCAGCGATGGCTGGATGCCTTGCAAGCTATCACAGGCAGAGGATCCGGCACAGACCCAGATGAGTAACAAAATGCAAGCAACTTAAAAGCCATGAAGCTTACTAAGTTGTGTCCCTCAGATGATATTGAGGCATACCTTACAACTTTTGAAAGAGTTGCCACAGCCTGCCAATGGCCAAAGCAGCAATGGACAATTAGACTGGTACCTTACCTGACAGGGAAAGCCCAACTTGCCTACAGTAGTATGGACACTGCACAGTCAGAAAACTATGACCTGGTGAAAAGTGAAATCCTGAAAAGGTATGACATCTCTGGAGAGACGTACAGGCAGAGATTTCGATCTCTGAGGTACAACTCGGTTGACAATCCTCGAGAAGCCTTCACCTGACTCAGAGAATTCCTAATAAAATGGATCCAACCAGACAGCAAAACAGTGCCACAGATCATCGACACATTTGCCATGGAGCAATTCATCAACATCTTGCCTACAGATGTGCAGCTGTGGGTAAAGAAACACCGACCAAAGAGTGGGGAAAAGGCTATTTCTTTGGCTGAGGACTACCAAATTGCCAGAGAAATGCCACAGCAGTGAGGTAACACCCAAGCACCGGTAAGGCATTCTTTTTCCCATTTAAACGTTAAGCCTGATAATAACTCTGGTGGGGGTAACAAATCTGTGCCCAAAGATGTTATCTACTATATCTGTAATAAGCCAGGCCATTTTGCAAGAAACTGCCATAGTAAGGAGAAACTGGGGCAAATACTTAACAGATGTGAAGGTGGGGAATAAGACTGTGAAGGGACTCATTGATTTGGGAAGCAGACAAACCTTGGTGCATGTTAAAGTGCTGGGAAAACACTGTGCAAAAGGATCAGGTGCTGGTGTAATCTGCATCCATGGGGACACTCGATACTATTCCACCACCCAAGTGACTCTGACCGTTAAGGGTTCATCACACCAAATGAAAGTGAGGGTAGTGCCTAAGTTACATGTACCTGTGATTATTGGAAATGACTTTCCAAGATTTACTGAGCTGATCAAAGAGAGAGTAAATCCTGATGTTTCAGCAGCTGTGGTAACAAGATTGCAAGCAAAGAAAATTTCAGATGGTGGGGACACTATTCCTTTCAGTGATTTTGATTTGGACTTGTTTGAGCACAGCTCCAAGATCTGGAAATCCAAGAAAGAAAGACGATGCCTGAAGAAACTGTGGCAACAAATGACTGATGGACATGATGGATTAAAATATGAAAATGCTGAAACTAAATTGATAAGTGACTGAGATTTTCTTTCAGAACAAGCTAACAATGTTTCTCTCCAGGGTTATTTTAAGCAGCTAGGGTTGAAACCCAAACAGGGTGGACCAATGTTTAAAAAATTTAATGGGTTACTGTACAGAGTTTGGGGTAAACCTCAGACACAGGAACAGACAGAACAATTGGTTATACCACAGAAGTATAGAACAGAATTGTTACAGATAGCACATGATAGTCCTGTGGCTGGTCACTCAGGGAGGGATCACACTCTTGCCAGATTGCTGTATAGATTTTACTGGCCTGGAATTCATGAAGACGTTACTACTTATTATAATTCCCGTGCTGAGTGTCAGAAAGTAGCCCCAGTCACTAGAAAAGACAAGGTGCCCCTGGTGCCCCTACCCTTGATAAATATGCCCTTTGAGAGAACTGCAATGGCTGTGGTTGGTCCTTTAGACAAAAGTAAAAAGGGTAATAGATGTATCCTGGTAGTATGCGACTATGCTACTCGACAGCCAGAAGTAGTTCCAATGCGTACTGTTACAGCCCCAAAAGTGGCAGCAGAGCTTGCAAAAATTTTCAGCAGAGTGGACATACCTAAAGAAATTATTACGGATCAGGGTAGTAATTTTGGTGCTGCATTGCTTAAGGAGCTGTACAGACTGCTAGGTATCACTGCCACAAGAACCTCCCCCTATCACCCTCAGATAGATGGTCTTGTCGAGCGTTTTAACCAAACAATAAAACGCATGTTAAAAAGGTTTGTAAAAGGGGAAGTGAAAGATTGGGACCAATACTTGCCTTACCTACTTTGCTTACAGAGAAGTGCCACAGGCATCAACAGGGTTTTCACCATTTGAAATGCTGTATGGTAGTCAGCCAAGAGGGCCACTGGATGTGATAAAAGAAATGTGGGAAGATAACCCCACTCAGAAACAAATCTATATCTTCTTATATGTGTGCCCTAAGAAAGAAGCTAGCAAAATACGTTGAAATTGCCCATAGCAATCAGGAAGAGGCCCAAAATCAGCAGAAGGTATATTATGACCATGGGGTAAAAGAAAAGTTTTTGAGCCAGGTGAAAAGGTTTCGCTACTGTTACCCACAACAGAAAATAAGCTGGTAATGAAGTGGCAAGGGCCATATAAGGTTCTTAGATGTACTGGCACTGTTAACTATGAGACTAAGACCCCTGACAGGAAAAATCCTTCTAAGATATACTATACTAACCTCCTCGAGAAATGGGTTGAAAAAATGCCAAAAGCTGCCTTGCTAGTTTTACCAGAAACTGATAAGGAAGATATTGATGTAGCTTATGATAGACTGAAACAAACTGTAAATGCTGATGCTGTAAAGGTGAATGTTTCCTTAACCTCAGAACAAACTGCAGACATTCGTAATGTGCTAAAGACATTTAACAGTACTTTTAACATGGTACCAGGCCGAGCAAAAGGGGTTGAGCACATAATAGAGAATAGAGAAGCCCATCTCTTCAAGTTGTGTAACAGGGTGTGCTTTGAAGCAACTGAGAAGTTGCATGGGATATACTATATTGGACTAGAAATCTGCAACAAATCTCTCTTACTTACATCTGAGGGAAGTTTTCCTTACTTTACAGTCTTACTTTGGTATTGCTTTGCGTTTAATTATTTTCGTTTTTAAATCAGGAAGGGGGTTTTCAAAACTGCTTATCTTGTGAGCAACTTCAGAAGGGTTGAAATAACTGCATATTTGATTTTCCTTTGTGGGTAACTGGACTGTCTACTAGTATTCTGTAACAGTTTGCATCAAATTACTTTTAAATAGTTGACAAATCAGTTACTGGAGGTTAGCTGAATTACTATAAAGGGCAGTACTCACCAGGGTGGTGGAGCAGTGGTGTATTTGATTATTTCTAACAGTCACCAGTGGTTGTGGAATACCCCGGCATGACATTTCCTTTATAGCCAAGGTTCTGACATCACTTCCTCAACAGGTCTTGGGGCAGAAATGTCATATTCTTAATAACCCAGCACAGTGCATAAAGGGTAAGTACACACCACAAAAAGGAAGAAAAAAATACACATATTTATTATTATTATTATTTAGTTGTTTAACCAGGTATAGCACATTAAGCTGAAAGCTTTTTTACAGGAGCGACCTGGGAGCACAAGGAGGTTAAGTGACTTGCTCAGGGTCACACAGTATGCAAGTAGAAGCTGTGGGATTCAAACCCAGGTCAGGTCTGCTGGATGTCACCAAATTTGCAGCTCAGAGCCTTAGACCACTGCACTATACTGCCTCTTACATATACATATTTATATATATATATTACATATTGTACATTATAAGGGAGAGGGACATGTGGGGAGTGGTGCAATGCACTGGCTGTGGGGCAGCAGTTTTCTGGGAGACATTCTGGAAACTGCGTTGCTGTCCTATCTGCAGGCAACTGTCAGCTCTGAGGGAGGAGGTTGCCCACCTCCAGGCTAAACTGGCAAGGACTGAGGCTTCCCCCACCCAAAGAGCACCACTGCCACAAAGGCTGCCAAATATGAAGAGCAGCTGGACCACAGTGGGTTCTGGGAAGGTGCGGGTGGTGGAACAGAGGCGAAGCCCCCTAGTTGTACCTCTACACAAACCATATGCCAGTCGGTTCCTCTATGATGGCACCCTCAGTGGAGACCAAGAAGAATGCTGAGGATACCCACAAGGGAGACTCACAGAAGGGTGACAAGGGACACCACAGGGGAAGGAAACAGCTTCTGATAGGGGACTCAATTGTTAGAGGGATAGCCTGGGGAAGGGAGAGGGAAGCAAGGTACCTGGTGCCATGGCTTGGAGGGACAAGAAGTGAATCCTCGGGATTGCAGAAGCAGCATCACAGGAGAGGGAACTAGATATCATTGTCCACCTTGGGACAAATGACCTAGCTAGGCATGGGATCAGTGCATTGCAGGATGAAATTGTGGAGCTGGGGAGGGGCCTCAGACAGGTAGCAAGCACGGTTACCTTCTCAGAGGTGCTGCCTGTCCATGGCAGGGGTGAGGCTAGGGTACTACACACCATGCAGTTTAATGAATGGTTGCAAAACTGGTGCAGAGAACAGAGCTTTGGCTTCATTGGGGACTGGGGGTACACCTGGAGAGATGAAGGTCTATACTGGCACGATGGTCTACATCTGTCCATGAAGGGAACCAAAATCCTAAGTGACAGGTTTAAATGCTTCCTTGGCAAGCTTTTAAACTAGCCATGGGGGAAGGTGCTAATAAGAGGCAGGAATTTCAAGCCTCCCCCCACAAAACATGATGAGTGGTAAGGTAAACAGTGAGGTACAGTGCTCAACAGAGGGCAGGACAGAGGTAAATGGAAAAATAGACAAGGGCAAAAACAGCAGGCATGGGGGGAAAAAAGGATACAGCCAACATTAAATGGAGGGCAATGAGTACCAATGCCCATAGTCTGGGAAACAAGCTTCCTGAGCTAGTAGCCTTAATGGAAGATGAAAAATTGGATATTGTGGCAGTCACAGAAATGTGGTACACGGGGAACCATGACTGGGATGTCAACATACCGGGGTACACAGTCTACAGAAGGGATGGGGGAGAGAGCTTGAGTAGCTCTATACATAAGGGAAGGGATCAAAGCTACAGAACTAACAAGTAAAGGGGGAGGACAAGAGGCACTCTGGGTCACCTTGGAGACAGGGAATGGCATCACAATCCGCACAGGGGTTGTATACAGATCCCCCTGTCTCAAGGAGAGGAAATGGACAAGAAAATGATAGAGGACATTCTCAAAATGGCTGAAAAAGGGGAGATACTGTTGATGGGGGACCTGAATATGCCAGATGTTAACTGGATGACATGTACTGCAGCCACATCCAAGAGCAGGGTCATTCTCGATGCCTGCAGGGCGAGGCCTTAGACAGCTAGTGTTGGAACCCACTTGGGAGGGAGCAATACTAGACCTGGTACTCTCAAATGGAGAGAGGATCACAAATTTAGAAGTCAGTAGACATCTGGGAACAAGCGACCACTGCACAGTGTGCTTCACAAGAAGCACAACCAAGGAGACAAGCCATACAAAAACAAGCATACTGGACTTTAGAAGGGTTGACTTTGGCAAAATGGGTGAATACCTGAGATACACACTAGCGAATGGGCAAAAAGGAGGGGTGGAAGAACAATGGAGAAAAATCAAAACTGCCATCATAGAGGCAACAAGCCTTTGTGTGAAACAGATAAAGAAAACAAAGCGGAGTAAAAGACCACTATGGTTCTCAAAAGAGGTGGCAGGGAAGGTTAAGGAGAAAAAGGCTGCATTCAAAAAGTATAAGGCATCACAGAAGGAGCACGACAGGGAACTGTATCAATTAAAGCAGAAAGAAGTGGGAAGGCAGTCAGAATAGCAAAAGCCCAAACTGAGGAAAAATAGCCAATTCAGTTAAGAAGGGGATAAAACCTTTATAGGTACATTAGGGAGCATAGAAAGGTTAAGGAGGAATAGTGAAGATTAATAAGGAGAGAAGAGGTGACAGAGGGAGACAGTGAAAAGGCAGAGATACTGAATGAATACTTTTGCTCAGTATTCACTAAAGAAGATGAGGAGGAGTTACCTAAACCAGACAATAGAAGCACTCTGGGAAGGGGGGTTGACACCAGTCCATTTACAGAAGAAAGAGTCCTGAAAGAACTCCTAAAACTCAAGGTGGACAAAGCAATGGGGCCTGATGGGATTCACCCCAGAATCCTAAAATAACTAAGGGAGGACATAGTGACACCACTCACCACACTTTTTAACAAATCATGGGAGGATGGGGTGGTACCTGAGGACTGGAGGAGGGCAGATGTGATTCCCCTTCACAAAAGTGGGAGCAAGGCAGAAGCAGGAAACTACAGACCTGTAAGTTTGACCTCAGTGGTAGGGAAGATGATGGAATCACTTCTGAAAGAAAGAATTGTTGAGTACCTAGAGGCCAGTGGGGCACAGGACCCAAAGCAGCATGGATTTACAGCAGGAAGGTCATGTCAGACGAATCTAATAGATTTCTTTGACTGGGTGACCAAAGTAATAGACCAGGGAGGGGCTGTGGATGTGGGCTACCTAGACTTTAGCAAGGCATTTGACGCAGTCCTGCACAAAAGATTAATAATCAAGTTAGCCAGCCCGGGAGTGGGTCCCAGGGTGGTAGCCTGGGTTGCAAACTGGCTGCACAACAGGACACAGAAGGTAATAGTGAGTGGAACACATTCCGAAGAAAGGGGGTCACTAATGGAGTACCTCAGGGCTCAGTACTGGGTCCAGTCCTCTTTAACATCTTTATAGGTGACATTGAGAGGGTCTGGAGGAAAGATATGCCTCTTTGCAGATGATACAAAGATCTGTACAGAGTTGATACACAAGGGGGTAGAAAGGATGAGAAGGACTTGGCAAGGTTGGAGGAATGGTCAGACATATGGGAACTTAGATTCAATGCAAAGAAGTGCAAAGTAATGCACCTGGGAAACAAAAACCCAGGAGAAGAGTACACAATATCAGGGGAGGTACTAAAACAACAAAAATGGAACGGGACTTGGGGGTAGTCATATCAGATGATCTAAAGGTTGGTAAGCAATGTGAAAAGTCAGTAAGGAGAGCCAGGGGGATACTGGGATGCATAGGAAGGGGCATCACAAGTAGAAAAAGGGAAGTGGTTATCCCTCTGTACAGACAGTTGGTGAGACCTCATCTGGAGTACTGTGTGCAGTTTTGGAGACCTCATCTACGCAAGGACATAGGATGGAAGCAGTCCAGAGGAAGGCAACTAAAATGGTGCAGGGTCTACATCAGAAACCATATGAAGAGAGACTGAGAGAGCTTAATATGTATACCCTTGATGAAAGGAGGGACAGGGGGACATGATAGAAATGTTCAAGTACCTCAAGGGAATCAACAAAGTCCAGGAGGGTAGCATCTTTCAGAAAAAGAGATGTGTAAGAACAAGGGGACACAATTTAAAGATAGAGGGGGGATGGCTCAGGGGTAATGTGAGGAAATCTTTTTTCACGGAGAGAGTGGTGGATGCGTGGAACTGCCTTCCTGGGGAGGTTGTTGGGGCTAAAACAGTGGGGGAATTCAAACATGCATGGGACAGACACAAGGCAATTGTAGTGGGGGGTGGCAGGAAATAGGCTGTTGGTTAACTAGAATCTGCAGCTTATTCAGTAGGTAGAGAAATGGGCAGACTGGGTAGGCCAAGTGGTCCTTATCTGCCGTCAAAGTCTATGTTTCTATGTAATAGTGACAAAGAATGCTCGTCCTATTAGGCAAAAGACATACAGGTTGCCAGAGCGGTTAAGAGTTGATGTGATTAAGGAAATACAAAAAATGAAAGAACTGGGTATCAGAGAGGAGTCAAGGAGTGCTTGGTCATCTCCCATGGTAACTGTAAACAAAAAAGAAGGGGTGTTAGAATCTGCCTTGATTTCAGGAAACTTAATCAAGTGCCAGAATTTGACAGTTACCCTATGCCCAGAATAGATGATTTGGTGGACCGACTGGGGAGTGCAAAGTATATAAGTACCCTTGATCTCACCAAGGGTTACTGGCAAATACCTTTAGCTAAAGAATCCAGAAATAAAACTGCATTTACCACCCCTATAGAATTCTATCAGGTCACCACCATGCCACTTGGTTTAGATGGTGCGCCAGCTACATTCCAACAGTACATGGATGTCATTTTATCCCCACATTGGTTATTGTGCTGCGTACCTGGATGTCGTGGTGTACAGTCCAAACTGGAAAAGTCACCTGGAACACCTACGAGCAGTTGTCCAAACTATCAAAAATGCAGGTCTGACTAGTAATCCTACCAAATGTGCATTGGGCATGCAGGAAACCAGATATTTGGGCTATGTGTTGGGAAATGGAGAAGTTAAGCCAGAGGTTTCTAAAATAGAAGCTGTAGCTAACAGCCCTGTACCTAAAACAAAGAAACGTCAGGCCATTTTTAGGGCTGATTTGTTCCCAACTTTGCTGAATTAGCTACTCCCGTCACTGAACTCATGAAAAAGCGGTATGCAAATAATGTGAAATGGACCTCAGAGTGTGATGAAGCTTTTCAAGCCATTAAGGCTGCATTATGTTCAGCACCTGTTTTAAGAAGCCCAGACTTTGAGAAACCATTTTTGCTACAAACAGATGCATCTGAGGTAGGCCTAGCTGCTGTCCTGTGTCAAAATGTAGATGGGACAGAAGAACAGGTTACTCACCTGTAACAGTAGTTCTAGGAGTGGTATATGTTGTTCATCCACACTCTCTGGCATGTCCCTTTCCTCTTTAAATTCACCAGAAAGTCTTCAAGCTGGCTCTTCTCACCCACCCGGGTGGTAAATACCTCGGCTCTGCCCCATGACGCCAGATCTTAGCCCGCTGGAATCAAAGTGGTGCGCCTAAAGCCAGGGAGGTTGGGTGGGTGCATGTGGATGAACAACATATACCACTCCTAGAACTACTGTTACATGTGAGTAACCTGTTCTTTTAGGAGCCTGGATATGTTGTTCATCCACACTCTCTGGCAGACTCCAAGCAGTTCTCCGGGAGGAGGGAGGCAAGGCGCACACCCCCTATTTAGGAAACAGATATTGGAGAACTGAGGCCCCAACACCAGCATCCTGGCGTGACTCAAAGTCAATGTGGTAGTGGGTAATGAAGGTGTTTGCTGACTTCCAGGTAGCAGCCCGATAGATCTCCTGGATAGGGATGTCCCTGGAAGCAGCCACCGATGCAGCCGTATGGCTGGTAGAATGAGCTCATAGCCCTCTGGGAGGCTCCTTGCCCGCCAACTCATAGCACAGACCTATGCATGATGTGATCCATCTCGCAATGGTCTGTTTAGCTGCAGGTCTGCCAGAAGGGCTTCAGCGTAGGTGACAAACAGTTGGTGAACCTCTCCCCAAATTTCTGCCGTCATCTCCTTATAATAGGAGAGAGCATGTCTGAGGTCCAGAGTATGGAGCCTGTACTCGGCGTCTGAGGTGTAGTTAGGGTAGTATACCGGCAGAATCAACACCTGGTTAAGGTGAAACTCTGCCACCACCTTCGGAAGGAATTTCGGGTGGGGGTGCAGGACAACTTTGTCCCTGTGAAAGACCAGATAAGGGGAGTCCACCGAAAGCGCCTGGAGTTCCCCTGTCCTTTCGGCTGATGTGACAGCCACCAGAAAGGCCGTCTTCCACAAGTGTGAGAGCTCACACTTGTGCATGGGTTCGAATGGCTTGCCCATGAGCTTTGCCAAAACCAGCAAGAGATCCCATGGAGGTGGAGGTTCACGCACTGGAGGGGATATGTGATCCAGGCCTTTGTAAAAGCACCTGACCACTGTCTCCTGTGCCAATGTCGGCTGACCGGCCCGCGCCCAGTAAACAGAAATGGCTGCCAGGTGCACCCTAAGGGTCGATAACCGTAGACCCCCCTTTGGAGAGAGACAAAAGGTAGTCTAAAATGTTAGCCACAGAGCAGGATAAGGGGTCTAGACTCTTACTCTGACACCAAATGGAAAACCTTTTCCATTTGAAGGCATAACATTTCCTGGTCGATTCCTTAAGAGATGCCTCCATCACAGTGTAGACATCCTCGGAAAGACCCAGAGCCTGGAACTCTAGCTGCTCAGGTACCAGGCTGTGAGGTGCAGGGATTGAAGGTCCAGATGGAATACCTTCCCCTGGTTCAATGATATCAGGTCCAGGCATGTACAAAGTCACTTCGGGGCCCTGCAGCTGAGGCTGAGGAGATCTGGATACCAGAACTGGCGGGGTCAATCTGGGGCTACCAGAATCACCTTTGCCTTGTCCCTCCTCACCTTGAGTAGCACCTTGTGGATCAGGGGAAATGGAGGGAAGGTGTACAGGAGGCCTGGGGTCCATGGCCTTGAGAAGGCATACCCCTTGCAGTGAGCCCTGTTGAGGGGGGCCGGGCATGGTACAGTCTCAGCTTGGTGTTCTCCCTGGAGGCAAACAGGTCCACCAACAGTTTGCCCCAAGGGGAGAACAAATTGTAAGCTACCTCTGGATGGAGAGACCACTCGTGGGATGTCTGGCCTAAGTGGCTGAGAGCATCCGCCAGTTGGTTCGAGACTCCTGCCACATGGATGGCAAGGAGATCCGCCTCCAACCGGCTGACGAGGGTCCAGATCCAGAGCACCTCCTTGCACAGCAGACAGGAGTGCATGCCGCTCTGTTTGTTGAGGTAGTACATGGTCGTGGTATTGTCTGTCTGGACTTGAACCACTTGACCCCAGAGTTGAGGAGCAAAAGCTGACAGGGCCAGTCTGACTGCTCTGAGCTCCAACAGGTTGATGTGGCGTCGGGACTCCTCGGGGGTCTAGAACCCATGGGCCCTGTGGTCTCCCATATGGGCTCCCCAGACCATGGGAGTCGCGTTGGTCGCCAGGACGACCGCTGGCTCAGGGCGGACAAACAGGATTCCTTTCTGCAATCAGTCTGGGACGGTCCACCATTGGAGAGCGTCCCACATCTTCTGGGTTACAGTGATCAGCTGGTCGAAGTGACCATATCGCTGAGTCCACTGGGCGGCCAGCTCCCATTGGAGGAGGCGCATGTGCCACCTGGCACAACGGACAACCGAGGTGCATGCCGCCATGTAACCCAGAAGGCGCAGAAAGTCCCGAGCAGGGCGCAAGTGCCCAACCAGAAATGATTGGGCAAAGGAGGAGAGAACCTCCGCCCTGTCCACTGGGAGCTGGGCTCTGGCCTGACGAGAGTCGAGCTCTACCCCGATAAAGCCCATCACCTGAGAGGGCACGAGTTCCGATTTGGCCTCGTTGATCAGGAGGCCCAGATGGGAGCAGGTTGGGAGGGCCAGATCCATGGATCTCTCCACCTCCTGAAGGGAGGAGGAGCCTGCCAGGAGCCAGTCATCAAGATAGGAGTATACTCGTACTCCTCAACGCCGAAGATGGGCTGCCACCACTGCAATGCACTTGGTGAAGACTCGAGGGGCTGATGACAGGCCGAATGGCATGGCTCAGAACTCGTACACGGTCCCTTCGACCCTGAAGCGGAGGAACCGCTGGTGGGACGGACAGATTGGGATGTGAAAGAATGCATCCTGTAGATCCAATGAACAGAAGCACATGTTTCACTCCAGGAATGGTATGATCTGGTTCGGAGTTACCATCCGGAAGGTGTGAGACCTGAGATATTGATTCAAGTCATCGAGATCTAGGATGGGCGCTAACCCCCCGTCTGCTTGGGCACCAGGAAGTACCTGGACACAAAGCCTGGGTCTGTAGGAGGATCTGGCACTGGAGCTACCGCCTCCTTATGGAGGAGCTGAGCAATGTCATCCCAAAGGCCTGACTGAGTGCGAACTGAGATCCTTTCCTCCCGAGGGGAGCGGGCTCAGCTGGGAGGGTACTGCTTGAATTCTAGAGGCAGACCCAGATCGACCACTTCCAGAACCCACCAGTCCGGAGTGATACCGGACCAGGCGGAAAGAAAGTGACGGAGCCAGCCCCCCCACGGGAGGACCCAGAGCTGGCGTGACAGGTGTAGGGGTGGTAACCCCTAACCCGTCACTGAGCATGCTTAGAGGAGGAGGAGGAGGCTCCTGGACTGGCACTTTGGCCTCCTTTACAGGGTTGTTGAGGACCCTGCTTGGGCCTGGGGCACCAAGCTTGAGCCTGCTGTTGCTGCTGACCTCCTTGATAGGAGGGCTGTCTAACCACAGGGGGAAGAGTACCGAAAGGGCTTCTTCTTGCGCGTCTACTGGTTCTTGCCTGAAGAATCCTTTGCAGAGGTAGCATCCAAGGTGGCATTGGACTGCTCTATATGCTGGAGGTGACCTGCCACTCCCGGACTGAAGAGGTCGGTGCCAAAGAAGGGCACGTCAGCTAACTTGTGTTGCGTATCCGCCGGAAAGGAGGATAACCTCAGCCAGGCCCTGCGGCAAGTGGCCACTGTGGCTGCTAAGGAGCGGGCACAGGAATCTCCAATGTCCAGGGCCGTCTGCAACTGTTGTTTGGCAACAGCACGGCCCTGGTCACAGACCTGCTTCACCGTGGTTTGCATGTCCGCTGGGAGATGAGGGAGGACTTCATCAAGTGACCCCAAAAGGGGATGAGAGAAGTGTGCCACAATCACAGCCGAGCTGGCCTGACAAATGCACAAGGATAAGGCCGCATAAACCTTCCGGGCAGAATGGTCCATATTCTTGGACTCCTTGTCTGAAGGGCGGCCAGTGTCAGCTGAGTTACCCGGGCGTCTAAACACAGAAGCAGTCACAAGGCTTCCGGCCGAGAGATGCTCTGTGAAGCCCACCAGGGACCCCATGGGTACAGTATACTTGTGGGCTATGCAGGCAGATGGAGCTGGGCAGGAGGCAGGGCGTTGCCATAGCTCAAGAGCTGGGCCAACAATGGCTTCGGCCACTGGAAAGGCCTTTGTCGGAGTATCCCCCCTCTTGAGGATATCTGTGAGGGGCTACTCCTCCTTCTTTTGGGTAGGCTCCAAGGTCATTCCAGTTGATTCGTAAATGAGGCAGAGGATGCCCTGAAAAAAGGAAGGACCTTCCTCCAAGCCTGCCACTGATGACTCGTCATCCCCCGGATGCGAGTGCAGACCAGTTGCATCTGAGTCCGAAGAGTCGGGATATAAAGGTCTCCCACCTATGTCTCCCCCAATACGCTGAGGGCGATCGGGGACCACAGTAATGGTCAGACGACGGGGGAGGCCAGTGTCTGTCCTATCCTCTTTCGAGGGAGCCCCTCCCTGAGGCTGTTTAGGTGGTGGTTCCACCAAAATCAGTGGGGAGACCAAAATAGGCAGAGCTGGAATGCGTGCCGGCCCTACGGGTGGAGGAACCGGGATCTTCGGTTGTGGAGGGATCGGCGTCAGCCTAAGAGGCTGAGGCCAAGTAATGGCCGGTGTTGCCAGCAGAGCCGGCTTCTGACCAGTCATAATCAGCTGTTGCCACATGAGATCCTCATAACGTTGATGGAGCTTCAGTTGAAGTCTCTTCTCGTCCGAGGAGGATGAGGATCGGTGGCGACGCCTTTTCCTAGAGTGCTTGTGACCTTTCTTTGGTTTTTCGACCAAAGGGGTCCTGGTCCTCGATCGAGACTTACGGGGTCGGCTCGTTCGATTGGGAGAAGCCGGAGTCAGGGAGAACCGAGGTTCCAGCATCTTTCCCTCGTTCGGGACACCCGAGGGCTGGGTCTCCTCGTTGGGAAAGGATAGGTGTCCTTCCCAAGGAGTCGTTGACTGGAGTTGGTGACAATGGCTTGATCGGGTCGAGAGAAATCTCGTCCGGTCCACCCATTTCCTCGGCTTCAGTGCCTTGGCCTGACAGAAGGTCCGAGAAGCCGGAGGCCAAGGAAGCGATCTCGACCGAGGTCGAGACCACAAGGTCCTGAGAATCGGACCGCTCTCAGTCCCAGGAACGTATTCTTCGGGATGAAGAAGATTTAGGGTCTTTGTCCCTTTTTCCTAGGGCAGGAGGAGTGCGAGCCCAAGGGTGCCTTACCCCTGGTGGGGAGAGACTGGCACAGCTCCCAAAAGGACCCAGTGGAGGTAGAACCCAGGTTAAGCAGCACAAAAAAAACTTTGGCTGGCCGAAGCTTGAGCAGCTTCTTCTTCGAAAGCTGCCATCTGGTCGGTAGCTGCTCAATGGATCCCGCTGCCGCCGAAAACCGCTTCTACCTAGCTTCCTTCATTTCACCAGTAGGTTGCGTAAGCTCTGTCCCCAGTTTAGGCGTACTTGCAGTCGCCCAGGACGTTGGATAGAAGGCCGACAGATGGTGTGTGGGGCGAAAGCCATGTACGCATACCCAAGCAGTAGACACAAGAGAGGTGGGGATTGGTGCGCAACATTTTCTGTCCGCAGGGACACCGGCGAAATCCGGGGGATGACTTGTCTTCCATGTCTGATGCGCCCGGATTAGTATCATAAACTCTGATGAGTTTTAAAGAAAGCGATTGCGGTGAAAACCGTCGTTGAGAATCCAGGGCCTATGAACTGCAGAAGTAGCATGAGGGAACCTGACTCTTCCAGCGGAAAGGAAGATCTGGTGTCATGGGGCGGAGCCAAGGTATTTCCCACCCAGGTGGGTGGGAGGAGCCAGCTTGAAGACTTTCTGGTGAATTTAAAGGGGAAAGGGACATGCCAGAGAGTGTGGATGAACAACATATCCATGCTCCTAGAACATCCTATTCTGTATATAAGTAGGAAATTGCAAGACAGAGAGAGAGAGAGAGAGAGAGAAAAGGTACTCCACTATTGAAAAGGAATGTTTAGCAGCAAAGTGGTCTATGGAGTCCCTTAAATTTTATTTACTAGGAACTGATTTTATTCTTATAACAGATCACAATCCTCTCTGTTGGCTTAACCAGATGAAAGATAAAAATTCCAGAATCACAAGGTGGTACCTGGCAATGCAGCCATTTAAATTCGCTGTGATACACAAATCTGGTAAAGAGAATAGCAATGCTGATTTTCTGTCAAGATATGGATTAGGAATTGAAGATTCTGGAGGCTGGAAAACACATGTATGGGTTTGAACTTTACTGTTTGCTGTATTGTTATGAAAAAGAGAGAGAGATAATGTACATGCGCTTAATGCTGAAAGCAGCTAATATTATTAGAGAATAGAAAGTTTTGGAAACCTATTTTTGCAAAACAGGTTCCCTCTTAAGGAGGGGGGTGTATGTGACAGAGTAGAATAGGACCCTGCCCCATTTGTTACGGAGAAGGTGTTTAAATGCAAGGATCTGTCCTTTTCTGTCTCTTCTCTGTCTGGTTGCGCAACCCAATTTTCCTGTGAGACCTCAGACTTGATGAACCCGAACAATCTCACAATTCTTTGCCCCCACTGTCTCTCAGTTTTCTTTTGCAGTCTATTTTCCTCCTTTGCATATCTAGATCTGCTGATATAAAAATATGTGCAAAGCATTGTATCAAAATGTAACCGACAATGGGTTCACTTTTGTTTGTAAAATATATAGTGTTACTGTTGAAATACATATATTTATCATTTGAGATATTGTAAACTCTAGAGGTTACTTGAGTGCAAATCTTCCAGCCTTTTGCAAAACTTGTAGGGGACCCAAGAAAGACACTGCATTCTAGTAGTTCCTGAAACTTACAAGAACAGGATGTTTGCTAAGGATGGCGGTTGAAAAGACATATAAAAGAGCCAAGCTGCTACTGCAAGTGAGATTACAAGAAAAGGGACATAGACACTGAAGGAAGATTTTATTTTCCCTCTGTACATAGTTATTCTGAACAAGTTTATTTATTATGTTACTATGTTATTATGTAAATAAATATATTTGGCGAATTCTACAACTGCTGTTGGTTTTCCTATGCTTCCTGACCTGTGCCTCAATGACAGATGGTGTCAGAAGGGGGATTTACGCCGTGCATACCCTAAGACAGGAGTTTTGTATGTGGGTACTGGACCTAATACCAGGGAAGCACAGAGAAAGGTATGGATTCTGCAACAGCAAGTCCAGGAGTGGTTACCTGAAGAATGACAGCCAAACTAGCAGAGACAAAAGTCCAGTCTGAGATTGTACAGCCAGCACAAGTTATGGAAAAAGAACAGACAGGGACAGAACCTGAAAGCCTGATGGACATTTTCAACTTCTGAACTGAACACCTTCTACACCCCCCCCCCAAACAATGGGGGCACACTCATACAGTGTTTGGTAGAAGTACACCTTTGTATTTTAGCCTTCTTTTTGCAATACGTTATTGTCAGTATTTTGGGTATTTACATTTTGTAAACGTTCTGTACAAGTAATCAAATGCTGTCTTCTTGGAAATTGACTAGTGAAATTGATTTTTTCTACCATTCTTTGCTTACCTTAGCACCTTTTCTCCTCAGCTCCTGTCCTCTACTTCATCCCACACTGCCCAGTACTGCACCTGTACAGCGGCCACCATGGCCTCTACCCCGACACCCCCACACACGTTTTACAAACACTTGTTTTCACTTGATGCATACCTCATCACTCTTAATCATGTCTCTTCTTGGCAAGCAATATATTTTGAAGTCTAATACCCAAGTCTTGTGTGTTACTTTTCAACATCTTATTGTTGTACTGTAGCTTTAATTAAAAACAGTGTTTAAACTAGCCTGTTACAGGAGCAGCCACGCCCCGTGAAGACCTGCACAAGTCGAAGTGCCGGGGCTATGTTGTCTCCAGACAGTCCTTACGATGGTCTGTATAATTTAATAAACTTTTTTTAATTATGAATTACCTGCCGATTCCTGCTAGTCTTTGATTTCCTGAGTGCAGCAATCTTGTTTTTCATAGCTCCACTGGTTCACTACTTCCTAGTGAAGGCTAGCTGATAGCACAACTGGAGTAGCCACAGTAAGGGAGGGTTGCGACATGGACAGTGCGGGCATAATCTGGGAATGGTGCATGGCTGCATCCCAGGGGAGGGAAGAAAATTGGGGAAATATTGGTGTTGGTCATGCAGATGTAAGTCCTATGTGCACCGCATGTCCACTGGTGGGGCTCTTCTCCTGATTGCTGGAGAAACTCCTGGGCTTCACCTCTGTCATAGGTGGCTGAATTTGGAGGGTGAAACTGCTGAAGAGCTGATGACAGACCCTGCCTCAGGAGGCAACAGACTGTTGAGAGGTTGATGGCCTGTAGAGTGCCAAAAGTTCAGGTAAGAGGGGCCTCAATAGACAGGACAAGTTGCTGGCAAGTGGCAGAAGAAAGTCCTAGCCAAAGGACCATGGATAAGGGTATAAACAGAGTTTAAAAAAAAAAGACATATGGTTAAAACGGATAACAGATGGAGAAATTAATTTACTGTTGTAAAAACTGTAAGAGTGTAGTTAGGTTCAAGTGCCCTTGGCGATAAATATATGAATTCATACAGTGTACTGGATAGGAACCCACCAATTAAAGCTGATTTTTTTTTAATTTATACAAAGTTAAAAAACAAACACTGAGTGCTGCTGATTCTGTAACAGGCTGAATGGTGAGTCACTTAGAACCTTTTGTATGTACAGAACCCATCAGTGTTGTCATTTTCATGGAACTCTCAATAAAACAAATCCAATTTTGGAAATTTCCTACTTCCTGATTGGCTAAATAAGTTCTGAGACAGTACGTTAATTCTGCAGAAATGCACAGGTTGGAACAAGTTCAGGCAGTGGGAATTGGAATTTCGGCCAGTCACATATAGAATTCATAAGCTACTTCTCTCATCCCTGACTACCATTATAAGCATGGCTACCACCATTGCTCACTGAAAATCTTCATCAAGGCCCTAGAAATGAAAACTGCCTCACATTTTAAAACATGTAATAAATAATTAAACATTCTTTCCTCTCACATAATGAAACTTAAGAAATGAAGTGCTACTCACAGTTTTAATTCCTGGTGTTTCTTTGGTGACCCCAAGAAATCCTCCGTCTCTCTTTACCAGCCTGCTGGGGCAATCTCTGCTCCTCACACTGCTTCAAATAGGATAGTGTATGGGTAACCATATACTACAAGGCTATTCTTCCACCGAGTGGATACAATGCCGACTGATGACCTCGAGAGCGAAGCTCGAGAGGTCTCCAAGTTGGCATTGTATCTACAAGGTGAAAGAATAGCCGGGTAGTGTATCAGTAACCATACACTGTTCTATATAGTGTATGGTGAGTGAAAAAAGAAAAGAAAAAAAAAACTTTTCCATATTTAAATCAGCCGACCGCCCTCGATTAACAACTGCCACTGCCCAGCACACACCACTATCACACAGCATAGGACGAATCACATCTGCTGGAGTCCCTTGTATTATGACGTCCTCACTAATGCAAAATGACAAGTCGTTCTGCGTTAGTGAGGACGTCACTACTGCAGCTGAACAACTTTCTGTGGTGTATGGATTTCCATACACAACTACATTCCACCATACACTATATAGAGCATTGTATATGAGTAATCATACACAACAAGGCAGTTGTGATCAAGAGACTTCCGTGGTAACCAGAGACCTCGAGAGCGCAGCTTGAGGGGTCCGTTGCCATGGAAACCTCAAGATCTTACAAATGCCTTGTGTATGGTTGCTCATACACAATCTTTTATAGTGTATGGGTAACCATAATCAGCACTCCGTGATCCCCCAAACAAGTCTACAAGAAAAAATAAGGCTTACTTCGCGATCTGTAGCAGTGCGCTGACTTCTGCGTCACCGTGGGCCGCTCAATTGCACATGCGCGAATGCATTTGATCTTGTTGTGCTGCACAAGTGACGTACTCGGTACAGCACAACAAAGCTGTTTCAGGCATGGATTTCCACGCGGAACAGCGTTCCACCATACACTATAAAACAATTGAGACCCTGGTTCCATATAAGGTCTTCTGCTGTGTGTGAGGGGGCGAACATTCTGACATAGGAACTCTGCAGCAGCTGGAATTCCTGTTTTCCATAATAAACAAACATTCCATCTAATGAATGTGTGGAAAGACAAATAACTGACAGGCAGGGAGGGACTCTTACTAGTTACATTTAACAAAAAAAAAACACCTGTTGTTTTAAATTATTTTTTTAAATTTTTTCTGTTAAGCCATTTTATAAGTGTAATGAGACACTTCTAGTCCTTAGCAGTCTGGCATTCATGCACTTCCCTGTGCCAAAGGCACTCAGAGCAAACACCTCATTACACACCTGGGTGTGTAACATATAACCAATACCCTATCATGGTTTACTGCTAAATATGGGGGGGGGGCCGAATTAGTGCTGGATTTAGGTGAAAACTTAAGAGACTACCTTGGGCAGGAATTACACATGGGGTGTAGGACAACCTTGACCTTGTGCAAAATCAGGTATGGTGACTCTTCTGATAGAACACAGACATAGAACATAGAATTTGACGTCAGATAAGAACCGCTTGGCCCACCTAGTCTGCCCATTTCCTTACCTAACGGATAAGCTGCAGATGCTAGTTAACCAACAGCCTACTTCTTCCTACCCCCCACTAGAATTGCCTTATGTCTGTCCCATGCATTCTTGAATTCCCCCACTGTTTTTGACTCTATGACCTCCTCAGGAAGGCTGTTCCATGTATCCACAACCCTCTCTGTGAAGAAATACTTCCTCACATTATCTCTGAGCCGTCCCCCCTCTACCTTCAAATTGTGCCCTTGTTTTTGTGCATCTCTTTTTCTGAAAGATGCCACCCTCTTGGACTTTGTTGATTCCCTTGAGGTATTTGAAAGTTTCTATCATGTCCCTGCTTTCCTCGAGGCTATATGTAACCCCCCCCCACCTTTTTTCAAACAACAGGTGGTATGCTGTTTGAATCTGACAGCAGTACCAGGTGGGGACTGGGTTCGTGGAGGAATAGGTTACTCGGCAGAAGGGCTAGGTTTGGCTACTCTGCACAGGAGCACCCAAGTAATTCTGAACATAGGAAGCAATAACTGTAACGTCCAATACCAGGAATGGGATTCTAAAGTGTGGCTTTATTCACATTCAAACAGAACAAAGCATAGACGGACCCCTATGGGGCTACACTTCTGGTAATGCAGATTAAAAAGATCAAGAACACTTCCTCAACACTTCAGCTCTCAGGCTCTGAATCCACCGGGCACACAGCCCGGACTTGCATGCTGCTTTGGGTACACAGCCCAAACTTGTACACTGTTTGGGATTCCCAGGCTCGGCTCCCTTGCCGGCCACTCAGACACCTTCCAATTGTCATGGAAACATTTTCTGGTGGTTCCCTAAACCACTTAAGAGCACCTCAGCTCTATAAGGGAAACTTCCTTTTAATCCCACGTCTGGGTACTTTCCTCAGGCACTGGCCAAGTACCTGAGAGAAAGTAAAGGTGCCACAAAGCAAATCTGTAGAGGTGAATTTGGTTACTACTGATGGGGGGTTTCACCTCCTCGCTTCCACAATTCATACCGGCCATTTCTCCGACATTAAACATCTCATTCTGTAAAGCTTGGCAATGTAGATTAAAGCTAAATGTCTGTCACATTTCCTCTGCTTGTCTTGCTTTCCCATTGTGCTGGACTTGAACATACTTTTACTTGGCTTAGCCCATTGCTCTAGGCCTCCCACTGATTAAGCAGTCCAATCCCCACTTTACTTTACTCTTTGTGCTGGACTTGAACCTACTTGAATTAACCGGCAGTGTCTATTACACTGGACCTCCTACAAATTAAGTAGTCCAATCCCCACGTTCCAACAGTTCAGGTGAAAACATACAACCTCTGTCACAGCGAACTCACCCTTTGGTTGCAGGTGCCCCACAGGAATTTCTCTCCCACAGCACAACTTGAAATAAGGCAGCTTCTTCCTTAGCCGGAACCAGAAGGGTTGCCCCTGGAAGACAGGCAAACCCTTCCACCCCATCCCCTCAGGGATGGGGCACATGGACCAGTAACAGCGGTCTCCACCACTTCACAAACAGCTTACTGTGTTCCTCTTTTGGTGGAAACACACACCTCCCCTTACAGTAGCTCTATGACAGAGCTTTAGGCTCTGAGAGCCTGTCCACAGACTGCTGTGCTGCTCCTCTCTTCAAGACTGCACACAGAGACTCTGTTCAAAAAAATCCCCAACATTCTATCCTAACTTCCAACTGCAGATTCCAGTGTGGCTCATGCAGTTGCGAGAGTTCTACAGTGATGCCATCCCTCAGTCTCAGCTGAGACTGAGAACAGAGTGAGATAGTGTGAAATCCATTCAACTGGAGTTTCACAAGCTGCCTTCCCTGCCTACCACTAGGTCTTACTGGGATTCTAGTAACCCTGGGTAACAGGGGGGTTACATATACATCTTTAGTTCCTTTAGTCTTTCTTCATATGTCTTCTGATGCAGACCCTGCATTATTTTGATTGCCCTCCTCTGGATAGCCTCCACCCTATGTCTTTGCGGAGATGGGGTCTCCAGAACTGTACACAGTACTCCAGATGTTGTTTTACCAACTGTCTGTACAGAGGGCCAACAACTTTCTGTTTTCTACTGCTGATGCCTCTCCCTATGCATCCCAGTATCCCCCCAGCCCTCCTTACTGCCTTCTCACATTGCCGGCCCACCTTTAGGTCATCTGATATGACTACCCCCAGGTCCCTTTCAATTTTTATTTGTTGTCAGTATCTCATCCCCATTGTGTACGCTTCCCCTGGGTTTTTGTTTCCCAGGTGCATTACTTTGCACTTCTTTGCATTGAATCTAAGCTGCCATACATTTGACCATTCCTCCAACCTTGCCAAGACCCTTTTAAAAACACACAATGCAGTTTAGTGAAAGTCTGGGACTGGGATTCGAGCCTCAGTCCACAGATGCACAGCAACCCCCTGCACTTGCGGCTCATCCCACTGAGCCACGGCTTGTAGCTCTCTCAACTGTCCAACTTAGGTGACGGCGACCAAAAACAGTCTTCTATGTCAAATCTAAGAGACTACATCCACCAACTGACTTGAATGCTCGGGAACCAGTCAGGTACAAAGACTGCAGATCTGGACTGCTGATCGCCCCTGGGACCATGTCAGAAATCTGGCAGGGGTTAAAGCAGCCATGGAGGCCTGCTGCTGAGACTGACAAGATCCTGTTAAAAGAACTGGTGTGGCCAGTCTGGCATAATCACAATTGGGACTCCCCTGGCCAGCTGTACCTCGAGGACCACCTTGTGAATTACAGGAAATGGTGGTAAGGCATAAGCCCAGGACTGGGAGAACACATCCCCTGGCAGCCTGCCCTGCTGCAGACAGTGGTGCAAGTGGTAGACAAGAAGTACAGGAACTCAGGCACTGGCAATTATGAAATACAGAATGAAGATCTTCAATCCAAAGGATATCGGTGTCAAGGCACAACTATCTAATTTGACACTAGTAGATTCAGTTAGAGATATTAAAGTATTTCTAGGAAAATAGCATTATTGTACAAGTCAAATGGTGTTATGGAAACCCTGATAGCAGATCACAGATCCAGAAACTGTCACTGTGTTGCTGGTTTAAGAATTTCAGTTTTAGTGTCAGTGGGAAGAAGTACAGGAACTCAGTTCCTGCTGTAAAAAAGGTACAGGAACTGAGTTCCTGTGCGTTCCTGCTCACTTTCATCACTGGCTGCAGAGGATGGGCACAGAACAGTCTCAACTTTCTGTTCTCCCAGGAAGTGAGTAGATCCACTGACAGTGTTCCCCATACTGAGAACATCTGGGACACCACCTGCAGGTGCAGCAACCACTCACAGGATAGCTCTCCCATGCGACTGAGAGTGTCCACCTGCTGGTTGTTAGCTCCTGAAACATGGACCCCCAGCAGGTCCATGTGAAAGAAGTGAGTCAAAGACCAGGTCTGAAGCGTGTCCTAACACAGAGGAAAGGAGTGTGTGCTGCACTGTTTCTTCAGGTAGAGCATGGTAGTTGTCTTGTTAATGTTGATCTTGACAACACTGCCTTGGACTAGTGGTGCCAACTCCACCGGCGCTAAGTGAACCGGCATTTTGTGAATAACCTGGATCCTGATGACATGCTGAATGGCATCACTCTGAACTGGCACAGGGTTCCATCCACTAGAGGAAGGTACAGTTACGCAAGAACTTACTGTAACAGTAGATCTTTGAGACAGGCTCTTACAGTAGGTATTCACATATAGGATTGACCCACCAGGCATCAGGACCCCACGGAAAAAATTCTAGCTAGCAGTCTCTGGCGGAGGACTGCCCTCACGTCAGGTGACCGGCATCATACGACGTCAGTATAAAGGGATGGTCCCCCACACCCGCCTTCCAGTTCTTTCCCGCCAAGGGCCAAAAGAGGCAAGACAAGAGAGAAGAGGTTATTTCCCCCCCACAGAAATGGAGCCAAAAAGCTTAGGGGGGGTGGAGGACGGGAAGGCAATACCTACTGCAAGAGCCTCTCTCGAAGATCTACTATTATGCTAAGTTCTTACGTAACAGTACTATCTTACTTTGAGAGGGCTCTTGCAGTAGGTATTCACATACAGGACTGAGTCCCAAGCAGTCTGGAACAAGGAAAAGCACTCGGGAGGAGGATAACTATCCATAGCATGGAACCTCTGGCTGAACAAGTCTTATGAAAGACGACCTAGAAGCACAGCCAACCCGAAGCCTGCTCTACGTCGAGAGGCAATGTCCAAACTGCAGTGTTTTGTAAAAGTATGGACTGAAGTCCAATTTGTGGCTGCACAGATGTCTTCCGCTGACACATTCTTAAAACAAGCCACAGCGGCAGCTACTCCTCTGGTGGAGTGACCTCTGTCTTGACCCGGCAGGGTCTTGTTGTACTTGTAACAGAAAGTGATACAATGAGCCAACCATTTTGATAGGCATTGCCTGGAAACAGCGTTGCCTTCTCTTTTGTGAGCAAAAGAGACAGAAAGCTGATCAGTTTTCCTGAGATCCTTAGTCCGAGAGGTAGTATCTCAGTATTCTGTGAACATCCAAAGTATGCAAGAGGTACTCCCCTTGATTGGAGTGTTGCGTAAAGAAAGTGGGTAGCTCAACAGATTGATTCAGCATAGATTCAGCCACCACCTTAGGGAGGAACTTAGGGTCAGTGCGTAAAGCCACACGTTCCTTGTGGAAAATTAGGTATGGGATTTTGCACATCAAGGCCTGAAGCTCAGAAATGCGTTGAGCAGAAGTAATGGCCACTAGGAAGAGGATCTTCCAAGAAAGGAACTAAATGTGCTGTAGCTGCCGGCTCAAAGGGAGGCAGGGTAAACTTCTCTGGAAAAAAATTCAAGTCCCACAGAGGGGCAGGGATGCGGATGGGGGTCTCAAATGGAGAACCCCTCTGAGGAAAGTCTTAGAGACTTTCAAATGCGCAAACGTCCTGTCTCCGAAGGGAATATGGTAGGCTGAGATAGCTGTCATGTGGACTTTCAACGAGGAATGGCTGAGACCCAGGTCGAAGAGGTGACGCATGTAGTCCAGGACTTTATTGACTGGGCATGAGAAAGGTTCAAAGTCTTCCACATAGAAAATCGCTTTCACTTCATGGCATAGGTGGAAGGCTTTCTGGCCTCTACCAAGATGTCCGCTACTAGCAGAGAAACTCCGAAGCGGGCTTTTGCTATGTCTGTAGGAGCCACGCATGTAAATGAAGGGATCTGAGACCTGGATGAACAAGGGTCCCCTGATCCTGGGTCAACAATTGTTGCGACAGAGGAAGAGGAAGTTGAGGTTCCTCTGAAAACTGCAGCAGAAGAGAGAACCAAACTTGCCTGGGCCAGAAGGGAGCGATGAGAATCATTTGAGCTCCCTCCGATCTGGGTTTGTTCAGGACCCTTGGAATTAAAGGAATAGGAGGGAAGGTATAAACAAATCTGTCCCTTCAAGTGAGAGACAGAGTGTCCTGCCAAAAAATGTCTTGCCTGGAGTGAGCAGAAGGCGGGAAGTTTTGCATTTTGGGGAGACGTGAAGAGGTCTATCTGAGGTGTTCCCAATCGCTGAAAAATGTTGTTTACGACTTCTTGATCCAATTCCCATTTGTGGGACCTGGCTGAAGACCGGCTGAGTTGGTCTGCCAGTGTGTTTTTCACTCCCGGAATGTGAATCGCAGTCAAGTGAAGTTGATGCTGGGTTGCCCAAAGCCAGACTCTAATTGCTTCCTGGCAGAGAGAATAGGAGTGTGTTCCTCCCTGCTTGCTCGAGATACCAGACTACGCACGTTGTCTGATTGCATGAGGAGATGACCGGGAAGAATAATGGAGTGTAGAGCCTAAAGGGCATGAAGAACTGCTCTCAGTTCGAGCACATTTATGTGTAGGTTTTGTTCAAACCTGGACCAGTTGCCCTGAGTCCTGTGAAACCCTAGATGGGCTCCCCGGCCTTCTCCTGATGCATCTGTCGTCAACGTCTGGAAAAGGGGTTCAATACTGAAGTGAAATCCCAGGCATCGGTTCTCCTGCATCATCCACCATTGTAAGTCCCACATCATGAAATCGGAAACTAGTACCTCTTGGTCTAGATTGTCCCGGGTCTGGTCCCATTGTGACCGAAGTGTCCACTGAGAGATTCTCATATGGAGCCAAGCACGTGCACCTGTCGGAATGGCAGCCGCCATTAGCCTGAGAAGGAGAAGGACTGACCTGGCTCCAACCCTCCTGTGACTGGACAGAAGACGGGCTTCAGTCTGAAGGGTGTCCACCTTGTCCGGAAGCAAAAAGGCTTTGCCGATGGTCGTGTCCAGAATCGCCCTTATAAACTGGAGGAGTTGGCAAGGGACCATATGGGACTTTGACCAATTGATGGTGATACCCAGGATAAGGGAAAGGGAGTACAGGAGTTCCTCCCTGGATGGGGCCGCCAGGAGCCAATCATTCAGGTATGGGAATACCTGAACACCCTGGGTATGCAGGTGGGACGGTACCACAGACACGCATTTGGTAAAAACTCGGGGGGGCCGAGAAAAGACCAAATGGGAGGGCCATGAATTGGTAGTGCTCCCCCTGAAAGCAAAAACGAAGGAATTTGCGGTGAGAAGAGCAAATGGCAATATGCAGGTAGGCATCCTGCATGTTCAGAGCGCATAGCCACTGTCCCTGCCAAAGAAGCAGTAGAAGGCTCTGCAAACAGAGCATTCTGAAGTGCTTGTACTCCACGAACATGTTCAGGGAGCTGAGGTCTAGGATAGGCCTCACATTTCCTGTCTTCTTTGGAACTAGGAAGAAATGGGAATAGTAACTTGTCCCCCAAAGATGGTTGGGAACTGGTTCTATTGCCACCATCAACAGAAGGGAGGCGATTTCTTCTAGGACCAGAGGAAGATGTTGCGGGGAGTAAGACGAATGGGGGGTGGTGGTCTTCAGGGTGGTTTATGAAGAAACTCTATTGAGTGTCCTGCTGATATCAACTGGAGCACCCAAGTGTCTGACGTTATCCTCTCCCAACCCGGCAGATGGAAGGAGAATCTCTCCCCCTACCAATTCCTCTGGATCCTCCAGAGGCAATGGGAGAGGGAGTTAGTCAGGAGGTGTGGGGCAGCGTAGCAGCCGAGGCTCCTGTTGCTTTTTTGCTGGGGGTAGTCTTGGTTGCTGGAGGGGCCTGACGTTTGTTGGCCTATTTGCCCTGCGTTTTTTGTCTTTCGTCGGTTTTCCCTACAAAAAGGATGCCACTGCCCTTGAGGGGGCCTGTACATAGAGTTGACAGACTTGAGTACAGTGCCCTTCTCTTGCAGTTCGGTAGTGATGTCCTTGACATTACCCCCGAACAGCACCGAACCCCTCAAGGGGCGTCCAGGATAGCGGATTACACTTCAGGGACCAAACCCAACACACGGAGCCAGGCATGATGCCATAGGCCTACAGCGAAAACCGAGCTCCTTCCAGCTGTGTCCACTGCGTCGTAAGTGGCACGAAGCATGTGCTGACTGGCCGAACGAGCAGAACAGACAAGATCCACCACTTCCTGCTTAGTCTGGGACTCAGGAAGGGAGTCCAATTTGGATTCCACCTGACTAAGGATGGTCTTCTGGTAATGCCCCATATGTGCCACATAATTCAGGGCCCTAACACCCAGGGTAGAAAAGGAATACATCTTCTTCCCATATTGGTCCAGAAGCCGGGATTCCTTATCAGGCAGAGATGAGCTGAGGTGCTTGGGATCTGCAGAGTGGCCGTGAGGGGCGCCAATGACAACCGAGTCCGCCTTGGGGTGTAGGTTAAGGAAATCTACACCCTCAGGAGCCTGATATAGCCTGTCCACCTTCCTTGGAAGGGGGGCTAATGCAAAAAATTGTTTCGAAATGGTAGAAACAAGATCCGTGTGAGGCTCTATCCAGGATGGAATTGGCGTAGGAGCGGTCTCGGGCAGATCCAGATGAGCACTGAGTTTCTTACGCTGCGGGTCTAGCTCCACTGATTGCCACTGATGGACTTCCTGGATTTTCCTCAGTAACTCCAGAAGGAAAAAAATTACTCACCTTAGTAATGTTGTTTCTTCTACTGGAGTCTTGCTGTATTCTGACATATGCAGTTAGGTCCTGCCTTTCAACTGCCCCGGAGAACAGAGAGTTAAACTTTCCATGGCCAGCATGGAATGTTCACCACGAGCTCGGCTGAAGCCCCTGTCTGCTGTTGTTTAAACTGCAACCGTCAGATCTTTACGAGCAATACTCACTAGATGCTCTGTGTGGAAACTGTAAAACTCTACTAGCCAACTGGCAAATATATCTATATAAAAAGGTTTTTTGGTTTCAAAATGAAGACTCAAGTCAGGAAACCCAAAAACAAAACACATCCAAAACACAACCTCTCACCCAAACCAAAAGAGGGTGAAAAAAGGACACCCCTAGGGTGCCAACACTGCTCCTGCCCACCCACATTCCAAAATCTAGGTTCTGAGAGGGGAGGCGGAGTCAGAATACAGCAAGACTCCATTAGAAGAAACAACATTACTAAGGTGAGTAATTTTTTCTTCAAACAACATGAAGTCTTGCTGTATTCTGACATATGCAGACTACCAACCAGTACCTCCATGGAGGAGGGACAGAACCTACTTTGGAAACAGGCTCTGAAGTACTGCTGTGCCAAACCGAGCATCACTCCTAGCCTGGATATCCAGAGAGTAATGCTTGGTGAAAGTATGGACTGTTTTCCAGGTGGCTGCTTGACAAATTTCTAAGATAGGAATATCCCTGGCAGCAGCTGTACCTCTAGTGGAATGAGCCCTCAGGCCTGAGGGTGGAGTTCTACCCAGTTTTTCATAGCAAAATTGTATACAAGAAACACTCCACCTGGCAATAGATCTCTTAGTGGCAGGTTTGCCCTCACCAACTTCTCCATACGCAAGGAACAACTGGAGAGATTCAAACCTGTGACCCTTGGTACACTCTATGTAGTAGCTAAGGGCTCTTTTAACATCCAAGCTGTGTAGCCTCCTCTCTCCCAAGTCAAGTACTTAAGCTCTACTGAGGACAAAGGCTCAAAGCGAGGTTGTATAAACTGAGCAATGCAAACATTAAGGTCCCAAGCCGGGGCAGGATCCCTAAAGGGGGGATTGGTGTGAAGCAATCCCTTAAAAAACTTACAAAATACAGGATGGGATGATAGAGAGGAAGGCTTGCCTACTGACAAGATGGCAGAAACAGCTGCCAAGTGTACTTTAAGGGTAGCTGGTCTGAGGCCTAGGCCATTAAGGTGGACCATATAGTCCAGAACCGTAGGCAATTCAGCAGTCTGGAGAAATATTCTTCTTATAACACCAAATGCTGAATCTTTTCCATTTGGAGTTGTAAGTCTTCCTGGTGGAAGGCTTTCGAGAAGTCTTAAGGATATCCAGAACCACCTGGGAAAAATGCAGATCTGCAAACTCTTCAAGAGCCATGCCTTGAGATTGAGAGACTGAAGATTCGGGTACCAAATCCTCCCCTGAGAGGATGTCAACAGGTTGTAATTCCTGGGAAGAGACAGGGGAAGGTGGACTTCTAGGGACAGCAACAGGGGGTACCAGGGCTGTCTGGCCCAGTCTGGAGCAATCAGAATCACTCTGCATGGTTGTGACCTTATCTTGACTAACACTTTGAACAGGAGAGGGAAGGGGGGGGGGAGCATACAGAAATTTCACTTCCCAGTTGAGAATCAGAGCATCCGGGGGGACTGAGCCCAAGACTGGGGGTCTGCAACAAAAGAAAGGAAGTTGGTGATTGTCTGGGGCTGCAAAAAGATCTCTGGAGTGCCCCATCTCGAGAAAATCACTTTCAAAACTAGAGGATCTAGGGCCCATTCGTGATGGCCCTCAGATATTCTGCTCAGTGCATCTGCTAGGACATTGTCCTTCCCTGGGAGGTGAACTGCTATCAGAGAGGTTTGCAGGGAACAGGCCAGGGACCACAACATCACTGCTTCTGTGCACAAGGCCGTAGACTGAGTGCCTCCTTGCTTGCTGATGTACCACATGGTGGTGTTGTCTGTTCTGACCTGAACCACCTTGTTCTGACCTGAACCACCTTGTTCTGTACAGATTTGGAAAAAGCTTGCAGTGCCAGAAACACTGCTCTGAGTTCCAAGAGACTGATGTGAAGCAGAGATTCCTGAGGTGACCACAGTCCTTGGGTGGTAAGATCCCCCCAAATGGGCTCCCCCAGCAGGAAAGCATCTGTGGTGAGCATCACTGAATGAGACTGAGTGACAAATGGAACCCCCTGTCTCAAATTGTCCGATCCTGCCACCATTGCAAAGCCTGGATCAGGGTGTGAGTCACTGGGACTAGTTTGGTAAGGGAATCCTTTCTTTGGGACCAGAAGGCTCTTAAGTGGAACTGAATGTCTCTCATCTGGAATCTTGCCCCTTGGACCACTGCTGTGGAAGCTGCCATGTGGCCCAGTAGCTGAAGGAAATGCCTTGCTGGTCGAGACACCTGAAGGGTGAATGAAGAGGCCAGTTCCATAAGGGGGTCCTTGCCCTTTCCAGGGGAAGGAAGGCTCTTGCCTTTACTGTATCCAGTTCTGCACCTATGAAGGTGAGGAGCTGTACTGGTTCGAGAACTGACTTCGGAAGGTTGAGAAGAAATCCTAAAAAAGTGAGCACTTGCTTGGTCACTTGCAAATGTGACTTGACTTAGTCTGGAGACTGACCTACTATGAGCCAGTCGTCCAAGTATGGGAAGATGGAGATCTTTTTTCTTCTTAGGAAAGCAACAACTACGGCCAGGCACTTTGTGAAAACCCTTGAGGCTGATGTTAGGCCAAAGGGCATTGCTCTGAATTGATAGTGGTGTGAGGGTAACTCAAACTGAGGTACTTTCTGTGGCAGCATCTGATGGGAATGTGAAAGCAGGCATCTTTGAGGTTCAGGGAGGCTAGCCAGTCTCCTGGCCTTACAGAGGGAAGGATAATTCCCAGAGTCACCATTTTGAACTTTGGCTTTAAAAGGTGTTTGTTCAGATATCTTAGGTCCAGGATGGGCCGCCATTCTCCTGTGTTTTGGGGGGTTAGGAAGTACCTGGAGTACAATCCTTTGCCCTTGTGTAGGGTGGGAACCCTCGCTATAGCTCTGAGAGCTAGGAGAGAAGAAACCTCTGCCTCTAGGGCAAGGGTCTCAGAGAGATTTAAAGGTAGAAAGGATCTGGTTCTCATCTTGGGAAATTTTCTGAAGCTGAGAACCAGTCCTTGGCTTACTACTTCCAGGACCCATTTGTCTGATGTAAGAGACTTCCAGTCCTGGACAAAGTAAGCCAGCCTGCCCCCTACTGGTATGGGAGAATCGGCCCGGGCAGACCCATCAGGGTGTCTGCCTGGCAGGGGCTTTAGGCTGAGGGGTGGATGCAGGCCTGCTCATCCCCAGTCTGCCTCTCCCTCTAAAGAACCCCCTCTGTGAAAAAGAGGAGGATGCTTGAGCCTGGTAGAAAGGCCTTTGGAAAGGCCTGCCCCTGCCCCTGGACTGCTGCCTTTGAGGAGTTGCTTGCCTTTCTTTGGCCTGAGCACTCCTGTAAGTGGTCCGGTACTCATCCATCTTTTTCATGTAGTTCTCTGTCTGCTCCCCAAACAGAGAATTACCAGTTACAGGAAAATCCATGGCCTTAGCCTGGGTATCCTGTGAAGGCTAGTACATCTGAGCCAAGCCATCCTCCGAAGAGCCACAGATGTAGCCATGACTCTTGATGAAACATCATTGGAGTCCACAGTAGCATGAAACTGTACTTTCGATGCCTCAATCCCATCTGCAGCCACCTGCTCCAGCTCCTTGGCAAGCTGGTCAGGGGCCTGTTTAGCCAGAGCTAGCACGGTGTCCCACCTGGACTTCTGGTATCTATCTGTATAGGCCATATAGTTAGCCTGCCTGAGTCTCAAAGATGCTGCCATGTATTGTTTCTTTGCCATGGCATCAATCTTCCTGGAGTCCTTGTCTGGCGGGTGTGAAGCAAAGGGAATATTTGCCTTATCACAGGCAGCAGACTGCACTACCCCAACATGGCTGCATTGCTGGAAAAGGAACTCCGTGTCTGAGCCTGAGAGAGTGTACCTCTTGTTCATTCGTCTGTCCACAGGAGGTATAGAATCAGGAGACTAAAGAATTTTGTGTGTCTGTTTCCCAAAGGATTTGTGGAGGGGAATAGACAGTCTCCTGGACTCTGGGATGTCCATCATCTCAACATAATCAGGCTCCTCCTGATCCTCTACTGCTTCCTCCACAGGAAGCTGGAGGGTCTCAGCCACTTTTTTGTAAAACATATAGTGAGAAGGGGACTCAGAAAGCCTAGGAGGAGAAACACCTGAAGGTCTGTCTGGGGAGATGTCCAGGTCAATAGACACATCCAGACTTTCATAATCACTATAATCATCCTCATACTCTCCCTCCTCTGGTTCATAAAATTCTTCCAATGTATAATCCGGAACTGGGGGAACAAACTGAACCGAGCCCCTGCCAGATGGTGCCAGTTCGGTCAGAACTGAACTTAAGCGATTGCACAATCCTTATTGCCTTGGCTATCTCATCGGTGGTCGGAGTAGGAATTTCTGGGTCCGAACTGGACGATTTAACTTTTCTCTTTCTTTTCACTGGAACTGACTCCTCAGAATCGGCTCTCCTTTTGCCTGAAGAAGTATCACCCTGGTCAGAGGGCACTCCTTCTGGTTCGGTCGGAAGCGAACCGGGCTGGCCATCCAGGTCAGCGACTTCTCAGCCTCCCTTTCCCTCAGTCCACCTTATCTCTTTTCCAGGGAAGATTTGGGAAAATTTTTGCAAATTTGGCAGTCTGAATCGAGGTGGTCAAACCCCAGACAATAAACACAGGTGGTGTGGGGATCAGCCTTGGCAAAGACTTCCCCGCACACACTGCAGTGCTGAAACCCAGTGGGCCAATTTTTTTTCTTGGGTTTCTCAGACATGGCCAATCCTATCCAAAACGTACCCTTTTTTCGGCAATCCGCCAGGCAAGACTCCCCTATCGGTTGCTGACCGTGTCACGGGTCTTGGAAAAAAACATAATAAAATCCGTTTTGGAAAAAAAAGTAACAAAATCCGTTTTTTTTTTTTTTTAGAACCAATACGGACCAGTTACCACACTCTAAATTAAGCACAAGCTTTTTTACCTCAAACTGATCCGTTCAGCCGAACCGATCCACAATTTACAAGTTCCACACAGAAACAAAACAAAAAACCTATCTAGTACTCATGGTACCACAGACAGAGACTTGAACCGACTAAGTGGTAACAGCAATTCGGTAGAAACCGACCGAAAACCGACACTTCAACCGACTTTTTGAATCGAGTGGCAGGAGAAATCTCCGGAGTGACTGTTCAGTGAGGCAGAGTAAAGAATCTGACTGTTGCTTTTAAACAGCAGCAGACAGGGGCTTCAACCGAGCTCATGGTGAACATTCCATGCTGGCCATGGAAAGTTTTACTCTTTGTTCTCCGGGGCAGTTGAAAGGCAGGACCTAACTGCATATGTCAGAATACAGCAAGACTTCATGTTGTTTGAAGGAGGGATCCTCAGGCTTCGAGAGTCGCCAGCCTGGGAGCAATCTAGATACGTGGCTCATCTTCGGGATCAGAGCATCCTGTCTTAGAGTCCGAGTTAGATGTATCTAATGGTAAGGAGGAAGACTCCACCCTATGGGGGGGGGCTGGCCCCTTTGGGGAGTTCCCTGGGGCATGTATCTTCCCCTCAGGTGCCAGAGGGCTCTCCTCTGGTGTCAGGAAGGGGGGAGGGAGTCTCCCGTATCCAACATAAGGGATCCTGTGCAGGGTCCGGCGTCGGCAGACGACTCTCAACCTTACGAGTGAGCTGAGCCTTGGCCTCAGCCCACCAGGAGGCCAGTGTCTCCTTCAGATCTGCCGGCGGTTGTGAAGTGTGCGGCGGAGGTGGAAGGAGATATGGATATTGAGAATATCTGTAGGAGTATCCATAACCTGACAGCAGGTAGCCCGGCGTCGGGTACTGTGGCGGTCGATACTGCGGGACCAGGTACTGGGGCACCGGATACTGCAGAGGCGGGTACTGTGGTGTCAGATAACCGGGTGCCAGGGGCTCTAATGGGGCAGAGGAACCTGGCAGAGGCCCAGCTGGCGGGCCAGGCGGTGGTAATGCTGGCCCTGCAAGTGTTGGGCCCGGCATGGGTACGTTTTCAACAGGGTCCGAAGGACATAACGGTAAGGGTACGCTGAATGGCGTCTGAGGGTCTGTCGTCAGGGTATCAGGCTCGGAAAGAGGGTTCCCTGAAGGCAGCATCTCAGTATCCCCCGTGACGACCAGGGAAGGAGGACTGAAATACCCGGGGGTCAGCTGAGGAGACCCGGGGACCTCAGAAGGCAATGTAGCACACTCGCGGGAGAGCCTGGGGCGTCACTGATCCTTAGGGTCCGGCGTGGAAATATTGGCCAGGTGGGGTCGGTGGGACCAGTGTCAACATATCGCCCGAATCTGGGCGGCCGTTGGAAGAGCAGACATCCAACTTATCGGATTCCCTGCCTAAGGAAGGCCGCGCTGGGGATGCGGCCTTGTTGGGTGGAGATTTGGCTGGGCACCCCCCAAGGGGTAAGCAGCTTATCAGCCTTATCCTGGTGGGCATCAGTGGGACCGAAGTCCGACTTACCGGACCTGCTCTGACCCAGAGGCCGCGTGGTAGCAGTGGTCTTCCCGGGAGTGGAGGCCTCCTTTGCCCCGGAAGCTCCCGAAGGGCCCGAGCCAGGAGGGGCGACGCCTTCTTGGTCACCACCAAGACGGCCGTCGTGAAGTGATCCCCTGGAGGGAACGTTACCTTAAGTGCCGCGACTCCGGCTGCTGTGGAAGCCGTTTCCCGCTCATGGTGCTTCTCCTCGTCACGCTTCTTCTTGTGACCTTCAGGGGAAGTGGACGCTGGCCTTAGCTTCTTTAGCTCTTTTTCCACAGAGGCCATTCTTTTCTTTAGGGTATGGGCTTCCAGGGACTGCTTCCTTCTTTTGAGGGTAGCGGAGTTAAATTTCTGGCACTGCTGGCACTTCTCCACGGGGTGGCCTGGGCACAGACAGAAGAGGCACAATGAGTGGCCGTCCTTGTGTGGAAGTTGAGAACCACACGAGTCGCACTTATTTTTATGCCATTCGGAGGGCATCGGGGACAACATACACATCAAACTGTTAAGAAACTCGAAAAAAAAAAAAAACAGAAATTAGGTCGAAAAGTTTGAAAACTAATGGGCTGTCAAAAGACTGACAAGTGTTGATTCTACCATGAGGAACTTTCACAAGTGAATGGCAGGAAAGAACTGGAAGGTGGGCGTGGGGGACCGCCCCTTTATACTGACATCATATGACGTCAGTCGCCTGACATGGGGGCAGTCCCCTGCCAGAGACTGCTAGCTAGAAATTTTTCCGTGGGGTCCTGATGCCTGGTGGGCCAGTCCTATGTCTGAATATCTACTGCAAGAGCCCTCTTGAAGTAAGATCTATCTATGTGTGACAAATGGGGCTGTAGAAGTATGCATCCTGGAGGTCCAGGAAACAGAAGCAGAATCAAGCACCAGACTCCAGTGATGGAATGATCAGCTGCAGTCTCACCCTGCAAAACTTTCTGACTGCCAACAATCTAGTTAAGGACTTCTATATCGAGAATGGGGCACCAGCCCCCATTCTGTTTGGGTACCAGAATTACATACTCCTGCTGAACTCTTTTCTGGGGCAGGCTCCATCATACACAGCTCTTGAAGCTGACACTCCACACTGCAGGGGGAGACTCCAGCAAAAGTGTGTCCTCCAATGGTGCTCGTGACCAACACGAGGTAGGGTCTTGAATTCTAAAGACAGCTCCGAGTTTACCATTTCCAGGACTCATTTGTCCAAAGTACTAGCAGACCCATGGCAGAAGTGGGAAAAATCATTCCCTGACCAGGACATGTTGCAGGGCTCAGGTTGGAGAAATGATGGGGCCCCTGAGCCCATCACTTTTTGCTTTAGGAAACAAGCTCCAAAGACTGGCCTTCAGAAGAGCATCCCCTACCAGCACCTTTGTGCTGGCCTTCGCTTCTTTTACTGGAAGGCTCTGCCAGGCAGTGCTGCTGGAACTGCTGCCACTGACCCTGCATGCTAGCATAGGTGTAACAAAAGGAACTCGAGTCTTGTGCCTGGGCTGGGGATGACACTTGGGTTGGTGACCAATGTCACTGAATCCAGTGTTACATCGGACTTCTGAATATGCACAAGTTCTTCCTTGGCCCTAGCCCAAAGAGATCAGTTTCCATCGAGGGCAGATCTGCCACCTGTTGCTGTATTTCCTGCGTGAATAGCAAAACCCACAACCAGGCTCTTCTGTGCTTGGACACCACTGCTGCCACCCACACATCAACAAACTGGCCAAGTCTAGGGCAGCTTGCAACATGTACTTGACCACTGTCTGCCCCAGATTAACGATCTATTGTAGATCTGGCAAACTCTCTTCAAGGAGCAGGTCAGTGCGGTCTGAGAGCTTCTTGAGGAGCTTGTGGCTACAATAAGCCATCAAAGCCAACAGCTGGCCTGGCAGATACCCACAGGTGCAGCTGCATAGATCTTGCATCCAAGGTAGTCCTGCCTCTTGGACTCCTTGTCTGGAAGCCCTGCACCATTGCCTTGCAGAACACTGCATCTGCCACTAGCCCCTCCAGTGACGGATGCTCCAAAAAACTGGAAAATCTGTCCAGGGGGATCACATGCTTGAGGTCCATACAAAATGGCTGGGCCTGGCAGGAGGTTGGGTGCTACCAGATACTGAATGCCAGATCAGGCACAGCAGGGGCACTGAGGAGGACTATGCCTGTTGAGGAGCCTCATTTGAGAATATCCAGCAGTGAGTGGGTCTCCCTTCTTCTGAACCTCCTCCAGAGGTGTTTCCAAGGCCAAGGACATGTACTGCATGAGGGCAGCAAAAGGAGGATTGGTCCCCTGCAGCAGGCCTGTCTGCTAGCTGGCTAACCTCCTGGCAATGCAGAGCAGATGGGAGAAAAGAAGCAGCCGAATGAGAGTCAGGACAGAGGAGTGTCACCCGCCAACATGGGGGGGTGGAGAAATCTGGTTTGCCTGTCAACAAATTATAACAATGTTACATCAAATTCATTATTCTAGAAAATAATTCTGAGGTTTAATACATTTGTAGGAACAACTTACTTTGGTTGCATGCTGCTGTTGTATCAGCAAACAGTATCATATTATGATACTGGAAACAAAAAGATGTTCACTCATTCAAAGAATGGGTGAATTAAATTTCTGCTAGTTAGTTATGAAAGAACTGCCAGCGTATCAAAACAACAGAATGGACAGATTTTAAGAACCCTTTTCTTTGCTCAGTTTTGTAAGTTGCCAGCATTCAGAAACACCCAAGGGATTGTTGTCATGTTTAGAGCTCAGTTTAGCTATAGAGTTTTTTTTTTTGTTGTTGCAAGCCCCCTCTCCTCTGGACCCGTCCGCCCACTGCTCCATGTCCAGGCTTCGCCCCAGTGAGCCTGCATCAGGCTTCCACTCCTGGACGCCATTAGGCAGACCCAGATTACCCCCGGTCAGGACCACGAGCTGACCCCGGCCAGACTTCGAAGCAGTGGACGGCAGAGCAGAGCTGTCATTTTCTGTTGCTCATCTCCCGGGGGCAGGACGCATCACGCCCAGTCCGCTTCCCACGCACTGGCGTCGGTTCCTGCAGTGCCCCAGGCCTCTGCCAAGGGTCCGCCAAATGCCGGATGCCTCCCTCCCTCCTCCGGAGACAGCAGTTCCCAGGACACCAATTTTCTCCCCAAGCCTCCGACTACCCGGGCCCACTCACGAACCCAGGTCATTGGCATCACAAGCAGAAATCTATCCGTTGCGCCAGCAGGCCAACCTGCTATAGATTTAAAAATTAGATAATCTTATTCCTTGAAGAAACACTCCTAAGATCATTTTAAAATATTTTACATGCCTAGTCAGTAAACAATGTAGATTATTTTGTTCTCATGTAAGGATACAAAATTACTTGAATTTCATCAACATGATGTAGTTGTTGAAATCTCAGTAAAATATTCACAAACAAAAAATCAGATCTGGGTGCAAAAGGGGCAGAGCCGGAGGACAACATGGTTGAGTGGTAGGACTCGTGCTTGAAGACTGTTGTGATGACGGAGCATGGTTAATGCAAGGCCGAACTGTGGATAGTAAACTGAATCTAAGTAGTTATAAATCGCTTTTTAACTAACCAACACTACTGTCTTAAAAGGTCTTTCAACTAAGAATTGTGCCCCCCCCACCCCCATCTAAACACATGGGAGGTATGTTCCCATAATGCAGAACCACAGCTTAAAAAAAAAAATCTGAAAGTAGCCATGATCTGCAAAAGCAAGCCAAGAGGGTGGCTGTGTTTAAGGTCAAAAGTTTAATTCAGTTGATATTATCCAGAGCCACACAGAACAGAGAAGTAAGAAGCAGTCAACCCCCCCAAACTTTCTTGCTTTTCTTACTAGGCTATTTTTAAGAAAAGTTTTATTTTGAAAAAGTACCAATTATACAAGTAAATGTACAATAAAAATAAAATATTATGGAAAGCTCAGATAACACACTACACTGATGCCAGCTGCAAATGTTATCTTGATGAGCTATTCTAAGGTGACCATTAAAAATGACATAAGTACAGGTGAAAAGTTTAAACCATCACAACACAGCTGGAGGAGAAAGGAATCAAACGAGATATCGGAATAACAAAGTACATATATAATGTTCTTGTAAATATGAACATGGGCATCATTAAAGATTCCTGAATCAGCACACTGTAAACTGACCAAATGAAAGTTACTAAGCACTTCGTACAGTCTCGCACAGTGAATAAACTCTGGAATCCTTTGCCAAAAAGACGAGGCAGGACCAGGTAGCAATGTCTCTGAGGGGGTTGAGCAGACTTCATGACGGCAGGAGAACACAGTCAGGGCAGGGGCAGCAAATATGGGGAAGGGGGGTCACATAGCAAGTCAGATTTGAGCAAGAACAGCTGATGTAGCCCCCTAATGGATAGCACCCAACATGCCATTTGTATTGTGGTTATGAAATGCATTCCTCTAAGTTAAAGATGGGACAATAATGTAGGAATGTTAAGGGATAACTACGCCCTACCATACAAAATAAGGGTTTCAGACTGGGACTGGCAGTTTAGAACTTACATAAGCTGTGAATGATTCTGATGCATCCATCAGGTCTGGGTTTGATTCCCACAACCTGGTAAAGAGATTCTAGCCATATTGGTCCTTGGAAAACAGGAGACTTTGGAAGGTTTAATACCCTTTATTGGACCAGCAAGAGTCTTGTACAAAGATGGAATTCTACACAAGCTTTCAGGGCCTCACAGGTCCCTTCTTCAGGTGAATAACAAAACTGAGCAACATAAGCTGTGGAGCAATGTATAAAAACAGTAGAAGAGAATATTACAGGCCAGCCCTGTGGTGCTGAGGGTTGAGGTGCTGGACGCCACACCTCGCACCACACCAGCGACCCAGGTTCGGGAATGGACCCAGGCTGCTGGGGGCAAGCAGGGGAGAGGAAAGATTGAGCGCCCCACGACTGCTCTCCTTCCTCTAGGGAGGGTGGGAATGGCACATCCCGCTGCAGCAGCAACTGGTGGAGGCCAAATGCACTACAGTGGCATGCAAGCCGGGGGTGGGGGCATGACGGACGTGCTTGGATGCTACTGCACGTCCAGATCCCAGGAGCTCTGAAAAAAAGCAGAAAACAGCGGGGCGACCTCGGCGGCTAATGGCCAAACCCTGCACCCCCAGACACGAGAGGTGCCTTCGGGGTATGGCCAGCCCTGTACGATGATGCACATACCTCTCAACTGTACCACATTGGGAGGAATGTTCCTCATTTTACTTCATAAAAGCTCCCTGTTCCACATTGTGAGGACCTGTCCCACATTCAGTGTTAACATTTTAAAGCAAAAATCTACAGTAAATGATGCAAAAAATATATTATTCAATTAATAACAGACTTTCTGAACATAAATGCAAACATTTTAACAGGGTTCTGAGCTTCTAAGGTAAAGATTTGATTAAGTGTTCCACATTTTGCTCATTTGTTCCACATTTTGAGAGGCAATGTTCCACATTTGGGGGACAAAAGGTTGAGAGGTATGATGATGCGTGTCACACACCAGACCAGGCCCAGGGTGGCGGCCAGAGGTAGTGGGGCCCACTCTGCTGCAGAGATGTTAGAAGATTAAAAGAAAAAAAAACGACTTACAGAAAAGATAGAATGGTTGGCAGTGTGAAGCTCAGAAGTGAAGAAAGGAACACAGAGCAATTAAGCCCTGAGATAAGTCTGTTAAAGTTGCAAAGTGATAATTTAGTTTTTGTTGACCGGGTAAGTGCACTAGACAAATTCTATTTTCAGGCATGAGCTGGGGGAGAGGGATACAGAAGAATGTCAACTGACCTTGAACCAGATTAAACTGCTGGTGGTATTTATTTGTGAATGGGGGGGAAATTTGGCCACGGCACCAGAAAAATTCCCCTACTCTTTTCAAAAAGTGCCATGGGATCTTTAACATCCACCTGAACTACCACTAGAACAGGCAGACAGGACCTTGGTTTAACATCTCACCCAAAAGACAGCACCTCAGGTGCAACCCCAAAATGTCACACTACATTGTCAGTATTGGGATTTAACCCAAGTGCCTGGTGTGGGGACAGAACCCAAAGCCCTCTGATATCACGGCCTCAGAAGCAACTGTGCTATCTGCTGAGCCACTGACACAATAGGATGTGTGAGAAGAACTAACGGGGGGGGAGAGAAATCATAGGAACAAGTCACGTGAAGATGAAAGGGCCAAGACGGTGACATGACTGGAACACAGAAGGCTGTGAAATACAATATGTTAGCAGAAAGGGCAGGAGGTAGGAAATATTAAGAAATTAAATGAAGCTATGAAGGAATGAAATAACACAAAACAACAAAGGCCTGGATAAACAAAGTTAAGGTTAGTATACACAGTGAAGTGTGAGGTGGGCAGAGGGTGGGAAAGGACTGAAGCTGAAAAGAATATGTAAGAGGCAGGAAAGAAAATGCAATTTAGAAATAAATAGGCAAGAACATAGAAGAGAAAAAATCCCTGGGTAACAAGTAAAAGAAAATACAGTTACGTAAGGACTTACCGTAACAGTAGATCTTCAAGAGAGGTTCTTGCAGTAGGTAATTACATATAGGACTGATGCCGGCCAGCGGCAGGAACCCACGGAAAAATTTCCAGCTAGCACCACGTCAGGTGACCGGCGTCATGAGACGTCGGTATAAAGGGGCGGTTCCAGATGCCCACCTTCCAGTTCTTTCCCGCCACAGGCCCGGACGAGAGAAAAGCAGATGTTTCCTCTCCTGGAAAAAAGAGCTGAAAGCCCAGGGGATGGAGGGTGGGAGAGACATTATCAGGAAGAGCCTCTCTCGAAGATCTACTGTTACGGTAAGTTCTTACGTAACTGTACTATCTTACTTCGAGAGGGCTCTTGCAGTAGGTAATTACATATAGGACTGAATCCCAAGCAGCCTGGAACAAATAAAAGGCACTGGGAGGAGGAAACTACTCCTGAAAATAGCAGTAGCCTTGCAGGCCTCAAGACAGAAGGCCTTGCAAAACCGCTAGCCCGAAGCCTGCTCTACGGCGAGAGGCAATGTCCAAACTGTAGTGTTTCGTAACGGTATGGACTGAAGTCCAGGTGGCGGCAGCGCATGTGTCTGCCGCAGACACATTCTTGAAACAAGCTGCAGAGGCCGCTACTCCTCATGTGGAGTGACCTCTGACCTGACCCAGGAGGGTCTTCTTGTGTTTGTCATAACAGAAAGTGATGCAATGAGCTAACCACTTCGACAGGCATTGCTTAGAAACAGCATTGCCTTCCCTTTTGTGAGCAAAAGAGACGAACAACTGATCAGTCTTTGAGATCCTTCGTCCTGTCGGTGTAGTATCTCAGAATCCGGTGAACATCCATGGTATGGAGTAAATATTCTCCCTGGTTGGAGTACTGCGTGAAAAAGGCAGGCAACTCTACAGACTGATTTAAGGTAGACTCTGCTACCACTTTGGGTAGAAACTTAGGATTCATGCGAAGAGCCACCCATTCTTTGTGAAAGATCAGGTATGGGATTTTACACATAACGGCCTGGAGCTCAGAAATTCTTCGAGCAGAAGTAATGGCCACCAAGAAAAGCGTCTTCCACGAAAGAAACTTCAGATCTGCGGAGGCCACAGGTTCGAAGGGAGGAAGGGTAAGTTTCTCTAGAACAAAGTTCAAGTCTCAAGGGGGAGCAGGAGTTCTGATGGGAGGCCTCAGATGAAGGACCCCACTAAGAAAGGTCTTAGAGGCCTCTAAGTGGGCAAATGCTTTATCTGCGAAAGGAACATGGTACGCTGAGATAACAGCCATGTGTACTTTCAAGGAGGAATGACTGAGACCCAGGTCGAAGAGGTGACGTAAATATTCCAGCAGAACAGCCACTGAACAGGAGAAAGGCTCCACACATTCCTAGAGGCGGCCCAAATTGAAAATCTCTTCCATTTCATGGCGTAAATGGACCTAGTGGAGGGTTTCCTAGCCTCCACCAAAATCTCCGCCACCTTTGGAGAGACACCAAAGCGGGATTGAGCTAGGTCTGCAAGAGCCATGCATGGAGTTGTAGGGACTTGAGTCCTGGATGGACCAGGGTCCCCTGATCCTGGGTCAGCAAACCTCGAGATAAAGGAAGAGGAGGAACCTCTGAGTATTGCTGTGGAAGAGAACACCAGATTTGCCTGGGCCAGAAAGGAGCGATCAGAATCATTCTTGCTCCTTCTGTTGATAGTTTCTGCAACACACGAGGGACCAGCGGAATTGGGGGAAAAGCATAGACGAATCTGCCCTTCCAGCTTAGAGACAGAGTGTCGTTCCAGAAAGCGCCTTGCTCTGGAACGAGCAAGCAAAAGTTGGGAAGTTTTGTGTTTTGGGAAGAGGCGAACAGATCTACCTGTGGAGTCCCCCAAAGGTGGAAGATGTGATTTAGCACCTTTTGGTCCAATTCCTACTCGTGTGGCAGGGCAGAGGAGCGACTTAGCTCGTCTGCCAGGGTATTGACGACTCCTGGAACATGAATCGCTGTGAGGTGAAGGTTGTGTTGAGTTGCCCAGTCCTAAACCCTCATTGCTTCCCTGCATAGCGGGTAGGATCGAGTCCCTCCCTGCTTGTTGATGTACCACACCACACACATGTTGTCCATCTGGACAGCTAGGTGACCGGGAAGAATGTATTGGTGAAGGGCTTGAAGAGCATATAGTACTGCTCGAAGCTCGAGCACACTGATGTGGAGAGCTAGCTCCAATCTGGACCATAATCCCTGGGTTCGGTGAGGACCCAGATGGGCTCCCCAACCTTCGCCTGATGCGTCTGTGGTCAGAGTCTGGGAGGAAGGAAGATGAAAGAAGGGGACCCCCTGAAACAGGTTCTCTCGAACCATCCACCATTGCAAGTCTCGAGCCATCGGCGAGGAGATCAGAACTAGATGATCTAGGTCTACCAGTTGATCCCATTGGGAGCGAAGAGTCCACTGAGAGATACTCATGTGGAGCCGAGCGCAGGGAACTGTCGGGATGGCTGCCGCCATGAGCCCAAGGAGACGGAGAACCGATCTCGCCGGAACCTTCCTGCATTCTGATAGCAGGGAAATCTGTGACTGAAGAGAGGCTGCCCTGTCCGGAGGCAGGAAGGCCTTGCTTACTGTCGTATCGAGGATAGCCCCAATAAACTGCAGTCTCTGGGAGGGATCCAGATGAGACTTGGAATGGTTGATGGTAATACCCAGGCAAGTGAAAACCTGCTGGGTGAGGGACAGAAAATGCAGGAGCTCCTCCCTGGACGAGGCTGCCAGGAGCCAATCATCCAGGTAAGGGAACACCTGGACTCCCATCATACGCAGGTGGGCCGCTACCAAAGCCAGGCATTTGGTAAAGACTCGGGGTGCCGAGGAAAGACCAAACGGGAGTGCCTGGAACTGGTAATGGTTCCCATGGAAAGCAAAGCGAAGGTACTTGTGGTGAGAAGGGCGAATGAGGATGTGCAGATATGCATCCTGCATATCCAGTGCACAAAGCCATTGACCCAGCCAAAGGAGGGGAAAAAGGGTCTGCAGGGAGAGCATCCTGAACCTTTTGTATTCCTCTTAAAGGTTCAAAGAGCGGAGATCGAGAATGGGTGTGAGATCTCCAGTCTTCTTTGGGACCAGGAAGAAATGGGAATAGTAACCCATCCCTTGAAGGTGAGAGGGAACGGGCTCTATGGCCTGCTTCGCGAGGAGGGCAGAGATTTCTTCCCGGACCAAAGGAAGATGGTCCCTTGTGTAGGACGACTTCAGAGGGGAGTGGTTTCTGTAGAAACTCTATAGGAGTGCCCTTCCGCTATAATCTGAAGCACCCATGAATCTGTTATCCTCTCCCAACCCGGAAGGTGGAGGGAGAACCTCCCTCCTACCGGTTCCTCCGGTGTGTCCGGAGGCGGTGGGAGAGGGGTGGAGTCAGGTGATGTGGGGCAGCGCCGCAGCTGGGGCACCCGCTGCTTTTTTGGGGGGAGGGGGCCTGGCAGCTGCGGGGGCCCGACGTTTAGTGTCCCGCCTTCCTTGGGGTTTTGCTTCTGGCAGACTGCGTCTGCGAAAAGGATGGCACTGCGGGTGATTGGGATGGTACATGGAATCCACAGATTTCAGAGACGTCCCCTTCTCCTGCAAGTCGGTGAGGAGGTCCTTGACTTCACCACTGAAAAGCACCAACCCCCTGAAAGGTGCTTCCTGGATCGCGGATTGCACCTCCGGGACCAAACCTGACATGCGGAGCCAGGCATGACGCCGTAGACTCACGGCGAAAGCGGAGCTCCGCCCAGCAGTGTCCACTGCATCGTATGTCGTCCGCAGAATGTGGTGACTGGCCGAACGAGCAGAACGGACTAAATCAGCTAACTCCTGCTTGACTTGAGAGTCAGGTAAGGAGTCAATCTTAGATTCCGCCTGGGTAAGGATGGCCTTCTGGTAATCCCCCATATGAGCAACATAATTCAGGGCCCAAATTCCCAGTGTGGAAGAGGTGCAGATTTTTCTTCCATACTGGTCCAAGAGGCGAGATTCCTTATCCGGAGACTAGCTTAGATGTTGTGTGTGCTGATCGGCTGTGAGCGGGACTAATTACGACCAAATCTGCGCGAGAGTGAGAGTCCAAAAAATCTATTCCCTCAGGAGCCTGGTATAGCCTGTTAGACTTCCTAGGAAGCGGGGCTAAAGCCGACTGTTTCCAAATAGTGGAAACAAGGTGGGCGTGAGGATTGATCCAGGGTGGCACTAAAGTAGGAGCTGTCAGGGGCAGGTCCAGATGTTCGGCGAGTTTGACCCGCCGAGGATCTGGTTCCAAGGAACGCCACTGATGTACTTCCTGGATTTTTCTGAGCAACTCCGTGAAGGAAGGGTCCTCCGGAGGAGACTTCGGAGGGGTCCTCGGCTGGGGCTTGGACGGACAGCAAGGCTTGTTGTCTCTCTCTGGAGCATCCGTTGGAGGAATCCGAGAGGGAAGAAGAATCAGAAGCAGAATAAGACTCCCTAACACGGCTAGGAGGAGGAATGGGTTCCTTGGGGGGGATCCCTGGGCGTGTCCTGCCCTCTCGGGATCAGAGGGAAGAGCTCTGGAGTACGGAGGCGGTGAGGAGTGTGCGTCTTGGCGTATGAGGCGGCACTTGTCGCGTAGGTGGCTCTCTACTTCCTTGATGAGCCAAGCCTTGGCCTCAGCCCACCAGGAAGTCAGTCTCCCTGCAGATCTCGCAGGCCGGGGGCGGTGGAGGAGGAGGGGGAAAAGAATACGGGTTGTATCCGTAAGGCGAGTATCCGAAACCCGGCTGCGGGAAAACCGGTGCCGGGTATTGAGGCGTCGGGTACTGCAGCGGAGGGACCGGCGTCTGGTACTGTGGCACTGGATACTGCAGTCCCGCGTACGACGGTGTCTGATAAGACTGTGGGTACCCGGCGCGGTGGAGCTGCTGGAGCAGACGGGCCGGAAGGTGGCCCCACGGGCGGGTCAACAGTGAGAGGCCCGGGGGAAGCAGGGCCCGATGTAAGGGCAAAATCCCCCGCTGGCGTCGGTGGGGCCGGCGTCGTCAGAACCGGCGTAAGATCCGGTTCCCTAGGAGGAGGGTCTGACGGAGGTGGAACACCCCCCGCATCACCCGGTGACAGGGGGAAAATCCCCACGGGGTCAGGCTGGGGTGACTCAGGCTCACGGGCCAGCCGAAGGCTGCAGGGAATCAGAATACGATGGGGGTTGGAGGGTCCACCATTGAGGTTCCGTCGCCCGCGACCGTCCGAGACCGGCGTGCAAGCAAGGAGCTAGGTCCTGGCAGCGCCGGAGGAGCAGCGTCGTCCTCTGAGGTCCCTCGTCGGAGGCACGCGGTCCGGTGGTCGTGCACCGCCCCAAAGGCGTCGCCCGCACCAGTAGGCCACAAGCCGCGGCAGAATTGGGGTGGAGGCCTGCCCAGAGGCGCTCGCAAGGGGCCCGAGCCAGACCGGAGGGTCGGCAACCTCTCCAAAGCCTTGGAGTCTGCCGGAGGGGATGTTACCTGAGCCGCCAACTCCGGCCGGAGTAGCGGGGAGAAGCCTTCTCCCGGTGCCTCTCCTTGTCCCGCTTTTTAGGATGCCCTTCTGAAGAAGTAGACGCCTGCCTGAGCTTCTTCAATTCTTTTTCCATCGAAGACATCTTTTTCTTTAGAAGATGGGCTTCCAGGGACTGTTGGCGTCGTCTGCGGGTAGCCGCGTTAAAGTGAAGGCAATGCAGGCACTTGTTGACCGGGTGGTCGGGGCCTAGGCAGAAGAGGCAAAGGGAATGGCCGTCCTTGTGTGGCAGTTGGGTGCCACACGAGTCACACTTGTTTGTGTGCTCAGAGGGCATAGGGGACGACCTACACCGACGACAGGAAGAAAAAATACTTACAAATCTTGGTAAAACCGACGAAAGAGCAGGGCTGACTAAGCACGAACTTTACCGCGAGGCGCTGCACGAGCTAACGGCAGGCAAGAACTGGAAGGCGGGCGTCTGGGACCGCCCCTTTATACCGTCTCATGATGCCGGTCACCTGACATGGGGGCGGTCCCTCGCCAGGGACTGCCAACTAGAAATTTTTCCGTGGGGTCCTGCCGCTGGCCGGCGTCAGTTCTATATGTAATTACCTACTGCAAGAGCCCTCTCGAAGTAAGATTTACAGTTTTAAATCCAATGTCCCGTTTCAGTCCACAAATATTAAGATTCAAGTTGTTTAATATAGAAGTTCCCATGTCCTTTTGTCCTGTGTTTTTAAAGTTGCCTCTTAATATGACAGAATGATCTGCTTGTGAAAAATGGTGTCCTACTGGTGTACTGCTAATCTCGTTTATTATTCTGTGCTAGTGGTGGTTCATCCTGGGTTGCAGTGGTTGCCTAGTTTCTCCGATATAGCATTCATCTGTGCACTTCTTGCACTGAATTAGGTAAACCACACTGCTGGATTGACGGTGTAGGATCTATTTATTATTGTGCTGTTGTGGCTCGTCTTGATGGTGGTCTGTGTGCATAGGTGGGTGTAGGTTTTACATCTTGTCATGCTGCATGGTGTTGTCCCAGTTACTTTGATCCGCTGCGAGTTTTTAAATGAATTATGTTAGAGAGGTTCGGGGGCTGCTAATAGGCAATTACAGGTGGTTCAGGGAAGATATCCTTAAGTATTTCATCTTCACTCAGCAAGGTTTGCAGTTCTTTAATAATTTGCTGGAGGGGTTTTAGCATGGGGATGTAGGTGACAACTAGGGGTGTGCAATCAGTTTAATCTTTTTCCTTGTATTCCAGCAGGTTTGCTTGCTTGTGGTATTTGTATGGCCAGTTCAAATTCTCTGTCAATTTGTCTTGGAGAGTGGCCCTGCTGGATCAGGTTATTCCAAAGTAAGGACAGCGGTCTCTCGTTCTCTCATCAGAGCAGATTTGATGGTAAGGAATTGCCTGGCTGTAGATCAGATTTTTTTTGTATGCCTAGGATGGAAGCTGGAATTATGAAGGTAGCCATCAGTGGGTTTTCTGTAAAGGGCAGTTTGTATATGTCCATCATTAGTGATACCGACTGTGGTATCTAGAAAATGTATGCTGGTGGTGGAGTATTCAATAAGAGTTTTATACAGTGATGAAAATTGCTAAAATCATGGTGGAACTTTGAGGGAGTCTTCACCTTCTGTCTAAATCAGGAATATGTGTGTCACCTATACATCGGAGATAGTGTGATGGTTTATAGGGGGTGTCGTTTCCTCCTACCCTTCATGCCAACAACTCAAATCTTTCTTATACATGTTCCTGTCCAGTCACCTTCTTAGCATTCTTTCATCTTCACATGACTTGTACCCGTCACCCTCCCTTAGTTCTCTCATATCCTATTGTTTATCACTTTGCAACTTTTACAGACTCATCTCAGGGCTTAATTGCTCTGTGTTCCTTTCTCCACTTCTGAGCTTCACACTGCCTACCATTATACCCTTCCTGTAATTCTCTTCTACTATTTTTATACATTGCTCCACAGCATATATAAATACTGCTTGTGTCGCTCAGTTTTGTCATTCACCTGAAGAAGGGACCCGTGAGGCCCAGAAAGCTTGTGTAGAATTCCATCTCTGTACAAGACTCTTGCTGGTCTAATAAAAGGTATCAAACCGGCCAGTCTCCAGATTCACATAACCTCCAATTGCATACCGTGTGCCTTGAGCGAGTCACAACCTCCCCAGTGCTCCAGGGTTGCCCTGAAAACAGGCATTGTGCCTAGTGGACCTTACCCGGCTACCAAAACAGAAAACAAATACTGAGGGATATTGGTGCCAGTTATGAGGCCAAACGCTGAGCTGTTTGCATTTGTCAACAGAACCGAAGTTAGTTGGCAATTCATCTGAAACTTAAGAGGAAGACAGGTGTGTGTGGGACTGTGCCATGAAAGCCGTAATGGTTTTCTGAGTTGTACAATGTAGTGTTAACTGAAACTCCCCATCTTGGTGTGGGCAGGCTCTGAGCCCTGTCCCCGCCCTCCCATCCTCACCCGGCACCCACAGCAGACTGCCAGTCCCACCCCCCACCCCCAAAAAATATAAAGGCATTTCTCCCCCATGGCAGGACCGGGAAGTAAGGGGAGGGCTGTCCTCACCCCACCCAGTGACATATCCAGATGGGCCTAGTGATCAACTCATGGTGAGAAGCGGAGGGTTTCATTTAGCCTGCATCATCCATTTTCTCCCCAAATTCCCCAGCCATGGTAGCATGTAGGCATGTACATGGAGGCGCAGACACCTATAGAACTACTGCCCCTCCCTTCGTGTCACTTGAGGCTGCCGGCACTACCTCCTGACGTCCACCTGGGGGCAGCCAAAGGCCGATACGGTAAACCACCCCTCCCTGGGAGAGGAAAGCGGTCTTCTGGATGCTCAATCCCCCCCACTCAGCGATCCCCAACAAGCTCATTCCTGAACCTGGGTCGCCGATGTGGGGGAAAAAAAGGCACAGAGCACCTCACTGCCACCAGACTGACTAATACAACTTTATTTTAAACAGCAAACTCATTTGATATGTTATATTAAACTGTACAAAATAAAATATGCTGAATTTAAAACATTACCTCAGAAGTTTATGGCAAATGCTGAAACTATGAGTCCACTTAGAGGCTGAGCTTTAGGGCTTGTGCTGAAATGCTTATTGCCATGCGCATGTCATGCAGCCTCTCTGTTACCTACAGTTGTGGTGTGCTAGCTGTACATTATGGGACTAATGTACTGTATTTTATAAAAGATGCATAGCTCGGCCTTTTTCTCTGACATCATAGTGTGAAAACTGGGCATTGTACAAACAATACTTGGAATTAAGTTGCACAACACAAGTTCTCCTATTAAATGTTTGGTCTTGCAACTTAACAGAATGGTTTATTAAATTTTTATCAGACCAGTAAAAACAGGTTTCACACTGTTCACTTGCTTAAGATTTGCTTGCAAAGAAAATCTGCCTTCAGTGGTAGTTTTAATGCACTTTTAATGAAGGGGCTTTGCTACACACATACCCCGTAAGCAGGAAGAGCTGGATTACTAATTATGGTTCCTTTAAGCTTATGTACAAGCCAGTAACAAAGCTGGGACTAAGAAGTGAGATACCTGGAACCCAACATTAAAAACATATTGCTAAAATAAAAATGTTTAGTATACCCTTGTAAACTTGCACCCAATGTGGAGAATCACAAAATACACCCACAGTAATATCAAGTGCAATTTTTAAGCCAAAACTGTCATTTATTTATACTTTATTGGTTATTTATTGCAGAATAGACTGTATAATTCCCTGTAGCGTGACACTGGTCGATTTCATTTTAAATCTTAATTATTTAAAGGAAAACAGTGTAATTGCCACATGGTATAGTCTGTTTGCATCAGTTTTGCACGGACTGATGCAATCAAACAAAACATCTAAAAAATCCACGATGTTGCCATGTAAAACGTTATATTAGTAAAAGATGTGGGGCTGTTTTCATGTAACCTTTCACAAAGCTGCACATCAATTTAGGCAAAATCAGCACAGAAGCTAGTGACAGCTATACATAAACTATGTTTTTGCATTCAGTACTGGATAAAATTCTCCCCATTACCCAGAGGAAAAAAAAAAAAATGACAGAAATCCATTTGAGTTTTTAACAGTTTATTTTTGTTTTTACAGATTTATCCTGGAGATCTTCACGAATCAAAAGGTCCTAGAAATGAAGAGAGAATAGCTAGTTACTAAAGAAGTCAGTTTCACATGGGAAAAGAAAGCATGAAGACAGTAACAACGTAAAAAAAAAAAAAAAAACAGTATTCAGTAATGCTACTGTATTAAATGGGGGTAGCAAGTACTCTACGTGGCACTATCCTAGCAGTGGGGTGAGGCTTCAGTCAAGCATTCAAATTATAGTTCTAAGTTAAAAGAAGTGCTGCACCCCAGTAACTACCTCAGGGATCCAAAATATTCAAATTGTGAAATTCTGCAGAAATATTCAAAAGAATTGCAAAATTCTGGAAAAGCTGATAAAAACATTGCGATGAAAGGCAGAAATGAACTGCAGCACTAGTGAGGAAGCAATCCGTGATTGTCGGCAGTGCCTGCACATGGCAAATGCCTGCAGTTCCTGTAAACCGCTATCTGCAACTGTTGGCAATGGATAGGTGGACAAGACCCAGCACTCAGCTTGCAAAGATCACTGGAGGTCAGCTTCTTCTGCTCAACTAGTATTAAAAATATCAGAGTGAACAGCAATTAACACAGCACAAAGCAGGTTTTGAAGAACCCACAGAACCCAATATTTTGCACCCATGATACAGGTACTTTTGTCAAGGTGGCTAGCCCCCTCCCAATGCGATTTTACTGCTGCATGTCTTCAAGGGGCAGCATTATCCAAGACACGTGCCAACGTAAAATACTATTACAAAGTGAAATTCAAAAACATGATGAGAATTGCAACCAAAAACAGCAAGTGGCCTGGCTAAAATACATCTCTCAGCATTTGCTTTTTAATGCTATGCATTTAAACTTTTCAGTAGCCAAAACTGCATCCAACTACAAAAAATCCAACACTACAATGTATATCGAATGGACATACTATACAAAAATTATATATCATGTCCATTCAATTTACATTGTAGTGTTGGATTTTTAAGCATTTGTTTTGGGTAGTGCTTCCCCCTTTAAGACACAGGACTATAAAATGAGTCAACATGGTGGGAGCAAGCCACCCTGACAAAACATCTGTGACATGGGTGTGAAACACTGGGTGTTAGTGGGTCCTCTCTACTGAGACTTGCTTTTGCATTGTGTTAATTTAGTTTGTTGACCGGAAAAGGAGGACACAGATGGATGCCAACTAGCACTGAACCAGATTAAGCCATCGGTGGTATTTTTAGTGAATGGGGGAAATTTGGCCAGGACACCAGGGGAAAATCCCCTGCTCTTTGAGAAGTGCCATGGGATCTTTTACATCCACCTGAACAGGCAGATGGGACTTCGGTTTAACACCTCACCCAAAAGATGGCACCTCAGAAGTGCAGCACCCCCCTCATGCTGCACCAGTATCAATATTGGGATTTAACCCAAGTGCATGGCGTGGGGATAGAACCCACAGCCTTCTGATCTTCAGGCCTCAGAGGGGAGTGTGCAACCTGTTGAGCCGCTGACACTGTCAAATTACTGTTCACCCCTTGAGCTTTCCGATATTTAATACAGTTGAGCAGAAGAAAACTGACTGCCAGTAATCTCTGCAAGCCGAGTGCTGGGTCTTATACAACTATCCACATAAGACTGGACTTTCAAGTGCCAACATCAAAGCCGGCGGCTGCCGACAGTGCCTGCAAACACAATGCAAGCACATGGCACCAGGCACTGCTTTTTGGAAAGTCCCCACTGCAGTTATATCATTCGTAAGTGTTTAGATGCCTCTCTCACATAAACGTGTTTTAGTCCATTCCAAGGAAGCAAGCCATGGCTAGATGAAGCCTGCGAGGTAGGTGGGGGAAGAGTCAGGTTGTGCCATCAGAACTCCATTAGGAGTCAGGCACCGGGGACAGGAAGGGGGTGTAAACAAAACCCCTATATTTTCCAAGGACTTGTGGGCCCAGAAGCTCCCCCACCCTCAAAGTAACTTCCGGTCTAACTTAGGATTTTGCAATGTGGTGGTGTGCAGACCTGCAATGCCACACTAGAACCGGGCTTCAGAGTAGCTCATCTACCTTACAACATATTTTTAATCTCTCTAAAGGAGATCAATAAAACGAGGGTGTGCAAGGCACTCTGCACTGCATCATGCCTCACTTCCCAAGGAGTGCCATTACCACACAGTAACACATACCCTGCCACATTTTATTGCTTAATTTGCATCAGTAAGATAGTAAAAGACAAAGAACCTCTGTGCACAAACACTGAGGCAAGGGTTACCCCAAAGGGCATTTGGCTGGGAAGCCAAGTTTCAAGAAAATACAAAATCACACATGCCCCCACAAAGTAAGATGACTCCATGACAAAAAGCATCACATTTTCATGGGGGGCCTCCGATTATGTTACCTATTGATCCTTGTCTTCTGTAGCAATTAGCATTTGTTTTGGTTAGCAAACTCACGTGTGCCTTGCATTCCAATATATGCAATGCAGCCCTGTTTCCCACTTCATGGCATCAAAATATAGACTTTGGGGAGGTTGCTGGCTGCTCAGCATGATCTCAGAAGTGAGATCATAGCTGCGTTAAGGTAAATGGTATACTTTGCACAAAAACTCAATTATGACTAGTTTAAGTCCTCGAGCAGGCAGCTCCTTGGCATGAGGTCCAATGCAACGGTAAAGTGCACAGAAGAGGGAAGAAACAAAATAAATGCCAAAATTTGAAAATAAAATACTATTTGCCACTGGTATGTTGTTCAGGGGTTAACCTGCCTCTGTGGTGGCACCTGTACTACAAGCCCTAGCCCATTCTTGGTCCTGGTCCTTGGCATGAGCTGCCTGCCCCAAGGGTGTCAGCTGCTCTTTAAAGTTATTACACAAGATACTGAATTCCACAGCAGACTTCTGGTGCCCTACCCGGGCGGAAGTTAGTGCCAGTTTTGACTGGACTAAATCCAAAGAAAAGCAGCACTAAATCTGCCTGGAGTGAGTGGTATGGTAATCACATTACAGTATTACATACACAGACATGTTATTTTTGCATGTCATTGTACAGCACTGCTGTATTTCTAGCACTGCTGTTGTACTGACCCTGCATCCTGTCCACTACGACACCTCTGGAAGCAAACTGTTCTCAGCCAAGTAGACCTCTCTTGGTAGAATTTATAAATAAATTTACGGGACAGTGTGATCTATGGTTAGTGAACCAGCCTGGGAACCAGCAATTTGCAGGTTCAAACCTCGCTAGAGCCAAATCATCTGTGTGACCCTGAGCAAATCACTTAACCCCTTAGTGCTCCAGTCCACCCAGTTGTGGAAATAGGCAGAAGCAGAACCAACTAGAAATGGGATGCTGCATCTCAGCCAGGCTATTCAGAGTAAATAAAAGATTAAACAAAATCAATAAAAATGGTACTTGTCTCATGAGCTCCAGGACAATGGGAAAACACTCTCCCTCATCTGCACGGATGATCTGGGCGACCACTATACTCAGGAGACTCATTACTGGGATGATCAAATTAACAATGAAAGGGCAGACCTGTGGCCTGTCAGCACAGTGACAGAGCTACTGCTCATGATGCTGGGGACCAGAGGGAAGAGGATCAAGTGTCCCAAAGGACACGCTCCTCTGAGGAAAGAGGGCAGCCAGCTCCACTGTTATACTGCCACCTGGGTGACCACAGGGAGGCAGGGCAGTTTACAGTGGCTTAATGGGCAGGAGGATGTCTGGTGAGTCACAACATACGCTTGTACACCCTCATCGTCCTCGGGAGATCGAGACCAGTAAAGGAAGAAATGCCTCACTGGGGAACCCCATCGATCTAGTCAGGGTGGGAAGGCGTTGGAGCGACAAGGAGGTGAAGGTAAGTCAAGAGGAAGTCAGGGTGGCTGGGTAGACCAAGGCCTGTTGGTTGGAGGGGATAAATCAACACAAACGGGCAGCCCCGATCATTACAACCGGTGCTGAGAGCACAGAACAACTGGTGCTGCCCCTCTCATAATAAACAATGAATGGACATCACAGGGCACCTACTTGGCAACAATACTGTCGTTCTTCGCTAGCCTCAGGATCGCATCATCAGACTCGCCCTAGAAGAAAAAAAAAAAAAAGAAAACAGGATTTAAATTCACATCTTAGAAATGCTCTGTCTCTTCATATCAGCCTCCTCTTTCCTTCTTGTCAAAACACTTACTAACAGATGCAGAAGAGAAAACTCAAGAGGGTCTGGGCTCTGTAGGTGTTTCAATACAACCCCCCTACACCCAGGCAGGCCTATTTAGAACCATTTAAATTATCATTTATGTGTGCCCACTGGAGGGGTGTGAACAGTGCTTTTTATTTATAGCCTTGAAATGAGGTTACAAAACAAAATGGATAAAAATACTGCTAGGGGGCTGGTCCAGCAATACAGTGGTCGAGCCACCACCTTGTAGCCTGGGGCCTAGGTTTGGGAGCAGACTGTCACATGGGTTCTTTTTTTTTTTTTGGGGGGTGGAGAGAGAAGAGGGAGGGAGATAAATTAGGGTAGGACAAAAATCAGTGTTAGAGCTGCTGGTCAATTTGACCACTAGCTTTCAAAATCTGATAATAAAATCCATATTTATAGGGGATGTAATTATTAAAGGCTCAATAATCACTTTGTGAGAAGGCAGCCAGACAGTCTGCTACTTACAGAATCTGGTAGCCAAATTGGGGGAGGGGGACAGGTTGCTTCTACTTGCCTAGACCTGGCAGAAGCACGTTGCAGCACAGTGGAACACTAAGCTGGGGGAAGCAGTCATCTGACAATGAGACACGTGCCTACACATGCATGCAGGGTGCGTCACTGCTGCACGGTCAGCCACCCAGAGACAAAATGGGTAGGAAACACTACCAGTCCTTCACATGCCCCCAAATATTCTGGAGAATGCTGAGGGCCCAGCCAATTCCAATGGCCCTGCCTCTGAGTGTAATCCGTGGGGGATTTAGCAGAAAGAGAGACAAGTCCCAGAGAAGACAGGAGACAGGGCTGAGAGAACAAGGGCCATAGCAGTCCAAGAGGAGACACCAACTTTAAAAAAGGGGTTTCATACTGGTGCAATTAAATTTGCAGTGTAGCCTAGGTTTGTATCCCACCAGTGGCATGGACTCCATGTGACCTTCAGCAAATCAGGTAACCTTCCTGTTATTAACCAATTGTTTCAGAGTCATCTCTCTCAATCTCACTTATCTATGCTCCCCAATAGCTGATACAACGGTTCACAACTTGCAAAGTGCTGCGAGATACAGTGCAAAAGAAGCACTATACAAGACCTAATATCGCGCCAGTCAGCACTGCTCTCTAATGATGCCAGCAACCCAGGTTCAGGAGGAGACTCGAACAGGTCAGACAACCCTCTCCTCCAAGGTGAGCAGGTGGCTTAGTCGTTTTATTACAGCCAACCGAAAGTCATCAGGTGGCAGTACATGTTGGCTGGGAGGGAGTATGCTGCCACCTGGCTCTGGTGGCACATAAAACAGCTTAGAGCATCAGGTCATGTCCAGGGCTGGTGAAACCTTGTCACCCCCCTCCCCCCCGCATGCAAAGGATGAAGTTAGCTGCACTCTCATACCCTACACGTACTGTCTTGCCAACCAGGCTACGTAATTACAGAGGGGACCCTAACTAGAATCGCCGGGGAAGCCTGGTGTCTGGTCTGTCTTCCTTGGAAGGAGCCCCTCGCATAGGCTGTTTGGGCCACCACGACTGGTGGAGAGACCGTGTTAGGCCGAACAAGTGGTTTTGCCAGCTCTGCGGGCAGAGGAAATTATTTTTAATCGGCGCCGAAGGAGCTGGCTTCAGCCTAAGATACGAAAGCCAAGTGATGGCCGGTGTAGAAGCCGAAGTGGGCTTGTGCCCAGTCAAGATTAGCTGTTGCCACAGGAGGTCCTCTTAGCGCCAGAGTTTCCGCCGGAGCCTCTCCTCATCCGAGGACGACCGATGGTGTTGCCTCTTTTTAGAGCGCTTTTGAGCGCGTATGGCTCTTCCTCGGCCTGTGTCGAGCGGGTCCTAGACTTCGATCGAGGTCGGACAGGCAGACTCGGTCGCTCTGGAAGACACTGGCGGGGCCAGTGACTTCCCAGGGTCTGGGACCTTCTCCTTGACGGGGACTCCAGCAGGCTGCACCTCATCAGGGAAAACTAGGACTGGAGCTCTCTCCAAGGGGTTGACCGGAGTCTGCGACAGAGGGTCGATAGGACAGATGTCGATTTCAACGTCGACCAAACCCTCGGTTGGCTGGCTCGACGGAAGGTCAGAAAAGCCAGTGGCCGAAGAAGCGATCTCAACCGAAGTTGAGACCGCATGCTCCTGGGACAGAGATCTCTCCCGTTCTCAAGAATGTCTCCGTCGAGATGAAGACTCACCCGGATCCTTCACCAGCTTACGGGATTGAGAGGAGTGCGAGCCCGCAGGCGCCTCTCCCTTGGTAGGGAGAGACTGGCACAACTCCCGGAAGGAACCCAAGAAAGTGGAGCCCAAGTTGAGCGGAACGAAGAAGCTCCGAGAAGACTCCAGAGCGTGAGCCGCTTCTTCCTGGAATGCCTGCATGCATTCCAATTGCTCGGCAGATACCGCAGCTGCGGAAACCGCCCACCGAGCCTCCTTGGATTTCACCGGAGGGTTCCTCTTCTCCGGCCTCCCCAGTTTCAGGTGTGCGAGACTGTCAGAGGACACTGGGGAGAAAAGCCAAACAGAGATGGCAAGACGAGGTGTCATGGTCGACATCTAGGCAATAGACGCACGCGGTGTGGGGAATCAGTACGTGACATCTTCTGGCCGCATGGGTACTGGCGAAATCCGGGGAGATATTTATCTGCCATGATTGGAGCTGCAAACTTGCGATCGCCAACTCTAACAATTCAAAGTTTCGGTAAAACCAAAGATTTGAAAGTCAGGGCCTGCGAAACGCTTTAGCACAAGGGAGGAAACCTGAATCTTCCAGCGGAAAGAAAGATCTGGCGTAATGGGGCGGAGCCGAGGTATATACCACCCGGGTGGGTGGGAGGAGCCAGCTTGAAGACTTCCGGTGGATCTTGAAGGGGACATGCCAATGAGTGTGGATGAACGGTATCACGTCAATACCGCGCATCAAATTCAGCGTTGTGGTAAGTGCGTAATGAAAGACAGCGTATGACAGTTTAGCGCATACTGCAACAGCGCCCAAGCATAGATCTTTCAACCGCGGCAATTTTGTTTGCGCGGATTTGACATGGAACTGCTATAGCAGAACAACAGCTAGGTGTGCTGGATTATGCATGTCACGGAGTTCTGAGTCGCATTCTTTCACAAAATCAACTGCTCAAAACAGCTCATGCAGCAAAGTGACGTTAACTGAAAATGTAAATATTTCATTCCATACTAGCTCTGCAAAGCACCACAACAGCACTGTACCAGTACCCTAATCTAAGTGATTACAAGCCTACACAAATGACAGCTGCAGTGTTTTCCACTGCCAGAGAGAGAAGTTTATAATACAGCAGGAGAATAAGCACACTGCTCAGAAAACAGATACTGACATCTGCACTATCAATAGCTTCCTGAGACATTCAGATGAGCATAAGGAAATAGAGAATATACCGTCAATGAGCTGGATCTGTTATTGGCACAGAATATGAAGCCAGTACACTGGAGAATGCTTAGTAGTATAAGGAATCAGTGATATGGATGAATCAAATTGAGACTCAATTTGACTGCCTCATGACAAAATGATGAAAGGTGAGAGAACATTAGAATAGTGCGTATAAATGGACAGAAACCACGATGGATGGATACAGCGACAGTAAGAGGAAGGTCAAGTGAGCGAGAATATAGGATGTAGTTTGGCCCAGTCAGTTCCCAACTGGCCATATGGTCTTGTGAGGGCAGTCTATGCCTCTGGTGCCGAAGATCCGAGTTCGGACCTGGTTAGGTCTGTGAGTGTTTTATTTCTGTATATGTTGGGACTTAATTTTTTTTAATTTTACGTTCCTGCTCCCCTGCCATCCTGGATGTTGTCCCTCCCCATCCATGAGTTGCCCTTTCCCAGAATGGCCTCTCCTGAATTTTCCCCAGTACCCCAGTGGCAAATCCCCAGAGATGAATATAATAGAAATGCGGGGGTGGGGTGGGGGCAATGCTCTCGGATGGGGGTGCGGGGAGTAAACTCCCAGCATGAAAAGAATAGCATATCTTGGCCATGAAACAGTTGCTGTGGATTGTTGCTGTTATCGGGTGAGCTGCAGTGCAGCTTGCCATTCTTGTAGTCAATGATTTGCACTCCTCATGTTGCAGTCGCTATAAAATTGTCTCCCTTATCACGTGGAACTGCAGTATAGGAAATATTTCACGGAAGAAAAGCTGCAAATTCTCCTGTATCATTGCAGTGAAGCTGACCTTCCTGAGACTGTAGAAATGATGTCTGCTAACAGAAATTCTTAAAATATGGGTATAGGCAATAAAGCTAACAGAGCAGAGGTACTCACTGAAAAATAAGTATACCAGCTGAGATTGTCGTGATTGAAATTGTACAGTTAAGCTAATTACGGACTGTGATATGACCCGGCTTAAAACATAACCCATGGCGATTTTGTTTGCACTGGATTTGACATGGAACCTGGATGAACATATCCATACTCCTAGAAAAGGGTGTACAGCATCAGCACCAGAGTGGCCTGCTCTCTCTATTTCTAGAGATAGAAAATGTTCACGGGCACCCCCTTCCAGGAGGTCCGGGGGGGGGGGGGGTCCTGATTATATGGCAAACAATGCTGTACACTGAAGACATATATTGTATTTATATGTTTTTGCTACAGCGAAGGACCCAGATGGAAGGGTCTAATTGTTACCAACAAATTAGATGTTTAAAACAAAACAAAAAAAGAAGATCTCAAAAGCTTAAAGGCATTTAATAGGACAGAATTGAAAAGGTTAATAGGAAATGCAGTATCATCTTGGGGAACAACCAGATTATAGACAGGAAACATGTCAAAGAGGGAGAAGAGAATATGACATTTCATTATAAGCCTCGGATGCAAAAATAAAAATGGGTAGACCCTCTAACATTGTCTCTGAATATTAATGGTTTGCACAGTCCAGTAAAGAGGTCGAGAGAGACTCATACAATACCTCAAAAGGGAGAAGCCGGAGGCGATTTTCCTCCAGGAGACTCACCTCTCAGCTCTAGAGCATGGTAAATTTAAAAGGTGGGGGGTTTTCCACAGTAGTAGCCTCAGCACACAAAAGTCAAGACGGAGAAGAGAGGCAGCAATCTTAATAAAGGAGGGGACACCGTTCGAATTACAGAAGTATTTAAAGACAGTGAGGGGAGATGCGAGATAGCCACAGGCCTGCTTTATAACAGACAGGTGACACTGGCCTCGCTATACCTCCTCCTGGGGTCAACCATAACTGCAGCACAAAGGTTTTTTGCACAACTATTGGGGATGCTAGAGGGACAGTTGTTAATGGGCGGAGATCTCAATATAGCCTTAAATCCGTCGTTGGATGTGTCCCGTCTCCCTCACCGTATTACTAACATACTAAAATGCCAGCAGAATAGGCCTAACGGTCTTTCGCGTCTGCTCGTTTGGTCAGCCCCCACCCTGGGAGCTGACCTTGATGCCCCCCTCACCTTCTCTGGCTTCTCCCTTCCCAGTTCTGGATATTCTCGCTGCATTGGATTTTGCTTCCAGAACCCTTCCCCTGTACCTGTCCCCACCCCCTCTTGAACCCCTCAACTGTCCCTCCACCGTCTCTGCCTCCACCAGCCCCCTAGGCAGTGCATTCCATGGCTCCACCACCCTCTCAGTGAAGTAGCACCACCTCCTTTCTCCCCTGAATCTTCCCCCCTCCAGCTTCCACCCATGCCCTCTAGTGGCCCCCTCCTCCTTCCTTCGAAACACCCTGACTGTTCCTCCCGTTTACCCCCTTCATGTACCTGAAGACCTCCATCATGTCCCCCCGGTCCCCTCTCTCTTCCAGTGTGTATATATTTAGCTCTTCGAGCCTCTCCTCACACTATTAATCCATTACAAAAATACTTGGAAGGAACCACAGCATCATTGGGTTGTATAGACCCCCGACGCCAAACCTTCCCCACAGGAAGGCAACACACATACTTATCTCCCATGACAAGAGTGGCGTCCAGACTAGACTATATTTTACCACAGTGGAGCATTTGGACACTATACAGGATGTCTGGCATGGGGCAACCATCTTGTCAGACCATGCCCCAGTCTTTGCTAAATTTGCTTTGGGGGGTGGGGGTAAAAATACATTCTGGAGATTTAACCTGGCACACCTTAGAGATGCCAAGTTTACTCAGCTAGTCCGATAAGTAATCCCCAGAATCATACAGGAGAATGCCAACTCTGAAGTTCCCAATACAATAATGGGAACACGATAAACAGTATTGCGGGGGAGATAATGGCCTATCCCAACAGAAAGGAAAGGGCCAGGGACACACAGCTCAGGCAGTTCCAGATAGAACTGGCTACGCTTCAGTCCTTTTATGCCCAAGGGGACAACTGTAAAAGCGTAGATTCTGAAATTAAAATAAACACAAAAAAGTGTAGATACACAAATACAGCAGCAACTGTTCTACCAGAGAACTGCTTAGCATGAGGGAGGCCCTAGGGGAGCATGTCTATTGGCCAGAAAACTAAGCACAGAAAACAAAGGTGTGTGTTTTGGCAATGGAGGATCCATCCACAGGGACCTTAGCCACAACCCCTCAAGCCACCAGAAAAATAATGGCCACCTACTATACAGAGCTGTACAAAGCAGAGGGTCACCTGCCAACCCCCCCCAAAATCGAGGAATACCTGGGGAAACTACACCTCCCTAAGATAACACAGCAGCCTGCTCAAAAACATAGCCCTGATAGCCAGGGAGGAAATGGACATAATAAAAAAAGCAAATACATTAAAAATCCCCTGGCCCAGATGGATATCCCCTAGAATTCTACAAAAAAAAATAATAAATAAATAAAAAAAAAAAAAAAAAATGTAAAGATCTTTCGTGCCCCCCCCATTGAAGGTCTTGCATGAGGTACAGGAGGGCAAAGCCTTCCCCCACCCCAAATCCTGGCAGTCTGCAGTTCTCACAGCCATCCCCAAACCAGACAAGGACCGTAAATTCCCATCTTCCTATCAACCAATATCGATGTTGAACTTACATTATAAACTTCATATGGCCGTTTTGGCCAGACAGATGGAAAATAGGGTTTTAAATAATTGATTAGCAGTTTTTTTCTTGGGATGATACTAACTGAACAGAAAGTATTCATATAGATTTTCTAGAAGTGCTGTGTTTGTTAAACACAGTGAGACAAGAGCTATGCATTTTCACAAAGATTTAGCACTTTTATGAGCAAAACGCTAATCAATTTTTAGAGTTAAATAAATCCTTGGAAAATATCATAAACCCAGACAAAGTGGGTTTTATATCTCAATGTCATGCACATGGTGCAGTCAGACATACTTTCCTAATAAAAGACTACGCCACCCAGAGATCCATACCCCTCACCCTGTTAGGCTTGGATGCCGAGAAGGCGTCTGACAGAGTGGCCTGGACATTTCTTTGGGCCACCCTGGCACAATCTGCTTTCCCTGAGGCGTTGATAACAGCTTCAAACAGATCTATGCAGCACCCCAAGCCTATCTGAAACTGGATGGTATACGCTCAGACCCCTTCCCTTTACAGAGGGGAACTCGTCAGGGCTGCCCCATCCCCCCACCTTTTTGCCCTTTACCTAGAACCTGTGGCACAAGCCATACGGCTACGGCATGATATAGAAGAAATCCCAATTTTGGAGGGGAGAAGAGGCACTATAAAACCCCACTCTTTGCAGATTATATTTTACTTACCCTAGCCTCACCGGAGATGTCCACACTCAAGGTTTAGGAGCAAATAGTTCTATATGGGGCCCTCTCGGGATACAAAACAAAATCTGCAGAACAGATGTATTGCTGTGCCAATTTACCCCTACAGTGTCTCTGAAAAGAAAATTCCCATTCAATGCGATACCTGGGTATCAAATTGACTAAAAATCCCATACATGAGGAAATGGCAAACTTTGAGCCACTGACTCAGAATCTGATCGAGGACAACAAAAAAAAAAAAAAAAATGAACTCTGCTCCCGCTGAGCTTTTTTGGCCAGAGTTGAGGCAAATAAACAAAATATATTCCCTCAAATTTTATTTATACATGCTTCTCACTGTCCCAAGCCAAATGTATTTTCAGGCTTGGAACAAACGAATTTCCAGATTTATATGGCAGGGCAAACCTCCTAGGATATGGTAATAGAAACACAGAATCTGATGGCAGATATGGACCGCTTCGCCAACCTGGCCTGCCCATTTCCCTACCTAACGGAGAAGCTGCAGATCCTAGTTAACCAACAGTCTACTTCCTCTTACCCCCTGCTAGAATTGCCTTATGTCTGTCCCATGCATTCTTGAATTCCCCCACTGTTTTTAACTACGACCTCCTCAGGAAGGCTGTTCCATGCATCTGCAACCCTCTCTGTGAAGAAATACTTCCTCACATTGCCTCCGAGCCACCCCCCTCCATCTTTAAATTGTGCCCCGTTGTTCTTGCGCATCTCTTTCTAAAAGATGCTACCCTCTTGGACTTTGATTCCCTTGAGGTATTTGAAAGTTTCCATCATGTTCCCCCTCTCCCTCCTTTCCTCAAGGCTATACATCTTAAGCTCCTTTAGTCTATCTTTAAATGTTTTCTGGTGCAAACCCTGCACCATTTTGGTTGCCCTCTTCTGGACAGCCTCCACCCTGTATGTCTTTGCGGAGGTGGAGTCTCCAGAACTATACACAGTACTCAAGATGTTGTCTTACCAACTGCCTGTACAGAATGCCAACAACTTTCCGTTTTCTACTGGTGATGCCTCTCCCTATGCATCCCAGTATCCCCCCAGCCCTCCTTACTGCCTTCTCACATTACTGGCCCACCTTTAGGTGATCTGATACGACTACCCCCAGGTCCCTTTCAATTTTTGTTGCATCCCCCAGTTGTGTACTCTTCTCTGGGTTTTGTTTCTCAGTGCATTAACTTTGCACTTCTTTGTGCTGAATCGAAGTGGCCATACATTTGACCATTCCTCCAACCTTGCCAAGTCCCTTTTCATCCTTTCCACCCCACCTTGTACATCAACTCTGTTGCAGATCATTGTGTCATCTGCAGAGAGACATTTTTCCTTCCAGTCCCTCTAAAATGTCACTTATAAAGACAATGTTGCAACTGCCTAGGGAGCAAGGTAGGCTAAACCTATTAACCTACAGAGATATGTAGAGGCAGTATGGCGCAGTGGGTTAAGGCTCTGAGCTGCAAATCTGGAGACCTGGGTTTGAATCCCACAGCCCCCTAGGTGCATACTGTGTGACCCTGAGCATGTCACTTAACTTCCTCGTGCTCCCAGGTTGCACCTGCAAACAAGCTTTCAGCTTAGTGTGTCTCACCTGGTAAAATAATTGGTAAAAAAAAAAAAAGATATGGAATGGCAGCGCAGCTGTGAACCCTTCTCTGCTGGCTGAATCCCCACTATAATACCCCCTGGAAATCGTTTGAAATTGATTGAAAAGGAATGCTGGATCTAACAGACTATCTCTTTGGGCAACCTCCAGCCCGTCGACACCTGACCAGATTTTCCAAATACACGGCTGCCTCCCTCAGAAACTGGCTGTCCATTCTGCATAAGTTCCTAACACAGCCTGAACAACTTCATTTAGGATCTCTCAGAATACAGAGTGCTCAACAGTTGGTCAACCTCCATAGACACATCCTGAGATGGCGCAGATGGGGACTAAAGCAGGTCTTTCAAATAGCAGGGCCGGTGGGGTTCCACTCATTTGTGAGAGTACAGATACTGTTCGGACTCCCACAGGGAAACAAGGCCATATACCTACGACTAAAATCCCTGATGCTCTACAGGTGGCATGCCTCAGACAGCTAGTTTTGGAATTCACTCGTGAGGGAGCAATCTTAGATCTCGTACTCTCAAATGGGGACAGTGTGAGGATCTTAGATCTAGAAGTGGGTAGCCATCTGGGAACAAGTGACCACTAAACAGTGTGGTTCACAATAAACTCAGCTACAAAGTCAAAACATACAAAAGTGAGGGTACTGGACTTCAGGAGGGCTGACTTTGGCAAGATGGGAGAGTGCCTTAGAAAAGCACTAGCAAACAGGCTAGAAGGAGAGGTGGAGCAACAATTGGGAAACAAAAACTGCCATCACAGAGGCAACAAGCCTTTCTGTGAAGCAAACAAACAAAACAAAAGAAAAAGCCACTATGATTCTCAAAAGAGGTGGCGGGGAAGGTCAGGGAGAAAAAGGCAGCATTCAGGAAGTATAAGGAAATGCAGAAAGAGCAGGACAGAAAGCTGTACAAGTTAAGGCAGAAGGAAGCAGTGAGGGAAGTCAGAATAGCAAAGGCCCAAAGTGAGGAAAAGATAGCCAACTCTGTTAAGAAGGGGATAAAACCTTTTATAGGTACATCAGGGAGCATAGAAAGACAAAGGGAGGAATAGTGAGGCTGAATATTTATTTGCTTGCTTTTGTTAACCGGGTGAGCACACTAGACAACCAAGTGCCTATTTTCAGGTGCGACCTGGAAGATTACAAGGTACATACATGAACATCAGGCAAATACAAGTGGAGGATTACATTACATAAAATTAGCACAACAGGGACTTTACAAGCATCAGATTTCATCAGGCAAACAGTAGTGAAGAGTTGATATAAAGTGATCAGAACACAGGGACACTGTAAAACAACAATACCAAAACATGTATTACAATACAGTATTAAACACTGCAGTCACTAGGAAGAACTGCAGTGAATTCATCGCTCCAGGCAGCAAGTTGTAAGGCTAGCAGTTAGAATAAGGAGGAGTCACAGTTGGGATAGAGTGGGCCCAGTGTGAGAGAAAGGAGTGCACAGTTATAGTGCTCACCCTGTTTTGCCGGTGGGCCTAAATGGTCCTATTTTTATATATGCTGTGAGAACAGGAGGAGTATGAGCACTGTTGTGCTCTGCCCAAGTCGTAATGTTTAGGTGGCATCTCAGTTAGTTGGGGCATCTCAGGCTGAGAGGGTTTGTCTAGTGCAGAGACAGGTGGCAGCCGTTTTGAGAAAAATGCAGAGGGAGGCTTTAAAGCTCTGGTGCGAGGGAGAGGAGCGAGTGCTAGTTGGAAGAGAGTTCCAAACCCTGGAAGCATCATGAAGGCTCGGTCACCCATTTGCGTGGGTTTATAGGTACCAGGAGGGCATAGGGCAGCTGGATCATAGATTGTAGGAGAGTGTAGCAAGAACAAGGGTCTCAGCAAAGCTTTTGAGGTGTGGCAGTCCTGACAATATTGTCAATGAAGTTGCCCACGATATAAGAGCGGTGAGTTTCCGGTGGAAGCCACTCAAGCCGGGTGTAAAGCTCACAGTGGTGTCTGAGGTGGGGGGCTGAGAGCGCAAAACAGCATATGTTGTTGTCGCGTCCCACTTTACTAGCATTAGTTTTGCAACGTGGGCAAAGGTGATTAGTCCGTAGCAAAGCGTGGGTAGGACCCCCCCCCGGCTAGAGCAAGACGGGCAGCTGGAGCTAAGACGGCTTTTTGCTCTGTAAGCCTGATCCAGCTTGCAGTTTGAGGCCTTGCATGTATTTGTATGTGCAGGTTCATATCCAGCTGCGGGTCAAGGGTTACCCCCAGGTACTTGACCAAGCCTGTGACAGTCAGTGGTGACCCATCAGCCCTGGAGATCTGTAGTGAATCCGGGGCAGCTTTTAACATGGTTGCTGAGACAAATAGCAAGGCCTGCGTCTTCTGTAGGTTAACAAGTTTGTGGTCGAAGTCTGAATTTAGTTTGGTGTTAATGGTGGCGATGTCCTGGGATTTGGCAATGATGACTAGGTAGTCTGCATACAGCACTGAGAACCCTAGAGCCGGAGCCAAGGGTAGCTCATTTATGAAGAGAAAGAACAGGAGAGGCCCCAGGACAGAGCCCTGGGGGACTCTGCAGTTAACCTGGGCAGGCTCAGACACGACCTTGCTGAATTTGGTATACTGATGCCTGCCCGTGTGGTAATTACTGATCCATGCAAGAGCCGGGGAGGAGAAGCCAAGTGACAGAGAGGAACACAGTAATGTGTGGTCAACCCGATCAAAGGCTTTTGAGAGATCAACAAAGATGGCCCCGGTCAGTTCACCTTGGTCAACAGCAGACCTGATCTCTGAGGTAACAACTGCTAGGGCCATGGAGGTGCTATGCCCCTTTCTAAACCCATGTTGTGCAGGGGAGAGAAGGTTGTGGGTCTGTAGGTAGTGGGTGACCCGAGAGGCTGCTACCTTTTCCAGGAGCTTGCTGATCACTGATAGGATTGCAATGGGACTGTAGTTCTTGAGGTATTGTGTGTCCCCTTGCTTGGGTACAAGTATCACCGTGGCCATCTTTCAGAAGTCCGGGACTATGCCTGAGGTGATCGATGCGTTGACATGGGCTATGGGCCGGGCTAGTACTGATGCCCCTAGCCTCAGCAGCTTGGGCTCCAGGCAGTCATGCCCAGCTCCAGTGTATGGGGATAGACCAGCAAGCAGCTTCTGGGCCTCCATGTCTGTTACTGCCTTGAGGTAAAAGGGCAGTAGGGGGGTTGTCCTTCTGGGTGAGGAGACCCGGCCAGCAGGGTAGTGCAGCAGTTTGGGTAAAGCAGGCAAGTCTGTGAACTGAACGTTGAAGGTATTGGCAATAGTGAGGGGGTTGCTGCAGTTAACCCCGTCAATGAGCATGTCAGTGACCTGTGCTCTCGTGGCCCCACCCACCACTTTCTTAATGCTCTGCCAGAACAGAATGGACGGTGGGTAGGCAGAGGGGGACACTGAATGAATACTTCTGCTCAGTATTCACAAGAGAAGGAGGAGGTGCCTAATCCAGTTAATAGAAGCACTCTGGCTTTTTTTTTTGGGGGGGGGGTAGATCCCAGTACTTTCACAGAAGGTTTCTGAAAGAACTCTTAAAACTGAAGGTGGACAAAGCAATGGGGCCTGACTGAATTCACCACAGAATTATAAAAGAATTAAGGGGAGAACTAGTGAAACCATGGACTACCCTTTTTGACAAATTATGGGAGGATGGTGTGGTACCATAGGATTGGATGAAGGCGGATGTAATTCCCCTTCACAAAAGTGGGACCAAGACAGAGGCAGGAAACCACAGACCTGTCAGTTTGACCTCTGTGGTAGGGAAAGTGAAGGAATCACTTCTAAAGGAAAGAACTATTGAGTACCTAGAGGCCAGTGGGCCACAGGACCCAAGGCAGCATGGGTTCACAGCGGGAAGATCATGTCAGACAAATCCAATTGATTTCTTTGACTGGGTAACCAAAGTAGTAGACCAGGGAGGGGCTGTGGACATGGCCTACCTAGACTTTAAGAAGGCATTTGACAGTCCCACACAAAAGATTAATAGTCAAATTAACCACCCTGGGCCCGGACAACAGGACACGAGGTAACTGTAAATGGAGTCTACTCTGAAGAAAGAGGGGTTACTAGTGGGGTACCGCAGGGTTCAGTCCTTTTTAATGTCTTTATAAGTGACACTACAGAGGTACTGGAAGGAAAAGTATGCCTGTTTGCAGATGACACAAAGATCTGCAACAGGGTTGATACATAAGGAGGCGTGGAAAGGATGAGAAGGGACTTGGCAAGGTTGGAGGAATGGTCAGAAGTATGGCACCTTGGATTCAATGCTAAGAAGTGCAAAATAATGCACATGGGAAACAAAAACCCAGGGGAAGATTACACAATGGGGGGGAGGTAGTAACACCAACAAAAATGGAAAGGGACCTGGGGGTAATCATATCAGATGACCTTAAGGTTAGCAAGCAATGTGAGAAGGCAGTAGGGAGGGCTGGGGGACACTGGGATGTATATGGAAAGGCATCACCAGCAGAAAACAGGAAGTTGTTATCCCTCTGTACAGACAGTTGGCGAGACCCCATCTGGAGTACTGCGTCCAGTTCTGGAGACCCCATCTCCACAAGGACAGACACAGGATAGAGGCAGTCCAGAGGAGGGCAACGAAAATGGTGCAGGGTCTGCAAGAGAACCCATATGAGAAGAGACTAAAGGAGCTTAATATGTATACCCTTGAGTAAGATAGGGGGGACATGATAGAAACTTTTAAGCACCTCAGTGGAATCAGCAAAGTCCAAGAGGGTAGCATCTTTCAGAAAAAGATGTGCAAGAACAAGGGGACACAATTTGAAGATAGAGGGGTGCGGTTCAGGGGCAATATGAGGAAGTATTTTTTCCACAGACAGGGTGGTTGACATATGGAACAGCCTTCCCGAGGAGCTTGTGGGGTCTAAAACAGCGAATTCAAGAATGCATGGGACAGACATAAGGCAATTTTTGTGGGCAGTAGGAAGAAATAGGCTGTTGGTTAACTAGGACCTGCAGCTTATCCTGTAGGCAGGGAAATGGGCAGACTAGGTGGGCCAAGCGGTCCTTATCTGCCGTCAAAGTCTAGGTTTCTATGATGCAGTCTTCAGAGGAGGCTTTGTCGGCCATAGCGGAGAAACCTCCATTATTAATACAGCTGGTGCTCTCGCAAATGAGGGGAGATGCCACGGCCTACCTAATAAGTAGGCTATATATAGCATTAAGTGAGAGAAACTCTTACAACTGTGAACATCAGGGAAGCATGGGAAGAGTGCTTTCGGAAGCAGATTGGAATTTCTATGCACTCCCAATGCTCCAGGTCTCCAGTTCTCCCTACTGGAGGGAGTATGTGTGGAAATTACGTAGCAGGTTCTTTAGAACCCCAGTAAAGGTGGTGAAATATGACAGCAGAATGCTGGAGGGGTTGTGGCACTGACAAAGCTGACCAAAGGCATATTCTATGGGACTGTCCACTTCTAATATGTTATTGGAAAGACATAACCAGAGAGATAGGACATATCCTGGGTTGCCCGGAATGGATGTCCCCTGTGTACATCCTTACGGCAACTTCCCTCCAAGGACAGAAAGTCAGTAAGGCCACATATGCCCAGACTCCCCTTTGGCTCTTAGCAGCCAAAAAGGTGATAAGGCATTGGGGTACCACAACCCCCTCACCAAAGAGGAATGGGTCAGCCTAACCAGAGAGATATATGCAACAGAAAAAGCTATTAGCCCACATGAAAGACAAAGCAAACAAGTTCCAAGACAGGTGGAGTAGATGGGCAAGATACCAACTAGATACATATCCGGACTTTGTCCTTTGACTGAAAAAAAAAAAAAAGGGGAGAAAATATGTTATATGTAATAAAGGGGTCATCTTCTTACATGCAATCGTTTGCTCTATAGAAGATACATGCTGCAGTTGAGCGTTTTGTTTTTAAAGCTTCGATTTGTTTTTAGTGGTGGTATTTTAGCTGCGTTGTTTTATACTTTAATCGATTTGTTTAGACGCGTTGGTCTCGCCGATTTGTTGGCCTTCTAACTCTGGATCCAGGATTGTGGAGGATTTGTGAGTTGCTGTGTAGCGTACAGCCTCCCTCGCTTTCTGACTGTGGTTGAGCACTGACGCCGCATTTCCATCTTCAAGTTGCCCAGCCCTGGTAATTGGTCGGGCGTCTAGCATACAGATTGGCATGAGCTGCGGCATCTGGTGCAAATGTTGGTAATGCTCATTCTCGAAGCATAGGACGGTTGGTTTATTCTGCAGTCTGCTCGTCCAGTGTTAGATGAGCTGGTGATTTTGGATCTTACACGGAACGGACTTTTCTGCTACGAGGGTTTTGGACCTACCAGTCTTTTTGGATTTTTCATCCCCACCCTGGATTACTTTATCTGGTCCGTGAGTACCGTGGCCGGGGTCTACACTGGATTCTGGCCTGTTTTTTGGTCTTTTGCCTTGAACTTGTTATTTCTGGGAAGGCTTCCGTTTCTGAGGAAGGTGGAATTCTTAGTGTTTCTTGGTAGTGGTCTTGGACTACTTTGTGGGTTTTTGTCTGGATTTGGGGACTTTTGCATTTATTTCCCTATTATTACCACCCTATTTGGTGAATCCCGGCTCTCTGGACTGTAGTGATGCAGAGGTGGGGCATCCATCACTGGGGAGTCAGTGGGTGGCGGTCCTTTCCTCTAGGGAACTCCGGGGAGCCCATTTTGTTGGGCTCCATTGGGGTCTCGTAGTAACTGCTGTAGCCTGGTGGTAGGCTGGGGATAACCTTTTGGGTTTTAGTAAGGGGAATATAGCTAGTCCCGAAGATATTTCAGTGCTTCCTTCAGTGAACAGACTATTTTGAGACTTAAAACTCCTCTGAATCAGAGAGAGTGTTTCTGGGGGTTTTAGCCGCTGGATATGTTCTAAACTTTGGCTCAGCTTTCCCATCACCAACATCCTTTCAGAATCCCTGTGCCTTTTGGAAGATCTGGCAGTGAGAGTGCCCAGGACTGGGATTTCCTGACATTTTTTCAGTGACCTCACTACAAACATTGTGTGTTAATTCTGATTCTTCAGGTTTTGTTATTTTTATTTTTGTATTATTTTCCAATTATACCGTAGCGAGTACCATTTTGTTCCTCCTGGCTACCATAGTGAGAGTATGGGTGTAGCCGGGGTTGGTTTATTAGTTTGATTTTACTTGGTGGCACCAGTTAGTGAGTTCCTGGTTGCCTGGGAGTTTCATTTTTATTTATTAGTTATTCTTTTATCAGTTTTATATTTTATTTTGTTGTTTTTGGATTTTGGGTATTTGTTACGTAATTATTTTTGTCTAATATTTTTTAGGAATTTTTATATACTCAGACTGCAACTGTATCATTGTTTTAGGAAATTAGGATTCTTAGTGTTGTATTGCCACAGTCTGGTGGCATTTTGTGGAACGTGTCTGCTTGCTCCCCCAGTCCTGTGCTAGTCAGCCTCCTCTCTCCATGCCCTCCGCCCATCCCCCCCCCCGCTGCCCACTCCCATCTACCAGTGCTGTTGAGCATTGGGGACTGCTCGCAGGGGTGGAGGGCAGGGGCGGGTTGGGGGCACGGATGTTGGAGCTCGAATGAGCAGGTCTCTCCCACAGGAGTGGCTAGGACCAGAAGACGCCCTGGGGCGAAATGGTGCCTGGAACTGGTGATCCATGTCTAGTCCCCATACCCAAGGGCACCTCCTCTTTGGGTGGGCAAGTAGCTGGGATGGCTCACAAACATCGTCCGACCCGGGCGTTGTTATGCAATGCCAGATCCATTAAGAACAAAACTGTACTTATTGCAGATTTTGTAGGAACAGCGGATCTTGTTTGCCTCAGAGACTTGGTTAGATGGAAATGCTGCCCCAATTTTGGAGGCAGCTATTCCTCCCGGGTACTCTGTGATACATCACCCGAAGTTGGATCGCAGTGGTGGATGGGGGTAGCGGTCTGTTTCAAGACCGAATTGGGCCTCACTGGTGTACCAGTTGAGGAGGCTGAATCATTTGAGTGCACAGTGGTAGCTGGTGTGGGGTGCAGGATAGCTCTCATTTACCATCCACCAGGGGATGAAAAGCTGTTCCTGCAGGAAGTAGCAGACTTCGCCACCGACATGGCACTGGAGTCGCCCAGACTGATGGTTCTGGATGACTTCAATGCCTGGGTCAATGATGAATCCTCGCTTTTTGGACACTTCCTCCAGTTGATATCACTGGGCTTCAAACAGGTTGTTTCCTCAGCTACTCATAATGATGGTCACTCCTGATCTGGTCTTCCTCCTGGGGATCGAGGCCTCCGATATGGGGGTGGAACCTGTCGGTTGGTCTGATCACTACACCGTGAGGTTCAATTTTTCTGCCTCCCTGAATAGGTCTGCCCCATGGAGGTGGTCAGTTACCACCCTTTGCGGGACGTGGTCCCTGAAGACCTGGCGGCGGCGATTGACCTCTCTGTGTTCAGTGAGACCAGCATAGGTCCAGAGCAGTTAGTCATAGCCTATAATTGGGCTTTCTCTTCAGCTCGACTGGATTGCTCCTGTCCGTGTTCGCCCCCCTTCCGCTTCGCCCTCAGGCCCCATGGTTTGACTGGTCTGAGGGAGTTGGAGGTTGGGACGCAGGTTAGAACGTCGCTGGCGGAAATCAGCCATGGATGCCTACCATCTTATTTTGTTCGAGCATTATCAAACTCTTATCAATCAGCGATTCCCGTGGCAAGAAGGCAGAATTCCTGTCCATGGAAATCGCTGTTGCTAGTAATTGACCGGCTCAACTCTTCCGAACTGTGGACAGGCTGTGCAACCCAGCATGTCTGCAGCTCAGTCAAGCTTTTTCACAAATGAAGTGTGATGAGATCGCTCGATTCTTTGCGAATAAGGTGGCAGACAGGCAGGAGATCCGTCTGTTCCGTTCTATGGGAGATGCAGTTGGTCGGCGCTCGGTCACTTTGCCCGGTGTTTCCTGGAGTACCTTTGACCTGCCGGAGTTAGTTGACATGAGTATTGTCCATGGGATGCGCCCCACGTGCTTTAGTTTAGACCCAGGCCCTACTTCCCTAATTTCAGGTTGTAGTGATATTGGCCCGGTCTTAGCTCAGATTGTCCAGTGCTCCTTGGAATCTGGCGAGTTTCCAGGCTCCCTGAAGGAGGCAGTGGTGACACCTCTTCTGAAGAAAGCTTCTTTGGACCTGGAGACTCTAGCGAACTACAGACCCATCTTGAACCTTCCTTTTGTGGGAAAGGTTATCAAGAAAGCGGTGGCAACTCAACTGGAGAACCATTTAACCATCTATAATTTATACAAACCTCTCTAATCGGGTTTTCGTAAGAGGCATAGTACCGAGACTGCTCTGGTCCGGGTGCTCAATGATCTCCTGATTGCGAGAGATCGGAAAAACCGTTCCATCTTGGTACTCCTTGATCTCTCTTCAGCTTTTGACACTGTGGACCATGGGGTCCTGCTCGAGCGCCCAAGGTCCATCTGTGGGCCGACTGGAACAGTGCTCAGATGGTTTTCATCTTTCCTCACCGGTAGAACCCAGAGAGTTCTCGGGAATATTTTCTTCAGAGTTTTTCTCCCTGCCTTGTGGGATGCCTCAGGGCTCGATGCTGTCCCCCATGTTTGCAGTGTATATGCTGCCCCCTCGGAGACACTGTAAGATGGTATGAGCAGAAGTTTCACTGCTATGTTAATGATACCCAGCTCTACCTGTCTTTTGCCCCCGACCAGGTTTGTGCTCTCTCGGTATTTAACAGCTGCCTCGTTGAAATCCAAGATTGGATGAATTCCAGAGGGGTTAAAGTTGAACGCAGGAAAGACTGAGGTTTTGGTGGTGGACCCGGGTCGCAGGACAGAGGGGTTGATGACTGATTTGCCCTCTGGTTTATTTCTGGGGGGGCGCTCAGATCCTTACCTCTGAACGGGTGTGTGACCTGGGAGTGATACTTTACAATGGGCGACCCTTTGTCATCAGGTTAGTCTTTTACCATCTTAGGAACAGTGCCAGGATTAAGCACCTCGTTCTATCCAGTGATTTGCCCATTTTGGTCCATGCCTTTGTGACCTCGCACCTTGACTATTGTAACTCCCTTTACTTAGGGCTTCCTGGGGTTGATATCTGCCGCTTGCAGCTGGTGCAGAACGCTGCTGCACGTTTATTAACTGGGGTATCAAGGAGATCTCATATTACCCCAGTGCTGTGCGATCTGCACTGGTTGCCGGTTCAGTGGCGGATCACCTTTAAGGTAGGTTTGTTAACCTACAAAACCCTACACGGACTGGATCCTGACTACTAAAAAGAGCTTCCGATTCCCTACACCCCTGTGTGACAGCTCCGCTCGGCTGATGAAGGGTTGCTGGAGATTCTGAGGGTTAGTTTGAAGTCATCTGGGGCTCGGGCTTTTATGTTTGTTGCTCTAACCCTCTGGAATTCTCTGCCACGTCGGCTACAGGAGTATAGGACAGTGGGAAGCTTCAGGCAGGCAATGAAAACTTTTCTATGGAACAAAGCTTTTCCTGATTTTCTATGATTTTATCCATATTTATGAAGTGCCTTGACATTCTGAAAAGTACTATATTAAATAAAGCTATTGTATGACCAGCCAAACTTGACTGAAGCAGCTTAAGTAATATAAGGACTTGACCGGATCATATCGACTATCGAGAACAACAAGGAGAAAATGAACTCCCAGGAGAAAACTTTCAATCAATAGACTTTAAGAGAATTAGTATCCCCAAGAACTAATGAGTAAACAGACACTAAAGAGAGAAATTGGTTGTCTGCGATTTAAGAACGATCCGAAACTCATGTACTTACTAAATCAAATCTGTATGTATGAATCTGAAATGCCTAATTTGTCTGAGACACCTAACAAAAAATATTTTATGAAAGGGTTCTGAAAGGGCTGACTGCCCTCAAAGATAGAGAAGGCCCCAGGACCGGGGGGGTGCACATTAGAGGATACTCTGGGAATTAGCAGTGGAGCTGGCTGAACCACTGGTATGTCTGTTAAACAGCTCCCTTACGTCTGGGGAAGTTCACGGGATTGGAAGGTGGCAGACGTACTGCTTTATAATTAAAAAAATTAATATGGGGGAGGAGAGAAGACAAGGAGCAACCAGGGAACTACAGGCCTGTCAGTCCATCCTCTGTATCAAGGAAACGGATGGAGTCACTCATCAAACAGGACCTCAGAATACCTGGAGAGCAACGGGCTCCAAGATAATAAACAGCATGGTTTTGTGGCAGAAGATCTTGTCAGACTAAACTGACAGTTTTCTCTGACTGGGGGACAAAGACAAGGGCCACACTGTGGATCTGTGCTTTGACTTAAACAAGGCTTGACTCAGTACCTCACAAACGACTGATCAAGAAGATGGAAGACCTGGGTGCAGCTAAACCCAGTGAACTGGGTGGGTAACTGGCTCGATGGGAGGCAGCAGAGGGCAGTGGACAGTGGGGTTAAAAATCAGAGGACAGGGAGGTTATGAGTGGGGTTCCACAGGGACTGATTCTGGGGGCTGTCCTTTTCAACATGTTCATTAGTGACACTGGAGAAGGAATCAAGGGCAGGCTGTCTCTCTTCATAGATGACAAAACTATGTGGGAGGGTGGACACTGATGAGGGAATAAGAAATGCAGAGAGACTTACAAAAGCTAGAGAGGTGGTCAAAGGTTTAGCAGTTAAAATTCAATGCTAGTCCCCCTACTCTCTGGAAGCCCTGCTAAAACTAAACGAATATGGAGATTTACTAAAAGAAAAAGCAGAATATGCTATTTTGAAAACCCAATCTAAATATATTGGTCAAGGGGAAAAAGGCTGGCAGAATGTTGGCTCTTCGTTTACAAAAAGCGGAGAGTTTGAGGCCGATTCCGACATTACAAGTGCCGGATGGAGCTATTAAAACTTCACCAAGGGATAATACTCAGGTTTTTTAAACGTTCTATAGTACGCTCTATAGCAAGTGCCCTTCTCCGGCACCCCTATCGAACACCTTAAACTACTTAGAAGGCCTGAATCTTCCCTGTTTACAAGCTCATCATAAGTCACCTCTCACTTCTCCCATCACACTGTCGGAAGTGGAAGAGGCGATTGCAAATTTAGCACCAGACAAGTCACCTGGGCCGGATGGCTTCCCATCCAACTTTTATAAAACCTTCTATAAAGAATTAGCCCCTCTTCTTAGACTCTACGAATATATGTTCATTGCAGATACTTTAGATCCCACATTATTAGAAACCACGATAGTACTAATTCTCAAACCAGACAAACCACCAAAAGACCCTGCCAGTTATCGCCCCATTTCTCTTCTAAATTGTGACATTAAAATATTAACAAAGATCTTAGTCGCTAGGATTAAAAAGATTTGGATTCACTTGTTGAGCCCAGAGCAGGTGGGGTTTGTGCAAGGCCGCTCTCCGGCTGATCACCTTAGAACCCTCTCACACATTTTTCAAACTGCCCAAACCTCACAGATTCCCATGGCTCTAGTCTCACTAGACGCTGTAAAGGCTTTTGATAGAGTCAACTGGGACTTCCTTTGGGCAACGCTTGCAAAAATGGGCTTTCCAGCCTCTTTTATTCGATGGATTCAGACGGTATATAGGTCTCCTTCGGCAAGAATTTATTGAAATGGGGTTTTCTCTTCTCGGTTCTATCTCTTTACTGGCACTAGACAAGGATGCCCCCTCTCCCCCTTCTTATTTAATCTGTATTTAGAACCTCTTCTCAATATTAAAGCGATCTCCACATGTTCAGGGCTGTTCTGTACTACAGCAATCACTGACTCTCTCAGTGTACACTGATGATATCCTGCTTCAACCAGCTTATCCCGAAGCATCTTTAACCCATGCTTTACAGATCATTACACAGTATGGCCTTCTGTCCAAATACAAGTTGAATCTAGCAAAAACAGAAATATTTCCCTTAAATGCTCTCACACATAAAGCTAACTTCACCAGATTCGGGATGAAATGGTCCCAACACTCAAATATCTAGGAATACATCTCACCAAGGACCCAGTGTTACTCAGGAAACTTAATCTGGATGATCTGATGACAAATATTCAACAAGATCTTCAAAGATGGGCTAAACGTCCTCTTTCCCTATGGGGTCAAATTAGCATCATTAAGATGAATGTTTTGCCTCGCCTTTTCTATCCTTTAAGCTTACTGAATCTCTGGCTCCCTTTATCTTATCTATGCATTTTCACTCCACCCTCTCCAAATTTGGTAAGGTAAACTCCCCAGACATTCCTTTCTTAAGCTTTGCCTTCCTAAAGATATGGGAGAACTTCGTCTCACAAATTTAGTTTTCTATTACTGGGCTAGTCATTTGTTCAAATTGGGGAGATGGCTCCCGCCCAGGGATATTGACCCTCCTCTTATCTGGCTTCAACTTGAGAGACTAATATTAGAAAAGAATAATCTCTACACATCGATTATCTTCTACCTCTCTAACTCGGTTTTGCCTATTTCAATACAAAACTCTGTTATTGGTACCTCCCTCAATGCTGGCACTATCTCAGAATATCCCCCAAGAGTGATATGGTGCAGCCCCTTGCATCAAATCCTAATATCCGGTTAGATGGTTCAACGATTTCATTAGAATGGCTTCCTCAACTACAAGGGGTCCTGATAGAGAATTTTTATTCTCACGACTCTTCTTTCTTCTCCAGAAATCATGGCCAGATTTAAAGTACCCAATAAAAGTATTTTCAAAGTCTTTCAGCTGAGGCACCTTATTAATAGTTTTGGTACTGATTTCCGGGATTCTCATGTTAGGCCTTTTCTTTCTCAATTGCAGGGATATGTAAGTAAACCCCATGGGATTTCAATGATATATTCATATTTACTTGGTCTCAAATTCCCGGATACCCTTCCGGGCTCCACAGTATGGACTTCTCTTCTGCCAGCTATCACCTCCAATTGGTCCCAAATCTGGAAAGATCTACATAGATATCACACCCAAGATAGGTTTAAGCTCACTCAATATCGTATATTAAATAATATGTATTGTACACCCGTCAAATTAGCTAAGTTGGGGAGGCTTCCTCTCTCCCAGTGTTCCAGATGCACCCAATTTGAAGGGAACCTGATACATATCTTCTGGTACTGTGAGACAGTTGCCCCTCTGTGGCATACCATTCAATCCAAATTAGACCCATTATTAGGTTTGGATGGTTTGTTTACCATAGAAATATGCATCTTAGGTATGTATTCCAGTGTTGATAGTCAAGAGCGTAGATTCCATATGACACTAACTTCAATGGTGGTCAAGAGGTTGGTACTTAAGCACTGGATGGACCAATTGACCATAACATATGCTGAGTGGCTGAAGGACTTATCAGCTTGTTTCAACACTGAGAGACTGATCGCGAGTTCTCGCAATCGTATGGACTCTTAATAAAAAAATGGGGTAAACTATATGCTTTATATTTGCATCAATAATTACATTAGATATGTCTCTGTAGCACTCGGTTATGTTATCTACAATATTGTAATTAAGCTGCTTGAGGTTTTATCTTGTCCTTGCAATGTTGGTTTAGGTGGGCACACTCTGGGAGGGATTGTTCAATGGTGGGGAGGGCTTTGGGGCTTTCTTTATCCTTCCATAGTATGGATAAAATTTTCCGTGGATACTCATGATTGTTTGTCCTAGCTATTGCATAAATGAAGATATCTGTTGATACTTCGTATTTTATAAACTCAAAAATATTAATTTCAAAAAAAAATTTCAATGCTAGAAAGTGCAAGGTAATGCACCTAGGGGAAAAGAACCCCAAGACAGAGCACTTGATGGGAGGAGAGAGACTCCGCACTATAGTGCAGGAACGGGATCATTAGCAACTCACTTAAGCAATCGATTCCATACAACAAGGCCTACAGCAAAGCCAACAGGATACTGGGATGTGTCAGGAGGGATACCGATAGAAGAGGTAATACTAATTCTCTTCAGATACCTGGTGAGGCCTCATCTAGAGTACTGTGCCCAGTTCTGGAGTCCTCACCTCAGAAAAGGTAAGGATCGGTTGGAGACAGTGCAGCACAGAGTAACAAAAATGATTAAGGGGCAGCAGGGGCAGATCCCATGAGGAGTGCCTCAAGGCACTAAATATGTACTCACTGGAGACCAGAAGGGAGAGGGGAGCTATGATACATACTTTCAAGTTCCTTAAAAGGAATTAAAGTGAACTGCAGCGAACTATTTAGCCTGAATACCAATTAGCAGTCATGTGGACACGAGTAGAAACTAACAGGAGGTAGGTTCAGGAGAGATGCGAGAAGTAATACTTTATGGAAAGGGTGGTGGAACTTTGGAACAGTCTGTTGGCTGAAATGGTGGGTCTGAAAACAGTCAGGGGATTTAAGCAGGGCTGGGACATGATGGGAACAGTGGTTACCAAGGGCGACAAGACCAAGAAGAACAGAGAGTGGACGGGGAGGGTTAGTACCCTGGAGGAACAGTAGGTTCCAGGGATTATAGGGAACTTGGGCAGATTGGATGGACCTCTGCTCTTTTTCTGCAGTCATTATCTGTTACCACCATGAGACCCCTTTTAAGTGATAGCCAGGGGAAGGGGGAGTCACTCATCAAGCACAGCATTCTGGGGCTGTGGTTTTAGAGGAAGACACCAGGATGCTGTCACAGCAAAAGGCTGAAGGATTTTTTTTTTTTTTTTTTTTTAAATGAATGTCGGCTTCTGAGAAGGACCCAACAATGAGATGATAAAAAGTTGGTTGCGTCACAAACTAGCAGCAAGCAGAACATTTAAGTATTTTTTTTCTTTATTTTAAAAGTAGCCATATTTTTCTTTTTGTGTGCACTCATTAGATTGTCAATCCAACAGTGTTATGTGTAACGTGAAAAGCAGTGCTTTACATGAAAGCAGACACATCTAGTTCCGTTCTTCCCACTATATCAGCATGTGACCCATCTTATCACAAGTCCAGCTGCCAGACTGCTAACATGTACCAGAAGTTACCAATCAAGCAGCAGAAGACTGTCTCTTCTTGGTTACTAGTGATGTCAGTCAGTGAGGTTACAACACTGTTGATGTATAAAGAGGAACTATGTCACCCTCCAGGTGGAGTTCTGTTCCACACATCACATCTAGTACTGCCAGGCAGAAAATCTAATTAGCAAAAAGAAAAACACCACGTACAAGTGATCGCGGACCATCTTCGAAAGTTGCTATTAATTTCAGGCAGGAACACTTATCACTTACCTTCCTAGTCCATGAGAGCAACCTTAGAACACTTTTTGAAGGAGTGAGGGCACCTCCTTTTGTTGCACGACCATCCAGTGATGGCCATGGGGAAGAGGATGTCATGCAAAAAGAAGTGGGTTCCTTTACAGAACAGCCTATATGTTGGCACACACATGCTAACTTGGTGCTGAAGTTTCAGGTGCACAGGGCTGGTCTCTCTGCAGAAGCACACCATGTGGGTGGGATAAGGGATCAGGCTCTGGAGCAAAAAAGTAATGGGGGGGGGCCTGGAATAGATAATACCCCTCATTCCACCATGCTCAACTGAGCTGCCAGGCCAGACTCATCCTCGCTGGCTCCTCCCTCTGAGACCCTGGGCTTGCAGAACAAAGGATTCTACTTGGAGGCCTGATCGCCTCTAGGATACCACCTGCAAGGGATAAGCCACAGGTTACCTGCCTGGGGGCTAGAGTTAGGAGTGTATGAGTGAAAGCAGGAATGGAATGTCAGGCACCAGGGGCTCCATGGGAGGGGACGATTACACTGAGGGAACTGGATGGAAGTTCCCAAGTTGGGTTCAGAGAGGTGCAAGAAAAGTATGAAAAGGGGGGGCACACATACGTACCATCTCACCTAGTGGAAGCAACATATTCTCCCCCCCAATGTAAAGTGCTTTGGGCATAGTACATATGAACAGCACAATGTAAAACCAAGTACTTTTTTGTTGCTGATTAGAACAGAGGTTAAAGTGTCAGAGGACACAAGAAAATGCTTACCATCCTACGGATAGCCCCACATATTGCGTAGGTTTTAAACTGCCCACTGAACCGACCTGTGGCCTTGTCAACCTGCAGAGAAAAAGAGTGTAGTCTCGGGTTGCTGTTGTAGTCACGAAACCTTAAGACAAAAAAAAAAAAAAAAAAAAACACACACACACACACACACACACACACACACCCCACCCATCTAGTCCCCCGACCCTTCGTACTGCACACCAACCCTGCTTCCTGGATTACCACCTACTACTATGCAGCTGCTGCTTTCCACCCAAACCCTGGCCATGAGGGAAGACCAAACCTCTGTGGGACCCCACTTGTAAGCCCTCATCTTGGGAATATGTACAGACACACACACACACACACACACACACACACACACTCTAATGCAGTTACACACTCATTAGTGGTTAACTGCAGAGAACAGTTACAACACAGCACCTGCTCTAGCACTATTAAATGGGGGTGAAGCTGACCCTCTACGTCGAATGTTAAGCGTCCACCAGAAAATCCCAAGGTCAGAAATTTGCTGCAGCATCTTTATATTACACAACACCTTTCCCAATGATACAAATGTAAACCTTTGAACATGAATAGTCAGTGCTGAAGCACTATTTATTCTGTGCCTCAAAATCCCATTTGGGGACTTGTGTACGGGGTTAATGCACACGCTGCAGTGGTTATAAGGATGGCAAATACCGAGGGTTGCCTCTTTGTACACAAAGAAAAACGCACCCTTAAATGTGAGATACATGTTGGTATTCCACAGAGAATTAGTATGGTGACATCACCAACACAAGAGCGAAGCCTGGGTGCCTTTATGACGTCACCACACTAACAAGGTGTGACATTAGTAAGTAAAAAGGCATGACAAAGCTGGGATTGTACTATCTTAAAGAGCTAATGACAAGCTCCAGGTAAACAACCCATACCACAGTTACCTGCCCTAGAAGAATTTTAGCTAAAAAAAATTTGATTTCATCATTAGAATCAAAGAATAAAAAGTTATTTACCTCACAAAGCTCAATTCGCAACTTCCTGATACAAGCGAAGCTGTCAAGCGCTGCAGTCCTTCCCCCTACCCCCCCAAACAGCATTATGACAACACATAGTGGGGAAACAGAGCTGCAGTCATTCTATGGAGCTACTATTAGGATTGGGGACGGGGCTGCCTACATTTTCTCCCCCTCCTGGTCACTGGCTTCTGGAACCCGATCACCCAGCTGTTCCCGCCCAGTCCAATAGCCTCCCTGCCTTGGGAACCTCTGGACCTCTGACCTACCCTCAGGCAACCCAACCCCATGACCTCCAACTCACCCTCAGCCCCCGAGGCTCAGCTCCTTGGGGCTCCCACATGAATCCAATTACCTGAAGGTAGAGGTGAAGATCGGTAAGCATTGGTACCCTGGAGGGCAGGATCTGACAGTGGACGTCATGCTAGGTTGACCTCTATCCAGAAGCCAGGGCTTTCCTTTGTTTTGCATGGTTACTGCCACTGCTCCCCGACCCCCAAAAATCAGCGAGTGGAAATGTACAATACGGTCCAGGGGAGACATGCATGCTCCTGTGCATGCCACTCCAACATCAGTCGCTGCCCACCATCCCATATGCAGAAATCAGATGGCTCAATATGTCCCAGCCAGTGCTGGGAGGCATACTGTTGCCAGAATCTTCAACCCTTCCCAGAGGTGAGCTGTCGGACACTCTAACCTTCTCCTCCCTGGCTGCCACCCCCTCACATCTCAGGCTCGCTCCCAAGCTCAGGCTGCAGGCGTGGTGTGAGGTGTGGCGTCCAGTGCCTCAACCCTTAGCACTGCTGGACCGGACATTAGTAATGTTATCTTTACAGGCATGTATACATGCATGGAGCTTTAGCTATTATATACAAGCCCCATGCACTTACACATGCTTATAAAGATAACATTAGTACATGTAGGCAGCCCCCTCCCCTAATCTTAAAGGTAGCTCCATAGAGCACCTGCAGCCCCGCTCCCCACTACGTATCATAATGCTGTTTTACGGGGCAGGGCTGCAGCACTCCATGACGGCTTAGCTCATAAAAAGCAACTTACAAGCAGAGCTTTGCAACCTAATTAACTTTATTCCAATTAGGAATAAACTATTATAGCTAAAATAGCTCCAAGGGCTGGCAACTACATGGTAGGAGTTGCCTGCCTGGAGCATAAAAGTGTGTCACTCCAACGTACTGAGTGGTGGGTTGGAGTCTCAAGCCTAAATGATGAGACACTTCAACTAACACGAGGTACATTAACATAATACAATCCTCCTGATGGAATTGCCTTAGTCTACTTAAGTGATGTTAGTTTTTTTAGCAGCGTAACAGTGTTGTAATTTGATGCTGCATCTTTACAGTGCTTCCTTTAGGACATCTGCATAACTAGATGCAAGGGAGTAGATTGTTGCTTTATATTGGTATTCTTCTAAGGGACTGGCCCCCCTCACCTCCATAATTGGAGATCTGCATTTTGCCACCCCACGAACGGACTCAGGGTTCCTCAGGTGGAATACGCACAGCACTGTTGCGCTTCCAGAGCTTGATCCACAACAATAGTGCTGTCTCCTTCACTGATCTCCAGGGTAAGTTCGCAATGCCCAGAACGGACTTCCATAGGATTCTGCAGGTAAGACAATACCCTGTCATCAAACCAACTGATCCAAGATAATTAGGGATCTCACCCAACTGAAGAATTTGCTGTATTGGGTGGTTCATCCGGCTGGGAGAAGCAAACTGGTATCAGAAGCATACAAAGCACTTCAGGGTGGTGCTGGCCCACAAATGGAGACCCAGAGGATGAAATGGGAAGGGAATGCAGGGTTGCTGATCCCAGCAGAAAAATGGGCTCTGGCATGGGAGAGAGGGTGGAGAACAATGGCATTGCCACGATTGAGGAAATTCTGCTGAAGTGCATGGCTAGATTCTTCCATACCCCTCAGTCACCAAACACTTTCAGAGGAGTAATTCACAGCTGTGGTGGAGGGGGCGTGGTCAGGTCAGAACCCCATTTCCATATATTTTGGGCCTGCCCCAGGATTGTGGAATTCTGTACAAAAATTCAACACCGAAACAAAATTTGGGAGACCCGTATCCTATTTGACTCACTGTTCCTGGGATACAAAGCACAGGGGGTGGGACACCCCCCCCCTTTGTTTCACTCCTGGACAGCCAGGGTAGAGAACATCCAGAGAATGGAAGAAATGACGGCCAAACTTCGGTTTATCACAGACAAAACACAGAAAGCAGCGGTTAAGGTGGAATCAGGCAACAGAACAAGACAGGGAAACCACAGAGGAAGCAGTGGACCTCCCTGTCTGCTAGGGCTGTGGTAGAGGGGGGGCTGGATTACCCTACAGAAGCCAGTGGTAGTTGCCTTAGCCGCACTCCTAGACAGTCTACTACCTCTACTTCGTGAACATCTGGGTGGTGCCAGGCTTGACCCTCACACACAGTGACACTTCAAGGGTAAAAGAGAAATCTGACAGCAGCATGGTCTTTTAGTTTGTTGACTGCTGCCAAATCAGTTCAAGCTTGAGGTCTTCGGATTACCTCTATAAAAGAGGGTCTTATTCATGACATGGTAATGCCTTTAAGGATGGCACACAAAGGAAAAAAAACTGCTTTACTTTTGCAACAGGGAAAATTCCCCCCGATAATTGCTAATGTATTACTGAATGTTTGTCTTGGCAGCCCAGAGAAGGAAAGAGGTTTGCTTTGTACAGAAAAATGCAATGGCTTCTCCTGTAAAGCAATTCATTGTTTACAACAGAGATGAGTTAAAAAAAAACAAAAAAAAAAAAACATCGATATTCCCAGACTCAGACTTAACTTCTCATGTGATCAGTAAGGCCAAGTGGGAAGCTTGGGCTGTGCTTCCTGTTCTTTCTATGCAATCTGAATGGCCATTTACACGCCTGCATTTGCACTGCAGCAACCTGATCACTCAGGCTGCTGCAGTACAATGCGACTATGTGGACACTTGCCCGATCACAGAAAGTCGATTACTGCACCTCTCAGGGAGTTGAAGAACTAAGACTGCATTTTGGAGTGAGCAGTGTAACCAGCCATGTGGACTGGCTGCACTGCTTGCTTCAATGTACGCCTCCCTCCAACTCATGGCCTCTCCAGCACGTCTTGCATCAGCGCTAGGAGGGGCCATCAGATGAGATCAGGAGCGTGCCAACATGGACCACAATTCTGAGCCATGTGGCACTATAAACAGGGCTCAAGTCAGACCTGGTAGCTTAGGCTACTGATTAGATGCCATGGGACCCCATTCAGATGGCATGCTGGGCAGTGGAGATTTAGGCAGAAAGTTTGAGCTGTCCATTGTTTCTAGGTGTGTACAACTTTATTAGCTTTTACAGCAACATTTGTGGAAGTTCTGCTGATAATTTAATGATGCAAGTATGTTTCTGTTTGTGAAGAATCTTAGTTTTGACATTTTGTGTGAAAGGGTTTTAAGTAGCTGGTACAGCACACCAAGAGGGCAATGCTAATCTGCACAGCACCAGTCAGCTTAAGTATTTTTTTTTTTTTAAGGTTTAAACATTCAAAAGCGTTCTTTTTTAATTCAGCTTCATTAATGAACACAATCAGATGTTAGCATGCACATAGATAAGAGAAATGTACCCTTCGTCACTGCAAAGTGGTTATCACTTCCTGCTAATCAATCTGTGCCATGTGCTATGCATTTTTTTTTTTTAAAAACACACATTTTTTCCTACGCCTGCTGTCCCTCAACCTCCACTCCTTCAGTCCCCCAAGGAGCATAACCCTCCGAACCCTACCGACACACAGGGTCTGCCCCTAGAGTACCACACTCACAGCCAGCAGGGTATACGATAGCATGGATTACCCCCCAGGCGGGGAGAGGAGAGATCCTACCTTCCCTCCCCTCTTTTCCCCCGCAGCAAGCTGTACAGAGAGGTCTGCCCTTTTCAGTTGGCGGGTGGTGAGACTGGCTCCAAAGGACGTCATCTAGCTAGGCTGGAGGGACTTTTTCCTCCGAGATGTATTTCCCCGATGCTGGCATGCAAGGAGGAGAAGCAAGGCTGCCGGAGTGCGTGGAGACGCACGTCGAAGCCGGTCCTCTGCCAGCGTCTACCCCTTGCGTCAGGCGCACCTCAACCGCACCGACCACCCTGAGCGTCCCCTAACAGGTGGTGGTATCACGGCGGAGAGCGTGGTCCCCCTTCCCCCGAGAGCAGCCGTTGGGCGCTCAATCCTTCCTCCTCCCGGAGACCCGAGCTCGCTCCCGAACCCGGGTCGCCGGCGTGGTATGAGGTGTGGCGTCCAGCGCCTCAACCCTCAGTGCCACCGGGCTGGCTCGCTACGCATTTTCAATACCGATTAGCACTTCAACATGCAAAACTGCTCATCAGTATTTCTGGCTTATTTAATGCTCTGTACTTTTGTTAGGTATTTACAATGTTTTCCTTGTGTGAGCAGCACTGGGTGTTTTAAATTTGTGAGCAGAAGTACTTATGTTTTATTTTTTCAAAGTTGTTGAATGGATTTCTTTTACAGAAACATGCACCTCTAAACCATCAGAAAAAAAACAACCTTTGCAAACACTGCACTAAAAGTTAACAAAATACTATGGGCAGGAATCACAAAAGTCAGATGCAAGCTGCGACATTAGCAGCTTGCGCCAACAACCCCTGCATCTGATTCAGTATTGGACAGGGTCCCCGAGCCTGTGGCAGCAGTGGCACTGCCACACAGAAATGGCGCAACCACCGGATGTGCCACGAGCCACAGGGTAGTCGGGAGGCATGACTACAGTGGTACCCCCCCACCCGATCGGCCAGAACATGCTCACATTTACTGTACATACATTCCCTGGTGGTCCAGTGGGCAATTCCCCAACACAGCCCCTGATCCCCAAACTATAATAGGTTATATGCCAACCCGATCCCAGAATTGCTGAACACCAACGGTATGTACTCATCTTCCATACCCCAAGTCCCTGTGCAGTACAGTAGCCCTGGTGGTCTAGCAGCCCCCCACACCCATACCAAGCCGGCAACTGGCACAGACCACCTTTCACCACCATGGTCAGCCGCTGACTGAACTCTGTACGAGCGTGTACTTCTACACAGTACGTGATCAGTGCAATAAGCTGTCATTGCACTGAGCACTATATTCAGTACGTGCTCACACGCAGAGCTCAGTCGGCAGCTGGCCGCGTGGCAAGAGGTGGCTGGCTGTGTCAGTCGCCAGGTAATGGGGCGACACTGATCACCAGGAATATATGGAGCATTTAGAGGAGTGTTGTGACAGTGGTAACGGGATGGGATCTGGGGGCAGGAACTCGGCATCGGGGCTGGGTGTTCTGATTGCCCATAAGGGCTTGAAACGTGGCACTATCTGATCGGGATGGGGGTGATGACCCACACTGGGCTTCTTGGACATTACTGTGGAGACTCTGGGCATGTGGGGGTGGGGCTGTCTGGGGCCATAGTAGCCTCTCTGTTGTGCAGCACTGGCTGCACATTGGCAACCCCAGGTGGACGGCAAAGAACACTTATGCCACCTCATAGCTGGCATAAGTGTTCTCTGAAGGATGTCCACCAGGGGTTGTTTCTGACTACACATTTGGGGACTGTGCAACTGCTGCCATAAACCCCTTATGCAATGTCACATGGGAGTTTATGGCACATTGTTCCACTTGGGTGCAGGCAACCTGCAGCATGTCGCAGGCTGCCTTTCTGAATCCAAACATGATGCAACTCATGACACAAGTGCTACCTGCACCATTTTTGGGGATGCAAATTACCTTGCGTCCGTAGTTGCCTTTTGTGAATCCGGCCCTATATACCTAGAAACAAAGGAGGTCAAACTGGTTGAATCTCAGCAGTCTAGCAGTGCACCGGAAAGAGGTCACATGACAATAGCCATGTAAAGATACAGCATCAAATTACAACCCTACTGCTAAACATTACTAAACATTCTGTAAGTGGAATTAAAGCAATTCCGTTTTGGGAGGGGGGTTGTTATGCTATGCTAATATAACTCATGTTGTTGAAGTCCCTCATCCTTCAAGTTAGAGGCTCCAACCCACCACTCAATAACACCCCTCCTGCTGGCCCAGTGGCACTGAGTGTTGAGGTACAGGACACCCACAGCTTGTGCCACACCGGCAACCCAGGTTCAGGAACAGATCTGGGGATCAGGAGGGAAGGGAACTAAGCATCCAGAGAACTGCTCTCCCTTCCCGGAGAGGGATTCAAGGATAGTGCAGCTCCCTTGCAGCCCCTGGTGGTAGCCAGGGGCAACATCGGAACATGCGTGTGCTGGCGAATGCTAGGGGCGGATCATCAGCATTACTGCCACAGATACCACTGCACATCTGTGCTCCGAGGGGTACAACACAAGTAAATCCCCAGAGGGCTGAGGAAGTGGCGAGGGCCTCAGAGACCAGGCCTCACATCCCCAATGCCGGACTGCCACTCCAGTGGTCCCCAGGTGCCACCTCTAGGGATGGACCCCCTAATCGCAGAAAGACACCACCAAGGTAGGAGTGGCCCACTGGGAAGGGTCTTAGCAAGGAGTACGGGGGCCTGAGCAGACAAGGTACCTCCGAGAGATGCCACAGTCCGAAGGAGCATAAACAGAGTTGAACGACAACAACAAAAAAAATTTCCTAGTCATGCCGTATTCCTTTATGCAACCCCTGGGGGTCAATAGGGTGATGGTTTATGTGCAGTTGGCAGATCAGTAATTATTGGGAGCAGGGTGGGGGTAGTTGATAAGATTGATCAGTAACTACTGGAAGGTGGATAAGAAGAAGGTAGTTTGTCGCATCAGTAACTACTGGGAGTTGGATAAAGGGTTGCATAGATCAGTTATCAGGAGGTTGATTAAGAAATGGGCAACTGGACGGCACCTACACAAACCTTCTGAGTTTTTCAAGAAGCATCCCTTGGACAATGAAAATTTTTTGGGGGCACCGTTCTGTTATTAGCAAAAAATAATAGCACAAGTGTACCTCTTACAACACACCGGGTTACTTGTGGAGCGGACATGGAAATGCAGCAGTTCTGGTAGGACCCTCCTATGGCAAATCTGTAACACAAATTATGTGAAGTCATCATCACATTCTTACCTCTGCAATGTTTATCTGAATGGAAGCGTGGTCCTTGGCCCCAATTATTCTGTTGCTTGCAGAGCTGAGAACAGCAAAGCGAAAAAGTTAACATTACTTTTGCTGGCAAAATACAACCACTTATCTAAGGGGGATTAATACCCGCACAGTCACTTAACGCACCCTTCTCCTGGTGCACAACACATCAGCTCTGCAACATGCCGTTGTGGTGAAAACAAGAGTCTGACAAGAATCTGGATAACCAAGTGGCAGCGCAGAGTGCCTCGGAAGGTTTATGTACAGCAATTCTCTAGTTTTCTGCAGAACTTCAGTAAGCATCAGCATAGCTCACACAAAATTACTCTAACACAAACTTTCAGGATCTTCCATGTTTTGTATTACTGATTCGTCGTCATATGCGCCCCCCCCCCCTTTTTTTTTTTAAAGAAACCAACTATTCAAGTTGCTCATGCCTGCTCAAGTCAGTCCTCTGCTTAGGATACTGGTATCACAATCAGTTACTGCCCCCAAAAAAAATGTTATAAGCAAGTAAGATTTCAACCCCTTATTTACAGTTAGTAATAAAGTACAGAATGTTATAAAATTCAAATTTTGGGGCTAATGCTATGGCATTTGAGTCCTACCACTGTAACGTATTTTTACTTGCAGGAAACCAAAAAATCAACAGCATTTCAGAGTTTAAGTGTTCAATTAAGGAAAATGGTCATTACTATAATATCTTACTCTCCCCAACTCCAATTAGTCTTTTTGCAATCTAAAATACACGTACACATATATAACACACACTTTTCTACTTGCAAAGATCAACAAAGACCCATGACTGGGCACCATCTCCTGTTACAGTGTGGCTCCACAGACACTCGCCTGGATGCTGTTCAGCACAAGCGAGTGGTGCAGAGCAGCACTACAAAGCACCCAAGCAAGTGTCTGTGGAGCCACACTAACAAAAGATGGTGCTGCACAACACATGCCATGGTTGTCAGACCTGATGGCCTTTCAAAAGTTACATTCTGATAGTTAGAAAGCTTGGAAAAATTATTCTGGATTGCAAAAAGTGTAACCGTGCTGTAAGGATTTGGGGGGGGGGGGGTCATATTACAATAATTATGTTTTCCTTTAAAGGGTAATGGTCCAGGACCAGCCCAGTTGATGCAGAAAGCTGAGATGTTGTGAAGCCCCTTAACTTGCACCATGTCGGTGACCTGAATTCGGGTTGCCAGGGGCTGGTGGTGATGGTGGTGGGAGTAGCTGGAAAAACTGAGTGGTCGCCAGGACAGGAGTGGCTAACCTTCTCAGCTCTTGGCTACCACCATGTGTAGAGCTAGGCTACAGGGGACAGATGAATATCTGGGTGGAAGGAAGGCTATGGTTCCAGATAGCTCTTGGCTTCCATGTGCATGCACTTCTGTAATCACACGGCTCCAGTAGCATGGGGGGAAACAGGACACAAATGGAAGAGGGACAGGGCTTTACGACACCCTGACTTGAGGTGCCACGGCTTACCCTGCTGCTCCGCTGGTGGTGGGATTCCGGACTACAATCACGGAGGCGGGGGATCCGAGAGGAAACGTTCCACAGAGTTTAAATATAAACTAGAAAAGGCTAGAGGGTGGATTCCAACGGCTCAGGTGAAGCCACGCGTCTGCCATATTAGAGAAAGGTGGACATGTCGGTAAATAATGGGAACCCTTTTTGGAAACTAAAGATAAGAGCACCGGCACATATTTTTTTTTTTTTTTTTTAAACAAAACTCGAGTAATGAACTGCCAAGGACAAACAAGCATACCTTGTTTGTCAAAACAATGAGAGTCTGCTGCATCATTTCACTGCTGTCAATGGTGCTTGTTACCCAACCGGCTCAGCAGATTTCTATCAGAACAGTGTGCCAGCACTGTTATGTTTAGTTTCTAGAAGGGTTTCCATTTTTTTACTGGCACGTCCACCTTTCTCTAATATGGCAGACAAGTGGCTTCACCTGAGCCATTGAACTCCACCCCCCTCCTACTATATATCTGAACTCAATGGAACACTCCCCCACCCAATGAAGAGGTAGCAGGCCAGCCGATACACAGGTACAGGGCTGAACAGTCACCTGGTCAGTCCAAGACAGCAAACACCTTTATTTGGAGAAAGAAACAAGAAAGGGCGAGGAGGGCGATCCAACTAAAAATATGTAGTTATCACTCATGAAGGAGTAGAAGTTTCTTAACTTTGCGTGTTATAGCTCTGCCCCCTCAAATGTGAAAATAAAATTGCATATTCTAAGTCAGCGTATTGCACGCCTCCTAAATTATCTTTCTTATCCTAGATCCACCCAGTTACGGATACACCGGATTTAATGTCAGGAAAGGATTGCTTAGCTCACTTAGTCTGCCCAGATGTTCCCTACCTATCCTGTCTCTGCAGAACCTAGTTTTTAACATAAAAACACCAAGAAACACACACTAAGCTGAAAGCTCGTTTACAGGTGCAACTTGGGAGCACAAGGAAGTTAAGTGACTTTTGCACAGGGACACACAGTATGCAAGTGGGGGCTGAGAGAGTCAAACCCAGGTCTCCAGCTTTGCAGCTCAGGGCCTTAAACCACTGCGTTATACTGCCTCCTATCTGGTCTCTACTGACCCTCCCACCTGCTTGCATCCTATCTAATATAGCCCCATGTCTATCCCATATATGGTTGAAACCCACCAACGTTCTAGCCTGCACCACTTCCGCTAATAATCCATTTCAGCCATCCACTACCCTTTCAGTGAAGAAACATTTCCTCACATCGCTCCTGAATTCCTCTCCTCCAGCTTCACTGCATGTCCTCTGGTCCTGCTGCTTGTTCTTATTTGATAGAAACTCTGCTCCTGCACCTTATTTACCCTTCTAAGGTACTTGTAGGTCTTTATCATATTTTCAGTTTCCTTTCCTTCTATAATATACATGCTGAGCTCCTGCAGTCCGGTTATCTCAAAACATGCAGATTAATGTCACAAAATGACCTCTCTCAAATGTGCCTGTTTACACAGCACATGCACGGGACACTAAGGGTGGGATATTCAGAACTCAAGCCAGGCGCAGCGCAACTGGGATGTACCAGGGCATGGCCTGGGCGATATTCAACGGAGCTGCGTCATGGCTCCGCACGTTGAATATGGCACCATGGCCACCCATGCGAGCAGAGAGGGAATGCACTAGAAGCAGCAACCAGATATTCAGCGAGTGGACATGCAAATGGGGCCATGATGTATAAAGGCACAAATGGGGCCATTAGCATGTCATTATGGCCCCATTTGCATGCAGGTGCGCTGATCCCCGGCGACTTGCGCCCTGCCAGGCAGCAGCCACTGGGGACCGACACCCCCTGCCCACACTGACAACACGCTCCAACACCCGATTGCAGGCATGTGTAATAAACTGTCCAATATCCTTGGTGGTCCAGTGGACCGCTTCCAGCCCGATCGCAGGCATAAGTATAAAATAAACGTCCAATATCCCTGGTGGTCCAGAGGACCTCTTCCAGCCCGATCGCGGGCATATGTAGTAAATACAACGATGTTTATCTCTATATATGTGCAGTCTAGAGTCACTAAAAAATACCACGAACAGCTTAATCTGGTTCAAGGTCAGTTGCCATTCATCTGTCCCCCCAGTCGTGCCTGAAAATAGGCAAGATCTGTCTAGTGCACTTACCAGGTTAACAAAACTAAATATAAAATATACAGAACCAGACAGAATTGCTGAACTGATGCTGAAGGGTGTTTGCTCATTTAACCCCCTCGCCTGGAAGTTTGTAGAAGCTGCAGAACTCTGTTGCTTGCAGACCATTTGCGGGGGACGTACAAGTCCACAAACTCACCAGCGTCGTTCTGCATTTCGGACTGATAACGTTGTCACAGGAGAATCTGCAAGAAATGGAGAGCAATTAACAACCTGCCAACTACCCCTCCACCCAACCCAAGGTGTAGTAAATCGCCATATGCTACCCCAAGTGTAATGCTTCACCCCACTTCTACCTACTTGTGGGACCATGCTCTGTCCCACTTCCACCTACCCCACATCCAATATTCTACCCCAGTTCCAAATTCCCAGGAAGAATTAGATGTCCCACAGCCAGCACCACTCCATCTGCTCTGGAGACTATTTTCTTCACTTCCAGCCACTCTACCCCATTTCAGCTCTCGAAGGACAACTGTCTACCCCACAGACACTCCACCCGTCACAGGGGCAATGATCTATCTGACGACCAACTCACCATTTTTTACCTGCCTTACAGCCACCCCACCTGTGCCCCCTGGAAAATAATCTACCCAACATCCAATCTATCTACTCCACAACAGCATACCCCTAGCACTGCATTTCCGTCGCTTCTCAGCTGGTCCGGATCCCCTCCACATTGACGCACACATTCGTGGTGCACAATGCTTCCAAGATTAATTTGCCATTTTCCCTGTAACTCTATGGCGAATTTCCAATATACCATTTCCTACGTGAGCCACTTTTCTCTGTTTTTCCATATAAAGCAATACAATGTCTGTGGAAGAACTTCCTCGAAATGGCTCCAGATGTCTGTAAAATACAAGAATCATTATCGCTCGGCGAGCCCTGGGTGCACGCGGGAAGCAGAGGCTGTGCGATCCGCTACTAGCGGCCACGCCGTCCGGCCGAGAGCGGCTCTTATACGCGGACTCTCTGCACCCACGCAATACACCGACCTTCCAGTCACAGGAGTCCCATGTCCTAACGCTGTCTAAGCCTTGCTCCGCTCCAAACCCAACTTCCTAACCCCAACCCCTCCACTCTCACCTCCTCTCGCTGTAATGGCTGACTCGGGAAAGGAAGGAGTTCCTGGGCGACGGAAACCAAAACGCGACGCTAACCCGGAAGCCTTTATTTTAGAAGGGGCCTTTTCTGCCTTCATTTAGAAGGCTTTTAAATGTGCCTTTATTTTAGAAAGGGTAAATTTGAAAGGCTTGTGAAGGCGCCTTTATTTTAGAAAGGGTAAATTTAAAAGGCTTTTGAAGGCGCCTTTATTTTATAAAGGACCACTTCCGCCTTAATTTAAAAGGCTTTTGAAGGCACCTTTATTTTATAAAGGACCACTTCCGTATATTTAAAGGCTTTTGAAGATGCATTTATATTAGAAGAGGCACTTCTGCCTTTATTTTAGAAAGGCCTCGTCCACTTGTAATTAAAAAGCTTTGGAGATGCCTTTATTTTTATAAAGGGCCTCGTCCACCTAATTTAAAGACTTTTGGAAGCGCCTTTATTTTAGAAGGGGCCAATTCCTCCTTAGTTTAAAAGGCTTTTGGAAGCACCTTTATTTTAGAAGAGGTCTCTTCCGCCTTAATTTAAAAGGCTTTTGAAGGCACCTTTATTTTAGAAGAGGTCTCTTCTGCCTTAATTTAAAAGGCTTTTGAAGGTGCCTCTTCTGCCTTAATTTAAAAGGCCTTTGAAGGCGCCTTTTAGAAGGGGCCTCTTCCACCTTAATTTAAAAGGCTTTTGAAGGTGCCTTTATTTTAGAAAGGGCCACTTCCGCCTTAATTTAAAAGGCTTTTGAAGATGCCTTTATATTAGAAGAGGCCACTTTTGCCTTCATTTTAGAAGGAGCCTCTTCCATATGGTATTTAAAAGATTTGGGCGCTTTATTTTCTAGAAGGGTCTTTTCATGTAATTTAAAACGCTTTTGAAGGCGCCTTTACTTTAGAAGGGCCACTTCCACTATAATTTAAAAAGGCTTTTGAAGGCACTTTATTTTGGGAAGGGCCACTTCACTTGTAATTTAAAAGGCTTTTGAAGTTGCCTTTATTTTAGAAGAGGCCATTTCCGCCTTTATTTTAGAAGGGGCCTTTTCTGCCTTCATTTTGAAGGCACCTTTATTTTAGAAAGGGTAAATTTAAAAGGCTTTTGAAGGTGCTTTTATTGTAGAAAGGGTAAATTTAAAAGGGTTTTGAAAGTGCCTTTATTTTAGAAAGAATAAATTTAAAAGGTTTTTGAAGGTGCCTTTATTTTAGAAAGGGCCACTTCAGCCTTAATTTAAAAGGCTTTTGAAGGTGCCTTTATATTAGAAATGGCCTCTTCTGCCTTAATTTAAAAGACCTTTCAAGGCGCCTTTATTTTAGAAAGGGCTTTTTTTTGCCTTAATTTAAAAGGCTTTTAAAGGCACATTAATTTTAGAAAGGACCTCTTCTGCCTTTATATTTAGAAAGCTTTTAAAGGTGCCTTTATTTTAGAAGGGGCCTCTTTTGCCTTAATTTAGAAGGCTTTAAATGCATCTATATTTTAGAAAGGGCCTTTTCTGCCTTAATTTACAAGAGGCTTTTAAAGGCACCTTAATTTTAGAAAGTGCCATTTCCACCTTAATTTAGAAGGCTTTTAAAGGTGCCTTTATTTTGGAATGGGCCTTTTCCACCTTAATTTAGAAGGGTTTTGTAACCCCTTCCCTAGCGCCCTGGTCTTGAAATAGAAGGGGACTACAACCCCTGCTTTGTCAGCTCGGAACAGCTCGAAACAAGGTTGATGGGGTCTGGGATTGGATTCTGATGGAAAGAAGGGATTCTTTCCCAAATATTAGGTAACTACAGTTCCTCCACCCAGAGTTAAATATAAAGTGGTCAGATGTTGTTTTAGCAGTACGACTCTCCGGGATGCTGTATCTTCCCACCTCCCCTTACAGTCCTCCCACACACATTGATTGATTGATAAAAATGTATTTTTAAACAGGATACAAAGTGTTAGGACGTGAGTCCTGTTTTCAACACTGTCCTGTATAACAGAATAACACATAAAAAATAAACATACATACATACACACGGCATACCTGAAATCCAGACTCCATTTTCATAACATTTGCAATTACTGACTCTAGCTAATAATATTCTCATGAGTCAGGTATGGTTCCAAAACAGTAAAACATATTTGTTTACATGGGGGAGGGTTAGGAAAAGGAAACTGAAATGGAGTTAAAATTTGGATTCAGTTTTTGCATGTCTGAAAATATTCATTTTTTCAGGTAACACATTTTTAGTGCCCTCCCTCCTGCCAGCATTTCCCTTCAGTCATTACAGGTGTTAACACATTATCCACTCCTAAACTGGTACCAGTATAACCCCTATGAGTCCTATCTGGGTACCTAGGTTCTGGTTGTAGGCCTGTATGATGCAGCTGGTTGGCCGTCAATTGAGGCACTTTAAAATCAGAATAACAACCCCATAACCCCAAAGGCCATGCACTTGCTTAAATGGCATTTAAAACTGTTTAGTAGCTTGAAATTAATAACTATGTACAGTACCCTATGGGCAGGACAATCCCTGCGGTTACTCATGGTTCTGCAGACAAACTCTGGTGGCATTGCATCTGTTGGTCTGGGGTGTTTGGGAATTTCAGAAACCTGAAGACTTGAAAAGCTTGAGACATGATGCAGGCATTTTACAGCGTGGAACACAGGCATGATGAAGGATGCTGGTCTTCACCTGTCAAGCTTCTCCAACTTCACCACGGTGGCCTTTGTAAGGTGTTCACTTGACAGGCCTGTATCTTTTTCTCTTCGATGATATCCAGGATGGGGGGTGACAGGTAGCTTTAGTCACCCTGTAGGTTCCACTTAATATTGCAGTCTCTTATTGCTTTACAGGCAATTGTATTTTAGCTTTGAACAAACGCAGTCACCTCGCGTGACAAGACAGGAATCTTTGACCACCTGCCAGATGGCAGCTGTGGCCCATGGCATTCAGCACACAGATTCTGAGCTAAATTCTGAAGTAACCTCATGTGACAGGAAAGGTATTTTCCGACCACCTACCAGCATGGCAGCTGTAATCCATTACATTCAGCACATACAGTCACTGGCTAACAGAAGACAAAAACAAGGCATTTTCAACCACCTACCCACATGGCAGCTGTGGTCCTTTGCTTTCAGCTCATACAGTGTCTGGGTGACAGGTGATACTTTTCATTTCAATTTCTCACTTTGCAGGTGATTATGAACAAGAAGGATAACTCACCGATCAGGTGCAGCAACTGATTCAACTTCTGTCACACTGGAAATTAAGGCAGGTTCCTTTGGGCATTCAAATGGCTGTGCAGGCACCCAAAGGACCTTCACCCTTTTAAAGAACTCACAGGCATCTAGGCAATTCCACTCTTCCTTCAGGGGACCCCAGACGATAACCTTGACTCTGTTTTAGACACACTGACTGAATTCAAACTCTCACATCCACTAACTGAATAGAGCTGACTTGAACTGAAACTGATTGTCTCTCCTCATGAGCTTCAGAGAAAGAAAAACAGTCTCCGATTGGTTGAACTGAACAATAGGGGAAACCTGGCATCTGCTGACTGGTTGATGCCAGCTGTCTGTCACAGAAAAAGCAGTTAATGGGCTTCATCGATACCCTATTTGCTGGCAATCTTGGTGGCAAAAGCTGGCACCACCTTCTTTTCCCAGAAGGCTTCACAGCAGCTCCTCGGGATCCTGGCATTCTTATTGGCTGCTAGTGGTCACCAGGCTGGCAAAACATATCCCAGAGTAAAACATTTTACACAGTTCTCCAACTTTAACATTTAAATGATGGCAATCTATGAAGTTATACATTTATTTAACAACATGCCACTGTAGCTGCCTTTGTGCCGTTTTAAGTGATTGTATTAAAGGGACACTGTCAACCCCCTTAGGTCTCAAAGTGTTCCTAGTTTAAAAAACACATTTTATGATTGCCAACATTCTGTAAGGATTGCTGATGTAGCTGGCAGTTTGATTTTGACTCTTTTTTTTTCTTAGAAAAAGTGAAAAACAGACTGCCTACCATACTGGTGTTACCACACAAACACAGGTTTGTTTACATTCCTTGATCAGCTCCAACTGCATCGTTCCTGGACTTGGGAACATCCACAACACACTTGCAATGCAGTCGGAGTTTTGAAGGTTACTGCCTCATGAGTGACTGCACTATTTGGGTGTGTTTCTAATGCTCAGGAGGTATGCAGTAAGAGCAGATCCAGGATTGTAAACAGAAACAAAGTTGTTATAAATATACATTGCCATGCATTTCAGTTCTACTAAACAAGGAAACAGACAAAACAAACAGCAACATCAATAAATTTTAGAGAAGGTAAGCAATCATAAAATGTGAGATTTTAACTAGAAATGATATGATGAAAAATAGGTTGACAGTGTCCCTTTAAATATTTAAATTAGGGCTGCATGAGCCCCTCGCTACACTCATAGTGCTGTCCCCAGCAGGAGCAGCCTCGGCTACTCTTTAAAGTGAGAATCACACTTTAATTTACTAAGTGCTTAAGAGTGCTTTAAAAACGTTTAATTTTATGCTCCCCAGTGCCTCCGGACCACCTTTCAACTTTTTTTTAAATCAGGGCCAGGGCACAAACACACAGGTTGCTGTAGAGCTGCACAGAGCGGCTTTTAAGTGCCACAGCACTCCTTAAGTGCAAGAGGGAGAGGAGCCAACTGCAGCAGCTCGCACAGGAACTGCACGGCGATCGACAAACCTGCCGCAGCATGTGGCTTTTCTTTTAAATAAACTTTTTCGTTGTTCCACCAGTCCTCAATCAGGCAAACAGATAACGAGGCCGGCAGGAGCACCCAGGAGCCACACAGGATCAGGGTCAAGGAGGCACATGCCAAGAGGCGGCATCCGGGTAAGCCCCCAACTGTAGGGGGTTACACTTTTAAAGGCGCCTTAATTTTAGAAAGGGTCTTTTCGGGGGCGGTGATGAGCAGCTAGCTGAATAGACATGCTCCTACACTGCTCTGTGATAACAGACAACTAAAAGTAAAATAATTCCAAGGAAAATCAACATCAGCGAAAAACAACCACTGCAATATATGTGTGATAGTGCTATGGAGGAGTATTTAGTATCTGGAGAAGGGAAAAGTCAAAGATCAGCTGGCAAATCCAGAAAGAAAGCGGCGGCTCCCACAACCTCCTCAGCGGGTGACAGCACAGGTGTAGTCTCCTTATCAGCAGCCAAGATTGGAGCCTTAGGCTGCGAGGTGACTTGCCAGGTGATTGCGGTTCTGGAGCCCAGGCTGGTAAAGTTGGAGGGCAAGATAGATCTCAAACTGCAAGAGATCTTAGAACAGCAGTCAGCGCATATAAACAGGATTGCTGAGGCTGAGGAGAGAATATCGTGCCCGGAAGACGATACAGGGGAGCTCCCTAATCAAGCAACAAGGCTGCAAAAGGAATTAGAGGACCTAAAGGATGCGATGGACTATCAGGAGAATTATTATAGAAGGCTAAATTTGCGTCTCGGGGGACTACCAGAAGGAGCAGAGAAAGGGGATATTATGGGATTCTGTGCGAAGATCTTACCAGAGCTCTTGGGACTGCAACCCAAAAATGGAAAACACAAGTTAGAGCTCATTGCGCTGTGATGCCCAGGCCTTCAGGGGACCAGCACCCACGGCAAGTTATCATTCGCTATCACTCATACCAAGACAGGGAAGCGACTTTGTGTGCTTACAGGGGAGCTGGAACATTAGAATTTGAAGAGTACGTCTGTTTATTTCGCAGGATTACTCTCTAAGGTTATTACAGAAGAGAAAGGTATTTAACCCCCTGATGGCCCAGTTGAGAAACTTGAAAGTTGAAAACTTCATGGTGTACCCTGCAATCTTGAAGATACAACACAAGGGGTTGACGTATTACTTTTGGGATTTCAATAAGGCTGAGCAATTTGTGGCCGAGCTGCAAAAGAAACTAAATAATTGAGTACTGGACTGAGAAGTTAATACTGGAAGTTTTGCCTTGTTTCCAGGAAGTTAGAAGTTAAATGTTTTGCACGGGTTTTCCCATCACCACTTGAGCTGCCTAATGATGCTGGGGACTATATCTAGAGGCGGCTGGAGAAATAATTGACGACACAGGCACTATGAAGGAGAGCAGAGTGAAGGGGCATGATGTGGCATGTGATGGAAGGAGGAATGACAAAGCGATGTGACTTGTACCGCCTCGGACCTCTGCTGGGGAGGGACTGGAATGTTAGAGTAAGAAGATGCCTAGATGTGGAGAGAGTGAGGATGGAGAGGTCATGACAGCAAGTACTCTGAGCACCCTATGAAGGGAGAGGTGGATTGATGGGAAAAGACATGGGAGGGGCAGGGCATGGCATGTGTTTTTGTGGTGCTGCCTACTCTCCTTCTTTCATGGCTATATTGGCTGCCCGTGGGTTAAAATGAAGCCTCACTTGCCATAGAATGTACCCGGGGGAATGGAGAAGAGGGGGAGGTAATGAAGCAAACAAAAGTCTGGATGGCTATTTCCCCCACGACCTCAGACTGTCGCTAGCTGAATGTTGGGGCAGTGGTGTATAATGGGACATTACATAATTCATGAATTTAGTTGATGCTGAAGTTGATGTATATATTTTATATTTCATTGTTAAATGGGAATAGATAAATAAATAGGGGTTGCCCGTGAGCAGAGCAGCGGGGTATGTATATCATTAGGGAGAGACACAGACACTCATACTTGAATCGCAACTAGTGTCAAGAAGGGGGACGGGGAATGGGTATGGGATAGTCCAAATTCAGTTAGATGCAGGGGATGAAGGTGTGGGGGGACAGGAAGATAAGGGGAAGCCGGTTGGGAATGGCGGGTAGTAATGGTAGGGAGGGGGGAACGTTGTTCTTGTTCTGGTTATATGGTTGTTTAAATGTGTTTTTTATTGTTTGGCTGTTAATGCATTTCATATCACACGAAGATTAAAAATGATAATGAGGCAGGGAAGAGGTAATGGGATGTTGGGTGCGGGGGCATGGGGGTCCTCCATGGCAGATTCGGCTTGACAGAAAAACGGAAATAATTAACAAACAGAAATGGTTAATAATCAGGGATTGGTGGTGATCTCTTGGAATGTGAAGGGGTCACAAACCCGATTAAATGTACGATGCTCTTAACTGCACTCCAGAAATGAGGGGCACAAGTTGTGTTCCTACAGGAGACACACTTGTCGGATACTGAGTATGCTAAATTGGCACGTGGATGGGTGGGTAGATGTTTTGCGGCCTCATACTCATCTCGCAAGAGAAGGGTAGCTATCCTCTTAAGAAAGAATCTGCCATTTGAGGTGCAAAGAATTGTAAAGGATCATAGGGAGGGCAGATATATTTTCCTAGTAGGAAAGCTTTATGGGGAGACAATTACACTGGGAAATGTTTATGCCCCAGCCACATATGAACCGCAGTTTTTCCTGGAACTCTTGGATCTAATTACTAGAGAACAGTTTCCAGGCTTGATTATAGGGGGAGACTTGAATAGTACCATGGACCCCACATTGGATCATTCAGAAAGTAGAGGACGGATATCGGAAGCAGTAGCTCAAAGGCGGGTGGGTATGCTAGAATTGGACTTAATAGATAGTTGGAGGATGGTGAATCCGGAGGCTAGAGAGTATACGTTCTTCTCAAACCCACATGGGACATAGACGAGGATAGATTATATATTGGTGCCTAGAGCATGGCAAGATAGAGTAATAGATATGTTGCATAGCCCTACTCATATTTTGGACCATGCTATGGTGGTGGGAAGGATTAGAATGAAAGCAGAAAGGAATACACCCCAGCAGTGGAAATTCCCCTTGTACATGCTACAAAATAAAGAGTTCCGAGATTACTTGGGAAATCAGTGGAAGCTGTATAAAGAAACCAATGTGGGGTCGGGGGTCTCTAGAGCAACGTATTGGGATGCTGGTAAAGCCTCCCTTAGATGTTCCATAATAGCGTCTATGGCCAGAGTTAAAAGAGAGAAAAGAGACAAGGCCTGGAAAAGCAATTAAAGGAGCTGGAGGGACGGGTGGCCCGGGGAGAGAGGGGGCCAGTGGAACGGCTCTTAATGGTTACATGGGAAGCACTAAACTCTTCGGTGAGGGGAGAAGCCCGAACATCCTGGTTTTATTGTAAACGTCAGATGTTTGAATGGGCTAATAAACCAGGCCCGCTCTTAGGCTAATGAAGGGGGGAAAATGCCCTGTGAGGTTAACAGGGATTAAGGACAAAGAGGGAAAGGTGCAAAGAGAGGCAGGAAAGCTGAAAGCCTGCTTTCGAGAGTTTTATACCCATTTATCAAGCCGGAAGGGATGGGTGGAGGACAGAGGATGCAGGAATTCTTGAATAAGGTAGAACTGCCTAACCCTACAGAAGCCCAAAGAAACCGCTTAAGTCAGCCCATAACAAAGGGAGAAGTATTGAAGGCTATTGGGAAACTACAACAAGGTAAAACAAGTGGCCCAGATGGATTCCCTACAGAGTTCTATAAAGCCTTGGCGGGCCAGATGGCCGAGACGTTGAGTGAAGTGTTCCAGGTAGAGGAGGGACAGGAATGCCCATGCCTACCGGATACATGTTATGATGCCACGATATGCTTGGTCCCTAAACCAGACAAAGACCCATTGGGGTGTGCCTCATACAGGTCAATTTCCCTGTTGAATTGTGACCTTAAGATCCTTGTTAAGGTCTTGGCCACAAGGCTGGAGGAACATATGCTGTCGTTGGTTCACCCAGACCAGACCGGATTCATAAAGAGGAGGCTATCCTACCATAATGTACATAGATTGCTCAATGTGGTGTGGAAGGCTGGGAAAGATTCAGAGAAGACTTATGTTATATCAATGGATGCTGAAAAAGCTTTCGATAGGGTGGAGTGGGAGTACCTTTTTGAGGTGCTGGTTCGGTTTGGTCTGGGTGACCCATATGTACGGTGGATTAGGGCGATGTACCGGGCCCCTAGAGCCAGTGTCTTGATTAATGGGACCCCTACTAAATCCTTTACATTGGAAAGAGGAACAAGGCAGGGCTGCCCGCTCTCACCATTGCTGTTTGCCCTGGCGCCGGAGCCATTAGCTGCAGCAATAAGGCAATGCCAGAGCATACGGGGAGTCAAAGGGGCTGGAAACACTGAGCACAAGGTCACATTATATGCAGATGATATGTTAGTGTTTCTTAGAGAACCTGGGGGATCTATGATATTGCTGCAGGAATCAGGGGTGTAGCCAGGAATTTGAAACTTGTACTCAAACTGATGTCCTGATGCCCCCCCCATTATGTAAACATAAACCAAAATATGCACCGCCATGGCACACTATTGCCCCCCCCCCCGTTTGCCATCTCTGAGTTCAAGTAATCAGTTTCCTCCTGTGATCCTCCTTCCTTTGATGTTCTGCCTGGCTGGCAATAGAAACACACATAGAAACATAGACTTAGACGGCAGATAAGGACCTCTAGGCCCATCTAGTCTGCCCATTTCCTACTACAGGATAGGCCGCAGATCCTATTTAACCAACAGCCTATATCTTCCTGCCCCCACAAGAATTGCCTTATGTCTGTCCCATGCATTCTTGAATTCTCCCAGTTTTAGACTCCACAACTTCCTCAGGAAGGCTGTTCCACGCATCCACTACCCTCTCTGTGAAATAATACTTCCTCACATTGCCCTGAACCGCCCTCCTTCTATCTTTAAATTGTGTCCCTTGTTCTTGCAAGTCTCTTTTCTGAAAGATGCTACCCTCTTGGACTTTGTTGATTCCCTTGAGGTACTTGAAAGTTTCTATCATGTCCCCTCTCCCTTCTTTCCTCAAGGGTATACATATTAACTCCTTTAGTCTCTCCTCATACGGCTTCTCTTGCAGACCCTGCACCATTTTAGTTGCCCTCCTCTGACTGCCTCTATCCTGTCTATGTCCTTGCGGAGATGGGGTCTCCAGAACTGGACACAGTATTCCAGATGGGGTCTCACCAACTGTCTGTACAGAGGGACAACAACTTCCTGTTTTCTGCTGCTGATGCCTCTCCCTATACATCCCAGTATACTCCCGGCCCTCCCTACTGCCTTCTCACATTGCTTGCTAAGCTTAAGGTCATCTGATATGATTACCCCCAGGTCCCTTTCCTGTTTTGTTGTTGTTACTACCTCCCCACCCATTGTGTATTCTTCCCTTGGGTTCTTGTTTCCCAGGTGCATTATTTTGCACTTTAATGCATTGAATCCTAGCTGCCATACGTCTGACCATTCCTCCAACCTCGCCAAGTCCCTTTTCATCCTTTCCACGCCTACTTGTGTATCAACCCTGTTGCAGATCTTTGTGTCATCTGCAAAAAGGCATACTTTTCCTTCCAGTCCCTCTGCAATGCCACTGATGAAGACATTAAAAGGACTGGACCCAATACTGAACCTCCGGTACCCACTAGTAACCACCCTTTCTTCAGAGTGGACTCCATTTACAATTACCTTCTGTGTCCTGTTGTCCAGCCAATGTTTTACCCAGGCTACCACCCTGGGACCCACTCCCAGGCTGGTTAATTTGACTAATAATCTTTGTGTGGGACTGTGTCAAATGCCTTGCTAAAGTCTAGGTAGGCCATGTCCACAGCCCTCCCTGGTTTACTACTTTGGTCACCCAGTCAAAGAAATCTATTAGATTCATCTGACATGACCTTCCCACTGTGAACCCATGCTGCTTTGGATCCTGTGCTCCACTGACCTCTAGGTACTCAACTATTCTTTCCTTCAGAAGTGACTCCATCACTTTCCCTACCACAGAGGTCAGACTGACAGGTCTGTAGTTTCCTGCCTCTGTCTTGGTCCCACTTTTGTGAAGGGAATCACATCCGCCTTCCTCCAGTCCTCGGTACCACATCATCTCCCATGATTTATTAAAAAGAGTAGCCAGTGGTTTCACTAGTTCCTTCCTTAATTCTTTTAGAATTCTGGGTGAAAATTCCATCAGGACCCATTGCTTTGTCCACCTTCAGTTTTAGGAGTTCTTGCAGAACCCTTTCTTCTGTGAAAGGACTAGGATCGACCTCCCTATCAAAGTGCTTCTGTTAATTGGATTAGGCACTTCCCTCCTCTTTGTGAATACTGAGCAGAAATATTCGTTCAGTATTCCTGCTTTTTCACTGTCCCTCTGCCCACCCCACCGCTTATTCTATTCAGCCTCACTATCCCTCCTTTGTCTTTCTACGCTGCTGATGTACCTATAAAGGTTTTATCCCCTTCTTAACTGAGTTGGCTATCTTTCCTCAGTTTGGGCCTTTGCTATTCTGACTTCCCTCCTGTTTCTTTCTGCCTTAACTGGTACAGCTCTCTGTCCTGCTCCTTCTGTGTTTTCCTTTATACTTCTGGAATGCTATCTTTTCTTCCTGACTTTCACAACCACCTCTCTTGAGAACCATAGTGGCTTTTTTTTTCGTTTTGATTTGTTTATTTGCTTCACACAAAGGCTTGTTGCCTCTGTGATGGCAGTTTTGATAATTCCCATTGTTGCTCCACACCTCCTTCTAGCCTGTTTGCTAGTGCTTTTCTGAGGCACTCCCATCTTGCCAAAGTCAGCCCTCCTAAAGTCCAGTACCCTCACTTTTGTTGGCTTGACTCTGTAGCTGAGTTTAACGTGAACCACACTGTTTGATGGTCACTTGTCCCCAGATGGCAACCCACTTCAGATCTGAGATCCTCTCACTGCCCCGTTTGAGAGTCACGAGGTCTCAAGATTGCTCCTCACAAGTGGGTTCCGAAACTAGCTGTCTAATGCCTGCCACCTGTAGGGCGCCAAGAATGGCCCTGCTCTTGGATGTGGCTGCAGCAAATGTGCTCCAGTTAACATCTGGCATATTCAGGTCTCCCATCAACAGTATCTCCCCTTTCTCTGCCATTCTAAGAATGCCTTCCATCATATCCTTGTCCATTCCTTCCCCCTGACATGGGGATCTGTACACAACCCCTGTGCAGATTGTGGTGCCCTTTCCAGTCTCCAAGGTGACCCACAGTGCCTCCTCTCCTCCCTGTTTACTCTTTTGTTCAGTTGCTTTTATCCCTTCCTTTACATAGAGAGCTACTCCTCCCCCTCTTCTCCCCTGCCTGTCTCTCCTGTAGGTTATGTACCCTGGTATGTTAACATCCCAGTCATGGTTCTCTGTGTACCATGTTTCTGTGACTGCTACGATATCCAGGCATCCCTCTTCCATTAAGGCCACCAGCTCAGGGAGCTTGTTGCCCAGACTACGGGCATTGGTACTCATTACCCTCCATTTCCTAATGGCCTTACCCCCTTTTGCCCCATCCCTGTCCTTCTTGCCTTTGTCACTTTCTCCATTTACCCCTGCCCTTCTCCCTATCGACACCTCCATGTTGGTGTTTGCCACACTTACTACCGTGATTGTTTGGGGGCTAGGATTTTCCTGCTCCTTTCCAGTGCCTCCCCCCTTGGCTAGTTTAAAAGCTTGCCAATGAAGCATTTAAACCTATCACCTAGGATCCTGGTTCCCCTCCCGGACAGATGCAGCCCATCATGCCAGTATAGGCTTGCATCACTCCAGGTGGACCCCCAGTCCCCAATGAAGCCAAATCCCTGAGGCTCCACACCAGTTTTTCAACCACTGATTGAATCCATAGATGCGAACACTAGCCTCTCCTATGCCATAGATGGGTAGCACCTCCGAGAAGGTTACCGTGCGTGCTACTTGACTAAGGCCCCTCCGCAATTCCACAAACTCTTCCTGCACTTCTCAATCCCTTTCTTAGCCAGGTCATTTGTCCCTAAGTGGACAATGACATCCAACTCCCTCCCTGTGCAGCTGCTCGAAGCAATCCTGAGTTCGCTCCCTGTCCCTCAAGCCATGGCGCCAGGCAGGCACCTTACCTCCTCCTCCCCTTCCTTGCCCAGTTCTACCTTCCTAACAATGGAGTCCCCACCAGGAGTTGTTTCCTTCCCTGCAGGGTCCCCTGCCACCCTCCTGTGGGTCTCCTTTGGAGTTCCCAGCATCCTCCTTGGTCTCCACTGTAGGTGCCTACATAGAGGAACCACACTTTGCCAGAATGGCATAGGAATTGTGGAGAGGTACAACTGGAGGGATGTGCCTCTGTTCCACCACCCTCACCCTCCCTGAGCCCACTGTGGTCCAACCGCTCCTCTTTCTTGGCAACCTCTGAGGCAACGGTAGTGGCACTGGTGGTCCCTGGATGGAAGAGGAGGTCCCACAAATCCTGGCCAACTCAGCCTGGAGATGAGCAACCTCCTCCCTCAGCCCAGAAAGGTGCCTGCAGATGGGACAACACCGCATCCTCCAGAACATCTCCCGGAAGACTGCTGTTCCACAGCCACTGCACTGCACCACTCCAATCATGTCTTATTTCTGGCCCCTTAACTGTTTGCAATCCTTACTCTTTCCTCTGTTTTTCTCTCTCTCTCCTTACTTTCTGCCTGTGTGCCCTTTAAGCTCCTGATTGTCCTGTTCTGAGACAAGAATATCCTATATTTCTCAGTAGACCGCTTACTTGTTCAGAGGCAGACCTCCAGCAGCTAGAGGGGACCAGAAAGCTACTCTTGCCCTTCTAGGATGGTGGGTCCTTGGTGGTTCTGTGATCACTCACTTCCTGCCCCTAAACAGGAAGTTCCTGTTGTCAGTCAAATCCTGTGCCTATAAAAATAGAACTATCTTTGGGTGGGGGCAATATAGTCCCAGTAGAGAAGTTCAGTCACACAGCAGTCCTTTCTCCTGGAGTCTTCTGCCAAGCTATTAGCAGAATCTTTCTAAGGCACTCTTTAAATGTAGCTTCCTTCTAGCTAAGCCACTCCCCCCTACTTACCAGATCTTTCTACAAGTAATTTAAACCTCACAACAGTTAAGTCCTTTCAGTCACCTGAGATTTACACCTAGATGACTCTTCAGTTACCCATTCAGTTCAGTTAACCCAAACACACACTTTTTTTTTTTGGTTTTGTATGTTAGTTTTTTTTACCCTAAATTAAAGGTCTAAATACAAAAGTTCTTCTACTTTAGTCCCAGCAGAGAAGTTCAGTCACACAGCAGTCCTTTCTCCTGGAGTCAACAAGTTGTTCTTGTTTGTGTATTTGGCTGGTGGCATCAGTGCCCCATAGCAAACAACAACAAAGGCAAAAGGGCTCAGCGTGACATGGACACAATGTGACTCACAATGTGCTCGCTTTCCTCTTTTTTTTTGCCCCTGCCTGATTTTTTGCCCCCTGCCTGATTTTTTTTTTTACTGTACTCTGCTGCATACAGTGCGTATGCCTGTCGACACCCCTGGAAGGAATTGATAAAAAGTTTCGCCGGGTGTTCCGGCTATAGAATTAATTTGAATAAGTCAGAAATGCTGTGCTTCCCTAAACTGGAAGAAGGGGATGAGCAATGGGGTATACAGTGTAAATTAACAAGTATAGTATATCTAGGTATCAAGGCGGGTAGAACAATTGGGTCCCTATAAGGTCTGAACTACATGACACTAATTAGAACAATAGAAGCAGACCTGAGAAGATGGATGCAGTTACCGATATCCTGGATGGGATGCATCAACATACTAAAAATGAACATCCTACCCAGGATGTTGTCCCCTATGCAGATGCTTCCCATACGTATTATGTGGGGGGATGTTGATAGGTTAGAAAAAATGTTCACTCAGTTTATTTGGAAGGGGCAGAGGCCGATAATGCGACTCCAAAGACAAAGCTGAAGTGGTCAAGGGGGGGGGGGGTCTTAACTTCCCAGATCTAACAAACTACTATCTCTCCATACAGCAGAGATACATAGCTGATTGGGTGTTTCGCCCTGAGGTTGCAAGTTGGGTGACATTGGAATAAGACGGTTGTCTGGGACAGTTATCCACATATTTGCATAGTAAAGGTCCACAGGTTTACAGGAACCAGGGGGGTCGTAATCCCCTGGTTAGAATGGCATTAGAAGCTTGAGGTCTACTTAAGAAAACTAGGGGGATGACTAAAGGAGAAACTTTATTGATGTCAGTAGTAGGGAACCCTTTTTTTCTGCCAGGGCTACAGGATGGAGGATTCAGGGAATGGGAGCGAAGGGGGGTGAAATGTGTGGGTAGCTTGATTAGTGAGGGTGTATTAAACCCATTAGAGGATATTAAACAGAGAATGGGTCTGCAAGGGCAGCAGGTGTTTCGATACTTCCAGCTCCGAGAATTTATATCTAAAATGGAGAGGGAAGGGATGGATGTACAAGGGTGGAGCTCAAAAGAGATAACAATACTGGGAGTACAAAAAGACTCTAAAGGGTTCATTGGTAAGCCCGCAAAGGTTGGTAAGCAGGGGTGGTCGGATTATACACAGAAGGTAAAGCAACAGTGGGGTAAAGATATAGGAAAGGAGATATCTGAAGAAAATTGGCAAAAGATGTTGCTGGGACACAGGGGTCTTCTAATTTGTAATAAGTTTAAGGAGGCTTACTGTATGTGCTTGCACAGGCTATACTATCCACCCGCTGCAGTGCATAAGCCTCATCCAACTGTCTCTCTGGTATGTGGGAGATGTAGGCGGGAAGTAGGAACGTATATACATTGTTTTTGGGACTGCTGTGTTCTACGGTCCTTCTGGTATAAGATATTTAAAGAGATTGAGCAAATGGTGGAGACCCCCATCCTGATGGACTCTATTAAAGGGTTATTTGGCATGTACTCGGATGGGACAGGGGAGTGGGAACCAATGCCACGCTGGATCAGAATCCTCCTGATAATGGCCAGGCATTGTATTCAGAATACATGGGTCAACAATATTGCACCAACCATCCAGCAGTGGCACCAACTAATGCTGCAGAACTTAGCATTAGAAAGGTTATCACTGACACTGCGGGACAGGGCGGAGGCCTTCTATAGGGAATGGGCACCTTTCTTATCCTCTCTCAGCCGGGAAGAGATGGTTACTATGTGTAATGGCTTAATGTAAAGGGATGAGACCAGATGAGATGGGTGTCTCCCCCCCCCCATGTCAAGTCACATTGTAACCCTTACCCTATACCTGAAATATAGGTATTTGCCTATTATATTCCCATACTGTCAGAAAGAGATGTGAATTAATTGAGAGGGAAAATTTTATCTGGATGTAAAATTAATTGATTATGAAATGCACCTGTATGTATGTCTGCAAAAAAAAAAAAAGAAAGGGTCTTTTCCACCTTAATTTAGAAAAGGCTTTTCAAGGCACCTTAATTTTAGAAAGGGCCTTTTCTGCCTTAATTTAGCAGCCTTTTAAATGCGCCCTAATTTTAGAAAGGGCTCTTTCCACCTTAATTTAGAAGCCCTTTAAAGGTGCCTTAATTTTAGAAAGGACATTTTCTGCCTTAATTTAGAAGGCTTTTAAAGGTGCCTTAATTTTAGAAGGGGTAATTTCCGCCTTAATTTAAATGGCTTTTAAAGGCGCCTTAATTTTAGAAAGGACATTTTCTGCCTTAATTTAGAAGGCTTTTAAAGGTGCCTTAATTTTAGAAGGGGTAATTTCCTCCTTAATTTAAATGGTTTTTAAAGGCGCCTTAATTTTAGAAAGGGCCTTTTCTGCCTTAATTTAGAAGATGCTTTTAAAGGCGTCTTAATTTTAGAATGGGCCTTTTCTGCCTTAATTTACAAGAGGCTTTTAAAGGCACCTTTATCTTAGAAAGGGCCTCTTCCACCTTAATTTAGAAGGCTTTTGAAGGCGCCTTTATTTTAGAAAGGGCCTCTTCAGCCTTAATTTTGAAGGCGCCTTTATTTTAGAAGGGGCCTCTTCCGCCATTAAAAGGCTTTTGAAGTCGCCTTTAGTTTAGAAAGGGTCTCTTCTGCCTTAATTTAAAAGGCTCCTTTATTTTAGAAAGGGCCCTTTCTGCCTTAATTTAGGAGGCTTTTAAAGGTGCCTTTATTTTAGAAGGGGCCTTTCCAGCTTCATTTAGAAGGCTTTTGTAATCCCTTCCCTAGTGCCATGGTCTGGATAGAGAAGGGGGCTACAACCCCTGCCTTGTCAGCTCGGAACAGCTCAAAACAAGGTTGAGGGGGCCAGGGATTGGATTCTGATGGAAAAAAGGGGGTTCTTTCCCAAAGATTAAGTAAATACGGTGCCTCCACCCAGAGTTAAATATAAAGTGGGTTAGATGTTGTTTTAGCAGTACAGCCCCCCGGGATGCTGTACCTACCCATCTTACCCTACAGTCGTCCCACACACATTGATTGATTGATAAACATTTTTTTTTTAAACAGAATACAAATTGTTAGGACGTGAGTCCCGTTTTCAACAATGTCCTGTATAACAGAATAAAATATAAAAAAAATATACATACATACACATGGCATACCTGAAACCCAGACTCCATTTTCATAACATTTGCAGTTAATAATATGCTCATGAGTCAGGTATGGCTCCAAAAGAGTAAAACATATTTATTTACATGGGGAAGGGCTAGGAAAAGGAAATTGGAATGGAGTTAACATTTGGATTCAGTTTTTGCATGTCTGAAAATATTCACTTGTCAGGTAACACATTTTTAGTGCCCCCCTTCCTGCCAGCATTTCCCTTCAGTCATCACAGGTGTTAGCACATTACCTGCTCCTAAACTGGTACCAGTATAACCCCTATGAGTCCTAGCTGGGTACCCAGGTTCTAGTTGCAGGCCTGTATGATGCAGCTGGTTGGCCGTCAGTTGAGTCACTTTAAAATCAGAATAACAACTGCATAACCCCAAAGGCCATGCAGTTGCTTAAATGGCATTTAAAACTCTTTAAAACTCTCCACACCGTGGGGCGTAGCTTGAAATTAATAACTATGTACAGTTCCCCATGGGCAGGACAATCCCTGTGGTTACTCATGGTTCTGCAGACAAACACTGGTGGCATTGAATCTGTAACTCTGGGGTGGATGGAAATTGTAGAAACCTGAAGACTTGAAAAGCTTGAGACATGATGCAGGCATTTTTTTGGCTTGGAATACAGGCATGATGAAGCAGACATTTTGCAGCTTGAAACACAGACGAAGGATGCTGGTCTTCACCCGTCAAGCTTTTCTGACTTCACCACAATGGCCTTTGTATAGTTTTCACTTGACAGAACTGTATCTTTTTCTCTTAGATGATACCCAGGATGGGGGGGAAGTGACAGGTAGCTTTAGTCATCCTGCAGGTTCCACTTAATATTGCAGTCTGTTATTGCTTTTCAGTCAATTGTATTTTAGTTTTGAACAAACGCAGTCACCTCATGTGACAAGACAGGAATCTCTGACCACCTGCCAGATGGCAGCTGTGGCCCATGGCATTCAGCACACAGATTCTGAGCTAAATTGTAAAGTCACTTCATGTGACAGGAAAGGCATTTTCAGACCATGTACCAGCATGGCAGCTGTGGTCCATTACATTAAGCACATAAGTCTCTGGTTAACAGAAGACAAAAACAAGGCATTTTCAACCACCTACCTGTGTGGCAGCTGTGGTCCTTTGCTTTCAGCTCATACAGTCTCTGGGTAACAGACAACACTTTTCATTTCTATTTCTCACCATGCCAGTGATGATGAACAAGAAGGATAACTCACTGATCAGGTGCAGCAACAGATTCAACTTCAGTCACACTGGAAATTAAGGCAGGCACCTTTGGCTTTGGGCATTCAAATGGCTGTGCAGGCACCCAAAGGACCTGCACCCTTTCAAAGAACTCACAGGCATTCCGGCAATTCTTCTCTTCCTTCAGGGGACCCCAGACGATAATCTTGACTCTGTTTTAGATTATCTCAGGCCTCGCTGGCATCTGGGCAATTCCTCTTCCTTCAGGAACCCCAGACGAAGACCTCGATTCTGCTTCAGACACACCTTTGTGCTGGAAAAATACTTTATTTCCATCAGTGGGAGACATGCAGGCACCTCCTGGGCTTCATGGGACAGGCAAAACCCCAGGCAGTCCTTTTGTTTCACTCAGGAGCACATAGCAACTGTCGGGCAACTTCCCTGCCTCGGACAATTAAATTTCTCTCTTTGAACTGGAGCACCTTCCAGGCATTGGAACTCATACTCCACTGCATTTCTTAGGCATTTACTTTTCTTTTGCCCCCACAGAATGAGGGAGCAAGGAGGCAGGAGTCCCCTCTCCCTGAAAAGGGGCTCCAGTCAACATACTGACTGAATTCAAACTCTCACATCCACTAACTGAATAGACAAGAACTGACTTGAACTGAACCGATTGTCTCTCCTCACGAGTTTCAGAGAAAGAAAAACAGTCTCTGGTTGAACAGAACAATAGGGGAAGCCTGGCATCTGCTGAGTGGTTGATGCCAGCTGTCAGTCTCAGAAAAAGCAGTTATTGGGCTTCCTTGACACCCTATTGGCTGGCAGTCTTGGTGGCAAAAGCTGGCACCACCTTCTTTTCCCAGGAAGCTTCACAGCAGCTCCTGGGGTCCTGGCATTCTGTTTGGCTGCTAACGGTCCCCAGTAAAAAATTTTACACAGTGCTCCAACTTTCACATTTAAATGATGACAATCTATGAAGTTATATATTTGTTTAAAAACATGCCACTGTAGCAGCCTTTGTGCCTTTTAAGCAACTGCATTAAAGGGACACTGTCAACCCACTTAGGTCTCAAAATGTCCCTAGTTTAAAAAAACACATTTTATGATTGCCAACATTCTGTAAGGATTGCTGCTGTAGCTGGCAGTTTGATTCTGACTCTTTTTTTCTTAGAAAAAGTGAAAACCAGACTGCCTACCATACTGGTGTTACCACACAAGCACAGGTTTGTATACATTCCTTGATCAGCTCCAGCTACATCTTTCCTGGACTTGGGAACACCCACAACACTCTTGGATTCAGTGGGAGTTTAGAAGGCTACTGCCTCATGAGTGACTGTACATTTGGGTGTGTTTCTAATGCTCAGGAAGTATGCAGTAAGAGCAGATCCAGGATTGTAAACAGAAACAAAGCTGTTATAAATATACACTGCCATGCATTTCAGTTCTACTAAACAAGGAGACAGACAAAACAAAACAGCAACATCAATGAATTTTACAGAAGGTAAGCAATCATATAATGTGAGTTAACTAGAAATGATATGATGAAAAACAGGTTGACAGTGTCCCTTAAATGTATAAATTAGGGCTGCATTAGCCTATTGCTAAACTCGTAGCACTATCCCCCAAGGCACAGCAGTGCTGATCTTGATTCATGAGCAACCTCGGCTGCTCTTTAAAGTGAGAGGCACACTTTAATTTACTAAGTGCTTAACAGCGCTTTAAAACATTTTATTTTATGCTCCCCTAGTGCCTCCGGGCCACCTTTCAACTTCTTTTAAATCGGGTCTGGGGCATGAACACACAGGCTACTGTAGAGCTGCACAGAGTGGCTTTTACTTTTAAGCATCACAGCGCTCCTTTAGTGCCAGAGAGAGAGGGGCCAAATGCAGCAGCTCGCACAGGAGCTGCACGGCGATTGGTGAACCCGCCCCAGCATACGGCTTTTCTTTTCAATTAATTTTTCCCTAGCTCCACCGGTCCCCAAGCAGGCAAACAGATAGCAGGGCCAGCAGGAGCACCCCGGAGCCACACAGCATAGGGGACAAGGAGACACACACCAGGAGGTGGCATCTGGGTAAGCCCCCATGTGGGGGCTACACTTTTAAAAGCCCCTTTATTTTATAAAGGGCCTTTTCCGACTTAATTTACAAGAGGCTTTTAAAGGTGCCTTAATTTTAGAAGGGGCCATTTCTGCCTTAATTTAAAAGACTTTTAAAGGCACCTTAATTTTAGAAAGGGTCTTTTCCATCTTAATTTACAAGAGGCTTTTAAAGGTGCCTTAATTTTAGAAGGGGCCATTTCTGCCTTAATTTAAAAGACTTTTAAAGGCACCTTAATTTTAGAAAGGGTCTTTTCTACCTTAATTTAGAAGCCTTTTAAAGGCGCCTTAATTTTAGAAAGGACCTTTTCCGGCTTAATTTAGAAGGATTTAAAGGCACCTTAATGTTACAAAGGGCCTTTTCTGCCTTAATTTACAAGAGGCTTTTAAAAGCACCTTGATTTTAGAAGGGGCCTTTTCAGCCTTAATTTAATAGGCTTTTAAAGGTGCCTTAATTTTAGAAGGGGCCTTTTCTGCCTTAATTTAAAAGGCTGTTAAGGGCACCTTGATTTTAGAAATGGCATTTTCTGCCTTCATTTAGAAGAGTCTTTTAAAGGCACCTTAATTTTAGAAATGGTCTTTTCCGCCATAATTTAGAAGAGGCTTTTACAGGCACCTTCATTTACAAAAGGCTTTTAAAGGTGCCTTCATTTTAGAAAGGGACTTTTCCGTCTCAATTTAGAAGGCTTTTAAAGGCACCTTAATTTTACAAAGAGCCTTTTCTGGCATAATTTAGAAGGCTTTTAAAGGCGCTTTTAATTTTGTAAAGGGCCTTTTCCACCTTAATTTCGAAGAGAGGCTTTTAAAGGCAACTTAATTTTAGAAGGAGCCTTTTCTGCCTTAAATTAAAAGACTTTTAAAGGCTCCTTAATTTTAGAAAGGGCCTTTTCAGCCTTAATTTAGAAGAGGCTTTCAAAGCCGCCTTAATTTACAGGAGGCTTTTAAAGGCACCTTAAATTTAGAAGGGGCCTTTTCTACCTTAATTTAGAAGGTTTTAAAAGGTGCTTTAATTTTAGAAAGGTCCTTTTCCACCTTAATTTAGAAGATGCTTTTAAAGGCACCTTAATTTTAGAAGGGGCCTTTTCTGCCTTAATTTAGAAGAGGATTTTAAAGGCGCCTTAATTTTAGAAGGGGCATTTTCCACCTTAATTTTGAAGACTTTTAAAGACGCCTAAATTTTAGAAAGGGCCTTTTCCACCTAAATTTAGAAGAGGCTTTTAAGGTGCCTTAATTTTAGAAGGGTTCTTTTCTGCCTTTAGGAGAGCCTTTTAAAGATGCCTTAATTTTAAAAGGGGCGTTTTCCGCCTTAATTCAGAAGATGCTTTTAAAGGCACCTTAATTTTAGAAGGGGCCTTTTCCACCTTTATTTAGAAGAGGCTTTTAAAGGTGCCTTAATTTATAAGATGCTTTTAAAGGCACCTTAATTTTAGAAGGGGCATTTTTCACCTTAATTTTGAAGACTTAAAGCGCCTTAATTTTAGAAAGGGCCTTTTCCTACTTAATTTAGAAGATGTTTTTAAAGGCGCCTTAATTTTAGAAGGGGCCTTTTCTGCCCTTATTTAGAAGAGGCTTTTAAAGGCACCTTAATTTTAGAAGAAGCCTTTTCTACCTTAATTTAGAAGATGCTTTTAAAGGCGCCGTAATTTTAGAAAGGGCCTTTTCTGCCTTAATTTAGAAGAGGCTTTTAAAGGCACCTTAATTTTAGAAGGGGTTCTGCCTTAATTTAGCAGGCTTTTAAAGGCACCTTAATTTTAGAAGGGGTCTTTTCTGCCTTAATTTAAAAGAGGCTTTTATAGGTGCCTTAATTTTAGAAGGGGTTATTTCCATCTTAATTTAGAAGGCTTTTGAAGGTGCCTTCATTTTAGAAGCAGCTTTTTCCGCCTTAATTTAGAAGAGGCTTTTAATGGTACCTTAATTTACAAGAGGCTTTTAAAGACACTTTAATTTTAGAAGGGGTCTTTTCTGCCTTAATTTAGAAGGCTTTAAAAGTGCCTTAATTTTAGAAAGGGCCTTTTCCGCCTTAATTTAGAAAAGTCTTTTAAAGGTGCCTTAATTTTTAGAAGGAGCCTTTTCTGACCTAATTTAGAAGAGAGTTTTAAAGGTGCCCTAAATTTAGAAGGGCATTTTCTGCCTTTAGAAGAGTCTTTTAAAGGCAGCTTAATTTTATAAGGGGCTTTTTCTGCCTTAATTTAGAAGAGGCTTTTAAAGGCACTTTAGTTTTAGAAGGGGCCTTTTCTGCCTTAATGTAGAAGAGGCTTTTAAAGGCACCTTAATTTTAGAGGGGCCTTTTCTGCCTTAATTTAAAAGAGATGTCTAAAGGCATTTTTTTTTTTATTTTAGAAGAGGCCTTTTCGGCCTTCATTTAGAAGAGGCTTTTAAAGGTACCTTAAATTTAGAAGGGGCCTTTTCTGCCTTACTTTAGAATGCTTTTAAAGGTGCCTTAATTTTAGAAAGGGCCTTTTTCACCTTAATTTAGGAGGCTTTAAAAAGCGCCTTAATTTTAGAAAGGGTCTTTTCTGCCTTAATTTAGAAGAGGCTTTTAAAGCTGCCTTCATTTTAGAGGGGTCCTTTACCACCTTAATTTAGAAACCTTTTAAATGCGCCTTAATTTTAGAAGGAGCCTTTTCCACCTTAATTTAAAAGATGCTTTCAAAGGCGCCTTAATTTTAGAAGGGTCCTTTTCTGCCTTTTGAACAGTCTTTTAAAGGCACCTTAATTCTATAAGGGGCCTTTTCCACAGTAATTTAAAAAAGGCTTTTAAAGGCACTATTGTTTTAGAAGGGGGCCTTTTCCGCCTTAATTTAAAAGAGGTTTTTAAAGACACTTTAGTTTTAGAAGGGATCTTTTCTGCCTTAAATTAGCAGGCTTTTAAAAGCACCTTAATTTTAGGAAGGGTCTTTTCTGACTTCATTTAAAAGAGGCTTTTAAAGGTGCCTTAATTTTAGAAGGGGTCTTTTCTGCCTTAATTTATAAAGCTTTTAAAGGTGCCTTAATTTTAGAAGGAACCTTTTCCGCCTTAATTTAGAAGAGGCGCTTATAGGCTCTTTAATTTTAGAAGGGGCATTTTCCACCTTAATTTTGAAGACTTTTAAAGGCGCCTTAATTTTAGAAAGGGCCTTTTCTGCCTTAATTTAGAAGATGTTTTTAAAGGCGCCTTAATTTGAGAAGGGGCCTTTTCTGCCCTTATTTAGAAGAGGCTTTTAAATGCGCCTTAATTTTAGAAGAAGCCTTTTCTACCTTAATTTAGAAGAGGCCTTTAAAGGTGCTTTAAATTTAGAAGGGGTATTTTCTGCCTTTAGAAGAGTCTTTTAAAGGCACCTTAATTCAGTAAGGGGCCTTTTCCACTGTAATTTAAAAGAGACTTTTAAAGGCACTATAGTTTTAGAAGGGGCCTTTTCCGCCTTAATTTAAAAGAGGCTTTTAAAAGCGCCTTCATTTTAGAAGGAGCCTTTTCTGCCTTAATTTAGAAGAGGTGTTTATACGCCCTTTAATTTTAGAAAAGTCCTTTTCCACCTTAATTAAGTAGAGGCTTTTAAAGGTGCCTTAATTTTAGAAGGGGCCTTTTCCATCTTAATTTAGAAGAGGTTTTTAAAGGTGCTTTAATCTTAGGAAGGACCTTTTCTGCAAGCTTTTAAAGGTGCCTTAATTTTAGAAGGAGCCTTTTCCTCCTTAAGTTAGAAGAGGGTTTTAAAGGTGCCTTAATTTTAGAACGGGTTATTTCCATCTTAATTTAGAAGGCTTTTGAAGGTGCCTTAATTTTAGAAGCAGCTTTTTCCGGCTTAATTTAGAAGAGGCTTTTAATGGCGCCTTAATTTACAAGAGGCTTTTAAAGACACCTTCATTTTAGAAAAGGGTCTTTTCTGCCTTAATTTAGAAGGCTTTTAAAGGTGCCTTCATTTTAGAAAGTGCCTTTTCCAGCCTTAATTTAGAAGAGTCTTTTAAAGGTGCCTTAATTTTAGAAGGAGCATTTTCTGACCTAATTTAGAAGAGGCCTTTAAAGGTGCTTTAAATTTAGAAGGGGTCTTTTCTGCCTTTAGAAGAGTCTTTTAAAGGCACCTTAATTCTGTAAGGGGCCTTTTCCACTGTAATTTAAAAGAGGCTTTTAAAGGCACTATAGTTTTAGAAGGGGCCTTTTTCACCTTAATTTAAAAGAGGATTTTAGAAGGAGCCTTTTCTGCCTTAATTTAGAAGAGGTGTTTATAGGCCCTTTAATTTTAGAAAAGTCCTTTTCCACCTTAATTTAGTAGAGGCTTTTAAAGGTGCCTTAATTTTAGAAGAGGCCTTTTCCATCTTAATTTAGAAGAGGTTTTTAAAAGCGCTTTAATCTTAGGAAGGACCTTTTCTGCAAGCTTTTAAAGGTGCCTTAATTTTAGAAGGAGCCTTTTCCTCCTTAAGTTAGAAGACGGTTTTAAAGGTGCCTTAATTTTAGAAGGGGCCTTTTCCACCTTAATTTGGAAGGCTTTTAAAGGTGCCTTAATTTTAGAAGGGGCCTTTTCCACTTTAATTTAGAAGAAGCTTTTTAAGGTGCCTTAATTTTAGAATGGGTTATTTCCATCTTAATTTAGAAGGCTTTTGAAGGTGCCTTAATTTTAGAAGCAGCTTTTTCCACCTTAATATAGAAGGGTCTTTTAAAGGCACCTTAATTTACAAGAGGATTTTAAAGGCACAATTTTAGAAGGGGTCTTTTCTGCCTTAATTTAGAAGGCACCTTTATTTTAGAAAGGGCCTTTTCTGCCTTAATTTAGAAGAGGCTTTTAAAGGTGCCTTAATTTTAGAAGGATCCTTTTCCATCTTAGTGTAAAAGGCTTTTAAAGGTGTGTTAATTTAGAAAGAGCCTTTTCTGCCTTCATTTGGAAGAGACTTTTAAAGGCACCTTAATTTTAGAAGGGGCCTTTTCTGCCTTAATTTAGAAGAGGGTTTTAAAGGTGCCTTAATTATAGAAGGGGCCTTTTCTGCTTTAATTTAGAAGAAGCTTTTTAAGGTGCCTTAATTTTAGAAGGGGCCTTTTCTGCCTTGATTTAAAATGAGCATTTCAGGTGCCTTAATTTTAGAAGGGGCCTTTTAAGCCTTAATTTAGCAGAGGCCTTTTAAGGTGCCATAATTTTAGAAGGGGCCTTTTCTGCCTTAATTTAGAAGAGGCTTTCAAGGCACCTTCATTTTAGAAAGGGCCTTTTCTGCCTTAATTTACAAGAGGCTTTTAAGGCGCGTTAATTTTAGAAGGGGCATTTTCTGCCTCAGTTTAAAATGAGCATTTACAGCACCTTAATTTTAGAAGAGGCACTGCCTCAATTGAAAATGGGCATTTAAGGCAGCTTAACTTTAGAAAGGGGCCTTTTTCTGTCTTAATTTAGAAGAGGTGCAATCTCAATTTCAAAAGGGCATTTTCTGCCTCAGTTTAGAATGGGAATTTGAGGTGCTACCTCAATTTATAAGGGACCTTTTCCACCCTGTTTAGAAGAGGTGCTCACCTCGCCAGAGAGATTGTAGCACTCCGGGCCCACTTTGCATAACATTTTAGGACATCTACGCTAGTTACATACTCTTGGCAGTGTAAAAGGTGGCTTGGATTGCTACACACCTTATCTAAATATCTACTTGCTTCTATATCTGCAAATATGATTTATGGTGCCAGATGCATCCACTTAAGAGTTACTGACTCCTCAAAGAAAACTTTAAAAAATGTAAGGTACAATTCCGCTTGCATTCCATTTATATTTTATGTATTTCTCCTCCTCATAATTTATTACTAAAAAATGTGTAAGAATATATGATTCTTGCCCCCTTAGAGTTCATTTGAGTTCATGTGTGGTTACTCCCTACTTCAAGTCATAATCTTCCATTGTGACATCACAGTCTATTGCCATGGGAATAATTGTGAGGTCATAAGCAGTGCTGTATGACTTCAGTTAGGGAGAAGGCAGCAGGAATAGATGAACTCTTAAGGATCAAAGATCCTATTTTCATGCAAATGGCCTCACTGCTAAATAATGGGCAGGAGAAATACTGAACTAATGAGAAATACCAGCTGGACAGTGCCTAAATATTATGTTTTGTTAAAGTTCTGGACATGTCACCAGTTCTTTAAATAAAAAAATCTATACTGTACTCACATATAGCATTTTGGTTTGCTAGCACGCACCATGGGGAAGCATGAATCATATTATTTGAGTAGCTCTGTATGCTTTATGGTGACAGATGCAGTGATGCCAACAAAAAATATTCCAGTCATCTAAGCAGAGCAGAAATGGGGGGGCATAAGTCATCCATACAAGACATTCCAAACATTGCCGCAGAACAGAAACGGGGGTGTGGGGACAGAGCTCCCCCAACTCAAATCAATATCTATGCAATTCATGTTTCTAAGCTTACCCCTACCCACAATGACTTTATAGCTGCTCTCTTCCAGCTGATTAAAGATCAGTTTTATGACTTCGATTCAGCTTTCAAATTGCAGTATTTGCTCAGCAATGATCCCTATAAAATAACCTTTATTACAGTTGTCATTGTTTAAATACCTTTTTTCTTTCTTTATGTCTGTTTCTATTCAAGTTTAATTTCAGGAATATTCCATTGAGCAGGCTCATTCACAAGGAGGTCCTGGTAGACAGCAATATGAAAGTAATACAAAGATGCACGGTATACAAATATAGTTACATGTCAAAAACCACATCATATTATAAGGTGCATACAACAGTAGCAAATGAGTGGTACCAGCAATTAGTAATACATAACCTATAATAAATATATATATATATATATATATATATATATATATATGATATGCAATGGGTATGAGTTAAATACATGATTTATGTGCACAAGAGCAGTTTGACCTCGGGTAACCTCACACGGTGGCATAAGCCACGGTGTGGTGTCCAGTCAAACTGCTCAAGTGCAGATAAAACATTTATTTAATGAGTTTCCCATTGCATGTTCAATTTATGCAAGAGGGCTATGGGTAGTTTTAGCAGTATTTATTTGAGTATTTTTTTGAGTGTTTTTTTTTTTTGTAAAATATAGGGGATTTTTTTGTGCTGTGCCTTTATCGTTGCACAGTAAGCAGTGATTCAGTGTGAGTATGTTTGCAGCATGACCTTTTATTGGTCTGATTTTGTATGTGGGTGGGCTGATCATTTTTTTTTAAATGGCGGCTGTTTTTCACGTAGCGAGGAGGCGGTAGCTATGTGTGTGAGAGTCAGGGTCTGACCGTAGAGAGTTTGAGTTGATTCTTTTTTTTTGTTGTTGCCTGAGTGAGTTGGAGGTTGAAACATATATTTCATTTTGTTTTTTAATCGAGTCTGAGGTAGGAGCAGTCGCGTAGTTCCCTGGCATGGTGCAGTCATCAGTTTCATAATTTCGGGGACAGTTTATGAGCACAAAGTACTGAGGTACTGTATTATTTGAAATGTGGATTCAGTAGTGCTTTTTTGTGTTATTTGTCTAAGGCAACAGTAAATGATGGGCTGTGGTAGCGTGGAGTGGAACGAGGAGAAAAGTAGTTTAAATGGAGCAAGTGGGACCTGAGAGTCGGCAGCTGCAGCATGCGGAGGGGAGGTAGTTTCGAGAATATGTGGATACAGAGAGCTACTGTTGACACGTGGGGGTATTAAAAAAAAAAGAAATATAAAAATATATTTTTGAGCACTTTGGGTGATTAATTGTGATTTGCTAAAGGTTGGGGGGTTGGCTGTGCTGCTGCTGCTCAAAAGGTGGTATCTCAGGTTAGAGTGCTGACTGGGAGTCAAGCTGTTTTTTTTTTTAGGCTGAGGTTTTAGGAAGTAGTCCGGCACTGTATATATAAATTGTCACTGTATGTATAAATTTATTTATACATACAGTGACTCAGATAAATGCATTTATCAAACTGGATGTATGTCCACCCCTATTGCATAAATATATATATATGTGTGTATATATCTATATATACATACACACACACACACACACACATACATACATACATACATACAAACACTCGCCTCTGAGGCCGGGCGATCAGAAGGTTGTGGGTTCTATCCCCAGATAAGGCACTTGCATTAAATCCCAATACTGAAACTGTAGTGCAGCAAGGGGGCAGGGGGTGCTGCACTCCTAAGGTGCTGTCTTTCAGATGATACGTTAAACCGAGGTCCCATCTGCCTGTTCTAGTGGTAGTTCAGCTGGATGTTAAAGATCCCATGGCACTTCTCGAAAAGAGTAAGGGAATGTTTTATTTAAAACCAAAAACAAACATCATTTCATACACTTTTTCCATTTTGTTCCCTTTCTAGTTCATGTACAACCAAATATATAATAAAGATCACAAGGAGATTTTCATAACAACTTCTTGATTTTAACTATTCATTTTACCCCACCCAGTGCACATTTTTCCTTGTGTTTCCCTAGGTTTTCTTCATAACTTTTCAGTTCATAATTATATACCGTATCTAGTTCTGCCTGCAGTTTAAAACTGACATCTTCCACCATTAGGTCTTGTCCTTGCAGAAATCTTTGGCATCATACTTGCCATACCATCCATTTTATGCAAGCAAAAATCACATATACAGTTTTTGTGTCCCATTTTTCCTAATCTTTTATCTGCCCATAAATCAGTTGATCATATGTCATATCCCTATACATACTGACATTCCACATTTTAGCTAATAAGTCCCAAAAAGGTGTAATAAAGGCACAGTGAAAAAAAGGCGATCCATTGTTTCTAGTTTAGCTATACATTCTTTGTTCAAACACATTCTTTCTTCCTTCTGTCATTTTACGTTTCTGGTTCTTACGCACATTTAACTTACCATGGCTACATAGTCACACAGTTTCCTTCATTTTCTTTGGGATTCTTAAGCAATAAGGTATGACCAAGGGTTATGTTAATGGTCTGTTAATCACCTTCTAGGGGCGTACTGTGGCACGAGGTGTAGCCGAGTGCCACATGCCTGGAAGGTGACTAACTGTCTACATATACTCCCAGAGTGCCTTATTGCTATTATAATAAAAATGTTTTTAAACAGTGTTAAACTTTGTTCAACATATGGTTAAGCTCTACATGTATGTTAATAAAAGATTAACATAAGGCTGTTAGAATGTTTGTAGCCAATCAGAAAGCTCCATTTCTCAAACCCTTTTTATAATATTTTCTAATGTAGCTTCTAAAATTATTTCTTCTTTATCATGTGACTACTTAAAAAACTGGGTTTTCATAAAAATGGTGTTCCATTTCATTGTAAAGTTGTTTTCTTGTCATACTTGTTAACATTTCCTTTTTTAATTTCCATAGCTTCACCTGCTTTCTACTAATTTCAACATATTCTGGAAAATCTATATTTTTGCATTCCTTTGTACTACCCCATGTGTCTTGTAAGTCACTTCTCTACAGCTTAGTGGGATCCATATGTTTTCTTCTTTTCCTATTGGGGCTTAATATTAGTATGCAAAAAAATTGCTTGGAAGAACACAATTCGATGTACTATATTTAAACCTCCCTCTTTAACTGGTCTATATGTGTGACTTCTTTTGACTGGACTTAACCTACTCCCCCATAATTCAAAAAAAAAAAACTCCTAATATTTTTGTTTGCAAATTATAAGGGATTGGAAAAATGTATGCTAAGTATAAAAACACTGGGATTATATAGTTTTTATTAGGTATATTTTCTTTGCTTTTGACATATTCCATTTTTTCCAGTGTTGTACTTTTTTCTCTGCTATAGAAACATATTATCTGATGGCAGATAAGGACCGCTTGGCCCACCTAGTCTGCCCATTTCCCTACCTAATGGATAAGCTACAGATTCTAGTTAACCAACAGCATACTTCCTCCTATAATTATTTTATCCTCCCAATTTTCCTGTATAACACTATGATCACCAAACTAAATTCCTAATATTTTCACATTTTTTGTTGCAATGGATATCTGTATTGACCCTATACTTCTTTCTGAAATGTGTCCTACTGGGATAATCATACTTTTTGTCTTATTTAACCTTATTCCAGTGTAGTTTGTGTTCTCTTCAAAAACCTGGATTGCCTTGTTTCCTGATTGCATATCTTTCATAAACGAAACACAGTGATCTGCAAATGCACGTGTTTTATGGACTCAAATTCCAATTTTTGTTACCATGGCTTCTATGCTTTTGTCTTCTTCTATTTTCCTCATGACATGATCTCAACATATTAACATAACACATATAAAAGAGGGCTTAAGGGGCACCCCTGTCATACTCCATTATGTATACTGCACCTGACCCATGCACTAAAAGGCAACAGTTCCAGTGACATCTCCCTGGATCACAAAATTCTCCGGTTAGTCCTGGATCAAGTCCTCACCCACTCACCTGCCTTCTTAACAAATCACTCTGCCTGGGACAATTCCCCTCCTCGTGGAAAACTGCAACGGTCACGCCAATCCATAAAGGGGGTGATAGGTCCTTAGCTGGGAACTATCGACCGATCTCCATTCTCCCTCCCTTTCCAAGGCGCTGGAAAACTAGTTGCCGCACAAATATCTGAATACCTGACCAAATACAACATCCTCTGCCGGGGCAACCGCGGCTTCCAGCGCGGGACCTGAGTACTAACACTGCTCTTATTGGTCGCCTCCTTCCTTCCTCCTCATTGGATACGGGCTCCCTGGCGGGCTGTGTTCCTTGACCTATCAAAGGCCTTTGACACGGTCTCCCACCCCTACTTCTGGGAGCGCTCTGTCACGCTGGGTTTGCCTCTGGACCACTAGCTTGGTGCTCCAGCTACCTGTCCGCCCGCTCCCAGCGAGTCAAAATTGGTGGGACTCTTTCTAACCCACTCGATCCACTCAGGGTCCCACAGGCCTCCATCCTGGGGCCCCTCCTCTTCTCGCTTACCTTAACACCCTGCCCAGTGCATGCCCTGGGAATATTCTGCTGTCACACGCAGATGATACCGTCCCTCTTGCCACTGACCGTAACCCCACTTCCCTCCAGGTTCCTACAAAGGGCCTATGACGGGCGTTGAAGCTTGGCTTAAAGAGCATAGATTAGTCATAAATCTTAAAAGTTCTAAAACCATGCTCTTCGCCCAACCTCAAAATAAATCATCCAACACCCCTCTCCGTATCCTTTCTGGCTCTAAACTACAACTGGAACAAGTCCAATCCTATAAGTACTTAGGGATCCTATTTGACTCAGCCCTCTCCTACCATACCCACATCGATGCACTCGCTTCTGTTACCAATATCCGACTTGGTATCCTGTACCGCCACAAAAACTGTCTCCCCCCTGACGCACTCCGGCTGGCGGTTACTTCCTCCATACTCTCCCTGGTGGACTATGGGCTACCTATCTATGGGGCTGCCAACATGGCCCTCAACAAAATCCGCCTCCTCTAAATAAGGCTTGCAGGCTAATCACTGGGGCCCCCTAAGCTCACTCCATACCTGCCAACTCTATGACCTTGCAGAATTGCTTGACCTCGGGCGAGCGCCTGTTATACCAAACGTGCCTCATCTCAAAAACCTTATTAGGACTCCCCGGGCTGACTTCCGCCCTCCTCCCAGCACAGCCCCTGGTCAGCACCGGACCTCCTGCAAAGCCACCTTCCTGGTTCCTCGTGCTAGGACCTCACTTGGACAGAGATCTTTCTGCCACAGAGCCCCGCTTGGTACAACCTCTTCCTCGGGCCATCACTGATACCCCACCATCTCCACTTTCAAAATGCCCTCAAAAGCGAGCTATTCATCAAGCGCTGCTGCTCCTGTGCCTAACAGATGCTCAAACCACCCTGTACTGCGACTGCCTCAATCCATACGTTCCCTGTAATCTAGCACAGTAGACCTGCTTGTCTGTAATCACACCTGTATAAAATACCGTTATGCTGCTAAACCCTTTTATTCTACTGTTGTCAATTATACATTTTTGCTCTGTATCACACTACCAATGTTGCTGTTTACCATGTGCCTTTAATGCGTGTCTGTTTATACTCATGCACTGCTCTGTATGTACCCCTCTTTTCCATATTACCTGTATTATCTGTTTTATTTGTATTATGCCGAATTCTCTAACATTATTGACGAGGTACCTTTGGAAATGAGCCCCTGGCTCAAAGGTTGTAAACTGATTGCGTTATAAATAAATAAATAAATAAACATAGGGATCCCCAGACTTTTGTTTACCATGGGTATTAGTTGAGCTTCTTTGTATAAGGCCTTGCATAACATCAAAAAGACCTGAGGCAGCCCATACTCATTTAATACTGCCTATATATAAATGATGCTTTACTGCATTAAATGTTGTTTCTTGGTCCAGGGCATATACATATTCTTCTAAGTTATTTATGTTCCCCATTGCCATTACTTCCCTTTTGTAAATTTAATTCTTTTTAATATCCTTACCTGGGATAGCACAAGTCTGGGTATCAAACTAGATTCTGTGCTGCCACTGCTAATCATCTTGTAATGATTTTAGCTAAAATCTTATACCTGTAATCTGAAGTTAACAAAATTTTTGGTCTCCAGTTTCTAATATCTGTTTTATCCCCTTTTTTATACAAGAAGACTGTTACTCCTTGTTTTGTACTTGTGCCCATTTCTCCTATCTTCATTACATAATTACATAATGAATTAAATTATTTAGTTGGAAAGGAAGTGAATGTTTTAAGTAGTACCAAGTAAGTTTCACACATTTAAACAGCTGCTGATTAAGTTGCTGCTCTGAATTCAGTCCTTAAAGACCTTATGCTAATGTGCCCCTCCATTTTGCCTTGGGCTGTGTAAGTTGCAGCTTATCTTTCCCTTCTGTCTCCACAGCTCCTCTGAGGGTCTCTGAGGGTCATGAGGACCATACTGGAACTGCCCCCCCCGAAAATCACAGAAGGTACGTCTATCTGCTGCGCTTACTCCACAAGACTCCGGTAACGCCAGGGAGTACATTTTCCCACAGTCGCTTTGTGACTGCTCCCACCCACCCAATACCCTCCCACCGTTAGCTGGTGTTACATTTATAGCAGCTGCTCTCGCAAGAAAGATAAAAAAAAATATCTCCCTAGATCCCCATCTGCTCCTTATACAATCTAACCACTAGAGGGCCTCTAGCCTTGGCATCCAACTCAGTGCTGGTTGTTTTTCTCTCCTACTCCTCTACTAAGTCATTTTATATCTCTCCCTCTCTATTATTCCTCTCACCAGCCCCCCCCAACTACTGGTATCTGGATCCTACTAGACTTACTGCTCACAGCACATGTCTAATCATGTCTCTGTGGCTACATTACCTGCCACTACTTGCAATGATAATCTTCAGTCACCCCCCTACTCCTCTCTAACATGCCACAAATTTGCCCTTTACCTCAATGCCCCTGTTCATGAGCAGAGGTCTTAAAATGGCTATGTTGAAAATTTGGTGACAAAAGTCCATAAAATGACTGTGTTACGAGTGAGCATTGCGCAGTTTCCACGCACCCTCGTAAGTTCATGACTTTGTAATATTTTCAGTCCAGATTTTCACCAGTGGAATTTTTTCACACTTCCTTATGAACAGTACAGCTGTCATTTTTCACAACATGGCCAAAATGTGTTTTCACACTTTCAGCGCAGAGATGCGTGGTCGCTGTGGAAAATCATTGTTTGGGACAGATAAAGAAAATTACAGTGACACTGTTCATGATCGGAGGTCCCAAAATGCCTGTGTTGACAATCTGCTGTAAAAAATCCCCAAACTAATTACATTACGGGTGTGCGTTGCACAGTTTCTATGCACTCTCGTGACTTCACCAGTTTTTAAATATTTTTACTGCAGATTTGCAACATTGCCATTTTTTACACCTCCCCATGAACAGTACAGCTGTCATTTTTACATCCTGTTCGAATGTTTTGCACCTGTGGTGCTAAATGCTGTAGTCGCTGTGCATAAGCAGCTTCGCTAACAAACTGATATTGCCACTGTTCATGAGGTGGGGTCACAAAAAAACTATGTTGAAAATTTGGAGTGAAAATACCAATGAATGCCTGAGGTATTAGGGTTTCCAACCATAACGCCCAACCCTGTAGAGAATGACAGGCATCAGGGGTGTGACTTGGGATTCTTGCCTGTAATGCTCATACCATTCCACACCCTGCAGCCAGTGAGAGGCATTGAGGTATGCCTTGGACTCTTCAGCCTCTAAGTTCACCCCATTCTCCTATGCCGCACCCATCTCACCGTATTTCTTGATGGAATGGGGTGCGCATAAGGGTCAAAGACCCCAAGGCACACCGTGACACTTGTCAGTGTCTGCAGGGTAGGGTGTGGTGAAATGGCGTGGCCATTATGCCTGACAACCCAAAGGCACACCCCAATGCCTGTCACTCTCTGCAGGGTGGTGGTGGGGTTGGCTTCAGTTCAATACTTCACTGCCATTCCTATTACGCAGCTCTGTAACTTCTACACTGCCACTGCCAGTGCCAGCAAGCAAACATTCGGCATTGACAAATGCTTGTTTGGTTACACTATTCCCTTCTTTCATGGGGGAGGGGGTGACTGGGAAGGAGTCTCCTCATTGGCTTTTAAGTTGCTTCTTGCGTTTTGACTTTCTCCTTTTTCTTGTTTTTCCCTCACCAATCTCTCTCTCTCTCCCTTTGTGCTAGAGCAATGTATATATCTTGCTCTGCTCGTTCTGCTGGGTCTGGGCTATTGTGTGATGCCCAGGGGCAAGTCCTGAAGATATGGCCCATTTCTTCACATAGGCTAGATCTGATTTAATTTTAGCAGGAGGCACCAAAGTGGCCCATTTCCCCACATAGCCCACATTTAATTTTGTCACACTCATTGCTTAAATGCCTTCTGTCCCCACATCTGTAACATGTCCTTGGTTGGCCACCATAGAAAACTACCCCTCTGTTCCTTCCTAAAAAAAAAAAAAGTTTGAGAGGTGTTGTACTTCTCCATTTGATGTTCCTAAGGTTACTTTGAACCTCCAGCCCCCTCTCCATAAATGCTCAGTGTCAAAGATGGGTTGGGGGGAGCCATTTAAGTCACACTTTTGCTTCAACCAAAAGGATATATCAGCCACACTGACACTTTCATTTTTAAAGAGCACAGTCACTATTTTATGTGCAGGTTTGGTTAGACGTTAGAGGAATAGCTATAAATTATCTCCATATAGGTGTTGCTTTAAGCTGATATTGCTTCCAAAACCTTTCTAATCCAGATGGATGCTTACTACTTAAATCAAATATAGTGTCTCCTGGAGTGTGAATTAGCACATAAAATTGATACGCATAGAAGTGCATACTGTCTTTTATCAAATTTCTCCCTACAAAAAGTCTATCCAGGACTTTAGATGCCTCCCCTCTATATTTTAATCTAATTGCATTCTGCCTTTTATCAGGCTCTGTTGCTGTTTGGTGCTCTGGAAACAATCTATCTCTTGCATTAGGCCCTCATGCAGTTTCTATCTTTTCCTTGTTTTCCTGCTCAGTGTCACTTAAACTTTTTTCGATTTTGTGTAATTTGATCTTCCATTTCAAAGGAAGACTGGGCCTTCCACATTTTTCTCATCCATATGCATATTTTGATCATCTCCCTCTCCTTCATTTCTTCATGTTGCACCTGCTGCTCAGTATCATGTTCATTTTCATTCTGGTTAAGTTTTAACTGACCTGCATTTGCTGTGGGATGTTGCCTCCTGTCCTTGCCTTCCAGTTGCTCTGCAGCTTCTTTCTGTATCTGTTTATCTGGGTTTGTATTTTCTTTATAGTTTGGATCCCTGCCCTTTTCTGTTTTTGTCCACCCTGCACCTTGCAGAACCTCTGTAACCCACCCAGGAGCAGAAAAGGGTAGGGGAATGTCCAAGGCTGCAGCTATGCATTTTGGGGCCCCGGACAAGTCATTTGAAATGGGCCCACGTTTCCCAAACCAGCTTTTGCCAGGGGTAATGCCAGTTCCTCAGGTGGGCCCCTCCTGAGCTCAGGGCCCCGGACAACTTCCCCACTTCCCCCCATTACTGCGGCCCTGGGAATGTCCCCGGTGTCCTGGCCAAATTTCCCCCATTCACTAAAAATCCACCAACATCTTACTCTGGTTCAAGGTCAGTTGGCATTCATCTGTATTCCCTTCCCCCAGGTCATGCCTGAAAATAGGCAGAATGTGTCTAGTGCACTTACCTGGTCAACAAAAACTAACTAAATGTTACAGTGGAAACGTATACATCACAGTAAAGCAGTAAATACAATCAGAACTTGTCATTAGTATAAGGCAGCCAGTAGGCAGTGCATTAGTATAGAGTATTAGGCAGCTTATGTTGTAGGTAATGGATGGGGTTCGGAGGTGACAAACCCAACTGATGTGGAGCATCCGTCTCCTGGTAAGGGATGTCCAGCGTACTGCGTGATAGAGGTCACAGTGATGCGTCCTGTTTGTAATGAAGTGCAGGGCACAGGGAAAGAGTATGTCTAGTTTATGCAGGTTAGACACTGAGCTGCAATTATAATTAATGTCCCTGTAATCTAACAGTGGGAAAAAGGTGGCTTGCACTAGTCTCCGTCTTACGACTGCTGGAGGTGACTTGTGGGAAGCTAAGGGCTTAGATGTTTAACTAGGCTGTGATGGGGAGAGGACAGGCCATTGCAGCAATGGCAAAGGTCTTAAGGGATAAAGTAGGCCAGAGGTTAACCGTAGAGAGATTGCAATGGGGAGTCAGCAGATTGGGCAACTGCCACTGAGCAGTCTTCGAAACAGGTACAGTATAGCTGTGGACGGGGAGGTGTTCAGGTGGGAAATTATAAAGGGGCTCCTGGAGGCTACCAAAGCCTGCATGAGGGATAGACACAAGTGGGGCAAAGCTAGGAGGCCAAGTTGGTGGACAAGGGAGGTCCAGGATGCGGTGAGGAAAAAAAGGCTGCTTATAGCCAATATAAACATTCTCGGGAGCTATGTCCAAGGGGGAGTATGATAAGGCAACCAGGAGGGTCACCAGGGTGCTGAGGTCAACCAAGGTGGGGGGGAGCTAAGATTGGCACAGGGAATTAGATGGGGGAAGGGTTCTTCAGGTATATCAGAGAAAGAAGAAAAGGGAAGGGGCAGATTAGTGGGCTTAGACTAGGGAGTAGGTGGGTGGAGGAGGTGGGGGAAAAGGTGGAGATACAAAATGACTTTTTTGCCTCAGACTTTACCAAAGAGGATAGGGGGGTGGCACAGCTGGGGGGAGTATGGGGACTGGCAGATGAAGAGGGGGAAATGGATGTTGATATACCCAGAGGGAGGGTGTGGGAAGTTCTCAAAGTCCTAAGAGGGGATAAAGCATCGGGCCCAGATGGGATCCATCCTAGGGTGCTTAAGGAGCTGGCAGATACCCTGGCCGCATCCCTGGTGGACCTTTTTAACTCCTTCCTGAAGTCAGGGTGGGTGCCTGAGGACTGGAGGATGGACCATATCGTGCCTATACACAAGGGTGGCTCACGAGAGTAGCTAGGTAACTATAGGCTGGTTAGCCTGATGTCAGTAGTGGGCAAAGTGATGGAGGTCATCCTGAAGGAGAGGATGGAGGGGGTTCTGAAGGTGTAGGATCACCTAGACAGTCACCAGCATGGCCTTGTTAAGGGCAGATCATGTCAGACCAATCTGGTGGAGTTCTATAAAGGGGTAACGAGGGCGCTGGATCAGGGCAGGTCAGTAGATATCCTCTTTCTGGACTTCAGCAGGGTATCTGACTTGGTGCCACATCATGGGCTACTGGGGAAGCTGGAGAATATGGGGTGGGGGGCGGATGGTCAGGTGGATAAGAAACTGGCTAGCTGGGTGTATACAGAGGGTGAGGGCTTATCCTCCAGGATAGTCACTAGTGGGGTCCCACGGGTCAGTACTGAGCCCACTTCTGTTTAACGCCTGTATCTCAGACATCAGAAGTGGTATCAGGAGTGGGATAAGCCTCTTTGCAGATCACTCAAAGCTGTGGGCGGTGGTAGATGGGGAGGAGGGGAAAGCTGGATCTCCTGGAGGACTTGGAGACTCTGGGGAGATGGTCATGAGCCTGGAAGCTAAAGTTTAATGCTGGGAAATGCAGGGTTCTGCAACTGGGGGCCAAAAATCTGACTCATGTATGCACCTTGGGGGGGAGGCACTGCAGGTTTCTAGGGGGGAGAACGACCTTGGGGTGATGGTGGATGCCAAAATGAATAACTCAGAGCAGTGTAGAAGGGCTGCGGGCCCAAGCAAATAAAATGCTGGGGTGCATAGCCAGGTGGATAACCTCAAGGAGTTGAGAGGTGCTCCTTCCACTGTACAATTGCTTAGTTAGACCACATCTTGAATACTGCATGCAGTTTTGGCATCCCTACTTAAAGAGGGACATTGTGTTATGGGAGAGGGTGCAGAGGAGAGCAATCAGGATGGTACTGGAGCTAGGGGAAAGGCCCTATGAGGAGAGACTGTACTCACTGGAGGAGAGAAGGAACAGGGGGATATGATAGAGGTCTTCAGGTATCTCAAGGGAATAAATAGGGTAAGCCTTGAGGGGGTCTTTCAGCTGAGGGAAGTAGGGACCACCAGAGGACACTCAGTGAAGCTGGATGGGGAGGCTGAGGGGGGAAACAAGGAGATGCTACTTCACTGAGAGGGTGGTGGAGCCCTGGAATGCACTGTCCAGGGAGTTGGTGGTTGCTACTGCTGCACAGGGGTTCAAGAAAGGCTGGGATAGGTATAGGGAGAGGGAGCATCCCAGAGCCCCGCTGGGAAATGGGGGACCTTGTGGGGGGCTACTAACGGTGCCCTGGGAAGGCAGTGACCGTTGAACAGACTCGATAGACCATAGGGTCTAATCTGCTGGCTTTGTAGTATGCATATAAGTATGTGAACTGGTTAAATGCGTTTAAACTCTTAGTTAGTGTGACCGGGGGAGCACTAGCCTTTTCAGCAGTGGCAGACTTCTTTAAAGGTTTTGATAGCCAGAGATTTAAAGATGTTCGCAGAGACAAGTTCAGTCAGCTTAAAGGAAGTTTCCGATATAAGGTATTGGGCTTCATAGCCCAATACCTTATATTGTCGTTAGCTCACTGCTGCAAAACTTTTAATTTTAAGTTAGTAGTTTTAGGAGGGGAAGGGATTGTAACAGGTGCCGAACCCTCAACCAGCCGATACCTTCCAATTTCCTGATAAGCCCGCTTTGTCACCATGCTCTCTGAATTTGTGACATGTGGCCAGGGGAAAGCACGAAATAAACCCCATACAATTTATGAGGCTGTTTTAAAGTTGTTTTTAGTAATTTTCCTCTAGGACTGAAATAAATTACTAAAAACAACTTTTAAGCAACCTCAATTTCTGGAGCTCACCTAGTCCATTTTTCTGGCCACATGTCAAAAATGCAGAGAGTCAGGTGGAATTAGAGAGGGAGCACTGGGAAGCTGGAAGGATCGGCAGCAAGGGTTCGCACTAGCTACGATCCCTTCCCCTGCTAAAACTACTAACTTTAAAATTCCATTTTTTGTAGCAGTGAGCTTATGCTGCTCTAAGGTATTGGGCTACGAAACCCAATACCTTATAGCAACTACACTGGATATTCACTTTAAGCGCAGACTGGATTTTATTCCAGACTGACAGGATCACATAACTAATAGTACCTCTGCCATGGGAAGTATGTAATCAAGACACATCCAGCAGGATGAAGGTGGATTTCCTTAGTGAGTGGTTACTTTGTGTCCTATGCACAAATGTACAGATATACTGCGGCATTATATTCCACAAGATTTTCAGCATTCAAGAGCCAATGTGGAGCATCCGTCTCATGGTAAGGTATGTCCAGCCTACTGCGTGATAGAGGTTATAGTGATGCGTCTTGTATAGTATGTTTGCAATGAAGCGCAGGGCACGATGAAAGAGTATATTGAGTTTATGCAGGTTAGACACTGAGCTGCAATTACATATAATGTCCATGCAATTTAACAGTGGGAGAAAGGTGGCTTGCACCAGTCTCCATCTTACAACTGCTGGAAAAAGTGATTTGTTCCTGTAAAAGCACCCTAGCTTCACTTTTAGCTTCTTTGAAAGACAGTTGATGTGAGCACCGAAAAACAACAATTTGCTGTCAAACCAGATTCCTAAATACTTGAGTTTGTTTACAACCTTCAAAGAGTCCCCAAAGATGGTTGTAATGGGGGCTGGTACAGTTTGTATATGGATGCTGATGGATGGGTAGTGGTGAAATACATCACCTTAGTTTTCTTTGCATTCAATAACAATTGGCACTAATTAGGTTAAGTTGCAGCTGATTGAAATCAGACTGCAGCTCAGCGCATGCTTCATGCAGCAAGGGTTTGGAGGTGTATAGCACTGTATCATCCACAAAGAAATTAAGCTTGGAATTGTGGATGTTATTGCCCAGGGAGTTCATATAAATGGAGAACAATAAAGGCCCAAATATTGGACCGGGGGTGGCTAGCCTTTAAACATGGCAGACGTGTGCTAGTTAGCTCCTCGGGTCAATCATATTTTAAACTGTCCGAAAAGCTGATTTTTGCCTAAAATTCTCATTGGAAACCATTGCCTACAGTGCCCTTGATACATGGTATCAGGAAAACAAAAAAACTGGCAGGGGAAATTGCAATTTGACGCGGCAAACACTCCTCGAGCTGGGAAGGTGACAGAGGCCATTCTGAAACCACAGGCCTTAACTGTGGAGAGTGGGGGCACAAGTGTGACCGTGGAGATGGAGGCACTATCAGAATCCTTAGCAGGCGTTCCAGCTACTTTAATGCAAATGCAGCAAGAAATCCAGTTTTATAAACTTAACTGCACAATTTACTCATCTACAAGGGATCATCCCAGGCCTCTCTGAAACATCAGCTGAGCACATGAACCAGATCCCAGAGCTTGAACAGAGAGTGAGTACATTGGAGGATACTTTAGCTGCAATATTGGCCAAAAGAAATGGGCTTAAAATTTCCCTGGAGGAACTGGTAGCAAGGACTGATGACCAAGAGAATCGCTCATGGAGATCTAATATTAGCCTAATAGGCCTACCTGAAGGGACGGAGGGGAAAGACGTGGCACAGGGCCTACACAAGTGGCTGGTGAAACATCTTGATCTCCCAGAAGAGTATATGGATTTTGAAATTGAATGTGCCCACCACGTTAGTGCACCTCCCAAACCAGGAGACAGGGTGAGACACTGCCTGATTAAGTACCTCCGATATACAGACAAAGAAAAAATCCTGCAGAAAGCCAAACAAGTAGGCCCCATAACCTTCGGCAACAGTAAAGTGCACGTGTATCAAGACTACAGCAGGGATCTGTAGGCTCAAAGGCAGAAATTCTCCCAGATAAAGAGCAAGTTACATAGTATTGGATGGGCCTTTAGCTTTCGTGACCCAGCTCGATTACAAATTGGTCAGCCTGGCCAAAAGCCACGTTTCTTCATATGTCCGAAAGCTGCTGAGAAGTGGGTTTCTGAGGAGGAGACCAGAAGAGATAGAGGACAGGCGGGTGACTCTTGACTTAAGCTAAGTACATTATTTTATTTTGCTTTGTCCTGCCTCTCTGGGGGATCTTATGTCCACAGCACCCACCTTAAGCAGGAGCTATGCATTTCATTTATTTCAGTGGCTCATGGCAATTCCTGATGCCAGAAAATTAGATTTTTTAAGTAGCGCTACTTACGAGGGCCACATGAAACATGTGGAATGCTGCTGATGTAGTAGAACCTCCCGACCGTGTCTAGGGACACGGGTAATGGCGGGAAGGCTGGAACTCTAATGGAGTCATGGTGTACAGCGGCACTGACCTGTTCAATTGAGGAACTTTAATTGTCACAACTAATGTTTACTGTTAATAGAATCATACTGGACAGATTACTGAATGGCATTTCACTAGCACTGACTGATGTTCAGGGTTTGAAACTCATGGAAAATCTGTCCGTTAGTTTGCCTCTGTTATAATTGCTGAATGCGACAGCTTTACATATGGATTAATCAAGATAAATGATGCCCCATGTGATTAACAATGTAGATCATTTTTTTCTGCCAATTGTTAGTAGTGGGATTCTGGGCAGGTTTTTTCCTGCCTAACGGAAGGGGGGGGGTCATAGGGAAATTTATGGGGAAGTATATGGTGGGTATAATGTTTGTAGTGTGTGGCGGGTTAGAATTAGGAAGGGGGGGATGGTTAAATGGGGAAATTATAGGTTATAAAGAAGGTTTTTCTGTCAATTTGAATGGGGAGGTTTGGGAGGTTGAGAGCTTAGCTTTTGATGAGAGGAGAGCTGGTATATGACTTGGAGAGTTATACTTTCCTGTCCCATACTCTCATTATAAGAAATGACCAGTGTCCTTGTTCTTACAGAAAGACTCTCTTGCTGGGGGATTAAACACTGGGGTAAACTCTGGTAGAGGGAGGGATTGGGAATGGTTTGTGTTTATGGTTTTATTGTATGTTAAAAAATGTGGTTCGAGGAGTGCAACTTTTGAAATTCAACTGGGTATTGCTTTACATGAATAAAAACAATGGCATCTGAAGTTAAGATAGTCACGTGGAACATGAATGGCTTGAAAACAATTCTTAAACGCAGAAAGGTGATGACTGAGGTTAAAAGGATTAAGGGTCAAATAATGTTATTGCAGGAGGCACACTTTTCTGCCACAGAAGCCTGCAGGACTGTAGCATTTATTGGTGGGGGGGGTCCTGGGTATCATCTGTGTATTCATCCAAGGCCAGGGGTGCCTCAATATGGCTTCCCAGGGGTTGTCCAGCAGAAATTATTGATTCAAAGGTGGACTCAGCTGGCCGCTATATGCTTGCCAAATTGCAAATGCCTGGGGGAACCAGTTTGCTAAATGGATCTGTCTATGCCCCTAATATTGATGAGCCCATTTTTTTTCAGAGGTTGGCACTGGATATGTCAAGATGGGAGGGAACATGGATAGTTGGGGGAGATTTTAATTGTGTGTTGGATACGGTGCTTGACCGATCCAATCTGGCAGTAGTGCCCATGTCTAGAAATGCTAAAGCTTTGAAACAAATTCAAGGGGAACTGGGGCTAATCGATGTCTGGTATCATTTACACCCTACGGAGAGAGACTACAGCCTCTTCTCCCACTCTCACCAATTGTATGCCAGGCTTGCATTACGGAGACCTGGGTGGGTGATGATGCAGGCCCTATTTTTGAGGCTGCGGTCCCTCCCGGGTATACCGTGGTACACTGCCCCAGAGTGAATCGCAGGGGTGGCGGTGTAGCCATCTGCTTTAGATCCAGTCTGACCTTCGCCGTGCACCCAGTGGAAGCTCCAGGTTCATTTGAGTGTGTGGCTATCCGCTGTGGTCTCGGCGCGGGCTGCAGGATTTTCCTCATCTATCGCCCTTCTGGCCCGATGGGGAATTTCCTGCAGGAGTTTGCCGAGTTCACTGCTGGTGAAACATTGGGATCCCCCAGATGTATCTTTCTGGGGGATTTCAATGTCTGGGTGGATGATGGTGATCAAAGATGCGGGCGCCACTTTTGGCGGAGTATGTCCTCTTGGACTGACGTGAGGTCGCTGTCGGGCACTCCACCCACCAGGATGGCCACATGCTGGACCTGGTGTTCTCACTGGGGCTCGAGATCGCTGATCTCGGATTGATCGGGTTTTTGGTCCGATCACTGCACGGTGAAGTTCACATTTGGGGCTCCCGCCATAAGCCCTTCCCCTGCCGAGATGATTAGCTGCCGCCTCAGTGGTCTACCCTGAGGGTTTTTACGCAGCTAAAACTATCTAGTGTGGGTGATGGCGCGCCGGAGGAGTTGGCGCCGACGCTGACACCTATAATAAGGTGCCTCTGACGCCATCAACTCCCTCGCACCTGTCCGTGTATGACCCAGAACATAACCGGAGGTCCCTATGGTTCAATGGGGACCCCAGGGAGATGAAGAGATGGCCGGAGATTGAGCCAGTGGAGGATCCTGCTGAGGTGGATAGACTGGCTCTGGGCGTACGCATCTATCGTGTGTATCAGGAGGCAATCAATCATAAGAAGGCAGTGTTCCTGTCCAGAGAGATTGCTGCCGGGAAGAATCGACCAGCTTCACTCTTCCGGACTGTAGACAGACTTCTTCATCATCCTCTCTGCCTGCAGCCTAGGAGGGTTTTTTCCACTGAAGACTGTGAGGAGTTTGCTCGGTTCTTCTCGGACAGGGTGTCCACGATCCGGTGGGATGCCTCTTCAGCTAGCAATACCATAGCTAACAGCGGTCGCCAGATGTGTTCTGAGTGCACTCCACCAAGTTGGGGGGAGTTTAGGCCAGTGGAGGCAAGTGAGGTTATTGAGGTAGCAACCAATTTGAGGCATACCTTTTGTGAACTGGACCCAGTGCCAACGCGTTTCTTAATGAGATGCGTTGGCTCTGTTGGCCCGGTGTTCGCCATGATCGTACGGTGCTCCTTATCTGAGGGAGTCTTTCCGGATGCCTTGAAGGAGGCTGTGGTAAGACCCCTTTTAAAGAAACCATCTTTGGACCCGGAGATCATGGCGAATTACCATCCGATCTCCAACCTCCCATTCTTGGGGAAGGTGGTGGAGAAGGTTGTAGCGCTTCAATTGGAAGAGCACCTCGTGACTCACGAGTTGTGCGATCCCTTCCAGTCGGCTTTTCGGGCCAGACATAGTATAGAAACTGCTTTTGTACGGGTGCAGAATGATCTCCTCAGGGCTAGAGATCGGGGGGACAGGACAATTCTTGTTCTTCTCGATCTCTCTTCAGCATTTGACACTGTGGACCATAGTGTGTTGCTAGTTCGCCTTAGGGATTTATGTGGACTCACCGGTACTGTCATCAACTGGTTTGAGTCCTTTCTTACAAACAGGAGGCAACGGGTTATGATGGGTAATTTCTCATCTACACCCAATCTCCTTTCTTGTGGAGTCCCTCAGGGTTCGGTACTGGCCCCAATGTTGTTCGCAGTGTACATGCTGCCCCTGGGCAGGATCATTAGGAGGTATGGTCTGAGTTTTCATTGCTATGCTGATGATACTCAGCTATACTTTTCCTTTGCCCCAGGAACATCCAATGCAGTGGATGTGCTAAACATCTGTCTGACTGAGATAAGTGACTGGATGGCCTCCAGCTGGTTGCGACTGAACCCTAACAAGACGGAGGTATTGGTAGTGGAGTCTAACAGAGTTCGTGGATATGGAGGTCTCTGATTCAGCAACTGGACTTGTTCTTGGGACTGTCTCATTGAAGGCCTCCTCTAGGGTGCGTAGTCTTGGAGTGATTCTGGACAGGAACTTGACCATGGAGACTCAAGTATCTTCCGTGGTTCGTACCTGTTTTTTCCATCTCAGAAACATTGCCAGGATTAGGCCCCTTGTTCCGTCTCTGGACCTCCCTACCTTGATACATGCCTTAGTCACATCTAGGCTGGACTACTGTAATGCGCTCTATCTTGGGGTCACAGGAGGGCTTCTCCGCAGACTGCAGTTGGTGCAGAATGCAGCTGCCCGGTTACTGACTGGGCAGTATAAATTTTGCCATATTACACCGGTACTGCGTGAATTGCACTGGCTGCCGGTCAGGTGGAGAGTCCTCTTTAAGGTGGGTCTTCTCACCTTTAAGGCCCTACACGGGCAGGGCCCTGGTTACCTGTCAGTCCTCCTGACACCTGTTCCATCAGTCCGCCCTCTGCGATCCTCCAGTAGTGGCCTCCTGACCGTTCCTAGGGCGAGGCTGAAGTCAGCTGGTGACCGAGCTTTTAGCGTTGCGGCTCCCGCCCTATGGAACCTATTACCAGCTACGGTCAGAGAGGCCTCAACTGTAAATATCTTTAAGATCCGCCTGAAAACTTTTTTATTCTCTCAGGCTTTTGATGTTTAGACTACATGAGACCATAATGTATTTATTATCTGTTATTTCATTTATTTTATGTATTATGCTCTTTTTAAAATTTGTACGGCGCCCAGAGCCTCCGGGATTGGGCGTCTTTTAAATAAATTTGACTTGACTTGACTGACAGTTTGCTGGTTTCCAGACCCTTGTTGATGGGGATTAGCGAGGCGAAATATCTCCTGATATTGGTGTCTGATCATGCTCCCACTGCGTTGCCCTTAATTCAGTGGGCACATCTACGTCCCCTCGAAGCTGGAGAATGGACCCTTTCTTACTAAAGGACCAAGCATATATTAAGCAAATGAGTGACACCATACAAGAATTTTTAACTTTCAATGTTAAGGGTGACACATCTAGCAGGACTAGGTGGGAGGCTTTGAAGGCCTTTATTAGAGGTCAGACCATCTCGTACACCTCTCACAAGAAACGGGAGGAGGAGAAAGCCTTAAATTCGCTCAGGATTAAAATTTCAGCATGTCTGACGGCACATAAATCCAAGCCCTCCAAAGAGTTAGGTTACATTATTCAATGTCTTAAGTATACATTTAATACCTTAAACAGTGCCAAATTGGAGCACTCCATATTGGCAAATGCAGGCGCCTACTTTGATGGAGATCGGGGGGGGGGTAAACTTCTTGCTTGGCAGATTAAATGCAGGGAAGCAGAAAAAAGAGTCAGAGAGATAGCAGATGAGAGAGGGAATGTAGTGTACGATACAGATGGGATTTGAAAAGCCTTTGTTAGTTTCTATAAAGATTTATACACTTCAGAGTGCCAACCTACCAGTGATGACCTGGCATCCTTCTTCAGCAGGACTCCTCTAAATAAATTGGCAGCGGAAGCTTCCAAAAAAGTGGATGCTTCCCTGGGGAGACAGGAGGTGCAAGAGGCACTTAAGGCTTTGAAGGAAGGGAAAGCCCCTGGCACAGATGGTATCCCTATAAATTTTTTTAAAACATTTTCCCCCTTATTACTTGAGCCTTTGTATGATATGTTGGAAGAGAGTCTGTCTTGAGGAGTTCTGCCCCCCTCCATACAGTCTGCTGTAATTACTATATTACCTAAACCGGGGAAATATTTGACTAAGTGTGCCTCCTACCGGCCCATCGCTTTGCTGAACCTCAGATTACAAGATACTGGCTAAAGTGATGGCTCCCGGCTTGAACCTGTCCTGCCAACGCTGGTACACCCGGATCAAATGGGGTTTATAAAGGGCCACCAGGGAAAACATAACATTCGCAGAACCCTTAATATTCTATACAGATGGGGGCGGACAAAAAACGAGCATGGGTCAGCTATTGTCGCGCTTGTCGCAGAAAAGGCATTTAACCGTGTGGAGTGGGGCTATCTGTTTGAGACCTTGGGAAAGTGGGTCTGGGCCCAACTTTTTGTCGGTGGGAATGCACTTTATATACCAATCCTCAGGCTCAAGTGGCAGTTAATGATTGTACATCAAATCCATTCATCCTGGAGCAAGGCACGAGACAGGGGTGTCCTCCGTCTCCTCTTTTATATGTTCTTTCATTGGAACCCCTGGCTGCAGTCCTGCGGGCACAGTCAGACATTGCTGGATTTGTGGGGGGAGGCACAGAGCAGAAGATCTCTATGTATGCAGACGATCTGTTGCTCTACTTACATAACCTGGCGCAGGACCTCCCTGCAGTGCACAAGCTTATGAGGGAATTTGGTGTATTGTCCGGTCATAAAGTTAACTGCACAAAAAGTGAGCTGCTCCTGATAGGTAGGTGCAATAGAGCCAAATTAATTGCCAATCTGGTCGGACTGCAGCTGGTTGCTCAGCTAAAATATCTGGGCATTCAGATTGCAGCTGCAACTGTTCGTCTGTATGCCATTAATTATAAACCCTTGATGGGCAAGCTTTTGGGGGACTGTGAACATTGGGCTGCACTGCCGGTTTCACTGATGGGCAGAGTTGGTATTATAAAAATGACTACTCTCTCACGCTGTTTGTATCTATACCAGTCAATGACAATCAGAATGCCACAAAATCATTTTAGGTGCTTTTACACAATGTTGTATAAATTCCTATGGGGGGGGCGGCAGTGCCAGAATTCACTGATCAGTGCTCCTGCAGGCACCTAAAAGGGGCGGAGTTGGGCTTCCAGATTTTAAAGCATATTATTGGGCTGCTCAGTTGGCATTTATACCTCAGGAACTTGAAGGGGACAACCCGACATGGCTGAAGTTAGAGGAGGAAATGCTGATGGGGGAATTTAAGAATGATATGCTGAGTGGTAGTCTTCTCTCACTAAATGAACATCAGGTACCCAATCCCTTCACTAATAATACCCTGGGAGTATGGTTGTGTGCCCATCGACATATAGAGTGGAAGGGAGGTTTCTCCCCATATGTAAGTCTGATTTTGGCTGTGAGGCAAAGAGGAGTATGTTCTCTGCAGTTGATGCAGCGGTTAAGACAGTGGAAGAGAGTGGGACTCTCTAAGGTAACCCAAATATATGAGGGCGGGCAGATCACAAGCTTCCAAAATTTGTGTACACAGTGGGGAATATGCCCAGGAGACTTTTTTGTATACCTTCGGGTGCGGCAGCAGCTTGGGTCTTCCTTATCAGTAGAGGAGGGCTGGGCTTCACCATCACCTTTTGAGGAGCAGATCTATAGGCCACAACCAGTCGGTAAGCCACTATCTGTCCTCTATCGCACTATTGTGGGAGGGAACAGGGAGAGCTTGGATGTGAGCATACAAAGATGGTCAAAGGATCTATCTGTTCACATTGACTCATACACCTGTAAATTAGCTTGCTCCCATTATGTCCATTGCTCGTATAGCAACAAGCTCAGACAGATACAATTTTACTTTTTACATTGGGCCTATATTACACCGGTTAGGCTACATGATGTAGATAGCACCAAATCCGAGCTGTGTCCCAAGTGTAGTGTAGAAAAGGGAGACTTTCTTCATATGGCCTTGACCTGTGCAAAGATTGCACCGTTCTGGCAGTGTCCATAAAATTATGTCGCAGGTCTTGGGCTATGCTCCCTCAAAGTCCCCCTTGGAGTTTCTGTTGGGAGCGGATCTGAATCACCCCAATAGATCCATGAACAACCTGTTATAGGATATTGCCCTAATAAATGCCAGGAGGACTGTGGCGCAGCTTTGGGTGTCTGCATCCCCTCCTACTGTAGGCAGATGGTCCAATAATCTGCTTTCATGTATGGCTCTTGAGAGGCACAAATGGGTGCTTAGGTCTCATCAATAAGTTTCAGGAGACATGGACCACTGATCCAGGGCGTGGAGGAAGCATTGTTTCCTGTTTAAGCTTCAGCACAATAGTTCCTTGGCAGTCACCTATGATTTGTAACCTTCACTGGAAACTCCTGAAGAATCATTAATCCTTCGTGTCCTTAAAAATGTTCTGAAGTGTAGTATTTGTCACTATATCCAGTATGGAAATCTAAATGTTTTCACTATTTGTGATAATGCTATTTTAAGGATAAAATGTATTTGCAATCCTGAGTATGTATGTCACTATGATGTATTAATTTGTACCTCCTGAACCACTCAATAAACTATTTTGAAAAAAATATAGGACCCTTGTGGAACTGCCCTTGTAATCAGCAGGGGATCAAAAAGGAGCCCGTCAGCTTTAATCAGTTACACAGAATCTGTCAGGCGATAAGGACCATACAGCCCACCTAGTCTGCCCATTTCCCCTACTCACTGCTGCAGCCCCAGATCCTATTTGATCTGTGGCTCTCCTGCTCTGCACATCCACAGGGTACCCTCATGTCTATCCCATGCACGCTTGAACCCCTGTATTGTTTTGGCACACACCACTTCTGCAGGAAGGCTGTTTCACAGCTCCGCCAGCCTTTCAGTGAAAAAGTACTTCCTAACATTACCCCTGAGCCTTCCACCTTTCAGCCTCATATCATGCCCCCTTGTTCTTGTGTAGATTTCTCTGAAATATGCTTTCCACCTGTTCCCCATTTATTCCCCTAGCGTACTTGAAAGTCTCTATCATATCTTCCCTATCCCTTCTTTCTGCCAGTGAATAGATATTAAGGTCCTTAAGTCTTTCCTTGTAGGGCTTCTGATGCAGTCCATGTACCATCTTCATTTTCCCTTCTCTGGACTGCCTCCATTTTGTCAATATCCTTCTGTAGATGTGGTCACCAGAAGTGGACACAGTACTCCAGCTGAGGCCTCATCAGTGATTTGTACAGTGGCATCACAACCTCTTTCCTCCTGCTTGTTATGCCCCATCCTATGCATACTAACATTCTGTTTGGTCTCCCCACCACCTTTTCACACTGTTTGGTCATCTTCAGGTCATCAAATAGGATAACCCCCAGGTCTCACTCTCTCTCCTGACTTGTGGTGGCCAGAATTTCCCCACTCATCCTGTACTCCTGCCTTGGAGTCATGTGGCCCCAGGTGCATGGTCTTGCACTTTTTAATATTGAAACTTATCTGCTAGACACCCGATCACTCCTAATCAGCTTAGGTCCTTTCTCATTTTTTCCACCCCTTCGCTGTGTCCATTCTGTTGCAGATCTTGGTGTCATCTGCAAAGAGGCATACCTTTCCCTCCAGACACCCTGCAGTGTCTCTAATGAAGACATTGAATAGAACTGGCCCCAGCACTGACCTCTGTGGCACCCCACTGGTCACCTCCCTCTCCTCAGATTTCACACCATTTACCACCACCCTCCAAGTCCTGTCCCTTGGAATGTTCCCAACCCACTTTACCACTGTAGGACCCATTCCCAGGCTCCCCAGTTTATATAGCAATCTCCTGTGTGGGACAATGTTGAAGGCCTTGCTGAAATCCAGAAAGACTACATCCACCACCCCTCCTTGATCTACCACCTTGGTTATCCAGTCAAATTTGTAAGATTCATCTGACAGGACCTTCCCACTGAAAATCCATGCTGCCTTGGATCCTGTGCCCTGCTGTCCTCCAGAAATTTCACAATCCTCTACTTAAGGACTTAGTTTCCCCACTACTGAGGTCAGGTTTACAGGCCTGTAATTGCCTGCCTCCTCTCTGCTTCCACTCTTGTAGCGAGGGACTACATCTGCCCTCCTGCAGTCCTCAGGTACCTCCCTGTCTCTAGTGATGCATTGAAAAGGGTAGCCAGTGGTTCCGCCAGCACTTCCCTGAGTTCCATTAGTACTTTGGGGTGGATCCCATCTGGCCCTGTTGCCTTATCTGCTTTTATTTTCCCCACATTTTTCTAGGACTCTTTCCCCTGTGAGTGAGGTGGTGTCTACCTTCCTCCCCTGAATTAATACCTCTCTTAATGAGTGTTATTCCCTCACCCTCCCCTTCCCTGGTGAATACTGAGCAAAAGTACTTGTTCAGTATTTCAGCCTTTTCTGGATCATCCTCCACGCTTTCTTTCTTCTTCTGCCTAACAATCCCATTTCTGGTCTTTTTCTTCTTGCTAATGTATCTGAGGAAGGTCTTGTTATCTTTCTTAATAGCCTGGGCTATACCTTCCTCTGTCTGTGCTTTAGCCCTTCTAATTATTTTTTCCTAGATTCCCTCTGCTTCTCCAGATAGTATTCTCTGTCCTCATCCTTTTGTGTTCCCTTGCATCTTTTAAAGGCTCGTTTCTTTTCCCTTACTTTCTCAGCCACTACCTTCGAGAACCATAATGACCTTTTCTTTCTTTTACTCTCGCTAAGCATTTTGACACAGTAATCTGTTACTTATGTTATGACTCGCTTGAGTCTAGACCACTGTTTTTCCACATCTCCACCTGTGCCTTCCACTGCTAGGGTTCTTTTAAGATTTCTACCCATCTCCTTAAAGTTAGCTTTCCTAAAATCTAGGACCCTTATCCTTGTATGGCTTGCCTCCTCCACAGTGGTCACCTTAAACCATACTGTCCTGTAGTTGTTGGCACCAAGGAGACTGCCCCCCCTCCACATCTGTGATCCTGTTCCCATTGGTCAGGGCCAAATCCAGTATAGCCTCCTTGTGGGTTGGTTCTACTACAAGCTGTCTTAAGTTTGTCTCATTTAGGACAGTCATGAAGTCCCTGCCTCTTGTTGTACTTGCAGTCTGAGTACTCTAATCTACCTCAGTCGGGTTGAAGTCACCCATTAGTAGTAGTTCCTCTTTGGCTGCCATTATGTGGATGGTTTCCACAACAGCTTCATCTGATTCCTCCCCCTGTGCCGGAGGCCAGTAAATTACTCCAGTGTCAATAGCTGTCCTTTTTTCCCCACCTCCAGGGTGACCCACAGTGCCTCTGCTCCTTCTTGTAACCCTTGAGCCTCTGTTGCTTTAATCCCCTCCTTCACATATATAGCAACCCCCCTTCTCCCTTCCCTACTCTTTCTAAAAAGTGTGTATCCTGGTATGGGTGTATCCCAGTCATGGTTCCCTGTGTACCATGTTTCTGTAATAGCTACTATGTCCAGGTTTGCATCTTCCATTAATGCCATTAGGTCTGGGATTTTGTTCCCCAGACTGCAGGCATTTGTGTACATAACTTTACAGCTTGTGCACCCTCCCTATCCTTTTTCTTTCTGCCCTATGAACTTTTTGGGTTCCATCTTCTGTCCTCCCCACAATTGTATCTAATTTATCAGGTTTGATAGTGCCCTTGTACTAATTTGATTTTCCCTTATTTCAGATACTGTATGCTATTGGGGGGGGGGGACAATCTTTATCCCTCGACTGCTTTTTGCCTCTTCTCTTGGCTAGTTTAAATGCTCGTGGAGGAGGCATTTGAACTTTTCAGTGAGGATACCTTTGCCCTCCCTTGGATAGATGTAGACCACTTGGTGAATACAGTCCTTCATCCCTCCAGGTGAGATCCCAATCCTAAATGAAGCCATACATTTTCTCTCCAAACCATTTCTTCAGTAATGTGTTGAATTCCATGGTGCGGATGTCTCATCCCTATCCCTTGCCATAGATAGAGAAGGTAACAGAGTGCGCTACTTGCCCAAGACACCAGCCCAGTTCCCTAAATTCCTCCTACATTTTTCCTACATCTACCTTCTTACCTGCCAGTTCATTTGTCCCCATGTGGACAATGACGTCCAGCTCCCCCTCCTTGCCATTGCCCTAGCAATCCCTAGGATCCACCTGCCCTCCCTCCAAACTGTGCCACCAGGCAGGCACACCACCTCCCTCTCCCCACTGCTGCCCACTCCTAGCTCTGTCCTTCTAATGATGGAGTCCCCAAACAGGATCTGGTTCCTCTTCCTGTGCTTTCTCCTTCCCTTTGCCCTTGGGGCTCCATCATGGACAACCTGCTCATCCTCCTTAGTGTCCACTTCTGGAGATGCAGTGCAATTGTCCTGCTCTGCCAAGATGGCATACGAGTTTTGATTTGGTACTAGCTATAGGATGTGTCTCCGTCCCACCTCCCTCACCTTCCCTGAGCCCACCGTAGTCCATCCATCCCTCCCTACTGCCATTCTCTGAGGGAGTGGTGGCAGATGTGCTGGTCCTTGGAGGGGGAGGTAACTGGATCCTTGCTAACTCTGCTTGGAGTCCTTCAGCCTCCACCCTCAATACAGAGAAGTGCCTGCAGATAGGGAAGCACCGCAGTATCCAGAATATCCTCCTGAACACTGCTGCCCCACAACCACCGCATTGCACGATGCACATCATTTTTCTTAGCTTATCCTTCCCCTTACTTGTCTGTCCCCTTTTTTTCCCCTTCTCTTATTCCTTGTTTCCTTTACAGCTATGTACTGCCAGTAATCGTTAGTGGTATAATATATCAAGGTACGTAGATTTACGTCAGGGTGTGTTGTGTGGCTATGTTGTGTACTGAACGATGATGGCTAACAGTATGTGTATGCAGTCAGCTGGTACTGTATAATGTCACAGGCAATGGGTATAGAGGAAGTGATACACGGGGAGGAGCATGGGTTGAGCCCCTCTGGACCACTAGAAACAATCAGCTACACCAGCAAAAAAACAAAACAAACAAAAAAACCTGACACAATCAGCTGCACCAGCAAAAAAACTCAAGCAGGTACCTTTACAAAAGAACCTTCAGTCCTACAGTTGTAACCTTCCCACGAGATGACTGGAGAACCAGTTTACAGAGGGGTTGTCCAAACCCAAGGACCTAAGGCTGAGAAGATGGTTGTGGTCCACTGTATCGAATGCTTTACTCAGATCTAAAAAGACCACACCCGGGGTGTGTGTGTGTGGGGGGGGTGCTTGGCATCAAGGGCAGTGAACCAGTCATTGATGACCTTTGGGAGAGCATCCTCTCTCCCACCTCCTCTTCTCCTTCACTACAGTCTCCCGGAATGACACACTACAAGCCCTCCTATCAACCCCTCAAAAGGCTCCTCCCCAGACAGCCTAGACCCCAGACTCCTCTCTCTCCCTCTCTCTGCCTCAGCCATTGCCTACCCCCCTTTTTCTTTAATTCTAAACCTCTCATTTTCTACTGCCTTAGTCTCTACCCTATGGAAACATGCTGTGGTCCTCCCTCTTCCCAAAGGCAGTAACCAATCTTTCCCTGGAAATCACCACCCTGTCTCTCTCCTCCCTACACTAATTAAATTGCATGAACACCTTGTCCTCTCCCAGCTTACCTCATTTCTAACTGACACCTTCTACTTCACCCCATTCTAATCTGGCTTCAGGAAAAATCTCTCCACCACTACCTACCTACTTTGGTTCACTGACTCTGTCCTTACCGGGATGGATAATGGTCAAATCACTTCAGCCATCTTTGTTGACCTCGCTAAGGCTTTTAACACTGTTTCCCACTCCCTCCTCCTTGACTCCCTCTCAACAGCTGGCCTATCTCCTTCAGCTACTGGCTGGTTCAAGGCCTACCTCACTGGTAGAACCCAATCAGTCAGGATCTCTGATGTCATCCACCACCACCCCCCCGATTAATACTGGAGTCCCTCAGGGCTCAGTGCTAGGGGCCCCTATTATTCTCCATCTTCCCAAATGACCTTCCATCTGTCTGCTCCTCAGTCACCACCATACACATGTATGCTGACAATATGGTCCTGTATGCATCTGGCTCTTGCCCAGCTGAGGTTACATCCAACTTGCAGCAAGACTTCTACAAGGTTCAACTCTGGTTTACTAACCAACTTTTTCTCAACGCCAAGAAGACTGTCTCCATGACCTTTGGCACAAGGCAGAGACTCTCTAGACTTCCCTCCCTGCCCACTTTCCACACACTTCATGGGTCTTTACTTGATGACACATCCTCCTTCAGGTACCTAGGAGTTCGGCTGAATAAACACCTAAACGTCTCCAGACATATTCACGCCATCCCAAAACAATTGTGCCCCAAGCTTGGTGCCCTGTTTAGGAACCCTAGTTGTATCCCCTCTACGGTAAGCACTTGTTCAGAAGATGATCCTGCCCATCTTCGACTACTGTGATGTAGTCTATGGTGCTGTTCCCAAGTCCTCCCTGGCCAGATTGGATACCCTCTTCAATTCCTTCTGCCATTTTGCCCTTGATGCTCCCTCTCGCACCCACCACTGTGACCTCTATCGTGCCCTGTCCTTCCCCTCTCTTACAAACAGATGACTCTCCCACTGTGCTAAATTCACCTCCAAACACTGGCTGGGTGAACTCCCTTCCTACCTCTCCCCCTCGTTCATAACACCCCCACCACCTTAGATTATCCAACTCCCATACTCTGCCAGTTCCCCGCAGAGCCACCCTCATCAGCCAATCCGGTTACTCTCATCACCTACCACCAATGTGGAATTTCTTCCCCTCAAATTTGGCACTCATCCTACTGCTCCATCAGCTCTGCCCTTAAAAACTTCCTTGCACCTAGCTGTTCCTGCTACAACCCTCCCTAACTCCCCCCTCTAAGTCCCTGAAAAACCCTACCCCTCTTCGGTAACCATGCAATGCCCCTGCTGCAGCTCTACCTCCACACACTTAAAAAACAGCATTCCTTCCCTTTCCCCAATTCCTTCCCTTCAGACCTTCCATTGTTCTCTTACTGTGATTTCTCAATCATCCAGAGTTGTACCAGTGGCCAGTCCCTTACCCTATCCTTACACCATTAACCCAACTCTTCCATCCACTTCTCCTCATTCTGAAGGGCTGGGATTTGGCCTCTCTTCTCTCTCACCTTCACCTCTCTTCTGTTTTTCTGAAGCCTATTTCTCCTCGCTGCCTACAACCTGTTTCCCTCCTATCATACTCTACCTCTGTCTGCCACAACCTGCTCCCTTCCTGTCATGCTTGACCCCTGCCTTGTACAGGCAGGGTCCTCAGCATACTGGAGGGGTCAGACCCCAACTGACCTTTCTCCTCCTACCTCTTCCTTCACCTCCTCGTTCCATCCACTTCCAACACCCTCCCCCACTTCCCTGCCTACCAAGATACCTACCTACCTCTCACCTTCCCTTCTCCCCCTTACGTAGCCTTAGCTATGGCTGACCCCTACTCTCTAATGCACTTGTAGCTAACTTGCACTTCCATTGTGACTGACCCCTAATCTCTACTGCACTTTCAGTTAACTTGCACTTCTGTTATAACTTAGCATACCTGTTCTGCTTGGGTTTACTCCTCACTAACTTCCCTATATTAAACTACAACAATTCTATTCAGCCATTTTCTAGCTACACAGTTGTGTCATTTAGTGTATGCCTAAATGTTACTTTGTGTTGTTGTATCCATCTAGTACAACAGTGCTGGCAAAGCATCTCATTCAAAATTACTAGTATCCCACTATTTCATTACTCCTGTACAGTCTGCTCAAATTATGTGAATGTAAAGTACTGTAAATTTATATTGTGTACCAAATCTCTGTCAACTGTCCTCATGTTGCCCTGCCCCCCAGGTCAAACCAGGAGACGAGCAACTTGTTGCTCAGAGCACCTTCCTGGTGAAACATTTCAATAAATAAATAAAAACAGTGCCGTGGTTCTGTCTAAAGCCAGACTGCAGTGGAGTGAATAAATTAGCATTCTCCATATATTGTTTTAGTTATTTTTTTTCAAAGAGTTTGGATAAAACTGGAAGGATGGATATGGGCCTGTAACTATTGAGATCACCTGACTTAAAGGAGAACTGTATACATACTGACCTCTCCACCCCCAAAAGGCGTACTCCCTGATTAAGCTTTTTTTTTTGGTACAACTTTGTTTCTCACCCCCCAGCTCCAGAACTCTCTCTAGCCACTTCACTCACCAATTCGCTCTACCACCCACTGTGTTCCTCTGCCTCCTTCAAGGATGTTACGGTTTCTCCCTGGGTCCCAGGGGGCTATGATCCAGGGAGATCAAGGGGGGCAGAGGCAGGGAACCAGCATTGGGCATATGACGGTGGCACTGGAAGGGCCATCACCAATCTGGGCTGGAGGGGCATTTTCTTGTATGCACCCAAGCTTGCACGCCTGACGCTGCGGCGCATGGCAACCCAGCCTGAGTCAGCCACGCTGCTTGCATGTAGTCCAGCATTCTGCAGTGCCCCTGGTCTCCACGGGGGTAACTAGAGCGCCGGACAACCCCATGCCCTCCCCTGGTAGAGGAGAGCAGCCCAGCAAGTGCTCAGTCCTCTCCTTCCCCTGCCAACTCCTGGTTCCCAAGCTTGCTCCCGAACTCAGGTTGCCAGCATGGCACGAGGTGTGGCATCCAGCGCCTCAACCCTCAGCACCACCGGGCCAGCTCTGATTAAGCTTTTTATACAGGAACACCCCCTTTTCTCCAGCAGCCACTTTAATTTTATTTCATAAAGTCTGCAAACTGAAAATATGGTGGACCATGCATGGCTCCATTTATTGTAACAGCGCGGCACTACACTGTTACAGTATGGAGCCATGCATGGTCTGCCATATTTCCGGTTCACAGACTTTATGAAATAAAATTAAAGTAAGTGGCTGCTGGAAAAAAAAAGGGGGGTCCTATATGAAAAGCTTAATCGGGGAGTAAGCCTTTCGGGGTGGGGAGGTCAGTATGTATACAGTTCTCCTCTAAATAAGGGCAGAATGTGGGCGGTCTTCCAGCAAAATGGAACGGTGACAGAAGAGATAGACAAATTGTAAATGTGCAAAATTGGTGTAGTTTAACAGGTGGCTCCTTAACATTTCTAGTGTTGCATGTGGGGTGGGACTGCAATCTTGCAGCAGGCTACTTTGCAGACGTTGAGCACTCAGACGTCATTGTTTGCTGTGTGAACAGACGTGCTGTGTGGTTGATCAGTTTCCCACTATACTCTTGCTGCTCGGGTGAAAATAACGTCTGCCTTATATTTTTTAATTAACAGATTCATAAACAGTGAATGGAACATGCCCCTAAATATGACATTATGTGTGTATGAAGATCATTTGCCATTATTTTTGGATATTTACCATACTAATCATAGATGCTAATTGGCTTTGCTACCACAGAAAAGCAGTACACATTTTCAGTCAGACTGCATCACTTGCTGTTGAAATGAGCAATGTGTTTGTCCAGGAATAAATGATTTACTAATACATTTGATATTTATGTTGTTTGGGATGATTTGTGGCAAGCTGTCATCACTGTGTATGTGTGCCTCTTTTCCACTTTTGAATGCCGACAGCGATCAGTCTTATCAATCTGTATAGTAGTAAAGGCATTCTTCTGTCTCTGTACATTGCCTGGCAAAATCTGATTCAGAAGCAAGTAAGTAATTTTTAACAGAGTACTACCTGGGTGGAGTTAGAGTATCTGCATCAGAGGAGGAGAAGGACCTGGGAGTGAGGATCACTAGTGACCTGAAGCACTCCATACAGTGCAAGAAAGCAGCAGCAAAGGCAAACAAGATGCTGGGATACACATCTAGGGGGATCGGTAGTAGGAGAGAGGAAGTTATACTGCCCTTGTACAGGTCACTGGTAAGGCTGCATTTACAGTATGGAGCTCAGTGCTGGTGCCCACACCTCAAAAAGGACATTAATTTGCTGGAGAAGGTCCAGAGGAGGACTACAAAGATGATAGCAGGTCAGCAGGGTAAGGCATAGCAGGAGAGATTGAGTGCACTGAACATGTACTCCCTGGAAGACAGGAGAGAGACGGGGCATGTTTGGGATCCTCAAGTACTTGAAAGGAATAAATAAGGTCGATAAGGAGAGTCTCTATAAGCTGAGTGGCAACCATAACATGAGGGGGCACAGTCTTAAGCTGGAGGGTGGGAGTTTTAGGAGGTGTCAGGAAGCACTTTTTCCCCAGAGAGGGTGGTGGAGACTTTGAATGCACTGTTGGAAGAGGTGATCTCATTGAAGACAGGGGGCAGCTTTAAGAGACACTGGGATAGATGTAGAGGGAAGGTAATGATCATGGGTAGAAAGGATGGGAGGAGTGGGGAGCGAGGGTAGGGATATTAGCTCAAGCTGTGGACCCTGCAATTCTTCGTATGTTGGTATAAGTACAATGGCTAATAAAACATATGGCAAAATATGCAGAGCTTTGTGTTATACTTTCAATTTGCGGTCGCTTAGCCTTAGTTAGACTGGGAAATTCTGCACCCTTATTTACCCCATTTCCTGCTCCTTTTGTGGTGTACATTACAGATAGCCACACATAGCTGCTGTTTTGTTTATTTATTTATTGAAATGTTTCACCAGGAAATTGTTATTGCACTTGACTTATTCATACTACAGAACATGTCCTTCCCCACAAAATAAGGAGAAACCATAAAAGTTAGTGATTACATATTTGTGTACTGTCAGTGCAAATCAGTGTCACTGTGTTACTTGGACCAGCTGCTGTGAGATTATCTTCATTTCCCTTTCCCTCCAGTCTTCCAAGGGATCCTTCACTGTGCTTAATAGCTGGAATCATTCCATGAAAATGAGCTGCCCCTAAGAGTAGGATTTTATACTAATTATGGAGTCTTAGAATGAAATTCAAAACTCTGTTCTGTGGTCACATGCCCATCTTCTAATGTCAGATATATTTCTGAAGCTGGGGTGAGCAGTAGCCACTACAACCATCAAAAAAACTAGCAAGAGAACCAAATTAAGAAGAGGGTCTGAGGAGACACTCAAATTGGCAGAACAAAAGAACAGGTTACTCACCCTATAACAGTAGTTCTAGGAGTGGTATATGTTGTTCATCCACACTGTTTGGCATGTCCCCTTCCACTTTAAATCTTGCCAGAAGTCTTCAAGCTGGCTCCTCCCACCCACCCGGGTGGTATATACCTCAGCTCCGCCCCATTATGCCAGATCATAGCCCACTGAAAGCAAGGTTGTGCACCTGAAGCTGGGGAGGTCGGGTGGGTGCATGTGGATGAACAACATATATCACTCCTGGAACTACTGTTACAGGTAAATAACCTGTTCTTCTAGGAACGTGGATATGTTGTTCATCCACACTGTTTGTCAGACTCCAAGCAGTTCTCTGGGAGGAGGGAGGCAAGGCTCACACTCCCTACTTAGGAAACAGAGATTGGAGAACCGAAGCCCCAAAATCAGCATCCCGGCTTGACTCAAGGTCGATGTGGTAGTGGGCGATGAAGGTGTTTGCTGACTTCCAGGTAGCAACCAGGCAGATTTCCTGGATAGGGATGTCCCTGGAAGTGGCCATCGATGCAGCAGTATGGCAAGTGGAATGCACTCTTATCCCTCTGGGAGGCTCCTTGCCCACCAACTCATAGCACAGATGTATGCATGATGTAATCCATCTTGCTATGGTCCATTTGGCTGCAGGTCTGCCAGCAGTGGCTTCAGCATAGGTGACAAACAGCTGGCAAGCCTCTCCACGAATTTCCACCTTCCTTTCCTTGTAATAGGAGAGAGCACATCTCAGGTCCAAAGAATGGAGCCTGTACTCGGCGTCCGAGGTGTAATTAGGGTAGTATACCGGCAGAGTCAACACCTGGTTAAGGTGAAACTCTGACACCACCTTCGGAAGGAATTTTGGGTGGGGACACAGGATAACTTTGTCCCTGTGAAAGACCAGATAAGGGGAGTCCACCGAAAGGGCCTGGAGCTCCCCGTCCTTCTGGCTGACATGATAGCCACCAGAAAGGCCGCCTTCCACGACAAATGTGACAGCTCACACTTGTGCATGGGTTCGAATGGCTTGCCCAGACCACTGTCTCCTGACCGGCCCGCACCCGGTAAGCAGAAATGGCTGCCAGGAATACCTTAAGGGTCGATGACCCAAGACTCCTTTTGGAGAGAGACCAAAGATAGTCAAGTTTGTTAGCCACAGGACAGGGCAAGGGGTCCAGACCCTTACCCTGGGACCAAATGGAAAATCTTTTCTATTTGAAATCATAACATTTCCTGGTCAATTTCTTTCTAGATGCCTCCACCACGGTGTAGACATCTTCAGAAAGACCCAATGCCTGGAACTCTAGCCGCTCAGGTACCAGGCTGTGAGGTGCAGGGATTGAAGGTCTGGATGGAATACCTTCCCCTGATTCAGAGATATCAAGTCTGGGCATGTACAAAGCTGCTCCGGGGGCCTGCAGCTGAGGAGATCTGGTTACCAGAACTGGTGTGTCCAGTCTGGGGCTACCAGGATCACCTTCATCTTGTCCCTGCTCACCTTGAGTAACACCTTGTGGATCAAGGGAAGGCGTAGAGGAGGCCTGGGGTCCACAGCCTCGAGAAGGCATCTCCCTACAGTGAGCTGTTCTGAAGGGGGTAGGCATGATACAGCCTCAGCTTGGTGTTTTCCCTGGAGGCAAACAGGTCCACCATCGGTTTGCCCCAATGGGAGAACAGGCTGTAAGCTACCTCTGGATGGAGACACCACTCATGGGATGTCTGGCTTATGTGGCTGAGAGCATCTGCCAACTGGTTCGAGGCTCCTGCCACATGGATGGCTAGGAGATCCACCTCCAACCGGCCTACGAGGGTCCAGATGCGGAGCGCTTCCTTGCACAGCAGATGGGAGTGCATGCTGCCTTGTTTGTTGAGGTAGTACATGGTCGTGGTATTTTCTGTCTGGACTTGAACCACTTGACTCCGGGGCTGAGGAGAAAAAGCTGACAGTGCCAGTCTGACTGCTCTGAGCTCCAACAGGTTGATGTGGCATTGGGATTCCTCAGGGGTCAAGAACCCGTGGATCCTGTTGTCCCCCCAGCCCATGAGAGAGGCATTGGTCATAAGGATGACCGTCGACTCGGGGCGGACAAATGGTCTCTCTTCCTGCAACTGGTCTGGGGCGGTCCACCATTGGAGAGCATCCCACATCTTCTGGGTTACAGTGATCAGCTGGTTGAGATGACCATATCACAGAGTCCACTGGGTGGCCAGCTCCCAGTGGAGGGGGCGAATGTGCAACCGGGCCCAACGGACCATTGAGGTGCACACCACCATGTAACCCAGAAGGTACAGAAAGTCCTGGGCAGGGTGCAAGTGCCCAACCAGAAATGATTGGGCAAAGGAGGAGAGAACCTCTGCCCTGTCTGTTGGGAGCCGAGTCCTGGCTTGACAAGAGTTGAGCTCTGCCCCGATGAAGCTCATCATCTGAGAAGGCACGAGTTCTGATTTGGCCTCATTGATCAGGAGGCCGAGTTGGTAACAAGTCTGGAGGGCCAGATTCCTGGACCTCTGCACCTCCTGTCAGGTGGAACCTGCCAGGAGCCAGTCATCGAGGTAAGGGTAGATTCTGACTCCTCGACGCCGCAGATGGGCCACCACCACTGCAATGCATTTGGAGAAGACCCGTGGGGCCGATGACAGGCCAAACGGCATGGATCAGAATTTGTACAGGGTCCCCTTGACCCTGAAGCGGAGGAACCGCTGATGGGACGGACGGATTGGGATGTGAAAGAACACGTCCTGTAGATCCAGTGAACAGAACCACATGTTTCGCTCCAAGGATGGTATGATCTGGTTCAGAGTGACCATCCGAAAGGTGCGAGACCTGAGAAACTGATTCAGGTCGTGGAGATCTAGGATGGGGCACCACCCCCCCGTCCCCTTGGGCACCAGGAAGTACCTGGAGATGAAACCTGGGCCTGTTGGAGGACCCGGCACTGGAGCTACTGCCTCCTTGTGGAGGAGCTGAGCTATGTCATCTCAAAGAGCCGACTGGGTGCAAGCAGAAATCCTTTCCTCCCGAGGGGCGCGGGCTCGGCTGGGAGAGTACTGCTCGAACTCTAGAGCTAGCCCCCGATGACCACTTCAAGAACCCACCTGTCCGAAGTGATAGCAGACCAGGCAGAAAGGAAGTGGCGGAGCCGATCCCCCATGGAAGGACCTAGTGCTGATGTGATGGGTATAGGGTGGCAACCCCCAACCCGTCACTGAGCAGGCTTAGAGGAGGAGGAGGAGGAGCAGGAGGCTCCAGGACCTAAGCCTCAGCCTCCCTTGCGGGCCTGTTGGGGACCCTGCTTGGGCCAAGGGCGTCAAGCTTGAGCCTGCTGCTGCTGTCCTCCTTGATAGGAGGGCTGCCAGACTGTAGGGGAAGAGTGCTGAAAAGGCTTCTTCTTTCTCTTCTGTTGGTTCTTGCCCAAAGAGCCCTTAGCAGAAGTCGCATCCAAGGTGGCATTGGACTGCTCTATATGCTGAAGGTGACCGGCAACTCCGAGACCAAACAAGTCTGTCCCCAGGAAGGGCACATCAGCAAGCTTATGCCAAGTATCTGCCGGGAAGGAGGAAAGCCTCAGCCAAGCCCTGCGGCGAGAGGCCACTGCGGCTGCCATTGAACAGGCACAAGAATCCCCGATGTCCAAGGCCATCTGAAGCTGTTGTTTGGCAACAGCATGACCCTGGTCATGGACCTGCTTGACCATGGTCTGCATGTCCACAGGGAGATGAGGGAGGACCTCGTCCCACGATCTCAGAAGGGCATGGGAGAAGTGTGCCATGATGATGGCTGAGCTGGCCTGACGAAGGCCCAAAGAAGAGGCCGCATAGACTTTACAGGCAGTGTGGTCCATGTTTTTGGACTCCTTGTCCAGGGGTCGGTCAGTGTCGGATGAACTACCAGTACGCCTGAACACAGAGGCGGTCACCAGGCTGTCAGCGGAGGGGTGCTCTGTGAACCCCGCAAAGGACCCCATGGGCACCGCACACTTGCGGGCCATGTGGGCAGAAGGTGCTGGGCAGGAGGCAGGATGCTGTCAAAGTTCAAGGGCCAGGCCAACAATGGCCTTGGCCACTGGAAAGGCCTCCGTTGGGGTATCCCCTCTCCTGAGGACGTCAGTGAGAGGGTACTATACCTTCTTCTGGATGGGTTCCAGGGGCATTCCAGTGGAATCAGAAATGAGATGGAGAATGCCCTGGAAAGAGGAAGGGCCTTCCTCCATTCCTGCGCCAACAAACGACTTGTCATCCCCAGGGTGACAGTGGAGTCCGGTGACGTCTGAGTCCGAAAAGTCGGGATACAGCAGTCTACCACCTAGGTCACCCTTGATATGCTGAGGGCAGTCTGGGGTGACTGTAATCGACAGATGTCAGGGAAGTCCGGTGTTTTGTCGGTCCTCTTTTGAGGGTGCCCCTCCCTCAGGCTGTTTAGGCGGTGGTTCCACCCCGAATTGGTGGAGAGACTGGGTTAGACTGAACCAGGGGATGGGCCAGCTCCATGGGCAGAGGAACTGAAGGCTTCAGTTCCAGAGGGGTCGGCTTCGGCTTAGGAGGCGAGCGCCAAGTAATGGCCGGGGTAGGCGGCGGAGCCAGCTTCTGCCCGGTCAAGATCAGCTGTTGTCACATAAGGTCTTCATAGCACAGATGGAGTTTTCACCGGAGCCTCTCCTCAACCAAGGAAGATGAGGACCTGTCTTTTCTGAGCTCTTATGACTCTTCCTCGGTCGTTCGGCCAAGGGGGTTCTGAACCTTGACCAAGAATGGGTAGGCTGACTCGGTTGATCAGGAGACACTGGAGATCGGTGAAACCTGAGGGTCTGGAACCGGGTCCTTGATGGGGAAACCTGCAGGCTGGGTCTCCTCATCCAGAAAAAACAGAACCGGAGTCCATTCCAGGGAGTCATCTGGCACAGCCGGCAACAAGGGGTTGATCGGGTCGAAGATAATTTTGACCTTGGCGGCCACTACCTCGGTCCCCTGGCCAGACAGAAGGTCCGTAAAGCCGGCGGCCGAGGATGCAATCTCGATCTCGAGATCGCATGTTCTTGGGACTCTGATCTCTCTCGGTTCTAAGAACATCTCCATCGAGATAAAGACGATGGGTCTTTCTCCCTCTTCTGAGAGCGGGAGGAGTGCGAGCCCAAGAGCGCCTCACCCTGGGTGGGGAGAGACTGGCACAACTCCTTGAAAGAGCCAGTAAAAGTGGAGCCTAGGTTCAGCAGGACAAAGAAGCTTTGACTGGCCGAAGCGCGAGCTGCTTCCTCCTCCAATGCCTTCATCTGTTCCAGCTGTTCAGCACAGCCCACAGCCACAGAAACCACCCACCTAGCCTCCTTCATTTTCACTGGAGGGTTCCTTTTTTCTGGTCTCCCCAGCTTCAGGCATGCCTTGGTGTCATCCAGGACGTTGGGATGGAAGGCCAAGCAAAAACCACACAACGAGGTGTCATGGCTGACACCTAGACAGTATAAGCACATGAGATGGGGATCAGTGCGTGACATCTTCTGGCCGCGTGGGCACCGGCGAAATCCAGGGGAAGATTTTTCCTCCATAATCGATGAGGCAAAAGCGCGATCGCTAACTCAAACGAGTTTGATTTTCAGTAAAACTGACTAAATAAAAGCCAGGGCCTAAGATATGCTGAGAGCATGAGGGAACCTGTAGGAAAATCTGGTGTCATGGGGTGGAGCCGAGATATATACCACCCGGGTGGGTGGGAGGAGCCAGCTTGAAGACTTCCGGCAAGATTTAAAGTGGAAGGGGACATGCCAAGAAGTGTGGATGAACAACATATCCATGCCCCTAGAAGGTTAAATTACTGAGTATCAACTGTAACAAGTAATGCTCAAAGCAACCCTAAAATAATTTACTCTTGTGAGAACCTTTTCCAGGTTCCAGAAAGGGGAGGTAGGGATGGGATTGTTAAGCATGGTGAAGGATCCCTAGGAACAAACATTGCTCCAGTGAGTGATTTTTTTTCTTCATACCCCAGGAATTCCTCACTATGCTTAACTGCAGACTACAAAGCAGTACATTGGAAGCTAGAAACAGAACCTATTTAGGGAAAAGGTTCTGCAAAATAGCAGTGCCAAAGCTGGCATCCCTTCTGGACTACATATCCAGATGATAATGATTTGTAAAGGTGTGTATTGCTTTCCATGTAGCTGCTTTACAGATTTCCTGCAAGGGAACACCTCTAGATGCTGCCACTAAGGCAGAAATGCTATGCAAAGAGTGAGTTATGTGGCCCTGAGGTGGCAGCAAGAGACTGACCAACAGGAGACTGTTCTCTTGGATGCTGGTTTATCTTTACCCACTTCAGTGTGGCTGACAAAGAACTGAGTATTGATGGACCTCTCCTGCTTTGTGTAAAGTACTGTAGTAGCTCAGTGCCCTTTTCCATCCAAATTGTGGCGTTTTTTTCTTTCCTGTGTTGGATTTTGCCATAGAGAAGACTGGTAGTGCAAGTGACTGGTTCAGGTGAAATTCATACACCACCATAGGGAGGAACGTTCTGTTAGTTCTAAAGACTTCCTTGTCTCTGTAGAAAATGAGGTAACTGGGATCTGTGCAGACAGCTTGCAGCTCACTCACTTTCCTGGCAGAAATGACAGCCACCAGGGGCTTGAAAGGATGCTCCATGAGCTGGGCAATGTACATATTCAGATCCAGTGGTGGGACTGGCTCACTGACTGGAGGATATTGGTTGTTAAGGCCTTTCAAGAGCTTCTTGAAAATAGACTGTGTGGCCAGTGATCTGTCCTTGCCAACTGAGGCATAGGCTGATACTGCTGCCAGATGCACCTTCAGAGCTGAAGGTCTGAGACCCAGGGACAGAGGGTGGACCAGATAGTCTAGAATTGCAGGGAGGTCTGCCTGGAGAGGGCTGAGCTGCCTAGAGGAGCACCACAATGAAAACCATATCCACTTGGAGGCATAGGTTTTCCTTTTTCCTGGTTTCCTGGAAACCTTAAGCACCTCCAAAACTTTTTCAGAAAGATTCAGGCCACAGTACTCCATCTCTTCAAGTACCATGCTCCGAGAAGAAGGGACCTCAGATCTGGTAATACTATCATGCCCTGGAACAAAGTCAGTGGGTTGTATATCGGGTAGACTGACAGAGTGCTTGATGGAGAGGGATGGGAGCAGTGAGTACCAAGTCTGCCTGGTTGCAGATTCTCCCCATATCTTTAGCAACAGTGGAAAAGGGGGGCAGGCATAAAAATGGGTTACTCACCTGTAACAGTAGTTCTAGGAGTGGTATATGTTGTTCATCCACACTGATTGGCATGTTCTTTCCCTTTAAGTATCTTGCCAGAAGGTCTTCAAGCTGGCTCCTCCCACCCACCTAGGTGGTATAACCCTTGGCTCTGCCCCATGGTGCCAGATCTTGCCCGCTGGAAGTTAGGTTGTGCGTCTAAGCCGGGGAAGTCAGGTGGGTTCATGTGGATGAACAACATATACCACTCCTAGAACTACTGTTACAGGTGAGTAACCTGTTTTTCTAGGATCGTGGATATGTTGTTCATCAACACTGATTGACAGACTCCAAGCAGTTCTCCTGGAGGAGGGAGGCAAGGCACACACACCCTACTTCAGGAATACAGACTGGAGAACTGAGGCTCCAAAACCAGCATCCTGGTGTGACTCACTGTCGATGTGGTAATGGGTAATGAAGGTGTTTGCTGACTTCCAGTAGCAGCCCTGCAGATATCCTGGATAGGGACATCCCTACAAGCAGCTACCAATGCAATGGTATGGTGGGTGAAGTGAGCCCTTAGCCCTTCAGTAGGCTCCCTACCTGTCAACCTATAGCAGAAATCAATGCAAGATGTAATCCATCTGTCAATCGTCCACTTCGTTGCAGGTCTTCCAGGTGCGGCGTCAGCATAGGTGACAAACAGCTGGCGAACCTTTCCCTAAACTTCAGCTGTCTGCTCTTTTTTTTTTAATTCAAAGTTTACTGGTTTTTACACGTTATACACAAAACCAATCAGAACATGCAGAGACAATGGATAAAGGGAAACGTGTCCCACTCTCCCAAGCCGTCCGCTCCTTATAATAAGAGAGCACTCATCTCAGGTTCAGAGTATGGAGTCTGTACTCGGCCTCCGAGGTGTAGCTCAGATAGAGCACAGGCAGAGTTAACACCTGGTTAAGGTGAAACTCCGACACCACCTTTGAAAGGAACTTTGGGTTGGGGCACAGGACAACCTTGTCCCTGTGGAAGACCAGGTAAGGAGATTCCACTGAGAGCACCTGGAACTCCCCAGTCCTTCTGGCTGACATGATAGCCACCAGGAAAGCGGTCTTCCACAACAGATGTGACATCTCACACCTGTGCATCAGTTCAAATGGCTTGCCCATGAGTTTAGCCAGTACCAGCGGTAGATCCCATGGAGGTGAAGGTTCATACACTGAAGGGGATATGTGATCGAGGCCCTTGAAAAAGTGCCAGACCACTGTCTCCTGTGCCACCAGCCCGCACCTGGTAAGTGGAGATGGCTGCCAGGTGCACCTTAAGGGTAGTCGTCCAGAGACCATCTTTGGAGAGGAACTAAAGGTAGTCGAGGATACTGGCCAAAGGACAGGAACTAGGGTTTAGGCCCTTGTCCTGACACCAAATGGAAAACCTTTTCCATTTGAAGGCATAGCACTTCCTGGCCAACTCCTTCCTAGATGCCACAACCACACTAAGGACATCGTTGGAAAGACCCAAATCCTGGAACTCTAGCCACTCAGGTACCAGGCTGCCAGGTGCATGGATTGAAGGTCTGAATGACTATGATCCCTTGACTGATATCAGGTCCGGGGCATGCTGGGAGACACCTCGGGAGCCTGGTGCTGAGGCTGAGGCCAATCTGGGGCTACCAGGATCACCTTTGCCCTGTCCCTCCTCGCCTTGAGGAGCACCTTGTGGATCAAGGGAAATGGAGGGAAGGCATAGAAGAGGCCTGGGGTCCATGGCCTCGAGAAGGCATTCCTCTGCAGTGAGCCCTGCTGAGGGGGCGGGCATGAAATAGCCTCAGCTTTGTGTTCTCCGTGGAGGTGAACAGGTCCACCTGAGGGTGCCCCACAGGGAGAACAAGGTGCAAACTACCTCTGGGTGAAGAGACTACTCGTGGGACGCCTCGCCTACACGGCTGAGGGTATCCGCCAGTTTGTTCAAGGCTCCTGCCACATGGATGGCTAGGAGATCTGCCTCCAGTCAGCTCACAAGGGTCCAGATGTGGAGCGCTTCTCTGCACAGAGGCCAGGACTGCGTGTTGCCCTGCTTGTTGAGATAGTGCATGGTTGTGGTGTTGTCCATCTGGACCTGGACCATTTGACCCCACAGAAATGGAAATAATGCAGTCAGCACCAGCCATACTGCTCAGAGCTCCAGCAGGTTGATGTGACATCAGGATTCTTCGGGGTTCCAGAACCCATGGACCCTGTGGCTCTCCATGTGGGCTCCCCAGCCCAACAAACAGGATCCCTCCCAGTAGGTGTTCTGGGATTGTCCACCATTGGAGAGCGTCCCAAAGCCTCTGAGTTACTGTGACCAACTGGTCGAAATTATCCTGTCACTGGGATCACTGACTGGCCAAGCCCCACTGAATGGGGTGCATTTGCAACGGGGCCCAATGGACCACAGTGATGCACGCTGCCATATAACTCAGAAAATGCAGAAGTCCCGGGCAGGGTGCAGTTGTCCAACCAGAAATGATTGGGCAAAGGAGGAGGAGAGAACCTGCTCCCTGTCTGCTGGTAGCCAGGCTCTGGCTCGGCAAGAGTCTAGCTCTGCCCCGATGAAGCATATCACCTGCGAAGGCACGAGTTCCGACTTGGCTTCACTGATTAGGAGGCCAAGCATGAGACAGTTCTTGAGGGCCAGATCCTTGGACCTCTCCACCTCCAACCTGGAGGGACTATGAGCCAATCGTTGAGGTATGGGTACACCCAGACCCTTCGATGCCGAAGATGGGCTGCCACCACTGCAATGCATTTGGTGAAGACCCGGGGGGCCGATGACAGGCTGAACGACATGGCTTGGCATTCATAGAGGGTTCCCTCCACTTGAAAGTGGAGGAACCGTCAGTGTAATAGACAGATTGGGATGTGGAAGAATGCATCCTGAAGATCCAGGAAGCAAAACCACAGGCTTTGCTCAAGAAATGATATGATCTGGGACAGAGTTACCATCTGAAAGGTGCGCAACCTGAGATACTAATTCAGGTCATGCAGACCCAGAATAGGGCACCAGCCCCCTGTCTTTTTTGGGACCAGGAAGTACCTGGAAATGAACCCTGGGTTGACTGGGGGAGTCTGTGACTCGGGCCACTACCTCCTTGAGGAGGAGTTGGGCTATGTCATCTCTTAGAACTGACCAAGTGTGAACTGATACCCTTCCTTTGCGTGGGGCTTGGGCTCAGTTTTGCAGATACTGCTCGAACTCCAGAGGCAGTCCCTGACTGACCACTTCCAACACCCATTTGTCTGTGGTAACAGTGGACCAGGCGGAAAGGAAGTGGTGGAGCCAGCCCCCCACAGGAGGACCCAGAGTAGTTGTGATGTGTATGGGGCTGGTCACCCTCATCCAGTCACTGAGCAGGCCTGGAAGAGGAGGATCCAGAAGTGGGATCACCAGGACCCTTCGCTCCCAGTTTGCGTGCTGACTGCATGCCGGACTTGGTCCGAAGGCACCAAGAATGGGCCTGCTGCTGCTGCCCAGGTTGAAACAGGGGCTGTTTGGCTACAGGGGCAGAAGGGTGAAAAGGCTTCTTCTTCCGATTCTTGGAACCCTGGGATTCCTTTTGGGTAGACATAGTGCGGTCCAACATGGTATTGGACTTATCGATATGTTCGAGGTGATCGTCCACTCTTGGATCGCACAAGTTGGTACCCAGGAACGGGAAATCTGCCAACTTGTGCTGGGTGTTGGCCATGAAAGTCAAGACCCACAACCAAGCCCTGCAACGCATGGACAACCACGGCTGCTACCAAACGGGCACAGGAATCCCCAGTGTCCAAGGACGTTTGGAGTTGTTGCCTGGCAACAGCCCAGCCCTGGTCCTGGACTTGTTTGACCGTGGTCTGAAGGTCCGTGGGAAGGTGAGAAAGCACCTTATCTAGGGAGCCCAACAGGGCATGAGAGAAGTGTGCCATAATCACAGCTGAGCTCGCTGGATGGAGGCCAAGTGATGAGACCACATAGACCTTTCCGGCAGAGTGATCCAGCTTCTTGGATTCTTTGTCTGGTGGTCTGTTGGAGTCTCCAGAGTTCCATACCCGCCTGAACACAGACTTTGTCACCACTCCCTCAGCCGATGGGATGCTGTGTAAATCCTGAATGGGAGCCACAGTAGATACCATGTACTTCTGGGCCATCCTGGCAGATGGTGCAGGGCAGGAGGCTGGTGCTGCCAGAGCTCCAGGGCTGGGCCAACAGTGGCTTCAGTTACTGGAAAGGCCTCAGTCAGAGAATCCCCTCTTATGAGGATGTCAGTTAAGGGGCATTCTATGTATTTCTCAATGTGCTCCAGCTTCATTCCCGTAGACTCAGAGATAAGGCGGAGGATGCCCATAAAGGAGGTGGGCCCCTCCTCGGCAGAAAGACTCATGGCATCGTCATCCCAAGAACGAGATGCCAATTCAGAGTCCTTGGATTTCAAGGAGTTCAGGTATAGTGGTCTGCTACTGGAGTCACTGAGAACCTGCTGTGGGCAGTCGGGAGTGAGAGTGACAGAGAGCCTGTGCGGGAGGCCTGAAGCAGGCTGAGACTCCTTGGAGGGAGCCCCCAAGGGAGGCTGTTTCAGTGGTGGCTCCACTGGGATAGGTGGAGAGACCAGCTTTGGCTGAGTCGGGAGTGACGTCGCCAGCTCTGCAGGCAGAGGGGGGTGATGACCGTCTCCGAAGTGGTCAACGACGGCCTAGATGGTGACAGCCAGGTAATGGCCGGGGCAGAAGTGACCACCTTCAGCCCAGCCAGAACTAGCTGCTGCCACAGCATGTCCTTGTAGCACTGGCACAACTTGCGTCACAGCCTCCCCTCATCTGAGGAGGACAAGAATGAATGGTGGCAGCGCCGCTTTTTAGAGTACCACTTATGCGACTTTCTCTGCCTTTCAGTCGAGGATGTCCCAGACCTGGACTTCAACCATTGGGAGACCAACAGAGACACTCGGGAGAAATCGGGGAGAACCCCCGTTCCTCCGGGTCAGGGACAACCACCACCCAGGGCTTCCCAGCTGGCTGGGTCACCTCATCAGCGAGGTCTGAAAGGACCAGAGTCCACTACTAGGAGTTGTCTGCCTCCTCAGTCAACAGTGGGTTGATGGGGGCCAAGGATAATCTTGAAAAGATCATCATCCTGCGTTTGGGCCGGCTGACCTGATGGGGACCGAGAGGTCAGTGGCCGAGCCCACAACATTGACCGAAGTTGAAAGAGGAATCTCCTGGGACCGAGATCAATCTCTGTCCCAAAAGTGATGTTGATGCGATGTAGTTTCTCACAGTTCCTTGGATTCCTTTCTGTAGGATCTGGAGGTGTGAGAACCAAGGCCTTCCCCACAAGTGGGAAGGAATTGGGCCAACTCCTTAAAGGAACCAGAGAAAGAGGAGCCCAGTTTGAGTGGAACAAAAACAGAGGGTGAAGATGACAGCTCAGCGGCATGGGCCACCTCTTCTTCAAAGGTCTTGATCTGTTCCAACTGTTCTGCGGACCCCGCAGCTACAGAGATCGCACAGCGGGCATCCTTTGATTTGACCGTTGGGTGCCGTTTTTCTGGACGTCTGAGCTAGAGACACGCAAAGCAGTCATCCAAAATTTCTGGATGAAAGGAACAACGTAAGTCACAGGCCTGAGTATCACGATCATGACACAGGCAGTAACATAGAAGTTGACGGCAGATAAAAAGAACTTCCTCACATTACCTCTTAATCAGCCTCCCTCTAATCTCATGCTGTGTCCTCTTGTCCTGCTATTTTTCTTATATTGAAACATGTTAGACTCTTTCACCTTGTTAATGCCCTTAAGATGTTTAACTGTTTCGTTCATAACACCTCTCTCCCTCCTTTGCTCAAGGGTATACATATTGAGCTCCATTGATCTGTCCTCATATGTTTTATGATGCAGTCCCTGCACCATTTTGGTTGCCCTTCTCTGGACTGCTTCAATTTGGTTAATGTCCTTGTGAAGGTGTGGCCTCCAGTACTGCACACAGTACTCCAGATGGGGCCTAACCAGTGTCCTGTAAAGAGGAATTATTACCTCCCTCTTACGACTTGTGATACCCCTACTAATACAACCCAACATCCCCCTAGTCTTACCTACTGCTTTAGTGGTGTGCTTGGATGATTCAGGTCACCTGTGATGATGATGCCCAAGTCTCTCTCTTCCCTTGTTACACATGCATGTGGCATGTAAGTCTGTCAGAGACATTTTGTGACTGCATGGACACCGGCAGAACCCGGGCAAGGACTTATCCTTCATTACGGTCACGAGAACAAATTTGTTAGGAGAAATTTTTGAAGAATCTTGATAATAAAACTGAGTTTTGGAGCGCCAGGGCCTACTACACGTGGGAGCGAGAAGAAGGAAACCTGCATCTTCCAGTGGAAAGGAAGATCTAGCATCACGGGGCAGAGCTGAGGGTTATATCACCCAGGTGGGTGTGAGGAACCAGCTTGAAGACCTTCCAGCAAGATACTTAGAGGGAAAGGACATGCCAGTCAGTGTGTATGAACAACATATCCACGGACCTGTATAAAAAGGGTCAATTTAAACAATGTCTTCACAGCACAAACCAAATGAGGGAGTGAAGACCAGGAACAGAATGTGTGAGCTTGGGGGATGGCGAGTGGGCAGATGAATAAATGATGAAAACTTGTCCAAGAAGATCAAGTATTACGGTGAGGATGTAATTTTTATATCTTCCTGGACTTCAAGTCTTCACCATTTATTCATACTGCTGGGTTAAAGTACCAAGCTAAAACCAAATTCCCCAAGCAGGGTGGTAGGAGACGGAGCTCACTCAGGATGGACAGATTTCATTAAGGATTGTCCTGCCAAAGGAAGCATGCTGTCTGGCACAGACATCCAGAGTGTACTGCTTTATGAAAGTGTGCACTGAGCTCCAAGTAGCTGTTTTGCAAATGTCATCAATAGGGACAGAGCTGATCTCCACCAAAGACACAACAGCTCTGGTACAGTGGGCATGCACCTGGCCCTCCAACTTGACCTGCACCATACAGTAACAGTGGTGAAGGCATGCCACTAGCCAAGCAGAGATACATTTAATGGACACTGTCTGACCCAGCTAGGCCACGTTGATGGGTACAAAGAGCTGCTTGTCCTGATGGATATCCCTGGTTCTATCAATGTAAAACTGTAGGGCTCTTTTCACATCCAGGGAATGAAGGGTGCGCTCCCCTTCATTTTGGATGTTAAGAGAAATAAGTGGGAAGAACCAAACGCTAGTTGAGGTGGAAATCTGAAACCACTTTGGGTGTGTAAGGAGGACCACCTTGTGTTTACGAAAGATGGTATACAGAGGGTCCGTGTCCAAGGCATGTAATTCAGAGACCATATGAGCAGAACTGATGGCCATCAGAAAGGTGGCCTTACAGGTCAGAAACTTCAGATCACACATGGTTAGAGACTCAAAGGGTTTATGAGTGAGCATGTCCGGCATGAGATTAATATCCCGGGGGGCAACTGGCTTCCTAACCAGGGGCCTCGTATGAAGAATGCCTTTGTGGAATCTTTTGAACAGTGGTAACTGAGCCAGGAACATGTTCTGGACTGGCTCATAGTCATAGTAGACAGAAAGTGCACAGAGGTGTACCTTTACAGATGAGTATTGCAGTCTTGCATCTGAAAGGTCTAGTAGGTACTCCCAACACTTTATCTGGAGGACATGGAAAGGGATCTAAGTACATCTTAGTACACCATTCTGAGACACACTTCTGTTTAACTGTATAAATATTCCTGGTAGAAGGCCTACAAGTAGCCAGGGGGATCTGCAAGATTCTTTGAGAAACCAACCTGCTCACTTTTGTCCCCTCAGAAGCCAGGCGTGGATATGAAGGAAGCACAGGTTGGGATGGATCAGGGGGTTCATCCCAAGAGGCATTCATTTTAGAGGGGCCTCTGATAACTTGTTGATCAAAGGAAACCAAATCTGTTGAGGCCAGTACAGCAAAATTAGAATCATCCTGCCCCCCAAGCATCTCCAGTCTGAGCAGCACTCTCTGAATTAGTGGAAGAGGAAGAAATGTGTACAGAAAACGTCTTGTCTACCACAGCCTGAATGCCTCCTGACAAAAAATGCCAGGTTCTGGATTTCTGGATGAGCAGAATAGAGGCAGTTATGCATTGAGTGTGGACACAAAAAGATCCAGGTGTGGACTGCCCCACTTGTTGAAAAGCAATTGCACATCTGGTGCAAGTGACCACTCTGGAAGATCTGCTTCTGTCCTGCTGAGGTGGTCTGTCAGATTTTGAGTCCCTGGCAGGTAAACTGCCTGAATCAGGACATCGTGGTTGAGGTACCACTCCCGTACTCTCATGGCTTCTTTGTATAGAGGGTAGAAGTGTGCCCCACCTTGTTTGTGGATGTAGTACATCACAGCCTTGTTGGTATGAAGAAGAATTACTTTGTGACTGACCACCTTTTCTAGAACTTGGAGGGTGTACAGGTCTGCCATCATCTCTAAAACACTGAAGTGAAGATGAGGGGCACAATCCCAGAGTGTGAAGGTCCTGGGGGGTGAGCCCACTGGCTGAGCAGAGATGCATCTGTAGTGATGGTGATCTGAGATTCCGGCAGAGCAAAGGGCTGAACTTGTAGAAGGATGTCCTCTTGTATCCACCATGTAAGTGACAGACGAAGGGGCTCTGTCACTTTGATGGGGTAAGACAGAGGATGTGTAGATGAGAAGCGCTGTGTGCTAAACATCCACCAAGTGGTCCTCACGTGCAGATGAGCCAGAGGCAATGTGAAAATGGAAGGAGCCATGAGCCTAACATCCAGTGCATGGAATGAGCTTGTACAGGATTGTTCTCTCTGATGAAGCAAGACATCTGGAGAATGTCATTCCTCCTGTCCTCTGGGAGAAATGCCCTCACTTTTGTGGTTTCTAAGAGGGCTCCTATGAAGAGGAGCTGCTGGGAGGGTTGAAGCTGTGACTTCTCTAGGTTCAACCTGACCCCCCTGGAGGTGAGGAACTGAGATGCTACAGACATTGCTTTTTGTGTCTCCTGCCTTAACGGGCTTGTCAGAAGTCAATCATCTAGGTAGGGGAAGACTTGAATGTTGAGCTTTCAAAAGCGTGCAGTGAGGACTGCAAAACACTTGGGAAAGACTCAAGGCACAGAGGAGAGTCCAAAGGGCAGGACTCTGAATTGGTAGTGTTGACCCAAGGCCACAAAACAAAGGTACTTGTGGAGATTTGGGTGTACTAGAATGAGCTGGTAGGCATCTTGCATTTTCAAGGATGCCAGCCAGTCATGTTGTTGGAGAAGTGGTAGGAGCATCCCTAAGGGGACCATCTTGAACCTCTCCTGGAACAAGCACTTGTTTAGCTTCCTAAGGTCGAGAATGGGGTGCATGACACCTGTCTTTGGAACCAGAAAGTAATAGGAGTAGAAACTGGTGTTTCGCTCTACCCAGGGAACTACTTCCACTGCTGTGTTTTTGAGAAGGCCCAGTACCTCTGAAGAGAGAAGGTATGACTGAACGGTTGACAGATTGTGCTGTCACTTGGGTGGAAGGTGTAGGGAAATGTCTGCAAAGTTGAGTGTGTATCCTTCTCTAACAATCCTGTGGACCCACTTATCTGTGGTGATAGACTTCTATTGGTTGTAAAACTGAGTCAGATGACCTCCCACTGCCACAGAAATGTCCACCTTGGGCAGCGGAGGTGAGACCAGGGCCAGACTTTTAGAGGGTGGCACTGGGTGCTTTTGGCCCTTGTGCCTGTTAGGGGCTCCTCAGCCTCTTTCTCGAAAGGGGTGCTTGTTACAAAAAAAAATGATGGTTCCTGCCTCTCTGAGGAGTGGAAGGAGCCAGACTGGCTGTTTTAATGGTAGTTCTGGTCTTCTGAGAGGCCTCCTGGGCTTGTTCTACCTGTAGACCAAACAGGTATGTACCATCAGAGGGGACATTCACTGCCTGCTGTTGAGCATCAGAGGAAAACCCTGATGTCTTAAGCCAGGAATGTCTTCTAATACAGATTCCAGCAGCGGCTGCACTGGATGTTGTGTCATATGCATCTATGGAAGCTTTCAGCTGATGGCTGTTACAGTCTATTCCCTGGGTAACAGTATGTAAAATCTCATATTTAGAGTCAGACTATGGGAGCATTTCCACTAGAGATTTAAGGGAAGTCCAAAGAGCATATTCGTATTGGGAGAAGTGCCCTTGGTAGCTGGCGATAGGCATATCCCCCCCAGAGTAGCGGCTGCGAAAGCCCTTTTCCCCATAGTTATCCATCTTGCGATATTCCTTATTGACAGGACATGCTGATACTTCTTTGGGAAGAACAGCGTTGTCATTCTCAGCAAGGACAACCAGTGCATCCGTGATGAGTTGCGAGGCTAAAATGGGTCTCCCCTTGCGAGGGACATATTTCCTATCTATGAACTTGCAGATTGAAGGAATAAGGGCAGGCCTCACCCACACAGCTTCAGACAAAGTCTCGGAGGGTGGAGGAACAAGTGGCATAAGGTACACTGGAATATTCGGAACATGAAGCCACTCGAGGCACAAAAGCCTACCTGGATCCACAGACGAAGTCTGAAGAGCCAAGGTTGCCCTCATATTCCTAAATAAGGACTGGAACAAGAGGTCCTCCACTGGATTTTCAGCTGGGAACAAGGGTTTACCATCCAGACTGTAGAAAGAGTCTCCATCACCTTCTTCAGAAATTAAAAGGTCAGGATCAGACTCATTCTGCTCCATGTACCCCTCAGAGGGGGTGGGCGCATGCCTAAAAGGCTGTGGTCAAGTCCTGGAAGTTGAGAAACAGGACATACCAGAACTGGCACAAGACCCAGCCCCATGGGGCTTGGCACCACTGTGATGGAGCTGCCCAAAGACTCAACTCAGACCTAGAAGAAAAATATGGGGAAGAGTATGGTACCTGTGCCAGTCCCTGCGAGGAATCAGAATTGGGGAAGGGGAAGGCACGTGGAACTTGTTTCGGCAGCACGGGCACCAGCAAAGGAGGAAATTCCATTGCTAGTAGTGAGTGCTCAACCTGGCCCAAAGTTCCAACCACAGCTCTGAGCACCTAGGCCCTGGTACCTTATCTGTGGGAAGGGGCAAATGGGACAGGCACTGTACCCACTGCTCCATAAGAGCAGCCCAGTGATAAAACTGCCCACTGGAAACCTCACAAGAGGACAGAGAAGGGCTCTGGTGTCAAGAATCATAGCGATCATGAATGGAAGCCATTGGGGAACCGGACAGGTCGGAGACAGCCTACCACTCCCAACCACTGAAGACCTTTTGTAGACGTACCAGAGGACAACCTCAAGTGGTATCGATTCTTCTCCTTTCAACAGGAAGAGGAAAAACTCGAGGCAGAGTGGTGCTGGGTCCCTGACCTGGACAGAGAACAGGCCTGCTTCTTTTTATGTTTATGGGAAGTCTGTCCTCCCTCCCGAACACCAGACTGCCCGTGGTCGCACCCCCCTCCCCCCGGAGAGGGTGGTCGACCAGTCACAGCCTATCTGCTAGAGCAGCAAACAAAAAAGGCTGGTCACCAGTATGAACTGCCATAAATGGTTTAAGAATAAAACATAGTAGTCACAGACAATAGGCTCAAGCAATACAAAAACAGAGAAAGCCTTCCAATATAGAGTCCCTATCGTCACCATCCATGGCAGACTCCAATCAGTGGGGCTCCGAACAAAATATCTTTTTTTTGTTTATGGAAAATAATAAATCAGACTAAAAACTAAAAGACTAGATGCTGTTGTTGTATAGACATGAAGCTCTGACTCCTGATGGGCGAGCAATGCTACTGAAGTGCACTCTGCAGCAGGGAAAAAAGGAACTGAGGCGGTGGGAGGGTTGACGCTGAGGTAACCTACACTGTCGCAGGCCAGCCTTGTGGTGCCGTTCATGCGTGGTCCTACCTTGTCGCCGGCCCTCCTTAAGACATCTGGCTCTCATAGGGTCCCAACGCCTCTGGCTTGTAACCCAGCAGTATGAATAAATGGTGAAGAGTGAAAGTTCAGGAAAATCTGTCATAAGCACCACCGTAGAGGTTTCTGGAGGAAGGGATCTCCTACTCTGAAATTGCTTTCTTCCTTCCACCACTCCAATGCCCTTAACAGGGGCTTTATGATGGGCACCAACTTTTTCATATTTTATTAAACACATTATGATACAGACAGTTCAAACGGTATATTATGAACCAAAGTCAACTTAAAAGAGAGTAAAAAATAAACTCAAATAGAAAAAAATACATATCGGGAATACTATACAATGGGCAACAAAAAAATAAAGGTGCAAAGAAGAGAACATAGATTATAACAATTTCATGAAAGGGTTTTATATTTGTTTAATCTTACAATAAACGTATTCCCCTAATAACAATGTTGTAAGATTTAAAATGAAAGGAAGATAGGAGAAAGAGTGAGAAGTAAAAGGGGAAGAAAATGAGTCAAAGTGATGTGGAAGAGGAAAGGAAAAAATAATAGGTATTCTGTGAATGATGGAGGGAAATAGGATCTAGCAAATATTACAGGCTGTGTGTAATGAATTTTGTAAGGGCTCCCAATTTTTTTTTCCAAACAAGTTTCCACTCTCATTAAACCAGTGTACTATCTTTTCAAGGCTTGACATTTCAAGGAGTTCTAGCTTCCATTCTTGAACGGTACGAGGAGTTTTCTCTAACCATTTTCTGAGTATAATATTTTTGGCAGCCATAGTTATTAATGAGATAATGATCCTCTTATGAGGTTAAATGAACAGGTTACTCACCTGTAACAGTAGTTCTAGGAGTGCTATATGTTGTTCATCCACACTTCTTGGCATGTCCCTTTCCCCTTTAAATCTTGCTGGAAGTCTTCAAGTTGGCTCCTCCCACCCACCTGGGTGGTAAATACCTCGGATTCACCCCATGACACCAGATCTTAGCCCACTGGAAGCAAGGTTGTGCGCCTGAAGCCGAGGAGGTCAGGTGGGTGCATGTGGATGAACAACATATACCACTCCTAGAACTACTGTTACAGGTGAGTAACCTGTTCTTCTAGGAATATGGATATGTTGTTCATCCACAATTCTTGGCAGACTCCAAGCAGTTCTCTGGGAGGAGGGAGGCAAGGCGCACACCCCCTACTTGGGAAATAAAGATTGGAGAACCGAGGCCCCAAAACCAGCATCCCAGCGTGACTCAAGGTCGATGTGGTAGTGGGTAATGAAGGTGTTTGCTGACTTCCAGGTAGCAGCCCAACAGATTTCCTGGATAGGGATGTCCCTGGAAGCAGCCACCGATGCAGCAGTATGGCGGGTAGAATGAGCTCTTATCCCTCTGGGAAGCTCCTTGCCCACCAACTCATAGCACAGACCTATGCATAATGTAATCTGCCTTGCTGTGGTCCATTTGGCTGCAGGTCTGCCAGAAGCAGCTTCAGCATAGGTGACAAACAGCTGGCAAACCTCTTCATGAATGTCTGCCGTTCTTTCCTCATAATAGGAGACAGCACGTCTCAGGTCCAAAGTATGGAGCCTGTACTCGGCGTCCGAGGTGTAGTTAGGGTAGCATACCGGCAGAGTCAACACCTGGTTAAAGTGAACTCTGACACCGCCTTTGGAAGGAATTATGGAGGGGGGCACCCAGGACAACTTTGTCCCTGTGAAAGACCAGATAAGGGGAGTCCATCGAAAGTGCCTGGAGCTCCCCTGTCCTTCTGGCTGACATGATAGCCACCAGGAAGGCCGTCTTCCACAAGTGTGAGAGCTGACTTGTGCATGGGTTTGAATGGCTTGCCCATGAGCTTTGCCAAAACCAGCAACAGATCACACGGAGGTGGAAGTTCACGCACTGGAGGGGATATGTGATCCAGGCCTTTGAAGAAGCGCCCGACCACTGTCACCTGTGCCAATGTCGGCTGACTGGCCTGCGCCCGGTAAACAGAAATGGCTGCCTGGTGCACCCTAAGGGTCGATGACCATAGACCCCCTTTGGAGAGAGACCAAAGTTAGTCAAGAATGTTAGCCACAAAACAGGATAAGGGGTCCAGGCTCTTACCCTGACACCAAATGGAAAATCTTTTCCATTTGAAGGCATAACATTTCCTGGTCAATTCCTTTCTAGATGCCTCCACCATGGTGTAGACATCTTCAGAAAGACCCAGAGCCTGGAACTCTAGCCGCTCAGGTACCAGGTTGTGAGGTGCAGGGATTGAAGGTCCAGATGGAATACCTTCCCCTGGTTCAGAGATATCAGGTCTGGACATGTACAAAGCCGCTCCGGGGGCCTGCAGCTGAGGCTGAGGAGATCTGGATACCAGAACTGGCACGGCCAATCTGGGGCTACCAGGATCACCTTCGCCTTGTCCCTCCTCACCTTGAGTAATACCTTGTGGATCAAGGGAAATGGAGGGAAAGTATAGAGAAGGCCTGGGGTCCACAGCCTCGAGAAGGCATCCCCCTGCAGCGAGCCCTGCTGAGGGAGGTGGGCATGATACAGCCTCAGCTTGGTGTCTTCCCTGGAGGCAAACAGGTCCACCAACAGTTTTCCCCAATGGAAGAACAGACTGTAAGCTACCTCTGGATGGAGAGACCACTCATGGGATGTCTGGCCTATGTGGCTGAGAGCATCCGCCAGCTGGTTTGAGGCTTCTGCCACATGGATGGCTAGGAGATCCACCTCCAACCGGCTTACAAGGGGTCCAGATGTGAAGTGCCTCCTTGCACAGCAGACAGGAGTGCATGCCGCCCTGTTTGTTGAGGTAGTACATGGTCATGGTATTGTCCGTCTGGACTTGAACCATTTGACCCCAGAGCTGAGAAAGCGAAAGCTGACAGTGCCAGTCTGACTGCTGTGAGCTCCAACAGGTTGATGTGGCATCGGGACTCCTCGGGGGTCCAGAACCCATGGGCCCTGTTGTCCCCCATGTGGGCTCCCCAGCCCATGAGAGAGGCATCAGTCATGAAGACAATCATCGGTTCTGGACAGACAAATGGGATCCCTTCCTGCAACCGGTCTGGGGCAGTCCACCATTGGAGAGCGTCCCACATCTTCTGGGTTACAGTGATCAGCTGATCGAAGTGACCATATCGCTGAGTCCACTGGGCAGCCAGCTTCCATTGGAGGGGGCGCATGTGCCACTGGGCCCAATGGACCACTGAGCTGCACGTTGCCATGTAACTCAGAAGGCACAGAAAGTCTCAGGCATGGTGCAAATGCCCAACCAGAAATGATCGGGCAAAGGAGGAGAGAACCTCCACCCTGTCCACCAGGAGCTGAGCTCTGGCTTGACAAGAGTCGAGCTCTGCGCCGATGAAGCCCATCACCTGAGAGGTCACAAGTTCCAACTTGGCCTCGATCAGGAGGCCGAGTTAGGAGCAGGTTTAGAGTGCCAGATCCCTGGACCTCTCCACCTCCTGTAGGGAGGAACCTGCCAAGAGCCAGTCATCGAGAAAAGGGTAAATTCTGACTCCTCGACGCTGAAGGTGGGCTGCCACCACTGCAATGCATTTGATGAAGATCTGTGGGGCCGATGACATGCCGAATGGCATGGCTCGGAATGCATACAGGGTCTCCTCGACAATGAAGCGGAGAAACCGCTGATGGGATGGACGGATTGGGACATGAAAGAACACGTCCTGTAGATCCAGTGAACAGAACCATATGTTTTGCTCCAAGGATGGTATGATCTGGTTCTGAGTGACCATCCGGAAAGTGCGAAACCTGAGATATTTATTCAGGTCGTGGAGATCTAGGATGGGGCGCCAGCCCCTCGTCTGCTTGGGCACCAGAAAGTACCTGGGAACAAAGCCTGGGTCTGTAGTAGGATCCGGCACTGGAGCTACTGCCTCCTTGTGGAGGAGCTGAGCTCCGTTGTCTCGAAGAGTCGACTGGGTGCAAGCTGAGATCCTTTCCTCCCAAGGGGCGTGGGCTCGGCTGGGAGGGTACTGCTCGAATTCCAGAGGCAGTCCCTGACTGATCACTTTGAGAACCCACCAGTCCGGAGTGATATCGGACCAGGCGGAAAGGAAGTGGCGGAGCCGACCCCCCACGGGAGCACCCAGACCTGGCATGACGGGTATAAAGGTGACAACCCCCGACCCGTCACTGAGCAGGCTTAGAGGAGGAGGAGGAGGAGGCTCCAGGACCTGCGCCTCGGCTTCCTTTATGGGGCTGTTGAGGACCCTGCTTGGGCCGTGGGCACCAAGCTTGAGCCTGCTGCTACTGACCTCCTTGATAGGAGGGCTGCCTGACCGCAGGGAAAGAATGCCGAAATGGCTTCTTCTTTCTCTTCTGCTGATTCTTGCCCAAAGAACCCTTAGCAGAAGTAGCATCTAAGGTGGCATTGGACTCCTCTATACGCTGAAGGTGACCGGCCGCTCCAAGACCGAACAAGTCGGTGCCTAGGAAGGGCACATCAGCCAGCTTATGCTGAGTATCCGCCGGGAAGGAGGAAAGCCTCAGCCAAGCCCTGCGGCGAGTGGCCACTGCGGCTGCAAGAGAGCGGGCACAGGAATCTCCAATGTCCATGGCCGTCTGGAGGTGCTGTTTTGTGATAGCACGGCCCTGGTCCTGGACCTGCTTGACCGTGGTCTGCATGTCTGCTGGGAGATGAGTGAGGACCTTGTCTAATGACCCGAGAAGGGTATGAGAGAAGTGTGCCATGATTACAGCTGAGCTGGCCTGATGAAGGCCCAGAGAAGAGGCCGCATAGACCTTATGGGCAGAGTGGTTAATAGTTTTGGACTCCTTGTCTGGGGGTTGGTCAGTGTCAGCTGAATTCCAAGTACACCTGAACACAGAGGTGGTCACCAAGCTCTTGGCCAAAGGGTGTTCTGTGAACCCCACAAGGGACCCCATGGGCACCACGTACTTGCGGGCCATGCGGGCAGACAATGCTTGGCAGGAAGCAGGACGCTGCCAAAGTTCTAGGGCCAGGCCAACAATGGCCTCAGCCACTGGAAAGACCTCCGTCAGGGTATCCCCTCTCTTGAGGATATCATTGAGAGGGTACTCCGCCTTTTTCTGGATGGACTCCAGGAGCATTCCGGTAGAGTCAGAGATGAGGCGGAGTATGCCCTGGAAGGAGGAAGGGCCTTCCTCCAACCCTGCCATGGACAACTCATCATCCCTGGAATGAGAGTGTAGTCCGGTGACGTCCGAATCGGAAGAGTCATGATATAGCAATCTATCACCCAAGTCACCCTCAATGCACCAAGGGCGATCCGGGGTGACCATGATCGACAGCCGCTGGGGAAGCACGGTGTCTTGTTGGTCCTCTTTCGAGGGCGCCCCTCCTTCAGGCTGCTTAGGCGGTGGTTCCACCCTGATTGGTGGAGAGACCGGTATAGGCCGAACTGGGATACGGTCCGGCCCTGCGGGCGGAGGAACCGGTAGCTTCAGTTCTGGAAGGGCCGGCTTTGGCCTGGGAGGCAAAAGCCAAGATGGCCGGGGTAGGCGGCGGAGCCGGCTTTTGCCCAGACAGAATCAGCTGCTGCCATATGAGGTCTTCATAGCATCGACGGAGTTTCCGCCAAAGCCTCTCCTCGCCCGAGGAGGATGAGGACCTGTGGCATCACCTCTTTTTAGAGCGCTTATGGCTCTTCCTTGGTCGTTCATCCTAGGGGGTTCTGGATGTCGACCGAGATTGGGGAGGTCGACTCGGTCTGTCGGGAGACACTGGGATCTGTGAGACCTGGGGGTCCAGAAACAGGTCCTTAATGGGGACACCAGCAGGCTGAGTCTCCTCATTAGGGAAGACAAGGACCGGAGTCCTTTCCAAGGAGTCGTCGGGCTGAACCGGCTACAAGGGGTCTATTGGGTCAAGAACAATCTCGACCTTGTCGGCTACTTCCTCGGTCCCCTGGCCAGATGGAAGGTCCATGAAGCTGGCGGCCGAGGATGCAATCTTGACCAAAGTAGAGACTGCGTGCTCCTGGGACTCTGACCTTTCTCTGTCCCAAGAATGTCTTCGCCTGGACGAAGACACGGGATCCTTGTCTCTCTTCCAAGAGCAGGAGGAATGCAAGCCCGAGGGTGCCTCACCGCGGGTGAGGAGAGACTGGCACAACTCCTTGAAGGATCCCGTAAAGATTGAGCCAAGGTTCAGCGGAACGAAGGAGCTTTGATTGGCTGAAGCTCGAGCTGCTTCCTCCTCAAATGCCTTCTTGTGTTCCAGCTGTTTGCTGATCCACGCAGCCGAGCATACATCTAAGCTTCTTTCGATTTCACCGGGCGGTTCCTTTCTCCGTTCTCCCCAGCTTTAACCTCATCTTGCGGTCGTCCAGGACGTTAGGATGGAAGACCAGGCAAAAACTACATGACGAGGCATCATGTCCAACACCTAGGCAGTAAATGCACATTAGGTGGGGATCAGTGCTCAATATCTTCTGGCTGCAGGAGCACCGGCAAAATCCAAGGGAAGATTTTTCCTCCATGGCAGATGCGGTAAAATTGCAATCGCTAACTCAAATGAGTTTTAGAATAATTTTCAGCGAAAACCGACGATTAGAATCCAGGGCCTACGAAATGCTTTGAGAGCACGAGGGAACCTGTATCTTCCGGTGGAAAGGAAGATCTGGCGTCATGGGGTGGAGCCGAGGTATTTCCCACCTGGTTGGGTGGGAGGAGCCAGCTTGAAGACTTCTGGCAAGATTTAAAGGGGAAAGAAACATGCCAAGAAGTGTGGATGAACAACATATCCACGCTCCTAGAAAGCATGCATCACCAAAGAAGCCTGATGCCTGTATTAAAAAGTTTAGATTATTGCAAATATTTGGAAATTTCTCTACAGCTGAGATTGTGTTCTGAAAGCTTTCAAGTATTCACAATCCCATAATTGGCGTTTTAGATTTGCACCTGGCTTCCCACATTTGATGCATCTATCTTTTAAAAAGCTAGGTTTTGTTCATATGTAGGAGTGTATAATAAAGATTGAGTATAAGAAAAAAATACTTACCATAGTAGTATAGTTTATTCCAGAGGATCTCTTACTATGCACAATTATTGCAGTTAGCCTGCTAGGTTTAACTGCCCTGGAGAGTGTAGTGTAATGTAATGCAGAGAACATAGAAATGGAACTTGGAACGCAGTTCTCATCTCTACCTCTAGGTGCTGCTGTGTTCTGCAGCCTAACATCAGACTCATTTCAAAGCAAAGTGGGCAGTAGCCCCATTCTACACTAACCTATCCTAAACTACAGTAAAGCTGAAAATCCTAGAACAAGAAAGAAATGCTGGCCCTTTAGGGCAAGCTATGACAGACAACAAACATTACAGAAAAAGATTATGAATGAACAAGGAATGTTCAAATAATTAGTAATTGGACCAGCGCTGATTATTGTAGAACCTTTTCAGGTTCTGTAAGGGGGTAGGGGTGGGAAGTTTAAGCATAGTGAGGGATCCTCTGGAAATAGTACTATGGTAAGTAATTGTTTCTTTAAACCCCAGGAACCCCTCACTATGCTTAACTGTTGCAGACTACAAAGCAGTACCTTGGGAGGTTGAGCACAGAACCTACTTAGGGAAAAGGTTGTGCAAAACAGCAGTGCCAGACTTGGCATCACTTCTGAATTGTATGTCCAGGCAGTAATGTTTTGTAGAGGTGTGCACAGTCTTACAGGTAGCTGCTTTTCTAATCTCAACCAAGGGAATATCCCTTGCAGCTGCCACAGAGGCAGCAGTTCTACAAGTGGAGTATGCCCTGGGGCCTTGTGGCAGCTGTTTGCCAGCTTTGTCATAGCAGAACTGACCTCAGGAGACTCCTGTGAGCCATGGTCTTCTTAGAGGCTGGCTTGCCCACCTCACCGTATGTCAGAAACTGTGAGTGGGAGGATCTGAGGTCCTTGGTGTGCTCCAGGTAGTAACTGAGTAACCTCTTGACATCCAGACTATGTAGCTTTAGCTTACCAGAGCTGGATTTTGCTGTGAAGAACACTGGAAGGCAGATGGACTGATTCAAATGGAACTCTGACACCACCCTAGGGATGAATTTTCTGTTAGTCTTAAGGACTACCTTATCTGTGGAAAATGATATAGTTAGGGTTAGTGCAGAGAGCCTGTAGCTCACATACCCTTCTGGCAGCAGTAATGTCCACAAAAAAAGACCATCTTCCAGGTGACATATTTTAGGTCTGCAGTAGCCATGGGCTCAAATGGGGGCTGTAGGAGTTTGGTTATGCACAAGTTTAGATCCCAAAGGGGGACTGGCTCCCTGAAAGGTGGATACATGTGCAGCAGACCCTTAAAAATTTTAAAATGGGGTTAGAAGCCACCATTTTCTCATTACCTGCGGAGATATAAGTAGAGACAGCAGCCAGGTGAACCTTAAGGGTTGACGGTCTGAGATTCGGGGCCTGAAGGTGAACCAGGTAGTCCAGGAGCATGGGCAGGTCTGCCTGCAAGTGGTTAATCTGCCTAGGTTTACACCACAGGGAAAACCTTTTCTACTTGGAAGTGCACATCTTTCTGGTAGCAGGTTTCCTGGAAACCCTGAGGACCGCCTCTGAAAACTGGAAATCAGAAAACTCTAGCTGCTCAAGAACCAAACCTTGAAGCAAAGTGACTTGAGGATGGGAAAGGTTATCCTGCTGTGACACATGGTCACCAGATTGCTTCTCTGAGGGAGATGAATGGGTTGTTTGGTGGAGAGGTCTAGAAGCAGGGAGTACCCATGGCTGTCTGGCCCAGTAGAATCATGATTGCAGGCTGGCTCCTCAATTTCAGGAGACCTCTCAGTAGTACAATGAAAGGAGGGAAGGCAAATAGGAACCTCCCTGTCTAGTCCAGAGCCAGGGCATCCATGGGCACTGAGCCTACTGCTGGAGGCCTACAGGAAAAAAAAAAAAAAAGAGGAAGTTGGTGATTCTCTTCGGAAGCAAAGAGGTCTAGTTCTGGAATGACCCACCTGAAGCTTGTGGTAAGCACCTGCTTGTTTAGGGCCCAACTGTGGTGCCCCTGGCTGATTTTGCTGAATCTGCCAGTATGTTGTCCTTTCCTGGAAGATGGACAGCTGTTATAGGTACTTTTGTACTCTTCCACCTTTTTCATGTATGCTGTTTTGTCACCGAAAAGAGAGTTGTTCTCACAGGGGAAATTCATGGCCTTAGCCTGGGTGTCCAGAGTTAAATTAGTGGTTTGCAGCCAGGCAAATCTCCTTAGGGAGACAGCAAGGGCCATCAACCCTGAGTCAGTATCATTGGCATCTACTGCCATGTGGAACTGATATTTGGTAGCATCCAGTGCTGTCCTGGCAGTGTTTGCCAAATCCTCTGCCAGCTCCACCCCCGAGGCCTTTTTGCTCATGGCCAGAACCGAGTTCCAGAGGGTTTTCTGGAACTGGGCGGTGTAGGCCATGTTAGTAGTCTGTCTCAGAAGGAGAGAGGCAGTACTATATTCCTTTTTCCCCACACTCTCCAGTTTCCTTGTCTAGGGGCTGGGTGAAACATAGAAGTTGACGGCAGATAAGGACCACAAGGCCCATCCAGTCTGCCTGTTTTTTCTACCTTATGAATGTGCCATAGGCCTGTACTCTGTCAATGGCCTATCTATTCATAATCATCTGTGTTGCTCCCTTATGCCTAGCCCATGCCTGTTTGAAGCCCTGCACTGTATTCATATCCACCACTTCCTGAGGTACGCTGTTCCATGCACCCACCACCCTTTCTGTGAAAAAGAACTTCATCATATTACCCCTTAATCGGCCTCCCTCTAATCTTATGCTGTGTCCTCTTGTCCTGCTATTTTTTCTTATATTGAAACGTGTTAGACTCTTTCACGTTGTTAATGCCCTTAAGATGTTTGAATGTTTCGATCATATCACCTGTCTCCCTCCTTTGCTGTAGGGCATACATATTGAGCTCCGTTAATCTGTCCTCATGTTTTATGATACAGTCCCTGCACCATTTTGGTTGCCCTTCTCTGGATTGCCTCCATTTTGTTAATGTCTTTGTCCAGGTGTGGCCTTAAGTACTGCACGCAGTACTCCAGATGGGGCCTAACCAATGTCTTGTAAAGAGAGATTATTACTTCCCTCTTATGACTTGCAATACCCCTACTAATACACCCCAACATCCCTCTAGCCTTACCTACTGCTTTAGTGGTTTGCTTGGATGATTTCAGATCATCTGTGATGATGATGCCCAAGTTTCTTGAACAGTGGGACCTTTGCTTTGTCACAGGCAGTTGCCTGTACCACCCCCACATGGTCTGGGTGTGAATAGAGGTAACTAAACAGTGGACCTATCCAGCTGGTACTTCTTCTCCACCATATTGATCCCTGGAGTGGAAGTGGGTTTTGCAGCAGCTTTAGGGTTGCTTTTTTGAGGGACTTGTGGAAAGGCAGGAGCAGCCTCTCTTAGTGGGGACCAGTCCCATCATATCCAAAAAGTCAGCTTCCTCTTCATCCTCTACTTACTCTTGGGTGGTGAGGTCTTTGGTATTAACCATTTGCCTCACAAATGCATAATGGGAGGAATAGTCCTCCAGACCCCAGGGAGGGGCACCGAACTCCTGATCAGAGGAACCATCGGGTTCAATTGGTTCCCCTTCCTCCTCTCTTCATAATAAAACTCTGGGCCCTTGTCACTGGGGATTGAGTTGGAACCCGAGGAGGGACCGGTATACCCATATGGGTACTCATAGCTTGAAAAACCTGCCAAGCTTTAGCTACGTCCTCTGCAGAGGACATGCTAGGTTTGTCTACTGGCAGCTCCTTTGCTTCTTCGGCAGGAAGGGCAGTAAGAAAAAATTACTCAACTTAGTAATTGTGCTTCTTCTAATGGAGTCTTGCTGTATTCTGACAAGCTGCAGTTAGCTCCAGCCTTTAAACTGCCCTGGAGAGTATAGGGTTAATTTTCTATGCAGTGCGTAGAACACTGAGCTCGAGCTTGGTTGAGGTCTCTGTTTGCAGCCCTTTGAAACCAAACCATCAGATTCTTACGAGCAAAAACTCACTAACTACACTGTGGAAATTGTAAAATTTTTACTAGCCAACTGGCAACAGAAAGTTTTGGGTTCCCAAAGGAAGACTCAAGTCAGGAAACCCAAAACCAAAACCTAACTAAATAAAGATTATAATACAAAGCACCCAGGAAGATGGAGGGTGTGCTGAAGACACCCCTAGGGTGCAACACTGCACCTGCCCACCCACTTCCCAAAAACAGTTTCTGAGAGGGGAGACGGGGAGGGAGGGAGGGAGGTCAGAATACAGCAAGACTCCATTAGAAGATTAGAAGAATTACCAAGGTGAGTAATTTTTTTTTCAAACAACATGAAGTCTTGCTGTATTCTGACACTCTTCAGACTACCAAGCAGTACCTCCATGGAGGAGGGAGAGAACCTACTTTGGGAATAGGCTCTGAAGTACTGCTGTGCCAAACCAAGCATCACTCCTAGCCTGGATATCCAGAGAGTAATGCTAGGCAAAGGTATGGACTGTTTTCCAGGTGGCTGCTTGACAAATTTCTAACAGAGGAATATCCCTGGCAGCAGCCAGGGAAGCAACTGTACATCTTGTAGAGTGAGCCTTCAGGCCTGAGGGTGGAATCTTTCCAAGTTTCTCATAGCAGAATTGTATACAAGACACAATCCACCTGGCAATAGTTCTCTTGGTGGCAGGGTTGCCCTTTCCCACTTCCCCGTAAGTGAGGAACAACTGGAGGGAGTCAAACCTGTGACCCTTAGTACGCTCTATGTAGTAGCTAAGGGCTCTTTTAACATCTAAACTGTGTAGTCTCCTCTCTCCTGAGGAAGAATGATCAGTGAAGAAGACAGGAAGAGACAGACTGATTCAAGTGGAAGTCTGAAACCACTTTGGGCAAGAACCTCCTATTGGTTCTAAGGACCACCTTATCACTATGAAAGGAGATAAAATCAGGTTCCACTGACAGGGCTTGCAATTCACTGATACGTCTGGCAGAGGTAATGGCTACCAAAAACACAGTTTTCCAAGGCAAGTACTTAAGCTCTGCTGAGGACATAGGCTCAAAAGGAGGTTGCATAAGCTGAGCAATGCAAACATTTAAGTCCCAGGCAGGGGCAGGATCCCTAAAAGAAGGATTGGTATGAAGTAATCCCTTGAAAAATTTACAGAACACAGGATGAGATGATAGTGAGGAAGACTTCCCCACTGACAGAAAAGCAGACACAGCTGACAAGTGTACCTTGAGAGTAGCTGGTCTGAGGCCTAGGCCATTAAGATGGACCATATAATCCAGAACTGTAGGCAACTCAGCAGTGTATGCGGAAATATGCTTCTTGGAACACCAAATGCTGAATCTTTTCCATTTGGAGTTATAAGTCTTTCTGGTGGAGGGCTTTCGAGAAGCTTTGAGAATGTCCAGAACCCCCTGAGACAGATGCAGATTTGCATACTCTAACTCTTCAAGAGCCATGCCTTGAGATCGAAGATTGGGGTACCAAATCCTCCCCTGAGAGGAGGTTAACAGGTTGTAATTCCTAGGAAGAGACAGGGGAAGATGGACCTCTAGAGACAGCAACAGGGAGTACCAAGGCTGTCTGGCCCAGTCTGGAGCAATCAGAATCACTTTGCAAGGTTGTGACCTTACCTTGACTAGAACTTTGAACAGTAGGGGAAAGGGAGGGAAGGCATACAGAAATTTCCCTTCCCAGTTCAAAACCAGAGTATCTGGGGGACTGAACTCAAGACTGGGGGTTTGCAGCAAAACAGTGGAAGCTGGTGATTGTCTGGGGCTGCAAAGAGATCTATCTTTGGAGTGCCTCACCTTGAAAAAATCACTTTCAACACCAGGGGATCCAGGGACCATTCATGATGGCCCTGGGAGATCCTGCTCAGTGCATCTGCTAGCACATTGTCTTTCCCTGGAAGGTGGACTGCTATAAGAGAGGTCTGCAGGGAATAAGCCAGGGACCACAATTTCATGGCTTCCATGCACAAGGCCGTAGACCGAGTGCCTCCCTGCTTGTTGATGTACCACATGGTGATGGTGTTGTCTGTTCTGACCTGAACCACCTTGTTCTGCACAGACTGAGAGAAAGCTTGCAGGGCCAGAAAAACTGCTCTGAGTTCTAGGAGATTGATATGGAGAAGGTATTCCTGAGGGGACCACAGTCCCTGAGCTGTAAGAGTCCCCAGATGAGCTCCCCACCCCAAAAGGGAAGCATCCGTGGTAAAAACCACTGAATGAGACTGAGTGACAAATGGGACCCCTTGCCTTAAATTGTCCTGATCCTGCCACCATTGAAGAGCTTGGATCAGTGTCCGAGTCACTGGAATCAGTTTGGTAAGAGGGTCCTTCCTTTGAGGCCAAAAGGCCTTCAGATGGAACTGAATATCCCTCGTCTGAAATCTTGCCCCTTGGACACTGCTGTAGAAGCTGCCATGTGGCCCAAGAGCTGAAGGGAATGCCTTGCTGGTCGGGACACCTGAAGGCTGAAAGAAGAAGCCAATTCTATAAGAACTCTTGCCCTTTCCAGGGGAAGAAAGACTCTTGCTTTGACAGTGTCTAGCTCTGCCCCTATAAAGGTAAGAAGCTGCACTGGTTCGAGAACTGATTTGGGAAGGTTGAGAAGAAATCCCAGGGAAGTGAGCACTTGCTGGGTGACTTGCAGGTCTGACTTGACTTGGCCTGGGGATTTACCCACTATGAGCCAGTCGTCCAGATATGGAAAAACTGAAATCTTTTGCCTTCTTAAAAAGGCCACTACTACTGCCAGGCATTTTGTAAAAACCCTTGGAGCTGATGTTAGGCCAAAGGGCATTGCTTTGAACTGGTAATGGCCTGAGGGCAACTTGAACCTGAGGTACTTTCTGTGGGAGCACCTGATGGGGATGTGAAAGTAGGCATATTTCTAGCCAGTCCCCTGGCCTTAGAGAGGGAAGAATTATTCCCAGAGTCACCATCTTGAACCTTGGTTTTAAAAGATGTTTGTTCAGGTATCTTAGATCTAGGATGGGTCACCACTCCCCTGTCTTTTTTGGGGTAAGGAAGTACCTGGAGTACAGACCTTTGCCCCAGTGTAGGGTAGGAACTCTATGGCCTCTAAGGCCAGAAGAGATGAAACCTCTGCCTCTAGGGAAAGGGTCTCGGAGAGACTTGCAGGTGGAAAAGATCTGGCTTTCATCTTCGGAAATTTTTTGAAGCTGAGAACCAGTCTCTGGCTTACTACTTCCAGGACCCACTTGTCTGAAGTAACAGACACCTAGTCCTGGACGAAGTAAGCCAGCCTGCCCCCTACTGGGATAGGAGTCTCGACCCGGGCAGGCCCATCAGGGTGTCTGCTTGGCAGGGGCCTTAGGCTGAGGAGTGAATGCAGCCCTGCTCATCCCCCTTCTGCCTCTCTCTCTGAAGAACCCTCTCTGTGAAAAGGGAGAAGAGGCCTGTGCTTGGTAGAAAGGCCTACCCCTGCCCCTAGAATGCTGCCTTTGAGGAGTTGCCTGCCTCTCCTTGGTCTGTGCACTCCTATAAGTGGTCCTATATTCCTCCATCTTCTTCATGTAATTCTCTGTCTGCTCCCCAAACAGAGAATTACCTTCCACAGGGAAATCCATGGCCTTAGCCTGGGTGTCCTGTGAGAGGCTAGTACATCTGAGCCAAGCCATTCTCCGAAGAGCCACAGATGTAGCTGTGACTCTTGACACATCATTGAAGTCCACACCAGCATGGAACTGTACCTTAGATGCCTCAATCCCATCCGCAGCCACCTCCTCCAGCTCCTTGGCCAGCTAGGAGGAGGCCTGTTTAGCCAGTGCCAGTACAGTGTCCCACCTGGACTTCTGGTACCTGGCTGTATAGGCCATATAATTAGCCTGCCTGAGTCCCAAAGAGGATGCCATGTATTACTTCTTTGCCAAGGCATCTATCCTCCTGGAGTCCTTATCTGGGGAGTGTGAAGCCAAGGGGACATTAGCCCTGCCACAGGCTGCAGCCTGCACAACCCCAACATGCCTGCATTGTTGGTAGAAAACCTCCATGTCTGAGCCTGATAAAGTGTACCTCTTATCCATCCTTCTATCAACAGGAGGTACAGAATTAGGAGACTTTAGAATTTTCTGTGTCTGTTTCCCAAAAGATTTGTGCAAGGGAATAGACAGCCTCCTGGACTCTGGGATGTCCATCATCTCTACAAAATCAGGCTCCTCTAGATCCTCTGTAGCTACCTCCATAGGGAGCTGAAGAGTTTCAGCCACTTTCCTGTAAAACATATAATGGGGAGGGGACACACCAGGTCTTTCTGGGGAGATGTCTGGTTCAATGGGCACATTCAGACTTTCTGCTCCATCATAATCATCATCTTGTTCATAATCCCCCTCCTCCTCAAATTCAGGTCCATAAAAATCTTGGGGGCATATTCCTGAACTGGTGGAGTCGGCGAACGGCCCTATGAAAGCGGGCCGGATGGGTGGGAACGAGGCCCAGCGATTCAACAATCCGGATAAGCTGGGCAATCTTATCAGCAGTGGAACATGAACCTCTGGATCCGAACCGGCTGATTTGGCTTTTCTTTTCCTTTTTGTAGGAACCGATCCCTCAGGATCGGCTCTCCTCTTGCCCTAAGAAGTATTGCCCTGGTCAGAGGGCACTCCTTCTGGTTCGGTCGGAATCGAACCGGGCTGGCCCTCCAGGTCAGTGGACTTCTTGGCCTCCTTTTCTCTAAGTCTACCTAATCTCTTTTCCAGGGTAGACTGAGGAAAATTTTTACAAATTTGGCAGTCTGTATCGAGGTGTTTGAACCCCAGATAATAAACAGGTGGTGTGGGGGGTGGCCTTAGCAAAGACTTCCCCACACTCACTGCAGTGTTGAAACCCAGTGGGCCCGTTTTTTTTCTTGGGTTTCTCAGACATGGCCAACCTAACCAAACAAACTTTTTCCGGCAACCACCAGGCAAGACTCCCTTATCGGTTCCTAACCATGTCACGGGTATTGGAAAAAAACTTTTAAAATAAGTTTTTTTTTTTTAGAACCAATAAGGACCGGTAGCCACACACTAAAAAAAAGTACAAGGATTCAGTATGAAGGATCGATTCAGCAGAACCAATTGAAAAAAAACTTACGATTTCCACAAGTAATGAAAACAACTATCTGTTACTCACTGTACCACAGACAGAGCCTGAACCAACAATGCGGAACAAATTCATAATAATTTCGGCTTAAAACCGACACTTTAACCGACTTTTGAACCAAGCTGAAGGAGAAATCTCCGGAACGACTGTTCAGTGAAGCGGAGTAAAGAATCCGATGGTTGGGTTTCAAAGGGCTGCAGACAGAGACCTCAACCGAGTTCAAGCTGTGTTCTATGCACTGCACAGAAAATTAACCCTATACTCTCCGGGGCAGTTTAAAGGCTGGAGCTAACTGCAGATTGTCAGAATACAGCAAGACATCATGTTGTTTGAAATACAGGTTACTCACCTGTAACAGGAGTTCTAGGAGTGGTATATGTTGTTCATCCACACTGTCTGGCAGGTTCCTTGCCGCTTTAAATCTTGCCAGAAGGTCTTCAAGCTGGCTCCTCCCACCCACCCGGGTGGTAAAATCCTCGACTCCGCCCCATGATGCCAGATCTAGCCCACTGGAAGCCAGGTTGCTGTTGAAGCCGGGAGGTCGAGGGAATATGGGGGATGAACAACATATACCACTCTAGAACTCCTGTTACAGGTGAGTAACCTGTATTTCTAGGGACGTGGATATGTTGTTCAATCCACACTGTCTGGCAGACTCCTAGCAGTTCTCTGGGAGGAGGGAGGCAAGATGCACACCCCCTACTTAGGGAATAAGGACTGGAGAACCGAGGTCCCAAAACCAGCATCCCGGCGTGACTCAAGGTCAACATGGTAATGAGAAACAAAGCTGTGTGCTGACTTCCAGGTAGCAGCCCTGCAGATTTCCTGGATAGGGAGTCCCTAGAAGCAGCCACTGAAGCAGTGGTATGGTGGGTAGAATGAGCTCTTATCCTTTTGGGAGGCTCTATGCCCGCCAACCTATAGCAGAGATCTATGCAGGAGGTGACCCACCTGCTTATCGTCCGCTTGGCTGCAGGTCTGCCAGGTGCGGCTTCAGCATAGGTGACAAACAGCTGGCAAACCTCTCCCCGAACTTCAGCGGTCCGCTCCTTATAATAAGTGAATGCTCTTCTAGGGTCCAGAGTATGGAGCCTATATTCGGCCTCCGAGGTGTGACTGGGGTAGAACACCAGCAGAGTCAACACCTGGTTAAGGTGAAACTCCAACATTACCTTCGGAAGGAATTTCGGGTGTGGGCGCAGGACAACCATGTCCCTGTGGAAGATCAGATAAGGAGACTCGATGGAAAGTGCCTGGAGCTCTCCCATCCTTCTGGCTGATGTAATAGCCACCAAGAAGGTGGTCTTCCACGACAGGTGGGAGATATCGCACCTGTACATTGGTTTGAATGGCTTGCCCATGAGCTTAGCCAATACCAGCAGTAGATCCCATGGAGGTGGAGGTTCTTGCACCAGAAGGGATATGTGATCAAGGCCTTTGAAAAAGCACCCGACCACCTTCTCCTGCGCCACCGACTGCTTGCCGGCAAGCGCCCGGTAAGGAGAGATGGCTGCCAGGTGCACCTTAAGGGTCATCGACCGAAGCCCTAGCTGAGAAAGGGACCACAGGTAGTCCAGGATGCTAGGCAAGGAACAGGAAGAAGGGTCCAACCCCTTGTTCTGAAACCAAATGGAGACTCTCTTCCATCTGAAGGTATAGCATTTTCTGGTCAACTCCTTACGGGATGCCTCAACAACGTTGAGGACCTCGTCGGAAAGACCCAAGGCCTGGAACTCTAGCCACTCAGGAACCAGGCCGTCAGGTGCAGGGATTGAAGGTCCGGATGAAGAACCTTCCCCTTGTTGACTAAGATCAGGTCCGGGCGGGCTGGAAGCCGCCTCAGGTGCCTGGAGCTGAGGCTGAGGAGATCTGGGTGCCAGAACTGGTGGGGCCAGTCGGGGGCTACCAGAATCACCTGCGCCTTGTCCCTCTTCACCTTGAGAAGCACCTTGTGGATCAAGGGAAAGGGAGGGAAGGCACAGAAGAGGCCCGGGCTCCACGGCCTTGAGAAGGCATCCCCTGCAGTGAGCCCTGCTGAGGGGGATGGGCATGAAACAGTCTCAGCTTGCATTCTCTTGGAGGTGAACAGGTCCACCTGAGGGGTGCCCCAATGGGAGAACAGATCTTGTACTACCTCCAGCAGGAGAGACCACTCATGAGATGCAGCGCCTATCTGGCTGAGGGCATCGGCCAGACTGTTGGAGGCTCCTGCCACATGGATGGCTAGGAGATCCACCTCCAGGCTGATCATGAGAGACCAAGTGCAGAGTGTCTCCTTGCACAGAGGCAAGGAGTGCGTCCTGCCCTGTCGGTTGAAGTAGTACATGGTCGTGGTGTTGTCCGTCTGGACCTGAACCACTTGACTCCGTACAAACAGAAAGAAGGTGGTGAGGGCTAGATGCACCACTCGGAGCTCCAGCAGGTTGATGTGGCATCGAGATTCCTGAGGGGACCAGAGGCCGTGGGCCCTGAGCTACCCCAGATAGGCACCCCAGCCCATCAGAGAGGTGTCAGTTGTCAGAGTGACCTTCAGATCGGGGCGGACAAATGGGATACCCTCCTGCAGATGAGCTGGAATGAGCCACCACTGTAGGTCATCCCACTTCTCCTGGGTCACCGTCACTGGCTGGTCCAGAGGACCGGAGCACTGTGACCATTGGTGGGCCAGCCCCCATTCAGGGGACACATATGCCAGCGGGTCCAATGGACCACACTGGTGCAGGCCGCCATGAGGCCCGGAAGATGCTGGAAGTCCCGGGCAGGGCGCAATTGCCCAACCAGAAATGATTGGGTAAAGGAGGAAAGGACCTCAGGCCTGTCCGCCGGGATCCAGGCTCTGGCTCGAAGAAAGTTGAGCTCTGCCCCGATGAACTGAATCACCTGCGATGGCACGAGTTCCAACTTGGCCTCGTTGATGAGGAGGCCAATCTGAGAGCAGATCTGGAGGGCCAGATCCCTGGACCTCTCCACCTCCAACATGGAGGGGGCTGCAATCAGCCAGTCATCCAAGTAAGGGTACACCCAGACCCCTCAGCACCGCAGAAATGCTGTCACCACTGCTATGCATTTGGTGAAGACCCTGGGAGCTGGAGAGAGGCCGAAGAGCATGGCCCGGAACTCAAAGTGATCCCTCTGCTCGGAAGTGGAGGAATCGCTGATGAGACGGACGGATTGGGATGTGAAAGAACATGTCCTGAAGGTCCAGAGAATAAAACCACATGCCTAGTTCCAAGGATGGAATGATCTGAGCCAGAGTGACCATCCTGAAGGTGTGCTGCCTTAGGAACTTGTTCAGGTCATGCAGGTCGAGAATGGGGTGCCGGCCCCCCGTCCGTTTTGGGACCAGGAAGTACCCGGACACAAACCCTGGGTCTGGAGGAGGGTCTGCCACCTCGCTGATCACCTTCTTCTGGAGGAGCAGGGCAATATCGGCTCAACGAGCCGAAAGAGAGGCTGTGGAACCCGTTGCCCCCTGTGGGACGACAGCTCAATAGGGAGAGAACTGCTCGAATTCCAGAGGCAGACCCCTGCCTACCACTTCTAGCACCCAGTGGTTCATGGTGATAGTGGACCAGGTGGAAAAGAAGGGGGAACCTGGGGAGGAGTGACGTGGTTGGGGGGCGACACCCATTAACCCGTCACTGGGCAGGCTTGGAGGAAGGACCCGCTGAGGGACCTCCTGGACTCTTGCCTCCCGGCTTCCTACTGGAGGAAGTGGCAGACTTGGCCTTAGGATGCCAAGTGTGTGCCTGCTGGCCCTGGTGCTGCTGGGCTGGATGTGCCGCAGGGGTGGAAGGGCAAAAGGGCTTATGCTGCTGCTGGTGGCCTTTGTCCTTCTGGGCAGATGTGACTGAGTCCAAGGTGGTATTGGACTTCTCGATCCTCTGGAGATGGCCTTCCACGACTGGCCCGTACAAGTCTGTGCCCAGGAAGGGAACGTCTGCCAGCTTGTGCTGGGTGTCCGCCATGAAGGTGGAGATCCGCAGCCAAGCTCTGCGGCGCATGGCCACTGTGGCCGCTACTGATCGGGCACAAGAATCACCTATGTCTAATGAAGTTTGGAGCTGCTGTTTTGCCACCGTCCTTCCCTGATCCTGCACCTGCTTGACTGTCGTCTGAAGGTCAGCCGGGAGATGAGGAATTACCTCATCCAGGGAACTCATAAGGGCGTGTGAGAAATGTGTCATCAGAACAGCCAAGCTAGCCTGACAAAGACCTAGAGAGGAAGTGGTGTAAACCTTCCATCCAGTGTAATCCAGCTTTTTGGATTCCTTATTGGGCGGTTTGTCCATGTCCCGAGCGTTCCCGGAGCACTGGAAAACGCTATCGGTCACTAACCCCTCCGCAGAGGTGGGCTCCGAGAAGCTGGAGAGTGAGCCGGTGGGGACTGCGTACTTTTGAGCCATCCTGGCCGAAGGCGTGGGACAAGATGCTGGCCGCTGCCACAACTCCAGGGCTGGGCCAACAATGGCTTCGGCCACAGGAAAGGCCTCCATAGGGGATTCTCCTCAGTCCAGTATCTCCATGAGGGGATACTTGGCCTGTTTTGAAACGGGTTCAAGCTGCATCCCGGTGGACTCCGAGATGAGCCGAAGCAAACCTAAAAACGAGGATGGGCTCTCGTCCACTGACTGGCCCCCTGCAGACTCCAGGTCAAGTAGCCTGGAGAACAGGGAGGAGTCGTCGTCAGACTCCGAGGAGTCTGAAAACAGCTGCTGGGCACCTGAGCCACCCTCCACCTGCCGAGGTTGATCGGGAGTGAGGGTGACCGACAACCTGTGGGGCAAGCCCTGACCCGACTGAGAATCCTTGGTCAGGGCCCCAGTCTTTGGCTGTGGAGGCAGAGGTTCTACCACAATGGGTGGAGCAGCCGGCTTCAGCCGAACAACCGATGCCAGGGTCAGCTCCTCAACCATTACAAGGGGTTGTTTCAGCCGCTCCGGTGACAGCCACATAATGGCCGGGGAAGGCGACGGAGTCGGCTTATTCCCGGGCAATAAGAGCTGCTGCCACATTAAATCCTCGTAGCACCAATGCAACTTGTGCTGGAGTCTATCCTCTGAAGAGGATGACGAGGATGAGCGGTGACGCCATTTTCCATGGTGCCGAGACCGAGACAGCCAACGTCGGCGGTACCTGGAAGAGAACAGAGACTGAGACCTTCGGGGGTTCTGAGGGTGGGTCAGAGAGGGGACTCGCTCCTCCCTCGGTGCAGGGACCTTAACTGGGGACTCTGACACAGGAGGCACAGGCAAATCCTCGGTTTCCACCGGGGAACCGGTGAAGTAGGGTTGTCAGCATCTCCAGTCGACAAACCATCTGACTGGTCGAGAAAAATCTCGACTGTGTTGATGGATGTCTCGGCTGGCTGACCTGATGGGGCACCGTGAAGCCGGCGGCCGCACCTGCAACCTCGACCAAAGTCGAGAGTCAACGGTCCGGTGAAGGGGATCTCTCCCACTCCCATGAACGTCGACGGTGGGACTTACCCATAGAGTCCTCCTTCTTGGACCGACTGGAATGTTCCAATGGCCCTTCTCCCTTGGAGGAGAGGGACTGGCAAAGCTCCTTAAACAAAGCTGTGTAGGAGGAGCCCAAAGAGAGTGGGATAAATGCCGCAGCCAAGGAGGAAGAAGAAGTGGCCTGGGCCGCCTCCTCCTCAAGGGCAATCAATTGCTCCAACTGTTCCATGGAGCCCGCCGCCACAGACACCGCCCAACAGGCCTCCTTAGACTTGACCAGCAGATACCACTTTTCGGGGTGCATGAGAAGAAGTCTGGCAGTAGCGGTCCTCCAAGACCGAGCCGAAAGGACTTGCCTGAATGTAAGCCTCGCGAGTCGTGGCCAATGCTCCCAGGCAGTAGATGCACGTGGAGTGTGCAGATCGGTCCGGGACATCTTTCTGCCGACACGGAAGCACCGGTGGAAGCCGGGAGTTGATTTGTCCATCGCAGCCATGAGGGAAGACGAAGACCGAAGTCTTGTAAATTTTAAAATAAGTTTCGGAAATTCCAAAGAGTGTGGATCCAGACCTAAAACACAGAGTGCTAAGTAGGGAACCTCAGCTTCCAAGCGGTAAGGAAGATCTGGCATCATTGTGCAGAGCCGAGGGTTTTACCACCCGGATGGGTGGGAGGAGCCAGCTTGAAGTCCTTCCGGCAAGATTTAAAGCGGCAAGGAACCTGCCAGTGTGGATTGAACAACATATCCACGTCCCTAGAACATGTTTTTCTTTCTTTTTGGCAGGGACTGGTTTCGGAACATGCTCCGAGAGTCTTTTATGCTTGGTATGGTCAGTGTTCCCTTTTTCGGGAACCCACAAATCAGAGGAGTCTTTGGATGGCCTTTCTTTAGGTTTACCATGTGAGGTAGGTCCTCTCTTCTGAGCACTTTGGTGACACTGAGGTATAATGGAAAGCCATATCTCTTAGCTTTTTGGCTTTTTTTCAAATTGTTTTAGGGCAAAACCTGATAGTTCACAGTTGGCAAAAATATGACTGGGAGCAAGGTACTTTAAAATACAAATCGTGGCTGTCCACCTTGGCCAGAAGCTGAAAACACTGCACAATTTTTGAAGTCTGTAGGTTCTATTCTCTTTTTGGGTCTATCTGACATGCAAATTCATCAAAAGACAGAAGAAAATTGCAGTTCGCGAAAGGAAAATATGTGGTTCAGTTCCCCAAAAGAGAGCCGCTACAAAAATGCCTTTTTGTTGCTCTCATTCAAGTAAGCAGCTAACATGCCTAGGTTACCTAAGCAGTGGAAACGAGAGGAAAGGCAGTAAAACCAAAATAAATGTACACGAGAGGGCTCAAAAAAAGTAGAGTATATTAATAAAGTTGGCATCAAAAAAACTGCCAAAACAAAATGAGGGATTTCTCTGGTTCCCGGAAACTGTTGAGGATCTGAAGAAAAACACTAAAAAAAATTAGACATAACTAAAGAGGAAGAGATAAGAAATGAAATGAAAATACTTGATTTCTGCAGTAAACGACAGACTTGCAGCAAAGTTGCTGAGGAGAGCTCTTCGGGAGGGCGTCTTGGTAGTACAGGTGGAGAAATTAAATTTGATGTTGGGTTGTAGAACACAGCAGCATCTAGAGGCAGAGAGCTGAACTGCGTTCCAAGTTCCACTTGTGTTCTCTAATTTACAGACGTTCCACTCTCCGGGGTAGTTAAACCTAGCAGACTAACTGCAAAAGTTAAGCACAGTGAGGGATTCCTGGGGTTTGAATTTTGTATTGCACCATTCTGTGGTTTGCAAGTGAAAAACATTTAAAAGGATGTGCCCATATTTTTTCCAAGGGCCAGTTAGATGTATCCATATTTAGTGTCCTAGACCAAAAGCCTATAGTCTCAGTTACCACAGGTTTTAAAGGAAAACTGCAAATCTTTGAGTCCCTGCTCCCCAAAGGTATACCCCTCCCCCCAGATTAAGCTTTCACCCGGAAAAGACTTATTTAACTTGCTGCAATTTACTGCATTTCAATTTTTAATGTCTTGGAATTGGGAATATGGCTGATGCTGCGCGGCTCCATTTAGTGCAAAAATGCGGCGCCGCACCTTTGCACTAAATGAAGCTGTGCAGCGTCTGCCATATTCCCGATTCTGAGACATTAAAAATTAAATACAGTAAGTTGCAGCAAGTTAAATAAGAGCTTTTCCGGGGCAAAGCTTAATCTGGGGGTAAGTCTTTGGGGAGTGGGGACTTGAAGATCTGCACAGTTTTCCTTTAAGGTATCAATGAAGAATGCATTAAAGGAGGAAATACAAGGTTTGCTAAACGTTACAGAAACTAAGCTTTTTGTAATCTCATCGATTTTAGTATTAGTATCCTGCTTTTGGTAGTTTCTAAATATAGCCTCTGTAATTTGAGCATACTGATCTGGATTAACAGGTTCAGGGCCAGATATTCAAAGCCTAACGCCGGGTGCAAATCCAGTGCGCTGGACTAGCGTTGAAGTTGCACCCGACTGCCATATTCAAAAAGTACAGTTATGTAAGAACTTACCGTAACAACAGATTTTCGTAACCCTTAGCGGGGTTACCTTCAGCTAGGCTGGCTTCTCCCCCGAAGGGCAAGCCTTGGCCTGAGATGACTTTGGATGCTTTCCTGATCCCAAAGGCGGGCCTTCTTGGGAAGAGCCCTTGAAGGTGAGACCGGGACGGTGCGGGACCTACGGTCTTTACTGTGACGCTTCTTCTCTTTGCATTTCCCCTCGGAGGAGTGCAGATCCATCTTCTGCTCCAGAAGGAAAGCCTTCAGGGCCTTGAGACGACGGATGCGGGTCCGGGTAGTAAAAGCCTGGCAGGCAGAGCAGGCCGCGGTGTCGTGGTCCGGCCTGAGGCAGAATATGCAGCGTCGATGGCCATCCTTGGCCAGGATCAGCCTCCCACACTCGCACTTATTTTGGTGGTGTTGAGGCAAGGCCGACGACGGTGAAGACATCCGTCGGGAAACTTCAAAAACCATTGGAAACGGTCTGATGTCAGTAAACGAGAAAAAGGAACCGTTGAAAAAATGGTAAGAAAGTGGGTTTTTAGAAAATTCTTGCTGTTTTCTGGCAAGCTGATGGTAGATCTCTTCACGTGCGGGACGTGGTGGGAAAAGAACTGAGGTGGAGCTGGGTCCGCCCCCTTTTGTACCTGGGCTGACGTCAGGGCGTGGCCGGCATCGGGCTGCTGGATGAGAAGTTTTCTGGATGGTCCTAGTGCCTGTGGCATAGTCCTGAAGGTTATAGCCTGCTGCAAGAGCTCCCACTAGAAGAAAGATGAACAGTTAGCGCCGGTGCTAGGCATTAGCACCGACACGAAATGATAATGTATGCAAGGGAGGGACTGAGGGGAAGGGCTCTGAATGCCAGTGCACCGGCATATTCAAGCGATAGTACCACGCTACAGACATTAGCGCAAACTGTAGGCGTGGCGCTAGATACCGCCAAAAAAGTTGACGGTAATGAAGATAAGTAAAGCGCCGCCTCTCAGCACCAATCCCAACCCCCATTAAATGTAGTATGAAGAACTTTGCCCTGGTAGTCTAGTGGTCCCCCACCCCCAGCATGAATCCAGACCCCGTGAAATGTAGAATTAAAGACCTATCCCTGGTAGTTTAGTGATTCCCCCCACCCAGCACGAATCCTGACCCCCGTTAAACGTAGTATGAAAGACCTTTCCCTGGTAGTCTAGTGCCCCACACGCATGCACGATTCCTAACCCCCATTGCATGTAAAGTAAAGATTTTTCCCTGGTAGTCTAGTGGTCCCCCCACCTCCGCACGATTCTTGACCTCCGTTGCATGTAAAGGTAAAGATTTTTCCCTGTTAGCCTAGTGGTCCCCCCCACCCCGCAGTGACTCCACACCCTTCCCAATAACCTCCCAGGAATGGCGCCGGTGACCGGCTCAGCCCTCCTCTCACCACCATGGCCGGCCACTGACTGAGGAATGACTGAGCCGTACTGCATTCATTACAGTACAGCTCATTCATACCTCAGTCAGCGGCCAGCCGTGGTGGTGAGAGGAGGGATAAACTGGTCACCGGCCCCATTCCTGGTGGTTATTGGGAGGTGGAAGGCGTCACAGATTCACTCTGCCGATCAGCCCTCTACTCTCAAAGTGCCAACCTCTGAGCGTAGAATTGTGAACAGTACAAGGTAACCCTCTTGTCTGTTTTGTGGGTTTGAGTCACCTTAGTCTCAAGTTCTGGAAGGATTCAAACTGATAACCTCTTGTTAGCGTACCCTGTTGTCAGGCTCAGATAAGTCCGTCTTCGGGGGGGCCAGATATCTTTGCCTACGGGCACCTAATCAGGTATTTCAAATGAACTCTTAGAACTCTATGCAAGACCTTAGAGAACTCTATCAGTTTCCCAGTTTGGTATAACAATAAGGTCATATACAGTGTCAACTATAACTTTCAAAAGCTTCACTTATATAAAAAGAAATGTCAAGGCACACCAGGCAGTTTCTATTTTAAAATATGTATCTTTACCTTAAAATAGGTAAGATAGAAAAACAGTAAAATTACAGAACAAAATATCCCAACACATACAGCCTAAAACAAACAGGTTTAAAAGTGCAAATTCCTACAAATCCTTACACTCAGACTGGTCTTACTTTCTTTCAGTGCTTCGTAGTCTGTCTTCTCTCAGTCAGCAAAAATGAAATTGAATGTGTCTTCTAAGGTTTTCTCAGTAGGTTTAAAAAAACAGTCTTGAGCCAGCCTTCTCTCCGAGGTCACCTAACTCCTCCTTTTGGTGTATTACAATTTATATTTCATAACACAGGATGTTCTATTAAGATATTTAAAACAATAATAGATTACATAATAAATCACCCCTCTTTATGTAACCCAGTCAAAACCGGTCTGTGGTTTGCTTCCCCTGGACATCAAAAGTCTCTTTGATGTAAGTCACTGTATATTCAAAGCAAATGTATATTGCACTCCTTAATTTCGTCTGGGATCTGGTATCCCCAGACATCAGAGGTCTCTTTGATGAAATAAGCTGGTTTCCTGGGACGATACCCATAACACTGGCCGGTGTCCCTTTTCTCAGGACACCTAGTGCACATCAAAGGATCTCCCTGAGGGCATTATAAAATGGATATTTTGCTTCATGGCTTCAAAGCAAATTTAACAAAGTAATTGTATTTCAGATAGCTGCAGTTTAGCCATGTCCTGTCCTTTGAACTTATCCCTGGGGGGGGGGTTGATGTGTCAGTTTCACATGCTGTTTCAGCACCTCTCATGACAGACCGTCCATAACCCATTTTTATATTTACAAAAAATTGATACAGCACTCAGAACTGGCTGTCTACGTCACAATTCCTCCCCACCTAGACTGAATTTGGGGGATCTATCCCCTACATGGCATGAGCTTCCCAAATCAGTTCACTCCTCATAGACCCTAGACAGCCCATCTGAGTTCTGATTGGTCACTCCAGCCCTATGTAGAATGGTCATATTATATCCTTGCCAAGCAAGACTCAATCTTAGTAATCGACCATTGTTTTTCCCCATCTGCATCAGCCAAACTAGGGGGTTGTGATCAGTCTGCACCACAAAATGCTGCCCATACAAGTATGGCTCCAATTTCTTTAGGGCTCACACTATGGCAAGACACTCCTTTTCCACCGTGGCGTATGACTGCTCCCTGGGAAGTAACTTTTTACTCAGGTAGGCTATTGGGTGGTCCCCTCCCTTCGCTGGATGTCTGGCTCAGTACTGCCCCAATACCCACGTCTGAGGCGTCAGTCCGAACTATAAAGGTTTTACTTTAGTCAGGACTTGTCAAAACAGGAGCACTGCACAGTGCCTCCTTTAGTTTGGAAAAGGCTTCCTTACAGGCTGGGCCCCAGGTGATTTTCTTGGGCATCCTTTTCTTGGTCAGATCAGATAGGGGAGCAGCCAGGGCACTGTAATTGGGTACAAATTTTCTATAGTGCCCTGCTGTCCCAAGAAAACTCCTGACCTGTTTCTGAGTTTCTGGTCTGGGCCATGCCTGGATTACCTCTATCTTTATTTGGTTAGGATGGAGCTGTCCCTGGCCTATCACATGCCCGAGGTATGCCACTTCTCCCATGGCCACCTGGCACTTCTCAGCTTTGACAGTGAGCCCGGCCCTCTGTATTCTGCCCAGCACTTCCCTAAGGTGGGATAGGTGTTCCTCCCAGCTGGTACTAAAGATGGCAATGTCATCCAGGTACGCCACGGCATACTCCTCAGCACCATTTAACACCTGGTTCACCTACCCTTGGAAAGTGGCCAGGGCATTCTTCATTCTGAAAGACATTACTTTAAACTCAAATAAGCCTATCGGAGTGATGAAGGCTGACCTCTCCCTAGCGCTGTCCGTCAACTCTACCTGCCGATACCCCTTTGTCAGGTTAATGGTCGTAAGGTAGGTCGCCCCTCCCAACTTGTCCAGGAGTTCATCCGTCCGGGGCATCGGGTGGGCGTCTGACTTCGTGACTGCATTCAGTCCATGATAGCACTCAGAACTGGCTGTCTACATCACAGGGGGGACCACTGGACTACCAGGGAAAAATCTTTATTTTACATGCAACGGGGGTCGGAATTATGTTGGGGGGGGACCACTAGACTATCAGGAAGTTATTTATTTTAATTTCAACGGGGTTGGGAGCTGTGCATGTGGGTGGGGGGAGACCACTAGACTACCAGGAAGTAAGTTATTTAAATTTCAACAGGGGTCAGGAGCCATGCATGGGGTGGGGGTACCACTAAACTACAAGGGAAATTATTTATTTTAATTTCAACGGGGGTCGGGAGCTATGCATGGGGGTGGGGGACCACTGGAACATGAAGGGTTTCACTGTGTTTTGAGGCTACGGGGGGGGGTCAGGGATCATGCTGGGGGAGACACTATCCTACCAGGGTGTCACAGGCACACACTGGAACAGGGACCATGACAGCAGAAAAGGACTGCCTGGCCAGTCAGTCTACCCTGTTCCCTATCTACTGGATATGCTGCATATACTAATGACCCTACATCCTATGGCCTCCTGCCCCCACCAGGTTTTCTTTCTGCCTGTCCCACGCATTGCGTCCCCCACTATGTTTCACCCACTACTGCAGCGGGGTACCTATGTTGTTGGGGGAGGCATCCTCCAGGGCATTTATAGCCATGGGCAGTGTGTCTGTTTAGCTACTGATCTGTATATGTATACAATATATATATACACACACACACACATACACATATACATGTACAGGTCCTGCTTGCACAGCTGCGTGGGTGTGTTGTATGCACTGACTGTGCCTGCCAGCACACAGTCCCTGCTGCTTCCAGCTTGTACTTCCATTCCGACCAACAGGGGATGCTGTGGGCATTCCTTGGCCTGCAGCATCCAGCCTGTACTTCCATTCCGACCAAAAGGGGGAGCTTTGTGCTCCATGCAGTAGCACCGGGCAAACTGCATGGTAATGTATGCTAAACAACACTTAATGAGATGCAAATGTACTTGTTTGCCCACGGATAACCTGAGTAGGCTCATTTGCATGGGAGCTTTGAATATAGCTCCCGTTTGCCCTGGGCTAACCAGTTTGCACCGGGCTAATGTGTTAGCACTGTGTAATCAGGTTAGCCCCGGGCAAACCTCACTTCAGCATGGCACACTAAGCACAGTTCTGCAGTGTGTGGATTATATTGTTGTTTGCAGTCATACCTCTCAACTATCCCTGATTTTCAGGGACGTCCCTGATTTTACCTCAAACTTTTACTCTGTCCCTCCTGCAAACTGTGTTTCCATGACCAAACAGTGGGGGTTGTAAGCATAACATAATGTCAGACATTAATGTTACAAACGTGTTCTTCCTTAGAAAATGCATTTTACACTACACTTTTTCTACCAGCTTTCTGAGTGGATATCACCAATTTTTAAGGTGTGTCCCTGATATTAAACCTTTGTCCATTATTTTTTTTAAGCCTTTCCCTGATTTATGAGGCAGGAGATTGAGAGGTGTGTTTGCAGTAGATACGAGACATCTCTGTGCAATCACACACAATGTTGATGCTACCCTCTTGTACTTTAATTCCCTTGAGATACTTGAAAGTTTCTATCATGTCCCCCCCCCTCCCTCCTTTCCTCAAGGGTATACATATTAAGCTGCTTTAGTCTCTCCTTGAATGTCTTCTGGTGCAGACCCTGCACCATTTTGGTTGTCCTTCTCTGAACAGTCTCCCCTCTATGTCTTTGCGGAGATGGGGTTTCCAGAATTGCACACAGTACTCTAGATGGGGTCTCACTGTCTGTACAGAGGGATAACAACTTCCTGTTTTCTACTGTTGATGCCTCTCCTTATGCATCCCAGTATCCCCCCAGTCCTCCTTACTGCCTTCTCACATTGCTTGCCCACCTTTAGGTCATCTGATATAATTACTCCTGGATCTCTTTCGAGTTTTGTTGTTGTTATTAACTCACCCCCCATTGTGTACTCTTCCCCTGGGCTTTTGTTTCCCAGATGCATTACCTTGCACTTCTTTGCACTGAATCTGAGCTGCCACATATTTGACCATTCCTCCAACCTTGCCAAGTCCCTTTTCATCCTTTCCACCCCACCTTGTGTATCAACCCTGTTGCAGATCTTTGTGTCATCTGCAAAGAGACATAACCTTTCCTTCCAGGTGCTCTCCAATGTCACTTATAAAGACATTAAAGAGGACCGGTCCCAGTACCAGACCCTCTTGATTTGCCCGCTAGTTACCCTCCTTTCTTTACTGGGACTCCAGTTTCTATTACCCTTTGTCCTGTTGTCCAGCCAGTTTTTTTTTATCTAGGCTATCACCTTGGGACCCACTCCAAGGCTGGCTAACTTGTATATTAATCATTTGTCTGACACTGTGTCAAATGCCTTGCTAAAATCTAGGTAGGCCATATCCACAGCCCCTCCCTGGTCTACTACTTTGGTCACCCAGTCAAAGAAATCTACTAGGTTCATCTGACATGACCTTACTGCTGTGAAACCATGCTGCCTTGGGGTCCTGTGCCCCACTGGCCTCTAGGTACTCAACAGTTCTTTCTTTCAGAAGTGATTCCATCATTTTCCCTACCATTGAAGCCAAACTAACTGATCTGTAGTTTCCTGCTCCTGCTTTTGTGAAGTGGAATCACATTTGCCCTCCTCCAGTCCTCATGTACCACCCCATCCTCCCGTGATTTGTTAGAGAGCTGTCAGTGGTGGTACTGGTTCAACCCTTGGTTCTACCCTGGCTTGCTACAGTCTCTAATGAACTGCAGTTGCAGTTTGCACTTCCCTGTTGCTATATTCAGTGCTTTCTTATTCCCGGGCTATTTTTGCCCTGCACTCCCAGACCAGTTTGCCCAGCTTCCTTAGAGTGCTATATTCAGCAGGATTAGCACCGGGCTATTTCCTTTTGAATATAGCTTACTTTGTGCTCTGGGCTAAGTTTGCCCACCGGTCTGTGCTAATTTAGCTCCGGGCAAAGTTTAGAATATCTGGCCCTCAGTGTTATACCTTGAGGAAATTTGGTCTGCCTCAATTACTTTCCATTCAACACATACATATTTAAGTTAGGTTTAATAAAGGAAATAAAATCAAGACTGATGTCAAGGTCAGATAGCAACAACTGTTCAGTTAGGACCCATTCAGGCACATAATAAGAAAGTTGCTGCGTTAGTGCTGAACCATTTGCTGTATTGTGCAGCTCTACATGCAAGACAATATAAATGAAAATCAGGCAGTTTCAAACCTTTTGTTTTAGGCCTGGTTAGTTTAAAATAAGCATGATGCCATTTCTTAAAAGAACATATGAATTTATTAATTAGATTGTGTACTGCATTAAACCAAGCCTTTGGAATGTAGTTTGCTGTCATTAGAATGAAAATGATTTTTGGAAGGAGGCTCATTTTCATGGCCTCGATTCTTACCCAGAGAATTAGTGGAAGTTTGTTTCACTTCTCTGTATCACTATTAAGTAAGTTTAAATTAACCTTAACAAAATTACTATATGGTTTACATATTTTAACTCCTAAATATTGAATACCATTCTTAGCCCAAGATAGTCCAGTAGTAACTGCTTCACTGTAAGTATAGGAGATACTGAAGAGGGGCATATTTGTGACTCTTCTGTGTTGACCTTATAGCCAGATAAAGAGCCAAATGAGGAAAGTGCATCCGTGATTTTAGGGACAGATGTTCAGGGATTAGACACTGATAATAAATCATCTACATAGGCAAATACTAAGAATTTTGTTTTGTTTTTATATTAATACCCTCAATTTATTTATCTGACAGTACTAGGTTTGATGGGACATAAGGGAGCCAACAGGCCCATCGTGAATGTCCCCCACATTTGTGGGCTTATCTACACCATAATATAGTTTAAGTAATAATATTCAACAACCTGGTTTTTAAAAATGTGTAAGGTTGGAGAGCCAGCGATGTATTGTGGCAATTTATTCATGCCACCGATGCATGTATAGTAAAGAAATACATTTATTTTATTTGTCCTTGCTTTTTGGTATAACCAACTTTCGATTACGTGAGCTCAAGTTACCCCGTGTTTTACTAAACTGGATTCCACATTCTACCATAAGTTAAGGTGATTGCAATAATTTATACAGAAACAATAGATCTCCTCTCTGTCTCCATGCCTCCAGAGAATGGAGCCCTGTATACTGTGATCGATCCTGGTATGACCTTCCCTTCAGATTGGGTATTAGTCTGGTAACTCTCCCTCTAGTGCTTTTTTATCTTTGTTAGTTTAATTAAAAGTTCCAGTGATCATATAAAGAGACGAAGAGAAAGGGGACATCCCTGTTTACTACCTCTTTGTACTTGGAAAGGGCTAGATATTTTCCTGTTAGTAGTAATAGAGGCTTTAGGTTCTTTATACAATAGTTTTATCCAGGAGATAAAATTAGATGGAAATGCATAAAAGCGTGGGGGTAGTACACAAGTGGGACCCTTAGGTGATAAGGAGGGCCAAACAATAACAGATGAAAGGCACGTGGAAGAGATGTTAAACATAGAATCTGATGGCAGATAAGGACTGCTTGGCCCACCTAGTCTGCCCATTTCCCTACCTAATGGATAAGCTGCAGATCCTAGTTAACCAACAGCCTACTTCCTCCAACCCCCTACTAGAACTGCCTTATGTCTGCCCCATGCATTCTTGCATTCCCCCCCAGTTTTTGACTCTACAACCTCCTCAGGAAGGCTGTTCCATGCATCTACAACCCTCTCTGTGAAGAAATACTTCCTCACATTACCTCTGAGCCGTCCACCCTCTATCTTCAAATTGTGCCCCCTTGTTTTTGCACATCTTTTTCTGAAAGACGCTACCCTCTTGGACGTTGTTGATTCCCTTGAGGTATTTGAAAGTTTCTATCATGTCCCCCCTCTCCCTCCTTTCCTCGAGGCTATACATCTTAAGCTCCTTTAGTCTTTCTTCATATGTCTTCTGGTGCAGACCCTGCACAATTTTGGTTGCCCTCCTCTGGACAGCCTCCATCCTATGTCTTTGCGGAGATGGGGTCTCCAGAACTGTACACAGTACTCCAGATGTTGTCTTACCAATTTGTCTGTACAGAGGGACAACAACTTCCTGTTTTCTACTGGTGACACCTCTCCCTATGCATCCCAGTATCCCCCCCAGTCCTCCTTACTGCCTTCACACATTACTGGCCCACCTTTAGGTAGTCTGATATGACTACCCCAGGTCCCTTTCCATTTTTGTTGTTGTCAGTATCTCACCCCCCCATTGTGTACTCTTTCCTTGGGTTTTTGTTTTCCAGGTGTATTACTTTGCACTTCTTTGCGTTGAATCTAAGTGGCCATACATTTGACCATTCCTCTAACCTTGCCTAGTCCCTTTTCATACTTTCCACCCCACCCTGCGTATCAACCCTGCTGCAGATCTTTGTGTCATCTGCAGAGACATACTTTTCCTTCCAGTCCCTTTGCAATGTCACTTATAAAGACATTAAAAGGACCGGCTCAATACTTGAATCCTCAGTGTACCCCAATTAGTAACCCCCTTTCTTTACTGTAGACTCCATTTACTATTACCCTCTGTGTCCTGTTGTCCAGCCAGTGTTTTACCCAGGCTACCACCCTGGGACCACTCCCAGGCTGTCTAATTTGTTTATTAATCTTTTGTGTGGGACTGTGTCAAATGCCTTGCTAAAGTCTAGGTAGGCCATGTCCACAGCCCTTCCCTGGTCTACTACTTTGGTCACCCAGTCAAAGAAATCAATTAGATTTGTCTGACATGACCTTCCTGTTGTGAATCCATGCTGCCTTGGGTCCTGTGTCCCACTGGCCTCTAGGTACTCAACAATTCTTTCCTTCAGAAGTGATTCCATCATTTTCCCTATCACTGAAGTCAAACTGACAGGTCTGTAGTTTCCTGCCTCAGTCTTGCTCCCACTTTTGTGAAGGGAATCACATCCACCCTCCTCCAGTCCTCAGGTACCACACCATCCTCCCATGATTTATTAAAATGGGCAGTCAGTGGTGTTATTAGTTCTTTCCTTAGTTCTTTTAAAATTCTGGGGTGAATCCCATCAGGTCCCATTGCTTTATCCACCTTCAGTTTTAAGAGTTCTTTCAGAACCCTTTCTTCTGTGAAAGGACTAATATCAACCCCCCTATCCAGAGTGCTTCTAGTGACTGGATTAGGTATCTCCTCCTGCTCTTCCATTGTGAATACTGAGCAGAAGTATTTGTTCAGTATCCCTGCTTTTTCACCGTCGCTGTCTGCTCAACCACTTTATTCAGGCTCAGTATCCCTGCCTTAGTCTTTTCTTTGCACCCTGATGTGCCTATAAAAGGTTTTATCCCCCTTCTTAACCAAGTTGGCTATCTTTTCCTTGGTTTGGGCCTTTGCTATTCTGACTGCCTTCCCCACTTCTTTCTGTTTTAACTGGTACAGTTCTCTGTCCTGCTCCTTCTGTGTTTCCTTATACTTGCTGAATGCTATCTTTTTCTCCCTAATCTTCCTTCTACCACTTCTTTTGAGAACCATAGTGTGTTTTTTTTTGTTTTGTTTTGATTTATTTGCTTCACACAAAAGCTCGTTGCTTCTGTGATGGCGGTTTTGATGTTTCCCCATTGTTGCTCCACCCCACCTTGTCTGTTTGCTAGTGCTTTTCTGAGGCACTCTCCAATTTTGACAAAAAAAAAGCCCTCCTGAAGTCCAGTACCTTCACTTTTGTGTGGTTTGACTCTACAGATAAGTTTATCGTGAATCACAGTGTTTGGTGGTTGCTTGTTCCCAGATGGCTACCCACTTCAAGATCAGAGACCACTTCTGGCACGACTGCAAAGCCTCTATCCAATACTCCAAATATTAAAATAGATAGAAATGGCATGTATACAAGACTTAAGAACTTAAATCCCAACAAAACCATGGGGCCTGATGCTGTTTTTGACAGAGGAGAACTACTTTGGTTTCAGAGCAAGAAACAGCAGTCTAGAACTACAGATTGTTTACTGATAAATCACTTCTGTCTCAGCAGGAGTCAGTACCTGTTTGGATTAAGCAAACATATACTTTATTAGAGGAAAAGGGTCTCATTTAAGTAAAAAAAAAAAAACGAAATTCATTGTGTTTCACTGTTTGAGGAAGGGGTCTGTATCAGCTTAATTTACTCAGTCAGAGGGTGAATCTAATTGGGGATGTGGCTTAGGAGTACAAAAGCAGGTCGCTTCAATTACAACTTCCTGCTGTTTTTGACAGAGGCGAACTATTTTGGTTTCAGAGCAAGAAACAGTAGTCTAGAAATACAGATTTTTTTTTTTACTAATTGCCCTTCTTCCCACCCCTCCACCCAAAACCAGTTCTACTTTTATAGCCACTGGCTTTGACTGACAACAGGAACTTCCTGTTTGGCAGTAGGAAGGGAAGGATCACTGAGACACAGTTTCATCAACCTTGAAGGAACCTAAAAAAAAAAAAATAACAACTTTCTCCTCCCCTGGCTGCTGGAGGACTGAATCCAAGCACGGAAGAAGGAGACTACTGAAGACTACAGGAAGTTCCTGTCCCAGAAAAGGAAGGGCGAGAGTTGTAAGGGCACATAGGCAGTAGGAAAGTAAGTGTAAAAATACATAGAAGGAGGAGACAGTAAGTATACAAAGCAACAGGAGAGGGGACTCAAAATAAGTCAAGATGGGAGTGGTGCAGTGCAATGGCTGTGGGGCAGCAGTGTTCTGGGAGACATTCTGGAGGCTGCAATGCTGCCCTGTTTGCAGGCACCTCTCTGGTCTGAGGGAGGAGGTTGCCCGTCTCCAGGCTGACCTGGCTAGGATTCATGAAACCTCTTCTTCCCCCCCCCCCAGGGACCACCAGGGCCACCACCATTACCTCAGAGGTTGCCAAGAAAGAGGAGCGGTTGGACAAAGGTGGGCTCAGGGAGGGAGAGGGTGGTGGAACAGAGGTGCATCCCTCCAGTTGTACCTCTCCACAATTCATATGCTGTTCTGGCAAAGACTGGTTCCTCTATGTAGGCACCTGCAGTGGAGACCAAGGAGGATGCTGGGAACCTCCACAAAGGAGACCCACAGGAGGGTGGCACGAGACTCCACAGGGGAAGGAAACAACTCCTGGTGGGGGACTCTTATATTACAGGGGTAGAAGGAAGGGGATAGTGAAGTAAGGTGCCTACCTGGCACCATGGCTCGGAGGGACAGGAAGCAAATCCTCAGGATTGTGGGAGCAGCTGCATGAGGGAGGGAGCTGGATGTCATTGTCCACCTAGGGACAAATGACCTGGCTGTGAATGGGATCAGAGCGGTGCAAGAGGAGTTTGTGGAGTTGGGAAGGGGCCCTAGACAAGTAGCATGATACGGTAACCTTCTTGGAAGTGCTGCCAGTCTATGGCAAGGATGATGCTAGGGTGTTCTGCACCATGGGATTCAATGTATGGTTGAAAAACTGGTGTGGAGCTCAGGGTTTTGGCTTCATTGGGGACTGGGGAGCCACCTGGAGGGATGCAAGCTTATACTGGTGTGATGGTCTGCATCTGTCCAGGGAGGAACCAGGATCCTAGATAACAGGTTTAAATGCTTGGTGTGACATTTAAACTAGCCAAGGGGGGGCACTGAAAGAAGCAGGAAATAGCCTCCTCCATAAAACACAGTAGTTAGAAAGGTAAACACCAAAGTAGAGAATTCAGTAGGGAACAGGACAGGGGTAAATGCAGAAAAAGGCAGTAAGGACAGGAATGGGGCTAAAAGGAGTAAGGTCATAAAAATAAATGGAAGGTGATGAGTACCAATGCCTGCAGTCTGTGCAACAAACTCCCTGAACTAGTGGCCTTGATGGAAGAGGGATGCCTGGATATTGTGGCAGTCACTGAAACATGGTACACAGAGAACCATGACTGGGATGTCAACATACCAGGATACACAGTCTACAGGAGGGACAGAGTGGGTAAAAGAGGAGGAGCAGCAGCTCTCTATATAAGGGAAGGAATTAAAGCAACAGAACTAAAGAGTAAACAGGAAGTTGATGGGTCACCCTGGAGAAAGGAAATGGCACCACAGTCCGCATGGGGGTTGTGTGCAGACACCAATCTCAGGGGGAAAAAATGGACAAGGAAATGATAGGAGGCATCCTTAAAATGGCAGAAAAAGGGGAGATATTGTTGAAGGGGGACCTGAATATGCCAGATGTTAACTGGAGTACCTTTGCTGCAGGCACATCCAAGAGCAGGGTTATTCTTGATGCCTTACAGGGGGGCATGCCTCAGACAGCTAGTGTTGGAACCCACTCGGGAGGGATCAATCTTAGATCTGGTACTCTCAAATGGGGAAGGAGAAAGGATCTCAGATTTAGAAGTGGGTAGCCATCTGGGAACAAGTGACCACAAACAGTGTGGTTCACAATAAACACAGCCATAGAGTCAAGCCGTACAAAAACAAGAGTATTGGACTTTAGGAAGGCTGACTTTGGGAAAATGAGAGAGTACCTCAGAAAAGCACTAGCAAACAGGCAAGGGGAAGGGTGGAGGAACAATGGGGAATAATCAAAACGGACATAGCAGAGGCAACAAGCCTTTGTGTGAAGCAAATCAACAAAACAAAACAAAACAAAGAAAAAAACACTATGGTTCTCAAAAGAGGTGGCAGGGATGGTTAAGGAGAAAAGGACAGCATTCAAGAAATAAGGAAACACAGAAGGAGCAGGACAGAGAAATTTATCAGTTAAAGCAGAAGGAGGTAGGGAAGGCAGTCAGAATAGCAAAGGCACAAACTGAGGAAAAGATAGCCAACTCTGTTAAGAAGGGGGATAAGTAAGCATTAATGTCCGATGAAGGAGGCTTCTACTGGGGAATTAATGCATGGTTGGGGGGGTCGTGGCACGAGGCCTTGGCCGAGTGATTACAACCACCCAACCATGAATTAATTCCCCAGTAGAAGCTGACTCCGGAGGGTAAAAATGTGTTTGTAACACAGGAATACTTGTGTTGTTGTTTTTGCAGTTCTGTTCAGCTTTGTGTCAGCGCACTGAGATCCTCCGTATTCGCCGTGATGTGTGTGTTCTGTTTACTGCTGTGACACCTAGTGGTGCTAGAGCTTGACCCGGTGACCCCATGAACAATAGTTGGAGCAGTCCTTACTGGGGAATTAATGACCACTCCAACTTTGGTCATGTGTTGTATCTGGTCCAATGAGATTTCTCTATTTGCCATTTCTGTTTGATGCCGTGTTACAAAACCTTTTATAGGTACATTAGGGAGCGCAGAAAGACCAAGAGAGGGATACAGAGACTTAATAAAGGGGAGGGAGTGTGGGCAGAGGGTGACAGTGAAAAAGCAGGGATACTGAATTAATATTTCTGCTCAGTATTCACAACGGAAGAGGAGGGGAAGGTACCTAAACCAAACAAGAGAGAAACTCTGAATAGGGGGGTCAATACCAGTCCATTCACAGAAGAAAGGGTTTTGAAAGAACTCTTGAAACTGAGGGTGGACAAAGCAATGGGGCCCGATGGGATTCACCCAAGAATTCTAAAAGAACCAAGGGTAGAACTAGTACCACCACTGACAACTCTCTAACAAATCATGGGAGGATGGGGTGGAACATGAGGACTGGAGGAGGGCAAATGTGATTCCACTTCACAAAAGCAGGAGCAGGACAGAGGCAGGAAACTACAGATCAGTTAGTTTGGCTTCAATGGTAGGGGAAATGATGGAATCACTTCTGAAGGAAAGAACTGTTGAGTACCTAGAGGCCAGTGGGGCACAGGACCCCAAGGCAGCATGGTTTCACAGCAGTAAGGCCATGTCAGACTGAACCTAGTAGATTTCTTTGACTGGGTGACCAAAGTAGTAGACCAGGGAGGGGCTGTGGATATGGCCTACCTAGATTTTAGCAAGGCATTTGACACAGTGTCAGACAAATGATTAATATACAAGTTAGCCAGCCTTGGAGTGGGTCCCAAGGTGATAGCCTGGATAAAAAAAAAACTGGCTGGACAACAGGACGCAAAGGGTAATAGTAAACGGAGTCCACAGTAAAGAAAGGAGGGTAACTAGCGGGGTACCGCAGGGTTTGGTACTGGGACCGGTCCTCTTTAATGTCTTTATAAGTGACATTGGAGAGCACCTGGAAGGAAAGGTACGTCTCTTTGCAGATGACACAAAGATCTGCAACAGGGTTGATACACAAGGTGGGGTGGAAAGGAGGAAAAGGGACTTGGCAAGGTTGGAGGAATGGTCAAATATGTGGCAGCTCAGATTCAGTGCAAAGAAGTGCAAGGTAATGCATCTGAGAAACAAAAGCCCAGGGGAAGAGTACACAATGGGGGGTGAGTTAATAACAACAACAAAACTCGAAAGAGATCCAGGAGTAATTATATCAGATGACCTAAAGGTGGGCAAGCAATGTGAGAAGGCAGTAAGGAGGACTGGGGGGGATACTGGGATGCATAAGGAGAGGCATCAACAGTAGAAAACAGGAAGTTGTTATCCCTCTGTACAGACAGTGAGACCCCATCTGGAGTACTGTGTGCAATTCTGGAGACCCCATCTCCGCAAAGACATAGAGGGGAGACTGTTCAGAGAAGGGCAACCAAAATGGTGCAGGGTCTGCACCAGAAGACATACAAGGAGAGACTAAAGCAGCTTAATATGTATACCCTTGAGGAAAGGAGGGAAAGTGGGGACATGATAGAAACTTTCAAGTATCTCAAGGGAATTAAAGTACAAGAGGGTAGCATCTTTCAGAAGAAGAGATGTGCAAGAACAAAAGGGCATAATTTGAAGATAGAGGGGGGACGGCTCAGAGGTAATGTTAGAAAGTATTTTTTCACAGAGAGGGTTGTAGATGCATGCAACAGCCTTCCTGAGGAGGTTGTGGAGTCAGGAACAGTGGAAGAATTCAAGAATGTATGGGACAGGCATAAGGCAATTCTAGTGGGGGGTAGGAAGAAGTAAGCTGTTGATTAGAATCTGCAGCTTATCCATCAGGTAGGGAAATGGGCAGACTAGGTGGGCCAAGCGGTCCTTATCTGCCGTCAAATTCTATGTTTCTATTACACCCAAGAATTCTAATGGAATTCATGCAGGAACTGAAGGGCCAGTGGAAGAAATCTTTCAGGAGTCCATGAACACTGGACAGACAGTACATTCTTGGAGGCAAGCAAAGGTGATTCGATATATACAAAAGGAAATAGAAAGCTATCCAAAAACTATAGATAGGTCAGTTTAACATTGACTCTGAGTAAAATAATGGAAGAGATAATAAAGGAGGAATTGGAAAAACAAGTAAGAACAAGTCAAAGGGACCCTTACAGCATGGCTTTACTGATGGGAGGTCTTGCCTCGTGAGTCCATTGACTTTCTATGAGCAAGCTGCAAGGGCAGCAGAGGATGGAAAGGCTGTTGACATGGTATTTTTTTTTTTTGAAATCGTAATTTATCCTCCTTCCCTCAGCCTGCCTCCTCTGACACTTCGGCGATGACCCGCGAACATCCCACTACCCGCAACCCTACATGAACAGTCCACAGGCCCCCATGGAGCCGCGGCTTACCCACCGGGCGGGACGAGGTGAGGACAACCCCGTAATTTAGAGTTTCGGCCGGCCCTGTGGACTGTCAAGTGGGCCGGGCAAATCGCGGGCACATCCCGGTCCTCGCCTCCCGCACAAGGCAGGCTCTTTCCGCTTTTTCCCTCCCGAGCAGACTGCGATCCCCCCCTGACGTCATGACGCATACGTCGACGTCCGCTCTGCTCAACGGCCACCCGGCCAATCCCTGCAAGGACTTGCACTTCCTCGAGCCTCCGCTCGGGGTCGCACAAGTGCCGGAATGCGGCCAAATCCACCCCGAGTAGGCGCGGAAGGTCGTTGGATGCTCAAGCCTGCCTCGCCGGACTTTAATGCTATCCGGAGTCCGCCTCAACCCGGTCGCCGGGCGTGAGCGAGGTGTGGCGTTCAACGCCTCAGCCCTCTGCGCCACCGGGCTGGCTGACATGGTCTTTTTTGATAAGGTACATGATGGTATTATTTGTACCCTACAAGATCTAGGATTGAACAGATTAATAGCATGGACTGAGTCATGGTTGGCCGAGAGGGAGCAACAAGTAACAATATGGGGAATGAGCTCCGGGTGGACACCAGTTACTAGTGGAGCGACTCAGGGCTCGGTGCTCAGACCAGTTTTTTTTTTTTTTAACATCTATGTGACTTCAATGAAATGTGATGGTGTGTGGATAGTTAAGTTCACAGAGGATAGTAAGATAGGGTCTGTGGTAGATAGCATTGAGGAGGATAAGAAAATGAAGAGTAAAATAAATTGGAAACTTGGGCAAAAGTACATAACCTAAGTTTTAACTTGGAACAATATGCTGTAATGCACATAGGGAGAAACAACAGATCTGCAACATATTTCTTGGGTGGCCAAGAACTCCAGGTAGTGACCGAGGAGAGGGATCTGGGAATAGTTGTATCAAATGACCTTGCTTCTAAAAAACAATGTCAAGTAGTCTCAAAGTAGGCCAACGGTATCTTGGTATGCATACAAAGACATATTACAAGCAGAGATAAAAGGGTGATCATGCCATTGTACAGTTCATTGGTAAGGTTGCATTTGGAATATTTTGTCCAGTTTTGGGCACCATATATAAAAAGACATTAAATTAATGGATGGGGTGCAGCATAGGGCAACAAACATGGTGGGAAATCGATGAGGCCTACAGTATGAGGAAAGGTTGAGCAGTTTGGGCTTGCATACCCTGGAATACCAGAGATTAAGAGGTGATATGTGCCTGGTTTTCAAGGCATTTGATGATGGAGAGCTGAGGGATTGCCTGGAGTTCGAAATGAGAGAGGTCAATAGATACACAAGAGGGCATGGACTACAACTGAAAGGTGAACTAAAATCACATTAATAGGAGATCAGTGTGCTTCTTGCAGAGAGTGGTGTCCCTCAGGAACAGCCTACCACTGGAAGTCATAGGACGCAATATTATGGAAAACCTCAACATTAAATTAGATGAATACTGCATCAGAAATTCAATAGTGGGATATACCCTTTGAGAAAAAGGCAAGCGGTTAAAGGAATTACTGCCTAAAATGCTCATATCAATCTGTGATAACTATGATAAAATTCTAATACTTTAAAAAGATATTCCCATTTAATTTTATCAAACACTTTTTCTGAGTCTAATGAAAGCAGGGCTCTATGTACGCATGACTTTTCTTAAGTTTTTATTAAATGAACGACTTTTCTGACAACTGGCTGCATACCTTTTTTTTTGTTTATAGTTTTTATTGACAGTTTTTTCCACAGGTTAAGGTGTCTGCAGTCACAAGTTCATCTTACTACACACAATTAGACATGTACAGAGCAAGAAATCAGAAAATCAGAGCCATACAGAGTTCAACAGGGTCCACTTCAAAGTGCATAGTTCAGAGCAATCATTCAATTGATAAATTCTCTCCACCCTGTAGATACGAGTCACTATTTCTCTCCATTCAGGAATTGCAGGGGCCTGGGGTGAGAGCCAGTGTCTGGTCAGGGCTTTCTTTGCCGCCATGAGGGCTATCCCCAGAAGGTAGCTTGCATGGGAGTCCCTAAACTCTTGGGAGTTGACTCTCAGTAAGAAAAGCTCTGCAGACAGGGTGATTGGGGTTCTTAGCATGTCAGTTAGTTCCAGCTGCAGGGAGGACAAAAAGGGCTGTAGGGTAGGGCAGGACCAAAACACATTGGTATGATGTGCCGGTGTTGTCCCACATTGGTGCCAGCATTCCACTGATTTTGTAGTTGAGTAGTGGGCTGTTATTGCTGGGGTTCGGAAGTATCTGATCATTAATTGCCAGGAAAAAAGTCTCCAGACATGGGAGTATGTGAGTTTAGATGATAGGAGACAACCCTTGTCCCACTGTTGTGCGAAAATATCGAGGCCTAGTTCCATGTTCCATTTCTCAAGCACCCCCATCGTGTTTGCTCCAATGGTGTCATTAAGGGCCTTGTAAAGGGCAGAAATAGCGTTGGGAACCTCAGTGACCGTGGTGCTGGCTTGGAGTAAAGTGATTAGCGGGGGTGCGCTCCCAGGCTTTCGTAGCTCGGAAGGGAGTAGAAGAAATGTCTCAGTTGTAGCAACCTATAAAAATCCACCTGCCTCAGCTCTTGGAAGGATTTGAACTCGTTCCCATTTAATAACTGAGGAAGGGAGGAGAAATGGCATCGGTCCCAATGTTTAAATGTATGGCCTAACTGAGCTGGTAGAAAATTCTCCAATGAGACAAGCAGGCATAGGTAGATCAGGTAGGGGAATAAAGCCAGCTGTCTGCGGATCTCATTCCAGGTTTTGAGTTGGTGTGTGATCCACGGACCCAGGTTCAACTGGGGGGGGAGCAGGCTGAGTCTGGTATAGGGTTGCTCATACCAGGTCTTTAAATGGGAGTAGGCCTTCCTCAATCTCCCTCCATATAGCTGGCCTACATTGCATAAAGCAGATAGCAATAAAGGAGAGATATGAAGCCCAATTGCATAGTTTTAGGTTCGGTAGGACCAGCCCCCTACCCATCTTGGGAGACAAAGGATCGAGAGTCGTATTCTCGGATGCCTGTCCGCCCATATAAACTTCAGTATTGCTCTGTTCCAAGCTTGGAATATTTTAGCTGAGATGTGTATTGGTACGTTTTGAAAGAGGTATAGGGCCTGGGGGAGGGTCACCATCCGGACAACTTCCACTCTTCTGAGTAGATTAAGTGGGAGGACGCCCCACCTAGCTAGGTCTGCTTGAAGCTGGGTGTAAAAGGGGGTCATAATTGTTTCGTGACATCCACGCAACACTGCAGGAGAGGTATATGCCCAGATATTTCAATCTGTCAAGATCCCAGCAGAATGGATGGGACCCTCTAAGTGTTATTGGTGGGTCATAATGGAATGTTAATGCGTCTGTTTTTTTTTTTGCTTAATTTTATTAAGATTTTGCATATAAAAACATTTACAAACACTGTTAAAACAGACATACTGCATACAGCTATAACTATCAACTATTTACAAAGGTTCACATATACCATATAATTCATTTTTCTTTATTCTATTACTCCACTTCTTTCCACCAGTTCATAGATTTATATGTCGCTTGATATCCTTCCCCTCTTTTTGCTACTGATCCCTCTAACTGGGCCTTAACTCCCAGCCTGTAAAACCAATGCTTCCTCCATGGTCAGTGTTGCTGAAAAGGAGATCCAGATGGAGAGAAAGGTTTCTAGTTTCTTTCTTATCTGATAAGATCTCTTTTCCATTACCAAAGCCCCTATAATCAAAGAGCACCACTGCTCAATGGTAGGATTTGCTGCCAATACCCAAGTGTTCAATATTGCCTGCCTGGCCTGTGAAAGCAGCACTCTGAGCCATTTTCTATGTGGGGACCACTCCTCTCCTGCATCCATGCCCAACAGTAGGCCAATTGGAATGAAAGGCACCTCTGATCCCAGCATGCTACTCAAGCTCTGTGCTATCATTTTCCAAAACACTTGTAATCTGGGGCATGCCCAGAAACAGTGGAAATATGTACCTCTCTATTCCTTGCACCTACTACAAATCTCAGTCATTTCCGTCTGGTATTGGTGCAGAACCACCGGGGGGCAGTAGAGCCTATGTGCAAATTTATAAGCCGATTCCTTATATTTATTTGAAAGGAGTAGACCCATGTGCATTTCTAATATAAGACCCCAATTGTAGTCAGAGATTGGTAACCCCAAATCCTTTTCCCATAGTCTCCTGGTATTGTGTGTCATATCTCAGATATTATCTCGTATTATATGCACCATAGCCCCCACCATACCCTTAGGTTCCCTCCTAGCCTTACAGATCAGGGCCTCTGCCTTTTTCAGTGATACTGCCTGGGGCCCCTGCTTCCTTATCTGTTTACAGTAGTCCCTGGCCTGAAAGAACCAAAACAAGTGGTTACTTGGCACGCCTCTGGCCTCCCTAAGCTCCTGCAAAGAGCATATATCCTTCCCCCTGAGCAGGTCTCCAATACATTGCACCCCCCTAATATCCCACTCCTCAAATCCTGGGTTCTTCAATCCCGGCCTAAAGAAAGGGTTCCTGAAGACTGGTAGGAGTATCATCTCTACCGCCTGTCCACCAAGTGCCTTCTTACTCTGTATCCAACTATCAAGTACCATCAGCACCAGCGGGTTGAACCGGTCCTGGAAAACATATGCCCTTTTCCCTCCTTTAGCCAGGTATGCCGAGAGCTTGCCCTGGGCCTCCATTTCTTCCAAATTTATCCAGCTAGCAGCCTCAGGTCTAGCAATCCAATCCTTTATGGTTCTCATTTGTGCACCAGGTAATAGCTCTTCATGTCAGGGAAATTTAGCCCTCCACCCCTTGAACTTGCCTTTAACCTGCCCAAGCTGATTCTGGCCCTTTTCTCCCCTGCCATAAAAATTGAGAGAACCCCCCTCTCCAATTTCTTGGTATCCCTTTTGTTAAGGCCCATTGGGAGCATCTGGAGTAGGTAGAGGATCCTAGGTAGAATATTCATTTTGATCAGATTCATCCGCCCTATCCAAGACAGTAGTAATGCTCTCCACCTTCTCATTTCAGCCACTATGTTGTTAACCAAGGGGGTATAGTTCAGACAGTAAAGTTCTGGTATATTCTTCCCAATATTTAACCCCAAATATCGAAAGGAGGAGCAAACCTCTTTTAGGCCCCACTTAGCCTTCCCCATTATCACCCCCTTCCCTAGATACATTACCTCCGACTTATCTAGGTTTATCTTGTACCCCGAGAAGGTGGCAAACCCTTTGATAAGTTCCAGTAAGGGAGGCATGGAGTGCTCTGGTTCTCTTAAACACAGGATCATGTCCACATACAGTGACATTCTGTGTTCGTCTCCCTTGCCCCTAACTCCTTGATATGCGTTCTGTCTAATGGCCATGGCCAGGGCTCAGTGCCAAATCAAAGAGTAGTGGGAAAAGCGGACACCCTGTCTAGTACCCTAAACAGGAAAACCCTCCAGAAGCACCCCATTGGTCAGTACAATCACCATGGAGAGCTGTACAAAGCCCTTACCATACCAATGAATCTCTCCCCTAAACCGAATCTGTCCAATACCTCGAATAGATATCCCCATTCAATTCGGTCAAAAGCCTTGTCGGCATCCAGGGACAAAACTGCTGTCATGCCTGGGTGCCAAGAAGAGCAGCACACCACATTCAGAGCTTTCCTCACATTACGGTAGGAGTGCCTTCCCTGAATAAAGCCTGTTTGGTCTTTGTGTACTAGCTGCGGGAGCAACACATCCAACCGGGCAGCCAGGACCTTAGCTTAGATCTTGGCAACCACATTCAGCAAGGATATAGGCCTATAAGAGGCAAATTCCTAGGGGTTCTTTCCGGGTTTCAGGATGACACATATCGTCGCTACATCCACAGTGGGTGGAAGTGGGTTCCCCTCCCCAGGTTCCTGGAATAATTCCCACAGCAAAATCACCACCCCTGTCCCACTCCTTTATAAAACTCAGCTGGGAGACTGTCTGGTCCAGATGCCTTACCAGACTTCATGCGCTGTATAGCCACTCTTATTTCCTCCTTGGAGATTTCCCTATTTAGCTCCTCCCGCTGCTTCTTAGTGATTCACGGAATTTTGACCTTGTCCAAAAATTCCTTTGCCCTGTCCATTGTACCTCTACATTCTGCCTTATATAAGGCCTGATAAAACCTCTTAAACCTATCCCCAATAGCTTGGGGTTCCCCAATCAGGGCTCTCCCTTCCCCTTGTATCTCCTGAATTCTCGCACTTCTCCTTCCTGCCCCTTATAAGATTCACCAGCATGGGTCCTGGTTTGTTGCCCCATTCGTAGAATTTATGTTTTAGGAACAATATCTGGGTTCTTGCTTGTCCTGCCAGCATATTATTTAGGGTCCCCCTTGCCGTCGCCAACATCTGTAGCACCTCCTCTCCCCCTCCCCTGACTGCCCTACACTCCAGTTCCCTAACCTTCAGGTGTAGCTCCTCCTGATGCTTTAGCTGCTCCTTTTTGTGCCTTGCCACGTACCCTATGATGGCCCCTCTTAAATACGCCTTCCCCACGTCCTAGAACACCTGTTTAGATGGTGCTGTGTCTTTATTAAGCTCCACATATCTCCCTAGTTGCTCCTTCAAAAAGGTCCTAAACTCCTCTTTCCCCATCAGGTACAATGGGAATCTCCAGGAAGCAGGTTTCAGCCCTTTTGCATTAAATTCTATTGCCATTACTACCATGGCATGATCTGATATATGTATCGGACCATGCTTGATCTCTGCCAGCTTGTGATACCACCCCCCCTCAATACAAATATGATCCAACCTGGACCACGTCTTATGATGGTTGGAGTAGAAGGTGTACTCCTCGAGTGTGGGGTTGGCCGTTCTCCAGGCATCCAGCATATCCAATTCCACTAAGCCCTTCCCTCCACTGCTTCATGCAGCTTCCTCCCCAGTCCCTGCCCTCCAAATGATCCAACTTTGGATCCGGGGTACAGTTGAAGTCCCCTCCCATTATCAGCCCCTGAAATTGTTCCCTTACAAGCAGGTCCAAAATGGAGCGATAAAACAAAGTTTCAAAAACAGCAGGTGCATATACACTCCCAAATGTAACCCGTGACCCATGCAGCATTCCTTCTACAAACACGTATCTTCCTTCCTGTTATCTTGCATCACTCTCATTACCTTGAAGGGAAGGTGCCTATGCATTAGCACAGCCACCCCCCTCTTATGTGAGAAGGAAGCAGCATAGCACATCCCTACCCAATTCCTCACCAGCTTTTGATGCTCCGCAGCCGTCAAGTGTGTTTCCTGTAGTAAGGCAACTTGGGCACGCACCCTCCTAAGAGCCATCAAGAGGCTGGTATGTTTAACCAGAGAGGAAAATCCCCTGACATTCCACGAGACAATATTCACCTTTTTCTTCTGAGCCATAATGGTATAGGTATATTCATAGGCACCCCCCCCCAATCAAAGTTCCAGGCTGAGTCAGCCAAGGTGGGCATCATTTTATCTCCTACTTTATAATGCAATGTGGACCTAACAAACAAATCTAACTCTAAACACAAAACATATAACATTTGAACAATACCTCTCCCCTCCAAACTGTACGATACAACCTTCCCTTCTCCCCCCAGAAACATACAACATTCCCAAATCAGGTATGTTCTCTCCCCTGATAGTATTCTAAAGGGTTTGATTCAAAAAACTGATCAACCTTTTCTTCTCCCCCTCCCCCCCCCCGGGTTAATGTATTCTCTTTCCACCAATCTCTCTCTCTCTCCTCCATCTCATTTAGATACAGACATATTCAAGGACCCATTGGGTTCCTTTCCTCTTCATTCAAGACAGGACATTTATCATTCCCATATGCCTTCATACCATCAGCCCCCCCTTCTGTTACACTTTGCCCTTCTTTTCCCCATTTACCCCGCCCTCTATACATAAACATTCAGACGTTTACTCATCTATCCCCCTCCTCGCCCAAATGAGCAACGTACCTTTTTTCTCCACGAGGCTAGGCCGCACGAGTCAATCTCAACATGCAGGCCCCCCTCGCGAGTCAGGTCTCAGCACTCTTCCCGTTTCGATGGTGCAGGGGTTGGAAGGGTGCGAACCACACATGGCGATCCTCCATCAGGGCCTTAATCAGCTGCCTCATGCTCGATACTCTGTCCAGAACTCACTCTCCCCAATCAGTTCTCAGTCCAACGTTTCACGTGAGCAGTATAGGAGAGGAATACACATCCTAGTCTCTTTCAAAGAGGAGTCAAGTAGTATCTGTCAATCCTCAGGGATATTTATGATAGGGTCAGGGCAAGCGCCCCTCGGTAGCCCCATCCATATGCTGCAACAGGTTTTAACTTTCAAAACTTCAAACATTTATAAACAGAACTGGACGCCTCCTCCCTCCAGCTAGAGTGAACTCTCTCGCCTCTGGTACAGTCATCCTTTTTCTTCAACTCCGATACAAACTTAGCTGCTTTGTCTATGTCCCAGAAGTTATATGTGGCTCCTTCGTGATGAATTTTCATAGTAGCCAGGAAAATCATGTAACATTCTATTTTTAAATGCTGGCATTCAGAGATCACTTCATTAAACACCCACCTCCCCCCCCGATTCTCATAGAGTGATCTTGCATTATAAACAAGCACACTCCTTCATACTTTAACTCTGCAACATTCTTGTAGGCCTTCCACATCTCTTGCCTATCTTGAAAATTATGAAAGCAGATTATTATCTGCCTCGGCGGTTGCCCCTCCTGGGGCCGTGGCTGCATCACCTGATGCACTCGCTCTATCTTGTAGCGGCCCCCTTTCGGGTTCAGTCCCAGTAAAGCTGGCAGTTTCCTCCCACAAAATTCTAGCATGTCAGAGCCTTCCTTACCTTCAGGGAGGCCCCGGAGCCGCAGATTGGACCTGCGATGGTAATTCTCCTGATAGTCCAGGGCCTCCCTGAGGTCTTGTACTTGTTTCTCCAAGTCCTCCAGGCGCTTTGGGATTGGGATCAGAGTATCTTCTGCTGCAGATATGCGGCCCTCCGCTTCCTCCAGCCGCTCCTGCTGCTGTTCTAGCTGCGAGCCTATTGTGGCCAACCTGTGGTCGATTTTTCCTTCCAGCCTTTCGAGCTGGGGGGATAGAGCATCCAGCACCTTCTCCTTCAATTCCCGGCCTATTGCCACCATTTCAGCGGCAGAGATAGAGATAGGGCCCACAGTACTCGTCTGTCCTACGGCTGGCAGTTTCTGGCCGTTTTTCACTCCCGCCCACTGCGATTTGCTTCCCATCAGCACAACATATTCACCCATGCTGTAAGTACTTAGTTTTAGTCTCCTTTATTGCTGCCTCAAAAAGAGATTATGGTGGATTATTTAATTTTGTCAACCCGGGGAGCGGAGCTTGGCAAAGGCATGTCCTCACGCCATAAAGCGGTCACGTGACCCCCATGCGTCTGTTTTAGAGGTATTTAATTTATACCCTGAGCTTAACCCAAACACCTCCAAAATTTTGAAAACAGTTGGGACGGACTGTGCGGGGTTGGCAAGGAATAGCAAAACATCATCCGCATATAAAGCAATGCAGTGCTCCCCCCACTCCATCTGGATTCCGGTTATTTGAGAGGAACACCTAATAGCTTGGGCCAGAGGCTCAATAAAGATGGCAAAGAGTCCTGGGGACAAAGGGCAGCCCTGGTGGGTACCCCCTGTGCAGGGGAAAGTAGTCAGAATGGTGACCACAGACCTTTACACAGGTCTTAGGGGAGGAATATAGGGCCTTAATCATAGAAACAAAGAAGGTGCGGATTCCCATCTTGGTCATAGTGGCAAACAGAAAGGGCCAGGAGACCCTATCGAATGCCTTCTCAGCATCCAGGCTGAGAAGGACTGAGGGAGTTCTACGGGATTGCATTTCTTGTACCAGGTGTAGAGTCCTTCTGGTGTTGTCTGTAGTGGATCTAGAGCTCACAAAGCCTGTTTGATCCAGTCCAATCAGGTGGGGGAGGGCTGTGTCTAGGCACCTGGCCATAATGGACATAAGGATTTTATAGTCTACATTTAGTACTGAGATGGGGTGGTAGGAAGTACATAGTTGGGGTTCTTCATCAGGTTTAGGGATGACAGAAACTGTGGCATACGACCAGCTGGGGGTGGGTCACCTAGGCCCTGCAACACTTCATTATAGACCTGTATCATAAGTGGACTAACCATGGACTCTACACGCTTATAAAACTCTGTCCCATAGCCGTCGGGACCAGGGGTCTTCATGGTTTTTAGGTGGGAAATGACTGCTCAAAGTTCAATCTTGGTTATGGGGGTGGTCAGACCCCTCTGTTGGTCACTGTTAAGTTTAGGGAGGTGAGGAAAGAATCCATAGTGCCTTGGTCTGACGGATGGTCCGGGGTGTACAGTTTCTTGTAATAGTCACAAAATGCCTGGGAGATATTTCCCAACCTCGTGTGTAATGCACCTGTCACTGGATCCCTGTTGGTGGCTATGGTGGAGAGGCATCTTTGTTTAGGGAGTTGAAAGGCTAATAGGCGAGAGGCCCTGGGTCCTATTTCCCCATACCTCTGCCTAAGGAATGCTAGTGCTATCTCAGTTCATTGCATACACAGCTTCTCCAGTTCCTGTTTGGTCTGTTTCAGCTGGGTCATGACTGATAGGTCCCCTCGTTGGTGGGCCTCCTGGAGGAAATTAAGAGTCTGTTCCAGGTGTAATCATCTTTCCTGACATTGTTCAGCTAAGGTGGAGGTATGTTGTATCAAATGACCCCAGAGGACCACCTTCAGCACCAGATCGCTGGGGTGGTTTCCTGGTCAGTGGTGTCCTCCAGGATTTCTTGTATCTTATCTCCTAGGAATTCCTGGAAAGGCTCACTCTTGAGTTGCATCGGCTTGAGTTTCCACATGATTTTACGCCTTTCAAGGCCCAAATCCCAGTGTGTCATCACTGGGGCGTGGTTAGAGTGGGCGATATCCCCCATGGTGGCTTCCCTAAGGACCTCAGGCTCTCCCTTTGTGTATATAAAAAAGTACCACAGACTGCTGAGTAAAATTAATATCATTGCTTTATTTTTCTCTGATTCAAATTGTTGTTGCTGGTATACCTTCTTCTGCATTATTACAAGGTGTGCCTACAGGTGTGTGTTAACAGATTACTGCTGTAATCAGATTCAAATTGTCTTTTGCAAGGTATATCTTCTATTACTGCTTTATTTTTCTCTGTAGCAAAGTGTTTCTTACAGGGTATATCTTCTCGGAAATTATTATAGGTGGTGCTTTACAGGTTTTACAGTTTTATCTAACATTAGGATAAGCTTTCAGGGTTACTGCACTTGTTAACTGATTGTTTCTACTCTTACCTCCTTGTTCTTTCAACTGTGGTTCTTTTTCGGCAGGGGAAGGGCCCAACCACCCCACACTACACTCCTTTTATAGGGTACCACAGTTGTGACATTTCCTGTGGCAAAGCAAGAAGGGGCGGATCAGTGGGGCATCCACAAGGTGAGCTCATTTACAGGGGCACTAGTAATTTAACTTGTTATAACAAGTTATACGAAAACAAAACACAAAATCAAACCATTACTTGTATTTTCTTCCTTCTAATTACTCTGACCAGGTTATAAAGCCAGCAACTTATCTGGAATGGATATCATTAACTGCAAGTACTGTGGAACACTTTTCAGAAGGACAGTCTTACAGGATTTAGGACACTGTCCTACATGCTGGGCCATTGGAGATCTTAGGGCTCAGCTCGGGGCAGCATGGGCAGAGATTGCGTGTCTCAAATGTCAAATTCAAGAGGAAATGCATAATAAGAACCACCCGCCATTTCCCCAACAGAAGAACCTTGACTGCAGAGGGTAGTTGGTCCAGGAGGTTGGCAAGTGGTTAGGAGGGGCAAATCAGGTGCCCCATCACTCTGTGCTCACATATTACCTCCAAAAACCATATAAACACTACAAACAGGTATCTGCCTCTATCTTTGAAATCAAACAAAGGGGCAGAGGACACTGCAGCACAGGCGCTAGCACAACAAAACTCGTCCAAATCAGTAACCAAAACAAAAAAAGCAAAAAGGAAATCCAAAAAACTTCTGATCATAGGAGACTCCATGATTCAGGGAGTTGATACCCATCTCCAGCCAGGGGTAATGGTCAGATGTCTCCCAGGTGCATCAGCGTGGAGAGACACTGACCACATTGCTAAAATTGTTCACAAAGCAGGAGAAAATATTGACGTCCTGGTACACATAAGGACTAATGATCTCGCCAGCCGGTAAGTTGTGGAGACTAAGGAACACCTGACCAGGCTGGGTGACAAACTATCATCCATTTCATCCAGCATCTCCTTCTCTGAGATCCTGCCAGTCTGGGAGAGGGGGGCAGATGGATGGAAGGTCAGAGAAGGGGAGATAGGGGAGTTAAACATATGGCTCGAGGGCTGGTGCTAGGAAAAAGGACACAGAATTGTAGGGAACTGGCAACAGTTCTGGGAGTGAAAAGTTCTTTAAATTTGATGGACTGCATCTGGCTAAGGAGGGAGTCAGTGCATTGGGGCAGAAGTTTGACGTCTTTACAGAATATTTAGGTTTTTTTTTTTAACCAGGTATAGCACACTAAGCTGAAAGCTTTTTTACAGGAGCGACCTGGGAGCACAAGGAGATTAAGTGACTTGCTCAGGGTCACACAGTATGCAAGTGGAAGCTGTGGGATTCAAACCCAGGTCTGGTCTGCTGGATGTCACCAGATTTGCAGCTCAGAGCCTTAGACCACTGCGCTATACTGCCTCTATTTAAACTAGCAAATGGGGAGAGGTGTTCAGCATCCCATACGTCGAATGGGAAGAACACCCCTCCCCCCTCAGCTAGTGGTCAAACAGGGATTCAGCATGTTTGCAGTTCATTTGCATCACCAGGTAAGAAAAAAGGTCCGTCTCCCCATACGACGCACAGGGGAAATGCCAAACTTCACCCAACAACTAACACCAAAATCTGGCCAATGGAAAATCATGTACACAAATGCTCACAGCCTGGGAAATAAGATCTCAGACCTGCAGGCAATAATGTCAGAGGTTAAAATGGACACAGTAGCAATTAGTGAGACGTGGTTTACCAGTAATCACACTTGGGAGACTTCAGTACCTGGCTATGTACTGTTCAGAAGAGACAGAGGTGCAAAAGGGTGGGGGTGTGTGGAGTGGCCCTGTATGTCAATGAAAATATCAAAGCTACAGAAATTCAGAATACACATAAGGAGCCAGAAGAACTGTGGGTCATCCTGGAAACAGGAAATGGGACAGCCATAAGAAAGTACAGTTACGTAAGAACTTACCGTAACAGTAGATCTTCAAGAGAGGCTCTTGCAGTAGATAATTACATATAGGACTGACGCCGGCCGGCGGCAGGACCCGAAAAATTTCTAGCTAGCAGTCCCTGGCAGGACTGCCCCTACGTCAGGTGACTGGCGTCATATGACGTAGGTATAAAGGGGCGGTCCTGGACGCCCGCCTTCCAGTTCTTTCCCACCACAGGCCCGGACGAGAAAGAAGTGGATGTTTCCATTCCTGGAAAAGGAGCTGAAAAAGCCTAGGGGGATGGAGGGCGGGAAGGTATTACCTACTGCAAGAGCCTCTCACGAAGATCTACTGTTACGGTAAGTTCTTACGTAACTGTACTATCTTACTTCGAGAGGGCTCTTGCAGTAGGTAATTACATATAGGACTGAATCCCAAGCAGTCTGGAACAAAGGAAAGGCACTGGGAGGAGGGAACTACTCTAAAAAGTAGCCCTAGCCGTGCAAGCCTCAAGACAGGAGGCCTTGCAAAACGGCCAATCCAAAGCCTGCTCTACGGCGAGAGGCAATATCCAAACTGTAATGTTTTGTAAAGGTATGGACGGAAGTCCAGGTGGCGGCAGCACATATGTCTGCCGCAGACACATTCTTGAAACAAGCCGCAGAGGCCGCTACTCCTCTTGTGGAGTGACCTCTAACCTGACCCGGAAGGGTCTTGTTGTACTTGTCATAACAGCAAGTGATGCAATGAGCCAACCACTTCGACAGGTATTGCTTGGAAACAGCATTGCCTTCCCTTTTGTGAGCAAAAGAGACGAACAACTGATCAGTCTTTCTGAGATCCTTCGTCCTGTTGGTGTAGTATCTCAGAATCCGGTGAACATCCATGGTATGGAGTAAATATTCCCCTTAATTAGAGCACTGCGTAAAGAAGGCAGGTAGCTCTATGGACTGATTTAAGGTAGACTCTGCTACTACTTTAGGTAGAAACTTAGGATTTGTACGAAGAGCAACTCGTTCTTTGTGAAAAATCAAATAGGGAATTTTACACATAAGGGCCTGGAGCTTGGAAATCTTCTCGAAACAAGTAATGGCCACCAAGAAGAGCCGCCTTCCACAAAGAAACTTCAGATCTGCAGAAGCTGCAGGTTCGAAGGGAGGGAGAGTAAGTTTCTCGAGAACAAAATTCAAGTCCCAAGGTGGAGCAGGAGTATGAATGGGGGGCCTTAGATGAAGGACCCCTCCGAGAAAGGTCTTAGAGACCTCCAGTTGAGCGAAAGCTTTATCTGCGAAGGGAACATGGTAGGCTGAGATAGCTGCCATGTGAACCTTCAAGGAGGAATGGCTGAGACCCAGGTTGAAGAGATGATATAAGTACTCCAGCAGAAAAGCCACTAAACAGGAGAAAGGCTCCACGTTCTTGGAGGCTGCCCAAATAGAGAATCTCTTCCACTTCATGGCATAAGTGGACCTGGTGGAGGGTTTTCTAGCCTCCACTAAAATTTCTGCCACTTTTGGAGAGACACCAAAATGGGATTGGGCTAGGTCTGCAGGAGCCATGCATGTAGTTGAAGGGATTTGAGGCCTGGGTGGACCAGGGTCCCCCGATCCTGGGTCAGCAAACCTCGAGGAAGAGGAAGAGGAGGATCCTCTGAATATTGCTGTAGAAGAGAGAACCAGATTTGCCTGGGCCAGAAAGGAGCGATCAGAATCATTCTCGCTCCTTCTGTGGCTAGTTTCTGCAATACTCGTGGGATAAGAGGAATTGGGGGAAAAGCATAGACGAATCTGTCCTTCCAGTCTAGAGACAGAGCGTTGCTCCAGAAAGCGCCTTGCTCTGGAACGAGTGAGCAAAAGGTGGGAAGTTTTGCGTTTTGGGGAGAGGCGAACAGGTCTACCTGCAGAGTCCCCCAAAGCTGAAAGATATTGTCTAGTACTCCTTGGTCCAGTTCCCACTCGTGTGCCAGAGCAGAGGAGCGGCTTAGCTTGTCTGCCAGAGTGTTGTCGACTCCTGGAACATGAATCGCCGTTAGGTGAAGGTCGTGCTGTGTTGCCCAATCCCAAACCCTCATTGCCTCCCTGCATAGAGAGTAGGACCGAGTTCCTCCCTGTTTGTTGATGTACCACACTACGCACATGTTGTCCATCTGCATGGCTAGGTGGCCGGGAAGGATGTATTGGTGAAGGGCTTGGACAGCATACAGCACAGCTTGAAGCTCGAGCACATTGATGTGGAGAGCTTGTTCCAATCTGGACCACGAGCCCTGGGTCCGATGAGGACCTAGATGGGCTCCCCAACCTTCGCCTGATGCGTCTGTAGTCAGAGTCTGGGAGGGGGGAGGATGAAAGAAGGGGACCCCCCCGAAACAGGTTCTCTCGAACCATCCACCATTGCAAGTCTCGCACCATCGGCGATGAGATCAGAATTAATTGATCTAGGTCGTCCACAAGTTGATACCACTGGGAGCGAAGAGTCCACTGAGAGATCCTCATGTGGAGTCGAGCTTGGGGGACCGTCGGAATAGTGGCCGCCATGAGCCCCAGGAGACGGAGGACCAACCTCGCTGAGACCCTCCTGCGTTCTGATAGCAGGGAAGTCTGGGTTTGGAGAGAGGCCACCCTGTCCGGAGGCAGGAAGGCCTTGCTCACGGTCGTATTGAGGATAGCCCAGATGAACTGTAGCCTCTGGGAAGGATCCAGATGAGACTTGGAATGGTTGATAGTAATACCCAGGCAGGTGAAAACCTGCTGGGTGAGGGAGAGAAAACGCAGGAGTTCCTCCCTGGACGAGGCCGCCAGGAGCCAGTTGTCCAGGTAAGGGAACACCTGTACTCCCATTGTACGCAGGTGGGCCGCTACCACAGCCAGGCATTTGGTAAATACTCGGGGGGCCAAGGATAGACCAAAGGGGAGCGCCTTGACTTGGTAGCGGTCCCCCTGAAACGCAAAACGAAGATACTTGCGGTGAGAAAGGCGAATGGGAATATGCAGATAGGCATCCTGCACATCCAGTGCACAAAGCCACTGACCCGGCCGAAGGAGGGGCAGAAGGCTCTGCAGAGAGAGCATCCTGAACCTTTTGTATTCCACATAAAGATTCAAGGAACTGAGATCTAGAATGGGTCTGAGATCTCCAGTCTTCTTTGGGACCAGGAAGAAATGAGAATAGTAACCCGTCCCTTGAAGATGAAGGGGCACGGGTTCTATCGCCTGCTTCGCGAGAAGGGCCGAGATTTCTTCCCAGACCAAAGGAAGATGTTCCCTTGAATAGGACGACTTCAGGGGTGGGTGGCGGGGTGGTTTCTGAAGAAACTCTATGGAATGCCCTTCCGCTATAAGCTGGAGCACCCAAGAATCCGTGGTTATCCTCTCCCATCCCGGAAGGTGGAGGGAAAACCTCCCTCCTACCGGTTCCTCTGGGAAGTCCAGAGGCGGTGGGAGAGGAAAGGAGTCAGGTGGTGTGGGGCAGTGCCGCAGCTGAAGCACCCGCTGCTTTTTGGGCGGGGAGGGCTTAGCAGCCGCGGTGGCCGGCGTTTGGTAGCGCCTTCCTGTGGTTTCTTTGGCGAATCCGTCTTGCGAAGCGGGAGGCGCTGCTGTTGTTGGGGACGGTACATGGAATCCACGGATTTCAGAGCCGTCTCCTTCTCCTGCAAATCGGTGAGGATGTCCTTGACATCACCCCCGAAAAGCACTGACCCCCGAAAAGGTGCTTCCTGAATAGCGGATTGAACCTCCGGGACCAAACCTGACACGCGGAGCCAGGCATGACGCTGTAGACCCACGGCGAAAGCGGAGCTCCGCCCGGTAGTGTCCACTGCATCGTATGTCGCCTGCAAAATGTGGTGACTGGCCGAATGAGCAGAACGGATGAGGTCGGCTAACTCCTGTTTGACCTGGGAGTCAGGTAAGGAGTCCAGCTTGGATTCCACCTGGGTAAGGACAGCCTTCTGGTAATCCCCCATGTGGGCGACATAATTCAGGGCCGGAATTCCCAGTGTGGAGGAGGCATAAAGCTTTCTTCCATACTGGTCCAGAAGGCGAGATTCCTTATCAGGAGGAGACGAGCTCAGATGTTTTGGATGTGCCGACTGGCCGTGAGCGGCGCTAATCACGACCGAGTCGGCCCGAGGGTGAGGGTCTAGGTAGTCCACACCCTCAGGAGCCTGGTATAGCCTGTTTGACTTCCGGGAAGTGGGGCTAACACCAACGGTTGTTTCCAAATCGTGGTAACAAGGTCGGTGTGAGGCTCAATCCAGGGTGGCACTAATGTTGGAGCTGTCGCGGGCAGATCCAGATGTTCAGCGAGTTTAAGTCGCCGAGGATCTGGTTCCAAAGAGTGCCACTGGTGTACTTCCTGGATTTTTCTAAGCAACTCCGTGAAAGATGGATCCTCCAGAGGAGACTTCGGAGGGGTCCTCGGCCGGGGCTTAGATGGAGAGCGGGGCTCGTCGTCTCTCTCAGAGCATCCCTCGGAAGAGTCCGAGGAATCCGGGAGGGAAGAAGAAGAGGAAGAAGAATAAGACTCCCTTATGCGACTCGGGGGAGGAATGGGTTCCTTGGGTGGTACCAGTAGACGTGTGTCCTGCCCCTCTCTGGACCCAGAGGGAAGAGCTCTGGAGTCTGGAGGTGGTGAGGCAGTGCACCGTCTCGGACGTACGGGAGCTGGTGGTGGCACTGTCGTCGTAAGGCGGCTCTCTACCTCCCTGGTGAGTTGAGCCTTGGCCTCGGCCCACCAGGAGGCCAGAGTCTCCTGCAGATCCACCGGCGGCCGTGGGGACGGTGGAGGAGGAGGGGGAAAAGTGTACGGGTTGTACCCATAAGGCGAGTATCCAAAACCCGACTTCGGGAAACCTGGCGTCGGAAAGACCGGCGTCGGGTACTGCGGCACTGGATACTGTGGTCCCGGGTACGTCGGCATCGGATAAGACAGCGGGTACCCGGGAGCCGGGGGGGCTGCCGGAGCAGATGGCCCGGTCGGCGGCCTCACGGGCAGGTCCACATTAGGGGGCCCGGAAGGCGGAGGGCCCGACGGAGGGGGAACATCTGGAAGCGGGATGTCTCCTGGAGCCGGTAGAACCAAGCGCCGGTGCTGGCATCAGAGGCACCGTGTCGGAGGTACCGGCCGCCTGGGGGCCGACGCCAGATCCGGTTCCAAAGGGAGGAGGGTCTGACGGAGGAGGAAGATCCCGCATCGTCCGGGATGGAGGAGAGAAATTCCCGGGGTCAGGCTGGGGTGACTCAGGCTCCCCAGACAGCAACAAAGGCTGCGGGGAACCAGGTACGACGGATGTGGGAGGGTCCATCGTCGGTTCTGTCGCCCGGCGCACATTGGAGGAGCCGACGTGCGGCTTAGGGGCGAGTTCCCGGCGGGCGCCGGAAGAGCCGGCATCCGGCAGCCCTCACTGGAGGCGGGCCTAGGGGAAGGATCGACCCGGTCCGGGGGGGGTAGAGGTCGTGCGCTGCCCCGAAGGGTCGGGTGTCTTATCGACCCTCTCCATGCGGACGTCGGAGGAGCTGACGTCCGACTTAGAGGAGTCACCCATGCCAGTAGGATGCAAGCCTGCGGCCGAACCGGGGGCGAAGGCCTCCAACGCCGGAGGCGCCCGCAAGGCCTAAGCCGAGCCAGATTGGCAGGCCGACGCCCTCCAAAACCTTGAGGCGGCCATTCGCCGGTCCCTCGGGGAGGGACGTTATCTGGTCCCGGCGTCTCCAGCGGGAGACGCGGTAGAGGAGGACTTCTCCCGGTGCCTCTACTTGTCCTTTTTCCGATGTCCTTCGGGGGAAGTAGATGGCTGCCTCAACTTTTTCAACTCCTTTTCCATAGAAGACATCTTTTTCTTGAGGAGATGGGCTTCCAGGGACTGTTGGTGCCGTTTACGGGTAGCCGTGTTGAAGTTGAGGCAATGCTGGCACTTCTCAACTGGGTGATCGGGGCCTAGGCAGAAAAGGCACAGGGAATGGCCGTCCTTGTGTGGCAGTTGGGCACCGTATGAGTCACACTTGTTTTTGTGCTCGGAGGGTGTAGGGGACGACATACACCGACGATGTACCTGACGATTGATTGAAGAATAACTATTTTTCGGTAAAAACCGACGAAAGGTAGGGCTGATGGCGAGAACTTTACTGCAGGGCGCTGCATGAGCTAACGGCGGAAGGAATTGAAGGCGGTGTCCGGGACCGCTTCCCTTTATACCGACGCCGTGAAGACGCCAGTCACCTGATTGGGAGCGGTCCTCGCCAGGGACTTAGCTAGAAATTTTTCCAGGGTTCTGCCGCCGGCCGGCATCAGTCCTATATGTAATTACCTACTGCAAGAGCCCTCTCGAAGTAAGATCTGGGGTTGTCTACAGACCCCCAGACCAGGGGAGGACATAGACACATTACTGTTAGAAGATATACAAGACATGTCAGCTAAAGGGGAGGTTCTGATAATGGGAGACTTCAACATGCCGGATACAGATTGGTCAATACCAGCAGGAACATCTGCCAGAACTAGACACATGGTGGATTCCCTGCAGGAGGAGGGCCTCAAACAACTGGTACAACAACCCACAAGAAACGGGGCTATCCTAGATCGAGTACTATCAGGGAAGGGATCACAGATCTCCAGGTAGAAGGTCACCTGGGGGCCAGTGACCATCACATGGTATGGTTCAATTTGGCCACTACATCTAAATCATCCCACTCCAAGGCAAAAATATGGGACTTCAGAGGAGCTGACTTTGATAACATGGCCAACAGAGTTAAGCTAGCCCTGGCAAAAAGAAACACAGGTGAGGGGATACAGGGAAAGTGGGCAAGCATTAAGGATGCAGTACTTGAAGCAACATCCCATTGTGTTAGAAAAGGAAGTGCAAAAGAAGAAGGAAACCACTTTGGTTCTCAAATACAGTAGCAGAAACGGTCAGAGCCAAAAGGCTGGCCTTCAGGAAATAAAAGGGAACACAGTGGGATGAAGATAGGGAGACATACCAAACTGCCCTAAGGGAAGCAGGGAAGGCAGTAAGGCAGGCAAAGTCCCAAACTGAGGAAACAAAGAAACATAGACTTTGACGGCAGATAAGGACCGCTAGGCCCATCTAGTCTGCCCATTTCCTTACCTACAGGATAGGCCGCAGATCCTAGTTAACCAACAGCCTATTTCTTCCTACCCCCCACAAGAATTGCCTTATGTCTGTCCCATGCATTCTTGAATTCTCCCACAGTTTTAGACCCCACAACCTCCTCAGGAAGGCTGTTCCATGCATCCACTACCCTCTCTGTGAAATAATACTTCCTCACATTGCCCCTGAACTGCCCTCCTATCTTTAAATTGTGTCCCCTTGTTCTTGCAAGTCTCTTTCTGAAAAATGCTACCCTCTTGGACTTTGTTGATTCCACTGAGGTACTTAAAAGTTTCTATCATGTCCCCCCTCTCCCTTTTTTCCTCAATATATATCACATATTAAGCTCCTTTAGTCTCTCCTCATACGGCTTCTCTTGCAGACCCTGCACCATTTTAGTTGCCCTCCTCTGGACTGCCTCTATCCTGTCTATGTCCTTACAGAGATGGGGTCTCCAGAACTGGACACAGTACTCCAGATGGGGTCTCACCAACTGTCTGTACAGAGGGATAACAACTTCCTGTTTTCTGCTGCTGATGCCTCTCTCTATACATCCCAGTATACCCCCAGCCCTCCCTACTGCCTTCTCACATTGCTTGCTAACCTTAAGGTCATCTGATATGATTACCCAAAGGTCCCTTTCCTTTTTTGTTGTTGTTACTACCTCCCCACCCATTGTGTATTCTTCCCCTGGGTTCTTGTTTCCCAGGTGCATTATTTTGCACTTCTTTGCATTGAATCCTAGCTGCCATACTTCTGACCATTCCTCCAACCTTGCCAAGTCCCTTTTCATCCTTTCCACGCCTCCTTGTGTATCAACCCTGTTGCAGATCTTTGTGTCATCTGCAAAAAGGCATACTTTTCCTTCCAGTCCCTCTGCAATGTCACTGATGAAGACATTAAAAAGGACTGGACCCAAAACTGAACCCTGTGGTACCCCACTAGTAACCCCCTTTCTTCAGAATGGACTCCATTTACAATTACCTTCTGTGTCCTGTTGTCCAGCCAATGTTTTACCCAGGCTACCACCCTGGGTCCCACTCCCAGGCTGGTTAATTTGACTATTAATCTTTTGTGTGGGACTGTGTCAAATGCCTTGCTAAAGTCCAGGTAGGCCATGTCCACAGCCCCTCCCTGGTCTACTACTTTGGTCACCCAGTCAAAGAAATCTATTAGATTCGTCTGACATGACCTTCCCGCTGTGAACCCATGCTGCCTTGGGTCCTGTGCTCCACTGGCCTCTAGGTACTCGACTATTCTTTCCTTCAGAAGTGACTCCATCACTTTCCCTACCATAGAGGTCAGACTGACAGGTCTATAGTTTCCTGCCTCTGTCTTGGACCCACTTTTGTGAAGGGGAATCACACCCACCTTCCTCCAGTCCTCGGGTACCACACCATCCTCCCATGATTTATTAAAAGAGTAGCCAGTGGTTTCACTAGTTCCTCCTTAATTCTTTAGAATTCTGGGGTGAATTCCATCAGGACCCATTGCTTTGTCCACCTTCAGTTTTAGGAGTTCTTGCAGAACCCTTTCTTCTGTGAAAGGACTGGGATCGACCCCCTATCAAGAGTGCTTCTGTTAACTGGATTAGGCACTTCCCCTCCTCTTTTGTGAATACTGAACAGAAATATTAGTTCAGTATTCCTGCTTTCACCGTCCCCTCTGCCCACCCACTGTTCATTCTATTCAGCCTCACTATCCCTCCCTTTGTCTTTCTCCTCGCTGATGTACCTATAAAGGTTTTATCCCCTTCCTAACTGAGTTGGCTATCTTTTCCTCAGTTTGGGCCTTTGCTATTCTGACTTCCCCCTGCTTCCTTCTGCCTTAACTGGTACAGCTCTCTGTCCTGCTCCTTCTGTGTTTCCTTATACTTCCAGAATGCTATCTTTTTCTTCCTGACTTTCACAGCCACCTCTTTTGAGAACCATAGTGGCTTTTCTTTCATTTTGATTTGTTTATTTGCTTCACACAAAGGCTTGTTGCCTCTGTGATGGCAGTTTTGATAATTCCCCATTGTTGCTCCACACCTTCTTCTAGCCTGTTTGCTAGTGCTTTTCTGAGGCACTCTCCCATCTTACCAAAGTCAGCCCTCCTAAAGTCCAGTACCCTCACTTTTGTATGGCTTGACTCTGTAGCTGAGTTTAACGTGAACCACACTGTTTGATGGTCACTTGTCCCCAGATGGCAACCCACTTCTAGATCTGAGATCCTCTCACTGCCCCTGTTGAGAGTATGAGGTCTAAGATTGCTCCCTCACAGTGGGTTCTGAAACTAGCTGTCTAATGCCTGCCACCTGTAGGGCATCAAGAATGGCCCTGCTCTTGGATGTGGCTGCAGCAAATGTGCTCAGTTAACATCTGGCATATTCAGGTCTCCCATCAACAGTATCTCCCCTTTCTCTGCCATTCTAAGAATGCCTTCTATCATATCCTTGTCCATTCCTTCCCCAGACATGGAGGTCTGTACACAACCCTGTGCGGATTGCAGGTGCCCTTTCCAGTCTCAAGGTGACCCACAGTGCCTCCTCTCCTCCCTGTTTACTCTTTTGTTCAGTTGCTTTTATCCCTTCCTTTACATAGAGAGCTACTCCTCCCCCGCCTGTCTCTCCTGTAGGTTATGTACCCTGGTATGTTAACATTCCAGTCATGGTTCTCTGTGTACCATGTTTCTGTGACTGCTACGATATCCAGGCATCCCTCTTCCATTAAGGCCATCAGCTCAGGGAGCTTGTTACCCAGACTAACACTAGCATGAACAGTAAAAGAAGGTGACAAGACTTTATAGATACATTAGTGAAAGGAGAAAGTCCAGCAGGGGTATTGCTAAGCTCAAAGGAGAAAAGGGGACATGTGAGGAGGAGGACCCTGTAAAAGCATCTATCCTAAATAGATACTTTTGCTCAGTATTTACTGAAGAGAAGGTAGGGCAAGGCCCACAGCTCAGCACCATGGACACAGGGGGGAGGGAGGTGAGCACTACTCCCTTCACAAAAGAAAGGGTCCTACAAGAGCTTGCTAAGCTCAGGGTGGACAAGGCAATGGGACCTGATGGCATACATCCCAGGGTACATTTAAGGAGCTAAAGGTGGAACTAGCAGAGCCATTAGCAGAACTGTTTAGTGAGTCTCTGAGCACAGGAGAGGTCCCAGAAGACTGGAGAAGGGCTCACGTGACCCCGCTCCACAAGAGTGGTAGCAGGGAGGAGACAGGGAACTACAGACCAGTCAGTCTTAACTCAGCAGTGGGCAAGATTATGGAGGCACTCCTTAAGGAAATGATAGTGCAACATCTGGAATCCATAGGGGCACAGGATCCAAGACAACATGGGTTTACAAAAGGAAGGTCCTGTCAAACTAATCTTATAGATTTCTTTGACTGGGTAACCAGAGTGGTGGACCAAGGGGGAGCAGTTGATGTTGCCTACGTTGACTTCAGCAAAGCTTTCAACACTGTTCCACATAGAAGACTGATAAATAAGCTGGGTATGCTCGGGGTGGGTCAGAAGTTGGTCAACTAGGTGGCAAACTGGTTGACTGGCAGAAAACAGAGTGGTGGTAAATGGTATACAGTCAGAAGAGTTGCAAGTCACAAGTGGGGTACCTCAGGGATCAGTCCTGGGGCCAGTCTTTAATATCTTCATTAGCGACACTGCAGGTGGACTAGAGGGTAAGGCTTGTCTGTTTGCAGATGACACCAAGATCTGCAACAGAGTAGATGATCCAGATGGGGTGGGCAGAATGAGAAGAGATCTGGATAAACTAGCAAAATGGTTAGAAGATTGGCAACTGGGATTTAATGCAAAGAAGTGCAAGATGATGCACATATGGAAAAGAAACCCTGAAGCCACCTATAGACTGGGAGGGGAGCTGCTGGCAGTCATAAAGGAAGAAAGAGACTTGGGCATCATCACCACCAATGACCTGAAATCATCCAAGCAGACCTCTAAAGCAGTAGGTAAGGCTGGGGGATGTTAGGGTGTATTAGTAGGGGTATCACAAGTCGTAAGAGGGAGGTAATAATCCCTCTACAAGACACTGGTGAGCCCCCATCTGGAGTACTGCGTGCAGTACTGGAGGCCACACCTTCACAAGGACATTAACCAAATTGAGGCAGTCCAGAGAAGGGCAACCAAAATGGTGCAGGGACTGGATCAGAAGACATATGAGGACAGATTGAGCTCAATATGTATGCCCTAGAGCAAAGGAGGAGAGAGGTGATACGATAGAGACATTCAAACACCTTAAGGGCATTAACAAGGTGAAAAGAGTCTAACATGTTTAAATATAAGAAAATAGCAGGACAAGAGGACACAGCATGAGATTAGAGGGAGGCCGATTAAGGGGGAATGTGAGGAAATTCTTTTTCACAGAAAGGGTGCTGGATGCATGGAATGGCCTACCTCAGGAAGTGGTGGCTATGAATACTGTACAGGGCTTCAAACAGGTATGGGATAGGCATAAGGGAGCAATACAGATGAGCATGAATAGATAGGCCACTGACAGAGCAAAGGTCGATGGCACATTTATAAGGTAGAAAAAGAAATGGGCAGACTGGATGGGCATTGCGGTCCTTATCTGCCGTCAACTTCTATGTTTGTATATCCTCTATCTCTACGGTGGAGGGTATGCCATACATCTAGCCAGCCCACCTCCTGAATAATTCGTTTGAAGAACTTGTGTGGGGCAGGTTGTCAGTTCCTAGCAGAGCTGGTGGAGTCCAGGGAAGGGCTTTCGGCAATATTAAAGGCTTTTGCTGAAATCAGGATACCCCTACACATTTCCAACACTTTTCTTAACAGATAGTGAATTGTCTTTGTAGACGAGCCCAGGGGGAAGTAGGCATTCACCAGGGTAACCTTGTCCTGTAACAACCCTTGGACAATCACTAGGAAGCCCTCTGTGTCTGCCCACCCCTGGGTTGCCTGAAAGGGCACCTGGCCTGATACTAGTATGGCGACCCCTCTCCTCCTACCCTAAGCAAATGAGGATTAGAAGACCTGTGAGAATCCCCTAGTGGCCAACTTTTTGTGTTTACTAACAGTCATATGCGTTTCCTGTATATAAACAATCCCCGCCTGACTTTTCTTAAGCATAGTAATCATTCTTGAGCATTTGACAGGATTACCCAGTCCACTCACATTTAAAGAGAAAATCTGTAGGGGTTGGTTAGCCATTTATGCTTCTACAGACCTGGAGGTTTGCCAGACCCCAGTACTGGGCCCCGATCCTATGATTCCACTAGTACTGAAGCCTGCTTTATGAAAGGTGACTGCCTGGGGGGTTTGAGAGGATAAGCCACCCTCAAACGAAACTTTCCAGATTTAACAAACAGGAAGGACTAAAAACTACAGGGGAAAGCGAACTAGTGCAGACCCCAGCCAACTGGGCATGGGTTGCTAAACTACAAGTGGCTTCCATGAGTCTGGAGGCTAAAGCACCCAGACCCTAGTGTGCCAAATTTGGCTTACTCCACCTTAGTGGGAGGACCAGACGTAATACGTCTCTTCTGGGGGGGGGGGAGAGATAGTCATGCCTGACCCCCTCCAAGGATTTATAACCGTGCAGTTCAATGTAAATTCAACTCAGTTTTGTTAAAAACTAATTTACTAAGCCATTCAAAGTAAAATGTTGTGCTACGGTGTGGCTAGAAATTAGCCCCAGGCAAAAGCAAAATGTATGAACAATTGGGACCAGCCGATCTCCGGCCCCCCGGGAAAGCACTGGGGAGGCAAGAGGGGCACACCAGGTCCCATCTCTGGAATGTGCTTACACGTGGGGCTTAGTACCCCCTCCCCCAAACCTCTGCCCACCCCCGCAAGTCGGAGTGGTCAGGAGGGGGAGGGAGGAGGAGGAGGAGGGAAACCAGTCCCTTATGCTCTTTCTGGACCAGCAACCAGCCCACTCCCCCAGTGAACTGCAGGGGAGCAAGATGTGTTTCAGACAATGTCTAAAGGTAACTTAACACCAGAGGGGGTGGTCAAGAGCACTCATTGTGCAAGCATCATATGCCTAGGGTGCCACCAACCCGGCTAAGTCCCTCGTTGTTTCATGGCCACGAGGCCATAGGCCAAGCCCGCCCTCCCCTGCAACCCACCAGAGCTCTGCTCCTCTACCCATTTATCCACCATCTACGACCCAATCTCCCCCTCCAACCCCCACGCAGCACAGAAGTACACACATTCATAGTTTGTCTTGGGCTTGCTGGAAATACGCCACCACGCATTATGTCCATCCAGACTGGTCTGTTTGAGAGTGACAGAGTCCCCAAGCCCCCACCATATGGCAGGAGGAAGGGTTCACTGCAGTTAACTCCAGCCATGAAATCGGCTTGGAGGGGAGAGAGCAGAAGGCCCGCAAGTCATGGGGGAGACCAAGGTTTAAGGGGGAAAGCATAGCCAGCCTACCTGTCAGAACGTAACAGGAAAATGCAGATCATATAGTCTTCAGGTCCCTTCATTTCACCGGCTGTGGTGACAATTCCATTTCAGTCTCATCCGAGGACTGTTTTCGAAGTCCAGCCACTATCCGTTGATGAACCGAGATGCCTTCCCTTCTGCGGCATGCGGTTCCAGGCCTTCTGTGCAAGTTTGGCTGCCAGCGACTTGTTAGGTAGTCTCTGATCCAGTGTTATTGTAATATTCCCTGAGAGTCCCTGGGCCGCCTCCTCCGCACTCTCGTAGGTTTTTGGGCCATCAGTGAGCTGCACCACGAGTTTCGTTGGGTAGGGGGTCCTGAACTTAATCTTCGCCTCCTTTAATTTCCTGAGGATGGGGGCATAAGCGCGGCATTTCACAGCAATAGCAATCGGATAATCGTTATCCACATAGATACAGTGATCCTGATGCATTAGTTTTCCCTGTTGCCAAGATTTATGGAGAACCATCTCTTTCTCCTGGTACTGCAGGAACTAGATTAATAGTGCTCGTGGGCGGTTGGCTGGCTGGGGGCCCAGCGTGCGATGGACACGGTCCATTTCAATTAGGCAGCTTTCCGGTAGGTTTAGTGTTGTTTTGAAAAACATCTGCATGAATTGTATGGGGTTGCTGCCCTCGGATCCCTCTGGGAAGCCCGACACTCGTAAGTTGTTCCTCCTGCTGTGGGCTTCTGCGTCTTCCGCTCTCTCTCATAGGCCCTGCACTTCCCGGTGGAGTTGGGAGGATGGCAAGTTCAGCACAGTCTACACGGGAGTCTGTAGTTGTGGCCTGCTCCTTGAGGGCATCTAGCAGCTTTTCAATTTTGTCCACATCGGTGCGAAGGGCAGCAAATGTGGAACAGGTCTCCCTTCTTAAATCTCTAAGTTTCTGCAGTACCATATCCATCTGCCTGGCAATATTCAGGGACCCAATCGCGTCAGTTTTTGTGGGTTTGCTTCGTGCCGAGATATGTGAGCAGTTGCTGTCTGTGCAGAATCTGTTGGGATCGGCTGGATCTGGAGGTGATTTTGTGGTGTCTGGTTTACGCAGAGGCATCTTCCCTTCCTCCGATGCAAGACTGGCCCGAAAGTGGTGGGTTTTTAGCCTTGATGGGGACGGAGCTGAGAGCTCAAGTGGCTTCCAGGGGCATGACGTCACTGGAAGTCCCATTTTTTTTTTTTTTTTTTAAGCCAGTTTGTTGGGGACCAATTAAATATGGCAGGACTTTATCTAGTCTACTAGTTAAGATTTTAGCCAGAATTTTATCATCCGAATTAAGAAATGTGACTGGCATATAAATCTTACATTGTTCAATATCTTTACTTTTATTTTTACATGCAGGACTCTTGTAAGACCATTATTCAAGGATGATGCAAGTCTTTGTAATTCCTATGCTTCTGTGAGCCTATTATAAAGCATAAAAATTAATGGGAAATCCATCAGGTCCCGATTTGCTTTTTGCTCAGGGATGTAAAAGCTAGTTTTTTCTCATCTTTGGTAATAGGACTGTTTAGCATTTCTTTGTGAACATCCGTGACCAGAGTTAAATGAATGTCTAAAAAGAAGCTGCTAAACATTCCCTATTCATGATAGAGGTCAGCGTAGAATTTTTGAAAACTGTTGTGGATACCATCACTACCGGTGATGACAAAAATACAGGTTACTCACCTGTAACAGGAGTTTTAGGAATGGTATATCTTGTTCATCCACACTGAATGGCAGGTTACTTACCACTTTAAATCTTGCCGGAAGGTCTTCAAGCTGGCTCCTCCCACCCACCCGGGTGGTAAAACTCTCGGCTCTGCCCCATGACGCCAGATCTAGCCCGCTGAAGCCAGGCTGCGTCAAGCCGGGAGGTCAGGGTTTCCAGATCTAACAACATATACCATTCCTAGAACTCCTGTTACAGATGAGTAACCTGTATTTCTAGGGACATGGATATGCTGTTCATCCACACTGTCTGGCAGACTCCTAGCAGTTCTCTGGGAGGAGGGAGGCAAGGCGCACACCCCCTACTTGAGAAATAAAGACTGGAGAACCGAGGCCCCAAAACCAGCATCCAGGCGTGACTCAAGGTCGATGTGGTAGTGGGTGATGAAGGTGTGTGCTGACTTCCAGGTAGCAGCCCTGCAGATTTCCTGGATAGGGACGTCCCGGGAAGCAGCCATCGATACAGCGGTATGGCGGGTAGAATGAGCTCTTATCCCTCTGGGAGGCTCCATGCCCGCCAACCTATAGCAGAGATCTATGCAAGAGGTGACCCACCTGCCTATCGTCCGCTTGGCTGCAGGTCTGCCAGGTGCAGCTTCAGCGTAGGTGACAAACAGTTGGCAGACCTCTCCCGAACTTCCAACCGTCGCTCCTTATAATAATGACGCTCTTCTGGTCCAATGTGGAGCCTATATTCGACCTCCGAGGTGTGATTCGGGTAGAACACCGGCAGAGTCAACACCTGGTTAAGGTGAAACTCCGACACCACCTTCGGAAGGAATTGCGGGTGGGGGTGCAGGACAACCTTGTCCCTGTGGAAGACCAGATAAGGAAACTCGATGGAAAGCGCCTGGAGCTCTCCTATCCTTCTGGCTGACGTGATAGCCACGAAGAAGGCGCGGTCTTCCATGACAGGTGAGAGATGTCACACCTATGCATCGGTTCGAATGACCTGCCCATGAGCTTAGCCAATACCAGCAGTAGATCCCACGGAGGTGGAGGTTCTCGCACCAGAAGGGATATGTGATCAAGGCCTTTGAAAAAGAGCCTGACCACCTTCTCATGCACCACCGACTGCTTCCCGGCCCACGCCCGGTAAGCAGAGATGGCTGCCAGGTGCACCTTAAGGGTCGTCGACCGAAGCCCTAACTGAGAAAGGGACCACAGGTAGTCCAGAATGCTTGCCAAGGAACAGAAGGAAGGGTCCAGGCCCTTGCCCTGACACCAAATGGAGAATCTCTTCCATTTGAAGGCGTAGCATTTTCTGCTCGACTCCTTATGGGACGCCTCAATGACGTTGAGGACCTCATCGGGAAAGACCCAAGGCCTGGAACTCTAGCTGCTCAGGAACCAGGCTATCAGGTGCAGGGATTGAAGGTCCAGATGGAATACCTTCCCCTGATTGACTGAGATCAGGTCCGGGTGGGCTGGAAGCTGCCTCGGTAGCCTGGAGCGGAGATTGAGGAGATCTGGATACCAGAGCTGGCAGGGCCAGTCTGGGGCTACCAGAATCACCTGCGCCTTGTCCCTCCTTGCCTTGAGAAGCACCTTGTGGATCAAGGGAAATAGGGGAAAGGCGTAGAAGAGGCCCGGGGTCCACGGCCTCGAGAAGGCATCCCCCTGCAGCGAGCCCTGCTGAGGGGGGCAGGCATGAAACAGTCTCAGCTTCGCATTCTCCCTGGAGGCAAACAGGTCCACCTGAGGCGTGCCCCAGTGGGAGAAGAGATCTTGTACTACCTCCGGCAGGAGAGACCACTCGCGAGACGCAGCCCCTATCCGGCTTAGGGCATCGGCCAGGGTGTTGGAGGCTCCTGCCACGTGAATGGCGAGGAGATCCGCCTCCAGGCTGCGTGCGAGTGACCAAATGCGGAGAGCTTCCCTGCACAGAGGCATGGAGCGCGTCCGGCCCTGGCGGTTTTGGTAGTACATGGTCGTGCTATTGTCCGTCTGGACCTGAACCACTTGACCCCGTAGAAACGGAGCGAAGGCGGTGAGGGCTAGACGGACCGCTCAAAGCTCCAGCAGGTTGATATGGCATCGGGACTCCCGAGGGGACCAGAGGCCGTGCGCTCTGTGCTCCCCCACATGGGCACCTCAACCCATCAGAGAGGCATCGGTCGATAGAGAGATCGTCGGCTCGGGGCGGACAAACGGGATGCCCTCCTGCAGATGTGCTGGAACGGTCCACCACTGGAGAGCGTTCCACATCCCCTGGATCACTGTCACCAGCTGATCCAGCGGATCGAAGTGCTGTGACCATTGGCTGGCCAGTCCCCATTGAAGGGGACGCATGTACCAGCGGGTCCAACGGACCACGCTGGTGCAGGCCGCCATGAAGCCCAGGAGGTGCAGGAAGTCCCGGGCAGGGTGCGATTGCCCAACCTGAAATGACTGGGCAAAGGAGGAAAGAACCTTGGCCCTGTCCGCCGGGAGCCGTGCTCTGGCTCGAAGAGAGTTGAGCTCTGCCCCGATGAAATGTATCACCTGCTTCGGCACGAGTTCCAACTTGGCCTCGTTGATGAGGAGGCCAATCTGAGAGCAAACCTGGAGGACCAGCTCTCTGGACTGCTCCACCTCCGCTCTGGAGGGGGCTGCAATCAGCCAGTCGTCCAGGTAGGGGTACACCCAGACCCTTCGGCGCCGCAGGAATGCTGTCACCACTGCCATGCATTTGGTGAAGACCCTGGGAGCTAGCGAAAGGCCGAAGGGCATGGCCCGGAACTCGTAAAGGGATCCCTCTGCTCTGAAGCGGAGGAATCTCTGATGGGACGGACGGATTGGGACGTGAAAGAACGCGTCCTGAAGGTCCAGGGAACAGAACCACACGCCTCATTCCAAGGATGGGATTATCTGAGCCAGAGTGACCATCCTGAAGGTCCGAGACTGTAGGAACCTGTTCAGGTCGTGCAGGTCGAGAATGGGGTGCCAGCCCCCCCGTCCGTTTTGGGACCAGGAAATACCTGGACACAAACACCGGGTCTGGAGGAGGATCCGTCACCTTCCTGATCACCTCTTTTTCAAGGAGCAGGGCAATGTCGGCTCGGCGGGCTGACAGGAAGGCTCGACCCTGTGCCCCCTTGAGGCGATGGCTCGGAAGGGTGGGACCTGCTCGAACTCCAGAGGCAGGCCCTTTCCTACCACCTCAACAGCGGTCCGTGGTGATAGCGGACCAGGTGGAAAGGAAGTGGCGGAGCCGTCCCCCCACGGAGGGAGTGACTAGGCTGGGGGCGACACCCCTCAACCCGTCACTGGGCAGGCTTGGAGGAGGGACCGGCCGAGGGACCTCCTGGGCCTTTACCTCACTGCTTCCTATTGGAGGAAGCCGCGGGCTTGGGTTTGGGATGCCAAGCGCGAGCCTGCTGGCCCTGATGCTGTTGGGCCGGATGTGCTGCAGGCGCAGAAGGGCGAAAGGACTTGTACTGCTGCTGTCGGCGGCCTTTGTCCTTCTGGGCAGAGGTGACAGAGTCCAGAGTGGCACTGGACTTCTCGATCTGCTGGAGGTGACCTTCCACTCCAGGGCCGAAGAGATCAGTCCCCAGGAAGGGGACATCCGCCAATTTGTGCTGGGTATCCGCCATGAAGGTGGATATCCTCAGCCATGCTCTGCGGCGCACAACCACCTCGGCCGCAACCGATCTGGCACAGGAGTCTCCTATGTCCAGAGCCGTTTGGAGCTGCTGCTTAGCCATTGCCCTACCCTGGTCCCACACCTGCCGGACTGTGGTCTGCAGGTCGGCTGGGAGATGAGGGATCACCTCATCCAGGGAGCCCATGAGGGCGTGAGAGAAATGTGCCATCAGAACGGCCAAATTGGCCTGGCGGAGGCCAAGGGAGGACGCAGCATACACCTTGCACCTAGCGTAGTCCAGCTTTTTGGACACTGGAAAACGCTGTCGGTGACCAATCCCTCGGCAGAGGGGTGTTCCGAAAACCCAGGCAAAGAGCCGGTAGGGACCGCATACTTCCTGGCCATCCTGGCCGAAAGTGCAGGGCAGGAAGCTGCCAAAGCTCCAAGGCTGGGCCCACAATGGCCTCAGCCACCGGAAAGGCCTCCGTGGGGGAATCCCCTGGGTCCAGTATCTCCGTGAGGGGATACTTGGCCCATTTGGATACGGGCTCGAGCTGCATCCTGGTAGACTCAGAGATAAGCCGAAGCAAACCCATGAAGGACGATGGGCTTTCGTCCAACGACTGGCCCCCGGAGGAGTCCACAAAGAGCTGCCTGGGGCCTGAGCCACCCTCCACCTGCCGAGGACAGTCAGGAGTGAGGGTGACCGACAACCTGTGGGGCAGGCCTTGACCCGACCGAGAATCCTTGGTCGGCGCCCCCGATTCCGGTTGTGGAGGAGGAGGTTCCACCACAATCGGTGGGGCAGCTGGTTTCGGCCGAACAACCGGCCCAGGCTTGGGCATCTCTACTATGGCGAGGGGTTGTTTCGGCCGCTGGGTGACAGCCACTTGATGGCCGGGGAAGGTGACGGCGTCGACTTGTTCCCAGACAGAAGTAACTGCTGCCACATCAGGTCCTCGTAGCGTTGACGCAATTTGCGCTGAAGCCTCTCCTCTTCCGAGGAGGAAGATGAGGATGAGCGGCGGCGCCGCTTACCTCGGTGCGGAAACCAAGACCGCTGATGTCGGGATCAGCTGGACCGAGAAGAAGTCCGGAGACCGAGACCGAGACCGAGATCCTCGGTGTTTCCGAGGACGGGTCTGGGAAGGAGTGGGGGACACCCGCTCTTCCCTCGGCTCGGAAGCCTTAAATCGGGGACTGCTGCACCAGGGGCGCAGACAGATCCTCGGTCTCCACAGGGGGATTCGGTGAAGAAGGGTTGTCTGCCCTAATTGTCGGCCAGTCATTCCGATCGGTCGAGAAAATCTCGACCGCTGTTTATCGGGGAGTCTCGGCCGGCTGGCCCGACGGGGACGCTATGAAGCCAGCGGCCTTAGCCGCAACCTCGACCAAAGTAGACGGTCAGCTGTCCGGGGAAGGAGACCTCTCCCACTCCCACGAATGCCGACGATGGGACTTACCCTTAGAGTCCTTCTTTTTGGACCGAGAGGAATGTCCCAATAGCCACTCTCCCTTCGTGGAAAGGGACTGGCAAAGCTCCTTGAACAAAGCTGAATACGAGGTACCCAGAGAGAGCGGGATAAATGCCGCAATCGAGGAAGAGGATGATGCAGCCTGTGCCGCCTCCTCCTCGAGGGCGATCATCTGCTCGAGTTGCTCAGCCGAGCCAGCCGCCGCGGTAACCGCCCATGAGCCTCTTCCGACTTAACCCGGTAGCACTTCTCGGGCACCAAGCTGTAACGGGCAGCACGGGGTCCTCCAGGACCTTGGCCGAAAAAGAACGGCAAGACTCGCAGGCCTGCGGGTCATGTTCTAGGCCGAGGCAGTAGACGCATGTGGAGTGCGGGTCCCTCCTGGACATCTTCTGCCCACAAGGGCACCGCGGAAATCCGGGAGTCGATTTGTCCATCGCAGCTGCGAGGGAGAAAGATGACCGAAGTCTTGAAAATTTTAAAATGAGTTTCGAAGTAACAAGAATTAGGATCCAGTCTATCATGCAGAGCGTTATGGAGGGAACCTAAGCTTCCAAGCGGTAAGGAAGATCTGTCGTCATGAGGCGGAGCCAAGAGTTTTACCACCCGGGTGGGTGGGAGGAGCCAGTTTGAAGACCCCTCTGTTCATGGTGATTCTTTTCCACTCCTAGAAATAGTGAACCAGCCTTTCCCACACTGACAATGGTTAGGTGATCGGTACAAACTGGTCAGGGTTTTGTTTCACTTGGGTGCTGGTGCAGAGTCCTCATGCCTGGGACCCCTCAAAGAATCTCCTTTTTTGGCAATAGTCAAAGGTAAAGAAGGTTGGGAGAGAATATCCCTTTCCTTTACCTCCTCTTCCAAAAGGCCAACTGGAAGTGGAGGCCTTCTTCTCAGAGTTAACATAAAAATATAGAATTTGACGGCAGATAATGACCGCTCGGCCCACCTAGTCTGCCCATGTCCCTACCTAACTGATAAGCTGCAGATCCTAGTTAACCAACAGCCTACTTCCTCCTACCCCCCCCTCACTAGAATTGCCTTATGTCTGTCCCATGCATTCTTGAATTCCCCCACTGTTTTTGACTCTACGGCCTCCTCAGGAAGGCTGTTCCATGTATCCACAACCCTCTCTGTGAAGAAATACTTCCTCACATTACCTCTGAGCCATCCCCCCAGTTATCGTCAAATTGTGCCCCCTTGTTTTTGCACATCTCTTTTTCTGAAAGATGCTACCCTCTTAGACTTTAGATTCCCTTGAGGTACTTGAAAGTTTCTATCATGTCCCCCTCTCCCTCCTTTCCTTGAGGCTATACATCTTTAGTTCCTTTAGTCTTTCTTCATATGTCTTCTGATGCAGATCCTGCATCATTTTGGTTGCCCTCCTCTGGATAGCCTCCACCCTGTCTATGTCTTTGCGGAGATGGGGTCTCCAGAACTGTACACAATACTCCAGATGTGGTCTTACCAACTGCCTGTACAGAGGGCCAACAACTTCCTGTTTTCTACTGGTGATGCCTCTCCCTATGCATCCCAGTATCCCCCCAGCCCTCCTTACTGCCTTCTCACATTGCTGGCCCACCTTTAGGTAGTCTGATATGACTACCCCAGGTCCCTTTCCATTTTTGTTGTCAGTATCTCACCCCCCTATTTTGTACTCTTCCCCTGGGTTTTTGTTTCCCAGGTGCATTACTTTGCACTTCTTTGCATTGAATCTAAGCTGTCATACATTTGACCATTCCTCCAACCTTGCCTAGTCCCTTTTCATCCTTTCCACCCCACCTTGTGTATCAACCCTGTTGCAGATCTTTGTGTCATCTGCAAAGAGACATACTTTCCCTTCCAGTCCCTCTGCAATGCCACTTATTAAGACATTAAAAAGGACCGGCCCCAGTACTGAACCCTGTGGTATCCCACTAGTAACCCTCCTTTCTTCACTGTGGACTCCATTTACTATTATCTGCTGTGTCCTGTTGCCCAGCCAGTGTTTTACCCAGGCTACTACCCTGGGACCCACTCCCAGGCTGGCTAATCTGTTTATTAATCTTTTGTGCTGCACTGTGTCAAATGCCTTGCTAAAGTCTAGGTAGGCCATGTCCACAGCCCCTCCCTGGTCTACTGCTTTGGTCACCCAGTCAAATAAATCAATTAGTTTTGTCTGACATGACCTTCCCGCTGTGACTCCATGCTGCCTTGGGTCCTGTGACCCACTGGCCTCTAGGTACTCAATAATTCTTTCCTTCAGAAGTGATTCCATCATTTTCCCTACCACTGAGGTCAAACTGACAGATCTGTAGTTTCCTGCCTCTGTCTTGCTCCCACTTTTGTGAAGGGGAATCGCATCCACTCTCCTCCAGTCCTCAAGTACCAACCCATCCTCCCATGATTTATTAAAAAGTGTAGTCAGTGGTGTTATTAGTGCTTCCCTTAGTTCTTTTAGAATTCTGGGGTGAATCCCATCAGGCCCCACTGCTCTTATCCACCTTCAGTTTTAAGAGTTCTTTCAGAACCCTGTCTTCTGTGAAAGGACTAATATCAACCCCCCTATCCAGAGTGCTTCTATTGACCGGATTAGGTATTTCCCCCTGCTTTTCCATTGTGAATACTGAGCAGAAGTATTCATTCAGTATCCCTGCTTTTTCACTGTCGCTCTCTGCCCAACCACCTTCCTCTTTGTTCAGCTTCAGTATCCCTGCCTTAGTCTTTCTTTGCTCCCTAATGTACCTATAAAAGGTTTTATCCCCCTTCTTAACAGAGTTGGCTCTTTTCCTCAGTTTGGGCCTTTGCTATTCTGACAGCCTTACCCACTTCCTTCTGCTTTAACTGGTACAGTTCTCTGTCCTGCTCCTTCTGTGTTTCCTTATACTTCCTGAATGCTACCTTTTTCTCCCTTACCTTCCCTGCTACTTCTTTTGAGAACCATAGTGTTTTTTTCTTTCATTCTGATTTGTTTGCGTCACACAAAGGCTTGTTGCCTCTGTGATGGCGGTTTTGATGTTTCCCCATTGTTGCTCCACCCCACCTTCTTGCCTGTTTGCTAGTGCTTTTCTGAGGCACTCTCCCATTTTGACAAAATCAGCCCTCCTGAAGTCCAGTACCTTCACTTTTGTGTGGCTTGACTCTACAGCTAAGTTTATTGTGAACCACACTGTTTGGTGGTCGCTTGTTCCCAGATGGCTACCCACTTCAAGATCAGAGATCCTCTCTCCGTCCCCATTTGAGAGTACCAGGTCTAAGACTGCCCTCTCCAGAGTGGGTTCCAAAACTAGCTGTCTGAGGCATGCCCCCTGTAGGGCATCGAGAATGGCCCTGCTCTTGGATGTGGCTGCAGCAAAGGTGCTCCATCAACATCTGGCATATTCAGGTCCCCCATCAGCAATACCTCCCCTTTCTCTGCCATCCCAAGGATGCCTTCTATCATTTTCTTGTCCATTTCCTACCCGAGATGGGGGTCTGTATACAACCCCTGTGTGGATTGTGGAGCCACTTCCAGTCTCCAGGGTGACCCACAGTGCCTCCTCTCCTCCCAGTTTACCCTTTAATTCTGTTGCTTTGATTCCTTCCCTTACATAGAGAGCTACTCCTCCTCCTCTTCTTCCCTCCCTGTAGATTGTGTACCCTGGTATGCTGACATCCCAGTCATGGTTCTCTGTGTACCATGTTTCTGTGACTGCCACAATATCCAGGCATCCCTCTTCCATCAAGGACACCATTTCAGGGAGCTTTTTACCTAGACTACAGGCATTGGTACTCATTACCTCCATTTTTATGGCTTTATTTCTTTTGCCCCATCCCTGTCCCTACTGCCTTTGTCTTTTCTCCATTTACCCCTGCCCTTCTCCTATCGACTGCTCTATTTTGGGGTTTACCTCACTAATTACCCTGATTTTTTTTGGGGGGGTAGGATTTCCCTTCTTTTCAGTGCCTCCCCCTCGTTAGGTTTAAATGCTTCGGTGGCAAGCACTTAAACTAGCTATCATCTAGGATCCTGGTTCCTCTCCAGGATAGATGCAGACCATTGCGCCTGTATAGGCCTGCATCCCTCCAGGTGGCGCCCCAGTCCCCAATGAAGCCAAATCCCTGAGCTCTGCACCAGCTTTTCAACCAGTCACTGATTCCCATGGTGCAGAGTGCCCTAGCCTCATCCATGCCACAGACAGGTAGCACTTCCGAGAAAGTTACCGTGTGTGCTACTTGTCTAAGGCCCCTCCCCAACTCCACAAACTCCTGTTGCACTGTTCTGATCCCATTCTCAGCCAGGTCATTCGTCCCTAGGTGGATAATGACATCCAGCTCCCTCCCCCTTGCTGCTGCTCCCACGATCCTGAGGATTCGTTTCCTGTCCCTTCAAGCCTTGGCGCCGGGCAGGCACCTTACCTCCCTTCCCTCCCCCAGTTCTACCCCTAACAATTGAGTCCCCCACCAAGAGTTGCTTCCTTCCTGGGGTCCTGGACCACCCTCCTGTGGGTCTCCATTGTGGAGGTTCCCAGCATCCTCCTTGGTCTCCACTGCAGGTACCTCCATAGAGGAACCATGCTTCGCCAGAGTGGCAAATGAATTGTGGAGAGGCACAACTGGAGGGATGCGCCTCTGTTCCACCACCCTCACCCTCCCTGAGCCCACCGTGGTCCAACCACTCCTCTTTCTTGGCAACCTCTGAGATAGTGGTGGTGGTCTGGGTGGGGGAGCAGGTTTCCTGAATCCTTGCCAGGTCAGCATGGAGACGAACAACCTCCTCCCTCAGACCAGAGAGGTGCCTGCAAATAGGGCAGCAACGCAGTCTCCAGAATGTCTCCCAGAAGACTGCTGCTCCACAGCCAGTGCATTGCACTGCACCACTCCACACGTCTGTGTCCCTTCCAGTTAGATGCTTTTTTGTTTTTTGTCCTTGTTTTAGTGTGTGCAAGCTTGTGAGTGTCTCTACCCCCTCTTCAGTGTGCTGTGCCTTAAAGGATATGAACAGGTATATGTTAGCAGTTTTGAGGAAGTGATGTCAGAGCCCCTGCTATAAAGGAAGTTATGTGCTTGGGCGGGTGGGGTGAGGGGAGTAAACCTATTCGGCCCAGAAACAATCACCTACAACTCTTACCTCCACCCCAGGGAGTGCCTTCCTTCCTTTCAGACACCTATTTCACAAAGGCTAAATAACAGGTCTAGTCACAAATGACTGCAAATATCTCCCAGCTACAGTTCCTCCCTGGCAAATTAAAGTTAAAACTAAGAAAAGTACACCCAAAAAACAGAATCAATACTAGTTACTTACATAGGTCCAAAAAGTAATAATTCAGTTCAGTGTAGTCTAGAAAATAACCTCCTCGATTCAAGGAAGCTGCGGCTGCTTTCTCACTCTCCCGGTCTCAGTAGGAGGAGTTGCTCTTGTAGGTCGTCTTGCATTCATTCACCTTTATGTAAGCATCTGTTTTGTCACCAAATAATTTCCTTCACAAGGGAAATCCATAGCCTTTGTCTATGTGTCCTGAGCCATGCAAATCTCATCAGGGATACTTCATGTGCCATGACCCCTGAAGTAGTGTCCTTAGCATCCCCTGCCATGTGAAACTGATTCTTGGTGGCAACCATGTTAATCTGTGCTGCGTCTGCCAGATCCTGAGCCAGGTCAGCAGTGGCCTTTTCACTCAGCCAAAACAGAGCTCCAAAGGGTCGTTTGGTATTGAGCTGTGTAAGCCACCAGCCTTAAAAGCAGGTAGGCCAAAGTACAGACCATACTGTCAAACTTTCTGGAGTCCTTCTCTTGGGGATGAAAAAGAGAAGGGGACTTTGGCTTTGTCACAGTCTGTAGTCTAGACTACTCCCATATGGCTTCCAACTCCACAGAGGCTGGTGTCTCTCATCTCCTACTCAGGCCATCCTACTGAAATGCACTACTGCTCCATATTTGCTTCCTTCAGACACTCTCCTATGCTATTTTAGGTTTATTAATGAATATGTAATACTTCCTATGATTGCGTCTGCACATAACTGTCCTCAGCTCGAGGGACACATCAATTTGTGATCCCTCTGCATCCTCTTAGGTAACCTATTTGTCTATACAAGTGTTTATGCTTCGTTTGGCTGGGTTGGTGGCATATTCCTGTTTATCTACTGTACATTTGGCTTGTAACCTGTCTGACTATTTCTACTGTATATTCTTGACAAACCATATGTCTACTGAATTGTTCATGCTTTTGTATGGCTTGTTTGCTGGTACATTCCCTTGTATATCTACTGTATTCCATTGTATTTTCTAGTGATTGACTTGTAACCTGTATGCTGCTACTGTATGTTTACTGTATATTCCCCTCTCCCCCAGGTCGCATCTGGAATTGAGCAGTACTCCACTCAGTATGCCTGCCTGGTAAATCTCTTAAATGAATAAATAAATGGTCAAGGTAGGGATAGAAGTACTCCACTTGTCCACCTCATACCTCTTTTCTACTTTATCAGTCCCAGCTACAGCTGTAGTAGGTGTTGCCAGAATTTTACAGGTAGCTTTTTTAAGGGATTTGTGGATGGGCAGCAACAATCTCTTAGTGGGAGTTAAGCCCATCATGTCCAGAAATTCTGTCTCGTCCTCACCAGTCTCCTGTGTAGAGAGGTTGAGGGTACTGACCATTTGTCGCACACAAGAGTAGTGCAAGGTAAAATTGTCAGGAACATGTTGAGGGGAACCAAACTCTTGCTCAGGGGAACTGTCAAGTTCTATAGGTTACCCTTCTTCCTCATCATTGTAAAACTCAGCCTCCTCCTCCACAGGCACTGGAGCGGGGGGTACAGGCATACGAACTAAGTTCTCCATAGCCTGGAGGAACTTCCATGCCTTAGTAATGTCTTCTACTGAAGGCATCTTATTTTTGTCCATTGATGTCTCCTTTCCTTCTTCAGGAGGAGGGGCAGCGACATGCTTTCCGTCCCCCCCCCAGCAGGCACCATCTCCGTTGTCTGCTCAGAGCCTCTTTTATTCTTATTGGAGTCAGGGCTCCCCATTCAGACACGCTGACCTACGAATCATCTTTAGCAGCCTTGTCCTTCTGCTTACTTTGAGGGTCAGGGCCTCTTCTGAGCCTTTAGGTGACACAAAGGCAGACTTAGAAGCCATAATTACCTTTAACTTTTTTTAAGCCCTTTTCTTGTGGGTTTTAGGGCAAAACTAAATACAGTGTTCACAACTGACAAAATCGTGGTCTGGACCCAGGTACCTTAAACACAGCTCACGGCAGACTGCCTTAGCAATCAGCTGAAAACAAATTTTACAGCTTTTAAAGCCTGTAGATTCTATTCTCTTTCTGGATCTGTCAGTCATGCCAATCCCCGAGGACACAAAATGCTTTGGTTCCCAAAGAAAGATTGCAGTTTGGTTCCCCAAAAAGAAAAACCTTTAAAGATTTTTTTTTTTTTTTTTTTTTTTTTTACATAAAAACAAGCCCATGGCATCTGGGTTCTGAAACAAGAGGAACCGGGACAAGCAAATAAATAAATAAATAAAATAAACACAAAGTGGTTAGCAAAAATACACTGAATAAAGTAGTAATATTACTAAATCTATCAATAACATGTACATCAGGGACTTTTAAAGGAAGTGGTTGTGTCCTGTTCGTAATAGTCTCACCACTGACCTGAAGCAGCCTGGCTCAACTTGAAACTCTTACAGCGTACTGCTTGATGAGGGCAGTGTGGCACTGGCAAATGTAACTGTTTGTTACGGCATTCTACTCCTAATACAAAACAAACAAAACCGAAAAACAGACAAACTGAAAGCATGAAATATTTAAAATCTGAAAATGTATTATAAAACCTTGTCTTGATTGGTTACAAAACATACACAATAAAAAAACAAACGTTGCATTCATAGTTGCTTCAGTAATCTCACAGGTGAGCTGCAGTGTTTTGGTTTTGCAACACTGCAGATGAAGAGTACACTGTCCAAGGGGGAGGGTACACTGCAGATGGAAGAGTACATTGTCCATGGCAGGGGCACACTGCAGATGCAAGAATACACTATCCAAGAAAAGGGTGGCACATTACAGATGAAAGAGGGCATCATCTAGGAAGGAAGGAGGGCCAAAGTATCAGTTCAGAGACAGTTCAACAACATGGACAATACAGAACATGGCAAAAAACACACACAAATAATACGTTTGCTGCATCATTCATGAACGAGAGTATCGTAACTCAAACATTTCATTTATAGTAAAGAGTTACAGGAATTATCACAGCTTTTATATTCAACAGAAATACAGCAGCATCAGGCAATAATACACACATACGCACTGTACTTAAGAACTGCCAAACTTGCTGTGGGGACACCCACCACAAGCCACAAACACATACACTGCACTGGAAAAGAACACACAGTACACCAGTTTCACTGTGCTGTTTCAGCCTTGAAATGCTTACGTCAAGGAGCAAAATGTGAGAAGACACTTCCCAGGTCGAACAATACAGACAATTGGGCATACAGTAGTCACTGGTCAAAATGAATGAGAAAGGAAAATTATGTGCTCACCGTAATTATAGATCTTCTTGGACCATCTTTACCATTGATTCACACTGATGGGTTCCGAACTGGAGGTGCTAGGACCCTGCAGGAGTCATAAATTTTCAGGAGGCATCATGAGATTAGCTCACGCTGCACAGCCTACCTTGGTAATGGCCCTCAACCACCTCGGTACTTTTTTTTTTTTTTTCTTAAACGAGGTGCAGCACAACCTAACTGAATAAAACACCTAACCTAAAAAGGACATAACATAGCCCTTGCAACCCGTATAAGAAGGATCAACCACTAGAAAAGTATCTTCACAGACCAAAACAAGGGAGGTAAAGACCATAGAACAGGAAAGTGAGTCTGGGGGGATGGTGTGTGTGTGTGAATCATGAAGATCCCCCAGGGATCGAGCGGCTAGACCCCTTGGGAGCAAAATATGATCCCTTCCCTGGGGGGTGAAGAAAAAAAATTACAACTACTACGGAGGATCTCCTCTTCAGGTAAGGAAGCCTTGTGACAGGGTGACCCCTGTCATGGATGGGTGCCCTGTTCTTCCCCTCACCCCTCCACCCATTAGTACTCAGAATTAATAAAGTGCCTGTACAGAAAGTGCTCCTGTGCTTAACTTAGGGAGCCAAGTGAAAATATGTTCATACTGCCTTCAAGCTATGAAGGAATATGAGAGGAGAGGAGGAGCAGCAACCCCTTCGTTATTTCTGTTCCCTTTCCCTGCTATGTGGCTCTGTAGCCAAATAAGTATGTGGGTCCTCTAAAGTATTCGGCAGCTTTGGCCGTCCTGCTTTGAATTTAAAATAAAATATGCCCGATTCTTGTACAGAAGTGCATGTTGCGCTGTATATAAAGCTCCTGAGCGAGAGCATAAGAGGGAAAGCACAGGTCACGCTTTTAAGTAAAAACACTGGTGCCCCATTAAAGGAAAAATGACTGGGAAGAGAGATTGTTTTGAATTACGAGCATGCTGGCTCCTTGAGCTCTCTTTCTCGCTGCTTTGTCACAAGCACAATACAGCACCGATGCCTTGAATGGAGCAGGATTAGCTCCTTGTTGGCTTTGGAGCATAATCATGCCCCGAAGCACCAGGATATACCGCATGTTGCAGTTTTAAAATAAAATGGAAAGAAAGTCATTTTCGGAGCAAAGGCATGCTCCGCAGCCTTCCAGACCGTCGCACAGTGCGGCAAGATGGTAAACGAGAGCAAAGATTTAGTTTTATTAAATACGGATTAGGAAAAGTTAACTGCCTGTGATGCGGATAATAGGTGGCTCAAGTGTCTCAAGTGAGCTGTGCGGCTGCCTTTTTAAAACTGCCAGGAGGGCCAATCTGAAAAGTAAAGCCGATGCCGAAATTTCAGCCATTGTGGAAAACTAAGAAAAGTGCTCCTTAGAAATAGGAGCCTCTAGAAAAATATACAATACACGCTTAAGGGGATAATCCCTAATGGGGGGCATAAGGTGCTGAAATCATAATAAAATATAGGAAGCAAAGTATTAGTGGGGAAGAAAAAGAAACAGAACACAAAGACTATTTAAATAAAAGAAACAGACATTGTTTGTTTTGAAGGTGTGTGCCCCCTTATAAATATAAAACCCTGTGAGGAATAAAATACAGGATTGTTCATTATATACATAAATGTCTAACACTTTTGTGGACTGATCGGTTTGCAGGAAAGCTCATAAGGAATGACTGAAGGCTATAGGGAAGCAGCGGCCCCTAGTGGCCTATATTTATACTAACCCTGGATCCAATCTATTTTTACAAAGGGAAGAGCTTCCAGTAATTAAAGCAAATTGTTTATTTAAGGGCTCTTTGCTAAACCAGGATTGGGTTGCATGATGCTACAGGTAGAATGAAATGTTCACTATAACAAGGCTTAGAAGCAACCTTTATATTTTGTATAGGTGCAGGTTGTGAGCCTTGGAACCTATAAATGAACTACAAAATATACTGATGTCATATGACAATGATGTCATCAGCGAAAAATATATAAAAGCCTACCACTGGGGTAGAAACAGAGAGGGAGTCAGTGGACAGCTGACAGTAAGAGGTGTAAGGCCTCAGATGTAAGCATGTGGGTCTACACACTAGACAGACATACGAGTACTGCTGGGTACAGCAGTGGCCTGTCTGTTTTGCCGAACTAACGTTTATTTTCTTAAGTTCTGTTACATCTTCTAATCATTTTATGCTCTGAAAAATAAAATAAATGCCACCTGGCATTTTTTATGCACTACAGTTGTCTGCCTACATTTGTTATCCTCAAATACCAACCCCACTACAAGCCTCCTGATCATTTTGGTGAAGATGGTCCAAGAAAATCTACAATTACAGTGAGCGCATAATTTTCCTATCTTCCTGGACTGTATCTTCACCACCAATTCACACTGATGGTTTTGAGTGCCAAACTCAGAAAAATTCCCACAGCGGATAAATGGACCCTGACAGAAGAGTACTGTAACCCTGCATCTGAAAGGTCCAGTAAGTACTCCAAGACCTTGTCTGGCAGGCACCAGAATGGATCCAGATGGGATTTGCAGTATCACTCCGAAAAGCGACTCCACTTGGCTGTGTAGCGGCCAGAAGAATCTCAAGAGACTCTCCGAGAAACACTGTAACCGCTAACTTCTACCTCTTCAGGAGCCAAGCATGGACATGAAGGGAGTGCAGGCTGGGATGAACTAGGGTTCCCTGCATCAGAATATCTGTGCGCAAGGGAAGTGGCTTCGGAAGAGCAACTGATGGGTTGCTGAGCAGTGGCCTGAATCTGGCACCATCCTCGGAGAAGGCCCAGCTGGCACTGAAGTGACTGGTGAAGGTACCTGGGCTAGTCCCTGAAGCACACCAGTGCCAGGCGGTGCAGCCAGTGGAACAGACATCCTCGGTGCAGTCACCACCAAGGGATCAGGATTCGTTGACTGAGCCAAAGCTTTACCTGGCTTGAATGCCCCGAATGCATCATGGGAGAGCCTAGCTCAGACGGGACTGGCACCAGATAAGCAGGAACGGGCAAGTGAGACACTGTACCCACTGCTCCTTAAGAGCTGCCCAGTGGTGAAACTGCCCACTGGAATCCTCACAAGAGAAAAGAGAGTGGCTCTGGGCAACAGATCTAGAACATTCACAAACAGGAGCTGCCAGGGAAGGCCTCCTGATCCTGGACCTCAAAGACCTCACAGCAGACCTACCAGAGGATGATCTTGAGCAGTACCGTTTCTTCCCCTTCCGACGGGAAGAGGAAAAACTAGAGACTGAGCAGCGCTGGGTCCTCAAGCAGGATTGAGAACAGGCCCACTTTTTGTGTTTATGAGAAGGCTGTCCCACTCCCGAACATAGGACCGCCCTTTGTTAGAACCCTCCCGTGGCAAAGGAAATGGACCACATGCAGCCCGGATGCTGGAGCAGTACGCTTGAAGAGACTCCTTTCCGTCACCGTCCATGGCTGTAAGCAGTTATTCAGCAGGGCTGAAAGAAACCGACAGAAAAGTAGTTTTTTTTTTTTTTTAAAACTTAACTGACAAAAATAACAAACACTAGTTAAAAATTTCCTGAACGGAACAAACTGAACACTGCTGTCATACAGACATGATGATCTGATTCCTGGTGGGCAAGCAGTGTCATCACTGAAGCACACTTGATGGCGGGACAAAAGGAACTGAGGCATTTGAGGTCTGTTGCTGAGATACGCAATGCAGCGCGAGCCAGTCTTGCAGTGCTGCGCATGCGCACAGCATGTCTCGGTGCAGGCCCTCCTGGAGATTTCTGACCCCTGCAGGGTCCTACTCCTTCAACTCAGAACCCATCAGTGTGAATCAATGGTGAAGATACGGTCCAGGAAGATCCCACATTACTTTACAGCTCACAACCATAAGGTGGCATTACCAGCATCCAAATGCATTCACATTTTAACTTAGCTGATTGTGCTGCAAAATGGAAATCCGGTGGCATCTTCAGGTTTTAGGGGAGGTGGGTGTGAACAAAGTGTGAAAGGGGAGCGCAAAGTCGGCTGAAGCTGCCGTTGGGGACCCTCATAAGGGCTGGTATGATGAGCTGCAGAGTGGAGGAAGGGCAGAGGACTGTGGTTAAAGAGCACCTTCCCCGTATTTTGTCCCGTGCCAGCAAAATGATCAGGAGGCTCTCCCACCCGAAGAGGAGTTCCTCTGTGGTAGTCATAAATGTCTTTCTCCATCCCCTAAGGAAGGAAGAGATCGTATTTTGCCCCAAAGAAGGCTAGCCGATCGAATCTCTTCTGCTTCCTGATCTCGGACGTCGTTCCTGCGTTTCCTTGTTTTATGATGTCACTATAGGACTAGCGCAGGGACATGCTCCACACAAGCCTATGGAGTGTGGTTTTAAAAGTAATTTTTTCGATTTTAACCCGGTTTTTAGTACAAATCGGAGCCAGTATTAAAGTAACATGAGCCTTGTTACTCGAGTACTGGCTCTGATTTGTACTAAAAAGTGGGTAAAAAACAAAACAAAACAAAAAAAAACCTTACACCACACTCCATAGGCTTGCGTAGAGCACGTCCCTGAGCTAGTCCTATAGGGACTTCATAAAATAAGGAAGTGCGGGGACGACACCAGAGATCAGAAAGGATGGAGTAGCTAGCCCCTCGGGGCAAAATACAACCTTCCTTCCTGGGGAGAAAATTTTTACAACTACCATGGAGTAACTCCTCTTCAGGTAAAGGACCCTCCTGACCATTTTACGCTGTACTGAGAAAGGTGCTCTTTAAAGACAGCTAACAAGCCTCTCAAGGGCAATTAAAACACTCTGAACCCTCACATACAAGGTCAGTCAAAGATTTTTTGTAAGCTTTTATGAGTTTGTTTCAGGAGTGTAGTACAGTTGGGGGGGGGGGGAGACAGATGAGGAATGGCAGCACAAATAGGGCCACACAAGACTATTTCTGTAAGTGAAGTAAAAGGTTTCAGCAGGTTTCCATGCCTTAGGCATTTGATTTTATACTAGGAATTAATAAATCAGTGAAGGTCAGATACACAGAGACTCGCATGATTTCCAATATTAAATTTAACAATACAACAGTGAAGCACCATAAATGTGCTGAAATATCATCTCTAACATAGAGTGCCAGATCAACGGGGTAGCAAACACCAGATGCATAGCTGCCACTTGCAGTGGCTGCACAATGCTTGGAAGGAGAGGGTGTCGATACCACCACAAACTGCATTTATCCGCACTCACAGGGGAGGTCACTGCACCTGTTATGAGTTACATCACATAAAAATAGAAGTTAATTATACATCTGATCATATAAAGCTGCTCTATTTCGGGGACACAGACAAGCAGTGGCACTGATGGAGTAGAAACAGGACTATACAGGCATATTTCATTACTTTACAGCAGTACTCAAATCAACACCATTATTCACCATATATGCATATTATTACAAACTGCAGAGTGAGTACAGGCTTTCCAAAGTGCTCTCACAGAGAGGTCTATCACAGGGCGTCTGTTTTATTCTAACAGAATTAGTGTGAGCCTATGCTCTAGTACAGAGGTTTTCAAACAATTTGGATTCTGACCCAAACTCGACCGCAGGATGTTCTGATGTGAGCCACGGCAGGTACTGGATCCCAATATTTGAATTTAGCTCAACTGCAGGAAAATGTTTTTTCCGCCAGGCTGAGTGGTGCCTGCAGCAGGACTCTACACAACCAGGTGGGCTCTCAGATTCCTGTTTGAGCCCGAATACCACACCACAAGCTGGAGGACCCTAAGGTGCGCTGTAGCGGCAGTATGTTTAGGCTCTGGGGTGAGGGAGATATCCATCCCAATGTTTGAGCACCTTCTGCAAAGACCCTTACCATCATGGGTAGTCACAAAACGATGGCACTCCGTAGGCAGCAGTCAAGAGGACGAAGCAGAATAAAACAAATAGGTGGTGAGAGGATCCTAATTTATGGACAAATAATCCCCACAGGTACATCAGTGATACCGATCCAGAGCTCCAACGTCAGTGGGAATGGCACTCCCCTTCCCCATTCACTGATCAAGTTAACTTATCCCCTTGTAGACCACACCTCCTGGTCTGGTCCCTACAATATGCCTTAGCTGCAAACAGCAATCTAGTGCTAGAGGAGATGGAGACAGGTAGCAGCCCAGACAGGAGGTAAAGCATCTAACTGGGGTGGTGGTGGGGTGGAAGACTATTAAAAATAAAATCTCCTTAATGTTTAAATTCATCATAACAAGTTACCAGCAATCTTTGCCCATCCTGTGTCTAGACATGGATGTGAGGCTCAACCTAAAAGGTTCGAAAACCACTGCTCCGGTAGACACAAACTCCAGTGAAGCCATGCCTCTTGCAGTAGGACTGAACCACAGAGATAAGACCGGCTAGAATGCAGACATGTCTCGTGATTCCTATGGCACTATGAAGCCATATGCAGCTTGGACAGAACACTAAGCAGTTCACAGCGGGCTTACTCCTATGCCACAGTGTTGTCCTGCTATGTGTATGGCAGCCATCTTGAACAGGCTAGAATGCTATGACTGGACTCCTAGCATGAACCATCAGGCCTCGAAACCAACGTTATCTCTATGGGCTGAACAAGGCAACTCTATGGAATAGTAATGCTATTGTTCCTAGCAGGAAATTAGTTTTAATGCCAAACTTGAAAGCTGTGCAAAAGAACTTGATTAATAACTTAAAGTACTGGTACCAGACCAGCCGAGAGTAGGCACTTTTCAGACAAAATACATATTGCTCTGATTGTAAATTATACTTGTAAAAATGCAAATGAATTACAATACAAATCATACAGTTCTGAAACTTTGGAATGAAGGTACTTTTCTCTCTTTCTCTAAACTTCAAGTTAGAAAAGTTATGAAGTTTCAAAAATCCATATGCAAAACCCAACTGTTTTGGCATCTATTCCAAAGACGTAGCAAGTTTTACTAAAGTGGAGCGAATTCGTGATGGACAGCCAACACGAGTTGCAGCATTTGCAATGCTGCTGTTCCACAGTACTTTGTGCCATTCATGAAAAGCAGCAGTGTAAGCACCAGTTCAGAGACGTTCAGTGAGGGCTCATCACTGGAAGCATAGCTGGGGTCAGGACAGCTGGCTCAGACGCCTGCAATGAGGTAAGACCTGATTCTCTGGAAGATAGAGGGCCATCTCCAAGGCAACGAGCACCGTGAACTCAAATGCAATCAGTTCTCGTCTGTTCAGTCGAAATCGCTCTTCTAGCTTCTGTATTAAAAAATAAAAAAAAAAGAACAACTGAGCAACTCCACATTGCAAGGATCAGAGGTACAGAACTATTAGAAAAACGAGTGGAAACGGAATACTATGCATACCAGATGGTGGTACATTACACATGTATACTGGGTATTTCACAGTTTATATTATTATATTTCACTATATGAGATCTCCTGAGGTATTTCAACACAAAGCCTCGGCCCAGCAGGTCATAGAGTATAATTCCTACAATTACTGAGCTGCTTGCACACTTGGACTCACTCTACACGTTAACTGCTGCTAACTCAAATTTAAATCTTTGAAATGACACAAAATCTCGGGAAGGTGATGGGGCAAGCAGAACACACGGTTCTGTTCTCTAGTGTGGTTCTTCTGTGGAATCCATCCCCAGAAGAAGGCATGCCTTCTAAATGTGGCTTTGGAAACTGGTCGTACTCTATTCCAGCAATGTTTTCCTTGCTCACTTTCAATCCGTGGGAGAAACTGGGAGGGCTCAGCGCTTGAGTAAAAGAGCCACAAGAAAAAATTACTTACCATAGTAATTGCGTTTTTTCCCCAGTGATGCTCAGATATTCTTAACTTTATGCAGTAAGCCTACAGGGTTGGACTGCCCGGAGAGATGGAACACGTGCAAATGATGGAACACTTAGCACATGAGCATCTTTCAAACACTGCCTCTACTAACTGCCTGTGTTCTAACCTCTTCAGATTTTATAAAAGGAGCCTGAAAAGATGGCTCAGGATAATGTAATACTAAGAAATTCTTATTAAAATTGTGGTTACCTAATAAAAACAGGTTACTCACCTGTAACAGTAGTTCTAGGAGTGGTATATGTTGTTCATCCACACTCTTTGGCATGTCCATTTCCCCTTTCAATCTGACCGGAAGTCTTCAAGCTGCCTCCTCCCACCCACCCGGGTGGTAAATACCTCGGCTCCGCCCCATGACGCCAGATCTTAGCCCGCTGGAAGCAAGGTGGTGTGCCTAAAGCCGGGGAGGTCAGGTGGGTGCATGTGGATGAACAACATATACCACTCCTAGAACTACTGTTACAGGTGAGTAACCTGTTTTTCTAGGAGCATGGATATGTTGTTCATCCACACTCTTGCAGACTCCTAGCAGTTCTCCGGGAGGAGGGAGGCAAGGCGCACACCCCTACTTAGGAAACAGAGATTGGAGAACCGAGGCCCCAAACCCAGCATCCCGACGTGACTCAAGGTCGATGTGGTAATGGGTAATGAAGGTGTTTGCTGACTTCCAGGTAGCAGCCCGACAGATTTCCTGGATAGGGATGTCCCTGGAAGCAGCCACCGATGCAGCAGTATGGCGGGTAGAATGAGCTCTTATCCCTCTGGGAGGCTCCTTGCCCGCCAACTCATAGCACAGACCTATGCATGATGTAATCCATCTTGCAATGATCTGTTTGGCTGCAGGTCTGCCAGAAGCGGATTCAGCGTAGGTGACAAACAGCTGGCGAACCTCTCTCCAAATTTCCGCCGTCCTTTCCATGTAGTTGGAGAGAGCAAGTCTAAGGTCCAGGGTATGGAGCCTGTACTCGGCGTCCGAGGTGTAGTTAGGGTGATACACCGGCAGAGTCAACACCTGGTTAAGGTGAAACTCTGACACCACCTTCGGAAGGAATTTCGGGTGGGGGCGCAGGACAACTTTGTCCCTGTGAAAGACCAGATAAGGGGAGTCCACCGAAAGCACCTGGAGCTCCCCTGTCCTTCTGGCTGACGTGATCGCCACCAGGAAGGCAGTCTTCCACGACAAGTGTGAGAGCTCACACTTGTGCACTGGTTCGAATGGCTTGCCTATGAGCTTTGCCAAAACCAGCAAAAGATTCCACGGAGGTGGAGGTTCACGCACCGGAGGGGATATGTGATCCAGGCCTTTGAAAAAGTGCCCGACCACTGTCTCCTGTGCCAGTGTCGACTGACTGGCCCGCACCCGGTAAGCAGAGATGGCTACCAGGTGCACCCTAAGGGTCGATGACCGTAGACCCCCTTTGGAGAGAGAGACCAAAGGTAGTCTAAAATGTTAGCTACAGAGCAGGATAAGGGGTCCAGACTCTTACCCTGACACCAAATGGAAAACCTTTTCCATTTGAAGGCATAACATTTCCTGGTCGATTCCTTACGAGATGCCTGCACAACTCTGTAGACATCCTCAGAAAGACCCAGAGCCTGGAACTCTAGCCGCTCAGGTACCAGGCTGCAAGGTGCAGGGACTGAAGGTCTGGATGGAATACCTTCCCCTGGTTCAATTATATAGGGTCCGGGCGTGAACAAAGCCACTCCGGGGCCCTGCAGCTGAGGTTGAGGAGATCTGGATACCAGAACTGGCGGGGCCAATCTGGGGCTACCAGGATCACCTTCACCTAGTCCCTCCTCACCTTGAGTAACACCTTGTGGATCAAGGGAAATGAAGGGAAGGTGTAGAGGAGGCCTGGGGGTCCACGGCCTTGAGGAGGCATCCCCCTGCAGCGAGCCCTGCTGAGGGGGGCAGGCATGGTACAGTCTCAGCTTGGTGTTCTCCCCGGAGGCAAAGAGGTCCACCAACGGTTTGCCCCAACGGGAGAACAGACTGTAAGCTACCTCTGGATGGAGAGACCACTCGTGAGATGTCTGGCCTATGCGGCTGAGAGCATCCGCCAGTTGGTTCGAGACTCCTGCCACATGGATGGCGAGGAGATCTGCCTCCAACCGGCTGGCAAGGGTCCAGATCCGGAGCACCTCCTTGCACAGCAGATGGGTGTGCATGCCACCCTGTTTGTTGAGGTAGTACACGGTCGTGGTATTGTCCGTCTGGACTTGAACCACTTGACACCGGAGCTGAGGAGCGAAAGCTGACACTGCCAGTCTAACTGCTCTGAGCTCCAGCAGGTTGATGTGGCATCAGGACTCCTCGGAGGTCCAGAACCTGTGGGCTCTGTTGTCCCTCATGTGGGCTCCCCAGCCCATGAGAGAGACATCGGTCATGAGAACGACCATCGGCTCAGGGCAGACAAATGGGATCCCTTCCTGCGGATGACATGGGACAGACCAACACTGGAGAGCCTCCCACATCTTCTGGGTGACAGTGACCAGCAGGTCAAAATGACCCTGACGCCGAGTCCACTGAGCGGCCAGCTCCCACTGGAGAGGGCGCATGTGCAATCTGGTCCAACGGACCACTGAGGTGCACGTCGCCATGTAACCCAGAAGGCGCAGGAAGTCCTGGGCAGGGTGCAAGTGCTCAACCAGAAATGACTGGGAAAAGGAGGAAAGAACCTCTGCCCTGTCTGCCAGGAGCCGAGCTCTGGCTTGACGAGAGTCGAGCTCTGCCCCGATAAAGCCCATCACCTGAAATGGCACGAGTTCCAACTTGGCCTCGTTGATCAGGAGGCCTAATTGGGAACAGGTTCGGGGGGTCAGGTCCCTGGACCTCTCCACCTCCTGCAGGGAGGAACCCACCAGGAGCCAATCATTGAGGTAGGGGTATATACCCGAACCTCCTGATGCCATAGATGGGCCGCCACCACTGCGGTGCACTTGGTGAAGACCCAAGGGACCAATGACAGGCCGAACGGCATGGCTTGGAACTCATACAGGTTCCCCTCCACCCTGAAGTGGAGGAACTGCTGGTGGGACGGACGGACTGGGACGTGGAAAAACGTGTCCTATAGATCTAGTGAACAGAACCACATGTTTCGCTCCAGAGATGGTATGATCTGATTCAGAGTTACCATCCGGAAGGTGCGAGACCTGAGATACTGATTCAGGTCGTGGAGATCTAGGATGGAGCGCCAACCCCCCATCCGCTTGGGCACCAGGAAGTACCTGGACACGAAGCCTGGGTCTGTAGGAGGATCCGGCACTGGAGCTACCGCCTCCTTGTGGAGGAGCTGAGCAATGTCGTCCTAAAGGGCCGACTGAGTGCAAACTGAGTTCCTTTCCTCCCGAGGGGCATGGGCTCAGCAAGGAGGGTACTGCTCGAATTCTAGAGGCAGTCCCCGACTGACCACTTCCAGGACCCACCTGTCCAAAGTGATACCGGACCAGGTGGAAAGAAAGTGGCGGAGCCCGCCCCCCACCGGAGGACCCAGAACTGGCACGACGGGTGTAGGGGTGGCCACCCCAACCCGTCACTGAGCAGGCTTAGAGGAGGAGGAGGAGAAGGCTCCTGGACCGGCACCTCAACCTCCTTTATAGGGCTGTTGGGGACCCTGCTTGGGCCTGGAGCACCAAGCTTGAGCCTGCTGTTGCTGCTGGTGCTGTTGACCTCCCTGGAAGGAGGGCTGTCTAACCGCAAGAAAAGAGTGCCAAAAAGGCTTCTTCTTGTGTTTCTGCTGGTTCTTTGCCCAAAGAACCCTTTGCTGAAGTGGCATCCAAGGTGGCAATGGACTGCTCTATGCGCTGGAGGTGACCTGCCACTCCTGGACCGAAGAGATTGGTGCCAAGGAAGGGCATGTCGGCTAACTTGTGCTGAGTATCTGCCGGGAAAGATAACCTCAGCCAGGCCCTGCGGCGAGTGGCCACTGCAGCGGCTAGTGATTGGGCACAGGAATCTCCAATATTCAAGGTCATCTGGAGCTGCTGTTTTGCAACAGCACAGCCCTGGTCACGGACCCGCTTAACCGTGGTCTGCATGTCCGCTGGGAGTTGAGGAAGGACTTCATCTAGCGACCCCAAGAGGGCATGAGAGAAGTGTGCCATGATCACTGCCGAGCTGGCCTGACGAAGGCCCAAGGATGAGGCCGCATACACCTTCCGGGCAGAATGGTCCATATTCTTGGACTCCGCTGAGCTACCCGTGCGTCTAAACACAGAGGCAGTCACAAGGCTCTCGGCCGAGGGATGCTCTGTGAAACCCACCAAGGACCCCATGGGTACAGTGTACTTGCGAGCCATGCGGACAGATGGAGCCGGGCAAGAGGCAAGGTGCTGCCATAGCTCAAGGGCCAGGCCAACAATGGCTTCGGCCACTGGGAAGGCCTCCGTCGGGGTATACCCCCTCTTAAGGATATCCATGAGAGGATATTCCACCTTCTTTTGGATAGGCTCCAAGGGCATACTGGTTGACTCTGAAATAAGGCGGAGGATGCCCTGGAAAGAGGAAGGACCTTCCTCCAAGCCTGTCACTGACAACTCATCATCGGGGTGTGAGTGTAGACCAGTGGTATCCGAGTCCGAAGAGTTGGGCTATAAGGATCTCCCGCCTATGTCCCCTTCAATACGCCAAGGGCGATCGGGGGCAACAGTGATGGACAGACGACGGGGCAGGCCCATATCTGTCCAGTGCTCTTTCGAGGGAGCCCCTCTCTGAGGCTGCTTAGGCGGTGGCTCCACCAAAACTGGTGGGGAGACCAGAACAGGCCGAACAGGAATGCGTGCCGGTCCTACCGGAGGAAGAACCAGAGTCTTCAGTTCCGGAGGTGTCTGCGTCAGCCTAAGAGGCTGGGGCCAAGTAATGGCTGGTGCAGCTGGTGGAGCAGGCTTGTGACTGGTCAGAATTAGCTGTTGCCACATAAAGTCCTCATAACGCTGACGAAGCTTCTGAAGTCTCTCTTCGTCCGAGGAGGATGAGGATCAGTGGCGACTTCTCTTCCGAGTGTTTGTGACCTTTTTTCGGGTTTTTTCAACCGAAGGGGTCCTGGTCCTCGCTCGAGACCGACGGGTCGGCTTGTTCGATCGGGAGAGGCCTGAGTCGGTGAAAACCGAGGTTCCGGCTCCTCATCGGGGAGGGAAAGGACAGGTGTCCTCTCCACTGAGTCATCGGCCGGGGTCGGCGACAACGGCTCGATCGGGTCGAGAGATATCTTGGCCGGTTCCTCGGCCTCGGTGCCTTGGCCAGACGGAAGGTCCGAGAAACCGGCAGCCGAGGAAGCGATCTCAACCGAGGCTGCAAGGTCCTGGGATTCAGACCTCTCTCGGTCACAGGAACGTCTTCTCCGAGAAGAAGACTTAGGGTCCTTGTCCCGTTTTCTAGGGCGGGAGGAGTGCATGCCTGAGGGCGCCTAACCCCTGGGGGGGAGAGACTGGCACAGCTCCCGAAAGGATCCTGTAAGGGTAGAGCCAAGGTTTAGCAGCACAAAAAAACCTCGGCTGGCCGAGGCTTGGGCAGCTTCTTCAAATGCCGCCATTTGGTAGAGCTGCTTGGCGGATCCCGCGGCCGCGGAAACCGCACACCTTGCCTCCTTCGATTTCACCGGTGGATTGCAAAGCTCCGGTCTCCCCAGCTTAAGGCGAGCCTTGTAGTCATCCAGAACGTTGGGATGGAAGGCCAAGCAGATGGTGCACGAAGAGGTGTCCTGCATGACACCCAAACAATAGACACACAAGAGGTGGGGACTGGTGCGCGACATTTTCTATCCGCAGGGACACCGGCGAAACCCGGGGGACGACTTGTCCTCCATGTCCGATGCGCCCGGATCAGAATCGCAAACTCGTACGAGTTTCAAAGAAAGAGACTGCAGTGAAAACAGTCGATTAGTATCCAGGGCCTACAATACTGCAGAAGTAGCATGAGGGAACCCCAATCTTCCAGTGGAAAGGAAGATCTGGCATCATGGGGCGGTGCGGAGGTATTTACCACCCTGGTGGGTGGGAGAAGCCAGCTTGAAGACGTCCGGCCAGATTTAAAGGGGAAAGGGACATGCCAAAGAGTATGGATGAACAACATATCCACGCTCCTAGAATCTGGATTTTACTAAAAATAATCCTCCAACTGGAGGAAAAAAAGTTTAAATAAGTTAGAACAACATGCCAGAAAAATTTTACCAAAAATTAACTCAATAAGCTCTGCTCACCTACTTGTATAGGTGCAGAGGATAATGTTCCCCCAAGGATGTAAAGTGATAAGTGGCACCAGAATGCAGAGTGCAGAGACTGAAGTTCTGGAAGAGGAGGTAGGAAGGGAAGTTAAGAATATCTGAGCATCACTGGGAAGAAAGTACAGTTACGTAAGAACTTACCGTAACAGTAGATCTTCGTGAACAGCTCTTGCAGCAGGTTACACCATTAGGACTAAAGCCGGCAGGCGCCAGGACCCCACGGAAATTTTCTAGCTAGCAGTATTCACCGGGGACCGTCCCCGACGTCAGGCATAGTACATAAGGGGGCAGTCCCCCAGAATCCCCAGTTCTCCCGCCGGAGACTCCCGGCCGCTGGATGACATCAGAAGAGGAGACTGAGGATCCGCCATCAAATGGCAGTCAGAGAGATGCTGAGACACCTGATCCTTGGAGAAGGATGTTGAAACTAGTATCTACCTCCAGCGGGGATGGTGGGAGGGAAAGTACCTGCTGCAAGAGCTGTTCTCGAAGATCTACTGTTACGGTAAGTTCTTACGTAACTGTACTATCTTACTTCGAGAAACAGCTCTTGCAGCAGGTTACACCATTAGGACCGATTCCCAAGCAATAATGGAAATCCCACACCATGGGAGGAGGGAAGGTAGAAATCCCTTAGTGAAACCTAAGCCTAGGACAGAAGTCCTTGAAGGACTGCTAGACCAAAACCTGCTCTTCGCCTCGATGCAATATCCAGGCTATAAAGCCTGATGAAATTGTGCACGGAGCTCCAGGTAGCTGCAGCACAGATAGCCAAGGTGGACACATTCTTAAGGGCCGCAAAGGAGGTAGCCACCCCCCTTGTGGAATGACCCTTGACAACGCCTGGTAAGGTTTGTTACGCTTCTGGTCACAGAACCTGATACACTGAATGAGCCACCTGGTCAGCGACTGTTTGGAAACAGGAGCTCCCATCATCCTGTGGGCAAAGGAGACAAAAAGCTGGTCCAATATTCGGTGGTGTTTGGTTCTAGTCAGGTAGTACCGGAGACACCTATGCACATCTAGGGTGTGCAACAGGGCCTCTCTCCTCGATTCGAATAGTTGGGAAAGTACACTGGTAGATCGATGTCCTGATTAAGGGTGAGAGCTGAGGCCACCTTAGGCAGAAATTTGGGATTAGTCCGTAAGGATACCCTGTCTTTGTGAAAAGACAAATAAGGCTCTTTGCACATGAGTGCATGGAGTTCAGAAATTCTTCTGGCCGAGGTAACGGCAACTAAAAACAACGTCTTCCAAGTGAGAAGACATAGCTCGCAATCCGTGGCTGGTACAAAGGGTGGCAACTTAAGCTGCTCCAGGACAAAGGGTAGATCCCATGGCGGAATTGGATCCTTAATCAGAGGTGTAAGGTGGAGAATACCTCTGAGGAAGGCTCGTGCTATGTCCAACTGAGATATAGTGCATTGGCCTGTAGGATAATGATAGGATGATATGGCACAGAGGTGTACTTTGATCGAGGATTAGGTCAAGCCTGTCTGAAAAAGAGACAAGAGGTAGTCCAAGACCTATTTCTCTGGACAGTCTAGAGGCGAAAACCCCTGCGCTTGAGCCCACAGGCAAAAACGGCATCATTCCATGGCGTAAGTAGCGCGAGTGGCCGGTTTTCTCGCGGCCACCAGAACGTCAGCTACTTCATGTGAGACCCCATGTCGCAAAATGACTATGTCTCTAGGACCCAAGCGTGCAGGCTTAGTGAACGAAGGTCCGGATGGACCAAGGAGCCCTCCTCTTGAAACAACAAGTGAGAGCTGATTGGCAAAGGCACCGGAGGTTCCCGGGATAGCTGATGTAGCAGAGAGAACCAGATCTGCCTGGGCCAGAACAGCGCGATGAGTCTCAGTGTCGCTTGCTCTCTGGAAGTTTCAGAAGAACCCTCTGGATCAACAGAAAGGGGGGAAAAGCGTAGAGGAATCTGCCTGCCCAGGAGAGGGACGTGTCTCGCTAGAAAACACCAGGCCCTGGATATAGCGAGCAAAAATTGGGCAGTTTTGCGTTGGATGGGGACGCGAAAAGGTCCAACTCTGGTTTACCCCATCTGTGAAACAGATCCTCTACTACTTCCTGGAGTAATTCCCACTCATGGACTCTGGCCTGAGAGTGGCTCAGGCCATCTGCGATGACGTTGTCCACTCCTGGGACATGAACAGCAATGAGGTTTGCGCCATGCTGCAAAGCCCAATCCCACACCCTCATGGCCTCCCTGCAAAGCGGGTAGGAATGGGTGCCTCCTTGTTTGTTGAGGTAATACATCACCGCGGAATTGTCTGTTTGTAACAGAAGAGTACCCGGTGCAATCTCTGACTGGAAGGCCTGCAGGGCGTAAAGAACTGCTCTCATTTCCAGGATGTTTATGTGGAGATGAGTCTCTTGGGCTGTCCACAAGCCCAGAGACCGGACACGTCGAGGTGTGCTCCCCATCCGTGCCCTGAGGCGTCTGTGGAGAGTGTCACAATCAGAGATGGCGCAATGAAGGGGACCCCTGCCGAAAGATTCTTCGGATCTAGCCACCATTGCCAATCCCGGATTATGGTCTTCGTGATCCGGATTGGAAGCTGCAGATGGTCTTGCTTTTGATCCCATTGGACCCTTCACATCCACTGGGTGACCCGCATGTGGAGACGAGCAAGCAGGACTGTTGCAATGGTCGCAGCAATGTGTCCAAGCAGGCAAAGGACCAGTCTGGCAGGAACGGTCTTCTTTGCCGAAATGTTCCTGATGAGGGATCTGATGTGTTCCACTCTGTCCTGGGGAAGAAAGGCTTTCCCTTGGACGGTGTCCAGAATTGCGCCTATGAACTGCAGAGTCTGAGACGGAACCAGACAAGACTTCTCTTGACTGATTAAGATGCCCAGCGTCTCGAAAAGAGACAGAGTATAGTGAATGGCGGACATCAACGCCTCCCGAGAGGGTGCCATGAGAAGCCAGTCGTCCAGGTAGGGGAACATATAGTGGCCCTGTCTCCTCAGGGTCGCCGCTACGACCGTCATACACTTCGTGAATACATGAGGTGCCGATGACAGTCCGAAAGGGAGGGCTCGGAATGGATAATGGCGGCCCTGGAACTCGAAGCGCAGAAACTTCCTGTGCGCTCGAGCGATGGGTATATGCAGGTAGGCGTCCTGCATGTCCAAAGACGCTAGAAAGGCACCCTGCTTGAGCATGGGAATTGGACCTGTGAGGGTCACCACACGGAAGCGTTTGTACAGGAAAGACTCGTTGAGATCCAGGATCGGACGGAGATCCCCCGTTTTCTTGGGGACCAGAAAGAAGTGAGAATAATGCCAGGTACAAACTGGGGAACCATGTCCTCTAAGGTGGCCAAGGAGCAGAGGCTGCTGGACGGCTTCCAGGATGTGTTCTTAACACAGCATGTGATGGAGCCCACAAGGGAGGGGCATGTCCTGGATGTGGTTCTGGCAGATGGGGATCTGGTAAGGGACATGGTTGTACAGGACCCCCTGACTGGGAGCGACCACAATACTGTCTGGTTTCAAATAAGCATGGGGGGAGGAGGGAGATCTAGGACACTGGCAGTGGACTTCAGCGGGCAGACTTTGTGGGCATGGGAAATATTCTCAAGGATCACTTGAAGGGATTACATCAATGACAAGTGTGGAAAGGAGATGGGAGGTCATAAAACGGGGACTTCATGAGGCAGTCAGGATCTGCGCTAAGTTGAAACGCAAGGGAGCAAGGTCACATAAACCATGCTGGTGGTCCAGTGAGGTACAGGTAGCAGTCAGAGAAAAGAAGGCCTACAAAAATATAAAACAAGAGGGATAGGGATAAGGAAGTGTACCATCTTGCATCTAGAAAAGTCACCCGTATGGTGAGGGGAGCAAAGTCCAGTAAAGAGCAGTGCTGCTAGGGATACATGGAGGGAAAAGGGTTCTTCCGCACATTGGGGAGCGGAGAAAACTAAGGCCATCTCAGCAGATTGAGATCAGAAGGAGGGTGGTGGACGAGGCAAGGGACCAGGCAGAGGTATTTAACCAGTACTTTGCCTCTGTGTTCACTAGGGAGGGGATGGATATCTAAAGCAAGGCACCTAAGGGGATAGAAGCAGTAAGTGGATCAGGGGAGCAAAAGAAATGGAGCAAGAGGAAGGAGAGGTACCTCAGGGTGTCACATCTGGATAAGGATAAAAGGCCAGTAAGGTGGAGGGGACGGATGACGCTTATCTCCGCCAAAAGGTGTGGTTAGCCCTCAAGGCCCTAAAGAAAGACAAATCTCCTGGGCCGGATGGCATCTCGTCCCGAGAGTACTATAGGAATTGGCGGACATACTGGCTGCACCCCTAGCGGAGCTCTTCAACAGGTCACTTGAGACAGGGAGGGTACCTAGGGATTGGCGAGAGGCACATGTGGTACCAATCCATAAAGGGGGGTTGAGGGAAGTACCAGGTAACTATAGACCCAGCAGTTTGACCTCTGTGGTGGGAAAATTAATGGAGAGTATACTAAAGGAATGATTGGGGTGTACTTGAGGAGGTGGGAGGTCTGGATAGTTGGCAACATGGGTTTGTGCTAGGTAGGTCATGTCAAACCAACCTTGTGGAGTTCTACGAATGGGTAACATCAGAACTGGACAGGGAAAGCCTGTGATGTATTATTCTTGGACTTCAGCAAGGCGTTGACTCTGTCCCCACAATGGTCTGGTGGAGAAACTGATGGGGTTAGTGTAGGCCCTTTGATGGTCAGATGGATTGAAAACTGGCTAGCTGGACGCACCCAGAGAGTAGTGGTCTGTGGAGAGCTCTCAACCCCAGAGAGGTTGGTAGGGGACACGAGGGTTTCGGTCCTGGGTCCGATCCTGTTCAATGCATACATATCGGACATCAGGGAGGGTATAGGTGTGAAATGAGACTTCATGGATGACTCCAAGATGGGAGCAGTAGTGGAGGGAGAAGAGGGAGGTTGGCCCTGCAAGGGACCTGACACCCTGGAAAGCTGGGCCTCACATGGAAATTAAATTAATATCACCAAGTGCAAGGTGTTGCATCTTGGTCGGGAAACCCTAAACACAGGTACACCCTGGGAGGGAGGTACTGGAGGCCTCATTAGGGGAAAAAAGACCTAGGGGTCATGGTGGATGCATGTATGAATAACTCTGAGCAGTGCAGGAGAGCGGCTAGCAAGGCAAACAGGATGTTGGGATGCATCGTAAGGGGCTCACCTCTAGGAGCAAGGAAGTGATTCTGCTGCTGTACAATGGACTGGTTAGACCACACCTTGAGTACTGTGTACAGTACTGGAGACCACACTTGAAGAGGGACATACAGCTCCTGGAGAGGGTACAGAGGAGGGCAACTAAGATGATACGAGGGCTAGGGGATTTGACGTATGAGGACAGACTTTAGGAGCTCTGCCTGTTTTCACTGGAGGAGAGGAGAGACAGGGGGGACATGATTGAGGTCTTCAAATACCTCAAGGGAATAAATAGGGTAAACATGGAGGGATCTTTAGACTAAAGCAGGGAGGTATCACCAGAGGGCATGGTTTGAAGGTGGAAGGGTGAGGGGGGAAAAGAGGAGGAGGTTTTTCACTGAGAGGGTGGTGGACCCTTGGAATGCACTGCCTGGCGAGCTGGTTCAGAGATCCACAGTGGAGGGCTTCAAGAGAGGGTGGGACAGACACAGAAAGTGGATGTATCAGATGATGGCCTGTCCCAGGGGGGTGGGGAAGGATGATAGGGGTTTCTGGAGCACAAGGGATGGGAGGGCCTCGGCACCCAACTAAGGACCCAAGGTTCGAGCAGACTCGATAGACCGTAAGGCCTAATCTGCTGGCAAATAGTATGTTAGTATAATATCCTGCATCCCTCTGGTTCCGTGGAAGGTGCTCTATCGCTTCTTTTTCCAGGAGCGTGAGCACCTCCTGCCATATAAGCAGGGCGTGCTGACCTGAGTAACGGGAAAGCAGGGGAGGTCGAGAAATTATATGGAATGGCCCTCCTTGACTAATTGAAGAACCCACCGTCGGTGGTGATCGATCTGCCACGCTGAAAAGTGGTGAGCGGCGTGACCCCGACCTTTGCACCCGCTGATCCGGGGCCCCGAGAAGGAGTCATGCTGTGGCAGCACTGGTCCCTGCAGGCTGGGCCGGTTTAGTGTAACGCTGGGATCTGCCTGGGAAGACATAGCATGGGCTTTTCAGAAAGGTGCCCCTTTGTTGCTGGCTACGAAAATGGCTTTGGTTCCTACAAAAAGGAACTGGGTCTGGGCCAGTACATGGCCTGTACAGACCTGACTGCCTTCCCAGCGTCCTGAAGTTTGGTGATCACCTTCTCTGAGGGTTCACCAAAAAGTACTTCGCCGTTGTAGGGGACAACAAGAATGTTGTTCTGTACGTCCAGGGTGAAGCCGGAGACATGGAGCCAAGAGTGTCGCCGGAGACAGACGCCTGAAGCTGCAGCTCTGGCGGACGAGTCCGCAGAATCATATGCGGCTCGTAGTACCTGGGTCCCCACATCAGACTCTGTGCGGAGAGTTTAAGAGCTCCGCCTTCTGCTCGCCATCCGGAAGTTTATCGGGCAGGTCCTGGTCCTGTTCCCATAGGGTGTTTTGAAACTATACCATGTGGGTTAGGTAGTTCAGGGACCTGATGGAGCATGTAGCGGCCGCATACATGCGTCTCCCCAGGGTGTCCAATTGTTTGGATTCCTGGTCCGGTGGCTGTGTGCTCATGTGTTGCGGTCTTTGAGACCAGTCATGTGAGGCTGTAATGACCAGGGAGTCTGCCAGAGGTTGTTGAGCCAAGTACTGGTCCTCTCTCGGGGCCTTGTACAGGCGGTCAGCTTTCTTCGGCACCGCAGGAGTGGAGTGTGGACGCTTCCACGCAGCCTTGGTGATGTCCGCGAAGATGTCCACCGAGGCTGGCACTGCCACAGGCTTTGGGTCTTTCTGCCGAAGATAACGGGCAAGGCACTGTCTCTCGGGGTCGAGTTCTTCAGCATCCCACCCCATGTTATCCTGGATGTGCCTCATGATCTCAGAAAAAGAGGGGTCATCCGGAGGAGACCTGGGAAGGTCGTGTGGGTCAGGTGATGAAATGCTGAGTGAAGAAGGAGATCTGGAGTCCTCCCCCGATGGAGTATACCGCCGACGTCTGGGTCGTTTGGGTCTGGGAGACCCTGATGGAGATCTTGAGGGAGGCCTTCTCCAATCCTGGGATCTACCCCTAGGAGGTGGAGTCTGCTCCTTGGGGGTTGGTGGTCGTCCTGCTGGCCCCTGTGGTGGAGGAGGGGGCGTAGGAGGTGAAGGAGTAGGAGGTTTCACTGGGACCACGTCTTTGCGGATGGTGTCCCACCAGAAAGTAAAGAGTTCCTTTACTTCTTGAATATTCATGCCCAACGACAGGCCTGGCGCTGGTGGTCTGTCGCCAGGGTCGGGCGTCGGGTCCTTGGGTGTCTCCAGGATGGGCGAAGGTTCCCTCGAAGCTCGGTATCCTGTTGCCCGCCTGGTCCGCGGCAACGTGGTGTCCTCCTCCGGAGTCCTCTTGTGACCGTGTCAACCGTGACTGGGTCGCGTCTTCGCCCGTGAGGCTGACGTCGGTCGCTTGGCCGACTACTTTGGGTCCGGTGAACGTCTGGCCGGTGTCTGGTGCTTGGCCGATGTTCTCTGCTCCGGCGAACGCCTGGCTGACTTCAGGTGCCTGTCCGACGTTGGGTGCTTGGCCGACGGGTCTGTCGTCTGCCTGGGTGGAGGATCCGGGCCCCTAGGGGCTGGGAGACCGACCCGGAGTCAGGGTCCCGACGTCGGGTAGAAGAGGAAGACTTGTGGCATTCAGAGGACTTTGAAGAGGCCCAAGAGGGAGTAGAGGAAGCCGAGGGCCTGGTCTTAATGGGCTGAAGAGTCGAAGAACCGCTGGAAGCCTAGATCTTGACCGGAGGGGGCTGAGACCTAGCCCTGGAGGGACAGCGGTCTGATCGGGTAGAGCCTGAGCTCCGCGAGTCCGAGGCCCGGTTCGGGGATCTGGACCTTGCCTTCTTCCGGTGCTTGTCCCGGTGTCTGTGAACCTTGGAGGAAGAATCGCCCCTGGAGGAAGGTTCCTTGTCCATCCTATTAAGTTTTTCCTCTAGCAGGCAAGCCTGAAATGCCTTCCGACGGCGGATCCTGCTGCGGCTGTTGAACCCCTGGCAAAAGGTGCAGGCCTTAGTATCGTGGTCCAGGCCTAAGCAACGCACGCAGGAAGAATGAAGATCCTTGAAAGGGATCTGTTTTCCGCAGGCATACTTTGAAAGTTGACCCTCAAATGAAGGGGCTGGAGAGGACATTAATCGTGTAGAAACTTTGGAAGTTCTAAGTCGTCGTGCGCTAGGTAGAGACCGAGAGGCCGATGCTAGCGAGTCGACGGCGGGAAAAGAACTGGGGATTCTGGGACCGCCCCTTATGTACTATGCCCGACGACGAGTCGCTCGCTGAATGCTGCTAGCTAGAAAATTTCCGTGGGGTCCTGGCGCCTGCCGGCTTCTGTCCTAATGGTGTAACCTGCTGCAAGAGCCGTTTCTCGAAGTAAGATACACAATTACTATGGCAAGTAATTTTTTCTTCTAACCCCAGTAATGCTCAGTATATTCTTAACTTTATGCAGACTACCAAGCAGTATCCCTGGAGGTGGGCACAGAGCTTTATTTTGGTAACAGACTTTGCAGGACTGCTGTGCCAAACCTACCACCACTTCTGGATAAAATATCCACGTTGTAGTGCTTTGTAAAGGTGTGTACTGTTTTCCAGGTAGCTGCTTTACAAATATCCACTAATGGGACGTCCCTGGCTGCTGCTAGAGTAGCAGCTGTCCCTCTTGCAGAATGAGCCCTTAATCCTGGTGGGGGCTCTCTGCCAGCACTAGTGTAATAGAACTGGATACACTGGACTATCCAACGAGAAACTGATCTTTTTGAGGCTGGATTACCATCAGAAACAATTGCTTTCTATCCTGTCTAAGGGCCTTAGTGGCTGTCATGTAATAACTAAGGGCCCTCATCACATCTAAACTGTGTAGTCTCCTTTTACCAGAAGTGGAGTGTTCAGTGAAAAAGACAGGTAGGGTGATAGACTGATTTAAATGAAAATCACAAACTACCTTGGGGAGAAACTTCCTGTTTGTTCTGAGGACTACTTTATCCCTATGAAAGGAGATGTAGTCCTGATCAGTACAGAGAGCTTGAAGCTCACCAATTCTTCTTGCATAAGTCATTGCCACTAGGAAAACTGTTTTCTAAGTGACATATTTAAGGTGAGCCAGGCTATGGGGCGAAGTGGGCAGCCATCAGCTCAGTTATACACACATTCAGATCCTGAACTGGGACTGGTGGCCTGTGAGGAGGATGCAGATGATCCAGGCCCTTAAAGAACCTTTTGAAAATAATGTTAGAAGCCAGCGTCACCTTTTTCCCAGCAGAGAGGTAAGCAGACACTGCTGCAAGGTGGACCCTCAAAGAACTGGATTGTAGACCCAGGGAGTGTAAGTGAGTGAGATACTCCAATACCTCTGATAAGCCAGCTTGGGCTGGAACCAGAGTCTTGCCCGAACACCAGACAGAAAATCTCTTCAATTTGGAAGAATAACTCTTTGTAGTTGAGGGTTTTCTGTAACCTCTTAGAATACTTAAGACAGGTTCAGAAAGTTTTAAATCAGCGTATCCTAAGTCTTCAAGAGCCAAGCCTTAAGATTGAGAGACTTGAAGTTCAGGTACAATAAGGTTCCCTGATTGGAGGTCAATAGGTTGTGCCTCTGAGGAAGATGTATTGGATTCGCAATGGACATTGAGAGCAAGACAGAATACCATGGCTGCCACGGTCAGTCTGGAGCTATCAAGATCAGAGATGCTGTATGGGATCTGAACTTGACCAGTACCCTGTAAATGAGAGGGAAAGGAGAGAAAGCATAGATTAACCTCCCTGACCAGTCCAGACTTAGGGCATCCAGAGGAAAAGTTCCCTGATCTGGAGGTCTGCAACAATACTGTGGCAGGTGGTGGTTCTGGTGGGATGCGAACAAGTCCACCCTGGAGTACCCCACCTTCTGAAAATAACTTGTACCGCCTGCCTGTTTAGGGTCCACTCGTGATGGGCTTGATTTATTCAACTCAAGGCATCGGCCAGGGTACTGCCCTTCCCTGGCAAAGTGAATTGCTTGCAGAGACACTTCTAATGAATAGGCCAGAGTCCAAATCCTTATGGCCTCCGAGCAGAGGGGGCCTGACCTTGTGCCTCCCTGCTTGTTTATGTAATACATTGTGGTGGTGTTGCCCGTTCTGCCCTGCACCACCTTGCCCCTGACTAGGTGAGTAAAGGTTTTTAGAGCCAGCAGCACTGATCTGAGTTCCAGGAGATTTATGTGCTGCAGAGACTCTGAGGCTGACCAAGTGCCCTGAGTTGTGCGATTCCCTATATGGGTGCCCAAGGGATGCATCTGTTGTGAGGATCACTGAAGGATTCTCTTTTTGCCAGGGAACTCCTTGCCTTAAGTTGGATTCCTCCTTCCACCACAAGAGGGCCTGTAGCAGTGACCTTGTTACTGGGATGAGCTTTGAGAAAGAATCTTTTCTTTGGCACCAGTGGGACCCGAGATGGAACTGAGTGTCCCTCATGTGAAACCTTGTGCCTAGGACTGTGCCTGTGGATGCTGACATATGGCCTAATAGCTGAAGAAACTGTCTTGCAGGTTTTGAATTGTGAAGCTTGAAAGAGTTTGCCATTATCTGAATATTTTTTACCCTCACCAGGGGCAGGTATGCCCTGGCCTGTAGGGTACGGACTTCTGCTCCTATGAAGTGCAGCACTTGTGTAGGAGTGAAGAATTACTTTTTGTGATTGATTAGAAATCCGAGGGACTCCAGGAGGTCCTGAGTGACCTTCAGGTCTTGCTGCACCTGCAGAGGAGATTTTCCCACTACCAACCAGTCGTCCAGGTAAGGGAAAACAGCTATTCCCTGTCTGGCGGGATGCTACTACAGCTGCAGGCACTTTGTGAATACCCTTGGGGTCAAGAAAGGCCAAAGGCAGGATTAAAACTGGTAGTGACCTGAAGGAGTCTGAATCAGAGGTATTTTCTGTAAGACTCTTTTGGGGTGAAAATAGAGTCTTTCAAGTCCAGTGATGCCAACCAGTCTGCTTTCTGAAGTGTTGGCAGGATCAGAGCTAAAGTTACCATCTTGAACTTTGGTTTTCTAAATAACTTGTTTGAAACTCTTAAATCCAATATAGGACACCACTCCCCACTTTTCTTTGTGGTCAGGAAGTATCTGGAATAGAAGTCCTTTCCCCTTTAAGACTTTGGGATTGGCTCCACTGCTTTTAACTGCAGTAAGTTTCGAACCTCTGCCTCCAAGAGCACTTTTTCTGCTAGGAAGGGAGAGCTGAATACTCTGGATTTTTGAAAGGGAAAGGACTTGAATCCCCGAGACAGACCCTGTCCCACCACCTCCAACACCCACTTGTCTGTGGTGATTTTCAGCCAATTTTGGAGAAAGAGGGAGAGTCTGCCCCCGACAGGTGGGAAGAAAGCAGCCTGCGGTTCAGGGGGTCTGTTTAGTTTGTGGCGGAGACTGGTGGGAGACCCTCTCTCGAGCTCCTTCTGCCCCTGCCCTAGAGTAACCCTGCTGTGGTACCGCTGGTACTGGGAAGTGTGCAGGTTGGAAGAAGGGCCTGGTGTAAAAGGACCTGCCCGCCTTCCTTCCATAAGGCCTGGTGGATGTAAGCTTCTTTAGCAGAGTTGTTTATAAGTGGCTTTATACTCATCCACCTTCTTCATATATGATACGGTTGACTCCCCAAAGAGAGAATTTCCTTCTAGGGGAAAATCCAGGGCCTTTAGTTGTGTATCCTGAGTAAGGTTTGTGGCCCTAAGCCAAGCAAACCTCCTCTGTGCCACTGTGTCTGCCATCCATCTGGCTGCAGTATCATTAGTGTCAGCAGCCACTTGGAACTGATATTTAGCTGCCTCCAACCCAAAACTGGCAGTTTCAGCCAGGTCGTCTGACAAGGATGAAGGAGCTTTCTGGCATATGGCCAGGACTGACTGCCACACGGATTTTTTATATTGGGCAGCATATGCCTGGAAGGTAGCCTGACGCATAGCCAAAGAGGCAGACAGGTACCCTTTCTTGGCCATACTTTCAATTTTTCCAGAGTCTTTGTCCAGAGGGACCCAAGCCTGTTCACAGGCAGCCTACTGTATGATCCCTGGTGTTCGGGTTGGGAGAAGAGAAAATCAGCTCCCTCCCTTTCCAGCTGGTACTTCTTATCTATCCTCCTGTTTATAGGAGGGGTGGAATTTGGTGCCTGTAAAATCTTTAATACATCCTTTTAAAAAAAATTTATAGACAGGGAGGAGGAGGAGAGCCTTTGTGGGTGTTAACCCTATCATTTCTAAGTACTCCACCTCCTCCTCATCTTCAATTTGCTCAGTGGTGGAGATGTCAAGGGCATCTGCCATCCTTCTTACAAAGGTGAAATGAGAAGAAAAATTCTCAGACACCCTTGGGGGAGAACCAAAGTCCTGTTCAGGGTACACTTCTGGTTCTATTGGTCCCTCCTCCTCCTCATAATCATATGTTTTCCCACTTTCTGGGGGAAGAGGATGCAAATTGCTGCCAACCTGGGGACCGGGGGGGGAGGCTGTTGAGGAAGGACTATTGCCTGTAATGACTGAATGACTTTAAAAGCCTGAGCAATCTCGTGCTGTAGGTACAAGCAGAGTAGTCACAGAAGTCCCCAGTTTGACAGGCGAGGGTTCCATGTGTTTTAATTTCTTTCCTTTTTTTTGCAGGAACCGGGGAGTCAGTTGGTTCAGTTGCCCTTTTAGTTCCCTTTGTGCCTGTCTCAGGGGCAGGAACTGAAGAAAGTGTGGGTTCAGCCACAATGTCTGGTGGTATCGGCTGGTCAGAGCCAGAGGGACCCCTAGGATTTTTTTTTCCTTAGCCTCTCAAGGAGTTTCTCAACAGTTTTCTCAGGGAATGTCTTACATACTTCACATTCCTCATTTAAGTGGTCAAAACCCAGACAAACCACACAAAGTGTGTGTCTGTCTGCCTTTACAAAGACAATGGGTACAGTTTGTGAAACTGGGCTCACCGGTTTTCTTTTTGGGTTTTTCCAACATATTCAAAATTTAGCAACCACTAAGGAAAAAAACCTATATATCGGTTCAGGAACCGAAGGAACCGGATCGTTTATTCAAAACAGAACCGAGATAGCGGTTCAGTAACCAAGATTTATTGGTTTAAGATTTACTACAATTCAGCAAACTTAAAATATAGGTGGTTCTTTAGTCAGAGAACCTAGATTTTAATACAGAACTAACCCGGTTCCTCCATGGTTATACCGAACTGAGAGGAACCGAGAAAAACCAACAATTTAAGGTAAATAAGATTATCTAGACAAACAAACAGTAGAGGCAGTAAATGAAAACAAGAAAAGTATACTTATACAGTATCTGATGTTTTCTTCACGCAGGAGAAAGTGGACGAACGGGACTCCGAGCGACCAGACTTTTCAGGCGGAGAGAAAAATCTGAAGAGGTTAGAACACAGGCAGTTAGTAGAGGCAGTGTTTGAAAGATGCTCACATGCAAAGTGTTCCATCATTTGCATGTGTTCCATCTCTCTGAGCAGTCCAACCCTACAGGCTTACTGCATAAAGTTAAGAATATACTGAGCATTACTGGGGTTAGAAATATTCTTTATTAACCCACACAATAACCAACGAGCTGGTCATATCATCAGAAAAATATGGTAATTTAGTTAAGGCCTTCTCTTTTATTCTCAGAACTGTTAGTTTGGTAACTATTTCTTGCTGTTGCCATGCGGTACTGGCCCTCTCAGATTCCAAAAGTAGCCCATAAATACAGACAGAATTTCTGACCTTGGAAGAAAGAAAATTATAGCGACCTGGAGTAGCCTCCATTGACAGGAGCCATGGACTGCAGGTTTTTTGCCTTTGGAAATGAGCTCCTTTGAACCCATGAGGGACAGGTGCATCCAGGGCAGGGTTGGACTGGGGTACAAGGGGCCCACCTGGAAAGAGGATACAAGGGCCCACCTAGAAAATCAATGCAGGAGGGCCCAGGGTGACACTCTCATATCAATATTCCACTTCAATCTGATACATTACCTCTTTATTTGCATCTTACATTTATTTACAGTGTCCCAGATACCCCCATTTAATTAGAAAAAAAGATGATAAATGCAAAAGTTTTCAGAGTTCAGAAGGTGACTGCCCACCTGGAAATTTCCAGGTATCCAGGTGGGCCAGTCAGACACTGATCCAGGGATTCCTGTTTACTCGCTCACTTTCAGAAAAAAAAAAAAAAGTCTGGGAATAGTAAACACTCAGGTATACTTAAACACAGAAACAGAATTTGCCAGCAGATAAGGACCGCTTGACCCACCTAGTCTGCCCTTTTTCCCCTGCCAGTGGTGTCACTGCAGATCCTGCTTGATCTCCAGTTCATTCCTCGCCCCCCCCCCGATGCCCTTATGCTTATACCATGCATTCTTGAACTCCACCACCATTTTCACCCCCACTGTCTCTGTTGGAAGGCTCTTCCAGGAATCCGCCACACTCTGTTAGAAGTACTTCCTCACATCTCTCCTGAATCTACCCCTGCCTCCAGCTTCACATCATGCCCCTTGTTCTTGAGCACCCTCTTTTCTGTAAAAATGCCCTCCTGCACCTTATTTACCCATAAGGTTTTAAAAGGTTTCTCTCATATTCCCCTTTCAAGATGTACATATTTGGTCCTTACGACTCTCCTTGTGGCTTGATGCAGACCCTGCATCATTTTATTCCCTCCTCTGGACCGCTCTGCTCTGTCCCTGTCTTTCCAGGGATGTGATCTCCAGAACTGAACACAGTAGCCTAGGTAGGGTCTTACCAGCAATCTAAAAAGAGGCACCATCACCTCCCTCTTCCTGCTGGTGATAACCTCCCCATGCACCCCACAACCGGATTACCCCCAGGTCCCTTTCCTGCTTGGTGGTCGCCAGCATCACCTCACCTCCCCCATTCTGTACTCCACCACTGGGTTTTTGTGCCCCATATGCATTATTTTGCACTTTTTCATACTGAAACCCAGCTGCCACACCCCCGACCACTCCTCAAACACTAAACAAAAGTATCTGTTCAGGATGTCTGCCTTTCCCTGGTCCCCCTCTACACAATCCCCCTTCCCTTTTTAGCCTTACAATCTTACCCTTGGTCTTCCTCTTTTCACTTCCATACCTAATAAATGTCTTGTCCCCTTTCGTTACTGCCTAAGCTATTCTCTCTTCAGTTTGCCTCCTTTGCGCTCGTAACTGCTCTCCCCGCTTCCAACTATTTCCCCAGCTAAACCTCCCTATCCTCCTCTCTCTGTCTTCTTATACCTTCTGAATGCTACCTTTTTACCTTTTCCTGCCACCTCTTTCGAGAACCACACTGGTCTCTTAACTCTTGTTTGACATAGAGGATTGTTCCCTTTGCTATGGCCCTTTTAGGCTTGCCCACTGTTCCTCTACCCCACCCAGGTCATCCCCGAGGCATTCACCCAACTTTATAAAATCTACCCTCCTAAAGTCCAGGATCCTCGCCCTTGTTTGGTTCAGTTCTGCAGCTGTCCTTCTAATGAACCACACTGTACAGTGATCACTGGTTCCCAGGTGGCCTCCCCCTTGTCAGCAACACTGTCCCTGTTAGTGACTACCAGGTCCAGTACTGCCCTATTATGAGTCAGTTCACTGATTAGTTGCCTGAGGAACACCCCCTGTAGGAAGTCCAGGTTGTCCCTGCTCCTTGCTGAAGCCACAGCTGGGAGGCACCAATCTACATCTGGCAGACTGAAGTCCCTCAGAGCAGCACCTCTCCCTTTTCTGCTTTCTTGTCAGTGGCTTCCACGAGTACCTCATCTAACTCCCCCCCCCGTGCTAGAATTAGAAGTCTGTAGATCACACCAGAGCGAACAGAAGCTCCTTCCCGCCTCTAGTGTGACCCACAATACCTCTGCCCCCCATTCCCTTCATCTCTGGTAGCTTTTATTCATTCCCTCACATAAAGCACCACACCCTCTCCTTTCCTTCCCACCCTGTCCTTCCTTAATACACTATAGCCTGGTGTGGCCATGTCCCAGTTAGTTTTCAGTGTACCACGATTTGGTAATGGACACAATATCCAGGTTGACTTCTGCCATCTAGGTCCAGAATCTTATTACCTAGACATCTAGTATTTGTACACATGGCCTTCTGATTGTTACCACTCGCTTGTTACCCCTTTCCTTCTGCCTCCTTCCTTGCCCCTTTATTTTAATGCTTCCATTCCCAACCCCATTCGGCTTCTATCACCACTTCCTTCATTAATTTGCCCTGGAGATTCCACTCCTCAGGGGTCCCTACTGCTACACTAGCCGGGTTATTTTCTGCATCCCAATTTTGTGCACCTGCCTTGTCTAGTTTAAATGTTTAAAGTAACATCAAAATCATCCACTGAGGACTGCAGTTCCCCTCCCACATGGATGCAGACTACCACTCCTGTAGAGGCCCTTATCCTTCCAGGTGGATCCCCAGTAGCACATGCAGCAAAACCCCTCCTCTCTGCACCATCCCCTCAACCATGAACTGAAGATCCTGGTGCAGCAATCCATCTCTTTTCCAGTCATAGAAAGGCAGCACCTTAGCAAAAGCCACTGAGTGCATGTCTAAGACCCTTCCCCAGCTCCTTAAACTCCCCCTGCACTATCCCAGCCCCATCCCTAAGCCAGGTCATGTGTCCCCAAGGTGGACAATGACATCCAGCTCTGCCTCTTGTCCTGCTGCCCTAGCGATCCTCAGAATCTGCTTTCCATCCCTCCGGTTCATGGTGCCAAGTAGGCACCCCTAACCTCCATCTGCCCCTCCCCTTCCTATTCCAAATCTATCCCCCTCACAATCAAGTCCTCCACCAGAAGTCACTTCCTCCTCCTCCTCCTCTGGGGTACTCTTCTCCCTCCTGGGTGTCTCCACTATGGAGGCTCCAACATCTTCCCTGGCTACTACCATGAGTTTCTTGTCCTGGCAGTCCCACCTTGCCAGCGTAGGGAAAGAGGCAACAGGAAATCATACCATGTAGGTATAATAATACCATACTGTGCAGTTACAAAGATTAACAGTCCCAACAAAATTCTAACCAAGCTGAGTGCATCGTCCCCATGCCTTGCACCAAGCTTCTTCCAACTCTCAGATCTTTCCATAAGAAGGGAATTCCAGCTGAGCCATCCAGTGGCCATAAGGAAGTACGTCATGCTCCTATGCAGGTGATCGTGGTTCAGTAGCCAAGTCAGAACCCAGCAGACGATCACCTGGGAAAAACAGGTTACTCACCGGTAACAGTAGTTCTAGGAGTGGTATATGTTGTTCATCCACACTGTCTGGCATTGTCCCTTTCCCCTTTAAATCTTGCCGGAAGTCTTCAAGCTGGCTCCTCCCACCCACCCGGGTGGTAAATACCTTGGCTCCGCCCCATGACGCCAGATCTAGCCCGCTGGAAGCCAGGTTGTGTGCTTAGCCAGGGAGGTGTAGTGGTGGATGAACAACATACCTACCCTAGAACTACTGTTACAGGCGAGTAACCTGTTTTTCTAGGAGCGCGGATATGTTGTTCATCCACACTGTCTGGCAGACTCCTAGCAGTTCTCCGGGAGGAGGGAGGCAAGACGCACACCCCTACTTAGGAAACAGAGATTGGAGAACCGAGGCCCCAAAACCAGCATCACGTCGTGACTCAAGGTCGATGTGGTAATGGGTAATAAAGGTGTTCGCTGACTTCCAGGTAGCAGCCCAACAGATTTCCTGGATAGGGATGTCCCTGGAAGCAGCCACCGAAGCAGCAGTATGGCGGGTAGAATGAGCTCTTATCCCTCTGGGAGGCTCCTTGCCCACCAATTCATAACACAGACTTATGCATTATGTGATCCATGTTGCAATAGTCCGCTTGGCTGCAGGTCTGCCAGAAGCAGCTTCAGTGTAGGTGACAAACAGCTGGCGAACCTCACCCCGAATTTCCGCAGTCCTCTCCTTATAGTAGGAGAGAGCACACCTGAGGTCCAGCGTATGGAGCCTGTATTCGGCATCTGAGGTGTAGAAAGGGTATTACCGGCAGAGTCAACACCTGGTTGAGGTGAAACTCTGACACCACCTTCGGAAGGAATTTCGGGTGGGGGCGAAGGACAACTTTGTCCCTGTGAACGACCAGATAAGGTGAGTCCAGCGAAAGCGCCTGGAGTTCCCCTGTCCTTCTGGCTGATGTGACAGCCACCAGGAAGGCAGTCTTCCACGACAAGTGTGAGAGCTCACACTTGTGCATGGGTTCGAATGGCTTGCCCATGAGCTTTGCCAAAACCAGCAAGAGATCCCACAGAGGTGGAGGTTCATGCACCAGAGGGGATATGTGATCCAGGCCTTTGAAAAAGCACCTGATCACCGTCTCCTGTGCCAACGTCAGCTGACCGGCCCATGCCCGGTAAGCAGAGATGGCTGCTAGGTGCACCCTAAGGGTCGATGACCGAAGACCCCCTTTGGAGAGGGACCAAAGGTAGTCTAGAATGTTAGCCACAGAGCAGGATAAGTGGTTCAGACTCTTTCCCTGACACCAAATGGAAAATCTTTTCCATTTGAAGTCGTAACATTTCCTGGTCGATTCTTTTCAAGATGCTTCCACCACAGTGTAGACATCCTCAGAAAGACCCAAAGCCTGGAACTCTAGCCGCTCAGGAACCAGGCTGTGAGGGTGAAAACTGTCGATTTGACTCCAGGGCCTCTGTTACTGCAAGGTAACCTGTATCTTCCAGCGGAAAGGAAGATCTGGCGTCATGGGGCGAAGCTGAGGTATTTACCACCCGGATAGGTGGGAGGAGCCAGCTTGAAGACTTCCGGCAAGATTTAAAGGGGAAAAGGACAATGCCAGACAGTGTGGATGAACAACATATCCAAGCTCCTAGAAACGCACTTCCCAGGAAATGTGGAATGGGAAGGGGGTGCTCAGTGCCCCCCCTTTCCAAGGGGTAGGTTCCAGAAAACAGTTGCACTCCAAGGAAAGAATTACAGCAGACTTACATGGTTGTTGAAAATAAAATCAAGTTTTAATGAGCTCAACAGCTCTAAACATGAAGGTCTGCTGCCAGTCACTCAAAGGTTATAACCGAATAGCGCTTTGCCTCTAAACAAGGCTTCGTGAGGGGGCAATAATGAGACATACAGGTGGTTTTATAGTCCCCTCTGATGACAACACAGTTGAGTGCACATTATTTAGTACATTCAAAATAAAGTGAAACAGTCACTATTTAAATGTGACAGTGTCAAAAAACAGTGAAGTGGTTAAAAGTAAATTAGATATGCATAATTCTGCAGGGGGCATTGGCATCTGCATGCCTTAAAGATAATTAATTTTATTAAACTTGAAAGTCTATATTTCAAACACACACACACACACACACACACACACACACACACACAGTATGGAGCGCTTAGTCTGAAATATTAGAACTATAAATCATACAGATTAACATTTTTGTCCATAATAAACAAAACACGGACAAGAATGTTAATACGTATGAACATTTGTGGAATAAGCTCTCTAGCACAGCAGATCCAAAATCTATGCCCCATACGAAGTTGGAATTCCTCATTGTGAGATGGGAGGAGAAAATGTGTGGGTGTATGCCAGGGTGGCAGACTTACAAATTCTCTGAAAAGAAGTGGTCACATTCCTAGTCGAGTAAATATGTAGGCAGGGCTTCATGGACAGGGCGAGAGGCAAGGATATAGCTGTGTGAAATTCAGGAAACAATCAAGCAGGATATATATTTTTTTTTTGACAAAAGTTGTGGACTGAGAGAAAACACTCCCAACTGTCATATCACTGTTCTTACCATCACTCCTTACTCATAATTAATACAAAAAGTAAGTGCCCTCTTCACCTCTGTTTATTGGTGTCTAGTAAATGATAATGCAAGCAACCAGTCCTTATGGACTCTTTAACATGTTAATCTGAAACAAATGGAGGAAAAAACCTTGGATGTGTCTGAATGACTATTTTATCCTTATGGAAAACCAAAGAGAAAACTTGATGCTTGCTTGCTCCCCAGGATGAGGTCATGGCCACAAGAGATTCTGTTTTCCATGAAACGAATTTCAAGTCTCATAAATCCACACTGGTTTAAAATGAAGACACAGGAATTCTGAAAGAACTATAATGAGGTCCCACCATCCCACAAGGGGACTGGGTCCTGCCAAGTAAGGTACAAAGGGATTACTACCCTTTCAGAATTTACCAAAAACTGGCCCAAATGCCAAGGAAAGCAACCCTTCCTTAGATTTGTATGCCAAAGTTGATTTTAATTGTGTCTTCAGGAAGGATGCTTCAATTTAAAAGACTCATTGCAGGACTGTCTGCTGGTGCAGCTGGTCAAGGAACCCACTAGGCAGCTGTCATTCTCCACATGGTGCTCACCAACTCGCAACTGGTAGGGGTAGTGTAGGTCAGGGAGCCGCTAGGGTTCAGCGACCACAACACCATATGGTTTGAACTGGCCCTTGGGTTCAGTAAGCCCTCAATGGCTGAAGTTCTCCATTTCAGAAAAAGCAGTGTTCAACCAGATGAGGGAGCTAGTCCGAGACAAGTTAGTTTGAATGACCAGCACTGTAGGAGTGGAGGAAAGATGGGAAGTAATTACGGAGGTCATCTTCAAGGCAACAAAGTCATGCATGAGAACAGTAACCAAAAGAAAAAGGTACAAGAGACGAGAGATTATGGTTCTCTGAAAAGGTCAGGGAGGCAGAGACAGCCCATAAGAAGGCCTCCATCAGGTACAAGGAAAAACAGAGAAAGAAAGAATGGGGAATGTAACAAGTGAAAACTGGGGAAGCCAAGAGGGTGGTCAGAGAAGCAAAAGCAGGCACGGAGCTGCACATTGCAGAGAGGGTCAAGGGCAGGTTAAAACAGTTCTTCAGATATATTAGGAAAAAAAACAAGAGAGGGTGAATTATTAGACTAACAGAGGGTGGTAGGGTAATTAAGGAGGACGTGCAGAAAGCAGCCAGTCTTAACAACTACTTCTACTCTGTGTTCACAAGAGAAGACAGATGGTCTCTGCCAGACAGTGGCATTAAGGTGGCTGTAAGAAGGATCCTGGAGATGAGGAGACAGGTATTTACCAGTGAAAGGGTCTGGAAAGGTCTAGCAGTCCTAAAGATAGATAAGGCCCTGGGGTAACTGGGTAATTACAGACCTGTCAGTCTTACCTCTGCTGTGACTAAACTGATGAAGATACTAGTCAAAATGGATTCCGTGGACTACCTGGAGAGAAATGCACTCCAGGATAGTACAGAGCACAGGTTTGTGGCAGGGAGATTTCAGATTAACCCAACAGTATTTTCTGACTGGGTAATGAGGATAGTGGATAAGGAGCATGCTATGGATTTACTCTAACTTAGATTTCAAAGCTTTTGACTTGATGCCTCTCAGAAGGCTGCTGAAAAAGCTAGAAGATCTGGATACAGCAAAGGACACAGATGGGTGGGAAATGGGTTGGAAGGGAGACAGCAGAAGGCTGTAGTAAATGGAGCGAAATCCAGAGAGATGGAGGTAACCAGTGGGGTGCCACAGGGATCGGTCCTGGGTCCAGTCCCTTTCAATATGTTCCTCAGCAACATAGGAGAAGGAATTCAGAGCAAGATGTGCCTCCTCTTCGCTGAGGATACTAAGCTCTATGGTAGGGCAGACAGCACGGCGGGGATTAGGGAGATTCAGAGGGACTTGAAAGGGGTAGAAAGGTGGTCCAAGGTTTGGCAGTTGAAATTCAATGCCAGAAAGTGTAAGGTGGTGCCCATAAGGAACAAGAGCCCTAGGAAAGAGTACTGGACAAGAGAGGTAAAACTGGGCACTACTTCTGAGGAAAACAGACCTAGGAGTCATAATTAGTGTGTCCCTTAAACAATTAAGGCAGTGTAACAAGGCCTACAGCAAGGACAAACAGGATGCTAGGGCATATTATGAAGGGATACTGACAGCAGAAGGAAGGAGTTAATACTACCTCTATAGATCACTGGGCAGGCTGCACCTGGACCACGGTGCCCAGTTCTAGAATAGTCACCTGAGGAAACATAAGGACTGGCTGGAGACAGTGCAGTGTAGGGTAACTAGCCAAGCTGACAGGGGCCATGTGGTGGATGTCCTGTACCTAGACTTCAGTAAGGCCTTTGATTCAGTACCACACGGGAGACTTGGAATCAAGCTACAGGGCACGGGGCGGGAGCAAAACTGGTGGGGTGGGTGGAGAACTGGCTAAAAGACAGGCAGCAGAGGGTGGTGGTAGGTGGGGAATACTCATTCCCTAAGCCTGTGACAAGTGGTGTTCCACAGGGTTCGGCTTTGGGTCCAGTGCTGTTTGGCATTATTTACTGCAGACATCTCTGAGGGTATCAGCAGCAAAATCAGCCTACCTGCGGATGACACTAAGATGGGAGCGGTGGTGGATGTGGCAGGGGCTATTGAATGATCTGGCAGATGGGGTTCAACCCCAAAAATTGCAAGGTGCTGCACTTCGGAACAAAAAGTCCAAGGAGAAGCTACCAGGGGGCGGGGGGTGCAGCTGGAGCTAACAGAAGAGAAGGATCTGGGGGTGCTTCATCACAGGAGCAATGAACAATTCCGCACAATGCAGAAAGGCAGCAGCAATGGCCAACAAAATGCTGGGGTGCACTGCAAGGGGAATTACCTCGAGAAGAAAGGAGGTTATTCTACCATTGTACAGATCGTTGGTTAGACCCCACCTGGAATACTGCGTGCGGTACTGGCGCCAGTACCTACAAAGGGACATTAGGTTGCTGGAGAGGGTGCGGTGCAGGGCAACGAGGATGATTCAGGGCCTGGGGAAATTGCCATATGAGGTCAGACTAAGAGAGTTAAACGTACACACTTGAGGAGAAGAGGGATTGGGGGGATATGATTGAGACTTTCAAAAACATGAAAGGGATAATCAAAATGGACACAGAGGGTCTATTCAGGAGAAGGGAGGGGAGAGACACTAGAAGCCATGACATGAGATTGAAGGGGGTAGATTCAGGAGCAAGGTGAGGAGGCATTTCTTTATGGAGAGGGGGGTGGCAAACTGGAACGCACTACCAGCTGAAGTGGTGGCATGTACCACAGTGGAATGCTTCAAGAAGGGGTGGGACAGGGCAAAGGGGAAGTTAAGGGAAGGGGGGTGGAGTGGGGCAGCTGCTGAATAGAGAGCTAGCTGCATTCACAAGCAGCCTAGACAGACCATGATGGCCTTTTGCTGCTGGTAATTTTCATATGTTCGTAGAATAATTCAGTAACAGCAGGGCAAATCTTAAGAGGATCGCTTTAAGGCACTGAACACATACTCACAGAAGGCCAGAAGGGAGATAATGATAGAGACCTTCATTGTTCCAGAAGGAATGAACAGGGTAAACTACAAGGAACTATTTAGCAGGAGTAGCAGATTAAGAACATAGGGGCATGAGTAGAAACCGTTGGCAACTGGGGTGGGTTCAGGAAGGATGAGAGAAAGTTTCATTTTACACAAAGGGTGCTTGAGCCATGAAACATTCTGTCAGTTGATGTGGTGGGTGCCAAAACCATTAATAATTTCAAGTACAGCGTGAGGGCCTTAGTGGTTGATTAGGGTGGGGACAGTAGGGCAGGGAGCAAGGGGTGATAGTGTTGTCTAGAACACCGTACAGAAAAAAGGTCTCTGGGTTTGATAGGATGTCATGGGCAGACTGGATGGACCAATGATCTTTTTCTGCAGGCACACTAAGTTTCTCTGTTACCTGGGACAGCATATAGATCCAGAACCCTAACAAATTCTCGCTTCCCCTCTCTGTACACAACCTGCCAACAGTATTGTCCATCAAGAAATATTTCAAGCGCCTCCCATGCCAATGTTTCAACCCTCCCTAATTCCAGATACCATCGCATCGCGGAGCAAACATACAGATTACTCACCTGTAACAGGAGTTCTAGGAGTGGTATATGTTGTTCATCCACACTTTGTGGCAGGTTCCTTGCCGCTTTAATAGTTGCCGGAAAGTCTTCAAGCTGGCTCTTCCCACCCATCACGGTGGTAAGACCCTCGGCTCTGCCCCATGACGCCAGATCTAGCCCGCTGGAAGCCAGGTTGCACGCTGAAGCCGGGGAGGTCGTGTGGATGAACAACATATACCACTCCCAGAACAACTGTTACAGGTGAGTAACCTGTATTTCTAGGGACGTGAATATGTTGTTCAATCCACACTTTGTGGCAGACTCCTAGCAGTTCTCCAGGAGGAGGGAGGCAAGGCGCACACCACCTACTTAGGGAATAAGGATGGGAGAACAGAGGTCCCAAAACCAGCATCCCGGCGTGACTCAAGGTCAATGTGGTAATGGGAAATGAAGGTGTGTGCTGACTTCCCGGTAGCAGCCCTGCAGATTTCCTGGAGAGGGACGTCCCTAGAAGCATCCACCGAAGCAGCGGTATGGCGGGTAGAATGAGCTCTTATCCCTTTGAGAGGCTTCATGCCTGCCAACCTATAGCAGAGATCTATGCAGGAGGTGACCCACCTGCCTATCATCCACTTGGCTGCAGGTCTGCCAGGTGCGGCTTCAGCGCAGGTGACAAACAGCTGGCGAACCTCTCCCCGAACTTTAGCCGTTCGCTCCTTATAATAAGAGAGCGCTATTCTAGGGTTCAATGTATGGAGCCTATATTCGGCCTCCGAGATGCGACTGGGGTAGAACACCGGCAGAATCAACACCTGGTTAAAGTGAAACTGACACCACCTTCGGAAGGAATTTCGGGTGGCGGCGAAGGACAAGCTTGTCCCTGTAGAAGACCAGATAAGGAGACTCAATGGAAAGCGCCGGAGCTCACCCATCTTTCTGGCTGACGTGATAGCCATCAAGAAGGCAGTCTTCCACGACAGGTGAGAGATGTCACACCTGTGCATCGGTTCGAATGGCTTGCCCATGAGCTTAGCCAATACCAGCAGTAGATCCCACGGAGGTGGAGGTTCTTGCACCGGAGGGATATGTGATCAAGGCCTTTGAAAAAGCGCCTGATCACCTTCTCCTGCGCCACCGACTGCTTGCCGCCCGCGCCCCGGGTAAGCAGAGATGGCTGCCAGGTGCACCTTAAGGGTCGTTGACCGAAGCCCTAGCTGAGAAAGGGACCACAGGTAGTCCAGAATGCTAGCCAAGGAACAGAAAGAAGGGTCCAACCCCTTGTCCTGACACCAAATGGAGAATCTCTTCCATTTGAAGGCATAGCATTTTCTGGTCGACTCCTTATGGGACACCTCAACGACGCTGAGGACCTTGTCGGAAAGACCCAAGGTCTGGAACCCTAGCCGCTCAGGAACCAGGCCGTCAGGTGCAGGGATTGAAGGTCCGGATTGAGAACCTACCCCTTGTCGACTGAGAGCAGGTCCGGGCAGGCTGGAAGCCGCCTCGGGAGCCTGGAGCTGAGGCTGAGGAGATCTGGGTATCAGAACTGGCGGGGCCAGTCTGGGGCTACCAGAATCACCTGCACCTTGTCCCTCTTTGCCTTGAGGAGCACCTTGTGGATCAAGGGAAATGGAGGGAAGGCGCAGAAGAGGGCCGGGGTCCACAGCCTCGAGAAGGCATTCCCCTGCAGCAAGCCCTGCTGAGGGGGGCAGGCATGAAATAGCCTCAACTTCGCATTCTCCCTGGAGGCGAACAGGTCCACCTGAGGGTAGCCCCAATGGGAGAACAGATCTTGTACTACCTCCGACAGGAAAGACCACTTGAGAGAAGCAGCGCCTATCCGGCTGAGGGCAACGGCCAGACTGCTGGAGGCTCCTGCCACATGGATGGCTAGGAGATCCGCCTCCAGGCTGAGCACGAGAGACCAGATGCGGAGAGCCTCCTTGCACAGAGGCAAGGAGTGCATCCCGCCCTGATGGCTGAGATAGTACATGGTCGTGGTGTTGTTCGTCTGGACCTGAACCACCTGACCCCGTACAAACGGAGCAAAGGCGGTGAGGGCTAGTCGAACTGCTCGAAGCTCCAGCAGGTTGATGTGGCATCGAGACTCCTGAGGGGACCAGAGGCCGTGGGGTCTGAGCTCCCCCAGATGGGCACCCCAACCCATCAGAAAGGCATCGGTCATTAGAGAGACCATCTGCTCAGGGCAGACGAACAGGATACCCTCCTGCAGATGAGCTGAGACGAGTCACCACTGCAGGCCATTCCACATCTCCTGGGTCACTGTCACCTGCTGGTCCAGAGGACCGGAGCGTTGTGACCACTGGCTGGCCAGCCCTCATTGCAGGGGACACATATGCCAGCGGGCCCAACAGACCACGGTGGTGCAGGCCACCATGAGGTCCAGGAGGTGCTGGAAGTCCCGGGCAGGGCGCAATTGCCCAACCAGAAATAAATGACGGGGCAAAGGAGGAAAGGACCTTGGCCCTGTCCGCCGGGAGCCGGGCTCTGGCTCGAAGAGCGAGCTCTGCCCCGATGAACTGAATCACCTGCGATGGCACGAGTTCCGATTTGGCCTCGTTGATAAGGAGGCCAAATCTGAGAGCAGACCTGGAGGGCCAGATCCCTGGACTGCTCCACCTCCAACTTGGAGGGGGCTGCAATCAGCCAGTCATCCAGGTAAGGGTACACCCGGACCCTTCGGTGCCGCAGGAATGCTGTCAACACTGCCATGCATTTGGTGAAGACCCTGGGAGCTGGAGAGAGGCCGAAGGGCATAGCCCGGAACTCAGAGAGATCCCTCTGCTCTGAAGCGGAGGAATTGCTGATAAGACAGATTGACTGGGACGTGAAAGAACGCATCCTGAAGGTCCAGAGAACAGACCTACATGCCTGGTTCCAAGGATGGAATGATCTGAGCCAGAGTGACCATCCTGAAGGTGCGAGGCCTTAGGAACTTGTTCAGGTTGTGCAGGTCGAGAATGGGGCGCCAGCCCCCCGTCCGTTTTGGGACCAGGAAGTACCTGGACACAAACCCTGGGTCTGGAGGAGGGTCTGCCACCTCTCTGATCACCTCCTTCTGGAGAAACAAGGCAGTGTCAGCTCTACGAGCTGACAGAGAGGCTGCGGAACCCATAGCCTCCCAGTGGGGAGACGGCTCGATAGGGAGGGAACTGCTCGAATTCCAGAGGCAGACCCCTGCCGACCACTTCTAACACCCAGCGGTCCGTGGTGATAGCAGACCAGGTGGAAAGAAAGTGGCGAAGCCGCCCCCCACGGAGGGAACCCGAGGAGGAGTGACTAGGTTGGGGGCGACCCAACCCGTCACTGGGCAGTCTTGGAGGAAGAGCCCGCTGAGGGACCTCCTGGACCCTTGCCTCCAGGCTTCCTACTAGAGGAAGCAGCAGACTTGGCCTTAGGGCGCCAAGTGTGAGCCTGCTGGCCCTGATGCTGGTGTTGCTGGGCTGGACGTGCCACAGGAGCGGAAGGGCGAAAGGGCTTACGCTGCTGCGGGCAGCCTTTGTTCTTCTGGGCAGACGTGACAGAGTCCAAGGTGGCACTGGACTTCTCGATTCTCTGGAGATGGCCTTCCACTCCGGGCCCGAACGAGTCGGTGCCCAGGAAGGGAATGTCTACAAGCTTGTGCTGGGTGTCCGCCGTGAAGGTGGAGATCCACAGCCAAGCTCTGCGGCGCATGGCGACTGCGGCCGCTACTGACCGAGCACAAGAGTCACCAATGTCCAATGAAGTTTGGAGCTGTTTAGCCACCGCCCTTCCCTGATTCCACACCTGCTTGACCGTCGTCTGAAGGTCAGCCGGGAGATGAGGAATCACCTCATCCAGGGAGCCCATAAGGGCGTGTGAGAAATGTGCCATCAGAACGGCCAAGCTAGCCTGACGAAGGTCTAGGGAGGAAGCAGCGTAAACCTTCTGCCCCGAGTAATCCAACTTTTTGGATTCCTTATTGGGCGGTTTGTCCACGTCTCGCGCATTCCCGGAACGCCGGAACACACAGGTTACTCACCTGTAACCGGAGTTCTAGGAATGGTATATGTTGTTCATCCACACTGTCTTGCAGGTTCCTTGCCGCTTTAAATCTTGCCGGAAGGTCTCAAGCTGGCTCCTCCCACCCACCCGGGTGGTAAAACTCTCGGCTCCGCCCCATGACGCCAGATCTAGCCCGCTGGAAGTCAGGTTGTGCGTCGGAGCCGGGGAGGTCGGGTGGGTTGTGTGGATGAACAACATATACCATTCCTAGAAATCCTGTTACAGGTGAGTAACCTGTATTTCTAGGGACATGGATATGTTGTTCATCCACACTGTCTGGCAGACTCCTAGCAGTTCTCCGGGAGGAGGGAGGCAAGGCGCACACCCCCTACTTAGGGAATAAAGACTGGAGAACCGAGGCCCCAAAACCAGCATCCCGGCGTGACTCAAGGTCGATGTGGTAGTGGGTGATGAAGGTATGTGCTGACTTCCAGGTAGCAGCCCTGCAGATTTCCTGGATAGGGACATCCTGGAAGCAGCTACCGATGCAGCGGTATGGCGGGTAGAATGAGCTCTTATCCCTCTGGGAGGCTCCATGCCCGCCAACCTACAGCAGAGATCTATGCAGGAGGTGACCCACCTGCCTATCGTCCGCTTGGCTGCAGGTCTGCCAGGTGCGGCTTCAGCGTAGGTGACAAACAGCTGGCGAACCTCTCCCCGAACTTCAGCCGTCCGCTCCTTATAATAAGCGAGCCTTCTAGGGTCCAAAGTATGGAGCCTATATTCGGTCTCCGAGGTGTGATTGGGGTAGAACACCGGCAGAGTCAACACCTGGTTAAGGTGAAACTCCGACACCACCTTCGGAAGGAATTTCGGGTGGGGGCGCAGGACAACCTTGTCCCTGTGGAAGACCAGATAAGGAGACTCGATGGAAAGCGCCTGGAGCTCTCCCATCCTTCTGGCTGACGTGATAGCCACCAAGAAGGCGGTCTTCCACAACAGGTGAGAGATGTCACACCTGTGCATCGGTTCGAATGGCCTGCCCATGAGCTTAGCCAATACCAGCAGTAGATCCCATGGAGGTGGAGGTTCTCGCACCGGAGGGGATATGTGATCAAGGCCTTTGAAAAAGTGCCCGACCACCTTCTCCTGCACAACCGACTGCTTCCCGGCCCGCGGCCGTAAGCAGAGATGGCTGCCAGGTGCACCTTAAGGGTCGTCGACCGAAGCCCTTGCTGAGAAAGGGACAACAGGTAGTCCAGAATGCTTGCCAAGGAACAGGAGGAAGGGTCCAGGCGCTTGCTCTGACACCAAATGGAAAATCTCTTCCATTTGAAGGAGTAGCATTTCCTGGTTGACTCCTTACGGGACGCCTCAACGACGTCAAGGACCTCGTCGGAAAGACCCAAGGCCTGGAACTCTAGCCGCCAGGAACCAGGCCGCCAGGTGCAGAGATTGAAGGTCCGGATGGAATACCTTCCCTGACTGACTGAGATCAGGTCCGGGCGGGCTGGAAGCCGCCTTGGGAGCCTGGAGGCGGAGACTGAGGAGATCTGGATACCAGGAGCAGCTGGGCCAGTCTGGGGCTACCAGAATACCTGCGTCTTGTCCCTCCCTCGCCTTGGAAGCACCTTGTGGATCAAGGGAAATGGGGGAAAGGCGCAGAAGAGGCCTGGGGTCCACGGCCTTGAGAAGGCATCTCCCTGCAGCAAGCCCTGCTGAGGGGGGGCGGAGGGCATGAAACAGTCTCAGCTTCGCATTCTCCCAGGAGGCAAACAGGTCTGCCTGAGGCGTGCCCCAGTGGGAGAAGAGATCTTGTACTACCTCCGGCAGGAGAGACCACTCATGAGACGCAGCCCCTATCTGGCTTAGGGCATCGGCCAGGGTGTTGGAGGCTCCTGCCACGTGAATGGCAAGGAGATCCACCTCCAGGCTGCATACGAGTGACCAAATGCGGAGAGCTTCACAGCACAGAGGCATGGAGCGCGTCCCGCCCTGGCAGTTTAGACAGTACATGGTCGTGGTATTGTCTGTCTGGACCTGAACCACTTGACCCCGTAGAAACGGAGCGAAGGCGATGAGGGCTAGACGAACCGCTCGAAGCTCCAGCAGGTTGATGTGGCATCGGGACTCCCGAGGGGACCAGAGGCCGTGCGCTCTGTGCTCCCCCAGATGGGCACCCCAACCCATCAGAGAGGCATCGGTCGATAGAGAGACTGTCGGCTCGGGCGGACAAACGGATGCCCTCCTGCAGATGTGCCGGAACGGTCCACCACTGGAGAGCGTTCCACATCCCCTGGGTCACTGTCACTAGCTGATCCAATGGATCGAAGCGCTATGACCACTGGCTGGCCAGTCCCCATTGAAGGGGACGCATGTACCAGCGGGCCCAACGGACCACATTGGTGCAGGCCGCCATGATGCCCAGGAAGTCCCGGGCAGGGCGCGATTGCCCAACCTGAAATGATTGGGCAAAGGAGGAAAGAACCTCGGCCCTGTCTGCCAGGAGCTGTGCTCTGGCTCGAAGAGAGTCAAGCTCTGCCCCGATGAAATGTATCACCTGCTTTGGCACGAGTTCCGACTTGGCCTCCTTGATGAGGAGGCCAATCTGACAGCAAACATGGAGGGCCAGATCTCTGGACTGCTCCACCTCCGCTCTGGAGGGGGCTGCAATCAGCCAGTCGTCCAGGTAGGGGTACACCCGAACCCTTCGGCGCCACAGGAATGCTGTCACCACTGCCATGCAGTTGGTGAAGACCCTGGGAGCTAGGGAGAGGCTGAAGGGCATGGCCTGGAACTCGTAAAGGGATCCCTCCGCTCTGAAGCGGAGGAATCTCTGATGAGACGGACGGATTGGGGACGTGAAAGAATGCGTCCCTGGAGGTCCAGGAACAGAACCACACGCCTTGTTCCAAGGATGGGATTATCTGAGCCAGAGTGACCATCCTGAAGGTCCGAGACCTTAGGAACCTGTTCAGGTCATGCAGGTCGAGAATGGGGCGCCAGCCCCCGTCCGTTTTGGGACCAGGAAATACCTGGACACAAACCACGGGTCTGGAGAAGGATCCGCCACTTTCCTGATCACCTCTTTTTCGAGGAGCAGGGCAATATCGGCTCAGCGGGCCGACAGCGAGGCTGCGGACCCCGTGGCCCCCCGAAGGGCGATGGCTCGAAAGGGTGGAGTCTGCTCAACTCCAGAGGCAGGCCCTTTCCTACCACCTCAACACCCAGCGGTCCGTGGTGATAGCGGACCAGGCGAAAGGAAGTGGCGGAGCGTCCCCATGGTGGTAACCCAGGGGAAGTGACGAGGCTGGGGCGACCCCTCAACCAGTCACTGGGCAGGCTTGAGGAGGACCAGCCGAGGGACCTCCTGCCTTACCTCCTGCTTCCTGTTGGAGGAAGCCGGGCTTGGATTTGGGATGCCCGAGCCTGCTGGCCCTGATGCTGCTGCAAGGCCGACGTGTCAGGCAGAAGGACGAAGAGGCTGTGTGCTGCTGACGGCGGCCTTTGTCCTTCTGGGCGGAGGTGACCGAGTCCAGGGTGGCATTGGACTTTTCGATCCGCTGGAGGACCTTCCACCCAGGGCCAGAGGTCAGTCCCCAAGACGGGACATCTGCCAATGCCTGCGTATCCGCCAGAAGGTGGATATCCTCAGCCATGCTCTGCGGCGCATGGCCACTGGCGGCTGCAACCGATCTGGCACAGGAGTCCCTATGTCCAGAGCCGCTTTGCGCTGGTTGCTTCGCCACCGCCTCTACCCTGGTCCCGAACCTGCCGGAAAGTGGTCTGAGGTCGGCCGAGATGAGGGATCACCTCATCCAGGAGCCCATGAGGGCTGGGAAAAGTGTGCCATCAGCACGCCTGCTGGCCTGGCGGAGGCCAAGGGAGGACGCAGCGCACACCTTGGCGCCCGGGTGAGTCCAGCTTTTTGACCCTTGTCGGGGCTTGTCCACGCCTTAGCGCTCCCGAACGCTGAAAACGCTGTCGGTGACCAACCCCTCGGCAGAGGGGTGCTCCGAAAACCCGGGCAAAGAGCCGGTAGGGACCGCATACTTCCTGGCCATCCTGGCCGAGGGCGCAGGACAGGAAGCAGGCCACTGCCAAAGCTCCAAGGCTTGGCCGACAATGGCCTCAGCCACAGGAAAGGCCTCTGTGGGTGAATCCCCTCGGCCCAGTATCTCCGTCAGGGGATACTTGGCCCATCTGGATACGGGCTCAAGCTGCATCCCGGTGGACTCCGAGATGAACCGAAGCAGACCCATGAAGGACGATGGGCTTTCGTCCAGAGACTGGGCCCCGGAGGACTCCAGGTCAACCTGCCTGGAGAACAAGGAGTCGTTGTCGTCGGACTCCGAGGAGTCTGCGAAGAGCTGCCTAGGGCCTAAGCCACCCTCCACCTGCTGAGGACGGTCGGGAGTGAGGGTGACCGACAACCTGTGGGGCAGTCCTTGACCCGACCGAGAGTCCTTGGTCGGTGCCCCCGATTTTGGTTGTGGAGGCGGAGGTTCCACCACGATCGGTGGGGCAGCAGGTTTCAGCCGAACAACCGGCCCAGGCTTGAGCATCTCGACTGCAGTGAGAGGCTGTTTCGGCCGTTCGGGTGACAGCCACTTGATGGCCGGGAAGGGCGTCGGTGTCAACTTGGTCCTGGACAAAAGTAACTGCTGCCACATCAGCTCCTCGTAGCGCCGACGCAATCTGCGCCAGGCCTCCTCATCCGAGGAGGAAGACGAGGACGAGCGGCGCCACTGGGCTTACCTCGAAGCTGAGTCCGAGACCGATGTCGGCCAGATCGGCTGGACCGAGAACCCGGTGTCCGGGAGGGCGTGGCTCTGGGAGGAGCGGAGACACCCGCTTTTCCCTCGGCTCGGACGCCTTAACCGGGGACTGCTGCACCGATGGCGCAGGTAAAGCCTCGGTTTCCACTGGGGGAACCAGCGAAGAAGGGTTGTCGGCTTCACCAGTCGACAATCCGTCTGATGGGTCGAGAAAAATGTCGACCGTGTCGACGGCTATCTCGGCCGGCTGACCTGACAGAGACGCCGTGAAGCCAGCGGCCTTAGCCGCAACCTCGACCGAATTCGACGGTCAGCTGTCCGGGGAAGGGGACCTCTCCCGCTCCCACAAACGCCGACGATGGGACTTACCCTTGGGATCCTTCTTTTTGGATCGAGAGGAATGTCCCGATGGCCCCTCTCCCTTCGTGGAAAGGGAATGACAAAGCTCCTTGAACGAAGCAGAATACGACGTACCCAAAGAGAGCGGGATAAATGCCGCGACCGAGGAGGAGGAAGATGCGGCCTGGGCCGCCTCCTCCTCGAGGGCAGTCATCTGCTCGAGCCGCCGCGGTAATCGCCCAACGGGCCTCTTTCGACATTACCGGCGGGTAGCGCTTCTTGGGGCGCCCAAGCTTCAACCGGGCAGCGCGGTCCTCCAAGACGTTGGCCGAGAACGAACAGCATGACTCGCAGGCCTGTGGGTCGTGTTCTAGGCTGAGGCAGTAGACGTACGTGGAGTGCGGATCCGTCCTGGACGTCTTCTGCCCACAAGGGCACCGCCGAAAACCGGGAGTCAATTTGTCCATCGCAGCCACGATGGAAAAGGAAGACCGAAGTCTTGAGAATTTTAAAACGAGTTTTGGACGAACCGAAGAGTTAGGATCCAGTCTATCACGCACAGCATTAAGGAAAGAACCAGAGCTTAACAGCGGTAAGGAAGATCTGGCGTCATGGGGCGCAGCAGAGAGTTTTACCACCCGGGTGGGTGGGAGGAGCCAGCTTGAAGACCTTCCGGCAAGATTTAAAGCGGCAAGGAACCTGCCAGACAGTGTGGATGAACAACATATCCATGTCCCTAGAAACGCTAATGGTCACTAACACCTCCGCAGAGGGGTGCTCCGAGAAACCAGAGAGTGAACCGGTGGGGACCGTGTACTTTTGAGCCATCCTGGCCGAAGGCGCAGGACAAGATGCTGGCCGCTGCCACAACCCCAGGGCCGGGCCAACAATGGCTTCGACCACCGTAAAGGCCTCCGGAGGGGAATCCCCTCGTTCCATATCTCCGTGAAAGGATACTTGGCCCGTTTCTGAACGGGTTCGAGCTACATCCCAGTAGACTGAGATGAGACTAAGCATACCCAAAAACGAGGATGGTCTCTCGTCCACCGACTGGCCCCCTGCAGACTCCAGGTCAATCGTCCTGGAGAACAGGGAGGAGTCGTCAGACTCAGGAGTCTGCGAACAGCTGCTGAGCGCCTGAGCCACCCTCCACCTGCCGAGGTCGATCAGGAGTGAGGGTGACCGACAACCTATGGGGCAAGCCTGGACTCGACCGAGAATCCTCGGTCGGGGCCCCAGTCTTCGGTTGTGGAGGCGGAGGTTCCACCACAATGGGTGGAGCAGCCGGTTTCAGCCAAACTGGTGCCGGGGGCGGCTCCTCGACTACCACGAGGGGATGTTTCAGCCGCCCTGGTGACAGCCACTTAATGGCCAGAGAAGGCGACGGAGTTGGCTTGTTACCGGTCAGTAAAAGTTGCTGCCACACCAAGTACTCATAGCGCCGACGCAGCTTCCGCCGGAGCTTATCCTCTGAAGAGGACTAGCGGAAACGCCGCCTTCCATGGTGCCAAGACCGCTGATGTCGGCAGGACCGGCTGGACCTGGAAGAGGACCGAGACCTTTGGGGATTCAGAGGGTGGGTCAAAGAGGAAACAGGGGAAACCCGCCCCTCCTTTGGTGTAGGGACCTTAACTGGGGACTTCGGCACAGGAAAGTCCTCAGTAACCACTGGGGGAACCAGTGAAGAAGGGTTGTCTGCTTCTCCAATCGACAAACCGTCTGACGGGTCGAGAAAAATCTCGACTGCGTCGACGGAGGTCTCGGCCAGCTGACCTGACAGGGACACCGTGAAGCCAGTGGCTGCAGCCGCAACCTCGACCTAAGTCGAGAGTCGATGGTCCGGTGAAGGAGATCTCTCCCACTCCCACGAACGTCGACGGTGGGACTTACCTTTAGAGTCCTTCTTTCTGGACCGACTGGAATGTCCCGATGGCCCTTCTCCCTCAGTGGAGAGGGATTGGCAAAGCTCCTTAAAAGAAGCAGTGTAGGAGGAGCCCAAGGAGAGCAGGATAAATGCCACGGCCGAGGAGGAAGAAGCGGCCTGGGCCTCCTCCTCCTTGAGGACGATCAACTGCTCCGCAGAGTCCGCTGCCGCGGACACTGCCCAACGGGCCTCCTTAGACTTGACTGGCGGGTACCTTTTTTGGGGCGCCAAGAAGTAGTCTGGCGGCGCGGTCCTCCAAGACCAAAGCCGAGAAAGACCTGCACAATTCGCAGGCCTGCGAATCGTGTCCAAGCCCCAGGCAGTAGACACATGTGGAGTGCGGATCGGTCCAGGACATCTTCTGCCCACAAGGGCACCGATGGAAGCTGGGAGTCGATTTGTCCATCGCAGCCGCGAGGGAAGACGAAGACCGTAGTCTTGTAAATTTTAAAATTAGTTTCGGAAAATCCGAAGAGTGTGGATCCAGGCCTAAAACACAGAGTGCAAAGGAGGGAACCTGAGCTTCCAAGCGGTAAGGAAGATCTGGTGTCATGGGGCGGAGCTGAGGGTTTTACCACCCGGGTGGGTGGGAGGAGCCAGCCTGAAGACCTTCCTTCAACATTTAAAGTGGCAAGTGTGGATTGAACAACACATCCACGTCCCTAGAACCTCCTATTATCGTGCCATCTCCAGTTCTTATTCCTACCCAGTTGTCCACTATGTGTCACTGTGTCATTCACCTGGCCGCATCTACTTATGCTCGCTCCTCTTTCAAAGCACATCATTGTGATATATAGCTAATGTGTTATTAACTTTGTATATTATTATGTCAGCTGCTAGGCCCTACTACATGTATCTCCTGTAACTGCTGACTATGTTCATGTATGCTTGCTTATCATATGCTGTTCTTCCCATTTGTATTATTTAAATGTCTATTGATTACATGTACTTGTCCCTTACCCCCTGCCCTGGGTCGCACCTGCAAACGACCTTCGGCTCAGTGCGCTTTAACCGGTTATCAACTTTTAAATAAAATAAAGGGGCAGAAGGTAGGTAGACTGACAGTATAACAGAACTTAGAGCAACGAGCTGCGAACAAGTTTGGTTACATCCTAAAGACAATGGCAGGTTCTGCATAGCCTGCAGATACAGGGCAGTAGTTGTGGTGATCAGGGCCGAAGGTGTATTAGCCCTTGGACCTCCTATATGCAATGTACAGGTACATAACTGGTACAAGTAAGGTTTCGAGTACTAGTATCAAAACAAAGGTACTAGTGCAATAAAGGAGTATGGTAAAAGGCAGTTTTTGGAGGATTTTATAAAAACAAATTAGGCTGATGGCTACAAAAATAGAGAGTGGTGGTAAAAAAAAAATAGGGTGGTGCTAAAAAAACAAACAAAACAAAACAAAAAAAATATATAGTGGTGGCCCACTGTGCTAAAGTAATAAATGAGGAACACTGCATGGATTTGATTCCCACAATTACAACTTGCATACTGCGAGACCCTGAGCAAGTCATTTAACCTCCCTGTGCTCCCAGGTTGCCCCTGTAAATGGGTCTTGTGCCCAGCTGGCCTTACCTGGTTACCAAAGAATTAAAATAAAAAGTTTGTATTGCACCAGCGTCCCCATATGCACACTTTTTTTGGTGGCTGGTTTTCTGGAAACTGCTAGGACCTTGTCAGAGAATTCAGAGCCTAGAATTCTAATCTCTCAGAAGCCAATCTTTCAGGTACAGTGACTGAAAAGTCTGGAAATGCCCTTCTCCCCTTGGACTTGGTGAGAAGGTACAACTTGATGGGGAACGGGATGGACTAGAAATTTTTTTTCCATCTACAGCGCTTCTCATGCACACTGCATCCAACACCAAGCAGGATGCTAGTAGTGCAGAGGCTGTGTGTCTGTGGTACATATGCAGCAGCCTTTAAGCGTGCCTACACCACGTGTACAGCTGTACTACATTAGGACCTACATTACTGAGAGGGAGAATGAGAATGCTGACCAACTCTGTAGGGATAACCTTTGCTATGTGTTGAGTGTCTTCGCAGGAGCGGCCTGCAGTTCTCCAGCACAGAAACCACCATTTAGAAGCAGTAACAGGGACTGGTATAGCTCAGTCCTGCTACTGCCATTAGAGTTGCCAGATGTACCTTCCCCTGCACAAGAGGCCTGGGTGTTGGGGGTCAAAAAAGCTAAGTTTGTTTAACTAGCACAGAAAGGATAAAATGATCCCTAGGAAGAATCTCTCAAACTTAAGTCCCATGGCAGATAGCACTTTTTGAATGAAAGTTGTCTACGGAATGCCAGGGTGGCAATAAAAAATGCCAAATGCCCAAAATAGAGAACAAATATAAAAATCCCCTTGTTTGTGCAGCTGATCTCCAAAAAACATCTGAGATAGTGAGAATAGCACTGTACAAATGGACTTTGCAGCAAAGTTGAACACAAACACCCTCTGTTAGGATAGCTAAAGAAAACCTATGCAATTTGTGGAGAACCAGCAACGCAAACAGCCTTTGCGTTTAAAGGGGCACTGTCAGCTTGGCCTGTTCATTTTTATTGTATGCAAGTAGCGTGCCTATTGGCACACACCTATCCAAGACAGAGTCTTCTATGCCCTCATACCTCAGATACTTAATAAAAATTGCCTGTTTTGCAATTTTTTAAAAGAATAGTTGGTTGGTCGGGACGACTGAAACTCACCCATCACCTGGAAGCATTAACTGGACAAGACCGCGTGTCAGCCACAAGCGTGGTCCAAAAATGCAGTTTTGGGACATGTAGTGAAGAAAATCCATTTCATTATGAGCACAGCGAGTCCCCAAATTGCTGTTGGTATGTACCAACAAAAATCGAGCGTCGAGAGTACAGTAATTTACTTTTTTTAAACGGTTCCAAAATCCCACACATGCACAATAGTGACATGAGTTAAGATCCCGCGCATGTGCAAGAACAAGCTGCACTTACGCATGCATGCAAGTTCGGACCCGTTTTAAAAAAGTAAATTACTGCACTCCTGGTGCTCATTTTTTGTTGGTACATAGCAACAGCAGTTCAGGGACTCGCTATGCTCCTAATGAAATGGATTTTCTTCACTACATGTCCCAAAACTGCACTTTTGGACCGTGCTTGTGGCTGACACGCGGTCTTGTCCAGCTAATGCTTCCAGGTGACGGGTGAGTTTCAGTCGTCCCAACCGACCAACTGTTCTTTTAAAAAATAGCAAACCTGGCAATTTTTATTAAGTATCTGAGGTATGAGGGCATAGAAGACTCGGTCTTGGATTAGGTGTGTGCCAAGAGGCACATTACTTGCATACAATAAAAAAACGGGACAGGGAAAGCTGACAGTGCCCCTTTAAACTAAGTATGAAAATGCCTCAACTACGAAGAAACACTGATCTCTGCAGAGCTGCAGAGGAATCTGTATGCAATCAGCATTGTCCAAGAAAAAGTATGTATGTGCAACACCCAAACATGAGAGCGAGTGCGCCCACAACTGCTGTCTAAAAAAATGTGAATGTGCGGGGCTCTTGCGTAAAAAAAAGTGAAAACAAGATAAAAGTGAAGAATAAAATACATCCGTGAAGTCCCCACAAAAAAGTAGTCAGTCACCAAAATAAACTTTCTTAGGGAACACACCATGGGAGGGGAGGAAGAACAGGTTACTCACCTGTAACAGTAGTTCTAGGAGTGGTATATGTTGTTCATCCACACTTCTTTGCATGTCCCTTTCCCTTTTAAATCTTGCCGGAAGTCTTCAAGCTGGTTCCTCCCACCCACCCGGGTGGTATATACCTTGGCTCTGCCCCGTGACGCCAGATCTTAGCTCGCTGGAAGCCAGGTTGTGTGGGTCTGCAGCTGGGGAGGTCGGGTGGGTCCGTGTGGATGAACAACATATACCACTCCTAGAAAGTACAGTTACGTAAGAACTTACCGAAACAGTAGATCTTCAAGAGCAGCTCCTGCAGCAGGCAATAACCATTAAGACTAATGCCGCAGGCATCAGGACCCACCGGAAAACTTCTCAGCCAGCAGTACCCAACAGGGACCACCCTCCAACGCTGGCTCCACCCTGTCAACCATGGTATAAAAAGGGGGTGGACCCAGCTCAACCCCAGTTCCCCAGCCAAGACCCGCGAACGGGCCCTGACAAGAGAAGCAGGCGAAGCCTGAAGATGATGTTCTGTACACCTCATTCGGGGGATGGAGGGTGGGAAAGCAGTGCCTGCTGCAAGAGCTCCTCTCGAAGATCTACTGTTACAGTAAGGTCTTACGTAACTGTACTATCTTACTTCACGTGCGAGCTCTTGCAGCAGGCTATAACCATTAGGACTGAATCCCAAGCAGTCCTGCGCCAAGGAGGTGCCTAACTCCGGGTGGTGGAAGATGGTATGATGCTGGAAACAGCAAGTCAAGACAGAAGTCCCTGAAGGACTGCCAGGCCGAAGCCGGCACGGCGTCTGGATGCAATGTCCAGGCTATAGTGCTTCACAAAGGTGTGCACAGAGTTCCATGTAGCAGCTGCACATGTCTCTGATAGAGACATTCCGCAGAGCGGCAAAGGAAGCAGAGATTCCTCTGGTGAAGTGACCCCTAACTGGTCCTGGAAGGGGTTTATTGTGCTTGTCATAGCAAAATACAATGCAGTGAACAAGCCACTTGGAAATAGTCTGCTTGGACACCGGTTTACGAAGGCCACAAACAGTTGCTCCAATTTATGGTGTGAAGGAGAGCTTCTCCCCTATTAGAGGGAGAAGAAAAATAAACAGGAAAGTCAACCGACTGGTTGAGGGTCAATTCCGAGACCACTTTATGAAAGAACTTAGGATTCGTTCTGAGGGAAACCCTTTCCCCGTGGAAAATTAAATACGGCTCTTTACACAGCAGAGCCTGGAGCTTGGAAACTCTTCGAGTTGAAGTAACAGCAAGTGAAAAACAAACCTTCCAGGAAAGGTAACGCAGCTCACAGTCGGCTGCGGGTTCAAAAAGGGGAAGAGTAAGCTTCTCCAACACAAACAGGAGGTCCCAGGGTGGGACAGGATCCCTAATGAGAGGTCTCATGTGTAAAATCCCCTGTAAAAAGGTGTGGGCCACATCCAATTGGGCTAAGGTTTTGTCCCCCAAAAGCGTGTGTTATGCAGAAATAGCCCACATGTGCACTTTTATGGACGAGTAGCTCAAGCCTTGTTGATATAAAGAGAGGAGATACTGCAATGCTAAGTTCACCGGACAGGTAAGGGGTCCAGACGGTGAGATGACACCCATAAGCAGAAACGCTTCCACTTCATAGCATAAGTGGAACGAGTAGAGGGCTTCTTCGCCAACACGAGGACGTCTGCCACCTCTTGGGAGACCCCATACCTGGACTTTGCACCTTCATGCTTGGCTCCTTCGGACGTAGCAAAGACCTGAAACTGGGATGGACCAGCGAGCCCTGATCCTGGGACAGCAACTGCGAGCATACTGGCAGTGGGACTGGAGGTTCCACGGACAACCGCTGAAGTAGTGGGAACCAAATCTGCCTAAGCCACAGAGGGGCGATTAGAATCATCCGAGCACCGTCGGCCTGTACCTTCAAAACAACTCTCTGAACGAGAGGAAAGGGAGGGAAGGCGTAAAGAAACCTCCCTGCCTAGGGACAACGCGTCTGGCCAGAAAACATCAGGCGCAGCTCTCGCAAACAGAAAACTGGCAGTTTGGCGTTGCGTCGTGACACAAAGAGGTCCAGCTGTGGACGATCCCATCTGTCGAAGAGCTGGTCCGCTACCGACTGCAGTAGCTCCCACTCGTGCGCCTTGGACTGAGACCTGCTTAGGCTGTCGGACAAATCATTTAAGATGCCTGGAATGTGCACTGCGGACAGAGGTGTGCCGCTCCAGCGCCCAGTACCAGACTCATCGCCTCCCTGCACAGGGGGTAGGAGTGAGCGCCCCCTTGCTTGTTGATATACAAGACAACCGCCATGTTGTCCGTCTGAACAAGGAGAGAGCCTGGGACGAGGTCCTCTTGAAAGGCATGCAGCGCATTGAGGACCGCTTGCATTTCCAAGACATTGATGTGGAGGTCGCTCTCCATGGGGGTCCAGATTCCCTGTGTTTGGCGGGCCCCTCGGTGCACCCCCAACCTAAATCCGAGGCATCCATTGTTAGAGTCTGATTTGGGGGCTCTGGATGGAAAGGGACCCCTTTTTCTAGATTTAGAGGGTCCAACCACCAAAGAAGTGTCCTCTTTACTGGCTCTGTGATCCTGACCATGTGGTCTAGGTCATCTGCGCATTGATCCCACTGCACCCTGAGCATCCACTGTGGAATTCTCATGTGTAGGCGGGCTAGAGGAGTGACTGAAATGGCTGCCGCCATGTGCCCAAGAAGTCTGAAGAAGGTCCTGGCCTGGACCTGAGGGGTTACAAGGACCGATTCGGCAATCTCCCGCAAGTGATCGCCCCTCTCTGGGGGTAGAAAAGCCATGCCCTGGACCGAATCCAGGACTGCCCCTATGAAGAAGAGTCTTTGGCTGGGCTCTGGGGAAGATTTCGGAAGGTTCAGGGTGATCCCCAGCTCTCGGAAGAGAATATAGGTGTCTCAGAACCTGAAGAAGGCGCGTCCTTCACGTGCCTCAAGCAGCCAATCGTTGAGGTAAGGGAAGGCACGATGTCCCTGGCACCCTGGAGCCGCAGCTAGTACTGCCAAGCATTTTGTGAAGACTCGAGGAGTGGAGGAGAGGCCGACCGGGAGAACCCAAAATTGATAATGCGTCCCTTGGAAGTGGAACCTCAGGAACTTCCTGATGGGAAGACTCCAGGTGCATGTATGCATCTTACATGTCTAGGGAGCAGAGCCAGTTTCTCTGATGCAGCAGAGGAAGTAGCCCTGGAAAAGTCACCATCTGGAACCTTCTGTATTCTAAATAGTAGTTTCAAGAACTGAGGTCCAGAATGGGACGAAGGTCTTGGTCTTCTTTGGGACACGGAAGAAATGGGAGTAATATCCCCTTTCCTGCTGCTGCAGAGGGACTGGCTCTATTGCCCTTTTCCGCAAGAGTGCCTGATTCTCTCCTTCTATGAGAGGAATGTGAGAAGGAGGAGGATATCTTGAGGACCTTGGTGGGAACCTGGGGGGATCTTGGTGAACTCCAGCGTATGTCCCCTCCTTATGATATCGAAGACCCACTGGTCCGCATTAATAGAGCTCCAGCCCTTCAGGTGAAATGGAGCCGACCAGCACCCCTACTGGCTCCCCTGGAACCTCCTCCAGACGGGGGTTGGAAGAGAGTCATTGGGTGGAGCCAGGAGGGCAGAGAGGCTTGGGAGGACTTGGGGCCACGAAAAGGAGCGCTTCCAGGCTGCTGGCTCTCCTTCTAAAGCCACCTCTCTGGCCTTGTTGGTTGCACAGGCTTGGGCACCTGAGGGCTTCCGAAATGGCAGTTTCTTCGCTTTCCTCTGGTCTCCTCTGTACATCTGACGGACAGACCAGACGAATTTCCCCGACTCCTGGAGACGAGAGATGAGTGACTGTCTCCTGCCCAAACAAGACGGAACCCTGGAACGGGATGTCTCAGATCCCAGGCTGCAGGTCTTAGTGAAAGCCAGAGACTCTCAACCAAGCGTGGCACCGGAGACAGACCCCCAACGTTGCCGCTCTGGCCGTGTCTGCAGTGTCGTATGAGGCACAGAGAACATGCGTGCTTACGTCCGAGCCCGACTTAAAGACATCCAGAATCTCGTCTTTTGTGTGGAGTCTGGCAAGGCATTAACAAGCTCCTGTCCCCTTTCCCAGAGCGCATTCTGGTAAATGTGCCAGGAAAGTAACGGACCTAATGGAACAGGTGGAGGCAGACTAGACCTTCTGCTCACCTGGTCCAAACAGTGAGACTCTGGGTCAGAAGGCTGGGAGCCAAGATGTTTTGGCTGCCTGGACTTATGAGCAGCCGTAATCACAGAAGAGTCTGCTTCAGGGTGCTCTGCCAGGAAAGGCTCATCCCTCGAGGCCCTGTACATCCTATCTGACTTTTTGGGAACCGCAGGAACCGAAGCTGGATGCCTCCAGGTGATTCTGGTAAGATCCTGGAAGGTGTCCACTAAAGGAGGCACCACGAGAGGTTTGGGCTCCTTTTGCCTCAGGTACTTGGCTAGTCAGACACCTGGCCACACACAGACAGCTCCCTCCTGGAGCAGGACAGAAGCGAGCGCCTTACGAGGCAATAGGCTACCCCCAGCAGCTACATCTTTGTGAGGGGTGTTTCTTTTGGATTAGAATTTATGTCTACAGACATCGACTGATACTCTGCACAACAGTTAATGGCTTAGTTCTACTGGTAATGTACGCTAATTGCAAAGGTTGCTTTTAGACTGGGAGGCCTCTCATTCTAGCGACTCCATATTCTGTTCTGGGGCACTACTGTTATGGGATTTAGACGCTGTAAAGTGGGGCACTCAAGACTAGTACTGTGCATGTTTACTCCGTTTCTGGGCAATGCTGCGAACTGCATATCTGTGCTAACATTGCTTGTACTATCACACTGTTTGCTGGGTTTTCTGATCAGTTGTGGTGCTTGCCTACCTGTTTCAGCGTCGTCGGTGGTGGATATCACCATCTTCCCTTATTTCCGCACATGCGCACTGCAGTACTGGAATCGGGACATAGCCCAACAGTACGTGCATGCGCAGTCAGGAGCAGGCCTCCACAAAACAGCTCCCACTGCATACTAATGCGATCCTTTGTTCCTCTCATCCCATATAGGCCTCAACCAGTCCCCCTTCCTCACTCGGATGCCTGGCCACAAAGACAGCTCCCTCCTGGAGCAGGACAGAAGAGAGCGCCTTAAGAGGCAATAGGCTACCTCTAGCAGGTACATCTTTGTGAGGGGTGTTAGCCCGTCGACACGCTGCGTGTCGACTGCCCCACCCACCCTTTCACCCAAGCTCGACCCTCAATTTATTCACCTTTTCCTGCCACGTGACTTCCTGTATTGTCAGAAACTAAGTCCCCACTTTCCCACTTGCAGCTTATACTCTCCAGCCACCGGGGGGAAACTCCCTCACTGTCTTAGCCAACCTTTCTACACATCCCCTGCCTCTATTACTTGCAGGCACTCTGTCCACACAGCCACTCTATTGCTCAGTTTCCTGCCTAGTACCTCACACCCCCTTGCCACCTTATCCTACCTCCCTTCTCTCCCCCTCCTCCTCTCCTCTGTCCACCCCCCATCTCCCCCCAACTTAATTTACCCAGAACTGCCACTAGGAGTCGCTGTTTCACCCCCTCTAAGCACCTTTCTCCAGCTACTCACTGCCCACTTACCAATCCCACCAGCCTCTCTACCAAGGTCCCTCAACCCCCTCCCCACCCCAGGTCTTGAACCTGGTACCCTGGCCCCAAAGGCAGCAGCCCTACCACTACTCCATAGTGGCAGCCACCCTCACTAAAGGTCAGTTACCCCCCTTATACCCCAAACAGGAATTAACAATGGGTACCATGGCTATCACTATCAGCCTACTCTTAGTTGCCTTTCTTGCCCAGCCCATGTCTCATCCTACTCCCATGCCCCCCACTCTGAGCACCATCCCCTGCTACCACCCCACAACTGAACCCCCGCCACCCCATTACTCCTCCGCACCCACCACCAAATAACCCTCCATTCCCCCAATTCATCATTAGGACACCCTGGACCCACCCTTTCCTTGTCATATCTACCTTCCGCTCCCTGCCCATCCCCTGCACCCCATACAGTAGGGCCTTGCATCAGTACCTAGCCAAGGGCACTAGTCGCCACAGTTCTCTCATCAGACTCATCTCCCTACTACTTCTGCTCTCTGGAAACGTTCACCCCAACCCTGGGCCACTGGCAACTAATCACTCCACACCCCTCACAGGTGCTAGCCTCCGCATAGCTTCCATGAATATTTGCAGCCTCCCAAAGAAATCTGCCGTGCTCCAGTGCTGGGTTGTGTAACACAGACCAGATATCTTAGCACTAGTCGAGACCTGGCTCTCCAATAAAATGCCAGACTATCATCTCCCTCCCGGGCTACACACTGTTCAGAGAGGACCATATAGGCAAAGAGGTGGCGGGTGCGGAGACTTTCTGCGCGACACCCTCTTTGACCACGCACTCCCAGACCCAAACTCAGTCATAGCGCCCAAGCCCTCACCCTTAAGGTCACCCTGGACCCTGCCAGAGCCCCCCCATCTTCCTCATTGTCGCCTACAAATCTCTCCCCGAGGGACCAGGGTCACACTGTCTAATCCCTCATCGATAACCTCACCACACTCCCACACAAGGCAGAGCAGCTTATCTTAGGTGACCTCAACATCAATTGGCTGGGTACCCCTGCCTCCAACATCAGGGACTCCTTTCCTACTCTAGATACTGTACTACCCAGCTAGTTACCTCACCCACTAGATTTAACCAGTCAAGTGGCTCCAGCACTCTCTTTGATGTAATTTTGTCCAACCGCCCCCACAAAATCAGTGATATCAATGTACTGCCAGACTCACTTAGTGACTACTCTCCTGTCCTATGTCACTGGTCATCCCCCATACCGAAACAAATGCCCCAGATCACTTCCCGCCTGCGCCTTAGCTCGGTCCTTCCCAACCACTTCTTTGACCCTATCCCAGGCACCCCCGGATCGCCCATTCTACCGCACCATATCCCCTCTTGAAGCTAGACCTCATCTACGAAAAGCCCTAGCCAGCATAACCCCAGCTATGATCCCCTGACTCCAGGATCCTCTGATTAGTCTTGGACACCGTGCTTATCCCACTAACCGACCTCCTAAACTGGTCACTATGTCTGGGCCAGTTCCCTAGTGCCTGGAAAACTGCTGAAATCATCCCAATCCATAAGAGTGGGGATAAGACCTCCCCTAGTAATTTCAGGCCCATCTCCATTCTCCCCCCGCTCTCCAAATCACTTGGGGAAAAAAAAAAAAAAAAAAACAGTGGCCTCACAGCTCTCCAAGTACCTAGCCAATTTCGACCTGTTGAGTCCAGAACAACATGGTTTCCCACCTGAGCACGGCACCACTACAGCCCTCCTGAAATTCTCCCACCTCCTCCATTCGGTTCTTGACTCTGTCCAAGGCTTTTGACACTGTCACCCCCCCCACCCCGACTTGACTCCCTCCATCAACTTGGCTTCTCCCATGGCCCCCTTGCTTGGTTCATTAGTTACCCCTCCAACCGATCCTGGTGTGTAAAGGTTAATGGTACCCTATCCAACTTCCAGTCTGTTTGCTCTGGGGTCCCCCAGTGTTCCATCCTGGGCCCTGTTCAGCATCTTTTTCAACACTCTCCCCAGCGCCTGCTCTGGCAGTATACTCCTCTATGCTGATGATGCTGTCCTCACTGCCTCCCATCCTGACCCCACATCACTGCAGGAATCCCTACAACTTACATTTAGCCAAGCTGAAAAGTGGTTCCTCGATCACCGGCTGGTCATTACCCTCAAGAAGACAAAATCCATGCTCTTTTCTCACCACCAGAACAAGGTCAAAAATACTCCCCTCCACATTCTCCCCAGTAACCCACACCCTCTCGAACAGGTGTCATCCTACAAATACCTGGGCATGACCTCTGACTCAGCACTTACCTTCCACACCCACATCAATACCTTGTCCTCTGCTATAAATTCTCGGATTGGTCTCCTCTACCGACATAAAGCTTGTCTCCCCCCAAACCACCCTCTTTATGGCCATCAACTCCTCTGTCTTGTCCTTAGTAGACTACGGCATACCTGTTTATGCCACGGCTGACAACTTCGCCCTCACTAAAATTTAGACCTCAATTAATAAGGTATGCAGGCTCCTGACTGGCGCACCCCATCGGACTCATACCTACCTGCTTTATTCAACCGCCAACCTGCTCACCTTTGACGAATGCCTGCGCTACCAAACCTGCCTACTGGCCAAAAAATTACTGCTAGGTCTATAACCTCCAGGGATCGCTGCATACCTGCAGCGTGCATTCCCAGTTGTTTCCACCCACAGTGCAGTCAAGTCCACCCTCTAGGTGCTCCATACCAAGACCTCGTTAGCCCAAACATGGTTCAACTCCCTCCCCCCTCTCCGTCATGAATCTCACCAAAACTGGCCCCTTCAAAGCTGCCCTCCATAATTTCCTCTTAGATGCCCGAAGCTGTAACTGCTGTTAATTTACTGTGATGGCATGTTATTCGCACGTCACTCTTCTAGCCATTGGACTGCTATTCTACATACCTGCTGACAATGTCCTCTGGACTGCTGTTCTATAGAATTATTAACTACTGTATGCAACATTGTCTATTGATCTTTGCGGTAATGTGCTCTTATTGTTATATGTATCTTGCACCTGTATGTTACCTCTGTGTACCTCACGCTGTTTTTTCTTGTCTGCCCTCACAGCGACGAGGTGCCTTTGTAAATGAGTCAAATAACAAGGTGAAAGAGTCTAACATGTTTAAATATAAGAAAAATAGCAGGACAAGAGGACACAGCATGAGATTAGAGGGAGGCCGATTAAGGGGAATGTGAGGAAATTCTTTTTCACAGAAAGGGTGGTAGATGCATGGAATGGCTTACCACAAGAAGTGGTGGCTATGAATACAGTGCAGGGCTTCAAACAGGCATGGGATAGGCATAAGGGAGCAATACAAATGACTATGAATAGATAGGTCACTGACAGAGCAAAGGCCGATGGTACATTTATAAGGTAGAAAAAGAAATGGGCAGACTGGATGGGCCTTGCGGTCCTTATCTGCCGTCAACTTCTATGTTTCTATAGTCCTTGACTCAAAGATTGTAAATCTGATTCTTAAATAAACAAATAAATAAATAAAATAACTAACTAACTAGTCAACAGCGTTCCGGATCCAGGTCCTCCGTATCCCATTCACTGGAGGCCTGGATGTGCCTCATGACATCCATAAAGGTTGGATCATCAGGAGGCGAGCAGGGTTGGTCCTTTTCTCCTGGGGAACCCCCGCTCCCCGAGAGGGAAGAGGATGACCGGCTACTGGGTGAAAAGTAGCTGGACCGGTCCCTAGGACTGGCCCTGCTCGAACCTCGGGAGCAGGCCTGCCCATAGGAACGGGAACGACTCCTGGAGTGAGACCTGAACTGGCGTCGGCTACCTGACCTCGGTGAGGGCCGGCGTCTGTCTGAAGACAGAGATCGGAAATGGACCCTGGAGGATAAGCGAGGCAGTGGCCTCTTGGGGGTCTTCTTGGGCGAAGGCGTGGGGACACCCTCAGGTCGTGGTTTGCCTGCTGGGTCCAGAACCGGTGTGAGGCCGGGTGGGGTGGGGGTCCGTTTGGATTGACCCCACAAAAGGAGAAAAGTTCCTGGAGCTTCCTTCAAAACACAGAGGCCACCATCCCCGGAAACGGGACTATGGGATCTGAAATGTCCGTCAGCCCGAGGGGGAGCCTCCTAGAGAGCCTCGTGGGAAGCAGGACCTGGGAGACACAGACGCTGCCCTTCTTTGGTAGAGTCAATCTCCTTTGACCCTTTACCAGCGTGGTACCGGGACAGATGACAGTTTCTTGTGGCGGGGGCCAGGCTGGGATGTCTCCGACTCCAGAGGCTTACCTTTATCGGTCGAAGCCAGGACCTTGGAGGGCAGGGCGGAAGCGTGTGCCCTGGAGTTCTTAGGGGTGACCCTGAGCGGCCTCATCTTAGGCCTAGCAGGTTTCTCCCCTGACGTACCTGCTTTAGCCTGGGCCTTTTAGGCAGTAGCGGAATCTTTTTTGGAGTGATGCTCTCCAGAGCCAGCGGAAGAGCGGAGCTTTTTGGAGGAGGACCGAGAACGAGACCGGGACCTAGATCGGTGGCGGAACAGACTACGGTCCTTGTCCCAGGAGCACCTGGACTTGTGCTTGTCCTTCTCCCCAGAGGTGTGCAGGAAGTCCACCTTCTGTTCCAAAAGGAACGCCTTTAGAGCCTTCAAATGGAGGATCCTAGTCCTGCTTGTGAAGCCCTGACAGGTGGAACAGGCCACGGTGTCGTGGTTAGGTCCCAGGCAGAAGACACACTTAGTGTGGCCATCTTTCGATGGTATCTGGCGACCGCAACTGCACTTGTTCCTATGAGGCCCAGAGGATGAGACCGATGACTGGGACGACATGAGTCAATGAAAAACCATCGAACTAGAAAGAAAAAAAGGCGAAAATATTGAAAGATTTTTTGCTGGCAACTGGCCAGGTAAGATCTTCCCCCAACGTGAGCGGGTCGCGGCGGGAAAAGAACTGGGGTGGAGCTGGGTCCACCCCTTTTATACCATGGCTGACGTCTGGGTGGAGCCAATGTTGGGGCCAGTCCCTGCTGGGTACTGCTGGCTGAGAAGTTTTCCGGTGGGTCCCAATGTCTGCAACGTTAGTCCCAATGGTTATAGCCTGCTGAAAGAGCTCCCACTTGAAGCAAGATCTACTGTTACAGGCGAGTAACCTGTTCTTCTAGAATCGTGGGTGTGTTGTTCATTCACACTTCTTGGCAGACTCCTAGCAGTTCTCCAGGAGAAGGGAGGCAAGGCGCACACCCCCTACTTAGGGAATAGAGATTGGAGAACTGAGGTCCCAAAACCACCATCCCGGCGTGACTCAAGGTCAATGTGGTAGTGGGTGAAGGTGTTTGCTGACTTCCAGGTAGCAGCCCGGCAGATTTCCTGGATAGGGATGTTCCTGGAAGCAGCCACCGGTGCAGCAGTATGGTGGGTAGAATGAGCTCTTATCCTTCCGGGAGGCTCCTTGCCCGCCAACTCGTAGCACAGACCTATGCATGATGTGATCCATTTTGCAACAGTCTGCTTCGCTACAGGTCTGCCAGAAGCAGCTTCAGCGTAGGTGACTAACAGCTGGCGAACCACTCCACGAATTTCCGCTATCCTCTCCTTATAATAGGAGAGAGCACGTCTCAGGTCCAAAGTATGGAGCCTGTACTCGGCCTCCGAGGTGCAATCAGGGTAGTATACTGGCAGAGTCAACACCTGGTTAAGGTGAAACTCTAACACCACTTTCGGAAGGAATTTCGGGTGGGGGCGCAGGACAACTTTGTCCTTGTGCAAGACCACATAAGGGGAGTTCACCGAAAGTGCCTGGAGCTCCCCTGTCCTTCTGGCTGATGTGATAGCCACCAAGAAGGCCGTCTTCCACAAGTGTGACAACTCACACTTGTGCATGGGTTCGAACTGGTTGCCAGTGAGCTTTGCCAGTACCAGCATTAGATCCCACGGAGGTGGAGCATAACGCACTGGAGGGGATATGTGATCCAGGCATTTGAAAAAGCACCCGACCACCGACTCCTGCGCCAATGTCGGCTGACTGACCCGCGGTGTGTAGACATCTTCGGAAAGACCCAGAGCCTGGAACTCAAGCCACTCAGGTACCAGGTTGTGAGATGCAGTGATTGAAGGTCCTGATGGAATACCTTCCCCTGGTTCAGAGATATCAAGTCTGGGTGTGTACAAAGCCGCTCTGGGGGTCTGCAGCTGAAGTTGAGGAGATCTGGATACCAGAACTGGCGCGGCCAGTCTGGGGCTACCAGAATCCCCTTCGCCTTGTCCCTCCTCACCTTGAGTAACACCTTGTGGATCAAGGGAAATGGAGGGAAGGCGTAGAGGAGGCCTGGGGTCCACGGCCTCGAGAAGGTACCCCCCTGCAACGAGCCCTGCTGAGGGGGGAGGGCAGGCATTAAACAGTCTTAGCTTGGTGTTTTCCTTGGAGGCAAACAGGTCCACCATCGGTTTGCCCCAACAGAAGAACAGGCTGTATGCTACCGCTGGCTGAAGAGATCACTCGTGGGATGTCTGGCCTATGCAGCTGAGAGCATCCGCCAGCTGGTCGAGGCTCCTGACACATGGATGGCTAGGAGATCTGCCTCCAACCGGCTTAAGAGGGTCCAGATATGGAGTGTCTCCTTGCATAGCAGGCAGGAGTGCGGGCCGCCCTGTTTGCTGTGGTAGTACCTGGTCATGGTATTGTCCGTCTGGACTTGAACCACTTGACCCTGGAGCTGAGGAGCGAAAGCTGATAGTGCCAGTCTGACTGCTCTGAGCTCTAACAGGTTGATGTGGCATCAGGACTCCTTGGGGGTCCAGAGCCCGTGGGCCCTGTTGTCCCCCATGTGGGCTCCCCAGCCCATGAGAGAGGCATCAGGCATGAGGACGACCATCGGCTCAGGGCAGACAAACAGGATCCCTTCCTGCAACCGTTCTGGGGTGGTCCACCACTGGAGAGCGTCCCACATCTTCTGGGTTACAGTGACCAGGTGGTCAAAATGACCATGGCACTGAGTCCACTGGGCGGCCAGCTCCCATTGGAGGGGGTGCATGTGCAACCTGGCCCAACGGACCACTGAGGTGCACGCCGCTATGTAACCCAGACCGCGCAGAAAGTCCCGGGCAGGGCGCAAGTGCCCAACCAGAAATGACTGGGCAAAGGAGGAAAGAACCTCCGTCCTGTCCGCCGGGAGCAGAGTTCTGGCTTGACAAGAGTCGGGCTCTGCCCCGATGAAGCCTATCACCTGAGAAGGCAAGAGTTCTGACTTGGCCTCGTTGCTCAGGAGGCCGAGCTGGGAGCAGGTTTGGAGGGCCAGATCCCTGGACCTCTCCACCTCCTGTTGGGTGGAACATGCAAGGAGCCAATCGTTGAGGTAGGGGTAAATTCTGACCCCTTCCCCCGGAGATGGGCCACCACCACTGCAATGCATTTGGTGAAGACCTGTGGGGCCGATGACAGGCCGAATGGCATGGCTTGGAACTCGTACAGGGTCCCTTCGACCCTGAAGCGGAGGAACCACTGATGGGATGGACGGATTGGGATGTGGAAGAATGCGTCCTGCAGATCCAGTGAACAGAACCACATGTTTCGCTCCAAGGATGGTATGATCTGGGACAGAGTGACCATCCGAAAGGTGCATGACCTGAGATACTGAGTCAGGTCATGGAGATCTAGAATGGGGAGCCAGCCCCCTGTCCGCTTGGGCACCAGGAAGTAACTGGAGACAAAGCCTGGGTCTTCTGAAGAATCCGCCACGTGAGCTACTGCCTCCTTCAGGAGGAGCTGAGCAATGTCATCTCGAAGAGCCAACTGGGTGTGTGCAGAAATCCGTTCTTCCCGAGGGGTGTGGGCTCGGCTGGGAGGGTACTGCTCGAATTCTAGAGGCAGTCCCTGACCGACCACTTCGAGAACCCACCTGTCTGTGGTGATAGCGGACTAGACAGAAAGAAAGTGGCAGAGCCAGCCCCCTACGGGAAGACCCAGAGCTGGCGTGACGGGAATGGGGTGGCAACCCCCACCCTGTCACTGAGCAGGCTTGGAAGAGAAGGAAGCTCCAGGACCTAAGCCTCAGTCTCCTCTGCGGGCCTGTTGGGGTCCAGGCTTGGGCCAAGGGCACCAAGCTTGAGCCTGCTGCTGCTGTCCTCCCTGGAAGAAGGACTGCTGAACCGCAGGGGGAAGAGTGCCGAAAAGGGTTCTTTTTCTTCTGCTGGTTCTTGCCCGAAGAACCCTTAGCAGAAGTAGCATCCAAGGTGGCATTGGACTGCTCTATACGCTGAAGGTGACCAGCCGCTCTGGGACCGAATAAGTCTGTGCCTAGGAAGGGCACATCAGCAAGCTTACGCTGAGTATCCGCCGGGTAGGAGGAAAGCCTCAGCCAAGCTCTGCGGCGAGTGGCCACTGCAGCTGCTAGAGAGCGGGCACAGGAATCTCCTATGTCCAGGGCCGTCTTGAGCTGCTGTTTTGCAACAGTACGATCCTGGTCCCGGACTTGCTTGATCATGGTCTGCATGTCCGCTGGGAGATGAGGGAGGACCTCGTCTAATTACCTGAGAAGGACATGAGAGAAGAGTGCCATAATGACAGCCGAGCTGGCCTGACGAAGACCCAGAGAAGAGGCCGCATAGACGCTACGGGCAGAGTGGTCCATATTTTTGGACTCCTTGTCTGGGGTCTGTCAGTGTCGGCCGAACTCCCAGTACACCTGAACAGAGGCGGTCACCAGACTCTCGGCCAAAGGGTGCTCTGTGAACCCGGCAAGGGACCCCATCGGCACCGCGTACTTGTGGGCCATGCAGGCAGATGGTGCTGGGCAGGAAGCAGGACGCTGCCAAAGTTCTAGGGCTGGGCCAACAATGGCCTTGGCCACTGGAAAGGCCTCCGTCGGGGTATCCTCTCTCTTGAGGATATCAGTGAGAGGGTACTCCGCCTTCTTCTGGATGGACTCCAGGGGCATTCCAGTAGAGTCGGAGATGAGGCGGAGGATGCCCTGGAAGGAGGAAGGGCCTTCCTCCAACCCTGCCACGGATGACTCATCATCCCCAGGATGTGAGTGTAGTCCAGTGACGTTAGAGTCCGAAGAATCATGGAATAACAGTCTGCTGCCTAAGTCATGTCCCTCGATGTGCCGAGGGCGATCCGGGGTGACCATAATCGACAGAGAAGGGAAGCAGGGAAGCCTGGTGTCTGGTCAGTGCTTTTTCGAGGGCGCCCCTCCCTCAGGCTGCTTAGGCGGTGGTTCCACCCTAATCGGTGGAGAGACCGGGACAGGCCGAACTGGGATACGGGGCAGCCCCACGGCCGCAGAAACCAATGGCTTCGGTTCCAGAGGGGTTGGCTTCGACCTGGGAGGCGAAAGCCAAGTGATGGCCGGGGTAGGCGGCAGAGCCGGCTTTTGCCCAGACAGAATCAGCTGCTGCCACATGAGGTCTTCATAGCGTCGGAGTTTCCGCAGAAGCCTCTCCTCGTCAGAGGAGGATGAGGACCTGTGGCACTGCCACTTTTTACAGCGTTTATGGTTCTTTCTCAGTCATTTGGCCGAGGGGGTTCTGAACCTCGACTGAGATCAGGGAGGCCGACTCGGTCGATCAGGAGACACCGGGATTGGTGAAACCCAAGGGTCCGGAACTGGGTCCTTGATGGGGACACCAGCAGGCTGGGTCTCCTCATCAGGGAAGACAAGGACCAGAGTCCTTTCCAAGGAGTCATCAGGCTGAGCCGGCAACAAGGGGTCGATTGGGTCGAGAACAATCTCGACCTCGTCGGCTACTTCCTTTGTCCCCTGGCCAGACGGAAGGTTTGTGAAGCCGGCGGCCGAGGAAGCGATACTGACCGAAGTCGAGAGCACGTGTTCCTGTGACTCTGACCTTTCTCAGTCCCAAGAACGTCTTCATCGGGATGAAGACGACTGGTCCTTATCTCTCTTCTGAGAGCGGGAGGAGTGCGAGCCCGGGAGCGCCTTACCCCTGGTGGGGAAAGACTGGCACAACTCCTTGAAGGAGCCCGTAAAGGTGGAGCCAAGGTTCAGCGGAACGAAGAAGCTTCGATTGGCCGAAGCTCGAGCTGCTTCCTCCTCAGATGCTTTAATTTGTTCCAGCTGTTCGGCAGATCCCTCAGCCGCGGAAACCGCCCACCTCGCCTCCTTCGATTTCACTGGTGGGTTCCTTTTCTCCAGTCTTCCCAGCTCCAAACGCGCCTTGCGGTTGTTCAGGACATTGGAATGGAAGGCCAGGCAAAAACCTCACAATGAGGTGTCATGCTGAACACCTAGGCAGTAAATGCACGTTAGGTGGGGATCGGTGCGTGACATCTTCTGGCCGCAGGAGCACCGGCGAAATCCGGGGGATTGTTCCTCCATGGCAGATGCGGCGAAAGCGCAATCCCTAACTCGAATGAGTTTAAGTTTCGGTAAAAATCGACTATTAGAATCCAGGGCCTACGATATGCTTTGAGAGCATGAGGGAATCTTTATCTTCCAACGGAAAGTAAGATCTGGCATCATGGGGCGGAGCAGAGGAGGAGCCAGCCTGAAGACTTCCAGCAAGATTTAAAGTGGAAAGGGACATGCCAAGAAGTGTGGATGAACAACATATCCACGCTCCTAGAAAGAGCGCTTTCCAGGGCAAACAGCACATGTCGCAACTTGCTGCCAGCTCAAAAGGGGGCAAAGTAAGTTTTTCTAAAATAAAATTTAAATTCAGACCAGAGGTTTTAAGTGGAGGATCCCTTTGACAAAGGTTTTTGAGACCTCCAACTGCGCAAGGCTTTTGCCATCCACCGGAAGGAGGTAGGCAGAAACCGCTAAAAGACGGCCTTTCAGGGAGGAATAAAGGAGGCCTAAATCAGACAAGTGCAAGAGGTACTCAAGGACCTGGGGCACCAAGCAAGCAAAGGGGTCCAGGCCCTTTTTCCGTGGCCCAAATGGAGAATCTCTTCCACGTAATGGCATATGTAGATATCTAGTGGACGGTCTTCTTGCCTCCACTAGGACCTGGGTGACTTAAGAGATGACGCCAAATCATGAGACTGCTACGTTCCAAGGTGCCACGCATGCAAGTGGAGAGACTCGAGGCTCGGATGCACCAGGCTGCCCTGCTCCTGTGACAGAAGGTCGTGGAAGAGAGGAAGAGATACTGGGGGTTCCGATGCCAGCTGCTGTAGCAGGGGGAACCAGATCTGCCGAGGCCAGAAGGGAGCTATGAGAATCACGCAAGCGCCTTCTGCCTGAAGCTTAGCAGCAACTTCTGAAGAATTGGAAAGGGAGGGAAGGCACACAGAAACCTCCCTGTTCAACAAAGAGACAGCTCGTCTTGCCAGAAAACACCACGCAAAGGAATGAGCGAGCAAAAGCTGGGTAGTTTTGCGTTGGATGGGGAGGCAAATAGATCCATTTCAGGTCAACCCCACTGATTGAAGAGATCTGTCACTACCTCCGGTTTTAGTTCCCACTCCTGAGCCTGCGCAACAGTGCAGCTGAGGCTATCCGCCAGGAGGTTGTGAACCCCTGGGACATGGACTGCTGTCAGAGACAGGCCGTGCTGGACTGCCCAGTACCACACCCACATCACCTCCCTGCAGGGGGGGTACAATCGGGTGCCTCCCTGTTTATGTAACAGACCATGACAGTGTTGTCGGTCTGGATAAGGAGTGTTCCCAGTTATGAGGGGCTGAAACGCCTGGAGAGCGTACAGCACAGCTCTCATCTCTAGAACGTTTATGTGCAAGTGTTCCTCTTGTGGGGACCATCTCCCTTGAGTGTGATGGTCTCCTAGGTGGGTCCCCAACCTTGATCTGAGGTGTCCGTTTTGAGGGGCATGGAAGGAGATGGGGGATGAAAGGGGGCCCCCCTGAGGAGAGGTTGGACGGCTCCTGCCACCAGAGGAGATCCCGTTTTTTATACTGCTGGAGACCAGGACCCTGTGGTCCAGGTTGTCAGAGTGTTGGTCCCACTGGACTCTGGGGGTCCACTGGGTCATCCTCATGTGTTGTCTGGCTAACGGAACTGTGGGAATGGCCGCCGCCATTAGTCCTAACAGGCGAAAGACAGAGCGTGCTGTGGTCCAACAAGAGGTGAACACAGATGAAGCTTGTTGAATCAGAGTTTCCGCCCTGTCCAAAGGTAAGAAGGCCCTGCCCAGGACAGTATCCAGCACCTCTCCAATGAACTGGAGGTGCTGAGAGGATGAGAGGTGAGATCTGGGATAGTTCACAGTGATGCCAAGCCAGGAAAAGAGGTCCAGGGTGGTGGAGAGAGACTCCATCAGACTGTCCCGAGACGGGGCCGGCAACAGCCAGTCGTCCAGCTATGGGAACACATAAATCCCCTTGCAGCTCAAGGCCGCAGTCACCACTGCCAGGTACTTGGTAAAAACCTGAGGTGCAGAGGAAAGGCCAAAAGGGAGGACCTTGAATTGACAGTGGTTCCCCTGGAAGGTGAACCGAAGGAAACGGCGGTAGGCAGAGAGGACAGGGATATGCAGGAAAGCATCCTACATGTCCAGCGAACAGAGCCAATGGTTCTGTTGGAACAGGGGTAAGAGTCCCTGGAGGGTTAGCATGAGGAACCTCTTGTACTCCACAAAGAGGCTGAGGTCCAGGATGGGCTTCAGATTGCCGTCTTTTTTTGGCACCAGGAAAAAATGGGAGTAATGCCCTCTTCCTGTCTGCCTGAGAGGAACCGGCTCTATGGCTGACTTTTCTAATACAGCCTGGATTTCCTGCTGAATGAGGTGTAGATGGCCTGACTGGTAGTGAGTGTCCGGGGTCTGTCCAGGAACTTGACTTGAGTGCCCTCTTGTGATCAGTTGGAGGACACAAGCATCTGCAGTTATCGTCTACCACCTGTCTAGGTGGACGGCGAACACCCCCCCCCACCACCACTGGAAGAACAGTAGGAGGTGGAGGGGAACCATTCAAGTTACGAGGCGGAGGGGAGGGCAGATTTACTGCCTCCAGCGGCCTTTTGGGCTTTTGCCTGAGGGGGTCTGGGCTCCAGAACCAGCGGTGCCGCGCTTTCCCTGGTGTCTGGTCTGGTTCTATCCATTCCATCTTTTCTGCTGGGGACGAAAAGGCTGCTTGGGTTTTGGGCTAGAGTGGTACATGGAGCAGACATCCTGTAGAAATCTGCCACTCTCCTGTGGCTCTGCAATAATATCCTTTGCGTCGCAGCTGGACAGGATGGAGTCCCTGAAGAGGGCATCCAGGAGAGCGGTTTGGATGTCTTGGCCAGTCCTGCATGACGAAGTCATGCCACACGTCCAAGGCAAACACCCGAAGTGGTGCATCGGGCCACCGAGTCCACTTAGTCATAGGTGGCATGCAATGCGTGGCGGCAGGAAGACTCTAAGTCTCACCTTGTCCAACAGCTTGTTCCTAAGATCAAAATACTATTGAAGTCTGTCTACATATGACTAAACCACAAAAAGACCTTACACTAGGTCAAGTTGAAATAAACTTTAATAACAAAGTTTAAAAGCATCAGGACAGCAGCACCCCTAATCTCACCACGTGACCAACGTTTTGCGTGGCACTCACGCTTTTTCAGCTATGTAGCCCGACTTTAACAGTCTTTTGAGTGTGTGTTTTTCACATCGTTGCTCTGGCTTCAGTTCCTTGAGCAGCCGCCTTTGTAGTTCATTTTTGTTCCCAAATTCCTCATCCAGGATAGACTGTAGCTCTTTCTCTAGGTCGGTCAAGGCCAACTTCTGGAAAGAGATCATGTGGGCCACGTAATTAAGAGACACGATAGTGCAGGTGGAGGAATCGCAGGTGAAGAAAGCACAGACCTTGCGGCCGTATTGGTCCATCTGCTTAGACTCTTTGTCCGGAGGTGAGGCACTCAGATGCTTTAGCTGAGCCAACCTATCACGGGCCACTATGACGACCATCGAATCAGCCTTAGGTTGACTCGTGAGGTGGCAGGCCCCTTCTGGGGGATAATGGGTCCTGTCGCCCTTTTTAGAGACCACAGGAACTGAGGATGACTGTTGGCATGTTGTAGACGTTAGGTCCTCGTGCGGTCCTGTCCAAGGTGGAATGGGTAGGGGGTCCGCATTGGTCAAATCCAGCTGCTCTGCAAGCCTCTTCCTTTTAGGATCCATCTCCTGGGATGCCCAGCCATAAGCCTGCTGGATGGATCTATGGAGCTCCGCAAATGACGGGTCCAGTGGAGATTTGTGAGACTCCTTGTGTTGTGGTTCCAAAGGAGAATGAGGCTCTGAATGAGCCTCAGAGTCGGAGTCAGTATCAGAGTCTGAAGACTCCTGTCTGCTGGGTAGACAGACTATGTCCAGAACCTCCTCCATGATCCCGACGCCCGAGAGGGCCCCAGCTGGATGCCTGCTAGAGTCCCTATCTGACAACAGATGGTCGACTGGGAATGGGCTCTCAGGTACTGACCTGGGGGTCAGGGCAGAAACCACGACTAGATGGGGGTGTCCCAGCTCCTGCAGGAGCTGCAATCTGTAGTCCTACCACCAGGTCGGAATCGTCACCTGTGGTTCCTGCTGAGGAGGAGGAGGAGGTGGTGGCGGACGAGGTGGTGAAGGCTGATAGCCTGGAAAGCCCCGAGAAAGAATATGGGGGAGCCTGGTACCAACCGCGGTAAGGCTGATAATGGTTCCCCTGGTACATATGGCCCGGCATCAGGTACCCTGACGGCACATGTGATGGGTAACCTGGCAATGGCCCCCTGGCGCTGGGTAAAGGAAAGAACTGTGTCGGCAGGAAGCCGGGGTCCGTGCCTGTAGGACCAGCAGAGGCGGGGCAGAGGGACCGCTAGGAATATGTGGGTCCATCGGCAGGCCTGGGGTCCCGGATGGAACCCTGGAAGGACCAGGCGGGGGCTTCAGCACCAGAGTGAAAGATCCAGAGGCCATCCCCAAGTCGAGAGGGACACAGACAGGAGAGTGGCCTGGTGTCAGAGACCTCGGAGGACCAGATGTTTCATCCCAGAAAGGCAAGGGGGGGGGGTAAAGGAATTGAGACCCCCGTTGATAGGCCCGCTGATGAAGTGGGAAGCTAGGAAAGGAGGCTCAACATAGGAGAAGGAATCCCCAAGCCAGAAGCACTCATGTCCTGGAGTTCCAGGGACAACAAAGGGTCGGGCTGAGTCAGAGTCCCGGAAGGGCAAACCCTCACGGGATGAGAGGGTGCCTGGAAGCTGGCTCAGCATGATATCTGGTATGACAGCCAGACCAGATGGTAGAGCTTCAGCCAAGCGGTCATCGGGCAGGCCAGCGACCGACTGATTGACCTCGACCAAGTGGATGTCAGAGGGGCCGGCGTTCGACTTATCGGTTGCGGTCGAGCAGGCAACAGCAGAGCTGGAGTCCGGCTTTTCAACTGAGGCCGTACACCCAGGGGCTGAGCCAGAGAGCGACTTATCAGACTGAGAGCTACAGACAGGCCCCGAAGCAAAATCTTCCTGGGAGGAACACCCCGTCGCCCTCTACAGCAGGAAGAGGTGGTCAGCGACTGATCCGCCAGAGCGGATGAAGACAGGAGGAGGAGTACTCACCGAGGTAGACGCCCCACCTGAAGTAGCGTCGACTGCCTGGCGATGCTCGGTAGAGGGGGACTGGCAGCTCCTGAAGCTTCTTTTCCATTGATGCTAGGCATTTTTTCAGCAGGTGGGCATCGAGGGCTTTCTGGCGCCTAACACACGTGGTGTTGTTGAAGGACTGGCAGATGTCGCAGTCGTCAACTCTGTGTTTGAACATAAGCAGAGGACACAGCGGGAGTGATCGTCCCCGTGTGGAATTTGAGTGCCGCACTGTGAGCACTTCTTGGTTCTGCGTGACTGAGAAGACATGCATTAAAGAAAAAAATAAAAGAACAAGAAATACTTATAAAATGGCGGTCGACTGTAGCAGAGTTCATGACGAGGTTAGACGTATACAGGTAGACGGCGGGCATGGGGACCACCCCCTATATACTGTCACGCTGACATCCCATCATGTGATGCCAGGGGTGGTCCCCCACTATGTATTGCTAGGTAGAAGTTTGCCATGTGGTCCTGACGCCAGAGGGTGCAGTCCAATCTGTGAAGACCCACTGCAGGAAGCCTCTCGAAGTAAGATCAGATGATCAAAAAACAAAACGCAAAACAAAACAAAAATTTACCTGAGGCTCCTGGCTAAGTAAAAAGATGGACCGGGTACAGCACACAGCCTTTTAACACAGCAGTGCCCTATTTTAATCAAAGAACACTGGCAGAGTGGCACTCACACAGACCTTTACAGAAGCTGTAAATGTGGAAAAAGGTGGGCTTCCTAATTTCAAATTTTAAACAGGCACAATTGAATTGGAGAGTACTGCCTGTAGAAACAAACAGCATCTAACTGCTGGAACTGCACAAAGGAGATAAAATATTAGAAACTGTGAAATTTACAAGGCAGACGAGGAGCTCCTCAGATGTGCCACTGTCCCTGAACACACTGGTACAACAGAGTGAAGGACAGGAGGCACTGGAACACTCCCACCAGCAATCTGTTGTTCCCTGAGGGAACATCAGCTCCTATTACTTCTTCCCAACCTGATGATATAATACTGTACCTGTGACATCACAGTTATTCCCATGGCAACAGACTGATGTCACAACAGAGCATTATAAGGTCAAGAAGGAAAATAGTTATAGATGAAATCTGAATGAAGATCTTGTTTTTATGTGAATCACTTTAGTAACAAATAATGGAGAGAAAACCTCCATAGAAGATACATGAAATAAAAGCAGAATTGTGTCTAAATATGTTTCTCAAAGAGGCGTCAGCTGCTCTTTAAAGCTGCACCAGTGAGCCCCCGATCAGGGCAGATGAAACCCATGTGTAAGTAATTTTCACCAACAACGTGGAGCGATACCGAAAGGGACCATTATGTGGTTACTGCATATTTAATGAGAGTCTGATCAGAATAGAAGACATTAATCAGTGTTAGATTATCACAGCATGAGATGGCTCCTTTATTGGTTCACCTCAAGCCAAAGCCATCCGTGAACAGATACTTACATCAATGAGGTATTTCACTCCCTGCTTCTTCAGGTCACTACTGATCTTGGCAGCCAGCAGCACGCAGGCTGCAGAACAGAGTTTACGGTTCTGTTTGTTGAGTTTTCCTGCAGAACGAAGCCGGCGCAAACGAGGGCCATCAGCCAAGAACTCTGGGCTCCAGGTTACATTCCAACACCACGCTTCTCATTTCTCGCCAGGCTGTAGGTACAGACATTTCATTACTCCCAACCTATATATAACTCAAATTTGATGCCCCCACCCCTCTTCCCACCCAGCAAACCCACTCCTTTTATCCCTACAGTACATCAATACTGGAGTTGTAAGTCAAGCTGGCAGTACTACATTACTTCAAGCATAATGCCCTTGCTTTGGCTCCAGAGAACAATGTGGCAGCATACAGTTCCTGAAAGCAACACTATTTAAATGATACATATTTGGTGCAGTGATATTCTGGTTATTAGAATTTTTTCATACTGTTTATAGAGTATAATCAATTTTATCTACAGTATGTCTGTGTACAATCATAAAATTGTTAGGCTACTTTCCTAATGTGGTTTTAAAAGCGACAGGGAACAGTTTTTTTTTTTTTTACCTCTAGATACCCCGTTTTCCTTTTAGTGTATCCAATATTCTGACATGTTTTTGTCCTTTTTTTGCAAAAAATAATCTGTGAATCCCTCTCTCCTCAGCAGCTGCTGCTCTTTCATACTGCCTGAATGTTCCTTGACATTAACAACACTATTCCAGGCCTTTTGGATGAATTGCATGGAATGGTGTAACTGATGTCATGGAATGTCTTAGAAATAGAAGAGCAGTCATCCTGAGTAATTAAAAAAGTTTTCTAAATATTTTTCCAATATGACTGAGCAATTTCTTTCAAAATGTAATGAAAGATTTTAAAAAGTTTAGATCACTAAATATCAACTGTAGAGCACTGTAACAAGTAATGCTCAAGCGAACAGAAAGAAAGGATTCTCATGTGTGAACAGTTTCAGGTTCTGGAACAGGAGGTAGGGATCGGGATTGTTAAGCATAGTGAGGGATCCCTTTGGAAGAAACATTATTATGGTAATTTTTTCTTCAGACCCCAGGAATCACTCACTTATGCTTAACAACTGCAGACTCCAAAAGGGTTCTGCAAGACAGCAGTGCCAGAACTGGCATCCCTTCTGGACTGTATGTCCAGGCAGTAGTGCTTTGTGACAATATATACGGTTTTTCAGGTAGCTGCTTTACAGATTTCCTGCAGGGAAACACTTCCTGATGCTGCCACAGAGGCAGAGGTGCCCCTCGTGGAGTGAGCCCGAAGGTCTTCGGGTGGCATTTTGCCAGCTTTGCCGTAACAGAACTGTATGCAGGAAACTGTCCAATGAGAAACTGCACTCTTGGATGCTAGTTTTCCCCTTCCCCACTTCACCATGGGTAAAAACCGAGTGCTAGTACCCCTTACATCCTTGTGTGGTCCAAGTAACAGCTCGGAGCTCTCTTTACATCCAGACTGTGGAGCTTCTGTTCTCCTGAGCTGGATCTTCTGCTGTGAAAAATACCGCAAGTGTAACCGACTGATTCTGATGGAATTCAGATACCACTTTGGGGAGGAATTTTCTGTTCGTTTTCAAGACTACCTTGTCCCTGTGGAATATGATATCGTTAGGATCTGTGCAGAGGGCTTGCAGCTCGCTCACCCTCCTGGCAGATATCAGCGCCACCAAGAAAACTACTTTCCAGGTGACATACTTCAGAGCAGCAGTTGCCATATGCTCAAAAGCAGCCTCATCAGTTGGGCAATACACAGATTTCGGTCCCATGCAGGGACATAATCCCTTACAAGAAGGTACAGGTGATTAAGGCCTTTAAAAAAATGTTCAAAAATAGGTCAAGAGGCCATTTCACCTGGCTTTACCAGCTGAGGCATATGCTGACACTGCTGCCCAATGAACCTTCAGGGTTGAGAGTGAGGCCCCAGGGACTGTAGGTGGACTAGGTAGTCCAGAACTGAAGCCAGACTCACCCACAATGGACTGAGCTGTCTAGATGAATACCAGGTAGAAAATATTTTCCACTCTGAGGCATAGGTTTTCCTTGTGGCTGGTTTCCTGGAAACCTTACACACTTCCATAACCCTTTCAGAAAGATTTACTCTAGAGCAGCTCTTCAAGTACCAAGCTGTGAGACGCAGAGTTCTCGGATCTGGGAATGTTATCCTACCCAGAGACAAAGTCAGCAGACTGTATCTCAGGGGAAACTTGACTGGACATCTGACTGAAAGGGGCAGGGAGTACCAAATTTGCCTGGCCCAATCTGGAGCTATGAGAATCATTGTTGCCAACTCCCCAGTTTTAGCAGTACTCTCTGCAAAAGTGGAAAAGGAGGAAAGGCATAAAGGAATATTCCTGCCAAGCTGAGGATGAGAGCATCCTCTAGGACTGTACCCATCGATGGGGGCCTGCAGCAGAACAGTAGGAGCTGGTTGTTTTCCTTGGATGCAAACAGGTCTATCTATGGTGTACGCCACCTTTTCAACATTGCTGACAGCACTTTGCTGGTTCAGGGTCCATTTGTGATTTCCCTGGCTGATTCTGCTCCGGGAATGAGCGAACACATTGCCCTTCCATAGCAGATGTACTGCCGAGAGTTGGACAGCCAAGGAGTATGCTAGGTTCCAGATCTTCATTACTTCTGTGCATAGTTTTTAAAGGAAAACAGTACAAATTATAGTCTCCCGCCCCCACAAGGCTTACCCCCGGTTTAGCTTTCTATAGTAAAAGCAGTGTTTTTCTCTCACCGCAACATACTTTATTTTAACTCAGAAAAATCTGCCACCCAGAAGTATGGCAGACGGGGCTCCATTGACCGTAAGGTGCGGCGACACTGCTCGCCCAATACATTAATATTTAAGCGAGCGTGCAGCGTTGCACCTTTATTTTTTTTATTTTATTTCAGTTTCGAATTTTATTTTATTTATTTATTTAGTTTTTGTGACCGGTGTGCGCTAGCCAACAAGTGACTATTTTCAGGCACGACCCGGGAGGTACAGTTACAGAACACAGTGATACATAAGAGATTACACAAAGCAGGATACATTTGCAGGATACATAAGAAATTACACAGAGCAGGATACATTTGCAAAGGACAAAGTCACAGTGTAGTCAAGCATAGCAATAAGGATAAAATTACATGTATTCAGTTGTTGAGAACTAGGGGGAGAGGTGGTAGGGGACAGGTGTAAGGGTAGGGCAGGAGAGACGGAGACAGGGGTGTGTGGGGTAATAGCAAAAAAAGGGAGGACAGGAGGAGGTTATGTGCCAAGTGCGCATTAGCGGAGAAGGTTACCACCTGTGGCCGGACGGTGGAACTGGGAGTCGGCAAGAGAGACGGAGAGGTCAGGAACAGGACAGTGAAGCTATGGGTGCAAAAATAGAGAGGAGAGAGGGTGATGTGCAGGGAGGGCGGTGGGGGACTAGGTGCAAGGGTGAGGAGGGATTTGAACTAAAGGAATGGGGAGGAAGGGTAGGGTGGGAAGGGCAGGGTATGTGGGAAAAGGGATGAAGACGCAACAGATGGGAAATGAGTGGGGTAGGGAGATAGAGTGCACCTAGTAAGAGCGCAAGAGCGGAGCAGAAGAAAGGAGGAGGACAAGAGGCGAGGCGGTGAAACGCATTGGCGGGTAGAGCAGTAACCTGCGGCCGAGCCGGTGGAACTACGAGACGGCAGGAGAGAGAGGGGAGTCAAGCAAACTGGTGGGAGGCGGGATAAAATAGGAGAGGGAAGGGGGTGAGGACTGAGCATAGGGAGAAGAGGGAAGAATAAAAGAAGGATGGGAATGCTGGCAGATAGAGGGGCAGAAAGGTGAAAGAAAGGTAGGAAGGGTGGCGGCAAGTTACGGCATTAGCGGTACAAGGTAGCAACCTGTTCCATCACGGTGGAACCAACGTGACGGCAGAGAGGGAGGAGGGCTGCTAGAGGGGAGGAGGCGGCAAAAGAGCAGGAGAGGGAGGGGCAGGAAAAGGGAGGGGGTAATGACAGGGGTACTGGAGAAATGGCTAAGTGGGAAGGGAAGAGGGCGGGGATGGGAAAGTAAGTGTTACAGGAACAGAGGGTGCAGGATAAGGAATGAAGGTGGGGAAACAGCTCAGGAGGCGAGGAGCTAGAGCTAGATGGCAGTAATTAGAGAGCTTTACAATTGGCATCAGAATAACAATGTTATACAGTATCAACAAACATGAAACATAAAAGCAAAACAACCAAGAATAAAAAAAGCTCAAGTGCCTATAATACATAATAGGGAAGGGCAGGAGAACAGGTTAGGAGCATGGGATTCAAGACGGATCAAAACAAACACATTTGTCCATTGAGGTAAGGAAAGCTCTGAGATTGTGCTTAAATGCATCGTGAGAAGGAGCATTTCTTAGTCCCTGGGGCAGCAAGTTCCAAAAATTACAACCTTTGAGCCAAACTGGCTCTTTTACAAAGGCTCCAAGTCAGAACACACAAAACAGTACAATTTACATCACATGACGAGAATACACAATAGCCAAGTGCCGAGACTATTTCACAAGCAAGATGAATGTGGAATATAAGAACAGGTTACTCACCTGTAACAGTAGTTCTAGGAGTGGTATATGTTGTTCATCCACACTCTTTGGCATGTCCCTTTCCCTTTAAATCTTGCCGGAAGTGTTCAAGCCGGCTCCTCCCACCCACCCGGGTGGTATAACTCTCGGCTCCGCCCCATGATGCCAGATCTTAGCCCGCTGGAAGCAATGTTGTGCGCCTTAAAGCCGGGGAGGTCAGGTGGGTGCGTGTGGATGAACAACATATACACTCCTAGAACTACTGTTACAGGTGAGTAGCCTGTTCTTCTAGGATTGTGGATGTGTTGTTCATCCACACTCTTTGGCAGACTCCTAGCAGTTCTCCGGGAGGAGGGAGGCAAGACGCACACCGCCTACTTAGGGAACAGAGATTGGAGAACCGAGGCCCCAAAACCAGCATCCCGGCGTGACTCAAGGTAGATGTGGTAGTGGGTAATAAAGGTGTTTGCTGACTTCCAGGTAGCAGCCTGACAGATTTCCTGGATAGGGATGTCCCTGGAAGCAGCCACCGAAGCAGCAGTATGGTGGATAGAATGAGCTCTCATCCCCCTGGGAGGCTCCTTGCCTGCCAACTCATAACACAGACCAATGCATGATGTAATCCACCTTGCAATGGTCCGTTTGACTGCAGGTCTGCCAGAAGTGGCTTCAGCGTAGGAAACAAACAGCTGGTGAACCTCTCCCTGAATTTCCGCCATCCTCTCCTTGTAGTAGGAGAGAGCACGTCTGAGGTCCAGAGTATGGAGCCTGTACTCTGCGTCCGAGGTGTAGTTAGGGTAGTATACCGGCAGAATCAACACCTGGTTAAGGTGAAACTCTGACACCACCTTCGGAAGGAATTTCGGTTGGGAGCGCAGGACAACTTTGTCCCTGTGAAAGACCAGGTAAGGGGAGTCCACCAAAAGCGCCTGGAGTTCCCTTATCCTTCTGGCTGACGTGAGCCGCCAGGAAGCCCATCTTCCACGACAAGTGTGACAGCTCACACTTGTGCATGGGTTCAAATGGCTTGCCCATGAGCTTCGCCAAAACCAACAAGAGATCCCATGGAGGTTCACACATCAGAGGGGATATGTGATCCAGGCCTTTGAAGAAGCGCCCAACCACTGTCGCCTGTGCCAATGTTGGCTGACTGGCCCGCGCCCGGTAAGCAGAAATGGCTACCAGGTGCACCCTAAGGGTCGATTACCGTAGACCCCCTTTGGAGAGGGACCAAAGGTAGTCTAAAATGTTAGCCACAGAGCAGGATAAGGGGTCCAAACTCTTACCCTGACACCAAATGGAAAACCTTTTCCATTTGAAGACATAACATTTCCTGGTCGATTCCTTATGAGATGCCTCCACCACAGTGTAAACATCCTCGGAAAGACCCAGAGCCTAGAATTCTAGACGCTCAGGTACCAGGCTGTGAGGTGCAGGGACTGAAGGTCCGGATGGAAGACCTTCCCCTGGTTCAATGATATCAGGTCTGGGCGTGTACAAAGCCGCTCCGGGGGCCTGCAGCTGAGGCTGAGGAGATCTGGGTACCAGAATTGGCGCAGCCAATCTGGGGCTACCAGAATCACCTTCACCTTGTCCCTCCTCACCTTGAGTAACACCTTGTGGAGCAAGGGAAATGGAGGGAAGGCGTAGAGGAGGCCTGGGGTCCACGACCTCGAAAAGGTATCCCCCTGCAGCGAGCCCTGCTGAGAGGGGCGGGCATGATACAGACTCAAGCTTGGCATTCTCCTTGGAGGCAAACAGGTCCACCAACGGGAGAACAGACTAATCTACCTCTGGATGGAGTGACCACTCGTGGGATGTCTAGCCTATGCGGCTGAGAGCATCCACCAGCTGGGTCGAGACTCCTGCCACATGGATGGCTAGGAGATCCGCCTCCAACCGGCTGACGAGGGTCCAGATGCGGAGCACCTCCTTGCACAGCAGAAGGGAGTGCGTGCAACCCAGTTTGTTGAGGTAGTACATGGTTGTGGTATTTTCCATCTGGACTTGAACCACTTGACCCTGGAGCTGAGGAGTGAATGCTGACAGTGCCAGTCTGACTGCTCTGAGCTCCAACAGGTTGATGTGGCATCGAGACTCCTCGGGGGTCCAGAAGCCATGCGCCCTGTTGTCCCCCATGTAGGCTCCCCAGCCCATGAGAGAGGCATCGGTCATGAGAACAATCGTCGGCTCGGGGCAGACAAACGGGATCCCCTACTGCAACCGTTCTGGGGCGGTCCACCATTTGAGAGCATCCCACATCTTCTGGGTTACAGTGATCAGCTGGTAGAAATGACCGTGGCGCTGAGTCCACTGGGCGGCCAGCTCCCATTGAAGGGGGTGCATGTGCCACCTGGCCCAACGGACCACGCCGCCATGTAACGCAGAAGGCGCAGGAAGTCCCGGGCAGGGTGCAAGAGCCCAACCAGAAATGATTGGGCAAAGGAGGAAAGAACCTCCACTCTGTCCGCCGGGAGCCGAGCTCTGTCTTGACGAGAGTCTAGATCTTCCCCGATGAAGGCCATCATCTGAGATGGCACGAGTTCCGACTTGGCCTCGTTGATCAGGAGGCCAAGCTGAGAGCAGGTTCTGAGAGCCAGGTCCTTGGATCTCTCCACCTTCTGAAGGGAGGAACCCGCCAGAAGCCAGTCGTCAAGATAAGGGTAAATTCAAACTCCTCTAAGCCGAAGATGGGCTGCCAGCACTGCAATGCACTTGAAGACCCGAGGGGCCGATGACAGGCCGAATGGCATGGCTCGGAACTCGTACAGGGTCCCTTCGACCCTGAAGCAGAAGAACCGCTGGTGGGACAGACGGTTTGGGACGTGAAAAAACACGTCCTGTAGATCCAGTGAACAAAACCACATGTTTCGTTCCAGGGATGGTATGATCTGGTTCAGAGTTACCATCTGGAAGGTGCGAGAGCTGAGATATTGATTCAGGTCGTGGAGATCTAGGATGGGGCACCAACCCCCTGTCCACTTGGGCACCAGGAAGTACCTGGATAAAAAGCCTGGGTTTACAGGTGGATCTGGCACTGGAGCTACCGCCTCCTTGCGGGGGAGCTGAGCTATGACATCTCGAAGAGCCGACTGCATGCGAGCAGAGATCCTTACCTCCTGAGGGGCGTGGGCTCAGCCGGGCGGGTACTGCTGCAATTCCAGAGGCAGTCCCTGCCCTACCACTTCTAGAACCCACCTGTCCAAAGTGATATCTGACCAGGCGGAAAGAAAGTGGCGGAGCCAACCCCCCCCTCGGAGGACCCAGGGCAGGCGCGACGGGTGTAGGGGTGGCAATCCCCAACCCGTCACGGAGCAGGCTTGGAGGAGGAGTAAGCTCCTGGACCAGCACCTCGGCCTCCTTTATGGGGCTGTTAAGGGCCCCTGCTTGGGCCTGGGGTGCCAAGCTTGAGCCTGCTGCTGCTGTTATTGCTGCTGACCTTGATAGGAGGGCTGCCTGACCGCAGGAGAGGACTGCCAAAAGGGCTTCCTCTTCCGCTGGTTTTTGCCCGAGGAACCCCTAGCAGAAGTGGCGTCCAAGGTGGCATTGGACTGCTCAATATGCTGAAGATGGCCTGCCACTCCAGGACCGAACAACAAGTCAGTACCAAGGAAAGGCACATCAGCTAACTTGTGCTGGGTATCCGCCGGAAAGGAGGATAACCTCAGCCAAGCCCTGCGGCAGGAGGCCACTGCAGCTGCTAAAGAGCGGGCACAAGAATCCTCGATGTCTAGGGCCGTCTGGAGCTGCTGTCTGGCGACAGCACGGCCCTGTTCACGGACTTGCTTGACCGTGGTCTGCATGTCCGCAAGGAGGTGAGGAAGTACTTCATCCAGTGACCCAAGCAGGGCATGGGAGAAGTGTGCCATGATCAAAGCCGAACTCGCCTGACGAATGCCCAAGGAAGAGGCCGCATAGACCTTACGGGCAGAGTGGTCCATATTCTTTGGACTCCTTGTCCGGAGGTCGGTTGGTGTCGGCAGAGCTGCCAGTACGTCTAAAGACGGAAGTGGTCACCAGGCTCTCAGCCGAGGGAAGTTCCGTGAATCCTGGCAGGAATCCCATAGGCACCACGTACTTACAGGCCAGACGGTGCTGGGCAGGAAGCTGGACATTGCCAAAGCTCAAGGGCCGGACCAGTAATGTCTTCCGCTATTGGAAAGGCCTCCGTCGAGGTATCCCCCTTAAGGATATCCGAAAGGGGGTACTCCGCCTTCTTCCAGATGGACTCCAAGGGCATCTTGGTAGAATCGGAGATAAGGCGGAGAATGCCCTGAAAGGAGGAGGGACCTTCCTCCAAGGCCGCCGAGAGTGACTCATCAGCAGGATGGGAGTGCAAACCGGTGGTATCCGAATCCGAAGAGTCTGGGTACAGCCGGTCTCCCACCCATGTCCCCTTCAATCCGCCGAGGGCGATCTGGAGAGAGCGTGATGGACAGACATCGGAGAAGCCCGGTGTCTGGACGGTCCTCTTTTGAGGGAGCCCCACTGGGGGGCTGCTTAGGCGGTGGCTCCACCCTAACTGGTGCTGAGACCGGTATGGGCCTAGCCGGAATACGGACTGGCCCCTCAGGTGGAGGAACCGAAGCCTTCAGTTCCGGAGGGGCAGCGAGGGCCTTGAGGTGCAGGCCAAGTAATGGCCGGGTGGATGGCGAGCGGCTTCTGCCCGCAAAATCAGCTGTTGCCACAAGCTCCTCATAGTGTCGACGGAGTTTCCGTCGAAGCCTCTCCTCATCCGAGGAGGATGAGGATCTGCGCAGCGCTTTTTGAATGCCGGTGGCCTTTCTTCGATTTTCCGTCAAAGAAGACATAGTCCTCGATCGAGACAGACAGGGTCGGTCAGGTCGATCGGGGAAACCGGACGGGGGAAGAGAGAAATTGAGGTTCGTTAGATTCTCGATCAAGACACCCACAGGAGGCGCCTCGTGATCGGGAAAGAGAGGATCGGGTCCTCTAGAGAATCGCCGACTGGAGTCAGCGAAAGTGGCTCGATCGGCTCAAGAAAAATCTCGGCCGGTTCAGCCGATGCCTTGGTGTCCGCCTGGCCAGCCGGAAGATCCGTGAAGCCTTTGGCAGAGGAAGTGATCTCGACCTAAGTCGAGACTGCCGTTTCCTGGGACGCAGACCTCTCTCGGTCCCAGGAGCGGCTTCTGGAGGAAGACTTCGGATCCTTGTAACTCTTGCGAGAGCGGGAGGAGTGTGAGCCCGAGGGCGCCTCACCCCTGGTGGGGAGAGACTGGCACAACTCCCTAAAGGAACCTGAGAAGGTGGAGCCGAGGTTGAGAGGAACAAAAACACTTTGGCTGGCGGAAGCCAGAGTAGCTTCTTCCTCGAAAGCCTTCATCTGCTCTAGCTGTGCCCACCTCGCTTCCTTTGATTTCACCGGCGGGTTCCTTTTCTCCAGTCTCCCCAGCTTAAGGCGCGCCATGTGGTCGTCTAAAACGTTAGGCTGGAAGGCTAAGCAAAAGGTGCAGGTGGTGGTGTCATGACTGACACCTGCGCAGTACACACAGGTAAGGTGGGGATCGCTGCGCAACATTTTCTGGTCGCATGAACAGCGGCGAAATCCGGGGAGCGACTTGTCCTCCATATCCGATATGCTATTATCGGAATCGAACGAGTTTAAGAGATAAATGCGGTAAAAACAGACGTTGCAAATCCAGGGTCTACGTTTGCTAGAGTTAGCACGAGGGATCCTGAATCTTCCAGCGGAAAGGAAGATCTGGTGTCATGGGGCGGAGCAGAGAGTTATACCACTCGGGTGGGTGGTAGGAGCCAGCTTGAAGACTTCCGGCAAGATTTAAAGGGAAAGGAACATGCCAAAGAGTGTGGATGAACAACATATCCACGCTCCTAGAACCTCAAATACAAATACTTTTTATTACAGAAAAATCTCTAGTCTATAGGTCTAGTTATTAAGTGCAGGTTGCTTGTAGATGGCAGCCAAAATTGGCTTTGTCAAAGGAAAGGGGAGGAGGTATGGAGAGTACTGGCATGGGTACAGAGGAGGCATACTGTATAATGTTATTAGGGGATAGGAGAAAGAGGTATGGTGATGAGAGAGAACAAGCTGATAGGTGCTGTATGCACGGGGGTAGCCTAGGGGAAGTGTAAACCAGGTGGAGGGAAGGGGGTGAGGACTCGTGGGGCGAGAGGGGTAAGAATGTGGAGGAGTAAGGGTTGGAAGTCTAGGGCAGGGGATGGAACTCCTATCACTGTGCACAGCAGTTGCACTCTTGGGATTCTACCAGGAGGCGATGGGAGTTCTTTTTTGAATTGGCTGAGTTTCTTAAGGTGAAAAAGGGAGGAGGGTAGGTCGTTCATCCAGAGACTGCCTCAATAGGAGAGGGACCTCTGGGCGAAGGAGGTTCGTTTGTAAGGTACATGTGATACCCCTCTAGCAGAGCTTTGGGTCGTTTAGTGTTGGGGTTACGTTGGAAAAGCTTCGAAGTTGATTCTGGGACCAGTCCTAAGAGGGCTTTTTTTCCCTTTGATACATGTCTGGTACTGGGAGCCAGTCAGTAGCAGAATAGAGACTGCAAGTGTGGGAATACCGATTAGCTCCTAGAACAAGTCGGTAGGCTTTGTTGAACAGGAGTTTAATCTTTCTGAGAGCAGTTTCAGTGGCCGCACTATACATAGTCAGTCCTTAGTCAACGATGGACAGTATTGAGCTTTTGGTGACAAGGCTGAGGGCCTCAGTGGTCATAGCATTTCTGTGTCGGTAAAGGAGTCAGAGTCTGATGTTGGCCGTTTTCACAACATGGTCAATATGGATGTTGAAAGAAAGGGTGTTGTCTACGAATAATCCCAGGTATTTAAAGGTAGTAACCTGTCTGATTACATGACTTTTGTTATTTAGTATGGCAAATGGGCCACCCTGCTTTTTTCAGCTTTGTAGGGTATAATGCATTGCTTTTGTTTTTCTGTAGTTCAAGAGGAGTTTGCCGTGAGCAAACCATGACTCCAGTTTTGTTAAGCTACTTTGAAGGGCAGTGGTCATTTCTGGAGGTGTGTTCCTGGTACGGAGATCACTGCATCATCCGTGTGTAGCAGCATCTTAGCAGGAAATTGATAAAGAGGCTGAATAATAAGGGCCCTAAAATTGATTCTTGTGGGACACCCAAAATGACATTCTGGGGTTCAGAGGATACACCTTTTATCCTAACACACTGGGACCTGTGCGAGAGATAGCTTGAGAACCAGGACAATGTATTGGTGGAGAGGCAAGGGCTGCGAGGCTGTTGAGCAGGATGTGACGATTGATGGTGTCAAAACGCTTTGGTTAGGTCAATAAAGACTGACCCAACTGTTTTTCCACTATCCAGGGAGTCAGATAGGTGTGAAGTAAAGTCGGTTCGTGCAGTAATAGTGCTGTGGGATTTACAGAACTCGTGCTGCTGAGGGCAGAGTAGGTTATATTTGTTGAGGTAATCCATGAGCTGATCTGACAATTCTCTCTAGGGCTTTCGAGAGGGGTGGTAAAGTAGATATGGGGCGGTAGTTGCTTATGCTGGTCCTGCCTCAACTTTTAAAGACCTGGGTGACGAGAGCAGCTTTCCACTTGTCAGGGAATATGTTCGACTTTAGGGATATGTTAAATAGTTGCGTTAGTGAGCAGGCAAGCTCTTCTAGGGTGACGGCGAGAAGCTTCATGTCGAGCATATCACTACCCATTCTAGTTTTGCCAAGTGTCTTCTTCACATATTAAATAGTGTCTGCCTTCGTGATCACTTTGAAGTAGAATGGGGGTTGAAAGGTGTTTGCAGTGGTAGCAGGGTTTGGGGGCCGGCTGTTAGGGTCAGTAACAAGGCACTCTGGAGGGAGGACGGAGCTGAAGTCTGTAAAGGCCAGATTAAAGGCATTAGCCAACTCTTTGGGTTGCTGGAGAGGGCCCGAAGGGGAGACAATTAGATCTGGTGGAGCTTTGAATTCTTTCCCAGTCAGTATCTTCACATTTTCCCAGAATGTTCTGCCATTCTCCCAGCACTTTTGAAGCTCCTTTCTGTAACAGGAGGCCTTATTCCTTATCAACTGGGTGCATTTATTCCTTGCAGTCTTGTAGGCCACAAAATCTGCCCGTCTTCCGGCAGCTCTCGGCAGATAGACATTACAGTTAATGGAGCCCCACCTGCGTCCACCATACTTCCGGGTAGCAGACTTTTCAGAGTTAAAATAAAATATGTTGCGGCAAGAGAAAAACGTCACTTTTACTGTAGAAAACTAAACCGGGGGTAAGCCTTGTGGGGCCGGGAGACTAATTTGTACTGCCTTCCTTTAAGATCTTGTTCCTTACTGTTTATACAACGTATAGTTGTAGTGTCTGTCCTGATCTGGATGGACGGACCTCTGATGTAGGAGGAAAAGGCCTGCATTGCCAGGTACACTGCCCTGAGCTCCAGGAGGTCTATGTTGCTGAGTCTGCCGTGTGCTCCACATATAACTTACAGTGAGGTCTTCCAGGTGGGTGCCCCAGCCCAGAAGGAAGGCATCTATAGTGAGTATGGCTGTAAGTGACTTCCGAAGGAAGAGAACTCCCTCTCGGAGGCTGCATTCTTTCTTCCACCACTCTAGTGCCCTAAGCAGACACCTTGTGATGGGCACTAGTTTTTAAAGTGGATGCAATCTCTGGGACCAATGGCTCCCTAAGTGATACTGGATAGCTCTCATTTGGAATCTAGCACCACTGCTGTGGATGATGCCATGTGCCCTATTAAGTGCAGAAAATGCCTTGAAGGTCTGGGCTGATCTGCCTTGAAGGATTTTGCAGCTGTGATCAGATTTACTGCCTCTTCCCGGGAAAGTAATGCCTTTCCTTGTCCAGTATCTAGCGCTGCATCCATAAAATCCAGAACCTGAACTGGTTCGGTTTGCGACTTTCGAACACTGATAAGGAAGCCCAGGTCCTCCAAGGTGCCTTGTGTCAGAAGGAGGGAAGACTTGGCCTCCTGGTGTGGTTTTCCTGTGATTAGTTAAGATGTCTAGATAGGGAAAAACCACCACCCCTTGCCTCCTCAAATGTGCTGCCACTACAGTTAGACACTTCGTGAACATTCTTGGTGCTGAGGAGAGACCAAAGGGCTGTGAAGTGGTACCGACAATTCCCTACCCTGAATCTACGGTACGTTGTTGCTGGGCCTGACTTGTATGTAAAAGTAGGCATCTTTCAGATCCAGTGACCCCAGCCAACTTCCTTTTTGCAGTGATGGATTAACTGATCATAGTGTCACCATCTTGTATTTTCCTTCTTGAAGTGTTAGTTCAGGTATCTCAGGTCTAAAATGGGCCTCCATGCCCCATTTTTATTGTGGGTCATGAAGTATCTTGAGTAAAGTCCATTTCCCAGAAACTTTTTGCCCTGCATTTGCTTGCAGTAATTTTCTTACCTCTATCTTTAGCAAGAGAGACAAATCATTTTGAGACTCTGCAGTTCTGGTATTTTTTTATTTTAACTGCAGGGGCGGACCCTGGATCACTATTTCCAGGACCCACTTCTCTGGTTATTTTTACCCATTCCTGGAAAAAGCGAGTCAGCTCCCCCCACCTCCCGGTGATGGCTGGGCAACCTGTACAAGTTTGTCAGGGGTTTTGTTTCACTTGGGATTTGGGACACGGTGTTGCATCTATGCTTGGGGCCCCATCTACCCCCATCTCTGATGAAACCTCTCTGCTGGGAGTAGTCATAAGCAACGTAAGCATAGGGGAAGTATTTCCTACCTCTACCTCCCCTTCCAGAAAGCCTGTAGGAAGTGGAGGCTTTTTTCTTCTCAGTGCTGCTCTTATAGGTGGTCTTGTATTCGTTCACCTTTTTCATATAAGCCACTGTCTTGGGTGAGATTGGTGGTTCTAAGCCAGGCAAACCTTAGTGACACTGCATGTGCTATTACGCTGGATGTTGTGTCACTGGTGTCCACTGCCATGTGGAACTAGTACTTGGTGACACCCATGGCAGTTTTTGCTGTGTCAGCCAAATCCTGTGCCAAGTCACCAGTAGCTTTCTCTCTCTCTGCAAAAACGAAGCTCCAGAGGGCTTTTTGGTATTTAGCTGTGCAGACCAAGTATACGGTCTACTTTAATAGCAGGGAAACTGAGATATACACTTTTTTGTCCATACTATCCAGTTTCCTGGAATCTTTCTCAGGAGGCTGGGAGGATAGGGGCACTTTGGCCTCATCAGAAGTGGACCGCTCCCTCATGATCAGGGTGGAAATACAGGTACCGTGTGCCCTGTTTGTCCATCTGATATTTTCTCAATTTTCTTGTCTATAACAGCAGCTGAAGTGGTTTCTGACATGATTTCACAAGTGGCCTTCATGAGGGATTTGTGAATGGGCAATAGGAACAGATTACTCACCTGTAACAGTAGTTCTAGGAGTGGTATATATTGTTCATCCACACTCTTTGGCATGTCCCCTTCCACTTTAAAATCTTGCCGGAAGTCTTCAAGCTGGCTCCTCCCACCCACCCGGGTGGTATAACCCTCGGCTCCGCCCCATGAAGCCAGATCTTCGCCCGCTGGAAGCCAGGTGTTGTGCGTCCGCAGCCAGGGAGGTCGGGTGAGTCCGTGTGGATGCACAACACATACCACTCCTAGAACTACTGTTACAGGTGAGTAACCTGTTCTAGGAGAATGGATATGTTATTCATCTACACTCTTTGGCAGACTCCAAGCAGTTCTCCGGGACGAGGGAGGCAAGGTGCACACCCCCTACTTGGGGAACAGAGACTGGAGAACTGAGGCCCCAAAACCAGCATCCCGGCGTGACTCAAGGTCAATGTGGTAATGGGCGATGAAGGTGTTTGCCGACTTCCAGGTAGCAGCCCGGCAGATTTCCTGGACAGGGATGTCCCTGAAAGCGGCCACCGATGCAGCAGTATGGCGGGCAGAATGAGCTCTTATCCCTCTGGGAGGCTCCTTGCCCGCCAACTCATAACACAGGCTAATGCATGATGTAATCCATCTTGCAATCGTCTGCTTTGCTGCAGGTCTGCCAGAAGCGGCTTCAGCGCAGGTAAACAGCTGGCGAGCCTCTCCCCGAATTTCTGCTGTCCTCTCCTTATAACAGGAGACAGCATGTCTCAGGTCGAAAGTATGGAGCCTGCATGCGGCCTCCGAGGTGTAGTTGGGGTAGTAAACCGGCAGAGTTAACACCTGGTTAAGGTGAAACTTTGACACCACCTTCGGAAGGAATTCCGGGTGGGGGTGTAGGACAACCTTGACCAGTGGAAGACCAGATAAGAGGAGTCCACCAAAAGCACCTGAAGCTCCCCTGTCCTTCTGGCAGACGTGATAGCCACCAGGAAGGCCATCTTCCACAACTGTGACAATGCACACTTGTGCACTGGTTCGAATGGCTTGCCCATGAGCTTTGCCAGTACCAGCAGTAAATCCCACGGAGCTGGAGTCTCATATACTGGAGGGGATAAGTGATCCAGGACTTTGATAAAGCGCCTGACCACTGTCTCCTGCACCGTCAGTTGACCGGACCACGCCTGGTAAGCTGAGATGGCCGCCAGGTGCACCCTAAGGGTCAATGACCGCAGACACCCTTTGGAGAGAGACCAAAGGTAGACAAGAATGTTAGCCACTGGACAGGACAAAGGGTCCAGGCCCTTGCCCTGACACCAAATAGAAAACCTTTTCCATTTGAAGGCGTAACATTTCCTTTTTGACTTCTTTCTGGATGCCTCCACCACGGTGAAGACATCCTCGGAGAGACACAAAGCCTGGAACTCTAGCCGCTCAGGTACTAGGCTGTGAGGTGCAGGGATTGAAGGTCCAGATTGAATACCTTCCCCTGGTTGACGGAGAACAGAACCGGGCATGCTGGAAGCCACTCCGAGGGCCTGCAGCTGAGGATGAGGAGATCTGGATACCAGAACTGGCGCGGCCAATTTGTGGCTACCAGGATCACCTTCACGTTGTCCTCACCTTGAGAAGCACCTTGAGGATCAAGGCAAATGGAGGGAAAGTGTAGGAGACCTGGGGTTCACAGCCTCGAGAAGGCATCCCCTTGCAGTTAGCCCTGCTGAGGGGACTGGGCATGGAACAGCCTCAGTTTGATGTTGTCCCTGGAGGCAAACAGGTCCACCATCGGTTTGCCCCAGTGAGAGAACAGGCTATAAGCTACCTCTGGATGAAGAGACCACTCGTGGGATGTCTCGCCTAAGCGTCTGAGAGCATCCGCCAAATAGTTTGAGGCTCCTGCCACATGGATAGCTAGGAGATCTGCCTCCAACCGTCTGACAAGGGTCCAGATGCAGACTGCCTCTCTGCACAGAAGACTGGAGTGCGTGCCGCTCTGTTTGTTGAGGTAGTACATGGTTGTGGTATTGTACGTCTGGACTTGAACCACTTGACCCCTGAGCTGAGGAGCGAAAGCCGACAGCACCAGTCTGATTGCTCTGAGCTCCAACAGGTTGATGTGGCATCGGGACTTCTCGGGGGTCCAGAGTCCAGGGGTCCCTTTGTCCCCCATGTGGGTTCCCCAGCCCATGAGAGAGGCATCGGTCGTGAGAATGACCGTTGGCTTGGGGAGACAAGCAGGATCCCTTCCTGCAACCGTTCTGGGGTGGCCCACCAGTGGAGAGCATCCCACATCTTCTGGGTTACAGTGATCAGCTGGTTGAAATGACCGTGGCGCTGAGTCTATTGGGCGGCCAGCTCCCACTGAAGGGGGCGCATGTGCAACCGATCCCAATGGACCACTGAGGTGCATGCTGCCATGTAACCCAGAAAGCCCCGAGCAGGGCGCAATTGTCCAACCAGAAATTATTGGGCAAAGGAGGAAAGAATCTCCGCCCTGTCCGCCGGGAGCTGAGCTCTGGCTTGACAAGAGTTGAGCTCTGCACCGATGAAGCCCATCACCTGAGAAGGCACGAGTTCCGACTTGGCCTCGTTGATCAGGAGGCAGAGTTGTGAGCAGATCTGGAGGGCCAGGTCCCTGGACCGCTCCACCTCCTGTTGGATGGAACCTGCTAGGAGCCAATCGTTGAGGTAGGGATAAATCCTGACACACCTTCCCCCGACGCACAAGATGGGCCGCCACCACTGCAATTAATTTGGTGAAGACCAGTGGGGCCCATGACAGGCCAGACGGCATGGTTTGGAACTCGCACAGGGTCCCCTTGACCATGAAGCGGAGGAACCGCTGATGCGACTGATGGATTGGGACGTGAAAGAAGGCGCCCCCTGCAGAGCCAGTGAACAGAATCACATGTCCCATTCCAAGGATGGTATGATCTGGGACAGAGTAACCACCTGAAAGGTGCGTGACCTGAGATATTGATTCAGGTTGTGCAGATCTAGAATGGGGCGCCAGCCCCCCATCCGCTTGGGCTCCAGGAAGTACCTGGAGACAAAGCCTGGGGCTGCTGGAGGATCTGCCACTGGAGCTACTGCCTCCTTGAGGAGGAGGCGAGCAATGTCGTCTCGAAGAGCCGACTGAGTCTGGGAGGATACTCTTTCCTCCCAAGGGGCACGGGCTCCGCTTGGAGGGTAGTGCTCGAATTCCAGAGGCAGTCCCTGACCGATCACTTTGAGAACCCACCTGTTCGAAGTGACAGCGGACCAGGCGGAAAGAAGTGGCGGAGCTGGCCCACCATGGGAGGACCCAGAGCTGGCATGATGGCAAGGGTGAGGCAGCCCCCACATCACTGAGCAGGCTTGGAGGAGGTCCAGGGCGGGAACCTCGACCTCCTTCTACGGTCCTAGGAGGGCCCGGGCTTCAGCAGGGGTGCCAAGCAGGCGTGCTGTTTATCCTCCTTGAAAGGAGGCTGCTGTACCTGAGGAAGAGTGCTAAAGGTTTTTTCTTCTTCTGGTGCTTGCTCGAAGAACCCTTGGCAGAAGTAGCCTCCAAGGTGGCACTGGACTGCTCAATGCACTGAAGGTGACCAGTCACACCTGGGCCGAAAAGGTCGGTCCCAAGAAAAGGCACATCGGCCAGTTTGTGCCGAGTATCTGCTGGGAAGGAGGAGAGTCTCAGCCAAGCCCTGCGACAAGAGGCAACTGCGGCTGCCATTGAACGGGCACAAGAATCCCCAATGTCCAGGGCTGTCTGAAGCTGCTGTTTGGCAACAGCTCGGCCCTGATCCCGGACCTGCTTGACCGTGGTCTGCATGTCCGTGGGGAGATGTGGGAGGACTTCATCCAAAGACCCCAAGAGGGCGTGGGAGACGTGCGCAAGCCGCATAGACCTTCCTGGCCGAATGGTCCAAACGCTTGGGCTCTTTCTTGGGAGGACAGTCAGTGTCAGCAGAAATGCCAGTACGCCTGAACACAGGCGGTCACCAGGCTCTCGGCTGAAGGATGCTCTGTGAATCCCGCAAGGGACCCATGGGCACCACATACTTGCAGGCCATGCGGGCAGACTGTGCTGGACAAGACGCAGGGTGCTGCCAGAGTTCTAAGGCCGGGCCAACAATGGCCTCGGCCACAGGAAAAGCATCTGTTGGGGTATCCCCTCTCTTGAGGATGTCCGTGAGAGGGTACTCTGCCTTTTTCTGGACTGGCTCCAGGGGCATCCCTGTGGACTCAGAGATGAGGCGAAGAATGCCCTAAAAAGCTGAAGGACCTTCCTCAGTTTCTAACCCACCTGCCAATTAGTCATCCCCGGCATGAGAATGCAGCCGGTCACATCCGAATCCGAGGAATCCGGAAACAACAGTCGACGGCCCAGGTCACCTTTGACCCGTTGAGGGCGGTCCGGGGTGACAGTGACCGAAAGACACCAGGGAAGCCCAGTGTCTGGTCTATCTTCTTTAGAAGGAGCCCCTCCCACAGGCTGCTTGGACAGTGATTCCACCACTATTGGTGGAGAGACCGGTTTAGGTCTAACTGGAGGTTTCGCAGGTGGGGGGGACTGACTTGATCGGCTCCGAAGGAGTCTGCTTCGGCCTAGGAGGCAAAAGCCAAGTAATGGCCTGGGTGGAAGCCGGGGTTGGCTTGTGCCCAGTCAAAATTAGCTGCTGTCACACGAGGTCCTCGTAGTGTGGGAGTTTCTGACAGAGCTACTCCTCATCTGAGGAGGATGAAGACGACTGATGGCGTTGCCTCTTTTTAGAGTGTTCATGGCTCTTCCTCAGCCTTTTGGTCGAGGGGGTCCAGGATCTCGATCGAGAATGGACAGGCCGATTCGGTCGCCCGGGAGACACCGGGGGGACCGGTGATTTCCCGGAGTCGGGGACCACTTCCTTGATGGAAGTCTCAGCAGGCTGGGTCTCCTCATCGGGGAAAGTGAGAACTGGAGTTCAATCGAGAGAATTGTCGACCGGGGTCGGCAATAATGGGTCGATCAGGTCGATGATGATTTCACATCGTTGATCGACATTTCGGTAGACTGGCCAGACAGCAAAGCTGAGAAGCCAGCGACCGAAAAAGCTATGTCGACCGGAGTCGAGACTGCATGTTCCTGGGACCGAGATCTCTCCCGCTCCCAAGGGTGTCTCCGTCGGGATGAAGACGATCCCATGTCCTTCTCCTGCTTACGGGACTGCGAGGAGTGCGTGCCCGCAGGACCCATTCCCTTGGTCGGGAGAGACTGGCACAACTCTCGGAAGGAACCTGAGAAGGTGGAGCCCAGGCTGAGCAGAACAAAGAAGCTCTGAGTAGTTTCTGCAGCCCGAGCCACTTCCTCTTCGAATGCTTCCATGCGTTCCAATTGCCGGCGGATTCCACAGCTGTGGAAACCGCCCACCGAGCCTCTTTAGATTTCACCGGAGGGTTCAGTTTCTCTGGCCTCAACTTCAGGTGTGCGAGACGGTCATCGAGGACGTTAGGATGGAAAGCGAGACAAAGATCGCATTTCAAGGTGTCATGGTCGACACAAACAGTAAACGCACGCAGTGTGGGGATCGGTGTGTGACATCTTCTGGCTGCAGGGATACCAGCGAAATCCTGGGGAAGACTTGTCTTCCATAATCGAAGTTAGAGAGTTGCGATTGCTAATGCGAACTAGACAGATTTTCGTAATAACCAAAGGTTTTGAAATCGGGGCCTACAAAATGCGTGAGCACGAGGGAGGCAACCTGAATCTTCCAGCGCAAAGGAAGATCTGGCGTCGTGGGGCGCAGCAGAGGGTTATGCCACCCAGGTGGGTGGGAGAAGCCAGCTTGAAGATTTCCGGCAAGATTTAAAGTGGAAGGGGACATGCCAAGGAGTGTGGATGAACAGTGTATCCACAATCCTAGAACAACCTTTTTGTGACAGTTAAGCCCATTACATCCATAAATTCCATCTCATCCTCATCTTCACCAGTCTCCTGCAATAACATGTTGAAGGTGTTCATCATAAGCCTCAACAAAGTATAGCGGGGGATGAGGAGGAGAATACTCTTGTTCAGGAGAACAATCAGGCTCTATGGGTTCTCCATCCTCCTCATAATAAAATTCAACCTCCTCCTCCAGAGGCACTGTAATGGAATGGAAAGGGGCAGGCATATTCATGAAATTCGGCATAGCCTGGAAAGCCTGGAAGAATTGCCATGCCTTTGGCATGTCCTCTATAGAAGGCATTTTATTTGTGTCTACTGGTGGCTCCTTTACTTCTTCACGAGAAGGGACAGTGGCATGTTTTTTTCTTAGCCGGTACTGTCTCCGTTGTCTGCTCAGAGACACTCTACTGGATTCAGGGTTCCCCCATTCAAATAGTCTGATTTCTAAACCATCTATTGCAGCCTTTTCTTCGTTATGCTGCATACTTAAGAAGAGGCTGGACCCGCATTTAAGCCTTTAGGAGATGTGGAGGCAGACTGAGAAGCCACGATGTCTTCTAATTTTCTAGCCCTTTTCTTTTGCGTTTTAGGACAGAACTTGAAAAGAGCTCACAACTGACAAAACCGTGATCTGAACTGCAACTCAAACAATTTGTGGCATTCTTCCTTAGCCAGGAGTTGGAAAATACAGGTTACTCACCTGTAACAGGAGTTCTAGGAATGGTATATGTTGTTCATCCACACTGTCTGGCAGGTTCCTTGCCGCTTTAAATCTTGCCGGAAGGTCTTCAAGCTGGCTCCTCCCACCCACCCGGGTGGTAAAACTCTCGGCTCCGCCCCATGATGCCAGACCTGGCCCACTGGAAGCTCAGGTTGTGTCGAAGCCGGGGAGGTCGGGTGGGTCGTGTGGATGAACAACATATACCATTCCTAGAACTCCTGTTACAGGTGAGTAACCTGTATTTCTAGGGACATGGATATGTTGTTCATCCACACTGTCTGGCAGACTCCTAGCAGTTCTCCGGGAGGCAAGGCGCACACCCCCTACTTAGGGAATAAAGACTGGAGAACCGAGGCCCCAAAACCAGCATCCCGGCGTGACTCAAGGTCGATGTGGTAATGGGTAATGAAGGTGTGTGCTGACTTCCAGGTAGCAGCCCTGCAGATTTCCTGGATAGGGACGTCCCTGGAAGCAGCCACCGATGCAGCGGTATGGCGGGTAGAATGAGCTCTTATCCCTCTGGGAGGCTCCATGCCCGCCAACTTGTGAGATCTATGCAGAAGGTGACCCACCTGCTTATCGTCAGCTTGGCTGGAGGTCTGCCAGGTGCGGCTTCAGCGTAGGTGACAAACAGCTGGCGAACCTCTCCCTGAATTCCAGACGCGCGCTCCTTATAATAAGCGAGCGCCCTTCTAGGGTCCAAAGTATGGAGCCTGTATTCGGCCTCCGAGGTGTGATTGGGATAGAACACCGGCAGAGTCAACACCTGGTTAAGGTGAAACTCCGAAACCACCTTAGGAAAGAATTTCGGGTGGTGGCGCAGGACAACCTTGTCCCTGTGGAAGACCAGGTAAGGAGACTCGATGCAGAGCGCCTGGAGTTCTCCCATCCTTCTGGCTGACGTGATAGCCACCAAGAAGGCGGTCTTCCACGACAGGTGAGAGAGTTCACACCTGTGCATTGGTTCGAATGGCTTGCCCATGAGCTTTGCCAGTACCAGCAGTAAATCCCACGGAGGTGGAGGTTCTCGACCGGAGGGGAAATGTGATCAAGGCCTTGGAAAAAGCGCCAGACCACCTTCTCCTGTGCCACCGACTGCTCCCCGGCCTGCGCCCGGTAAGCAGAGATGGCTGCCAGGTGCACCCTTAGGGTCGTCGACCTAAGCCCTTGACTAGAAAGGGACCATAAATAGTCCAAGATGCTTGCCAAAGGACAGAAGGAAGGATCTAAGCCCTTGCCCTGACACCAAATGGAAAATCTCTTCCATTTGAAGGCATAGCATTTCCTGGTCGACTCCTTACGGGACGCCTCAACAACATTGATGACCTCGTCGGAAAGACCCAAGGCCTGGAACTCTAGCCACTCAGGAACCAAGCAGTCAGGTGCAGGGATTGAAGGTCCGGATGGAACACCTTCCCCTGATTGACTGAGAGCAGGACCGGGCGAGCTGGAAGCTGCCTCGGGAGCCTGGAGCCGAGGCTGAGGAGATCTGGGTACCAGAACTGGCGGGGCCAGTCTGGGGCTATCAGAATCACCTGCGCCTTGTCCCTCCTTGCTTTGAGAAGCACCTTGTGAATCAAGGGAAATGGGGGAAAGGCGTAGAAGAGGCCCGGGGTCCACAGCCTCGAGAAGGCATCCCCCTGCAGCGAGCCCTGCTGAGGGGGGCGGGCATGAAACAGCCTCAGCTTGCTGCTCCCTGAGGCAAACAGGTCCACCTGAGGTGTGCCAGTGGGAGAACAGATCTTGTACTACCTCCGCAGGAGAGACCACTGTGAGATGCAGCCCCTATCCGGCTCAGGGCATCGGCCAGGGTGTTGGAGGCTCCTGCAACATGAATGGCTAGGAGATCTGCCTCCAGGCTGCGCACGAGTGACCAAATGCGGAGCGCTTCCTTGCATAGAAGCATGGAACGCGTCCCGCCCTGGCAGTTTAGGTAGTACATGGTCTTGGTATTGTCCGTCTGCACTCGGACCACTTGACCCCGGAGAAACGGAACAAAGGTGGTGAGAGCTAGGCGGACCGCCCGGAGCTCCAGCAGGTTGATGTGGCATCGGGACTCCCGCGGGGACCAGAGGCCGTGCGCCGGTGTTCCCCCAGATGGGCACCCCAACCCATCAGAGAGGCATCGGTTGATAGAGAGACCGTCGGCTCGGGGCGGACAAACGGGATGCCCTCCTGCAGATGAGATGGAATGGTCCACCACTGGAGAGCGTTCCATATCTCCTGGGTCACCATCACTAGCTGGTCCAATGGATCGCAGCGTTGTGACCACTGGCTGGCCAGTCCCCACTGAAGGGGGCGCATGTGCCAGCGTGCCCAACGGACCACGCTGGTACAGGCCGCCATGAGACCCAGGAGACGCAGGAAGTCCCGGGCAGGGCGCGATTGCCCAACCAGAACTGATTGGGCAAAGGAGGTAAGAACCTCGGCCCTGTCCGCCGGGAGCCGTGCTCTGGCTCGAAGAGAGTCGAGCTCTGCCCCGATAAACAGAATCACCTGCTTCGGCTCGAGTTCCGACTTGGCCTCGTTGATGAGAAGGCCGATCTGAGAGCAAACCTGGAGGGCCAGATCTCTGGACCGCTCCACCTCCTGTCTGGAGGGGCTGCTATCAGCCAATCATCCAGGTAAGGGTACACCGGACCCTCGCGCCAAGAGGAAAGCTGTCACCACTGCAATGCATTTGTGAAGACCCTGGGAGCTGGAGACAGGCCGAAGGGCATGACTGGAACTCAAGAGGGATCCCTCCGCTCGAAAGCGAAGGAATCTCCGATGTGACGGACGGATAGGGACGTGAAAGAACGCGTCCTGCAGGTCCAGAGAGCAGAACCACACGCCGTGTTCCAGGGATGGTATTATCTGAGCCACAGTGACCATCCTGAAGGTTCGAGACCTTAGGAACTTGTTCAGATCGTGTAGGTCGAGAATGGGGCGCCAGCCCCCCGTCCGTTTCGGAACCAGGAAGTACCTGGACACAAACCCCGGGTCTGAGGGAGGGTCCGCCACCTCCCTGATCACCTCCTTTTGGAGGAGGAGAGCGATGTCGGCCCGACGAGCCGACAGTGAGGCTGCGGACCCCGAGGCCCCCCGAGGTGCGATGGCTCTGAAGGCCGGGGCCTGCTCGAATTCTAGAGGCAGGCCTTTTCCCACTACCTCCAGCACCCACCTGTCCGTGGTAATAACGGACCAGGCGGAAAGGAAGTGCGGAGCCGCCTCCCTGGGGAACCTGGGGTGAGGTGACGGGCTAGGGGCGACACCCCTCAGCCTGGCCACTGGGCAGGCTTGGAGGAGGACCGCCGAGGACCTCCTGGGCCTTACCTCCCTGCTGCCTGTTGGAGGAAGCCCGGGCTTGGGTTTGGGATGCCAAGCCCGAGCCTGCTGGCCCTGACGCTGTTGGCCGGACGCTACGTGGGCGAGAAGGACGAAAGGGCTTAGGCTGTGGTTTGCGGCCTTGTCCTTCTGAGCGGAAGAGACCGAGTCCAAGGTAGCATTGGACTTCTCGATCCTCTGCAGGTGACCTTCCACCCCAGGGTCAAGAGGTCAGTCCCCAAAGGAACATCCGCCAACTTGTGCTGGGTATCCGAAGTAAAGGTGGATATCCTCAGCCAAGCCCGACGACGAGAGCCACTCGGGCCGCCACAGACCTGGCACATGAGTCCCCAATGTCTAAAGCAGTCTGGAGCTGCTGTTTGGCCACTGCCCTGCTCCTGGTCCCGACCTGCCTGACCGTGGTCTGCAGATCCGCTGGAAGATGAGGGACGACCTCATCCAGGGAGCCCAACAGGGCATGAGAAAAATCTGCCATGATGACGGCCGAACTGGCTGGCGAAAGCCGAGGAGGAGCGCAGCATAGACTTTTCGCCGGCATAGTCCATTTCTTGGACTCCTTGTCGGGAGGTTTGTCCATCATCCTAGCGCCCCCGGCACGCCGGAAAACGCTGTCGGTAACCAACCCCTCGGCCGAGGGGTGTTCCGAAAAACCGGACAGGGAACCGGTAGGGACCGCATACTTCCTGGCCATCCTGGCCGAAGGCGCAGGGCACTGCCAGAGCTCCAAGGCCGGACCCACTATGGCCTCGGCCACCGGAAAGGCCTCCATAGGGGAATCCCCTCGGTCCAGAATCTCCGTGAGGGGATACCTGGCCCGTTTAGAAACGGGTTCGAGCTTCATCCCGGTGGACTCGAGATGAGCCAAGCAATCCCAGGAAGTACATGGCGGCTATCGTCCACCGACTGTCCTCCTGAGGACTCCAAGTCCATTCACTTGGAGAAAAGGGAGGAATCGCTTCGGACTCGGAAGAGTCCTCAAAGAGCTGCCTTGGGCCTGAGCCACCCTCCACCTGCCGAGGTCGATCGAGTGAGGTGACAGACAGCCTGTGGGCAGTCCCTGAGCCGACCGAGAATTTTTGGTCGGAGCCCCAACTAATGGCTGTGGAGGCGGAGGTTCCACCGGAATCGTTGGGGTAGCTGGTTTTGGCCGAACAACCGGCCTGGGCACAGGCTCCTCGGATAAAACGAGGGGTTGTTTCAGCCGCTCCGGTGACAGCCACTTAATGGCTGGGGAAGACGGCCAGCGTGGCTTATTCCCGGTCAGAAGGAGCTGTTGCCACATGAGTTCCTCCTCCCTCGTCCGAGAGGAGGAAGAGTATGTGCGGCGCGCGGCTTGCAGCGAGACCCGCCTATGACGGGCGGGATCAGCTGACCGCTAAGACGGCCGAGATCGAGAACCTCGGCTTTTGCCGAGGATCGTGCAGGGAGGTGTCGCGGGGAACCGGCACTCCCCTCGGTTCGGAAGATTCAACCGAAGGCTCCGGAACCGGAGGCACAGATGAGCAGATGGGATCCTCAACTCCCACCGGGGGAACTGGGGAGAGGGGATTCTCGGCTTCTCCAGCCGACAACCCGTCCAACGGGTTGAGAAAAATCTCGACCGTGTCGACGGGAGTCTCTGTCAACTGGCCTGACGGGGACACCGTGAGACCAGGTGGCCAGGCCGAGAAGTCAACCGGTCGATGGTCGACAACCGCGGGAGGGATCTTCCGCTCCCAAGAGCATCGACGGTGAGACTTACCCTTGTCTCTCTTTTTGGACTGAGAAAACGGTCCAGAAGAAGTTGGACCCTCACCTTTAGTCGAGAGGGTCAGACAAAGCTCCTTAAAAGAAGCTGAATAAGAGGCACCGAGAGAGAGCGGGACAAATGCCGCAGCCGAGGTAGAAGCGGCCCGCGCCGCCTCCTCTTCGAGGGCGATCATCTGCTCGAGCTGATCGCTCGAGCTGATCCGCCGAGCCCGCCGCCGGACACTGCCGACCGGGCCTCTTTTGACTTTACCGAAGGAACTCGCTTCTCGGGACGCCCTAGTTGTAGACGGGCAGCATGGTCTTCGAGGACGTAGGCCGAAAAGGAAGAGCACAGGTCGCAGGCCTGCGGGTCGTGCTCAAGGCCCAAGCAGTAGACGCACGTGGAGTGCGGATCCGTCCGAGACATCTTCTGCCCGCAAGGGCATCTCCGGAAACCGGGAGTCGATTTGTCCATCGCAACCGTGAGGGAGAGAAGACCGAAGTCTTTTTAGCAAAACCTTTTTTAATTTCGAAAATTCAAAGAATTAGGAACCAGTCTTATACGCAGAGCGTTAAGGAGGGAACCTGAGCTTCCAAGCGGTAAGGAAGATCTGACGTCATGGGGCGCAGCCAAGAGTTTTACCACCCGGGTGGGTGGGAGGAGCCAGCTTGAAGACCTTCCGGCAAGATTTAAAGCGGCAAGGAACCTGCCAGACAGTGTGGATGAACAACATATCCATGTCCCTAGAACAGATTTTACCCTTTTTAAAGCCTGTAGGTCCTGTCTTCTTTTTGGGCCTGTCAGTCATGCCAAAACACTAACAAGCCAAAGAAGACATTCTGGTTACCAAAAATTAAAGAAGTGAGTTAGAAAAAACAAGAAATGCGATTTGGTTCCCTTTAGACAAGAACAAGCCCCCCCCCCCCCAAGCCAGATACTGTAAGTGGAAAAAACGGCCCAACTGTCTTCTCGGTTCTGAAGAAAACACTTTAAACTCATTTTTTAAAATCTATTCAAGCAGTTCCCTGAAGGCAGGAACTACGCTGCAAGGCGGCCTTCTCCGGTTCCTGGGAACCACTGTGGAACTGAACAAGTTACAGATATACACAAGTAAAAATATCCTATCTAATGCAGAGCTATTGAAAAATAATTAAATGTTAGACTTTCAAATACATAAACAGTAAACCATAGTTGGTCAAAATGCAGAAAAGACTTTGGTGCGACTGCTTTCTTCAGGTGGAGAACTAAATATGATGTTAGAATGCAGGGGCAAATGTGACCACACAGCAGAGTTTTGAATTTCATTCTAGCATTCTCTGATTAGCATATCATTTTAAGCTCATTCCAGGTGAATAATTGCAGTTAAGCATAAAGTGAGGGATTTCGGGGGTCCGAAGTGGGAATCAACGGTAAAGACGAATTACTGGAAGATGTTTTCCTTTTTCCTTTTTTATACACTTGTGTTACGATGCTGCAGCACTTCTGGTAGGAGAAGGTCTTGGGCCTCGCTCACAGTCTGGGGCTCTGCCTCCTCTGCTGTAAATTACCATTTTATAGGTATAGTAGAGCATTGTTCTGTATAGAATTCCATCCCTTTCAAAATGCTGTTGTACCACAGTTCAAAGGTCAAGGAATGTGAGCGTACCCTTCTGTGGTACAATAGCATTCTGGAACTTCCTAAGGATTGCACAAGTCAGTTTTATTTTGAAAGCCAAAGAACTCCTGAGTGTACATTTCACACAATGCTATACACTTTAAAAAAAAAAAAAATACATGCTGTAAGCAACTTTATACACAACCTGTGTGTTCTGCCACCTCGGGGATTCCGATTCCCATGAATCTCTCGAGCTTTGCTCTCGAGGTCAGAGGGAATCAGAACCCCTCTAATGATGGAACACACTGGTTGTGCATAGTTGTCCATCTAATATTTTCTATATTCTGAACATAAATGCCAGTAAGTACAAACAAAAGTGGATGTACAGCCTTAGGGCCAGGTAAGACATTTAAATGTTTAATCTTTTTGTTGGGGGAAAAAAAGGCAACTGGTGCCGTCTAACAAGTATTAGGTGCTTGCCTACCTTCTTTAATTAAAGCTGTAATGCCAATCCAGTCCCATGCCTGAAAATATGATCAGGAGTCAACTAATGTTTGCACAGGTAGTCCCAGCATCATCTGCTGACCACATGGGGTTTTGATTTATTCATGTATGAAAAGGTTTAACGCTCACCTACGTATCTTGCTCAGTGTCAGCTTTATGTGAGGAAACTTCTCCTTGAAGGTTTCATTCATGTTTTTTTTCATGTCAGATGGCTTCACATATTCTATTACCGTAGTCTGTGGGGATGCAAAAAACAACAGTACTGGTGAACAGCATGTACGGCTTTTCACACTCTCTCACAGTTGGTATGAAACACCATATATGTACTGCATACTGATTAAAACATGTAATGGGTTACACAGGTACTGCTTTATAACTGGCTACATAAGTCCCAAGACCCATATGTTAAAAGGGAACAGCCAGCAGTAAGAGTCCCTCACCCAAGCGTGGGAGTTGGTCCCAATTTGCATTCTGTGTGCAAAAACATTTTTTCTTCTGTCTCCTGCAGTACAGTACAGTGCATCACGTTTATTTTGATGACTTCTAAGCTGACGTCTGCTGTAACTACAAATCCCAGAATCCCCTGAAGCGGACAGAGGAGGGCTGCAGCAGTGGGAGATTCAATAGCCTGCAGTGCATAAGCTCCGACTGGTTTTGTTTGCTGGTCCAGCTGTCCTCCTAGGGCCAAGTACAGTCAGAGAGGACTGTTCCTATTCCTGGGAGAACAGAAGGACCAGCAAACATCCAATCTGAGCACATAAAAATCTCTAACACGCCCTTCAGGCTATTGAGTCCCAACTGCTGCAGCGCTCCTCTGATGTCAGATGCAGGGGATTCTGGGATCTGTAGTTAAAAGAAAATACCCAATACGATTTATTATACTGTAATAAACAATAAGAATGAAACAAAAAAAGGAAACAGTCCCCCCACCCCCAAAATGCAAACTGGGACCAAACCCTGATTGCTACCACAAACACCTTTACTCACTGAAACCTTCAACAAGGTCCTAAAAAGTAGGACCCCATTAAATTTTATTTAACTTTCTTTTTTTTTTTTAAACTCATTTTTATTGGATGAAAAAATAAAATGGCATACATTATACATCCAATGACAATGCATATATTAATTAACATGTCATGAATCCATTAAGGTAAAACAGAGACCATTTCTGAACACGTTTCCAGATTTACGAAGTTAATCCACTTGCCTAATAATATCTTAACTTGTAATTCTTTGCATATTTAAAAAAAAAATGTTTCAAGCAACTTTGTCTCCCATTCAACCTGTTCTTGTTACACATACAATTATTTCATTCAGCATAGTTGTTCTTTATCCAAACTGTAATACATAAAAAACCGAGCACACTTCTTTTAAGTTTAGGGACATCCCCCTCTTATTTGTACCTTGGTATGCCACAAATATTACCCAAGATTGTGCCTGCTCACCTCTTACCAAACAGAATTACCAATCTTTAATCTAGGCCCTCTGAACTGCACCAACCTGTAACCACCGAAAAGCACAAAAACAAAAAACAAAAACATTTGTCTGCCTTGCACTCCAGATCAATGCAGCACATACTATAAAATATTTTTCTACGCCAAGTTCAAGCCTACACCCTTGTCTGTTTAACCTCGAATTACAGGTCCTAGCCTTCCTTCAAGTCACGATTGCTGTGCTTCTCTTTTAGTCCTTTAGAGCAGCTGTTCCAGGGCTGATGTCCCCCTCAAATCTTACGAAGCATTCATGGAAGGCAACTATTTAGAGTTGAGTCTGTCTTTGGTCAGACAAACCAATGCAGTGATGACTTCTAGTAATCTGATTTTGGAACATACCTCAACCCAAACTTACAGGTTTGGGCATATGTTAGTAAGCCATCTTGGTGTGAACACCTTGTTAGCAACTCCAATCATTAAATTTCCTTGCATTTAAAAAAAAAAACAAAAAACACACATTTCAAACATTCTTTCCCCACTTGACCCCCTAACACATACAGACATTTAAAAAAAAAAATTAAGTACTATTCACAGGTTAAAGTCCTTGTGTTTCTTTGGTGACCATGAAAAATCCCCCTCCTTTCCTTACCAACTTGCCAGTTTAATTACCACTGCTTACACTGCCACAGATGGCTCCATATAAGGCCTTCTATTGTGTATAAGGGGGTGAACGTTCTGGCAGAGAAATTCCTGTATTCCGTGACGAACAAGTATTCTATCTACTGAATGTGTGTGGAAAGACATGCGATTACCGGGTTTTGGGGGGGGGGGCTGTTTTGTAATGTCTACAGTTTGCTTTTCAGAATACACATATAAAAGGAAAAGTTACTTACTGTAACAGGTCTTCAAGAATATCTTCTCCACAGAAAACGCAGTTACGTAAGAACTTACTGTAACAGTAGATCTTTGAGATGATCTCTTGCAGCAGGTCATCACAAGTAGGACTATAGCCACCAGGCACTAGGACCACACGGAAACTTTCTAGCTAACAGTCTACCAGAGGGGGTTGCCCACCTTCGACGTCAGCCAATCCTATAAAAAGGCAGGAGGCCTTCATCCCCTTCTCAGTTCTCCCGCCAGAGACCAAAAGTGGAATGCCATCTGGGAGAACCAAGGAGGATTCAGAGGTAACCTGAAAGCATACAAAAAGTAGAAGCAGAAGGCTCGCCTCATGGAAGAGGACACAGGAAAAGGGGGAGGAAAAGCAAGGCTTGCTGCAAGAAATCCTCTAAGATCTACTGTTATGGTAAGTTCTTATGGAGCTTATGTTCTCAAATTTCAAAGTGTATTTATGGTGTATGTCTGTCCATATATCTAGTCATTAGCTAGTTTTACATATATCTATGGTGTTTAAATGTTTTGACATATGTTTGTACATAGACAGTGTCGGCAGATAAGGGCCTATGGCCCACCCAGTCTGCCCATTTGAACTTGTAAGTTCAGTTTATGTTTTCCTAGAAGTCTGTTGCCCCTTACCCCTGACCTCCAGAATTCCTTTATGTCTATCCCATGCATTCTTAAATCCTGTGATTGTTTCAGCCCCCACCACTTCCTCTGGCAGGGTGTTCCACTTGTCCACCACCGTTCTGTGAAGAAATTCTTCCTCATGTTTCCTCGAATCGTCCTCCTCCAACTTCATCCCATGCCTCTAGTCTGGAACATCTTTTCGCTTAAAATAGTGTATTCCTGCACCCTGTTCCTCCCTGTGAGATACTTGTATGTCTCTATCATATCCCCTCTCTCCTCCTCTCCTCCAGGAGTACATGTTCAGTTCCTTCAACCTGTCTTCATAGGACTTGTGATGCAATCCATGCACCATCTTTGTTGCCCTCCTCTGAACCTTCTCTACCCTGTCTATGTCCTACGTAGGTATGGTCTCCAGAACTGTACACTGCACTCCAGGTGGGGCCTCACTAGTGTCTTGTATAGCGGATTATGACCTCCCTTTCCCTGCTGGTGATGCCCCTGCCTATACAACCCAGCATCCTATTTGCTTTACCTGCTGCCTTGTCACACTGTTTCCCTACCTTGGGGTCATCAGGATGATAACCCCAAGATCCCTTTCCTGCTTGGTGCATGCTATATCCTCACCCCAACTGATATGTGTGCCAGGGGTTTTTGTGCCCCATATGCATTATCTTGCACTTCTTTGCATTGAATTTCAACTGCCAAACCCCTGACCATTCTTCAAGTTTCTGCAGGTCCCTTCTCATTCTGTCTACACCCTCTGGTGTGTCTACTCTGTTACAGAGCTTTGTGTCATCAGCGAACAGAGAAATTCTGCCTTCTAGGTCCTGTGCAATGTCACTGATGAAGATGTTGAATAGGACCAGTCCCAGCACTGATCCCTGTGGTACCCAACTGGTCACTCTTCCCTCTGTGGAGTGACAGCCATTTACCACCACCCTGTGTCCTGCCACCAAGCCAGTTTCCTACCCACCACACTACTGTCCTGCCCACACCCATATTCCCCAGTTTGTGTAATAAGTCTTCTATGTGGCACAGTGTCAAAGGCCTTGCTGAAGTCCAGATAGGCCATGTCCACTGCCTTCCCCTGATCCACCTCCCTAGTCACCCAGTCAAAAAATTCAACGAGGTTGGTCTGACATGACCGCCCCCTGGTGAAACCATGCTGCCTTGGGTCCTGTAGTCCATTGACAACCAGATGTTCCACCAATCTCTCCTTCAGTAGTGCTTCCATGATCTTCCCCACTACCGAGGTGAGGCTGACTGGTCTGTAGTTCCCTGCTTCCTCTTTGTTCCTGCTTTGGCATAAGGGGACTACATCTGCTGACCTCCAGTCTTTGGGTACCTCCCCTGTTTCCAGTGATCGGCTAAACAGGATAGCCAGAGGTTCAGCCATCACCTCTCTTAGTTCTTTAAGGACCCTGGGGTGCACCCCATCTGGCCCCATTGCTTTATCAACTCTTATTACTTCCAGTTCCTTCAGGACCCTTTCTCGTGTAAAGGGACTTGTGTCCATTTCTGCACCATTCTCACCCCTTGTACTCCCTTCAGACCCATTACCCTCCCTCTTCCTCAGTAAAGACTGAGCAGAAACACCTGTTCAATATGTCAGCTTCACTGTTGCCATCCTCCACGCGGCCCCCATCCTCCCCCTTCAGCCTCACTATCCCTCCCTTTGTCTTTCTTTTTTCACTTATGTACCTGTAAAAGGTTTTGTCCCCTCTACCCATTGATTTTGCAATGTGTTCTTCTGTCTGAGCTTTGGCTTTCCTTACTGACCTCCCTTTGCTTCTCCTGGTACTTCTCTCTATCCCCTTCTGCCTGTGTCTTTTTGTATTGCCTGAATGCAATCTTTTTGGCTTTCACTTTCTTTGCTACCTCTTTGGAAAACCATAATGGTCTCCTCTTCCTTTTCTTTTTGCTAACCTGCTTAATGCATAATTCTGTTGTTCTTGTAATCCCCATTTTAAATACTGCCCACTGTTCCTCAACCTCTGATTCCTGTCCCATTCCCCTTAATGCCTCTTTCAAGTATCTCCCCATTTTCCCAAAGTCTGCCCCCCTAAAATCCAGGATACGTGTTTTTGTGTGGTTTGGTTCTGCTCTTTCTGTGATTTCAAACCACAGTGACTGGTGGTCACTGTTCCCCAGGTGCTCCCCCACTGTTACTCCCATCACACTGTCCCTGTTTGTGAGCACAAGGTCCAGTATTGCCTTCTGCGAGTTGGTTCCATGACCAGTTGCTTGAGGAAGGCACCCTGAATGGAGTCAGGATAAATCTGCTCCTAGTTGATGCTGCTGCTGGGATGCTCCAGTCCACGTCTGGAATATTGAAGTCTCCAACCAGTACTACCTCACCTTGTCTGCCATCCTTTGGATGGCTAGCATCAACTCCTATCTGTTTCTTCCTCCTGGGCTGGTGGTCTATAGACCACACCTGTGGATGCTGTTCCATTTTCCTTTCCAGCTTAACCACAGTATCTCCCCATTTTGTTCCTCCTGGATCTCTGTGGCCCTTATGTCATTTTTCATATACAGTGCCACTCCTCCTCCTTCCTGCCTGCTCTGTCTCTTCTGAATATGTTGTAGCCAGGTATGGCCATCTCCCAGTCATGGTTATCATTACTCCAGGTTTCAGTGATGGCCACAATGTCCAGGTCTGACTGCACCATGACAGCCTCCAGATCTTCCATCTTGTTGCTAAGGCTCCTGGCATTTGCACACATGGCTTTCCATGATTTGACCTCCCTAGACTGCTTCACTGTTCTACTCCAGCCCCTTCCTTGGTTGTTCTTTATCCCTGGTTCTCCTTGCTGTCTGCCCTTCTGCTGAATTTTGCCCCTTTTCTGCTTATCCACTTCTTGGGCACTAATCTCCATCTTTTGCACACTGCTTTGCAGAGATAGCCACTCCTCTGGTTCACCGATTCCACTGCTAGCTGTGGGGGGTGAGCAAGTAGGTACCCTCCTTGCTGGCCTGCCACCCCCCTTTGCTAGTTTAAATGCTTGTCAATGTAGCATTTAAACTTATCATTGAGTGCTTGGATTCCCCTCCAGGATGGATGCAGGCCGTCAGGCTTGAAAAAACCTCCATCCCTCCAGGTGGGTCCCCAGTTTCCAATGAAATTGTATGTAAACTAATTCTAAGCATTTGTTCTGGGAGCGTGGATATGTTGATCATCCACATTCATTGACACTGTCCCTTTCCCCTTCAAATCTGCTGGAAGTCTTCAAGCTGGCTCACCTACCCACCCAGGTGGTATATGCCTCGGCTCCGCCCCATGATGCCAGAGCTTTCTTTCCGCTGGAAGATACAGGTTGCCTCCCTCGTGCTCTCGCATTTCGTAGGCCCTGGCTTTCAAACCTTCTGTTTTACCGAAATTAAAACTTGTTAGAGTTAGCAATCGTGCCTTTGCGTCTTCGATCATGGAAGAGATATCTTCTCTGGGATTTCACCGGTGCCCTTGTGGCTAGAAGATGTCACGCACCGATCCCCATCTCACGTACATCTACTGCCTAGGTGTCGGCCATGACACCTCGTCCTGTAGTTACTGCTTGGCCTTCCATCCCAACATCCTGGATGACCGCATGGCACGTTTGAAATTGCGGAGACCGGAGAAAAGGAATCCTCCAGTGAAGTTCAAAGAAGGTTAGGTGGGCGGTTTCCCGGTAGCGGGCTCCGCGAGCAGCTGGAATGCAGGCATTGAAGCATCTGCCGATGCTGGAAACAAGCTTCGCTTCCACTCAACCCAGGCTCCACCTTAACAGGTTCTTTCAAGGAGTTGTGCCAGTCTCTCCCACCCGGGTGAGGCACCCACGACTCGCCTCCTCCGGCTCTCAGAAGAGGAACAAAGAACCCAGTTTGTCTTTGTCTAAGTGGAGCTCTTGGGACTGAGAGAGGTCTCAGTCCCAGGAGCATGCGGTCTCGACCTCTGTCGAGATCGCCTCCTCAGCCGCAGGCTTCAAGGATCTTCCGTCTGGCCAGACGACCAAGGAAGTGGCCAACGAGGTCGAGATTATTCTTGACCCGACCGACCCTCTGACGCCGGCCGTGGTCGATGACTCCTTGGAAAGGAGTCTGGTCCTAGTGTTCCCTGATGAGGAGGCCCAGCCCTCTGGTGTCCCCATTAAGGACCCGGTTCGGGACCCTCGGTTTTCACCGATTCCCCTTGTGTCTCCCGATCGACCAAGTTGGCCTGCCCGATCTCAGTAGAGGTCCACAACCTTCTCGGCGGAACGACCGAGGATGAGCCATAAGTGCTCGAAAAAGAGGCAACGCCACAGGTCATCCTTGTCCTCCTTGGATGAGGAAAGGCTCCAGGGGAAACTCCATTGGGGCTACGAGGACCTTATGTGGCAAGAGCTGATTTTGACTGGGCAGAAGCCGGCTCCGCCGCCCACCCCAGCCATTACTTGGCTCTCGCCTCCCAGGCCGAAGCTGACCCCCTCGGAACCAAAGCCCTTGGTTCCCCCGCCCGTGGGACCATCCTGTCCCCCGGTTTGGCCTATTCCGGTCTCTCCACCTATTCTGGTGGAACCACCGCCTAAACAGCCTATGGGAGGGGGTCCTTCGAAGGAGGACTGACAAGATACCGGACTTCCCAGACGTCTGTTGATCACGGTCAACCCAGACCACCCCCGGCAGGTCAAGGGCGATTTAGGCGGCAGGCCACTGTACCCCAGACTCCTCGGACTCTGATGTCACCGGGCTCCACTCCTACTCTGGGGATGACGAGTCCGCCACTGGCACAGGTATGGAGGAAGGCCCCTCCTCCTTCCAAGGGATTCTCCGTCTCATCTCCAACTCTACAGGAATGCCCCTGGAACCTATCCAGAAAAAGGCGAAGTACTCGCTCACAGATATCCTCAAGAGAGGGGATACCCCAACGGAGGCCTTTCCTGTTGCGAAGCCACTGTTGGCCCAGCCCTCGAACTATGGCAGCGCCCCGCCTCATGCCCAGCACCGTCTGCCTGCATGGTCCGCAAGTATGCAGTGCCCATGGGGTCCCTTGCGGGGTTCACAGAGCACCCTCCGGCCAAGAGCCTGGTGACTGCCTCTGTGTTCAGGCGTACTGGCAGTTCAGCCAACACTGACCGACCTCAGGACAAAGAGTCCAAGAATTTGGACCACTCGGCTCGGAAGGTCTATGCGGCTTCCTCCTTGGGCCTTCGTCAGGCCAGTTCACCTGTCATCATGGCACACTTCTCTCATGGACATGCAGACCACAGTCAAGCAGGTCCGGGACCAGGGCCATGCTGTTGCCAAACAGCAGCTCCAGACAGCCCTGGACATCGGGGATTCTTGTGCCCGTTCGATGGCTGCTGCAGTTGCCTCTCGCCTCAGGGCTTGGCTGAGGCTCTCCTCCTTCCCGGTGGATACTCAGCATAGATTAGCTGATGTGCCTTTCCTTGGGACTGACTTGTTTGGCCAAGGAGTGGCCAGTTAGCTACAGTGCATGGCAGTCCAATGCCACCTTGGATGCCACGGGTTCTTCGGGCAAGAACCAGAAGAAAAAGAAGAAGCCTTTTCGGCATTCTTCCCCTGCGGTTCAGCAGTCCTCCTTCCAAGGAGGACAGCGACATCAGCATCAGCAGTGGGCTCAAGCTTGGCGCCCTCTGCCCAAGCATTGACCCCAACAGGCCAGCAAAGGAGTCCGAGGCTCAGGTCCTAGAGCCTCCTCCTCCTCTTCTAAGCCTGCCCAGTGACAGGATGGGGGTTGCCACCCCATCTCCGTCACACCAGCTCTGGGCCCTCCCGTGGGGGGTTGGCTCCGCCACTTCCTTTCTGCCTGGTCCGCTATCACTTTGGACAGGTGGGTGCTCAAAGTGGTCAGTCAGGGACTGCCTCTAGAGTTTGAGCAATACCCTCCCAGCCGAGCCCGCGCCCCTTGGGAAGAACGGATTTCCGCATGCACCAGTCGGCTCTTCGAGACGACATTGCTCAGCTCCTCTGCAAGGAGGCAGTAGCTCTCGTGGCGGATCGACTGCAGACCCAGGCTTTGTCTCTGGGTACTTCCTGGTGCCCAAGTGGACGGGGGGATGGGGGTTGGCGCCCATTCTAGATCTCACGACCTGAATCAGTTTCTTAGGTCTCGCACCTTTTGGATGGTCACTGTCCCAGATCATAACATCCTTGGGCGAAACATGTGGTTCCGTTCACTGGATCTGCAGGATGCGTTCTTTCACATTCCAATCCGTCTGGCCCATCAGCGGTTCCTCCGCTTCAGGGTAGAGGGGACCCTGTACGAGTTCCGAGCCATGCTGTTCGGCCAGTCATCGGCCCCACGGGTCTTCACCAAATGCACTGCAGTGGTGGTGGCCCATCTCCGGTGTCAGGGGGGTTAGAATCTACCCCAACCTCGACGATTGACTCCTGGCAGGTTCCACCCAACAGGAAGTGGAGAGGTCAAGGGGTCTGGCCCTCCTGACCTGCTCCCAACTTGACCTCCTGATCAACAAGGCCAAGTCGGAACCCATGCCTTCCCAGGTGATGGGCTTCATCGGGGCAGAGCTCGACACTTGTCAAGGCAGAGCTCGGCTCCCGGCAGACAGAGCAGAGGTTCTCTCCTCCTTGCCCAATCATTTCTGGTTGGGCACTTGTGCCCTGCCCGGGACTTTTTGCGCCTTCTGGGTCACATGGTAATGTGCACCTCAGTGGTCTGCTGGGCCCGGTTGCACATGCGCCCCCTTCAATGGGAGCTGGCTGCCCAGTGGACTCCACGATATGGTCATTTCAACAATGCTGATCACTGTAACCCAAAAGATATGGGATGCTCTCCAATGGTGGACCGCCCCAGACCGGTTGCAGGAAGGGATCCCGTTTGTTCGCCCCGAGCAGACGGTTGTCCTCATGACCGATGCCTCTCTTATGGGCTGGGGAGCCCACATGGGGGACAACAGGGCCCATGGGTTCTGGAACCCCGAGGAGTCCCGATGCCACATCAACCTGCTGGAGCTCAAAGCAGTCAGACTGGCACTGTCAGCTTTCGCTCCTCAGCTCTGGGGGCAAATGGTCCAAGTCTAGACGGACAATACCACAACCAAGTACCACCGCAACAAACAGGGCGGCACGCAGTCCCATCTGCTGTGCAAGGAGGCGATCCGCATCTGGACCCTCGTAAGCCAGTTGGAGGCGTATTTCCTAGCCATCCATGTGGCAGGAGCCTCGAACCAGTTGGCGGATGCTCTCAGCCACATAGGCCACACATCCCACAAGTCGTCTCTCCATCCAGAGGTAGCTTACAGCCTGTTCTCCCATTGGGGGAAACCGATGGTGGACCTGTTTGCCTCCAGGGAAAATACCAAGCTGAGGCTGTATCATGCACGCTTCCCCTCAGCAGGGCTCGCTGCAGATGGGATGCCTTCTCGAGGCCGTGGACCCCATGCTTCCTCTATGCCTTCCCTCCATTTCCCTTGATCCACAAGGTGTTACTCAAGTTGAGGAGGGACAAGGCGAGGGTGATTCTGGTAGCCCAAGACTGGCCACGCCAGTTCCGGTATTCAGATCTCCTCAGCCTCAGCTGCAGGCCCCCGGAGTGGCTTTGCACACGCCTGGACCTGTTATCTCTCAACCAAGGGAAGGTCTTCCATCCGGACCTTCAATCCCTGCACCTCACAGCCGGGTACCTGAGCGACTATAGTTCCAGTCTTTGGGTCTTTCTGAAGAGCTCTACACCGTGGTGGAGGCATCTACAAAGGAATCGACCAGGAAATGTTATGCCTTCAAGTGGAAACATTTTCCATTTGGTGTCAGGGTAAGAGTCTGGACCCCTTATCCTGTTCTGTGGCTAACATTCTTGACTACCTTTGGTTTCTCTCCGAGGGGGGACTACGGTCATCGACCCTTAGGGTGCACCTGGCAGCCATTTCTGCTTACCGGGAGCGGGCCAGTCAGCCGACACAGGCAAAGGAGACAGTGGTCGGGTGCTTTTTCAAAGGCCTGGATCACATATCCCCTCCGGTGCGTGAACCTCCACCTCCGTGGGATCTACTGCTGGTTTTGGCAAAGCTCATGGCAAGCCATTCAAACCAATGCACAAGTGCGAGCTGTCACACAGGTTGTGGAAGATGGCCTTCCTGGTGGCTATCACATCAGCCAAAAGAACAGGGGAGCTCCAAGTGCTTTTGGTGGACTCCCCTTATGTGGTTTTTCACAGGGACAAAGCTGTCCTGCGTCCCCACCTGAAATTCCTTCTGAAGGTGGTGTCAGAGTTTCACCTTAACCAGGTGTCGACTCTGGTGGTATACTACCCTATTTACACCTCGGACACAGAGTCCAGGCTTCATACTTTGGACCCGAGACGTGCTCTCTCCTACTACAAGGAGAGGATGGCGGAAATTCGGGGAGAGGTTCGCCAGGTGTTTGTCACCTACGCTGAAGCCGCTTCTGGCAGACCTGCAGCCAAACGGACCATAGCAAGATGGATTACAACATGCATAGGTCTGTGCTATGAGTTGGCGGGCAAGGAGCCTCCCAGAGAGATAAGAGCTCATTCTACCCGCCATACTGCTACATCGGTGGCTGCTTCCAGGGACATCCCTATCCAGAAAATCTCTTGGGCTGCTACCTGGAAGTCAGCAAACACCTTCATTACCCATTACCACATCGACCTTGAGTCACACCGGGATGCTGGTTTTGAGACCTCAGTTCTCCAATCTCTGTTCCTCAAGTAGGAGGTGTGCGCCTTGCCTCCCTCCTCCCAGAGAACTGCTAGGAGTCTGCCAACGAGTGTGGATGAACAACATATTCACACTCCTAGAAGAAGAACATGTTACTCTCCCGTAACAGTAGTTCTAGGAGAGGTATACGTTGTTCATCCACACGGACCCACTCGACCTCCCCAGCTGTGGACTCTCACAACCTGGCTTCAAGCGGGCTAAGATCTGGCATCATGGGGTGAAGCCGAGGCATATACCACCCAGGTGGGTGGGAGGAGCCAGTTTGAAGACTTCTGGCAGATTTAAAGGGGAAAGGGACATGCCAAAGTGTGTGGATGAACAACATAAACCACTCCTACAACTACTGTTACAGGTGAGTAACCTGTTCTTTTTTATGCTGTAACATCATAAACAGGACTGTCTTGCAAACAGGGATTTGTATCCCTTATGGCATGTATTTATCCTGTATAAAAATAAAACTTTTATCCACCTATAACTGCACCATCTTACTTCGAGGTATCTCTTGCAGCATGCCATCACCAGTAGGACTGAGTCCCAAGCTGTACTGACTGCTACAGACAGGCAGTCTAGGTGGACGCAAAACTGATGGCCTCTGAAAGGAGGCCCTGCAGCACAGCGAGGTCAAAGTTAGCCCTACACCTAGAGGCAATGTCCAGACTGCAATGTTGGGTGAAGGTGCGGACAGTGCTCCATGTAGCAGCAGTGCAGATGCCAGCAGCTGATAAGTTTCTGAAACAAGCTACTGATGTGGCCATACCTCTGAAGGAATGGCCCTTAACCGTGCCCCGGAAGTTCCTTACGGTACTTCTGGTAAAAGACAATGCAATTGGCTAACCACTTAGACAGGCACTGTTTGGACACCAAGGCGCCCTTTTTTCCCCTGGGGTGAACGAAACAGACAACTGATTAGACTTCCTGGAGTCTTCAGTGTGGTGTGTATGGTACTGCAGGATTCTATGCACATCCAAGGTATGGAGCAGTGCCTCCCAGATTGGAATGGTCCAGAAAATAAATATGCAGGTGGATGGATTGATTCAAAGTAAACTCCGGCACCACCCTAGGAAGAAACTTAGGGTTGGTTCGCAGACACACTGTCTGTGAAAAATCAAATAAGGTTCCTTACGCATCGGGGCCTGAAGCTTGGAAATCCTCTGAGCAGAAGTAATAGCAATTAAAAATAACCCTTTCCACGGCAGAAAGCGTAGCTCGTAAAATGCAGACAGTTCAAAAGGAGGCAGCATAAGCTTTTCCAACACAAAATTGAGATCCCAAGCCGGGACAGGATCACAGATTGCCGGCTTCAAATGAAGAATGCCCCTCAAGAATATGCGAGACACAGCTGGTTGAGCCACTGAATAGCCCTCAACAACAACAGGTACATAGTATGCAGAAAGATGTGCCATAATCGAGAAGTACTGCAGGCCAGAGTCCAAAAGGGACAGCAGGTACTCTGCAGGTACTCCAGCACCTGATCTACTGGATAGGCGAAGGGATCCAACTGGTGTGATGCAGCCCAAATAGCAAATCACTTCTATTTCAGAGAGTAATTTGCAGTGGTGGAGGGTTTCCTAGCAACCACCAGAACATCTGCCACCCTGAGGACAATTCAAACTCTTTGATGGCTATGTCCTTGGGAGCCACGAATTGAGATGGAGTGATTTCAGGTCCAGATGGACCAGCATGGCCTGCTCCTGGGAGAGAAAGCCTGTGCAGAGGAACAGGGAGATGGGGATTCCTCTGTCAGCTGTTGAAGCAAGGGGAATCAGATCCAGCCGAGGCCGGGGGTCAAAATCATGGTGGCCCCTTCCAGCTGAAGCTTGATCAGTACCCTCTGAAGGAGTGGGAAGGGAGGGAAGGTGTAGAGGAAGCTCCCTTACCAAGAGAGGGACAACACGTCTCGCCAGAAAACTCCTGGCCCCAGATCTACCAAGCAGAAAAGCAGCAGTTTTGCATTGTGTGGGGACGCAAAAAGGTCCAACTCGGGACAACCCCATCTATGCAACAGGTCTTCGACCACCGGGGTCAGAAGCTGCCACTAGTGGGCTCTGGACAGAGATCAGCTTACATGTCCGCCAGGAACCTGGATGGCAGAGAGCACCTGTCCATGTTCTATGGCCCAGTATCAGACTCACTGCTTTTTTGCATAGGGAATAGGAATGAGTCCCCCCGGCTTGTTTATGTAATAAACTACGCACATGTTGTCCATCTGAATCAACAGCGGACCCGGGGATAGCAGAGTCTGAAAAGCCTGCAGGGCATTTAAGACCGCTCGCATCTCCAGAACACTGATGTGGCGTGTCCTCTTCACCTCAGTCCACATACCCAGAGTCTGGTGGACCCCCAGGTAGCCCTTCCCACCAGCAGAGATTAGTGGCATCTGTCAGGACCTGCTAAGAAATACAGAAGGGAATCCCCCGAAGCAAGTTGCTGGGCTCCAGCCACCATGACAGTACCCTCCGGACTGGATCAAAAACCATCACAAGCTGATCCAGGGTGTCCACGAACTGGTCCCACTGGACCCGCAGCATCCACTTAAGGACTCATGTGTAGATAGGCCAAGGGAACCATGACAATGGCTGTGGCCATGAGGCCCAGAAGCCGCAGGAAGGCTCTCACTGAAACAGTGGCTGGAGCAAATTAGATGGGCCTGGTCCATTAGACGCTCCGCCCTGTCTGAGGGCAGGAAAGCCACACCCTAAACCATCTTCAGGACTGCCCTTATGTACTGGAGCTGCTGGCAGGGAGGAAGGAAAAACTTTGGCATGTTAATAGCAATGCTTTAAACCTGGAACAAACTGCAGGTCTATGCTAGGGTTTGAAGGAGACGTTCCCTGGACAGGGCTCTAAGAGCCAAACATCCAGATACGGGAAGACTTAGAAACCCTGCAGTCTCAAGGCAGCTGCCACCACCGCCAAGCATTTGGTGAAGACCCTGGGTAACGAGGACAAACCAAACGGCAGAGCCCATAAATGACAGCTATGTAAGAACTTACCGTAACAGTAGATCTTCGAGAGAGGTTCCTGCAGTAGGTCTTTACACATAAGACTGTGCCCCCTGGTGTCAGGACCGCATGGCAAATATCTAGCTAGCCATCATTAGCAGGGGCCTGCCTCCAGCGTCACCTGGTCATGGGTCAGCGTGACAGTATAAAGAGGATGGTCCCCACGCCCGTCTTCAGTTCTCCCACCATAGACCTCTGAAGAGGAAACAAGAGAAAGGTGCAAAGACAACTTGTTAAGCCCTGGACTCTGGAAACAAAGCCACGGAAAGGGAAAAGAGGATAAACATAACAGGAGCTGGGGAGGTGGGAGGGAAATCTAGACTACTGCAGGAACCTCTCTCAAAGATCTACTGTTACAGTAAGTTCTTATGTAACTGTCATATCTTACTTCAAGAGGGTTCCTGCAGTAGATCTTTATACATAGGACTGAATACCAAGCAGCCGAAAAAAATGAAGGAGTCGGAGACTAAGTTCCAGGAGGAAGGAGTGCCTGCCAACTAGAAACCTTAAGAAAGATGGCCTTGTAGAATGGTGAGGCCGAAACCGGCTCTAGGTCTAGAGGAAATGTCCAGACTGTAATGCTTGGTGAATGTATGGACAGAGGACCAAGTGGCCGCTGCGGGCTTCTTGTATTTGTTGTATATGTACGAGATGCAGTTAGCCAACCATTTTGACAAACCCTGTTTGGAGATGGCCTTGCCCTGACAATTGGGAGCGAAGGTCACAAACAACTGGTCAGACATTCGAGCCTCTTTGGTCCTAGAGATGTAATATCTCAGAGTCCTGTGCACATCTAAAGTGTGCAGAAGGTATTCCCCCGTGTAGGAATACTGTGGATAGATAAAAAAAAAACCAGCAATTCAACATTCTGGTTTCAAGTAAATTCCAAAACCACTTTCGGAAGAAAGAAGGATTAGTCCTCAGAGCCACCAGATGTCTGGAAAATCAAATAAGGCTCCTTACAAATGAGGGCCTAAAGCTCAGAAATCCTTCAAGCCGAGGTTATAGCGACCAAAAAGAGCAATTTCCAGGACAAGTAATGCATATCGCAACTTGCTGCCGGCATAAAAGGGTACCAAAAAAAAAAAAAAAAAACAGCTTACTCACCTGTAACAGTAGTTCTAGGAGTGGTACATGTTATTCATCCACACTCTTTGGCATGTCTCTTACCACTTTAAATCTTGCTGGAAGTCTTCAAGCTGGCTCCTCCCACCCAGGTGGTATAACCCTTGGCTCCGCCCCATGATGCCAGATCTTAGCCCACTAGAAGCCAGGTGTTGTACGTCTGCAGCTGGGGAGGTCGGATGGGTCCGTGTGGATGAACAACATATACCACTCCTAGAACTACAGTTACAGGTGAGTAACCTGTTTTTTCTAGGATCGTGGATATGTTTATCCACACTCTTTGGCAGACTCCCAATAGTTCGGGAGGAGGGAGGAAAGATGCACACCCCCTACTAAGGGAACAGAGATTGGAGAACTGAGGCCCCGAAACCAGCATTCTGGCATGACTCAAGGTCAATGTGTTAATGGGTGATGAAGGCGTTTGCTGACTTCCAGATAGCAGCCCGGCAGATTTCCTGGATAGGGATGTCCCTGGAAGCAGCCACCAATGCAGCGGTATGGTGGGTAGAATGAGCTCTTATCCCTCTGGGAGGCTCCTTGCCCGTCAACTCATAATAGATTTATGCAAGATGTAATCCACCTTGCAATACTCCATTTTGCTGCAGGTCCACCAGAGGCAGCTTCAGCGTAGGTGACAAACAGCTGGCGAACCTCTCCTCGAATTTCCACCGTTCTCTCCTTATAATAGGAGACGGCACGTCTCAGGTTCAAAGTATGGAGCCTGTGCTCTGCCTCAGAGGTCTAATAGGGGTAGTAGACCGGCAGAGTTAACACCTGGTAAAGGTGAAACTCTGACACCACCTTTGGAAGGAATTTCGGGTGGGGGCGTAGGACAACCTTGTCCTTGTGGAAGACCAGATAAGGGGAGTCCACCGAAAGCACCTGGAGCTCCCCTGTCCTTCTGGCAGACGTGATGGCCACCAGAAGTCCGTCTTCCACAACTGTAACAAGGCACACTTGTGCATTGGTTCTAATGGCTTTGCCACTACCAGCAGTAGATCCCATGGAGGTGGAGGTCCATGCACCGGAGGGTATTTGTGATCCAGACCTTTGAAAAAGCACCTGACCACTGTCTCCTGCGCCACCGTTGGCTGACTGGCCCATGCCCGGTAAGCAGAGATGGCTGCCAGGTGCACCCTAAGGGTCGATGACTGAAGACCCCCTTTGGAGAGAGACCAAAGGTAGTAGAGAATGTCAGCCACCTGACAGGACACAGGATCCAGGCCCTTGCCCGATACCAAATGGAAAACCTTTTCCATTTGAAGGCGTAACATTTCCTGGTTGATTCCTTTCTGGATGCCTCCACCATGGCGAGGACATCCTCAGAAAGACCCAAAGGCTGGAACTCTAGCCGCTCAGGTACCAGGCTGGGAGGTGCAGGGATTGAAGGTCTGGATGATACACCTTCCCCTGATTGAGAGATCAGGTCCGGGCGTGCTGGAAGCCACTCCGGGGGCCTGTAGCTAAGGCTGAGGAGATCTGGATACCAGAACTGGCAAGGCCAGTATAGGGCTACCAAGATCACCTTTGCCTTGTCCCTCTGCACCTTGAGGAGCACCTTGTGGATCAAGGGAAATGGAGGGATGGCGTACAGGAGGCCTGGGGTCCACGGCCTCAAGAAAGCATCCCCCTGCAGTGAGCCCTACTGAGGGGGCCGGGCACGAAACAGCCTCAGCTTGGTGTTGTTCTTGGAGACAAACAGGTCCACCATCGGTTTGCCCCACTGGGAGAAAAGGCTGTAAGCTACCTCTGGATGGACAGACCACTCGTGGGATGTCTCGCCTAAGCATCTGAGAGCATCCGCCAGATGGTTTGAGGCTCCTGCCACATGGATGGCTAGGAGATCCACCTCCAAACGGCTGACGAGGGTCCAGATGCAGAGCGCCTCTCTGCAAAGGAGATGGGAGTGCATGCCGCCCTGTTTCTTGAGGTAGTACATGGTCGTGGTATTGTCCGTCTGGACTTGAACCACTTGATCCCAGAGCCGAGGAGCGAAAGCTGACAGTGCCAGTCTGACTGCTTGGAGCTCCAGTAGGTTGATGTGGTATCGGGACTCCTCGGGAGTCCAGAATCCGTGGGCCCTGTTGTCCCCCATGTGGGCTCCCCAGCACATGAGAGGGGCATCGGTCGTAAGGACAGCTGTCGGCTCAGGGTGGACAAATGGGATCCCTTCCTGCAATCGGTCTGGAGTGGTCCATCACTGATCAGCTGGTTGAAATGACCATGGCGCAGAGTCCACTGGGCGGCCAGCTCCCATTGAAGGGGGTGCATGTGCAACCAGGCCCAACGGACCACTGAGGTGCACGCCACCATGTAACCCAGAAGGCGCAGAAAGTCCCGGGCAGGGAGCAATTGCCCAACCAGAAATGAATGGGCAAAGGAGGAGAGAATTTCTGCCCTGTCCGCCGGGAGCCGTGCTCTGGCTTGACAAGAGTCGAGTTCTGCCCCGATGAAGCACATCACCTGGGAAGGCACGAGTTCCGACTTGGCCTCGTTGATCAGGAGACCGAGTTGGGAGCAGGTCTGGAGGGCCAGGTCCCTGGACCTCTCCACCTCCTGTTGGGTGGGACCTGCTAAGAGCCAATCGTTGAGGTAGGGATAAATCCTGACACACCCCCGGTGCCTGAAATGAGCCGCCACCACTGCAATGCATTTGGTGAAGACTTGTGGGGCCGATGACAGACCAAACAGCATGGCTCGGAACTCGTACAGAGTCCCTTTGGCTCTGAAGTGGAGGAACCGGCAATGAGACGGACGTATTGGGACGTGAAAGAAGGCGTCCTGCAGAGCCAGTGAACAGAACCACGTTTCGCTCCAAGGATGGTATGATCTGGGACAGAGTGACCATCCGAAAGGTGCGTGACCCGAGATATTGATTCAGGTCATGCAGATCAAGAATGAGGCGCCAGCCCCTCGTCCGTTTGGGCACCAGAAGTACCTGGAGACAAAGCCTGGTTCTGCTGGAGGATCCGCCTCAGGGGCTACTGCCTCCTTGAGGAGAAGCTGAGCAATGTCGTCTCGGACAGCCGACTGAGTCAGGACGGATACCCTTTCCTCCCAAGGGGCGAGGGATTGGCTTGGAGAGTACTGCTCGAATGCCAGAGGCAGTCCCAGACCAACCACTTCAAGAACCCACCTGTCCGTAGTGACATCAGACCAGGCGGAAAGGAAGTGGCGGAGACGGCACCCATGGGAGGACCCAGAGGTGGCGTGATGGGGGGGCAGCCCCGGCCCTGTCATTGAGCAGGCTTGGAGGAGGAGCACCCAGGACCAAAACCTCTGCCTCCTTTACGGGCCTGGGAGGGCCCGGGCTTGGGCTGGGGGAGCCAAGCTTGAGCCTGCTGCTGCCCCCTCCTTGAAAGGAGGGTTGTGCCGCAGGGGAATAGTGCCGAAAAGGCTTCTTCTTCTGGTTCTTGCCCGAAGAACCCTTAGCAGAAGTAGCGTCCAAGGTGGCATTGGACTGCTCAATACACTGAAGGGAACCAGCCACACCTGGGCTAAAATGTTCAGTGCCCAGGAAAGGCACATCAGCTAGTTTGTGCTGAGTATCCACCAGAAAGGAGAAGAGTCTCAGCCAAACCCTGCGACGAGAGGCAACTGCGGCTGCCATCGAACGGGCACAAGAATCCCCAATGTCCAGGGCTGTCTGAAGCTGCTGTCTGGCAACAGCTCGACCCTGGTCCCGGACCTGCTTGACCGTGGTCTGCATGTCCGCGGAGATGTGTGGGAGGACTTCATCCAAAGACCCCAAGAGGGCATGGGAAAAGTGTGCCATGACGACGGCCGAACTTGCCTGACGAAGGCCTAAAGGAGAGGCCGCACAGACCTTCCTGGCCAAATTATCCAAAAGTTTGGATTCTTTCTCGGGAGGTCGGTCCGTGTTGGCAGAACTGTCAGTGTGCCTGAACACAGAGGTGGTCACTAGGCTCTCGGCCGAAGGGTGCTCTGTGAACCCTGCAAGGGACCCCATGCGCAGATGGAGCTGGACAAGAGGCAGAGCGCTGCCAGAGTTCTAAGGCCGGGCCAACAATGGCCTCAGCCACAAGAAAAGCCTCCATCAGGGTATCCCCACTCTTGAGGATGTCTGAAACAGGGTACTCTGTCTTTTTCTGGATTGGCTCCAGGGGCATCCCTGTGGACTCAGATGAGATGAAAAATGCCCTGAAAGGACGAAGGACCTTCCCCTACGTCTCTAACCCCCCCAGCCGACTCATCATCCCTGGGATGAGAATGCAGGCCGGTCACATCCGAATCCGGATACAGCGGTCGACCGCCCAAGTCACCCTCGACCCGCTGCAGGCAGTCCGGGGTGACAGTGACCGAAAGATGCTGGGGAAGCCCAGTGTCTGACTTATGTTCCTTAGAAGGAGCCCCTTCCACAGGCTGCTTGGGAGGTGGTTCCAGCACTATTGGTGGAGAGACCGGTTTAGGCTGAACTGGAGGTTTCGCCGGCTCCTCGGGCGGCAGAACTGACTTGAGCGGCTCCGAAGAAGTGTGCTTCGGCCTAGGAGGCGAAAGCCAAGTAACAGCCGGGGTCAGCTTGTGCCTGGTCAAAATCAGCTGTTGCCACATGAGGTCCTCGTAGCACTGGAGTTTCCGCCAGAGCCTCTTCTCATCTAAGGAGGATGAGGATGACCGATGGCATCACTCTTTTTAGAGCACTTGTGGCTTGTCCTCAGCCTGTTGGTCGAGGGGGTCCTGGACCTCGATCGAGATTGGACAGGCTAACTCGGTCGTTCAGGAGACACCAGTGGGACCGGTGATTTTCCAGGGTCTGGGACCACATCCTCGATGGGATTCTCAGCGGGCTGGGTCTCCTCGTCGGGGAAGGTAAGGACCGGAGTCCAACCGAGAGAGTCGTCGATTGGAGTCTGCGACAATGGGTCGATCCGCTCGATGACGATTTCAACATCGTCGATCGACACTTCTGTCGATTGGCCAGACGGCAAAGCCAGGAAGCCAAAGGCTGAAGAGGCAGTTTCGACTGAGGTAGAGACTTCCGGTTCCTGAGACAGAGGTCTCTCCTGATCCCAAGAATGTCTTCGCCGAGATAAAGATGATCCTGAGTGCTTTTCCCGCTTTCGGGACAGACAGGAGTGTGTGCCCGCAGGACCTTCCCCCTTAGTCGGGAGAGACTGGCACAACTCTCAGAAGGAACCCGAGAAGGTGAAGCCCAGGTTGAGCAGAACAAAGACGCTCAGAGAGGAAGATGCTTCGGCCCGAGCCGCTTCCTCCTCGAAGGCTTGCATGTGTTCCAACTGCTCAGCGGATCCAGTGGCTGCGGAAACCGCCCACCGAGCCTCCTCAGATTTCACTGGAGGGTTCCGTTTTTCTGGCCTCCCCAACTTCAGATGTGCAAGGCAGTCGTCAAGAACGTTAGGATAAAATGCGAGACAAAAATCGCACGTGGTGTGGGGATCAGTGCGAGACATCTTCTGGCCGCTCAAACACCAGAGAAATCCGGGGAAAGACTTGTCTTCCATAATAGAAGGTAAGTAGTCACGATCACTGATGCGAACTAGACGAAGTTTCGAAGCCAGGGCCTACAAAATGCAGGAGCGTGAAGGAGGCAACCTGAATCTGCCAGTGGAAAGGAAGATCTGGAGTCATGGGGCGGAGCCTAGGGTTATCCACCTGGGTGGGTGGGAGAGCCAGCTTGAAGACTTCTGGCAAGATTTAAAGTGGAAAGGGACATGTCAGAGAGTGTGGATGAACAACATATCCACGATCCTATAAGTTTTTCCAAAATAAAATTTAAATCCCGGGGGGAACCGGATTCTAGACTGGAGGCTTAAGGTGAAAGATCCCCTTTAAAAAGGTTCTGGAGACCAACTGGGCAAGGGTTTTGTCTCCCACCGGAAGGCCACAGGCTGAAATCGCAGACAGATGGACCTTCAGAGATGAATAACTGAGGCCCGAATCAGACAGATGCAAGAGGTACTCAAGGACCTGGGAAGCCGAGCAAGAGAGAATGGGTCTTGGCCCTTGGCCGTGGCTCAAATAGAGAATCTCTTCCACTTCATGGCATACATGGATCTAGTAGAGGGTTTTCTAGCATTTACTAGAACCTGAGCGACTCGAGAAGAGATGCCATAACAAGAGACTGCTACGTCCAACTGTACCATGCATGCCAGTGGAGAGACTTAAGGCTCGGGTGTACCAGGCTGCCCTGCTCCTGAGACAGAAGATCCTACAACACAGGAAGAGGTACTGGGGATTCCAATGTCAGCTACTGTAGCAGAGGGAACCATATCTGCAGAGGCCAAAGAGGGGCTATTACAATCATGTGAGCCCCCTCTGCCTGGAGCTTCAGCAGAACTTTCTGCAGAACAGGAAAGGAAGGGAAAGCATACAGAAATCTCCCTGTCAAAGACAGAGACAGCAGTCTGGCCAAAAACACCATGTCTGGGAACGAGCGAGCAAAAGCTGGGTAGTTTTGCATTGGATGGTATGGTGAATAAATCTATTCCTGGCCAACCCCATTGAAGGAGGAGGTCTCCCACAACGTCCTCCTCCTTCAGCTCCCACTTGTGAGCCCATGCAACAGTGCGGCTGAGACTGTCTGCCAGGACATTGTGAACTCCTGGAACATAGACTGCTATCAATGACAGGCCATGCTGGACTGCCCAGTACAACACCTGCATCGCCTCCCTGCTTGTTTAAGTACCAGACTGTAGCCGTGTTGTCGGTCTGGACCAATAGTGTTCCCAGTAGCAAAAGGGACTGGACCGCTTGGAGAGCATAGAGCACCGCTCAACTCCAGACTATTGATATGCAGATGTTCCTCTAGTGGAGACCATGTCCCCTGCATTCAGTGGTCTCCCAGGAAAGTGCCCCATCTCTGGCCTGAGGCATCCGTCATCAGGGTCATGTAGGGGGATGGGGGATGGAAGGGGATCCCCAACGAAAGGTTGGAAGGATCCTGCCACCATGGGAGATCCCTCTTCAGGCTGCTGGAGACTAGGACCATGTGGTCCATGTCATCCAGATGTTGATCCCACTGCACCCGGAGGTATCACTGGGTCACCTTCATGTGCAGTCTGGCCAAAGGGACTGTGGGTATGGCAGCCACCATTAGATCCAACCGGCAGAGAACAGAGCACACCTTGGTCCACTGGGAGAAGGATACCAACACCCATGTTGCATCAGAGTTTCCGCGCTGTCTGTAGGCAAGAAGGCCCTGCCCTGAACTGTGTCCAGCACTGCTTCAATGAACTGGAGCTGCTGGAAGGTGAAGGTTGAGACTTGGGAACATTCACAGTGATGCCAAGTCTGCAGAAAAGGTCCAGGGTGGAGGACAAGGAAGCCTTCAGATTGTCCTGTGACGGTGCTGACAGACAGTCATCCAGGTAAGGGAACACAAATCCCCTTGTGTCCCAAGGCCATGGCCACCACCGCTAGGCACTTAGTAAAAACCCGAGGTGCTGAAGAAAGACCAAACAGGAGGGCCTTGAACTGATAATGGTTCTCCTGAAAAGAGAATCTCAGAAAGTGGTGGTGGGCCTGGAGGATAGGGATATGAAAACAGGCATCCTGCATATCCAGGGAGCACAGCCATTGGTTCTGTTGGAGCAGGGGTAAGAGCCCATGGAGCATCAAAATATGGAATCTCTTGTATTCTACAAAGAGATGAAGTAGGCTGAGACCTAGAATAGGTCTCAGATCGCCCGTCTTTTTGGGAACTAGGAAGAAAGGGGAGTAGTATCCCCTTCCTAACTGCCCTGGTGGAACCGGCTCCAAGGCTGATTTTTGAAGCACAGCCTGGATTTCCTGATGGACAAGATATAGATGACCTGACGGGTAGTGAGACATGTCCGTTGGGTTGCCCAGGGGTCTGTCTAGGAACTCAACTGAGTGTCCTCTTGCTACTAGCTGAAGGATCCATGCGTCTTCAGTTATCGTCCTCCATCCTTCCAGATGGAGGGAGAACCTTCCCCCCACTGGTTCCTTGGGAAACACGGGAGGAGGTGGGGGAAGCCCCTTGCGTCAGGACACTGAGGTTAGTAACACTTTACAACCCCCGGCGATCTTTTGGAATTTTGCCTGAGGAGTCTGGGGGCCTGAACCAGTGGCACGACGTTTACCCTGTTGCCTACATTGGTTCTGCCTGTTCCACCTCTTCTGGGGGTGACAAAAGAACTGCTTGGGAGTGGTACATGGAGCGGATGTCCCTAAGTGACCTACCGCTCTCCTACAGCTCCGTGATAATGTCTTTTGAGTCTCCCCCAAACAGAATGGGGCCCCTGAAGGGGGCATTCAGTAGGGTGCCAAGATGGAGCCAAGCCAGGTGCCTCAAGTAAACGCCTGTAGCAGTGCACCGGGCCACTGAGTCTACCGTATCATAAGTGTCCCTTAAGGTATGACAGCAAGAAGACCTATTCAGTTTTACTTTTTCCAAGAACCGATTTCTGAGGTCCTTGTCCAGAATCTCCTGCAGGTCCTTCTGTAAATCGGACAAGGCTGATTTCTGGAAGGACACCACATTAGCTACATAATTCAATGACCGGATGGCACAGGTCGATGAAGACTAAACTTTGCATCCATATTGATCCATTTGTTTGGATTCCTTATCCGTCGGAGAAGCACTCTGGTGCTTTGGCTGTGCTGAGCTGTTATGGGCCGTGGTGATGACCATGAAGTTAGCCTTTGGTTGACCGGTCAGACAACCGACCCCTTTCAGGGGGTGATATGTACGATCGGCTTTTTTGGAGACAGCCGGGATAGAGGACAGCTGTTGCCAAACTGTAGAGGTAAGATCCTCATGCGGACCCATCCATGGAGGAACAGGGAGGGGGAGCTGCATTAGTGAGGTCTAGGTCCTCCGCCAGACATTTCCTTTTGGGGTCCAACTCCCGAGATGACCAGCCACAGACAGGTCTGCTTGACTGACCTTAAGAGTTCTGCGAAGGATGGATCCTCTGGTGTAGACTTCGGCGATTCCTTAGGCTGGGGTTCAATGGGGGAGTGAGGTTTCGAGTGACCAACTGACTCAGAGTCCAAATCAGAATGAGAGGGCTCCAGCCTGCTGGGTAAAGGGGTAACATCTGGGACCGTCTCCATCACCCAAGCTCCTGGGGCTCAAAAGAATGCCTGCCCAATCCCCTGTCTGATGCCCTGTCCAAAGGGGAAAGGGCTCCTGGTGATGGCCCTATGAGTCGGTGTGGGGACCACAACTACATGGGGTTGTCCCACTTCCTGCAGGAGATGGGATTTTGCATCATGTCACCATGCTGGAATGGAAGTGGGTGGTTCTGGCTGGCAAGGGGGTGGAGGAGGAGGGGGCAGAGGGGGTGGCATAGGCTGGTATCCTGGGTACCCTGCAGGGTAGGAAGGGTAGCCAGGTTGGTACCAATAATGGTGCAGTTGGTGACCCTGGAAGAAGTGACCCAGCGTCGGAGCTTACGGCAGGTACTCTGGCGATGGCCCCCTTGGCGTCGGGTAATAGGGAAACTGTGATGGCGGATAGCCGGGAAAGTGACCCTTAGTACCCAACGGAGGAGGGGCAGAGGGTCCAGGGACAGGTGGTTCTGAGGGACCTCTGGGTGGGACAGGATCCGTCGGAAGGCCTGGGGTCTCAAGTGGGACCCGCGAAGGGCCAGTAGGTGGCTCCAGTGTCTAAGCAGGAAAGCCCTGGTCCATGTCAATAATAGTAGTATGGATTAGGGAATAGCCTGGCGTCAGGGCAGGCACGTGACCAGACGTCTGGTCTGAGAAAGGCGAGGGAGGCAAGGGGGTAGAGAGCCCCGTCACCAGATACGGCTCTAAGGCTGGAGTCTCAGAGTGGTTGCCCGATGCAGGAGAGGTCACCTGGACAGCCACGCTCAGTTCCCCGGCTGGGGAAAATGAGTTGTCGGGCAGGGTCAGTAAATCCCATGGAGGGGAGCCCTCACAGGAAGAAAGGGCCTGGAGGCTTGCCCTGCCCGGAGACCACAGGGGTGTCCAATGGGAGGGCACTTGCTGGGCGGTCGACAGAGAAGCCGACGACAGACTTATCGGCAGAGACCTGGTGGGTGTCGGAGGAGCCGATGTCCTACTTAGAGGCGGTAGTCGGACCCACAACAGCCGGGGGGGGGGCGGCTGAAGTGGGGCAGAGAGGGGAGACTTAGTGGCCAAGCCTTTGACAGGACCTGAAGTGTCCTCCGGAGAAACCCCCCCCCCGCAGCTCACTGACCAAGGGCAGAGGGGGAGATGGCATCTGATCCGCTGGAACGGAGAGAGACTCTTGAGGCAGAGTACTCACAGACATGGAGGCCTCACTGGCTGTGGCGTCGGCTGTCTGACGACGATAGGATGGAAAATGATCCCGCTCCCGGTGCTTCTCCTTTCGCTGTTTCGCAGGAGTGAGTGAAGAAGCATGTTCCCTCCTGTTCTTTTTTCACAGATGCAAGGCAAGACTTCAGGAGGTGAGCGTCAAGGGCCTTCTGGCGATGGGTGCATGTGGCCTGGTTAAACGACTAGCAGATCTCTCAATTTGCCACCCGGTGTTTAGGGCCCAGGCAAAGAACACAGCAGGACTGGTCATCCCCGTGCAGAATTTGGGAACCACACTGCAAGCACTTTTTTTTTTATTTTTCTTGAAGACGTACACAGAGTTGAAAAGGGGAAAAAAAAAAAAAAACTTGCATGATGGTGAAAAGAAATGGCGGACGACTGAGCTCGTTCTCCGTGAGGATCAGACAAGTTCAGGTCAACAGCGGGAAAGAACTGAAGGGCGGGCGCGGGGACTGTCCCTATAACCGTCATGCTGACGCATTACCAGGTGACGCCAGGGGTGGTCCCTCACTAATGACTGCTAGCTAGAAATTTGCCACGTGGTCCTGACGCCAGGGGGGCGCAGAGTCCTATGTGTAAAGACCTACTGCAGGAACCCTCTTGAGATAAGATCTGCTAATATGCTCCCTGGAAGCAGAAACTGAGGAAGCACAGGTGGGGGTGCGCCAATACCTTGATATGCAGATAAGTATCCTGCATATCCAGAGAGCAGATCCACCCCCCCACCCCGATGCAGCAGGAGCAACAAACCCTGTAGGGTAACCATCCTGAACCTTCTGTATTCTATGAAAAGGTTTAGCTGGCTTAAGTCCAGGACGGGTCGAAGATCTCCTGTCCACTTTGGTACCAGAAGAAGTGGGAATAGAACCCCCTGCCTGCTGACACAGCGGGACTGGTTCTATTGTCTTTTTTTTTCTGAAGTAAGGCCTGAATTTCCTCCCTGATGAGAGGAACACAAGCGGGCGGATAAGTGGACTGGCCTGGAGGGTTTTCTGGAGGCCTCTCTATGAACACTAGTATGTGGCTGTGCTCGATGAGCTGCCGGTCTCAGCAGTCTGTGGCGATTTCCCTCCACATGTTCAGGTGAAGGGAGAAGCAACCCCTACGACTGCTTCCCGAATTCCCACTGGATGGAGGGGGTCTAGAAAGGAGTCATGAGGTGGGATCAGCAGCTGTGGCCCCTTGGGTGTTACGGGTGGCGGAGGGGACCCCCCCCCCTTTGCGCCTGCCCTGAGCCTTTGAAGGGGGACGGACCTGCCTGCGGGAAGAGTGATGAAAGGAAGCCCTCAGTCCCAACTTCATTGGAATATGATACATAGAATAAACAGATTTAAGGATCCGTCCCGAGGTTTGCAGTTTGGAGACGAGATCCTGAACGTCACCTCCTAAACGTTTGAGGCCCCTGAAAGGTGCAGGTGCACCTATTATGCGGGACTGGATGTCCGGGAAGAAGCCCGAGACCTGTAGCCTGGAGTGACACCTGATGCAGATGCCCGCAGCTGCTGCCGGCCCGGGGCATCAACTTCATCACAGGCAGCCCGGAGCACGTGGCTACAGACATCCAAGCCCACCTTGAGGGCCTGAAGGTTCTGCTGCTTGGAAGAGTCATCTGGCATGTATAGCCTCCCTAGCCTGATCTCACAATTTCTGAAACTGCACCATATGGGCCAAGTAACTGATGGCCAGAGTGGCAGATGTGAAAGCCCGTTTGCCCAACTGGTCTAGTTGGCGAGACTCCCTATCAGGAGGGAGGGAGCTTAAGTGTTTGGGCCTCTTGATACAATCATGTGCTGCACTGATGACCAAATCAGCCACGGGCTGTTCCCCAAAATATGGCTTACCAGCTGGGGCATGGTAGAATCTGTCTGCCTTCCTGGAGGCTGCCGGAACTGGGTGAGGACAATTCCAAGCAGCCCAAGTGATATCCTCAAAGGAGTCAATAATATGAGGGACTACCAGAGGAGGGGCGTCGGGCTTTTGCACATAGACAGCTGGCGCCTCTCAGGGTCCTGCTCCTTGGTCTCCCATCCCAAGAGGCTAGATTATGGCGCATAATGGCCATAAAGGTGGGGTCATCAGGAGGGGGACTTGGGGACATTAGCTGGGACCTCCTCCCCTTCCAAAGACTCTGGGGGGGGGGAGTGGAGGACTCGCTACTGATGCTCTCCTCACAGTCACATCCATTGTGTCTGTCTTCATGCCAACGCCCGTTTCAGTGACCAGAAGACCCGGCGTCAGGCCTCCCCTTGGGGGTGTGAGGAACACTGGGGCCCAGGTGAACAAGGACAGAGGGCTTGCATCTGCATGAAGAAGAACCACCACAAAGAAGAGATCTGGCCATGGTAATAGCCTGGGGCTGGCACCGTTCCCGCTGACATTGGGTAGGGGTAAGACTGGCACAGGTCCGTACAGGTCCTGCAGGGCATGTAACCCGGGCGAAGGTCCCCCCACAGGATAGGTAGGCAGGCAACAGACCCACAGGTGCCAGCGAGGGTACCCAGACTGGATCTGCAGGTACCAGTCCTGCAGGAGCAGGGAGTGGCAGCACAGATGGAGGCCCGATGGGTGTTGGCAGCTGGGGCTGCCAGCTGGGCCAATGTTGGGCATGCGGGCTGTGGTGTGGGAAGAACTGGTGCAGGCTCAGCTGGGCATCAGCCAGAAGGGTGCAGGAGTGGGGTCCACGGGTGCCAGCCGTGGGGAGGTGGGCGCTGCAGTGGAGGGAGACCCCGCCCGAAGACTGAGGGGAAACTGGGCTTTAGGTGGTACCATGCTCTGCAGCGTCTCCCCTGCAAAGGAAGAGCAGAGCAGGTAGTGGTCTCAGATGACGAGACTGTCGCCAGGGCATGGCTGTTGGGAGGGGCGGTTGTTGGGAGACTCACCCGTCACACCCGCGCTGGCCAAAAAGACTCTGGCCGAGCCGCCTGTGTGCTCGCAGAGAACAGGGGCTGGGAGGCACGATATGGAGTACACCGACCCGAGCAGCTGGCACCAGCAAGGGAGACCTGGGTGGGCGGTGGGGCCACTGATAGCCCTGTGGGTACAAGGGTGTGTGAGGCCAAGGAGATCGACCCCCCTCCGAGGGAAGAAGACCCAGACACAGTCGAAGTCTTCTGAGGGGGACCGCAAGAAGGAGGCGGACCTGTTTCGTTCCCAGTCCTTGTGCTTCCCGGAGGCCTTATCCCAGGACTCTCACAATGAAGACCCCCCAGAGGACTGAGCCGAGGAAGTGGAAGAGCTCCTGGCCTGCAGCTTCTGTTCAATCGAGAAGACCTTCTGCTTTAGAAGATAATTCCCCAGGATCTTCTGGTGATGTCTCCGGGTGGCTGGGTTGAACTTCTGGCAGGCCTCACAGACTTGGATGTCATGATCTGAGCCTAGGCACAAGACACAGGTAGAATGGCCGTCCTTGTCCGGGATCTGTTTGCCACTGACACACTTCATGGAGCGGTCAAAAGATGAAGACGAGTGAGAACACTGAAATTTCAATGTTAAACCTAAAGAAAAGGTAAAACAAGAAAGCGTAGTAAGCGTGGGAAAATGGTGGGCAACAGTAGCTGTGGTGGTTCCAGCAATCCGACGTGCACTGGTCAACAGCGGGAAAGAACAAAGGAGGGTATGAGGGCCACTCGCCTTTTTATAGGATTGGCTGACGTCGGTGGCTGATGTTGGAAGTGGGTGGCCCCATCTGGTAGACTGCTAGCTAGAAGGTTTCCATGTGGTTCTAGTGCCGGACGGCTACAGTCCTACTGGTGATGGCCTGCTGCAAGAGATACCTCAAAGTAAGATCTACTCTGATCTTCCGGCTGAATTTGACATGACACTGTGGGGAACCAAAACTTTTGGGGCTGGCAGTGCTGGTGCCTACCTACACAGCATGGTGTCATCAGTGCACCTGCAGGGTATACCAACTGCTCAATGCAGCGTTGGCATTACCCTACTTTGACACAGTCTTCCACGGCCCACAAAAGTAGTCACACAACAGTGCTTTTAGAAAGGGTACTAAAGTTAGTCTAAACCCAATGGCTCCATTAAGCAGTCATTCAACCCCCCCGCCCGTGAGGAACAGACTCACCAAAGGTCAGAAGACTTTTCTTTACACTAAGATCTTTTCCTTACTTTTGATGTTTATGCAAAAAGGCATGATAGAGGGTGCAGCGTCCGGGGATAACAGCATACGGGGCGGCGCGTTTCTGACAACACAAATTCTGGAGTGCCTTAAGTGATTATACAATGGGTCAACAGATAGAACGGATATCTAATTATGTTATAAAAAAGGAGAAAGTAAGAGGAAAAATATGTTAAGATCTATTTAGAACTTGCTGTGTTGGTTGTTGGCCACTAGGTAGCGCCAACAGTGCATAATATATTCAGGAGAAAGTATAGGCAGCAGCACTGAGCACAGTAAGTGCTGTGCTGTCTGTGACAACGTCAAAGGAAAGGCAAAACGTCGGAGTGTGGTGAAGTTTATGACAGTGAGTGGGGAGAGACATGCCACATGGCAGTTTCAGAAGAAGCACGCGAGCTTGATGTCCGTTTATATTCTGTGGCTTTTAATGGGCCAGTCAGGGATTTTTATTGATGTCATACCATCGGTGGTGAACATCAACCCTGTTAGGGCCTGTTATTTGTGCTGCACAATCTGCGTCTGCTTACAGACCTGTTGGGACATTTTATGTCAAAAGCAGGAACTCTTCCACTCAACTTGTGTGTTCCACAGGGGCCCATCCTTGGTCTGTTTCTCTTCCACCTTTTCATACAGGACTTAAATCATCTGAACAAACCTGTGGATGCTGCTATTTATGCAAGGCGTAGCTATTCTATGAACATGTATGGTTATATGACCAACATGTTATAATATCCTCCTATCTGCGATTCAGAACAGACCCCTATACCTGTTTTTTTTTTTTTTTTTATAACACTGGCTATATCCTGTACAGGAATTTGAATGTCTTGCATGAGATGTAAAACTTGCAGTTTTATTTCCTAAATAATAAAACTTAGAAAAAAAAAAATGACCACCAACCTAGATGTTTCCTAGTGTTTCAGCAACCCTGTGTCACATTCATAATTTTTTGCAAGTACATGATGGTATTTAAACATTTAAAATACATAACAAAAAAGATGAGTTGCCATGCTTCTTTTTAAGTGACACGGTGAGACTTAATCTGTCTTTATAGGAAAGATCTGTAAGGGGGTCTGATTATTTTATGTAGTTACAACACTAACGTTTTAGGTATCACCACGAGTGTGGAAGAACAAGTGAAACAAGGACACATCATTTATGTTCTTTTCATTTTATTTCACAAATGCAAAACTACAGAGTAAATTACCAGTACTATGATACCCCCTTGAACCAACATTCCCAAAATTGGGAGAAATATTTGTATGTTTTTATACATAAAACCATTTCAGTCCCATGTCATGGTCATAAAACGCTGATAGATGTTGAAGATGGTTGTGACCATAGCAAAGGAAAGAAATACAGAGGTTGTCATGCTTCTTTCGGTTACATCTATTTTCAAAGTTGCAGTTTCAGTGGTGGTCGACTCAGGAAAAAAATAAACTGAAAAACCCTAATAAAAATGAAACTTGTCGGAAAGCTAGTCAAACAATTCAAAGATACAAGCAGAAGGACAAGGACATTAGTATAAAAGAAACAGGAGTAACCAAAGGCAGACATTTATGTAAAGCGCCTTGAATGATACCAATGGCTTCTGTTGTGGGAGCCAATATCCTCACTGCCATCCTTTTTATAGTCTTAGTTGGACATAACATAATAGAATGAATCATTATTTTAACAATGCTTCCATATGTTTAAGAATGTATTTGTGTTAGTAAACAGCCTTATAAACTTTTTTGGGTGCATCAGAAAACTGGGAATTTGAAATACTAGGGAATGACTGAAGAAAAAAAAAGCACACTAGATGGTCTAAAGGAATAGTTGGGTATGGAACCAGAACCTCGTACCACTAGCCAGACAGTAGATGGATAATGATCCTAAAGGCAGCAGTCCTGAAGCATGTGGCTCTGGCAGAAAAGAGGGGATTCCCAGAAACGGATCATCATTGCAGTTGAGATGGCACAATGTACCAAAACGGGAATTAATCACAGAGTCCTGGAAAAAAACAAACCCCAAGCTACCCGATGGAGGACTGACTGAATATATAGTCAAAATACGTTCCCTTTTCCCCCTTAGGGGAAAAAAGGAAGCAATCACAGGTGTATATGGAGCTGTAAGGTTAAACCAGCTAAAGAAGTTGAGATGTATACGTCTCCTCTGGCACCCCTTAGGGTAGTGGTCAAACTGGTCAGCTGGCATAAGAGACGGAGAAAGGCATACCAACCAAGGGATAATCTGGCACAGCCAGAAGAAAAAACATCAGACAAAAAGATCTGCTTCTCCACAACTGGGATGCACCCTATGCAAGAGCTAGTGTACTTGATCCAATCCAGTGCCCAAAACTGTTCCACAGACAGTGCAACTGCCAAGTGGAGTCAGACTGGATCATGCCCAGAGGCACAGAGTGCATTTAACAACTAATATGGATATACCCCAGGGAAGGAATACACCATGGGCAGGGAGAAGGACAAGGAAAAAAGGGAGCTGCCATCTCTTACTTTTTTGTGGGTTTGTATGAGGCCCCTAAAAGGAACCCTTACCCCAGTGTTGAGGGTTTTTTTTTTTTGTGGGAGTGGGAACCCAGCAATAGGCTCCCACCCCTTTTGCTTTTTGTTTACATATGAAACAACTATTCCCTAGGATGTACAACTGGGGAGATGCCATAGCTCTAGATCGTGCCAGCCAGCACCATCAGGGTCAGCTGCCCAGAGGCCTTGGCTCTGCTAGAGTAGGCGATGGTAGGCAGGTGTGGTAATTAATGAAGATACTCTGGAAGATCAACAGTTATTAGAAGTAAGTAACTTTCATATCTTCCAAGAATCAAATCACCACTGAGTCTCACTTATAGGTCAGAGCACCAAGCTTCCCTTCTTATCTGCAGGAGGAGCTGGCTCACCCCGAGGGTAACAGATAACCTCAACCCTTTGTGTGATGAACACTGGAGGGCAGGGGCTCCTTACAGGTCTGGCAAGACTCACGACTGGTCAGGGCCAAGTGGGAGCTCCTGTGGCACAGGAACAAGATGGTTCCCCAACAGTTCTTGCTTGACCTTAGGGGAGAAGAAATGAACCCCTTGGAAGTGTGGATTAAGCACCTTGTACCGGGCCAAAGTTGCCACTCAGGAAAGGCGAAGCCATGCCATCCGCTTAATGCAGACTGTGGTTCCTACCGGTTTGGAAGCCACCTTGTTGGTGTCATAAGATGCCTTCGACTGGTGCCGTGCTACCTCCAGACCCTAAGTAGAAAAGTCAATGGCCCGCCTGACTGTCTCACTTGGTGGCTGTGTAGCTGCAACCATAGGAGATGGTTATAGGTCACCATGTGTGCCAGATGTGCAGAAATGCATATTAGGGCACATTCTGAGGAAAAAGCTGTTCTGCCAAGTGCGCCTGTGTGGGTGGATTCTCACTCTGGAGGTTAGTCACGTGCGAGGTACGGTGGCCCTGACAGGGTCTGCAGTACTTCAAGCCCTAAGGAGGGGTTTAAGTACCTCACCTGTGCATACATGATACTGTGCGACTAGGACCCTGGAGATGGCAGGATTGGAGAGGGGACACCTCTACGTTGCCACAGATACCTCCTGCATGGCCGTGGGCCAAGGAGGAACCACTACGGTGTCTATGTTGGAAATTCGAAGTACCACCAATGGCAGGACTACCAGATGGCAGCTTGTATGGGGTTTAAAGTCAAGCACCTGGATCATTTCTTTTTTGCACTTTTTATTGAAATGTTTCACTAAGAAGGCACACTGAACAACAAGTTGCTTGTCTCCCGGTGCGACCGGGGGGGGGGAGGGGTACAAATCACCATACAACTTAACAGATCATATACAGAACATTTTTACATAGGAATCAAATAATACATATGGACTATACATAGAATACAGCAGAAGGCAGGAATACAGGGTTCAATCATTATACATGAAGGCAAACAATGTTGCCTGATGAGGGAAGTGCTGATTTGCAGTATACAAGTGCTGTTGGGGTGAAAGCTTTAGCTGCAGTCTGGGTAAGAGGCATGGGTGGCAGGGATGAGGTTAACTATAGCAAGTGCAGTTAGAGGAGAGGTAGTTTTGCAGGGCAGAGGAGAGGGAATTAGTGATAGAGGAGTGTCTGATTTGATGGGGAAGAGCATTCCAAATTTTTGGGAAGCGATGTATGAAAGCAGACTGGCCAGCAAGGGTAGCGCATCGGGGGATCAGAAGGGTGCGAGAGTCAGAGGATCTTAAGGCGTGAGTGGAGGGGGGGAGGAGGAGTACTGAGGGGGAAGGAGAAGTAATGAGGAAGCGAGTCTAGCCAGTGATTAGACAGGAGTTTGATGCAGTGAGATAGGCATCTACTAGTAAGTGAAGGGAAGGATAATGAGTGATAGAGATCACAGTGGTGAGTACGTATTGGAGAGTCCAGGGTGAAACGACAGAAAGAGCTGAAGCGTGGGTCCAGTCTGGATAAGGTGGATTTGGCGGCGGCACTGTAGACTACATCACAGTAGTCAAAAATAGGGAGAATCATCTTCTGGACAATCTGACGCCTGGCCGTAAGTAGAATGCAATTATGGTTCCTGTATAAAGCACTGAGCTTGGGGCGCAGCTTTTTCAGGATGGCGTTGATGTGACCAGAGAAGGTGAGGTGTTGGTCTAGCCAAACCCCAAAGTATCTAAAGGAGGTGTCCTCCAGCTGCATCTCATCCAGGGTGTGGAAGGTGGGCAGAATGGGGAGCCTAGCAAGTCTCTGCCAAGTGCTGAAGGTCATGGAGTCGCTTTCTTGGCATTTAAGAAGAGCTGATGTGAAGCAAGCCAGTGTTGGATCTTATTTAATTTTTCTTTCAACTCTATGTCACTCTGTCACGGCCCTGTGGAGCCTCTCTCAGGCATCCTGCCTGAAGTGTCCTCGACCTATGCCTCCCCCCCCCCGCAGCCAGCACCCCCAGCTTAACCCCTCTGGGGTGGGGCCGCCCCTCTTCTTTGGATGCACTTACTAGTCAGTCTCTGGTTGCGGGTGAGAACCCAGGTGAAGGAACTGGAAGGCCAGGCGAGGCAGACCCGGCAGAGAGCATGGGGGTCAGGTGTTGTCGCCTACCCCACGGAGCCGGGTTTTTTCCTTGTTCTGGTAGCCCTCCCCTTTGCATGGGCACCCCTTACGCAATGGCACATGGCAACCCTGCCTGCGTCAGCCACGCTGTTCAACCTGCAGCCCATGCACTGCAGCACCCCCCAATCTCCACTGGGAGCTGCTGGTGTGCCGGGCCATCCCCCGCCTTCCCCCCGGGGGAGGAGAGCAGCCCTGCAGGAGCTCAATCCTCTCCCTGTCCCTGCCGACCCCCCGGCACCCGAGCTTGCTCCTGAACTTGGGTCATCAGCGTGGCACGAGGTGTGGCGTCCAGCGCCTCAACCCTCGGTGCCAATGGGCCGGCCAGTGCTGGAGCTTAAAGTCTAGCTTAAGCCTGGCTTGTACATCAGAGGATGATTGGCCAGAGGTGAATAAAAATGAGTCATCAGCGTACATATGGATGGAAAAGGAGGAACAGGTTGACAGTAGGTCGTTTAAAAAGATGGAGAAGTGTAGGGGGCCCAGCACCGAGCCCTGGGCTACCCCAGTGTTGATTTGGGAACAGTACTTGGCCATCTTAACTGACTGTGTCCAACCTAGGAGATAGATGGTAAACCAGTTAGTAGTAGAAGGGGAGAGTCTGGCGGTGAGAGCGTAAAGAAGCAAGGAGTGGGAAACTAAGTCGAAAGCCTTGGCTAGGTCGATGAAGATGGCAGAGGTGATCAGACCCTTATCCATTCCGGTGAGGACTGAATCAGTAAGCCTGAGTAGGGAGGTAGTAGTGGAACAATTTTTCTGAAATTCAGATTGGAAAGTGGTGAAGAAATCTGAATCAGAGACAAAGGAGGAAATTTGAGAGAACAAGGTGCTCCTGGAGTTTAGCAAGGGTGGGAAGCAATTAAACAAGGAAATAGGGAGATAGTCGACTGTAGAAGTGGGGTCACCAGCCTTTGGGAAAGGAAGGACAACTGCAGGCTTCCAAGACGTGGAATCGTGGCTGTCTTAAAGGAGAGGTTAAGGATTTCCGAAAGTGGGTAGGCAATAACTGAGGCAGCAAGATAAAGGAGCTTTGGGTCGAGCTCATCGGGAGAGCTACCTTTTGATGGGTTTATGGATTGTACGGCAGTAAGGATGTCGGCTGGCGAAACCAATGAGAAGGGGTGATCGTGAGTTGGGGGAGGTTGCATTTAGCAGGTTTGGGAGTGGAAGTGTAAGCTGGGCGTGGGGAGGCTAGAGTCAAGCACATGAGGTGAAATAAGAATTAAATTCTTCCACTACTGAAGTGTGATCTGTAATAAGGAAATTGTTTATTTTAAGGATTTGGGGGCGGAGAAGAGGGCGTGAACCACTTTCCAGAATTTGGAAGGGGAACCGAGGTTTGTGTGTAAATGTGGAGTTGAAATACTCTGCCTTAGCTAGCCTGGTAGCTTTGGTGCATGCATGATATGGTAGGTAGTAAGGTCTCATGGTTCATTTGTTGCTTAATGTTTCCTCCATGCTTTATCACTTTCCCTGAGGGAGGCCAGCAGTTCAGGAATGACCCAAGGGACATGGTTTCCACGTACCCTAGTACACTTGAGTGGGTCATAATGATTCCAGATAGTGAGGAGTTCATCTCTGAAGTAGGCCAGGGCAACATCCATGTGGGAAGCAGATGATATCGGGGTCCAGTCAGTGTTGGCCAAGTCGTGGAGGAATGGGGCTAAATCAAGGATTTATAGGAGCGAGTCAGAAATATTTTATGGGGCAGTTTTGCCCTATGGATCTTCCGGACGAGAAAGACCAAGTGATGGTCACTTAAGGCGTCAGGTAGGATACCTGACTTAACACGGTGTATGTGGGAGATGAGGGCCCAATCAAGTAAGGTGTGATGGAGTTTTATGGTTCATCTGGGTAGGTACTTGGATGAGTTAAGTTATGGGAGGCAGTACTATTACGTGCCATGGATTGAGAAGGACAGCCAGTTTAGGTTCAAATCTCCCAGCATTAACAGTTCTGACTGCGAGTGGGAAACAATAGTGGTAATGAGGTCAGTGGCCACTGACAAGGGAAGGTTGGGGTGACAGTAAACGCCCAAAACAAAGATTCGGAGAGAGAAAGGCGGGGAGAGCCTAATGACAAGAGGCTCATATTTAGATGGCTCAGAGGTGGCAAGGGTGATGACACTGTAAGGAGAAGATGTACACAGCAACACCACCGCCTCTGCCACAGCGGTCTTGTCTGGCCAGGAAGTAGCCAGGGATGGCGATGGCATTGTCAGGTACCTTGTTACTGAGCCAAGCTTTGGAGAGGATTAATATGTCCGGAGACATTGAGATCACCATGGTTTGAAGGCAGTCTATTTTGGGGAGCAGACTACGTATATTTAGGTGCAGTAGCTTTAGACCTTTTGGTAGAGTTAGGGGATTCAAGGGGTCTAGAACAGGATTAATTTGAGCAGAGTCAGGTGAGATGATATCTAGTGGCCCTGGATTGGGGCGGATATTACCTGAAGAGAGGAGCAGGAGAGCTATAATTAAGTAGAGCAACATAGGATTTTTAAAGAATTGCCTAGGCTTGTAGTACTTTAGGTTACTGGGTAAAGAGTCAGGCGGAGTAGTGGCCTTTAAAAGGAGCCTACTAAAAGCATACGAGGTTGGAACGGACAGTAATGAGGCTGCAGGGTGAAGGTGGAAATGGCTCCAGTGTAGGATGAAAGGAGTAGGGGAGACGGCAAGATTATAAGTGCTGTTATCAGATGGAGTTGGGTAGACCAGGAGGGGCAGGGGGTTTGAACAGGGAGAGGAGTGGGGGGAGAGAGAGGAGAGGAAGAGAGAGGGTAGGATAATTTCAAGGTGAAGAAAAACTGAAGTTTAAGACAGATTAGGAAAGCCAGCTGGCGCAGAGATGGTGGAGGCGCTGGACGCCACACTACGCCATGCCGGTGACCCGGTTTCCAGTGATGGACTCGTGGCCGAGGGTCGGCAGGGAGGAGAGATGGAGCATCTGAGGACAGCTCACCTCCCCTGGGAGGATCCAGGATGCCTGGTGTCCTGGCAGCCCCATGGAGATAAGGCACCCACAGGATCACCGGGTTGATAAGGGGCGGAGTGCAGCAGACGCCAGCAGGGGTAGCCGCGCAGGCGCGCCGCTGCATGCCGCACTCCTCTGAAGGAAAGAAAAAGTACTCTGGGATAGGCAATGGCACCTCTGCCCCAGGTCACATTCCACACACTGGCACTTCTCTCCAGGCCCCCACTCACCCAGCCCCAGATTGTAAATGAGCAGTCTGGTGAATAGGAGCCCACCTTGGGCGGGTTCAGTGCTGGGAGGTATGCCGAGCTGGAGCAGGGAGTAGGAGGTGTCTCAGGTGGGAGGTAGAGTCCGGCAATTAGAGGATGCCGGAGAGAGTTCCCTGAAGGATGGTGAAGAAACAGAATAAAAAAAAAAAAAGATTAGGAAGAGGAGACTGGTTGGCAGACAGGAAAAGAAATCAATTCCGAGCTAGTGTTGTAGGTTTAGGGGAGGGAGTGAGTTTCAGGCAAAAAGTCTAAGTAGTCTAGGTAAAAAGCTCCCTGAAATGGTGGCCTTGATGGAAGAGGGATGCCTGGATATTGTGGCAGTCACAGAAACATGGTACACAGAGAACCTTGACTGGGATGTCAACACACCAGGGTACACAATCTACAGGAGGGACAGGGAGGGAAGAAGAGGAGGAGGAGTAGCTTTCCATGTAAGGGAAGGATAAAAGCAACAGAACTAAAGGGTAAACAGGGAGGAGAGGAAGCACTGTGGGTCACCCTGGAGACTGGAAATGGCTCTACAATCCGCACAGGGGTTGTATACAGACCCCCTTCTCAGGGGGAGGAAATGGACAAGGAAATGATAGACGGCATCCTTGGGATGGCAGAGAAAGGGGAGATATTGCTGATGGAGGACCTTAATATGCCAGATGTTGACTGGAGCACCTTTGCTGCAGTCACATCCAAGAGCAGGGCCATTCTCGATGCCCTACAGGGGGCATGCCTCAGACAACTAGTTTTGGAACCCACTCGGGAGAGAGCAATCTTAGACGTGGTACTCTCAAATGGGGATGGAGAGAAAATCTCTGATCTTGAAGTGGGTGGCCATCTGGGAACAAGCGACCACCAATGTGGTTCACGATAAACTTAGCTGTAGAGTCAAGCCACACAAAAGTGAAGGTACTGGACTTCAGGGCAGCTGATTTTGTCAAAATGGGAGAGTGCCTCAGAAAAGCAATAGCAAACAGGCAAGAAGGTGGGGTGGAGCAACAATGGGGAAACATCAAAACCGCCATCACAGAGGCAACAAGTCTTTGTGTGAAGCAAATAAACAAATCAAAATGAAAGAAAAAAACACTATGGTTCTCAAAAGAAGTGTCAGGAAGGTAAGGGAAAAAAAATATAGCATTCAGGAAGTATAAGGAAACACAGAAGGAGCAGGACAGAGAACTGTACCAGTTAAAGCAGAAGGAAGCGGGTAATGCAGTCAGAATAGCAAAGGCCCAAACTGAGGAAAAGATAGTCAACTCTGTTAAGAAGGGGGATAAAACCTTTTATAGGTACATTAGGGAGTAAAGAAAGACTAAGGCAGGGATACTGAGGCTGAACAAAGAGGAAGGTGGTTGGGCAGAGCAGCAGTGAAAAAGCAGGAATACTGAACGAATACTTCTGCTCAGTATTCACAATGGAAAAGCAGGGGGAAATACCTAATCCGGTCAACAGAAGCACTCTGGATAGGGGGGTTGATATTAGTCCTTTCACAGAAGAAAGGGTTCTGAAAGAACACTTAAAACTGAAGGTGGATAAAGCAATGGGGCCTGATGGGATTCACCCCAGAATTTTAACAGAACTAAGGGAAGAACTAGTAACACCACTGACTACCCTTTTTAATAAATCATGGGAGGATGGGGTGGTACCTGAGGACTGGAGGAGCGTGGATGCGATTCTCCTTCACAAAAGTGGGAGCAAGACAGAGGCAGGAAACTACAGACCTGTCCGTTTGACCTCAGTGGTAGGGAAAATGGTGGAATCACTTCTGAAGGAAAGAACTGTTGAATACCTAGAGGTCAGTGGCGCACAGGACCCAAGGCAGCATGGATTCACAGCGGCAAGGTCATGTCAGACAAATCTAATTGATTTCTTTGACTGGGAGACCAAAGCAGTAGACCAGGGAGGGGCTGTGGACATGGCCTACCTAGGCTTTAGCAAGGCACTTGCCACAGTCCCACACAAAAGATTAACAAACAAATTAGCCAGCCTGGGAGTGGGTCCTAAGGTGGTAGCCTGGGTAAAACACTGGTTGGACACAGCAGTAACAGTAAATGGAGTCCAAGAAAGGAGGGTTACTAGTGGGGTACCGCAGTGTTCAGTACTGGGGCCGGTCCTTTTTAATGTCTTTATAAGTGACACTACAGAGGGACTGGAAGGGAAAGTATGTCTCTTTGCAGATGACACAAAGATCTGCAACAGGGTTGATACACAAGGTTGGGTGGAAAGGATGAAAAGGACTTGGCAAGGTTGGAGGAATGGTCAAATGTATGGCAGCTTAGATTCAGTGCAAAGTAATGCACCTAGGAAACAAAACCCAGGGAAGATTACACAATGGGGAGAGAAGAGGTAGTAACAACAAAATGGAAAGGGACCTGGGGTAGTCATATCAGATGACCTAAAGGTGGGCCAGCAATGGAGAAGGCAGTAAGGAGGGTTGGGGACACTGGGATGCGGGGAGAGGCATCACCAGTAGAAAACAGGAAGTTGTTGGCCTCTGTACAGACAGTTGGTAAGACCACATCTGGAGTACTGTGTACAGTTCTGGAGACCCATCTCCGCAAAGACAGACAGGGTGGAGGCTGTCCAGAGGACGGCAACCAAAATGATGCAGGGTCTGCATCAGAAGACATATGAAGAAAGACTAAAGATGTATAGCCTCGAGGAAAAGGGGGGGGGGGCATGATAGAAACTTTCAAATACCTCAAGGGAATCAGGGTCCAACAGGGTGGCATTTTACAGAAAAAGAGATAGGCAAAAACAAGCGGGCACAATTTGAAGATAGAGGAGGGACGGCTCAGAGGTAATGTGAGGAAGTATTTCTTCACAGAGAGGGTTGTGGATACATGGAACAGCCTTCCTGAGGAGGTCGTAGAGTCAAAAACAGTGGGGGAATTAAAGAATGCATGGGACAGACATAAGGCAATTCTAGTGGGGGGTAGGAGGAAGTAGGCTGTTGGTTAACTAGGATCTGCAGCTTATCAGTTAGGTAGGGAAATGGGCAGACTAGGTGGGCCAAGAGGTCCTTATCTGCCGTCAAATTCTATGTTTCTATGTTTCAGGCGTGAACAAAAAGGGACCATTTCTTTAAGGCAGTTGAGCCGGTAGTTTGTCCATTCAGGGAAGGCTTTGATGATGAGGGAGGAGTTTAGGTGGATTTAAAGTGTGCTGGGGCGGGAGACAATTCAACTGAAGTACAAGGTTGTTGTCTATGATGTGGTCCATACCAGTCGGTTGGCTTGGAGACAGATGCGGGCTCCTTTCTTGCCCACTCAAAAGGAGTGGGGCAGGCTTCCTGAGCTGGGGTCACGTGTGCAGCAGTGGCCCAAACAGGCTTTGAGGAGTGCCTGAGGAGAGCGACAAGAGGGAGAAATCAATAGTCAGAGGTCGGGGTGGATCTCACAGTGACAAGGGGATACTTTTGGTTAAACAAAAGAGACTTGCCACACAACGGGGGAATACAGGTCGAGACAGGCTAAGCAGGGTCTGGTGAGGACAAGGCAACAAAAGGGGTCTGAAAGGCAGTGGTTGGGCTGGGAAATAGAGCAGTTTCAACTGCAATCAGTTTAAATAAACACAGTCACTAGCCTGGTTCCAATTAATTTGAGATAGAATGCAGCTTTAACAAAATCCAAAACCATATTAAGCAGTGTAAAATACAGTGCAACAAGGCTACAAATCCTGCACTATCCCTTAATTGGCAGGAAAAAAAAACAAAAAAACCCATCAGATTTAAGTAAATAAAGTCCTGGGTTGCAACTAGGTTATAAAATAAAATAAGACACTGTTCTGCAGTGAGCAGCTGTTACAGTCAGGTAGTGGGTTATAGGTAGAGGGGCTACAGATCCCAAGTGAGGACCAAATGAGGGCTTAGACATGGAAAAAGGCATCACTCGTAAAATTCAACTGGAAGTACACAGTTGCTGTCTATGTTGCGGTCCGTACCAGTCGGCTGACTCGGGGGCAGATGCAAGCTCCTTTCTTGCCCACTCGGAGGGAATCATGCAGGCTTCCTGAGCTGGGGCAGCGTGTGCAGCAGTGGCCCAAATGGGTTTTGAGGAGTGACTGGATCATCTCCATCAGGAACTGGTGGTATAGGATGTACTCAGCAGTAGAAGGGAGGTGGACAGATGACACGTTGTCCACACCGGGGGACGCTGACTGAGACAAGACACTGTCTCCGAACATGGCTGGTAACGGAAAGATGGGTCTGGATTGGGCCCGGCCAGACTCCCTATACCAATTATCTAAGGCACTGACCCACACCCAGTGTTGTTCCCCAGTTACAGGCTCCTCAGGGCTCATCAACAATGGCATCCTTTCCAGGAACTGATGGGGACTCTCTAAATGGGGTGAAGACTTCAGGTCTCTGGGACCTTAGTCCTGAGCTGCGAACTGTGTAGGGTGATTCGCCTGAGGGGAGGGCCTAGCAGAGTCACCCAAAGAGTGTCTTCCTACATCGTGACATCTAATGGCTCCAAAGAAAATTATCTCCAGGCCACCATCCAACCCAGAGTTAGTCCCACCTCTAGTACTGGGCTCAGGATCGGCAACAGCCTCAGAGACACAGTCATACCCATCACCATGGCTAGCACTGCCCTAAACACCGTGCATAATGCAGATTTTGATGCCATGTCTGGATCATCCTCTTTGGTATTGTGGACGACCTCCAGGATGACGACATCCTCATCAGCATCTCACCTGGACTAGGACCATGGCCGCAGCTGCCTCTGTCACCATGTCTGGAGCTGGCCGCAGCTATCAAGTGACAAAATCCGAACTAACAGACAACCGCCTTGGTGCTGGTCCTTCTCCTTAAACCATGAACAGTGTCAGGAGCAGGCCCATCACTGTCCTCTGTGCCACCCACCACGTCATCACTGCAAATGGTGGCAACAGCACGGGCGATGCCAGAGGATGACATCAAGGCATCTGCCCGTGCAGACTGCACGTGCAACTGCAGCCCTGCTACTGGGGATATCGGACGCTCAGGGCAGACACACTGTAGAGGGTTCACAGTTGACTACCCAGGAGTTGATTAACTGTCCACCAGACGCATCCACCATACCTCAAGTGTGGTGAGGTCAAGAACTCAGTTCTTCCATGGAACTAGAGGTCCTGGGAAGAGACCCAGGGAAAGCCTTAGAGACCTAGTTTTGGGATGCACGCATGCAAGGCCTGCCTCTGAAAATGGGGATCAGGTGACTGCACTTCAATGAGCTATTCTCAAAGATATTGTCATCCATGGAGAAGGTTTTACACGCATCCATATAGTGCTGTGGTCCAAGACAGGCTACACAGGTGTAATGCTGGTCTGGAACAGACTTTGGTGTCCCACAGGGGCAACACCACAATGGGCGGCTGTCTAACTTTCTTTGATGACTTGCCCCCCTCCCCCAAATTTGGAATGGTAGTAAAATAAAGACAGGTGACACAGCAAACAAATACTATGGTGATGCAGTTTAAATAAGTGTAGACGAGGTGAATGGAAATGCTACGCTCCCATACTGTGCACTTAACGGTGGGAAGAACAGAACTGAGGTTAGTGAGGGAGCCACACGGCACCATGTGGGATGGGGGGGGTGCAGCAGCCATGCCCAGTAGCTATGGCAGCCCCCTGGAAAAGCTTTGCTCCTGCGGAGTCCTAGTGCCTCCAGCCCAGACCTCTAAGTGGTAATCAATGGTGATGTTTGACGGATTCTTGGACGATCCAGGCTATTCACCACTCCACAATTTTAAAAGAACCTCACATTGATAGAAAAAATTCAATTAAAAAAATTATTTTATTAAAGAAAAGAAGAGGAAAAATTTAGAATGCCATGGAGTGATCTCACAAAAAATGTGCCAACATTTATGCCAACACGTGTGCTTTATCAAGGCTGTATTACCACCCCTTAGTGGAGCCCTTAAATAGCACTTTAATATTTGCATAATTTATTTACATATAAATGATATGTAACACCGAAAGTCTAGAACACACAAGTAGTTAATAAATGATAATTCATTATGAAAGAGTGCAACAATAATAAAGAGTTCAGTTTAGTTGCAGAAGGATAATTTCATGCTTCTTAGTTCTAGAAGTGCTTCCTCCTTTTATCTTTATAAAATCATTTTTGAAATTTATTTTTTTTGCTATCAATGTGAGGTTCTTTTAAATTGTGGTGTTTATTTATTTGGAAAATGTTTCACTAGGAAAGACAACATGAGCTGTAAACCACTCGTTTCCAGAAGCATTGGGGTAACAAGCAAATTACAAGTACAATTACCAAAACAAAACAGTGTAGTACAAGAGAGCAGAAAACCCCAGACCAACTGGCCAGGGTAAACAAAACCATATTTGGATGTAGCATACATTGCAACAACCCAACAGGTGATACAGTAGGTTAAAGGATGGATAACACATTTGAAGTGCTAGAAGTAGTAGGCTGAGCACAAGATTCGAAGTGCTACTGTATAGCCAAGGGAGGGCAGTTAGACAGGTGGGGAAGTAGATGAGTGAGGGGTAAAGGGTGGGGGATGGAAGACAGAGAGAGAGGGACAGCTAAGATCTATACCCGTTCAGGATGCTAAGAACCCTACAAGGGGGACAGGACCAAGCAGAAAGGGAGGGGAGAGAAAGGGAGCAGGAGGGAGAGAAGAGAGGTGGGAAAGTAGGGTAAACTAGGAATGGAAAAGGTTGTTTTGGGGGTGGAGGCCAGCAGTACAGTGTGGAAATAGCACAATAGGATGTAGATGGTAGTAGATTGTTGAAATGGCACAGTAGGTTGTGGTAGGGGTGGGAGGAGGGGCTATAACGGGAGGTAGCATGTAACAAAGTAATCAGAGGAAGGGTTCAGTTAGGAGACAGGAGGCAAGTCAGGTATACAGGAGTAGGGGATAGTGGCAAGTAGCCTGTTTTTTTCCTGTGCTTGTTCTTCTACTTGCCTTCTGGCATCATAGCAGAACATTCTCAATTTAAAACTGAAGCAGGTGAGCGGCTAGGCGGGGGACAGAGAAGAGGCAGCCCAAGAAGGTGGCTTTAAAAAGATTACCCCATCAATTTTATTTCTATAAATTACATACAACAACTGCAAAGTAACTTGGCAGAATGGTCGGGGTAATTTGGTCTGGTTTCTTTGATGACATCACAATCCGCTCAAGAGACTTTGGATATTAACAAACAAAAAAAATCATATAAATTCAGGCCTTTCTGCCAGTTCATTCAGCACATACCTCTCAACTGTCCCACATTTGGAGGGCTATCCTTCATTTTACCCCTCAGAATTCCTACGGGGGGTGGGGCGCGGCAGTTGAGAGGAATGGACAGAAGGGGTCGGAGAGGTAAAATGAAGGACATCCTTCCTAATGTGAGAGTTGAGAAGTATGACAGTAACTGTAGGCAATAAACAGAAAGTGCTGCACTCCTAAGAACACTAGTAACTCGCCAGGCAGGACACAATTATGACAACCATACCACGTTGCTGAACTGCCTGTACACTGATGTGGAAATGCTGCTCCAACTCAGACCAGGTCCCTTGGGTTTGACAGTCGGCTAGGTGGGCACCCTTGCCGAGACCCGAGGCGTCCGTAGTGAGAATCTGCTGATTTAAAAAGTTTGTGCTTGCATTCTTTACATACACATGTATAAACCCCCCATGAAACTGCATTCTGATCGGTCACCTGATGACATCAATATTGGCACAAATGGAGTGCTGTATGTATTACTGTAGTGATGTAATGCAGCTGCCTATTGCTGACACAGCAGAAGGCGGTTCCATGCCTTGTTACGGCTGTAGTTTACTGACAAGTAATAACTATATAATACATAATCAACATTTAAGCTGTAGAAAACAGAACTGAAAATTCAATAAATACTAATTTTGGAATAAAATAATGAAAAATAAGTTTGCATTTCTCGCGCTGGTCGTTTTTATGGACCAGATAACCAGTTTTCATGCAAACGTCCCAAGTAATAATGAAGGGCTTTAAACTGCTGCAGACAGAGGTTTGAACCGAACTCGAACTCAATGTTCTATGCTTTCTGCATAGAGTTAAATCTTTCCTCTCCAGAGCAGTTAAAGTGCTGGGGCTAACTGCATATGTCCGAATACAGCAAGACTTCATGTTGTCTGAACATATACCACTCCAAGAAAGTACAGTTACGTAACAACTTACCGTAACAGTAGATCTTCCAAGGACTGTCTCTTGCAGTAAGTCATTACTTACAGGAGTATCCACCAGGTGGTACTGTCACATGGCAGCTTCTTCCAGCAATCTTCCGTGGGGGCCGCCCACACATCACTTCCTGTGGATGTGTATAAGAATGGGCGGCCCCCAGTACCCCCGGTTCACCGAATGCTTTGGCGAGCACGGTCTGGACAGAGGTAAACGAGGGCCAGAAAAACAGAACAGCGATCCCACCCAACCTCCAGAGTTGCAGATTCGAGGCAACAAGGCAGCGGGATGGAGAACTTACTGCAAAAGACTGTCCTTGGAAGATCTACTGTTACAGTAAGTTCTTATATAACTGTACTATTTTCTACGGACTGGTCCCTTGCAGTAAATCATTACTTATGGGAGATTACCAAGCAGTAAAATCCAAATGGGAGAAAGGCAAGGCCGAAAGCTGGGCCAGAGGGCATGCCCAGTCGAGCCCATGCAAAACCCAGCTGTCCACGATGCCAAAGAAGCTAACTTCACAGGAAATATGTCAACTGCAACCGTACCTGAGCTGGCAGGTAGGCCAAAGGTGGGGAGGACAACACGTATTATATTTAGTAAAATGTCAACTCAAACCTCTTCCGTGCAGGCAGATAGGCCAATGGTTAGGGCGAAGACAACTGGCAGGAAATCAAAGAGAAATGTCAACTCAAACCACACCTGCTCAGGCAACGAAGCTCAAAGGTGAGTGCGGACAGCATGCAGGAGGCATGATGTACAAAGAATTGTAGGTGGGAAGGCACAGTGATTCATCTTGAAAAGGCAAGAGGTTGACAGGCTCTGGCATAAAGTCAAATCCAGTAGAAAGACAAGTAGAGCAGATCAGAAAGCAGAAAGAGAAGCACTCAGGGGCAAAAACATCCTGGATGGTCAGAGGAAGGAACTGAAGGGCTCCAGCAGGGACAGTAGCAGGAGTTCCAATCAGATCTGCATGGAGGAGTGAAGCGTCTAGTCCAGGAGCAAGCCTCCAAGAAAAGGTAGAGATCCTCAGGCACCTCCGAGGCCTGCAAGAGGAGGCGGGGGAACCTGGAAAAGTGGTTTAAGGCACAGAAGCAGGGCCACTCCGCTTGAGGGGTGGGCACGCCGTGGAGAGGCAGACTGAGTCTCCCCGAGGCCCCACTGTCCTGATGCACCCCGGTAGGGGCTGGGCATGATGCAGCCAGCCTGCGGGGGCAAAGGGGTGGGATCTGGGGGCGTGATAGAGGTCCTGAACAGACCGGAGAGGATGCCCCGAAGCCTGAAGGGAATCCAGGAGGGACTAAGCACCAGGTCCAAACAGCAGGTTCCCCAGAAAAAGGGGCATCGACGACCGACAGCTGGATGCCGGGCGGCAAACCCAAAACCCGCAGCCAGGCGAAGCACCGAAGGGCAACATTGGAGGCCGAGAGGCGGGCCGATGCATTAACCGCATCGAAGCACGCATGGAGCAGCTGACAGGAAAGGGAAGGGAAGGCATGACAGACAGCGGCTGAGCTAATCAGAGCCATGAGGGGCAGGTTGAGCGGAAGCAGGATGAGACCAAATATGAGAGAGTGCGTGAAAATACACAGGAATCAAAGGCGGGACAACCATGGCAGGCTCTTCGGGAACGTCGAGGTAGGCAGCCATTTCCCGACAAAAGGAGTCCTGATCCGCAGCAGGGAAGCCAAAAGCGTGCTGGATCTACAGCATGAGCTCCGTGAAGGCGGGATCGGGGGTTCAGACAGGGTGGCCTCAAAAAGGAGGACGCTGGGGACACCAAGGTCCCCAAGGGTCCGAGAGTCCCAGCCAGTAACATCCCCATGAAAGGATCCATCCCAAATTCCATAAAGGAGTCCACATAAATGGGAGGAGGGGACCAGGCAGGAAGCACCAGATCTGGGCGCAGGCGCCCGGGCGTAGGGGAGGGGGAACGGGACAAGGCCAAACCCTGGCCCATGGACCGTAGGACCTCCAGCACAATGCAGGTGATACCCGGCACTTGTGATGGGGAGGTCCAGAAATGGAGGGCTCCCAAGGGCAGCGCTAGGAGGAGGGCGAGCAATCCCGGGAACCACTGACCCCAAATAGCAGGGGAAGGCACTCCAACCCCTGTGGTCTGGGACAGACAAAGGGGTAATGGACTCAGGCTTGGGAACTCTCAGCGGGGCTAAAAGCCCGGGAAAAGTCACGTCCAAAGTGTGTAAAACGGGCAAGGGGGGGGGGATCCCCAAGGACGCCACAACAAGGTGCAGGGACGAGCGGGGGCGGACATGGGAGCAAAGCCCCGAGCATGGGGTGTCCTGGGGTGGGAGGCCCTTATCACCAACAGAAGCATCCCTGTCGAGGAGGGAAAGAGGAGAGGCTCCTCCATCGACGGTGGAATCATCCCAGTCGACGAGAGACCAGAAACAAGCCTCTCCATCAACGGTGGAAGCCGTCCCATTGACGAGGCATGCAAAACACGCCATTCTGTCGACGGGAGAAGCGTCCCTGTCGACGCAGAATAATGTCCAGTCAACGGGAAGAAGAGCTCCTGTTGTAGAGGGACAGCAAAGAACACGTCGTTGAACGGGGGAGCATCCTCGTCGACTAGGAACGTTCCGCTGACGGGGCAACACAGCCAGTCAATGGGAGACTTCAGAAACAAGTTCCGTCAATGGGACGAGGTCGAAGATAAAACAAGCCCAGCAGGCTCAGTCAACGGGATGAGCAGCCCCGATGACGAGGAACACTCTGCTGACTATGGAGGAGCCACTGTCAATGAGTAAGGCGGAGGGAGTGTGAGGAGTGTGAAACCTGCTCCCTCCTATGCCTGGAACGAGTGCCCTTGACCAGGGAGCCTTTAAGGCGGACCCCCGAGGTCTGTTCCGGCCTGGCTGGATAATCAGCCATGAGCAAGTCCCAGCAAGAAAGCCTGGGCCAGGGAGCAGCAGGGGTGCTGTGAGCAAGGACGGCCGGGGGCACTGTGAGGAGCACAGGGCTGGCCTACTGGAAGTAGAAGAGCCAGGGTCTGGGAGTAGTACGCATACCCAGGACCAGAGGCAGGAGCCGGGGTGCAGCGAGCGGTGCACAGGCCCGGGTCCTGGAAGTAGAAGAGCCAGGGCCTGGGAGTGTTCCACAGGCCCAGTAGAGAGAAACAAAATCAGGTTGGGCTGTTAACAGCAGCCCTAGTGAATCCCCGACCCAGCAAGAGTACCTGGGCCAGGGAGCAGCAGGTGTACCAGGAGCTCTAATGGAACACCGGGCCTCCTGTATAAAAGAAGTCTGGAGGTACTGTGAGAGTAGGTTACAGGCCCGGAACAGAAGGTAGAACAATCTGTTCATATCTGAATCGAAGACTGCAACCCAGGAGGTCAGGAGAGCTGACTGTGCAAGCTGAAGCTGGCAGGAAAATAAACAGAGGGTACTGGGGGCCACCCACTCTTATACACATCCACAGGAAGTGATGTTGTGTGGGCGGCTCCCATGGAAGACTGCCGGAAGAAGCTGCTATTTGACAGCGCCACCTGGTGGATACTCCCATAAGTAATGACTTACTGCAAGAGACCAGTCCGTACAAGATGGTACAGTTACGCAAGAACCTATCGTAACAGTAGATCTTCAAGAGAGGCTCTTGCAGTAGATAATTACATATAGGACCGTAGCCGGCAGGTGTCAGGACCCCACAGAAAAATTTCTAGCTAGCAATCTCTGGCGGGGGACCGCCCCCGCATCAGTATAAAGGGCCCCCCAGCCTTCCAGTTCTTTCCCCGCCAAATGCCAAAAGGCGAGACGAGAGAGAGCGGATATTTCCCATCCCGAAAAGGAGCTGAAGAAGCTTAGGGGATGGAGGGCGGGAAGACATTACCTACTGCAAGAGCCTCTCTCGAAGATCTACTGTTATGGTAAGTTCTTACATAACTGTACTATCTTACTTCGAGAGGGCTCTTGCAGTAGGTAATTACATATAGGACTGAGTCCCAAGAAGTCTGGAACAAGAAGAAGCAAACGGGAGGAGGAAAACTACTCAGAAGTAGACCCTCTGGCTGTGAAGGACTCGGAAAAGGAGACCTTGCAAAACAGCCAACCCGAAGCCCACTCTACGGCGACAGGCAATATCCAAACTGTAATGTTTTCATAAAGGTATGAACAGAAGTCCAAGTAGCAGCTGCACAGATGTCGGCTGCTGACACATTCTTGAAACAAGCAGCAGAGGCAGCGACCCCTCTGGTGGAGTGGCCTCTGACTTGACCCGGCAGGGTCTTGTTGTACTTGTCATAACAAAAAGTGATACAATGAGCCAACCATTTAGACAGACATTGCTTGGAAACAGCATTGCCTTCTCTTTTATGAGCAAAAGAGACAAACAGTTGATCAGACTTTCTGAGATCCTTCGTCCTGAGGTGTAGTATCTCAGAATCCGGTGAACATCCAGAGTACACAGAGGTACTCCCTTGATTGGAGTGTTAGAAAGAAAGCAGGCAACTCTATGGATTGATTCACGTACATTCCGCTACCACCTTGGGGAGAAACTTAGGGTTGGTACGCAGAGCCACACGCTCCTTGTGAAAAATCAAATACGGGATTTTACACATCAGGGCCTGGAGCTTGGAAATCCTCCGAGCAGAAGTAATGACCACCAGGAAGAGAGTCTTCCATGAGAGGAACTTCAGGTCTGCCGAGGCTGCCGGCTCGAAAGGAGGCAGAGTAAGCTTCTCAAGGATAAAACTGAGATCCCAAGGAGGGGCAGGAACCTGAATAGGGGGTCTCAAGTGCAGGACCCCTCTAAGGAAGATTTTAGAGACCTCCAGCTGTGCAAATGTTGCATCACCAAAAGGAACGTGGTAGGCCAAGATGGCCACCATGTGAAGCTTCAAAGATGAATGACAGACCCAGATCAAAGAGGTGTCGCAAGTAATCCAGAAGCTGTCCAACAGAGCACGAGAACGGCTCAAAGTCTTTGGAAGCGGCCCAGATAGTGAACCTTTTCCATTTCATGGCATAGGTAGATCTAGTGGATGGCTTCCTGGCCTCCACCAGAATCTCAGCCACTTGGGGGGGGACCCCAAAACGGGCTTGAGCCATGTCTGCAGGAGCCACGTGTACAACTGTAGGGACTTGAGGCCTGGATGACCAGGGTCCCCTGATCCTGGGTCAGCAAATTCCATGACAGTGGAAGAGGAAGCGGAGGTTCCTCGGAATACTGTTGCAGAAGACAGAACCAAACTTGCCTGGGCCAGAAAGGAGCGACGAGAATCATACGAGCTCCTTCCGAGCTGAGTTTCTGTAAGACCCTCAGAATCAAGGGGATTGGGGGGGAAGACAGACGAATCTTCCCTTCCAGTCTAGAGACAAAGTGTCTCCCCAAAAAACACCACGCCCTGGAGCGAGCGAGCAGAAGGCAGGAAGTTTGCGTTGAGAGGAGACGTGAACAGGTCTACCTGAGGGGTTTCCTAGTGTAGAAAGATTTTGTCTGCTACCCCCTGATCGAGTTCCCACTCGTGCGCATGAGCACACGACCGACTGAGGTGGTCTGCGATTGTGTTCTCGACCCCCGGAATGTGAATGGCCGTGAGGTGAAGGTTGTGCCGCACTGCTCAATCCCAAACCCACATCGCTTCCCTGCAAAGAGGGTAGGAACGAATTCCTCCCTGTTTGTTGATATACCAAACTACACACGTTGTCCGTTTGGACAGCCAGGTGCCTGGGAAGCAGGAAAAGCTGCAGAGCCTGAAGAGCATACAACACAGTCCGAAGCTCGAGCACATTGATGTGGAGAGAGTTTTCGAGCTGGGACCAGGAACCCTGGGTCCTGTGAGGCCAGAGATGGTCTCCCCAACCTTCTCCCAATACGTCTGTTGTCAACATCCAGGAGGGGGAAGAAAGACAGGAGGGAACTCCCCAGCAAAGGTTCTCCTGAACTGCCCACCATTGCAAGTCCCGAGCCACAGGGCTGGAGACCAGAACTAGTTGATCTAGGTCGTCCACCAGCTAATCCCACTGAGACAGAAGCGTCCACTGAGAGATTCTCCTGTGGAGCTGAGCACGAAGGACTGTCCGAATAGCAGCTGCCATGAGCCCAAGGAGGCGAAGGACCGACCTGGCACTGATCTGCCTGCGTCTGGATAACAGGTCGATCTGAGCCTGGATCGATGCCGCCCTGTCCAGCGGCAGAAAAACCATGCCAGAGGACGTGTCCAGGATCGCCCGATAAACTGGAGCCTCTGGGACGGGATCGGATGGGACTTGGCTTGGTTGACGGTAACACCCAGGCGTTCCTCCCCGGATGAGGCAGCCAAGAGCCAATCGTCCAGGTCAACGGGAAAACCTGCACCCCCTGGGTATGCAGGAAGGCCGCCACCGCCGAAAGGCATTTGGTAAAAACTCGGGGAGTCGAGGCAAGTCCAAATGGGAGGGCCCTGAACTGGTAGTGGTCCCCCTGAAAAGAAAAAGGCATCTGCGGTGGGAAGGGCGAAAAAGGATACGCAGGTAAGCATCCTGCATATCCAGAGTGCACAGCCACTGCTCCGGCCGAAGGAGGGGCAAAAAACTCTGCAGAGAGAGCATCCTGAACCTTTTGTACTCCACAAACAAGTTCAGGGAGCTGAGGTCGAGAATTAGCCTCACCTCTCCTGACTTCTTCGGGACCAGGAAGAAATGGGAATAGAAGCCAGTCCCTAGAAGATGTGGGAGTACTGGCTCTATTGCCAGAAAAGAGGAGATTTCTTCCCGGACCAGAAGATGATGTTCTGGGGAGTACAACGACCTTTGGGGGTTCAAGGAGGTTTCCGAAGAAACTCTACTGAGTGTCCTTCTGCGAACAGCTGGAGCACCCAAGTGTCTGCGGTTATCCTCTCCCAACCTGGTAGGTGAAGGGAGAATCTCCCTCCTACCGGTTCCTCTGGTACACCCAGAGGCAGTGGGAGAGGAAAGGAGTCAGGAGGTGCGAGAGAGTCGTGGCTAAAGCCCCCACTGCTTTTTTTTGGGGGGGCTTGGCAGCTGGAGGGGCCTGACGTTTATTGGCCCGCTTTCCCTGAGGTTTAGCTTTCTGCAGAGGACGTCTGCGAAAGGGACGATGCTGAGCTTGAAGGGGTTTGTACAGAGAGTCGACCGACTTAAGTGCAGTACCCTTCTCCTGCAGATCGGTGATGATGTCCTTGACATTACCACCAAACAGCACAGAACCCCTGAAGGGCACATCCTGGATAGCGGACTGCACCTCCGGAACCAAACCTGACACTCTGAGCCAGGCATGACGCCGCAAACCTACGGCGAATGCCGAGCTCTGACCAGCGGCGTCCACTGAGTTGTACATGGCATGAAGCATGTGCCGACTGGCCAAATTCCCAGACCAGACTAGATCCGACACTTCCTGCTTCATCTGAGACTCAGGAAGGGAGTCCAATTTAGCCTCCACCTCACTAAGGATCACCTTCTGGTAGCCCCCAACATGATCAACGTAATTCAGGGCCCTAATACCCAGAGTGGAAGAAGCGTAAACCTTCTTCCCGTACTGGCCCAGAGGGCGGGAATCCTTGTCGGGTGGTGATGAGCTCAAGTGCTTGGGGTTAGCCGTCCGGCAGTGAGCGGCGCTGATCACAACCCAATCGGCTCGGGGGTGCAATTCCAAGAGTCAACACCCTCAGGAGCCTAATAGCGCCTGTCTGACTTCCTTGGGGGGCTAATGCCGATGGTTGCTTCCAAATAGTGGAGACAAGGTCGGCATGAGGCTCAATCCAGGGTGGCACCAAGGTTGGAGCGGTCTCTGGCAGATCCAGGTGCACAGCGAGTTTCTTACGCTGTGGATCCGGCTCCAAGGAATGCCACTGATGAACTTCCTGGATTTTTCGCATCAACTCAGTAAAAGAAGGATCCTTCGGAGGAGTCCTCGACCTGGGCATATCCGGAGAGCGTGGCTCGTCGTCCAAGTCGGAACGACCACTGGAGTCATCAGAGATGTCCGATGAGGATGAAGAGGGAGAAGAGACTTCCTCCAAATGCGAGGGAGGAACAGACCCCTTGGGAAGCCTCAGGGGAAGCGTATCCTGCCCTGCCCTGGAACCGGAGGGCTCGCCTCTGGTATCCAGAGGTGGGGAGGGAGTCTCTTGTCGATGAAGGGGGTCTGGAACCGGGACCGGCGTTGGAAGACGGCACTCTACCTCCCTGGTGAGCCGAGCCTTAGCCTTAGCCCACCAGGAAGCTAGAGTCTCCTTCAAATCCACCGGCAGCTGAGGGGGCGGTGGAGGAGGAGGGGGATATGGTTGTTGAGGATATCCGTACTGCACGTATCCATACCCAGACAGTGAGAAACCCGGCGTCAGGTAGTGAGGCACCGTGTAGTGCGGCGGATAGGCCGGCACTGGGTACTGGGGCACCGTATACTGTGGTCCTGGGTAGGACGGTGTCGGATAGGACGAGGTCGGATACCCTGGGACCGGGGGCCTGCAGGAGCAGATGGCCTGGAAGGATGCCAGGCCGGCAGGCCCAGCATCAGCGTCCAAGGGACCGACGTCGGGTCGTCCGGCCCAGCGGGAGGGAGACCCGACGGGAGCATGCCTACATCCTCCGTATCGCCCAGAGAAAGGAGAAGTAAAATCCCCGGGGTCAAGCTGAAAAGACAATGGGGCCTCGGAGTGCAGCGAATTCTGCAGGGAGCCGGGGACGGCGGACAGAACGTTAAGGTCCAGCGTTGGCTCCGACGCCATGCGACCGTCAGAGGGGCCGACGTTCATCTTACCGGTGGTGTCCGGGCGGACACTGGAGAAGCTGTCGTCTGACTTGGCGGAACCATTGCCCGAGGGAGGCCGCGAAGGAGGAGCAGACTGGTCGGGCAATTTAAGGGCCGTGCGCTGCCCCGAAGGGTCGAGCGACTTAGTGGCCTTCTCTGGGCAGACGTCAGAGGAGCTGATGTCTGGCTTACCAGAGCCACTCGCACCAGTAGGCCACATGGCGGCGGCCTTGCTGGGAGTGGAGGCCTCCTTTAAACCAGAGGCACCGAAGAGCCCAAACGCGAGCTATATGGGTGGGTCGACGCCTTCTTGGAAGCCTCCAAGACGGCTGTCACGGAGTGGTCCCCCGGTGGGGGGGGATGTTACCTTGAGCACGGTGACTCCAGCCGAAGTCGCAGTGGCCGAAGGAGGAGTCCCAGTCCCGGTGCTTCTCCTAGTCTTTCTTTTTGCAGTGACCCTCGGGTGAAGTAGAGGCCCGACGAAGCTTCTTTTCCATGGAGGTCATTTTCTTTTTAAGGATGTGGGCCTCCAGGGACTGCTGCCTCAGTCTGCAGGTGGCGGCGTTGAACTTCAGGCAATGCTGGCACTTCTCCATGGGGTGATCCGGTCCCAGACAGAAGAGGCACTGGGAGTGTCCGTCCTTGTGCGGGAGTTGGGCGCCGCACGAGTTGCACTTATTCTTGTGCTCGGAGGGTGCAGGGGACAACATACACCGCAGAGGTAAACTGACAGAATGAGAAATCGAAGAAAAAAAACGACGGTAAAACTACTGACAGACTGACGAGCAGCTGAACTTAACCATGTGAGGAACCACCCCTTTATACTGACGTCACAGGACGGTTACCTGACATGGGGGCGGTCCCCCACCAGAGACTGATAGCTAGAAATGTTTCTGTGGTGTCCTGACACCAGCCAGCTTCAGTCCTATATGTAATTACCTACTGTAAGAGCCCTCTCGAAGTAAGATCTACTGATCTTAGTTCAAGAAACAGCTCTTGCAGCAGGTTACACCATTAGGACTGAAGACGGCAGGCGCCAGGACACCACGGAAATTTTCTAGCTAGCAGTATTCAGCGGGGACCGCCTCTCAGACATCGGTCCCACCCCCGACGTCAGGCATAGTATATAAGGAGGCGGTCCCCCAGAATCCCCAGTTCTTTAACTGCCGTTGACTTGCCAGCATCGGCCTCTTGGTCTCTACCTAGCGCACGATGACTTAGAATTTCTCCAAGTAGTTTCTACAAAACTAATGTCCTCTCCAACTCCTTCTTCTGAGGGACACCTTTCCAAGTGTGCCTGCGGAAAACAGATCCCCTTCAAGGATCCTCATTCATCCTGGGTGTGGTGATTAGGCCCGGACCACGACACCAAGGCCTGCTCCTTCTGCCAAGGGTTCAAAAGCTGCACCAGGATCCGCCGTCAGAAGGCACTTCAGGCGTAGCTGTTAGAAGAGAAACTTAGCACGACAGACAAAGAACATTTCTCCAGGGGTGATTCTTCTTCCAAGGCCGACAAACACCGGGAGAAAGCATGGTCCAGATCCCCGAACCGGGCCTCGGACTCACGTAGCTCAGGCTCCGCCCGATCTGACCGCTCTCCCTCCAGGGCTCGTTCTCAGCCCCTTCCGGTCAAAGTCAAGGCTTCATGCGGTTCTTCAACTTCGCTTCAGCCCATTAAGACTCCTAGGCCCTCTGCTTCCTCCACTCCCTCTTGGGCCTCTTCCAAGTCTTCTGAATGCCACAAGTCTTCCTCCTCTGCCCGATGTCGAGACCCCGACGCCAGATCGGTCTCCCAGCCTCCCAGGGGTCCGGATCCACCACCACCCAGGAAGACGAAACACCTGACATCCCTAAAGTGGACGACGGACCCGACGTCGGCCAAGCACCCGAAGTCGGCCAGGCGTTCGCCGGAGCCGAGGACATTGGCCAAGCACCAGATGCTAGCGGGGCGTTTGCCGGACCTGAAGTCATCGGCATCATGCTCACCGGAGCCGAAGATCACCCCCCAGTCACCGGTGGACACCAGTTGCAGGGACTCCACGGAGGAGGACACGACACTGCCTGAAGACCAGGCGGGCGACACAGAGGATGCCGGGCTTCCAAGGGAACCTTCGCCCACCTCGGGACACCAGCAGACCCGACACCCGGCGACAGACCACCGGTGCCATGCCCATCGTCGGGCATGAACATACAAGAAGTAAAGGATCTCTCTATTTTCTGGTGGGACACCATCCGAAAAGACGCGGTCCCTATAAAACCTCCTCCTCCTCCTTCACCTCCTACGCCCCCTCCTCCACCACAGGGGCCAGCAGGACAACCACCAATCCCTAAGAAGCAGACTCCACCTCCTAGGGGTAGATCCAAGGATCAGAGAAGGCCTCCCTCAAGATCTCCATCAGGGTCTCCCAGCCCCAAGCGACCCAGATGTCGTCGGTACACTCAGTCAGGGGAGGACTCCAGATCGGATAACTCTGAATTCTCCAGATCTCCTTCTCCACTCAGCATGTCATCACCTAACCCACATGACCTACCCAGGTTTCCTCTGGATGATCACTCCTTCTCAGAGATCATGAGGCACATCCAGGACAACATGGGATGAGATGCTGAAGACCTCGATCCCAAGAGACAGCGCCTTGCTCGTTATCTTCGGCAGAAAGATCCAAAGCCTGTGGTAGTGCCACCCTTGGTGGACACCTTCGTGGAAGTCACCAAGGCTGCGTGGAAGCGTCCGCACTCCACCCCTGCTGTGCTAAAGAAAGCTGACTGCCTGTACAAGGCCCGGAAAGAGGACCAGTACTTGGCTCAACAACTTCTGGCTGACTCCCTGGTCATTACGGCCTCACATGACTGGTCCCAGAGACCGCAGCACATGAGCACACAGCCACTGGACCAAGAAACCAAACAGCTGGATGTCCTGGGGAGGCACATGTATGTGGCTGCCACATGCTCCATCAGGTCCCTGAACTACCTATCTCACACATGGTACAGTTTCAGAATGCCCTGTGGGAACAGGGCCAGGACCTTGACAACAAATTACCGGATGGCAATCAGAAGGCGGAGCTCCTAAACCTCCTCCGCACAGGGTCTGATGTGGGAACCGAAGTGCTACGAGCTGCATACGATTCTGCGGACTCGTCTGCCAGAGCTGCAGCTTCAGGCATCTGTCTCCGGAGACACTCTTGGCTCAGTGTCTCCGGCTTTTCCCCGGACGTACAGAAGAACATTCTTGACATCCCCTACAATGGTGAAGTACTTTTTGGTGAACCCTCAGAGAAGGTCATCACCAAGCTCCAGGATGCTGGGAAGGCAGTCAGGTCTGTACAAGCCATGTACAGATCAAGGCCTGGTTCCTTTTGTAGGAACCAGAGCGGTTTTTGCAGCCAGCAACAACGGCAGCAGCCATGTTCCAGCCAGCGACAAAGGGGCACTTTTCAACGTAAAGCCCAGGCTAAGTCATCTCCAGGCAGAGGACAACGTTACACAAAACCGGCCCAGTCTGCAGGGACCAGTGCTGCCACAGCATGACTGCTTCCCACCCCTCCTCTGGACCAACGGGCACAAAAGGTTGGGGGGTCGCAACGCTCGCCACTTTTCAGGGTGGAAGTCGATTACTGTCGACCGGTGGGTTCTCCAATTGGTCAAGAAAGGCCACTTCATAGAATTTCTCGACCACCCACCATCAAGACCTCCCCTGCTCTCCCGTTATTTGGGTCAGCATGCCCTGCTCATACAGCAGGAGGTGCTCACGCTTCTCGGAAAAGAAGCTATAGAGCACGTACCGCGGAACCAGAGAGGTGCAGGTTATTATTCTCACTTCTTTCTGGTTCCCAAGAAGACAGGGGACCTCCATCCGATACTGGATCTCAGCGACCTCAACGCTTCGGTCCTGTACAAACGCTTCCGCATGGTGACTCTCCCAGGTCTGATACCCATGCTCAAGCAGGGCGCCTTTCTAGCATCCTTGGACATGCAGGATGCTTACCCTGCATATACGCATCGCTCAAGCGCACAGGAAGTTTTTGTGCTTCGAGTTTCAGGGTCACCATCATCAGTTCCCAGCCCTCCCCTTCGGACCGTCATCGGCACCTCGGGTATTCACGAAGTGCATGGCAGTCGTAGTGGCGACTCTGAGGAGACAAGACCACTACATGTTCCCCTACCTGGATGACTGGCTTCTCATGGTGCCCTCTTGGGAGACCCTGATGTCCACGATTCATTGTACTCAGTCTCTGTTTGAGACGTTGGGCATCATTATCAATCAAGAGAAGTCACGTCTGGTTCTGTCACAGATTCTGCAGTTCATAGGCGCAGTTCTGGACACCGTCCAGGGGAAAGCTTTTCTACCCCAGGAACGAGCGGAACACATCAGATCCCTCATCATGGACATCATGGCGAAGAAGACCGTCCCTGCCAGATTGGTCCTTTGCCTGCTTAGACACATGGTTGCAGCCACTGCAACAGTCCCGCTAGCCCATCTCTACATGCGGTTGACCCAGTGGATGTTACGGGTCCAATGGGATCAAAAGCAAGACCATCTGCAGCTCCCAATCCAGATCACGAAGGCCGTAATCCAGGATTGCCAATGGTGGCTAGATTCTAAGAATCTATCTGTGGGTGTCCCCTTCATTGCGCAGTCTCAGATTGTGACGCTCTCCACAGACGCCTCAGGGCTCGGATGGGGAGCACACCTCGACAGTGTCCGGTCTCAGGGCTGTGGACAGCCCAAGAGACTCATCTCCACATAAATATCCTGGAAATGAGAGCAGTTCTTTACGCCCTGCAGGCTTTCCAGTCGGAGATTTCACCGGGTACTTTTCTGTTACAAACAGACAATTCCGCGGTGATGTATTACCTCAACAAACAAGGAGGCACCCATTCCTACCCGCTTTGCAGGGAGGCCATGAGGGTGTGGGATTGGGTTTTACAACACGGCGCAAACCTCACTGCTGTTCACGTACCGGGGTGGACAACGTCATCGCAGACAGCCTGAGTCGCTCTCAGACCAGAGTCCACAAGTGGGAACTACTCCAGGAGGTAGTAGAGGATCTGTTTCGCAGATGGGGTACACCAGAGTTGGACCTTTTTGCGTCCCCATACATCGCAAAACTGACCAATTTTTGCTCGCTAGATCCAGGGCCTGGTGTTTTCTGGCGAGACGTGTTGTCCTCTCCTGGGCGGGCAGATTCCTCTATGCCTCCCCTTCCGTTGATCTAGAGGGTCCTTCAGAAACTTTGCAGGGAGCAAGTGACACTGATACTTTTCGCACCATTTTGGCCCAGGCAGATCTGGTTCCCTCTACTGTATCAGCTGTCCTGGGAACCTCCAGTGCCTCTGCCAATCAGCTCTCACTTGCTGTCTCAGGAGGCGGGCTCCTTGGTTCATCCGGACCTTTGTTCGCTGAACCTGCACGCTTGGCTCCTAGAGACATAGCCATTATGCGATACGGGGTCTCGCAAGAAGTAGCAGACGTTCTAGCGGCTGCCAGGAAACCAGCCACGCATGCTACTTACGCCATGAAATGGCACAGATTTTGTCTATGGGCTCAAGTGCGCGGGTTTCGGCCTATGGATTGTCCAGAAAGGTTGGTCTTGGACTACCTCCTGTCTCTTTTCCAGACAGGCTTGGCCTACTCCTCGATAAAAGTACACCTCTGTGCCATTTCAGCCTATCACACTCTTATAGGCCACACCCCATATCTCAGTTGGACATGGCACGAGCCTTCCTGAGAGGTGTTCTCCACCTTAGACCTCCAATTAGGGGTCCGATTCTGCCATGGGATTTACCCTTTGTCCTGGAGCAGCTTACACTGCCACCTTTTGAACCAACCGCGGATTGCGAGCTACATCTCCTTATATGGAAGACGTTTTTAGTTGCAATTACTTCGGCCTTTAGAATTTCTGAACTTCAAACACTGCTGTGCAAAGAACTTTATTTGGTTTTTCACAAAGACAGGGTATCCCTACGGTCTAATCCGAAGTTTCTACCTAAGGTGGTCTCAGCTCTCACCCTTAATCAGGACATCGATCTACCAGTGTGCTTCCCCAGGTATTCTAATCGAGGAGAGGCCCTGTTACACACTTTAGATGTGCATAGGTGTCTTCGATATTACCTGACCAGAACCAAACACCACTGAAAATCAGACCAGCTTTTTGTCTCCTTTGCCCACAGGAAGACTGGAGCTCCTGTTTCCAAACAGTCGCTGTCCAGGTGGCTCATTCAATGTATCACGTTCTGTTACCAGAAGCACAACAAACCCTTACCAGGCACGGTTAAGGGTCATTCCACAAGGGGGGGTGGCTACCTCCTTTGTGGCCCTTAAGAACGTGTCCACCTTGGCCATCTGTGCAGCAGCTACTTGGTGCACTGTGCACACCTTCATCAGGCATTATAGCCTGGATGTTGCATCGAGGCAAAGAGCAGCTTTTGGTCTAGCAGTCCTTCAAGGACTTCTGTCCTAGGCTCAGATTCTATTAAGGATTTCTACCTTCCCTCCTCCCGATGGTGTGGGATTTCCACTATTGCTTGGGAATTAGTCCTAATGGTGTAACCTGCTGCAAGAGCTGTTTCTCAAAGCAAGATAGTACAGTTACGTAAGAACTTACCGTAACAGTAGATCTTCAAGAACAGCTCTTACAGCAGGTACTTTCCCTCCCACCATCCCCGCTGGAGGAAGATTCTGGTTCCAATATCCTTCTCCTAGGATCAGGTGTTTTCAGCACAAATCTGATTGCCATTTGATGGCGGATCTTCAGTCTCCTCTTCTGATGTCATCCAGCAGCCGGGAGTCTCTGGTGGGAGAACTGGGGAACCGCCTCCTTATGTACTATGCCTGACGTCAGGGCCGGGATCGATGTCGGAGGCGGTCCCTGCTGAATACTGCTAGCTAGAAAATTTCCGCGGGGTCCTGGCGCCTGCCGGCTTCAGTCCTAATGGTGTAACCTGCTGCAAGAGCTGTTCTCGAAGATCTACTGTTAAAGTAAGTTCTTACGTAACTGTACTTTACAGGTGAGTAACCTGTTTTTCTAGGATCGTGGATATGTTGTTCTGTCCACACCTGTTGGCAGACTCCTAGCAGTTCTCCGGGAGGGAGAAAGGAGGCAAGGCACACACCCCCTACTTGGGAAACAGTGACTGGAGAACTGAGGCTCAGAAACCAGCATCCCGGCGTGACTCTAGGTCGATGTAGTAGTGGGTGATAAAGGTGTTTGCTGACTTCCAGGAGGCAGCCCTGCAGATATCCTGGATAGGGATGTCCCTGGAAGCAGCCACCGAAGCAGCAGTATGGTTGGTGGAGTCGGCTCTTATCCCCAGGGGGCTCCTTGCCCGCCAACCTATAGCAGAGATCAATGCACGATGTAATCCATCTGCCAATCGTCCGCTTGACTGCAGGTCTGCCAGGTGTGGCTTCAGCGTAGGTGACACAGCTAGCGAGCCTCTCCCCGAACTTCAGCCATCCACTCCTTATAATAAAAGAGCGCTCGTCTCAGGTCCAAGGTATGGAGCCTGTACTCTGCCTCCACAGTGTAACTGGGGTACTACACCGGCAGAGTCATCAACTGGTTATGGTGAAACTCCGACACCACCTTCGTAAGGAATTTCAGGTGGGGGCACAGAACACTGTCCCTGTGAAGGCCAGATAAGGAGACTCAGAGAGCACCTGTAGCTCCCCAGTCCTTCTGGCTGATGTGACAGCCACCAAGAAGGTGGTCTTCCACGACAGATGTGACATCTCACATCTGTGCATCAGTTCGAATGGCTTGCCCATCTATCAGTACCAGCAGTAGATCCACAGTGGTGGTGGTTCACGCACTGGAGGGGAAATATGGTCGAGGCCTTTAGAGAAGTGCCAGACCACCTTCTCCTGTGCCACCGTATACTGATCGGCCCATGCCTGGTAAGCAGAGATGGCTGCCAGGTGCACCTTAAGGGTCGTAGACCGAAGACCCCCTTTGGACAGAGACCAAAGATAGTAGAGGATACCAGCCACCGGACAGGAAAAGGGTCCAAGCCCTTGCCCTGACACCAAATGGAAACCCTTTTCCATTTGAAGGCATAGCACCTCCTGGTCGACTCCTTTCTGGATGTTTCCACAACTGTGAGTACATCCTCAGAGAGACCCTAAGCCTTGAACTCTAGCCACTCAGGAACCAGAGGTGCAAGTATTGAAGGTCCAGATGGAATACCTTCCCCTGATTGACTGATATCAGGTCCAGGCGTATTGGAAGACGCCTCGGAGGCCTGGAGCTGAGGCTGAGGAGATCTGGATACCAGTACTGGCGAGGCCAGTCTGGGGTCATCAGGATCACCTGTGCCTTGTCCCTCATGACCTTAAGGATCACCTTGTGACTCAAGGGAAGTGGGGGGAAGGCACAGAAGAGGCCTGGGGTCCACAGCCTCGAGAAAGCATACCCCTACAGCGAGCCCTGCTGAGGGGGGCGGGCATGAAACAGCCTCAGCTTTGCATTCTCCCTGGAGGCAGACAGATCCACCCGAGGTTTGCCCCAGTGGGAGAACAGGTTGTATATTACCTCTGGATGGAGAGACCACTCATGGGACATCTCACCCACATGGCTGAGAGCATCCGTCAGTTGATTTGCGGCTCCTGTCACATGGATGGCTAGAAGATCTGCCTCCAGACGGCACGTGAGGGTCCAGATACGGAGCGCTTCCCTGCACAGAGGCCAGAAGTGCGTGCCACCCTGCTTGTTGAGACAGTACATGGTCGTGGTATTGTCCGTCTGGACTTGCATAACTTGACCCCGAAGGAGCAGAGTGAATGCTGACAGTGCCAGTCAGACTGTTCTGAGCTCCAGAAGGTTGACAGGACATCAGGATTCCTTAGGGGTCCAGAGCCCGTGGACTCTAACTCCCCATATGGGCACCCCAGCCCGTGAGAGAGGCACTGGTCGTGAGAACAACCATCGGCTTGGGACGGACAAACGGGATCCCTTCCTGTAAATGTGCTAGCACGGTCCACCATTGGAGAGCATCCCACATCTACTGGGTCACCATGACCAGCTGATTGAAAAGACCATGTCGCAGAGTCCACTGGCTGGCCAGCTCCCACTGAAGGGGGTGCATGTGCCACTGGGCCCATCGGACCACAGCGGTGCAGGCTGCCACGTACGCCAGAAGGCGCAGAAGTCCCGGGCAGGGCGCAACTGCCCAACCAGAAATGACTGGGCAAAGGAGGAGAGAACCTCTGCCCTGTCTGTCGGGAGCCTGGCTCTGGCTCGGCAAGAGTCGAGCTCTGCCTTAGTCTCGCTGACTAGGAGACCAAGATTGATGCAGGACTCTAGGGCCAGATCCCTGGACCTCGGCACCTCCTGTCTGGAGGAACCCACTATGAGCCAGTTGTCGAGAGAGGGCTACACCCTAATCTCTCGACGCCGAAGATGGGCACCACCACTACAATGCATTTGAAGACCCAGGGGGCAGATGACAGGCCGAACGGCATGGGTCAGAACTTGAAGAGGGCTCCCTCTGCTCGAGAGCGAAGGAACCTGTGGTGAGATGGACAGACTGGGACGTGAAAGAACGTATCCTGGAGATCCAGAGAGCAAAACCACATGTTCTGCTAGACAGATGGTATGAGCTACGACAGAGTTACCATCCTGAATGTGCGGAGAAATTGGTTCGGGTCATGCAGGTCTAGAATGGGGCACTAGCCCCCCCATCCGTTTTGGGACCAGGTAGTACCTGGAAAAGAACCCTGGGTTGATCGGGGGGGGGTCCGAGCCTCTGGCCACCACCTTCTTTCTGAGGAGTTCGGCGAGGTCGTCTCGGAGAGCTGACTGAGTGTGTACAGACACTATTTCCTCCCATGGGGTGTGGGCACGGCTTGGAGGGTACTGCTCAAATTCCAGAGGAAGTCCCTGGTCGACCACTTCTAAAACCCACTTGTCCGTTGTAACAGTGGACCAGGTGGAAAGAAAGTGGTGGAGCCATCCCCCCACGGGAGGACCCAGAAAGTACAGTTACGTAAGGACTTACCGTAACAGTAGATCTTCGAGAAAGGCTCTTGCAGCAGGTAATTACATATAGGACTGACGCCGACAGGACCCCATGGAAAAATTTCTAGCTAGCAGTCCCTGGCAAGGGCCGCCCCTACGTCAGGTAACCGGCGTCAGGAGACGTCGGTATAAAGGGGCAGTCCCGGACGCCTGCCTTCCAGTTCTTTCCCGCCACAGGCCAAAAGAGGCTGGATGAGAGAGAAGCAGATATTTCTCTATATGGAAAAGGAGCTGAAAAAGCCTAGGGGGATGGAGGGCGGGAAGGTATTACCTACTGCAAGAGCCTCTCTCGAAGATCTACTGTTATGGTAAGCCCTTACGTAACTGTACTATCTTACTTCGAGAGGGCTCTTGCAGTAGGTAATTACATATAGGACTGAATCCCAAGCAGTCTGGAATAAAGAAAATGCACTGGGAGGAGGAAACTACTCCAAGAAATAGCTCTAGCGTGCAGCACCTCAAGACAGGAGGCCTTGCAAAGCAGCTAGCCCAAGCCTGCTCTACGGCGAGAGGCAATATCCAACCTGTACTGTTTCAGAAAGGTATGGACTGAAGTCCAGGTGGCGGCAGCTTATTACGTCTGCCACAGACACATTCTTGAACAAGCTGCAGAGGCAGCTACCCTCTTGTGGAGTGGCCTCTGACTTGACCCGGGAGGGTCTTGTGGTACGTCATAAACAGAAAGTGATGCAATGAGCCAACCACTTAGACAGGCATTGCTTGGAAACAGCATTGCCTTCCCTTTGTGAGCAAAAGAGACGAACAACTGATCAGTCTTTCTGAGATCCTTCGTCCTGTTGGTGTAGTATGTCAGAATCCGGTGAACATCCATAGTATGGAGTAAATACTCCCCTTGGTTAGAGTACTGCGTAAAAAAGGCAGGTAGCTCTATGGACTGATTTAAGGTAGACTCTGCTACTACTTTAGGTAGAAACTCAGGATTTGTGCGAAGAGCAACTCGTTCCTTGTGAAAAATCAAGTAGGGGATTTTACACATCAGGGCCTGGAGCTCGGAGATTCTTCGAGCCGAAGTAATGGCCACCAGGAAGAGGGTCTTCCATGAAAGAAACTTCAAATCTGCAGAAGCTGCAGGTTCGAAGGGAGGAAGGGTAAGTTTCTCGAGAACAAAATTCAAGTCCCAAGGGGGGGCAGGAGTACGGATGGGGGCCTCAGATGAAGGACCCCCCTGAGAAAGGTCTTAGAGACTTCCAGTTGAGCGAAAGCTTTGTCTGTGAAGGGAACATGATAGGCCGAGATAGCCGCCATGTGTACCTTCAAAGAGGAATGGCTGAGACCCAGGTCGAATAGATGACGTAACTACTCCAGCAGAAGCCCTGCTGAACAGGAGAAAGGCTCCACGTTCTTGGAGGCGGCCCAAATATTGAATCTTTTCCACTTCATGGCATAAGTGGACCTGGTGGAGGGTTTTCTGGTCTCCACTAAAATCTCCGCCACTTTGGGAGACACACCAAAACGGGATTGGGCTAGGTCTGCAGGAGCCATGCATGCAGTTGAAGGGATTTGAGGCCTGGATGGACCAGGGTCCCCTGATCCTGGGTCAAAAAACCTCGAGATAGTGAAAGAGGAAGAGGAGGATCCTCTGAATATTGTTGTAGAAGAGAACCAGATTTGCCTGGGCCAGAAAGGAGTGATCAGAAGCATTCTCGCTCCTTCTGAAGCTAGTTTCTGCAAGACTCGTGGGATAAGAGGAATTGGGGGAAAGGTCCTTGTGCGGTAGTTGGGAGCCGCACTTGTTCTTGTGTTTGGAGGGTGTAGGGGACGACATACACCGACGTTAGTACTAACGTTGTCGAAAAAATAAGATTTTTCGGTAAAAACCACGAAGGTAGGGCTGACGGCCACGTTAACGGCGGAAAGAACTGGAAGGCAGGCGTCCGGACCGCCTTTATACCTATCGCCTCCTGGACGCCGGGTCACCTGACGTGGGGCGGTCCCTCGCCAGGGACTGCTAGCTAGAAATTTTTCCATGGGGTCCTGCCGCCTGCCGGCGTCAGTCCTATATGTAATTACCTACTGCAAGAGCCCTCTCGAAGTAAGATCTGGAGTGACCGTATGGGGTGGCCACCCACATCCCATCACTGGGCAGGTTTGGAGGAAGAGGGTCCGGCTTGGGGGACCACCTGGACTCTGTCCTCTGGGTTTACAGCCCGCCGGGGGCCCAGACTTGGGCTGAGAGAGCCAAGGTTGAGCCTGCTGCTGATGCCCTGACTGGAAATGAGGCAGCTTGGCCACAGGGGCAGAAGGCCGAAAAGGCTTTCTCTTGTTTTTTGGAACCCTGGGATTCCTTCTGAGCAGAGGTCACACAGTACAAGGTGGTGTTGGACTGTTATATGCGGAAACGAAAGGGACATCCATTGGCTTGTGCTGGGTGTCCCGCGAAGGTGGATACCTGTAACCAAGCCCTGCGGCGCATGGCAGCTGCGGCCGCCACCGAGCGGGCAGAGGAGTTCCTGAGGTCCAAGGCTGTCTAGAGCTGCTGTTTGGCAATCGCCTGACCCAGGTCTCGAAAATGCTGGACCATGGTTTGGAGGTCTGCAGGGAGATGAGGTAGAACCTCACTGAGAGAGCCAAGGAGAGCACGAGAGAAGTGTGCCATGACGACGACCAAGCTTGCCTGACGAAGGCCCAGCGAAGAGGAGGCACAGACTTTCTGGGCCAAATGGTCCAATTTTTGGAATTTTTTGTCTGGGGGTCTATCTATGTCTCCTGAATTACCCCAGCACCTGAACACAGACTCAAGTCACCAGTCCCTTGGCAGAGTGCTCTGTGAATCCCGAAAGGAACTCAATAGTCACCGCATACTTGCAGGCCATCTGGGCTGAAGGCGCAGGGCAGGAGGCAGGGTGCTGCCACAGGTCCAAGGCTGAACCGACAATGGCCTCGTCCACTGGGAATGCCTCAGTCGGTGAATCCCCTTGTTTGAGGATATCAGTGAGGGGATATTTGGACCATTTCTGAATGGGTTCTAAGGGCATCCCTGTGGATTTGGAGATGAGGCAGGGGATGCCTATTAAGGAAGAAGGGCCTTCCTCTGTCAAAAGACTACCGACAGATTCCTTGTCCAAGGCGCGAGAATGTAGGTCAGGGTCCTCGGACTCCTAAGTGTCTGGATAGATTGTCCAGCCACCAGAGTCGCCCTGCACCTGCCTAGGACGGTCAGGTGTGAGGGTGACGAACAGCCTACGCGGTGGGCCCGGAACGGGCAGCGACTCCTTAGAAGGAGCCCCCGAAGGAGGCGGTTTTGGTGGCAACTCCTCCACAATTGATGGAGTGGCCAGTTTTGGCCGAGCCGGGATGGTCTTGACCGACTCCACGGGTGGAGGAACAGTGCAGACCAGCTCCTGAGAAGTAGGCGTCGGCCTAAAGGGTGACAGCCAAGTACTGCCCAGGGTAGAAGCCAGAGCTAACTTCTGGCCGGACATAATTAGCTACTGCCACATTAAATCCTCATAACGTCGGTGTTTCCATTGAAGCCTCTCCTCATCCGAGCAGGACAAGGAAAAGTGGCGGCGGCACTTCTTAGAGTGCTTATGCGCCGTCTTTGACCTGTTGCTCAAATGTGTCAGAGACCTCGACTTGGACCGGAGAGACTGACGGGGTCACTCGGAAAGAGCCGGGGAGAACAGCGGCTCTTCCTGGTCAAGGATCTGGACCATGGGGGGGGGGGGAGGATTCCTAGCGGGCTGGGTCTCCTCTTTGGTGGCAGGCAGGATCAGGGTCCTGGATAAGTAGTTGTCGGCCTAACAGAGCGAAGACTGGTCGAGGATAATCTCAACCAGATCGTCGTCTCATGTCTTAGCCGGCTGGCCTGATGGGGGTATCGCGGAAGCCAGCTGCTCAGGGCCAAGAACTGACCAAGTAGAGACAGAAGATTCTGGGACCGAGTTTCACTGTTCCAGGAGCATCGTCAGCAGATGAAGTTTCCTTACGCCCTTGTCCTTTTCACTGAACCGAAGACGTGTGTGCCTGAAGGTCCCTCTCCCTTGGTAGGAGAGAATGGCACAACTCCTGAAAGAAGTCTGAGAAGGTGGAGCCCAGACTGAGCAGGACGAAGATGGACATGGAAGAGGATCAATCCTCAGCCCAAGCCACCTCCTCTTCGAAGGTCTTCATCTGTTTCAGCTGCTCGGCGGACTCCACAGCTGTGGAGACCGCTCAATGAGCTTCCTTGGATTTGACCGACGGATTCAGTTTTTCTGGTCTGCCCAGTTGCAGTCGTGCAAGACAATCATCCAAGACGTTTGGATGAAAAGCATGACACACTTCGCACGCCTGGGTGTCATGACTCAGACCCAGGCAATAAACGCTCGAAGCATGCGGGTCGGTGCAAGACATTTTTTGCCCACGTGGGCAGTGGTGGAAACCTGGGTGAGGACTTGTCCTCCATCGTGGTCGAGATCGCAAAGCGATTGGGAGAAACTAACGGGTCGGAGTTTGGTTAAATCTGTAGATTTAAGTGCCAGGGCCTACAGTAACGCGTGAGCGATAAGGAGGGAACCTGAATCTTCCAGCGGAAAGGAAGATCTGGCAACAAGGGGCGAAGCGGAGGCATATACCACCCAGGTGGGTGGGAGGAGCCAGCTTTTAGACCTTCTGGCAAGAATCTTAAAGGGAAAGGACATTCGAACAAGGGTGGATAGAACAACATATCCACGATCCTAGAATGACCCTTTACCCCTTGGAAAGTGTTTTGTCTTGTTATTTATACTGCTCTTATACCTCAAGAAACACTAAGAACCCAGCCACAGTCCCTGCATTTACAAACATACATACATACATACGAACTTGCCAGCAGATAAAGGCCTTATGGTCTATCTAGTCAGCTCGAGTGTGCAGTTCCCAATATGTTTACAGAGGAACCCCCCCCCAGATTTCCCTCATGCCCTCCTTTAAACACCCTCTGCCCCCCCAACCTGCAACTTTCCCCTTCACCATGTCCCATCCTCTCTTGAACATGTTCACCGTTTTTAAGAATACCACCTCCTCTGGCAGCTCATTTTGTATAAGAATTATAAAATAACATGAATAATTATCAATGGTAAAATACCAAGGGGGCACAGCCTACAACTGATATGGAGGGGGGAATTCAGAAGGGATATAAGGAAGCATTTCTATATGGAGAGGGTGGTGTACACCTGGAATGAGCTGTCAGAGGAGCAAGGATGGTGGGAGCATTCAAGATAACCTGGGACAAGCACAAAGGAACCCTTGGGACCAAGGAATGGGGGAGAGGAAGGGACAGTTGCGGGGCGCAAGGTCACTGACATAAATTGTAAGGCCAGACCCTGCATCACTTACTGAGCTGACGCAATAGATGACCCTTCTGCTGGCTCTTTTCATAGGTTAATATATCCTGCATGATCAACAATCTCTGGGCATACAAGTACTTCATAGAAATCATAGGAAGTTACAATTAACAAAGACAAAAGAACAGGTTATTCAACTGAAAATACAGGTTACTCACCTGTAACAGGAGTTCTAGGAATGGTATATGTTGTTCATCCACACTTACTAGCAGGTTCCTTGCCGCTTTAAATCTTGCCGGAAGGTCTTCAAGCTGGCTCCTCCCACCTACCCGGGTGGTAAAACTCTCGGCTCCACCCCATGACGCCAGATCTAGCCCGCTGGAAGCCAAGTTGTGCGTCGAAGCCAGGGAGGTCGGGTGGGTTGTGTGGATGAACAACATATACCATTCCTAGAACTCCTGTTACCTGTATTTCTAGGGACATGGATATGTTGTTCTAACCACACTTACTGGCAGACTCCTAGAAGTTCTCCGGGAGGAGGAGGCAAGGTGCACAACCCCTACTTAGGAAATCAGGACTGGAGAACCGAGGTCCCAAAACCAGCATCCCGGCGTGACTCAAGGTCAATGTGGTAATGGGAAATAATGGTGTGTGCTGACTTCCAGGTAGCAGCCCTGCAGATTTCCTGGATAGGGACATCCACTGTCTGGCAGACTCCTAGCAGTTCTCCGGGAGGAGGGAAGCAAGGCGCACACCCCCTACTTTGGGAATAATGACTGGAAAACCGAGGCTCCAAAACCAGCACCCCAGCGTGACTCAAGGTCGATGTGGTAGTGGGTGATGAAGGTGTGTGCCGACTTCCAGGTAGCAGCCCTGCAGATTTCCTGGATAGGGACATCCCTGGAAGCAGCCACTGAAGCAGTGGTATGCCAGGTAGAATGAGCTCTTATCCCTCTGGGAGGCTCCATGCCCACCAACCTATAGCAGAGATCTATGCAGGAGGTGACCCACCTGCCTATCATCCGCTTGGCTGCAGGTCTGCCAGGTGTGGCTTCTGCGTAGGTGACGAACAGCTGGCGAACCTCTCCCCGAACTTCAGCCGTCCGCTCCTTGTAATAAGCGGCGCTTCTTCTAGGGTCCAAAGTATGGAGCCTATTTCGCCTCTGAGGTGTGACTGGGGTAGAACACCGCAGAGTCAACACCTGGTTAAGGTGAAACTCCGACACCACTTTCGGAAGGAATTTCGGGAGGGGGCGCAGGACAATCTTGTCCCTGTGGAAGACCAGATAAAGAGACTCAATGGAAAGCGCCTGGAGCTCTCCCATCCTTCTGGCTGACATGATAGCCACCAAGAAGGCGGTCTTCCACGACAGGTGAGAGATATCATACCTGTGCATCGGTTCGAATGGCTAGCCCATGAGCTTAGCCAATACCAGCAGTAGATCCCACGGAGGTGGAGGTTCTCGCACCGGAGGGGATATGTGATCAAGGCCTTTGAAAAAGCTCCCGACCACCTTCTCCTGCGCCACCGACTGCTTCCCAGCCCGCCCCGTAAACAGAGATGGCTGCCAGGTGCACCTTAAGGGTCACAACAGAAGCCCTTTGCTGAGAAAGGGACCACAGGTAGTCCAGAATGCTTGCCAAGGAACAGGAGGAAGGGTCCAGGCCTTGTTCTGACACCAAATGGAGAATCTCTTCCATTTGAAGGCATAGCATTTTCTGGTCAACTCCTACGGGACCTCAACAACGCTGAGGACCCCGTCGAAAGACCCAAGGCCTGGAACTCTAGTCGCTCAGGAACCAGGCTGTCAGGTGCAGGGATTGAAGGTCCGGATGGAATACCGTCCTGATTGACTGAGATCAGGTCCGGGCGGGCTGGAAGCCGCCTCGGGAGCCTGGAGCTGAGACTGAGGAGATCTGGATACCAGAACTGGCGGGGCCAGTCTGGGGCTACCAGAATCACCTGCGCCTTGTCCCTCCTCACCTTGAGAAACACCTTGTGGATCAAGGGAATTGGGGGAAAGGCGTAGAACAGGCCCGGGGTCCACGGCCTCGAGAAGGCATCCCCCTGCAGCGAGCCCTGCTGAGGGGTGCGGGCATGAAACAGTCTCAGCTTCGTATTCTCCCTGGAGGCAAACAGGTCCGCCTGAGGCGTGCCCCAGTGGGAGAAGAGATCTTGTATTACCTCCGGCAGGAGAGACCACTCGTGAGACGCAGCCCTTATCCGGCTTAGGGCATCGGCCAGGGTGTTGGAGGCTCCTGCCACATGAATGGCAAGGAGATCTGCCTCCAGGCTGCGCACGAGTGACCAAATGCGGAGAGTTTCCCTGCACAGAGGCATGGAGCGCGTCCCGCCCTGGCAGTTTAGGTAGTACATGGTCGTGGTATTGTCCGTCTGGACCTGAACCACTTGACCCTGTAGAAACGGAGCTAAGGCGGTGAGGGCTAGACGAACCGCTCGAAGCTCCAGCAGGTTGATGTGGCATCGGGACTCCCGAGGGGACCAGAGGCCGTGCGCTCTGTGCTCCCCCAGATGGGCACCCCAACCCATCAGAGAGGCATCGGTCGATAGAGAGACCGTTGGCTGGGGGCGGACAAACGGGATGCCCTCCTGCAGATGTGCTGGAACGGTCCACCACTGGACAGCGTTCCACATCCTCTGGGTCACTGTCACTAGCTGATCCAGCGGATCGAAGTGCTGTGACCATTGGCTGGCCAGCCCCCATTGAAGGGGACGCATGTACCAGCGGGCCCAACGGAGCACGCTGGTGCAGGCCGCCATGAGGCCCAGGAGGTGCAGGAAGACCCGGGCAGGGCACGATTGCCCAACCTGAAATGATTGGGCAAAGGAGGAAAGAACCTTGGCCCTGTCCGCCGGGAGAGACGTGCTCTGGCTCGTAGAGAGTTGAGCTCTGCCCCGATGAACTGTATCACCTGCTTTGGCACAAGTTCCGACTTGGCCTCGTTGATGAGGAGGCCAACCTGAGAGCAAACCTGGAGGGCCAGATCTCTGGACCACTCCACCTCCGCTCTGGACGGGGCTGCAATCAGCCAGTCGTCCAGGTAGGGTACACCCGACCTTCTCGGTGTCGCAGGAATGCTATCACCACTGCCATGCATTTGGTGAAGACCCTGGGAGCTAGGGAAAGGCCGAAGGGCATGGGCCGGAACTGGTAAAGTGATCCCTCCGCTCTGAAGCGGAGGAATCTCTGGTGAGATGGACGGATTGAGTCGTGAAAGAACACGTCCTGAAGGTCCAGAGGACAGAACCACACGCCTCGTTCCAAGGATGGGATTATCTGAGCCAGAGTGACCATCCTGAAGGTCCGAGACCTTAGGAACCTGTTCAGGTCGTGCAGGTCGAGAATGGGGCGCCAGCCCCCTGTCCGTTTTGGGACCAGGAAGTACCTGGACACAAACCCTGGGTCTGGAGGAGGATCTGCCACCTTCCTGATCACCTCTTTTTAGAGGGAAGGGCAATATCGGCTCGGCGAGCCATAAAGAGGCTGCAGACCTTAGTTTCCCGAGGGGCGACGGCTCGGAGGGCGGGGTCTGCTCGAACTCCAGGGCAGGCCCTTTCCTACCTCTCCAAACCCAGCTGCACGTGGTGATAACGGACCAAGCAGAAAGGAAGTGGCGGAGCCATCCCCCCCCTCCCCCCACGGGGAGAACCCATGGGGGAGTAACGAGGCTGGGGGCGACACCACTCAACCAGTCATTGGGCAGGATTAGAGGAGGGACCGGCCGAGGGACCTTCTGGGCCTTTACCTCCCTGCTTCCTGTTGGAGGAAGCCACGGGCTTGGGTTTGGGATGCCAAGCGCAAGCCTGCTGGCCCTGGTGCTGTTGGGCTGGACGTGCTGCAGGCGCAGAAGGACAAAAGGACTTGTGCTGCTGCTGTCGGCGGCCTTTGTCCTTCTGGGCGGAGGTGACAGAGTCCATAGTGGCACTGGACTTTTCGATCCGCTGGAGGTGACCTTCCACTCCAGGGCCGAAGAGGTCGGTCCCCAAGAAGGGGACATCCGCCAGTTTGTGCTGTGTATCCGCCGTGAAGATGGATATCCTCAGCCATGCTCTGCGGCGCATGACCACCGCAGCCGCAACCGATCTGGCACAAGAGTCTCCGATGTCCAGAGCCGTTTGGAGCTGCTGCTTAGCCACTGCCCTACCCTGGTCCCGCACCTGCCGGACCGTGGTCTGCAGGTCGGCCGGGAGATGAGGGATCACCTCATCCAGGGAGCCCATGAGGGCGTGGGAGAAGTGTGCCATCAGCACGGCCGAGCTGGCCTGGCGGAGGCCAAGGGAGGACGCAGCGTACACCTTGCGCCCGGCATAGTCCAGCTTTTGGACTCCTTGTCGGGGGCTTGTCCATGTCCCTAGCGCTCCCGGAGGCGGAGACGCTGTTGGTGACCAACCGGCGGAGGAGTGTTCAAAAACGGGCAAAGAGTCGGGGACCGCACATTTCCTGGCCATCCTGGCCAAGGCACAGGGAAGCAGGCCACTGCCAGAGCTCCAAGGTTGGGCCAACAATGGCTTCAGCCACCAGAAAGGCCTCCGTGGGCGAATCCCCTCGGTCCAGTATCTCCGTCAGGGGATACTTGGCCCGCTTGGATACAGGCTCGAGCTGCATCCCGGTGGACTCTGAGATGAGCCGAAGCAAACCCATGAAGGACGATGGGCTTTCGTCCATCGACTGGCCCCCGGAGGACTCCAGGTCAATGGGCCTGGAGAACAGGGAGGCGTCGTCGTCGGACTCAGAGGAGTCTGCGAAGAGCTGCCTGGGGCCTGAGCCACCCTCCACCTGCTGAGGACAGTCGGGAGTGAGGGTGACCGACAACATGTGGGGCAGGCCCTGACCCAACCGAGAGTCCTTGGTCGGCGCCCCCGATTTCGGTTGTGGAGGCGGAGGTTCCACCACAATCGGTGGGGCAGCTGGTTTCGACTGAACTGGCCCAGGCTTGGGCACCTCTGCTACAGCGAGGGGTTGTTTCAGCCGCTTGACTGACAGCCACTTGATGGCCGGGGAAGGCGACGGCTTGTTCCCGGACAGAAGTAACTGCTGCCACATCAGGTCCTCGTAGCGCTGACGCAATTTGCTCCGAAGCCTCTCCTCTTCCGAGGAGGAAGACGAGGACGAGCGGCGGTGCCGAGACCGAGACCGCCGATGTCGGCGGGATCGGCTGGACCGAGACGATGTCCGAGACAGAGAACGAGATCCTCGGCGTTTCCGAGGACAGGTCTGGGAAGGGGCGAGGGACGCCTGCTCTTCCCTCGGCTTGGAAGCCTTAACCGGGGACTGCGGCACCAGGGGCGCACGCAGGTCCTCGGTCTCCACTGGGGGAACCGGTGAAGAAGGATTGTCGGCCTCACCAGTCGACAGCCCATCTGACAGGTCGAGAAAAATCTCGACCACGTCGACGGGTGTCTTGGCCGGCTGGCATGACGGGGACGCCGTGAAGCCAGCAGCCTTAGCCGCAACCTCGACCGAAGTCGACTATCCGGGAAAGAGGACCTCTCCCGCTCCCACGAACGCCGACGATGGGACTTACCCTTTGAGTCCTTCTTTTTGAACCGAGAGGAATGTCCCGATGGCCCCTCTCCCTTCGTGGAAAGGGATTGGCAAAGCTCCTTAAAAGAAGCTGAATACGAGGTACCCAGAGAGAGCGGGATAAATGCCGCGACCGAGGAAGAAGATGATGCGGCCTGAGCCACCTCCTCCTCAAGGGCGATCTGCTTGAGTTGCTCAGCCAAGCCAGCCACCACGGTAACCGCCCAACGGGCCTCCTTCGACTTAACCGGTGGGTAGCGCTTCTCGGGGCTCCCAAGCTGTAACCGAGCAGCGTGGTCCTCCAGGACGTTGGCCAAAAACGAACGGCATGACTCGCAGGCCTGCGGGTTGTGTTCTAGGCCGAGGCAGTAGACGCACGTGGAGTGCAGGTCCATCCTGGACATCTTCTGCCCATAAGGGCACCGCCAAAATCTGGGAGTTGATTTGTCCATCGCAGCTGCGAGAGAGAAAGATGACCGAAGTCTTCAAAATTTTAAAATAACTTTCGGGTGAACCAAAGAATTAGGATCCAGTCTACACGCAGAGCGTTAAGGAGGGAACCTAAGCTTCCAAGCGGTAAGGAAGATCTGGCATCATGGGGTGGAGCCGAGAGTTTTACTACCCGGCTGGGAGGGAGGAGCCAGCTTGAAGACCTTCCGGCAAGATTTAAAGTGGCAAGGAACCTGCCAGACAGTGTGGATGAACAACATATCCATGTCCCTAGAATGTTAGCCACAGGACAGGATAAGGGATCCAGACCCTTGCCCTGACACCCAATGGAAAACCTTTTCCATCTGAAGGCATAACATTTCCTTGTCGATTCCTTACGGGATGCCTCCACCACAGTGTAGACATCGTTGGAAAGACCCAAAGCCTGGAACTCTAGCCACTCAAGTACCAGGCTGTGAGATGTAGGGATTCCCGGATGAAGGACCTTCCCCTGAGCAAGAGATATCAGGTTCGGGCATGTACAAAGCCACTCCGGGGGCCTGCACCTGAGACTGTGGAGATCTGGATACCAGAACTGGTGTGGCCAGTCTGGGGCTACCAGAATCACCTTCGCCTTGTCCCTCCTCACCTTGAGTAACACCTTGTGGATCAAGGGAAATGGAGGGAAGGCATAGAGGAGGCCTGGGGTCCACGGCCTCGAGAAGGCATCCCCCTGCAGCAAGCCCTGCTGAGGGGGGCGGGCATGGTACAGTCTCAGCTTGGTGTTTTCCCTGGAGGCAAACAGGTCCACCAAAGGTTTGCCCCAATGGGAGAACAAACTGTAAGCTACCTCTGGATGGAGAGACCACTCGTGGGATGTCTGGCCTATGTGGCAGAGAGCATCTGCCAACTGTTTCGAGGCTCCTGCCACATGGATGGCTAGGAGATCCGCCTCCAACCGGCGTAAGAGGGTCCAGATGAGGAGTGCCTCCTTGCACAGCAGACGTGAGCGTGTGCCGCCGTGTTTGCTGAGGTAGTATATGATCGTGGTATTGTCCGTCTGGACTTGAACCACTTGACCTCAGAGCTGAGGAGCGAAAGCTGACAGTGCCAGTCTGACTGCTCTGAGCTCCAACAGGTTGATGCGGCATCGGGACACCTCGGGGGTCCAGAACCCGTGGGCTCTGTTCCCCATGTGGGCTCCCCAGCCCGTAAGAGGCGTCGGTCGTAAGGACGACTGTCGGCTCGGGATGGACAAACGGGATCCCTTCCTGCAACCTTTGTGGGGCGGTCCACCACTGGAGAGCATCCCACATCTTCTGTGTTACAGTGATCAGCTGGTTGAAATGACCAAATCGCTGAGGCCACTGGGCGGTCAGCTCCCACTGAAGGGGGCGCATGTGCAACCAGGCCCAATGGACCACTGAGGTGCACGCCGCCATGTAACCCAGAAGGCGCATAAAGTCCCGGGCAGGACGCAAGTGTCCAACCAGAAATGATCGGACAAAGGAGAAAAGAACCTCCACTCTGTCTGCCAGGAGCCGAGCTCTGGCTTGATAAGAGTAGAGTTCTGCCCCGATGAAGCCCATCACCGGAGAGGGCACGAGTTCCGACTTGGCCTCGTTGATCAAGAGGCCGAGCTGGGAGCAGGTTAGGAGGGCCAGAGCCCCGGACCTCTCCACCTCCTGTTGGGTGGAACCTGCCAGGGGCCAATCATCGAGGTAGGGGTAGATTCCCACCGCAACGCTGAAGATGGGCTGCCACCACTGCAATGCATTTCGTGAAGACCCTTAAATAATGGACAGACCGAATTGCATGGTTCGAACTGCATAGGGTCCTCTTGATCTCGAAGCAGAGGAACCGTTGATGGGATGGACGGATTGGGATATGAAAGAACGTGTCCTGTAGATCCAGTGAACAGAACCACATGTTTTGCTCCAGGGATGGTATGATCTGGTTCAGAGTGACCCTCTGGAAGGTGCGAAAACTGAGATATTGATTCAAGTCGTGGAGATCTAGGATGGGGCACCAACCCCCCCCCCATCCGCTTGGGCACCAAGAAGTACCTGGAAACGAAGCCTGGGTCTGTTGGAGGATCTGGCACTAGAGCCACTGCCTCCTTGCGGAGGAGCTGAGCTACGTCGTCTCAAAGAGCCGACTGGGTGCAAGCTGAGATCCTTTCCTCCAGAGGGGTGTGGGCTCGGCTGGGAAGGTACTGCTCGAATTCTAGAGGCAGTCCCTAACCGACCACTTTGAGCACCCACCTGTCCGGAGTTATATGGGACCAGGTGGAAAGGAAATGGTGGAGCAGACCCCCCACAGGAGGACCCAGAGCTGGCGTGATGGGTATAGGGGTGGCAACCCCCAACCCGTCACTGAGCAGGCTTGGAGGAGGAGGAGGCTCCAGGATCTGAGCCTCGGCCTCCCTTATGGGGGCTGTTAGGGGCCCTGCTTGGGCCGGGCGCCAAGCTTGAGCCTGCTGCTGACCTCTTTGATAGGAGGGCTGCCTGACCGCAGGGGAAGAATGCCGAAATGAATTATTTTTCTTCTGCTGGTTCTTGCCCGAAGAACCCGTAGCAGAGGTAGAATCCAAGGTGGCACCGGACTGCTCTATATGCTGAAGGTGACCGGCCACTCCTGGACTGAACAAGTCGGTCCCCAGGAAGGGCACATCACCAAACTTATGTTGAGTATCCACCGGAAAGGAGGAAAGCCTCAGCCAAGACCTGCAGCGAGTGGCCACTGCTGAGGCCACTGAGCAGACACAAGAATCCCTGATGTCCAGGGCTGTCTGGAGTTGCTGTTTAGCAATAGCACAGCCCTGGTCTCGGACTGCTTGCCCGTGGTCTGTATGTCCGCAGGAAGATGCGGGAGGACCTCATCTAATGACCCGAGAAGGGCATGAGAGAAGTGTGCCATGACGATGCTGAGCTGGCCTGACGAAGGCCCAGAGAAGAGGCCGCATAGACCTTACGAGCAGAGTGGTCCATATTTTTGGACTCTGTCCGGGGGTTGGTCCGTGTCGGCCGAACTACCAGTACGCCTGAACACAGAGGCGGTCACCAGGTTCTTGGCCGAGGGGTGCTTTGTGAATCTCACCAGGGACCCCATGGGCACCGCGTACTTGTGGACCATGCCGGCAGACTGTGCTGGGCAAGAGGCAGGACGCTGCCAAAGTTCAAGGGCCGGGCCAACAATAGCCTCGGCCACTGGAAAGGCCTCCGTCGGGGTATCCCCTCTTTTGAGTATGTCAGTAAGGGGGTACTCCACCTTTTTCTGGATTGGCTCCGGGGCATTCCGTTGGACTCGGAAATGAGGCGGAAAATGCCCTGGAAAGAGGAAGGGCCTTCCTCTAACCCTGCCACGGACGGCTCGTCATCCCCAGGATGGGAGTGCAGTCTAGTGACATCTGAATCGGAGGAGTCATGGTACAGCGGTCTACTGCCTAGGTCACCCTCAATTCGCCGGGGGTGACAGTGATGGACAGGGCCAGAAAGCCCTGTGTCCTGTCGGACCTCTTTCTCGAGGGTGCCCCTCCCATGGGCTGTTTAGGTGGCGGTTCCACCAGAATTGGTGGAGAGACCGAGATTGGCCGAGCCAGGGGACAGGCCGACCCCACAGGAGGAGGAACTGGGAGTTTCAGTTCTGGAGGGGTCGACTTTGGCCTGGGAGGCAAAAGTCAAGAAATGGCCAGGGTGACTGGCGGAGCCGGCTTCTGGCCGGTCAAAATCAGCTGCTGCCAGATGAGATCCTCATAGCGCCGGAGTTTCCTCCGGAGCCTCTCTTCATCCGAGGAGGATGAGGACGATCTGTGGCGTCGCCTCTTTTTAGAGCGCTTATTGCTCTTCCTTGGTTGTTCGACTGAGGGGGTTCTGGACCTCGATCGAGATCGGGCAGGCCAACTCTGTCGATCCGGAGAGACCAGGAGAACCAGTGAAATCGGAGGGTCCGGAACCGGGTCCTTGACGGGGACGTCAGCAGGCTGGAGCTCGTCGTCAGGAAAGACTAGGACCAGAGTCCTAAACAAGGAGTCGGCGACCGGGGTCAGCTACAGAGGGTTGATTGGGTCGAGAACAATCTCTACCTCATCGGCAACTTCCTCGGTCCCCTGGCCAGATGGAAGGACAGTGAAGCCGGCGGCCGAGGAGGCAATCTCGACCGAAGGAGAGACCGCGTGTTCTGGGGAGTCTGATATCTCTCGATTCCAAGAACGTCTTCGCCAAAACGAAAATGATGGGTAATTATCTCTCTTGCGAGGGCGGGAGGAATGCGAGCCCGAGGGCGCCTCTCCCCAGGTGTGGAGAGACTGGCACAACTCCTTGAAGGAGCCCAAAAAGGAGGAGCCCAGGTTGAGTGGAACGAAGAAGCTTCGACTGGCCGAAGCATGAGCTGCTTCCTTCTCGAATGCCTTCATCCGTTCCAACTGCTCGGCGGAACCCGCGGCTGCAGAAACCACCCACCTAGCCTCCTTCGATTTCACCGGAGGGTTCCTTTTTTCCGGTCTCCCCACCTTAAGCCGTGCCAAACGGTCATCCAGGACGTTAGGATGGAAAGCCAGGCAGATACTGCATGACGAGGTGTCATGGCAAACACCTAGGCAGTAGACACATGTGAAGTGGGGATCGGTGCGCATCATCTTCTGGTTGCAGGAACACCGGCGAAATCCTGGAGAGGATTTAACATCCATGATTGAAGCAACAAAGACGCAATCGCTAACTCGACCGAGTTCTAATTTCAGTAAAGCCGAAATTCTGAAAACCGGGGCCTACGAAATGAGAAAGCACGAGGAAGGCGACCTGCATCTTCCATCGGAAAGGAAGATCTGGCATCATGGGGCAGAGCCGAGGTACTTACCACCCGGGTGGGTGGGAGGAGCAAGCTTTAAGACTTCCGGCGAATCTTAAAGCAGCAAGTACCTGCCAAGAAGTGTGGATGAACAACATATCCACGATCCCAGAAAGTCCTTATAGCTTGGCAGTTTTCAGAGTTAAAAATTAGTAGTTGTATCTTTGTAATAGATATCCATTCTTGGCTTAAAGGAATCCATGCTTGGACTCTCCACTACTATATGAGGGAGCTCATTCCAAATTGAAATCACCCTCTGGCTAAACCCGAATTTTCTTGAATATCAGTCGCACCTAGGTGTAAACAGCTGCTTATTGTGCCTTTTACTGTTGCCCCTGCTGAACTTGGGTATGAAACCCAGTTCCAGCACCAATTCTGGGTCTCCCATAGCTCTGAAAAGCATGCACATGTCCCCCCTTAACCTCCTGTAGTGCAGTGGATACAGATTTAATGCTTCTAATCTGTCCTTACAAGACTTGGTTTTCAGTGAAGTAATAGCTTTCCTGGCTAGTCTCTTGACTCCCTCAATTCTGAGTATATCTTCTCTTTTATAAGGGGACCACACTTGGACACAATATTCTGAGCGAGGTCCAACCAAGGCATTATACAGTGACATTAACACCTCACTATCCCTACTTAAGATATGTCTCAATATGCAATTAAGAATTTGGTTTGCTTTCCTAATCTGATCATTGCAGTGTGTCAAATTTTAATTGATTTGTAATTTTGACTCCCAAGTCTCTCTCCTCATGTGTCACTAATAATAGATCGGTGCTTAATTTGTAGATTAGTTCCATGTTATGTTTTCCCAGATGCGTTATCTTGCATTTAGAAGCATTCAGCTCCAATTTATTTACCCTGGTCCATTCCACAATTTCATTTAATGCCCCTTGTAACCAAGTCCCATCTATAACATTATTCACCACTGACCCAACCCTACAGTCATCCGCAAACTTATATAACCCTATTTTTGGGGTTTTTAATTGTAGGGTAGAAATGCAGATGTTAAACAGACATGGCCCAAGAACCGATCCCTGTGGCACCCCACTTGTAATAGGTGCCCCGTCTGAGAGTGTCCCCTTATAGCTACCCACTGTCTTCTATCCTTTAGCCAATCAGAAATCCAATGACATATTGCTTTGTAACAACCTCCCTCAGTAAATGCAATAGCTCCAACTGAGGCAGTTTGTCAAATGCCTTGGCAAAATCCATGAAGGCCACATCCACAGAATTTCCCATATCCAATTCCGTTAACTTTCTCATAAAAAGACAAGATTTGTTTGACATGATCTTGATTTTGTAAATACATGCTGCAAAGGATCTACTAACCCCTGTTCACATAAGGAATCTAATATTTTTTCCTTTTAAGACACCCTCAAATATCTTCCCCGTGATAGAAGTCAGACTCACAGGTCTACAGTTGGATGGTTCTGTCTTAGGCCCTTTTTACGTAAGATTATGCTGCGCATGCAAGGAAACGTTTTTGGGAGAGTAGCACACTTGAGGTGTGCCTCTCTTTGCAATCCAGTGCTCCGTTGAGCAGGCATGGCGGTCCTGCACCAGATGCGGGGCTGTAGATGACAGCGGTGGTCTTCACTTCAAAGAAACCACGCTGTCATACCGCGGCACTGCGTCACGCTGCCCCCTGCGCCACGCCCCCAAAGCTTTGGTGCCACACTGGGAGCCCACCCCAGCGTGGCAATGTTGTTTGCCGACGGTGCCCAATCCCCATCGGCTCCACAGCCCCCAAGCCATCCTTCTGCCACGCTGAGGCCCCACCCCAGCGTGGCAAACGTCAACATAGTTTGCACCCCGTAGTTTGCGGCAGGTGCCCAATCCCGTCAGCCTCGGCCCCCACCTATCTTCTGCCACGCTGGGAGCCCACCCCAGCATGGCAAACATCCCACGCCATCTGTTTTTTGTTTGTACCTGTAAATCCAAAACGGTCCCACAGCGCATCTCCCAGTTCCCCTCCCACAACCTGCACCCACCTACTGCGCGCCAGCCTGCCCACACCCCATCCCATACTTACCTCCGGAGCTCGGCGCGACAATCTTCGGTGGACCGGGAACACGTCTGCACTCTTCAAAGCTGACCGCGAACTGAGGAAATGCCGGTAAGCTGTATAATGGGCTAGATAGGGGTTTTCAACTTTATTGCATATCTCAGGCATTTTTAGGAATTTTTCCACCAAATTTTCAACATGGGGTTTTTGGGACCCCTTCTCATGAGTGATGTCACTGTCATGGTGTTATTCAGGCCGGGGTGATTTGCAGTCACTGCAAGAAAATCAAGCTTCGGGCTCATAATAGCGCCATGACAGTGACATCATTCATGAGAAGGGGTCCTAAAGCCCTATGTTAAAATTTGTGAACAAATTCCTAAAATAACTGTTTTATTTAGCAATGCTAGCAGTTCCTACGCACGTCGAAAGTTATATTTCAATATTTTCACTCCAGATTTTCAACATTGCCATTTTACCACACCTCCTTATGAGCAGTACAGCTGTCATTTTTCACACCCTGCCCAAAACATGTTTCCATCCATGTAGTGCACAATGGCGCAGTCGGTATGCAAAATCAATGTATGGCACACAGTAAGACAATCACAGTGACACTGTTCATTAGCAGAGGTTTTAAAATGCCAATGTTGACAATTTGGTGAAAAAATTCCTAACAATGACTGTTTTGTGAGTGTGCATTGCACAGTTCCCACTCACACTCGTAGGTTTGCAAATTTTCAATATTTCCACTCCAGATTTTCAACATTGCCATTTTACCATACTTCCTTATGAGCAGTACAGCTGTCATTTTTCACATCCTGCCCAAAACATGTTTCCGCCTATGTAGCGCACAATGGGGGTAACAAAAAGGTCATGCTGAAAATTTATTGTGCAAATACCAGCAATCGCACAGAGCATTAGGGTAAAGCACCATATGTGCCAAACACCACTGCAAATACCTGCAAGCGAACGTTCGGCATTGACAAATGCTTGTTTAATAATGGAACCACTGTAGCAACCTTCCAATCCCTCCGAATCTCCACCCTGTCAAGGGAGGATTGAAAGATATGTCAGAGGTGATGCTATATGAGCTGCCATTTCTTGAATCACCCTAGGGTGGATATTATCCAGCCCTGATGATTTATTGATATCCACCCTACTCAGTTTTGCCAGAATCTCCTCAGGGTCTAAGATTATCTGACCAGGAGTTGGGATCCTATTATTCTTGAATGGAGCTGTAGCTTTCTTGTTAAAAACTGAGCTAAAATATTAATTTTGAATATCCGCCATTTCTTTATCTGATGTTGCTAACCCCTTATTACTTTTGAAGGGACCCACCGCACTTGGATTGGATTTAGATTTGTTAATATGACTGAAGGAGGATTTTTTGTTGTCCATAATCCTGGATGCCAATAAAACCTCTTGATGAGTTTTTGCCTTCTTAATACCCAATTTCACTTCCCTAGTGAGATTCCCAAGCGCCTGATAGTTCTTACTGGAGTTGTCATTTTTATACTTTTTATATAATCTATTTTTTTTTTTTTTAATCAACTGTTATTGATTTATTAAACCAAGTAGGTTTTTTTCCTAGTATTTGTAGATTTCGTAAAACTGGGAACATGGTTTTTGGTCAGGTCACCCAGTTTTTTCAGGAAATGCTTCCACATATCATTCACTGACCAATCTTAATTCCCTGTCCCACTCCCACCGGGAAATTTCTTTCCGAAACTGATCAAAATCAGCCCTTCTGAAGTTTAACTTAATTGTAGATCCTTCCTCCATCAGAACCAGAGGTTCCTTAATCCCCAAATGGACTGTGTTATGATCGCTATTTCCAAGTGGGCAATCTATCCTAACATTATTTATTTCCTCTCCCATGTTTGTTAAAACAACATCAAGAATATTGCTGCCTCTTGTAACATCCAGTACCTTTTGTTGTAGTCCTAAATGACCAAAGATGTCCAAGTATCCTACATCTATTTTATCTTTCAGCTGTTGCTAGTTTCCAATTAATACAGGGCAAGTTTAGATCCCCAAGTATTACTATTCTAACAGCTGGATCAATCTATTGGATTCCGTAATGCTATATCGGCTTCTGATGAGATGCTAGGAGGTCTATAGATCAAGCCCACAATGATTTTGCACCACATGGGGTAGCAATTTAACGTAAAGCGTCTCCAGCTCATCTATCTTGGTACCACAATCAATGCGTTTTATTGTCTCATGCACATACAGTGACACGCCACCCCCCTCCTATGCACCCTAGATTTAGAAAGTACAGTTACGTAAGAACTTACCGTAACAGTAGATCTTCGAGAGAGGCTCTTGCAGTAGATAATTACATTTAGGACTGACGTCAGCCAGCAGCAAGTCCCCATGGAAAAATTTCTAGCTAGCAGTCCCTGGTGAGGGACCACCCCCACGTCAGGTGACCGGCGTCACACGACGTCGGTATAAAGGGGCGGTCCCGGACGCCCGCCTTCAGTTCTTTCCATACGGGCCGGATGAGAGAAAAGCAGATATTTCCCTCAATGGAAAAGGAGCTGAAAAAGCCTAGGGGGATGGAGGGCGGGAAGGTATAACCTACTGCAAGAGCCTCTCTCAAAGATCTACTGTTACGGTAAGTTCTTACGTAACTGTACTATGTTACTTCGAGAGGGCTCTTGCAGCAGGTAATTACATACAGGACAGAATCCCAAGTAGTCTGGAACAAATGAAAGGCACCGGGAGGAGGAACTACTCCAAAAAGTAGCCAATAATCTAGCAGGTCTCAAGAAAGAAGGCCTTGCAAGACAGCTAACCCGAAGCCTGCTCTATGGCGAGAGGCAATGTCCAAAATGTTTAGTAAAGGTATGAACTGAAGTCCAAGTGGCGGCAGCACAGATGTCTGCCGCAGACACGTTCTTGAAACAAGCCGCAGAGGCTGCTACTCCACGAGTGGAGTGACCTCTGACTTGACCCAGTAGGGTCTTGTTGTACTTGTCATAACAGAAAGTGATGCAATGGGCCAACCGTTTTGATAGGCATTGCTTAGAGACAGCATTGCCTTCTCTTTTGTGAGCAAAACAGACAAACAACTGATCAGTCTTTCTGAGATCCTTCGTCCTATCGGTGTAGTATCTCAGGATCCTGTGAACATCCATTGTATGGAGCAGGTATTCTCCTTGATTTGAGTACTGCGTGAAGAAGGCAGGTAATTCAATAGACTGATTCAAGGTAGATTCGGCTACCACCTTCGGGAGAAACTTAGGATCTGTGCGAAGAGCTACTCGTTCTTTGTGAAAAATCAGATAAGGGATTTTGCACATCAGGGCCTGGAGCTCGGAAATTCTGCGAGCAGAAGTAATGGCCGCCAAGAAGAGAGTCTTCCACGATAAAAACTTCAAGTCTGCGGAAGCCGCAGGCTCAAAGGGAGGAAGGTTAAGTTTCTCGAGGACAAAGTTCAAGTCCCATGGGGGAGCTGGAATCCGGACAGGGGGCCTGAGATGAAGGACCCCTCTGAGGAAAGTTTTGGATACCTCCAGCTGGGCAAAAGCCTTATCAGTGAAAGGGACATGGTAGGCTGAAATAGCCGTCATATGGACTTTCAAAAGAGGAGTGACTGAGACCCAGGTCGAAAAGATGACGCATGTACTCAAGTAGAATGGTCACAGGACAGGAAAAGGGCTCCTCGTTCCTGGACGCAGCCCAGATGGAAAATGTTTTCCATTTCATGGCGTAGGTGGACCTAGTGGAGGGTTTTCTAGCCTCCACCAGAATCTCGGCCACCTTAGGAGAAACGCCAAAACGAGATTGAGCTAGGTCTGTAGGAGTCATGCATGAAGTTGAAGAGACTTGAGTCCCGGATGGACCAGGGTCCCCTGATCCTGGGTCAGCAATCCTGGAGATAAAGAAAGCGGAATATCCCCCGCCAGCATCGGAGGGGTCGGAATCGGAGCCGGCGTCAGCGGGGCCGGCGTCGGAGGCGGCGCCAGGAGCTGGCGTCAGGGGCGGCGTCAGATCCGGCTCTGCAGGCAGAGGATCGGGACGGTAGCCAGGATCCGAGCCTCGTCCGGGGCGGAGGGAAAAATCCCGAGGTCGGGCAGGGGGACTAGGGCTCCCCTGATGGCGAAGGCTCAAGGGGATCCTAATACGACAGGCGAAACAGGGTCTGCCATAGGCTCTGAGGCCCGGCACACGTCCCGGGCCGTGTAACAGGGGCGAATCGGCGGACGCCAGAGGAGCCGGCGTCCGACTTCGGGGGTCCCTCTTCGGAGAAGGGCCGAGGATGAGAGGAGGCCCGCTCCGAGGGGGACACTGCCGTGCGCCACCCCGAAGGGTCGAGCATCTTAGCGGCCTTCTCCCGGCATACGTCGGAGGAGCTGACGTCCGGCTCAAGGGAGGTGCCCGCACCAGTAGGCTGCAAGCCTGCGGCAGTACTGGGGGCTGGAGCCTCCTTTTGCCCGGAGGCACCCGGCGGGCTCGAATCACGAACCCGGCAGGCGGCGCCTCCTCCAAAGCCTTGAGGCTGCCGTCAGGCGATCCCGGAGGATGTTACCTTGCCCGCGACTCTGGCCGGAGTCACGGAGGAGAAGGCCTTCTCCCGGTTCCTTTCCTTGTCCCGCTTCTTGTGCCCTTCAGGGGAGGTCGATGCCTGCCGAAGTTTCTTCAACTCCTTCTCCATCGCGGACATCTTTTTGAGGAGATGGGCTTCGAGGGACTGCTGGCATCGTCTGCGTGGTCGGGGCCTAAGCAGAAAAGGCAGTGGGAGTGACCGTCTTTGTGAGGCAGTTGGGGGCCTCACGAGTTGCACTGATTCTTTGAAGGGGACGACATATACCGACGTTCACCTGACGACAGAAGTATAAAATACAATACTGAAAACTTTTTCGGAAAAAACGACGAAGTAACAGGACTGAGCGATATGACCTTAACCGCGAGGCGCTGCACGAGCTGACGGCGGGAAAGAACTGGAAGGTGGGTGTCCGGGACCGCCCTTTTATACCGACGTCGTATGACACCGGTCACCTGACGTGGGGGCGGTCCCTCGCCAGGGACTGCTAGCTAGAAATTTTTCTAGTGGGGTCCTGCCGCCGGCCGGTGTCAGTCTTATATGTAATTACCTACTGCGAAAGCCCTCTCGAAGTAAGATTGCAAGTTACAAAACTGGCCAATCTTCCCTGACTTTGGCCCCAAGCTCAGCTGAAGCAACACACTTTGAACGACCGTCTTTCCACCTGAGACTGGCAAAACGCACTGAGGTCCTAACCCTCCTAAAGACGCTGAAACCTAAAAGATCAGGGGGACCAGATGGGATCAACCCTCGGCTACTCAAGGCTGGAGCCACCTCCTTATCCAGGCCCTTAACCATGCTCCTCAACAGATCACTGAGGGAAGGAGCAGTCCCTGACCAGTGGAAACATGCCAGTGTAGTCCCTATCCACAAAGGTGGACTCAGGGAAAAACTAACCAACTATAGGCCGATCTCCCTTCTCTGCACACTTGCCAAGTTGCAAGAAAGGCTAATCTACAACCAACTCCAGGACAACTTGGAAGCTCATCAGCTCCTTGCTCCCTCTCAACATGGATTCAGACCAAACCACGCTACTGACACTGCCCTCATTAACTTCTCGGACGAAGTGCTCAGGGCAATGGACAAAGGGGATACCCACAGGTGCAGTCTTTACAGACCTGTCCAAGGCGTTTGACCTTGTCGACCGAAATCTTCTGCTACAGAAGCTGCACAATGTGGGCCTAGACCCCCCCCATGCCCTCAAGTGGTTTGGGAGTTATTTATCAGGCCGGACACAGAGGGTCACATGGAAGGGGGCCATGTCAGAGCCACTACCTCTAAAACAGGGAGTACCTCAGGGTTCAATACTAGGCCCCCTCCTATTCTCCCTATTTACCAACGAATTACGTACCTACTGTGGGGAGAGCTCGGTTGTACAGTACGCTGACAACACTGTCATCTACCGACCCTTGGGCGATGTGGCCGCTCTTGGTCCGCTCCTCCAAAAAAGGACCTCACATCCCTAGAGACATGGCTGTGTGAGAACAGAATGGTACTTAATGCAGACAAAACCAAGGCAATGCTATTCGGGTCAAGATCACTGGGACTTGACAGGTCCTCATCCCTCCCACTAACCACACACTCTAGCAAAAGCATTAATGTAGTTCGCTCCCTAAAATACTTAGGCCTAACTCTGGATTAGTCTATCACCTACAAGGACCACGTGGACCAGGTCACCAGGACCCTACGTTGCAAACTCGGTACCTTGTACCAACTCAGGGACCAGCTCATCCCTGAGGCCAGGCTCTCCACTGCGACAAGTGTCCTGCTCCCTACCCTAACCTATGCAGCCCCGATTATACAGGGCATGGCAAAGCAAGAGGTATCCAGGATGCAAATCCTATACAACAAAATAGCTCGGTTCCCTACCCAAGACCACCCGCAACGTCACCACTGTGACACTCTGGCCCAGCTCCGGTGGCCCACATTGGCCGCTCGCCTCCAATACCCATTGCTTGTCCAGGCCTATAGGCTACTCAACCCCCGCTCCACCAAGCATAGCCGGAACCATAGCCATTAAACACAACCCTAGGAATTTAAGGACATCAGAACGAACACTACTAGAAGTCTCCAGAGTAAGGCCCAATGCTGGCAGCAGATCCTTTTCTTGCCAAGCCACCAGCCTATGGAACAAGCTCCCCCTTCCCCCTGTTCCAGGACGCCTCCTCACTCACAAACTTCTGCACCAGGCTCAAGTCCCATATACTGGCCACAAGTGCATGCCACTGCCAAGGCTCTTAAGGTATCCCCTTTTTCTGCATCAAACCTTCCCAAAGGTGAGCCGACCACGTACCTCCCTCTAGTATCTGGACACCTAGGGATCAATGCCACCTCATGTATATCACTATGCCAAGTAGTACCAAGGCAAAACTGTGTCATGATGATAACCATGTCTGTAACCACTGTCTGTAACCACCTTATGCTTGAACAACCTATGTAATCAAAAGTTTTTCTCCACTGTATTTTATCTTGTATTGTTATCCCGGGTCACCCCTGAAAAAGGGACCTTCGGGGCTCAGTGGGCCTACCCGGTCACCAAAATTTAATAAATACATAAATAAATAACGTGGAATAGCCTTATCCCAGCTATCCTTACCATCCCACCATGTTTCTGTAATACATGTCAACTGTATGTTATGTGTTATTAATAAGTATTTGAACTCCTCAAACTTATTAACTAAACTTCTAGCGTTAATCAGCACAATATTCCATTCTGGCACCTTTATATCTCCGACTAGGCCCACTTTGCTGATTTTGTCCTCATTCACCATCCCCCTCCCCCCCCCCGCCAGTTTAAATGAAACTGGATTACCTCATTAATTCTTAAGCCCAATTTTCTGGTTCCGGCTTGGTTTAGATGCAACCCATCATACTTGGAAAAATTAGCTGTTACTAAAGGAACTAGAATGGTCCATAAATCCTATATTCTGTTCCTTACAGTGATGTCTTAACCATGTATTAACCTCAGATATTACACCATTCATATACGATCGGTGACCAAAGGTGGGCAACATGCTAGATATTATAAGCTCCCCTTCTTTATCTTCCTTAATTCTTCGAGATATTTCCTGAAATTCGGCCTGGATGTCCTTGACATCAGTAGTACCTATATGTAAGATTACTAGTGGTTTATTAGTGCCTTTTAACAGCCCCTCCAGTAAGTTGGACACATCCTTAATTTTTGCCCAAGGAAGTGTACTAACAACGGTGTGTTCCTTCCTCCCTTTACATACTGCTGAGTCAATCCCCCTGGTGATCGAGTCCCCAATCACCATTATATCCCTTTTGAGATTAACCACAACCTTAGTATGCAAATTGGGTTCTTCGTACTGGGCATTATGGTGTAAAGCTCCTCCCATATTTTCTAGGCCATGACTTACGGGGGTACCAACTGTACACTGATTTAATGTTTCAAATTTATTAGACAGTGACAAGGGGATCGGATCCTTTTGGTTAGCACATATATTGATAGTTGTCTGTTTGACAGTTGTCCAGGTCTCCTCTTTGATACCTTTGCTTATCCCACACTGGGATTCCTCAGCAGTCTTTGGCTCCTGAAGCAATGACTCGCTTCCTGTAAAACTATCAGCCATCTCATCAATAAAACTTTCTAATAAAATACTCAGAAGGAAATTAAGTTAACGCTTTAGCAGCTGGGCTATCTCATCCTGCAAAGTAGCTATCAAAATACAATTATTACAAATGAACCCCTTACTGGCCAGGTCACCCGTGTGCATTTTGTACTTAGAGCACATCTGCTTACTTTTGCCCTTTCCCTGCCACATGTCTCCTAGTTTCTGCAGCTCACTTCCTTAGGCTTCTAAAGTGTAACACACTAACTCATACTTGTTTTTGAACCTCATACTCCCAGCTTTTCCAGCGATCCCGGCGGACACAGCTGACACGTGCCGATGCGCATCTCTGCATGCGTGGTGACACATGCCCTGCTCGCCACAAGGCTGATATATAACCATAAAACTAACCCGGAAGCACAGTTGGGGTCACGGATTCCCTCGCAACACAAGTTGCAAATTATAAGAGTATAAATGGAATATAATTCACGTGTCACCAACTCATACATGGGTAAGGTACAAACTATGTATCTGCAGTTTTGAATAAAATGCAAAATAAAACTCCCAGCAGTTTTTGTAGTTCTGTCTCACCCACACACTAACTACACTGCTGTTGTCCTGAAACCTGCTGGTCAGGTGACAGGGCTCCACATAAAAGCTCATAAAATATAATTAAATACTGGCAGATTTATTTGGTACTCTAAAACTAGGTCCCGTAACACAGTCCTTCTCTCAGACTGTCCCTCAAGTGGGACTGTAGTACTTGTACTGAATACTTTTTTTATTTTAGTTTTTGTTGACCGGGTAAGTGCACTAGACAAATCCTGCCTATTTTCAGGCACGACCCGATGGAGGGGGATACAGATGAATGCCAACTGACCTTGAACCAGATTAAGCTGTTGGTGGTATTTTTAGTGAATGAGGGAAATTTGGCCAGGACACCGGGGAAATTTCCCTACTCTTTTCAATAAGTGCCATGGGATCTTTAACATCCACCTGAACTATCACCAGTCCAGGCAGATGGGACCTCGGTTTAACGTCTCATCCGAAAGACAGCGCCTCAGAAGTGCAGCACCCCTCTCATACTGCACTACAGTGTCAGTACTGGGATATTAACCCAAGTGCCAGATGCTGGAACTGAACCCACAGCCCTCTGATCTTCCGTCCTCAGAGGCGAGTGTGCTACCTACTGAGCCACTGACACTGACTTGAACTGTATGTATACCAGGCAGGCTGTCTGCAGCAGAGGATATCCTAGGTGACACTACGGGGTTCTGCTGTAGTTCAGGTGGTTTCTGCAGGTTACTGGGAGATTTGCCAAAAGGTATGACAGGACAGTAAAACTAAGGCAGCCATCTATTGTTAAAGCAAGACAACAGTTACCATGTAAGATGCAAAGATAAGAACCCTCTTGTGTTTTCCACAGGGCCATTGAGGGTCGTCAAGGAGGTCTGGGTTGTACTCTGTATATTCTCCCACTTCAGTCCCTGTGGAGTTAAGACAGTTAATGTTAGTGCATACAGCTAAATGTGGGAAAGCTTCCCTGTAGGGCAATAAAGCACTTACAATAGACTTTCTGTTACCCTACTCTTTAAGGGCCACACTGTCATTAAGAACCATGGTCAGAAGAGCTGGATGATGAGCAAGACACACCATTCTTTCCATTGTTCAAATTCTGAAGCAACATTGTACCTCACACATAATTTTTGTCCTCCGGAACTAATGTAGAGTTGCTAGTATCAAACAGACTTTAACCGTGTTAAAAGGCGAATGTTTGTGCATACGGGCAGCCTCCAATTTGCACTTAAAAAATAAAAAAATAAAAAAATAAACTTTGTAGCAATTCATTTTAACTTAATCTAGCTGATCAGGTCTCCCTGGCTCAGCTTCTATGTACTGGCACTGAAGCCGGCACTCCAGAATCCCCAGCAGCTGATGACAGCAATGGCAGTAAACTGTGGGAGAGTCAATGTGGGGAAATGTTTATAGAACTTTAAAGGCTCAGTTATACTGGTCAGCAGTCCCCTGGTAAACCTGTGGCTAAGAACAGGTTGCATGATCTCCTGCAGTTGATCCCCGCTGCAGACAGTTGTTGGGAGATTATGGGACCAACCAGATTTAGAAAGAAGAAGATGGCCACCACGCCGGGCAGGCTATCACAGGAGCTCAGGACTCCTGTTTCTTCCTCTGGCTTTTAATCAGTGTTAAACTTACAGGACAGGTAAAGTAGAAAATCTGTTAAGAAAACAACAGAGCTGAGGTACATCTATATACCAGCAGCCTGCTAGATACATTTCTTAAACTTTAGAATAGTGGTAGGTTCTCATTAAAATTAGTAAGGGACAGCAGCGAGTGAGTTACAGGAGTATGACCTTTTTATGTGCAGTGCAGGTTAACATTTATTTAGTTAGCTTTTGTTAACCAGGTAAGCACACCAGACAGTCAAGTGCCTATTTTCAGGTGCTACCCGGGAGAGTTACAAGGTACAGGCAATACAATACAGAGTAAAGGCACAGCCAGCAACATGGAACATTCAGGTTCAGGCAGTAAAACATGGTAACAGTATAGTGTCAAAGCGTGGCAGTCATCAAGGACCACAAGGTAACAGTACTGAGTCAAACCATGACAAACAACAAGGAGCAGTCAAAAGCAACCGATAACAACCAGTAACAGAGTATATCAGACACGTAGTCTGTAGATAAAGTCTTTATGGCGACAGGCAAGACATGGCAAGGGAACACGGGGTTCAGAGAGTGTTTTTCCCTAGGCACACCCTGCAACCGCACAGATCAAGTGACACTGGCCCACCACGCAGGGTGGAGCACTAGGTACAGGGGCAGGAGGATGCTTGCTTCAAGGTGCCCCAGAGGGAGGACCTGAAACTGGAGAGTGTGTGTGGGGGAAGACCTCACATGGACAGGGAGTAGGTTCAATGTTCTGGGAGCGAGGGCAGCAAAGGCACGATCCCCTGCAAGGGAGCGTGTTTTGGGGATCTTGAGGGCCTGGGAGTCACTGAACCTCAGCTGGTAGACAGAGGGGACAGGCTTGAGCAGTTCAGCAAGGGCCAGCGAGGTGGATGTTCTGACAATATTGTCAACGAGGTTTCCTATGACAAAAGTTCGGTGGTTGTCAGGGGAAAGTCACCCGGGCCTTGAGTAGAACTGACAGTGGTGCGTGAAGCAGGGCGCTGAGAGGGCGAAGCAACATACGTTACTGTATGCAGTGTCCCATTTGGTGAGCCAGATTATTGGAGCGTTCAAGAAGGAGGGGAGCCCATAGCAGAGTGTAGGGAGCAGAACTCCTTTTGCAAGGGCAAGTCGGGCAGCTGGGGTGAAGCAACTTTTGGCTCTGTAGGCCAGGCCCAGCTTGCAGTTCGTGGCCTTGCATGAGTTGCGTATGTGGAGGGAGAGGTCAAGTTGAGGATCAAGGGTTACCCCCAGGTACTTGAATGAGTCAACCGCATGAAAGGGGGAACCATCCGCTCCAATAACTTTGAGAGAGACAGGGCACGCTCTTGATTTGGCAAGGGAACCAAACAGCATGGCCTGTGTTTTCTGGAGGTTGATGACAAGCTACAAACAAATTACGGTCGTGCTGTATTTGTTTACACAGTGAATCTGGCTGACTGTGAGGACTGTTGATGCCCTACAAGTTTACAGGGGCTGTCGAGTTTACAGAGCCCATATAGACACAAGAGTCTTTTGCTGGTCTCTGGATCCCGGATGAGACAAGCAGTAGTGGGCTTGGTTTCCCTATTTCCGTGGGTCTATCGGGTGCCAAGGTAGCAGTGCCTGAAGATTGCTGGCCTCTGGTTTTTGAAAGCGACTAGCGAGAACTCCTACCCAGTGAATTGGTTTCTCTCTTGAGGTGGAAAATGGTTGGCAGATCCTGTGGCATCCACTGGGCCTTCAAATGTTTGGGCCTGACCACAATGGAAGGTTGTGAGCCTTGGTGTAGTGGCTGAAGATGTGCCTGGAGCATTAGGGCCCTGAGAGTACTATGACTAGTAGCACTGCTGGCAATTGAGGGACTGGGCCCTGGAAACTACTGAAGCAGCAAGTCCCTGTTTCTGGCATACCTGGGTTGTTGTTTTCCCAAGATCGATCATTTGTCTGCCAAGCTTTGAAGGACTGGACACAATGCACTGCTGTGTTACGCTTACCCTGGTCTCTGAAAAACTACTTGGAGGATTTAGTGTGCCAGCAGGTGGTGACAAACTGCTGGCTCATACTTTTATATCTCTTATTATTTGGGCACTGCCTGTGTGGCAGGGAGTAGTGGGGGAACTGCTTATAACAAATTCACCTGAACAGTTTAGGTTTAGTTACGGTGGGAGCAGAATGAACCAACTGTATCTGGGGTTATTACCCCTTATAAACAGTACTCTGAGGTGTTGCTCATTTGCACTTAGCCTTTTTTCCTGGACTCTGGCACCACTGTCAAAATTGTGTTATTTTATTCTGGTGCGGCTATGTGTTAATGTGTTGATGGCAAGTGTGTGAGAGAAGGCGCACAACAAAGCACTTTTTCATGAAGAGAGTGGTGGTCAAGTGGAATGAGTTGCCAGAGGAGGTGGTCTCTCTGAGAACAGTGTACAGTTTCAGAGAATGGGACACAGTGAAGGGGAAAGTTGCTGGTGGAGGAGGTGGGGGGTGGTCAGCGGAGATCTTTTGGGTGGGGGGGATGTCCTTGTAGACACAGGGGGAATCTGCACACTCGTGCAGACTAGAGAGCACACAAGGCCTTTATCTGCTGGCATATTTGTGCGTGCAGGCTAGATTACTGTAATGTGCTCTAATTCAGGGTCAATGTAGGTACCCTGTGACACTTGCAGCTGACGCAGAACGCAGCAGCCCGGTTGCTGACTGGCCTTTCAAGGTCTAGTCATGTGGCTCCGGTCCTGCGTGAACTGCACTGGCTGCCTGTGAAGTGCTGCGTTACCTTCTAGGTTGGTTTACTAACCTACATTGAGCCCTGGTGGGACTTCTGAATTCTCTCCAGTCCTCATGCCGTCTACTCTCGGACCCTAGGGAATGGCTTAAATCCTTGGGAGACTGTGCTTCCATTCACTCTGGAGTACTCTTCCCAAGGTACTGAGGGAGACCCTCCTCAGTGGAGGCCTTCAAAAGGGGGGACGAAAGCATACAGTACCTCTTAAGACAGGCATCTGGGGACCTTTGAAAGCACTTATCTTTTTGGCCATCTATGATGCTGCTGTATTGATTTTAATTATGATGTAGATGGTAAAGAGCTACACGTGTGTATGCGCTCATGGTGCTGTGGCAAGCAGGAAAAGCAGGAGAAAAATGGTGACCACAGGCTCCATGAAGTCCTGCCTGCCCTCGTCCCACTCCATCACCAGCTTGCTGAAGCCCCAATCTGGACTGTGAATCTGGGGCAAGACAGCCCTCCTTTCCTTATTTGGGGGTGGGGTGGGGAAGAGAAGAAATGGCTTGGTAGTGCAGTAGAGATGGCAGACTGACCGGGTGGCAGACAAGGCAGAACCCAGCCACCTATGGTGTATCTGGTGGGAAACAACCTACATGGAGAAAAAAATAAATAGATCGCATAGGTTCCCATTTAAGACCTCTCAACAATTATCTAACCAACCAATCCTCCCCCCAAAAAACTCATCAGAATAGCACTACACACATTACCAGCACTGTTTCCCCCCCCCAATTCTGTTTCTCTCCTCCCGGCCCGGAACTCTCTCTCTCTCTGGCTACCTCACTTGCCAAAGCTGCTCTACCGCCCGCTGTGTTCTCCACCATCTTCAGAGACGTTACGACTCCCCGGGGACACAGGGGGTTACAGCCCTGGGGAGATCAAAGGGGCAGTGGTGGAGAACCAGCGTTGGATGTGTGGCGGCGATGGCACTGGAGCAGCCGTCACCTAACTGGCGGAAGGGGCTTTTTCCCCTAAATGTGTGCTCCTCCCTCTTTGCGTGGTGCACGCCCCGAGTGGCGCACAGCAACCCTGCCGATGTTCGGCCACGCCAATTACATGCTGCCTAGTGCCCAGCAGCACCCCTGGTCTCCACCAGGGGCTGCTGATGCACCAGACACCCCAGAACCTTCCCCCCGGGACAGGACAGCAGCCCTGCGGGCACTCATCTGATCCCGCCCCTGCCGACCCTCGGTACCCGAGCTCGCTCCCGAACCCGGGTCGCCAGTGTGGCACAAGGTGTGGCGTCCAGCGCCTCAACCCTCAGCGACACCGGGCTGGCAATTACCAGCACTGTTAAACAAGCCAGGAACACACCAAATGCAAGTAAATGGAGTGTTTATCTTTTGGTGTTACACCAATTTAGCACCCTGGGTTATCTTTTGTTAGGACAGAACTCCTAAAATACTGTGGTGAACTCATACAAATCTGTAACGTTCCTTTTCAAAACTGTCTAGCAAATCCTCGGTTACAAACACATACTCCATTCACTCGACTGTAAATCTACTAAAAAGATCAAGCTTAGATTTTTCAGGCCCGCTGGCACAGCGGTTGGATTTCTGCTTGTGATGTAGACAACCGGTCTGGATGCGAGCCAGGGAGTTGGAGGGCCTTCTGGGGGAGGGGTCTGGGTGTCTGATGTACTGCTCTCCTCCAGGCGGGAGGGTGGCTGGCACTTAGCACCTGACCGACCCCTGACGGAGGCTGGGAGTGTCGGACCCAAGCTGTACAGGTTTTTGGGGAGGTGTGCCAGATGTTGCGTTACATGCTTCACATCACTGCACGCCACACCTCCCAACAATGGGGACAAAAACATCCCGGCTATTGCACGGAGGACGTCCGCCCCCAACACCAAGTCCCACACAGCCCACCACCGCTCGGGGAATAGCACAGGGGGCTCCCCAATGGCTCTGCTCTGGGGGGCAATCAAGGGAGCAGTCCAGTGGTGACAGGCAAGTCCCAGTGATGGGGTGAGTTGGGTCGGGATGGCAGGAGCAAGGGGCAGCCAGCCAAAGAAGCAAAAAAAAAAAAAAGAAGATTTTTCAGGTGTTTCTGTAGTGTGAGATCTCCAGGTTCTCACCATGGCTATTATTGGGGAACTGTGCAAATTAGATTCCCCTCACCTTGTGAGGAGGAATTTTATGCACAACAATAATTCTTTCTGAAACTAGACGTGATTTTTTTTAGCTTTATTATACTGCAACATACCTTCCATGGTAAATGTCTACAGCCATTTCACAGGCAGCAGCTGCTCCACTCACACTGTCTTAGTAAGTACTACCGACTAATGGCAGTGGTCAGCAGCGCCTATTAGCATACAGCTAGTGGCAGAAGCAGACTGCTACCTGCAAAACTGCTGCAAGCATTTGTTTACCATGAAGTTATGGCAGTATTAGAAAACTCTAAAGATCATATGAGAAGGCACTGAAAAAAAAAAGTATCGCTATACATAAAGCAAGGTAATCGGGGGGCACCTACTAACTGGGGAGGGGAACTGCTATACATAACACGTAATCAAGGGGCACCTATCAACTGGGAAGGGGAATCTTAATAAAAAAAATTTTCTTTTTATTAAAAAAAAAAAAAAGAGAGAGATCGTGACCACAATACATTACAGACAATCACTTTGTTAGTTTGTCTTTTCCATCATCCAGGTATAAAATCTGGGGGTGTTCTGGAAATGTAGAATACCCATGGTCTCAATAGCTCAGCCTGTGGGCCTTGTTGTGCAATTTAGCCGTAACAGTCTCCAAATGATAAATATTAGATACAATCTTATTGCAGTCCCTTATGGTCGGAACTATCTCTGACATCCAGCGCTTTGTTATGGCTTTTTTGGCAGCCGCTATGTAAATGGGTAACAACATTTTATGCCAGGCTGGGGTATGTGGGAGAAATATTGCCAAGAGAAAGTACAGTTACGTAAGAACTTACCGTAACAGTAGATCTTCGAGAACAGCTCTTGCAGCAGGTAACACCATTAAGACTGAAGCCAGCAGGCGTCAGGACCCCACGGAAAACTTCTAGCTAGCTATCTTCAGCGGGGACCGCCCCCGACGTTGGTCCTGCCTCCGACGTCAGGCGTAGTACATAAGGGGGCGGTCCCGCCAGATTCCCCAGTTCTCCCGCCGGAGACTTCCGTGCCGCAGGATTACATCGAAATGGGAGACTGAGGATCCACCGCGGAGAAGACAAAGGGTATAAATCCCTGTTAAAAGCTTAAGCCATGCCTCCTCCGAGGGGGAAGGTGGGCGGGAAGGTACCTGCTGCAGAGCTGTTCTAGAAGATCTACTGTTACAGTAAGTTCTTACTTAACTGTACTATCTTACTTGAGACACAGCTCTTGTAGCAGGTAACACCATTAGGACCGATTCCCAAGCAGTAGCGCTTGCAAACACTCTGGGAGGAGGAACAGAAAGTTCATTCCAGGTCCTGATTCTAGGACAGGGAGACCCTTGTAGCACAGCCAGGCGAAGCTGGCTCTTAGCAGAAGCGATGTCCAGGCTATAGTGCCTGATAAAGGTATGTACAGAGCTCCAAGTGGCTTCAGCACAAATGGCAGAGGTGGAGACGTTTCGAAGTGCCTCAAAGGAGGTGGCCACTCCCCTAGTGGAATGGCCCCAGACTGATCCCGGGAGGGGCTTTTGTTTGATATCATAACAGTATGATATGCACTGGACAAGCCAGCGAGAAAGGGACTGTCTGGATACTGGTTGGCCCATCATCCTTTCAGTAAAGGAAACGAAAAGTTGCTCCGATTTGTGAAGCTGCTTAGTTCTGCTCAGGTAGTACCTTAAGCTGCGGTGAACATCCAGGGTGTGGAGCAGCGCCTCTCCTCTATTAGAATAATTAGGGAAGTAGACAGGCAGATCAATGTCCTGATTGAGAGTGAGTGTGGAAACCACCTTAGGCAAGAATTTAGGATTCGTCCTCAGGGATACTCTGTCCTGGTGGAAAATCAAATAAGGCTCCTTACACATGAGAGCATGAAGCTCGGAAACTCTTCTCGCTGACGTAACAGCAACTAAAAACAACGTTTTCCACGACAGAAAACGCAGCTCGCAATCCGCGGCAGGTTCAAAGGGGGCGTGAGTTGCTCCAGGACAAAGAGTAAGTCCCATGGAGGCACTGGGTCTTTAATGGGCGGCCTAAGGTGTAACACCCCTCTCAGGAATTCTCGACAGGCATCTAATTGTGCCACAGTGCGCTGTCCCACCGGAAGGTGATAAGCTGAAATGGCACAGAGGTGCACCTTAATAGAGGAGTAGGCGAGACCCGAATGGAAAAGGGAGAGCAGATACTCTAACACCGCTTTCACCGGACAACCTAAAGGGGAAAGGCCGCGTGTTTACGACCACAGACAAAAACGGCACCATTTCATGGCGTACGTCGCATGCGTTGCCGGCTTTCTGGCTGCAGAAAGAACTTCCGCAACCTCTTGCGAGACCCCGTGTCGCAAAATGGCTATGTCTCTAGGAGCCATGCATGCAGGTTCAGTGAGCGCAAGTCCGGATGGACCAGTGAACCCTCCTCCTGAGACAAGAGATGGGAGCTGAATGGCAACTGGAGCGGAGGTTCCCGGGATAGCTGTATTAGCAAAGGGAACCAGATCTGTCTGGGCCAGAAAGTGGCCACCAGGATCATTGCTGCATGCTCCCTGCGCAGTTTGAGAAGAACTCTCTGGATCAACGGGAAGGGAGGGAAAGCGTAGAGCAATCTGTCCACCCAGGAGAGGGACAACGCGTCTCGCCAGAAAATACCAGGCCCTGGATCTAACGAGCAAAAATTGGGCAGTTTTGCGTTGGATGGGGAAGCGAACAAGTCCAATTCTGGAGTTCCCCATCGAAGAAACAGATCCTCTGCTACCTCCTGAAGAAGTTCCCACTCGTGGACTCTGGCCTGGGAGCGACTCAGGCCGTCTGCAATTGTGTTGTCCACCCCGGGAACATGTACTGTGATCAGGTTCGCGCCGTGTCGGATTACCCAATCCCACAACCTCATAGCCTCCCTGCAAAGGGGGTAAGAGTGTGCGCCTCCTTGTTTGTTGAGGTAATACATCACCGCCGTGTTGTCTGTCTGTAGCAGGAGAGTACTCGGCGGGATCTCTGACTGAAATGCCTGCAGGGCATAAAGGACCGCCCTCATCTCCAGAACGTTGATATGAAGGTGAGCCTCCTGAGGGGTCCACGTTCCCTGGGACTTCACCCCGTCCAGGTGTGCTCCCCACCCTAGTCCTGAGGCGTCTGTGGTGAGGATTACCTCCGGGGTCGGCGCTATAAATGGGACACCCATAGAGAGTGTCCCTGGGTCTAGCCACCATTGCCAGTCTCTAATCACGGCATTCGTGATTCTGACCGGATGCTGCATATGGTCTTGCCTTTGGTCCCATTGCACCCTGAGCATCCACTGAGTTACCCGCGTAGTGGAGCCTTGCGAAAGGGCGGTCAGAATGGCGCGCAGCCATGTGTCCGGGCAGCGAAGGACCGACCTGGCTGCCACGGTCTTCGACGAAGATCCCTGATGAGGGATCTGATGCGCCTCCGCATCTGTCGCCTGGAAGAAATGCTCTTCCCTGAACAGTATCCAGGACTGCGCCTATGAACTGCAGTTTCTGCGGCGGTACCAGGAGGACTTCTACGTAATTGATCAAAATGCCCAGAGACCGAAACAGATCCTGGGTACTCTGGATAGCCATTAACAATGCCTCTCTGGAGGCGGCCATGAGAAGCCAATCGTCCAAGTATAGGAACACATAATGGCCCTGTCTCCTTAGAGACGCCGCCACGACTGCCATGCATTTGGTAAAGACCCTGGGGGCCGGTGACAGTCCGAATGGAAGTGCTCGGAACTGAAAGTGGTGGCCGAGAAACTCGAAGCGCAGGAACCTCCTGTGCGCCTGAGCTACAGGGATGTGCAGGTATGCATCCTGCATGTCTAGGGACGCTATCTTTAGCATGGGAATAAGACCCAGAAGAGTCACCATGTGGAATCTTTTGTAGGCGACCAACATATTGAGGTCGCTGAGGTCCAGAATCGGACGGAGGTCCCCTGTTTTCTCTGGAACCAGGAAGAAGTGGGAGTAGTACCCATATCCTCTCTGGTTCTCTGGGACATACTCTGTCGCCCCCTTTTGCAGGAGCGTGAGTATTTCTTGCCTGATCAGAGGCTTGTGCTGACCTGAGTAACGGGAGAGCAGAGGAGGCCTCGGGGTGGCTTTTCTGCGAATTCTATAAAGTGGCCTCTTTTGACCAACTGAAGAACCCACCAGTCGGTGGTTATGGACTGCCATCCTGGCAGGTGCCCATCACGACCCCGACCTTGATGTCCCATTGATCCTGAGGGCAGGGGCCGGAAAGGAGTCAGGCTGTGGCGGCGGGAGGCCTGCGGCTGGGCAGTTTAGCTGGCGTTGACCTCTGCCCGTGGCGCCTACCCTGGGCTCTGTGGGAACGGACCCCTCTGTTGTAGGCGGTGTCGGGACTGTTGTCTCTGTGCCGTGCACAACGCTTTAGGTTCCTCCAAAAGGAACTAAGCCTCGGCTGGTACATTGCCTGGACCGACCTCACCGCCTTCCGGCCTCTTGAAGCTGTGATGACCCTCTCAGAGGGCTCACCAAAGAGAACTTCTCCCTCAAATAGGGCGTCCATGATGTTTTTGTGGACGTCCGGGGTAAAGCCGGAGACACAGAGCCAAGAGTGCCTCCGGGGGCATACACCTGAAGCTGCTGCTCGGGCTGAGGAGTCCGCGGAGTCTTCAGCGCTCATTAGCACTTAGGTCCCCACGTCCGAACCCATCCGGAGGAGCTGCAACATCTCCTCCTTCTGCTCACCTTCATGGCACTTCTCAGCCAGATCCAGACCCTGCTCCAACAAGGCATTCTGGAACTGCACCATGTGGGTCAAGTAATTCCGGGATCTGATGGCGAAATGGCGGAAGTATCGTGCACCACCTACCCATAGCGTCCAGCTGTTTGGACTCCAGTCCCGGTGGCAGAGTGCTCAAATATTTGCGGTCTCTGGGACCAGTCATGAGAGCTGCTATTATGACCAGAGAGTCGGCCTGAGGATGCTGAGACAAGTACTGGTCTTCCCTTGGAACCTTGTAAAGGCGGTCAGCTTTCTTCGGCAACACCGGGAGTGAATATGGACGCTTCCACGCTGCCTTGGTGATGTCCACGAAAGTGTCTACCAAGGGTGGCACCACCACAGGCTTGGGGTCCTTCTGCCGAAGATATTTTGCAAGGTGTAGCCTTTCGGGGTCTAACTCTTCCACATCCCATCCCATGTTCTCTTGGATGTGTCTCATGATGTCAGAGAACGAAGGGTCATCCGGAGGAGACCTTGGAAGCTCACGTGGGTCCGGAGAAGGGATGTGGAGGGGAGATGGGGATCTAGATCCTGTTGAAAACTCTGATCCCGTGTACTCCGTCGAAGGCGAATGGCGGCGTCTTCTGGGTCTCTTAGGGCTGGGTGACCCAGAGAGGATCTGGACGGAGGTCTCCTTTTATCTGGTCTCCTTGGAGGATCCTGGGCTCCCGGGAGGAGGTAACCGGCCTGCAGACCCGGATGGAGAAGGGGCGCAGGGAACGGAGGAGTAACCGGCCTAGGGGAGGAGGAGGAGGAGGAGGATGGAAGAGGAGGTGGAGTGGGGACCACGTCCTTTTTGATGGTATCCCACCAGTAAGTGAAAAGCTCCTTAACCTCTGAGAAAGAAAGACCCGACGACGGACCGGGCACCGGTGGTTGGTCGTCGGGTTCCGGTGTCGGCTCCACAGGGGCCTTGGGTTGCGGGGAGGGTTCCCTGGGAGGCTCAACAGGACTGGGGTCACCCGTCTGGTCCTCGGGCTGTGTTAACTCCTCCTCTGTAATGGTCTCCTGACAGACGTCGGTTGGAGGCGTCGGGGTCCTCTTCTTGATCCGGACAGGCATGGACGTCGGCCCCCCTACCGGCGTCCGAGGGGTGCGTAAACTTGGCGGCGACCGTGCGTCTGGTGGTAAACGGCTCTGGGGACCTGTGGCGAGAGGCCGACGCCAGGCGGGTCGAGATCCCGGCGGTCTCTAAGAGAGGTGAGCCCTTGGTCTTCGCTGGGGAGGAGGAGGCAAGGAGGCAGACCTGACGTCTGGTTCAGAATGGCGGGAACCCGACTTGTGGTGATGGTGGCGGTCCCCCGACTTGACCAGGGCATTGGAAGATGAAGGAGGCCTGGAAGTCTTGGCCTGGGAAGAGAAGCCCGAAGATTTTCTCACCGCAGCAGGGGGAGGCTGAGAACTGGCCCGGGAAGGCGAGCGGTCAGACCTGGAGCCGGAGCTACGAGAATCAGAGGCCCTAGATGGGGACCTGGAAGGGACCTTCTCCCTATGCTTCTCCGAAGAATCCCCCTTGGAGGCCATGGTCTTGAGTTGTTCGAGCAAGAACGCCTGTAGCGCCTTCTGGCGACGGATCCGGGTTCTGCTGTTGAAACCTAGGCAAAAGGAGCAGGACCGGGTGTCGTGGTCTGGGCCTAAGCACCGGACGCAGGCCGAATGCGGATCCTTAAAAGGGATCTGCTTCCCAGAGGCGCACTCCGAAGAATGACCGGAGGTTGGAGAGGACATCAGACAATAAACTGACTGAAGAAAAAACAAATTTTCCGAAGGAAAAACTTTACCACGCGTCGCGCGCTAGAATTGGAACCGAAGGGTCGAGACTTGCAAGTCGACGGCGGGAAAGAACTGGAGAATCTGGCGGGACCGCCCCCTTATGTACTACGCCTGACGTCGGAGGTGGGACAGATATCGGGGGCGGTCCCCGCTGAAGATAGCTAGCTAGAAGTTTTCCATGGGGTCCTGACACCTGCCGGCTTCAGTCCTAATGGTGTTACCTGCTGCAAGAGCTGTGTCTCGAAGTAAGATCCATTTCAGCAGTCAACTCAATCTCCTCTCCCAAACATTCAGACATTGCCTGTTGAAGGTTACACCAATATGGCATTAATAGGGGGCATGTCAAAAAATATGGGCAAGGCCAGCTACCTGGCATCTACAAGATCTCCAGCATCTGCCTTAGGAGGAAGGGAGATATTTAATTAGAATGGCTGGTTATCGAAAAAAAAGAAAAAAAAAAAAAAAACTTACTCTGCATTTCCAGGCAAATTCCCTCCAAATACATGAATGAGTTATCTTACAAGCTGTAGAAAAAGCCCGGAGCCAATCCTGCTCGGAAATTTCCATCTCCAAATCTCTACCCCAGCTTCTCATGATAGAAAGTGATGAGTCACCCATTCCCTGGCGTAGGATCTGGTAAATATGGTCCACTAGATGTTCCCAGAGCTGACCAGTTATGGCATCTTCTAGGAGTTTCCAAACCACTGGAGCTGGATTGGGCAATTGTAGTGTTATATCCCTTTGTCTTAGAAGATCATTTTTAACCTGGGTATATCTACAGATGTCCCCTTCAGGTAAACCATAGTCTCTCTGTAATGTTTCAAACTGGACAATGCCCTTATCTGTTATAAATTGTTTAAAGAATTGAAGTCCCACCTTCCTCCACCTAATAAAGGTGTGATCTAATGTTGCTGGGATAAAAGAACCATCCTCTGAGATCAAAGTAAATAGGAAAAAAAAAATTCTTTAAAGCATTTTTTTTTTCTTTAGGTGGTACCATTGTGTTAAAATTTGAGCTGTGAAGGGTGTAAAGTCCCTCAGCTGTGGGGCCTTGTCCACTGAGGCCATGGTTATTTTCAAAATGTTGTATAAATCATTAATGGCAAACTCCACATCCTTCCAAGGGGCCTCAACAGACGGGGAAAGCCACAGTATTAGGATCTTGATAAAGGATGCCAAAGCATACAGCCTTAAGTTAGGAAGGTTTACGCCTCCCTCTGTCAGTGGAAGCTGCAGCAAGGTCATCCTTACAGAGGTTTCTGGCCATGCCAGATAAAATTGGAAATAATTCTATCCCATGACTTAAAATAAAAATTAGCAGGGAAGGTTGGAATATTTTGGAACAGATGTAACAGTTTTGGTAAGATGATCATTCTAATGGACTCTTATCCTCTGAAAAAAGTTCAAGGGCAGAGATGACCAAGCCGTTAACTCTGAATTTGTATCGAACAAGGTTCATAATTTAGCAACTCCACATTTTCTAAATTTTTTGGAATTATACCTAAATATTTAATTTGTGTTTTGTACCATTTTAAGAGGTATGTGTTTTTTAATGTTTGGGTTCGGGAAAAGTTTAAAGCTAGCAAGTCTGTTTTGGTAATATTTAAAACAAATCCCGGTATCTCAGAGAAAAGTGTCAGGGAATCCCACAGGGCCGAGAGGGAAGTCTCAGGAGAGAGGGCTGAAACCAAGATATTATTAGCAAATAAAGCCACCTTATAGTCTCTCTGACCCATAGGAACCCCCCCCCACACCTACATTCCTCCAAATTAGCTCCGCTAGGGGTTCAACATAAAGAGCAAATAGTAAGGGGGACAAGGGACATCCCTGTCTCGTTCCCCTTTGTATGGGTATTGGTTGGTATAATGAGCCATTAATTCTAATATAGGCCTTAGAAGACGAATATACATTCTTAAGGTATGTTGAAAAAGAATCTGGAAATGCAAATTTGGACAGGGCTTTCCACAGAAAATCCCATCCCACCTTGTCGAATGCTTTGTCTGCATCAAGGCTAATTATAATAGAGGGAATCTTTCGGGCCTGTAAATGTTCCATAATAAGAAATAATCTACGGAGATTATCTGAAGTACTTCTTGATTTCACAAAGCCAGTCTGATCTTTGTGTATTAAATCTAGAAGAATGGGTTCCAGTCTTTCGGCCTAAATGGCCATAAATAATTTATAATCTACGTTTAGGATAGAAATTGGTCGATAAGATTTGGGAAGGGTGGGGTCTCTTTCCGGTTTAAGTAATGGAGTTAAAATAGCATAATTACAAGACGGAGGAGGGGTCTCTCCCTCAAAGACCGTCTTACAGGCTGGAAGAAAGCTAGGTAATAGTTGTGGAATAAACGTTTTGTACTATTCTGGACTAAATCCATCCGGGCCTGGGCTTTCCTGAGATTTAATTATTTTACCTGATAAAGTATCTCCTCCAGTCTAATCGGTCTTTGTAGTTGAGAAATCTAGGTTTCGGAAAGTTTAGGTAAAGGGATTTGGTCCAAAAACTCCTGAATTCTATGTCTGTGTTCCGGGGTGGGGCTGTATATAAGGATGTATAAAATTGTTTAAAAGTTTGTTTGATTTGGTTTTCTTTGTATGTAACAGAGCCAGTAGACTGGATTTTTATTTTCAAGATAGCAGAAGCTCTTTTATTGGCCCTCAACTTCCTTGCCAAATTTCTTACCCCTTTTGCCCCCGCTTCATAATTGTATTGTCATAGATATGCCAGTTGTTGGAAGGTTTTGTAATCCATAATGTTTTGTATCTCCTGTTTTAAGCCTCTTAACCGTCTCTGGAGATTAACATCTCCTTCTCTATATAAGAACGGATAGGAGGACAGGCGGTCTTCTAAGAATTTTAACCTGGCATTTTGTTTTTTTAATTTCCGGGAGGTGTATCCTAGAATCTCCCCCCTCAGTATGGCTTTCAATGTATCCCACTGGATAGCACTACAGACTTCTGGAGTCAGATTCTCCTGAATAGCCTGGGGGATAAGTTTCCTCATGGCATCAAGGAACTCCTGATCTTTTAAGAGTGATGTATTAAATCTCCAAGTTTTAAATTTTCGCTGTTTCCCCAAGTCAATTTTTAAAATCAGGGGATTATGATCAGATAGTATTTTTGGTTCAATTATCATATCCTGAACTAATGTAAGGTGTTCCCCAAAGACAAAAAAATAATCCAGCCTGGAATATGTTCTATGGCGTGCGGAAAAAAAGTATATCCTGGGACTGTTGGGAAAGTCCTCCTCCAAACATCTTCAAATCCCAAGTATGCTAAATTGTTTTTTAAATATTTTCCTGTATTGGGTAATCTATTGGGATTTGGGTTGGATGAATATATCTAGGGATCTAATGTCAGATTAAAATCTCCTCCCATGATCAAAATTCCTTTATATATTTTTCCATCACCTTATGAAGGAATGATCGAGAAACCGGAAGTGGAGTCTGTGGGGGTAAATAAGCATTAACTAAAGTTACAGTCTGTGAATAAATTCTTCGAGTCAGAATCACAAATCTACCCTGTGATTCCGAAAAGGAATCTAGAACTTCAAGTGGGGTAGAGGCCGGTATCAAAATAGCCATTCCCCTCTTATGTTTTTTTTTGGGATGAGAGGAGGCAAACACCTGATATTTGCCTCCCCCCCGTGTGGCTTGGAATGTTCTGACAGGGAGAGATGAGACTCCTGTAGGAAAAACAAATCTGCTTTCTGCTTGTGCAGATATTGCATAATTCTATACCTTTTAACAAAAATAGGAATGCAATCCATTCACATTTAATGACAGAATATTCACTGGGATGTTAGTTATTTGTATCTGGGGGTTGGGGGGGGGTTATCACTATTATGTAGGCAGGGCACTGTCCAGTTTCCAGAGAATATTGTATGTATTTGATTATATTTGAAGCATTCTTTCCTCCATACGCTGGTGGCCCTAAACGGCCAAACTCAGCATCTCCAGAGATAAAGGAAATTTCTTTATCTACTATCTCTCCAGAAACCACATGTCCAACCTTTTTTGAGGACAGCAGTGTCAAATCTATATGTGTCACCCTCGCTCTTCGATTTTAACTTAGTTGAAAACGAATAACCCTCGATGTGTTCCCATGATATGTATACCCTGTCCTTGAAGATCATGTTCTGTACTGTTCTCCTTATGTAACAAGTTCAAATGTAATCCCACCCAACTATGTTCATTATCTGTATTGCTCTACTTCTAAATTCAACTTTTGTATGTATACCTGCCTCCACTGTAACCCCCGTCACACAGTACTAAGACATCTTTTTGCTCAGTGTGCCTTTCCTGGTGAAACATTTTCAATAAATAAATAAATAAACTGTTGAAAAACCTTTTGTCCTCTTATCAAGGAAACTATATACATTTGGTCTTCCATTCGTGTGGGGAAAAAAAACCCATCTCCCACTTTGTCCCAGACCTACAGAATCTGTGGTCCAGGGAGACAGGGCAACACTTCTCTAAAGAGAGTATAGACTTGTCTGAGGGGGAGCGGGGAGCCCCCCCCCCCCCAGGACAGACACGGAGTTACTGTACCTATTCCTGTAGTGGTTGGTTAATGAGCATCGAAATCTTAGTTAGATCTGAACAGAATGTTCAGTATGAACCTTAAACGTTCTCACCCCGATTCACCTTTTCTAAATCTAATTAAATTATCTGTACCCCTTTATCATTTAATATCTAGTTCCCCAACCCCCTATTATGTAGAGAATCATTCATCCTAATTGAATCCAGATTTTGATACATATATCACAATAGTTTCCCCATCAGTAGAAAACAATAAATGATTCCTAATTCAATTAGCATGTAGAATCTAAGCGAAGTTCCCCATCACTTACCCCACCCATCAGAAGAACCACCCTCGAAACTTCCCTTCCCCACTTCAAGCTCTAAACGTTTGTTCGATTTTCCATCCCTGAATCTTACTTCTTCTCATCCCCCTCCCCTCTCCCAGACCGCAACTTTTCAAAACTTCATATCCCCCCCAACAAGAGAATAGTCGCATCCATGTTGTTTCACCCCATCAAGAGAATAGTCGCATACATGTCGTTTCCCTTTAAAGTTAACTTGTTCTCAATGATAAGAATGGAGTCAAATCTAAAGCTTAAAGTACAAATTTGAATCCTATATTTCCTTCCTTAAGTTAATCCGTAGGAGATCTTCCATGCCGATCAGAGGAACACGGGGGCCACAATCCGAAGCAGGGGAGAGAAAGGCAATCTCCATGTCCTGCTGTCCATTTAGCCCAGTGTACAGGGCCTTTTATTGTGCAGGGTTCCTCTAGAAGGAGATGCCCTCCCTCAACCCCGTATGTCCCCAGCAGATCCAGAACTCAGGGGCCACCCTCTGGGATGAAGGAGGTGGGGGGGGAGAGAGCAATCTCCATTTCCCGCTAGTCATCTCGCCCTACATCTAGGGGCATTTTTTTTTATGCGAGATTCCCCTATGGGAGATGCCCTCCCTCAACCCTGCAACCCTCCAAACGACCCAAATGTCAGCAGCTTGCTCAGACCTCAACCCCCCCCCCCATCCCGGTTTGCTCTCCTCTTTTAAGCATCCAGGCTTTCTTATTGATCACTACCGTGAGGAAGGTGCAACAAGGATAACCCCCTCTATCCTGTTACTCTCGGGCCAAATCACGTTTGGTTAGTTTGGGGGAGAGATCCTCTTCTTGATCCCAGGAATGGAGAGGGCAAGGCACCTGCCGAGAAATCGCAAGAGATTGCAGTCGCTTACCCTTCGATGAGCAAAAACAAAGCGTGACTCCAGTTTTAGCTAGTAAATTCCTTTCTTTCAACTCCTAAATGCTTTGGATCTAGGCCACGTTAGTCTCTCTTCCCTGGCTACCTCCCCCATCTCTCAGTAAAACCTGCACAGTTATTCCGTTTAAGATTGGAGAGTTGGATTCCTTAAATGTTGGAGTCTATCCAGAACTGTCTGTAGTCTCTGGTCGCCAATTTCCATTCTAGACACTCCTCTATTTCCAGGCCTGGTTAAAATGTTCTGGTCTCTCGCCGCCATCTTAGGTATCTCTTTCACATCTAGGTTCTCTTTGTAGAAGATCCGATCTGGCCTCAGATGCTGACTGATGTTATGGGACCTCCCAGGAACTGAACTACCAGTTTTGCAGGGTATGGAGTACGACATTTTAAGTTCTTTGCTCTAAGGGATGGAAATAGCAGTGTACTCCCTTCTCATCGTTGTATGCTTGGGACTGGTCGTTATCGAACAAAATTCGCTGTTCTTGCTATTGAACTCTGTTTTCTCTAGGCCTTCGTTAAAAGCTGATCTTTTTAGTAAAAGCTAACAAATCGCATCACAAACGGTCTGGGGCGAGCGTCTGGCTTAGAAGGCCGGGGGCCTAACGCTCTATGTGCCCTTTCTATATCCAGCTGGTATTCCGGATCCAAATCCAACGTTTGTCACAGCAGCATATCAGCAAAGGCAACCGGATCGTTACCCTCCTCTCCCTCTGGCAATCCGAACACATGTATGTTTTTCTGTCTGCCTCTGTTCTCCATATCCTCCAACCTAACTGATGTGTGCAATTGTTCATCTGCTAATGCATATACTGCTTTCTCTGTGATCGATATTTTGTTTAAATTAGTTGTAGTCTGGGTTTCCATCTCGGCTGTTTTAGATTGCAGCTCTGTCAATTCCGTTTGCATATCTCAAAGGGCCTCTCTCTCATCTCTGACGGAAATTCGGTTATTGCTGGCAGAACAGTTTGAGTTAGGAAGATCTAGATTTTGTTTCTTCTTTTTTTTATCTCTTCGACCCCTTTTCGATTCAGACTGCAGGACAGTAGACTGGTTAGAGTCAGAGCTTTGTATTTCATTTTCGTCTTCATCTGGTAAATCTCTAAGCTGGTGAAAACGGTTGCGATCTATACGAACCATGTCTCCACGTTGCCCCGTCTCAGTAGCCGATTTATTTCTTCTTTTGCGCTTCAATCTCTCTTCTCTATCCCCTTTCAAAGTTGTTGTTGTTTGCAAATACTTAAAAATCAATACTGTAAGGGGGGGGGGGATTCTACTGCAAAAGCGAGCACGGGGTGAGAGCTGAGCTCTGTTACGTCTTCATGGCGTCATTTCCCAACCGGAAGTCCAAGGGTAATCTAATTAGATTGTTCTCCTTCACACTTCTACACAAAACACTGGTATTTCCATCTCTGGTTGCCCTACATACTCAGACAGTAATTAATATGGTAAGTGAAGGGGAGCGGAAAGTATCCGCACTTTCAGATTTAAAAGTCACAAGTCCTAACCATAGAATAATAAAAAATAACGACCCCCCCCAACTTTGTGGTTTACCAAATGGACATTTTTAAGGAATCTCAGTCTATAATGTTGCCTAGGACACGTGCACACATAAGGATGTTGCATACCTGGAGAACACCTCACTTTTGATTTCTGTGAAACATACTGAATTCATTTTTGATTCAATTAAAACATCCCACCACACACAGGATTGTTGGTGCAAGTTTGTACTAGGCAGCACGATTAGCTCACAACCATGACTGGTGACTCAATGCAAGTACTCTTCATGGCAGACAAACTTAACAGAAAAGATCAGAATTTTATCCATAAAATGGGCCTGAAGGGATGTTAAAGGAAACTGACAGGAATACGGTATCTCAATTTACAAAAACAAAATTCTAGCAGGACACAGAGTTTTCTATTTTAAACACTAATATGGATGTAAGGAAAAAATATTCAAAGTAGTAATGTTGTTTCTTAAGGATCCCTTATGGTTTACATTTTACGTAGTCATCTTGGCCATGAGTGACGCCCTGGAAATAGAACATATGAACATTTTAGAATTTCAAATGTAGGTTCAAACTCTACACCTGTGCTTCGCTCTGGCCGCTGTGGAGATCCATTTCCAAGCCAGAGTGGAGCAGCAGCTAAGGGAAACTATCTAAAAGAGCTACCAAAAAAACTATGAATTTTTAAAAAGCAGCAAACAATGTGAAAGCAGACTTGAGAAAAATTGTCTTATAAACCATAACAAAGTTTCAACTGCAGAAACTGTAATAGTAATGCTAAAGCAACCTCAATGAAATAGGAACGGATTCCTGTGTGAACCTATTCCATGTTCTGGAATTTGGGGAGGCAGGAAAGGGAATCTAAACAAACATAGTGCGGGATCCCTTAAGAAGGAACATTACTGCAGTAATTTTTTCTTCTAACCCCAGGAATCCCTCACTTAATGTTTACACGTTATGCAAACTCAGTAGCAGTACCTTGGGTACCTGGGTCCAGAACTTAGGAAAAATGTTCTGCAAGACAGCAATTCCAAAGCTGGCATCCCTTCTGGACTGTATGTCCAAACAGCAGTGCTTTGTGAGGGGTGTGTACTGTCTTCCAGGTAGCTGCTTTGCAAATGTCTAGGAATGGGATTGCCCCTTGAGGATGCCACAGAGGCACAGGTACCCCTTGTGGAGTGTACCTTTAAGCCTCTTGGTGGCAATTTTTTCTGGCTTCTTCATAGCAGAACTGAATGCAAGACTATGCAGTGAGAGATGCATCTCTGTAGCTGGTTTGCCTTTGCTAACCTCACCACAGGTAACAAAAGGGTGGCTGCTGTGAGATTGGACATCTTTTGTCTGGTCCATGTAGATAGTCAGGACTCTCTTTAGGTCCAGGCTATGCAACTTTTCCTCACCTACACTAGAATGCTCTGGATAGAGTACAGGGAGAGTCACTGACTGAGGCGGAATTCAGTTACCACCTTGGGAAGGACTTTTATGTTGGTTCTAAGAACTACTTTATCCCTGTGGGGAATTATGTTAATTTGACTCTATACAGAAGGATTGTAATTCACTTCGCCTCCTACCAGAGGCATGAAATAGGTAATCTAATACCTAGCAGATGTCACTGCAATCAGGAATATGGTTTTTCATGTCACACATTCCCTCCCCAAGTTTGACAATATTTGTGTCATTACGCATATCACAACAGTAAAACTATCATCAAAAGTCTAAATAAAAACATTTCAATATTGTACATTGCTCATTTCAAGTATGCACGTATCATCCTGATCACACATTCTGATCTAAATTTCTTATCTATGTGGAGTTTTTTTCTTATCAATTATTTTGCAGTATGACATAACTAATACACGTGTATCCTCGGACACTAATAAGTTGTTTGATATTTTGGTTCCATATCCATGTTGGCTGTTAAATCTCCCCAAAATATTTTCTTTCCATATTATAAAGTGGGCACAGGATCAGCAGGTGGGTTATATCATCTTCATTTAGGCTGCATTTTCATAATTTCATATTCTTTTTCTCGTAGAAGGCTGTTAGCCGTTGGCTGTCATAATATTCAAATCTGAATTTAGTCAGTATCTTTCTACTTTTTGGGTCTTTAAATTCAAATATTTTTCAAAGCCCCTATGTCTTTTATTGTTTGCCATCCATTTCCTCTGCTTAACCCAATGTATTTTTGGGAATGTATATCCCTACATTTTTTCTTTTATTATACTTTCTATTATGGAGTAAGGTTTATAAAATACCTCAGGATATTTAATAAACCATAAGGTTTAATAATATGCTCCAACACATTTGATGTTGGGAAGAAAATCACGGCAGCTCATATAGTTTAACATTTCTTCCATAAATATGCGCGGAAGTCTGGAATCTTCCATGGTATATACTTTTAACCAATGTTGTACCATTCTTTCCTCAATGGTGCACTGCACCGGTAATTGGCCTACTTCAAGTCTAACTAGGGTAGAGGGTGCCCCAATGGGCAGCCCCAGTAGTTGTTTTATAGTATTGATTCCTGGTCGATTCCAATTTACTATTATTTTCCATCCCCCATATTTCCCCCCATACAGTAACTGACTTTTAATTTCAGCATCCATTACTTTTAAACATCCCTTAATTGAATTCCAGCCATGTTTATACGCAAAATTATTCACAACAGAAATAAATATTTTTCTTCTTTTTTGTGTTTACTCCAGCTTAAGTTCCAGGTAAGTGTTATTCCCAAGTAGCAGAACTTAGGCACATTTTCTATGTTTTTATCATTTTAGAACTTCACACCATAAACTTGGTTTTGTCATAATTAATCTCAAGGTTCATTGTCTTACACTCCTTTCTGAATTTCTCCATACTTCTCTGTATTCCCAGAAAATGTGTAGATATCAATATTGTATCATATGCATAAGCAAGGTACGGACAGCACCTGGAGCCCACCCTGGGCATATGTAGATCTGGATCATACAGTTTTATTGTTTTGTTTGGAAATAAATCAAACAAAATTGGGGACAGAACACAGCCCTGTCTTGCCCCACAATTAGTGGGGAACTTCTCTGTTATACCCCCTTCATTATATCTTATGCTTGTTCTATTTTCTATATATAAGGACACTATAATATTTAACATGGCTTTATCCATGTAATTCTCGTAAGGTTTCCCATAATTTTGCTCTGTCTACTCTATTGAAGACAGATTTCAGATCAATGAATACACAGAACAATTTAATTTTAGTGTATTTATGTAAGATATGACAAAGTATAACACACTAATCTATTGTAGAGTGTCCAAGTATGAAACCTGCATGTGTCTTGATCATAGCGTTCTACTGTACCCATGCTAAGATTCTTTCATTTAGTATTTTAGAGACAGGGTATTAAATAAGCATAAAATTGATTTGCAATTTTAGACGTGAAAGTGCTAATCAGCTGTAAAAATGCATAGCACTTGGCACAGAATCATTAGCAAAATTTAAAAATATATATAATTTTATTATTTTTGTCTACTGTGCCATACTCACTGGAAAAAAAAATGGTTAGCGGTCTACTGCTACGCATGTTTAGGAATGGTTAGCACTACCCCGTTTTGCTATGCTATATCAGTTATTTAAAACCCGGAGTGAATATTTTCAGTGTGTTGTCCAACAGTCTTATAGGTCTATAACAGCTTAGATTTGTATTTTCTCCCTTTTCAAATAGGGGTACTATTATGTTTTCCCTTCATGAATTTGGAATCTGACCAGAATCTGTTATGTTTAAATATTTTATGTAGACAGGGAGTCCAAAGTTCTATATATATATATATATATATATATATATACACACATACATACATACATACACACACACACACACGATATATGTGTGTGCACACACACACACACACACACACACACACACACACACACAACATCCATATATCCATAGAGATACCATCCAGGCGCTTTACTCCTATGAGCCGCTTGTATTGCTTTTTATCATCTCCTCAGGAGATATTTCCTTTCCATATTCACCGCTTATCTCCATCTCTAATATCTATTGAATTTTCTTTATAAAATAGGTTCTGATAATTTACCCATATATTTTTTTTTGGGGGTTCAACCCAGACCTCTACCAATGAAGTGTAGTTATCCAGGCCTCTTGCTACTATCTTCCATAACTTTTTATTGTTTTTCTCCCACACTGATTTTTCAAATATCTTCCATACCTGCTGTCTATGATTTTCCTTCTTATTCTGCAGAATTATTTTATATTTTTTCCTTGCGGTATTTAACATCCTTTTATTTTTCTGTGCTGGGAGTAGTCTTACTTGCCTTATATACTGTATTTCTGTTGACCTCATTTTATCATCCCTACATTCCTTATCAAACCATTCTGATTTTTTTAAACTTTTTTATTTCTACAACTTTAACATTGTAGCCAGATACATGAGAATGGCATCTAAATCCAATCAAGCAATCAAGTTTATTTTATACTGGAAAGAGTGTGAGCAAACATGCCCGTTTTCACAGTCGTCCAGGTTACAGAGTATCACAACATACACAGCAAAAGAAAAATACAAAAGCAGAAATAACCATATTTACAACACGTTTAAATAAAAATTAAGACAGTCAAATATTTGTGAGGATGAGGGAGGTAGACAGTGGGAGGGTGGAGGTAAAGATGAGACAGTAAACATAGAGCTGGGGGCATGAATGGAGAAAAAGGAGGCGATGTAATCTTGTAAACAATTATCTGTGTTGATTATATGTTCCATCTGTTCTTCTATGCCAGAGTCTGATTAATTTTTCAGAGATTCCCTTTTTAATAACCCCCAATTTATTTCCTTTCTTACCCCAATAATATTATAATGGGCTTTTTTGTTTATGGACACTCCAAAGATCTATATTCATTATTACTGGACAGTGTTCGGTTACTTCCTTTTTTTTATTTATTTTTTTTTTTACAGAATTGCATGATATTTTCAGAGGCCCATATCACATCAAGGATAGAAGCCCCATTGCCTCCCATATATGTAAAATGCCCAGCTTCATCGCCTGCTATTCTGCCATTCAGTAACAAGAAATTCCTGTCCTCCAAAATTTGACAGTTTTTTTCTTAGTGTTTCCCTCTTATCTTGAGGGATTCGGTTTTGTGAAATATGGTTCAACTCTGGGTCTCCAAAAATGGCTTGAAACTCCATAGTGGGCTCCAGGTGCTGTCCAACTCTTGCGTTAAAATCCCGTTATCAAAATTCTGCTCTCTGAAAAGTCACCAACAATCTCATCCAACACCTCATTTAGTATATTTATGCCTGATGGATCAGTATATTTTGAACTACCAGGAGGAAGGTATACATTTAAAATTACCGTTTTTGTTTTTTCTTAATCCTGATCCCCAGGATGTGTTCACCCCCTATCTTAATTTCATTAACCTCACCCCCTTTTTTTTTCCACCATATTATATAAGACCACCAGAGATTCTTCCCATCTTTTTTACATTTTTTCTCTCCTTTTTGGAATAACTTACAACAGTTCAGATTTAATTCACTCGTCCAAGTTTCCTGAAGACAGATGCATTCAAATGCGTTAAAGTAATTATTGTACAGCATGCCATCTTATCCCTAATAACCGAAACATTCCAAGATAGAAAATTATAGATCCTTCTGCTGTTCTTTTTTTGTATTGTTTTGGGGATATTTTTTCTGTTTTCATCCCCCTTTATAAAATTCTAATGTCACTCTTCCTGATAGTTTTGCAGGATTGCATATCTGTAGTGTTTGTAACCAAGTTGATCCAATGTTCTGAACTAAGTGTCACCGCTATGTTATTTTTTCCGCTTCTCATTATATACATGCATCTCCAGAGGATACAGGGTCTAAGCTTTTTAGAAGCATTTCTTCCATAACAGCCTCATTTTTTAACCACAGGGTGATTTGCCAATTTTCTTCCCATCTATTTATTTCCAAATTTACCAGATATTCTGAGCAGGTTTTGCAAGAATTATATGGCCTTAACCCTTAAATTATGTCTTGTTTCATTTACAAACCTGCTTACCCCAAAGATGGAGAGAGACCATATGTGACATACTTCATGTCAGCAGTTTCCACACACTCAAAAAGAGCCTCCATAAGCAGGACAAGGCAAATGTTGGGGTCCCAGGGTGGGACATGGTCCCTCATTGGTGGGGTACGAGTGGTTTAGTCCTTTAAAAAAAAAAAAAAAACTTCTGGAAATGGGTTGTGAGGCCAGAGATTTTCCCCTTACCAGCTGATATGTATGCTAATACTGCTGCTAAGTGCACCTTTAAAGCTGAAGACCGTAGGCCTAAGGACTGTAGGTGTACTAGGTACTGCAGGATTACAGGCAACTCTGCCTCTATTGGCTTTATTTTTCTGGTGGTATGCCAGTTGGAAAATCTTTTTTCAAGAGTACTTTCTGAAAGAGTGGAAATGGTAGGAAGCAGAGGTCGAAAATAACTTTTGCAGCCACTAGCCAGCAGGGCTAGTGACTGGGAAAATCCACTAGCCCGGCTGATGTATTTACTGAAATGTTATCTTCTCCAGTACAAGCCCACAGGTCTAGTTAAAGGAAAATCTTATTAGCTCAACACAAAACCTACCAGCATTTGGCTAGTGGGCAGGTGCCAATTTCGACCCCTGTAGGAAGGCATACAGAAACTTCTCTGTCCAGCCCAGCACCAGGGCATCCTCTGGGATTGTTTTTCTGGCTGGTGGTCTGCAACAAAACTGTGGGAGCAGACAGTTCTTCCAACATGAAAACAGATCTATATTAGGACAGCTCCACCTTCCGAGCACTGTGGCCAGAACCTGCTGATTTAAGGCCCATTCGTGAGTTCCCTGGCCGCTTCGGCTTAGGGAATCTACCAGGACAGTGTCTTTGCTGGCAGATGTACTGCAAATAGGTTTGCTTCTAAGCAATAAGCCAGGTCGCAGATCCTCACAGCCTCTGTACACAGTTTTGAAGATCTTGTTCCTCCTTGCTTAGAAGAAAGACTGCATTGCTAGCAATACTTCTCCAAGCTCCAGGAGGTTTGTGTTCTAGTGACTCCTGTGGGCTCCATGTGCCACTCACTATGAGGTCCTGCAGGTGGGTGCCCCACCCCAGAAGTGAGGCATCTGTAGTAAGAATACTTGTTGGTGATTGCCGAAGGAAGGGAATGCCCTCTCCGAGGTTGCCTTCTTTCTACCACAATAAAGATTCCACTAGTCCTTTCGTCACTGGCACTAGTTTTGAAAGTGGGTCCCATCTTTAGGACCAGTTGTCTCTTAAGTGGTACCGAGTACCTCTCATTTGGAACCTGGCCCATGGACCCACTGCTATGGATGCGGCCATGTGCCCTAGTAACTGTAGGAAGTCTCTTGTGGGTCTTGGCTGAGCTATTGTGAAAGACTCTGCTGTTGCTATCAAAGCTGTAACTCTGGCCTGAGGGAGGAAAGCTTTCCCCTACAGGATGTTTACCTCTGCTGAAGTCCAGTATCTGAACAAGCTCTAGCTGGGACTTCTGGAGATGTTAAAAAAAAAAAAATCCCAGGTTCTCCTTATTGTTACATGGTTTAATATGACAGGGGCCAAGTCGGGGAAAGTTAATTCCCCCACTGACTAGGCATGAAACGTGTTCATCCCTTTATATCTCTTTTTATACAACAAATATGCACTTCATTTTTATTAAAACAGAATGTTAGTCAGTTTTATTATATGGAATTGTCATCTGATGGAAATATTCTACCTGCTACGTAGAGGCATTAATTTTGTACTGCTCCACAGTCTTAAATGTTTTGAATAAACTTGAACCCCCGCCCCAAAAATCCCAAGTTCTCAAAGTGCTTTTTACCAAAGGAACCGAGCACCTTGCCTCTTGTTCCGTTTTCCCCAAGACTAGCCAATCGTTCAGACAGGGGAAAACCACCACACCTTATTTTCTCAGATGTATTCCCATTACAGCCAGGCACTCTGTGAAAACCCTTGGAGTTGAGGAGAGACCAAATGGGAGAGCTGTTAACAGACAGTGGCAGTTCCCCAACTTAAATCAGAGGTATTTTCTGTGAGACTGTCTGACTGGGATATAAAAGTAAGCATCTTTCAGATCCAGGGATCCCAGCCAATGACCTTTCTGCAAAGACTATCATTGTTCTCATTGTGACCATTCTTTTTTCAAATGTTTGTTCAAAAACCTGAAGGTCTAAAATGCGTCACCACTCCTTATTTTTCTTGTGGGTCAAGAAGTATCTTGCGAATAGACCCCTGCCCCACTGGGAGGCAGGGACTTTAGCGTTTAACATTTTTTTTTTTTTTTTTTTTACTTCCAGTTTCAGAGTTTTTCTATAGGAGAGTGAATTGGAAAACTTCGGAGTTTCTTTAGGTTAGCAAAAGTGTGAACTGGGGACACAGCCCCATGGCCCACTACTTCCAGTATCCACTTGTCTGTGGTAATGTTTACCCATTCATGGAAGTAGTGTGACACTTTTCCTCCAACTGGCAATGGTTGGGTGACCAGGGCAAAATGTTCAGGGGTTTTGTTTTGGCTTGGACTTAGGCACTGGCGCTACTGCATTAATGTCTGGAAGCCCTTCCCCCACCTTCCTCTGTAGTAACCTCTTTGTGACTGGTACCATAGCGAGCATAAGAGACACAGGCTCTTGGGAAGTATCCCTGCCTCTACCTCCACTTCCATATGACCTGTAGGAGGTAGAAGATTTTTCTTTCTCATTGTTACTTTTGAAAGAGGTAACGTATTCATCCATTTTTTTTCCACATAGGCCTATGTTTTGTCACTGAATAATGAATCTCCCTCAAAGGAGAAATACATGACCTTGTTTTGAGTATCCAAGGAAAGGATGGTAGTCCTCAGCCAGTAAAACCTTCTTAAGGATATTGCACGAGCCAAAACTCTGGCAACAGTGTCATTAGTGTCCACTGCAGTGTGGAAATTATATTTTGGGGCATCCAGAGCTGATCTTGCTATAGCAATCAGGTCCTGCGCCAAACCATCCTCTGCTCTTTCTACCAGTGCCAGAATTGTGTTCCAAATTGCTTTGTGGTACTGTGTTATACGTGCGGAAAAAGCTGCCTGCATGATAAGCAGGGAAGCCATTGTATAAACCTTTTTTGCCATAGTATCTAATGTTTTAGAGTCTTTTACAGGGGACTGTGCCGATAAAGAAATTTCTGCTCTTGCAAGCAGCAGCCTGGACTACCCCATGATGATCACGATGGGTATACACATATTCCACTCCCTGCTGGTCTACCTCAGATTTTCTCTCATTTTTATGTTGTCTTGCGCAGGCGCAAGCAACATCTTGTGGTAGTAACACATTTCAGAGGTGTGTCAGTGTTGACCAATGCACAGAACGCTTTAGTGGGCAAGTCCTTCAGCCCCCAATTAGCGAGCATGCTAGCACCGACGCAAAACTTCAAAGAGTGCCAAAACCTTGAAAGAAATCTGCTGTTCCAATGAGGTGCAGTTACCTCATTGGAGCATCAGATGACAAGACTCAGTTACGTGCCTTTCCTAGTGAAACATTTCAGTAAATATGGCGGCTCTTGCCACCCTCCACACAATCCTCAAAAAGCTGACATCGGGGCTGGCCAACTCCCGTAAATATGTCCCCACACAGCTTCTTTACCGACGGAGGCCCAATCCCCTCCACACACACACACACACACACACACTTTCTTTGCTGACGGGAGCCCAATCCCCATCGGCATCAGTTCCCCACCCCAAAAACTCATGGGGCACACTGGGAGCCCACCCCATTGTGCATGATATTTTTTTATTTTACCTGTACATAAAGAAACTGTCCCCAAGGTCTGCTGCGAGAGAGAGAGAGAAGAGCGAGAGAGAGAGAGAGAGAGAGCGAGACAATGTCCAGTAAAAGAAAACGGTCCCCTAGTTGTCCCAGCACCCCGACCGCACCCACCTCTGTGCGCACCCCCCTTACCCACACTTACTTCCGGAGGTCTGGTGCTGCGATCTTCTGTGGACCAGGAACACGTCTGAACTCTTGAAAAGCTGACCGCAAAATGAAGAAAATCACGGTAAGCTTTATAATGGCCTCAATGGTGGATTTCAACTTGGGCTGATATACAAGCCATTTTTTGGATCCAAATTTTCAACATGGGGTTCTTGGGACACCATCTCATGATCACATGCACTGTCATGTTGTTACTTGGTCCCGAAAGGTGATTTCGCAATCACTGTGCGGAATCACCTTTCGGACCGACTACTAAACAACAGTGCCACTGTTCATGAGGTGGGGTCCCAAATGCCCAATGTTGCATTTGTGGAGAAATTCCAAAATGATCATGCTATGAAGCGCTGCTATGCAGTTTCCATGCACACTCATAACTCGATAATTTTAATATTTTCACTCCAGATTTTCAACATTGACATTTTTCCACACCTCCTTATGAACAGTACAGCTGTCATTTTCACATCCTGCTTGAAATGTGTTTTCGCACATGTGGCGCACAATGGCACAGTTACTGTGGGAAATCAACTTTCGGGACAGATTAACAAAATCATAGTGCCACTGTTAATGAGCAGAGGTTCCAAAATGCCTATGTTGAAAATTTGGTTAAAAAATATCAAAAATAATTGTGTTACGGGCGTGCATTGCGCAGCTTCTATGCACTTTCGTAACTTCACCAGTGTTTCATATTTTCAACACAGCCCTTTTTTTTTTTTTTACATTAACACACTTCCTCATGAACAGTACAGCTGTCATTTTTCACATCCTGCCCGAAATGTGTTTTCACACCTGTGGCACCAAATGGCAGAGCGCTGTAAAAAAATCACCTTCAGGCTAACAAACTGTTGATAGTGCTCTGGTGGGTCATAAAAGTCCATGTTGAAATTTAGAGTGAAAATACCAACAAAGCGCCCAGGGCGTTAGGGTTTCAACCCGTAACGCCCCACCCTGTAGAGACTGACAGGCGCCAGGGGCTTGACTTGGGATCGTCGGCTGTAATGCTCATGCCATTCCACCCCCACCGTGCAGCCAGTGACAGGCATCGAGGTGTGCCTTGGAGTCTTTGGCCCAAAGTTCACCCCATTCTCCTATACTGCACCCATCTCAGCATATTTCCTTATGGAATGGGATGAGTGTAAGGCCCAAAGACCCCAAGGCACACAGACACACTTGTCAGTGTCTGCAAGGTAGGTCGAGGTAAAATGGCATGAGCGTTACGAAAGACGACCCAAAGGCACACCCCAAGGCCTGTCAGTCTCTGCAGAGTGGGGGTGGTGTCAGTTCAATACTTCACATGCCATTTCTATTATGCATCTCTCTAACTCCTGCACTACCAATGTCAATGCCAGCAAGACAACATTCGGCACTGACAAATGCTTATTTTGTCAGTGGCTGAAGTGGGCGAAGCAGTGATTTCTGGTATGGCCTTTTTAACTACTGTATGTATGGGAAGTAACATCTTTCTTGGTGGAATTACTAACATGTCCATAAAAATCATCATCCTCTTCATCCTCCTCTGTTTCTAAAGGGGGATGTTGAGGGTATCAATCACCTGCCTGACAAATGAGGAACAGACTAGTAATCTTCTATCTGCTGTCAAAATCCTGCTTACGTGTGCCCTCTAACTCCATGGGGTCACCTTTCTCCATATGAAAAAATTTCTCACCTTAGTAATTGTGTTTGTTCTGATGGAGTTTTGCTGTATTCTGACATATTCTGATATATGCAGTTAGCCCCAGCACTTGAACTGCCCCAGAGAGGAAAGAGCCAACTCTACGCCTGAGCATAGAACACTGGGCTCGAGCTCGGTTCAAACCTCTGTCTGCAGCGCTTCAAAGTGTAACCGTCAGATTCTTATGAGCTAATACTAACTACACCTCCTAAGTAGAAACTGTAAATAAAATAAGACAAAAGGCAACAAATTTTTAGGTCCCCCAAAGACTCAAGTCAAGAACCCAAAATAATAACCAGGTAGTGAACCAACATACAGTTACAAAAATGACATAACCATAACCCACTCCCCCTTTCTAAAAGGGAGGAGTGCCAAGTACACCCCTGAGGTGCAACACTGTACCTGCCAGCCCACTTCCCAAAACCAGGTTCTGAGAGGGGAGGCAGGGAGGGAAGTCAGAATACAGCAAGACTCCATTAGAAGAAACACAATTACTAAGGTGAGTAACTTTTTCTTCAAACATGAAGTCTTGCTGTCTTCTGACATATACGAACATATGAAATTTGCCAGCAGATAAAGGCCTAGAGATCTATCAAGTCTGCTCGAATGTGCAGCTAGCACCCCTTATTCTGAAGCTGCCCCTCCCTCCCACCCTTCCCTTCATTAACCCTCCCCTTGTCCTGTCCCATCCTCGCTTGAAGCAGTCCACTGTTCTCTGCATACCACTTCAGCAGGTAACGCATTCCACCCAGCCACCACCCTCTCTGTAAAAAGTGTCTCCTCATTTCCTCCTGAACCTTCCTTGCTCCAGTCTCATATCATGGCCCCTAGTGGCCCTCCCTCCTTACTTTGAACAACCCTCTGTACCCATCTTGTTTATTCCTTTCATGTATTTAAGGTTTCAATCATGTCACCCCTGTCTCTCTCTCCTCTCCTCCAGTGAGTACATGTTCAACTCCTTCAACCTCCTCTTGTATGATAAGTCCCCAGCCCCTTGATCATCTTTGTCGCTCCTGCGCCTACACCCCCTCCAGTAACAATTAACCCTCTTCAGATACGGACGCCAGTATTGCCGCAGTACTCCAGGTGTGGTCTAACTAATGACCTATACAGTGGCAGAATCTCCTCCTCCCTCCTCGAGGATATACCCCTTGCAATACAACCCAGCATTTTGTTGGCCTTTGCAGCTGCCTTCCTACATTGTGCAGAATTGTTCATTGACCCTTTAATGAGCACACCCAGATCCTTCTCCTCCTCTGTCTGGGCTAGCTGCACTCCCCCTAGCTGGTAAATCCTCCTTGGGTTCTTCATCCCAAAATGCATCACCTTGCACTTTTTGGCATTAAAGCCAGTTGCCAGGTGTCTGACCAGGTTTCAAGCTTTGCCAGATCATCCTGCAACCCCTGCCATCCCCTAGGTCATCCACCACGCGCCTACCTTGGTATCATTAGCAAACAGACTGATCTTGCTCTTTGATGTCCCACATATGTCTGCAATGAATATCCCAAACAACACTGGTCCCAACACTGAGCCCTGTGAACACCGCCGTCACTGCCCTTGGGTGTGAGCTCCCCACCCACCACCACCCTCTGTTGCCTTCCTGCAGCCAGTTTCCTACCCATCTCACCAGCTTTGCACCCGCCCTGTGCCTACTAACTTCCTTCCCAGCCTTCCATGTGGCACTGAGCTCGAATGCCTTACTGAAGTCCAGATACAGGACATCCACTGCATGGCCCCTGTCCAGTTGCCTAGTTACCCAGTCATAGAACTCGACCAGGTTGGTTTGGCAGGATCTGCCACGTATGAAGCCATGCTGTCTGCTGTCCTGTAGTCCTCTGGCCTCTGGAGGCCACCAGCCTCCCTTCAGGATAGTCTCCATTAGCTTACCCACGACGGATGTGAGGCTCACTGGTCTGTAGTTTCTCAGTTCATCCTTGGGCCACTCTTGTGGAGGGGCACCACATGAGCCATCCTCCAGTTCTGAGGTACACACCCCGAATGTAGTGAGGCATTAAATAGGTCTGCCAAAGGTCCTGCAAGGACCTCTGCCAGCTCCTTCTGTACCCTGGGGTGGAAGCAATCTGGGTCTGGCACCTTGTCCACCCTCAGTGCCTTCAAACCCTCTCGAACTCTGCTCTCCATGATTTCCCCATCTGTCACCACCCCCCTGCCATTTCTCCCACCTTGGGTGTCACCCCCCTCTTCTCTTTAGTAAATACTGAGCAGAAGTACTCATTTAGTGCTTCCGCCTTATCGCACCCCGCCTACCCAACCCCTTCTTCCTTCCTAATCCTTACTATGTGGTCCTTACAGCTCCTTTTCTCCCTGATGTACTAAAAAGTCCTTCTCCCCTTCTTAATGCCTTGTGCCAGCCTGAGTTCCGTAGATGCTTTGGCCCTTACTGCCCTTGTCACCTCCTTCGATTCTGTCAGTACCTCTCTGTCCTCCCCTCCCTGTTTTCTTGTACTTCCTAAAGGCAGCACTTTTCCTCCTTACCTTTTCCATGACCTCCTTGCTCAACCAGATCGGTTTCTTAGCCCTAGCCTCCTTGCTCTGGGCTTTGCAGCAGGTTTTGGTTGCCTCCACTATCCCCAGCTTTATGAGCTCCCACCTCTGGTTAGTGTCCATACTAGATTGAATTCTGGCCAGGTACCCTTTTACCACTTCCCCCATCCTCCCAAAGTCGGCCCTCCTGAAGTCCAGCACTACTGTGCCAGATTCCACTCCTTCCTTGCCCATATCCAATGTGAGCCATACTGAGTGGTGGTCACTCCTGACAGCAGTTCCTCCACTGTAAGTTCTCTCACAAAGTCCCATTTCCCAGCACAAGATCAAGGGGTATTTCCTAACCTGGTTGGTTCACTGACCATTTGCAGCAGCAGGAAGCTGTCCTGAAGGCATCCAGCAGTACCTACTCCCTTCTGTTCCTGGTTGTTGGGGTGCTCCAGTCCACTCCTGGCATGTTGAAGTCCCCCACAATCACCACAATACCCTTCTCGCAGGTCCTCCTGATCTGTCCCGCTAGTTCCCTAACTCCTCCGTCTGAGATGGTGGCCTATACACCACTCCCATTCTAAGAATCCTATTCTTGGAATCCTGGATTTGCATCCAAAGTGACTCCGTACTACCCTCCTCCCCTTCCTCCCTTACACACTTCAGTCCTTCCTTCACATATAGTGCCACCCCCCCTCCTTTCCCAATCACTCTGTCCCTACGAAATAATCTGTACCCTGGTACAGACAGGTCCCAGTCATTGTATTGGGTGGCCCATGTTTCCGTGATGACTGCAATGTCCATCTCTCCCTCTGCCATGAGAACCTGTAACTCTGCAGTTTTCCTCCGAAGGCTCCTAGCATTAAGGGTAACCACCTTCCACCCTTTTCCCCCCCTCCCATCCTGCCCTCCTTTCCTAGCATCACCAACAGTACTTGCCATTTGTCCTTTGTCACTGTTATGGGGGGTAAGCTCATATGGTTTCCCAACCTGTGGTCTCTGCATATCTCTTCCCCAACTGCCACCCCCCACTCCTAGTGCAGACTACCAAGCAGTACCTCCAAGGAGGAGGGTACGGAACCTATTTTGGGAATAGGCTTTGCAGTACTACTGTACCAAACCTAGCATCACTCCTAGCCTGAATATCCAGAGAGTAATGCTTGGTGAATGTTTGGACTGTTTTCCAGGTGGCTGCTCTGCATATTTCTAATAAAGTTTTATCTCTGGCAGCAGCCAGAGAAGCAGCTGTACCGCTAGTCGAATGAGCCCTCAGGCCTGAGGGGGGTATTCTGCCTAGCTTCTCATAGCAGAATTGTATACAAGAGACAATCCACCTGGCAACAGTTCTCTTAGTAGCAGGTTTACCCTTTCCCACTTCACCATAACTGAGAAACAACTGAGAACAGTCAAACCTAAGTGCCTTAGTATGCTCAATGTAGTAGCCAAGTGCCCTCTTAACACCCAAACTGTGTAATCTTTCTCCTGAAGAAGAATGATCAGTGAAGAACACAGGAAGAGACATGGACTGGTTCAGATGAAATTCTGAAACCACCTTGGGTAAGAACCTCCTATTGGTTCTAAGAACCACCTTATCTCTATGGAATGAGAAAAATCTGGCTCCACTGACAGAGCTTGTAACTCACTAATAACCCTGCCAGATGTGATAGCTACCAGGAACACAGTTTTCCAAGTCAAGTACTTAAGTTCTTCTGAAGCCAATGGCTCAAAAGGGGGTTGCCTAAGTTAAGCAATGCAAACATTAAAATCCCAGACAGGGGTAGGGTCCTTAAAAGGAGAGTTGGTATGAAGCAAACCTTTAAAGAACTTACAAAAAACAGGGTGAGATGCCAGGAAGGAAGCCTTCCCCACTGACAGAAATGCAGAGACAGCTGCTAAGTGCACTTTCAGAGTGGCTGGCCTGAGACCTAGGCCATTGAGATGAACCATATAATCCAGAACAATAGCCAGATCAGCAGTGTCTGGTAAGACATCCTTATTGGAGCACCAAATGCTGAATCTCTTCCATTTAGAATTGTATGGTTTTCTGGTGGTAGGTTTTCGAGAGGCTTTAAGAGTATCCAGAACCCCCTGAAACAGGTGCAGACTTGTATACTCTAACTCTTCAAGAGCCAAGCCTTGAAATTGAGAGACTGAAGACTGGGGTACCAGATTCTCCCCTGAGAGGAGGTTAACAGGTTGTGCCTCTTGGGAAGAGATAGGGGAAGATGGACTGCTAGGGACATCAACAGGGGATACCAAGGCTGTCTGGCCCAGTCTGGTGCAATCAGGATCACCTTGCACGGTGGTGACCTGATCTTGACCAGGACCTTGAATAACAGGGGAAAGGGAGGAAAGGCATAAAGGAATCTGCCTCCCCAATCCAGAACAAGAGCATTCAGGGGAACTGTGCCCATGACTGGAGGTCTGCAACAGAAGAGAGGAAGCTGATTGTCTGGGGCTACAAAGAGATCCATCTCTGGAGTGCCCCACTTGGAGAAGACTACTTTCAAAATGAAGGGGTCCAGGGCCCACTCGTGATGGCCCTGAGAGATCCTGCTCAGGGCATCTGCTAGCACATTGTCCTTCCCTCGTAGATGGACTGCTACCAGAGATGCCTGCAGGGCATAAATCAGAGACCAAATTTTCACGGCTTCCGTGCACAAGGCCGTAGCCGAGTGCCTCCCCGCTTGTTGATGTACCACATGGTGGTGGTGTTGTCTGTCCTGACCTGAACCAACCTGTTCTTTACCGAGTCCGAGAAAGCCTGGAGAGCCAGGAATATTGCCCTGAGTTCCAAAAGATTGGTATGAAGTAGAGACTCCTGAGGGGACCACACCCCTTGTGCTGTGAGGGCACCTAAGTGAGCTCCCCAGAACAGGAGAGAAGCATCTGTGGTTAGCACCACTGTGAGTCCGACTGATGAATGGGACTCCTTGCCTGAGATTGTCCTGATCCAACCACCACTGGAGAGCTTGGATCAGAGTCTAAGTCACTGGAATCAATTTGGTTACAAGATCTTTATTCTGAGACCAAAAGGACCTCAGATGGAACTGAATGTCCCTCATCTTAAATCTGACTCCCTGTACCACCACAGTGGAAGCTGCCATGTGGCCCAGGAGCTGAAGAAAATGTCTTGCTGGTCGAGACATCAGAAGGCGGAAAGAAGAAGCAAGGTCTGTAAGGGCATTTGCCCTTGCCAGAGGAAGAAAAGCCGTTATTTAACCAGGCGTAGCACACTAAACTGAAAGCTTTTTTATAGGAGCGACCTGGGAGCACAGGGAAGTTGAGTGACTTGCTCAGGGTCACACAGTATTCAAGTGGAAGCTGTGGGATTCAAACCCAGGTCTGGTCTGCTGGATGTCACCAGATTTGTAGCTCAGAGTCTTAAATCACTGTGCTACACTGCCTCCCTGCCAAGCCTTTGCTTGGACAGTATCCAACTCTACCCCATGAAGGTCAGGAGTAGTACTGGTTTGTGAACTGACTTTGGTAGATTGAGGAGGAATCCCAGGGGAGTGAGCAATTGTTGTGTCACTTGCAGATCTGACTTGACTTGGTCTGGAGACTGCCCACAATGAGCCAGTCATCCAGGTATGGAAAAAATGGAGATGTTTTAACATCTTTATAGGCGACAGTGCAGAGGGTCTGGAGGGAAAGGCATGCCTCTTTGCAGATGACACAAAGATCTGTAACAGAGTTGATGCACAAGGTGGGGGGGTAGAAAGGGTGAGAAGGGACTTGGCAAGGTTGGAGGAATGGTCAGACATATGCAACTTAGATTCAATGCAAAGAAGTGCAAAGTAATGCACCTGGGAAACAAAAACCCAGGAGAAGAGTACACAATAGCAGGGGAGGTACTAAACAACAAAAATGGAAAGGGACTTGGGGGTAGTCTTATCAGATGACCTAAAGGTGGGTAAGCAATGTGAGAAGTTAGTAAGGAGAGCCAGGGGAATACTGGGATGCATAGGAAGGAGCATCACAAGTAGAAAAGGGGAAGTGGTTATCCTTCTGTACAGAGAGTTGGTGAGACCCCATCTGGAATACTGTGTGCAGTTTTGGAGACCCCATCTACGCAAGGACATAGACAGGATGGAAGCAGTCCAGAGAAGGGCAACTAAAATGGTGCAGGGTCTGCATCAGAAACCATATGAAGAGAGACAGAGAGCTCAATATGTATACTCTTGATGAAAGGAGGGACGGGGGGACATGACAGAAACTTTTAAGTACCTCAAGGGAAACAACGAAGTCCAGGAGGGTAGCATCTTTCAGAAAAAGAGATGTGTAAGAACAAGAGGGCACAATTTAAAGATAGAGGGGGGGACGTCTCAGGGGTAATGTGAGGAATTTTTTTTTTCACAGAGAGTGGTGGATGCATGGAACCACCTTCCTGGGGAGGTTGTTTGGTCTAACAGTGGGGGAATTTAAACATGCATGGGACAGACATAAGGCAATTTTAGTGGGGGGTTGCAGGAAGTAGGCTGTTGGTTAACTAGAATCTGCAGCTTATCCAATAGGTAAGGAAATGGGCAGACTGGGTTGGCCAAGTGGGCCTTATCTGCCGTCAAAGTCTATGTTACTATGGTTTGTCTCCTGAGAAAGGCCACTACTACTGCTAGGCATTTTATGAACACCCTTGGAGCTGATGCTAGTCCGAAGGGCATTGCTCTGAATTGATAATGGCCTGAAGGCAATTCAAACCCGAGGTACTTTCTGTGGGAGCACCTGATGGGAATATGAAAGTAGGCATCCTTGAGGTCAAGGGAGGCTAACCAATCCCCTGGCCTCAGAGAGGCAAGAATTACTCCCAGAGTCACCATTTTGAATCTTGGCTTGACAAGGTGTTTGTTTAGGTATCTTAGGTCTAGGATGGGCCGTCACTCCCCTGTCTTTTTTGGGGTAAGGCAGTATCTGGAGTACAGACCCTTGCCCCTGTGTGGAGTAGGAACTCTATGGCTCCGAGAGCCAGCAGAGAGGAAACCTCTGCCTCTAGGGCAATGGTTTCAGAGATGTTTGCAGGTGGAAAAGACCTGACCCTCCGTTTTGGAAATTTTTTGAAGCCGAGGGCCAGTCCCTGGCTTACTACCTCCAGGACCCACTTGTCTGAGGTAACAGACTTCCAGGCCTGGAAGTAGTAAGCCAGCCTGCCTCCTACTGGAACAGGGGAGTCGACATGGGCCGACACATCAGGGTGTCTGCTTGGCAGGAGCCTTAGACTGGGAGGAGGATGCAGCCCTGCTCATCCCCCTTCTGCCTCTCCCTCTGATGAACCCCCATGAGGAAAAGGAGAGGAGGCCTGTGCCTGGTAGAAAGGCCTGTGAAAAGGCCTGCCCCTGCCCCTAGACTGCTGCTTCTGAGGAGTTGCCTGCCTTTCCTTGGCCTGTGCACTCCTGTAGGTAGTCCTGTATTCGTCCATTTTTTTCATGTAATTCTCTGTCTGCTCCCCAAACAGAGAATTACCCACCACAGGGAAATCCATGGCCTTAGCCTGAGTGTCCTGTGAGAGGCTAGTACATCTGAGCCAAGCAAATCTCCTAAGAGACACAGATGTAGCCATGACTCATGATGACACATCATTTGAGTCCACAGCAGCATGAAATTGGATCTTAGATGCTTCAATCCCATCAGCAGCCACCTCCTCCAGCTCCTTGGCTAGCTGGTGGGGAAGCCTGTTTAGCCAGTTCCAGAACAGTATCCCATTTGGACTTCTGGTATCTGACTGTGTAGGCCATATAATTTGCCTGCCTGAGTCCCAAGAAGGATGTCAAATACTGTTTTTTGGCCATAGCATCCACCTTCCTAGAGTCTTTATCTGGGGTGTGTGAAACCAAAGGTATATTAACCTTGTCAAAGGCTGCAGCCTGCACAACCCCAACATAGCTGCATTGTTGGAACAAGAACTATGTACCCGAGCCTGACAGCATATACCTCCTGTCCATTCTCTTATCCACAGGGGTTAAAAAATTTGGTGTTTGGAAAATTTTTTGTGTCCGTTTCCCCAAGAGATTTATGGAGAGGAATAGACAGCCTTTTGGACTCTGGGATGTCCATCATTTCTACAAAATCAGGTTCCTCTTGTTCCTAGACAGCTTCAACCAAAGGGAGCTGGAGGGTCTCTGCCACTTTTTTGTAAAACAAATAGTGGGATGGGGACTCAGAAAGCCTGGAAGGGGAAACATTAGAAGGCCTGTCTGGGGAGATGTCCGGTTCAATGGGCTCATCCAGACCTTCCACACCACCACCACCGTAATCATACCCTCCCCAAATCCGGTTCGTAATACTCATCTGGACAATATTCCGGAACTGGGGAACCGACTGAACAGAGCGCTTACCAAGAGGTGCCGGATCGGACGGAGCGATTCTACAATGCTTATCGCCCTGGCTATCTCTTTGGCGGCTGGAAGCTGCGGTTCTGGATCTGAACCAGCCCATTTCCTCTTTTTCTTTGATGGAACCAACCCCTCAGGATCAGCTCTCCTTTTGTCCGAGGGAGCATCACCCAGGTCAGTGGGCACTCCCTCAGGTTCGGTCAGAACCAAACCGGGCTGGCCATCCGGATTAGCGGACTTCTCGGCCTCCTTTTCCCTAAGCCTACCCAATCTCTTATCCAGGGTGGCCTTCGGAAAATTCTTGCAGATTTGGCAGTCTGAATCGAGCTGGTCAAACCCCAGACAATAAACACAGGTGGTGTGAGGGTCTGCCTTAGCAAAGGCATCCCCACACTCACTACAGTGTTGAAACCCAGTGGGCCCGTTTTTTTTCTTGGGTTTCTCAGACATGGTCAGGTTAACAACTTACCTTTTATAGCTTAAAAGCCAGGTAAGATCCCCCTATCGGTTACCAACCGTGTTACGGGTCATGGAAATAAACATTTAAAATTCCGTTTTTTTGAAACTGATAGGAACCGGTACCTCACACTAAAAAAAAGAAGAAATAAAATAAACTTAACACAGTCAGTTTCAAACCGGACCAATCAATAAGATTTTACAATTTCCACAGAAATTACACAAATAAAACTAAGTCCACTACCTACAACACTTACTGTACCGCAGACAGGGATTTGAAGCCAAAAGAAATAAGCAAAAAAACATTATTTAAACTGACTGACTTTACCGAACCCAGCAAGTGAAGGAGCAATCTCCGGAGCGACTGTTCAGTTAGGCGGAGTAATGAATCTGACGGTTACACTCTGAAGTGCTGCAGACAGAGGTCTGAACAGAGCTCGAACCCAACGTTCTATGCTCTGGCATAGAATTGACTCTTTCCTCTCCGGGGCAGTTCAAGCGCTGGTGCTAACTGCATATGTCAGAATGTGTCAGAATACAGCAAGACTTCACGTTGTTCGAAGCATATAATACTCTTTCTCCACAGGTTGGAGCCTGACCCGTTTTTGGGGAGAACGGTATCTTACTGAAATTTCCCATGGTCTGGATCGCCTGGAAAAATTAACATTTTTATATGCCCTCCGATGAGGATACTGTTTATGTGCCATCTGCCTACTCTTTCCTCTGTGCAGGAGGAATGGCAGTGACATTATCCTCTTTCAATTTATTTTTGGCAGACACCATTTCCTCTGCCTGTTCTATGGCTCTTAATATTTTTGCCTTTACTGGATTCAGGGTTTCCCCTTTTGGGCACCCTGGTATCTGACCCATCTTTACCAAACCTTTCTGATGGCTGTGCAGCTTTATCTTTTCCTTTTTTCTTCTCACCTTTTGCATTATTTGCTGCTGTACATGAGGGGATGGACCCTTCAGACATGTGCTTTTCACCATCATTGGGACCACCCTCAGAGCCTTTATTATTTTTAGTTGACAGAGCAAGACTGAGAAGGCATTCTTCTTTTCAAAATTCTTACCCTTTCAAATGGTTTCTGGGCCAAAAAAAAAATGACCGGGCTTAAAACAGCTGCTGACACAAAAAAAAAAACTCTGAAAAACATAATATTTAGGCACAATTCAGCTTGCATTCTGTATGTGTTCAATAGATTTATACTCCCCATTACTAGTTGCTGAGAAATCTGCATTGAAACAGGTTTTATATCCCTTAGAGTTCATCTGCCTCTTTAGCTTACTCCCTACTTCATGTCATAGTCCTCTGTTGTGACATCACAATCTGTTGCCACGGGAGTAATCGTGATGTCAAAAATAGAGCATTAGGACCTTAGGTAGGTAGAAAGCCACAGGAACAGATTAACTATTTAGCAGCAAAGATCCCATTTTCATGCAAATGGCCTCAGCAATAAATAATGGGAAGGAGGAAACAATTACTCACCTTAGTAATTATATTTCTTCTAATGGAGTCTTGCTGTATTCTGACAATTGCAGTGATTCCCAACCTTTGAACTGCCCCGGAGAACTAAGAGTTAACTTTCCATGCAGGGCATGGAACTCTGAGCTCGAGCTCGGTTGAAGTCTCTGTCTGGAGTGTTCTAACATAAACCATCAGATTCTTACGAGCCCAACTAAACTAAAAATTCTATGTGGAAATTGTAAAACTTCTACTAGCCAACTGGCTGAAAAGTTTTGGATGCCCAAGGAAGACTCAAGTCAGGAAACCCCAAAACAAAACCCAATGTACTGAAAATAAGAATAAATAAGCACCCAAACAAAAAGGGAGGCAAGTGCAAGCAAAAACACCCCTGGGGTGCAACACTACACCTGCCCACCCACTTCCCAAAAACAGGTTCTGAGAGGGGAGGCATGAAGGGAGGTCAGAAAACAGCAAGACTCCATTAGAAGAAATATAATTACTAAGGTGAGTAATTTTTTCTTCAAACAACATGAAGTCTTGCTGTATTCTGACAACTGCAGACTACCAAGCAGTACCTCCAAGGAGGAGGAAAGAACCTACTTTGGGAATAGGCTCTGAAGCACTGTTGTGTAAACCCAGCATCACTCCTAGCCTGGATATCCAGAGAGTAATGCTTGGTAAAGGTATGGACTGTTTTCCAGGTGGCTGCTTGACAAATTTCTAGGAGAGGGATATCCCTGGCCATAGCCAGGGAAGCAGCTGTACCTCTTGTGGAATGAGCCCTCGGGCCTGAGGGTGGAGTTTTTCCCAGTTTCTCATGGCAGAATTGTATACAAGACACAATCCACCTGGCAATGGACCTTTTTGGTGGCAGGTTTGCCCTTTCCCACTTCTCCATAAGTGAGGAACAACTGGAGGGAGTCAAACCTGTGACCCTTGGTACGCTCTATGTAGTAACTAAGAGCTATTTTGACATCTAAACTGTGTAGCCTCCTCTCTCCTGAGGAAGAATGATCAGTGAAGAAAACAGGGAGAGACACAGACTGGTTTAAATGGAAGTCTGAAGCCACTTTGGGTAAAAACTTTTTATTGGTTCTAAGGACCACTTTATCCCTATGAAAGGAGATAAAAATCAGGTTCCACTGACAGGGCTTGCAATTTACTGATACGCCTGGCAGAGGTAATGGCTACCAGGAACACAGTTTTCCAAGTCGAGTATTTAAGCTCTGCTGAAGACATAGGCTCAAAGGGGGGGGTTGCATAAGTTGAGCAATGCCAACACTCAAATCCCAAGCAGAGGCAGGGTCTCTAAAAGGGGGGATTGGTGTGAAACAATCCTTTAAACAGTTTACAGAACACAGGATGGGAAGATATGGAGGAAGGCTTCCCCACAGACAAAGATGCAGAAACAGTTGACAAGTGTACCTTGAGAGTAGCTGGTCTGAGGTCTAGGCCAGTAAGATGGACCATATAATCCAGAACCGTAGGCAATTCAGCAGTGTCTGGAGAAATATGCTTCTTAGAACACCAAATGCTGAATCTTTTCCATTTGGAGTTGTAAGTCTTTCTGGTGGAGGGCTTTCGAGAAGCTTTGAGGATATCCAGAACCCCTTGGGAAAGATGCAGATCTGCAAACTAACTCTTCAAGAGCCATGCCTTGAGATTGAAGATTGGGGTACCAAATCCTCCCCTGAGAGGATGTTAACAGGTTGTAACTCCTGGGAAGAGACAGGGGGAGATGGACTGCTAGGGAGAGCAACAGGGGGTACCAGGGCTGTCTGGCCCAATCTGGAGCAAATAGAATCACCTTGCATGGTCGAGACCTTATTTTTACCAAAACCTTGAACAGGAGAGGGAAGGGGAGGAAAGGGCATACAGAAACTTCCCTTCCCAATTGAGGATCAGGGCGTCCAGAGGGAAAGAGCCCCGGACTGGAGGTCTGCAACAAAAGAGAGGAAGTTGGTGATTGTCTGGGCCTGCGAAGAGATCTATCTCTGGAGTGCCCCACCTTGAAAAAATCACTTTCAAAACGTGAGGGTCCAGGGACCATTTGTGATGGCCCTGAGAAATCCTGCTCAGTGCATCTGTTAGCACATTGTCCTTGCCTGGAAGGTGAACTGCTACCAGAGAGGCTTGCAGGGAATAAGCCAGGGACCACAACTTTATGGCTTCTGTGCACAAGGCCATGGACCGAGTGCCTCCCCGCTTGTTGATGTACCACATGGTGGTGGTGTTGTCTGTTCCGACTTGAACCACCTTGTTCTGAACTGACTGTGAGAACACTTTTAGAGCCAAAAAAACTGCCCTGAGCTCTAGAAGATTGATGTGGAGAAGGGATTCTTGGGGGGACCACAGGCCCTGGGCAGTATGGGACCCCAGGTTGGCTCCCCAGCCCAGGAGAGAAGCATCCGTGGCAAGGACCACTGAACAAGGCTGAGCAACAAAAGGAACACCTTGCCTTAAATTGTCCTGATCCTGCTACCACTGGAGGGCCTGGATCAAGGTCAGAGTCACTGGAATCAGTTTGGTAAGGGAGTTCTTTCTCTGAGACCAGAAAGCTCTCAGATGGAATGGAATATCCCTCATCTGGAATCTTGTCCCTTGGACCACTGCTGTTGAAGCTGCCGTGTGGCCCAAGAGCTGGAGGAAATGCCTTGCTGGTCGAGGTACCTGAAGGCTGAAGGAAGAAGCTAGTTCCAAAAGAGCCCTTGCCCTTTCTAGAGGAAGAAAGGCTCTGCTCTGAGTGTGTCCAGTTCTGCCCCTATAAAGGTAAGAAGCTGGACTGGTTCGAGAACTGACTTGGGAAGGCTGAGAAGAAATCCTAGAGAAGTGAGCACTTGCTGGGTCACTTGCAGGTGAGACTTGACTTAGTCTGGAGACTGACCCACTATTAGCCAATCGTCCAGGTAAGGAAATATGGAAACCTCTTGCCTTCTTAGAAAGGCAACTACTACTGCCAGGCACTTTGTGAAAACCCTTGGGGCTGAGGTTAGGCCAAAAGGCATTGCTCTGAACTGATAGTGTCCTGAGGGCAACTCGAACCTGAGGTACTTTCTGTGGGAGCACCTGATGGGAATGTGAAAGTAGGCATCTTTGAGGTCCAGGGAGGCTAGCCAGTCCCCTGGCCTTAGAGAGGGAAAGAATTATTCCCAGAATTATCATCTTGAACTTTGGTTTTAAAAGATGTTTGTTCAAATATCTTAGGTCTAGGATGGGTCGCCACTCTCCTGTCTTTCTGGAGGTCAGGAAGTACCTGGAGTACAGTCCTTTGCCCCAGTGTAGGGTAGGTACTCTCTCTATAGCTCTTAAAACTAGGAGAGAAGAAACCTCTGCCTCTAGGGCAAGGGGTTTCCGAAAGATTTGCAGGTGGAAAAGATCTGGCTCTCATCTTTGGAAATTTTTTGAAGCTGAGAACCAGTCCCTGGCTTACTACTTCCAGGACCCACTTGTCTGATGTAACAGACATCTAGTACTGGACAAAATAAGCCAGCCTGCCTCCTACCGGAATAGGAGTCTCAACCCGGGCAGACCCATCAGGGTGTCTCTTTGGCAGGGGCTTTAGGCTGAGGAGTGGATGCAGTCCTGCTCAACCCCCTTCTGCCTCTCCCTCTGAAGAACCGCCTCTGTGAAAAGGAAGAAGAGGCCTGTGCTTGGTAAAAAGCCCTTTGAAAAGGCCTGCTCCTAGACTGCTGCCTTTGAGGAGTTGCCTGCCTTTCTTTGGCCTAAGCACTCCTGTAAGTGGTCCCGTACTCATCCATTTTCTTCATGTAATTCTCTGTCTGCTCCCCAAACAGAGAATTACCCACTACAGGAAAATCCATGGCCTTAGCCTGGGTGTCCTGCGAGAGGCTAGTACATCTGAGCCAAGCCATCCTCCAAAGAGCCACAGATGTAGCCATGACTCTTGATGAAACATCATTAGAGTCCACAGCAGCATGAAACTGAACCTTAGATGCCTCAATCCCATCTGCAGCCACCGCCTCCAGCTCCTTGGCTAGCAGGGGGGAGGCCTGTTTAGCCAGTGCCAGTACAGTGTCCCACCTGGACTTCTGGTACCTGGCTGTATAGGCCATGTAATTCGCCTGCCTGAGTCCCAAAGAAGATGCCATGTACTGCTTCTTTACCATGGCATCAATCTTCCTGGAGTCCTTGTCAGGGGGGTGTGAAGTCAAGGGAATATTTGCCTTGTCACAGGCAGCAGCCTGCACTACCCCAACATGGTTGCATTGTTCATATAAGAACTCCGTGCCTGAGCCTGAAAGTGTATACCTCTGTCCATTCTTTTATCCACAGGAGGTGTAGTGTTAGGAGACTTTAGGATTTTTTGTGTCTGTTTCATAAAAGATTTATGGAGGGGAACAGACAGTCTCCTGGACTCTGGGATATCCATCATCTCTACATAATCAGGATCCTCCTGATCTTCCAAAGCCTCCTCCATAGGAAGCTGGAGGGCTTCAGCCACCTTTATGTAAAACATAAGTGGGAAGGGGACTCAAAGCCTAGGAGGGGAAACACCTGATGGTTTGTCTGGGGAGATGTCCGGTTAAACAGGCACATCCAGACCTTCACTTACATCATAATCCTCAAATTCCCCTTCCTCTTCAGATTCCGGTTCATAAAAATCTTCAAGGGTATACTCTTGAACCAGGGGAACCAACCGAACCGAACCCCTGCCAAAAGAAGCCGGATCGGTCGGAACCGGACTGAGTGATTCCACAATCTGAATCGCCCTGGCTATCTCTTTGGCAGTCGGAACATGAACCTCTGGATCCGAACCAGTTGATTTATCTTTGCGCTTTCTTTTTGTTGGAACCGATCCCTCAGAATCGGCTCTCCTTTTGCCCGAAGTAGTACCACCCTGGTCAGAGGGCACTCCTTCTGGTTCCGTCGAAACCGAACCGGGCTGGCCATCCGGGTCAGCGGACTTCTCAGCCTCCTTTTCCCCTCAGTCTACCTAATCTCTTCTCAAGGGTAGATTTGGGAAAATTTTTACATATCTGGCAGTCTGAATTGAGGTGGTCAAACCCCAGACAATAAACACAGGTGGTGTGGGGATCGGCCTTGGCAAAGACCTCCCCACACTCACTGCAGTGTTCAAACCCAGTGAGCCTGGTTTTTTTCTTGGGTTTCTCAGACATGGCCAACCTAACCAAACTTACCCTTTTTTCGGCAATTGCCAGGCAAGACTCCCTTATCGGTTCCTAACTGTGTCACGGGTACTGGGAAAAAAAACAGTTAACCACATTTTTTTTTTTTTTTTTTTTAGAACCGATAAGAACCGGTAACCACACGCCAAGTATAACAAAATTCACAATCAAATGGTCGGTTCAGCCGAACCGACCGCACTTTTACAAGTTCCACACAGAAAAATAGAACAATTCCTATCTAGTACTCACAGCACCACAGACAAAGACTGAACCGACTATGCGGATACTTTCTTTCGGTTTAAAACCGATGAAAAACTGAAAACTTTAACCGACTTCGAACCGAGCTGAAGGAGAAATCTCCGGAGCGACCACTCAGTGAGGCGGAGTAAAGAATCTGACGGTTTATGTTCAAAACACTTCAGACAGAGACTTCAACCAAGCTCGAGCTCAGCGTTCCATGCCCTGCATGGAAAGTTAACTCTTAGTTCTCCGGGGCAGTTCAAAGGTTGGGAATCACTGCAATTGTCAGAATACAGCAAGACTTCATGTTGTTTGAAAAATACAGAACTGATGTGAAATACAAGTTTAACTGTGTTTAAATATTATGTTTTGTTAAAGCTGTCCTATTGGTGTCAGCTGCTCTTTAAAATTTATGAAGTCGTATTGTGGACCTAAACAAAGATTATGACAATATGTCCTTGCCAGGACTTGAAAACAATTCGTACAGTTTTTCTGATGGTCCAGTAGGTCTCTCTGGCATACCAATAAGAGAGAACCTTGAAATAATCAAAACAATCTCCCCCCAAATAAAAAAACAAAACAAAAAAAAAAAAAACATGCAGTACAAGAGTCCAACAGTTAAAATAAAAAAAAAAAAAAAAGAACTATTGTACTGAAGAAACTGCGTCAAAGGTCAAATCAATCCTGTAACTGGAACAGAGTAATTAAGGTGAAAGGGCAGACAGAAACAGAAAGTAAAAACACTCCGCTCTCTGTTAATTGGACAGCTAAATAGTAAACACTAAATTTAGCAAAAAGGAACGTGGGTTACTTGCAAAAATTTGAAAATAAAATAGTCACAGCAGCCAAGTAGGATATTCTCTGGTTCCTGGGAATCAAATAGAAACTAACCTTAGTTTACAGAAACCCCTACCTAATCGCAGAGTAAATTGAGAAAAACTGACTGAAGTACACTTTTTGATACAACTACAAATAAAAACCCTGACTGGAGAACCAGCTGTTATTGGAGTTCACTGCAGGGCAACTGCTCTCTTCAGGCAGAGAAACAGATTTAAGCAATGACAAGAGTGGAGCTCAGATGCAGAGATTAAACCCACATTCCAAATTCTAAAATTTGCATAGGCTCTATCTATGGGGCTTCACTCTCTGACAAGATGAATGCATAAAGTGTACACATTAAGTAAGGAATTCCCAGGGTTAGAAGCATTACTGCTGCACGGCATACACATTTAGCAGGGATAGATAACTAATGTAGAACACTGCGATTTGCCCAGACTGTACCTAGTTCAGAAGCCACCGTTCCAGTGCTGTATCTGGCAGAAGTGAAGTTCCGCTGGACGCTGGTTCGACTTTGTGGAAATGCCGCTTGGCAATCGCCTTTAAGGGTTACAAGAGCATTGGTTGGGAAGAGGAACCGTGCATAGGAAACAGTCTGCAACACACACAAGAAAACAAACAAACAACAAAAAGTATTCAACATGCAAATCATGAAAGTTGTAGAAGACACCAACCTCAACACAGAGTGCTCTTCCTTTCAGTAAGGCCCGAAAGTTCACCTTGTTCTGCGGCAAATCCTTAAACTGTGGTGGGGGAGCCAGTGGAAAGAGCAGGTTCTCTGACCTGCGGCAAATCTTTACATTGTGATGGGGAAGCCAGGGGAATGAGCAAGTTCTCTGACTTGTGGTGGTTGGTGGGGAGGTCTCTTTAAACAGGGGTGGAAGAGAGAGCGGAGGAATTGAGGGTGTTCTGTGCCTTGTGGTGGGAGAGTGGTGTAGAACCATGGAACTGTGGCTGAGGGAGCATGTACAGGGCCTTAGAGGGTCAAATGGTGTGGGGGAGCATGCGTGGAGGAAGCTATTAAAGCATCTTAGATACTTTTCCCATCTGGTTCCACCACATCTTCATCAAGGATGCGCACCACCATGAGCAGCTGCCAGAGTTAAGTGCAGACCCCCTTAGGACAGTGTACATCTGATACCCTCCTTAGTGGCCTACACTACTGACTGAAATTCTCAGCTTAGGGTGCAAAGCCACAGAGCTGGCCTACGGGCATAATTTTAAGTGGTTCTGCTGGGATACAAACCTAGATCTCCTGTTTCACAGGGCTGTTCTAACTATAATACAACGCTACTTGCATACTTAGGGTGCGAGTGACAAGGGGGCTCCCTGACTTGGAGGAAGACTGGAACCAGAGAAACATACTGAACTGGAAGGATACAAAAAAAAAAAAAAAAAATGAGCAAAGGAGTTCTTGACCTGGGGGATCGAAAGGGAATGAGGGAGTTCCTTGATTTTGTTTTTGGGGAGTATGGAAACAGAATTGTCGTTAGATAACAACAAGGGACTGAGGGTCCTTGCTCTGGACATAGAAAGAAAACAATAAAAGATTCCCTCTTCATTCCTCCAGGTCAGGTAACTCTCACGTTCCCTTTTGATCCCAACAAGTAAAGGAACTTGCCTGTTCAACACCCCTCCCTCCTTCCCCAAGTCACAGAATTTCCTCATTTCTACCCCCACCCCTAGTTGAGACAATCTCTTGTTCCCTTTCCCCTCCTGCAACCAGGAAGGGGAAGCAACTCCCCTCCTGCAACCAGGGAGGAGAAGTAACTCCTCTCCTGCAACCAGGGAGGAGAAGTAACTCCTCTCCTGCAACCATGAGGGGAAGGAACTCCATCCTACAACCACAAGAGTAAAGAACTCTTGTGCAGCTACGAAGGTTAGGAACTCTCTCCTACAACCACAAGGAGATGGAATTAAGACCTGCAACCGTGAGGGGATGAACTCCCCCCTGTAGCCACAAAGGGACAGAACTCCCTTCTTCAACCTCGAGGGGAGGAACCCATTCTTCAACCATAAGGGTAAGGAACTCCCTCCTACAACCACAAGGGTGAGGAAAAGGAACTCCCTTGTTCATCCAGAAGGTGAAGGAACTCCCTAGTTTATCCATCAGGTCAAGGAACTCTCTTGTTCCTTGATCTGGGTACAGAAAGGAAATACAGTTCCTTGACTTGGAGTGGAAACAGGAAACAAGGGTGTACCTCAAAAGTGCTTGCCTTGATATTTAAGGTGAGATGTAAGGGCCAGTTTTGTCAGACTCGCTTATGCTCTAAAACTCTACTCTGAACCTAAAATCCACAGAGATTGTCTTTATACCATGGTGATCTCCACTGCACTGCCTCAGAGCAGGAGCGGGAGAGGTGACAGAGTGTTAACTGCAGTGGACAGCAAACAACTGTATCCATTTACTGCAACATCAATACACTCAGTACAGGGCCACAATGACTCCAAATCCATCACCATCTCTGTAAATTTCTCTGGTTTCAAAAACTTGGCCCAATTCAGGATAGCACACGGTTGTACGTGTGTGGTTCGAGCAAGCCTCAAACATAATGCGAACTGCATACTGGTCTCATCAAGAAACAGGAACAGCCCACCTCCTTCACTCTGATACAATTCTGCCAAGTGCGGATGTGAATGGTCTATGAGCAGAATGCTAAGACTGATGTCAGTGACCACTGTGACCGGAACAATCCCAAGAACCCTACAGTGCACTCCTGGCCAGTTCTACCCCGATGGCTAGTCCTTTCCTCCCACCAAATTTGGGACACTGCAGCACAGTAAAGCATGGCAATGTTGTTGTCCAGTCAGGTTTCAGTAACAAGTGCCAGAGTTACACAGACTCAAAATAGTGCAGAATTTCAGACCTACATGCCAAAGGTCTGGCACGCATGAGCACTGCCACGTGAGGAGATCTGACTCCAGATCCCAACTTCCTTGCTGAATTCTGACATACTGGCCAGGTTACTCAAATTTACTCCTCAGTCCTATAGTTCATTCGCTTTCTCCTTCTGGCTATACTGCCCTGACTTGCGTTCCTATGCATGTCTGCACACACTGATCAGCCGATTCCAGTCTGGCACAGTGATCAGTAGTACTGTTGCTCAAACTAGGCAAGCATTTTTTATTTTTTTTTTTTTTTTAAAGACTAAAGGTGCTGCAGCTTTTAGGAGGACTTTCACATCTACCCTAAATCAGAAGTCAAACCTGTTCATCCAAGAGGTAGGGGAAAGAAAAAAAAAACTAAGAATATTAATGGATCGATATGGATACAGGACATGTATTTTTTTCTAAATTCAATGCCCATTTCGGTTAATTTGCCACTTAAAATATCAAGTGTATTCTGTAGGGCCAAGAAACAGAGCTGGACATTCAACATAAAGCATTTAGTCAAGCTTATTTGCTGCCAAAACATGTTTATTCTTAGGCTATCCAAAGCACAGGTAATGACACGCTGGTGCTCCCACTGCCCTCCAGCATTCTACACTTCATTGCGCCTTTTCTAGGAGTCCTTTTATTAAAGGAGTAGTCCACCCAGAATTTGCAAAAAACATTATGTCATGCAGAGTGTTTTGATATGTATGTCAAGTCCTAGTGTGTCCTTCCCTCTGTCTGCTATTAGGAGTTTTTCCTAAATTAGCCTGCTACCTGTATGGTAGTTTTATGACCCCTGGGGATCTCCATCACAAATGGGTTTATTTGCTTTCTTTCTCCTACAATGTACCCTGTCTCATGAGACACTGATGTAGCCATGCCCTTAAGATTTGGCATGTGCACTGCTTTAAAATAAGTTTACAAATCAGTTCACAACAGCAGGTAACTGTTCTTATCCAGGGAGCACAAATCTCAACAGTTAGTTTAGCAGACACCCGAGAGCAAGCTAACTGGGGTTTCTGTAAGACAACTACTACTAAATAGCTCCAATTCACTATTTTTGTTTTATATGTGCATCAGGTCTAGCTAGCAGGAGTGTTTTAATTTTAAAACTTTTAATTTTATCAAACTATACACAACCATAAAAACACACAAACTGCCCAGATCATCAATGCTACCTATACTTAAGACTCTAGTTGTTTTCTTACAGAAACCCCACTCAGATGTCAAATATTTGCTAAACTGTAAATGTAGGTATCAGCACTGTATTAGCAGTTAGTGTTGATTTTGCTCTGTGACAAGATTTTCATATTTATTTTTACAAATGAAGTGTATGGTATGAAGCTGCAGCCTATAAACTGCTAAATACTTTGAAGTCCGCTTTTCTCCTGCCTGTGATACTGCATGAAAGCAAAAGGATGACAGTAACTATTCCAGCTACACATTTGATTGCATTTTACAATGATTCACTGCACTACACATTTAGTGTATCACACTTTTTCGAATAATAAAACATATTCTCCAAACTAAATAACTCACACATACATATTTTTATACTTTATTAAAAAAGCACTTCACATTTCTAACAAAAAAATAAATAAAAGAAAGTGATGTCACAGAGCAAAATCAGCCCCAACTCCCAGTTCCACCTAGTAGAATGATGGTACCTACATTTATGGTTTAGCAAATATTTGAGAGCTGAGTAGGTGTTCTGTAAGAAAACAGCTACAGTCTTTAATTATAGCACTGATGTTCGGGGGCAATTTCTGTGCTTTTTATTGTTGTGCATAGTTTGATGAATTAACATTTTAAAATGAAAACACTTACTACTGCTAGCTAGACCTGACACAACGAACACACAGATAATGAATTACAGCTACTTAGCAGCTGTTTTCTTACAGAAACCCCAGTTAGCTTGCTCTCAGGTATCTGCTAAATTGTAATTGTTGCCATTTGTGCTCCCTGGATAAGAACAGTTTACCTGCTGTTGTAAACTGATTTTAAAGCCGTGCACATGCTAAATCTAAGTGCGTGGCTACATCAGTGTCACATGAGACAGGGTGCATCGCAGGAGAAAGAAAGCCAATAAACCTGTTTGTGATGGAGATCCCCAGGGGTCGTAAAACTACCATACAGCTAGCAGGCTAATTTAGGAAAAACTAATAGACAGGGGGAAGGGCACACTAGGACTTAACATACATAACAAAACACTCTGCATAACACATGTGTTTTGCAAATTCTGGGTGGACTACTCCTTTAAGCAGCAACACATTCTGGTTGCAAATAAAACTTGACTAAATGCTTTATGGTGGTGCGTGCCAAGGTTTGTTTCTTGGAACTGTAACTGTGGTTTAAAGTGTGATGCCCTGTGACTCAGCAGTGTTCCTGTTTGCTTTCAGGTGCATACTCTATCCAATGAGAAATCATAAATTAGGGATGCAGTGTGATTGGGGAGAATCTGAAGATGAACAAAGCAAGAAATAAAGTATTGGGTTATTTAAAGTCCTGAACACCAAAAGCTTAAAAGTTATGGAAGAAATCTATGATGAAGTATATAAAGTGGTTTCTGGCTCACAGAATAAGCCTAAAACAATCTGCTACAATAACCAGTAATGGAACTTCTCTACAGCTGAAGCTGGGAACATCTGTCTTTTTTTCCCCCCACCCTCCATGCTCACTGGTCCCCCACTCCTTCAGGCTCCATCTAGCCACACTGTCCTTACCCAGCCCTCCTCTGGTCCCCATATGGCAGCCGATCCCCGGGATATCCCGGCGTATCCCTTCGCCGGGCGTATCCCCCTCCTCTGAGGGGGAAGGCACCAGGGGAAGAGGGGATGACCCCAGCACACTCACTACTAGGGCCCGGGGATGCTGTTGAGGAGCAGGAGGCCATGGGAAGGCCTGGAGGCACTCAGGGAACGGAAAGCAGTCATCCGGCGGCCAGCGAGCAATTTTTCTCCTTTTTCTGTTGGGGGCAGCGTAGTGACGTCACAGCATACACAGACGTCCACTCCTCCCCCAGTTGGCATTTGGGCCATGTGTCCTGCGATACTCCCAGCCTGCGCTAGGAGCCAGCAGGTGCCAGACCAGTCCGCTACCTTCCCCCCAGAGAAGGAGAGCTGTCCCTGGGACACAATCCTTCTCCCCCCCTGGCCGGCCCTGCAGCGACCCATGCTCATTCCCGAACCCAGGTCGCTGGCATTGCAAGTGGAAATCCAACCACTGCGCCGGCAGGCCGGCTAGGGAACATCTGTCTGAATGCTGTGCATGCCACTCTAATACACAGAATTAAAAAATAAATAAATAAATACACACACACACACACACACACACACACACACACCCTTTCTTTCTCACTCACTCTTCATGGGAAATATTCTCTGTCCGGTGAACATTACATACCTTTCCATCAGCCCCTCCAATCTCAACTCCCTCCAGGCCGAGGACCAAATCTGCTGCCACTGTAGCTCCCCCCGAAGGTTGACGCGGCTTCTGCCCCTCTGGTTTGATGTCACTGCGCAAGAAACATATTTGGCAATAGAGCTAAACAGCACATTCAAAGCTTAAACATTTTTCTGCCAGGACAGTCCAGTGGCGTGGGGAGGGTCCAGGGTTCACATGCAGGCCCTGGAACCAGACATTGCCGCCTGCTGGGTTCAGACACATCATGGAGGGGGTACGACACTCTGCTCCAATGGAGACTGGGAGCAGTCCACCTGACAGTCACCCCTTCCCTTACAGACCAACCTCGAGATGGCATCAGCTGTTATGCAGCTACTCACCCTCACAGCAGAGGACCCCACAGTTAGAGAGGGCAGGGGAAATTGGGGGAGATGAAAAGGAATTACGATAAAGCAAACCGTTTTGTTGCACAGCCTTTCTGTGCTGCAGTACACTCTCACCATCCTGGCATGGTATTCAGATCCTCCTCAAAATATAATCACTACGTTTGTAAAGTTACTCATGCTGTGAAATCTCAAGGGAACTGATTGCATTGTTTTGGAAGAAGCATGGCAACACCAGCTGAACAGATGGCTTGAGTCCGTAACCTTTCATGTCAGCACAATGTCTAAATGAAGGTTAATCACCACTGTAGCTAGACAATTCAATAAATACAGGATACGGAAGTAAAAGCCTGTCTAGGTGCCCAAGTACACAACTGAGGTATATTTAATGCTGTGGGACAGGAGCAGTGGACAAGAAGGGCCCTTGGGGCTTAATCCAAGGAGGAACAATTTTCTGCTCTCCACAGATGTGGAAGGTCATGCATGGCCACGGAGTGTGCCCTCTGTACGACAAGCAACTGTTCTGTATCCACAAACACAGATGCTCACCCTCTCTGCACAGTTGGGGAAAGGATGCACTTCTGACCCAACTGGAAAAGAAAATATGCCGAGAGAGAGAGTGTGGCAGTGTTACCTTTTGGGGGGGGGGGGGGACCCAACAGTAATCTGTTAACCAGGGGCTGGTTTTAATCATCATTAGTACCTTTTCCACAACGATAAAACTGCATTTAAAGATCATAACAAGTTTACAATATAGGTTTTATTTTTACTGACAACATGCACTAACAATAAAAAAGTTTCACAGACTTCCCCCTGGGATTGCGACACTTTGCTTTTTTCACTGCTGCTCTTTTCCCAGTCTCTCAGGCACACATTATCTTGATGACATTTTTAGTCAATAGTTGCTTACTTCTACCCCAGCCCGTTATGAGGTGCTCTTTTTCTTTTAAGACAATACCAATATTTATGCCATAGTGTGGAGTATGAATGAACTCAATAAAACATGACATCATGTACCTGCAGGTATGATAACATTTTTTATCTCCCTACAGGGTAGCTGCTGCAGGTATGTCACAAGGTTGGACCCAAAGGTATAAACGGGACACTGCATTGGAGTTATAGTGTGTAAGCTTTTTATTTTCCTGTGCCATGTAGGCAACATTGCCCCCGTGTACTCATGGCTGCACCATTCGTGCCAAGGAGGCATTATTGCCAACATTCCAGAGGAAAATAAAAAGCTTACACTCTGGAGTCCCATGCAATATCCAATAATTACCTTGCACCTAGCTGCTCTTGCCATGTCCCTCCCCAATTCCCTCCTCTAAGCCCCGGATAAACCCTACCCCTCTACTGTCACCTTCATTTTACCCTGTGCACCCACACACCCCAAAATTTCTAGCTCTCCTCCCCTCCCCAAATTGCTCCCCCTTACTGGCATCCCTTGATCTCTCACAGAATGTAAGGGACCTCGAATGCTCCCCATGGGTCCATGCATCCTGATGGACTACTGATTAAGCGCCATCCATTCCAATGGTGCGAATTCTCTCCCCCTCAAGGGTTCAATTCTCTCTTTTCCCCCCCTCTCCTATCACTCTCAATTCCCATCTACTGACCTTCTCCAACCCCCCTCCGACAGGGTACCCCACATCCTGAAGGGTCCTCTCTTGGGTTAGGTCCTATTCCCCCTCCTAGCATGTAAGTCACACCTCCTCCTTCTTTAAATTCCTACAGCCTTATCCCCCTTTATGTCTAGCTCTACAACCCCCTTGCAGGGTTCCCACATCCTGAAGGGGTCTCCAGGGACACTACTCTTCCCCCCCCCCACCTCACCCTTTCCTCTCCTCCCTTCCCCACATTTTCTTTCATGTAAGCACTTGTTTACTTATTAACCCGGCACTTATTAATGTCCACTCTTTCTACCCATTATGCACAACACTGTTTTAACACAGATTGTAACACCTGCCTTACAACTGTATGTTATGGTTGATCTTGTAGCTTGAACGTAACTTGAACACGACTCTTCCCCTTCCCCCCACCTCATCCTTCCCTCTCCTTTCCCCCTTTTTCTTTCACATAAGCACTTGTTTACTTATTAACCCGGCACTTATTACTGTCCACTCTTTCTACCGATTATGCACAGCACTGTTGTAACACTGTTTGTAACACCTGCCTTACAACTGTATGATAATGTTGATCTTGTAACTTGAATGCTAATGTCTCATTCCTATTGTATCCCCCCAAAGGTCACACCGAGACGAAATGAGACGGTCACTCAGTATGCCTTCCTGGTGAAACATTTCAATAAATAAATAAAATATCGACCATATAACTTAAAAGTGACAGGATTAATTTTTATATACCAAGGTGTTAAACTGCCCTGTTTTCTAGTGGGTGGAAAACTGTGCCAAGACTAAAATTACATCTTGCCGTTTCCCACAGAATGTTGTGGCTCTGAGAATTCAGGCCAGAGAGAGCAGTCAGAGAAAAAATTTAGCGCCATACTTACACTTCAATAGCATTTTTTAAGACCATTTTGTTATGAATATACCTCAACACTGGAAACATTTACACTACTCTTCAACAGAATTTAAAACAAAAAAAAAAAAAAAAAAGCAAGCAAAAAAATCCCCTACCAGTCGAACCCCCAGTGTACAAGTCCCCCTCCACTCTTCCTTTACAGGGCACCTCTGCAGATTCCCATTAACTGCCTGTGAATTGTGGTTTGAGAACTCATGTATACGTAATTCATTTCCAAGTGCACAACATCCATTTCCTTTGCCCTGCTTCAATCAATTATGCAAAAGGATATTGTTTACAGGAGACTTGACTATCACAAGCCAGAGTGCACTGTACTGGAATCCCAGCTTTTTTACCACATAACTAGTTTTCCAATTAAAACTATGCCCAAACAGGGCAATCATTCCCACTTCATTTGGTTTATATTGGTATGTTGTAGGTTTAAAAATCACTCCATAGACACTTATTAGTCTTACAAAAAAAGATTTTTGCAAACAGGACTCATCTGCCTTAAAGTTCTTAAAGTGCTCCTGAGGGTGTCAGCAGCTCTTTAACAAAATACAAGATGCAGACAAAGTTCAGCATGTGTTTCACATTAGTTCAGTATTTCCTCTCCCTATTATTTATTATTAAGGTCATTTAAATGAAAACAGGATCTTCGCTCTTGAAGATTTCATCTGTTCTTATTGCTTTCTCCCTACCAGAGGTAATAGTGCACTCCGTTTGACATCACAGTTACTCCTATGGCAACAGATTGATGTCCCAGAGGATTATGATTTGAAGTAGGGAGTAACCTGTAGAGGCAGATGAACTCCAAGGGAAAAAGATCATGTATTCATGCAAATTTCTTCAGTAATAAAAAGGGGATGAAAAATCTATAGAATACATATGGAATGCGAGCCAAATTGTACCTAAATGTTATGTTTTTCAAAGATGTATTTGAGGAGTCAGCAGCTCTTCAACTGCTATAGAAATGAAAGCTTTTACTACTACAAGCAATGTGTATGCATGCCCCCAAGCAGTATTTTTTCTGCCACTGAAAAGGTCACAATGTTCTGTTTATTCAACAGGCAACTTTAAAGACAAGCACTATCAATGCCAAACATGTCTGCCTGCATGCTGTTCCAAGTTAGAACACCACAATCTTGAAACTACGGATAGTCCTTTCTTAGCCTCAGTAGCCACTGATTTGTGGATTTTGGTTCCACGGGGCTAAGGGGTACAGATCCCCATATTCAGAGCTGGCCAGCACTTAGCGCATGGTTGGCTCGAGGGCAACATTTAGCCAATTAGCATGCTCCGACCGTAGGGTGTTTACTGTGACTATGCGCTATGCCAACAGCCCAGACTGAATATGGCCCACAGGCACCTAATGGAGATAGTGTGGTTTTAACAAGCTCTCACCAGGGCTCCTGTGTTGACGTATTCAGCCATAACATGCTAATGGGCCCACTGGGCACACAGTGCACTACGAGCCATTTGTCTGTCTGCAGATGACACCAACATCTGCAACAGAGTAGATGACCCAGATGGGGTGGGCAGAATGAGAAGAGATCTGGATAAACTGACAAAATTGTCGGAAGAGTGGCAACTGGGGTTTAACGCAAAGAAGTGCAAGATCATGCACACAGGGAAGAGAAACCCTGAAGCTACCTATAGGTTGGGAGGGGAGTTGCTAGCAATCACAAGGGAAGAAAGACTTGGGCATCATCATCACAGATTACCTGAAACCATCCAAGCAGACCACTAAAGCAGTAGGTAAGGCTAGAGGGACGTTGAGGTGTATTAGAAGGGGTATCAAGTCGTAAGAGGGAGGTAAAAATCCCTCTTTACAAGACACTGGGTTAGGTCCCATCTGGAGTACTGTGTGCAGTACTGGAGGCCGCACCTGCACAAGGACATTAACAAAATGGAGGCTGTCCAGATAAGGGCAACCAAAATGGTGCAGGGACTGCATCAGAAAACATAAAGACGACAGATTACTGGAGCTCAATATGTATACCCTGGAGCAAAGGGGGGAGAGAGGAGATATGATCGAAACATTCAAACATCTTAAGAGGCATTAACAAGGCAAAGAGTTTAACATGTTTCAATATAGAAAATAGCAGGACAAGAGCAGCCTTGTGATGAGATTGAGGGCTAATTAGGGGTAATGTGAGGAAGTTCTTTTTCACAGAAAGGGTGGTGGATGCATGGAATGGTCTACCTCAGGAAGTGGTGGATATGAATACAGTGCAGGGCTTCAAACAGGCATGGGATAGGCATAAGGGAGCAATACAGACGACTATGAATAGATAGTCCACTGACAGAGTAAGGCCT